>CM043697.1:100280000-103065000 GCA_023935145.1 Bretschneidera sinensis | reverse complement strand
TGGGGCAAAGTTAGGTATGTTACTATTGGTGAGGTTGTGTGGAAGACAACATAATTAGGTGCTTAATGGGTGGTGTGGAAGATAACATAATTAGGTGCTTAATGGGTTGTGTGGAAGACAACATAATTAGGTGCTTAATGGGTTTGTGTGGTAGTAAATAAATTTAGTTTAATTATATGTGTGGTGTAGATTTCATTTGGTTTGCTATAAATACTCAAGTCTTCAAACCTTGTAATTCATCAAGAAGAAAAACAAAGCTAAGTGCTAAATAAAAAAAGTTTTGCTAATTGATGTTTTGTGAGTTCTTTTTAAAATGTTTTATTTTCTTCTTCCTAAAAATAGTTAGAGTTTTGTACTCTACTTATTCAACAATGCTGCTATTGGTGCTGGCTCACCTTTGCGTAAAATAACAAACGAGCAGGTAGAACACTAAGCACGAGTCCTTATATTTTTATCTGTTGACTGATTATAAATTTATAATTTCTCATGGCGTAGAAACAGCCACATTAATGTGTGCAACTGCTATGAAAGTGGCTATCTGCAAATGGCATCTTCTTTTTCTTAATAGCTTTTGAGCAACAGTGAACCATGTGTCTGTTTGCTGTGGTTCCCCCTGCCACCCCCACCAAAAAGAAAAAAAGAACAACTTTTTCCTCATATGAATGGTTTGGTTTTTACAGGCACAGGCCCTTAAATTGGCTTTGGAAACAAAGAATGTGCGTGTGAATGTCTATGTTGGAATGCGATATTGGTATCCATTTACTGAAGAGGAGGTTCATCAGGTGCGTCTCGATTAGCATTGCAAATCTTATATCAATTACTGTCAACTTCCTTTTGATGGAATGTTCTTGCTTAATTTTTATTAATAACATAGAATTGCCTGTGTAATAGTGTGCTCCAGCCCTTTTTTATTTTGGTGTGAGCATGACTGAATATTACGGTGAAGTTTCTTAATTTATAGAAAAACCCAAAAAACAAAGGATGAAATTGCCACGTTTTTGTGGGTGTTTCGATCTCTCTGTCCTATTTCCTACGTTGCTTGGACTCGGGTGTGAGTGTGTATCTATGTTTCTAACTTGTCGATTTTCCTAAGTTTAAGACATGGATACAACTTAAAAAGGGTCCAAAAAAGCAAATATGAGTGCCCATCATGGCTCTGCTTATTACTCTTTCCTTATATTCCTTTTTGCTCCCTCTTCTGGTCAGAGTCGAGTTGGGCCTGTACAATGGCTGAAGCCATACATTGATGAAGTTCTTGTTCAGCTTGCCCAGAAAGGTGTCAAGAGTCTCCTAGCCATTCCAGTAAGGTATGTGGCTAGTAGTTGAAGTGAGTAAATGCATGCTAGACCTATGCTTGACATTATTTTTTATTTATTTAAAAAAAAGGAATCAAAGGACATTCTATGGTTTTCTATGCCTCCAGAATCTGGTTTGTACCCATGCTAATGTACCTCATATGCTGAATCTAGGGGGCCTGCACATGCAGCAGCTGAAATTGTGGCTGCCGCAATGCCTTTACATCTATAATCCCAAGCCTCATCATATCTAAAAGGAAATCAACTCATGGTGTATCTACCACTACTATTGATTCTTTAGCATGGAAAAAGAGTCCAGTAGGATGAATTCATTGGCCCATGATATTCTGGTTGTCTAAACTCTAAACATGTTAGGAATTTGTGGTTGTAACTTGACATTTGAGAATTTTAGCTGTAAGCTGTAGCATTTTGTTGTCTCATCTTGGGGGGAGGGGGGGGGGACTACAAGATAATTGACATTTGCAGGCACGCAATATAATAACCGTCGGCGTTTCTTTTGTGGCACTTCCTTGAAACGCCGCAATATACAAAGAAGGCACCGTTATATATGAATCTTAATACGTATAGCGGTGCTTAGAAGTGCCGCAATATGAAATAGGTTTTGAGCATATTCCGGCGCTTTAAAGTGCCGGTATTTTTTTGCGCTTTAAAGCACCGGAATATGCTCCTTTGCATATACCGGTGCTTCAAAGCGCCGGAATATGAAATAGGTTTTGAGCATATTCCGGCGCTTTAAAGTGCAGGTATTTTTTTGCGCTTTAAAGCACCGAAATATGCTCCTCTACATATAAGCACCGGAATATGAAATGGGTTTCGAGCATATTCCGGTGCTTTAAAGCGCCGGTATTTTCCAGCGCTGAAATATGCTCCTTTGCATATACCGGCCTTCAAAGCGCCGGAATATGAAATGGGTTTAGAGCATATTCCGGCGCTTTAAAGCGCCTGTATATGCAAAAAATTACACATATAAAAACCTTTGCCGCGATATTTTTTCCCCTAAAATTTTTTTGCCGCTCCCTGCTCCACCGCAACATTTCCCCCAAATTTGTTACTAATTCTTCCATTTTCCTTTTTTTTTGCTGTGAATTTGAAGGTTATTGCAGTACAATAACATCTCTGGTGAAATCCCGCCAGAGCTTGTGCTCTCCCAAACTACAGACTTTGGATCTCTCTAACAACCAATTCTCTGGTGCAATTCCCAGGTCTTTTGGTCAGCTAAGTAGTCTTCAATATTTGTAAGTATCTCACTGTATTAGTTAAATTAATTTTCTGTTTGGTTGTGAAGCAAGTAAGGGAAAAGAAACTGAAAATATAAAAAATTTTAAGTCCCGTGTTTTTCTTTTCCTGTTTTGAAAAAATGAGAAGACTCATACATTAGCCAAATGGCTGTTGTAGAATTAGTTGAGTAGTCTAAAACTAGTTTTGTTTGGTCCTAATTTTATATTCATAGCAACCAACTTGTTTTATTATTTTTCTCTGCACATAGCTTTGTTTATGATATCTTAGTTATAGCTTTGTTTATGATATCTTACATACTGTGTGTTTTGTCATATAATGAGAGTAGAAGGCTGAACAACAATAGCTTGTCTGGGGCTTTTCCTTTGTCTTGAGCCAAAATCCCACAGCTTGCTTTCTTGTGAGTATGAGTTTCTCTCTGTCTCTCTCTCATTTTGTTTTTTTCTGCTTCAACATTGTTTCAGTGTCTTGAAAATCAAAGTAGCGAAATGTTTCTGATTTAGAAGGGTCATTGTTCAATATATGAGTAATTATGTTGTTGCTTATGAAGTTATATGATGGCTGTGATGACTCAGGGATTTGTCTTATAACAACATCACTGGACCAGTGCCCAAGTTCCCAGCCAGAACATTCAAGTATAGCTTCTTTGATTAACAGTTAACACAATGCACACACTCTCTCTCTTACTCAGTCTTGTCAATGTGATCTTATGCATCCTCATTTTACTCAGTCTTGTCAATGTCTTATGCATCCTCTTAATTCACAGAAAGATTGCTTTGAGGTGCATGCATTGGTTCCAGGACTTCTGCGTGATGAGGTAACCACTTTTTCTTTAAAACCTCCTTTTCTTGCTCTTTGATTTACGTTTGCCCTTATTGGTTAGTTTAAACTGTTGTCTCTAGGTTTAGTAATTAGTAGTGATATGTTCAGTGAACTAAGTTGATCAACAGTCATTAGGACTATTGGTACTGGCAGAATGATCTTTTTTCTCCCTTAAAGTTGGAACTATTTGCTGATAATACTGGAGAGAAATATATATAGATAGGTGCTTGCAATCTTTTAATAAATTTTTATTGAAATTGGAAATTTCCGAATGGGTTGGTGCTACCCATCAGTCATCAAACGGTGTGGCTTGTCTACATATGCATTATATGTTTCTATTGTGTCATTGCTGACAGCAATACTGGGTGTTATTATCATTCTAAGCATGAGCACGTAAATGAGGAACTAAAACAGTTTTATCTTTTTCATTATATAATTATACCTAAATGCAACTTTACTGCTCTATCTGCGTAGTAGAGAGATAAACAAAGGTGTGATGCTTTATTTTATTCAGAATATTTAAGATTTTTGATGTGTTCATGTTTCTCTCTCAACGCTGTTAAAAAATTCATGGAAACCAATTCAAGTCTGGCATAGTATTAATTAGATATAGAATCTCTTTGTTTGTTATAATCCAAATATGTTAAAGCAAGTTACAATAAGATTCTCATATTTGCATGTACTGTTCAGCTTATTATGTTGGCCTCTTCTTTTTTCAGCTGGTTTCAAGTCCGAGTTCAATCAGATCCTGCTGGTCGTCTGGTTATAACAGGTCAACTTGAGCAGCTTGACAATCCTTGGGGCATCACAGCCTTTAAGAAGGTATCTCTTTGAATCCTTCGACATTGACTGAAGATCAAAAGCACTCACATTATCCATTTAAGGATTGTGACTAAAAAAAGAGTATGGGGTGCTATGATGAAAGAACAGGAGTCCTTCCCTGCTAGGCATTCCATCTCAGTACTAAACGTGAAATTATATGATTTTGGCATCTATATTGCTATTAGGATTTACTTGTTATTTGTTACCTTCATTATTAAATTTAGTTACTTATCAAAAGAACTAAATTTTGACTATATCAAATAACCTGTTAGTCTTTGAACTTAGTCTAAATGGATGTAGGGAATTGATTCAATCATTTCTTGTTGATTTTAATGGAGAAAATTAAACTTGAATAATTTTCTTGATCAATCCATTCTAAGTTTGGTCATTATGCTTATGGAACCTGTTAGTCTTTGAACTTAAATAAGATATATTTTTAATGTAGCTTTAAAAAGGAAAATAATAGTGTTATTAACTAAATCAGATAAATTTCGTGTTTATCTATCTTTTTAAAACGTAATGAAGCTTATTAGTGAACTTGAATTTTTTTTCAGAAAAATAAGACTACATTCTCAATAAATAAAACAAAGTCTGCCTCTTAATAATGACAGATTAAGGAAACCAACAATCTGTAATAGTTTTTTTTTTCCTGGTGCAAATAATGTAATACTAGCTAGCTAGAGCTTAATCAGTATGCATACATTCAGTAATCCTGCTCCTGTATATCACAGCAAGCGGTCCCACATCCTGTCTGAGTCATGTTTACTTATGTGAATATTTAGGATACTCAAACGCTTATACCTGCACTTGTGTGAATATTTGTTTTCTCATTATTTTCCGAAGTGTCAGGCCATGCTTCCCTGATTTCTTTCTGCTTATTGACCACATTTGAAAGCACAATGTCGGATGCATACATGGTAGAGATATCTGACTGGTAGACATTGCTTCAGCTGCTTCAATTTCAAGCCATTGGCCAGTTTCATGCTTCCTTTTCCACAAGTCAATAAATCTTACACAAGCATCCCTGTGGCATTGATATATGGAATATCAGGAAATGGTTTCTAAGCACAGATTATTTTACCACAGGTTGATTGGTTTTTGTTTTGCAATACACAGCTCTTTGGTTCTATTACTTTGTTTTGTATGAATTTTATATGTTAACTATGATTGTTTTTTGTGTAAATGAGATGACTTTTGTATTGAGTAAATGAATTTTTATGGATATTTGATTGTATGTTTTATATATTGAAGAACATTTGAAATTTTATAGATTTGATGGTATATTTTATTTGTTGAAGGGTATTAGTATTGATATTTAAGCTAAAATAATGTAAAAACACAATTAAAACCACTTTTGGTGGTGCTTAAAATCATTTTTAGCGGCGCTTAAAACCACTTTTAGCGGCGCTTAAAAGTACCGCAATATGCATAATATGTCCGCAATATAGCGGCGCTTTAAAGAGCCGGTATATTTCGGCACTTATAAGTGCCCGTATATTTTGGCACTTAATAGAGCCAAAATATACTGGTGCTTAGAAACGCTGCTATATAAGTGCCGGTATATTTCGGCGCTTAGAAGCGCCGAAAAATATGCATATTGCGACGCTTTCTTTAAGCGCCGGTATTTACGCTTCGACACTACACATACCAGTGCTTTATCCAGCGCATACAATAAGCATCGGTAATGCATATTGCGGCACTTTAAAGCGCCAAAATATGCAAAAAAAAACGCTGGCGATGACCTTTTATCTTGTAGTGGGGAGAGGGGAATACTTGATTGGTTCGGGTGTTTTAGACCTGTTAAAAACTCTATTAGTAATTTTTTGAATATTTTAATGTTATTTTTTGAATCTCATATTTATATTGACATTATCAATAAAGCTTTTTAAAATTACTAATGAATATTCTAATATTTTAGACTTGGGTTAGCTAAGATTTTTTTCTCCTAAAAAGGGTTAAAATATCAGTAATCCATTAATATTAGAATCCAAACTACACTCTTTTTTAAGTACAACGATGATTCTGATCTACCTTTATTCTCCTCAATCCACAATGACAACTCTCCTTATCCTTAGAGTGGCTAGTTTAGGGATTTGACTCCAAAACCGAAGACACCCAAATATTATTAACTTGGGATACTAACCAATGAGCCAATTGTTGTTAATTAATAATTAAATCTTTCCGTACTTATTAAAAAAATTAAATATTTCCTTCCTTTTTTTTGCAGCCGTCTTATTATTTGTTCTCTTTTATTTTTTAAGCTTTCTACATTATAGTTGTGGTAAAATCTTACATGGCCTTGTAAATATATGGCTATATTGAGAAATGTGTCATCTTCTATTCCAGTTTTGTAAGTGAGCACATAGAAGCTCTTGAGGAGATTGACATGGAGTACAAGCACTTGGCTCTTGAATCAGGCATCGAGAATTGGGGTCGTGTACCTGCTCTAGGTTGTACCTCTTCCTTCGTCACGGATCTGGCGGACGCAGTATTAGAAGCTCTACCTTCAGCAAAAGCCATGTCAACCCCAGGGAGCACCTTTGAAGAAGCCTATTATGACCCCCTCATATATGCTATCAAAATGTTTTTTGGTTCAATCTTTGCATTTGTTTTGCTTTTGTCGCCGAAGATGACACAAGTCTTCAGGAACAATCTTTTATAAAGGTGCTTAAACAGAGTAAAAGTTACTAGCAAATTCCAGACAAGGTGCTGCAGGCAGACTAATGATTCAAACAAAATTGCAGTGTTTTTTTTTGGTTTTTTCACTGACACCTTCGAGATTCCATATTTTTGTTGTTTTTCCGTTTCAAGTATATACAAAAGGAAGAAGGGGAATGAAATATAACTTTCTGTAAGCAGGGAATAGGTGTGACAAAGGAATCCTCTTCACTATAATTAGAATGCATCTGATACAGTTCAGTGCCTCGTTTTCTTTTCTTTTTAAAATAATGGAAAAGCACTTCTTATGCCTTAATGCGTTGCTTCAGGGTGTTTCTATAAGTCTGCATTGCGGATAATCGTTTTATTTTTCGTTTTGAGGTTTATGATGATCAAGTGGCCTCTTGGTAGCTTTCCCTTTAGATGAGATGCTTCATTAAGGAGAAGTAAAAAAGAATAGGTGTTTCCCTAGTGCCTGATCATGCTCATGATCAAATTAATAAGAACAAAAAGATGAGAGAATTTTTTTAAAAAAGAAATAAAGGAAAATAACAAACGCTGGGCAAGAAAAGGGCTCTTTGAATCACCCCATGGCACTTTTGTAATGCCACTTTCATGGTAACATCCCACCATTCTATAAGGAAAAAAGGGAAGGAAAAAGCGAAAAGGCAAAGAGAGGGAATTAAAAATCACAAAAGAAAAACCAAATAAAATGCAAAACGTCAGCTGGCAGAACCATAATGCATCCTTCCTGTAAGCTCAATCAAAAAGGGAAAACAACAATCTGACAAGTGATCATTAAGGCCACTGCAACAGATTACGAAAACAAACTTACTGACTGCAATACAGTGAAAACATGTCCCAGTATTCAACTGATAGGGCATGTTCCTCACATTATCTTTCATTTCATCCATTCTAAAATGGAAAACTTTTAGGTGGGCTCAAGCTTCTGTGAACTGCTGACAACTGTTAGATCAATCTAACTGCTGTGAGCTCAAGAAAACCCGAGATCACTGAATCAAGGATCCTTCTAAAATATCTAGCTTTAGAAACTACCCAGGGAATAAATGCGTTCACCTCTCAGCTCATCAGCCAATTTTATGCATGATATAGAAGCTCACAACCACAGCCTTATCAGAGAGAGAGATTGCAAAGCTTTTCATAGGCAAACAACAGGCTATACAAGCATGTACGATTGTGCTAAATACAATTTATGGACCCCGGATTAAGACCATCAACATCACCCATCAGCCCACAATAACTCAGGCTGGGTTCTTCTGATCAGAAGTGAGAAGCAAAGACTGCACTTCATACTAATCTAGATTTGCCAGATGAGCTCTGGTCTTTATGCAATTAAAAGAAATGGGTGGAAACTACTCATTCAAAAGCCACTTAGGATAGTAACTTCAGTCTGTACTTATAACCTATCTCAAATGGGAATCGTAAGTGTCAAAAAGGTGGTCAGGAACAATCAATGGCAACTTATCTATATAAATGAAGAGCCTCCTAAGATTCTCCCTTGTCACTGTTTCCATGTCGATTATGTCCCTGCAGTCTGTATATACCCAGAGATCACCAGAGTTCACTCTTTTAAGATTGTCACGACAAAACGGGCAAGACTGAGATCTTGATCGCCTGCAACATATTGCAACCAAAAGGTTTAATATCATTGACCAACAAATAAAAAATATTGCTAAATCAACTAACAAGATTGTCTCTCCATGCTATGTGAGTACATATAATCAATGGACAAGTTTTCCAGTTCAACCAGGATCTCACATCTAACAAGTAATTTCAATAACCAAAGAGCAGTTCTTCCTGTTCTTAATAATATTTCCTTAAGCTGGAGTAGAATGCAAAACGAATTTACAGTTTGAACACAGGTATGGTGATCCCAACATATTAAATTAACTGAAACGTGTGACAAAACCAGATAGGGTCACAGGCGTGTTTCCTCTCTAAAAGAAAATGGCAGTAAACACTACAGATTTTTTCTAAAAGATTCAGACTCTATATCATACGTCTTTCATCCTTATCGACTACAAGTCTACAACCATAATTTTCTCACATTCAAGGAACTCAACAAACGCCAGTTTCTACGACACAATCCCCCATTATTCGCAAGAAAGGCTTACCATTTCATAACTGACAACTCACATAACTTACAAACCAAAAAATGCTATCTTCCCCATCTCATTCACCTTTCCATCTACCACATTTTATCATGCTTCTATGTTCTTGTGCATATATAAACATACCCTAGAAGAAGGGATATTTTTTAAGCATGAATAAAAGATTCATTCAGAAATTAATAATTCTAATATGTGAATGGGTTCAGGTATATATAACTACAGCTATTCAGAATACTATAAAACTACATTTATTACAAAATAAAAATAGGTCAGTGCCAGATTTTCATTAAAAAGAAAACAAAACGGAAAATTTCTTGGAATGCACTCGCTAATTAAAGGAAGTGGCCAGTCCCATATATAATTGACATTTGAAGCCACAATGCAACACATCTAACCCTAATAGTGGGAGAAATCACAAAAATTGATGACCCATCAGTTAGTTCAAGAAATTCATATAATGCTTTCACCAACAAATATGTATATTGCATATCAATTATGAGCAGAAAAATAAAGCAACTAAATTTCCATGAGACATCCAGTGAAATTATTTATAAGGACTCCAACGGTGCAACCCCATTATTTTGTAAGACATCAATAAAAGAGAATTTAAGGGCAGAACTACGTGGTTAACATATTTGATGACTGGAAAAACCAGTAATCATATAAGCACCAAGGTAGTTTTATCATTTCAAGAAACCCGAAGGGGGGGGGGGGGAGAGAGATTTTAGAAGTACCATTCACGATAACATTTCAAGCACATGGCGTGGTGGCAGTTGGGCAATACAATTTTGCTGTTCATCTCCATGCATATTCCACATTCTTCTTTTCTTTCAATATCTACATCTGTAGGTAGTCTATGCTCCTCATCTTCTCTTCTTCGGTACCTTTCCATGCATACTGCCTTTTGTTTTTTATCTTCGTTATCAGTAACACCACTTTGAAGTTGCAGTAAAGAGGGATAAATTACCGCTGACCATAGTAAAAAGAATTCAGATTCTATAAGATAACAGAGCCTAAAGGCTATACAACTTAATAAATGTGTACCAAAATACATAGAAACAGAATTTTACCATAGAACTCCCTAATGCTCGCTTTTCTTTCATGGGTAGACATGGTGCTTGTGCCATCCACATAAACCTGCATCATGACATAAGTAGCCAAGGTCAGCAATCATCCATTATTCTGTAATAAATTCAATATAAAATCCAATTAAAAGAACAAATTTACAACCTTGTAAATTAGTATTCTTAGCAGTCCAAGGGCACCCGCGAGATGGCAGTCTGTCCATTGCACCAAAAAGAGGAACAGCTGGGCAGCTGGACTGTATGACATTCTCAGCTGGAGGCAGGCACCATCATACTCCCTTGGAAAATCAGATGCCCTGTTTAACATATTGCGCAATAACAATTAAAAGAGAAACATTTACCTGATTAAGTGAACTCATACGTAACAAACAAACCTACACAAGTTATATAAGAGAGATTCTTAGATAGCAAGCAATTCCTCCCAGAAAATTCCCAAAACTTGGCTTACCACTTTTTAAAAAACCACCTTTTTCACAGCTTAAGTTTTGCAATGTCTCTGGTTGAATTTTAATTAACCAGCGTTCATACTATGCAATTATCTAAGTTTCCAACAGCATACACCAAACTGTTTTATTTTAATTGTTTTTGGGTGTATATATGTAATTACGTATGTATTTATGTATATGTACCTATTGATGGACCAGAAAATGCATTAAAATGTCAAAGGAGCAGGGCCCATATCATAATGTATGCATCCAGAATAATGTGAAGGCATCCAGAATAATGTGCGGTGAACAAGATTTATCAAGATAATGAAAAGGACCCATAGATATTCAGAGACACAAGGCGGGTGTTGTTTGGGGCTAATTTAAGTACATTTGGGTGTTTGGTTAATGTGGTTAAATGAGGTTCTTGGTAGTAAAAAAACAAAAAAGACACGCTTACTTATGCAAGATATTGGTGGGGTAGATTGTATATATCGGGTGTGTAATTATCTCAAAAAATATGAGACATTACTAAGAACTTTTTTTTCCTCCTGCCAGGTAAACTGATAATAGCATAAAATACAAGGGCCAGAAAGAAAAGGTCAAATTGAAAGCAAAAACATAATCTAAGAACAAACGTGAACCATTTTCTACAATCCATCAAGCATAACAACACAAAGAAATGTAATCTCAATACTGTACCATTAATTTTCAAGCACGAATTACAACAACAAATCCTCCAAAAACATCCATTTCCCACATCAAATTTGAACAAGTCAATCAAAACCCAAACTCTTAAAAAAGGGAAAGGAAGAAGAGAATATAACACTTACAGAGTATTAGCATGCTGAATATCTGCTTCAAGAACTTTCAAAGAGTCCTTGAATGACTTTCGCATAGAACCTACGTACATCTCCCCCAAAAATAAAAAACTTTAAACAAAATCTCAAACCCAAAACACCCAAAAACCCTAATTTTGTCGTTCCTCAATACCCAAAAACCCTCGCTTTCTCTGCCTCTCCCTCTCCCTCTCCCTCTCCCTCTCAAAGTGTGTTTGGTGGGTGGGTTCTTCGTGGTGGTGCTATTCTGTTCTTGAAAGCAAAAAGGGTGGACACGTGGGTAAGAGGGCATCGTGGAGCGTACAACAAAATAATAATAATTTCTATTTTTCATAAATTTAGAGAAAGAAAAGAGAATTAAAATAGAAAGGTTTGAATGTTTGATCAAAGGAAAGGAAAAGATAATTAGTCAAAAATAAAAAGAAAAAGGAAAATATAGAAAACTATAATGCTAAAATAATAAATGAAAGAGTGTAGTCAGTGACGAGGGCTTATCCAGTTATCCACTCTCTCCCCCTCGCTATAAGATAGATTTTGTTTTGTCTGCCACTATAGCCTTTGCTTTTGGTTGCTTTCCCTTCACGCATTGGTACTGGTGTTTGCATGTTTCCTCACCACTTTAACTTCTCCCCCCATAGTTCAGTCTTTTCACAGAAATGCCATCCATTTTTCTTCTTTTTTTTTAAGTCATAATTCCCTCATGCAAACAACTCTCAACTTTTCTGTATATTGATTTTAAGAAATGTGATTTTTTATATATTATATTGCTACAAAAATGTTGTAATTATAAAAGATTAACAAACTATAAAAGAATATTTGAACTTTAAGCTTTTAAAATGATATTTAATCACTTAATTTTATGAGATTTGAATTTAAGAATGAAAGTTAAATTATGAAATAAGAATGGAATAAAAAAACCTCATAAAAGAAAATATATAGAAAACAAATATATTGTGTATTAAATATAGATGTGGGAAACAAACGGATCGGATCGGATCGGATACGGATACGGATCAGGTCTTACATGTAGTTAGTTAATTAGTACGGGTTAAAATGCTCGTTTCCTAATGAGCTTTATTTTTTATATTTATAATCGTATTTTAACAGGCGGCTAACGAGTCAAAATATGTATTGATAAAATTTTCGCATTTAGGTGAGAAAATAACGATTTGGACAGGATATAAGTAGGCTTTTATTGATCAACGGGTACGGAATAAAAATATTTATTTCTTAACATATCTTATTTTTTATATTCATATCCATATTTTAACGAACAGTTAACGAATCAAAAACGAATGCAAGGTAAAATCCTACCTCTAACTATATATTGCATTAAATAAAATGATATGGATGAGTTTGCCGAACTTTGATAATGAGAATTGGTTGATGTTTGGTCATGGCAATTGATTAGAGGTGATAGAATATGGCTATGCAGAGAATTTATGTTGTTTCTTTAATTGTTCATATTTTTATGCGTCTTTCTGTCCTTAACTGTCTCATGTCGTTGTTGACCATAATAATGATGGTTTTTTATTTATTTATTAGGTAATAATTTATGTTTGAAGACAACTAAGTACTGAACCTCCAGACATATGATTTCCAAGACTTCAAAAAATTATAATGAATTTGTGCATTTCCTTTTGGCTCTTGAGCTGCTGTTATGACAATTAGCATCTCAATAGCCTATAAGATTAAGTCACTACACGTGTAATTCAACCACTATTCTTCTAGCATAATTGTTAATCTGTTATATTTTTAATGATTCAAATCAACTAATAAAGTTGAAAAAAAAGACAATACAAAAGAGTCAAATTCTTTCATAAAAGATGATTAAGTTATGAGATTAAAAGATGAAAGATTATACAAAAAGAGTCAAAATTCGCTAGTTATATATAACATCTTCATGTCTATAGAATTTGACTATTTTGTTGTTGTTAGGAGGATGTTGTATCTAACAGACAAAATTGACTCCTTTCATTTTTTTTTCTTTTAATCTCATTGTTTAATCACCTTTTGTAAGGGAATTTCACCCTTTGTATTGCTTTTTTTTTTTTTTTAATCTCATTAGTTAATTTAAATAATTAAAAATATAATAGATTAATAGTTATGCTAGAAGTATTTAGTTGTTAAATATTACACGTTTGTAGTGACTTAATCTCATAGAATAACACATCAACACATACGTACGCGCGTGTTAAGATCAAACTTGTAAATTCCATTTTGTTTCGACCGAAACATTTCGATCCTATAAGTAAAACGAAACGAAACGCAATCGTACTCTATTTCGGATTATGTTTCGGCAAATTTCGAAATGTTTCGGCCGTTTCAATCGAAACACTCCAACATCAGGTATATATGTCATATTGTGTTTTAGTGGGGGTATTTCAGGATTTGCAAAAATTTCTCTCCTTCATCTCCTACAGCACAACTATGTGTAGGTACCGCTCTTTTCCGCCTGAGACTCATGCATCCAGCTCATTACTCAAGACCACTCTCCTTAAAGAATGTGAAAATGGCGAGGGTGCGGATTACAATGAATAGGCATATGGAAACGAGTAAAACCTACCAAGTCTAATACAAACCCTTTATAAATAGTAAGGAGGTTCCCATGATGGAAGCACTTTTAATGTATTAGACAATGGATCATTTGTCATCCAAGCACAAAGCAAGGATACCGGGTAAAGAGCCGACATTTGACCTTGAAGGGGGTTAAACCCCTTGTCATTGGTCTACATGAGAAATTCCAAGGCTCGGGAGATTTTGGTGCAAAAGAGTGGATTTAAAGTTCTCTCTCTTACCTAGACCGAAGTCTAGCCCTTTGTGTTTCAAAAAAATTAATTGAAATTTTGATTTAAGTATTATTTTTATACACTACTAATAAAACCAAGCACATATTTTGCAATTCTTATTCAAACAAAGCAACACCAAATATTAACTTTAAAGCAATGCGGTAAAAGTAAGTATATAATGAAAATAAATTGCTTTGGCTATGAAGAAACAAAAAATATTAAAACTACTTGCAAAGTATGGATGAGAAGCAAATTAAAGTGCGTGCATTTATATTAAGTGAATTAATTATATAAGTTAAACTAGATGGATTGAGACTAAATTTTTTTAAACTAGATAAACTGAACTTGAAGACTAAATTGAATGATTTAAACTAAGCTACTTTAAACTAGACAAGTTAAAAAAAAAGAATTAAGCTAAATAGATTTAAACTAAACTACCTTAAAGATGAGATTCAAAATAACTAGTAATATTTTTAATGTGCTAAAGAGGGCCCAAAATTCTTCTTAAAGAATTAAAGTTTACATATAATTGACGACAACTTAAATTAAAACATCTAACTTAGAGAACATAAAAATTCTTAAGGTACTTAAACTAATTGAAAGAACTTTAAAACTACCGTTAACTTAACATTGCATTTAACGAAGAGACTACATATGACTAGTAGCTAACTAAATAAAAACATATAACTAGTGAAAAACAAAATTCCAAGAAACTATTAAGTATCTTAAGATGAAACTTTTTAAGTGAGCCAAATTAATCTAGTCTATTTTCAAGGTGGTTTAAACACATGAATCATGCTAACAATTTATTTTGCAAAACGTAGAAGCTTAACCAACCTTCTTTGGCTAAGAAAAATTTTCACACGCGGGGATTATCCTCGGAGATCCTTGTGCTCTTGTGGACTTAGTGAAGTTGGAAGAATGATTTCAATGAAGAATAGAAGACCAAAAATAAGGGTGACCGAAAATGATGAAGAACTCTCACTAGTTCTTCTTCTGTGTTTCACTCTTTTCTCTTTTTTCACCTTTTTTGAATAGTCTCTTCTTTTTTGTTATATTCCTCTCTTTGATCTTCCTATTCTTGTCTCTTTTCCTCTTTTCTCACTTTTTTCTTTCTCTGTAAACATTCTCTCTTTTATCTTTTTTTTTGCATTACTTTGCCTTAGTGCTGTGTTTTTTTTTTTTTTTTGTTAGCAAAGTGGTGTATTTATAGGAGGAGTAAGAGCTGACCAAGAGATTAAAAAAACAAAATAATTGGTGAAAAAAAGGTGCATGACTGGTCATATAAAGAAGGGGAAAAGTAGTTTCAACTTTTTGAGATGAAAAAGTTGTTTCACTTTTGGGGTGTAAAGGTGAGGCTAGAGAAGTGAGGTGTGGTAAACCAAGTAAGTGAGAGGGAAAAGACTTTTAAGTGGTTGGACATGGGGAAAAGGGAATGGTTTCTTTAAGGGGAAAAAAGTGAAGAAGGTTTGCAAAAAGGTGAACAAGAAAAGACATTTTAGAGTATTTTCAATAAAGTAAAAGCCAAAGTAAAAAAGGTGAGGAAAAACTATCCTTCCTTTGGACGGCCAAAAGGAGTGGAAAAGACACAATTTTCTTTGAAGTATAAGCAATTAAAAAGGGTGCAATTACAAAGCAAAAGAAATGAGAAAAATGCTTCACATTCTAAACAAACTGATGTTTTTTAGGTGCTATTTTTGGGTATAAAAGTGATATTTTGGGTAGAAAAAAGATGTTATTTGACACTTAGGAAAGGGCAGAAGATTAATAAGGTAATGTCCAATTAACTAAGCAAAATGAGGAGAAGAGAAACTCTCTCTTTTTTGGTACACATGGCTGCCCAAAGAGGAAGAAAAAAATCAACTACTTTATCAGTGCATTGTTGTTGTTTTTTTAGGTGAAAGAAAGTCTTATTTTGTATATAAAAAAAAGTAGAACTTGATATAAAAGAAGGTGAGGGAACCTAGGAGGGAGAGATGAGTTCAAAAGATAAAAAGGAGGAGTGAAATTCCTCATTATGGCCAGCTACATAAGGAGAGAGATATTTTTTGTTGTAAAAAAGTAACTTTTACTTTGAGAAAAGTGAACCAATCAAGGAGTGCCAATAGGAGGTAAAATTAGAAGTTCATCCTTAAAAATTATAAGTCTTCTTGGATTTGAAATTTAGGCCAAAAATGTTTGGGCTTAGGAAATATCAACAGGCTTCAGTGGGTTTTGGATTGGGTCAAAATTTAAATGAAACATTAGTATTGGATTAGCTGAATCAAATAAGGTCCAATTGATATAAACCCAAAGTGAATTAAATAGATTGAACAAAAGGGTCTTGCAATTGTTCCTACTCTCCAATTAAATCCATACTTCCTCATTTACCAAATCCGAGCACACTATGATCAAAGATTCGTCATAGAAACCCGTGCGTGGTTCGTTAAAAAAAATTGGAACGAAATTGGGTGTCTACACTATGGATTTTAATTTTCTTCCAAATTTTGGACTTTTTTCTTTGCTTTCTCTCTCTTTCTTAGTTTAACACATGGAGTGTTTGTTTATGGATAAAATGTTAATTTTACAAACTTCATAGCTGAATGTTAGATTAAGAAACATAAATAATGAAATATTATGATAGCTCTATTAACCACACACTAGATAACTTGTTTACAGACTTTCACTTGTACTTTTTTCCCTCAATGGAGTTTGTTTCTTGTAAGTCCTAAAATTTGTAAAGTACATATGTTACTAAACATTCCTATTGTTAGGGTTATAGGTTGTAGTTGGATTGTCTAGTGATTGAAGCATGTTTTGTTCAATGCAAATTATGTAAGACGTTTTCTCAATATGTTCCTAAAAGGCATGGATCTAGTGTAGCCATCTAGATAGGCACACAAAACTAAGTTTATCCATATTAGAATGTTTAGTGTGTTCTTTTAATTCTTTTCTTCTAGATGAAATGAATCTTTATTTTGTTTATCCATAGGTTTTTATTCTATTTGACTAAGAAATTTAAAAGTGATTCTTTGGGTGAACTATCAAATCATTATTGTCAGTCTTTTTGCTGAGTTAACTAAATCAGAGGTAAAATTTCTCTCTCTCTCTCTCTCTCTTTGTGGGACTGTGTTGTTACTTAAAACACTTTATGATTAGAAATTAACAAAAATTTCAATTGTGCATTGAGTCATTTTGGGGGTTTTTGCTATGAAATGCGTTACCCTTTGTTTATGTGTGCCATGCCCTGATAGTTTCTTATCATATGCATAAAACTGAAAGTTGACATAGTCTAAGGTGATCATAGTTCCTCCACATAGCCAAATAATGTAGTTGCACATAATTATGTAGTTAAATGGTGCTATTGATGCAAATGAAACTACCTAATGTTGTTTTAGAAAGAACGGAAGCCTTCCATATATACTTAGATGTTTGATTACTGTTAGCGATCACTAGATTAAGATATTCAAATGTATCTCTATTAATTTCTTGAAAGATGCATAAATTCACTAACAGTTGTTCTTTTTTTAATATAAGTATAATTCACTAACAGATGTCTAAATTCTTATATTTACTGAGATATTTGATTACTGTTAGTTTCCTTCGTTTACCTTATTGTAGTTGTTTGTTAGCCCATTGGTTTAGGTGTTAGTTAATTGTATATGGGATCTTTGTTTGTCTTGTGTGATTATATGTGGGATATTAAGAACCTTATGCAATTAATATGTTGCCCTTTACCTACTAAATAAGTATATTGATATCATATATTAATACTAATAATTGATTCTCATATAGTGTAATTTATTTTTTTTTTCTTTTAGCTATCATTATGCCATCTCATGGATCTAGTTCTCAAAAAACAAATGTTTCTGCTCCAAGATCAGATGATCCAGTATAAGCTCATTGTAAAAGGGTGGAAGGTAACAGAAATAGTATCGAGTGCATTTACTGTGACAAGCTCTTACAAAGTGGAGGAATTATTCTCTTGTGTATTACCCAAAAAAAACCATGTTTTTTTAAGTCTGATGATGCATCTGAGCTTACAAAGGATGTTAATACTTTATTTAAGCTATTCGATGATGTTGTGCAGCTTGTGGAGCCTGAGAATGTTGTACAAATTATGATAGATAATGATGCTTCTTATAAATATGCCGGGAAAAAGTTATAGCAGAAGTATAATACCTATTAACCAGTATTTGATTTTAATAATGACAAAACACTACTTAAATTACACTCACAATTTTATCTAAGTGTTTAAGCAGTAAAAACATTTATTACAGAAACAAGATGCAAGAACTCAACACATTCAGACACCAAAAGAAGATAAAAGACCTAGAATAGGCACTAAGGTTATTGAATCACTTTTTAAATCTCTAAATTCAATTATTTAGCTTGATCTATGGCTCAATTTACCAAAAGCTTTGACAAAACTAAAATACAAAAATGTTTCTAAGTCAAAAATTGTTTTGAAACATAAAAACTTGGTTTAATAACAACCCAGTCGATTGGGTCTCTATACCAATCGACTGAAAAAAAAGACCATAAGTTCCCACTCAACTGGTCCTATGACCCAGTCGGCTGGTCCTATGACCCAGTCGATTGGTAATTCAAAAATATGATCATTTGAAACGCGGGACTTGAGCATTTAATGCCCCAAATCTACCAAATCAATGTCAAACGGCCATATAAGTTCAAGACTATATAAACCCACTTCAATAAGCATTTAAACCAGGAAGATAGCACATTCAATTCATTATATAGCTCATTAATTCTCATAAGCTTTGAAAAAATCATTGTGAGACATTCTTCAAGCTTGTTCTTGAAAGATAGATATTCTTCATTTGTAAAATCATTCACTGCTATCTCTCTACCATTTACGTTACAGTTAATACAATTTATTGTAAAGAGAAAGAGTTGGTGTAACTCTTAGAGTGTTTAGGATTAAACACTTTGTTGTAACTTCCATGAGGAAGAGATTGTTTGTAAGGTTTGTGCAACATCCGTGAAGTTACTCGACTAACGATTAGTGGATTACTTTAAGGAGGTTCCTTCCTCATTTAAGAGAGTGAACGTAGGGTCGGAGAGATTTTGATATTGTCGAACCACTATAAATGGAGTTTGCATATTCTCTTTCTTAACTCTTTTATTTACAAACATATTATTTTATTGTGTGCTTTGCTTATTGAACTATTTTAAAAACTTGCAAGTTAATTAGCAAAAAGTTTTTAAAACCCAATTCGCCCCCATCTTGGGTTTGAACCTCGGTTTACAATACCTTTTACTTGGCTCTTTGTGTAGCTCACTGTATTGATTTGATGTTAGAGGATTTGGAAAATGATAATTTTATTCCTATCATTGATGCCACCATACAGAAGTCAAGGAAGATAACAAAATTCATTTACAGTCATGTTTGGGTGTTATCTATGATGAGAAATGATTTCACCAATGGTAGGGATTTGTGTCGCCCTATTATTACAAAGTTTGCTATACATTTCTTCAGCATCCAGTGTTTGATAAAGTACAAGAAAGAACTTCAAAAAAATTTAACTTGTGACAAATGGGTTAAGTCACGCTATGCAAAAAACAACATTAGGAAAAAAATAGTGAGAATTGTTTTACAAGATGATGACTTTTGGAAACAATGTCAGCGTATTGTGAAAGTTAATGAACCATTGGAGAAGGTTATTCGCCTTGTTGATAGTGAAGAAAGACCAAGTATGGGTTACTTGTATGAAGCAATGGAAAGAGTGAATGAGGTAATTAAAGGCACGTTAGACAATAAATTGTCTTAATATATGCCATTTTTTTAGAATCATTGATGGGAGGTGGGACAAGTAACTCCATAGTCCATTACATGCAACAGGTTGTCATCTCAATTCTGTCATATATTATAGTCCAGATTTCAATAAGTAACAAGATGTTTTCTGAGCTTTTATTCAAACTACTGTGAAATTGGTACATGAGGTTGATTTGTAAGATAGAGTTAGTACATAGATTACTGAGTACTATGAGTCCACCGTTGATTTTGGAACTAGTTTAGCTATTCGCCCGTGTGAAAAATTAAATCCAGGTATACCAAATATTGGTTATGTTTGTTTTATTTGTACTTTCACTTAGTAATATTAATGTTATATTTAAAATTGAAATCTTTTGTGATTACATGGAGGAGGCAATTTGGAAATTATATTCCATAGTTACAAAAATATGCCATTCGAGTGCTTATCCAGTGTACAAGTCTAATTGGGTGTGAGAGGAACTGGAGCATATTTAAGTTCATTCATTCCAAGAGGCGAAATAGGTTAGAGTATAAAAGACTAAATGATTTATTCTTTGTTCGTTACAACATGAAGTTTCGACAGAGGTAAATAGTTTTTATTTGCAAAGTATTTTTTTAATATTGAAAATGATAGATAGCAAGCTAATTCAAAATATCTTTTTTCCGTATACATTAATAGAAATATTTGTAAGGAAAAAAAACATTGGATCCTATTAGCCTTGACAACATTGACATAATGCAAGATTGGGTTGCTGAAGAACATGTTCTTCTTGATAAAGATGATCTCGATTCGGATTACGAAGTTATTGGAGATGATATTGTACTTGCACCTAATATTGTAGATGATGATGATGAAGTCGTTTTTAATGATGAAGATGAGATCATTAAACCCGAGAATGAGAGTCAATGGAATTGGGTTGATGCCTTTATGCCAATTGAAACCACTAACCATGTAGTTCCTATTGATAAGGAACCGTGATTTTTCTTCATTTTTCACTATATGATATTTTTCTTAGTGTTGGTTTTGTATTAGTATTTAGTAGTTCTTAAAACTAGCACGAACTTGGTATTATTTTGTGTTAGTAATTTACTATTTGGATTTGAATGTTGTATTGGTATTTGGATTTTGGACGATGTGAGTGATATTGCATTTTTATTATTTGATGTTAGAATGACAGATAGTTTTATTATGATATGTATCCATAATTTTATATGCTTTTTAAAATGTATGTAATTTGACAGGTATGCATATGAAAATGTCGTCAAACCTGAAACGGTTCACCAAAACGAAACGAAACCAAAACATGTCGAAAAATAAGTAAACCAAAACGTTATCCAACGCAAAATTTACAATCTTGGTTAAGATGCTAGTATATTGCATTAAATAAAATGATCCAGAATGAGTTTGTTGAATCTTGATAATGATAATTGGTAGTCGTTTAGTCATTGCAATTGATAGAGTTATAGAACATGTTTATGCAGAGACACTACACCAAAAGAGAGATTTGGCAGCAGCTATAAAGTGCTGCAAAAACATCAAATGTGCAAAAACAACTATTAAGCTCAATATGAATTTTATTTCAAGAATAGAATTCTTTGTCCTATTTCACATTAACAAAAATGTAATTTGGTGCACAAAAACTTATAAGTTCAAGAATCTTCTAGAATAAATTCTGAACCTATTGAAAAAGAAAAAAAGAATCAAGAATAATCGCTCATGTAGTTAGAAAATAAGGGACTGCAGAGGCTTTAGAAATAACAAGGGCTTAGCAGTGACAGATAAGGGTGGATTCGAGCCGAGTTGAAGCAAGCTCGAGCTTGATTCGTAAGTAAAAATCTTATTCGAGTAGAACCTGATTAAAAAAATTGAATTTAAACTTAACTTGTAAGGTAAAATTCGGGTTCGAACTCGACTAACGAGTCAACTCAAACTTGAGCGAACTCGACTCGCGATCCAACTCAATCTTGAACTCGAGCAGAAGGTACACTATTGCATTGTTGGAGTGCAAGCAGAAAAATACACACAAACAGGGGATAAAAGAACAAGCAAACAAAGCAGATAAGACCAACATGTTTGTGGATAAGTTATGCAGGTCACAACTCAAGATTTTTGTTCTTTTTGTAATGTTCTAATAAAAATAAAATGGCACCATTTGCAATTTCAATAATCAAAAAGAGCAAAAATGTCAATGAGATTTCACCTTATAATTAAAGCATTTACTTTGAAGGTCTAAATGAAAGAAGGTACACTGTTAATTAAACTTTCAAGTATCTTTTGTGAGTTCTGTTATCACAATCAAATTTTTTTTATTAATAATTATAAAAAATATAATAATAATTAAATATTTTATTTTTATTTAGTTATTATTACAATTTTTTAAAATTATCAATAAAAAATTTTAATTTTATAATAACTACAACATAGTCAGATCCGTGAGATCAAAATTCCTAACATGTTACTTGTTTATGCAAATTGATTAGTTGCCTTCTATTCTTTTATTATTGTTTTTTTTCAAAAAGAGATGATTCGGAAAAAAAAAAAAAAAAAAACTTGGATTCTTTCTATTTTGATCGTTTCTTTGTTTTTCTAGAAGGTTGAAGTCTTTTTTTGTTGGTAGCAAATAGATACATTAGATCCGTAAATAAATATCACAAAATGTTAAAGTACTGTTTGGTAATTTCTGAGTTTGAATTATAAAATAGCTTTCAAAACAATATTTGAAAAAACAATAGTATAATTAAATGGTTAAATTCTATGAAATACCATGAGGTTTGTCAGACTTTCATTTTATACCTTAAGATTTTAAAATAAACTATGTTTATCTCCCTTGGCATAAAAGATGGACAACTTTTAAATTACAAAAATTTATTAAAAATTTTGATTATAACTCTATACTTTTTTTAAACAAGTAAAGACAAAATTATATTTTATTTTTACAATTGAACAGTTGTTGACTCTTTATAATAACATAAACAATCACAAAACTTATTTTGTCAAAAAAAATTTATTGATATAAAATAAAGGTTGGACAAACCATCAGATATTTTACAAAATTTAACTTAATTAAAAAATAGTATTTGATAAAATAAATTTTTTATATAAACTTAATTTTTTAAAAATTATTTTTACTTTTTGATTTTTTTTATAAATATCCTTTTTAATAGTGTTTGATTTATATTTTCTTTTAAAAAATAAAAATCATTTACAAACTCCCCCAAATAGTCCCTTATTAGTTGATGAAATGGCAGCTTGTTAGTTGACACTTAAATGAACGGTCATAACCTAACTAGTAACTATTGAAAGGAATAATTGCTGAATCTTTGCTGAGGATTACAGGCACGATTAATTATTACCTTACCTAATAGTATTTGTTAGATGAGTAATCTCGTGGTACGATAATTAGAGGTGGAAACTGGCGGGATCGGTTAGGCTATATAGGTAGTAGGTAAATCAATAAATGTTAAAAATATTTTGTTTTTAATGGATTTTATTTTTAATGCATATGTTTTAACAAATAAATAATAAAAAAAATATTAAATATTTTTTATTTTATGCAATGTTATCATTTGTTTATTGGTAATATGAGGAGCTCAAGTGATAATTCTAAGGAACTCAAATAGTAATTGATATTACTCATGTTTTTTGGAATTACCACTCGAGTTCTTTGTATTACTAATAGTCGAATGGTAACACTGCATAGAGTAAAGAACATCCAATATTCCTATTTAAATGCGAAAAAGATGATTCAGAATAAATCTAATAAATATGAGTTAAAAATATCTATTTATTAACTAATTTTATTTTTCATATTTAAACTCATATTCAAACAAATGAATAACGAGATAAAAATGAGTCCAACCTAAAAATCTCAGTTCTAACAATAATAGAGCGAAACACAAATTCATCATTTTACTCACTTTTATGATTGGAAATTGAAATCACTCTTCCTAACCCAAAAAAAAAAAAAAAAGGAATTATATAAATAATACATGAATCATTACATCAATTATTTTGTGCCTCAACAGCCAGCATATAACTAATTTGGTGAAAAAAACCGCATAGATAAGCAATAAGTACAGAAAAAATTTACTATAAAAGTTTTATTTTATTCTATTCTTTTTTGACAAATATAAATTTTGATTTTTAAATAAACAAACAGAATGAGACATCTCAATATATATAAAACATAATGAATATTTAAATTACTGTAAAATGATACCTTAATTATGATCATAAAATATCTTTATCAAAATGGTACTATTTTATTAAACAAAATATTTTTACCATCAAATAACAAATATATCTTTTTACTATTAAAGAGTACCCAAAAGTCATGTGTTTTAATTTTATTAACGACACCATAGATTCATCTTGCAACGATGACCAATTTATTTATGAGATTAATAGTAAATTTCACTAAGATAATTAATGGTTGTTGTTTATAATTGTTTTAGATTTTTAACAATTTTGTTGTAATTAACACGTAGATTTGAGATTCATTTATATCAATTTACTTTTAAGTTGACTTAACCAGGTACCAAACATGACCCTAAACTCCAAAACCAAACACTTGCAACTTTTGTAGACAAAGACGGCATTAGAAGGCCAACATGATAAGATATGAATCTACTTGTTGGACTTTGCCCTTTGGGGCAAGAAGAGAAGAAAGAAAGCTATTTTAGTTTACTGAGGGGGAGATAGGGCTGCTATGGGTTAGGTACAAAGAAGGTAGATGTAGGTGTTGTCCCACTCAACCAGCAACATTGTTATAATGTACCTTACTTAATAATTCAGCAAACTAATATCTCCCATATACATAAATGTTGGATAAGAACATGAATCTCGTCTCTTTCAATATATTTTTTTTATATTAATGAGATTGAGAAGGAGCTTGAATCCGATTAGTTTAAATAAAAGACTTGAAAATAACGGATAAACCAAGAAATTGCAGTCATTTTTTTTTTTTTACTTTCAAGCTCACGTAAAACCAATTTTTAACTCTTATAAAAAAAATTTGTTTAACCATTTTTTAGTTCAAAATTGTTAACCAATTTAAACATTGTTTGTTTGATTTGGATTTCAAATAATACTTTTGGAGGACATTTTCATTATTTTATTTTGACCCCCTTTTCTTATGGTTTCTCAGATCTTTTACTTTCACTTGTAATTTAATTCAAAGTGAGACTTTTAGTCTGTATCCGTTTTTTACCCGTTATTCACTCGCTAAAACACAAGTATAAGCATTAAAAATAAACTCTATTAGAAAATGAACATTTTTAGCTCGTACCCATTGACTCACCACCTGTAAGATCAGGCTTATATCCGGTCCGAGTTACCATTGTCTCATTTAAATAGGAAAATTTTTGTCAATTCCCATTACCCGTCTATTAAAACACAGATATGAACACGAAAAATAAAATCCATTAGAAAATGAGTATTTTTAACACGTATCCATTGACCCACTATCTAAAATTTAGTCTAACCTTCTTGTTTTTCACCTCTAAATTTAATCACGATGGAATTAAGTTTTCATTGTATAAATCTTATAACTTAAAAATAAGTGACTTTTGTGCTTTGAGATTCTCGGCAAAGCGAGGCTGACTTGTTAGACATAAAATAACGACATATACAAGTTGAGATGCATCCAACTTTCTTATTCAAGTGAAATGATCATGTTACTCGTACTTAGACTTCAAAAAGTGAAGACGAATTGAATTAAATACAAATTTCGTTTGAATAAAATAAAATTATAAAATAATATAATTTTATTACAATGTTTGATTCATCACGTTGAATTGATATTTTCAACACTTTTTCAATGTTTGGTTTACATAATTACTAGCCAGTAAAAGACTAAAATATCCAATATCAACTCAAAATGAAATATAGATATTTAATTTTGAAAGAATATATATTTGAGTTTCATTATTGAAAAATAAATATATAATTTATGAAATTAATTTGAATATAAACTATTAATATTTGAATCAATTGATAATTTTTTTAATTCAAATGAAAACGTGTGTTAGTAAAAAAGCATGGGACCTACAAATTGCACGTGGGTTTTAAAAAAAAAAAAAAATCCCAAAATTTGAGAATATCATAACCGGCATGTGACGGTAAAATTGCAGTGTTTTTGAAATATGATGAAGAAGAGTGCAGATGGCCAAGAGAGATAAGAGATAAGAAAATAAAAGAGAAAACAAATTAGGGTTTATGGGTATTTTTGGAATAAAATGTCGAAAACTAGGAGAATTTTTGTCCAAAAAGTTTTAATAGCTATTCCAGCATGCTTGAATAATGAATTCCCATCTCTGTAAGTGGAATGGATGGTGCAATTTGCGCGGAATAGAAGTTTGTAATTACATTATATAATTGTCAACCAAACAATTGAATTTTACCACAATTTCAATATGCTTTAATTGCATGGAATAGTCTTGCAATAAGTTTGTAATTGCATTGAACCAAACGTGGCGTGAACGAGTTTAGAACAAATAAATTCTATAATTTTTATTAAATTCATTTATAATTTTATGTATGCTATTTGAAACATTTAAAAACTATGAAATTCGTTTTGAAATGAATTCACTGTGGAATTGAATTAGGTTGTTGAAAATTCTATCAAAATTGATTGAATTTAAAAATGAATTCCACAAAATTAAGAGTAAAAAATCATGTTAATAAATATACTTTCTCTTTCTTAATCTCCTTACCTTCATCTTCTTAGGGGTGGACTCAAATCGAATCGAGTTCGAATACTAAGGTATTGACCTCGGCTAGACTTAAAATAAACATGTTCGAGTTTAAGTTCGAATTGAGCTCGAAGATTGAGCTCAAACTCGAGCTCAATCAATTTTATGATGCTTTAAGCTCGATAATAAACGAGTCTACTCGAGCCTATGCATTGGATTGCCCATTCGAGCTCAAGCTCGAGCCTGGACTATAATTTTAATAAATAAAAATATTAAATAAATATTAGTTCGAACTCAATAATACTTTATCGAACTGTTTGAAAACATTTCGAACCGAACCTTAATATATTCGAGCCTAATTTTCAGGCTCGAGCTCGACCGAGCTAAGCTTTGATCGAGTTCGATCAAGCTGAACTTTGACTGAGTTCGATCGGACTGAGCTTTGATCGAGTTCGAGCTCAAATAGCTCAATAAAAGCTTTACTCGAATCTAGCCCTAACTCTTCCTCCCCCTTGCCTCCCTCTACCACATTTTTTTTAATTCTTCAGTTATTCCCAGCATTTTAAATATAAAAAATTCAAATGAACTTTACAATTTAATATTAAAAAGTCAAACATAAAAAATTATTTCAATTTGCTTTTAAATGAGTTTTTTTAATTAATTTTTATTTGGTCCAAACAAAGTATATGCTTATTATGAATAGAAAAAAAAAAAATTAACCCATGGAGCCAGTTTGTTTTCTATTTTGATAATTGATTAATGGACTTTGCTTGGTATCTTTCGCGAGTGACGGTTAGGATGGAAGTGTGCATTACACGTATACACATGAGATCAAAGACACATGCATTACACGTGTGAGAGTGCATAGTTCGTCGTGTGTGTATTACACGCGTCCATCCTAATCGCGCTAGCGACTGACGCTATTGATTCCTTGGACGAATCAATATTAGCAATTTAGAATTGTCAATACTTATTGGGCCAAGACTAAAATGGAAAATACTTTACTGGGCCAATTTTTTTTACCTGGTATGGGTTTTCAGCCCATAATTGAGATTAACCAATGAAGTGGACTATGTGTTGTAAGGCTCACCCCATAATTGAGATTAACCAACGAAGTGGGATGTGTGTTGTAAGCCTCAGCCCAGTTTTATAACTCCAAACGAAATGACTAGAAAACCAGCTATCTTCATTTTATTGACGAAACTAACCTTCTACGTAACTCCCCAATTCACTGTACAGGCCAGCAACAAACACCTGAGGGCTGAGAAGCTGTTTTTGGCGTGTAACGTTACACAAACCACAAACTGCATACAATTGAACCCTTTTTGTCCTCCAAACAATCTCAGATGATGAAAACCCTAATTGTTGTCAACAATTTTAAGTATTCAAACCCTCAAATCCCACCTTCAATTCTCCTTTTCCATTTTCCCTCACTTTCTCGGGAAAATCGGAAATTCCTTCGCTTTCACCACAGGAAATGCCTGTACAATCCCAAAACTTTGAACTTATCTGCTTTCAAAGCTTCTTATGCTTCTTTCTCAGCGAGTTACAGTGGGTGGGACGATTTGGGATTCGGCGGTGACTGGGTCAACTCTGGTGAGTCAGATCAGTTGCGTAGTTTTCTGGTTTCTACAGGAATTGATGATAAAAAGTATGTCTTAATGTTTCTATTAGGGCTAGTTTGTGCTTTTGCTATTTCTAGGGTTAGGATTTCTTCAATTGTTGTGTTTCCGGCTTCTGTTTTGGTCTTTGCTATTGGGTTTTCGTTTGGGTTTATTCGTGGTGGGAGTTCTAATGAAAGTGGAAGTAAGAGAAGGTCAAAAGAAGAAGTTGGTAGGGTTTATACTGAGAAGTTGTGGAATTTGGTTGATTTTTTTGATGGGTTCGATGTTAAAGTTAGTGATTTGAAGAAAGATGTGCAAAGAGCTGTTGATACTAGTAGAATCACGGTGGGTGATTTGGAGAATTATGTTAATGTAATGGAATCTATGAGATCAATGGCTTTGAATGCTAGAAAAGCTGTTGAGGCTTCCATTGATAATGTGGGGAACTCTAGTGGTGTATCAATAGAAAACCCGAAGCCAAGTAGAAGAAGGAAAGAGCCTGGTGATGTTGGGTTTGAGTTTATGCAGTTTATTGCCGGCTTGTTTGGAGAAAAATCGGTTAATTTGAAGTATAATAATAAAGTAAAAGATAATATCAATCAAGGGACTACAGAGAGTTCAGCGAATGATAAAGCTCGAGGCAATATTTTAAGTCCTGCCACTGAAGAGAGGGTTTTTAATTCACTTGCAGATAACAAAGAAGCTGCATATTCTAGTTTCTCGCAAGATTTATCGAATACGTCTCATTTGAGACAAGACAAAGATAAAAGAATAAAGATGGATTTAGAAGATGGAAAAGTGACTTCGAATGTGATGGGTGGGGTTGCTAAGAGATTTACTGACAGCAAAGAGTATAATTACCGGAGCAAGAGCCTACACTTTGTGAATAATCACCATGTCTCTTTTAAGATGCGTCATAATAATGCAACCAGAACTTGGGGAACCTATGACAATCTGCTTGACTCTATGGATCTACATATGGAGACTGAGGATTCCTTTATACAGGAGCAAGTGCTCAAGAATTCTAGTAGAGCTTACAGGTCTTCCACCAACAAGGAGAAGGTTGAGAATGAGGCTTATGGATTCAGAAAAGAGGGGGAAAGTTATGAAAGCGATTCCGACCTGGTTGATCACCTCTCTGCACGTGAGGGTGAGATTGATTCATCTCCATCTCCATCTCCAAAATTTGCAGATGATGTGCTATTCAGTAGGTATCTAACTGAAGCCAATGACCTTCTGAGAGAGGCCAAAGAGCATATCAGAAATAGACATGATAAAGAGCATGCAGAGATTATCTTGAACAAGTCTGCCAAGTTACTATCCAAAGCCATTGCCTTGAAGCCCATGAGTTTATTGGCTGTTGGGCAGTTGGGTAATACTTATCTTCTTCATGGAGAATTAAAGCTACATATCAGTCATGAGCTGAGAGCTCTACTTTCAAGAAGTGATTCCACATTTGTGGAGAAACAGAGAAGAGTACTTGAGGGACCGGATGATCGATTTACAAGTAAAGATAAAATTGCGTCTGTCCTCGTAAATGTGTGCGAAGAGTGTGAGGAGCTCCTTGTGATGGCTGGCAGAAAATATAAGCTTGCATTGTCAATTGATGGGAATGATGTGAGAGCATTATATAATTGGGGTCTTGCACTCTTCTTCCGTGCACAATTAATTGCGGATATTGGACCGGTATGCATTCCTCTTTGACATGATTAGCTTATCTATGGTCTGTTTCCCATATCTTTCTGCTCGAGAAGGCACTAAATCAGGTCAACTCAGTTTGGCTGTGCTGGTAGTACTCAGTTGCATGACCCTCACTGGTCTGTCTGATTTAGGCTTAAGAGATCAGAGGATTATTTTTCAAATTGAACTTTAAATTTTATATATATATATATATATCTCACTGGTATTATATGAGGCTGCTTTTCTTATTTGGCAATTAAAACATCCATCTGTTGCATAATTTTTAAATTAATATATCTTTTGGCTTTCAGGAAGCAGCTTTTGAGGCGGACAAAGTGTTCATGGCTGCAATCGATAAATTTGATGCTATGATGTCTAAAGGCAATATTTATGAACCCGACGGTATGTATAACTATGTTCTTTATAAGTCAAAATGTGATGCGACAATGTTGTTATGCTAACGCATCTGGAAAATAAGTAGCATTGCTAGCTGGGATCATAAAGCCCATAATTGGCACTAAATATTCAAAAAACAGGATGCAGTGTGCAAACATTTGTTCAGTTAAGTGAAGTTGCTTGTAACTGCAACCTAAAGCTCCAAGCAACAATAAAATGTAGACTTGCAAACGTGTACATCTTAAAAAATTTAATAATAGGATTTCTTTTGTTGCTTAATACCTGGCTGTCCCCCATTGATTAGACATAGAATACTACTTTTAGGATGGCAAGACTAGAGCATTCTCATTTCCACTCTATCGAGAGAAAAGTATAAAATTGTATTTGACTTTTACCAGTGTGTAATGCAGCTCTATTCAGATGGGGTGTGGCGTTGCAACAAAGATCTCGCTTACGGCCAACTAATAGCAAAGAGAAGGTGAAGTTGCTGCAGCAGGCGAAGAGGCTATATGAAGATGCACTCAATATGGATTCTGATAACCTACAAGTAAGAGAAGCCTTATCGTCATGTATATCTGAGCTCAATTATAGGAACTTTGAAAGTCGTGTTTTTTGATCGAGTCTAAAGAATACGGAGTAATTTTTTTCACTATTTTTGTATCCTGGTGTTAATTTTTATTATCTTTCTGGTTATTCTCGTCTGCCCCCCCGCTGCATAATGCAGCAGAAGTGTGGTGGATAGCTTTTTCTCATCTGTTGTGTAATTCAAGAATAATATTGGTAATAAAGAAACACATTGCTTACTATTTTTTAATATTACCATCAACTAACATGGGAAACCAGGCATATGTACTCCTTTCTCCTTAACACTTATTTTTAAAATTATTTTTTATGGGCTACACAATGACCAATGGGAAGTAGTCCTCTCTCACCCCATCCTTCCCATCTCTAGTGTGAGTGGGGTTTGATCCATAGTCTCTTGTACAATGACAAGTGACTTTACTAACTAAGTTAGCCGGTATCCACACTTCCTTACTCTCACACTCTCTCCTAAAGCATTGTGTTCATCAATTTGATGATTCCAGACTTCTAGTTTCATTACTTGGGGTCTAGACCTTGTAATGAAAAGCTTACCACCATGTGGTTTGATGGGGAAGAACATGGATTCGAGCCTTTAGCGGCGATAATATGAGGCTAAAACTCATGTTCACTAATCTTTGTTTATCTGCTTTTTACCACTAATTGGAGATTGTTCTGAATTGCATTCGGTTTAGATTGATCCGCTCTGTCCCTCGTATTCTTTGCTCTACTACATTCGAGAATCATGATACCAAACAATATAATAAAATCACGTGAATTTATATACTAGACAAAGATATTAACATTTATCTAATTCCTCATTTTTTGAGCTGAACTACAGCATCTCTCTCTTGGTAACAAAAAGTTAACATAGCATCTAACATCTACCCAAAAAAAATGAGCCAAAAAAAGAGCTTCAAGAATTATAGTTGTCCAACAGTCGATAGGGCATCTGAGCAAAAGGTTGCAATACCATGAACTGGCTAAAAAAAACAGCAGCAGGAGACCCCTTTTTTTAATTCATTGACGTGCAAAGATTAATTTTTTTTATTCATTTTTTGTTTTATAATTCTTCATTAACTTAATAAAAAGTCATAAAGCATAATCAGTTTGCTGGATTGTCCATCTAATTATATGAAATATTTGTTCATTATAGTTCAAGTTAAATCCTTCCTGGATTCTGGAGCTCTTATGGTCTGAACTCTGAACCCCCCATCTTCTGCCTTAAACCATAGACTTCAAACGTTCTCGAAAAACTTTAATAATCCCTGAAAAGGTAACAATCCCAGCCAAAGTGCCATCCTCTTCAACAACCCAAACATAACTTACACGGTGTGCAAGTGCCTGAATCATCACCGCCATCAATGAGCTCCATGGATAGCACACAGTTGCCTCAGACCTCCTCATCACCCTCGCCGAGTACCCTCCAAATCTTCCACTCCTCCCCATGCCAAATTCTTCATCTGATGAAGAGGAGTAGGATGATAAAGATGAAGATGAAATCCCTGATTCTTCATCAATCAATTCCAAAACTGCTCCTAAATTCCTCTCTTCCAGCCTTTCCTTCACCAATCGTGTAAGGTTCTCTGGTGGTCCACCACAGTCTATATAAGCCATCAAATCACCAGCGGAAAGTGCGGCGATAGCTGCTGCAACTGCCACATCACAAGAATTGAGCATGGTAGGTGATATTTCACCAATCAGTTTGCCATCAATGTCAACAATAGCCACCGAAGTCTGTATCACGAGTGACTGAGAAATGGAGGGCAATGCAGCTGAGGCAGGATCATTGTAGTGAACAGCAAGGATGCTGTCCATGTTGATGATGTTGAGGGAGTTGATGGGCTGGCTTGGGATGGGACAGCAGAGGCCAATGGAGTTGAGCAGGTAGCGGATTATGTCCTCTTGGGTCAGCCAGCAGTATTCCCGGTTGTTGTGAATGGTGGTGGTGTTCAAGGAGGATTTGTGGAAGAGTTTTTTTCTTAAATTTGTGGTTCGAGTATGAAGAGGTATCACAAGGTTCTGTGCGCCTTCCAGAATAAGATCTATGGCCTCCAATAAGCTGAAAATTTATACGAGAATACAACCAGAATCACACAAAGCAATTATCATGAAAAGCAGAAAGATAGTAGAAGATTTCGCAAACAAATATATTAGAAGGTTAAATTGTTCCGTTCTATTCAGGTCCATTTGCTTCTCAGTTTCTAGAGTCCTCGATTTTGGTCCAATTATATCAGATATTTTTCTAGAAACTTGCAATTATATTGGAAATATCTACTCCGTATTGTCCTATAGATCCTACATTCCTAACCCTCTGCTTCCTGCAAATGAAGTGAAATGAATTGAAAAACCAATAAAGTAAAACAATCTCTTTGAACTTCTACTTTTTTCCCTTCCATCTTTCTCACAAGAACCTCTTTCTTTTTTAATTTTGAAAAGAGGAAATATTTTTTACCAGTTGAATCGAAATCTGTAGACCAAGAAACAATTCAAAGAAGCAGATTCCATGACAATCTCACACGCCACCATTCAATTCCAGGAAATAAAAAAAATAAATAACGTTTTAGCAACTATATCCAATCAAAAAATTCATTAAAAAAAACTCAAATTCTTATAAATAATTACTCAAATTCGTAGATAATCAAATCCAAAGGGCGCATATTAATGCATCATATTATCAAATCAACGCAATTTCAATTCTAAAAAACCTTAATTAACCCTCAAACAAAAAATCTTATAAATAATATTCCATACAAACCTCGCGTTTGGCTCCAAATGCCTAAGAAGACCATGAACCTTATAAGGAATCAAAGACGAGACCGGCGCGTACAACGCAGCCCCTGGATTCAACAGATTCTCTTCCTTGCACAGGAAGCAAACCACGTCACCAACACAAACCTTCCCTACACATCTACATGCACAATCCTCCTCCTCCGGTTTCTCCTTCTCTTTCGCTGTCGACGAATGCTCACAGCTCCATACGCTTAGATAGCTTTCCCCGTAACTCTTCAGCGCCGCTAAAGCGTCGGCGACTGTAGCTGAGACCGATAGCGTCCTCAGCGCCGGCTTCCCAATGCATAGATCAGAAACCTCACGCGCCAATAAGCTCACTGCCATACACAAACCTTACAGGAGTAGATAACCAAATTACAGAGGAAACAAATAACGGAAAAGAAAGTTTGTTGGAGAGGAGCGAAAAAGGAATCCAAAGTATTGGAGAGGAATTAGAGTTTTAGTAGTTATCGGAGGCTTGCTGTTGTTGATGTTCTAGTTCTTGGTGGGGTATATACGGAGGAATTTTTATAATTATAACTTTATAAGGAGGTTAGTTACCGATTATACCCGGTCTGCAATTTTTTCCAGGTGCATCTGCTACGGGTCCACTGGAATAAAAGGTTTACAGCTATGTGTACGTGTTAAGAGTATTGTGTGTTCCTGCGCTGTGTGTTAATGGGGTTAAAAGGCATGCATCAGCTAATCTGTCAGGTTGTTTACTTGTATTAGTTGCGAGCGGTGTTTATTCAAACATCTCGAGTCACTTATTTTTTTATATTTTAAAATTTTGAAAGATATTTATTATTTAAATTTTTAAATAATTATAATTTAATTATTTAAAATATTAAATCGACTGTCCAAACTTAAAATATGGAGAGAAGAAATTGTTTTGACCTTTCTTTTATTTTTGGGAAAATTAAATTGACCCACTTATTTTTTATTTTGTTTTTTTTATGTTTTTCATTTTTATTTAGAAAAAAAAAATAGAGACGAGGAAAAATAATATTTCCTTTTTATAATTTTTATTAAGGTTTTACAGATTTTGCCTTAATCAAACATAGTCAATAATCAAGATAGATAAGTGTACCTAGGTTTCGTAAATATGAGTAGATAAGTGTAATTTTAAACTAAACTCACGTGGGTTGATGTAATTTTTTTTTTTGGATTAAATTTTTTGTGGTCCTTATAGAATATGTAGCGATTTGATTCTTAAAATTTTAATTGTTTTGGTCCTAAATATATATAGAGGTGTTTTTTTTTTCTTTCCTAAATCCATCTGAAAAATTAACCAAAAATATTTTATTATAACTATTTAAAAATGGTATTAACAAAAAAAGAAAAAAAATCCAAAAAATCTTTAATTTCTATTATCTCTCTCCCCCTTCCTTTATTATCTTTCTTCCTCCTCTGCTTTATCTCATGGTTGTCACAACATTGCGTTAGATTTTGGAATTTGATGAAGATAAACAAAAGTCGATGTTTGAGAGCTGATTAAAGCATGCTTAAATCAATTCTCAAATATCGTCAAATATAACAACAACGCAGATGTGAGTGGCCAAAAAGAAATATTCAAAAAAATTTAAACACTTCTTTATCTAATGCTTGATGGCAAAACTTAAACAAATTTTAGCACAAATGACTATTTGCGTATCTTGAAAATTTGACTCCATCCATGTCACATCTTTTTCATAATAAACATTTTCAACAAATTAGTCCATTGGATTATCAAGCACCCAAGTAATGTCTCAATTTTGATTCGAGTTACCTTACTTTATGTTTGGATTGAAATAAATAAAAGAAAGAAAATGAAAGAGTACACGTATCTCTTCATAAAATAGGATTAGATACATGTATCTTCTATTTTCTTTCTTTTCATTTTCCTCAATCCAAACATATAGTTACGCTATATTTGGATTGAAGAAAATGAAGAGAAAGGAAAAAGAATGATACATGTATCTCTTCATAAAATATAATTAAATACATGTACCCCTCTATTTTCTTTCTTTCCATTTCTCTCATTCCAAACATATGGTTACGCAATTTTTGAATTAAGAGAAAGAAAGAGAAAGGAAAAAAAAAAGATACGTGTATCTCTGTTGAATGATGCCCCAGGAGCTGCTAAGGTGGAGTTGAATGGGCTGTTGATGTTTGACTTGTTGAGGTTTAATAAAACACATGTTGAATTGAAGTTGTCAAAGTCTGTTAGGCGTGATCTACCATTCTACTATTTTGTTGGAAGTTTCTGTTATGTAATGTGCAATAGATTTAGTTGCATTCTTTATACTTTTTCTATTTTGATAAGTTGCATAAATAAGTGCTTTGATGATCAATAAAAAAAAAAGAGCCAAAGAAGTCTCAAAATTAAGTTTGTTTTTGCCAGCTTTTGCACTTTATTTCTGTCAGAAGCCTACAAAGGTATCAGAGCCATAAGTTCTTGAGAGACCTGTGAGGTTGAGTGAGCCTAACCACTTACCTTAAGCACTCACCATCTTCCCTATCCAAAACACAAAAGCCTACAACCAACGCAGGATGAGTTCAGGAGCTTCATCGAATGCAATAGCGCCTCTGGTGTTTGATGGAATGAATTATCAAGTGTGGGTTGTCCGAATGGAAGCCTATCTTGATGCTAATGATCAGTGGGAAGCCGTTGAAAATACGTACGAAGTTCCTCCTTTGCTCGACAATCCAACTATGGCTCAAATAAAAAATCACAAGGAGATGAGGCAAAGGAAATCAAAGGCAAAAGCTAGCTTATTTGCAGCTGTTTCATCTTCAATTTTCACCAGAATCATGACACTAAAGACAGCAAATGGAATTTGGGACTTCCTGAAGAAGAAGTATGAAGGAAATGAACGAGTCAAAGGCATGCAAGTTCTTAATCTGATCAGAGAATTTGAGATGCAAAGAATGAAGAAATCAAAAACAATCAAGGATTACTCTGACAGACTCCTTGACATTGTTAACAAAGTAAAGCTTCTTGGTAATGATTTTTCTGATTAAAATAGTTCAAAAAATCCTTGTAACAGTTCTTGAAAATTTTGAGGCTACAATATCATCAATAGAAAACTCAAAAGATGTGTCAAGTATTATCTTGGCAGAACTGTTGAATGCACTACAGGCTCAGGAACAAAGGAGACTTATGAGGCAAGAAGGATCTGTGGAGAGTGCATTTCATGCTGTATCACAGAACAATATGTACAATGAAGAGAAGCAAAACAATAGCAATAACAACAGCAACAACACTACATTTCCACCATGTCCTTATTGCAAAAAAACTAATCATCCATAGAAAATGTGTTGGTGGAGGCCGGATATAAAATGTCACAAGTGTGGTCAGTTAGGGCACATGGAAATGATATGCAAATCTCAACAGCAACAAGAAGAAGCCAAAACTGCTGTTGAACAACCTAAAGAGGAGCAACTGTTTGTGGCATCATGCTTTGCTACCAGTAGCCTCACAAAAAGCTGGCTTATAGACAGTGGTTGTACAAGCCACATGACTTATGATCAAGAGCTTTTCAAAGAGCTTGACAAAACTACCATTTCTAAAGTTAGAATTGGAAATGGAGCATATCTTGCAGTAAAAGACAAATGAACAGTGGCAATCGAAGGTCACAAAGGTTTGAAATTAATTTCTAATGTCTTATATGTTCATGAAATTAATCAAAACCTTTTGAGTGTTGGTCAGCTGCTGGAAAAAGGATATAAGGTGTTGTTTGAGGATAATCATTGCTTGATTACTGATGCACAAGGCAGAGAGATGTTTAAAGTCCAAATGGAAGGTAAAAGCTTTGCCTTGAATTTGTTGGCAGAAGAGCAGGCTGCAGTGCACAAAGAAGATAGTAATACAATGCTTTGGCATAGGAGATTGGGGCACTTTCATCATACAACCCTACTTTTTATGAAGAAGAACAATCTTGGGGAAGGCTTACCTGAATTAGAAGAGGAGCTTCCTACTTGTGCAGCCTGTCAATACAGGAAGCAGACAAGGCTTCCTTTTCCATAAAACAAAGCCTGGAGGGCTATATAGAAAGGGTAAGTAATTTAATAAATATAACATGGAGTTAAAATAATATATATATATGCAAAAGATTTAATTTTTATAAAACAATTCTTAAAAAAAAAACGGATGCATGGTGGTGTAAAGAAAAAGAAAAAGAAAAAAATTCATCCAGATAAAGGAAAAGGAAAAAAAAATTCAAAAAAAAAGAAAGAGGGGGGGAGGGGGCGATTGCAACACCTGCACTCCGAGGTGTTGCTTCAAAATTCGATTTTGCTGCATGTTAGGCAGTTCAAAAACGAGACAGTGGAAAAGCGTCGGTAAATAAATATATATATATATATTTTTTCTTCTTTACTTTAATTATATTTACCAAATCCTAATTGATTTTCTTCCTTTTACAATTCATATTACTCTATTTCTCTAAACACTTAGGGACCGAAAGAAATGTTGAAAGAGTAAAATTTTGAAGGGGTTTATGGAAGAATTTTATAGAGAATCACAGGAAGCTCTAAGAAAAACATAAGGTAATAACATGAAGTTTCTTTTTGAAATTAAGCATACATGAAATTCCCGGAATTCAAAGTGAGAATTTTCAAAGGGTGTGAATTATGGAAGAATTGAAGAATAAATTAGAATTTAATATGAATATTATGTCAGGTGTTGATGATCAACAACCGGAGAAAATTGCTGAGAGGAGCAAGAAAGGCAATGAGGTGATCCACGGGTAGCTTTAAGTGCTACGTAGTGAGTTAGATTTACTTTAAGTAATCAAGATAAATATAAAATATATAGTGATAATATTTGAATAACTTATTAACCTATGATTTGATAATAGATGAAAGTTGTTTGATGGGTATGATAGGTATAATTGATATGTGGAAAGTGATTATATGAGACGTAATATTATTGGAATAATGAGTCGATTTAATAATGAATGTAATAAATGAAATTCTTGACGAGTTATGATTGATAAATTGATGTGATATATGAGGAGAAGAAATCAGTGAAATTGATCAAATAATAATTTGAAAAAAAGGCAGGATAGCTAAATTAAATATCTAAATACATGCTTGTGTTTTATATTATTATTCATATGCTTGTTTCATATCATTGTTCATATGCATTTGCATGAAATAAACGAATTGGGAGAGGGCCGGTCTGAATGAAAAATCGTGACAGTTGGTATATACTGGAAATAAATGAAAACCGTGACAGCTGGTATATGTTGAAAATTAAAAAAAAAACTGAGAGGGGACCGGTCTAAATGAAATAAAAGAATTGGAAGGCAACTGGTCTAAGATAAAAACATGTCAACATGTGGGAAGACGTTCCCTAATAATAATTCATGTGTTGCATCTGTTTTTAATATTGATTTTATTACTGAAATGCTGAAGTGTTGTTTTGTTATTGTAAATTTATTTATCGATGAATGAGTCTCACAGAGAGACAGTTATGGTGAGAAAGAAACATGGAAGTATGATATGATAAGAACTATCTAAATGGTAGACTATATGATGTGAACCTCATAACGAGGTAATTATGAGATAATTAATAATACTAAAGTGAACAAATATATAAGAATAAGAGATTGATAGAAAATGAGACTTATGATATGTGTAGTGATAGTAGAATGCTATTATCAAGTTATATGAGATACAAATGATTAAATATTAAAAGACTATTTATACAAATTGAATACTTCTAGTAAATTTAATTCACTAAGCTTGTGAAGCTTATCCCTCAACGTTAAATGATTTCAGGCAGCAAGCATGACAGATAGTTGGTGAGTTGAGATTTAGACGAATTTATTATCTGTAAGCCACGTGGTCCACATTCTCAGACTAATGAGAAAAAAATATTTGTAAATATTCATGCATATTATATTGTATACAATGTTTAAGTTGGGATCTGAATGATATATCTCATCTGTTAAGGGTTGATGATTGATGTAAATAATTGCAGTTGATAAATTTTTATTGTTGCATATATATGTCGTGCTGGGATTTTCAAAATGTAATGACACCGTCTGGAGGGTGGCCAACACGAGATGAATCGTTACAATTTTGGTATCAAAGTATTAGGCTTTATGATTCTGTAGACTGCATAAAAAGAAAGAAAGTGGAAGATTAAAATAAATTATATTTTAATGCTGAGTATGAGGATGACACGCAGACGTGCTAGAACTAGAATTAGAGTTGTTGACTTGAGAGGGCGTGGTAGGCCCCCAATATTTTAACAAGTCGAGGTTGAGTCTGAATCTGTGGTTCCTAGAAGGGAGCGTGTTGACAGTATAATTGATATTAGTAGGGGTATGAGAGAATCTAAAGTTGAAAGAAATGAGCTAAGAGAAGCTCTTGCTCATGCTCTTGAGAAATAAATGTAACAAATGATAGAATTGATAGTCTATAGCATAGACTTGATGAACAGGCTAGAGCATGGAATCATTATATTTTCATTATTTCCCCATTAACGTTCTAGAATTGACCTTAACGATATCATTGCATATGTATTAATGAAAAACATTCCTTTGTTTTTCCTTAGAATAACTGTTGTTTTAAATTTCTTCTTGCATTGAATCTATAAAAGTTGCCTTTTAGTAATAAAAAAATTATGGTTATTTTTCTTAATACTCTCTTCAATAATTTAAACTTTTTTTTTTACATAATTTCTCCTTCAAACAAAAAGACTTTGGGAAGAAAATGAAAGAATAAGAAAAAAAAGTGTGAAGAAAATTGGGGGCTCCGATGATGACTGCTTTTTGTTTGGTTCAACTTGTTCAACAATGATAAGAACCCATATATTTATAGAGGCTTTCAACCTCATCTTTGTCCCCCAATAACCGTCTCATTTGAAAATGAAATCGTGGATAATAATTATCCATCCACATTTCAAGAATACATTATCTGATGATGAGATAAAATTATATCTCTCAGATTTCATGATAAACTTTTCTTGTTGACCGAGTTTCCTCAACTAACAAGAAGATAAACACTTATCCTTAAGATTTTGAGATAACTATGTTGATTAATTAGCCATAATTGACACAAATTTTCAAATTTAAATTCGACTCAAATTTAAATAAATTGAGATTTGATCGAACTCGAGCAAAAACAACTAAAATAAAAGATTTACTTGATTTCACCTAACGCAAACTAACTGATAATATCATTTCAACGTGTGTATTTATTCTCCAACCTTGTCAATAGAGCCAATGTACATGGTTGATATCATGACATGTCAACACTTTGTTTTAAAAAAAATACAATAATGTCAACAGTTCACATAATTTATTGATTTAACTACGTCCACAACGAACGGCTGGCCACTGCGCGTCTGCTCCGCGTCTCATTTTTAAAGTCTGGACAAACAAGTCATTGTCGCATGTTGTCTGATCTCGTAAAAGCACGTAATACTTACGTAAGACTCCCCCTAGGCCACGTACGTTCAATAAGTGGTCGAATTTGACTCATCTCGTGAATTCACGTGTTTCTTTTGGCAGTGGGGGAAAGCATCAAAATATGAACAGATGCAAACTCCTCGCACCTTTATTAAAATAAATTGTTGGTTAAATTTTTATCTGGGTTACCATCATGCTAAAAAAAAAACAAAGCCATCGCATAAATTTTTATTTTTATGATAGGTGATTTTATAAATTTGGTGTCGTAGTAATTATTATAAAATCAAAAAAAATTATTAATAATCATAAAAATAAATAATAAATTTTTTAATTTTTCTCAAAATTAAAATTATTATTTAATTTTTTTATAATTATTGATGAACTTTTCTTACCACAAAACATAATTCGTAATACTACCATTTTTATTTTAGCTATCAATCATTTTAATGAACAATTATGCACATAAATTGTAATCAATTACTGAATTAAGAACCCTTTGAGAAATGGTTTTCGAAAAATAAGTCAAACGCTCTCGATATATAAAATTGTTTGTAAAGAAAAATTCTACTTTGTTTTTCTCATTTCTGATTAATTTTCTTCTTCTCTTTCCTATATTTTTAAAAAAATAATAATTTTGTTCCTTCTCTTCAGTTAGATAAAATCTTAAAATATCCCAACCTTTCTCAATTCAATGATCCGTAAAGGTTTGTTTGGTTTTTGTGAAAACTAGTTGATCGATTTTTTAAATTTATACTTATTCTTAATTGAGATTTTGTCACAAATTGATCGTTCAAAAATCAAAACAGTTTGGAATCATAATCCATGTTTGGTAAAAAAACCAAACTAATGGTTGATATTTATATTTTTTTTTACAACTTTTAATTTTAGATATGATTACCATAAAATTAAAATACCACTTAAATACAATAAATAATTTAAAATTCATGTAAAATTATGTTACCCAAACAATAGTCATTTGCCATATTTTGAACTTGGACGATCAAGCAAAATTGACTTAATTTTAATTGGTAAAATTCATTATACCAAATATTCCATTACAAATTAGCATTATAAGAAAGAAATTGTTTAAATAAATTTTGTTTTTGACAAGTTAAAATTCAATTCTCACACGTTCTAAACAGAGTATGAATTGCAGAACTGGGCTTTTGAGAGTAGGGGTGGACTCGAGTTGAATCGAGTCCGAATAATAAAGTGTTTGAGCTTGGCTCGACCTAAAATAATTAGGCTCGAGCTCGAGTTCGAATCGAACTAAAAAATTGAGCTCGAGCTCAATAACAAATGAACCTATTCGAAACCGAGCCTTAAATTGCTCATTTGAGTTCGAACTCGATCATGAACTCTAATTTTAATAAATAAAAATAAAAATATTAATATAATATTAGTTTGAGTTCGATAATACTTTATCGAACTGTTCGAAAGCTTTTAAATCGAACATTAAGATATTCGAGTTCTGCTCAATAAATTACTCGAGCTTAATTTTTAAGCTCGAATTCAATGTTCAAACTTGATTGAACCGAGTTTTAACCGAGTTCGAACTCATATAACTCGATAAAAGCTCACTTTGAATCCTTCCCAATTAATACTCCCAAGTTGAGAGCATAGAACAATAACACATATAACACCGTAGCTGTAACTGGAATGGGCTATTGGGCTTTTAGCTGACCCCTTTTATCTCATGGGCTTTAAACTGTACCTATTTAATCCCCTTCATTTCGAACCACTTAACGTTGGCCCACAAGTCTCCATTTTGCATCAAACTTAGAGCAAAACCCGAGTTGAAGGGTAAACTGGTGAACCAGACAGATCAGAGTAAATTTCTTTTTTCTCTGATCCAAAAAACCTCCAAAAGTAGGGTTAGGTTTTCAAATTGGGAGTTACGGATGTCTACTCGCGAAGGTCGTTACGATACCAATGGCGAAGACGACAACTCTCTCCAACACAAGGTCCCTTTCTTCTTCTGTTTTGTCTTCAAAGCATTATGTTCTTTTGTGTTTTTGTCTCCTTTTTGTCGATGGATTTGTAGTAAAAATATTGTTATATTAAAATTATGAAGAATTTATATTACTTATCGTGTGGTTTTGATGTTTTTGTCTTGTTTAGTTGAATTTCTGCAAGTACTTGTCTCTTTGAAGTATTATGTTCTTTTGTGTTTTTGTCTCATTTTATCGACGGATTTGTAGTAAAAAAATCGTTATATTAAAATTATGAAGAATTTATATTACTTATGGTGTGGTTTTGATGTTTTTGTCTTGTTTAGTTGGATTTCTGCAAGTACTCCTGTCTCTTTGTTGTTTCTAACTTATGATTTTGATGTGTGTGATGCGAATTCTTTTTGAGATGGAGTGGAAAAGGGTGGCTTTTTTTTCTTTGATTGGTTTGTCAGAAAGTATGAGAGGAGAGGGAAAATGCTTCCCTTCTTATTCTCTATTTGTACTTTTAAGGAGGCAGCAACGAGGAAAAAGTAGGAGTTGATATTACATCTTAATACATGGGATTCGATTCAACATTTCATATCTTGGAGTGGAACTACTGCGGAGAATAAACCATTATCTTAACTATGAGCTAACTTTCGAAAAGTTCAAAAGCTTCAAGATAAACTCGTTAGCATGGATAAAATGGTGTGCAGTATAGTGTTTTTTTTTGTAATAACAAATTTGTTAATGATACAATTGATTGTTGTAGTTTGCTCAACAGAAATTGACATTTATACTAGTTTTTATCCTAAATATGGCCTATTCTTTCTATCTTAATTTTGCCAGTCCTAGTGCTACTTTCACTGTCTGAGTTTTGGTGGTTCTTCTTGATTTAAACATGTATCTATTATATAACCTACTCATGGTGTTTCTTCTTGTCATCTTTGGCATGTATGTGGGCCAAATGATTTGACCTGTGTTCAAATTCATCAGCAAAATTCTCATGGTTCGGCTCATGAGAGGTCTGGGATTCGAGATCGAGAACGAGAGAGGGGAAAGAATCGAGACTGCCATCAGAGGGAGCAGAAAGATAGAAGTTTGAAGGATGACAAAGGCAGGGACAAGTATGATAATTATGACCGTCATCGGAGTCGTGATCATGTCAGGTTATTATATGCTCATAACTTTCATGCATTTTATCTATCATAGGTTGCTCAGTGATAAGAGGTTCATTCCTCATGCTATATTTAGGATCATAATCAGAATCTATTCCTCTATGGAATCTATTTTGATTACCCATTTTGGAAGAGGTATAAAAATTTATTTTTGATGGCCAATTTTGGTGTCTGCATGTGTTGTAGGAGAAAGAGGGGGTGGGGGTAAACATGTTCTCATATGCATTTTGATTTACAAATCTTATCTGATCTTCTTGTAGGCATCGTGATTATGATCGGGACAAAGAAAAGAGGCACAAACATATATCACGTTCTGGTTCAAGGGATAGATTTAGGAACCGATCGAGATCACACTCTCCTTCCCGTTCTCCTTCTCCTTCTAAAAGGTATACAATAGCATAATGTAAACATATTGAAACTATTCACTGATGAGCTTGTGGACCTTTTTCTGGGATGAGGTTAAAAGCACTCGTGGCAAGTGAGCGCATCATTACCATCTCAGGTTCATCATTGCTCAAGGTTAAAATTAGGATTCAGGTCTTTAATTGTGGAAAATACGGTATTTTAAAAGTTTGTATCTAAAACATTGACAAAGTTGTGATTCTGTTAGTGATCTGCATTTTAGAAGGTTTCCACTACGGTGACTATTGGAAAATGGATTACAAGTCTTCAACTTGGTGTTTGGGCCAGAATTGCATTCAGTTTACTTACACTCCGCAAACTTCTGTGGTGGGAGTGCATTATTTTATGGGTTAATTCTTAATACCCTTATCTGTTTCATATGGTCCTATGGGAAATGTTGCTACACACAGTAGTCTGTTGGACGGTTGGTTGATAATAATAGTGCTTGCTTTCTTCTTGCTTCACAATTGTTTTAGGGGTGTTCATTATTAGATGAAAACTGATTAACCGAATTATTTCGAACCTTTCGGTTAAAACGATTCGGTCAATTGATTAATCACTACTATATTAGTCCGTTAAATAGTGTATATCGGTATATCATTCGGTTGGCGGTGAAAAAATCCTTAATTGTTTCCACCTTTTAACCGATTAAGAAATTAATTAATTAAATTAATACTAATAATTTATTAAATATGATAATTAATAAATATATAAAACTTAAACAATCATATTTAATAAATTAATCTTAATACTAATAATATATTAAATATAATAACTAATAAGTAGTTTAAATAAAACCGAAAAAACCATAAATTTGGAAAACTAAAAAATCGGGTGGTTAACTTATCGTAACCGACAAAAATTAATTCGGTCGGTGGCGGTCAACAAGCTTAGTGTAAATCGGTCAAAACGGTTAAAAAAAAATTATACCGAGAAAGTCTTAAAATTTTTAACCGACCGTACATTGAACTCCCCTATAATTGTTAACACCGAGACCTGATTTAAGTTTCTTGTGTTGTATTTACCGTTTCTTAAAAAGTTTTGAAAACTGATAAAATTAGAAATTAATGCTCTGTATATTTCACTTTAAAAGATGCTATGAATTCATTATTATCTTGTTGCAAATTTACTTTGTCTGCAGCAAGCGGCGAAGTGGTTTTGACATGGCGCCACCTGTTGCAGCCATGCTGCCTGGTGCTGCAGTTCCAGGTTTGCATCTAGCTTCTTTCTTATGTATGTACTTTGCTGCGTGTTCATTAGTCAATTACGTTGAGTTGTTTTCATCTAGGAATTTCTTGCATTTTCAGTCTGCAATATTTTTTCACTCATTTGTCATTTTTATTGTACTTCATGGCATTTGCTTTTCATTTTTTATCTAATGGATTACTATGGAAACTGAGAACCATTGTTGTGTTGTTGGCTGTTGTGTGTGGTTTCTTGTTTGTGTTTTGTGTTATTGGTCGGGTAAGAGGGCAATGTAGGGTCACATGTCCTTCTGTGCTACTCATCGGCGTGTCCGCTGTAGATTTTATGTCCAACGGAGGACCAATGCGCGATTAGCTGGATCTTGTTCGCCTTCAACCGGCAACAGTTGCCTTTTGGTAGACTTACAAATATTTGCCTAGCATCTGCAGTGATGGAATGCATTTCTTACTTTATTATTTGAATGATGTTTTAGGTATGATATAGGCTTCTTTTTATGGCTTTATGATGATTATAGATAAATCTAGGCTTCTAGATGTGTTATTTCTCAAAATGTTGTTAGCATTATTTTAAGCTATATGACTCATCCTTACTATTTACCTTTTTTCCCTGTCTGTTAATTATGCAGGGCAACTACCTGCTGTTCCTCAAACAGTATCAGGAATGGCACAAAACTTGTTGCCTTTTGGAGCAACACAGGTCCACGTTTTTCATGGACATTAGTTAAATAATTTGTAATTTTATTTGGCTAACTTATTTATCTATTTGTAAAATTTCCGTATGTAACAGTTGGGAGCTCTTCCCATGATGCCAGTCCAATCCATGACTCAGCAGGTAGACAAATACTGCCTAAGTAATTTATATATTTTTGTTTTACTATGATATGCTTCACTAATTTCATTGGTTTGTTTCTCTTTGACAGGCTACAAGGCATGCTCGCCGGGTATATGTTGGGGGTCTACCCCCCTTGGCCAATGAGCAGGTTTTGCTTTCAGTCATGCTTTCTTGTTTTCTTTTCTGAAAGAAATGGCGAGCCTTTCATTTCCATGGTTTTCCAAGTTGGATAATGTTTGATATGGCACCATACCCTGTTTTATTTATTTTTTGCAATTATTTTGCCGTCCCGAGAAATTGTGATTGATTGAAATATATACCTGTTCTTTTTTGGTTCTTATTTCATCATTTGACATTTTATTATTAGTCTTTTCAACATGTTTTGTCCGCTTTTCTGAAATTCTTCTCCAAGTTACGTATAAAAAAATCATTCTTATTGAAGTTTACAGTTTAGTTATTGTTTATGCATTATGTTTGTGCTGTGATCTCTCTGTGCAACTCTTGGTGTATAATACCTTTATGTACTTCAGATCCATTATTGCTACCTCTCATGATGAAAAGATAGAGCTCTACCATAGGTGAATAGATATTTTTAGAAATTTGAAACCAACTGCACCCAAGAAAATAGAAGCGAACAGGTAGGAAATTTCATAGTGCACTTTTACAGATGGATAAGGGATTTCTCTTTTCCCTTTGCTTAAGTTATTTTTTACATTTTACATAGTGTACTCTTCTGAAAACCAATCAGAACTGATGGCATGGAACATGCATATTCTGAAGTCTATCTCAAATAAAAATAAGACAGCATGCAAATGGGTACTTCTTGATTATGGATTGAACTCTCTTTTTCCAAATAAATAATCTTTCTATCTGAGTTTTTTTAGACAATTATTGATATTTGATTGTTGATCCAGCTGCGTGTTATGAACTAACACATAGCTGTTACCTTATAAAATAGTGTGTTCAAGCATGACCTACTGATTTTGCTTTGGCTTTGGCTATAAGATTTTAAATTAAAAGGTTTCAAATACCACCTCCTATGTCTTTTACCAGCATAAAAACATTTTTCTTATTCTTTGAAATAATTTAAGAATGTTTTTTTTTTTTAACTTTTGAAACAGGCAATTGCAACGTTTTTTAGCTGTGTAATGGCTGCAATCGGAGGTAATTCTGCTGGTCCAGGTAATCCAACATGTTCAAGTCTTTGGCTCTTTGCATAAGTACATATAAGTTCATTTCTCAACTGTTTGGCTGTTCAACTTGATTTTGATTCATAATGCTGTATTTGACTTTGTAGGTGATGCTGTAGTGAACGTGTACATTAATCATGAGAAGAAATTTGCATTTGTGGAGATGAGAACTGTTGAAGAAGCAAGTAATGCAATGGCATTAGATGGGATTATATTTGAGGCATGTCAATTCAGAAAAATTTCCTTTTTTTATCTTTTGTTTTACACTTATGAGTGAAAGAGTGTCAATGGAGAGAGGAGTCATTCTACTTGTTATTAAGATTATTCATCTATTCTTGGCTGTTGTGGCTTTGAGTGGATGATTATTTTGGGTAGAGGTCTTGAGAAGAGTTTGTCATGTAACTGCTTAGGTGTTCTGGGCTAAAGCCTCTACCTATGAACTGCACAAACTTTTTTTGAAGGGAAGTTCTTTTCTCTCTTATACTTAATTCTAGTTGTCTTGAACACTATTTTGGAAAAAAAAACTGTTTTTTTATTCCCAGTTTTATGGGAGTCCAGCCTCTACTTTCCTTTTTGCTCTTAATGTGATCTTTAATGATTAATTTAGCCATCAGTTTTTTTCTTTTGGTGAAAAGTATTGTTCATTTTAAATCCTTTCTTTGGTGAAACTAAATTGTTAATTTTATATGTTTTATATATTGTTTACCTTATCAAAAAATGTTTTATAAATGATTTACACATAAAAAAGGTTTTATAAATGGTTTACGTTGGAGTTTTCTTTTCTTTTTGAATGAAAATGGTTTGTGTGGATTATGGTGATAACATCAACAGCATTAAGTTTTTTTTTTTAATCTTGTTTTGGTGAAACTCTGCGGACTGTCATTCATGGCTGATGCATTTTAATGGGTTATTTGACAATAACAGAAAAATGTGCATATGCCTTTATGGTCCTCAAGATCTTAAAGGAAGAAATGGGGAAGATATTTTTATATTTTCAATTCAACATATACACCATATTATACACCATTCAACACTAGTGCTTTATTTGCAAAGGTTGCGCCAAGTCCATGTTTCATCTTTTTTTGGGTTGTTGCCGGCTTCGTGAGAGATGAATTGTGGGCTTGGAGTGGTTTTAGGGCCTCTAAGAGGCTCAAAAAGGCCTATTCTTTGATTTCTCTTTCGATCTTTTGGCTAGTTTGGAATGAGAGGAACTGTAGAGATTTTTATGTTGTTGAGAGATCTACCTTTGTAAATAGGGAAAGTTGGTTAAATGCCCTTATTTTGTAGTTGAAGGGGCATTATTTTATAAATGGCATAGATTTAATAGATTGTGGAGTTTCTCTTATATAGATAGCCTTGTATATGGGTTGCCGCCCTTTGGTTCTTTTTTCTTAATACAATTTTTACTTTATCAAAAAAAAAAATAATGCTCAGTCATCACCTTCTTCATTACAATACTTGTTCGTTTCTCAGACTGACATGCTGTGTAGAACAATGCTGGTTCTTTATTTGACATGCTTTTGATCTTATTAGGGTGTTGCCGTAAGGGTACGAAGGCCTACAGACTACAACCCTGCATTAGCTGCAGCACTTGGCCCTAGCCAACCAAGTCCCCACCTTAATTTAGCTGCTGTTGGACTCACACCGGGGTAAGTTGGCACTTCTATTTATACCAATTTGTAGGCTGATTTAGAGAATTTTTTGTCATAGTAGCAGTTATAATTTTTTAGCAGTACCAATAAAAATAATTTTATTAGCGCTATGATGGATGATGCTAATAGGTTACAATCATGCATTGAAAACACTATGAGATGTGGCCTTAGTTTTTTTTTATATAAGTAAAGTGCATAAAAGAGATGCACCAAGAGGGTGCAACCCAAATACAAAAATATCTAAAAGAAAGAAACTCAACAAACTCTACTAACTCTTCCTCATTTACAAAAAGTTTGCCCCTAAACCAAAATTTTAAAGTATTGAACCAACTATCCCGAATTGCCTCTAAGAACCTTTCTTCATTGTTAAAGGCCCTCCTATTTCTCTCATCCCACATAGGCCAAAAAATAGATTGGCGAATCAAAGAGAGCCTTTTTCAACTCTTTAGGGGCTCACAAACCATTCAAAGCCCAAAGCTCATCTTTAACGGTGCTTGCACCCACCCAAGAAATATATCCACCACACAAAACACCATCTCCCAAAGGCTTCTGGCCAAAGAGCACTCCAACAAAAGATGAGAAACGGACTTGACCCTTTACTTGCAAATGAAACATCTATTAGTAAGAATTCTTCCTCTTCTTTGCAAGTTGTCAATAGTTAAATCTTAGCCTCCCACGCAAAGGAAAAAACTTTTTTAGGGGTGTTAGGGACCCAAATGGCTTTCCATGGAAAGGTGGGGGAACCATCCAAAGGAAGATCCTCCAGAAAAATCTTATAGTAAGACTTAACCACAAAACCTTTTTTCGCATTTATCTTCAAGTCTAATGCTATAAAAAGTCTCAAAATTTCCCAACGCTCTCAAGCTCCCAATCATAGATATTTTGTTGAAAAGGAACATTCCAAGAAACCATCTCATTGAAAAAGAAGAAACAAGAGCCCATAAGGGCTTAGCCCGCACGAGCAAAGACATCTGAGAATTGGGATTTCAAAGGAGAATCGCTACACACGCATCATACCGAAGCCGAACCTTTCCTCCATTGCCCACCGAGAAAGAGACCCAAGGAAGAAAGCTATCCCACCCTTTCCGGATCTACTTCCAAACTCCCACACCATAAGCCCCTCTCCCCTCCTTAGCAATCCACCCATTAGACTCCATACCAAACTTGGCCACAATCACACTCCATCACAAATGATCCCTCTCTACCATGAATTTCCATAACCATTTCCCTAAGAGAGCTTTGTTGAACAAAGAGAGTGATTTGGGACCCAATCCCCTCTTTCCAAAGGTTGTTTAACCACTCCATTTAACTAAGTGATACTTCAATTCCCCAAACATACCCAGAAGAACCTTCTTCGGATTTGAAAGCTTTTTAACTACTTTTTATACTTTATAGTTTAATGAGGAATAAATGAACGACGAGGAAAGAGTTCCTTTAATTCTAAAAGTCAAAAAAACATTAGCAAACTTGTACAAAATCTACAACCCATGTAGTCGAAGACCATGAAAAGATGAAAACAAAAACTGAAGTGGTGTATTATTCTCAGAAAAATTAGTGCAGCTCTCTTAGCGAGGGTATGTCTTAAAGATAGCCAACTCTTGATGAGGCAATTAGCTTCTTGAACAGGTTGTAGAAGTGTTATGGATAAACCTGCCTTTGATTTACCCTAGGAAGTTGTAGTGGTTAGAAGATTTCTAGGCATTCTCAACTTAATAATAGACAAACGAATTCACAAGTTGAGTATATTACTGTGGTTGTATGTTTGTTCATATCTTTGGTCATCCCCAAAGTGTATAAGAAATATGTATTTCGTTTACTGATTTGTGCAGTTGAGTTGAAATTTTTTTCCTTCTCTCTTGGTTTGCTATTTGTTGATATGATTGACAGTGCAATTGCTGGGGCAGAGGGACCTGACCGTATCTTTGTGGGTGGATTACCATACTACTTCACTGAAGTACAAATAAGAGAATTGCTTGAATCCTTTGGGTATGGGCTTAAAATATATCCTTTCTCATCTTCTTGTCTTTCAATCGTGGACTTATCCCCTCCTTTTTTGGGCATAATGCTGACTGATCTACTCCTTGAGATCTACTATGGTATCTGAATGTTCCACTGCTACACTTTTGATCGATTGCAGGCCTCTTCGTGGCTTTGACCTTGTTAAGGATAAAGACACTGGGAACTCTAAAGGATATGGTTTTTGTGTCTATAAGGTAAACGAAGATAGATTTTAAGAATTTCTTGGCCTTTTTATTCCTGAAATCTTAAATATTCACTTGTAACTTGAATAATGTCTAGGAAGCTGACTGTTTACTTTTCTTCTATCCTGAAACTTTGAACCAAGGGTATTTATTGAACATGATAAAATTCAATCCAAACCGGTGCAATTGGTTCAGTTTTTTTGAAACTTTTTTTTTATTGAATTTCATTGTGTCGGTTTAAGAATTTGAATAACCAATTTAGTTTATTCATTTAAAAAAAACTGAACTGGATTGACTTATTAATACATTTAATATTAATGGTTTCTTTATTATGGGTGTATGTACTTTACTCTTATTGGAACTATCATTAGGTGCACCACCCTGATCATCTCATTGCAGAACCATTAAAATCGTAAAGAAAATAAAATCTGTTACGATTGTGTTTTCTAGTGATAAGTGTTGGTTTTGAAACACTTATTAATACTATTTTGAATCATTTTCTTTTTCGCTTTAAGCTTGGACATATGACTCTACTAGTTTCTCTTGAAAGATATTCTTCCCTTAAAATCCACTGAAAAAACAAATCAAATTGATCATTTTCGGTTTGGTTCTGTGTTTTTTGGAAGTGACCAATTTTGGTTTGGTTCAGATTTGACCTCCAAAGCAAACCAAACTTTGAACACCCAATTGATGGTTTTTAGACTGGCTTCCCCGTTCCTCATCTATTTTAATGCACACTTATGAATTGTAACCTTTTCTTATCGAGTATAAGAACCATAACTTTTTTAGCTAATGCACAAATACTTTAGGATCCAGCGGTGACGGATGTTGCATGTGCTGCACTTAATGGCTTGAAAATGGGAGATAAAACACTAACTGTCCGCCGGGCTACAATAAGGTTGGTATTCTCTAATATTAATAAAAAAAGAGGTTGGTATGCTCAAATATAATGAGATTTGAATTAGTATTCTTGTTCTAATACTATCCCTTATCCTCTTCTTCTTCCTGCTTTTCCCCCTTTTTTTCTTGTATAAATTATTTGGGAAAGAGCTTCTCGCAGGAGATAATTTGCAATACCCTGTTTCCATTTGATTTTTTGGTATATTGCATGGACGATGCCCAAGGAAGACAAACAAACGGGGCCAAATGACTGTAATGACATCATTTCTTAAATTAATTTGGAGCCATGTGGAGGTTTCTATTAAGATTTGTTGTCAATGGAAATTTGAAATTTAACATTCATGGAAATCATCCTTTGTTTTTTTTTTTGGGGGGGGGGGGGTTAAATATAAGGGGAAGTTGACCTTTCTATCTGCCATCTTAAAAGGAGTCAGAAGACGCATATGATGCACTATTGGGGGGGGGGTGTTAAATATAAGGGGAAGTTGACCTTTCTATCTGCCATCTTAAAAGGAGTCAGAAGACGCATATGATGCACTATCTTTTATAAAACAGCGACTCTGGTGTCATAGTTTTAAATAGTTAGAATTTCATACCATATTTCTTGTGTTGCTGCTTTTCATGGATCTGAATTTTGAGAATGAGGACGGGAAAGATACAAGTCTGGCAGTATTTACTAATTCCAGAAGTGAAGTGAAAAATTGCTTTTATGTATATATATATATTGAAATAGTAGTACATCTATAAAGGTTTTGTTGGTGTAGCGTATGGGTTTTGTGGTTCATGAGTTGCTATTTTCCACTTAAAATGTTAATGAGTTGTTATGCGTCTTCATATCAAGTATCAATCTGTCTTTGACTATTATACCTCATGTACAATGCCTGAAACCTGCCATGCAATGGAATTTTACAGCACTGGGCAGTCCAAATCTGAACAGGACAATATATTATCTCAGGCACAACAGCATATTACGATGCAGGTAAAGCAAACCTTTGGTGTGCTTCCTGTTTATTTATTTATTTTAACCTCAATATTATACATTCTTTACCTGAATATACATTTTTCTCGTTGCAGAAAATGGCCTTGCAATTGGGTGGTTTGAATTTTCCTGGAGTTGGAACTTCACCTTCAGCATATGCAGAAACTCCAACCAAAGTTTTATGCTTGACTGAGGTATAATTGCCTCCAAATACCTTTTTTTTTATAAAAAAATTTCAACCTCTTAGTTCAAGCATTCTTGGATAATACTTTTACCCTCCATTTGGATCATGGGAAGAGCAAGTAAAAGGAAGGGAAACCGATAAAATGCTTGGCGAGGCCCATTTCTTAAGTTTGTTGAATATTTCTTTCATTCACGTATTCATTTTCTCCAAACAAAGCCTTGAAGAATATATGCACATCTGTTGCAGTGTTGATATTGTGTAATTCTATCCTTGATTTTCAATGGATGGATTGTGATTGAATATATTTTATTTGTATGATAAAGGCGATTACTGCTGATGTACTGACGGATGACGAGGAGTACGAAGAAATACTAGAAGACATGCGGGAGGAATGCAGTAAATTTGGTATGCATGTGTATGATATTATTCGTGGAAAAAAAGGGAAAAAGATGCCTGCCTCATGCCAGCATTGTCATTTATTTCTAATTTTCGAACTTGTGGAACTTAGTGGGATGGGATTTAATATGGCTTTTGAAAATATTAAGCAAACTCAGTTTTCAAGAATGTTCATGATTTCTCATGCAATGAGTTATTTGTACATCAATTTCCTGGTGGAAATTATTGTTTTAGGCTTTTAATTTTGATAAAACAGTTATAATTCATCATTTTAGTGAATGATTTTGAGTGAGCTTCTAATTTATGTTTTGGATGCTCAATCATAATGCATTTTGTTCTCAAGTTGCAGTTTGTTGAACTTGAAGGTTGAAAGTTTATGGCAATTACGATCTTGCTTTGTAGTGGGCAGACGTAGCAGGGCCATCTGAAAAAATAACGGAAAAAGAGCTTCTGTAGAAAACCAATTACGCTGGGTTCTGTTCAGATAACCATATTAACATTCAATTGATTAAAGACCAATTAAAACCTAAGTAGTAAATCGTAATTTAATATTCACCATTGATGGTAATATTGAAAAATAATGCCATGATATGTTGTTACCTTTGTCAAATATTTTCAAAATATTGTATGGGAAACAGATGGAGTCTTAATGGAGTAATTTATAAATTTATGGGTTCATGGATTCAGTTATTGCTAATTATTGGTGAAACTTGCCATTCATGTACTTGGTGAAATGATCAGGAACTTTGGTGAATGTTATTATTCCTCGCCCAAATCCAAATGGAGAGCATCTGCCTGGTGTAGGAAAGGTAATATTTTGCTTATAATGTTAAGACACTTGTGGGTTGAATATTAACTGTGTTCTTTTCCATGTTTACATATTTAAATATTATTGAAAGCATTTTGCCAATCAGAACTGTATGTATTGGGCATCGAGATTGATTTGGCGGTGCTCAGTTGGGCAAAAGAAGTCAGGGTATAGACGGGGGTTTTCTACCATGTGCTTTGTTTGATTGGTTAAGTGCAGTCCTGACTCCTGATTAGGCATTGTACCTTGGAAACAGTTAATCTTGAGCAACAGCTGAATGAGAGCATTTTTAGTTACACAATGTTCGGTGATGTAGAATTTTTGTTGCATCATGCATTGTCTGAGCGTGTGTGCTTCCTCTGTTTGACCTGTGCTTTGCATACATGGGGTCATCTTGTCCTTTTTTTTTTCCTTTAAAATTCTCAAAGGTGGGGGAGGGAGAGGGGTCCTACCAACAAACTATGTGCATAATTTTGCAAGGCTTTGTTTTCCTTATTTCTAAGTACTTTCTTTTTTGTTCTTACATCTCCTGTCCAGAATGCCTTTCATTCATCATCTTGCCTGGATTTGACCTTTTATCTAATTTTACCTCCTGTCCAGAAATGGAGCCATGTTCCAAAGTTGTATGGTGCGTCGAAGTATAGGCTGCTGATGACGTGATGTCTTATGGTTTTACTTGCAGGTGTTCTTAGAGTATTCTGAAACTGGCGGTTGTGCCAATGCAAAAAATGTGCTAAGTGGGAGGAAGTTTGGAGGCAATGTTGTAATTGCTTACTATTACCCAGAAGACAAGTATTACAACAGAGACTATAGTGCATAAGAATTTGCCTTTTTTTTTCCTCCATTGAGTTTTGTATTCTAAATTCACAATGTAACAGTAAATCTTCTGCTTGTTTAATTGATACTTCTGAAAAGGAACTCTGAGATGTAAGGTGTTAATGTACTCGTTTGTTGTTTGCTAATAGACAGCATAGTTTGTTAATAGGCACTTTCTCTTTCAAAATTATTTTCGTTGCATTTGATTGTAAAGAATTGGGGTTAGAATTGAAATTGAGATGTAATTATACTTTTTTTTCAATATAAAAATGATTGAAAAAAACTTGAGCTTCAATTTCATATTATTAACATAACGTTGGTGCATTCTCCTTCACTCTTTTAATCTGTAGTTCCCTTAAAATAATATTTAATGGATTTTTCGGGAATGTGAAGGGGAAAAAGTAATTTATCGAGTGCATTGAAAAATTAAAAATTGCTTATACTTCAATCTCTTTTGGGTTAAAAAGATTTAAGCTTAAAAAATAATTTTTAAAAAACTGAATATGTCAAAATTTGTTTTTGTTTTTATTTTACGAAACATTAAATAATTTTTAACTTTTCAAACGGTTGTCAGTTTAGTTAAACTTAAACTTATGATAGGTATAGGTGTTGTTTGGTATTTGATTTAAAATAAAAAAATTTAAATTCAATATCATTATGTTTTTACTTTTAATTACTTTAATTTTTTGTTTTAAATCTACTTAAATCAAATGCCAAACGATGTTTGGATTCAACTTTAAAAACTTGCTATCAGCTTTAATTTGATTACAAACTGCTAGAGATCAGGGAGAAGGAAGCAGTTCGAGAAAGAAAAATAATTAGAGACAGAAATTGCGAATTTGCCTATGTAGTATAATTGGCAATGTAGCATGATTGTCTCCCATTTCTTTAATTTAAATTTTGTGGAAAAGAATTTTCTTTTTGAATTTAATGTCCAAATTTTCCTTAAGCCAACCATCAAATCAAACGTTCACTTTTGGGTCGTCTAGGAATACACATAAGAGGGAATCAAGCTCATCAAGTCACCGACAAAAATTATTTGCTGACTCGGATCAGTGTCACAATCCACAAACAACTGCGCACTTCTTGTGGATAAGAACCTGAGACCAACTCCTCGTATCTTATCAATAAAATATACCACAAAGAATGATGCCATACAAAAAGAGTAAAGATTCCATCTTGAAGAGGGCCACTTCCAACTTTCAAAAATACCACAAGATGAATCCGATTTGATAATTATGTAAAAATTAAATAATAATTGTATTAAAAAATTAAAAATTAAATTTGTTATTAAATTTTTTTATGATTATTAATGAATTATATTTTAGATTTCATGATAATTCTCACCGATCCAGTTTCACGATAATTCTCATAAACTCAATTCCATATTATCACTGTTTTAAAATAAAACCACTCTTAGATGATTGGTTGCCATCAAATTAATTAATTTATAGGATAAAAATAAAAAAAACAATACATATGTATCGCAGATAATGATATTAAACGAATACGTTAATGGAAAGATGTCATATAGATCTAAATAATTTTTTCGTATTATCAATTTAGTTCATCCATTTTACTAACGAAATTTCAAAAAATTACCAACGAAATTCCTAGAGAAATGTGTAAATCTACTGTGACCCACCTTCACAATACGCTTAACCGCGCTCTATTTAATGTTCTTGATACAGTATTATTAGAAGAATTTTATAAAATAAAAAGATAAAATTGAGCAACAAAAACTCATTAACTTCAGATCTGACAAATTTTTTTTTGGTTTAACGTGTCATCTAAGCATTGATCCTCAAGTGGATAATATTGCCACCGTGTTATATCTCTCTTTTTCATTTTTTTTAAGTATAAATACCCCATGCTCAAGACATCTTTCTTCATCTCGTTTTATTTTCTTGTGTGATCCTCAATCTCTCTGGTTATTTTTCGTTAGAAGATTTGTTTATTTGGCAAAAAAAAAAAGGATTTTATATTTATATTCGTAGAAAGGAGAAGAAGAAGAAGAAAATGTTGGCAATATTCAACAAAGGGTTAGTAAATCCACCAAAGGAGCTGCACAGCCCAGCTTCATTGAGTTCATCAAAGAAACCTAAGCTTCCTCAAGAGATTTTGAAAGATTTCTTGTCTTCTCATCCCAATAATGTTTTCTCTATCAGCTCTGGAAATGCAGCATCCCTTGCCTTTTCTCCTCCTGAAAATCCTTACTCTGTTTGTCAAAGGTAATGTCCTCTGTCTTCTCCATCTCTCTCTCTGTAATCTGAAATCTGATCACCCATTTGATAAAAAGTTAAACTTTCTTTCTACAATAGCATTTGCCCAGAAAGTAAAAAGTTTCTTTCTGCAGGATAAGACCCATATTTTGTTGTTAATTTGAGGGAATTTTATCTTGACATTATTATGAATTTTGGTGGAATTACAGGCTCTTCTGTGCATTTGATGATATATACTGCATTTTCTTGGGGAGCTTAAACAACCTATGCAGCCTGATCAAGCAGTATGGTCTATCAAAGGGCACCAATGAGGCCATGTTTGTTCTTGAAGCATACCGGACCCTCCGTGACCGAGGCCCATACCCGGCCCATCAGGTCATCAAGGGTCTGGATGGAACCTTTGGATTTGTGATCTATGATGCCAAGGCTGGAAGTGTCTTTGCTGCACAGGCATGCTCCTTTACAAAGCTCTTTTATAAGTGAATAGAAACATGTTACGTGTCTGAAAATGTGCAGGGTGCTTTTGTGATGTTATATATATATTTTTTTTTCATAATTGAAATTTTTTAGTTTTTAATTCTTTTGTACATTTATTCTTTGCAGGATGCGAATGAAGGGGTGAGGCTCTTTTGGGGTTTTGCAGCTGATGGATCTGTGGTGATCTCTGACAATTTGGATGTCATTAAAGGAAGTTGTGCAAAATCATTTGCACCATTCCCAGTGGGTATGTGAAGGATATTATGAAATTAAGATTCATTTGTATTCGGAGGAACTTGATCTATTTAGCTTGTGTTTGGTCAAAAGGGTATAACTTGATTCAATGAGACATCTCTCATCATCTCTTTTTTGTTTTGTCCATCAAATATATTTATAAGATAAAAAAAATTAAAAATCATCTTATCTTCTTATCATTGTGTTTGCCAAACAAAATATTAGTGTATATCCGCATTAAAAAAAAAAGATAAGATGAAGGGAAAGATAAAAAGAGATGATAATTTTATATTTTATATAAAAAATTAACATAAAAATGACTATATTGCTAATTTGTAAAAACTAGTTCATTATATTCTCATGTTAATTCTATCATTCTTTTATTCTCTTCATCCGATGTACCAAATGATTGTTAGGTTTTTAACTTAGACAAAATCTAATTTCTTTATGATAAGTTTATTTTCTTAATCCGATGTACTAAAAATGTAGACAAAATCTAGTTTCCTTATGATAAGGGCTTATAAATTTGTTAGAAACAAGCATTAGTGCAACTTTCACCATTTCAGTCTCTCCTATTTGTGAATTTTTCACTTTAGTCAATTTATCAAACCATTTCTTATTAAAAGATAATATTAGTTTACTGTTTGCCCATTTCATTAAAATGGTAATTATCAACCTAGATTTGGAATTTTCTATTTTGCTTTGAAAGTTTTAGTTGTTATAACATGAATATTGCATTTGATGGATGCAGGGTGCATGTTCCACAGTGGGCAAGGGTTGATGAGCTTTGAGCATCCAATGAGCAAGATGAAGGCAATGCCTAGGATTGATAGTGAGGGTGTCATGTGTGGGGCCAACTTCAATGTTGATGTTCATTCAAGGACTAGCAGCATGCCTCGTGTTGGCAGCGAAGCCAACTGGGCATTATCCAGCTCAAATGCTTGACTAAAGATTGTAAAAAATTGACTGATTTTTATCTTTCATCTTTGTTTTCATTCCGTGTTCTTTTGATTTTGTTTCACTTGCCTTCGTTTTCAACTCAGCGACTTTTCCCTGGTAGTCTTCTTAACCTGAATTGTGCGGTTGTAAATAAGAGTGTGTTAATGCCGTCAAGGAAAAAAGCTTCTCTCTTTATACTTGCAATGCAATGAATGATTCTAAGCTTAATTCAACGGTTACAACTCTTTTTATGTAAGAGCACGATTCTCAGTTTCAACATGGATTATTATTATTTTAATAAAAAAATTAAAACGCCTTTATTTAACTATTACATACATATTCTTTCATTTTCTTTTTGCTATATATACACTAAAATAGATATGTAGGTAATTTCAACTCAATTCTCCCCTCAACAAATTTACATTAAAATATAATTATTGTAAATTCATTTATGGTAATTTTCTTTAATAAAAATCAAAGAAAAATAAAAGTTACAATCCAAACATGAAACATCATTGAGATACGGCCTGAAAACAAGGACATAGTTACCCCTCGCAAGCAAAAGCTCAACCTGGCGTGCAACTCATTGCCACTCTTGACAGTCATAGGACTATCAGATGAAACAGCTAGTATTAGACTAACAAAAAATGAAGTTTCACAAATACAATTAAAAGTTTCATAAATTGACACAACTTATCCAAATAATGTGAAACAGTTTCTACTACCCCAAGCTGGGGATCTCCCTTGATCTTCAAAGTAATCAACCACCACAAAAACTAATGATCGTGCGGGTCCATTGATCTGTCACTTCCATAGAATGGAATCCATATAAATGCAGTTTGCAAGTCATACTCACCTATGTAAGCGAGGCACCAACAGTTGTTGAGTTTTATCAACTTAGGGATTTCTAGCTTCCAATCTGCTATACATGCCATGACAGGGTTCGCTCAGTTGACGACGATTTTCCAAAAGAATATGAAGTTAATTAACTCTGCAAGACTAGCTGATCAAAACTTGACCAGGAAATCAATCTGAATCGACAAAAAACTGCAACACATTCAAACAGATTAATCAGAATTGTAATTTAACAAAATAAATTTTATAGTACCAGAGTTCAAATGGCAAGACAATATGCCATGTTCCAGAACCTGGTCCAACCATCAAATATGTAATACATTTTTCATACACAATGAACTTATATATTAAGCTGGCAATATATTATTTAAGAATCTAGGAGTTTCAATTTATGTAGTATTCAAATTTACAATGGAATAAAATATTTTATGAGACTCCTATAAATCTGATTCACCAAACCAAGGATTAAAATGGGCGTTTACAGGTCTAGTTATTTGAGAAATCAACCATGCTCAACTTTCCAAATCTCAAGAATATTGATGCACTAGAGAAACCATTTCATTGGGGCTTCAGATTAGTACTCTCAATTTGTCTGACTAACCAGATTTTAGGACACTGGCTAGCTGTCCCCCCAAAAATTTCTAACTACCTAGATAACTGACCTCGGGGAGGGTTTTGACCATTAATAACCTCCAAAGGAGAGGAAAAATGCTTGTGAATCGGTGTTACCTTTCTTAAGAGGAGAGTGAGTTCATGCATCATTTATTGTTAACTTGTTCTTGGACGAGACAACTTGGGAATATGGCTCTTCAGGTTTTGGGGCTTTGGTGGGTGTTCCCTTTTTTATGAGGTTTGGGCGTGGAATGGCGTTCGAGCTTCTAAAGAAAAGAAAAAGATTACTACCTTGATTCCTATATTCATTTGGTGGTTAGTTTGGATGGAAAGAAATAGGAGAGCTTTTGATGGGGCGGAGAGGTCGATTGATTCTCTTAAAAATTGGTGGCTTAATACCCTTGTTTTTTTGGCTAGAGGAGAATTGTTTTCTAAATGAGATTCACCTTCTAGACTTCATGAATACTATATCTATCAGATAGCTTAACTTGTATATGGGAGGCACCCCCTAGGTGCCAGTTTGATATATATATATATATATATATATATATATATATATATATATATATAAAATACTTCTACTTATAAAAAAGTATAGATAACTGACCTCTAAATCAGGCAATGGTTCATAAGCTTTCTTCTCTCTTGTGTCAAAAAGTTTAATGCCTGTTACTTTATGGACTCCGAGTTTAGTAGCAATGAGGTTCTGCAAAAGCAAACAAAACATCAAGAAATCATTCAAAGAAGATGAAACAATCAATGGCACAGAAACATATCCAAAATAATATCCTCACAATAACTTCTCAATGATAGAGTACTACCAAAGTCCTGTATCTTCAACAGTTGACAGACAGTAGAGAGAACACGATAAGGATAAAGTATTATGCAAAAAAAGTTCAAAACTTCCTTATCTACTAAATGATTCTATACTTCTATGCTCAAAATCGAATGCGATTTAACAAAATCATTTTATCCCCAAAAGTTTACACTGAAGCACAGCCTGAAATTAAACCCTGTCAGGTGCAGGTCTGAAGTACTGTTCATACCAGGTGGAAATCTGTGTAACCAAATGCCTCCACTCGCGGTAATGTCTGTAAACAGGTGTCAAAATATGCCATCAATAAGAAAATTATTCTTGTAGGATTGAAAAAAAGTGAACACAAAAATATTCACTCATGTTGTTCCCAGCTCCAAATAATTCGAAATCAAGTTGAAATTTTTCATCCTTTTTATTTATAATACTTATTTGTACATGGATGAAATTTAAAATGTGTTTGCAGTTTGCGTGTGCATTTTCATGTGTGTTTTTGCCTCTGTATGTCACCATGTGTACCATACTTTCTGGTGACATATTATTGCAACAACACCATGTGCCAAAGCAGAATGTCTATAAGAACAAAACTATGACAGATTTAGCAAAGAAGATGTCTGCAAGCTCACTAAATGCATTACCACAGTCTGGAGACCATTAATCATAACAGCCATCCCTGTACGCGAATCATTTTGTGATAAACAAACCTCGAAGGGGCCCAATTGCCTATCAGTTTGGTTTTTGAGATTCATGTGTACCTGCAGAAAATAGTGATTGGTTCAGTTTAAGTCAACCGACCATGCAAACCATGATGTAATTTCTATGCCCACTAAAAAAGCTTCAATGATTACCGAAAAGGGTCTATCCAAGTTGATAAGAGATGGAACCTCGACAACATGCAATTCGATCTCCTTGCGTGTGACAGGCTGCAGGAGGAATTTCTCAGACACTCGGTATGATATCCACTTACCATACAAATATACAAAGACGTGTGCATGTATGTAAATGTGAAGCGCATAAAAAAAACATACAATGGAAGCTCTTGCAACTTTATGAACTCCAAGAGTAAGATTTAGAGATCATTATTATGAAAGGTCATTAGCAAAACTGCACAGAGCTCATGAAGGTGCAAATTTCTCAAAAACTACTACAAAGTTAATTCTAATCCCATTGCCTAGGCTCATTACCATGAAGTTTTATGTAAAGAAGAATTACATTTCTTACCAACAGCAATGCTCACCACCAAAAAATTTGAGACACCTTGCAAATTCGTGGAACACACTGCCCTACAACGGCGTACTAACTACACTAAAAGTTATACCGAAGAACCAGCTGAACAAGATTTATAAGGAACAATTTAGACCATGAAGCTAACACACTGCAATGTTCTTGTTTGTACTACATGCTTCAATGGAGAATGCATATCACAATAAACCATTGATTCATGCTAGCCCAAAATTCTGAAAGAGACAAAATGGTTAAAACATAGGGCATAACACAAATGGCAAAAGGGGCAAAACTGTGGAACAACTATCCTGCCAAATTATATATAAGGTAACTTCACAGAAATCAAGCTTCTTTATTCTCCCAAAAATTAAAGGCAGAAAACTTACAGTGCCAAGAATTTGCTGAGTCTGTAAGCGACCAGGTTCACCCAAATTTGTACGCCATGTTATCTGAAGTTTACCTAGAACATTATTTCCTTGAGCTTTCACTTGTTCAGAACCATGTGAGGACAATCTTAACTGATAGAGGTAATTGTGAATTCCTCCACCAGATCTGATGAGGACTGGTGCCCTGAATATCTCTCTGCCAGTATATAATCATTAATAAAGAATAAGGGTGATAAGATTAGTTTTAGTTGAGGGGGAAAAAGGCGGAGACATAACAAACAAATATTTTTTAACCAAAACAAGGCACATAATCTGTTGACCCTAAAGTATCCCAGATGCTATATCTTTTACCTAGTTAAAGAATCATTCTTGGAATGGTGGTCATCAGCTTTTAATATTGTAGCACTCCAATGCTCAGCTGGTTCAAACTCAACTTGGTCCATATAAAGGTTTGATTTTGTATGGTTTTCAATGCAAGCCTCTAAAAAAGTAGTTTCCTGAGATAACAGTTGCAGCTATTATATGAAGATTGAATCCACGGAGATAAATACCCAATTTGAATTCATAAACATTGTATTCAAACAGATTATATCTAATCAGAAATTAGTAATTAATTTGTGACGAAATCATATTCTATATCAATATGCGAAAACTAAAATGAAAAAAATCAATTAGTAAGTCAAGCTACATTTACACTCCGTACAACACAGCACGGTGAGCATGTTACCTTGTATTCAAAGGAGAAAAAGTTTGCAAGTTTCTAGTGAAATTATTGACAGATAACAGATCCCTGCTATGTTCAAACAATTACAAAACCAAATGTGGTACCGCTAATGGATCCCTCCAACTGATGCATTTAATGGATTTACATACAACAGAAAAACTTCCTACATATAAAAAAGAAGAAGAAAAACTTCCATATCGAAAGGAGACAAGGGAAACACACATCATCTCCAAACCCACCTCACTATTCAAGTATCAATGAGGAAAAGAAAAGAAAAACAAGAAATAAAGTACGGGGAAAACTGAAAAAGGAACTTCAATTTAACAAAACTCATGCAAAATTACGACAAAAACAGTTAACTTGCTTGCGTTAATGTTTACTACATTTTTTTTTCTTTTGATAAATTTCCCTAAAGTTATCACCACAGACAGTGGACACGCAAAAGCTATAAGAGCTTCTTAATATATTTTCTTTAAAATCTAACAACAACAGCATGCATATCTAGACAGTTATATGTAAACTTACACTTGACGAATATAGTCAACCTCAACCTACCTTTACAACTCGAACCTGCACAAAAGATATCAATAATATAAGTTGGAAGGCAAACTAAAAGATCCATGAGAAGGCGGTAGAAAATGTATAATTATTTTCATTAGCACAATACAAATTGTATGATCTGATTGAGATATACAAGGCATGAGAATTGCACCTTCGTCTTTACTGAAAGTGGATTCGCAACGATGAACTTGAAAAACTGTGGAAGATATTTACGCTCACTGTCACCATCATTGTACAAGGCAGTGCACACCAGCCTAAAAAACGTGACACAATTATAACATGCTCAAACAGTAATAGAATCAATAAAAAGAGAATTCAAAAGCGTATAGACTCCACTGATCACAGAGAACTTACGTGTGAGCTCCAAGTTCCTTCACGTCATGTTCCACAATGAAATCGTAGCGCCCTCCTGCACGTATTGATTCAACAGGTGATTTCGATGTATCCAAAAGGAGTATCCTCTGCCTCTCTGTCTGAATTTCTGCCTATAACAACACAGACTTCTTTATCTCATTCTCGGTCACTACTTTATCAAAGACATCTAAATTTTTGGATAAAAAATAGTTAGAAATGAAATCTAAACTCAGTGACTTGTTTGCATGTGCATCACATAGATTGTTCTTAGTCATATTATAGTCAGATAAAAAGCAGTGAAAATGAGAAATACATCTACAACAACAATAAAAAAGGAACATCAAAGGGAAAAAAGGTTGAAGGTAAATAACTTTTGCAGAGCTAGAATTCAAATGAAAAACAGCACCATAACCCTCAAAAAGAACGTGGCATACTTTGACTCTCAAATTTCAAACTTATCATTATCATTGCTCATTAATTCAGCAGCAATTTACATCATTAATTTTTCTTTTTGAAAAAAAAAGCACATCAAAATTAGCACATGAAACAGTCAATATGTTATCAAATTATGCTGCAAAAATTCATAAGCAATAGATAACATAGTTTACTTACCTTGATGATAACGTCCCTAACTTCAAATTTAGAACTGTTATTGATACTAATATAGCTACAAAACGTCTCTCCCAAATAAATCGCACTGTAAAAAGAAAGTATTATTAAAAAAAATCGAATCGACCAATCGAAAAACTAAAAGAAATGATAATATAGATATAGAGAGAGACCCGAAGGCCTGGGGGAGGACGAGGAGGCCAGAGAGACCCATGGGGTCGGAGGGGTGGTGCAGGAGGAATCTTGCGCGGTAGCTCAGATCGGAGGCGTCCGTGGTGTTGGACACGTTGCGGTCGATTAGAGGAGGGAGGTGGGAGGCGGCGATGGGGTCGTCGAAGATGTCCTCACCAACTAGAAGATCAGTGGGGTCCAAGAGGAGTGGTGGGTCCACGTGGAACGACGGCTTACACAGCCTCATCACCCTGAATGCAAGCGAGTGCGATCCTTGTGTCGTGCTCATGATTCAATATTCAGTTCCGAACAGAAGAATTGGAGATCGGAAATTTGGAATTTGAAAGAGTGAGAGTGGATAGCTCAGGATCAATCTTCGGTTACCATTTACTTAACAGTGTTATGGTCAAGTTGTGTGGAAGCCGCATCAACGATTAACGCTTACGAACTTCCGATCTTTTTTCTCTCATTTTTCTTTTGCCTTTCCCTAAAAAAAATCCATTTTTCAGTTTTTCTAAATTTCTTGCGAGTTCAATTTCAAAATTAAATTAATTATCAATATTATGAAAAAAAATTAAAGATAGAATATGAAGAAAAGCTTTTACCATAAAAATTAAAAAGATAAAAAAGATAGAGATAAATTAAAAAATATTTTTGTAAAAAATTTTGTATTATGAAAACTTGTGAAAAATATATATTAAGAAGTATTTTGTATCCTCAAAAAGACAAAAAAAAAATCTAACTTTAATTAAGGGTTAGGAGAAGTGTCGGTAACGATTTTTTTTATGTCAATATCGTTACCTTTATAAATTATAAGTACATAGTTTGTAGATCTATAGTATGTTGAGGGTAAGCAATTACCCCATTTAAATTTTCAAAATAAAATTACTTTTTTGTACTTTTAGGATGTTTTAAAATATATATTTAGAATTGTCCCCACTCAAATAAAAAATGTGAAGGTCAATTTAAAATTAAAATATTTGAATATTAAAAAATTAGATAACTCGTGTAATTTAAAAAGAGATTCAACATCCAATCATGATTGTATTTTTTTTTAATTATTCTTGCATTTTTTTGGGTTACTTTTAATGTTGATTTTTATGCCACTAAAGTTTTGATCATGTGGTAAAAGTCAAATTTGAGTTGAGGTTCAATCTATTTGTACTATTTACGTTTGATTTTATTATAATCTTGTTTTTTTTTTAAAAAAAGGAGTGTAATATTCTATATATATATATTATTCATAACGTGGCTTTAGATATTTTCTTTCATCAAATTTGATAGGTATTTGGAAGTTTAAAACAAAACATCCAAAATCAAAATAAAACTATTGGACTTAAATAAAAAAATATATATAATAGTTGTAGGTAAACCAAGTTCAGTTAAACTAAGTGAGTCTATTAGAGGTTTAACACTTTGTTAGGTTGTGGATTTCAAAAGAAATTTAAGGCAAAGATTCATTTTCTAAGTTGAATTTGTGCCCCTTCAACTTCTGTTGATGTTTGCATATTCTTGATCTCAAGACTAGAAAGAGAACAAAAAATGAGTCAATAATATTGCAGATACTCATACAAAGAAGTTTAACTAAAGATAAAGACGTGTTTGAATTAGTGACAATATGGAATAAACGGAGAAGAGCATTCCTTCAAATTTTGTCATTTTCTTTCATTCGTGTCATTTACTCTCATTCCATACTCACAAACAAAGATATTAGAATGATACATTTATCCATCTAAAATCTTCTCGTTTATATTAGAAAAACACTTTCAAACAACTAGATTTTAGAATATACTAATCTCATGTACGGACATGTCAGTGCCAACTTATGTGTTTGTTTTATGCCAATAAGACAACGACTTGACAAGTTTAGAGAGTTCTATACTATACCATATATAGAATTTTCTAAAGTCTTGTAGATTCTCTTGTATCTTTTAAATATCTAGATATATATTTTATGCTGAGTTTAGATATTACTTTTTAGTCACATGTTTGTTTATCAACCTTCATTACATGTTGAGGATGTTGAGTAATCTTAGGTTGAGTTTAGAAATTACTTTCTAGTCACATGTTTGTTGATCAATCTCCATTACATGTTGAAGATGTTGAGTAAGAAAAATAAAAGTACTAAGTGTTAAACAAAGCAAAGTGATAACACTTTAGAGAATCTCGAGTGTGAGTGATATCTTTGAACAAACCAATTGGGAGACAACCAAACTTCAATGATATCTAAACCACATTTATAATTCATATTAGAGAAGAGTAACAAAAAGGCAAATAAAATGAGCAAGTAATTTCATGAAAGACTAAAATAAGAAATACAAAATAAAATAAAAAATTGAAATGTTGACCTTACTTGAAAATGAGAATGCTCCTGTAACGCTCCTTTTGCTTAACTTCTAACTAAAGAGAATCCGCTCTAGACTTCGGGAATGGAATTGGTTGGTCTTTGATAATGTCCAAGATAACATCAACAAGGCTCGAGACAATGTTCTTAGGGCAGAATGTTTGCTTAAACAACAATTTACAGCTAATGGGGTTCAGAATTTAAATGTTGCTAAGGTTGAATTAGAAATCAATAGAGAAGAGTCAATGCTTCAGGATAAAGCTAGAGATAAATGGCCTCAAGAAGGAGATAGGAATTCTAAATATTTTCATGCTTCAATTAAGGAAAAACAGCTTCGTCCGAAATTTAAAATTCAAAATGATGAAGGTGATTGGATTACGGATGAGAAGATTTTAGGCAAAACAGCATGCGACTTCTTTTAGCAACTATTTACAACGGTTCCTACTCAATCTAATGACTATGACCTGTTTAAGTGTATCCCCAAAGTTATCTCAGATGAACAAAATTATGTCTTGTTTATTATGCCTCAAGAAGAAGAAATAAAGAAGATCATAGAAGATCTTAACCCCGACAATGCGCGAGAGTAGACGGCTTCGATAATCATTTTTTCACATTTGTTGGGATATAATTAGCCATAACGTTGTATACATTGTCCAAGACTTTTTCAAGGGAGGTTCTTTACCAAGGTCATTAATGGCAACAAACGTTATTTTGTTTCAAAGGGTGGACAATCTGATATCCTTATTGGACATGCCCCTATTAGCCTTTACACATTCATGTATATAATCATCTCTCAGATCTTATCATCATGACTTGCTCCCCTTCTTTGCTCTTTCATTTCGGAAGAGCAATTGGGATTTGTGGCGGGAAGAAGCATACATGAGAACATATGTTTAGCTCATGAGTTGGTGCATGACATTGATTGAAAAAAGTTACTGGCTCTAATGTGATTTTCAATATAGATATATGTTCAAGGTTTATGATAGGGTTGACTAGAGTTTCCTTCTTCGGGTGTCAAAAACATTCGGTTTCTCAGAAACTTGGTGTGACTATATCTTTCGGTGTTTATCAAATGTTTGGTACACCATCACTTTAAATGGTGGCCAACAAGGATTCTTTCAATCATCAAGAGGTTTAAGATAAGAAGATCAACTATCTCCTTTGCTCTTTTTTTGTAGTGGAAGAGATTTTCTCTCATAATTTTAAAGAATGGATGAATAAAGGATTGATCGGAAAATACTCAGTGTCGGGGCCAGCCATAGGAGTTTCCCACCTACTCTATGCTGATGACATGTTGTTTTTTAATGGGAAGAAGAGCTCGGTTGATGCTTATACTAAACTCCTAAAGTTATATGAGCATGCTTCGAGGCATCGCATTAATTGGGAGAAAAGCTCTTTCATAGCGAGCAACAAATGGTTTCATACGAGAGTTGCAATAATGATACGATGGGCCTCATTCAAGTGCTCACTTCTTCCAACTCAAAACTTGGGAGTCCCTCTATTTCGAGAAAGATATGTAAGTAGATATTTCATCTACTTGTTAGATAAATTAAAAAAAAAAGTTGCTTCTTGGAAAGCTAAGTTTCTTTCTCTTGGAGGTAAGTTAACTCTTATAAAGAGCATGTTAAGCTCCATTCCTATACATACTCTTGCTGTTATTGCTATTCCAAAAGGTCTTCTTCAATCAATAGAAAGAATGCTTGCTAATTTCTTTTGAAATTCAGTTGATCATGTTAAAAAGAAATGGATAGTTTGGGATAGAATTTGTAAACCTTTGGAGGAAGGTGGCTAATTGGGAGTGACTCGCATATTTGAGGTGCACAAAAATTTTCAAGCTAAATTAGCTTGGATTTTCTTACAAGCTAATACTTTCTGGGGCAGATTCATGAGGAGCAAATATGAAAATCCTAATACTGATATTTGGGTGCCATGGTATAGTTCCAAAATTTGGAAGAATATAGTTCCATACATCAACACTATACAGGAGCATTCAAGTTGGATTGTGGGACGTGGTGATATAGATTTTTGGAGTAACAGATGGTACCATGAAGCTCAGCCCTCAGGTCCTCTTCCTTTTCCATCTTGTTCTATATAAGTTCTTAATGATACAAAGAAAATGAATGCTTTAGAACATCCCATCTGTTTATGAAGCTATAAAGAGGATTCAATTAAAGAAGAAACCAGATATTTTGATATGGGATCATAATGTTTCAGGAGTTTTTTCTTCCAAAGAGTATTGGGAATTTGTTCGTGTTAAAAATCCAACGTTTCAATGGGCAAAGAAAATTTGGAACAAATGGATTTCCATTAAAGTTGGTTGTTTTATATGGAAGATGTTGTTCGGTGCAATTTCAATTGACAGTAGAGTGATGAGTATTAGCATCCAATTGGCCCCCAAAGGCAATTGTTGTAGACATGGTTGTTTGGAAACTATAGAGCATCTTTTTGCTAAAAGTGAAGTGGCTAAATTTGTTTGGAATTAATTCGATTCCAGGCTTGATGTGCGGCCAGCTAACTCGTTGAAGTTTTTGATTGAAAATTGGCTTCACAAGTCTCACTTATCCTCTCAATTGGACATTATAAAGATTTCTACTCTTTTATTGGGATGCTGGTTTATTTGGAAAGCTCGAAATGAGGATAGATAAGAAGGAAAGGTGTGCACAACAGTGATCATCAACAGAGTTAGAAATGGGTTACTTACGTTAACATCATTTTTATGCCAAAAACCGCTATATCCTTTCATGATATGCTGTGTGTGAACACTTTGGATGTTAATATTAAAACTCCTATAAAAAAAAAAGCATTTGGGTGAAATGGAATCAGTTAGAGGATGATTAAATCAAGTTGAATACTGACGGCTCAGTCTCAAGATTGGGCAGTGCGGGGGGTGGAATATTCAGATCTGGACTCGAGTTTCTTTTAGCATTCTCGGTTGCTTTCAGAGAGTGTTCTAATACTCAAGCTGAAACTAAAGCTCTCTTAACACGTCTTCACCTTATGCGTCCGCACAGCATCAAGTTAACTTTAATTGAATGCGACTTAAAATTGTTGGTTCATATAATTTTGGGTAAGTGAGATTAAGTACTTAATTAGGAAGATTTTATCTCTTATTCCTATAGGAGTTACCATAACTCATGCGTATAGAGAAGCAAACAAGGTTGGGGACAGCCTTCCAAAAATTGGCCCCATTCACGGCAGCACCAAAGTCTTCAAGAATGTCTTAGATCTTCCTTTTTCTTGTCAAGAAGCATACAACTTTGATAGGAAAAACTTGTATTCTTAATGAAAATGTAATTTCTTTTTATCTAGGTTTAGGCTTAGAGCCCTATGAGATCGTTCAGGTATGGGCCTATTGTCTATTTTTTATTAATAAAATGTTCGGAGGGTTTTGTTAAAAAAGGAAAAGGGCAAGCGTTGCATACAAATTAGTCACTTTCAGCTTTTTGTTGGTTTATATGGTTACAAGCTAATATATGAATTTTGAACAGTTAGATTGACAAATAATATGAAAACAATGTGCATGAGAAAGAACATGTATGTGTGTATACCACAAATTTCATAAAATAGTTGAAATGCATCTTCTCTGATTATCCAGGTTTGCTTCAGATCCTTTTTGTCTCGAAATAAGTTTCCATAATCCTATAGCATTTAAGTTAATTGAGTACACAAGTAAAAGAACAAACCATGGACCGAGCAAAATACATCATAATAAAAAAAAAAAAGCATACAACTTAAATTGATTGATCTCAAAATTGGAGACTCGTGGTGTTCTTGAAAAATATGAAGGATGTAATAAAAGTAATCAAATTGAACAAAGTAATAAGTCTAATAGATATGGTTCAAGGTTATTGCTAGTTGCTACTCATAAAAGTGTAAGAAATTCAAAGTATTATAAGAAGACGCAATATACCAGAATTTATGATGGGGCGCATAAGAGAGCTAACTGCTTTGTCAGTGGGCTTGACATTCAAATTCTCAATCAGAGACTAGCTTAAGTGTCTTTTTGGAAGCAAACTAAAAGAATGGTTGTTTGACTTGCTTGAACATGAGAAGACACTCTATCTAGCATTGACATATATGGTCTTTAGGTCACTATAAGAACCACATGATAAAAAAAAAAAAAAAACAAATTGCTTTCTTTCCCATGAAAAGCTTTCAATAGCAAACATGAGTAAACTCTGACAAGATGGGGTCTGATTCACAGGAGGTGATTGAGAAGGCATATTAGTTTAGCGTGACTGCAACACATAGAAGTTAGTGTTAGTAATATGCTTTACAAGCCAATGATATTTGATGTTTAGATATATTATTTGTAAAAAAATCTTATTTAAATTGTTATCATAATTTATGAAATTATGAATATTTATTTAATTATATTGTCATGATTAAGTTCATAGAGTAAGCAATAGAGATAGGATTATGATAAGATAATTTTGAGACCTAGTCTTCTCGAAAGCTTTTCTCCTAAATTTTCCTAGTCGGAGGATACTAATTGGACGATTAGTATTCCGATTAGACTGGTACATACTATGTTTGCTCAATTGGGAGGGTAATTGATCTCAATATCACTTGTTTAGTAAAAACTAAAACAAGTATGTAAATGCTATTGGAGAATGAGTTCACTGAACATGACTAAACTTAAGAACACCTAATGAAGTTTTATTTCTCCGTCAATAGTTAGTTTTTATGTTATAGTTGTGCATGTTATCCTTAGACCTGAGCCACTGTGGTTATCTTGTGGCGACTTGTTATACTTTGATGCTATTTAATATGGTTCTATTTATGAATCATTAATTGGTAGTAATTAGGTATAATGAATTTCATATGAAGGTATGTCAGTGTACAATAAGGGATCTGTTACTCCAAAGTAAAAAGAAATAATGTCCTATGTGATCTACTAAGAAATAATTCGAGAATTTCCTTGGCTAAGGCATGGTGAGAATTAGAAATAAGTTTCTAATTTCACCATAAGAATTATAGACATAGTATTAATACTAAAGGTTTGACAGTAATTTTATACCCAAATTAGATTAATCAGGATATTGCATGATAGAAGGATTGAGTTACACGGTAATTGATAACAAAAAGATTCAAGGTTTCGCAACCAAATTCACACTATCTAGGTAGTCATGCTATGTTGTTGGGTGTTACTCATGATTGTAGAAGCCCTAAGAATTAATTTAATAGAGAATTAATTAATTCTTATAAAAAAAGAGAATCAAAAGGAATTTTGATTCAAAATAAATTAGAATGAGTTCTAATTAGTTGGAAATTGTTTCAATTGTAATTACATAAAAATTATGACTTACAACCAGATTAGTTTGAACATAAAGGGTCACACAGAACAAAAAGGGTAATGTATAGGAGTTTAGTTTCCAATTAATGGTTAGTTGCTCTTAACCCTAGCACTATAAATAGTTTATTAATGTGTAGATTTTTACTAATGTATTATTCTACATAAGTTTCTCCTAATATATTTGAGACTCTTCTATTCCCAAAAGAGAAAATCATTAAGAGAAATTTTAATTCAAGATTTTTGAAGGGAAGAAGACATTCATCTGAGTCAATACACAGACGCACACACACCCTAAAAATTAAGGGAATAGATAGTACTGAAAGAGGATGAATTATCCAAAACAAACAACCTAAAATATGCATACAGTAGTACATGTAAACAACAATTTCGTACCTTGGGATGCTTATCAAGAAATAGAGGATCAATCTGTATACCAAAACAAAGAAAAATGACCATTTTAGAATAATATTGAAGAAAGTGAGAAATATAGGAAGGGAAAACATGAGGATTAGGTGGAAGATTTTTTTTTTTTTTTTTAACCTATGTAGGTCAATCTGCTATTTCAAACCTTCAATCATGTTTGAATTTTGAAAACCTAATTAGATGAGATAGAAAGGGAAGAATATGGTGAGAATGAGGAGAAATAGATAATCAATATACTTGTTACAGCTCCAACAATCTTCAAAGAAAAGAACTCAAGCTCACAACCCCAAAATAAAGATCGTGAAGGAGATTCTCTCTCAAATTCATTCATTCGAAAACCAAATTAAAACCCAAACTACAAAATGAAAGCAATAACAAGTATGAAGGATCATAAAGAATATTTTCACAAAAATTTCCATATTTCTCAATTTCCATACAAAAATTGAGACAAAAAAGAATAAAGTAAATCAGTATCTGATTAACCAATTTAAGAAGATTATGGAGATGTTTGGTTTGCTATTTAACTCAACCTTTTGCCTTGAACCCATTTAAGCCAACTTGCTTTAAGTTGGCTTAAATAGCAAACCAAACAAGGCATGTTGGTGGCGTTTGGTACTTGATTTATTTCAACTTAAATCAAACTTTTTAAATCTCTTTAAGGAAAAAAGATAGATTTAAGTTGGATCAAGCACCAAACATTTCCATTATCAAGATAGTTGCTTCTTTTAAAGAGCAAAAAGCCTATGTTTCTTTAGTATTTAATTCACTCAATTTCTTCTTCAAGCCAACCCATCCCCTTGCATTCATGTGTATTTAGGGTATGTTTGGTTCAAGGGACAAAAGTAAGACATGATTAAATTAGTCTTACATGAACAGTTAATTTCATGTTTGGTATGGGAGATACATTGTTCATCTGGGACTTGAAAGGGTTTGCAAATATGAAAAAGTTTGCAAATCACCACACTTTTGACGTTGATGAGTATTTCTATTTATAATATATTGTTCCCTTGTACACAACTATAGTATCTACAATAAAAGGAAATAATCAAAATAGATTTATGTGTTATCTCTTACAATCAAAGAGGATCTCGTAGGTCAATGGAGGAGGATTTACAGGGATTCTAAATACCCCCCCGCAAGCTAAACATGGGATTGGAGCCGACACGAAGCTTGGATCAGAAGAAAGTAAACAAAGGTCGGGAAACACTTTTGGTAAAGATATCTACAACCTGCAAGTTGGAGGGAACATGTTGAGTGCAAAGAGTGCCGACAACAACAAGTTCTCGTAAGAAATGATAGTCAAGGTTGATGTGTTTAACGCGCTTATGAGAAATAGGATTCGAGCTTAAGAAAATTGTACTCTTGTTGTCACAAAGTAATAGAGGCTGATGTATAAGGATGACCTTGAGATCATGTAGGAGATGAGTAAGCCATAGAACCTAAGTAGTGGTAAGAGCGAGAGCACGATACTCAGATTTGCAACTAGAACGGGAAACAGTAGGCTGTTTTTTAGTACTCTAGGAGATAAAATTTTCCCCAAGATAAATGGAATAACCAGAGGTGGAGCATCAAGTATCAAGACACCCTGCCCAGTCGGCGTCAGAATAGGTCGTGAGACCAGTAGAGGATGATGCAGAAAAGGTTAAGCCAAAGTGAAGAGTGCCCTTGACATAGCGCAGAATATGCTTGATGGCCTAAAAATGCTCTTTAGTTGGAGCATGAAGAAATTGACTGATAAAATTGACAGACTCAACAAGCTCAGGGCGCGTGATGGTTAACTGTAAGGTGCCAACGAAAGAGCGATAAAATGTAGGATCCAAGAAGGGTGCATCGTCAGAGGAGAGGCACTGAGACACAACCATTGGTGTAGCAACAGGCTTACTATGAAGTAACTGAGCACGAGCAAGGATATCATGAGCATACTTGGTTTGACTGAAAAAGAGTCCATCCGAAAGAGCGAAAACCTCAAGGCCAAGAAAATAACTTAAGGAGCCTAAGTCGGTGAGGGAAAATTCCAGGTGCAGCTGTTGAATGAAGTGGTTGAGAAGTGCTGAATTATTCCCTGTAACAATGATGTCATCAACATAGAGCAACAGATAGATGAAATCAGTGTTTCTACTAAAGACAAAGAGGTATGTGTCAGCACGGTTGCAAGAGAAACCAAGTTGTGAGAGAAATGTACTGAAACGGTGAAACGAAGCCTGCATAGCTTGTTTTAAACCATAGAGAGCCTTTATTAATTTGCACACATGAAGAGGATGCTGAGGAACAACATAGCCGGGAGGTTGTTCCATATAAACATCTTCACAAAAAACACCATTAAAAAAGGCATTCTTGACGTCAAGTTGACATAAGGGCCATCGATTAGACACGGCTAAAGAGAGAACAACCCTGATGGTGGCAGCTTTGACCACGGGACTAAAGGTGTCAGTATAGTCAAGTCTGGGAAGTTGCGTGTAACCTTTGGGATCTAGGTGAGCCTTGAAGCAATAAATGGAACCATCATAATGATATTTGGTCCTGAAAACCCATTTGTATTGGATGAACAAGGAATAAGAACCCAAGTCATTCTTGAGCAATGCTGTAATTTCTGCTTCTATAGTAGTAAGCTATGCTGATCCTTAGCAGTAGAGAAAAAAAAATTAGGGCTCGGAAGTACTGAGTAAAGCATGGAGAAGGGCCAGAGGTTGCACGAAGCTGAAAAAATTCGGATGCTTGGGCTTGAAAATCCCAGCTCGAGCTCGAGTAACCATAGAGTGACGAGCAGGTGGAACTGGTTTAGGCACTGAGGTGGATGTATCTGATCCGATAGGTAGAGCTCCAGAGCTTAAGGAATCGTGAGGCTCACGTGCAGTAGGATTCAAAGCAAATGATGGGCTAGAAATCTGCATGGACTCAGAAATAGGAGAATCATCACAGATGGTGCATGGGCCAATAAGAGACCATGTACTAGTGGTCACAGGCAATGGAGCCAGAGAGGTAAAAATGGAAGTGCATGGTTCTAAAAAATTAGAGATGACCAACTCCGAAAAGTGTTGTGCACGTAAAGAGTCTAAAAATGGAAAGAAAGACTTATTAAATTGAGCATGCCGAGTAATGTAAATGCGAGAAGTAGCAGTGTCCAAGCAACGAAAGCCTTTATGAGATGGGCTGTAACCAATAAAAATGCAAGGCAAACTACGCGGAGCAAATTTACTAGAAACATAATCACATAAACAGGGATATACCCGAAAGCTAAAGGGATGAAAATGCTCATAATTAGGAGATTTACCATACAGAACCTTAAAAGGTGAAATACCGCCAAGGATCAGCATGGGCAACCGGTTGATAATATATGTGGCAATGCTGAAAGCATCAACCAAAAAATGAGTGGAAACATGGGAATGAAAGAGAAGAGCAAGACTTGTTTCAGTCATATGACGATGTTTGCGTTCAGCACGTCAATTCTGGGATGGAATGTAAAGACATGACATTTGATGATGAATGCCATTGTCCTGAAAATGAGATTGAAATCGAGTATTGGTGAATTCGGCTGCTCCATCACTTTGAAATTTTTTTATTTTTTGTCGAGAGTCGATTTTCCATAAATCATTGAAAGCGGAGGAAAATATCAAAGAAATCAGACTTCAGCTTTATGGGGTAAATCCATGTGAAACGTGAGTGGTCATCTATAAATAACACATAATAGATAAAACCCGCATTTGATTTAACAGGGGATGGACCCAAAATGTTACAATGGCTTAAACCAAGGATAGAATCAAATCTACTATCGTTAGAAGAAAAAGGCAATCGATGACTTTTTACTAACTGACACGTAGAGCACATATGCGGAATGGGGAGCAAAGAAGTAAGAGATAAATGGCCTTTTGTTGACCCTTATCTAAATTTTAATAATGACAAAACACTACTCTAATTGTACTAATAGTTTTATCTAAATGTTTAAAAGATAAAAGCATTCAGCAAAGAATCAAGATGCAAGACTCAACCCATATCAGACACAAAGTCAAGACAGAAGACATAGTATAGGCATTAAGGTATTAAAACAAACTATAAATCTCTTGTGTTCAAATAAGTAGCTTGTCTTATGGCTCCTTTTATAAAAGCATTTTGACAAAACTATTTATTCAAACTCTTCTAAGTCAAAAACATTTTCTAAACTTGAAAAAACTGGGTTGAAGGGCAACCCAGTCAACTGGCTCCTTATGCCAGTCGACTGGAATATGGAACAGAATGTCTCCAGTCGACTGGGTGATCTATACCAGTCAACTGGCAACTGGGACAATGAGTTCCTAGTCAACTGGTGCTTAGGACCCTGTCGACTGGTACTCTCCCACAGCCTAAAAGTGAACTTTTTCACTTGACCCAGTCGACTGGTAATTCGAAAAATATGACAGTTTGAGACGCTAGACTTGAGCATTTAATGCACCAAACCTACCAAGTCAGTGTCTAATGGCCATATTAATTCAAGACTATATAAACCCACTTCAATGAGCATTTAAAATAAGAAGAAAACACATTCAATCAATACTTTGCTCATTAATACACAAAAGCTTTGAAAAAATTATTGTTGAGCCATTCTTCAAGCTTTGCTTTGAAAGAGAGATATTGTTCATTTGTAAAAGCATTCATTGCTATCTCTCTACCATTTACTTTACAGCAACTCATATTTATTGTAAAGGGATTAACTTTCGCAAGGAAGAGATTAGTTTCTGAGATGAAGGGATTGTTTGTAAGGTTTGTACAACACCCGTGAAGTTGTGTGACTAAAAGTTTTAGTGGATCACTTCAAGAAGGTTCCTTGAAGAGAGTGGACATAGGGTTGGAACGAATCCGATATTGTCGAACCACTATAAACCAAGTTTGTATTTTCTCTTCCTTAAACTCTTTTACTTAAAGCACATTACTTGTTTATATGCTTGTGCATTTAACTATTTTTATAAACTTGCAAGTAATTAGCAAAGTTTTTAAAAACCCAATTCACCCCTCCTCTTGGGTTGGAACCTCAGTCTATAATTGGTATTATAGCTTCATTTTCAATTTTAGGCTTAAAATCCTTGAGTTGATATGATGGCATCAAATAGCTATTTTGAGGGACATTCCTATACTAGGCCTCCCTTGTTCAATGGCTCCAACTACAATTATTGGAAAAATAAGATGAAAATATTTGTCGAATGACAAGATTATAATCTATAGAGTCATTAAGGAAGGACCTAAATTCCTACAAAGGAAATAACTATTGGAGAAATCAACCATACAATACCTAAACTCAAAACTGAGTTCAATGATGAGGATTATAGAATGATGTCTCTAAATAGTAGAGCCACAAGTATTTTATATTGTGCTTTAGATATTTCTGAATATAATAAAATCTTCGCTTGTGTTTCGACTAAGGAGATATGGGATAAATTGCAAGTTACATATGAAGGAACTAGCGAAGTTAAAAAATCAAAAATCTATTTGCTAGTGTCTGAGTATGAATCTTTCAAAATGTCTCTTAACGAAACAATTTCTCAAATGCATTCACGTTTCATAACTATTGTTAACGGTTTGAAGCTTCTTGGTAGGAACATTGAGGAGTTTGAACTAACAAGAAAAATCTTAAAATCTTTGCCACCCACTTGGACAGCAAAGAAGACAGTCATCACGGAGGCCAAAGATCTCGAAAAACTTGATGTTGAAACACTTCTTGGATCACTGTTGACATACAAGATGGAAGAAATGAATCCCATTATCAATGATGATGAGAAGAAGAAAAAGGTGATTGCTCTCAAAGCCTATATGAGCAACAAAGAAGAAGAAACGGAAGAAGAGGTGGAGAGCAGTGAAGAAGATGGTAAGATGGATTTAATCGCCAAACGATTTCACAGATTCTTGAAGAAAAGCAAGAAATCATACACAAAGGATCCCACTTCAAAAAGGGAATCACTTGTGTGTTATGGAGGCAAAAAGCCCGGTCACATCAAGGCCGATTGTACAGCAACAAGCAAACCATATAAGAGCTTTAAAAAGAAAGCTATGATTGTAACCACTTGGAGTGATGATGAAGAAGAAGACTCCTCGGATAAACAGATTGGATATGAGGAGATTGCCAACCTATGTCTTATGGCAATCAACGATGAAAATGAAATATCGAATTCTTCCCCTTCTAAAAATAACATTGTTAGTAGTAGTGAAGAATTAATAGAAGTCATAAATGGAATGCATGAAGAATGGAAGAAATTCAATTCTAGGAACATCATTCTCAAAAAGGAGGTGTCATCTCTTTCTAAAGAGATGGAAGACTTAAAAGAAGAAAAAGAAAAACAATCTTCATTGCTTTATGGTTCTTCTCAAGATTTTCTTAAAGATGAAAATGAAAACTTAAAGAAAAAGATAATAGAATTGAATGGCACTATATCTGGACTTATGCTTGGAAAAGAAAAGCTAGTGAAGTGTTATCTTGCCAAAGATTAAATGGAGGAAAATCCGGATTAGGTTATTCTCCATTAGGCAAGCAAAAATCAAAAGAGAGCTTATTCATGAATTCATCATGTGTGAATGAAGCCTCTACTTCAAAGACTACCAGCAAGGTCAAAAGTATGTTCTCAATGAATGCTAGTAGGTCTAAAAATACCAATTCTAATGCATATACTAGAATAAAGCACCCCAAAAATACTCATGCTTATATGTATGCTCATTCAAGAAATGCTTATACACATCCTAGGAGTAACCATCATGTGCATCCTAGAAATAATATGTATACTCAAAACTTGCACACTGCACATTCATATCCTAGGAATTACCATCATGGTTATCCTAGAAATAATATGTATATTCATAATAATGCAAACATGTATCGTAGAAATCATCATCATAAATGTCCTAAAAATGACATGCAAGTTCATAACCCTCACAATAGAAACATGTATCCTAGGAATTCTTATCCAAAGAATTATAGACATGCACAACTAAGAAATCCTAGAAATTTCAATAACTATTATCCTAGGATTGTGCATCATCAACATGTCTATAAATATAGAACACTTTATGTTGTTAAGAAAGTATGGGTCCCTAAAGGAACCATATTTTCTAGGACTAACCCCAAAGGACCCAAGAAACTTTGGGTACCTAAAAGTGCAATTGTGTATCCTTGTGTGATGTAGATATGTCTCCACACCAAAGAAAAAGGTAATTGTTGGTACCTTGATAGTGGATGCTCAAAGTACATGACCGGTGATAAAAGTGTATTCAAAGAGCTAACTCTAAGAGATGGCGAATATGTCACCATTGGAAACAACACAAAAATAAAGATCATCGGGCATGGAAAAGTTGGTAATAATTTCTCAACCCTTGATAATGTATTATTTGTGCAAGGCCTTAAGCCAAATTTACTAAGTATTAGTCAACTATGTGACAAAGGCAACAAAGTATTATTTGAAACCTCTCATTGTCTAGTTATAGACATCAAGAGTAACAAGATCAAGTTTGTTGGCCAAAGACACGAAAAATGTCTATATAGTTGATTTAAAATCCTTGCATTCGAAAAATGAAAAATGTTTTCCCGCATTTAGTGAAAACCCATGGCTAAGGCATAGAAGGCTTGGTCATGTGAACATGGATTTGCTTAAAATCATTTCAAGAAAAGATTTAGTTATTAGACTTCCCAAAATCAAATTTGAAAAAGATAAAGTGTCTGATGCTTGTCAAATAGGAAAACAAACTAGAATTTCTTTTAAATCAAAAAAGGTAGTCTCAACTACTAGACCATTGGAACTTTTGCATATAGACTTATTTGGTCCAATAAGTACCATTAGTCTAGGTGACCATCAATATGCTCTTGTTATTGTTGATAACTATTCAAGATATACCTTTGTTATCTTTATTGCTTACAAGGATGAAGCTTACAAAGGATTTGAAAACTTTTGCAAAAAGGTTCAAAATGAAAAAGGAATTTGTATCTCAAGCATTAGAAGTTATCATGGAAAAGAATTTGAAAACCAAAGCTTTTCAAAATTTTGTGATGAAAATGGAATTGATCACAACTTTTCAGTTTCTAGAACTACTCAACCAAATGGAGTTGTTGAGAGGAAAAATAGAGTTCTAGAAGAATTTGCAAGAAAAATGCTTTGTGAAAATAGCTTACCAAAATACTTTTGGGCGGAAGCGGTAAACACCTCTTGCTATATCTTGAATAAAATTTTAATTAGGCATATGCTTAACAAAACTCCATATGAATTATAGAAAGGTAGAAAGCCTAATATCTCCAATTTTCATACTTTTGGTTGTAAATGCTTTATCCTAAATAACAATAAAACTAACTTGGGTAAATTTGACTCAAAGACCGATGAAGGGATATTATTAGAATATTCAACCTCTAGTAAATCTTATAGAGTCTTCAACAAGAAAACACTAGTGGTAGAAGAATCCGTACATGTAGCCCTTGATGAGTCTAACCCAATTAGTAGTAGAGAAGTTTCTTTCAATGATGATGCAGATTTCATTCCAAGAACGGAAACACCTACTCTTATTGTTGACCCAAAGGAGAGCCCATCTCAAACAAATCAATCGATAGAAGCTCTCAAATTGGACCAACCATCCACAAGTCAACAAGAGGATGGTCTTCCCAAAGATTGGAGGTATGTAAATCATCACCGAATCGATCAAGTGATTGGTGATCATTCACAATGGGTAAGAACTCGTTCCACTATTAGAAATATTTGCAACTATGTAGCCTATTTGTCTCAAATAGAACCTAAAATATTTGTAGAAGTCGAGAAGGATATTGATTGGATAAATGTCATGCAAGAAGAAATAAATCAATTTGAAAGAAAAAATGTATGGAATCTAGTTCCTAGACCAAAGAATCATACAATAATAGGAACTAAATGGGTGTTTAGAAATAAGATGGAAGAAAATGGTATAGTAATTAGAAACAAGGCTAGACTAGTTGCTAAGGGATATAAGCAAGAAGAAGGAATAGACTTTGATGAGACCTATGCTCCCGTAGCAAGATTAGAAGCTATTTGAATGTTATTAGCCTTTGCATGCTTTAACAAGTTTAAATTATTTCAAATGGATTTAAAAAGTGCTTTATAGAAGAAGAGGCACATGTTGAGCAACCTCTTGTATTTGAGAATCCTAGTCTTCCAAATCATGTCTACAAGCTTTCTAAAGCTCTATATGGGTTAAAACAAACTCAAAAAGCATGGTATGAAAGACTAAGTAAATTTTTTATTGACAATAATTTTACAAGAGGAAAAATAAACACAACCCACTTCACAAAAATGACGCTCTACTAGTTCAAATATATGTTGATGATATTGTATTTGGTGCTACTAATGAATCTATGTGTCAAGAGTTTGCCAAGTGCATGCAAGGTGAATTCGGAATGAGCATGATGGGAGAGCTCACCTATTTCCTTGGACTTCAAATCAAACAACTAAAAGGAGGCATCTTCATCAATCAATCAAAATACACTAAGGACCTACAAAAAAGGTTCGGGATGGAAAGCTCAAAGTCACTTGGTAATCATATGAGCACATCTACAAAACTTGACCTTGATGAAAGAGGTAAGTGTGTAGACATTAAAACTTATAGAAACATGATAGGAGCTTTACTTTATTTAACTGCAAGTAGACCTGATATAATATTCAGTGTATACATGCATGCTAGATTTTAAGCTAATCCTAAGGAATCATATATAATTCCAGTAAAAAGAATCCTTAGATATTTACAAGGGACTCAAACCTTAGGATTATGGTACTCTAGAGATTCTTCTTTTGAGCTTGTAGGATATTCAGATGTTGATTTTGCGGGGTGTAGGTTAGATAGAAAAAGCACTAGTGGAACATGCCAATTCTTAGGTACAATGTTAACCTCTTGGTTTTCCAAGAAACAAAACTCGGTTGCACTATCAACCGCCGAGGCGGAATACGTAGCAGCTGAAAATTGTTGTGCCCAAGTGTTGTGAATGAAACAACAACTAGAAGACTATAGCATGAACTTTAAAATTATCCCAATACATTGCGATAATACCAGTGCTATCAACCTAACCAAAAACCCTATTCAGCACTCTAGAACCAAACATATAGAAATTAGGCATCATTTCTTAAGAGACCATGCTAAAAAATATGATATAAGACTAGAATTCATTCCTTCAGAAGATCAAATAGCTGACATTCTTACAAAACCTTTAAGTGAAGCTAGTTTTTATAAAATTAGACTGTTGATGGGATTATTGGACTATGATAAACTGTATGCTTGATTGCATCATCATTCATCATTTGCATACTTGACATCTAGTGAATGAGTATTAAAATTTATTTAATATTTCCCTCACTCAATATGACATAGATAAGCAAATTTCGTTCTAAGACTCTATACTAAAAGTTTTTTTTAGGCTCAAGTCGACTGGTAAATTCATCCAAGTCGACTGATATCATACTACCTCTTTATCCGATCGACTAGTCCATGTACTTAGTCAACTAGTAGAACAAGACCCTGTTTAGAGCCAAATTTTTGAATTTCTGGTAACTACCCAATCAACTGGTATGGATGACCCAGTCAAGTGGTATATCTCTGCCAGTTTACCCAGTCGACTGGTGTCTCGATCCAGTCGACTGGTATGTTAAATATTCCCAAATCTGAGAAGGACCCAGTGGACTGGTGCCCTAACCCAGTCGACTGGTATCGCGATTTTATAAATAGTCTCTTCAGATTTTTCAGTTTTCACGCCATTTTTGAAGACCCTAAGCTTCCTCTCGCTAGAAAATCTCCTCTTTTTGACCAAAATCTCACAAAAACACTCCACAAAATCCTTGATCTTATCCCTCATAACCTTTATTTCAATTTTCCACGGTTGAAATTTCCATTTTCCCCAAAATCTCTCACTCTCCCCAAAAACACCTATTTTTCCAAAATGTCTGAGAGAATCAGAATCAAAACCACTATTAGAGGATCTCATGCGCCTACTAGGCCTTGGTCTAAGAAATCCACAGCACCGGACACCAAAGGGAAGGGATTGGCAGACTCCTCTAGCAAAAAGACGAGGACAGAGCTCGACGACTCCCTATTTTGGAGTCTAACCGCCAAAGAGAGGTATAACTCTATCATTCGTCATAAGAAGATCATGACGGGTAGATTCGTTGACTTTGAATCTATTCATCATGCTAACTTTGACATACTACCTCCCTTTAAGGTAGTGCACTGGACCCCATTGGTAAGGATTCACTAAAAATACTACTCACGCTTGATTCACCAATTCTACGCGAACTTGGTGAAACCTAGTCCACTGGCTCTTTAGTTCAAAACTAGTGTGATTGGTGTGGAGTTTAAGGTCAATACTGACCTCCTGGTGAGCATATTAGGGATCCCTGTGAGAGGGATCCAATGGAGTCTGGACGGATGACCAAACAACTTCGACTACGAGGAGGCATGTCAGATCGTTAAGGGTGACCTTAACCATATCTTTTGGCCCACTACATTTCACACATGTAGTGACATGCCCCTTGATTCGAAGTTGTTCAATCTCATTATTAGTTGGACCATCCATCCACGACTTAGGAGTCGAGGCTATCTCTCGAAGATAGACATGGTATTGATTTGGAGTCTTAAAATTGGACACCACTTCAATATCTACCCTCTACTGCTCACCAACATGATAAACGGTGAAGCTAGTGACTCCGGGTGCCTTCCCTATGGGATGCTCATCACCCTCATCTTCCAGCACTTTCGGGTTCCTCTTCCTGCCTCTGAGGCTCAGGACGTTGGCCCCAAGGATATCATCAACGTCTTTTCTCTGAAGAAGATGGGGTGCAAAGTCCGAGATGGGATGATTTACTCCAAGGCCAGGAAGAATATCAGGATTGGAGAGGATTACAACAGTGAGAAGGATGACGAGGGTCTAGGTGATGCAGCCCCTACCACTGCTATGGACACTGATGATCGAGCACCACCGCATGGTGGTTCTAGTACTGGTCCAGCTAGATAAGGTGATATACTCCAGGCCATATCGAGCCTCCAGCTATCCATGCAGTCCGAGTTCCAGAGCTTGAGCTCTTCTGTTGATGCCATGCATTATGACCTTCACTCCCTTAGAGAAGATTTCAAGTTGCATCGAGAGCACACAGAGGGCTCCTTGGTTGAGCTTCGGGATCTTATACGAGACGACTCTGATTCTTACACTTGCTATTATCAGTTGTATATATAGCTTTTAGTTGTTCTTGGCGCGAACATTTATCACATTATCATACATTTCAGTTTTTATTTTCGGCTCCTAGAAGCCTGTAATGTATGGATATTTGGATTTATATGACTATATTTCATGATTACCTTATGATTCATATACTTGCTTTACTTTTCCGCACTATGATTACTTAGTTTAAATCATTTTTTATTCGGAAATATGCTTTAACTACTTATGCTAGTATGGAAACTTTTGGTTCTCCCAGGGAAGTCTTCCCAGCTCTGAATTATGCCTAGTTTTCGCATACAAGTTTGTTTATACATAATCTTACTGTCCATAGTATCTATGTTGCTTTTTTTTTGGATTAACACCCCCCTTTCCGCTGTTGTCAAAATGGGGGAGAAAAATGAGAAAACAGAGAAATATAACTGTAGACTTTAAATAGAGCATAGATTTATGGGGAGCATTGCTCCAAAGAACTTATTGAATATAAGACTATGTTGAGTTGCTTGGTTGGGTTGATTATAAATTGCTTTGAACTATTTTACAGGTTGGTTTTATTCAAAAAACAGAGGAAACTTTGCCCTTTTTTTTTTCTAAAAACCCAACACTTCGTTTTTAAAACTGTTTTCTCTCATTAGTTTTGTCATCATCAACAAGGGGGAGATTGTTGACCCTTATCTAAATTTTAATAATGACAAAACACTACTCTAATTATACTAACAGTTTTATCTAAGTGTTTAAATGATAAAAGCATTCAGCAAAGAATCAAGATGCAAGAACTCTACCCGTATCAGACACAAAGTCAAGACAGAAGATATAGTATAGGCATTAAGATGTTGAAACAAACTGTAAATCTCTTGTGTTCAAATAAGTAGCTTGTCTTATGACTCTTTTTATAAAAGTGTTTTGACAAAACTATTTATTCAAACTCTTCTAAGTCAAAAACGTTTTTTAAACATGAAAAATCTGGGTTGAAGGGCAACCCAGTCGACTAGGTGATCTATACTAATCAACTGGAAACTGGGACAACGAGTTCCCAATTGACTGGTGCTTAGGACCTAGTCAACTGGTACTCTCCCAACGCCTAAAAGTGAACTTTTTCACCTGACCTAGTCGACTGGTACTAAGACCCAGTCGACTGGTAATTCGAAAAATATGACAGTTTGAGACGCCAGACTTGAGCATTTAATGCACCAAACCTACCAAGTCAGTGTCTAACGGCCATATTAATTCAAGGCTATATAAACTCACTTCAATGAGCATTTAAAATAAGGGGAAAACACATTCAATCAATACTTTGCTCATTAATACACAAAAGCTTTGAAATATTTATTGTTGAGCTATTCTTCAAGCTTTGCTTTGAAAGAGAGATTATTCATTTGTAAAAGCATTCATTGCTATCTCTCTACTATTTACTTTACAGCAATCATATTTATTGTAAAGGGATTAACTTCCGCAAGGAAGAGATTAACTTCCGCAAGGAAAAGATTAGCTTCCGACAGGAAAAGATTGTTTGTAAGGTTTGTACAACACCCGTGAAGTTGTACGACTAAAAGTTTTAGTGGATCACTTCAAGGAGGTTCCTTGAAGAGAGTGGATAGGATCAGAACGAATTCGATATTGTCGAACCACTATAAACTGAGTTTGTATTTTTTCTTCTTTAAACTCTTTTACTTAAAACACATTACTTGTTTATACGCTTGTGCATTTAACTGTTTTTATAAATTTGCAAGTTATTAGCGAAAGTTTTTAAAAACCTAATTCAACCCCTCTTTTGGGTTGGAACCCCAATCTACACCTTTTTTATTCAATAAAGATATAACAGAATGATTGACGTGTCCAAGTCTAGTTCTATCCCATTATAATCCTAATATTATCTCTTCTAATTCTATCCCACTATAATCCTAATATTATCTCACTACAATCCTATCTGTAAACCAAACAAACCCTTAATACACCATGTTCTTTAAACCAACCCCTTCTTTTGCATTCATGTGTACTTAATTATTTTGGCAAATTTCTCTTTTTTAAATCATTTCTCCTGTTGATCTTTCATTGATTTGATTCCATTTACTGATTCATCTATTTTGATATATACATATATATATATACATATATATATATATATATATATATTATTTTTCACTAAACTTGTCAATGTCCAAAATATTATTTGTAATTTCAATTTGAAATTGAAACTATCGAAGGGCATTACGTGTCGATTTAGTTCTCATTTCAAAATAACTATGTAGTTCTTGCAGGTCTAAATCTCAAGGCGAGTCAAGGCAGATTCACTAGAATTAGCTATAATCACCTTTCTCCATATTGAGCATCATGCATCTGTCCAATAAGCAGTAACATTTCACTTTGATGCCTAACTAGAATTAGCAATCTTTATATGTATTTTGATCAAACATAAAGCAAAAACGGACCACCTGATAGTTTACACAGTAAATGGGGCATAATCACCCATCAATCTACTTATTCCGGGTACTTCTCATTCTGCCAAAAAGGAAAAATCATCGCTATAGTGGAGACCGCTAATCAACATATTATACACGAGTAAATGTATGGGCATACTATTATGTATTATACATGGTGAATAGTAAACGCATGAGCATCAGCCAGCTTATGCAGAGATGTTAGTTAGGGTCCATGCAACATTTGCATCTCTCATATCACAACCAAACTTCTGCTCCTGTTGGGACTTGCCAATTCCAGCAACTACTGAACAAAATAGTTCAATCTAATGGAGCTTTCTGTAGTATAAAACAGAATGGTGCCGCAAAGGAAAATCGAAGAGGATTTGCAATCTGCATTGTGGAAAACGAAGAGAATCAACAGATGTCAAAGCACATAATGTACGGCATTTTAGCATGGCAAAGTTTGTCAATTAAGGAGAGGCTTGAACGAAACGATAACTAAGAATGGGTTTTTAAAGGCTACTTCAGATATTTCTAATTGCTTGTTTATGATGTGAAACTTCCACATATTTATAGGCCATAATTTATAATGATCAGGCAGAGAAATAATAGAAAAAGAATATAGTCATTTAGTTGGAGAAAACTACAACTTCAAATAAAACCCCACCGTCATGGCTACCAAAGTGATAAGATCCTCTCCAGTCTTCCTGTGACCACTGAAGATGCCCATGCAATGAAACTAATATGTGCACATATAAGAGGAAAAAGATGGGAAAACTCACCTAACTGGTTGACCTTGAATCCCAGGTCTCAACCGCCAATCCAACCAGAAAATTGCTCCACAAAGACTGGAATTCAGCAAAGTACTTAATAAACGGCCAATATCATCAGATCTTAATAAATTTTTACTACAATATTAGTAACTTTATACCAACAATCATATTTCCACCTTTCGACATTATGGTCGGTGGTATATATTGTCCAGCAAAGGACTAGTTCTAAAGTAGGACAGTAAGCAAAATGAGCCCACCTAATAAGCAAAAGCAGTATAGTCTCATCTAAACGACTCGAACCCATGTTCCACCACACATAGGGCAACCATAAGCCCAACGGCTGATCCAATAAGTTTCCCGGTCATGTTGATTAGGTTGATTGGTAGCACCCTGTGAAGCAAAAGCTGATGTCTGCCGCAAACACCTTATGCACTACATAACAAGCAATCAAGATTAGAAAATAGAAAAGAAAGATAAAGCGTGCAAGGAACACAGAGAGATAGGTAAAGTCACATACACAGGCACAGGCACAGGCACAGGCACAAGCACACAGACAGGCAGAATGGAGTTACATTATTAGATTCAAAGCAACAAAAAGTAAAACAGCAGCCCAGTAATGAGTCGTAGCTTAAAAGACGGTGGCATCCAGTGAATTGTAGTACTTCATTTGGATCTTAGGAAAGTTATACAGGAAAACAATTCTCAAGAAAAGTTAAAAGTTTTTTTAAAAAAAGGTAGAAGGAAAACAAACCAATTCTCTCATTAAGTAATTGGTTTGAAGTTGTAGAAAAATAGCCCAAAGTTTTCCTTTTCCGTACTTTTTCCATAAAAACTGCAGGGTTAAATTTGAGTGAAATATTTGCATGTAGGAAAGAGACTTATGACGTCCATATCTTTTCCTGTTAATCAAGAATAATTGAAGTGAATGAAAGAGTTTTATTTTCCTTTTCCTGTCAACCAAACGGAGCTGGCTGTTTGTACTTTCCACAACATGTTGTACACAAGAAAAATATAACAAAGGAAAAATATCTAGTCCATTATTCATTCCATACCAAAATGCTGGAGTACACTGAAGCAGCATAAATGAGAGCTTCTATTAGTAAATTATGGAGTATACGTTTTGATAAGAATGTTTTTTACAATCTAGCTGATGCCATACAATAAAGTTTCCATCCGAAGGTCAATTCAAACTTGTCATAGAGCTGGGTCATCTCATTACAACTTCAAAGCAAATTTGATGATAACAAAAATATTGATTACTCATAACTGACAGAATACACTGCAGGTAAGATCTACAAAACAAATGCAGTACAATATATATTACGACAACAGTTCAACTGCTTCTGATATTGATGAGACTATTAACACTCAACATCAAGGTACCATGAATTCATGTGTGCGCGTCATCCTATTGATCCACTGCTCCATATTGTTAAAAGCGCACCTAGGCGGCTATGCTTGGACTAACCTTAGGCGAGGCGACCTTCATCAGACGTGCGCCTCAGAGCACCTTGGGCCAGAGCAAGGCTCTAAAAAAGCGCGCCTCATACATATGTCCTTTTCTTTGGTAAGTTTTATTTATTATTTAATTTCAATAATTGTGTATGATAAATAAACATAGGGGTGTTCACTAATCAATTAAAACCGATTAACAGACCGTTTCGAACCAAAATGGTACAGTTAACCGAAACTAGATTGGTTAACCAAATAATATATAAACAATCGATTGACAGTCAATGTTTTTTTAACCATTTCAACCATTTAACCGATTAAGAATTAGATATTAATTAATTCCTTCCTACATATAAACAATATGAATTCTTGTCACAGTGGCTAGAGCATGCTAGTGATGGTAAATTGGTCAAGGATTTGAGTAGCCGATATGCAATTTTTTTCATTCTTTATTATATTTATAAAAAAATGATATGACAATTAACCCCTAAACCCCAAGTATAGAAGTTCGTTTTTTTTTTACTCCCCCAAGTCCACAGCCACCCCAAATCCCTAAAGATCCCTGGCTCCCTGCTCTCCTATTGTCTTAGCTTTCTTCTTTGATTTTAACCATCTCAGCTCCCAATTCCCTTCTCTCTCCGCCCTGTTCTCTCTCCATCTCAACAACGATATCTCCATTTCTTTCACTCTATCTATTTTGTTCTCTCATCTTCACTCTCAAATCACGAGTCTCTTTCTCGTTTGTCTTCTAAATTTCTCTTTCTTTCTCTGTACAGCGCTCACCCGCAAGAAGTAGATTTCCCCTTTGAAGGCTATTGAGAGAGATATAGTAATTTCGTGGTTTTGGTTAGATTTAATGAAGGATCAAGGTGGTTTTGGTTTGTAATTTTGGACTGCAAGGCTATTGAGAGAGATACAGTAAATTTCGGTTTGATTTAGTGAAGGTGAAGAGTGAAGAATTTCTTTCTCTTACCTTGGATTTTAGCTTTGATCATGAACTAGCGCTTAGTTGATTTATTATTGAAAATTTGTTTTCTATAATGCTGCTCCTGTATGTGTTGAGTGTTAATTGTAAATTTTAAGATTTGAGATAATTATGTCAGTTACTCTTTAAGAATTTTGTTTCAATTGGGGATTATTGTTCAGTAGGCTGGTAAAAACATCTGATCTGATTCATTTGTGCAATTCATCGTCTTTCATTCTACTCTTTGTTCTTTTTTTCGTTAAAAACTGTCTACAATCCCATTAACCGAAATACCGAGCAGTAACCGACTGGCATGAAATGGTCGAAACTCGGTCGGATGGTCGAAATGGTAGAAATATACTCGTTCCAAAAAATCGGTTAAATTTTTTGACCGAACCCTAAATGAACACGAGGCTAAAATGAGAGTAAGTCCCAAGTCCAAACATCAAAAGAAAAAGTAAAAACAATTCTAGATATGCCTTATTTCTTATGCATATGTCCTTTCTCTGTCAAGACTTGAGACTTCAAGCAGCGCCTCTCTCTCAAGACCAGGTCAGTCCCTTCCTCTATCTTCTTCTTCTTCTTCTTCTTCTCTCTCTCTCTGTCCCCACTTTTTTTCCCTTTTTTCCCATCTTCTCTTCTTCTTTCTTCTACCTTCTCTCTCTGTCCTATTTCTTTTTTCCCCTTTTGACCGAACCCTAAATGAACACGAGGCTAAAATGAGAGTAAGTCCCAAGTCCAAACATCAAAAGAAAAAGTAAAAAAAATTCTAGATATGCCTTATTTCTGATGCATGTCCTTTCTCTGTCAAGACTTGAGACTTCAAGCAACGCCTCTCTCTCAAGACCAGGTCAGTCCCTTCCTCTATCTTCTTCTTCTTCTTCTTCTTCTCTCTCTCTCTCTCTGTCCCCACTTTTTTCCCCTTTTTTCCCATCTTCTCTTCTTCTTTCTTCTACCTTCTCTCTCTGTCCTATTTCTTTTTTCCCCTTTTTCTACCCTCCTTTCTCACTCTTGGTCTCTCCCCTATTTCTTCCTCTATGTCAACTACATCTTCCCAAAAACAGTTGTTGCTTTTTTAAAAAATTATCTGTACAGTTGTCGGATGCATTTTTGATCAAAGTTGGCAAAAGTTTTTGAACTCTGAAGGCGGCTACTCATGAGATTCCTGGGTAGAAACTTTTTATATTATGAATTCAGTAAGCTTGAGGTTCACAATATGAATTTTTTCCACCATTTGCAAATTTTTGTTCAGTGATCCTAAAGCAAATGATACTAATATAAAAAATATGAAGCATGAAAAGTTTAAGACCCATCACATCATAAGAAGAAGAAGAGGAAACCTTGTACCAAACGCCTTCAAGGCCAGTCTTCCACACAGCTGTTACAACATCCCTCCGCGATCCCATTATACCAAGATATGCACCAAGGCCGGCAGAAGTGTTCAAGCCAAAAGCAGCATCTCTTTCAGACATCCGGCGCTTCCTTGGCCACAGGCCATGGGCTCCATAATAGACATCACTGTTTTCCCATGAGTTCATATCTAGTGGATCTACAGAATTACCTAGCTTGGGAGTATCATCTGCTGAGCCTATGTCCTCTAGATCAGACCAAGGCCCACTAAACATATTTCGCCTGTGCCACTCTTCAGATGGAGGATGGAGTTCCAACTCACGGAGTAACAGACCAGCAGCATCTGCTCCTCTAGGTCGAGGCATGTTCTGTGTAACCAAATTTGAAGAAGAAAACAGAAGTCAATTAGAAACAGTAATCAGTGTCAATATAAAGAAATATGATTGACAAAGGAATTTCAATAATTCAAAACCAAGAAAAAAGACAAAGGAAAATTTCAAGTTTCAACCTAGTGATTGAGCCATGGAAGACTAAGTTTAGTAAATATTAGGGTTTTTAATTTATGCATTATATATTATTTGATTTTATTTCCTTATTTGTAAGTGTGTTGGCACCTTTATAAGGGATTTATAGGAGACTTGGATTTTTTTATAATATGTATATATAGAAAGCACAAGGGTGGTGCAACCCATCTACAAAAGGACTCTCTACAAGAAAGTATATCTATAAAATCAGGAACTCTTCATGTATGAAGAATTTCCCCTTAAACCAAAAAACAAAGGTATTTAGCCATCTACTTTTAATGGTATCTATTAAGCTCTCTACATCCTCAAAAGCCATACTATTCCTCTCTTTCCAATCCGACCAAATGATAGGAGACTTGGATTTAAAATAAAATAACAGAACTTTGAGTTCTCCCCTCTTACTCCGTTCTTCTCCTCTTTCTCTTCTTCTTCCTCTAACTCTCTCCCCTCTCTTCCCTTCTCTCCCGTTATTCTTTTCTTTCTCTTCTACCTTTTGAGTGTTCTTGTTCTGTATCACCTAGTCTCTAAGCACATGTATTAGGCAAAAACATATGGTCCTTCCCTATATTATATTGTTATCTAAAACTACATTTCCCACCAGCCAAAACTTTCCCATAAGTGGTGGTAACAGATAATGCTAAATCCATATGTGCTTAAGACTCTTTTAACACAAAATCTATATATCTCTATACCAAATATGAGAAGCTAAACAGGGGAAAATTAAACTAAATGATGAAGTGTATTGCTCTATCTGTATAATGTTTTACTATAAATGAAAATCCAAACATTCAAAGATAAACTTCTATCAATCGTGAATAATTTTATTTCGGGGTTGACAGCATCAACAAAACTAAGTGAAAATCAGCCACAGTAGCTCCATAAAAATCAATGGTTTTACTCACAAAATAGACCATACCTGCATATGTGGGCCAAGGGCTGCTTCCACAACCTCAGGCAAGACAGTATAATTCCCATCAATATAATGCAACCGCACCTGGATGTTGTTACTCCCCACCTGAGAAACTGGCAAAGGGTGTGACAGAGCTGCTGTTCGACGACAGAGATCCATAAGTATGAGGAAAAGGACCCTCACCTGCAACAGAGGAACACACAAAGAGTTTTTTCTGTCAAGCCTAAGCTCTTGTTATCGATTCCTTATGAGGGAAAATTATCAAAATAATCGATATTTAGGTATGTAAATTATTTCTATAACGAGATTCAAAAGGAAAAAAAATCTTCTGTTTGTACCTCCTCAAAAGTATATCCTTGACCAGCATTCCCAGAACCCAACTTCAAAGGGGCAGCAGGACCTTCTTCAACTGCTTTTGCTCCGGGCATGGTCTGACCAGTTCTAGCTCCCTGGCCTTCATCAAACCTGGCCATAGTAGATGTTGATTTTGCAGAAACAGAATTGACTTCTTCCACCTTGCCAGGACCTCCAAGTTGAGGCTTTTGAATATTAGCCTCAGCATTTTTCTGTGCAAAGCGGGATTGTTGTATACGCCGAAAGAAGAAACAAAAAAGCAAAAGTTGGCATAATCTATGGAGAAAATGGCAGTCTCCAATGAGTCTAACAGCTGGTGTTCCAGGAAAAGTCCCTGTATTGATGCTTATTGGCATAAAGGAAGAAGGACCATTTATGGGGTTTGGAGTTGAATTTGACACTCCATCGGAGGAGCTACTGATCTTAGCAATTGCACCCTGTACCCAAGCTTGCATCTGCGTGCTTCCTGTGGAACTTGTGGTACCACTTTGACCAGCTGTAAAACACTTTCAAAAAAAATGTTGTATTAATACGATGAGGAGAGAAAAAATAACATAGTTAAATGAATGAAGCCCCAGATTTCTAGCGCCTTTACAAAACGAAAACTATTTTTTATAAGTAAAGAGAACAAAAAGACGCATATTAACCACCACTCGATTACGAAGACTGTAGTACAGCCACCAGCCAACCCTCGCCTGCCTCCAAAGCAGACCCAAACAATTTGAACCAATCAATATTAAATCAATTCAAGAAGAGGGCAGTAGATAACTTTAAGTCTCTTGGGAATACAACTATCAAGCCCATTGCATACTGACCCTGACTTGTTGCAGGAGATGCTGAACTTTGGGTAGGACTTGTCACCATATTGCGATTGCTGCCACTGCCAGCAGTAACAGCATGACTTGCCAATGTGCGACAGAAACTTGCATAACGCCGCAAGCGTGTGATGAAATGGGAAGCTAGATCCAGAACAGCATCAACATACGCCTGCATTGTATGGTAACAAATTATAAAAGCTAAACAAGGACAACAGCTTCAGTCATATGTTTCACAAAATATAGCCACAATATCAAGCCAATGTAAGCTGACTGCAAGGAGGGACACCTTTGACCAGCTCAAACACAACAGTGACCCTAGGCTGCACTGACTGGCTGGACATAAATTTTTTACTATCAGCTTGCCAGCTATTCTGGCCTTGATATAGACCAAACCGTGGCCAATTATACCAAGTGTTTAGTATTTATATATACATCTTTGGCAAGTACGAGGGGAGCAGTAAAAAAAAGAATGATGTCAGCAGCAAAGAATCAGAAGATGGCCACCACATTGAGGCACCAACTCAAGGAGACAATGAAACCCTAGTAAACACAAAATCATCTGGCCTTCATTATTTAAAATTTCAAAAAGGACCAGAAGCTCAAAACATGTAAAGTACAAATAAAGCCAAAAGTAGACCTGAATACTTGAAACGAGAGCTGGATCAACGGCCATTGCTTCAGGATCAATGCCAGACAATGTCTCACCATTTGCCTGCCACGGGTCAGGTACTAGAGCCGAAGGATTTATCAGAGCTGATTCAATTCCTCTCCCCAGCATATCCAGCAACAGTCTTGCTTGCATATCTAGAACCATTGCCCTAACCTCTTGAGCATTTGTTCCTTCCAGCAATCGGCATTTTATCCTGTCCAGACTCTGAGACAAGTTTATTTGCCCAAATGAGTGTAACAGTCAATAAAACAAATTAGGAACAATATGTAACCAAATAATGAAAGAATGATCATAAGAACTGCCATTTCCCCCAACATTTCTCCTCCCCATAAAAACATAGAAAGTGGGAAGGGGGAGGAAGGCAAAGAGACAGGATATGACCATGGGACAGTACGCCATTCTAATTTGGAAATGGACCTTTGTGCCTCTACAGGGGTCCTTAGGCACCAGAGAAGGAGCAGACTCACAGGCTCAGATAAAGATGAAGACTAAATAATGGATTGAGCAGTTGGGTCAATTAGCCGAGATGAGTAATCTACCCTAGTTTTCCACATCAAATATTCAGTTTGGAGCAACTTAAAGTCAACTTTAGAATTTTTCAGCACCTAAAAGGCAAGTGAAGTCAAGTGGACAGGTGGAAGGGCATGGAGGCTGCCTAGGTGGGATTCTGTATGTGTAGCAAAGGAGCAAGTTGCAGAATCAACATCATTTGGTCATCAAAATCAATTTTTTTAAGGGCTTAATAGCATAACACTAGCTTCAAATAAATAAACTTTGAAAAGCCATGATGGAGATCAGTGGGCCCAGCTGAGTTTGGCCCGTGTGTATTCTAGGGGCCGCACGCGCAAAGTATCATGGGCTTACCATCTTTTGATAAGTAAAATGTATTAAAAGAAAAGGCGCACCAAGAGGGTGCAACCCATGTACAAGGCTATCCATAGGAGAGAAACTCCGCAAAATCTACTATATCTACTTCATGTACTTCATGTACAAAAGAATTCTATGTGACCCAAAAAAATAAGGGCATTGAACCACATTTCCCTAATTACAAGTAAGGGTCTCCCAATGCCATCAAAACTCTACGATTCCTCTCATCATTCCAAACTAACTAAAAATAGAACGGAGAATCATAGAGTAAGCGTTCTTAAGGTTCTTTGAGGTTCGAAACCCACTCCAAGCCCAAATTTCAACCTTCATGTAGCCGGCACAAACCCAAGACACACCCAAAACTTTATAAACCATTTCCCATAAAGCTCGAGCCAAAAAGCATTCCAACAAAAGATGAAACACAGATTCTCCGCAACTTTTGCAAATGAAACAACGGTTCACCATCACCTTACCCCTCCTTTGTAAATTATCTAAAGTAAATATCTTCCCCCAAGCGGCTTCCCACCCCAAAAAACATACTTTATCGGGTGGAACACCAAATTGCTTTCCACTCCAAATATAATATCATGGGCTTAGCATTAATGGTTTTATTTTATTTATTTCAGAATCCTATTTTATGTTGGAGTCCTTATTAGGGTTTACTTTATTTTGGTCAGTATAAATATCGGTTGTGGTTGTATTTCAGTTTTTGGATACCTTTGACATTGATTAAATATTACTGAATAGAGTGATTTCTCTCTCAACCTCAAGGACAGCCTGGTTTCCCTTTCAATCTCCAAGGTAGCCTGGTTTCTTCTTCTTTTCTTTCTTGTCCTACATCAAGCCATGAGGTCATTCAGCAGCAGCAGAGACTTTAAACATGACAGTAACTTCTGCAAGTATCACAGCTTGAACACATACTAGGGAGTATGAGGTTACAATATGATTTCAAAATATTCTAAACTTGTGTCTTTATCACTATTTGCAAATAATGGAAATAATTTCAAGACAGATCACTATGAGACAATGAGAAGGCAAGAGACCAGAGAAACATACAGGACCATACTGTTGTCTGTGCTGTGTGGAAGGAAGTGAATGAAAATCCGCATCCAAGACTGCAATAACACTGTTCAGAGAAACTGAAACAAACAAAAAAACCATTACCATAAAAAAAAGGTGCCGCAGGTAATATCAGTAAAAAAATTCTTCTTTTTGTGGGGGGGAGGGGGTGTTAAGTCCTTACCAGTCAAAATATTAACAAAGGATATAACATTCTTACCAATGCCATCCTCAGCACCACTCTGCGTACAGCCAACAGCATCCCACCAATCAACTCCAACCAAAAGGCTCCACCAAAACCTGCTCTAAAGAAGAGAATCAGCAACACAAAACAGAATATTAATAAAACTGCAATTCAATTAGTTTTCTGACATGGTATAAGAATCTACAGAAATACAGATTCGCCAAAAGCAATGTGTAACTAATGTTGCTATATTGCAGTCCATAAAAGAGGTGTAACTCTTGTTCTTTTTCATAAACACGTTGTAATCTGAAAACCATAATTGTCAAATCGTGAATCGAAATCCTATTTTGATGAATTGTAAATTGTAAGATTCGATTGATTTTTTTAAATGTACAAATAATTTAAACATGTAAACATAAAACATGTTGAAAAATAAAGCATTCTAGTGTTGCATATACCAAAATATACTTTCACTAATTAATATACTTTGTTTTATTATAACTTTACCAAAAAAAACTTTTCTATTCATGATATTAATAGTAAGTTTTATTCAAGGGTTCTTAAAACATTTAACAAAAAACCATTTTATTCATATATATACTAACTCACCCATCAATATAAAATGAAACATAAATTAAAGAAATATAAATAATAAATTAAGAGAGAAAGTGGGAAAGTGGAGAGCATAAAGAAATAAATAAAGTTAGAGAAGTGGTAATGGGGCAAGTGGAGGCAAGTGGGGGCTAGTGGGTGACAAGTCAAAAAATACACACACTTGACTACCACTTGAGACTTAAAATCTGAGACCACTAACCAATAGGCAGTATGTAATTATAAAACAGAGCATAGTGTGTCCCGGTGACTAAACACAGAGGAAGTTAGAGACGAGAGAGAAAGAAAGAGGGAAAGAAAGAGAGAGATGGGTTAATGTTTACTTCCTGGTCGAGCAAACTAGTATAGAAACAAGAAAACCACTGTCGATGATGGCGCCGCAAGTCTGCATTTCTGATTGTGGAGAAAATTTTCTCCTAACTATTGAGAGAGAAGAAGGACCAAGGGTATGGGTTTTGTTCAAAAACCCCAGTCAATCCTTGCAAAGGGTAATTTTCTCCCAAAAATTTGTAAAAAAACAAGTCTTTATATGGTTTTTTTTGTTATCGGGTCCAATAGACCCGAACCATTTGCGAGATTTCTGCATCGCAGCAAATTCACCGATTCGCTTCAGTGAATCGACGATTCCCGTCAATTATTGCTTATTTGAGATGTATTTGAATGATACTTATCTTTTCCTTGCTAAATCAATTCAAATCCTATGATTATGACAACTATGATGAAAACATGCACTGAGCTATTATTGGGGGGCACAGAACCCCATATAAAACCAATGTGACGCATTTGAAAACATATGGCCATGTATTTATTTTTCAATTCAAAATTTTTACTGTTAAAGTGGCGGAGAGTAGAAAAGTCAAAGAAGACAGATAATAGTGGCTTTCAACAGGTGTAGTGAGGACAAAATAGCACGTAGATCTTATTTTCGAATACTAGAATGAAAGATTGGAAAGGCAAGAAGCTGAGAGGAAAGAGTATTCTCTCTCCTCAATTTTGTACCAACCAAAAGATGCAGTTGGCTGTACCATTAGAAAGATGCAAAAGGGACTGGGCAGTTCTCCTGATTCTCGATTTACATAGTTTACTTTAAATGTTTTAATGATGGATCCCTTCTCGTCATTCTTTTAGCTCTTGTGACTTTCCGCATCATTTATGAAGTAGTTTTCTTCTCTGCTACAACATAAATACTAGTAACAATCTATATCCTGAAACGGTTTTGAAACAACTGGTATATTTTACATATGATCCTATCTACAAATATGTACATACACACAAATGAACATGGACGTGCACAGACAAACACACATGTTTATGTACAACCATGTCCTTGTGTCTAATTTTTTGAGTTAGCCGTGTTTGAGACATCATGTTTATGTACGACCAAGTCCTTGTGTCTAATTTTTTGAGTTAGCCATGTTTGAGACATCATGGCCATATCAACACTCGGCACTCATGTCGCTATCTTCAGAACATAAGCACAGGGGCATATCAATAGAACGTTCGTATTCGCTAAATCTCCGATAGTCAACGTGGAAAGATACATAAGCACTAATGTGGACAATTGGAAACATTCTGACATATCTATAATAATATAAAAACATTCTGACATATCCATAATAATATCAAGTACCTCTCAGCAATTGCACGTTCCCAGGTTGATGAGTTGGCCTTTACTTGACTATTTGGAAGAGCAGGAGGAAGAACACGAATTAACTTCAATATAGTGCGGTCCTTGTTATTGTCATGCCAAACAGAAGCTGAACAGCAGCTTGTTGAAGAGAAAGCAGGAGCAGCAATCGCAGATCCAACATTAATCTGGTAGTTATCGACAGATGCAAAATTTGGACCAGAAAAGATGTGGATTCCACCCCGTAGAAAAGCAATAGCAATCTCACCACCATGAGCAGAATAAACAATTCGAGCAAGGGTTCGAACATCACTTGGCAGATCAAAGGGATCAAAACTAACTTTTTTGGTCTTCTCAATACCAGTATCAGATGTCTTTCGTACATCAGAGGTTGGTCCTGCTGCAGCTGCTTGGTGACTCTTAAAATCATTAGTTGATGGTATACTCAAATCCACTTTGGACACCCAAACAGTTTGCATAGGTGCCTGCCCACCAACACTTGAAGTTGGGTTTCCAAATATCTGATGAAGAACAACAGGCTGAACAGTCGATTCCCAACGTTGCACTCTCCATCCTGTAATTGAAGGACCTTCATCTGGATCATAAGGGGACATGTACTGCCCTGCACACGTGACATCAGTTACGAAGCACAATCGTCTTTGCAATACATAAACTAAGGATTTGTACTGAACTAAACAAGTTGGACTTGGTTACATGGATCCTTTTCCTACAATTGACCCAGTCTAAAACCATATCACTGGTCTTCCTATGCATGTGTGAAACACATCACTGGTCTAAAACTAAGGACATATATCTGCAAGAATTAATCAAAAAAGGAAAATGAACTTCAAGAAGCAGAATGGGACCCAGGCCCAGATGGCGCTACTATAGTATGTGGAATTGCGTATCCGAAATTGGTTTGGTTTGGTAGACTATGATGTTTACTAATGGCATGGAAAACAAAACATGATCAAAGATTTGAAAATCATTTGGCATCCCTATACAAGATGTGGAGAAAACAGAATTACACTGCTTCATATGGTTTAAGATCACAAGTGTTTTATGGGATTTGCAAGTGATGATTCTGGAGAGGAAAATTGAGAAACACATACAAGCATTAGCAATTAACATATGCACAATTTAACTCAACCAAACATCATAATAGATAAATGCAGGTACCCTTATAGCAATAGAATGAAACTGAAATAAAATTCTAAGAAAAGTACCCTCAACTATCACAACGGCTATCACAGAACCACCACGTGTTGGATCGAAGGCGACTGCAGTGACTCCAGAGCCCCATGTAGTGGTTGCTGCAGATTGAGCTGCAGCCTCAGGGCTCACATATGCAGAGAAATTTGAAACTGGTGAGCAATGAAGTAATACAGCATCACTGAAATCATGATCTGTCAACTTTCTCCCTTGTTTTTCTTCAGATAATAGATACGCTTGCCAGCTGAACAAATATGCAGCCAAGGGGGAAAACCCTGCCCAATCAGGTGGATTAAGAGAAGGTGGGACCCCAGTGTTTGAGCTGGTCTTCGGAGTGGCTTGAAACCCATTTCCAGGGCCAGGAGTGACCTCCCAAACAACAACAGTAGAAGGGTTCACAATAGGAACACCTGCCACGTGCATGGCACCACTATCTGTTATGATAGCATCGGCAGCCATAATCCCACTAGGTCCAGCACCCAAAAGTCCTTTGTTTGTGCTAAACCACTTACGTGTTGTGCTACCCTGACTAGGAGGCGACTGGGACCAATGAAGTTGAATAGAGCCTGATGAGAAAACGGAGCAAACACAAAGAAAATTGGGCCACCTGGCTGAAATGAAAACCAGATACTGCATCAGATAAATTATGATTAGTGATGCTCGTATTTATGAACTGCAATTTAAGTAAAACTATAATAAAAATACCAATATTATGATATATGAGTAGTAAATAATATTAACTGCCATCCTACAACTATAATTTCAGTTAAATGAATAAATCAATGATTAAAAAGAACACTATTTTGGTAGTCAGAAAGAAGGATATAAAAATTAAATTAATTTTTCTTCCTTGTATCAAATGATTTTACATATATATTACCTTAAATTACAAAGTTTCTTTGTGATACATTGCACAATCACAAGGAAAAGAAGCCAAAACAACATGAAGAATATAAGGAGTAATGGAAACAGGAAAAGTTAAAGGCCTCCTGGTTAAACCAGCATTCACAAACAGAATCACTCATTGGATAGTGCAATTACGAACACAATATTCCAGTAAGTATAACCACCATACTATTAAGTAAACTATTCTGGTAAAATGTAACTCCTTTTTATTTTTGAAATTCCATGTCAACAAGGGATAACCACAACCCTTACCCACGGTTTATGAAAGATAAATTGTAAACCAGACTTAAAACCTCTGAACCCGGTTGCTCTTAAGGTAAAATGAAGAACAAACCTGAAGTTTGAGACCGCTGAGAAAGGAATTTTTCCTCAAAAGTCGATTTTGAATTTGTGGGAGAGCTTGATTTTGAGGAAAGCCACCTATACTGATATTTTAAAACAAATGAAACAAAAAAAAAGTGCTTAGAACACCAATATCAATAGGAAAAAGAAAATGTAAAAGAGCATAGCACCACAGACAAGAATCTGAAACAACGGTATTAAATATTAAAAAAACAGAAGAAAAACATTGTATACCATGCAATCTACAAAACAGAAACAAAGTATCATTATTTGTTAGATAGAAGAAATTTAAAAAATGTACTGCTAAGTCACCACTGACACAGAAGCTTGCACGTAACATCTCAATAAAAAATACAAAATCTTATTTCAAACGAAATCTGCAAAACAAATTGGCTTCTGAAACAGCTAATCCATCACCCGCTTTTGAAGGATTATCTCAAACAGTAAGAATTTAGGAACCTATAATAGAAACGAGCATTTTTTTTAAGTAAATAAATAGAATAAAAAGAAGCACCAAGTGGGTGCAACCCATGTACAATGACTACCTATAATAGAGAAGCTCCACAAAATCAACTAAATCTAGGTCATTGAACCACCTTTCCCTAGTTACAAAAATAGGCTTCTCAATACCGTCAAAAGCTCTACGGTTTCTTTCATTCCAAACTAACCAAAAGATCGAGAGAGGAATCATCAAGTAAGCCTTCATAGGACTTTTAGAAGCCTTAAACCCACTCCAAGCCCAAATTTCATCTCTCGCGGAGCCAACAAAAACCCAAGAGATGCCCAACACCTTGTAAGCCATTTCCTACAAAGCTCTCGCCAAAGAACACTCCAACAAAAGATGAAAAACAGACTCACCATAACCTTTGCAAATAAAGCACCGATTCACTACAACCCTCCCTCTTTTTTGTAAGTTGTCTAAAGTGAGGATTTTCTCCGATGAAGCCTCCCAAGCAAAAAAGCTCACTTTAGGTGGAACCCCAGAGCGCCAAATCGTCTTCCACGGAAAAACGAAGGATAGCCAACTTTCCAAAAGGACCTTGTAAAAAGTTTACCTCAAAACCTTTGCTTGGGCTATCCCTCCAAAAAACCGTATCCTCCTTAAAAAGGGTCAAAATTGAAGCTATTCAAAAATTCCAAGAAGCTTTGCACTCTCTCAACCTCCCAGTCATGAACATTAGGAACAAGAGGGACATCCCACATAATGCTACCGTTGGACAAAGAGAGGCAAGAAGAAATAAAGGCTTCTTTATCCCTCACAATGATAAAAATCTCTAGAAAAAAAGTCTTTAAGAGGAGAGTTCCCAAACCACGAGTCGATCCAAAGGCGAGTTCTCCTTCCATTGCCCACCGAGATAGAGAGACTAGGACAAAAATCCTCCTATCCATTCTGAATCCACTTCCAAACTCCAACATCAGAAGCCCCCCTTCCTTTTTTAGACATCCAACCATGAGGCTCCAAACCAAATTTAACCACCACTACTTTACTCCAAAAATGGCCCCTCCACAACCATTTACCAAGAAGAGCTCTATTGAAAAGAGTGAGGGATTTTATACCAAGCACCCCTTTATCAAGAGGTTTCTTAACTACACCCCACTTCACCAAGTGGTATTTGAAGTCCTCCCCGGTATTGCCCCAAAGGAATTTTTTTTGAATATCCTCTAACCTCTTTGCCACCACACTAAGGATAGAAAAAAGGGACATAAAGTAGATTGGGAGGTTAGAGAGAGTACTTTTAACGAGAGTGAGTCTTCTTCCTTTAGAGAGAGAGCGATTTTTCCAACCGACCAATCTCTTTTCAAACCTCTCAACAACGAGGTACCAAAATAGAAATGAGCATTTTGTAGTCCTTAGCAAGAAATTTATCAGGGCAATCATCCAGATAGATAAGAGAACCATCAAGAAATTATAGGAAGAGGGCCATCACAACTAGTAAGGCTGAGGCAGCTAGGTAGGCTTGGAACTAGGACAAAAAATGTTGAGGAGATTTTGGACTTTGTACATTAAGGTCGACCTCTCCTAATATTTGTATAATTGCTCCCCTGGCTAACTCAACCAAAAGAAAAGAAACAATATATGTATCTTCAAAATAACCCCCCAACACTAGTGAAAAATCCTTCCTCCCCCTCCTTTAAAAAGTAGACTTGATTTATAACGGCCAACTCAATTGAAAAGCCTTCACTCTGCCCGTGGTTAGGGTTATCCAGGGGGATCTTTGGTACTTATGCCCAAAAAGTTCTGAAATAAAATTAAGGTAAATTGCACCAGAGATCTTTAAACTATTCTCCTCTAGTACTTAGATCCCTAAACTATGAATTTGGCACCAAAGATACTCAAAACTTTCAATTAGATGCAATATTATCCTCTTCATCAATATAATGTTTAATTTTTCACTTTGAGATGATTGAATACACTAAATAATGGTTTCAATAAACTTTATAAACCATTTGGAGATTGTAATTTTTCACTTGCATGATTTTTTTTTTTGATATATCAATATTAATAGTAAAAAAAATTAATTTCAGTATTAAAAAAATTCTTATATTTTTTCTCACGGTAAATCACATTTATCTTTACGTGTACAAAAAAAAATTATGATCAAATTCTTTGTATTGATAAGTTTTTAAGACAATTTCACTAATGAATAATGCAAAAAGGATTACATTGCAACTAATTGAAAGTTTGAGATATAAGTGCTAGAGGCCAATAGTTCAAAGACCTCTGGTGCAATTAACCCATAAAATTGACTTAAATTTTGCTGAGACGCCCCGGCAGGCAAGGTTTCTTTTTGAGCCCAGCTCAGCCCTAAAATCAAACGAGTCCTCAGTTTCTAAGGCAATTATCCAAATCTTCGTCGAAATCCAAACAAATACATGCTGGACAGATCAACCAGCCCATAATGAGGTCTAAAGACAAAGTATCAGCGAAATATATTCTATACCAAGAAAATTTTGGGGTTTTGGAGGGAGTAAGCGACAAAAGATTTTATGAAAATGTGCTTGGTTTGCGATTCTTTGGGTGATATGGAAGAAAAAGAATGAGCAGATTTTTCGAGATCGTTCCACGATGGTTCATTTGCTTTGGGATAGGGATGTTTTCCTTTCTTCTCTTTGTGCTTTAGCTACTTTTGTTTTTAGGGGTATTTCTTTGAGTGATATGCAGAGAGATTGGAAGGTCTGTAGCGAGAAAGAAACTGAAAATACTGAAAAGCGAAATAGAACACGGAGCTGTGAGCCCCATTTCAAGTGCCTAGAGTACCAATGCTTCATGAACCACAATGCTTGACAAAAAGAGGAAATAGAAAGGGTAGAGCAAATTGTATGAAGAAGATATGGATAAATAATTTCAAGCAACTGAATATGCTGTATACAACAATAGGGGACATATGAGGATCAAATCATAACATGGCAATCGACGGACTCGAAACTATTTCAAAGTGACCAAGGTGACTGACTACAGCTAAAATTAGCACGTATCAATTCAAGCCTCAGGATAAGAAATGCAAGACGTTAACCAGATACAAGAGAGATACTTACTAAGAAAAGAGCAAGCATAAAGAGGAATACAAGGGATAAAATGCTTGGTCACTGAAGTGGTTGCCTAAGGTCATTTGGGATTATAAGAGCCAATGTATAAGGTAATGCTTGGAAACGCTATAAGTCAGAATAGAGGTGGATAACGGACGGGACAGGTGGGGCGGGTGTGGGGCAAACGGATGTGGGTGAAAAAGACTCGGTTTTAAAAGGGTCAAATTTTTTACACCCAAACCCAACCCATTTTTTTGCAGGTGAACCCACGGGTAACCCATTAAAAAATTTAATATTAAATAAAAAAAATAGTTTTTTAAAGGCAAAAATATTTTATTGATGGTTTGATATTATTATTATTATAATACACCCATCCACACCAACAAAGAAGCAAAGCCTTTCATGTTTACAGGGACTACATATCGCAAGAGATTAATTATAAGGTGATGCTATTTTCGGCAGTTACAGTAAGAACTAGAGTTGTCTAGGAAACAATTGTTGCTTTTTTTAATAAACAAGGAAACAATTGTTGCTAATTATAAGTATTAGAAACTAGTTTACTTATAAAAAAAAAAACTATTAGAAAGTAGTAAGTAACTAAACAAGTAAGAGTACACTCCCAAAATTCGTTTTCCTTAACTGGATGTAATAATACCTATTGGAGTCTATTCTTTTACTCCAAATGTTTAGCTTTAAATCAAAGAGGCCCTCTTTGTACCAAAAACCAACAAATATATCTATAAATGACAAGCTGCAGAAAGTTGAGGCAACTCTATAAGTTGATTCAGTCCTCACTCTGCTTTATATTGTTTAAGATGCAAACTACTCCATACTTAGTTTTTTTCTCCTCCCATTAAATGGAAGTTTAAATAGTAAGAATGTAAGCAAACTAAGACAAGCGGCAGGAAAGTTGAGGTAACTCCATAAGCAAGGACAGAACAGCTGCACAAGGTCAAGGTCATGATTAAAAAGGGCAAGATTACCCTGTAAATCTATGCAGATTACAAAATCAGATTGTTGTGGCCCATGAATCAAAACTTAGGAAGATACAAATAATGTAGAATCAAGAGAAACAGAATTGAAACAGCATAAAAAAAAAGACAGTAACGCACAATTTAAAAGGTCACCCATTCGACCCGCGAGTAAACCCAACCCAACCTGGAATTTCTCAGGCTGGGCCGGGTGCAGGTAAATTTTTAACAGGTCAATAAACTTAAACCCATACCCACTTTTTTATGGGTAAAAAAGCGAGTTTAACAGGTCCAGGTCCAAATTTCCACCTCTAAGTCAGAAGTAGCTTCTTCATTTAACGAAACAAGGTTAAAATCTATCTAATTCAATTAGACACTATTTCAGTTCCTGGTTTCTCTGTCATCTTTTCCAATGATGAGAAGTTTTAAGGGCAAACTATTCAAACAACAGAAACCATTGTACTTCAAGCACAAAAAATCAACATGTACACAGAAAATATTCATAGACTTATTCGGATATCAAACATATAGAAGACAGCAATAAATGCCTACCGGAGATACCCCTGCCAACCACTTCGTAACAACTGCAATATCCTGCAGCCATTCATGCTCACACTGCCAGCAAGTTGTATCGCGTACCAGATTAGCTGACCCCTGCAAGAAAAGGCCAAATGTAAGATTAAAATGAAAAAAGAACATTTATACCACTGCAGTGCATAAGGCTGGCCAGAATGACACAGAGCAGTGGACAAAGGCTAAACACAAAGAGACAACTGATTATTTAATATGATTAGAGTTGAGTGAATATGTGCTTGCGGGGTTTGTGGGTGAGAGATCTCTTAAGAAATCAAGATGAAAAAGGCATCTACAATTCACCAAGGCTAGCTTACTTGAGAAGGCTGAGTCCAGATAGTTATCCTCCCATGAAAATTAGCTATCAGTAAGGCACGAGGACAAGAAGTAGGGGACCATTCAATAAATTGAACAGAATCACGAGGTGAATCTGCAAAAGGTATTCAATGAAACTCATCACATTTACACATGACAATATTAAAACCCAATTGAAGTGAAGAATAAGCAATGCTAAGTCGATAGACACTATCCTATATAGATTGAAATGATGACGATGATGATGATAATAACAACAATAAGATGAAATGGGTGAGCATTAAAATAAAGAATTACACTGATAGACACTATCCTATATGCATTGAAATGATGGCGATGATGATGGTATCAACAATTTATAGATAAATAAATGGGTAAGCCATAAAATAACTACCAGCTGCTCATCATATTTTTATGGCTCATAGCATAAAAGTCACCACTCACGTATGGCTTAATTGTCAAATAAATTTTCAAAATAATCATAGGGGATCAAAATTCAGTAGGGTGTTGATTCCATCAGATCTAGCTCTAGCTGACAACCATTGGATAAAGGGAATATTCAAATATTCTCTTGATCCAACGGTTGTCAGCTCGAGCTGATAAAATCATTCTCCAATTTGGTATAAGCACCACAAACACAAGCACAACTGATGGGCTTTTGTCCCAAATAGAAGCTAAAATTAAATAACTAACGGGCAATATACCACATAGAGCCATTCCATGTAGTTATAGCTTCAACATTCAAACGCAACATGCACTCACACACACACTAACTGTAACACATACATTAATGAAAAGCATGATAGTGCATTGGAACTAATCATGCATGTGTAGGACAACACAACAATAGACAAAAAAGATTATAAGTCCAACATCATTTTCTGCCACACCTTACGTACTCAATATCAACATCTTCTAGTCTTATCCTTTAATTCATTATGTCTCTCATGTTAATTACACTATCACTAAACACAATGTCCAGTACTGCATAATTAGGGAAAATATCCAAAAAACCATAGTATACTTCTTCAAAATTAAAGTGATTGTCTAACAGTTTCAACACAAACTTTGCAGCTTGTTTTTGTTGCAAAACCAAAGAGATAAAATGTAAACTAACCAGTTGAAAATTTTTCAAATATAAGGGACAAAACTTAAAGAAACTATTCAGGACAAGACAGAACATTCACACAAAACCTTGTAGCAAATAGCTTCCCAACCTATTGCTAACCCATAAACAACAATACCACAGAACAATTTAAACATAACAGGACAGTGACTAAAACTGCAAAGCGAACTAGCATACCTGCTATCACATTGAAGACTGCACACTCAGTTGGTCGCTCTGGGACCACAATATGTATGGGTATCCAAAATGGTGGGTTTGCATTAGAACTACAAAAATAGAAGAATAGAACAGCACAAAATTGTAATCACGTTACTTTCATCATAACTCAGCTTCAATCATCCATTATTTTCAGTTACCAAACAAAGAGGAGGGACAGAATAAAACAGCAACTCACTTCATCTTAAAGAGAAATTTAGATTTAGAAACTAGATGGTACAGCAACCAAAAAGATACAACTTTGTTCCAGTTCATTGACTTTCCTATTAAATGACTACCTGTACAGCAATCTGTGAGTAAAGATATCTATGCATTAGCAATTTCTATATCCATGTGCTCCTATAGTTTTAATACCTTAAACTTCGCAATAGCAGGCACATAACTCAAACTGATCAAAAGCAGGCTACAATGAGCCCCACCTATCAATACATGTTTTAATTTCAGACAAAAATATAACGATCCAAAATCAGAGATGATATATCCTCAAATGATTTCTAGAGCATATATTGAGGCACCCCCTTGGTGCTCATTTATACTATTCTTTTTCTTATAAAAAAGAACCATATATTCATACTAATAGAAAACTTTTACTTTTTCTTACAAATTTCAAGCAATGAGCTGACCATAACATGATGGAATAAATAAGCAATCTGGGTGGGGGGGAGAAAAGAATAGAAACCAACCTTGGAATTCTGGCACAAGTTTCAGATGCACAAGCTATAGCATTCAGCTTCCCACACCAAGCTACGGCACTGAAAGAACAAACAGAAGACAAATTGGAATAAAAAGCAAAACTTTGAAATCATTTAAAATAGTTAAAAGAACCAAAATAAAGAGTGTTGCTATTTACTCCTAGAAAGCCTTACTAAACCAAAATAAAGAGTTTTGCTATATCGAATATCTTCCCTCCTAGAAAGCCTTGCTCAGTTTGAAACTTGATAGCTTTATTTACAACTCACATCATAAGATTCGTAACTAAGTCAGCAGCATTAATTATAATTCAAAACCACTTTGCGTTTCCGTATGGGTTAAAAAAAATACCTTTCTAATCCTAAAAAAACCATCAATTTATCGATTCTAAACGTAACCAATGCTCACAATTAAACAACAACAACAATAAATGATAAAATATTTGTGACAAAACGATAAAACTCGCAGCTTTTAGCACCAAAATAACTCAAACAAGCAACCACAAACCAATCAATTTAAGCTTCGAAAACAAAAGAGACATCGAATTTCACTCACTTTGAGCTCAATTCCCATCAAAATCAACATGAAAGTGCAGCATAGTTTCAGGTTTGAGCACCAAAATGACACCAACTCAGGCTAAGCAAAGGAAGAAGAAAAAACAAAGCAAAGGAAGAAGAAAAAACAATCTAATTTCACTCATTTCGAGCTCAAATTTCATTATTTCCATGAAATGTGACCTGAAATTGCGGCACAATTCAGGGACGCTCATTTTGTACTGCAAATTGGACCTAGGCTGCCTAAGCCTGATACAGAACACGGTGGCCGGAGCCACTGAGTCATCCTCCATCGGCTCTTCCGCTTTCTCCTGGGCTCCGCTGTTTACCGGCTTGTCTCCTTTCTCAGTGCCCTTGGCTACTGCAACCGCCTCCACGGACTGAGCCTCCGGCTCCTCCTCCGACTCCTTACTATTACTACTCCCACAATTCCCCGAGACCACCTGTTGTTGCTGCTGCTGATTCATATCAACAAAACCCTAAAAATCTATATATACAAATTTATAGATAGAGAAAAAATGTATGAGTGGTACAAAAGTCGCAACTGAGGGCGACCGAGCACTGTAGAGTGGAGAGAGAGAAGTAGTGGGGTTAGTCTGGGTGCGTTCAAGGGAAAATTGAAAAAATGGAGGGGGTCTTTTTGGCTTTTTTAGGGTTAGCGTGAGGATTTGTGATATTCCAGATCGGCGGTGTTTTCTTCTTAAAATTGGTGTCTAGCGTCTTTTTTTATTTGTTTCAAAAGCGGTTTGGTTTGTTGTCTTTTATTTCTTACGTTTTTTTAAGTGACTGGGATATTCATTCAAGATAGGTTATCCCATTCATCCGGCCGGTTTTGTGGAAATTACGTGCAATCGAAAGTTATATTAATAATCATAAAAAAAAATTAAATAATAATTATTTAAAAAATTTTAAAAAAATGTATATATTTAAATTACAACTTAATTTTTTAGTGATTTTCAATAGATTTTTTAATTTTGTGATAATTCTCACGAAACTGAATTCTTAATATTTCACTTTATATTTTAGGATAAAAAAAATAATCTCGATTTCAAGAAACCTGTTCGATGAAAATTATTATGAATCGAGAAAATTTACTAGTAATAATAAAAAAAATTGAATAATAATTATATTAAAAAAAATTAAATATCAAAATTATTATTCAATTTTTTCGTAATTAATAGTAAAAAAATTTATTAGAGAGAAGTTCTATATATCCGATTCGGTGGTATCTAAACTCTAAAAATAAAAATAAAAATAAACAGTGGAAAAATGCTAAGGGTCGTCAACATAAAGAGAAATTATATTTTTTCTCTCTCCTTTTACAGTGATTGGGTTGGAGCTTAATGCTGCTAAAGTGGGCTGGGTTCTTGTCACATGTTGAAAATGAATTCCTTCTCAACCCAATTACTAATAGAATTATGCCAAGATTTTGATAAAAACCAATTTGCCAAATTTGGAGATCATTTTATGGTCACAGTTTAAAATCTTTCTCACCTCTTCTTTTTTATTTCTTTTTTTTTATGAACAACTCATTTTTTTCTCATAATAACGAGCTGAATTTCTTGATTTATGTTTTTAAAATTTGAGCTTAGGTGAAGAGTAATGGGGATTTTGACTCCTCAATTTATCAAGTCCATAGATTATTTATGGTGACAGTGACAACATAAGCAAAGCACAGCAAATTTTTTCTTTTAATTTTCAATCAACCAAGTACTTATGGTTCCAATAGAGTGGTGTTGTTTGGAATCAATTTTAATAGATTAAAGTTGATTTTTTTAGTCGATTCCAAATAATATCAATATAATTGATTAGTTATTAAAATCTGAAAGTTTAAGATCTCTAAAAATATTAGATCAAATATTTATAAACGGTTTTTAAAAAAAAATTGAAAATTGGAAAATAGTATGAGTGTGTTTAGTTCAGAAAAATATTTTTCATTTTACTTAATATTTTTTCAACAATTTGAGCATTTTTAGCATAGTTTTAAAAAAAAACATTGTTTCTCTTTTCAATATAATATTGGAAAATATGAAAAAAAAAAACTTTTTTTTTTGTGTTTTTCATCTTTTATAATATTATGTTGAAAAAAAACCAGTAATTTAGTTATAATTAATCGATATATGATTTTGTAAAAAAAATTATGAATTTCTTCATATGTAAAGAAAAACGTTTGATATCATAATCTTTCTTATAAACATAACTGTCATTTATTGTAATGGAAGACAATCAATTAGTTTCACAATGAACTAGTTAATGATTCCGAATAAACAAACTAAAATAATCAGTTTTTTATTGGGTAAAGTTTGATCCATCCTATGACTATGATTCATATCAAGTTGTAGTGCAAATCTCTATTTGATTTTTGATGTATGTATATATAGAAATTTTTGTAATGCCTAATATCAGAATTCATGGATCATACCTTTCGTTCTATTTTCAGTTCCTATTTTACTAAGAGTGGGATTTCTACCTTTTTCGACAACAACAAAAATTTTTTTATGGTCATTGGATTTTTTTAGTATTTTATTATTAAGTGTGTTATTTTTTAAATTATATTAAGAATATGTAATTTTTTAAAGAAATTGTTAAGCAAAATATAGACGAAACCCAAAAATAATTATTACCAACGAAGTTTCTCAGTATTACTAATAATCTCTAATTGTCTATGCATGTTCCCTTCAAAAAAAAAATAAGAATAGAAAACCCATGTGGCATGTTGTGTTAAAGCCAATGCGACTGGGGGATGTTTCTTTGTTTTGAGTTTTGTAGCGTTACTTTTTCATCTTTTCCGTGTCATTTAACTGTGTAGACAGCACATGAGGCATTGCATCATCCTTATAAAAGTATGCATTTGACAGAAATTAAATAATTGTGAGATCATGGCAAAAAAAAAATAATTGGTTGGTTGGAGCCTAACTTAATAGTTTAAACTAGTTAAAAATTTTATTAATAATTTTAAAAAAATTTATTGATAACATCAGTATAAGTATGAGATTAAAAAATTAACATTATCAATAAAAAATTTAAAATTATCAATAAAATTTACCGTTAATCTAAAACCAAGAAATCCTTGATCATGACTGCCTGCTTAATTTCCAAATATTTGCTTAATTTCCAAATATTTGACCAAAAGCAAAAAAAAAGAAAATATCTACTCCATGCTTTGATGGAATTAGAGACTAATTTTCAAAGGCATCATAACATAAGCCAGAGATGCGATGCGTCTGTTGAGCCCACTAATGAAAGTTCTGCAGCTGAAAAGGCTCGTTGTGAGCAATTGGTGAATTCTAATCGGACTTGTCTCATGATTATGAAGTATACGATTGACAAATCTATCAGGCAGAGCATAGCTGATACTGGTAGCGCCAAAGAATATCTTGATACCGTTGGGAAGAAATTTGATAAGGCAGAAAAGGGATCTCTGATGAAACTTCTTACTACCACAACCTATGATGGGGTTAGTGGAGTCCGAGAGCACATCATGAAGCTTACTCATTTCTTTAACAAGCTCAAAGGAATGAAAGTTGAGTTAGCAGATAGTTTTCTAGTATGGTAAGTGCTTGAATTTTTACCATCTTAGTATGATGCACTCAAGACCTCTTACAATGCTCAGAAAGATGAATAGAGCCCGAGTGAAATGACTGCTATTGTAACTCAAGAAGAAGAGATGATGAAAAATGTCAAGTCTCATGCTGCTTTCATGGTAACTATTGATAAAGAGAAGAAGAAGTTCTTCAAGGGTAATAGTAGCAACTCCAACAAGATGAAGAAATCTTGGAGACCTTTTCAACAAGCTAATGCGAGTGTTCCATCTTACAAACTTTTTCAATAAGCTAATGTGAGTGTTCCAAATAGGCCAAAGAAGGAAGTTTTTAAGAGAAGGTGCAACTTTTGTCATTTGTTTGGGCACAAAAAGGTTGATTGTAGGAAATTTAAAGCTTGGTTAGACAAAAAATGTACACATTCCCTACTAGTGTGTTTTGAGTCCAATCTAGTTTATGTGCTTTCTGATACTTGGTGGCTAGATACTGGTGTAACTATTCACACCACAAATTCTTTGCAGGAATTAAGGAACCACAGAAGACCAGTTGATGCAGAGTTAGTAGTAAATATGGGCAATGGTGTGAAGGTTAAAGTTGAACACATTGGTACAGTCAGACTTATTTTGGCTTCTAAACATGTTTTTAACTTGTCTGATACTGCTTTTATACCTTCCATCAGAAGAAATCTTATCTTTGTTTCTGTTTTGGACAAATGTGGATATGTTTTTCATTTTGGAAATGGAAAGACTATGATCTTTTATAACTCTGTTATGGTTGGTACTGCTACTTTATATGATGGTTTGTATAAAATTGACTTGCTTCCTATTTTAGATCCTGCTTTTTCTAGTTTTTCTGTTGTGAATGCTGTAGTTGGTTCTAAATGTGTTAGATCTAATAAAACTCTTCCACGTTGTGGCACAAAAAGTTGGGTCATATTTTTAGAGAAAGAATAGAGAGGTTGATTAAAGATGACATACTAGATGACTTGGATTTTTCTGATTTCGAAACGTGTGTTGCTTGTATCAAAGGGAAACTTCCAGCGAAAACCAGAAAGCAAAAGATTAGTAGAAGTCATGATGTTCTAGATTTAATCCATACTGATATTTGTGGTCCCTTTTCACCTGCCGCTTTGGGGAATTATAGATACTTCATTACCTTTATTGATGATTATTCTCGCTATGGTTGTGTTGAGCTAATTCGAGAAAAATCAGACTCATTGGAAGCTTTTAAGGCTTTCAAGGCTACTATGGAATTCCAGAAAAATAAGAAAATCAAAACGGTAAGATCGGATATAGGGGGTGAATTTTATGAGAGATACAATGAAACTGGTCCTGGACCTTTTGCTAGATTTCTCGAGGCATGTGGTATCGAGGCTCAGTATACAATGCCTAGAACTCCTAAACAGAATGGTATTGCAGAAAGAAGAAATCGTACTCTTATGGATATGGTGCGGTGTATGATTTGTCATTCCACTTTGCCTGAATTTTTGTGGGGTGAGACTTTAAAAACTATTGCATATGTTTTGAATCAAGTACCAAGTAAGTCAGTTCCTAAAACTCCTTATGAGTTATGGTCAGGAAAGAGGCCTAGTGTGAATCATTTTCATGTTTGGGGTTGTAAAGCGGAAATAAGGCTTTATAATCCTCAGCAGAAGAAACTTGATCCTAAGACCATTACTGGTTATTTTATTGGATATTGCGTGGGTTCGAAAGGCTCTAGATTCTACTGCCCTTTTAATGTTACTAGAGTCATTGAATTTGATCGAGCCATTTTTTTTAGGATGATAGTGACAGTGGGAGTTCAACGCCACGTGAAGTTGTATTTAGGGAGGAGCGTGTTGTTATACCTATTCAGGTTACCCCTCCATCAGTGGCTGCACCACCATTAACAGAGGGAACCAATGCTATTGTCCAAGACCAGGTTGTTGACACTATAGTTGATGTTGATATGGAACTGATAATATTGTTTTGAGGAGATCACAGAGAAGTCGTAGACCAGCAATTTCTTATGATTATATTGTCTATTTGCAGGAGCATGAGTTTAATACTGGTATGTCTCTTGATCTAGCCTCTTTTAAGGAGGCCATTGATAGTCCTCAATCTTCATATTGGATAGATGTTATGCATGATGAGATGGCATCGATGTGTCAAAACGGTGTATGGGATTTAGTTGAACTACCATGTGGCTATATGTCAATTGGTTGCAAATGGGTTTTTAAGACCAAGTATAATTCCAAAGGTCAAGTAGAAAGGTATAAAGCTAGACTTGTTGCTAAGGGCTTTAACCAAAGAGAAGGCATTGATTATAAGGATACTTTCTCGCCTGTTTCCACCAAGGATTCTTTTTGGGTTATTATGGCATTAGTGGCTCATTTTGATCTTGAGCTTCATCAAATGGATGTCAATACAGCTTTCCTTAATGGACATCTATTTGAGGATGTGTACATGATGCAACCAAATGGTTTTCAAGTGGAAGGAAATGAACACACATGGTGTGTAAGCTTAACAAGTCCATTTATGGAATTAAGCAGGCATCGAGACAATGGTACCTGAAGTTTGATGAGATTGTTACCTCTTGCGGTTTCAAAGAGAATCTTGTTGATTAATGCATATATTTAAGGGTCAGTGGGAGTAAGCATAACTTTCTTGTTCTTTATGTTGATGATATATTACTTGCCGCAAATGACATTGAGCTTATGTTTGAGACAAAACGCATGTTGTCATCTCATTTTGATATGAAGGATCTTGGTGAGGCCTCTTATGTTTTGGGCATCCAGATTTTTCGTGACAGAACTAGAGGCGTTCTTGGATTGTCTCAGAAAACCTACATTGATTGTGTTCTAAGTAGGTTTAATATGCATTCTTGTTCTCTTGGGAAAGCACCTATTGTAAAAGGTGATAAGTTTTCTAAGTCTCAGTGCCCTCAGAATGATAGTGAAATGACTCAAATGCAAACAGTTCTTTATTTGTCAATTGTGGGTAGTTTGATGTATGCTCAAGTATGTATAAGACCTGATATTGCTTATGTTGTTGGTGTACTTGGAAGATACTTGAGTGATCCTGGTTTGGCTCACTGGAAGACTGCAAAGAAAGTACTCAGATATTTGCAAGGCACTAAAAATCTAGTGCTTACATATCGGCGATCTAATGTTCTTGAAGTAGTTGAATATTCTGATACTGATTTTGCAGGTTGTCCAGATGACAGAAGATCCACTTCTGGTTATGTTTTTATGATGGCAGGAGGAGCTGTTTCTTGGAAGAGTGTCAAACAGACACTTACAACTTCCTTTACAATGGAGGCAAAATATGTAGCTTGTTATGAGGCTACATGTCAGGCTATATGGTTGCGGAATTTTATCTTGGGGCTAAGTGTTGTGAACACCATTTCAAGACCGCTGAAGATATTTTGTGACAATTCTGCAACAGTTGCTTTCTCTCGAAACAATAGAAGCTCTTCTCACTCCAAGCATATTGACATTAAGTTTTTGATTGTAAGAGAGAAAATAGCCGAGTCTTGTATTTGTGTTGAGTATATTTCTACAGAGCATATGTTAGCTGACCCACTAACTAAAAGTTTAGCTCTAAAACTGTTTCTGGAGCATACGACTCATTTGGGATTGTTAGAGTCTTCTGTTGTATTTAGTTAGTGGGAGTTCTATGATCATTGACTGTCTGATTGTATTGTTTATGCTCATATTCTGTTTTAAATATAGCAAAGTTAATGTATGCATAAGAGTTCAATGATTATTAACTATTTGACTATATTGTTTATGCTCATAATCTGTTTTAAATAGAGCAATGTCAATGTATGCCTGAGTCACGCGCATTTTGGACAAGGCGATTGTTTATGTAATGAGACATTTTGATTAGTCTCGTGCCTGGGTCACGCGCATTTTGGACAAGGCGATTGTTTATGAAATGAGACGTTATATTTGGTCTCCTGCCTGTGTCATGTGCATTTTGGATAGGGCGTACTTTATGTATAGAGACATATTGATTAGTCTCATGCCTGAATCACGCACATTATGGACAAGGCTTATTACCTATAAGAGACAATCTATTTTAGTCTATGCCTGAGTCAATTGGTTGTGAGTACAATTTTGGTGTCATATATCCTGTCGATATAGTCACTACACTAGGTGCTGCAACTGCATTTTGGACAAGGCCTCTTAAAGACATTCAAATTTGTCTCTAGGGCTTCTTGTGGAAACGAGTGTTCGTCACTTTTTTGATTATCTCCACATTGCACTTGAATCTCATCGACCTGAATTATGTGATTGTAATTATTAATCATATGTCGTATGCCCTGTCGGTGTATCATTCACTAGCTTGTAATTGAAGACATATTTTGAACAAGGTCTTTGTTTTTGGGATGCTTGTTTGTGTTTATGTTGAGATTAAATGTAATGTTGTCCAAGTGGGAGATTGTTGTATGTATTTGTATTATATGGACTAGCATTACATTTGGTCATTAAGCCCATAATGGGATGTGCCGCACTAATAAACATATGGAGGCCCCTACTCTCACTCTTGCTAAAGAAAACTGGCCCATTGAGTTTCATTTTAATGTCTTTGGTCAGCAGCTCTTTGTTGGCGGTTTTAGACAGAACAAAATTGTTAAGGGCAGAGAGTAGTTTCTCCATAGAAGAAATTTGCATCTCCTTGCAGGAACCATAAAGCCAGCATGGATAATTCATCACAAGTTTTTGGAAGTATGAACTATTAATTTTCTTGAACACATGTTTTGATTATAAGAAGAGTTTATCATATAAGATGAACTACTAACACCAGGTCGTTGACATGCTATTAAAGAACATAAGGCTCAATGAGAAGCTACTTACAGCTCCTGGTTTCTTTCAAGATTCAGTGGAGTCTAGTGGAGTAAATAAGAAGTCATCTGTCGACTTCACTAGTTATCAGATGAGCTCTGTTCCTGTCACTATCACTCAGTTGGCCCCTAGATGAAGTGTCATTCCTATAAAGCCCTCGTGGAAGGCAAGGTAAAGAGTAGGTTTCATTCAAATTTGAAAAAGTAAAGCTGATAGGAAAAACTTGCTTTGAGCCCCGATGACAGCCTTATGGATTTCGGTAGATTTCTTTCATGTTTCCCACGAGTTTTTTTTTTTTCGACAAGGGTATATTGGCACTTCGGCGTTTCTTATGAGTTTTATAATGTAATTGCATATTTTTCTCACATCAGCATTATTATTATTATCAGGCAGTGAGTTGTATAGGTACAACATATTAGAATGTATTGCAATAAAAAATTGTAATGAATCATATTTTATTATTATTATTATTATTATTATTATTATAATTGGGTAAAATTAATGTAATGAAAGTAACAATGTAATGTAATTACATTAGAAACATATAAAATGATTATATAAGACAACTAATATAATTTTTATTTCATTATATATAAACTAAACTTAATTTTAAAAAAATGTGATAACGTAGTTTTTATCATGTGATTTATATTCCTATTTACCTTAATGAAAATAATAACAATGAAATGTGGTTCTCTTCCAACCAATTATAGTAAATGGTTCTCGTCCAATCAAATTTAGTAAATACTTAAAGTTTCGAGTCTTTGTTCTTTCTAAAGGTGTTGTAAAACTAAAATCCTACTTTTTAGCATGGCATGATATTTAAACTTATTTGAAGAAGATAGAAACTTGGCATTGAATGACACTCTAAAAAAGAAAACTCTTACATGCTATAATTGGTAGAAAAAATGAGATGAAAAAAAATGAAGATGATAGAAAAAAGGGTAAAAAAATACTTTCTTTTTATTGGTAGGAAAAAAAATAAGGGAGCTAGAACTAGAAAGATTGGGTTTTTTTTTTTCACTCACGTATAAATCACAATTCTTTAAAATTAAGAGAATTACAAAGTGAAAAGTAAAATAAACCATTTTTTAAATTTTTATTCTTTTCTTCTATTTTTTAAAATTTCTGCTAAATACATGATGAAAAAATTGTTAAGATTTTAGCTCAAATCCTTACAATTAAGGAAGACTTCTAATTAGTTTAGGAAAAATGGTTTCCTACTTTGTAAATGTTTATTCTAGTAAAAGTATTGTAGTAATTTCTTATTGGATGGTTGCTTGTTCTAATAAAAGTAATAGTAGTAGTTTTTTATGTTGTTATTTTCTTATTAGTATTGGAAAAATATCATCTATATAAAGAAGGTCATAGAGAAGGTTTGAGGCACAATTATAATTCCAACATACATTGCATATAATAAGGATTTTTACTACTAGACCTAGGTTGAGAGATCTAAGTGTATTGAGGTTTTGGATTATCAAATAGAGAGAACACTTACAATAAGAGCTAGGTTAAGAGCTTGGGGCTTTTGAGTTGTGAGGTGGTGAGAGTTTTGCAACTTTATTCTTCTTAAAGTTGTAACAGAAGATTAATAAAGTAGTAGATTTGTTGGTAGACGCAGACAAAAAGGTTGTCGAACCACATTAATTATTGTTGTTCTTACTCTTTATTTGTTTTGCATATTTAATTGTTGTGATTGTGTTTTTTACTTAAAATTTGAGTAGGTGAATTTTAGAGGTAAAATCCCAACAAAAATCAATATTTTATTTTCTTCTCAATATTTTATTTTATTTTCTTTATTCTCACATTTCTCTTCTACAAATTATCACAACTTAAAGATAAAGGGAATGGGAGATGTTTGAGCAATAATATACAATAAAAATTATTTATTTTTTTATTTAATAAAATGATATAAAACACATACAATGATGTATTAATTTGATTATATTATAAACCTATAATACTATCACATAATATCAACTTAAAGTTTTACAACATTACCCACACAAATAGCCCACACGCATCATTTCTCATGTCTTTTTGATTTGACTGAACTCGAAACTTAGTAAACAAACAAAGCAATATATAACAATAATAATAATAGTAAGTGGCTTAAGCTAGCAATGTGCACACAAACATCACTTTTAATTTTTTTTATAAAAAACAAGAGGTGCAGAAAAAATGATTGAATTGATCAAATTGAACAGACGAGTCTAACTTTTCTCATATTGTCAGTTTGGTTTGGTTTTGATTTTTTAAAACCGTTCATCGATTTAGTTTGACAATCTAAAAAACTTGATAGAACTCAAACTGAATCATATATGCGTATTATTAACTATATCTTATTTTATATGCACATTTCTTAGTTTTTCATTAGTGAGTTCATCTTCCTTAACAACAAATTAGTGGGTTCACACTTTATCTAATCAACGTAAATAAAAAAGAAAAAACTGTGGCAAAATCAATTTTACCGCTTGTCATTATCATTTACTACAATTTTTGAACTTGAACTTTGTGTTTAATAGAAACAGAGTTTAACCTATAAAGGGTCGCTCACGGTAGAGTTTGAGATTTCATATGAGGTCTTAAGTTCGATATTTCTATGTTTTTTTATGATTGTTGTAGAATTATTTAATTAAATAGTCTGTTTTTCCGATGTATGAAGTGTGGAGGTCCAGTTTTAAGGTTCAGAACGTACCCACCAAAAATGGTTGAGATCTGGACCGGTTCCTTGGTTACCAAATAAAATAGAAACATCAGAGTTTCTTTTATTTGGTTTTAGTGTTGAATTTGAGATCAAGTCAAGTTATTGAATTTGAAATAGTACATTTTTCTTTCGGTTCTTAAAATTTGATCGGGTTGTTTCAAGTCTATTTATGGTATATAATTGATTGAGGGTATGTATAGTATGAGAGAAAAGTGAGATTAGAGAAAATAAAATAAAAAAAGAATATATTGGTATGTATAGAAAATCCAATTTTTAAGGAGACATTATAATTAAATCTTACAACTCATTAAATTATAACCTATTTTACATAAATACTCTTATTTAATATCTATATTCTATGGTTTAGTTATTTAGAAATCTAAATTTAAGTGTGATTTAGGAAACTTAATTAAGATTTAACTTTGACTTTTCAAAATGAACAAATAATATGACATCCCAAAATGGAATACTTGGCAATATATATGGGACAATGGGTGAAACATTTTTCTTTCCGTTCTTAAAAATTGATTGGATTGCTTCAAGTTTATTTATGATATATAATTTATTGAGGGTATGTTTAGTATGAGAGAAAAGTGAGAGGGAAAAAAGAAAGAATATATTGGTATGTATAGAAAATCTAATTTTTAAGGAGATATAATAATTAAATCATATATAACTCATTAAATTGTAACATACTTTACAGAAATATTCTTATTTAATATCTAGATTCTATGGTATAGTTGTTTCGAAATCTAAATTTAAAAGTAATTTAAGAAACTTAATTAAGATTGAACTTTGACTTTTCAAAATGGACAAATAACATGAGACATCCCAAAATGGAATACTTACCAATATATATGAGACGGTGGGAGAAAGAGAGAAAAATGATGAAAGAAAGTTAAGATGATTGATGTTTTTATCTTGTATGTACAAATCATAATCTTCCAAAATTAAAAAAATTGACAAGTGAAAAATATGATAAAAAAATATAAAATCATCAATTTACTAATTAATTTCCATATAATTTATCATATTAATATTCATTAACATTATGAGAGATATAATAAAATTCTCATCGTATTGATTTTCTTTCCTCCTGCTTTTCTTTCTTAATTGTCCCCCCTTTTTCTCTGCTATTAAACATACCCTAAATCTGATACTATCTTGTTACTTTCAACCCGAATAGAATCAAACCATACTCACATTTGAAAATTTTAATCAAAACACCTTATAAAATCAGCCTAGGCGATGTTTGGCAATTGCCCTGAAGTGATTTAATCCAAATATCGCCTGAATACATCATCAATTAAAAAACCTTGCTATAGTTTTAAGATTGAAAATAAGCAAAACCATTTTAAGCCTTGACCATTATGGCCAGGGATACAGTCACATGGTAACAGAAAGAGTTCCACACCATCATAACAAGGAAACGCAAGATAAACTAAAATCTATACAGAAATCATTTTACCATCCTACTAACATTTTAAAAGGCACTTTCCAACACCAGCAACCAATTCTGTTCCTCACACCCCAGAAAGGAAAATTGGTTCAATAAACTCGTTTTTTTATAATAAAACAAGAAGCAAGGAAACACTGGCACAAAAGCCTATTCGAGCAACAGCCGAGAGAAGCTTCATGTTCAAAGAACAAATTCCACAAAACATTGTGAACACAAAGGACAATTTCAATTCCAAATCCATGCACCCAAAACAACCATTCCATGCTTAATCCTTCAACTGTAGATGACTTGATACAGAAAAGAAATTAAGGGATTAAAATCTTGAGAAAAATAAAGACAGGTTAAATAAAAAATAATAATAGAATACGAGAAAGCTGTAAAAGGGAAAAAAAAAAACTATTGTAAGCAATCAGGCTGCCGATGTTGTCTCAGGTTGTGTAGCAGGTTGGTCATTAGCTGCTGCAGCCTCTGGTTGGGGAGAAAGTGATGAAACATCAGGAGTCGCATCTTTTGCTGGTGAACTCATTGCCCCTTTCTCTGCAGTTCCGACTGCTGCAGCGTCTTTCCCAGTTTTGGCATCTTTCCCATCTTTCCCAGTTTTGGCATCTTTCCCATCTTTAGCAGGTGCAGGTGGGGGTGGAATCATGTGAGGTGGGGGTGTGTGCTTCAGCTTCACAAGTATGTGCCGCATCCTTGAGAGATCGGTCGGTTTCCCAGGTTTTGGTCCCTGGATGATGGCTATTGATGGCTTCTTATCTTGATCTTTCTTGCCTCTCTTTTTTTCAATATTAGGAACCTCACGAGGGATGAGATCCGCTATTGTCGTCCAGTAATGTTTGTCTGCTTCCTTATGGAATTTCTCTTGATTAGCCAAGAATAACTGCTCCATACACAAAAATGTATAGCGTTAGATGCAGCAACAAAGGGTCATCAGTAAGACAAAATCTAGTTAAGAAGTTTACTTTTTCCCTTTCTCGGTTATTAGCCTTGGTAGTCTCAATATTGAGCACCCTTTTCTCATAGAATGCTCGTTTGTACTCCTCAGCTTCTACAATAATCTGGTTCCTCATTTCCTTCTCCCTCTTCTCTTTCTCCTCAAGTTGAATGGCATTTTGACTGCAAAAATAAAAAAGTTCAATAGTTAATAAATATGACTGGCAGATAATCTCAATATTTTTTTTTATAAGTTAAGTCTCAATATGATTATGAGGAATAATGAATTTTGACATTTGGTAAGAGAACATGAAGAGAGTTTCCTGTTAAAAAATCATCTCACTACAAATCAAACTATAAAAAATAGCCATCAGGCTAAGAAAATTGGGATGACACTGCAAATCTAAAAAATTCATGGGTTTGTCCATGAGAAACCATAATCAATGGAACCTCTTTCAAAGATATTATAAAATTGAAGGTACATTGCTAGTGCACTAATATCATTATCTTAAAAAATTTGGTCTGAGAATAAAGAAGTAGAAAAGAAGTCATCCCTAAATGATCCCTTGGAGGCTGTAACTTGAATAGTTTGCATTGAATGCTATTCAGCATCACACAAAATTTAAATAACATGCAGGGTGCATGAAAAGGCATGCAAGTCTGTCTACAGAACCTATTTTGAGTTTAAAACTAATCCAGTTTTTCCGTTTCAAGTAAAAAATCACTAAAGCAATTCATTGCATGATCAATCTCATTACGTGTTAAAACAAAAGAGAGACTGGAGAAGAAACTCTTGTACTACTATTATTGATGTATTGGGAAAGACGAATACAAGCTTATATATAGAGGCTAAGAATATAAAACCTAATAGAAATAGGAAACCTAGAGTTATAATAAATTAAGAAACTAATACATATGAAACTAAGAAACTAATATTGCAATAAGAATTGGAAATATCATATATGTTAACAATCCCCCTAAAACTCAAGATGGTAAAGTGGATGCCAACTTGAGTTTGTAAACCGAATCAAAGAAACATCGAGAAGAACAAACTTCGATGAAGAACTTTGTAGGTTGATACCAAGCTTTGATGAAGAACTCTGCAGAAGTAACTCCCCCTCACTTGCCAGCTTACTTCCTTGCATGTGCCCTCGCTAGAAACAAGAACAGAACGCAAACATGGGTCAAAACAAGGTGAAGGGTATGAGCCTCTCTCTAACACCTCTTCACAAGATTGTGCGATGATTAGTAAGAGATACGAGTGATTGACTGAGACCGGACCATAGTTACCAAAAACTCGATACGTAGTTTGTAGTATGGGTACAGGATCGTGGTATACTTGCCCACCGGGTACGTGATACGTTGGAGGGTAGACTTAGATGGTTTACCATGTATAAGCGCATGTATAAAATATAGATATTAGATGTATCTATAAGTATAATTTATAGAGCGAGTTTTATGCAACGTAAGAAGATAACCTGACTTTTGACAATTTGTAAAGTGAATAAGCACAATTTTGGAAAACATGTTTAAGATAAATTATGATTATACTCTTCTTCCATTCTCATGTCTAGATTTCATTTTCTTTTTCAGTTTTTTTAGCTAAAACTCCTTTCCTTTATCTAATTATTAAGAAAATTTTAGGTCACTGGTTTAAGGGATCCGGTGCGCGAGCGTACCATAAATCTAAACATAGAATCTTGATTGTGGTTTCAAGGGGTCATACAGTATACCATATAGCCATATAGACTTATAGGGATCCTGTTAACTATGGACCGGACAATAGATGGTTCTACCATTCAACTGAACAAAACTAAAGTAACTTTTTTTTTGATACGTAAAACTCCAGTAACTAATACAACTGGAAAATCAACACAGCACTATTTGTTGTGTATCAACACCAGGTCCAGGGAACATCTTCCAGTGAGACACAGTCCAGTGCAATTCGAATAAAAAAGTTTACCCTTCCCATAACTCCTATCCCAATCTTGAGAAGATTAATACATATGACTTTCCCAGCAGCATAAATTCAGACAGAAAAACCTAATAATTTTACAGCACCATAAATTGCATAGAATCTTGAATACTCTCCCCAGAAGTACTGGAACAATGCCATCCTAAGCCATAGATCTAAAACACCTGGTTGAAACCAGGATGATCCTTAAATGTGTGTACCAGATCTTTTAAAGCAATAAAAGTTCGAAGTGATACTGGATTAACAAAGTTGTAATCTAAATTTAAAATAATATCAAAATTCCTACAAATACATATTTCACCGTAGCAAAATAGCTGAACAACTGTAGTGGATCTAATTTCTAATAAATCAATCAAGATTGACAAACACTGAACTAAGTTCAATCAATTCTTCCCATTCATGAGACCAACTAATTGGATTTTCAAATTTTCATACCTTCGCAAAACCACAGCTAAGCGAAAACTATTTTTAAAAACATGCAGATATAACAGTTAAAAGTAAAACACTGATACAAACAAAAGACAAAAAAATTTGGACTTAATTTCCACACAAAAATTAGAGCACAACAGATCCTAGCTCGCCATAACTAGCAAACATATGGATCTGATCAAATTCGAACGAATTTTGCCAACAGATCAAACAAGTCAAATCAAACCAACTTCATCAAGTCATTTCCATATAATTCAATTCAATATCAACACAGTTACTCCAAATCACAACTTCTCAAAACAATAAAACAACACATCAATCCAACAATCAAAACACTAGATCAATTTTAAAAAATATTGAAAAACAGCACAGATCTGCACAGATCTAATCAAGCTCACAAAACAAAACGTCGACAAGTGAACCAAAAAAAAATAAATGAATAGAAAAACACTCACCGGCGCCACTCACGAAGAGCGAAACCTTCCTCCGGCTCCAACTCGTTCGGCGGAGGAAGCACCGGCCCGTCCGACACGAAAAGGCCATCGTCTTCTACGCCGTAGCCATTTCCATTACCGTTCTCCACGTGAACCGAAGAGCTGAATGGAGACTGCGAGTAGTTATTGTTCGGATCAGAGGATCCAAACCCGAAAATATCCGGCGAGGACGCGACGTGATCCACCGCCACGTCACTATCAGCTGTCGGGAACACGCCGCCGGGATTCTGGTTGTCTCCGGAGAAGCTGGAGTAACCGCCGTAGCCGGTGAAGGTCTCGTCGTCGTTGTTGAAGGGGTGCTGGTGACTGGAAGCGAGAATCTCCTCCCCGTCCACGCTGAACGTATCGAAGGAAGTCATGCCTCTTTCTTTATGTCTCTCTCTCTATACGTATATGTTTCTCTCTGTATGTATCAGTTTCTGTCTCTAGACATGAAGGTTTTTCTCTCTCTAGAAAGTATGTTAAAGAGCAGAGGGATGCAGGAGCTTGCTTTGAAGTTTTGAAGCTGTTATTTGACTTTTATAAGGAAATGATTCTAAAAAGGAAGATTACTTACTGGGTGGCGGCGAACTGCGAAGATTGCAAAACGACGTTGTTTTGCTGATTCGGTGGCCTTGCGTTGTCTAATTGTTAGCTTGGCGGCGTCAACTTCTCTCTGTAAAAACAGTCAACTTGGTAGTAGATTTGTTAGTGGTAAAATTAGTTCACTCGTTCGGTAAACCAGTAACTACCGCATCATTGATTCTCAGGTCGGTAATATAGTCGACCCGTCATCAACCGATAAAATTAATTAGTAATTATAAAAAATTTAAATAATAATTTTATTATTTAAGTTTTATTTTAAATTTTTTTTTAAAAAATTATTATTTAATTTTTTGTGTGATTATTATGAGATTAATTCATTTGTTGTAAAATTTGTTTTGTAAAACATGTAATACATTGATTTTTAAAAAAAAAAATTGTCTAATATGAAAAATACGTAGCACAATAGTCTATTTTATCTTGAAAATAAAATATTTTTTTAATCTCTTTTTGTACCATTTAACGGTGAAATAAACGTATGTGTCATATATCTTTTTCATGGTTATGTATTAAGTAAAAATTTATCTTGTTTTTTTATATATATTTAAATTTATTAAATTTTGAGATTTAATAAAATCACTTTATATGAAAATTTTAAGTGTATTACATGTTTTAAAACAAAAAAATTAATCTCAATTATTATTTATCAATAAATTTTTTTGAGATTATGTAATACCCTCGTGATTCAGATCAACACTTTCTTAATTTCCTTACGACCGTCGCTTTTTTCTTTCCTTTCGTTTTTTCTTTTCCAATCAAACAATAGTCATCATTAGAAATAATAGAGTTCAAATCTATCGTTTCTTTTTCTTTTCTAATCAAACAATAGTCATCAATAGAAATAATAGAGTTCAAACCTATCGTAATTCGGCGTTTGAGATCACATGAATTTAAGATCAGGTGAGACCAAATAAGAAACGACTTATTTCCTTTGATGTCCTTACTCCTTTGGAAGCTTTGTAATATAATGCATTGCTGATCAAAATGGAATTGGTTAGAAGGAAGTCATCATCTATGACGATGAAACCACTTGTTCCTTTTGTGGAGGAGATGTAAAATCACCTCTAAATTTACTGAGATTTACTCTTGAGTGTTGGATTTTGAGTCATTTCGGACACTACCATTTAAGATATATTTAATTCAAGTTTATAAAAAACAAATTTAAAAAAAAAACACAATTTTTTTTTTTATATATTTTATTGGTTATTGGTAACTAAATAATTTAATGTAAGTACCGGAAATAGTCAAAGATGTAGCACATGTTCTATAGAGAGAGAAAGGGTAGTGAGAGAAAATCATTACTATTTTTCTTAAGAGGATGACAAAGCATTTGGGTGGTGAAAATTTATGTACTTTCTATTTTTGTGATTATACACGTGATCATATACAAGTTAAAAGATGTGAAAACCAAAAATAAGTTCATATTACGACAAGTTTCGAGTCATAACCGTAAATAAACCATATTTTTATTGTGTTACTTTGTAACAATAAATAACGACCAATTAAAATTTATCACAAGATATAATTTAGATTATAATAAAACATATAAGTGATATCTCACGAATTCTTTTTTTTTCTTCATCTTCTTAAAAAAAAGAATATATCTCACGTATCCGGTTAATCACGAAATTGAGAGGTGACATATCATAAATCACACAGTACTAAAATTCACAAAAAATAATTAAAACAAAAAGTTTAACAAATTTATTTATTTGCCTTTCTATATTTATTAGTGAATCTTTACGATTCCGTAATAGTTTCCGTCCATAAACACTTAAAATATAATAGTTTTACACACAAGTTTTTTTTTAAAAAATTAAAATTATAATCAAATGCTTTAAATGATGATGTATTAAATTGATTTAGTGTTATTTGATTTAAAATTTAAACAAATGAATAATTAAAAGTGAAAATGCCCTTCTACACAGCTTATTACCTTCATCAATGGTCGGACCTCTGGTGGTGGCCCCTGGATATCGAGCTTCTACAACGAAGATTCTCTTTAATTCAAGGACACATTGCCTCAACCAGAAAACAATGGGTTAAACATCTGAATCAGCATTCTCAGCAAGCTCTTTACTACATGATAGTTCTTTGTAATTTTTATTGCCCACATTTCCAAAAAGAAAAAACAAAAAGAAATCATTGGTATACTCTCTTAATTAATAAGGATCATTAGATTTCGACTTTTATTTTGTAGAAACAAACATGAACACTGATGAAACATTCTATTTCCGTAAGGTTAATAAGCTAAAATATCAAACTCACAATTAAGGCAAAAAAAAAAAAATCATTAAAAAAAGGAGATAGAGAGAGATGAAAAACTTTAACACTGTCGATTATAACAAGTGAAAAAAAAACTGTTTACATCAGCTAACTAGCCAAGGGCCCAAGAGTGCAAGTTCACCACTATCAGGGACTATTTAGACTAACAGAAACCAGTCATGTAGGCTATCCTAAAACTGTCAATGGTCATTATGTGCTGTGGACTTTGGACATTGAGCATTGCCACCGCTCTTAATCATCGCCATCTTCTGTTAATTCTGCTTGGATAAACTGTAAGAGATCGCCGAATAATCCAAACCAAGTAGTCTCTCCGAAAAATTAGGCAACAGAGGCATCAACCACAGAATAAGATAGTCTACATGGTTTTGCCTGTTAGGCTTGTAAGCATTCCATGGTGAAAAACTGATACAACAGAGACTATTGTCCCAATTTTGTTGGATGTGCCAAAAAAACATCAATGACAAGAAATCAGAAAGAACGACTTAGAATTGCAGTCAACATCTCTTGATTTTCAATAAGTTTCACAGAAGTGATAAGATCAGTTTGATGGCCTCCAGACTTTGTAAGCAGACTTGAAGCTATCATCCAACTGGCCTGGAGGACCTCAGACCTTGCCCTTTGCCCCTTGTCTGTACAAATGTCCAAGAGCTGCCATACCAAAGGGTGGAATGAATATACTGTGTCAAGGTAAAGCGTTAAGGTCTTTCACGGAACAGGAGGAGCATTCTTGGCATATCTTCCAGAAGACGCCACCCGCTGCAGAACTCGAGGAAACTCAGGCTTTAGACGTTTACTTGACATCCCTTGCAATGACCTTATCCACATCATCAAAGCACATATAAGAAAATAAAGGTCTGGAAACCCATTTAATTAGACATGAATCATTTAATTATACATGAATATGCATCCTCTGTATCATTTGTTAAAACACGGGAAACCAATAAGAAAACGCCGAACAATCAGAACATAACAGTAGGGTTTCTATTCTATTTCGTTTCCATCATTATTCTTAACTATTTCTATTCGATTTGTTGGTTGGAGCGATAATAGCAACTATTTGTGACACAACAGACCACGTGTGCCGAAAAAAATCATAACCAGAAAAGGGAGGGGCATTCAATGGAAAAAGGAGGGAAGGGGTATGCACAGAGGAGATAAACCAACCATGAAGCCTCCAACCATCAAGTATAGTACCTAGAATACTATGTGGGTCAGGCTGGTGATACCTTAAGTCACTGGTGGCTTAGATTTTGTATACAAAAAGGACAAACAGTAACAGCAGGAGAAATCACACACCTTGGAGAACCCTGACGTTTCTGAGTAAATTGACCAAGCATTGATCTCAGGCTTCCAAGGGCCCTTTCAGCAGCCTAAGAAAGAGTATGTAAAGGTAATCAAAGAGCATACATAATAAATGAGATGCATAAAGTGTACCGGGGCAAAAACATTGAACTCCAATGTTTTGTTTATAAAAAGTTAACAAGAACAAAGCACGTTTAACGTACCTGCATCTTAGCCTCATCCCATGTCAACCCAATCCCCTTCCCTAAAACCTGTCCATCTATTTCGACCTGAAACATGATAATGATAACAGAACAGCGCAAAGATAGTTAGAAACAAGGGAAAAAATGGTTCGGGCTCACATCTTTATTTATAGGCAACATAAGGAAGATAGGACAAACATCCAACATATTAACAGCCATAAACATGTCCCAAAGAATCATTTTGCCTCTACTTCTAACCAATGCAATCCGCCCCACCAAGAATATTCATGCCGTTTTAATTTGAAGCTATCTCTAGGATGTTGTGAGCCCAAAAATGAAGAAGCATCAAACACTGGTAAGATTCATAAATTATTTACTTAAACTCTCAAACAAACTTTCAAGCACCAGCCTCAAAAAGTTAAGACTTCCTTATTTTTTCGCAACGCATGTAAAACTCAACCACCGGCAGGAATTTTGTCCCACAATCATGCCAGAGATGGATAACCACCTCATGATCAGAAATATAAATGCATGCATATCAAAATGCAGGAGAAATTTAAAATTCCATTCTGAATAGGAGTCTATGCTTCTAATCCAGTGCCAGAAGAAACAAGGAGGTCAGAAATTTAGGTGGGGGGGAATAAAAAACCAACTCAATGAGAGGCTTGTTCCATATTTTAACTATAAAAACAAATCTTTTTCTAATAATGAAAATAAAATTATTTTTTCTTCAATTAATTCAATTCCCTTTAGGATGGGAAAGACTATTATTCAAACTCAGAACTTAAAAGCAGCCTCAGACTTCATTCAAAATAGTAAAGCAAAACCCTTTGTCAAGTGCAAACCTGTGCATGTACTTCGTCATTCTGGAATGAATCAGTAGAAGCCGGAGGCTGTACTTGAAATACTACTCCAAGGCCCTCCATCATGCACTGGAGTTTTTCAACATAAGCCCATTCAAAATCAGTAATCAGAAAAGATTAAGTTAATGTATGTAACAAACAATAAAAAAAAGATACTCAAGTTCCTCGGATCTCACCAATTCTTTGAGTGCAGAAACTGAACCCATAGGTTTCTTAGAGGCTTCCAGCCTAGGATCCAGAAGCCTAGATGGCTCTGATGTAGTTGAAAACACTGCAGATTCTTCCCTGGGAAATGGCTGATTCCCAAACACATTCGCATTACCCAGAAAACCATTTTCATGTGCATTAATAAAGGTACTTACATCCCCGTGAGCAGACCCAGAATCAGGCTTAACACGAGACATATATATATCTGTAAAAAATTTCCTAAAATGGTCAAAGTCTCGCACAAAATACTATGAGAACTTTCAATTCGAGACAGATTCCCCTAAGAACAACACTGAGAAATTGCAAGCTTAGTTGAAGCAATGCACAGTAAACATGCTAAGCTGAACAAATTTTAACAGAACAACACGACATAAAGTTTCCAGCAGCTGGCATACTCAAGTGAAATAATCTCACCTGGCTTTGAGATCTGAAGCCCAAACTCAGACTGGCATAACAAAACTCTAGACAACGATAGAGTGAGTTAACAAATGAAAAGAAATAATTGGGTAAAAAATCTTACTAGCTAAGTTTTTAATAGAACCCTCAGCAGCCTGATATTGGGCTTCCCTTCTTGTTTTACCAACTCCTTCACCAATTTTTTCTCCAGCAAACCAAACCTGCGGAAAGCAACAAACAAAATGAGCTAATGGAAACATGTTATGTCTCCATTTAGGAACTGGAAATATCAAGTTACTTTGGAAATACTAGATAGTATATACAAAAGAACTCAGATTGTATAAGCTGAGATTAGAACATCATATTTACAGGTCCAGATATTTAGCTCCCTAAGCAGAACTGAGTTCCCTAGCCCTCACTGTTAGGAGAGTTTTGTTTCCTTAGCAAACCTTGGCATGCTAGAGTATAGTTATTAGATCGATAAAAGAATAGCAGAATTAACAACAATTTTTTTAATGTAAGTTTAACTTCAATATGTTCATCTCCTTTGATCCATAAGAGTATAATTTGTAAATCTCTCTCTTCTTCGTCATATAGCCCCAATTCATTTCTTAGATCAATTAACTAATTTCTAGAAGAATGTTACTGCCTACCGACAATAATTATTGCTCACATGAAAGTTACTTTTAAGTTCGAGAAATTGCCTGGAGAAAGGAAAAAAAGGCAAACCAATATAATTCACGTCACTACAGCTAACTGTAAGGATGTATTTCACCTTATTAAGTTAAACTATTAACTACATAGGCATATAGGTCCCAAAATTTAAAATTCAAAAACAACGACTGAAAAGAACATATTCCTATTATAGAACTAACAACAAATAAAAGAATGTGCAAGTAAAAGAAGTCATAAAACCTCAATGGAGAACTGCAGTTCTGTACTAGCAACTAAGGCTGGCCTGAACTCAACCTGCAAGTTTACATGAAAAGAAATACAAAAAAAGGGGGAACTTAGACAGAATTAAGAAAAAAAAATACTAGCATGGATAAAGGCCAGGCTCTAGAAAAAACTTATTCCCTACGACCTTGGCTCCACATTTCATTGCAATATCCTGTAGAACTCCAGTTGGAGTTTCTGCACTTGAAATAGTTCGTCCAGATTCAAAGTCAAGATCCCTGTTTCTTGAAGACGAACGACTCAAGGGCATCTCCTCACCTTCAATTTCAAAAACAGGACCCCCGAATAAAATGTATAGAAAAAAACTGAAGCAACCAGTATGATCCCACCAATGAAAAAGACTCATACTATTCATCCCATTATGCAATTACAATTTGTCAGCTGACCTGAGAAAGAATGATAACTAGATAGCGTATGGTTTAACCTCAACCGATCATCTCTATGGAGTGGCTGCAAATAAAGTGTTATAAAAGTGATATTATTCACTAGTTACAAGTAAGATGAACCTTTCAACAAAAAACAAGGCTAAAAGTCCAACCACCATCAAGGGCCAATTACCTCTTTTAGCAATCTTTGATTTTCATGAAGAATTCTATCAGATGGAAAAGAATTCTCAACCTTACTAAAATAGGGCGGCTGATGAGATCGGTGCTTCTCCATATGCACCGGTTCAGAATCCAAAGGAAATTCCTTAGGAACTGCTCGGTTCAGTTGCTGTGGGCTCATCTCTTCCTCAACGGGAAACCAGCTTCCACGAGATTGCACACGTGGAGCTGAAACTTGTACTGGAGGTCTTACGGGAAATGCAGGTTCAGCTGATGCTTGATCTCTTATATCTTGTCCATGCTGCAATATAAGAAGCCTCCTCCTTGTATCAGGATCTAGTTCTGATTCTGGAACCTCACCCTCTTCCCTAGCAGGAGAATTCTGCAAGCTTGGTTCTGAGAGGGCAACAGGAGCCAATGGTCTAACCAATGAGGCTGCATGCGGAAACTGCATACTGGGAAATGGCAGCATTGACGGTTGAGTTGTTGGCAGTGGAACTGAACTAGAAGAAGATGCCATCGTGTACTGCAGAGAAGGAGCAAGCCTTGGATCTAGATTAGTCACTGCTGGAGAGACCGTTGATGAAGCTGAAATAGCCTCCTGAAATGCACAGGTGGATGAACATGAAACTGGCATTAGATGCAAATATATTAACCCACCACAAGGATAGAGAAGGATCAACAAGGAAACCAAACAGTTTATAAGTCACTACTTTAACTCACAAAATCCTTAATATATGGGAATGCATTGATCAACTAATAAGAATGGTAATAATTAATTACCTTTAGTCTTCTTTCAACCTCGGTATCTGCCATCCCATCAAAAGAAAGAGGATCTTTGTTTCCATTTGAAGCAGATGTATCATCCTGAATTGCGCAAAATAAATTAATACAAAACAACATATCTTGGTAAACATACTTACCAAAAAAAAAATTGGTACACATACAATAGGAACACTAGAACCGGATAACCATCCACATGGTATCAGTGCCTGGGTTGAGTGAAAGTAGCAAGTACAAATCGCAACCCTGTAAATATTCCCCACCTCCAGAAAAGAAACCAAAAAAAAGAGTTTCCATAACTAACCTCTGAAACTAAAAAATTGCTAACATCAGGAGGAGAAGGAATATCTTTAATATCATCTTCATAAGATATTTCAGGTATCCTTTGCAGAAGACCATCATCAAACTCTCTGTAGTCAAATTCCAAGGTCATGTCATGCCAAAAGAATGCGATAAGCACATAAACAAATTGGACCAGGATTTAATTGCTCAAAATGTAAGTTACAAAGGTAACAAAAAATAAGTATACGTGTATGTCTAGCCAATAACAATTTCTTGGAGTTTGCATTCTTACTTGAAAAAACCACCTCTAACATTGCAAGCAACATTTCTCGCAACACATAATACAGGTATAGCATTATTCGCCTGCAACAAAAATAGCTATGTTGAGTACATGTCACAATAAAAGAATGGTAAAACCTAGCGTCATGTATGTGAGTGTGTGTTTCTGCAACACTGCAGCTTTAAGCATCACAGCCAATGGCAAGTTGTCTATACTTCAGCTTGAGGAGCATAGTATGGAGCAAATGCAGGAACAACGTGGACCCGAGGTTGATCCTTCTCATCCCACACTTTTAAGCGATCATCTATCACCAAAGCCATCTTAGGGTGGCATATTCCATCTTGAAAGACATCGAACAGAGACTTCCTTAAACCTATTAAGATATAATAAATTAATAATTAATAATAATATTAGGCATCTAAGGGAAAGGAATATGCTGCTTTACATAAGTGCAGGTAAAAGACACAACAATGAGTATAAAAATCAAATAATAAGCTAATATATGAACACACAACTTACCAGACTTGACACACACAATACGGTCCAGCAATTCTTTTGAGTTTATCAAATTTGAATCTGGATCAAGAAGCCTCCACATCTCTAAAGCATAGTCCCTTTCAGCCATTGTGCAAACATAAACCTCAAAACGTTTCCGTCCCCTTGCAGTCAAATAGCTTCGTAGGTCCTCCCATGCAGGTCTCAACCTCACGAGAACGCTTGTATCACGAATCTATAAAAAGAAAAATAAATAAATAGATAAATAAGCTTTCTGTTTCAGACCCACATACTCTACCGAATGTATGTGCTTAGTATCTATTAAGAAACAGAAACAACCACAAAACATGTAAAGACGTCTAGTCCATCCAGTCAAAGCCCATTACATGGATGTTACTTCAACCTTGACAACTGTCCCATCCATATAATGGAAACTCCAAAATTTAATTGAACACCATCACTTAGCCATCAATTCCTTAATTAAATGACAGCATGAAGCAGATATTCAGACTTCAAGAAAAAGAGAAACCAACAAGTGATGCTCCTTGGGAGGTGGCAGTGCTATTATAAAAATGTATCAACAAATAAGAGCAATCAGACAATGTGCTGAAGATAATTGTTTTTTATTTGATAAATACATACCAGCGGATTGATCCTGGTCAGAATAATATTTTTCTCTTGTAACCGTATGAGTGGGCGAACAATAGGCTGATGGTTGCCAGACAAGGCAGGAACAATCTCAGACTGAACTTTGATCACCTTCCCATTTTCGACAACCTGATCATTTTCCAGATATTGCTTCAATACACTTTTGTCATCTTGATAACGCTTGACCTCTGCCACCATACCAGCAATGCGTTGTGGGTCCACCTCAGTGCTAATTTTCCGCTGTAACGCCTCAATCCTATCCTCAAACGAACGCATTGTATTTGCAACTATGAGAGTTTCATCCAAGTCAAACACGATACCAAGACATCTAAGGTTCAGCAAGACAAGACAAGAATCATAAAGTCCTGAAGCAACATTGAATCCCCAGAAACACGGGTACTGCCTTTCATTATTCCTAGAATACATGGCAACAACGTGGAGCTCCTCTGTTCCCATAAGCATAACTGCAGTCTGGAGACACCAAAATGGCAATGGCCATCAGTGTTTGCAAAAGCTATCCACCCAAGCATGAAAATTCCAGAAGAAAAGGTGATTTGAACATTCAAATATGAATAATATACAAAAAAATAAAACAGGAAAGGAAGAAGAATCATTTGATATAACAAAGCAACATGATAATTACTAACTGAAAATTTAGTTGTATCAGAAGTTTAACCAGATGTAGCTTTTCATAAAACATCACATGGAATATTCGTAGCATCAGAAGTTGTCCATCAAAAAGGACCCACTTCAAGTTCAGGAATAAAGCTTCAAACCAGTGAGCTCAGTCCATATTCCGTTAAGGTAACATCAATCAAGTTCAAACAGTTTGACAGTTTATATTACTAGGTTCACTGAAATACAAAATATAGCAAATCTCTAAAATAATTTCCCTGGGCAAATTTATGCGATTTCTTACAGCTCAAATTTTAAGATAGTTCATGCAGTCTTACCAATTAGGGTTGCAATGGCTTCACTGCAATTGTCAAAAATGTTCACAGTTCCATAAAATCAGTTCTGGGAGAAATTAAATAACTTCATACTAAAATTAGGGTTTACAATGGGTTCACTCAAACTGCCAAAAAAATCATAACATGGGTCCTTGTCAAATGTCCAGAAGGGTCCACTATAAGCAAGAATTGATTTTTTTTTTGTGTTCTTCCTCTGATAGTTATCTTAAATATTCAAGTAAGTTAAGCATTTTTTTTAGGGTTGTTTTATTTTATTTTATTTAAGTTGCATGTAGGATGCTTCGTGGCTATACCTTGTTGTCTCTGATACAGGAGGAATGCAAAAGATGGAGCGGCGTGTCCTGGGAGAGCGAGGACTTCGACTCCATTTTGAAGCAAGCGCCACAAGACGCAATGGTATGTAGCACTGCCAGTGGTGGACACCTCTCACTCGGTTGCGAGAAGTGGCTTATCCTGATGTCATTCATCACCAACTGATTGATGATTTCCCTCTTCTTGTTGGTATCTTCTTCTTCATATTGTTGTTGTTCCTGTGGGTACATCTCCACCTCTCCCAATCTCTCCTCCCCTTGATACACTACCGTTCTAAACATATCTTTTCTCTCTATATATATCCCTCAAATCCTCAAATCAATTCTCATCAAAATCGATTGTTCATATCAAAAATTGATGAATTTCTCTCATCAATATTGTTCATGATCAAACTTTCTTTGCAGTTTCTTCCAATAAAATCATCATCAAGAGTGCTTTAGATTTGATCCCCTTTTTTGCAGTTTAAAACAATTGGATCCGTTGAGAGAATCAACAACGAAACAAAAAAAAAGGAAAATTAAGGGATATTTTTCTTTCCTCAAATTTTTAGATAGATCTGTGATTGTTGATGATGATCCAAAAACCCTCTTTCTTCGATGATCGATTGATAAAATGTAGTACTAGATTTACCAGAGGTGTTAGGGTTTGTTTTCTGAAGGAACAAAAAATCTTGAGAACGGGAAAGCCCTAGATCCAGATAGCGAAAGGTCAAAAATGTTACTCCAATGATAATAATTTAATATTAAACTAAAAAGACAAACTAAAATATATAGAACAGTGGAGGGTTTGCGTGTTGCGTTACGTGGCGGGTTTTTATTGGCAACTTGTTTATATGGTCGTAGTTTTAGATTCGTATTTTTTTTTCTTTCGTGTGAACTGTATATATGGTAAACTTTCTTCCATGCTCACCTTTTTACCTTACAAAAATTGTACAAATTTATCTTTAAAGAATACTAATAACAGGTTTGGAGAGAATCTAAACAAATATATAATGAAACAAAATGCTGTACATTGAAGCTGTGGGTGTGCTGCGTGTACAGTATATCAAAATTTTGAGTTAAGATTTTTTTTCAGTAATTTGAAAATAATATTTTCTAAATACATTATTAAATAAATATCACTTCAACGATATGAATTAACTCTAAACATTCACTACATATTTAACTCTAAATAAATTCTTTTACCGGTTATATAAAATCATTAACGTATGTTTTTATTGGTTTTTTTATGTATAATTTGCACAAAAAAAATGTGATGCTTATACTTTTGCATATTCTTTGGGTTTGTTTAAATACCTTTGGTGATTTAGGAGTCGGTGCGCTGTTTCATATTTAGGTTTTTATTTCTTATTAGGTTTACGATGTTTGATGAAATATTTTTTTTTTGATAACTGCTTAAGGGAATATTTTAGTTCATTTAATTATTATGGTGGAAAATGAGTGATTAATAGTGGAAATCAAGTCGTTATGTTAGCATCACACATTTTCTGAATTAATTATTTTAAAATTTGTTTTGTGGTTATGAAATAATGAAATTTGGGATGGTGATGACACTGATGGTAGTATAAAAGTGAAAAAGTAAATAAATTGATGATTCAACAAAGTATGAATGATAGCAAATGAAAACAAAGTAAATAATCTTTTGGATTGATAGTAATGCATATGAAAAACTACGAAATTCAATAGTTTTAATGTTATTTTATTATTATCTTAAGATGGTTATGCTTCTTTTTCATCATGTACATGAAAAGCTCACACATTAAAATCATATTATTTAAGAAATTTAAAAATATGCTAATTTTTTTAAAAGAAAAATATGCTAAAAATTTATAAATATCATTCACTGAATATAATAATAAAAGTATATAACAAATCTTAAATAGATATTAAAAAAATAGTATAATATATACATATTAAAAATTAGGTAATCTTTTCATTGAATGCTTCAAACCCTTTTAAGTGGTTGCTTTATTAGAGTTTTGTCAAACTTATTTACAGTTATAATTACTTATGTCAGTTTTCATAAAAAAAAAAAAAAATTATTGCTGTTATGAAATACGAATTTTTAATGAAATATAAGGGTGCGAACTTTCAAGCCATCCAAGAAACATCAATGATTCTATATATATTTTTTATAGTACCATTAAGCATATAGTGTAAGCGAGCTCGCGTTTTTTTTAATCAGGAATTTTAATGAAAATTTTTTAGAATTTCATTAGTAACACAAAAAAATTCAAAATCAAATTTTCATTTCGCATTTATTTCATACAATTTGATTGATACTTCCATGAGATATTTGTTTCATTGTCTGTGGTTAATGTATGTCTTTTAGTCATTATACTTCCATGAGATAAGTTATTTGCTAATTTAAGCATTAAAGGATCCCATCGATGTATAACACTCTGAACAATTTTCTTTTCAAGTATCTCGTCTGACGTGGACACAATCTCAACTGACGTCTGAAATTGCCGTAAGCATTTCATCTTTATTTTTGCAATCAAGAGATGATCTTTTTTTTTTATATAAATTCAATGATTCTATCTAATTCAAATGTTGCTTGAATATTATGACAATAAGTGTTTAATTAAGGAAAATGGAACAAAAGGAAAGAAAAAAGCATATGTACTTTATTTGGAAAGTTTTTTTTAATAAGTGAAAAAAAGGAAAGAAAGTGCATGTATTTCTTGTTTGGAAATTTCTTTTAACTAGGGAAGGAAACCCTTCATTTCCTTCTAAATTTTTATTTTTATAAGTCTAAATTAATTGAGAGAATTTGCACGGGAAATATACCTTCTTTATAATTTTTAAATATACTCTCTATTATACCTTTAACTTTTTAATAATATTTCTTAAATTAATGAAAAACAAAATAGTAAAGTGTGTTTTTTTCATTTCATTTCATTTCCTTAGTTTTAAATATTCAAACAAGAGTTACATGTAATCTGCAATTTTCTTTCCTTTATTTTCCCATCATATCATTTACTTTTTACTTTCTGAGTATAAGAACCTTTCCTTATTTTTAAATCTTTTGTAATTATATTCTCTATGATGTTCATAGTGAGATTGTATTTCACATTATTTAAATATTGAATCAATCGTTACTATTAAGTCACATTCCATAAATACTTAATTAAAAAAATAATATGACTCTTAACAATAAATAAATAAATAATATAGCACAAGCATAAATATAGATTTAATTTTAGATGAATTATTGACATTACCAATTTAAATTGCTCAGTTGATATTGCTATTTGGAATTTGTATGATATGACCGTAAGATATTGCTTCTTTGTTTTTTCTTAAGAATAGCGTAAGACATTAGTTAGACTATTACTTTCTCGTTTACTTGTATAACAGAAGTAGGTTATTGTTTGTTTTTATTGTAACATACCGTGTTTTGGACGAATAAATTTTCCCTATATTCAGGAAAAAAAATCTAAACATAAAAGCTCTAACCTGTAATGATTTGTTAAAGTATTTAATGATTGAAGGTGGATAACTTAAAAGATGAGTAAATTATAAAATCTTTTCTTCTTTCCTTTTAAGTTTAGGTGCAAAAACTCTTATCACGACGTATTTTGACGATATTTGAGAAGAGATTTAAGAAAAAATTATTTAATTATAAATTTGAGAGACACTACATGTTGGGTACTTGGTTAGTGCCTCAAATCATGGTGAGAAAAATCAAATGGAATAAAAAAGACGGATGGGAGAGGAGGAGTAGGGAGGATTAACATTAAGCTTGAACAAGACAAATCTCGATTAGGATTGGTAAGACGTGACCAAGTGGAGCAAAACTTGACTAAAGAGTTGTTTGGTTTTGGGTACTGCATTGAGATTAGGTGGGATTGTACTCACTTAATCTCACTTTAGTCCTTAGTTCCATGTTTGGTTGGCAACTTGAGTGGGATTAAGTTAATCTCATGTCATCTCTAATCCTATATTTTTTGTCTCACCACTTTTTGTAAACCTAAATAACCCTTCTTCTTCTTCTCTTCTCATCTCATTGCTCATTTGGATCTGACCACAGCCTTGTGCACAGAATTGTGCCTGTAGTGTCACAAGCATGACATCCAACTTCTTTTCCGACAAGTTTGAAATGCTTCAATGGCAAGATCTGATTCTTTTTTCCCATCTTGATGCAGCGATTTGGTTCTTTTTTCCCATCTTGATGCAGCGATTTGACCCACTGCAAAAATGAAATAAATAGTGATAATATTAGAATAAATCATTAACTTATGATTTGGTGATAGATGAAAGTTGGTTGATAAGTATGATAGGAATAATGAATGTATAGAGAATTATTTAATGAGAAATAATATTATTGGAATAATGAGTCGATTTAATAATAAAGGCGATAAGTGAAATTCCTTATGAGCAATGGTTGATGATTTGATATGATTTACGAGGAGAGAAAATTTAGTAGATTTTGACGAGCAATGGTTGATGATTTGATATAATTTATGAGGAGAGAAATTTAGTGAAATTTTTCAAATAATAATTTGAGAATAATCAGGATAGCTAGTTTAAATATCTGAATACACGATTGTTTTTATATTGTTGTTCATATTCATATTTCATATCATTGTTCATACGCATATGCATGAAATAAAAGAACCAGGATGGAGCTGGTCTAAACGAAAAATTGTGACAGACGATATATATTAGAAATAAATGAAAACCGTGACAGTCGATATATGCTGGAAATAAAAGAATCGGGAGGGGGCCGGTCTAAATGAAATAAAAGAACCGGGAAGGCAGTCGGTCTAAGATAAAAATATGTCAATATATGGGAAGACGTTCCTTAATAATAATTTATGCATTGCAGATGTTTTAAATATTGATTGTATTACTGAAATGCTAGTGTTGTTTGTTATTGTAAATTTATTTATAGATGAATGAGTCTCAAAGAGAGACAAATATGGTGAGAAAGAAACATAGAAGTATGATATGATAAGAACTATCTAAATGGTAGACTATATGCCGTGAACCTCATAACGAGGTAATTATAAGATAATTGATGGTCTTAAGGTGAACAAATATATAAGAAGAAGAGATTGATAGAAAATAAGACTTATGATATGTGTAGTGATAGTAGAATGTTATTATCAAGTTATATGAGATATAATTGATTAAATGTTAAATGACTATTTATACAAATTGAATACTTCTAGTAAATTTAATTTGCTGAGCTTGTGAAGTTCATCCCTCATTGGTCAATGATTTCAGATAGCAGGTAGGACAGATAGTTTGGTGAGTTGAGATTCAAACGAAATCATTATCTGTAAGCCACGTACGTGTCCACATCCTCAGACTAATGAGAAAATAAAATAAAAATTTATTTGTAAATATTCATGCATATTATGTTGTATATAATGTTAAGTCAATATCAGAATGATGTATCTCCCCTGTTGAGGGTTGAGGATTGATGTAAAAAATTTTGTTGGTGTTATTTTTCTTGTTGCATATATGTGTCGTGCTGGGATTTTCAAAATGTGACAACACCATCTCGGGGGTGGCCAACCCGGGATGGGTCGTTACAGCATCATTCTTTTCTCTCAATCTGTCACGTTCATCCTTGAGAAACTTGGTGAGAGCCTCATTCTCCTCATCAACACCATTTGTTTCCTTCTTTTACTTTTCCTTTTTTTTTCATCAATGAGCTCCCACTCAACTTTAAACTTTGCCTTCTCCACTTTCAATTTGTCTACCTCAGTAATCAGTCCCAGTTTCTAAGCCTTGACTACATCTAGTTCTTCCTTGAGTTTCATCTCTAGAAGTTATAATTCAGTTGACTCACTATTCAAGTTTCAAGTTTCTTATTTGCACAATCAACTTTCTTCTTTTTGTCTTCAAGTGAAACCAAGGACTTCTGAAGATCTAGCTTCACTTAGTTAGTCTCTTCCTTATCCTTTTGTAGAAAGGCTTCTTTTAGGCTAATCTCCCCTTCAGACTCAAAGTTTTTTCTCTCGTATAAAGAATATTTGACCTCTCTACTACATCCTTTTCTTTATCAGCCAATATCCTTGACTGAGTTTCCAACTCTTGCACCCTTTCACTAAGTAAGTCCTGTTGATAACTGAGATCTACCAATCTCAACTTACAAGCTCATCTCTTGGTTCCAATTTCTTCTTCCACCAATTTTCACTTCATCTCCATCTTAGCTTCATATTCATACTTTTTTGTTCTCAAAATTGTTTCATGTTTGGCAATAACTTTTTGAAACCCATCAGTTCCCTTGCTTGCAAGTTTTTTTCTGTGAAACAAGCAGATCTTACTCTCTTTTCTATAGCAAAGCTTCCATTTCAAAGACAACTTCTTATCCTTTAGAAGGTGAAGCAAGAGTCAGCTCCAGATTGGACTTCTCGTACTTTAGGGATCTACATTGTTCCTTAACTCTTGCTTTTGCATCCTCTAACTCTTTTTCAAGTTGAGTTAATTCTTGAGATCTACTAAAAATGAAATCTTCTCTTTGATTCAGTGAAGCTTGTCCATCAAGTAATTTTTCTTGTTCCTGTTACAAAATCTTCTGCCTTTCATTTAAAGATCGTCTCTGAAGCATCATCTCTTTCTCTTTTGCATCACATTCGGCCTTAAATGATACAATACACCTAGTAAGATCATCTTCACGTGTTTTAACTTCCTATGGCTTCCTCTGCAGTATGATGATAACGACTAGCTTCTTATTGTAAAGATTCTGCTGCATGCATCTTTGAGTCAGCCTCTGCATACTTCTTATGGGCATCCTCTACAATTGTGCAAGCTTCAACCAATTTACTCTCTGTTGCAACCTTCATTTCAACATATTTTCCACGCATCTTCTTTACCCTATCTGCACCCTTATAAGAATTAATTAAAATATGTCATGCTTGATTTAGCATGCATAATTTTCTCAAAAACTGACAATTCTATAACTTCAAAAATATGATGTCGGGCTTCTTTCGCATGAGCTCGATTCAAATCTTGTTTTTGTGTTGTGTTAAGTTGTCTCATCCTTCGGTTCAGGAGCTTCATTATATACGGCATTCAAAGCTTCTATGTAATCAAAGAAAATCTTCATCTTAATTTTTCAGTTTTCAAAATCTTTTTCCCATCAAACTTTAATACATGACATTCGACATATTTTGTCATCGAACCCACTATTTTTTTTTTCACCTAGATTTGATACCAAATGGTGGCTCTAGAAAATTAAGAATGAAAAGATTTTTACATAACACACACAAATTGATGAGATTTGAGAGAATAAAAACTGCTATTTTATTTATTTTTTCTTGATTCATTACTCACCTGATGTGCCAGCCTTTATATAGGCTTCTCAAAATACAAGGACTGGTAGGATTTGCATTATTAATAAAATAGACTAACTTCTCCCACTATGAATAAACCAACTAAATCTACTAGAACTAAAATAACTAATCCTACTTGATTTAGGTTTCTAACAAAATCTCTTATTTCCTATTATCGTATATGTTAGGGAAAAAATGTTAGTAGTACATTTTTATTCATTTATTGCTTTATATGAAAATTCAACTTTGACCTCGACTATTTTGTATCATCTTTAGGTTTTTAGGTCACATGCACAGCAATTTCTCCTGATTGCTGATCATCAACACCTGATATAATATTTATATTAAAATTTTTAATTTGTTATTCAATTCTTCCAAAATTTTACACCATTTGAAAATTTTTACTTTAAATTCCGAGAAATTTCATGTATGCTAGATTTCCAAAAATAAAACTCACGTTATTACCTTCTGTTTTTCTTTAGAGCTTTTCGTGCCTCTCTATAAAATTCTCCCGTAAACCCCTTCAAAATTTTACTCTTTCAGCCTTTCTTTCAATCCTCAAAGGTTTTAAAAAATAGAATAGTTTGAATCGTAGTTGAAAGAAAACCAAACATGATTTGGTAAGTAATTAAAAAAAACTAAAGTTATAATATATATTATTTTAATTTTATATCATATTTATTAAAGTATTTTTTTATTTTTATTTTACAAATATAGATATTACAAACACTTGCGAGATCAACATAAATCTAATGTGGAATCATTTTTAGTAGCAAATGGATACAAGCAAAAGCCATTTGTTTTACCGCCCTTAATTATGTGTTTTAGTGTACTGGTTGGATCAAATAATGGTTTATACCAAGAACCAATTCAATTAAATTCATCTGTAAAATTAAAATTAAAACTGATTGAAGTGTCAAAATCATTGAATCAACCGAGTCCTATTGACCTTTTAAATTCCAATATTTTATAAAAATAGTTATTTATTCATTTAACTTATTTACTTTAAAAATCAATATAGTAATTTATTTGTAAATTATTTATGTTTTCAAATGTAAAATTCTTTAGTTTTAAACTTGCATTTGTATGCTCATGCTATAAAATGTAATAATTTTTTTAATAAATCAAATAAAAAATTCTCAATAATATGAATTAAATTTATTTTATGAATATTTAATAATTCATTGTTTAATATGTTATTTAAATTTATATAAAACGTGCATATTATAATAATATGACAAGTAATTAATAAATTAAACCTATAACAGATAATAAATATAGAAAATATACATCTTACATCATCGTTAGATATTATATAAAAAAAAAGAATAAAAACATCATCGGTAGATTTAAACCTAGTCTACACCAGAGTACTCAAATTTCAATTGACCAAACCAACCCTATACGGTGCAAACAAGAATTTGTCATCATCACTTCCGATTTACCCTTAACAAAAAGGAAAAAAAAAAAAAAAAAAAAGAACCACTGAATTCAACAATACCAAAACCTGACCCGAATTTTAAAAAATCAAACTTAAACCATAATTTTTCTCCCTTGTCCTAAAAACCACCTCTTCTCTCGTCTTCAGCTCACCATCACAGAGAGGGAGAACTCTTTCGCTCTGTTCGATTCTTGAATTCAATTTGAATTTTCTCTTCCCCAAATTACCCCTCCTAATTTATTTAAATGCCAAATCTTAATTCTTGTTCCTTCTCCAAGATATAAGTAGATAACAACAAGCATGATGGAGAGGACGTACGGTCGCCGTAACCGGGGCATCACGAGGACTTACTCGGCCTCCATAAAGGATTCCGTGTCGGACCCCTTCTGGGACTCTCTCTCCTCCAAAGAAACCCCATCGCAAGATTTCTACAGCTTTCCGTTCTCCTCCCAAGAATCTTCCTCTCTCTGGCCCTCCCCTCTCGATCCCAGGTCCTCTCACGACAATTCCTTATCGGTGTTTCCGAGAAAGACCCGTTTCGACGATAATTCGCGGGACGACGTCGTTAGGAGGCCCAAGAAGCAGAGGAGCGGAAAGGGTAATAAACGGTCTTCTTCTTCTTCTTCTCCTTCAACCGGGCCGTTGATTCCGTTGACTTCGACTCTGATGGAAGCCCAGGAGTTCGGGGAGATGATGGAACACGTGGATGAGGTCAATTTCGCGCTCGATGGGTTAAAGAAAGGGCAGCAGCTGAGGATCAGGAGGGCGAGCCTATCGTCCTTGTTGTCGATTTGCGGCACCGTGCAGCAAAGGAGACTCTTGAGGGCTCAAGGGTATGCGAAATTTTGAAGGAATTGTCTTTTTTTCCAGTTCTGTGGGTTTTAAGTTTAAGGTTTATTTTTGTGGTTGTGTTGCTGAAAATGTGTGGATTTTGTTAGGAATTGGAATCCAATGTGTGTGGGTTTTATCTGGGTTTTGTTTTTAAGATTTGATTTCAAAGATGTTCTGTTCGAACTGTGTGAATTTTTCTCGAAGTTTTTAATGGGTATGTTGGATTTAAATAAGATTGGATGTGTCGTGGATTTGTAGTCTAATACTAGGAAATGCATAGGTTGAAAATTCCTAAGATTTCTTGGTGGGTTGTGAACTTAAACTGTGATTTTAAGGATTTTGCTTCTAAAATGGGCTCAGTAGATTTCTTGATAGATTTGGAGTTGACATTCGAAATGGGCTATGTAGACTTCTTGATAGATTTAGCCATTTAGGGTTGAGATTTTGCTAAAGAGATGTGTTACTGATTCTAAACCTCACTTAATGGGTGTGCTATTTATGGAATCTTTTTGATGGTTAATAGCTCTGCAGTTTTAATATTAATTTACGTATTTGTTGAAGTTTTGGCATTCTTCCAAACTGTACTTTATCAAATATTTTCAGTGTTTATGATATTCAAATTGGAATTTATCTTTTAGTTTGTGGATTCAAGAGTATTAAGTATCAGAAAGTATCAAAAAAACGAAGGGATAATCTAGCATTCTAGGAAGGATGACTTGCTAGATTACATTAGTTATCAACTGAAAGATGAAAACTAGAATACATTTTTTTTCTTGTTTCCTAATAATTTGAATTAAATTTAGATGCTAATTTTTTAAGTTCATCAATATCTACAATCCATGTCTAGATATGATAAAGTATTACAACTGAAGTTGAAGGGACATCCTACAATTTTGGGTGGGTTGCTATATAACACTGGTTAATTTTTTTCCTTCCTTTTTTTTTTATTGTAATGTTTTTGGCACTATAAAGGAAACACTTACCTTTACATGATAATTTAAAATTTCAAGAGAAAAGACATAAAGATGCTTTAAATTGCCAGAATATTCTTAAAATTGATATTTAATCATCTCCTTTTATTGTCTTTCAGGAGCCACATTGGACCCTAATTATTTTCCTTTTTTCTTTTGTGGCATTTGAATTCTTACACTCATGAGGGTTGGACTCCCAACACCACCAACACTCAATCTTTTTTGGGGGGAGGGGGGTGGCTTCCATTAGGTCCAAGGCCATTCTCTTCTTAAGATTTTCGGTGTTGATTGAAATATGCTAATGAATAAGCAGATTTAATAATGCTCCATTGTTTATTTAGTTTGTGACTAGTTATGTATGAAAGGGTAAATGTAAGCGTGTGCCCATGTTCGGTTTGTTTTGTGTCATCAGCATACCTATCATCTTATTCGAGTGAGCTTAGGACAAGCCAAAAGCTTCAGAATTGTTGGGCATATTTTTTTTGAAGTGTTCTAACAAAGTAAGGCTACTAATAGAAATGCCCAAGGTTTGATACTATGCGATGAATAACACTTACTGTAATTTCTTGTGGTCTATGGAGTTTTTTAGTTCTTTTGCGTTGCAAATTTATATTATCTTAGCAGCTTGAAGCTCTAGTTTCTCTTCCTATCTGAAAGAATTCCATGGAGAAAATGGTCAGCAAGAGGGTTCTTCTCTTGAGATCTTAGGTTGTTTAAATGAACAACTCCAATTATTTTATATTCATTATATATAAATTATATGCATGGCTATTCTTCCTTCTTTTTTCCCTTTTTTTTTTCGCAGAAACTGGAACTCTGTGCCATGTTTTCTGGCACTTAACACTTCTGACTTATGTTGTTTTCAGGATTTCAAAGACAATAATCGATGCTATTCTGGGTCTCAGCCTTGATGATACTCTGAGCAATCTGGCTGCAGCCGCTCTTTTCTTTGTGTTGACTGGTGATGTAAGTTGTTCAAAATAGGAAGTTCTGACTCTAGAGAATGTTCAATAAGTAATTTTTGGCCTTCTAATCAGTGATTTTTGTGTATAGTAAGGGTGAGCTTGGAGTTGAGCAAGATAGATAAAAATTAATTATTTATGCTGGGCTGATTCACATATATTAGAAAAGCAAGCATTAGTCTCACTGCTAAGTGTTTCTCGATAACAACTAAAGTGTCAGAGGGGTTTGGAGAGAGTTTTGGCTTACATGCATGTCAGAAAACATTTGCTTCCAATTATCACTTGCTAGTTGTGTGTTAGCATATTTGCATATCTGTATTGATAATGTTTGTAAGCGCAGATCATGCCAAGTTTCTCTTTGAAGCTCAATCCTCTCATTGCTTTTCTCTTACTGTAATCTCTTGTTTAATCACATTTTTATTTAATATAGAAGAAAACATACTGACATGTTTAGTTTGAACAATAACTTTCAAGTTAATGTATCTGGGTATCTATGTTCTGGCTTTTGAATTGCAATATACATATAAATTGAACTCGATATCTTTTATGATATTATAAGAATTCCAATAATGTTCTAGCATCCTTGTATCTCCTGAATAGTGACACTTTCATTTTATTTTGTGTTATTTTGATTCTTTATTCACATTTTCATTCTCACTGTAAGTTCTCAAGTCATGTTTACTTGCACCAGGGTCAAGATGAGCACCTTCTGGAATCACCCAGCTGCATTCAGTTTCTGATTAAATTGTTGAAACCATTCATCTCTACTGCTACTGAGGACAAAGCTCGAAAGATAGGATCTAAGCTTTTGGCATTACGCAAGGATTCTGATGTTGTACGAGATGCAACTAGAACGTCAGATTCAAGCTCTGCTGCTATTGTTTCCAAAGTTCAGGAAATACTTATTGGTTGCAAGGTAATAAAGTCGATTAGTGGGGATGAAGGAATCAAGAGGCCAGAGTTAAGCCCAAATTGGATAGCTTTGTTGACTATGGAGAAAGCTTGCTTATCCAAGATATCATTTGAAGGTAATTTGGAGAAGTAACTTCTTCTGCTATCTATGTAAGAACTAAGAAGCTGCTGGTGTTTTACTTTTGTTGTAGATCGTCTTGGTTATATCATATATGGATGAATGATACTAGGCATAATTAATTGTATCAGGGAGTAAGAACATCTGAACCATTCAAATGAATGTACTTAAAATGTTTGCATTGCTCATAATTTTTTTGCAAAATAGCAACTGAACCATGAATTTCATTTGTTTTTAAACAGTTAAAAAGGCTGAACTTTTTCCAAAAGTAGAAGTCTAAAGTAAAGGCGGGTGAACAGCACCATTGCGTGAGTATTGTTCATTCGTGGTTAAAGTAACATTATTCCAAAAAGTAACTTTTGTATATCATACTTGGTTTTTTCCAAGGAAAAAAAAAACTTCTGAATTTAATATGTCAAAAGTAACTTTTACATACCAAATGGCTTCTTCAAAAATTGACTTCAGAAATTGTCTTGCAAAAAGTTCTGGTACAAGTAAAATTGCAGAAGTTGTACCAGATGGGGCCCAAGGTTTGGTACGGATCATAATTCCTGTGTGAGTCGTTTTATAGCACGTAAAAATGATTCTACATTCTATGTGATATCCAATTTTATCTCTTTTCTTCTTGCTGATTTTTTTTTCTTCTGTGAGTGGCATACTGATACCGGATTTAAATATTTGTTGGACACACCTGTGTCACATACATTCAGATACCTCTGGTACGGTGAGAAAGACTGGGGGAAACTTCAAGGAAAAACTACGAGAGCGTGGAGGACTTGGTGCCGTATTTGAGGTTGCCATGAATTGTCATTCTGTTATGGAGGTGTGAGCCTGTATGTTTGTTTGATCTCATAAACTGTGTTTCTATATTTGATCTGAAATACGTTAAATGAAGAATCTAGAGGTTGTAATCTTTATATTACAACGATTCTTATAAATGCATTTAAAGGAAAATTCAGAAAGAAGAGGGAAATAAAGGAAAAAATAAGAATGACTGTCCTGATTAGTTTTCCTTGTCAACTCCACATGCCTTGTTTCAGTTGTATTATCAACAGAGGATGTCCCAAATTGATGATATATAGCACTAATGTGAAGTCATAGTCTGTGTGTTCTTGGTTTTTAATCTTGTCTAATTTGCTCTTTCTTAAAAAAATCTTATGTAATTTACGCCAACTCGTTCATAAAGTATGCAAACTCATTCTTTTTTTTCTGTTTGGTGTGTTTGCACAATTTCATTATTACTTGAAACGCATCTGATCTACGTATGTTGGCACATAATGACTTTCTATTTTCTCTTTTATTGATTTATGTTTTAGAAATTGGTATACAAATATCATTTGGAGATGGTATTTAACACACAAATGATCTGCAGGGTTGGATGAAACATGGCTCACCTTTTTCCCAGGAGGGAAAAAGTGTCTTGGATAAGCAGACTATGGCGCTGCTTTTAAAATGCTTGAAAATCATGGAGAATGCTACATTCCTTAGTAACGATAATCAGGTAAGTTCAGATGTGATTTTGAGTTTTTCCTTTCCTTTTCCATTTCCCCCCACTTTGGTTCTTAAAATTAAACTACCATCTGATGTTGAATTATTAAAGTTGTAATCTACATTTTCCCCCATAGAGTCATTTGCTTGGAATAAAGGGTAGCATAGATTGTCGTGGATCCCGACTATCTTTTACAGAACTCATGATAAGCGTGATCGAGATTCTTTCAGGTATGTGACAGTTCAAGGGGTTACTTTTGAACATCTTCTTTTCTTTGTTTTATTTTGTTTTGCTGGAGTACTTTGCATTCTAATGCTTGATGGCATTGGTTTCTAGGACTCTATCTACTTAGAAGTTTGCCTGTTGCCTCTAGTGATGAAAAGTCTAATGCGACTTGTCATTCTTCTGAATTGGCTTTAGTAGCAGATTATAAAGGTACTTGGTAGTCCTAATATCACTATGAATCTCTCTCTCTCTCTCTCTATATATATATATATATATATATAGATAGTGACTGATGTTCTTGCTAAATTTGCAGTTAGCAGCAATGAGGTTATATTGATCAGTTCTACAAAAGGATCTAGTTCCCAGAATAGTCAATCCACTTCCTGGTTGGATTGCTCTCTATCTGGTTCTGAAACTACCACCACATCAATGAATGATCCTTGCTTGCTGAGGATGAGAGTGAGTTCTTCCATGTCATGTAACGGAACATCAAGGAGTTCAAATGGTGGAACACCTACAAATAATAATGGGTCAAGGACAAACTCTTGCCTTGGTGGTAGACCAGCTAGCACAAAACATGACAAATTTCTAGTTTTGGAGGATAGTCAAGATCCTTTTGCATTTGATGAAGATGATTTTGAGCCCTCAAAATGGGACTTACTATCAGGAAAACAAAATATATCTCGATCTCAAAAGAGTAGGGTAAGGTCTAGAGAAATTGAAGATGGATTTCAATACCAGCTGATGGTCAGCCAGCAAGAATCAAATAATGGGGTAAATTCCCAACAAGAATCAAGTAACGGGGAACATCATCGTTCTCCTGAGACATCCAATTCACATGCTACTGACGAAGAATGTTCCAATCTTCTAGCTGATTGCCTCCTTACTGCTGTCAAGGTATTCTTTTGATCCAAAATTTAAATTTTTGCTTTTCATCCAACCGTTGCAGTTCCTCCACTTCCATGCCATGGTGAAAGTGGCATAACAGCTCAAGGTTTCCTTCTTCATATAAATCTAGTGTCCTCTAATACTAATACTCATCAACTGACCTTATTGACATGTGCAATAGTTATATGGAAACATTGGTTGTACTTGGGTGGTACCCAATTGGTGCCTTTGAACTATAATATTACTTATCAAAGAAAAATATATGGAGATATAGGTTGCATTTCCCATTAATTAATTCTTTGATATCCAGTTGGTTCTTCCCTCTTAAACAGTTATTTATTTAATTGAAGTGTGTATTAACTTTTTCGCAGGTTTTAATGAATTTAACAAATGATAATCCTATTGGCTGTCAGCAAATTGCTGCATGTGGAGGGCTAGAAACCATGCCTTCACTGATTGCCAGACATTTTCCTTCGTTCAGCTCATCGTTCTCTCTATTCAATGAGATAGAAGAGAACAGTTTGTGTACTGAACTTGATCTTCAGAATGGTAGACATCTCACTGATCAAGAGTTAGATTTCCTTGTTGCTGTACTGGGCCTGCTAGTGAACTTGGTGGAGAAGGATGGACGCAATAGGTTAGTTTTCATCTGTATTTATCCATCTGCTCACACACATTTATACGAAGCTGTTGGCACATGGCATGATAAGTTGTTAGGTTGATTGTATGGTGCATTTGTCCTTTATCCACTGACTTTAATGTTAAGCCATTTACCTATATAATTTATTTTCCTATAGCTATGTCAGTCCTTTTCTTACCCCTATTTTTTTTATTTATATTATACTATAAATTTCTGCGCCATGTTGGAACTCTGAGAAATCTTGTGTGAGGGAAAACTGTGTCTAGGATTTAAACTGAAGTTATTTGTGTTGTATGCCATTTTTTTGGAGACTTTTACTTTATTATTATGAATTTCTATATCAGTTGAAAGCCATATTCCCTTCACATCACCCAAAGTCCTCATACTAACTCTTAATTGCAATTATAATTGCAGATTTTTTTTTAATATTAAGTTTGTACCACATGTTTTTTAAAATCGTGAAAACAAAAGATGCTATTTCCATGAACATGTATTTTATGTAAGGAACTCTGGTGGGTGGTGAATAATGCTAGTCATCCTCATATTTTTGCAATGCTTTACATGACCCAGATAATATCTCATTGGTTTGATCTCCTACAAGCTGGTAGCCTGCTTGTTAGGATTTCCTTTGATTCAAGTAGTCAATCCTAGTCTGTGATGCAGCATTTAATTATATTTTCTGTCTCATTTAACATGTAATAATGATGTTTCTAGTTTACCTAACTTTGTATATTAACATTTGTTACAGGTCACGGCTTGCAGCAGCAAGTGTTTCATTACCAAATTTGGAAGGGTTGAAGGAAGAGAATCACCGGGATGTAATTCCACTACTCTGTTCCATCTTTCTTGCCAACAGAGGAGCAGGTGACGCAGCTGGAGAAGGAAAGGATTTGCCATGGGTGAGTGACCTGTTCTCATTATGTTATCAGATTTGTGGATCTCCAGCTGTCTTCCGCCCTTTACCTCTTCTAGTTTCCTGTATATAATAGAATGTTACCTTTGCTAATTTTTCTCTTTGTTATTATATAAAGAGGTCAAGAGTAGGAAGAGTGACATTGGTTCCTTATACTATCTGTTATCCTGGTCTCCTGAAACATTAGTAATGAGCTCTTGATGTTTGCTATACTCATTTGGATCAAGCGCATAGTTTTTTCTTCTATGGGGTCAATTTGGCTGAGGAATATTGGCAGCTTAATATTTTTATTAGCTGGTTTATGAAATTTAATCATGATTGACATGTCTTAAATCTACATTGTTTTCTGTTGTACAGAATGATGAGGAAGCTGTGTTAGAAGGGGAAAAAGAAGCAGAGAAGATGATTGTAGAAGCATATGCAGCCCTGCTACTTGCGTTTCTTTCAACTGAAAGGTTTGTATCTTCTATTTATTTTCCATCAATTGACAGTTCCTCTGTAATTTTTATTGATATCAGTATTTTCTTTGTGACTGGCAGTAAGAGCATACGTAATGCTATTGCTGATTGTCTCCCAAACCGCAACCTGGCAATTCTGGTACCTGTGCTGGAGAGATTTGTGGTACGTATATTGTCAAAGCAGATTTAGAATGAAAGTTGCAGCACTGTAATGAAATCCCCCTGGACATCCCCTTCCCTAGTCTATTTCCTGCCCTTGTCTCATGCATCTAGTATTTATTGTCAAAAGAAATCGTAGAAGTTGGGAGATTAAAAATGGTTTAGTCAGTAGGGTAATCTAATTGTGTCCTAGCTCAACTCATCATAAACCTATCACATAGACTTGCCTGAAACTGTTTCCAAGGGCAGGCATTAGATTTGTAGAGTTTCTCTAGTAGGAGTTGGTCAGCAATTATAACCGTGGCTCGTCTTTTAGGAACTATAACATCCCTATGTGGTCCATAATCATGCCATAACTGATAGGGTCTGCATTTGTGTGGTTGAAGTTGGAAATTCTTGACTTTGGGAACATACTAATTTTGTTTCTTATTTTATTCTCTTTTCCCTCCGCCAGGCATTTCATTTGACATTGAACATGATCACACCGGAGACTCATAAAGCAGTGAGCGAAGTAATCGAGTCATGTAGGGTACTATGAGAACCCAATAAACAGAGATTTGTTGTACAGTTTCAGCCTTCCTTCTAGATCAGCTCTTTGTTGTTACACAATGCAGGTGCCCATGAGGATGGGATTGCTGCAGTATACAGTATTGAAACTGACCGCAGGCCTGTGGTATTGCCTGATTGACCCTGTTGTTTGTTTTTTTTATTCGCCTCCCCCCCTTTTGGTTGAGGGTTTTTTTTCTCTCTTTTTGTTTCTTTCCTACATTATTCTTTTGTTGCCCTGTTTGATCATCTTGTTGCGGGCTGAGACGGTTGAGTACTGAAATGATAGTAGAATCAAATGATAATTTTGTACATTTTCTTGTTTCTGTTGGCTACTTTACTGTCTCCAGACCATTTCGTGATATCTTTAGTTGTAAATAGAAAATTGTAATGGAAATCGGTGATTGCACAAATTTGAATATCTTGAATTAACTTTATGTTGCACATTGATTTCCTTTTGCTTTTATATAATCGATCTTTCCACGTTCTCTCTTTATCTTTGTTCTAAATAACCTTTTCCCTTGTATTTGATTCTTTCTTGTTGTAATTTAGCTGACCCCAACGGTTTGCTCTATGCATACGTGTGTGGATGGCAATTGTTTGCCTTATGGTTTTTTGTATTTTTGGCGACCAGACCATCCTAGGGCCAACAGATAACAAAGACCAAGAAGGAAAAATAAAAAAATAGAAACCACCTAAAAGACTCAAAATTGGCAGTCTTAGCTAAATTTTTTTGAGACATGTTTGTAGTTTTAAAATCTTCTGTGGTTCCTTGTCGTTTGTGCAGCCAGTATCAGATTACATCTCTGTGACTGGTTTCTTGTGCCTTCGTATTGAGATTTTATTGGATGTTTCAAACCTTATGAAACAGAGTCCGTTCTTTTTCCTAACGATTTTTTTTGTTTAAAACATAAATGATACATTACATAAGGATTTATTTTATTTTTAAATAAAAATAAAATATATATTTTTTTTCATATTATTTAATAGTGAGATGGATCTTTGTGTTATGTGTTTCTCATGATACTGTGTCGGATAAGAACATTTTTCTACTAAAAACTCACATAATAAAACTGAGGGATTAAAAATAATTTTTGAAAAATTAATTACAAAATTTACTATTCAAGGTTTTAGGAATTACTACTTGAGTTTTTGGATGTTACTAAAGACAAGGGCAGAACTTATAAAAGACAAGTTTTTGGGTTAAAATAAATAAAAAATAAAACATCATATATATAGTTTAAGTTACAATAATAAAGTTTTGAGATTTCAATTGCAACATTATTTTATATTTGATGAACCGAATCATCCGGTTTTTAAAAAATTCGTCTTCCATTTTTGAGCATCGGTAAAAATAGAAAAGCAAAAGGTTCACCCATTGTCTGAAAGATTGGTTATCACATAATCTTCATTTTCAACGATAAAAGTAGTTAAAATAAAATTTCACAACAAGACGGAAGATGAGTTTCTAACCTATAAAATGGTTATTTATATCGAGAAAGTAAAATATCTCTAATTTTTTAGCTTAAATGTAATTATTGATGAGTTCAAATTTTGAGAGATGCCGAGCTATTACTTTAGATAAAGATGTTATTACCCTTTTATAGTTTTTCTATCTTAATTTTTATAAATGTATTAGAGAAGTATGATATTATTTTTGACTTTATTAGTTATAATATACATTTTAGACATATAAATACTTTTTTTATTTATAATAAAAAATATACATAAGAAACATATGTGAATTGAATTCGGTCCCTCAAATTTTTTTACTCAAGATCCGTCACTGGTTAAAGAGCATAGACACTTTCATGGGTCCAGAACACCAATAAAATCTCATTCATATCATTTATATTAGTAAGGTTGGCCATATCCTGATCCCTTCACAGAAACATATAATTGTAGGTAAGATACATCGATACTGCATTTTGATTGAAAATTTTCTAAAAAAACTAACTACTATGAAGCAATAATGGTTTATTTAAGAAACAAAAAGATTGTGTTTTTTTTAATAAATAAAACAAAAAGATTATGATGATGTTTATAAGAGTGAATAACTTACTAACCTTAAAGTTAGTAGTCATATATAAAAAGAACAAAATAATGAAAAAATACATAAATAACTTTAGCACTTCTAATTTTAACACTTTATCTTAAGTTAGAGCATATACATGCATTAATTTGTTACAAATAGACTTATTCATCTTGTTACAAATAAATTCAAACCTGAATATAACAAAACCAATAAGAACTGTTTGAGTAAACAAGACTCACGACAACAAGTTGGGCCACTACGACCTAATGGCGTTGGATTAATACGATTAATGGATAAGATCCGAGAACACCAGATCAACAAGACTTTAACTTTATCTTTACTTTGACTTTGATCCAAACGGGTTGCTTCACATGAGTTGGATCTACGAAACAAGTCAGATCGGGTTTTCTTTAACAAAACGAAACTACATCTGGGTCCGATTGATCGGATCCAGATTGAGAAAATTGGCTAACAAAATTGTAGCATGACACTGTTTACATGGCACTATTCATGATACTTAACACGTTTGTTCACGAATACTATAACATGACATTGTTCACATTTTTTTTCTTTCTTCTAGAGATAAGAAAGTAGAGCAAAACTAAAACAGAATAGCATAAAGAGAATAAGAAAGAGAGTTATATGCAAAATGAACGGTATTAAGACGTCTGTCGAAATTGCGAAAGCACTTTAATGACTCAAAATAGAATTGACTTATACCATGTTAATCATTATAAGGGTGAATAGCTTACTAATTCTAAGGTTAATAGTTATATATATATATATATTTAACCCTTGTAATTCTGATACTCCTAACAGGTTGTACAGTGCTAGAGGTTTGAGGTGGAAATGATGTAATTGAATGGCTCATGTTGTGAGGCACAATTGGATGACGACATCAACTGGAGATTGCCAAAGGATAAACAATTAGAAAAGCTAGCGAACAGCTTCTAACTTAAATCTAGATTTGAAATGCAAAGTAACTTTGAAGTGTAGGTCCACACCACCTTTTCTTTATAGGAACTATAATTATATGCTTGTCTCCATTGTTGTTTTTGCCATACATATGTGACAAAGCTGCTCTGTAATTGTTTCTGTCTTTTTCGTTTTTAATCTTTTAAATGTAGAATGGTGATTAGGGATTAATGTTGTAGGTGCCAAGTAGTTGGGATAAGGTTCTTTGTCTAGTCTCCTATAGTCTTATTTCATTTGGTTGCATGCTGTCTTTGGCCTTTTCAAGAGAGAGGCTCATCATCCGCATCTCTATCTCCTCCTCCAGGGCTACCTTAGACTATGTCAGGCTTTTTTTGTGTGAAGATAATCTTGTTGAAGATCATCCTGCGTCAGTTTGCAATTTTATTATGGAGCAAGAAGGCATTTCTTCCATGTACCCTATAATCTATGAACAGTGAGAACTAAAGAAAATCTCTCTCCATCTCCCAATGCCATGAAGCCATGATGACAAATGTAATGTTAAATTTTGATATTTATCGATAAAGGCTCATTAAAATTAAGTTTATTATTTAATGAGGTGGCAGTTTGTTGTTTTCTACTCGTGTATAGATTTTATACACTGATAATGCATTAAATACAAACTCTTATTAAAATATGTATGTGTATTTAACTTTTGAAAAATATATTTAAAAGTAATATATTTTTTTTCATTTCATATTAAAAAATAATTATTTAATTAAATTAATAGTATTAAAAAAATTGATTAAAAATGAAATGAAAGGAGTAGCATATATTTACATAAAAAAAAAAACTAGTGATCGTTTGATATTGTTGTTGTTTTCGGTTTTTGTTTTTCAGAAAATAAAAACGGCAGTAAAATTACATTTAATTGAGTTTGATACTTTGCTTTCCTTTTCAATTTATGAAAATGAAAAAAACCCAAAAATTGAAAAGAAAAATTTGATTTCATTAATTTTGAAAAGATGACAAAAATACGTTAGTAGGTGGAACTTTGGTTCTGTTTACGTGTCACAATATATACCCGATTTCGAGTCAGGACCAAGGTCTATCATTTATCTCTCTCTTTTTATTTTATATTTTTTTTTTCATGTATTTGGCCAACAATCAACACTGAATGACAGGCGCGTTCACGTGGGCACTTCAAGATTTGTGCCAAATATTATTTTTCAAGTCTTTACAAAGATTAGTGTTGTCACATGACATTGTACACATCCAAATTTGTTCTAAATATTAGAACAAATCACGTGTGGAGCTGAACAGCAAAGTACTAGTCTTGAAAAAATTAAATTAGATAAATGTATGTTATGCTAAATCTAGTCAAAATAAGACAAAATGAACCAGGAAAATGAAAAATAAAGGACCAAGGGCTAGCACCCAACTAGCCGACTAGGCCATTTGGCCGGTCGATCGGGTTTTGCGTCGCCTCACATGTATGCAGTTTTGCCTCCAAACCCTAAAATCTCAAAAAGTGGTGTGAAACCTTAGTTTTTTTGCCTCTCCAAAAAGGCCCTAACAGCGGTCAGATTAAGTTTGGTGCATCCCTACCGTCCATTTTTCATAATCCTACCTCTCCCAATTCTTATATAAACCCACGCTACATACAATCATAGACACACAATATTCACTTGAGAAAACTATGGAGCCACCAAATCTCTCTATAAGTTTTTTTTTTTAAAAATTCCAAAACACTATTTTCATGAACCTAAACCCTAAATTTTTCCATAACATTAAATCTCTATCAACCTTTTCATAAACCCTAGCCACTCCAAAATTCTATAAATATAAAATCTACTCTCTTTACACCAATTCTCAATCAAAATCAAAGTTTTCTACGCGTGTTCATCCACTACATACAACAAACAAATCTCTGAGGGCATCCACACCATACGTGGAACACTACTTACAGTTTTGAGATTGATAGCTTAACGTTAATCCATATGCAAAATGTGGATAGATCGCAAATAAAATGTTATTGATTTAGACTTTCTTTGTTAATTATAAAAGCATGATGATCGATTATTACGAATCACCATAGAATAAAAATATTTAGCATGCTTTATAGGATTTTTATTTGCATAAATTCATTTCATATAGATTTATTTTTGTTAAGTATATTTTAGGATTATTTACATAATCACACATCATATTGATTAGGGTTTTGCATATTACATAAAATTAATTAAAATTACATATCATATAGAAAATATGTTCAGGATTAATGCATCTTCATGTCATCTAGATTATAATTTTATTGCTCAAAATCAACAAAAAATGATTTTTCTACTGAAAACTTGAATATGACAGAACCAGTACCAAGGGAGGCGATCAACTTTCTTACTCATCCGGTCGACTGACTTGATCCCAATTTTCTAATTTTAATGCGTTTTGGTTATTCTTTTAATTTTAATATTTATTCCATGCTGCACTAACGTGTTTCTTCTGTTTCTAGGTAAAATATATATTTTTTTATACTTTTCAATGGTATATTTTTATTATTTAATAATCTCTATAAATAATTTATCGTTTGGTTGACTTAAATGCTGTTTGCGTATTGATTGATATAAACTGTGATTAGGTATACATGTATGTTTAGTGTGTAGCAATAAATAACCTAAATAAATTATTCATAAACACGAGGCCTAGGTTTATACCTAGGCGAGAAGAGGAGCCTTAAATCATTCTTCTCTTGTACTCCAATCTCTTACCATAAATCTCTCGCACACCAATGATAAGGGATTTTGGCCCATTTTAAGGTCAAATGACGACTCCAATTTACCCAACATGCTTGCTTTGTGCTTGGATGATACGTCCATCGAAAAATGTCCCTCGGTAAAGCCTAATGCCATAAACAATGAACGTTACTAGTCTAACACTCTTACATCTAGTAGATTCTATACCTTCAATATGCTAACCCAATTCGATCCGCACCCTCACTTATTCATCATTCCTCGAAGGGAATGACCTTGGGTATTAAGCTCAAAGTTGTGGGGTACGACGGAAAGGTGCGATATTTACAAATATATATGTATATATATAAATAAATAGATGTATGAATAATACTTGGTTCCACACCAGTGTGGATGAACCTATTTTTACCCACTTATATGACAATTTCATATTGGATCATGTATTCAAAAATCATGTGCAAACATTGTTCTAGATATATAGCCATCGTTTTTTTTTTTAAAATCCATGATGAGCATTTTATATATATATTACACGGGGAATGCTAACTAACCTCATTTACCCACTTAAGGCGTAAGTTATCATTGTGTCTCGACTATTGTGGACAAAACTACCTTCTCGTCTTAAAAGCAATCTGTCAATTAAGGACATTTGACGTCAACACTGCTCCAAAAAATTGTAATATCGACCTTACTCTATTTTCCATTTATTTAGAGCCAACAATTTTGATACTAGCCTCTTAAAGAACCCATTTTTCCCTTCATTATTCATTAAATTTTCAATTCGTATGTATAACAAAGGATGAAATATGAAAAAAGGACATTATTCCAAAGGATTTGATCTTATACATGAAAATTCATATGATTTAAGGCACAATCATTTTGGTTCTTTTTTTTGTATGCTTTTGCAATCAAAACTTTCTTCCTCTCCAAAGGGTGGATCATCTTGTGGGATCAAAGTAACCCTTAATCTTAACTTGATGTAACAACTTGATAATAGTGAGGTCTCAACATCTCTATCACTCATTGCTGATGGAATAATACTTGTCTTAAATTCTCCTACACCACAAAACAAGAAGCAATATATCAGAATGAACAAGGCCATTGAGTCATCTTCTCTTATGTAGAGTCAGGAACTTTTTAAGAAAGAAAATCAAGTTTTGTATATAAAAGCCAATCCTTATACGATTCAAGGATGCAACTTGTTGATGCCTAAAATATGTTGCTGAGCTGGAGATCGGTGCTTTAGAGGGGCATGCACAAGGAAATAAGGGTGAACTAGAGAATCACCGGAGGATAGGGGGTGATGCCTCCGAGGACCCTCAAACACTTTTGTCAGTGTAAGGTTTTAGAGAAATGGAGAGAATTACGATACTAGCGTTTTCAGTAATAAGCTTGAAATTGAAGATGGCTTGGTTTTGCATACCTTTGGGCCTTTTATAGTGATTCAGAGGTAAGGTCGCCCATGTGCTAGGGATGGAGCGATCCCAGAGATCCCGATCCTTTGGTGGAGGATCCAGTCATGTGTTTGGGAATGGCATAATCCTGGTGATTACGCTTACACGTCTGCGCAGGGGAGTCTGGGAGTTTGTGATGGGTCACCAACTGCTGGTCAATGTATCATTATATCATTGGATGGGAACTATCCATGTGTTGTCATGTTATTGGTAAGTGGTGTCTAGGTGTCGCTATGCTATTGGATAGATGGTGTCCACGTGTCGCTATAATTTTGGGAAAGGACTGTCCATGTGTCATCATGCTAATGGATGGTGAATTATTGGTGTGGTCACGTGTCGCTCGATCATTGGAAGTGGGTGCTATCCATATGTCACCAGGCTACTGGAGGGTGAATTTATTTGCTGCATCATAGGCCCTCCACTTCCTTAAGTGTATTTATGTGCTTGAGGAAGTATATAGAGCTTTGCATCATTGTTTGCGTGCATTGCCCTGTAAGTCTTGGGGCCAATCATATGGACCTCAGTCAAAATGCTCGACTTTGAAGATTTTATAGAGACGTGGGACCGAGCATATGAAGCTAAGTCAAAATGCTCAGCCTTGGAGATTTTTTTGGAGATGTTGGACTGAGCATATGAGGCTTAGTCAAAATGCTCAGCCTTGGAGATTTTCTGAAGACCTGGGACCGAGCATATGAGGCTCAGTTAAATTGCTTAGCCTTGAAGATTTTTTGGAGACGTGGGATCGAGCATATGAGGCTAAGTCAAAATGCTCAGTCTTGGAGATTTTTTTGGAGATATAGGACTAAGCATATGAGGCTCAGTCAAAATGCTCGGCCTTGGAGATTTTTTGGGGTATTTGGACCGAGCATATGAGGCTAAATCAAAATGCTTAGCCTTGGAGATTTTCTGGAGACGTGGGATCAAGCATAAAAGGCTAAGTCAAAATGCTCAACCATGGAGATAGTAGTCCAAGCATATGAGTAGTAGTCAATATGCTTGGCCTTGGAAGAAGGGTGTGCACTGATGTCAGGGCTCGGAGGGAGCGTGCGCACTGATGCTGAGGCTCTTTGAGGGTGTGCACATGGATGCCAGGGCTCGGAGGGAGGCGTGAGCACTGATGCTGAGGCTCTTTGAGGGTGTGCACATGGATGTTAGGGCTCAGAGAGAGGCATGAGCACTGATGCTCGGCCTATCCGAGGGTGTGAGCATTGGTGCTAGGGCTCGGAGGGAGGCGTGCGCATTGATGCTCGGCCCATTCGAGGGTGTGTGCACTAATTCCAAGGCTCGAAGGGAGTGGTGTGCACTGATTCTCAGCCTATTCGAAGGTATGCACATGGATGCCAGGGCTCAAAGGGAGGCGTGCGTACTGATGCTAGGCCACAGAGGCAACATGCACACTGATGCTAGAGCTCGAAAGGAAGTGTGCGCACTGATGCTTGGCCTATCCGAGGGTGTGCGCACTGATTCCAAGGCTTAGAGGGAGGCATGTGCACTAATGCTCGGCATATCCGAGGGTGTGCGCACGGATGCCAAGGCTCGGAGGGATGCATGCACACTGATGCTCGACTTGTCCGAATGTGTACGCACAAATGCTAGGGCTCAGAGGGAGGCGTGCGCATTGATGCTCGGCCTATTCAAGGATTTACACATAGATGCCAAGGCTCGAAGGGAGGCATGCACATTGATGCTCAGCCTGTCCGAGGGTGTGCGCATAGATGCCAGAGCTTGGAAGGAGGCATGAACACTGATGCTCAGCTTGTCTGAGGGTGTGCGCACTAATGCCAGGCTCGAAAGGAGGCGTACGCATTGATGCTCGACCTATCTAAGGGTGTGTGCATAGATGCCAAGGCTCGATGGGAGGCGTGCGCACTAATGCTCCTCTTGTCCGAGGGTATGCGAACTGATTCCAAGGCTAGGAGGGAGGCGTGCGCACTGATGCTCAGCCATGGAGGTGATGTGTACACTAATGCCAGGGCTCGAAGGGAGGCATGCACACTATTGCTCGGCCTATCCGAGGGTGTGCGCACATATGCTAGGGCTTGGAGGGAGGTGTGCGCACTGATATTCGGTCTGTTCGAGGATGTGTGCACTGACTCCAGGGCTCGGAGGGAGGCGTATGCACTGATACTCGGCCTGTCCGAGGGTGTGCACACGGATGCCAGGGCTCGGAGGGAGGCGTGCGCATCAATGCTCGGCTTGTCCTGGGGTGTGTACACTGATGTTTGGCCTATTCGAGGATGTGTGCATGGATGCTAGGGCTCAGTGGTAGGCATGTGCACTTATGCTCGGCCTGTCCAAGGGTGTGCGCATGGATACCAAGGCTCCGAGGGAAGAGCGCGCACTGATGCTTGGCCTGTTCGATGGTGTGCGCACTGATTCCATGGCTAGGAGGGAGGCGTGCACATTGATACTCGATCTATCTGAGGGTGTGCACATGGATGTTTGGGCTCGAAGGGAGGTGTGCACACTGATCCTCGACCCATTCGAGGGTGTGTGCATAGATGCCAGGGCTCGGAGAGAGGCATGCACACTGATGCTTGGCCTATTTGAGGGTGTGCGCACTAATGCTACTGCTTGGAGGGAGGCATATGCATTGATGCTCGACCTCTCTGAGTGTGTGCGCACTGATGTTGGGCCTTAGTTGCAATGTGCACACTAATGCTAGGGCTCGGAGGGAGCGTGCGTACTGATGCCAGGGCTCAGTGGGAGCGTGCGCACTGATGCCAGGGCTCAATGGGAGTGTGTGCACTATGGCTTGGTAGTGTGCACTCAAAACTCTGAAGTGTGCAACATTGTGTTGCATGGCTCGGAATGGCAACATATGAGTTCTTTAAATTTGTTCGCTTCTACTGTTTATCGAGAGATTGGTTTTTCCCACGGATGGCACCAATATGTTGATGCCTAAAATATGTTGCTGAGCTAAAAGTCGGTGCTTTAAGAGGGGCCTGCACAAGGAAATAAGGGTGAACTAGAAAGTCACAGGAGGAGAGGGGGGTGATGCCTCCGAGGACACTCCGACGCTCTTTTCAGTGTAAGGTTTTATAGAAATGGAGAGAATTACGATACCAGCAGTTTCAGTAATGTGCTTGAAATTGAAGATGGTTTAGTTTTGCATACCTTTGGGCCTTTTATAATGATTTAGAGGTGAGGTCTCCCACGTGCTAGGGATGGAGCGATCCTAAAGATCCCGTTCCTCTGGCAGAGGATCTAGTCGTGTGTCTGGGAATGGTGTAATCCTGGTGATTACGCTTACACGTCTGTACAGGGGAGTCCGAGAGCTTGTGATGGGTCACCAACTATTGGTCCATGAGTCATTATGTCATTGGATGGGAACTGTCCATGTGTCGTCATGTTATTGGATAGGTGGTGTCTAGGTGTCGCTATGCTATTGGATAGATGGTGTCTAGGTGACGCTATGCTATTGTATAGATGGTGTCCATGTGTCACTATGCTTTTGGGGAGGGACTATCCACGTGTCATTATGCTATTGGATGGTGAATTATTGGTATGGTCATGTGTCGCCCGGTAATTGGAAGTGGGTGCTATCCACGTGTCACCAGGCTACTGAAGGGTGAATTTATTCACTGCATCACAACTGCACGTAGAGCACTTCGAATCATGTCTTCGTTGCGATCTACTTCTTGCTTGACAACATCCTATTTTAGCTTACGATCGATTGTTTTTTTGGAGTGGATCTCATCGAAAAATACAAATTACGCAAATAAAATTCAATTACGGTCATGTTTGGTCTCTACTGTAAGCCAACTTAAAGTAGAGACCAAACATTGCCTACATCACTAACCTGCTAACATGGAAGATGGACATTTATTAACATTGCATATTATTTAGATTACCTAAATTAATTAAATCACGAGTTAAAATTACCAATCAAACTGCTGTTATCATTTTGTTAAACTAAATGTTTATGAGCATTTTTGTCCAAAATAATTGAGACACAATGTAAACTTATTTCTTACTTAGGATAAGTTAGCATTGCGCCCCAACATTTTTGGATCAAAATACCTTCAAGAATTCAAATTTCTCTAACATAAATAGAAAGTCAGTTGGTTAATTCACTAAATTCATTGATTTAATCTTTTTTCACTTCTAGATATTTTTTTGCGATACAGAGATAACCGGTGGTCGGAAAAGTACACTCCTAGTACTGTTGGAAAGAGCTTGTCGAGTCAAGATCTCTACGGTATGAGACTTGGTTTCACCACCTTTTGCCAAGCTTTCTTCTTCACACGCTACCCCGTCATGAATTGATGGGATATTTTTTTAGATTTGGTACTTTCGATGACCATTACCGAAAGTAACACCACTAGATCGAAAAATAAATTTCTAACATATCTGTAAAATTTGGCGGCAAGTTGTCACTAAAAAAGACGAGTGGATTACATTCTCTGACGTTGCGAGTGGGCTTCGTCCATAAGTATCTAATTTTTGACTTTTTAGATTTTTTTTATAAAATTATCAAAAAGTTCTTACTTTATTGATGTTATAGAGATAGTTAATGGTATTTTAATCTAAAATAGATGGGATACAATCCTAACTTACACATAGAGTGAGTTAAATTTGCAATCCTATGTATATTGCTATGATAACCATAATTAATTGATCCTATATTTAAGAATTTAACACAAATTGCAATAAATTTTAAATTTAGTAATATAAGAACTATATTTGGGCAACTGTATTGAGTAAAATAATAAGTTGTCCAAATTGAAAACTCTTATTTTTTTTATGGTCCATTAGTGAGGCCGGCGTAGGAGACTTGTGGTTGACTGAAAGGTGTTATTAATTTTGGGTAGGAACAACTAGTTTTTTAGATGGTATCGTTCAAATAAAATTGTCTTCCTCACAAATGGAGTCATTGATGTCGAAAATAGGTCAAATATGAATACATCAATACAAGTCGGGTACATTATCAAATGTGGTATACCTTCAGGATGAAATTACTTTTTTACCTTTAATGAGGGTGTGTGAGGTTTTGTCCTTTCTTGTAGGATAAGTACACTTTACATTTTGAGGTGAAATAACTTTAATAAACAACGTAAATGTAAGAAAGTTGAGTACTCATAAAGAACAACAAACAACAACTTCATCCTCTATCCAAACACATCTTCAAAAAATGCGTGCCACTTGATCATACTCCCATCACTAGGAATATGATTATATTCTTCCATCTATTAACGCAAATCAAACTTAATCTTAGTTTCTTCCAATATCTTAAACAAATTACTATGTATTTTTCGTTTCTCAATTACACAAATAAACTTCACAAAAATATTAATCATTAGTAGTTCAATTTTTTTTATAATTGGATAAGTTATATTAAGCGTCGACTAACACTTCATCGACAATGCTTGATAGCCAATTGTTGTTTGGTCAAATTTTGAAGAGCTTAGTTGAGTGATAATGAATGAATATATATATGGTAATATCATGCTCCAAGTGAGTAGAAATGTTTATCATGCGGGATTCTTGATCATGACATGCTTGCCAACTTTCTGATGTCAATCATGAAGGTGTACAACTCATGAGCTTTTTCTTTCTTAGTATGTTTGTACCGTACGCGAAAGGTAAGAGGAAATTTATGGTGTCATTGGTAAAATTTACACAATTTTATTGTAATCTAAATTATATTTGACAATAAAATTTTATATTTAATGTAATAATTATTACCATCAAATAAAATAAATTTTCATAAAAAATAACCAAAATACAGTAAAATATATTAACTCTACTGAGGCCTTGTTTTTAATGCACGCGCACCGTTAGAATAATAATGCCAACAACTTTTAGTCTGGTTTTGAAGGTGTAGTGACTATACACATTGCTCCATCAATAAAAATATGTTCAATGAGTAAAAGCTAAATTATATTCACAAAGTTTTTTACTGTGACGATGGCAGTTCTAATCAAATGAGAGATATTATTCTCACAAACTAATTAATTTTTATTTAATTAACATGTTTTTAAATGGTAATTTTATTCATATTATTATTCAACCCTTCAAATAAACTTTGTCCTTAAAAGATGCAAAAACTTCATCAATGAACTTAATAGAAGAACTTCTTTTGCACTTTATCCCACTGCAAGTGACCATTTTCTTGAAGTCCTTTCTCCTTTAAAGATCAGCCTTAAGACAAGTCTACTATTAATGACAACCACAACCATGAATTGTATATATTGGCGATAATCACCTGTTTCAATAATATACAAAACAAACAGGATAATTGCAACAATACCAAGGCCATCATGAGCTCCCTTAGGCCATCCTTCCATTGTGATGACAACTATCAAAGACACAAATGCACGTATCCCAAGGATCATAAGAGATACACACATTAAATTGTGGTCACCACAAGCCTCCATTGTCACAATCCACTGGGCAGTTTGCTCCATAAATCCGGAACCTGCAGCCAAGTTCAGCTTCAGATGCTCGCAATGCAGAACCAATTTGTAGAACTTCCTCCCACTTCTTTTTACCAGCAAGTTTCATCAACTCGTAATCCTTGTCAAGATCTACCCTTCTTTGTTGCTCATCACTCTTGTTTAGTGAATTCAAAGCTGTCTTCCTTTCGAGAAGCTGCTTCTCGTATTCTTAAAGTGTCAATTTTGGAACTCGCTCATTTTTTTCAAGATTTTCTTGAGTTTTAGTTTCAACCTTACTGCCATTAATTTTGTGATCATCGTTGCCAATATTTGATCGATTATCAGCCCCCGCCTCCTTTCTGCTTGCTTGATTATCAACGGTACTTGTAGGATCTTGAACATCCCTCATTTCCTTATTGAACTCGATCATAGCAGGAGGCCAAGGCCTTATATACTCACCATACGATAAAGTGATACTGTTCAGAACTTGGTCAGTGCCTCTGGCATTACTAAACTTGGCACACTTGACAGCAAAAACAGTGCCATCATCAAGAATTTCTTTTGTCGACTTCATCGTATCCACCAGGTCCTAAATAAATCTCAATATTTTCCTTTATTTTCATTAGATTAATTTCCACCGAAGGACAATCATGTTGAGCCCCCCATTCTTGATATCACTTAGACTAAAATAAGCTGAAGAAGACATTGGTGACAGTTCAACACACATTGGAGAAGGGCAATTGGCAAACAAAACTTTTTGCAGGATTGAAAAGTGGAATTGTTTTTGCATTGTTTTCTTCAAGAAAGTTGTCTACTATTTCTACATCTTCTTGCATATCTTGTTGTTTTGCCATATCTCTTGATCTTGAAATTCGATTTGAGTAAAAGAAAAATCTTGTTCTTCCATCTCTTGGATATGGACATAATCTTGTTTTTGTGTAGATAACAAAGAAAGAGCAGGAAAAGAGGACTGCAATTTGGCAATTTGATCATGGATTGAATTAATGTGAGGCATGAATTCTTCATGCAATTCCTTTTGAGATTCACGGATCAATGTCGTTATGTTGTCCCATGTAAGATTGTTGGATTGAATTGAAGTAGCCATTGATGAAAGTGATGAATCAATAAAGGAATGTATTTGAGAATTAAGTGAAACTGAGTTGAAAGAATTTGTGGAGGAATAACAATGAAAACACCAAAATGATACAGACTAATTTTGCTGGATTATGATTCTCGATGGTAATGAAGAAAAATATGGATTTTGATGGTGGCTTGCAGAGAGGTTGAAGATAATTGACACTAATTAATGACCAATGACCAAATCCTAAGAAATTAGAGAGAAATGAGGGACTACAAACACTGAATTTTTTATTTGTGTTCTTTAAAAGTTTAAAAGTTCATTAAAATTAGGACAATGAAGAAAGAGCATGTACTACTAGCTGAAAAAAATAATATAATCCACAATGCAATAATAATACTGAATTTTTTATTTGTGTTCTTTTTATGATATATTGAACATCTCATAGTCCTATTTCTACTCCTATCTAATTCTTGATTCTGGATAACTATGCTGCAGATAATCGTGTTGAAGATCATCCTGCATTAATTTGCAATCCCAATTGGAATTTCTAACATGTAGCTTAGAATCTTTGAAAGATGAAAACTAAAAAAACTCTCTCTTCTCAATCAGGGACAATGACAGATCCAAAAATTTTGATAAGTGGTGGGCAAAGTTATTAAAGAAAATTATTTATAATTTGAGAGAAATTATAAAGATAATTTCACAAAAAATTATTATAATATGATTATTTTTATATATAAAAAATTTAGATATAGTATCGACAAAATCATAAACAAAAAAACATATTTTATATAAATACAATTGTCATAATTTTTTTAAAGAATAAAAGCCTAAAATGAAGCAAAGTTTTTTAGTATAAAAAGCTTGGAGAGAGAGAGAGAGATATAAAAAAATAAGGGGATATACTCATCTTCATTTTGGAGCCATAAAATTCGATATCATTTTTCATAGGCGAAAGGGATGCCAATTAGTGTCAGGCTTGCACTACTTGGTTAGCTCTCCTAACTAGTCAAGAGTGTATGAGTTTGAGTCCTCACGCAAGCTACGAGGGTGAGGCTAGTTTTGTTCAGTGATCTAATATGAACAGAAACTTGTGCCTAGCTTATGTGTCTCACAACATTAATAAGGAAGTCACCCTTTTTCTCCAAACGTTTTTTTTTCTCATAGACTCGTAAAAATAAGTTTATAACTTATTTGTGATTGGTCTTGGAACTTGAAAAAAAAAAAAAATTTATATTATTTATTTATCAACTTTCTATTTTTAATTTTTTTTATCTAACTTTTCAAATTTAAGATTTATTAGAGATATCTTAAGAGTTGGAGATAACTTTTTATTTTCTAAACTATCAATGAGAGTACCTCATTATCTTTCTAAACTCTTAGAGATATCTTGAAAGCTATTTGTTAGATATGGCTTGTAATTTTGGAGTGAAAGCGAGTCCATTTTTCTTTTAACTGCCACATCATCATGCAAGAGTATAAATTCCAGGTGGAAAAGCAAGAATTAAAAAGGGTGGGTGTTTTGGTGCTAGTAGGACACGAAATACAAAATTAAATAGAAGAATGATTCTTCTTGATCTATATATATATATATATATATATATATATATATATATATATATATATATATATATATATATATATATATTCGCTGTTGGTATTTGTCTAAGGTTTAAACATGGTTCAAACATGGTTAAGGTTTGAACAGGTCCAAGTATGGTTCAAAGATGGTTAAAGTCTAAACCAAAGGTGGAGGATCAAAGTTCAGCAAGTTAGAAGGCTGCACACATGTGTGTGCTTCATTTTGGAGCAAGGGAAGGCCATGCGCACTAGTGTGCGCACTTCTGCACACAAGCAGAAGGGTGTTGTGTGAAGGGGACAGCAACTCGAAGCTGCAGCACGGAGCTGCAGCGCTGGAACCTGGCAGGAATAGTAGAAGGGACAGAAACTTGGAGCTGCAGCACGGCGTTGCAGCTTTGGCCGGCACACATGGACAACATGCTTTAGCCTTCTCTTAGGTGTGTGAATGCAAGGTTAAAACGCACAGCACCACTTAGGATTGATGGAGGGCCATTGTTAAGTGGTCATCAAGATCTAAGGGTGGAGAATGACACACAAGATTGGACAAAAAGTTGGTGCACTATATAAAAGGTCACCTAGGTTCAATCTCAACACCACAAACATAAGGTTGTGACACAAGATGTAATGTAACTTGTGAGACATGTGTGTGGATGAGAGAATTGTGTGAGAGTGCAAAGACACAAAACACAAGAGGGACTCATTGTAGAGAGGCTGGTTGTAAAGAAGAGAGGGTAGTAGAGAATTGATAGGAAGCATTGTAATAGGTCTATCACTTTCTCGTTCTCTTATTGGTTTCTTCAAGAACATTGTGGTTTCTTGAAGGGGGTTGCTGTAACTTTGTAAGAACCATTGATTTAGTGTAGAGAGTTTGGAGGAACTCACGGGGACGTAGGCACATTGCCGAACCTCGACAACAAATTGCTTGTCTTCTTTCTTTCTTTGATTTTCTGTTCTTGTGTTCGATTGCTGTTTTCTTTTCTACAAGTCATTCAAGACTTGGGAGTTTGGAAGATCACCACCTGGGCATCTTATCAAGGTGATTTCCAATAGTGGTATCAGAGCTTGCATAGCTGGTTATCGGAGCAAGAAGTAGAAGGTACAGAGCCAAGACTTCAAGAATCAAAGATCAAACTTCTTAGGTGATTCAAGAACGGAGTTAAGATCTATATCTGATCGTGTTCTTGAGGTAAATCAAGAACGGTGTTAAGATCAATATCTGATCGTGTTCTTGAGGGTGATTCAAGAACGGTGTAAAGATCAAGATCTGGTTATGTTCTTGAGAGTGATTCAAGAACGGTTAAGATCCATCTTCGATCTGTGTTCTTGAGGTTGAAGAAAGCATTTGTGGTTAGTGCATAAATCTAGGATCTTGTCCGCAAGATGGGTTCAAATTTCGGTATTGAGAAGTTTGATGGAAAGGGAGACTTTTCCCTCTGGAAGCGGAAGATCAAGGAGGTTCTAGTGCAACAGAAAGTGGACTTAGCTCTTGGAGAAGATGATGTTTTTCCAGAAAGTACCACGGAGGACCAGCGAAATGAGATGAAGAAGATGACTTACAACACCATTTTCTTGCACATGTCGGATAATGTCACAAGAGAGTGCGGAGACTCGGAAGATCCAGCTGCAATATGGAAGAAACTAGATGAGTTGTTTCTTGCCAAGATACTCCCGGATAAGAGGTATCTTCGTAAACGAATCTTTGCTTTTAAATTTGATCCTAAGAAAGAGTTGCAAGATGATCTTGATGCCAAGATAAGGAGTGCATCAAGTGGTAAAGGTCTATTCTTTAAAAGAAGGCCAGCAACTCAGTATGGTAGCAACCATGGCTACAACCGGGACAGAGGTAGAGGAGAGAGCCATGGGAGAGTGCACAGCAGCAGCCATGGCTACTACCGGGACAAAGGTAGAGGAGAGAGCCATGGGAGAGTGCACAGTAACATCAATGGCTACTACCGGGACAAAGATAGAGGAGAGAGCCATGGAAGAGTGCACAGCAGCAGCCATGGCTACTACCAGGACAAAGGTAGAGGAGAGAGCCATAGGAGAGTGCACAACAACATGCATGGCTACTACCAGGACAGAGGTAGAGGAGAAAGCCATGGGAGAATGCATTCCAAACTGAGATTTGGAAGGAAAGGTTGCTACTACTGCCATAAAGAGGGTTATATCAAGAAAGATTGCAAGAAGATGACAAGGGATAGAGGAGGAAGCCATACCAAGAATGGAGAGGCTTCGGTTGCCAAGAAAGTGCATCAAGATGATGAGGTTCTTGTTGTGTGCTCAAGTGTGAGCAAGGGGCAAGAAGGCAGCGGGAAATGGATCTTGGACACCGGGTGCACTCATTACATGTGCCCTCACCGGAATTGGTTCAAGAATTTCAAGGAAACCAATGATGAAAGGGTTTTCTTGGGGAATGATATTTCTTACCAAGTGAGAGGCATAGGAGACATCCAGGTGAGGATGTTTGATGGAATGACAAGGCTGCTGGAGAATGTGAGGTATCTCCCGGAATTGAGGAGGAATTTGATCTCATTGGGGCAGCTGGATTCCATGGGATACACATGCAAGATAGAGGGCGGAAAGTCTTTAGTAGTGATCAAGGCAGCAAGAAACGATGGACTCTATGAGACGATTGGAGAGACAAAAATCAATGATCAAGCAGCAAGCTTGATGGCTGAGATGGATAGGGCAGCCCTTTGGCACACTCACTTGGGACATATGAGCGAAGAGGGCCTGCAAGTTCTCAGCAAGGATGGCCTACTTGGTGGAGACAAAGTAGAGGAACTTGATTTCTGCGACTGTTGTGTTCTTAAGAAGCAACACCGGGTCAGCTTCAACACCGGAGTGCACAAGTCTAAGGGCATTCTTGACTACATTCATGCGGACCTTTGGGGACCAGCAAGGACACCAACATAGGGAGGTAACATTTACTTTCTGTCTTTAATTGATGATTATTCAAGAAGAGTGTGGGTTTATTTGGTTAGAAATAAATCAGATGCCTTGAATAAATTAGTGGTGTGGAAAGGACTGGTTGAGACTCAAATATGTAGAGTAGTTAAGGGAATAAGAACCGATAATGGCTTAGAAATATTTAACCAAGAACTTGATCAATTCTGTAGGTTAAATGAGATTCTAAGACATAGGATGGTTGTGGAAACCCCTTAGCAAAATGGAGTTGCTGAGTGGATTAATAAGACCCTTATGGAAAAGGTTAGGTGCATGTTAAATGGATCCGGATTACCCGAATGTTTTTGGGGGGAAGCTGTGGCTACAGCTGCATACTTGGTAAATAGATCACCCTCTATGATTGTGTATCAAAAGACTCCCGAAGAGATGTGGAGTGGAAAACCCCCTGAGTTGGACAACCTTAGGACTTTTGGGTGTGCTGCGTATGCACAACAAAAGGATGATAGACTTAGCCCAGGATCTAGAAAGTGTGTGTTTCTAGGATATGGGGAAGGGGCTAAGGGGTATAGGTTGTGGTCCTTAGAGAAAGAAGGATTAAGACTCATTATAAGTAGGGATGTTAATTTTAATGAATTGTTATTTCCCTACTTGGAGAAAACTAACCCTGCAGGGGCTAGTGAGCAAACCAGTTTGGTTCTTGTGGAGCATAGCATCAAGGAAGATTCAGTTCAGGTAGAGCAAGGAAGGCAAGAGGGTTCAGACCAGGTAGAGCCCTTGGATGAAGGCCATGCTCAGGGCACTCAAGAGGAGGCTGAACTAGAAGAGGTTGATGCAGCAATTCGGAAGGACTATCAGCTTACAAGAGACTGAGAAAGAAGGCTGGTCGGACGACCTTTAAGATATGGGTTTGCGGATGCTGCGGATGCAGCAACTCTTTGGACAAAAGGAGGGATGAGTGAACAAGGGACTTACATGGGATGTAAGGATTCACTAAGATCGAAGTTAGCTATGGAGGAAGAAATGGATTCTTTGAGGAAGAACAACTTCTAGGAATTGGTGCACATTCTGGGAAATCAGAGAGTTGTGGATTGTAAGTGGACTTACAAGGTCAAAGAAGGGTACCCTCCAGGAGATGAAGTCCGGAACAAGGCTAAACTGGTGGCAAATGGGTTCATAAGAAGAGAATACATAGGTTTCACAGAAACTTTCTCACCTGGACACAAGGTGAAGAAGATGGTAAGTATCCTCACCTATGTCATTGATGGGCTGTTGGTTTGGAACAGCAGGAAGAGGTTAGAAAGGTTTACATCTCAACTCAATGAGGAGTTCGAGAGGAAGGATCTCAGCCTTACACAAAAGATCCTTGGGATGTGTATAATCCAAGAAAAAGAGAGAAACCGGTTGAGGGTTTCTTGGGCAATGGGTGTTCTCAGCAAATTTGTGAGTAATCCCGGAAAGAAGCATTGGCTTGGGATGAAGTGGTTGCTGAGGTATTTGAAGGCTCAGTGGCAGCCAATGGTAGCACTCATAACAACCAGGGCAAAATACATAGCGGCTATGGAAGCCATAAAGGAGGCTATGGGGTGCAAAGGGTTGTTGGACGAGTGGGAGGTCCTAAAAGAGCAGGTTGTGGTGTCTTTGGATAGCCAAAGTGCAGGGCACTTGTGGAGGAATCTGGTGTTCCATGAGGGGATGAAGTATATTGATGTTCGGTATCATTATATTCCGAAAAATGGTACGAAAGGATGCATTCATGTTGACAAGAAGACCACGGAGGAAAGTCCTGTAGATTTAGACACCAAGGTTCTACCTCTAAGAAGGTCTAATCATTGCCTTGGACTTCTTAGGATTGGAGTCAGTTGATTGATGACTCAAGATGAGTTTGGATCCCTAAGGTCTTTGCACAATGGTTCGAGTTTAAACGCTTAGACAAAGGTAGAGATTGTTGGTATTTGTATAAGGTTTGAACATGGTTCAAACATGGTTAAGGTTTGAACAGGTCCAAGTATGGTTCAAAGATGGTTAAAGTCCAAACCAAAGGTGGAGAATCAAAGTTCAGTAAGTTAGAAGGCTGCACACATGTGTGTGCTTCATTTTGGAGCAAGGGAAGGCCATGCGCACTAGTGTGCGCACTTTTGCACACAAGTAGAAGGGTGTTGTGTGAAGGGGATAGCAACTCGAAGCTGCAGCATGAAGCTGTAGCGCTGGAACCTGGTAGGAATAGCAGAAGGGATAGAAACTTGGAGTGGCAGCACGGTGCTGCAGCTTTGGCCGACACACATGGACAGCATGCTTTAGCCTTCTCTTAGGTGCGTGAATGCAAGGTTAAAATGCACAGAACCACTTAGGATTGATGGAGGGCCATGGTTAAGTGGTCATCAAGATCTAAGGGTGGAAAATGACACACAAGATTGGATAAGAAGTTGGTGCACTATATAAAGGGTCACCTAGGTTCAATCTCAACACCACAAACATAAGGTTGTGACACAAGATGTAATGTAACTTGTGAGACATGTGTGTGGATGAGAGAATTGTGTGAGAGTGCAAAGACACAAAACACAAGAGGGACTCATTGTAGAGAGGCTGGTTGTAAAGAAGAGAGGGTAGTAGATAATTGATAGGAAACATTGTAATAGGTCTATCACTTTCTCGTTCTCTTCTTGGTTTCTTCAAGAACATTGTGGTTTCTTGAAGGGGATTACTGTAACTTTGTAAGAACCATTGATTTAGTGCAGAGAGTTCGGATGAACTCACGGGGATGTAGGCATATTGCCGAACCTCGACAACAAATTAGTTGTCTTCTTTTTTTCTTTGATTTTCTGTTCTTGTGTTCGATTGCTGTTTTCTTTTCTACAAGTCATTCAAGACTTGGGTGTTTGGAAGATCACCACCTGGGCATCTTGTCAAGGTGATTTCCAACATTCACTATGGTATTTTTCTAATTAAATTAGTGGTAGTCTAGATTTTGGTTTATTTGGGATTTAGGCTTAGAGAGTTTTTATCTCCCTTGATTTGTACTTCAACTTTGATTATAGTGAAATCTCTCATAATCACCCATGGACGTAGGAGCTTTAGCTCCGAACCATGTAAATTTTTTTTGTGTCTGTTTATTTTTTCGTTGCTTTATTCCGAACAAAAAAGTATCAGAGCTATTGTTATGATCGATTTTCGCATGATGTCTTCTACCACTTTGTACGAGATAGAGAAGTTTGATGGGACTGACAATTTAATCTTTGGCAAGTAAAAATGCAAGCCGTATTAACCCAAAAGGGTTTGAAAAAGGCATTGCTGGGTAAGGAGAAGATGACTAGTACGATGACAGATGAACAAAAACTGGATATGGATGAGAAATCCCTAACTGCAATTTAGTTGTGGTTGTCAGATAGAGTCTTGCATGAAGTTCTTACAGAGAAAACTGTTGCTGGCTTATGGAGTAAACTAGAGTCTCTGTACATGATGAAATCCTTCAGCAACAAATTGTTCCTGAAGTAGCAATTGTATTTATTGCATATGACTGAAGGTACATTAATGAAATCCCATTTTGATGAATTTAATTCCATTATTATTGATTTGAATTCAGCGGAAGCTAAATTAGATGATGAGGATTAGGTCGTGCTATTGTTGTGTTCCCTACCACCATTGTTTACACACTTCAGAGAAATTTTTCTGTTTGGTAGAGATAAAATTTCTTTAAAACATGTTAAAGCTTCACTAATTTTTTTTAAATAATTGTTTGAGCATCATATGTCTGGAATAATTATGAGAAACAGAGTCAATGTGGTGCTCTTGTAACTAGAGGTTCTAAAGGCAGATTTAGAGAAAAATGTTTAGGTAATAATAGCCAAAAATTTCGATCAAAATCCAAAAATAAGATTGTGACCTATCATTACTGTAAGAAAAAGGGACATTACAAATCTGAGTATTGGAATTTGAAAAAAAAATTCAAGAAGAAAATAATCAAAATCAAATTCAAAATCGATGTCATAATTAGAATCGAGATTGGAAAGAGAAACAACTTGAAGCTAATGTTATTGAAGAAGACTTTGATGATTATGATTGTTGACTCTCACTTATATTTTAATGATGACAAAACACAACTCTTATTATACTAACAATGCTATCTAAGCGTATTAAGCGATAAAAGCATACAGCCAGAAATCAAGGTGCAAGAACTCAACTTGAATCAAACTCCAAGTCAAGACAGAAGATTTAGTATAGGTATAAGGTATTAAATCAAGTTTTAAATCTCACCGGTTCAGGTAACAAGCTTATTCAAATGGCTCATTTTGAAAAATAATTTTTAACAAAACTATTCATTCAAATGTTTTAAAGTCAAAAACATTTTAAAGAATGAAAAACTGGGTTGAAGACAACCCAGTCGACTGGTACTTATACCAGAAGACTGGGACTTAGGACAGTGTGTCCCTAGTCGACTGGGTGCATCATACCAGCCGACTGGTACTTTGGACAAAAGGTCTCCAGTCGACTGGTACCAGTCATAGCCTTGAAGGTGAGACTTTTCACCTGACCTAATCAACTGGTACTAAGATTCGGTTGACTAGTAATTCGAAAAATATGACCGTTGAGACGTGAGAATTCAGCACAAAATGCACCAAAACATTCCATGTCAGTACAAAACATCCATATCAATACAAGGCCACTCTATTGAGCATTTAAAAAAGAGTGATTACACATTCAATCAAGTTTTTACTCATTGATACACAAAAGCTTTGAAAAATTTATTGTTGAGCCATTCTTCAAGCTTTACCTTGAAAGAGAGATATTATTCAGTTGTATAAGCTTTCATTGTTGTCTCTCTACCATTTACTTTACATCATTTATTATAAAGGGATTAACTTCTGAAAGGAAGAGATTAGCTTCCGAGAGGAAGGGATAAGCTTCCAGGTGGAAGGGATTGTTTGTAAGGTTTGTGCAACACCCATGAAGTTGCACGACTAAAGGTTTTTAGTGGATTGCTTCAAGGAGCTTCCTTGAAGAGAGTGGACGTAGGGTTGGAACGAATCCGATATTGCCGAACCACTATAAACTGAGTTTGCATCTTCTATTCCTTTAACTCTTTTGTTTACAGCACTTTACTTGTTTACATGCTTATGGATTAAACTGTTTTTATAAACTTGTGATTAATTAGCGAAAGTTTTTAAAAACGCAATTCACCCCCCCTCTTGGATTGAAACCTCAGTCTACAATTGGTATCAGAGCCTTGTTCTTAATTTTAGGCTTAATATCCTTGAGTTGATCCGATGGCAGCAAATAGCTATTCTGAGGGACACTTCTACACTAGGCCTCCCTTGTTCAATGGTTCCAATGATAACTATTGGAAAAACAGGATGAAAATATTTGTCGAGGGACATGATTATAATCTATGGAGAATCATTGAAGAAGGACCTAGAATTTCATCAAAGGAAATAACTATTGGAGAAATCAATCATACAATGCCTAAACTCAAAACTGAATTCAATGATGAGGATTGTAGAATGATGTCTCTCAATAGTAGAGCCACAAGTATTTTACATTGTGCTTTAGATATATCAGAATATAATAAAATCTCTGGATGTGTTTCGGCTAAGGAGATATGAGATAAATTGCAAGTTATATATGAAGGAACTAGTGAGGTTAAAAAATCAAAAATCTATATGCTAGTATCCGAATATGAATCTTTTAGAACGTCTCCTAACGAAACAATTTCTCAAATGCACTGACGTTTCATAACTATTGTTAATGGCTTGAAGCTTCTTGGTAGGAATATTGAGGAGTTTGAACTAACAAGAAAAATCTTAAGATCTTTGCCACCCACTTGGAAAGTAAAGAAGACGGCCATCACGGAGGCTAAAGATCTCGACAAACTTGACATCGAAACGTTTCTCGGATCACTATTGACATATGAGATGGAAGAAATGAATCCCATTGTCAATGATGATAATAAGAAGAAAAAGGTAATTTCTCTCAAAGTCTCTACATGCAACAGAGAAGAGGAAACAGAAGAAGAAGTTAGAGAGCAGCAATGAAGATGGAGAGACGGCTTTGATCACCAAACAGTTTCAAAGATTCTTAAAGAAAAGCAAGAAACCTTACATAAAGGATCCCACTTCAAAAAGGGAACCACTTGTGTGTTATGGATGCAAGAAGCCTGGTCACATCAAGGCCAATTATACGGTTACAAGCAAACCATACAGGAGCTTCAAGAAGAAAGCTATGATAGCAACCACTTGGAGTGATGACGAAGAAAAAGATTCATCGGATATGAGGAAATTACCAACCTATGTCTTATGACAATCGATGATGAAAATAAGGTATTATCTTCTCCCTCTTCAAAAAATAACTTTGTTAATAGTAGTGAAGAGTTGATAGAAGTCATAAATGAAATGCATGAAGAATTGAAGAAATTCGATTCCAGGAACTCTACTCGTAAGAAAGAGGTGTCATCTCTATCTAAAGAGATGATAAGTCTAAGAGAAGAAAAAGATAAACTATCTTCATTGCTTTATGATTCTTCTCAAGATTTTCTTAAAGATGAAAATAAAAACTTAAAAAAGAAGATATTATAATTGAATGGCACAATATCTAGACTCATGCTTAGAAAAGAAAAGCTTAATGAAGTGCTATCTTGCTAAAGATTAAGTGGAGGAAAATCTGGATTAGGATATTCTCTATTAGGCAAGCAAAAATCAAAAGAGAGCTTATTCATGAAAGCATCATGTGTGAATGAAGCCTCTACTTCAAAGACCACTAACAAGGTCAAAAGCATTCCCTAAATGAATGCTAGCAAGTCTAGAAACACTAATTCTAATGCATATACAAGAATGAAACATCATAGAAATTCTCATACTTATATGTATGCTCATTCAAGAAATGCTTATACATATCCTAGGAATTACCATCATGGTTATCCTAGAAATAATATGCATATTCATAATAACGCAAACATGTATCCTAGAAATCATTATCATACATTTTCTAGAAATGGTATGCATATTTATATTCCTCACAATAGAAACATGTATCCTAGGAACTCATATCTTAAGCATTATAGAAACGCACAACTTAATCATCCTAGAAATTTCAATAACTATCATCCTAGGATTGTGCATCATCAACATATCTATAGAACACCATTTGGTTAAGAAAGTATGGATCCCAAAAGGAATTGTATTTTCAAGGACTAACCCCAAAGGACCCAAGAAATTTTGGGTACCTAAAAATGCCATTGTGTATCCTTGTATGATGTAGATATGTCTCCGCACCAAAGAAAAAGGTAACTGTTGGTACCTTGATAGTGGATGCTCAAAGCACATGACCGGGGATAAAAGTGTATTCAAGGAACTAACTCTAAGAGATGGTGGGTTTGTTACCATTGGAGACAACACAAAAATAAAGATCATCGGGCATGGAAAAGTTGGTAATGATTTCTCAACCATAGATAATGTATTGCTAGTACAAGGCCTTAAGCCAAATTTACTAAGTATTAGTCAACTTTGTGACAAAGGCAACAAAGTCATATTTGAAACCTCTTATTGTCTAGTTATAGACATCAAGGGTAACAAGATCATGTTTGTTGGCCATAAACATGAAAATGTCTATATAGTTGATTTAAAATCATTGCATTCCGAAAATGAAAAATGTTTTCCCGCATTTAGTAAAAACCTATGGCTATGGCATAAAAGGCTTGGTCATGTGAACATGAATTTACTTAAAATCATTTCCAGAAAAGATTTAGTCATTGGACTTCCCAAAATCAATTCTGAAAAAGACAAAGTATATGATACTTGTCAAATGGGAAAACAAACTAGGATTTCTTTTAAATCAAAGAATGTAGTCTCAACAACTAGACCATTAGAACTTTTGCATATGGACTTATTTGGTCCAATAAGTACCATTAGTTTAGGTGGCCATCAATATGCTCTTGTTATTGTTGATGACTATTCAAGATATACATCTGTTATCTTTATTGCTTACAAGGATAAAGCTTTCAAAGGATTTGAAAACTTTTGCAAAAAGGTTCAAAATGAAAAAGGAATTTGTATTTCAAGCATTAGAAGTAATCATGGAAAAGAATATTAAAACCAAAGTTTTTCAAAATTTTGTGATGAGAATGGAATAGATCACAACTTTTCAGCTCATAGAACTCCTCAACAAAATGGAGTTGTTGAGAGGAAATATATAGCTCTAGAAGTTTTTGCAAGAAAAATGCTTTGTGAAAATAGCTTACCAAAATACTTTTGGGCAGAAGTAGTAAACACTTCTTGCTATATCTTGAATAGAATTTTAATTAGGCCAATGCTTGACAAAACTCCGTATGAATTATAGAAAAGTAAGAAGCCTAATATCTCTTATTTTCGTACATTTTGTTGTAAATGTTTCATCCTAAATAAAAATAAAGCTAACTTGGGTAAATTTGACTTTAAGACCGATGAAGATATTCAACCTCTAGTAAGGCTTATAGAGTGTTCAACAAGAGAACTCGAGCGGTAGAAGAATCCGTACATGTAACTCTTGATGAGTCTAACCCAATTAGTTGTAGAGAATTTTCTTTCAATGATGATGTAGATTTTCAAGAACGGAGGTATCTACTCCCATTGTTGACCCAAATGAGAGCTCACCTCAAACAAATCAAGAGATGGAAACTCTTAAAATGGACCAACCATCTACAAAACAACAAGAGGATAGTCTTCCCAAAGATTGGAGGTATGTAAATTATCACCCGATTGATCAAGTGATTGGTGATCCTTCATAAGGGGTAAGAACTCGTTCCTCTATTAGAAATATTTGAAATTATGTAACTTATTTGTCTCAAATAGAACCTAAGAAATTTATAGAAGTAGAAAAGGATAATGATTGGATAATTACCATGCAAGAAGAAATAAATCAATTTGAAAGAAACAATATTTGGAATCTAGTTCCTAGACCTAAGAATCATACAATAATAGGGACTAAATGGGTATTTAGAAATAAGATGGATGAAAATAGAAAAGTAACTAGAAACAAGGCTAGACTAGTTGCTAAGGGATATAATCAAGAAGAAAGAATAGACTTTGATGAGACCTATGCTCCCATAGCTAGATTAGAAGCTATTCGAATGTTATTAGCTTTTGCATGCTTTAATAAGTTTAAATTTTTTCAAATGGATGTAAAGAGTGCTTTTTTAAATGGCTTTACAGAGGAAGAGGTTTATGTTGAACAACCTCTTGGATTTGAGAATCTTAGTCTTCCAAATCATGTCTACAAGCTTTCTAAAGCTCTATATGGGTCGAAGCAAGCTCCAAGAGCATGCTATGAAAGGCTAAGTAAATTTTTTATTGACAATAATTTTATAAGAGGTAAAGTAGACACAACTCTCTTCACAAAAACTCACATAAGTGACACTCTGCTAGTCTAAATATATGTTGATGATATTATATTTGGTGCTACTAATGAATCTGTGTGTCAAGAGTTTGCCAAGTGCATGCAAGGTGAATTTGAAATGAGCATGATGGGAGAGCTTACCTACTTCCTTAGACTTCAAATCAAACAATTGAAATGAGTCATCTTCATCAATTAATCAAAATACAATAAGGACCTACTAAAGAGGTTAGGGATGGAAAGCTCAAAGTCACTTGGTACACCCATGAGCACCTCAACAAAACTTAATCTTGATGAAGGAGGTAAATGTGTAGATACTAAATATTATAGAAGCATGATAGGAGCTTTACTTTATTTGACTGCAAGTAGACCTAATATAATGTTCAGTGTATGCATGTGTGCTAGATTTCAGGCTAATTCAAAGGAATCACATGTAATTGCTGTAAAAAAAATCCTTAGATATCTACAAGGAACTCAAACCCTAGGATTATGGTACTCTAGGGATTCATATTTTGAGCTTGTAGGATATTCAGATGCTGACTTTGCTGGATGTAGGTTAGATAGAAAAAGCACAAGTGGAATATGCCAATTCTTAGGTGGAATTTTAATCTCTTAGTTTTCCAAGAAACAAAACTCCGTTGCACTATCAACCGCCGAGGCGGAATATGTAGCAGCTGGAAGTTGTTGTGCCCAAGTATTATGGATGAAACAACAACTAGAAGACTATAACATGAACTTTAAAAGTATCCCAATACATTGTGATAATACCAGTGCTATCAACCTAACCAAGAACCTTATTCAGCACTCTAGAACTAAACACATAGAAATTAGACATCATTTCTTAAGAGACAATGCTAAAAAATGTGATATAAGACTAGAATTCATACCTTTAGAAGATCAAATAGCTAACATTCTTACAAAACCTCTAATTGAAGCAAGTTTTTGCAAAATAAGACTATCAATAGGATTGTTAGATTATGATAAACTGTATGTCTGATTGTTTCATCATTCATCGTTTTGCATATTTGAAATCTAGTGAAAAAGTACTAAACCTTATTTAATAACTCCCTCACTCAAAATGACATAGATAAACAAATTTCGTGCTAAGACTCAAGACCGAAATTTTTTTTAAAGGTCCAGTCGAAGTCTATCCCAGTCGACTGGTAAGTCTCCGCCTAATCTTCTAGTCGACTAGTAATTAAAAACCTTGTTTGGAGCTATTTTTTGAAAATCAGTTAACCACCCAGTCGACTCGTATCCTTCTGTCAGTTTACCCAGTCGACTCGTATGTGAAACTTTTCAAATCTGTAAAGAACCCAGTCGACTGGTATTCTAACCCCAGTTGACTGATATCGCAATTCTATAAATAGTCTCTTTGTTTTTTTCCAGATTTTTACGCGATTTTCAAAACTCTAAACTTTCTCTCTCTAAAAAATTTCATCATTTTGATCAAAGAATCAACAAAACACTTAAGACACACCTCGATCTACTCATCTATACCATCCATTTCAACTTTTCAAAATGACCGATAGAATTCATATAAAAACCATCATTAGGGGACCACATGCACCTACTAGGCCAAGGTCCAACAAATCTACGGCGTTGAATTCAAGAGGAAAGGGTGTAGCGGGCTCCTCGAGCAAGAAGCCTAAGACAGAGCTCGACAACTCTCTGTTCACCAGCCAGGCGGCGAAAGAGAGGTATACATCTATTATCCGTCATAAAAAGATCATGACGGGTAGATTTGTCGACTTTAAATCTATTCATCATGGTAATTTTGATGTATTACCTACATTTAATGCCATACACTTGACCCCACTGGTCAAGATTCATCAAAAATTTTACTCGAGATTGATTAACTAGTTCTATGCGAACTGAGTGAAACCCAGTCCACTGGCTCTGAGGTTTAGAACCAGTCTTATAGGTGTGGAGTTTGAGGCCAACATTGACCTCTTGATAAGTATCTTGAGGATCCTTGTGGGAGGGATCCAATGGAGTCTGGACAGATAGCCAGACGATTTCGATTATGAGGAGGCATGTCGGATAGTTAGGGGAAACCTTAACTATCTGTTTCGACCCACTACATTTCACACATGTAGTAACATGCCCCTTGAATCGAAATTGTTCAACCTCAATGTGAGTTGGACCATCTGCCCGAGACTCAGGAGTCAGGGCTATCTATCTAAGATAGATGTCGTATTGATTTGGTGCCTTAAAACTAGGCACCACTTCAATATCTACCCCCTGCTGCTAGCCAACATGATAAATGGCGAAGCGAGCGACTCCGGATGCCTTTCCTACGGATGCTCATCACGCTCATCTTCTAGCACTTCTAGGTGCCTCTTCCCGCCTACAAGGCTCAGGACATCGGCCTTAAGGACATCATCAATGTTTCTTCACTGAAGAAGATGGGATGCACAGTCCGAGATGGCTTCATTTATTCCAAGGCCATGAAGAACATTCGGATTGGAGAGGACGATAACAGTGATGGTGAGAACGAATGGTTGCAGATGATCGAACACCTCTTATGGGCAACTTGAGTGCTGGTCCAGCTAGGTATGACGATCTTCTATAGGCTATCATGAGCCTCCAGCTTCCAGAGTTTGAGCTCTACAGTCGACGCCATACATCACGACCTCCACTCTTTTCGGGATGATTTCAAGTTGCACCATGAGCATACCGAGGGCTCTTTGGCTGAGTTTTAGGATCTTGCTCGTGGCAGCTCTAACTTTCCTGCTCCTTTAGTTGCCTTTCTATCTTCCTTTTGATGTATATATAGATGTAATTTTTTCATTGTTCTTAGCACAGACATTATTTCATCATTTACTGTATTTTGCCTTTCTGTTTCGGTTCTCCGAAGCTTGTGATGTATAGACTTATGATATATATGTTTATGTTTTATGATTAGACTTTGTTCATAGACTTGTTTTACATTTATGCTATAAGATTACTTACTTTAGATCTTTCTATATTCGGATAAATGCTTTAAACTGCTTCTACATGTATGGAAATTTTCGGTTCTTCTCGGGAAGATTTCCTAAATCTAAATGATGCCAAATTTTCATGTATAAGTTTGTTTATACATGCTTTTCATGTCTGTGGTAACTATATAGCTTATTTTTTAGTTTACTGCCCCTTTTATTGCTATTGTCAAAACGAGGGAGAAATATGAGAAAATGAGAAAACTAACAGTAAACTCAAGATAGTGCATAGATTTAGGGGGAACATTGCTCCAAAGAACTTGGTTTATGATTTTATATATTGAGTTGATTGGTTGGGTTGCATATAAACCGTTCTTTATCTTTTTATAGGTTGGTTTTATTAAAAAAAAGAGGAAACTCTGCTTGATTTTTTCAAAAAATCCAACACTTAGTTTTTAAACTGTTTTCTCTCATTAGTTTTGTCATCATAAAAAAAAGGGAGATTGTTGACCCTCACCTATATTTTAATGATGATAAACTACAACTCTTATTATACTAACAGTGTTATCTAAGTGTATTAAGCGATAAAAACATACAGCTAGAAATCAAGGTTCAAGAACTCAACCTGAATCAAACTCCAAGTCAATACAGAAGATTTAGTATAGGTATAAGGTATTAAATCAAGTTGTAAATCTCACTGGTTCAGGTAACAAGCTTGTCCAATGGCTCATTTTGAAAAAACATTTTTAACAAAACTATTCATTCAAACGTTTTAAAGTCAAAAACATTTCAAAGAATGAAAAATTGGGTTGAGGACTGTTGAGCGATTATCTACCTAAATTAATGGGCGAATAATCACACTCGTTTTACTTGTAAGTGCACAAGGTCAACAGTGTAGCATAGTGTGCAAAAGCAAGATCATCTCCACAGGGATTGGTAAATTTCGATTTAGAATTATATTCGCAATGTAAAAAGATAGAAATAATAAAAGAGTTGATTTAGATAAAGATAAAATAATAAGGATAAAGGCGTAGGGACTTGATATCCACCACTAATTATGCTACCACAACAAAACAGTATGCCAATGCTTTACTCATGTCATGAATACCTAATGTTTGCCAACCTAAGGGTATGGTATCTACTCCTTAAGCTATTGATCTCCCTAAGCAACGAGTTAGGCATGGTATCTACTCTAACTCTTTTCTCTCTCAAGGGATTCAACATGGTGTATACTGAGTTGTTCCTTAAGAGAGCATAGGATCTGTGGAAATCGACAACCACACGGGACCTAGGGCATGGTATCTACTCCCGGTTTTCCATGTTGATTAACCCAAGAATTCGGTGTGGATATCTTTTGTTACTAATGTCAGACCCAGGACGCGGTCATCCAAATTGATCTAACTAACAAGTCCATACCACATGCACATATTGATCAGACATATACATATGAGGAATTTAAATACAAACATGCATTAATCAAGTTAAGCAACATAACATAAATATCGTAAAGGCACCAATACTGAATTATTGAATAAACATAATTAGAGCTTCAACCAAGCCCTTACTAAAAGTTAAGTATACATAATAAAAATAAAGGAAAGAAGAAACCCGAGAGAAGAGTCGTCAATTCTCCTCCACAGTTTTCTTCTCTAAACTAAAACAAAAAGAAGTGTTCTCTAAGTTATGATCTAAGAAGTGATTATTTGTGTGTGCTTTACAGGTGTATTTATAGGGCTTAAGTAGTCCTAGAAGGCTCATGAGTTCCTAAACTTTCCTAAAACACAAAACTCATTTATTTCCAAAATAGAGTTATTTCCAAAATAGGGTTCTGCAGTTTACTGTTCACGGCCATACATGTGCGCTCAATCGCATGTGTCTTGCGCTCGATCGCATTACTGCACTCGATCTTTCATGTGTGCGAACGATCGCATGTGCGCTCGATCGCACTTTGACCAGAAGCTGCTTCAGGATTTCCATACTTCTTCCCTTAAGTGCCAAAACTGCTTCCTTTTTCTCCAAGACCTATAAAAACATGTGAAACACACAAAATGAAGTAAAACAGACTAAAACGTATAGACAAAGAGCTTAACACATGTAAATTAAGGGACGTAAATATGAATATTTAAGCACTTATCACACCCCCAAACTTATATATTGCTAGTCCCTTAGCAATACAAAACTAAAAACTAAATGAAGAACAAAATTAAAGATAAATTCATTTCCATGATGCTCAAAGATTTGGGTTGTGCATAAAACTATGATAACCGTTCATGAGTAAGCTTATAATAAAAACACATTTTTGTATTGAAAAAGGATTTTCAAAAGTTCATGTTGCTTACCTAAGGTTGGCTTAAGGCATCGCAAGTTTGAATTGTGTGTGATGAATTAGCACATATAAGATGGGGCTTCCACATAATTTTAGTGTATAGGGTTTCGATGCCCAAATCTTTATCGAATTATTTATCAAAGAGAACAAAAATGGCATAATACTTGCTTCTTCTTTCTTTTTTCTTTCATCATGCGATCTTTGCCATGTTGAGTTCCATCGAGCTTTCTATTTGACCCTTGTAACGAGTGTTTTAGCCAATGACTCCCAAACTAAATGGTTTTAGGGCATTAGGTGTACAGACACCCCTAAGGACTTACTAACTCGAATAAAAAAGGCTACGGAACTAACAGGTTTTAATGCTTCTAAATAAAATTTCCACCTTTTGACGTGAACACTCAATGCTTACTGAGGCAAGAGGCTCAGTTACTCAGTGGAAATTTGTTATTATGATCATTAAAGGCTTACTTCCCACCTTTTGATGTGAACACTCAATGCTTACTGAGGCAAGAGACCCAGTTACTTAGTGGAAAGCTTTTTGATCATTTTTTGCATGATGAACATATTTCTTTATTTTTTTCTTCTTTATTTTTCTTATACCAAAGTGTTCTTTTCAACAAGTTATCTGATTACAGTTAGATTACGGAAACATATACAAGAGAATTATATGTTATACCCCACACAAATGCGTGTTAAATGTGCTCGTGCAAATTTGGATCAAACTCATGAATTCTTAGGTGCATTGAGGTAGGTAACTAAACTTTGTAAAATTCCCATTACAAGATTATGTGTTCTAGCTTTTAAGCTTACTAATGAAGTGTTAGCAAATTTTTAAATCAATAAAAAATTTTGTTTACCAAAAGAACATGCATTTATCTTCCTAAAAAAAAAACTGGGACTTAGTGTGTGCATGTGTTTCAAGTGCGTGTGCGATAGTATCTAGTATCTCCCACTACCCCCAAACTTAAAATACACATTGTCCCCAATGTGTATGGCATGGAAAGATCTGACCTGGGAGATGGAGAACTAGGTTGCTTGCTTTGCTTGTAACATACCCCCAAACTTGAACTAGATGCACGCACTAAGTACCGGACAAAAAAAAATAAAAATTATTCCGGAAAACAAGAAATATAAATACTAGATATGTAAATATAAATATAAATAAAAGAAAAATACTAAAATGAAAATGATAAGTCTGGGGTGCCTCCCATGAGCGCTAAGTTTAACGTCTTCAGCCGGAACAAGCCTTATTTTTTCCCAAAAGTAAGAGTGGCAGCAGCTAGCATAGGAAGTGTCTTATTCTCTCCCATATAAGCATAAGGTAAGTGTTTTGGTAACTGCTTGAATTCCAAGTCAGGTGCCTGTACAATAAAAGGGAAAATAGTATTAGTAGGCACATGAATATCAAATGGATTAGTGTACTTACTTTGATGCTTTGGAGAGGCTTCAATGAGGTGCATAGTGTCAATGATGTCATCAGTCACATCCTTGCATTTGGGCTCAATATCCAATCTTGGGACACTATAGGTAAGAGTGGTTTCTACTGGATCAATATGATGGACCTGAAAAGCTTCCTCAACAACACTTTGCATTATGCATACATTAAAACATTTTATATTATCTGGGGGTAATTTTAATACATTATATCTTTTGATTTCAACCTTCTCACCATTTACCTTCTCCATATCACTTACCTTGGATGTGGATGCTTGTGCAGGCTTATCAGTTCCGATGATCTTACCATTTGTTAGAGTTGTCATGGTATTTAGTTGTTGGTGTCCTCTTGGAGTAGGTAGTGGTTGGACTGGAAGTTCACCCAACTTTCTTTCACTTAGCTCCTTAGCTAATTTCCCTATTTGTTCCTCGAGTCTTTGAATGGCTTGCTCATGTTTCGTAGTGGTTTATCTTTGCTCAGTCATGAACTGTTCTTGTGAAGTCATCAATTGCCTCATAAGACTCTCTAGGTCACTATTTTCTGATTTCAGCACTGGTTGGGCTGCTGGTTGGAAGTGTCGCTACTGTCCTTGAAGATTCAAAGCATTTTGAGTGTTGCTCCATAAGAAGTTGGGGTGGTTCTGCCATCCAAGATTGTAGGTATTTGTATATGTGCTGTTCGGTCCCTCATAATTTGCTTGCTCTTGATCTGTAGTTGAATACAGAGGACAAGTATAAGTATTATGATCAAAATGAGAGCATATAGCACATACCTGACGTTGTGTAGCCTGTGGACTAGGTGAGTTGTTCTGATTAGCTATGGCTTTTATGAGCATGTCTAGCTTTCTTTCCATAGCAGCCATCTAATTCGAAGATCCATCATTGAAGCTCACCTCATACATACCCTTGCTTTTAATTCCTTGTCTACTTCTCGAGGAGAATTGTTGGGTGTGCTCACTTAATATCTCAAACAGCTCCATGGCTTTTTCACTAGTCTTCTCCATCAGCACACCTCCACAACCAGAATCCACTATACCTTGATTTATGCCACTCAAACCTTCATAGAGAGCTAGGACCAGCTCATCTTGAGGTAAGTTATGATGTGGACATTTGAGTAGCAGCTCATTAAAGTGTCCCCATGCCTCGAAGAAAGGGTCTCCATCCCTCTGTTGGAAGGATTGAATCTCCTTCCTCATCTGCTTTGTCTTTTGGGCTGGAAAAAATTTCCTTAGAAATCTACTTGATAGCTCTTCCCAAGTATGGATGGAATCTGCAGGCAATGAATGATACCACATTTTAGCATTATCTTTTAATGAAAAAGGGAAAAGAATTAACCTGATTCCCTCTTGATCTAGGCCCCGAATATGCTGGAACTTGCAGAGATCACAGAATTCTCGAAGGTGCAAGTGTGGATCCTCAGCAGGTGTACCCCTAAAATGAGTCAAGGCACTGAGTATCTGCGGAGATATGTAATAATTTTCTTCCACCTTAGGTTGATATGCAATGCATGAAGGATAGTTGAGGTTCTGTGGAATGAAGGATTGCTTCATAGGTCTCCGTTCTGGTGGCAATTGGTTGTAAAGCTATTCCATTGGTGCTTCACCCTCAAATTCTTCTTCTCTCTCCTCAAAGTTGTTTCTAGGCCTCTTTCGAATGATCTACTCACTTTCTATATCAAGTGAAAGGATGGTTGGGTTCCTCACTCGAAGCCCTTGTATGAATCAGCAGGAATACCTTAGTGCAGCAGCTTCAGTACTGCTGCTCGGGTAGCCTCTGGACTATTTGCGCTCGAGTGCTCCAAGCACTACGCTCGATCGCACCAGTGCGCTCGATCGCACTTAGGTTTGCGCTCGATCGCAGGGCCAGAATTAGCACTGATGCACACCTGAAACAGAAAGCAAGAAAATAACAAAAATGAAGAATTAAGTTAGATAGTTGATGAAAATAAAATAAAATAAAATAAAACAGATTAAGAAAAATATTTAATGAAAAATAAGAAAATAAAATTGAACAAAATAAGAAAAATAAATGAGAAATAATTCTAAACAGAAATTTAGCACAATCCCTGGCAACGGCGCTAAAAACTTGTTAAGCAATTATCTACCTAAATTAATGGGCGAATAATCGCACTCGTTTTACTTGCAAGTGCACAAGGTCAACAGTGTAGCATAGTGTGCGAAAGCAAGATCATCTCTACAGGGATTGGTAAATTTCGATTTAGAATTATATTTGCAATGTAAAAAGACAGAAATAATAAAATAGTTGATTTAGATAAAGATAAAATAATAAGGATAAAGGCGTAAGGACTTGATATCCACCACTAATTATGCTACCACAACAAAACAATATGCCAATGCTTTACTCATGTCATGAATACCTAATGTTTGTCAACCTAAGGCCATGGTATCTACTCCTTAAGCTATTGATCTCCCTAAGCAACGAGTTAGGCATGGTATCTACTCTAACTCTTTTCTCTCTCAAGGGATTCAACATGGTGTATGTTGAGTTGTTCCTTAAGAGAGCATAGGATCTGTGGAAATCGACAACCACACGGGACCTAGGGCATGGTATCTACTCTCGGTTTCCTATGTTGATTAACCCAAGAATCTGGTGTGGATATCTTTTGTTACTAATGTCAGACCCAGGACTCGGTCATCCAAATTGATCTAACTAACAAGTCCATGCCACATGCACATATTGATCAGACATATACATATGAGGAATTTAAATACAAACAGGCATTAATCAAGTTAAGAAATATAACATAAATATCGCAAAGGCACCAATACTGAATTATTGAATAAACATAATTAGGGCTTCAACCAAGCCCTTACTAAAAGTTAAGTATACATAATAAAAATAGAGGAAAGAAGAAACCCGATAGAAGAGTCGTCAATTCTCCTCCACAGTTTCCTTCTCTAAGCTAAAAGCAAAAAGAAGTGTTCTCTAAGTTGTGATCTAAGAAGTGATTATTTGTGTGTGCTTTACAGGTGTATTTATAGGGCTTGAGTAGTCCTAGAAGGCTTATGAGTTCCTAAACTTTCCTAAAACACAAAACTCCTTTATTTCCAAAATAGAGTTATTTCCAAAATAGGGTTATTTCAAAATAGGGTTCTGTAGTTTACTTTTCTTGGCCGTACATATGGGCTCGATTGCATGCATCTTGCGCTCGATCGCATTACTGCGCTCGATCCTTCATGTGTGCGAATGATCGCATGTGCGCTCGATTGTATGCAGTAGTGCGATCGATCGCACTTTGACCAGAAACTGCTCCAGGATTTCCAGGCTTCTTCCCTTAAGTGCCAAAACTGTTTCCTTTTTCTCCAAGACCTATAAAAACATGTGAAACACACAAAATGAAGTAAAACAGACTAAAATGTATAGACAAAGAGTTTAACACATGTAAATTAAGGGGCTTAAATATAAATATTTAAGCACTTATAAAAGACAACCCAGTCGACTGGTACTTATACCAGAAGACTGGGACTTGGGACAGTGTGTCCCCAGTCGACTGGTACCAGTCATAGCCTTAAAGTGAGACTTTTCACCTGACCCAGTCGACTGGCAATTCAAAAAATATAGCCGTTGAGACACGAGAATTCAGCACAACCAAAACATTCCAAGTCAGTACAAAACGGCCATATAAATACAAGGCTATATAAACCCAGTCTATTGAGCACTTAAAAAAGAGAGATTACATATTCAATCAAGTTTTTACTCATTGATACACAAAAGTTTTGAAAAATTTATTGTTGAGCCATTCTTCAAGCTTTACCTTGTAAGAGAGATATTATTCAGTTGTATAAGCTTTCATTGTTGTCTCTCTACCATTTACTTTACATCATTTATTGTAAATGGATTAACTTCCGAAAGAAGGAGATTAGCTTCCGAGAGGAAGGGATAAGCTTCCAGGTGGAAGGGATTGTTTGTAAAGTTTGTGCAACACCTGTCAAGTTGCACAACTAAAGGTTTTTAGTGGATTGCTTCAAGGAGGTTCCTTGAAGAGAGTGGATGTAGGGTTGGAACGAATCCAATATTGCCGAACCACTATAAACTGAGTTTGTATCTTCTATTCCTTAAACTTTTTTGTTTATAACACTTTACTTGTTTACATGCTTATGGATTAAACTATTTTTATAAACTTGTAATTAATTAGCGAAAGTTTTTAAAAACGCAATTGACCCCTCTTCTTGGGTTGAAACCTCAGTCTACAATGATCGTGTCTTTGCTGTCAGTGGTAATGGATTCTTTATGTTTGATTGGATAATGGTTACGGCTTGTTCCTACCATATTTGTCGAAATAAGGATTAGTTTTTAGAACATGAGCCGTATGATGGAGTTGTCTTGCTGGGTGATGACGCTGCTTGAAATATTACTAGTATAGAAACTGTCCAGATCATAATGCATGATGGTGTAATTAGGACTTTGACAAAAGTTAGACATATTCCCGACTTCAAGAAGAACTTGATTTCTCTGAATACTCTTGATGCCAAAGTATTCATCTAAAGGTGAAGTTATGAAAGTTAGTAGAGGTGTTATGGTTGTCATGAAAGCAAAGATTACTTCACCAAATTTGTATATTCTACAGGGTACTACTGTTACTGGTTCAACGATTGCTCTACTATGTCATATTCTGAGGTTACAAAATTGTGGCATATGAGATTGGGTTTTATGAGTGAAAAAGGGACTAACTTTGTTAAGCAAAATAGGTTTGTTATGTCGACAAAATACAGGTAAAATGGATTTTTGTGAGCATTGTATTTTTGGCAAACAGAAGATAGTTAGTTTCAATACATCGATTCACAGAACTAATGGTACTCCTCTTGTTAGTCACTTCAAACTTTTAAACATTTTGTTTTCGCAAGTAGATGAAAACAAAGAGTATATGTCACGCATTCCCTATTCCAGTACAGTTGGAAGTCTCATATATGTCATGGTTTGCACATGTCCAGATATTGCACTTGGTGTCAATGTGATTAGCAGGTATATGGGTAATCTTGAGAAGGAGCATTGGAAAGTTGTTAAATTGATACTTTAGTATCTTAGAGGTACTTCAAATGTATGTTTGAAGTTTGGAAGCCACAAGCATAATGTTGTTGGTTATGTTGACTCAGACTTTGTAGGCAATCTTTACAAAAGATGATCTACTACAAGTTATGTATTTTCTCTTGGTGGATGCATTGTTAGTTGGAATGCTACTTTGCAATCAATTTTTGCTCTGTCGACTACAGACGCAGAGTATATAGCTATAACAGAGGCTATCTAGGAAGTTGTTTAGTTGAGAGGGTTGGTTAGTGAATTATGTTAGGTTCATTATGCTACTGTTGTTCATTGTGATAGTCAAAGTGTCATCTACTTGACTAAGAATCAAATGTTCCATGAGAGAATGAACCATATTGATGTTTGTTACCACTTTGTTCGAGACATAGTTGATAGTGGTGAAGTTGTTGTGAAGAAAATTGGGATAGTAGATAATCCAGCAAACATGTTGATTAAACCCCTTCCAGTTTCCAAGTTCGAGCATTTGCTTGGACTTGATTGGTGTTACTTACAACATTTGACTTATGCCCAATTGGGGTATTTGTGGAGATGGTGGAGAGTAATTTACCATTTTTGAAAATTCAAGCCAAGGTGGAGATTTGTTAGGTATAACTTGTAATTTTGGTGTAAAAACAGACTCATTCTTCTTTTAATTGTCACGTCATCATGCAAGAGTACAAATTGTAATAAGAAAAGAAAAAATTAAAAAGGATGGTTGTTTTGGTGATAGTAGGACACGAAATACAAAATTAAATATAAGAAGGATTCTCTTTGACCTTGCCTATATATATATATATTTCTCTTCTTTTAATAACAGAGAGAAAACTACAACAGATAGAGTTGTACAACAAACAGATCCTTGTAAATGGTTAAAACTTCTTTTCTTCTAGGCTATTATATTTTCTCAATTAATTTGTGATAGCCTAGATTTGGGTGTATTTGAGATTTGGGCTTAGGGAGTTTTTATCTCTCTTGATTTGTACTCCAATTTTGATTATAGTGGAATCTCTTGCCATCGACCGTGGATATAGGAGTTTTAGTTCCGAACAACATAAATTTTCTCTGTCTGTTTATTTTTCCACTGCGTTATTCCTAACACTAATAAAATTTGGAATTCATTTGTAAACGAATTGATTATGAAATTGAGTAAGCTTATAACAAATCCTATCAAAATTAATAGAATTTGTAAATGGAATGAATTCCATAATTCATTTGACTCCAAATAAAGATTTAGAATTCTCTCTCTCTCTCTCTCTCTCTCTCTTTCTTAAATAGAAATTATGTTGTTCCTTTCATAAACTTGGACTCGGGTATGGGTGTCAGATACGGGTTTATGTATGAGTGTCGGACTTGTCTAATTTTTTGTAATTTTTCTTTTAATTTGGAACGTTCTAAGTGTCATACCCTTATCCAAAATGTCTAAGTCCTATGGGTACAACAAGTAAAGTGAAGAGTCTGTGTAACCGATGCATGTAGCTAAAACTACATGTGACATTCTGTGAAGTGCAAGTTGAATTCATGAAGTTCACTATGTATCTTTATCACTTTTAGTTACCATTTCTAACTGTTGTACTTGAAATAAAATCATGCAATTAAAAGTTAGAGCTACCCAACATAACACCTTTTTAACCTGATCCTTGCCCTTAAGGTGGCTAATTATAAGTTTTTTAGTGTTTTTTTTATCTAGTTCGGCTGAATTTTCTTCGGCTAAATGTTATGATTGAAGGTTGAACCCTTCAAGGAAGCACTATAACCTTAGGTGCATCGTTGTGTCTTTTATGCTGTAAACAGATTAAAAGCAGCATATTTAGAGATTGTCGGTTTGGACCTGTTGGACATCTGGTGGGGAAAGAAAACTGTAAGTGGGGGTTGTTTATCAAAATAAGTGAGTGAGAGAGAAAGAGATAAAGGCTTCAAGGCGTGATCAAGTCATTTTCCTCAAGGTTTAATTCGCCCATCATAGTGCAAGAGGTTACCAATGAATTTATTTCTATATACAATGAAGCTTTGATGTTATTCTGCACTTTGCACTTGTGAAGAATAACCTACAGTAGCTTCTAAGCATTTATGGATGTATAACACGTATTTCTGGAAATTTGGAAGATTTCTAGACATAAGTAAATCAATATTTTGAAAGGAGAAGAAGAAGAAGAGAGAAATTCCAAAAAACTGAATGTAATCTGTATTACATATATTATGACAATTAAACGCACTTACATAGTGTTGAAATGAGTGTGTCTTTCTATTATAGACATCTTATTTCAGTTTAAAACTGAATTAAACTAAATACCAAGTGTTCTTTCATAAATGATACTTCTTTTCATATTCAACTGACATAAAACATTATGAAAATTCAAAATTTTTGAACATTCAGTCGACCAGACAATGTTTTCAGTCAACTTAAAAAGTTACAGAGAGTTCAAGGAATTTTATTCCTTCCATTCAGTATACTGAATGTTTTATACAATCGACTGTATACATCATTCAGTCGCCTGTATGAAACTTACAGTCGATTGTATCAAATCTCAAAAACCAAAATTCATTTTCCTTTTTCTTTTCTCATTTCCTTTGATTTTCTAAAATATCACATACCTAAAACCCAAGTTTATTTTGAAAATCGTCAACAATTTCCCACCATTTTCAAAATAATTTGACTCGATAAAACCTTGAAAAATTATTTTTATCATCCGTTGAAGTTCATGCATAAATGAAGATGTATTTAGGACTTGAATCTTCACTTACTGAAAACACATCAAAGTTAAATAGAATATGTGATAGTATAATACTTTGAACCACAAATCATATTTGTTTAACCGGACATGTCTCATACACAAGACTTCTCCTCTTAGAATTTGCCAGAAATTATTGCCGACAATTTTGAAGGCCTTGTGTCATATATCTTATATCATGAGTGCTTTAGAGTCAAGCTCTTAAACTCAATAGAAGTGGCCATGCTTTACACTCACTAGGTAAGCTTATCAAATATGTTTCGTAATTTAAAATACCAAATTAAATCTTTTATAAGCTTATTAAGAACTCACAGTTCACCTACACTTTATTATTATGATTCCAAGCATCATAACTCTTGGGATGAAAATATAAATCTAGATGCTTACAATCACTACTAATGATGTACTTTGTCTCATTGAACTCAAGACTTAGATTTAGTAAGAGTTGAGTAGAGGTTCCATCATTGGCGATCCTATCGTATGGGCTTGGGACCCATCCCTAATGACATTTTAACCACTTGCTCTCTTGCAAGTCCCTTGGTTAAAGGATCCACCAATTTCCTATGGACCTTATGAATTCAATCGTAATTACTCCATTTGTAATTAATTGCCTTACATAGCTATGTCTTAATCCAATATGTCTAAACTTTCCATTGTAGACATTGCTATAGGCCCTTGCTAGTGTTACCTCACTGTCACATCGAATTGAAATTGGAGCCATGGGTTTAGGCTACACAGGAATTTCTAATAATAAATTCCTTAACCACTCATCCTCTTTACCTCATGTTGCCAATGCCATAAATTTAGATGACATGGTAGAATCAGTGATACAGATTTGTTTCTTGGGAGTCCAAGATACGACACCCCCACCAAGAGTGAATATCTAACCACTTGTGGACGAGTGATCTTCCTCTCGGTTTATTACCCAACTAGCATTAGTGTATCCTTCTAAAATTGTTGGATACCCTTTATAACTTATGCCAAAATTCATGGTCTTTTTCAAATATCTAAAGACTCTATGTACAACCTCCCAATGATCATTGCTAGGACAACTAGTAAATCTACTTAGTTTCCCTACAACAAAAGAAATATCAGGTCTTGTACAAGTCATGCCATACATTAAACAACTAATTGTTTTAGTATACTCTAGTTGTGCAATTGCTCTACCATTATTCTTAGGTAATTTGATACTATTATCAAATGGTGTACTTACAGGTGTGCTTTCTAAGTGACCAAATTTCTTTACAATTTTTTCAATGTAATGAGATTGTGTTAAAGTTAGGCTATCATTATCTCTTATGACTTTGATTGATCAACCACACCCATATCTTTCATATCAAAATCATCTAACAGAAATTTCTTGGTATTTTGAACTTGTTCTAAGTTAGTACCAAATATCAACATGTCATCTACGTACAGACATATGATAAGACCTTTATCATTAATGAACCTACTCTATACACACTTATCAGATTCATTAATTCTGAAAACATTTGATAGTATTACTTAATCAAATTTCTCAAACCATTGTTTTGGGGCTTGTTTAAGTCCATATAAGGACTTAACTAACTTGCATACTTTATACTCTTGTCTCTTAACTACAAAACCTTCAGGTTGACTCATATACACTTATTCCTCTAATTCACCATTCAAGAATGTTGTTTTATCCATTTGATGAATTTCAAGCTTGTATATGGAAGCTAATGCAATAAGCATTCTAATTGTGGATATCCTTGCAACTAGTGCATAGGTGTCAAAATAATCAACATCTTCTTTTTGTGTAAATCCCTTAGCCACTAACCTTGCCTTGAATTTATCAATTGTACCATCAACCCTTAATCTTCTTTTGAAAATCCACTTGCATCCAATGGATTTGGAATCCAATGAAAGGTCTACCAATTTCTAGATTTTGTTCCCCATTATAGAGTTCATTTCATCATTTATGGCCTCCTTCCAAAATTAATCCAAAATGTAATATCTTGAGACTTTATAGCCTCTTCATAAGTTTGTGGATCATAGTCAATATTCAAGACAATTGGAATAGAATTACTTATTGAGTTCCTAGTTCCTTCTACCAAATACATGTAAAAATCGGGTTCATATGTCTTAGGAGTCTTAACTCTTTTGCTCCTTCTAAGTTCCACTTCATTTTCATCTACTTCCTTGAACTTTGTTCTTGTTCATTACTGTCCGAAACAGTCTTAGGAAGTGTCTTGAACCTATTTTCATCGAAAATAGCATCCCTAGATTCAATGATGGAATTTATTGAATAATAGTTATTTGGTTCAATCACCATGAATCTATAAGCTTTACTATGAAGTGCATATCCGAGGAAAATACATTCTATTCCTCTTTCACCCAAGTTCTTCTTTTCTGGTTCAGGAACTCTAACTATAACTCTACGACCCCACACCTTAAGGTAGTCTAGATTAGGCTTCTTATTCTTCCATAACTCATAAGGTGTTACTTTATTTTTTTTAAGGGACTCTATTTAAAATGTGACAATCCGTTAAAAGTGTTTCTCCCCAAAACCCATGTCCTAGACCAGAGTTGAAAAGCATGGCATTAACCATCTCTTTTATAGTTCTATATTTCCTCTCTGTTATGCCATTTTGTTGTGGTGTATAAGGGGCAGCGATCTCATGAATTATTCCATGAGTCTCAAAATAAGTAGGATCATAGTACTCACCTCCCCTATCAGTTATAAGACATTTAATCTTATTGTCATACTGAAGTTCTACTTCATTCTTAAAAAGAGAAAAACTATGCATAGCTTCATCTTTAGAATTTAACAAATAAACATAACAATATCTTGTACAATCATATATAAAAGTTACAAAATATTTTTTTCCTCCTAAAGAAGGTGTAGCATGCATATCACATAAATCACTATGAATTAAATATGAAATTTTTGAATTTCTTTAAACACTTGAAAACGGTTTTCTAGTGATTTTAATAAGCATGTATGTTCTGCAATTTTCCATGGTTATATCATATTTTGGAATTAAATCTAACTTTATCATATCATTTAATCGTCTAGCATTTACATGTCATAAACGATTATGCCAAAGTAAAGCAGAACAATCAACCATATAAGCAGAAATCAAACTCGTATTATTAATATTGAGTTTAAATATCCCCTCATACATATATCCCTTCCCAACAAAAATACTTCCCTTAGAGAGTATAAACTTATGAGCCTCAAAAACAAGTTTGAACCCATTTTTATTCAAGATGCTTCTAGAAACTAAATTCTTCCTAATTTCAGGTACATGGTACACATCAATGAGGGTGGGGATATTTCCAAAAGTGAACTCTAGTTCCACTTTTCCCTTTCCTATCACTGGTACAGTGGCTGAATTTCCCATGTACAGGAAAGTACCATTAGCCATTGCTTCATAGTTCTTAAAGAACTTCATTTCCTTGCACACATGTCTCGTTGCACTGGAATCAATCTACCAAGCTTCATTTTCCTCAAGGACATTCACATTAGAAATCACAACCACGAATTCTTGTGTTGCTTTTCCCTTTTTCTTCAATAAACGAAAATCTCTTTTGAAATGCCCTAGTTTCCCACAATTGAAGCAAGAACCTTTAGTTTTTTTATTCTTAGAAAACTTTGTTGGTTGGTTCTTTCTCTTGTGAGATTCTTGAGAGTGCTTCTTTAAAGTCTCTCATTCCTCTACCGTATTGATCTTAGAGAGGGCTTCTTCCTTGCCTTCACAAGTACTCTTCAATACGGAGATGGTTGCCTAACTCCTCAAGAGTTAGGTCTTCCTTTTGGTGCTTCAGACGATTCCTAAAATTCTTCCATAAAAGGAGGTGGTTTATCTATAATGGTTGTGACCATTATGGTCTCATCCATTTTCAGATTATGTTAAGTAAATTGATTTAATATAGTTTTAATCTCACTATATTGATCCATAATACTACGAGTATCCATTTTAAAATTATGAAACTTTGTAATAATATAACACTTACTTGCTGCGTCCTCTTTCATGTACCTTGTCTGCAGTGTGTCCCACAACTCCTTTGCCGTCTTGAAATTGTGGTAGGCATCAAAAAGATTGTTGCACATGGCATTCAGGATATGACCTTTGCAAATGTCATCATCTTGATCTAATTTCTGTGTATCTCTTGTCTGAGAAATTGGTTCATCTTCTGTAGGTTCGGTCCTTGAAGAATTGATGACATAATATACTTGAAGCGATGTTAGGAGGAAGAACATCTTCTTCTACCAGTGATAAAAATTCCCTTCATCGAATCGCTCGAACTTGTTGAAGTCCAGCGCCATATCTCTCAACGAACTCAAGGAAGTCATTTTGATAAACAAGTAAATTAAACCTTAAGATTGTTGGACATTTGGTGGGAAAGATAACTGTAACTGAGGGTTGTTTATCAAAATAAGTGAGTGAGAGAGAGAGAGAGAGAGAGAGAGAGAGAGAAAGGCTTCAAGGTGTGATCAGATCACTTTCCTTAAGGTTTAATTCGCCCCTTACAGTGCAAGAGGTTACTGGCGAATTTCCTCTAAGATACAATGAAGCTCTGATGTATTCTGCACTTTGCACTTGTGAAGAATAACCCATAGTAGCTTCTAAGAGTTTATGGATGTATAACATTTATGTCTGAAAATTTGCAAGATTTTTGGACATAAATAAATCAATATTTTGAAAGGAGAAGAAGAAGAAGAGAGAAATTCCAAAAAACTTAATGTAATATGAAATATATCTATTATGACAGTTAAACATACTTATATAGTGTTGAAATGAGTGTGTCTTTTTATTATAGACAATTTGTTTCAGTTTAAAACTGAATATCAAGTGTTCATTCCCAAATGATACTTCTTTTCACATTCAACTGACATAAAACGTTTTGAAAATTCGAAATTTTCGAACATCTAGTCGACCGAACGATGTTTTCCATCGACTTAAAAAGTTACAGAGAGTTCAAAGAATTTTCTTCCTTCTATTCAGTCGACCGAATGTTTCATACAGTCGACTATGTACACCATTCAATCAAATGTATCAACTCTTAAAAGCCAAAATTCATTTTCCTTTTTCTTTTTTCCTTTCCTTTGATTTTCTAAAATATCTTATACTTAAAAATCAAGTTTATTTTGAAAATCATTAACAGGACCTTGGTCTTATGTGTTTCTCTTATACGATGTCTTCTGGAATGCGTAGGATATTTTCACTGGGAGGAAAGCAGGATGATGTGCTAAGTCGCATTGGCTCAGAATAACTTAACAGCATATTATAATTACAGGTGCTAAAATTTGAGCTTTACAGAACTTTTCTTACCTCTACATTTCCCGTTCAAACTATAAGCAAGGTTGAAACCAGTAAACATGAATGTGAAGAGAGAGAAAACACACGCTGACCTGCAAGGTTAGCTTGTTTGGAGTACTCTATAAATTTTATTAGCGAATAAATAAGTATGAAGAGAAAGGAAGATCTTTGTCCAGTTTACCGTGTCCTTGTTTGAATATGGTGCTTTTTCTTTGGTAGAAAAACCCAGATCTCTGGAAGTGGCTAACTGGTCAGAAGCAACCCCCTGAGGCTTTGAGCATAAATCCTGTGAGCATCATCTGAAAGATGAAGTTACAATTTCTTTTTATTGTTTTTTCATTTTATTCCTGATACATTCTTATTTTATTCATATTTTATAGGTGTTCTCTGCGGTGAATGATAATTAAGGTCATGAAAAACCTCAACAGCAATGCTACTCCTGAGACACGAGCAATGCCAGGGCAGCCCTGGGTAAGAGGTTGGGATGATTTCAAGAAAGGTCGTGATAGCCCTATAACAGGGAACCAATAGCTCTACCTGTTATTTTGAGTTAGGAGGTTCAAAGACTATTCTTTGTAACTAATGAGTATAATGTGTACTACTAGTTATCATGATATCAGTAAGGTCTGGCCATAGTGAAGGCGAGAGATATAGAGCCTTGCCTCCAGTCTCATGTACTTTGATCAAGTTGATCGTGAGTGAGAAAATTGACACTCAAATGCTTGTTTCCAGCTTTGATGGATCAGTCACTCTCACACACACCATGTAAGCTTTAGTGGTCTGCCTTTTCCTTTCTTAAAAAGTTTGAACAGTTCACCAAAGGATTTTAGGAGCTGCAATACCCAGTGTAAGACTGGCAGCCATCCATTTTGTTGATTTTTTTTTGTCCGTTCACAGATTTAGCCAATGAGAAAATGCTACATTGCCCGGAGATTTCGAAGTTCCTGTTTATGCCTCTGTCGAACCAACATGTTATCACTCGAGTTTTTCATTATTATTATTCGAATATCTATAGCTGTTCGGATGGACAGAGAGAATGGACAAGTTGGGTGGCTATGTATCACCACGCACAATGGCCATGACCAAGTATTTATGGGGGCAAAAGTAGAAATATGATAAACGTTAATGTCGATGGGCAAAAGTGGTATCTTCCCATTCTAACATGTGAAAAATTTGCCTAAATTGCCAGCCTCAGACATCGTTAGTCTTCTTAGCCTCTCTTCTCAGTCTCTCTCACGTGCTTCCTCCTTACATTTAATACTTAATGGCCTCTGCAATCAAACCCATATCCTGGTTCATCCTCGTCTTTCTTTTATCCTCTCTTCTCCATTGCTCTTTGATATGAACTGAATCTACAGACTCAACTCCAGCTCCATGGCGTTTCCAATTCCGTGCACTCCTCTTCAAGAACAACAGCGGAGGGCTCCAAGTAGTAGACTTCTGGTATGACTTGTCCAAGGAAGGTAGCTACGGCATCATTCAAAACCAGCTGGGTGAGCTCACCCATGAGCGAGCATTTGACAATGGAACCTCTTTTATCTACCAGTTGGGCCCTGAGAAGGAATTCTTGCTCTTGCAGTGTTGGTTGTAATTATCATCATGTATTGAAGTTTTTGTTTTTTGCTTGATATTCCTTCAGCAAATTACAAACTCCACATTCTTGCTGTTGTTTATCCTTTAAGAAATAATTTGGGGATTTCATTTGCCATAGGAACAGGCATTTCAATAGTTTTGTTTGTGAACTGAAATCACCTTTGAAGCTATTATGTTTGTTAGTTTGTTCTCAATTTTTTTTATAGGACTGGGAGTGGAGGATTTGAACTTGAGAATTATTCAAAGAAGTGTAGTGACGCAGTTACCAATTGGGATTTTCTCAAATCACAGTTGGCAGAGATTTGGTTACCAATTGGGCAATCTAAACCACAATTTGTTGCTAATTGGTTCAATGCATACATTTTCCAAGGAAAATGTCGAGATGTCTTCATTCCAGTTCGATCCAAAGATTTTTTTCGGTTTGAAATATTTTGGAACGATTTTGAAAAGAAAGAAAATTAAGATTTAATTCACAGAGTAGAAGACGTTAGTTAGGGTTCGAAAGCACATACGTCTCCTGTGGACGTAAGCCTAATCAATCGAACCACATAAATCTTGTGTCTTTTATTTTTGTGTAATTGTTTTTATTACTGTTTTGCTTTTGGTTACTTTTATTGATTTCGTTACAACATAAAACTTAATTCATAAAAAAATTTATGACTTATAAATTCGACTAAGGACATCAAACACACAAACACAAGCGAATCCTATTTGAATTCCTGGATTTGTCAGTCATTTTTCGCTGCACTCGATGAGCCGAATCTGAACATTGAAGATTGACTAGGTACTAAATGATGGAGAAGATATCTACATTGGAGAACCAAAGACAGATTTTTCATATGATATTGCAAAGTTACAAGCTGCAAGGTTTTCTTTGGAGATGGGTCCACCAATCCATGTGGTTGTCATTAAATTTCACTTCTACATTAGAGATGCATATGTTCTGACAAATTGTTTTCAGATCAAATCTGCCAATGTCTGCCTCAGCTCGTCCAAGTTCCTAGGATGGGCTTGAGGCAATTGGCAAATAATTGCAAATCTCATCGCTGTCAGATGGAGAAGAGAGTAGATAAACAGGCCAGGACTCCAAATCTTTGCCAATAAGAACAGCAGCCCTAAACCTGAAACTGCAATTTTTTTGAAGTACCATGTGGCACGCCACGGGCACTGATTATGCTCAAAACATAACGCGATTATTGTAGTACAGTTTTGGGGTGTCGATTCCACAGAGAAACAAGTTAATTACAAAAGAAGGTGCAAACCTCAATACAAACGATAAAAGATTAAAATGATAAAATCTGAGTTGTTTTGAGGAAAGGGTAATTATGTAAATAGGTTTGAAATATAATTAAAAATGACAAGGTTCCGGGAATCCTCCCTAGGTTTGTTGCTCTAATCCTAACTTGATTCAGTTGTTTTTGTCTCGATTGCGAGTTTCACATCTTAAACAGGCAATCGGAAAATATTCAATTAAAGTGCAACTATAAATCCTAATGTAATTGTTATGAATTATTCTCTACTTTCATGCACACATGACCCAACTTATAAATTATCAAAAGACGACGATATATCTAACGACAATACCGCAGCAATGGACAAATCTATAAAAGAGATCTACCGGACTTAATCACACCCAAACAGATACACATAAGAAAAGCATGACTGAACTTATATAGAAAAGAAGCATGCAATCACCGGACTAATAAAAATCTACTAATTAAATTAAAGAATAAAACATAACAATATTTAATGAAAATAATACCAAACTACAACTAAATCAAATAAAATAAATAAGAACAACTACACCTAGGGATTCATCCCTTCGCCTTGCTTGAAGACTAGCTGCTCATGGAGCTCATGCTTCCTTGAGTTGCCTCCGGCCTCTCAACGATCATCTCCTCGGTAGCGAAAGCTTCGGTGATTCCTCAGCTTGCCTTCAAAATTATACTTTCGAATTCGTCCTAAAGGCCCTCTGGATTCACTCTCTGATGTATTCAGATGAGCTCCGATTGAATGATCCAAAAGCTGAAGCAGAGGAGGTCTTATATAGGCAAACGCCCGGAGTGCTGTGTGTTAACCATCCGATGTGGGATACTGTCCGGGTGCGCTCGATCGCTCTTGCGCTCAATCGCAGGTTAGTGCGCTCGATCGCATGCACGCTGAAGCGAATCTTGGTCGATATGGGACGTGCGCTCGATCGTCCTGCTGTTGCGCTCGATCGCACTGCTTGCAGAGTAGTTTAATCGATGTGGGATGTGCGATCGATCGCACTGCAGGCAGCAGTCCATCTTGTATCTCCGGGAGTGTGGGCTCTTGGTGCTTTAAACAACGATTGTTTTTTCTTGAACTCAAAGTACCTGAAAATACACTGAAATAAGTCAGTGGTCCAATAATATCACTTTAGAGTTATTAATATGTAAAAGCACAATAAAGACCGAGATCAATCATAAAATGCTAACAATTAACCACTGTTGAGGTGCATTTTATGACTCTCATCACACAACCCCCAACTAGCTTATTGCTAGTCCCTAGCAATTCAAGCGAAAATAAGAGATGAATTCTATGCTGGGAATCAAAGTAAATGAAAAGCAATATTAGTGTTAACCAAGAGTAATTCACAATTTGTCTCAAAAATTGCACATAACACACAGCATATAGAATCATTAAATTTTACTCAAATCCAAAAATAATTCAAACATCAACCATAAAATCGTTATTGACTCTTAACATCCGTCTTACCACAATCCATTAATCTGAACATCCAGATGATTTTATGCACAATATTCATGAATACAAGTCTTGGCCTCTAAAAAATAATAAATCGCGTGACGTCTATCACAAAAACAAGCTCCATATGCTTACATTTCAAACCACTCTCCACTATTGTAGAAAAATCACACTACATTGGATCAAAAGGTCTTTAATAAGCTTGTAACGTTAGGCTAAGGTAAAGGCTAAAGAAGAATGAGAAAGATTCACAAGTAAAAGAGCTCAATCTCTTAGCTTTAAACACAATCACTTTAAGCACTTGATAACCTTTACTTCTGCACCCAACTCTTTCAACCATTTTTCGAGCATTTCTTTCAACAAATCACCATTTTTTTTTCTTTTTCTTTCTTTCTTATTTCTTTGCCATAATTCATCATTTTTTTTTATTTTGGCATATAACCATTCACCTTCTTTTTCATCATTATTATTATTATTATTATTTTTTTTTTATCTTTTCCACAACCCCCAACTTATCTCCTTTAATGTACTTGGGTTGTGGTAGTGATATTTTTTCATATTTCCACCCTTATTCCTTTTAAGTGCTTCTCACAACATGTATATAACTGAGTTCTTTTAAAAGAAATGTAAGAATAAAATATTTTTTGGCTCATAAAGGTAAGTAAATGGTTTATCCAAAGAAACAAGGCTCAATTTTTTTCTTTTCAAGAAAAAGACTCAAATAGGTGACTAGTGATAAATATAACAATTGTAGGTTTGAAAGGCTCAAACGGTTCAAAAATGGCCTATGTCATATCCTAAGTAGTGTGCATTCTAGGAATTCGCCTCAAGTGGTTATCAAGTAAGTTCTAGAGCTTGTCGAGACCACAAAAATATTCACAAAATAATCATATATAAAACTTTTCTAAATGTTTAAGACTAATCATACAATCTTACCACAAACTAGAGTCTCAAACCAGATCAAGATTGATACTTAAATTAATTTCAAACCGAAGCAAGATTTAACTACTTCTGAATGCTATATGCTATCTCAATTAAGTTTATATCATTGACATGTAAATTGACTCTAAAGCTAACACGAAGCATGCTAGACACACATAAAGATGACACCAAGCAATTCAACGGTTCAAAAATGTTCAACAGTTATATAAAAAAAAATGTGTTTCCTCCTCCTCCACCCCAAACCGAAAATAAGCATTGTCCTCAATGTAAAAGCAAAAATTAAGGAAACTCCCTGTTTAACCAAAGGTGAGTGGAGTAAAAAAAAATCGTGCACGACCAATTGAACCGCATGCTCAACTTCTTATTGAAGATCTGATCTACAACATAGAACACATAAAAAGTAGGCAACTGCGGTGTACCATAGGGTGTTAGCACACTAAAATTTAATCATTAAAATGGACTAAAAAAAAGTAAAAAAAACAAAACAAAAGAAAGAAAAATAAAAGTAACTACGTACCTGTGTTGTGTGGTCAGGATGCGTAGACGGGATCCATAAGCGGAATGTCTTCCACTTCCGAATCTGATCTATCGACTAAGATCTTAAGTCGTTGACCATTGACTTTGAAAATTCGACCATCCCTAGTATCTTCAATTTCTACCGCCCCATTTTCAAAAACAGTTTTCACTACAAAAAGGCCGGTCCACCTCGACCGAAGTTTTCCAGGATGCTTATGGAGCCTAGATTTGTATAAGAACACCCGATCATTAGGTTTAAATGTTTTCCTCAAAATGTTTTTATCATGGAATATTTTCATTTTAGACTTATAGATCCTAGAGCTCTCATAAGCATCGTTTCTTAACTCCTCTAACTCGGTCAATTGATATTTCTGAAGCTTACTTGCTTCTCCTATGTCAAAGTTAAAAGATTTGATTGCCCAATACGCTCGATGCTCAAGCTCTACAGGTAAGTGGCAAGGCTTTCCAAAGACAAGCCGATAAGGTGACATACCTAAGGGAGTTTTAAAAGCTGTACGGTAAGCCCAAAGCGCATCAACTAGTCTCAAAGACCAATCTTTGCGATCCGGATTAACCGTTTTTTCTAGAATTTGTTTAATCTCCCTATTAGCGAGCTTTACTTGCCCACTCGCCTGAGGATGATAGGCAGTCAAAATTTTATGTAACACCCCATACTTTCTCATCAAAGCTTCAAAAGAACGGTTGCAAAAATGTGTACCTCGATCACTAATTATAGCACGTGGCGTACCAAATCGAGATAACACATTTTCTTTAAGAAATTTAATTACCGTTCTATTATCATTGCTTCGGCAAGCTGCTGCCTCTACCCATTTAGATACATAGTCTATGGCCACGATGATATAAAGGTATCCGAAGGAAGGAGGAAAGGGTCCCATAAAATCGATGCCCCAACAATCAAATATCTCAATTACCAAAATAGGGTTTAAGGGCATCATATTTCGACGAGACACAGCTCCTAACTTTTGACACCTTTCACATGAGCGACAATAGGTGTTTGCATCTTTAAACAAGGTAGGCCAATAAAATCCACACTGCAAAATTTTTGCAGCGGTTTTTTTCATTGAAAAGTGGCCTCCACAAGCGTGGGAGTGACAAAATTCTAAGATGCTGGCAATCTCTTCATTAGGGATGCAACGCCTCAAAATTTGGTCAGGGCAGTACTTGAAAAGATAGGGGTCATCCCAATAAAAATTACATACCTCATACAAAAATTTCCTCTTGTCATGAGCGCTCCAATCCATAGGTATCGCACCTGTGGCCAAATAATTCACAATGTGAGCAAACCATGGTAAAGAATTAACAGAGAGTAGATGCACATCAGGAAAGTCATCCTTAATTGACGTGTCATCGCAAGTGTCCTCAAATGTGAGCCTTGAGAGATGGTCAGCTACTACGTTCTCTACTCCTTTCTTGTCCTTGATAGTAATGTTAAATTCTTGTAGGAGTAGGATCCATCGTATTAAGCGTGCCTTAGCATCCTTCTTTGTAAGAAGGTACTTGAGAGCCGCATGATCTGTAAAAATGAGGATAGGAGAACCAATTAAATATGCACGAAATTTATCTAAAGCAAATACTACAGCTAGCAATTCTTTTTCAGTTGTGGAGTAATTCATCTGAGCACTATTCAAAGTCTTACTAGCATAGTAAATGACAAAAGGTTTTCCCTCTCTTCGCTGTCCAAGAACAGCACCTACAGCGTAGTCACTAGCATCACACATGATTTCAAAGGGTAAATTCCAATCAGGTGACTGCATTATAGGTGTTGAAGTAAGCTTGCCAATCAGTGTTTTAAAGGCCTCTTGACAAGCTTGAGTCCATTCAAATGGGGCATCTTTAATTATGAGGGCACATAGTGGTCTAGATATGTTGGAAAAATTTTGTATAAACCTCCTATAAAAACCAGCATGACCCAGGAAAGATCTCACATTCTTTATTGTCTTAGGTGTAGGTAATTTAGAGATTAATTCAATCTTAGATTGATCAACCTCTATTCCTCTAGAAGAGACAATATGTCCTAAGACAATGCCAGATGGTACCATGAAATGGCATTTTTCCCAGTTTAAAACCAATTCTTTTTCCTCACAACGAATTAATACTTTTTTCAAATTCATCAAGCATGTATCAAATGAAGATCCAAAAACAGTCAGGTCATCCATAAAAACCTCCATGCAATTTTCAATCATGTCACTAAAAACGCTCATCATACAACGTTGAAAAGTGGCAGGGGCATTACATAATCCAAATGGCATTCTACGAAAAGCATAAGTGCCAAAAGGACAAGTGAAAGTGGTTTTGTCCTGGTCTTCTAATGCAATTTCAATTTGATAATAACCAGAATAACCATCTAAGAAACAGTAAAAATGATGGCCAGCTACACGCTCAAGAATTTGATCAATAAAAAGAAGTGGGAAATGGTCTTTCCTGGTGGCAGTATTTAATTTTCTGTAATCAATGCACATACGCCACCCAGTCACAAGTTTAGTAGGGACTAACTCTCCTAGGTCATTCATTACCACAGTGACTCCAGACTTTTTGGGAACGACTTGCGTAGGACTTACCCATTTACTATCAGCTATGGGGTATATAATACCCGTATCTAATAGTTTCAGTACTTCATTCTTCACTACTTCTTTCATAGTGGGGTTAAGTCTACGTTGAGGGTCTCTACGAGGACTGGTTCCTTCATCCAAATTTATTTTATGGGAGCAGATCAGGGGACTAATTCCCTTCAAATCAGCCATGCTCCATCCTAAGGCTGATTTATGTGCAATTAAGGTCTGAATCAGTTTCTCATGTTGGGTCTCAGATAATTCAGATGAAATAATAACAGGAAAGGTATCACCTGGACCGAGAAATGCATGCTTTAAACCCTTAGGTAGTGGCTTCAAGTCGATTTTAGGTGCTGCCACTCTTGAGAGGGTTTGTTTTTCACTTCTTTCAAGCAACTCTTCGAACCTTGGTTGCCATGGGCGGGTGTCATAATCCTGAGATTTGTCAAAAACAGCACAAATATCCATTACATTAGTTTTATCATCAAATAAATCAATCTCAGAATTAACAAGAAAATTCTTAAGAGGATCAAAATCATGAGCCATGGAAACTCCCTCATCAATGAGTGACTCGAGCATATATAGCTGGTGGTTTTCATCCTCATCTTCGGGCTGTTTTGCAACATTGAAAATGTTCACTTCTAGGGTCATATTTCCAAAAGACAGCTTCATGAGTCCATTCCTGCAATTAATCAGAGCATTTACAGTAGCAAGGAAAGGTCTACCCAAAATCAAAGGAATTTTCGAGTTAGTGTCAACTGCATAAGTTGTATCAAGGATTAGGAAATCAACAGGATAGTAAAATTTATCAATCTGAATCAACATATCCTCTACCACACCCCGGGGTACTTTGACTGAACGGTCAGCCAACTGTAACACTACACCGGTTGGTTTGATTTCCCCTAAACCTAGCTGTACATAAATGGAAAATGGCATTAGGTTCACACTAACTCCTAGATCTAGTAAGGCTTGTCCAACCTCATGATTTCCAATGCTGCAAGCAATGGTAGGACAGCCTGGATCCTTGTATTTTGGGGGAATTCTTTCCTCAATTAAAGCACTAACTTGCTCAGTTAGGAATGCAGTTTTCTTGACATGGTGTCTCCTCTTAATTGTGCATAAATCTTTAAGAACTTTTGCATAAGTAGGAATTTGTTTAATCACATGCAAAAGGGGAAGATTAAGTTTCATTTGCCTTAAGTTCTCTAAGATTTCATTGTTTAAGTCCAGATTTTTCTTGTTTGACCTTAAGGCTTGAGGGTATGGTGCCTTAACAGGACTTTGGGTCACTTCAGGGTCTTTGGTCAGTTCAGTATCACTACTAGTTTGACCCTTTTCCACATTCTCGGATACATTCATTGGTGGGATGTGTAGTGACTTACCACTTCGGGTCACAATGGCATTTACATCTTTCAGATTTTCTTGTGCCATATGTTGACCCTGAGATACGGATTGAGCTTGGGAAGGGAACTTACCTCGCTCAGTCACACTTGAGGAGCTTATTAACTTAGACACTTGGCTCATAGTTTCTCTATTCTCTTCCATCACCTGTGTAAATAATGCCTCAAACCTTTGGTTTGTCTTACCTTTTGCCTATATAAAGGCCTGTAAGGTGTCTTCTAAGGAGTTCCTAGATGATGAGGGTGCATGATAAGGTGCAGGGGATGATCTAGGGGGCTGCATATGCTGGTTTTCAGATTTTCAGCTGAAGTTGGGGTGATTTCGCCACCCCGGGTTATAAGTGTTAGAGAAAGGTGCAGGAGGCTTCTTGTACATGCTTAAGGCATTACATTGTTCCTCATACGCCCCTCTCATATCAAAAAATGTGGAACACTCATTGGCGAGATGATCTACCCCGCCACACACAAAGCACGGCTCTAAAGACTCGGTATGATTAGCCACATGTGTTTGCTTTGAGCCCTTAGTTTTAAATGCATCAAACTCGCTAGTGAGCATTTTGACTTTAGCTTTCAGGTTGTCCTCTTCCCTAAGATGGTATATTCCTCCTCCACTAGGGTTTCCTACAGGTCGTGACCTATTCGTGCTTTCAATAGCACTAGGTCCAGTCCATGTATGAGCTTTCTCAACAAGCTCATTGAGGTATTCCATAGCCTCATCGGGGTCTTTTTGCAGAAATCCCCCATTTCACATTATCTCTACAAATTGGCGTTCTCTATAGGTAAGACCCTCATAGAAATAGCTTACTAAACGCCAATTTTCATACCCATGGTGCGGGCACATACTTAACAGCTCTTTAAACTTCTCCCAATACTGGTACAAAGTCTCATTTTCCTTTTGTGCAAAGGTGGAGATTTGTCTTTTCAACGCATTAGTCTTATGTTGAGGGAAGTACTTGTTAAAGAAGGCTCGAGTCATTTCAGTCCACGACCCAATAGATCGTGGTCTTAGTGAGTATAGCCAACTCTTAGCTTTATCCTTCAAAGCAAAAGGAAAGAACTTAAGTCGCACAATATCAGCAGTTGCGCCTTGATCATGGAAAGTTGCGACTACTTCCTCAAACTCCCTAATGTGTACATACGGGTTTTCATTTTCTATGCCATAAAATGTAGGGAGTAACTGTATCATCCATGTCCTAAGATCTAGTTGGGGAATGTTGGCTGGAAATAGGATGCAAGATGATGTGGTTGTGCGTGTAAGGTGGAGGTAATCCTGAAGGGTCCTATTAGGTTGATCCTCGTGTTCACTCATTTCCTCAAGACTAGATGGACTATCAAACAAAGGGTTTAAAAAGTTGCCTTCTGACTCTAACACAGGCCTACAAGCAAATCTACCCAAAGTGTCCCTATATCTGGGCATGCAAGTTCACAAAATACTAGAAATCCTATAAAAAGAAAGAATAAAATAAAATAAATTAATGCAGTGGGCTAAAAGAAGGAACAAAGTTACCGCCTTTACAGCTACTGAAAAGAAAAACTATTTACAACTCTTCTACCATCATGGCAAAAGTTGACAAACTTCTTTGTACTTAAGCGCGTTTCTCCGGCAACGGCGCCAAAATTTGATTACGCCCAAAACATAACGCGATTATTGTAGTATAGTTTTGGGGTGTCGATTCCACAGAGAAACAAGTTAATTACAAAATAAGGTGCAAACCTCAACACAAACAATAAAAGATTAAAAGGATAAAATCTGAGTTGTTTTGAGGAAAGGGTAATTGTGTAAATAGGTTTGAAATATAATTAAAAATGACAAGGTTCCGAGAATCCTCCCTAGGCTCGTTGCTCTAATCCTAACTTGATTCAGTTGTTTTTGTCTTGATTGCGAGTTTCACATCCCAAACAGGCAATCGGAAAATATTCAATTAAAGTGCAACTATAAATCCTAATGTAATTGTTATGAATTATTCTCTACTTTCATGCACACATGACCCAACTTATAAATTATCAAAAGACGATGATATATCTAACGACAATACCGCAGCAATGGACAAATCTATAAAAGAGATCTACCGGACTTAATCACACCCAAACAGATACACATAAGAAAAACATGACTGAACTTATATGGAAAAGAAGCATGCAATCACCGGACTAATAAAAATCTACTAATTAAATTAAAGAATAAAACATAACAATATTTAATGAAAATAATACCAAACTACAACTGAATCAAATAAAAGAAATAAGAACAACTACACCTAGGGATTCATCCATTCGTCTTGCTTGAAGACTAGCTGCTCATGGAGCTCATGCTTCCTTGAGTTGCCTCCGGCCTCTCAACGATCATCTTCTCGGTAGCGAAAGCTTCAGCGATTCCTCAGCTTGCCTTCAAAATTATACTTTCGGATTCGTCCTAAAGGCCCTCTGGATTCACTCTCTGATGTATTCAGATGAGCTCCGATTGAATGATCCAAAAGCTGAAACAGAGGAGGTCTTATATAGGCAAACACCTGGAGTGCTGTGTGTTAACCATCCGATATGGGATACTGTCCGGGTGCGCTCGATCGCAGCTCTAGTGCGCTCGATCGCACTTGCGCTCGATCGCAGGTTAGTGCGCTCGATCGCATGCGCGCTGAAACGAATCTTGGTCGATGTGGGACGTGCGCTCGATCGTCCTGCTGTTGCGCTCGATCGCACTGCTTGCAGAGTAGTTTAATCGATGTGGGATGTGCGATCGATCGCACTGTAGGCAGCAGTCCATCTTGTATCTCTGGGAGTGTGGGCTCTTGGTGCTTTAAACAACGATTGTTTTTTCTTGAACTCAAAGTACCTGAAAATACACTGAAATAAGTCAGTGGTCCAATAATATCACTTTAGAGTTATTAATATATAAAAGCACAATAAAGACCGAGATCAATCATAAAATGCTAACAATTAACCACTGTTGAGGTGCATTTTATGACTCTCATCAGGCACTAATATGTTAAACCACCGATTTTGAAACCAGATTTTAACACTCAGACAGTAAACTAATAACGTTACGACACATATGAAAGCTCCACTAGTAACAGACCATTTTACCACAAAAATCACTAGCAAGTGATAGAAAACACTGGCGAGTGAAAATGTCCGAATTTGTGTGGAGTGTTAAAGTTGGGTGTCAAATTTCGAGTGTCAAAAAATCAATCCCGGGCATGCTAACGCACAAGTCCTCCATGCATAGCATCTATATGATGTTACAACCAAACTGCATACAAAATTCTAAGGGGGATTCAAGGCCATCGTTCCTTAACTTTGTTAAAAGATGCCAACAATGTATTTTGATATTTGGAAACTTACATCACATGCCATACAGAATAAGCAGACAATTTTCTCACACTACATTACACATTGAATATTTGTGTGACATTCATATATTTATTGAGGATTCCTTGGTAAAACCAAAGACATACTACATGGCAGTGGTCACAATCAAATATATTTGCGGAGAAACTTGAGGATTAGCTGATTCACCTCGTCCGGTGACTGCTCCTGAACAAAATGAGTTCCTTCAGGCAAATGTATGATGTCCAAATCAGGAACAAATTCCTTCACCTTTCCGCTCTTAATGTAGTCCTCCATCCCTGGAAACTTGAGGACATAATCTTTGCCACCCATGATCAGCAGGGCAGGAACTTTAACTATTAGGTCCATTATGCCGAAATCTTCATTGAATGACCTACAAAAGCATAAATCAAATTGTTAGGAAGTAGTATTGACCTACAACTCAGTAGAACTCTACACAGATGCTGTCACCATTCTACCGAACTCTACATAGACATAAAGCAAGCAAGGAACTCATCTGTAGCAACAGCATACCTATATGGGACTTGCAATGCAGTTTGGAATCCAGACTTCTCATACAAAGCCCCATATGTTGCAAGATCTTCCTCCGTGAACCAAGGAGGAAGAGGAGTAGAGGCATCCACCAAGTCCATGATCTCCTGGTTCTCCGCAGCTATTGGTATTTCACTCCTGGAGAAGAGGATATAGATATTCCTTACAACCGTTTTAGGATCAAACCGGCCAAAATCAGCTTCTGCTCGTCCAGGTTCCTATATGAATGTACGAAGAAAATATAACTTACAACAAGGTAATGGCATTTTCCTATTATCAACAACCTGAAAAGCTATGAATGTTCATGAATACCCGCCATCTTAATATGTAAAATCCTTCAGGGAGGTGTTTATGGTACTCCACAGGTCTTGGGGGAACAAATGGTACTCCCATTGTTACAATCCCAGAAACCCTCTCTGAGTGGAGAAGAGCAAACAGGTAAGCAGGCCAGGCTCCAAAATCTTTTGCAACAAGAAACACCTACGCTCATAGAGAGCAAGCACGAAACAAGTGAAACCAAGAATCAATAACTTGATAATTTTTTTTACACAATTTCTTATGCTAAATTCATTGTCATTGTAAAGCACTACTAATTCCCAACCCTTTCTATTCGCATCCTTGTCACATTTGCAACTTCATACATTTTGCAATTACATAATTAATAATTCAAGAATAAGAGGAAGTATGATTTTAAAACATGCTTCATTTTAAAAGCTTACTAGCAAAAATTGTGAACATAAGTGCCATTAAATCCAAAACTCGTTGGCTATATAAACTTTTCTCAAGAAGCATGCCTTGCGCTTTTCTTACTTATCCAAAAAAAAATGCCTTATGTTTTTCTTTAAAAAATCAAATAATTAAAAATAACATCTTTTTTAGTTTATAATTAATGAACCATCAATGTATAGATTCCATACACTATCAACGTAGCATAAGTTTTGCCACCCCATTGATATGTAAAACTTAATTTTTACAAGGTCTTGTAAATAAATATTAGACTTTGCTAAGGGAAGATACCTGTATATATTTTTTACAGTATAGTAGTATATTTTACTTTTCTTCCTTTTCTCTTCATCAGTTTTTATTTCAAGGAAAAAATTACAAATTCATTGGCCACGGTTCTGATTCGTCCTGATACAAATAGAAGTACAATTAGGGAGCATGTCAAGTGAATAAGAGATTAGTTAGTCTGTTAATACTTGGTTAATAGTTTGTTAATTAGTTAGGTAGTTAGAATGGTAGTTGTTTACTCGTTCTATTCATCCCTCACAGCCTATATAAGGCATTATGCATCCATTTGTAGAATCAGACAATAAACAAAAAAACCTTTTAGTTTGTAATTTCTCTCTTTTCTCTCTATTTTCTTAGGGGTTTGGTCACTAACCATTAAGTAGTACAAATTATCTTCATCTTTCTTACAATTCACCATCAAAATCCATATTCATCTCCATTACCACCAAGATCATCACCCACCCAAAATCTAGCCCGTAACATTTGGTGCTTTCATTGTCCCCTTAATTTCTTCCATTCTTCAAGTTTTCTCAATTCACATTCATGGAACACCTACTCCGCAAACACAATACATTGGTTTTATATGCAATGGAACAACAAAATCCATATGATCCAATGATCCCACAAATTGAAGAAGAAATTTCTAAGGAGAGGGAATGGATCCAAAGTATTGATTTGGATACTTTTGATTTTGACAATCATGATCCTACACGACTACAACAACAAAAAGAAACGATGCGACTTGGTTCGGGTGTTTCTAGTATTGAGGAAATTCAAGATTTTCTCTCTACTCCCTCTTTATCGTCTCAACAAGAAGAAAGGGAGATGATCAAGATTGGAGCCGAAGAAGAAGTAGATGATACCTATATTCAAGATTCTACAGTAAATGAGGTCGAAGTCAACCGAATACAAACAAGAATTGGTGGGTCATTATGCACAAAAGATGCAGCAAGTTCAAATTCTTGAAGAAGAAAATGTGGCATATCAACAGGTTGTTATTGAGCATGGTGTTGCACCCAAGTTTGTTCAACTTTGGGTCCCTTCAAGTGATGATGATGTGCATGTTCAAGTTTGGGCATTAGGTAATGATGATGTTGATTCTTCAAGTTCTAAAGATCTTGTTCTTGATAATTACCAAGGTATTGTTTCGACTAATACATTTCCATTGTGGGATCTTGGTAGATTTGATATTGAAGAACCAAATGGTGGGGGACGTGGTGGAGGCCATCAAGGTTATGGCGGCAGTATGAATACAATTGATGGTCTCAAATAAAAGGTCTTTCTTTCAGAAGCTATTGATGAACAGCTCTTTTTGACAGATGAAAGGATTGTGAATTGCAAACCAATAACAGATTCTTTAATAGAACTTGGGAAATTTGAGAGAGTTTCGCTGGAGTGAACTACCAGAGAAGATGAATTATGTGATGCCAGTTACATAAAGGACCATCTGGAGGTTCACTAAACATGGTTCACTGTAAAGAAAAAACAGCAATAAGTTTCCTTTTTATTTTCTTGCGTGGAGGCAATTCCAATGGAAGAACCTCCAGGTCTTGATTCTATGTGCTATTACCCATACATGAAGCACAAAATTGATGCTACCCAGAGAGTTGAAAGCCTTGGGATCTTGATTGAGGCTTGCGATGTCTTTCTTCTTGGTAATGGTCTGATTGGATACTTAGCTTTGGGGATATTTTCACACATGTATGAGACTGAATCGTTCCCGGTTGATCATGGTGAAATTGATTATTGGAATGAAGGCATTATTTGAACCTTGAGAACAAGGTTGGACAATGTACAATTAGAGAGCATGTCAAGTGAATAAAAGATTAGTTAGTTTGTTAATAATTGATTAATAGTTTATTAATTAATTAGGTAATTAGAATGGTAGTTGGTTTCTCATTGTATTCATTCTCCTAATCTATATAATGCATTGCAATCCATTTGTAGAATCAAGCAGTAAACAAGAAATCTTTTAGTATGTAATTTTTCTCTTTTCTCTCTATTTTCTAAAGGGTTTGACCACTGGCTATTAAACAGTGCCAATTATCTTCATCTTCCCTTCACCGTCAAAATCCATATTCATCTCCATTACCAAGAATCACCATCCATCAAAAATCTAGTCCTTAACACGTCCCCTATGACTCTGAAATTAAGTACCTTTGCAAACTTTTAGCAAATCATCAGTAGAAAATATCATCTTATTTAATCAAATTTGATAAACAAATTGCAGCAGAAATGCAAAAAGCGACCACTTTCATTAAACGAATTTGTACCAAACGACGCCATCAAACTAAGGAATTGGGGATTCAAGGCGTTTACAGAGGTACCCACATTTCTTTATCCAATTCCAAAAAATAAAAGTTGCAGATTTTATATAATTCTCGTTATTGGTTTCTGGTTGACCAAACTAACCTTATTAAGCCCAAGGTAATCCAGGATAGCGAGGAGATCGCTAATGGTATCAGCAAACGTGGTCTTTTCGGGTTCCTGGGGCGGGTCGGACAGGCCGTACCCTCTGAAATCGGGCGCAATAGCCCGAAACCCCGCGTTCGCTAGAGCGACCATCTGGTGGCGCCACGAGTACCATATCTCGGGGAATCCGTGCAGGAACACGACCACGTTGGTACCTGCTTATTTAAAAAAAAAGGAAAAGAAAAACGGACGGTGAGTGATTAAGATCAGTAAGTAATCGGTGCCGGTGTATTGTAAAAAGAACGTGGAGGTGAGGGTTGAGTAACGCCACTTATAACGGAAAACCGGTCTGACCTGTTCCGGTTTCGGCGACGTGAAGTTTTAGTCCTCTTACATTGATGAATTTGTGTTGCATTTGGTCCATTTTTTAAGATTTCCAAGAAAGCGGAGATTTGAAGAAAGAGAGTAAGAGACCAACGCTGAAAAAGCCAAGAAGAATCAATATTAAGTAAGAACTTAGCTTTAAAAAAATTATTTTAGGTAAATTACATTATCTTAACAAAAAAAATTTAAATTTAGTATTCATTTTAAATTATCAATTTTTATTATTAAAAAAATCAAAATATTTTTTTAAAAAAAATAAAATTTTAATTAAATGTTATTTTCATCAAAGTATTATTAATGTAAAAATATTTTCAAGTGATTATGATAAGTTTAATAATTTTATTTATCAATTTAGGTTATTTGAATTCATATTTTTCTTAAAAAAAATTAAAACATGCAATGTTATTTTAATTTTTAAAATAAAAAATTTCGTCTTTGTTTTTTATTTTATGATAATCTTTGATATTCACTTATATGAGATATTAGGCTATTTAATTTTATAAAAAAAATATATATCAACAAATTTTTCATTTAAAATAATTCATTTTTTATGATGGTTTTTTATTTTCATTTAGTTGGGGATGTGATATACAATGATATTATAATATATTTTTAAAATATAAAATATATGAAGCAAAAATTGTTTAATACTTTATAATATAAATTTAAAATATTCTTTTAACAATTTTTGAAGAAGAACAATGATAAGTTTCTTTTAAAAAAAACCCTAAAAATTCTTTGTTAAATATGTTCTATGCCTAATACTTATATTAAAAAAAATAGAATTTATGATACCTCAAGGTACTTTGATCATTATAAAAAGTAATATTCAGTTAAAATTTTGATTCTTTAAATGATTTTATTTTAGGGTTTGATGATGAAAATTAGTGTTTAAGATTGAATTGTGAGTTTTAAAAAAAATTTGATATATTAATGTCATTTCAGTAAATTTGAAAATAGTTTTACAATATAATTTACCCAATTATTTAAATATATAATTTTAAATTTTAAATATAGTAAATATATACCTCCTTATATTTATTTTCAGCAACCGACAGAGGAAGGACAATTGAGGTATTAAAAAATTATTAGAGTGGTAAAATTGGATTGATAAGGTACCATCATTTAAGCTTCTTTTATAAAAAAATAGATTCTAAAAAATTGAATGCAGAAACTCTACGATTGTTTTATTAAATACTAAACATATTTTAACTTCATGGTTGTATTAAAATTTATTTTAAAAACTCTTTTGACAATCAAAAGTTGAAATTACAATTAAGCCCAACGATAGATAAATCTGTTTTTGTTTTATTTAAAAGAAGGTATGTGCTGCAGGGTTACGGCTCATGTGATGACATTTGATGTGGGAGCAGTACTTGAAGATGCTGATCATGAGTTTCAGGCGCCTGCTAACTGTTTTGGGAAGGTTGAGGAGGAGAAAACGAGCCCAGTACTTGAATCTGCTGTAAGTGATATCATGGCAGGTTGATGAGGAGGGTGTTCAATAATATAATGGGGCAGTGTTAGTTGTAATTATCATCATGAATTGAAGTTTTTGTTTTTTGCTTGATATTCCTTTAGCAAATTACAAACTCCACATTCTTGCTGTTGTTTATCCATTGAGAAATAATTTGGGGATTTAATTTGCCACAGGAACAGACATTTCAATAGTTTTGTTTGTGAACTGAAATCACCTTTGAAGCTATTATGTTTGTTAGTTTGTTGTCAATTTTTTTGTTTTTATAGGATTGGGAGTGGAGGATTTGAACTTGAGAACTATTCAGAGAAGAGACGTAGTTACCAATTGGGATTTTCTCAAAACACAGTTGGCAGAGATTTGGTTACCAATTGGGCAATCCAAACCACAATTTGTTGCTAATTTGGTACAATGCATAGATTTTCTTTTGAAAACATTGAGATATCTTGCATTTCGCTTCGATTTGAAGTTCTCCTCCGGCCCGAAATATTTTGGAGTGATTTTAAAAAGAAAGAAAATTAAGATTTAATTCAAAAAGTAGAGCGTGTTAGTTGGGGTTTGAAAACACAGACTTTACCGTCAATTTTTACATTCTTCGTCTTTAATAGTAAATTTCTCTCGTCTCCTATAGATGTAAGCCTAATCAACCGAATTACATAAATCTTGTGTCTTTTATTTTTATGTGATTGTTTTGATTACTGTTTCGCTATTTCTTTTGGTTACTTTTATCAATCTCATTACAACATAAAATTTAATTCATAAAAAAATTGATGGCTTAAAAATTCGACTCTGAACTTCAAACACCCAAACACACATATTTGATACAAGCGAATCCTAATTGAATTCCTGGATTTGTCAGTCATTTTTCGTTGCACTCGTTGAGCCGAATCTGAACATTGAAGATTGACTAGGTAATATATGATAGAGAAGATATCTACATTGGAGAACCAAAAACAGATTTTTCATATGATATTGCAAAGTTACAAGCTGCAAGGTTTTCTTTGGAGATGGGTCCACCAATCCATGTGGTTGTCATTAAATTTCACTTCTACATTAGAGATGCATATGTTCTGACAAATTGTTTTCAGATCAAATCTGCCAATGTCTGCCTCAGCTCGTCCAAGTTCCTAGGATGGGTTTGAGGCAATTGGCAAATAATTGCAAATCTCATTGCTGTCAGATGGAGAAGAGAGTAGATAAACAGGCCAGGACTCCAAATCTTTGCCAATAAGAACAGCTGCCCTAAACCTGAGACTGCAATTTTTTTTGATGTACCATGTGGCACGCCACGGGCACTAATATGTTAACCACCGATTTTGAAACCAGATTTTAACACTCGGACAGTAAACTAATAACGTTACGACACATATGGAAGATCCCCTAGTAACGGACCATTTTACCACAAAAATCACTAGCAAGTGATAGAAAACACTGGCGAGTGAAAATGTCCAAATTTGTGTGGAGTGTTAAAGTTGTGTGTCAAATTTGGAGTGTCAAAAAATCAATGCTGGGCATGCTAATGCACAAGTCCTCCATGGATGGCATCTATATGATGTTACAACCAAACTGCATACAAAATTCTAAGGGGGATTCAAGGCCATCGTTCCTTAACTTTGTTAAAAGATGCCAACAATTTATTTTGATATTTGGAAACTTATATCACATGCCATACAGAATAAGCAGACAATTTTCTCACACTACATTACACATTGAATATTTGTGTGACATTCATATATTTATTGAGGATTCCTTGGTAAAACCAAAGACATACTACATGGAAGTGGTCACAATCAAATATATTTGCGGAGAAACTTGAGGATAAGCTGATTCACCTCATCTGGTAACTGCTCCTGAACAAAATGAGTTCCTTCAGGCAAATATATGATGTCCAAATCAGGAACAAATTCCTTCACCTTTCCGCTCTTAATGTAGTCCTCCATCCCTGGAAACTTGAGGCTATAATCTTTGCCACCCATGATCAGCAGGGCAGGAACTTTAACTATTAGGTCCGTTATGCCGATATCTTCATTGATTGACCTACAAAAGCATAAAATCAAATTGTTAGGAAGTAGTATTGACCTACAACTCAGTAGAACTCTACACAGATGCTGTCACCATTCTACCGAACTCTACATAGACATAAAGCAAGCAAGGAACTCATCTGTAGCAACAGCATTACCTATATGGGACTTGCAGTGCAGTTTGGAATCCAGACTTCTCATACAAAGCCCCATATGTTGCAAGATCTTCCTCCGTGAACCAAGGAGGAAGAGGAGTAGAGGCATCCACCAAGTCCATGATCTCCTGGTTCTCCGCAGCTATTGGTATTTCACTCCTGGAGAAGAGGATATAGATATTCCTTACAACCGTTTTAGGATCAAACCGGCCAAAATCAGCTTCTGCTCGTCCAGGTTCCTATATGAATGTACGAAGAAAATATAACTTACAACAAGGTAATGTCATTTTCCTATTATCAACAACCTGAAAAGTTATGAATGTTCATGAATACCCGCCATCTTAATATGTAAAAGCCTTCAGGGAGGTGTTTATGGTACTCCAAATGTCTTGGGGGCACAAATGGTGCTCCCGTTGTTACAATCCCAGAGACCCTCTCTGAGTGGAGAAGAGCAAACAGGTAAGCAGGCCTGGCTCCAAAATCTTTTGCAACAAGAAACACCTATGCTCATAGAGAGCAAGCACGAAACAAGTGAAACCAAGAATCAATAGCATGATAATTTTTTTTACACATTCTTATGCTAAAGTCATTGTCATTGTAAAGCAATACTAATTCCCAACCCTTTCTATTCGCATCCCTGTCACATCTGCAACTTCGTACATTTTGCAATTACATAATTAATAATTCAAGAATAAGAGGAAGTATGATTTTAAAACACGCTTCATTTTAAAACCAAGCTTACTGGTAAAAATTGTGAACATAAGTTCCATTAAATCCAAAACTTGTTGGCTATATAATACTTTTCTCAAGAAGCATGCCTTGCGCTTTTCTTACTTATCCAAAAAAAATGCCTTATGTTTTTCTTAAAAAAATCAAATTCTTAAAAATAACATCTTTTTTAGTTTATAATCAATGAACCATCAATGTATAGATTCTATACACTATCAACGAAGCATAAGTTTTGCCACCCCATTGATATGTAAAACTTAATTTTTACAAGGTCTTGTAAATAAATATTAGACTTTGCTAAGGGAAGATACCTGTATATAGTTTTTACATTATAGTAGTTTATTTTACTTTTCTTTCTTTTCTCTTCATGCGTTTTTATTTCAATGAAAAAATTACAAATTCATTGGTTAGTATAAGTACAACTAGAGAGCATGTCAAGTGAATAAGAGATTAGTTAGTTTGTTAATAACTGGTTAATAGTTTATTAATTAATTAGGTAGTTAGAATGGTAGTTGATTACTCATTGTATTCATCATCGTAGTCTGTATAATGCATTGTAATCCATTTGTAGAATCAAACAGTAAACAAGAAATCTTTTAGTATGTAATTTCTCTATTTTCTAATTCATCTTCTCTACAATTCGCCGTCAAAATCCATATCGATCTCCATTACCACCGAGAATCACCATCCACCAAAAATCTAAGCAAATCATCAGTAGAAGAATATCATCTTATTTACTCAAATTTGATAAACAAATTGCAGCAGAAATGCAAAAAACAACCACTTTCATTAAACGAATTTGTACCAAACGACGCCATCAAACTAAGGAATTGGGGATTCAAGGCGTTTACAGAGGTACCCACATTTCTTTATCCAATCCCAAAAAAATAAAAGTTACAGAATTTATATAATTCTCGTTATTAGTTTCTGGTTGACCAAACTAACCTTATTAAGCCCAAGGTAATCCAGGATAGCGAGGAGATCGCTAATGGTATCAGCAAACGTGGTCTTTTCGGGTTCCTGGGGCGGGTCGGACAGGCCGTACCCTCTGAAATCGGGCGCAATAGCCCGAAATCCCGCGCTCGCTAGAGCGACCATCTGGTGGCGCCACGAGTACCATATCTCGGGGAATCCGTGCAGGAACACGACCACGTTGGTACCTGCTTATTTAAAAAAAAAGGAAAAGAAAAACGGACGGTGAGTGATTAAGATCAGTAAGTAAACGGTGCCGGTGTATTGTAAAAAGAGCGTGGAGGTGAGGGTTGAGTAACGCTACTCATGACGGAAAACCGGTCTGACCTGTTCCGGTTTCGGCGACGTGAAGGTTTAGTCCTCGTACATTGATGAATTTGTGTTGGATTTGGTCCATTTTTTAAGATTTCCAAGAGAGCGGAGATTTGATGAAAGAGAGTAAGAGACCAATACTGGAAAAGCCAAGAAGAATCAGCATTAAGTAAGAATTTAGCTTTAAAAAAATTATTTTAGGCAAATTACATTGCATTGCTTTCAAAAAAAATAATACTAATTTATCAGAAACAAATTTCACGATTCATTTTAAATTATTAACTAATTTAAAAGTATTTTTTAAAAAAATTAAAATTTTTATTAAATATTATTTTTCATCAAAATATCATTAATGTTAAAATATCTTCAAATGATTATGATAAGTTCAGTAATTTTATTTTTCTAAAAACAATTTACAATACAAATTTTTTGGTTATTTGAATTTGTATTTTTAAAAAAAAATTAGAACAATCAATGTTATTTTAATTTTTAAAATGAATTTTTTATTTATTTATAATGGTCTTTGATATTTACTTATTTGAGATATTATGATATTTAATTTTATAAAAATATATATTAATAAACTTTTTTATTTAAAATAATTTATTGTTTATGACGCAATTTTATTTTCATTTAGTTGAAGATGTGATATACAATGATATCATAATATTTTTTAAAATATAAAATATATAAAGTAAAAATTGTTTTATATAATATAATATAAATCCATTTAAAATATGTTTTTAACAATTTTTGAAAAAAACATTGATAATTTTTTTTAAAAAAATCTTAAAAATTACTTGTTAAATATATTCTATCTCTAATGCTTCTATTTAAAAATAATAGAATTTATGATACCTAAGGTATTTTAATTATAGTGAAAAATAATATCTAGTTAAAATTTTGATTTTTTAATTGTGTTTATTAAAAAAATTGGTATGTGAATGTCAAACTTGAAAATAACTTTACAATGTAATTTACTCAATTATTTAAATATATAATTTAAATTTTTAAACAGAGTAGAGATATACCTCCTTACATTTATTTTCAGCAGCCCCCAGAGGAAGGACAATTGAGGTATTAAAAAATTATTAGAAGGGTAAAATTGGAATGATAAGTACAATTCCTTAAGCCTCTTTTATATATAACGCACAATAGAAAGCTATCCTCCCATTCTGAACTATGCAGATCAAATTACCAAAATAAAAAATCAATCCCTACACTGACGCTGTGAGATTGTGCGCACCCTCGCTCGCGTTCTGTTGCGTCTCCAATTATCCAAGTAGGTACCTCTCTCTCTCTCTCTCTCTCTCTCCCTCTCTCCATGTTATGTGATTTCCATGATAGGCTTGTGTTCTTTGAAGATTCTTTCGAAAGACTTAATTTAATTTTTAGATAAAAAATTTGATGAAATATTCGCAATTTTTTATAATTGAGATGCATAAGAGCTTGAAGTTCTACAGAGCAATAGGCTTAGTATGAGGTGTTCAGAAAATTAGTGAATTTTTTTACAAGAGTATGATAGTAAAAAAAAGTGCAATAATTGGTTTCGTGGATGTACTATTTTAGTGGTATTAAACACAGATTTTAAAATTTTACCAAAAACATTAATACAGGTGTTTAAACGTGCAAGATTATCTATAGATTCTATTCTGATGAGTTGCATATGGTATTTTAGGTGCAAAGTAGGATTTATATAGCATCTTAAATTACACGCGTGTTGAAATGTTCTTTCAAGAGATTAGGCCATGTACATGCTACATACATGTAGCCAATGTTCGTGTTAACACGCGCGTATGCTCGTGTTAAATTTCATTCTTAACATTTCAATGGAAGTAATGAAAATTAAAGAAAAAGATAAATGTAAAAAGAAAATTGTGGTTTGCTTTGATGGTATAAATTTTCTTTGTTAAGAAACTTGTTATATTTGATTGTTTTCTCTTAATCTCATAAAATGTTTTATCTGCAATAAACTAAACTTAAAAATTATTTATCTTCCTATTCTCTAAGCATAAAAAATTAACCTCAAGGAAAAAGTTATCAAATATTTAATAATGGTTTACAAATCACAAGAAGAAATAAATAAAGTCTAAGCGGTATAGACTAACTTAATATAGAATAATACTTTAACATAATTTTCTTTTTCATTTATAATTTCATGTGTTACTGGAGGTATTTGAATGAATGGTATAGAGCCAATATATGGTTAGACAGGTCATGTTAGGCTTTCATAGAGATCTCTGCCGGATTTACAATTATAACCACTCTATTTTCTTGCCTAGTGGGCCCTGTCAAGTGATGCAACTGTGTGGATTGAAGATGTACCCCAAGTGAACTTGGGATCTCCTCTTCGGAGGAGAGGTATGGTTACCAATTGGGCTATGCCCAAGCCACAAGAAAAAGAAGAGATAGATATGACATTTTTTAGATTTACAATATCTATAAAATAATGAGAAAAAAATGAGAGGTTTTTTTAGAAGAAAATTGCTATATACATAATATATGTAAATTACAAAAGCAATCCAAGGCACAAAAAACTTAGAGCGGATTATGAGCATATCTGACTCTTGTTGATAAATGCATCTAATTGATTAGTGCTGTCTGCACCACAATTCTTCTACTGTTTATACTTCTCTTTCCTTGGCAATGGCATTGATTATCTTCTTCTGTAGAGGAAAAAAAAAATTAACAAAATACCACAGCATACAATTACACCATATCATGATATTATTAACTTAGAATGAAGTAAGAATCATTAAACAAACTGAAGGAAAACTCATTCTATGACAAAAAAGGAAAATATAAGCCAAAAAAATTACAAATCATTAAGAAACAGTCAAACACCAAGACAGCAAAACCAAAAGCCAAAATACAAATTTACTTGCCGCAAAAATCCCACATGCCACTAAGTCATGATTGTCAGATTATGGTAGAGGCAAGTGATAGAGGCACATATTTTTCAATCACTTGATTCGACTAAAACAAAATCTCCACCAAATCTCTCATATACTGTTGAAGAATATGTATTTAAAACCATAATAGATATTTGATGAAAGTAAAGAGGTTAGTTAGAATACGGGAACAGTAAAAACCGTTTCAAGTTTGAAAGTTGGAGTGAACTCGAAAAGTTTTAGTTATGGACACTCATGAAATTGACACTAGGTCTAATAAATGAAACTTGATTTGTCATGTGGTCTTTACATGGTTCATTAAGTTCAGAGATTGTGCCTCGTACTGATTGAAAAGAGAGACTTGAAACATTTGGTAAATGTCAATTGACTATCATGCCATCAATGTTATCAGCTTTGTAGTTAGTTTTTTTATACTTCATTGGAATTTCACAGCAAAGATTGATATCAATACACACGTACTTAAGAACTGGAACAGAACCGAATAAGACTATGATCTAATTGTATGTGAACACACGCTCAAAAGAAATTTGTATAGAGACACAAACAACGTAAAAGTATGACCACAAACCAGAAAGTGTAATTCATCAAATATGTTACTAACGCCTCACAAAGAATAGAACTGATCGGAAAGTGTAATTCATCAAATACATACATGTTACTAATGCCTCACAAAGAATATAACCGATCAGAAAGTGTAATTCATCAATTACATGGTTTGACCGCTTAGTTTTTCAGGTATGTGTGAGGGTCTCTAAGGTCTGGAGTAGCAACACCCCTTTACAGTGTATTTTCCTGAGCATATACAGTTATATGTATACTGTTCATTATCTATACCATTAATTAAGGAAGTGGCTGATTTGGTCTACCAAAAAAAAGCATAAAAGATCTATATAAGTCAAGGGGTTTTCAGGTTAATAAGCATGATTGAAAAAGGTCAAAAGTTTCTGAACTCCACTCTGTGACCCACGTTTACACAAGCAACGAACTGTAACAGATAAGTATTGTATGTGAGGAATGTGGGCATCAACTTGCTGTATGTCTTACATGGATTTGAATCTTATGGTGGGTTTTATGTGTGGATTTTTTTAGAGGAGGATATGAACTTTATGAATGATTTTATAACTTGGTTATATGTTTATCATAATATTATTTTTCTAAGAAAAGACCTGAGATTGAATTTTATTATTAGTTTTGATACGTTACTTAATTTTGAGGATTTAAATTTTAAAGTAGTCAAAATAGTTTAACCATACAGGTACGTTACCTTTGGTTGTCATTACTTGTAATATTTTTAATTTTAAGGAATATTTTTACTATTCATGCGGTTTGACCACTTGACCCACCCTCATTGGATCATTGGGAATGGGCCAATGTTCGTTGCGGATCTGATAAGTATGCTTTATATGTGTATGATTTTTATAGTTATTTGCATATGTTAGTATCAATGCCAACTTGCCAGGATTCGATCTATGTGCTTATTCAGTATCTTTATATATATCACAACGTTATGTTGATTTAAATAGTTTTTATAGTTAAGTAATGGCCCGATAGAATTATTTTCCTTTATAGTTAAAAGAAGGCAAAAAGGAATAATTGAAAGTTATTCCTTCTATAAAAAGCGTAGTAAATAAATGGAGGTGGCAAAATTGGAAGCTTTTGGGTGGTCCTTTCCATGGATCAGCAAGCCATGTCTATTGCTCAGAGTTACTTTTTTTTTTTCACTAAATTTGTAATTTTGTATTTGAAGTTGTATCGTAATATTTGCTACATGAATAAAGTTGTCTTTTACCTTTAAAAAAAAGTCAATGTTTTGTTAATCTGCCATTTGAAGAGTTAATAAGTCATTATTTAGTCTAAAAGAAAAGGCATATGAACATGTTTGTTGGGTCATTGTGCTTTTCTTGTTAAAAAGATAGGTTTCGGCTAGAAGTGGTGTAGATGGATCAAGAAGTGCATCACCCTTGTGTCTTTCTCTATATTGGTTAACGAGTGTCCTTACCTTTTTTTCATGCTTCGAGAGGGCTTTGGTAAGGGGACTCGTTATTCCCCTTTTTCTTTACTTTAGTTTACGAAGGCTTTTAGTAGAATGGTCATTAAAGCGACTGAAGTAGGACTTACTTTGTAGTTTTACGGTGGGAAAGCCTGGTGAGGATGCCCTTGTTTCCCATCTTCTCTTTGTCGATAATACTATAATTTTTTTGGAGTGGATGTGTACCAAATTCTTTATATCAGGTGTGTGCTTCTATGTTTTGAAGCGTTTTCCAGGTTCAAAATCAACCCTTGGCAAGAGTGATCTTATTCTTGCTTGGTGAGAATAATGTGCAATTCCTTGCCAATGTGTTGGGGTGCAATTTGGATTTTCTTCCTATCACTTGGGCTTCCCATTAGGTGCCAAGTTCAAGGAGAAAAGCATTTGGGATCATATCATTGAGAGGTTTGAAAAAAGGTTGACAGGGTGAGAAGAAATTTACCTTTTTAAAGGGGAAAGATTGACTTTCATCAAGAGTACTCTCTCTAGCCTACTTGTATACTTCATGTCTCTCTTTCCTTATGCCTAGTTGGGTTGCTAATTGGTTGGAAAAATTCAACGTAAATTTCTTTAGGGACGCAAAGGGATGAATACAAATACCATTTGGTTCAATGGAGAGTTGTCAAGCAACCTTTGAGAACTGGGACGTTAGGTATCAAATTTCTAATCTTTTTCAACAAAGCTCTTCTTGGAAAATGGTTGTGGAGGTTTATGAGGGAAAGGGACCAACTCTGGAGGGATGGCATTTGTGTTAAGTTTGGTCTTCAACAAGGGTGGAAGAGGGGCGTATGGTGTGGGAGTGTGGAAATTGATCTGGGAAGGTGAGGATGAATTTTCACCTTTTGTGTCTTTTGTGGTGGGCAATGGTAGTTCTATTCGCTTGTGACATTATGTGGCGTGGGGATACTTCTTTGAAGAAACAATTATCGAAAATTTGTTTTTGTTCATGATAGAGATGCAATGGTTAGCTCTTTTGTTTCTTTGGCTAATAGTGAAGTCACTTTGGATATTCCTTTCTTGAGAAATCTTCGTGATTGGGAGATTGATAGTGTAGGAAACATCATCGAGTATATACATTTATGAGCATTTTGATAGCATTTACAATTTATAGATACACTATGATACATCTTGTACATACATCATCTTGTTTCCATTAATGACTTCTGGTCTTATTAATTGATACTCTTACTATTTCAGGAGAAGTAAAAATAATTGGAGCTTATAGAGAGGCATAGTGTACCATGGCAGATTTAGAAAATTTGCTCCTGGAGGCAGCAGGAAGAACCAACACAGGAGGGAGAAACCGACACTCTGTTCCATCATCTCGAAGGCAACGTGAGGGTTCGTATTCTGACGGTGGAAGTGACTCTAGGGATGATGATTCAGATGATGATCGTGGCTATGCAAACAGGAAACCCTCTGGATCTCAAGTTCCTCTAAAGAAGAGGTTGGACCCTCCTGAGAGAGATGATGATCAGGGTAGCCAGGGAGAAGGTGATTATGATGATGGTGGTTCTGGTCGTAAGGAAGACAGCAGCAATGACTCTGATATTGGTGATGATCTTTACAAGAATGAAGAAGATCGACAAAATCTTGCTAGGATGTCTGAATTTGACAGAGAGATGATCTTAGCAGAACGTGCAGATAAGAAAGGTGACAAGAATTTTACAGAGAAATTTAGGTCAAGGAGGGACAATGAGAGGACCACCCGCTCCACAAAAGACACTCCACCTCTTCCATCATCTCGTGGTGTGCGGTCATCAGCTAGATCTGCAGACAGGGCAACTGCCAAGGATGATGCTCTGAATGAGTTGAGAGCGAAACGGTTGAAGCAGCAGGACCCAGAGGCTCACCGTAAATTGAGGGATGCATCTAGAGGAAGTTCAAGCAAGCGGGGATTTTCACCAATCAAGCGAAAACCCTTCATTTCAGCGAGTTTGAGTAGCTCCAGTCAAAGTGAGAGTGAAAGTAGGTCTCACAGTGAAGATGAAGGGTCAACTGGGGATGGTGATATGATGGACAGTGATGATGACAGGATGCCTGGGTCGGAGGGACCCACATTTGAAGACATAAAAGAAATTACTATCCGAAGGTCGAAACTTGGGAAATGGTTTATGGAGCCTTTCTTTGAAGAGCTGATCGTGGGATGCTTTGTGAGGGTTGGGATTGGGAGGTCGAAATCTGGGCCCATCTACAGGCTTTGCATGGTGCGGAACGTTGATGCGACAGAGCCGGACCGACCATACAAACTGGAGAACAAATCAACATATAAATATCTAAATGTCACTTGGGGCAATGAAAGCTCTGCTGCCAGGTGGCAGATGGCTATGGTTTCAGACTCTGCGCCGATAGAGGAGGAGTTTAGACAGTGGGTTAGGGAGGTTGAGCGAAGTGGTGGGCGGATGCCAAGCAAACAAGATGTGTTGGAAAAGATAGAGGCTATTAAAAAAATAAATACATTTGTCTACTCAGCTGCAACTGTGAAACAGATGTTGCAGGAGAAAAAATCTGCCTCATCAAGGCCATTAAACATCGCAGCTGAGAAGGATCGTCTTAGGAGGAAGTTGGAAGCTGCACAAAGTAAGCATGATGAGGCAGAGGTGGACAGGATCAAGACAAGACTGCAGCAACTGGAGGCATCCCGACAAACACAGGAGAAAGATGCCAAAGCTCTTAGGCTGGCTGAGATGAATAGGAAGAACAGAGCTGAAAATTTCAAAAATGCATCAGAAATGAAACCAGTTAATACGAGTCTAAAGGCCGGGGAGGCTGGGTATGATCCATTTTCAAGGAGGTGGACTCGATCAATGAATTACTATGCTGCAAAGCCAGGTGGAGGAGGTAATGCCGAAGTAGCAAATAGTGATACAAATGGTGCGTTGGCAGGTACAGCCAGTAATGCGGAGACTGGCATTGCAGCTACAACAGCGGCACTCGAAGCTGCTGCTGATGCAGGGAAGCTGGTTGACACAAGTGCTCCCGTGGATCGAGGGACGGAATCAAATATGCTGCATGACTTTGATCTTCCGATCTCATTGTCTGTACTTGAAAAGTTTGGTGGACCTCATAAAGGATTCATGGCGAGGAAACAGATGATAGAAGCAGCAGTTGGATGCCGAGTCCCAGAGAATGATGGGAAGAGACACGGTCTGACCTTGACAGTTAGTGACTACAAGAGAAGGAGAGGGCTTCTTTGAAATGTGATGTTGCACCCAAGCAGTTTCTTTTCGGGTAACAATTTTTTGAATGCATCATACAATCCATATTGGGCAGGTTGCTAGTAAGTTGTGAAATTGTTATGTCCTCATACTTATTCTTCCTGTTTAAATTATTCGTGGTGTGTGGTTGGTTTATGGAATTTTAGTTATATGATGTTTTTTTCGGAACTTAATTTTATCTCATTTTTATTTGTGTTTATTGAAGATTCTGAATAAAAGTTAGGGCACAGTTTGTATGCAGCTTTTGGACAACAAAGTACTTGTTAATGGGTTTGGCTTGATGAATGCTGTTTGGGACTATTTGGAGAAATTTTTGTATAGTATCAGTCTTATAAGACTTCCTTTAAAGCTTATATAATCACATTGTGTTGTTACATTAAAAATATAAATTAAAAAATAAAGTGGTATACTGTCATCCTTTACCTATCATTCAAAAGACATCTTTTTTTTTTAAATTGGAAAATGATTATTTAAAAAATCAAAAGATAAGATTTAGTCATATTCTCTAAGTCTTAAGAAAGAAAAAATAACATGAAAAAAAAGAATAAACTTGGCACCAAATCTTTCCGTCAATCATCGAAGGAATTTTTTACATCTCTTTATTTCCTATCATCTGTGTTATTTCCTTCAATTTTCTCTTATCATTTTTTATTTCAGTTCTTTTTTTTATTTCAAAACCCTTTCTCATCAACAGTGCTGACAATGGCTTTTAAATTGTTCATTAAAATAAGGTTTAATTACAAAATTCTCTTTAAATTTAGGATTAAGCGAGAATTTGTCCCATAAGTTTTCAAAATAGATAATTTAACCTTTGATATTGTCAATTTGAAGCAATTCAAATCATTAATCTTGTTCCGTCCAAATTTCAGTCAAAATAATATTAGACAATTTAATATATTTGCTAATTTACCACGTCAAATAGTTAATTATTCTAACACACGTGTAACAAAAAAAAAATCAAACATGTCTCTCTCTATCTCGTTGGAATTTGGTTAGAATTTTGTCAGAATATGACCAACGGTTTGAATTGCTTTTTATTGACAAAGTTAATGGTTAAATTGTATCTTTTAAAAATTGAGATGGCAAGTACTACTTAATCTTAAACTTGCAGAGAATTTTGCAATCAAGCCTTAAAATAAACTTACATTTAACTAATAATTAAGCAGCAAAAATTGTTTTATCTGTAAAATAACTGAACTTTGTCAATGTTTTGATAAACTACAAATTCTGTATGAATTTAAACTGTTATATAGAGAATTTAATGTTTGCAGTGACTACGAATGATGCAACTACGGATGTACTGCAATCTAACATCTTTATAAGAGTTGGAAGAAAATGAAGAAAAATAAAGAGTACGAGGCTTTCAAATAGTTGTTTAATTAAATCTACTTGATATAATGGAAAATTACTCTTAAATTTAGGTTAAATAGCAATTTGTCATTGAGTTTTCTAAAGGGAAAATTTAATCTCTGATTTTGTCAGTTTAAAATAATTCAACTCATGGATCTAATTTCAATCAAATTTCAATCAAAAATAATCGAAAAACTTAATATATTTATCACTTAACATGATAAGTTAGTAAATATATTAATTTTTCAATAATTATTTGGACAGAATTTGACTCTAAATTAAATGAATAGATTGAATTATTTTGAATTAATAAAATCATAAGTTAAATTACCCTGTTAAAAACCCAAAGGAAAATCTGTCACTCACCCTAAACTTACCGGAAATTTTACAATTAAACCAATTTTCAATTATTTGGAATCTGTCTAATCTCATATGTGACAATGAATGTGGATTGATGGGCAGCAGTAAGTGTTAGATGCCACGAGGAAATCGTGGAATATTTTATTTGATTGACGAATGGGAATATATTACTTTCCTCCATTATGGAGAGAAAAGTTGCTCTGTTTTGATCAAAAGTGGGGTAATTAAAGGACAATTGCATTTTTTCTTTATTTTCTGATATTCGGCTCAGCTTAACTCGGCTCATTTGAAATGGGGGTGACAAAGATAGTACTCGTAGATCACTGATAAGATTTCCAGCAAAGAAAACTGTGTGAAATCCAGGCTAAGTATTAATTTTTGTCCTACAATTATCCGTCATATTCTTATATTGATCCAACAATTTTCAATTATACGAGTAAGATCTTATAATTTTATTCAGTTTTTCAATTCAATTTTTTTTATAAATTTAATTTTAAAATTTTATCAGATTTTCACTTCAGTATCATGTTAGCATTGAAGTGGCTAATAAACAATAGAAAAAAATTCGAGAAATTCTTGTTTTCATCGGATGTAAAACTCATTTTTACACTAAGGTAAAAACTTAACTAATAACTTTGAGGAATTTTACTAGTAATGTATGTACATATTCGATTAATGTTATTAATAAAGTTCTCAAAAATTACCAACTAAATTTCTACCCCGATACAAAATAGAGTTTTGCATCCTGTGCATGTAAGAATCTCTTGACAAAATGCTTTGAATTAAACATTACATTAGTGCTAACGTAATGTTGAGACGTATATCCGACGAGATTTTGGGACCAAATTCACTAATAAGATCATATTGGAAAACCAAAAACAAATCGTAAGATTTGATTGGTATAATTGAAAATTATGTGATCAAAATAAAAATTAATTAACAATTGTATGACTAAAATAAGTATTTAACCTAAATTCTATTAAAAGACTAAGAAAAGAAATAATTTTGATCCTACGGAACAAAAGAATTTTACTGATAATTAACGAAATCTGCAATAGTAACTGAAAAAAATAAAGTATTTAAACATTCAATTTCTACTCCAATTTTCGTGATTAATAGTAAAAATTTTCGATTTCGCGATAACTCCTACAGAACCAGGTATGTGGAAACAAGACTCGAGAAGAAAATAGCAAGTCTATTAACTAATAAAATCAAAAGAACTATGTATCCTTTAATAATTAGTATGAAATTAATACCTATTTTAATTATGGGATGGCAAAGATGGTTAAGTATTTGATTTTGTTAGAACAACTTGCAAGTTATCCACTGAGATTTGAATTTTTAAGAATCAAAACATGGAAAATTACGTGTGCCAGGCTGCTTATTATTGGCATAGTAGTTAATATATCAAAACAATCTTTTTTTTTATTTTATGTTATTTAAACTAATATTAATAGATACAATTTGTTAATAAAAAAGTTGGGAGATGTGTTTAGAAGGTTATCATGGTGGACATTTCATATTTAGAGAAATGATATCATCTAGAAAGACTGTTATTAATTATAAGAAAATTAAATAATAATTTCAGCATTTTAAAAAATTATTATTTAATTGAAATTTTCAATATCTTATATTATAAGTTGCATTTCAAGCGGCATATCAAATCAATATGATATGTTGTTAAGTCTGATAGAGATAATTTAGGTACCTCCTTAAATAGGGTACTATATTTTATTCTCTAAACAAATCCAAAAGAATTTTTTATTTTCAAATCTAATGTTCATATTAAATTAATTCCATAATTATACTCCAAGTAAAGGGGAAAATTATCTTCCTTAAAAAGATAAACAAATACATTGTACTAAAGAGGGGTGATATCACGGTCGATTCTATAGGAGTTATTACGGAATCAAGAAAGTTTATTAGTAATTACGAAAAAAATTGAGTTGTGACTTTGGTATTTAAATTTTTTTCTTTTTAATTTTTTTGAAACAATTACTATTTAATTTCTCCATAATTATTAGTGAACTTTTCATATTCCGTGGTAATTTTTAAAAAAATCGGATCCATGGGACCACCATTCTTATATTAAATTACAAATTGCAAATAACTATATTAAAAATATAGTTATTTGACGAAACCAACTTATCTAATAGAGAATGAAAGTTATTTGAAGAATCAATGTAAAATACTTTCGAACAAAATAAGATCAGCTTAATCAACATAACATTTTCCTCCAAATTAAGGTTTGAAAAAAAAATAAGTATTTAAGAGTAAATCTTAAATAAATACAAATTAAGATCTTTGAAAAATTGTCTTAATAAAAAGGAAAGTTTTTTTTCTTCTTTAAGAAATCAGTATAAAATATTTTCAACATTAAAAAATATTTATTTTTAATAAAGGAAAAATATTTATAAAAAAATTAGCTTTCGGAACTTTTTTTATTTATTTATAAAAAAACTATTTAAAAATCGGTTTGCTATATTCAAACCAATTATGATCTCTGAAAATTTGACTTAGAATAAATCAAATATTTGTGAATTATTTATTTTGCCCAAATCAAGATTTATTGTTTCTATATATTATTCAAATTGAAAACTTTATTTATTTTGCCCAAATCAAGATTTATTTTAAATGATTGACATCTTTGAAAAATTTTACTCTTCATAATAGTTCATAAATCAATGTTGTAGGCGCCATAATAATTTACATGATCTTTGAAAATACATTGCCATATTTAAAGGGATTCCGAGAAAATCAGATAATTATTTTGTTGACTAAGATTAAGAAAACCCCAAAAAAAAGTCATGTCATCAAGCATACTTCTAAAAAACTTACAAGAAAAAATAGATCAAAATGTCCTAACCAAGAAAAAAAGATCAAAATGTGAGCCATTTTAAGCCAACTTGAGCCAGGTCTGGCCTTAAGTCCAAGTCCTAACACTGTTCTCTCTCTCTCTATGCATACATAAATACATAATTACATCCAAAAGTGGACCAAGAACCTCTCCACTTTCTCTTACATTTTGTTTTTGGTTCCCAATGTCCAAAACTCAAAAACCAATTTATCTTTTGATGTTTTGCCGCCTCCGCCATTAAAATCGTCTTCTTCTTCTTACAACTTCCTCTGCAGACTCTCTGCTCTCATTAACTACACAACTAATGAAACTACTTCCAAACACAAAACACTATTTTTAAGCCAACAGAGGAGTCCCAGAATACAACAATAATGTACCAAATAACAAAACTTCACCAACAATACCGTGTTTTTCTTCACTATTTGCAAAGCATAAAACGATCTGCTTTTGCTTTTCTCTTTTGCTTGCCCACATACCTCCTTGCTCTTCTCCTTATCCTTCTCTTAGCCTACAATGGCTTCTCTGTCTTCTGCATTCACCTTACCATTCCCGCCAAATCCTCGCCGGAACCCGCCAATTTCTCGCCGGAGAACCTTGCCGTTGAATCAGTTCAGAAATGGTCCTCTTCTTCTTCTTCTCCTTCTGCAAAGCTCTCTTCTTCTTCTGTGATGTATGCTGTGAAAGAAGAAGACCCACCTGTGATTTTGAAGACCCATTTGCCTCTTTTGCACAAACCAAACATCTCGATGATACCTATGAACAGTTCTTTGGTTTTTAGGCCAAAAGAACTTCATAAAAATAGACCCATGTTGAAGATACTGCGCTTTGGAGCTAAATCCAGGCGGTTTTCAATGAAGGTGAAGCAGTTCTTGGAGAATTCTTCATGTAAGTTCCGGTTCTTCATTACTTGGATTTCTTCATTAGATTCATTTGGTGATAGAGAATCGCTTGTAATTGAAAGTTTGTTCAAATCACACCCAACTGCTTGTTTGGTTATAGTGTCAAGTTCACTTGATTCAAGAAGAGGGAGTCAAATTTTAAGGCCATTTATGGATAAAGGGTTTAAAGTGATTGCAGTTAAGCCTGATTTTGATTATATATTCAGGAATACTTATGCAGAAACGTGGTTTGATCGGTTAAAGAGAGGGAATGTTGATCCAGGAGAGGTTTCTTTGGGGCAGAATCTCTCTAATTTGCTTAGGCTTGCTTTGTTGTATAAGTTTGGTGGTATTTATATAGACGCAGATGTTATAGTGTTGAAGAGTTTCTCTAAATTGAGAAATGTGATAGGAGCACAAACTATGGATCTTGAAAAAAGAAATTGGAGCAGATTGAATAATGCTGTGTTGATTTTTGATAAGAAACATCCATTACTATTCAAGTTCATTGAAGAATTTGCACTCACATTCGATGGAAACAAATGGGGTCACAATGGTCCTTATTTAGTATCAAGAGTTGTTACAAGGGTAAGTGGTAGACCTGGATTTGACTTCACTGTGTTGCCACCATCTGCTTTTTATCCCGTGGATTGGAGTCGAATTCGAAGTTTCTTTTGGGGGCCTAGAAATGAGACTCACTCAAAATGGTTGCACAATAAGCTTGAGCATATTCGGATGCAAAGCTTTGCAGTCCATTTATGGAACAGACAGAGTAGGAAGATAAGAGTTCAAGAAGGGAGCATTATTGATCATATAATGTCGGATTGTTGTATCTTCTGCGATTCTTTACGCTCAAGTTTGTAAGTATGGATTACTTGTCAAAATGTTTGTAAGTTTGGATTAAGGATGAGAGGATGACAATTGCAAATTGTGTTTTCTTGTGTAATGTTGATGTGTTGTTGTTATGTGGTTATGTACTAAAGTTCATTCCACCAAATATAGTGTTGAAGAAAATTTGTAAGAGGAAGAGAATCTTTTTAATTCATGAATCTCTCATTGGGTATTATTTTAGGATTTATTGGGTAATTTGTTGTACCTCCTTACAAGATCTGAAAATGCAAATAAAAGCAATACGATTTTAGCATTCTGTCTGTGTTCTGTTGAGCAAGATAATGGGATTTTGAACAACCTATTCTGATACGAGTGTTCAAAGTTTTGAAAGTAGACTATGATTAATTGTTTATTGAGGGCTGGAGGAAGAGGCTAACATCTTTGTGGTAATGGGTTATGAAAGTGATTTCTCAGCCTCCAATCAATACAGATAACTACTTTCTTGTCTTACTTGCATCACCATAACACATTTCATTTCTCTTCCCCAAGGTATACCCTAATACCTCAATTATTTATTATTTTCTAGGTCTTCAACAAACTTTTCTAGTCTATTAACTTTTTCTATCGTCTAATAGAAAAGTAAAATAAGATGATTGATGTTTTCTTTCTACATAATTTTTGAGGATTGTGAAATGGAGGCTAAAAAAAGCTTTTTTTTTGGCCTTATTCTTTTTCCCTCCTAGTTTTCTATCATATTCACCAATGACCAAACATGATGGAAAACTTTTATCATCTTATTTTTCTATTCTCTCTGTGTCTCTCTTTTTCTTATTTTTTTTTCTCTACCAATCAAAGCCTTTGTTCTACCCTTCCCTCAAATCAAAAGGAAATGAACTATTGCTGTTGGCTTCAAAATGATCTTCAGATTTTGGAGTTCGAACCGACAACCGGTTGAGCGTATTGCAAATTTGCAATGAAAAGATTCTTTAACTTTGGTGCTATTAAGAAATCATAATTTTCTAATCTGTAGTCTGTAGTCTGTGAAGTTAAATTATTTTTTCATCATTCTTTTACATGATAGAGCAAAAAGACATATTAATGAGAAACTGTAAAATATTTGACAAGGCAGTCAATGAATGAAGCAAACTCAATGCATTATAATGTGGTTGCCTGCACATGGACTAACAACACATTGAAGTTGATACTAATCTGGAAATTGGTGTTTTTGAATTGAATTGATCAATATCATGTTACTTTGATGTGTTTGAGGAAGTTTATCATGTGCAAATTTGGTGATTTATCTACTGCATAAGATAGGCTTTTGTTTGAGGAAGTTCTTGCTGATTAACTAAAGCATGGTCTTCTTCCACATGATAAATAGAATTTTCAGTTAAAACTATTTTAAGACAGATAAATAAAAAAAGTTTATAGTGGCAACCTTGTCATTAACAAATGATGAACTACAACAAACATCAAATGGAAACTATGTGCAGCTGGAAGCCATTGCCTGAACCATTAAAGCTTCAAATGACTTTGGTAAATTCAGTCATGATTAACTCAGGTTGAGGTCAAACAACTATTAGTGGTTTGGTAATAAAAATACAATTTAAACTGCCTGATTGCAAGCCTTGCCTTTGTTCCTTTCATTTCCATGTATGGTGGAGACATCATTTCAAGGACAAATCGATGGATTATGAGGGAACTAATTTTAGGATGCGATTAGTGTACAGGATGATCTCGAAATGCATTTAATTCTTTTACAGTAAAAATTATAAGATAAAGTTTGTAATATATTGCTTTTGCACATGAATTTAGACTATTTAAATTTTGAGATGTGATGGAAACTATTTTATAATTAAAATTTATATGTACTGTAAGTTTTACTTTATAATTTTTTACCGTGAAATAAATGATCTTGAAATAAAAAAGTAAGATGATGAAATGTTTTAAAGCCTTATTTTATTCTATATTACCATAGGGGAATTCTTTCCTCATCCCATTCTCCCTTTCATCTGAGGGTGGTGCCAGGCACAAGAGTGTGGGCCCATCACCCTCCCAAAATTTAACACAAAAACCTTGATACGTAGGATACAGATCGGATGTTTTCTGATACAATTACCATATCCACCAAACACAAAGTATAAGGGTGCATATCATTTCTAACCATTTGTATCTTCAAACACTTTAATACTTTTCAGCTTAATTATTAATCTATTGGATACTTTTATAGGGGACCCTCATGGTCCATTGCTTCCAGGGTATGCCCAGATATTTTTGTGTTGTTTTCTCGTTTTACAATTTGATATGGTTCTCATCAACTTCACCATAATGAGCTAGGTAAGATTGTAAATGCAAAAAAGGGTTTGTTAAAACACTTGTGGAGCAAAATCAACACTGGATATATATGTTCAGAGGAATAAAGGCTTGTAAGTATTATCCCTGTCTTTTGCATTCGAGGTGTTGCTACTCCATGTGACTGTCATGTTCTTGTTCATCCTCTACCAAACAAAAAGGAGGAAAAGTAAACATGTTCTCAAAGATGCTACTATGTTGTTTACATATGGTCAGCTCATTTAAAACTGTATTTCTTCACCATTTACATAAAGCAACACAAAACAAGGGATATGTTCGGGTAACAGTATTCTATTTTCAGTTTTGGAAAATGAAAACTGAAAACAATTTTTTGAAAAAAACATGTTTGGATACTGTAACTCGAAAACTGTTTTCAAAACAGAAAACTGTGAAATGTTGTTTGGATAATCTTATTTTGAAAACTATTTTGATACACCTTGTAATTATTTTTAATTTTGAGTTTAAATTTAAAATCTATATTAATTTTATTTCTTATATTTACTAAATACTTAAAAATAATTAATATTATTTTATTTTTAAAATTTTAATTTTTTTTATATATTATAGGGGAAGAATGAAACAGACAAGTGAACGCTGATTTTAGAGTTATTTTTCAAAAATTATGTCAGAAAACACCAATTTGGAGTTTTTCAGAAAACTGTTTTAAAAAATTACTTTTGAAAACTGTTTACCAAACATAAAAAAGAGTTTTTTTAAAATTGTTTTCAGGTTTTGAAAACTGAAAACAGTTTTTCAAAACCCTATCCAAACATGCCCTTGTTAAAATCTAATGCAAAGGATCTAAATAGACTACCCCAGACTAGAGTCCTCTATGTCTCTCTCTGTTATTCTTCTGTTTTTTAAGGTAGGACAAAGGAGGATTCAGATCATTCATGCTAAGTATTCCAGCAATAGATAAAAGTTTTCTTTTGAGGCCAATAAATAAATCCATTATCCGAAGAATCTGTAGTCAATATTCCTAGATTACAGCAGATTTGTTACCCATATATAAAAGTTCATTGTGGTACAAACTCTGTGAATCTTCCAGTATCTATCTAACATCTTATTACTACAGATACAAGAATTGGAGGGGAGTGCAAGAAAATTTTTCCTATAAATTTGACGAAATCAATGCAATCGGAATTCAATCTCCAGCAGAAGGGAAAAGAATCTTACAGGAGAAAATGTCCATATTAGACTCCACAGTTCAAGCCCACTTTTGCCAAGAACAACTTGACAAAAGTTACATCCCTTCTGGTGTAGTTACTTGTATAACACTTATCCATGGCAGCCACAATTTTTAAAAGAATCTTTTTCTAAATGTGAACTTGTGCAGGATTTAGAATAGATGTGAATAACCCCCCGCCCAACACATACACACCCCATTGGAACTGTTTTAATCTGTGGTTCAGCAACCAAGTGTCCTACCCATTTTCTTTCTGCACTAAAGGCTCTACATCTCCCAGTTCCACCTCACCTCCTCGCCATTCTCCCTCATTTTGAAAGAGCATTTCAATTTGTTCCAAAGACTTACCTTTTGTTTCTGGGACGCATGTATGCACAAAAGCAATGGAAACAGCCGAAATGACACAAAAGACAAAGAAAGTTCCTCCTACTGTAATTGCACAAGACACGGAGAGGAAGGACATAGCAACAACACCACTGCTGACTCTACTCCCCACTGCCCCAAGGGCTGATGCTTGAGCTCGAAGCCTTAGAGGGAATATTTCAGATGACAAGACCCAACAAACGGGGCCTATTCCTATAGAGAAGAAAGCCACATTTGCACAAACTGATACAAGCGCCGAAACAATCCCGTGATGTCCATTACCCAGAAAAGATAGGGTAAGGCTCAGACATAATAAACTGATAGTCATTCCGATTGTGCTTACATAAAGCAAAGGCTTTCTACCCAATTTATCGATAAAAGATATTGCCATCAATATAAACAAAGTTTTGGTTAACCCGACAGCAACTGTAGCAGCAAGAAGTTGGCTGTTTCCTTTAATCCCAGCTTCTTTGAAGATTGTGGGGCTATAATACACAGTTGCATCAATACCAGTTATCTGTTGGAAGCACTGGATTCCACAACCAGCAATCAGCATCTGACGAACTGCAGGAGAAGGACTCAAAATTTCACGCCACACAGCTTTTGCTTCGTACTTCTCAGTATTAGCAATCCCGGCAGCAACTTGTATTTCTGCCAGTCTTTCTTCAACTTCTCTTTCACTCTCATTTGTCTTTGAAAGGACTAACCTTGCTTCATCAATTCTGTTCTGCATCACGAGCCACCTTGGGGATTCAGGAATCACACACAAGGCAAAACCAATAAATATTGAGGGAAGGATTCCTACACCAAGCATGATCCTCCAGTTAATATGTACGGGCAGTCCTGAAAAGGCATAGTTTGAGATGTATCCGAGAAGGATTCCTAGATTTACAAAGATCTCGGGGAAAGAGGTAAGGGATCCTCTGGAACTGGAGGGTGATATCTCAGCAATGTATACAGGTGCAATCATGACCCCAAAGCCTATACCGATACCAGCTAATACCCTGCCTACCATCAGAATTTCAAATGAAGGTGCAAGAGCCATTATAGCAGCACCTGACTGAAAAACAATGGCAGCAAAGGCTATTGTCCATTTCCTACCAATGGCATCCGATGTTTTCCCTCCAGCTAAACTACCAAAAAGCGAAATTATGCTTAAAATTCCAACAAGAACTTCTACCTGTACCTCTGATATGTTCAAATCCTCCTGGATGAATATAATTGCTCCACTCATAACACCAACATCTGCAGAGTGATGGGGACATAGAGTTGATTAAGAATACTGACTGCTACTACTAACTGAACAACAAAACAGCAAAAAACACCAGCTACAAATTAGGTTCTGATTATTTTTTTTTTATATAAGAATTCAGGTTTTAATTATTATCTTGTGTAAACTAGCACTCTCTCAGAATACTGCTAATAGTCCATTTGAGTCTTTGACCATATGTACCTATAACATTAATTTTTTACAGGTCTCAGATATTTTTTCCAAGCTTTCTGTAACCAAGTGTCTAAAGCAATAAAGAGGACAAAGTAACAAGAGATTCTTGCCTAGACCCACCCATGGGATTTTCCTGGACCAGAGGTACTTTCCACATAGAGAGAGAAACTTAAAATTTCTAAAGCCTTTCTCTCCATCTGACGGTGGAGAGTACCTCTAGTCCTGGAAAATTCCATGCCCATGTCTAGGCAAGAATTTTTCCAGTAATTGCAAGACGATTTCTGAATTGACAATAAAAAATTGTTAAACCAGTCATTTCCCACTAGCATCCAATGGGATACCTTTGTTCAAAAATCACTTTTTTGACAGAAGTTCCCTTTGTGCATGGTAAAATTTCATAAACTACACAATTACATTTATGGCATGATGCACCAACCACCGTAAAATGATCATGGTGTTTTAAAAGGAATAACATGTATCATTAAGTTTATATTAGAACCAAAAATTATTCAACATTCTTCCCCAATTGAGCAATATCCTCCTGCATATTCTATTTTCAAGTGCTTGCCAAAATAACATAAAATGACATGAGATTCTCCTACCACCTACCGTTTTAAAACCCATCCCAATTCAAACATACATTCTGCATTTCCATATCCAATAACAGAAATCACATTGAATCCCACAACAAATAAGCAGATCCAAGGGAGGACATGATAAACAAACAAAAGAAACCAACAATAATACCAATGTGGGATTCCCCCAAATCACACGATCAACAAAAGAGCAAACAGATCACATTGAAAAGAATTACATAATAATGAGATTTTAGACGAGAAAATACCAACCATAGCCAAGAAGCACAGAATTGAGAGAGGCAAAGATGGCACAAGCAAACACAAATTTCCCTGTATCACCACTCTTAATCTCATCTCCTATATGCTGTTTTTGTTGTCCATCACTAGACAACAAAATATCCTCTGACACATCAGCATCCACCCTCCTGTACTTGTTCTTCCCCCCCCCACCACCACCACATCCACATTTTCCTGCACCCTCATCTCTATATACAGAGATATATGTATATATAGGTGTATGTATATGTGTATCTATAAATATCTATATATAATACAAAATGGGTCTCTCTCCTCTTTTGTCTATTGAGGAGGGGGAAGAGTGCAAATCTTTGTTTATTTTTTGTTTTGTTCTTTTCTTTCCTCTTTTTTTTTTTTGTTGCTTATTTGGTTTAGTATGAGCTTCACAGGAAAACTCTTTTCTTTCCTTCTTTTTTAATTCAGATCTGAGAAAAGAGAGAGAGAGAGAGAGAGAGAGAGAGAGAGAGAGAGGGAGCAGATCAGAAATGGGAAGGTTAAAAAATGGGGGCCGCATTTGTCTTTTTCTTAAATGGAAAGAAATCACATGTTCAAAGTGACAAAGCAGTGAATCAAAGACTTTTAGGAAAGACTGTTACCTGATTGGGCCAGGTGTGAACTTTTTATACAGTTCGTTCGGTTGTCTAATGATAAGGTGCCACGTCTCTAACAAGGACTGAGAATGAGATTTTTCTTTTCTGACATTGATGTTTTTGCGTCAACCTTACCATAAGAGAACGTGTATTTTAAGGTAACTGGAGTGGACCGACAGATAACTTCAAAACTGTATCCCTCGTCGACGGGGATTTGTCTGCCGCTTTTGTCCTAGGAGCTTGGAGCTCATCACCGCCCGTTTTGTTTACTTCGATTAGATGGACGGTTCAGATAACGTGTGATGAAAACAAATTAAAATACTCCGTATAATCTAATTCGTCAGCTTTTTTTTTTTTTTTTTTTTTTTTTAAAGGAGCTTGCCGGTTACCTGCATAAACAAAATTTTCACTACTTTTACTTAGAGGTGATAATGAAACTCGGTTGACCCGTGAACCAATCCAAACAGGTATAATGGGTTGGGTTGGGTTGAGTTGTGTCTTTTTAGAGATTGAGTTGGGTTGAGTTGAAAATATTTTGAACCCAGTGGGTTGAGTTGGGTCATGGGTTTAAAATTTTCAACTCGATCTAAACCGGTAACTCGGTCAAATATATAATTATATATTTTATATTTATTAAATATAAAATAATGTATAAATAATTATAGTATAATTGTAAAATATATAATCATAAGGTGTTCATGCTAATTACTACTAGTGTGTAAAATTATATGTAGCAGATATTCCAATGTCCAAACAAGCCTCATATTTTCCAATTATCCAGATTTTAGTTTCAAATATTTACATTAGAAACAAATACTAATTTCGAGTTATGAAATAGCTTTCATAATTATTCTTAAGCATAACTTCAGTCAGAATAAATTGATGCACAATTAACTTAATTATGCTAACAAAACTTTGATTTCTTGTACCGTGTTAACTATAAAATAAACATAGAAATTAACACTATAACCTATAAGATTCCAGTCGGGATCAATGTATGCAGATAAACTTATATTTCAAAAAGATGTACCATAATATTGAAGGAAGAAATGTTGAATGCATGATAAAGCTTTGTAATACCAACTTGCTGGAAGCTTTTCATGCAAACATTATTGAACCATTCAATTTGCCTCTATGTGACATTTTAAGAGCCCCCATGTCGCTTTTAAGTGCACTAAAGTATAATCTAAAAATTAGACTAATTAGTGCGAAAGCATTAGCACGGCTAACAAATGTTGAGTTATTAAAATATATTATTAGCAACTGTTAGAAATCCAGATTTCCTTCGTAATTGAACAGTCTTCTAAACTAAGTTAAATTCATGTCAACTAAAGCAGTTTCTAGCGTAAGATTCAGATGAAGATTGTATTTTTCAATATAACGATGAATCCATATTCTAACATCAAGGGCTCTAGGTTGTGAGCATGCAAATAAGCAATTGACCATGGTCACTTCATTAGGCTTTATATTACTCGCTTGCATTTCATGAAACAATGCCAAAACATCCTTACCAAGTTTGGCTTCAATATAGCCTCCAATTATGGCATTCCATGGCACAACATCATTCTCTTGCATGTCATCAAAAAGTTTCTTTAGTAGTATCCAAAAAAACCAAATTTAATATAGCCTACAACCATTGTAGTCTATGAGACAATTGTTTTCTTTTCCATGTTATCAAATATTCTTTGTGCTGTCAGACACACATATTTTATTTGTAATATGAATGGATTTATTTTTGGATTTAATAGAATATATTTTTTTTGTTATGTAATGTGTATGGTTTAATTATTTAGTAAAAAAAATATATCAACCCGGTGACCCAAACTGATTAGAATGGGTTGGGTTGAGTTGAGGTTGGATGGATTCATGGGTTGGGTTGGGTTGAGATTTTTCCAACCCGGTATGAATGGATTAGGTTGAAATTTTAAATTAACCCGACCCAAACCGACCCATGCTCACCCCTACCTTTACTAGTATTGCTGGATTCTATTTTTTTTTAAACTCACAGAAAATTTCATTATGATAAATTGGCCATTATAAGAAGTCACACCATATCGAGGACCTCCATTTAAAAATGAACAACCCTATTAACATCCCTACGAGCATGCTTTCAAAAACATGGATGAAAACTCAAAACCCAATGTTTTGCCTTGGATATCATATTGCCATAACTCGCCAATGAAACACTATCAGATTTGAATGCCGAAATAATTAAGTTGGAATCGCTTTCCACTTCTACATTCCTAAAGCTTAACTCCTATGCAAATTGTAAAGCCTCCACCATTGCTTTGGCTTTAACCATGGCGAAACGGACATTGAACCAAGTACCTGGCCCATCTCATTCCACAAAATTGCACCAACACTCATGCAGCTCTTGTCAAACTGCATCATCGACATTTACCTTCATAAGCCCAGGCGACAACTACACTCACGTAGAATGCAAATAGCCTCTTCTACTCTAACATTCAATCAACAATTACATAATAACAATAACAAAAATAAAAAGATAGAAACATAAGAATTTTAACATGGTTCAACACAATTTATTGTCCACGTCCATGAGTCAATCTCTATTTCATTTCTTTGTAACTTTGGAAGGAGAAAAACTGTTAAAACTCACTACACAATAGTACATGATTTTTCAAGCAAAAATTGTGTGAAGACTTTTTCCAATCTCACAACCTAAAACCATAATACACCTAATGTTCACTCAACCTTTGGATATTAGTGTTTGGTTTGCTAGACCTTACATCTGATCAATTATTCCTTCTTAAGGAATAGGGTGAGGACTACCTTTCTTGATGCCCATATTTATAGACTTCAATAAGCCCACCAAGTCTAGGCCTTCAAACTTAACTAAGTATTGGTTACCAAGATGTATTGGTCTTCACACAAAGTCATTTACCAAGATGCATTAGTTTTCACACCAACCATAATTAATTAAGTTCTTGATTGTATAGGTCTTTACACCAAGTCACTTACTAAGATACTCAAAGCCATAAATAATGAGCCGCAAATCCCAACACCAACCAAGATGCATTAGTTTTCACACCAACCATACTTAATTAAGTACTTGATTGTATAGGTCTTTACACCAAGTTACTTACTAAGATACCTAAAGCTATAAATAATGAGCCGCAAATCCTAACACCAGTCAAGCTTCAAACTCATGGGTCAACTTTGCCTCCATTCAATCAATCCTCTCCTCCCCCCGATTTTGAATAGGCCTTTTACTTGTCATTCAGATTTTCGACCTAATCCCAACAATCCTCCAACTAAGCCTAAAATCTAATCTTTCAGTAGGGAATCTAATTCGCTCTCATTCAACAAATACAAGTCCTCATAGTTCATGGTATCTCTCATCATTACCAATGAAAAATTAAGAATATTTATCTTATCATCCCTATTAGACTTTCTATTAAAATATTCTTTATTCTACTCAACTCTTCCAAGTCATTTATCCATGAATGCATTAAGCATTTACTACTTATCTCTCTCTAGAGGTGCCATGAGAACCTCCCATCCATCAAACTTCCTTGCCCACCAATGACGTTGTGACTAAGTCATCTTATCAAGGTGGCAAGTACTCATTCTCTAATAACTTACTACTCAACAATTTAGTGATAATTGAATTGAAAAGACTAATATTCATACCTTCATCCATCTCTGAATTTTCGCCATTGTAAAACCTTGCTCTGATACCACTTTGTTGGGAATCTGACACCTAATCAACAACTATATGATAACAATACCAAAAATATAGAGATAATAACACACAAATTTTAATGTGGTTCGACATAATTCATTGCCTACATCTACGAGTCAATCACTATTCCACTTTGTTGACCCATATTTGATTTTAATAATGACAAAACACTACTCTAATTGCACTAACAGTTTTATCTAAGTGTTTAAGTTGCAAAAGCATTCAGCATAGAAACAAGATGCAAGAACTCAACTCGATCCAGATGCCATAACAAGACAGAAGGTCTAGAATAGGCATTAAGGTAATTGAAACAATTGTAAATCTCTTATGTTCAATTACATAATTTGATTTGTGGCTCAATTTAAAAAAATACTTTGACAAAACTAACCATACAAAAGTTTATAAGTCAAAAACAGTTTTAAACATAAAAAACTGGGTTGAAGGACAACCCAGTCGACTAGCTCCATATACCAGTCGACTAGGATATGAGATAGAAAGTTCTCAGTCGACTAGTGTTGAGGATCCAACCGACTGGTAACTGGGACAGAAAGTTCCCAGTCGACTGGTGCTTAGGACCCAGTCGACTGGTATTCTCCCTTAGCCTAAAAAATGAAATTTCTTACTTGACCTAGTTGACTGGTACAAGGACCCAGTCGACTGGTAATTCAAAAATATAACCGTTTGAGACGCGAGACTTGCGCATTTAATGCCCCAAACCTACCAAGTTAGTGTCAAACGGTCATATTGATTCCAGACTATATAAACCCACTTCAATGAGCATTTAAAAAGAGAAGAGAAAATATTCAATTCACAAGATAGCTCATTAATTCTCAAAAGCTTTGAAAAATTTATTGTTGAGCCATTCTTCAAGCTTGTTCTTGAAAGAGAGACATTGTTCATTTGTAAAAGCACTTATTGCTATCTCTCTACTATTTACTTTACAGCAAATTTCATTTATCGTAATGGGAAAGAGTTGGTATAACTCTTAGAGTGTTTAAGATTAAAAATTTTATTGTAGCTTCTGTGAGGAAGGGATCGGTTGTAAGGTTTGTACAACACCTGTGAAGTTGTATGTTGTGCGTTTATCTACCTAAATAAATAAGTAAATAACCGTACAGTTTTACTTGCAAGTGCACAGGGTCAATGGTAGCATAGTGTGCAAGTGTGAGATCATTTCCACAGAGATTGGTGAATTTTGTTTTAGAATCAGTTTCTTAAAAAGAAGACCAAAATAACTGTTGAATGTGAATTAATAATAATGAGGCATAGGGTTTTGATATCCACCACTAGTCATACTTTCCCAATGAGTAATAGGTCAATGCACTAGCCTTCCTATGAATACCTAATGGTTGTCAACCTAAGGGCATAGTATCTACTCCTTAAGCTATTGATTTCCCTAAGCAACGAGTTAGGCATGGTATCTACTCTAACTCTTTTCTTTCTTAAGGGATTTCAGCATGGTATCTACTGAGTTGTTCCTTAAGAGAGCATAGGACCTATGGAAATCGACAACCACACAAGACCTAGGGTATGGTATCTACTCCCGGTTTCCCATGTTGATTAACCCAAGAATCCAGTGTGGATATCTTTTGTTACTAATATCAAACCTAGGACTCAGTCATCCAAATTGATCTAACTAACAAGTCCATACCACATGCACATATTGATCAGACATATACATATGAGGAATTTAAATAAACACAGGTATTAATCAAGTTAAGCATCATAATCAAGGCTATTGCAAAGATAATCAATGAATGTATATATGGGAAAGCATAATTAGGGCTTCAATCGAGCCCTATAAAGAGTTAGTTACACATGCTGTCTAAGATAAACATCATAGCATAAACTAAACATAAATTATAAAACCCAAAGAATACTATGGAGATAGGTTGTCAATCCTCTCCAAAGCTTACAATTCCGAGTTAAGCAAAAGATAAAAGAAGTGATATCCTTTGTGTGTGTTTATAGGTGTATTTATAGGGGTTGAATAACTCTAGAAGACTCAAGAAACCCTAAACTTCCTAAAACGTAAAATCTCATCTTTTTCCAAAACTGGTTCTGTCGTTTTACTGTTCATTCTCGTACATGTGCGCTCAATCGCATGTGTTGTGCGCTCGATCGCAAGGCTGCACTCGATCCTTCTTATGTGCGCACGAGCACTTATGCGCTTGATCGCACTTTTACCAGTAGCTACTCCAAGATTTCCAGGTTTCTTTCTTTAGGTGCCAAAAATGCTTCTTTTTATCCAAGACCCTATAAAAACTTGTGAAACACAGAAATGAAGTAAAATGGACTAAATTATCATAACTAAGGACTTAACAAATGTAAATAAAGGAATATTTAAGCCCCTATCACACCCCTAAACTTACATATTGCTAGTCCCTTAGCAATACAAAACTTAAAACTAAAATGAAAAATAATGACACACAGATAGATCCAATATCCACAGTGTCCACAAAAGTTTAGGTCTTCACACAAAGTTATGATGCACACTCATGAGTAAACTTAACAAATATAAACATATCTTTGCAATGAATAAGAGTTTTGAATGCAAATCACTTTCATGAGACAGGTTAAGACATCACAAGTTTGAATTTAGTGTGTAGTGAACTAGCACATAAAAGATTAGGTTTTCAAATAATTCTAATGTGTAGTGTTTCGATGACTCAAGATTCACCAAATTTTCTATTAGAATCAACAAAAATGGCATAGTTTTTCTTTTTTTTTCTTTTATTTGTGAGATTTTTGCCAAGTTAGTTCCCTTAAGCTTTCTATTTGACTCATGTAACGAGTGTTTAGCTAATGACTCCCAAACCAGATGGTCTTAGGGCATTAGGTGTAAAGATACCCCTAAGGACTTACTAACTCGAGGAAAAAAGGCTACGAAACTTAACAGGTCTTAATGCTTAGTTCCCTTAAGCTTTCTATTTGACTCATGTAATGAGTGTTTAGCCAATGACTCCCAAACCAGATGGTTTTAGGGCATTAGGTGTAAAGACGTCCCTAAGGACTTACTAACTCGAGTAAAAAAAGCTACGGAACTTAACAGGTCTTAATGCTACCAATAAGAATTTCCACCTTTTGACCTGAAACTTACTGCTTACTGAGGCAAGAGGGCCAGTTACTAAGTAGAAAGTTCTTTTTTATTTTTATTTTTTATGCCAAAGTGTTAATCTAATAGGTCATCTGGTTCACAGTCGAGCAAAAGAAACACACAAATCAAAATAACATGTCATACCCCACATAACTATGTGCTAATGTGCTCGTGTTAGTTTAGGTCAAACTTGTGAATCCTTAAATGCCTAAAAGTAAGTAATCTATGTTCAAAACTTATTTATTAGCCTATATGTTCAAAGTTTTAAGCTCACTTATGAAGTCAAATCATATTGTTTGTTTAGATCACCTAACATTTTTGGAATAGAATGAACATGTATTTATCTATAAAATAAAAAATAAAAAATGGGACATAGTGTGTGTGTGAGTGTGTTCCCATACCCCCAAACTTAAATTGCACATTGTCCCCAATATGTGAATAACATGGAAGGAGCTGACCTAGGAGATGGAGAACTATATGGCTGACATGGCTCGTAGCACACCCCCAAACTTTAACTGGATTCATTCACTCTGTCCTTGAAAAAGAAAGGCAAACAAACATAAAATGGAAAACAAGTAATAAACAGCTATAGAAAAGTAAATACTAACAATAAAATAAAATAAAATACTAAAAAGGATATGCTTTGGGGTGCCTCCCATGAGCACTAAGTTTAACGTCTTCAGCCAGACGGGGTATCCTCTCACTGCTGATCGTCGGGTAGTGCAGTCGAAGAGGTACCGAATGCAGGAGGTAGGCAATCAAGAATAGCCTGTAGCATCGCCTCCTATCGTGCAAACCGTGCCTCTAAGTCATCTATGCACTGGTGCACGGGTGATGTGGCTGCAGAGACCTCACCTCGGAAGGAGGATAACTCAGTAAAAAAGTGCTGGGACTCTATGGGTCCAATTTTTGGATGGTTCTCCTCTCGCAATGGGCTAACTGCAGGGGTCTCTGTCTCCATATGATCCTCCTCAACCCTCTCAGCTGTAAGTGCAGGGGCTGGGAGTCCTCGAGGCATGTGCGAGAGACTATATGTCCATTGAGCCTTTCCGAAGAAGGGATGCTCTCGCACTGGTCTGTCATTGGTGGTCCCCTTAATCCCTTTCTTCTTGAAGATGTACGAGAGTAGGAATAGGAATGGGAACCCCTATTGCATTGGCCATGGTGGTCTGACGGCCATAGACATGATCCCAGAATTTATGTAGCTGGCTCCACATAACAGCTAGAAGAGAGTACCAGTGGCCTCTGTGGAAGGCATACAACGTCTATAGAAACTGGTCTCTCCTTTGCATCTTGTGCCCTAATGGACACACATTACACTGGAGGATGGTGTCCACTAGCCAAAGCCGTGGAGGCGACTTGGACTGGCTCACTGTATTGTTGTGTCTATCGGCGTACTAGCCAGCGCACATGTCCTCAATAATCATGGACAGATCAAAAGAGCCCGGTTGCTCCTCGATATCGGTGTCCTCTGGAGGGGACTCATCATAGCAATGAAGAGCAACAGCTATGTCGACATTAGTCACCTCGATAGATATGCCTTAGACTGAGGAGATCAATACACCCGGTCTATTGTAGTCAAAAGACAGGCTCTCATAGAACTGGACTACCAGCTAGGTGTAGGCAATCGAGTAGACTGGTTTAAAGAGCCTCTTTAACCCCCGGTGTTTAAAAGCTTGGACCGCCCATTGAGTGGTATCCATTTGCTTAAAGACTTCATCGATGGCGAAAGCAGTCTCGAATAAAAGCTCTCTCTGCTCGATGCTTGGCCAGGATGACTAGGTACGGCTGCTCGAGGCATTGGAGGTGGAAGTGGTTTGCTTGAACATGTTGATCCTAGTTTCTACCAAATTTGTGATCGATCTCAAATGCTGTGCGCTCGATCGCATATGGACTATGTACTCGATCGCAAATGCTATGCGCTCGATTGCACATAGTCAGTCTTTTTCTCGAACAACTTGTGGGCGACAAAAGATCAAACTATGGTCTTGTGGATCCGAGTGTGTTCCTAACCTCCTGTAAATATAATAGCACCTAATCATACACAATATAACACGTATATATACTGAAAAGTGTAATGAAAAACATTAAAATCCGTGTGTTGAACAAAATGGGTACCTTGTGTTTGGAAGGGATGTGTAATGGGAAGGGGAACGTGGCGGAGCTGGATGGTGGTGATGCTGGTTAGTGGTGATGGTGGCGTGGTGATGCTGGAGTCATTTGGTGGTGAGTGAGTGATGATTTAAAGAGAGTGAGAGTGGTGTGTTGCAGTATGGAGAGTGCGAGTGCGTGAGTGTGAGTGAGTATGAAGAGTGGGTAAGTGAGTGAGTAAGTGCGAAGAGTGAAGTGTTTAAGTTTATTACGTGACTATCTGCCACGAGTGCGCTCGATCGCACTAGTTTGTGCTTGATTTCACTCTTGAAATCGAGCACATTGAATGGTGCACTCGATCGCAAGCAGTGTGTATGGAAAAAAATAAAAACTTACCGCAGTTGAAATGACAAAGTAGGAACAATACAACCTTACCATGTGTTAGTGGCCTCAGTGCCACTAACCTTAATAGAGATACTTGAGCTGTATGGGTTAGTGAATATGAACTACTCAAGCACTCTCGTGCTACAGTGCTACTTGGTTGGAAGGAAGCACTTAGAGTCTACCTCTTGTGGCTCTAGTGCTTGTATCTCAGCTGTATATTGTACCGATTCAAGTGCCACGTATTCATCTCTCAGAGGGAAGTTAATATCGAGGTATGGCTTGGCTCTGTGTCTATTTATCTTAAAGGGCTGATTTTCGTTGGGACTACGGACCTCTAAAGCACCATGAGGGAAGACCTTGGTGACCATGTAAGGACCGTACCAACGAGACTTGAGCTTGCCTGGGAATAGTCTTAATCTTGAGTCGTATAGCAGTACCTTTTGTCCCACATGGAATTCTTTCCTCACTAGTTGTTTGTCATGATAGGCTTTTTTCCGTTCCTTGTACAACTTGGTGTTCTCATAGGCATCATATCTCAATTCTTCTTCAGTTAGATGCAGCTTCCTCTTCTCACTCACTTGTTTCATGTCGAAGTTGAACTACTTTATGGCCCAATATGCTCGATGCTCTAATTCTACAATAAGATGGCATGCTTTTCCAAAGACTAGGCGGTAGGGAGACATGCCAATTGGAGTCTTATAAGCTATCCGATATGCCCATAAGAGCGTTGGAGAGCACTGGAAGACCAAAATGCACAGAGAGGACAGAAACTCAAGGCTGCAGCGCTAGGATGTTGGCGCTGCAGTGCTAGTAGCTGACACAAAAAAGGAATTGAACAGAAAGTTGGCGCTGCAGCGCCAGAAAGCTGGAGCTGCAGTGCCAGAATTAGGGTTTGTTGTGTGTCTTGGCACTGCAGCGCTGGGATCTTGGCGCTGCAGCGCCAGCCCACGAATTTTGAATCTATAAATTAAAACCCTAGCTGAACAAGAAGAGGAGGCGGAAAGTAGAAGAAAGAAAACAGCATTTGGAGGAGATGAGACACGAAATGAGGCTTGGAGACACTCCGGGAGGCTACGCATCAAGCTTTTAATCATTCTTCTCCGGTTTTGTATTCTTTTATTCTATCTATGTTGATGTTTTATAATATGAACATGGGTTGTTTGAACATGATTATTGAGTAGATATTTTTGTGTTAAGGATAGATGGATCTTAAACCTTTATCTTGAGTTGTTGTTTGGACAAGTGGAATTTAATGTGTTTTTCAAAAAGTGTGTTTTATTGTTCTTAATGCTTTTTATTATTTTGATTCCTTCTTGGGGCATGGTGATGTGTCGAATAGAGAAGCCATGTTTTTATGAATGATTGAACTAATAAATATGATATTGGATTGTTATCTATGCAAAGACCAGGGTAAAACATGCCATGAATGAAATAGGAGTAACCGAATAGGGATCCTATGAAGTTCATGTGGTCCGCTTAAATCGTAACCGAATAGGGAGATTTAACTGAAAGGAATCCAAAAACACTTAATGCTTCTTAATTTGAATTAATCTAGAATAGACCTGGAATACGGATATTCGAAGTTAATGATTCTTAAGATTGTGGTTAGACCTGGAATATGGATAACCAATTTATTGGAGATTCTACCATCTTGAAAAACATATTAAACGAAACTTGTCCATTCGAAGCTCTTGTCAATTATGGTTTAGGTGAAGTTGAGTCCTTAGCACGTTAGTTCATAAGAGTCTTCATTCAAAAGATTGCAAATTTTTCGTTATTTACTATTGCGTTCTGTTTTTCCCTTTTAGTTAATTGTTAGTAACTTTTTCTCCGACAATTATTCGTTTGCTCAAATAACAGTAAGAGTCGAATCATAATTTCTGTAGTATTTGCTTAGTCCTCGTTGGGAATGATATTTACTCATCATTTTATTACTTGAATGATTAGTGCACTTGCTAGTGTCAATTTCATCGCATCAAGTTTTTGACACCGTTGCCGGGGACTGAAATAAACTATTACTTTTATTGTGATTCAACTTGTTAATTTGAGTTTTTTTTTTAATTTGGTTTTTAAGTCTATTTTGCAGGGTTTTCATTTCTAGTGCATGACACGTACTAGTGGGAGAATACTTGTGGAATTGAATCCAGAGATTGAGTGCACTTTTCACGCTTTGAGAAGAGCAACACCAGTAACAGTTGACACAATGGCAGAAGGAAACAATGCAGAGGTGCAACGTGCACTGTAGGATTATGCCATGCCAAAGATGGATGGTGTTGAATCCAGCATTCGGCGACCACCTATACAAGCAAACAATTTTGAAATTAAGCCCGCCATCATCCAGATTATTCAGCATTCAGTACAATTTGGTGGCTTATCGCAAGAAGATCCGAATGTTCATTTGGCGAATTTCTTGGAAATTTGCGACACATTTACGCATAACGGAGTATCGGAGGATGCAATTCGCTTAAGGCTTTTCCCATTTTCATTGAGGGATAAAGCAAAAAGCTGGTTGATTTCTTTGCCTGTCGGATCCATAACAACATGGGCAGAATTGGCACATAAGTTTTTAGGGAAGTACTTCCCTCCTGCAAAAACTGCAAAGTTACGTAATGAAATTACTATGTTTTTGCAGGTTGATCGAGAGTCACTCTATGAGGCATGGGAGCGCTTTAAAGACCTGTTGAAAAGATGTCCTCATCACGAGTTGCCCACTTGGATGCAGGTACAAACTTTTTATAACGGTTTAACTAATACAACCCGAAACATGATTGATGCAGCTGCAGGTGGCACTATCATGAGAAAAACTCCAGAAGAAGTCATTGAATTACTAGAAGAAATGGCTACCAACTCTTATCAATGGCCAATTGAAAGGTTACCTATCAACAGAGCCCCAGGATTGCACAATGTAGATGCTGTTACATCTCTAGCAGCACAACTGGAGACTCTCAATAAGAAGATTGATGGATTTAATCCCCACTCACATGTTATATGTGAATTGTGTAGTGGTAGTGGCCACTATAGCAGTAACTGTCAAGTAGGTAATCAGTTTGCGTATAATTCATCTGCTGAACAAGCTAATTTTGTTTCAAATTTTCACAGGCAGAACAACTTATACAGCAACACATATAATCCAGGATGGAGGAATCATCCAAACTTCTCGTGGAATCAAAGCAATGCAAAGCAACCTCATCCTGAATATACCCCTCAAGAAAAGAAGTCCAACTTGGAGGATATGATGGCTAAATTTTTAAGTACAGCAGAAACAAGATTCCAAAATCAAGAAGCATCCATAAAAAATCTGGAAGTTCAAGTCGGTCAACTAGCGAACATAATTTCTGGACGTGCACAAGGTTCCTTCCCAAGCAACACATAAAAGAATCCTAAGGAGGATGTCATGGCCATAACACTAAGGAGTGGCACACAATTGGAAAAGCCACAACATAAAGAAATCACTCATCAAGAAGTGAGAAGAAAGAGACTGAGCAAGAGGAGAAACGTGTTTCAGCAAAGAAATGTACTGGTAAAGGTTTCATCGATTCTAACCCTGAAACTAAATATATACCACCTCTTCCCTATCCTCAGAAATTTATGAAAGAAAAATTAGATAAGCAATTTTCAAAATTTTTAGAGATTTTCAAGAAATTGCATATTAACATTCCATTTGCAGAGGCATTAGCACAGATGCCTAGTTACACTAAATTTTTAAAGGAAATTTTGTCTAATAAACGGAAGCTTGAGGAACACGAAACGGTAATGTTAACTGAAGAGTGCAGCGCTATACTGCAAAACAAGCTACCTCCAAAATTAAAAGATCCAGGGAGTTTTACTATACCTTGCACTTTAGGAAATTCATTTTGTGATAAAGCTTTATATGACCTTGGTGCAAGTATCAATCTTATGCCTCTTTCAATTTTCAGGAAACTTGGATTAGAAGAAATCAAAACAACAACAGTGTCATTGCAATTAGCTGATCGATCTATTAAGAGACCATGAGGAATTATAGAAGATGTACTGGTAAAGGTTGATAAATTTATATTCCCTATCGACTTCATTGTTCTCGACATGGAAGAGGATCGTGAGGTACCTCTTATACTTGGACGTCCATTCCTTGCTACAGGGAGAGCCCTAATTGATGTACAACAAGGGAAATTGACTTTAAGAGTCAATGATGAGCAAGTAGTTTTTGATATGTATAAAATTATGAAATACCTTTCTGGCTTTTCTACTTCTTCTTGTTTTCAAGTGGATATTGTTGATAACCTCATTGAAGAGTTTCAGGGAAAACATTAAATGAAGATACTTTGGAGGGATGCATCATGGAATCGGGAATTAATACCACTGAAAAACTCATCATCGAAGAAGAAGCAAGGAACTTGGAGTCTGAAATGGGAAAAGAAGTGCCAGAAGAACAAATAATAATAACTGAATTGAAAACTTTACTTGCTCATTTAAAATATGCTTATTTAGAGAAAAATATTTTCCCTGTGATAATATCTTCTTCGTTGACAGGTAAAATGGAAGAATGGTTGCTGAAAGTCCTAAGAAGGCACATATTTCCGGGAAAGCTGAAATCTCGGTGGACTGGACCGTATACCGTGATAAGTGTCTCACCTTTTGGTGTCGTCGAGGTTCAACACGAAAAAAATAAGGAGACATTCAAGGTTAATGGGCACAGATTGAAGCACTACATTATGGGGACGTTTGATCCTCAATCGTCCACCACCATTCTCCAAGAACCATAAATCGGAAAGTCAAGCTAAAGATTATAAATTAGAACTACCATTTTGGGTCTTACTTTTTTAATGTTTTTTCGTGCTTTTTGAATTTATTTGGGGTGTCTAAATTTTCGTTTTTGCTTAATTTAATTGTTATTTCAATTTTTATAGCCTTACGACAAGTATTTGTGATGTATTTTTCAACTCTACGTGGAGCCAGGACAGAAATTCAGCGCTGCAGCGCCAGAAAATTGGAGCTGCAGCGCCAAGGCCTTCAATTTCATCGCAATCAGCCTAGAAATCTGGCGCTGCAGCCTCACAAACTTAGCGATGCAGCGCCAGGACCTGATTGTTCAACACAAAAAATTCCAGCACAGCAATTCAGCGCTACAGCGCTAGAAAATTGGAGTTGCAGCGCCAGATTGCACAAAGGTGATTAAATACCCAGCTCTCCAATAGTTAAGGCAGTCCAAATATTAGAATTCTAGCTGCTCTCCCTCTCCAAAACACAAAAATGTCACTTCTCCTTCCCATAGAAACACACAAGCAAGAGTTTTTCTGCAATTTTAACCATGGATTACTTCCATTCTCCAGGAGAATCAATCTTCTCAAGTGATTTTGGGTGCTATTGAGGTCTTTTAATCAAGTAAGATTTCTCCACTTTGAGACCCTCAAACTTCATATTTTTAAGTGCAATCACTTGAGTTGTTTATGGGTAGATGATAATACATGGTGAGTTGATGAAAAATTGAGGAAATGATGAATGGATAAGTTGCATGTTCATAAGTTTATGCTGAAAAATTTTCATGGGACTGTGCGTTGGGAGAGAAGGGTACTGTAACTGAATTTTTTTTTGATGTTAATGAGTTGAATTTGTAATCTATTATGATGGGTTATTCAAGACTCAATTGATTGAAGTAATTGCCCAACTTGGATTGAAATTTCTACTGCAATTTTTATTTGGGAATTGGTGTGTGAAAGTGGGTGTTGCTCTTGGTTACTTTCTGCTGTTTGGAGTGTAATTATTTAAAGCACAAAAGTCTTGATTAAATGGCTTCTCCCAAATGCGCGAAACCTAGCTCCACCAGTTATAATTCAGTGCTTTTTGTCTCAAAGGAAGCAGAACAGAGGTTTGAGCGTTCTCAACTCAAGAAAGTCCCAATTCCTGAACGAGGGTTTAATATCACTAAGGGACACTTCCCCCTCATTCATAGGATCATCACTGTTCGTAAATGGGAACAATTCTGTGCAACACCAGAAGCTACAATTATTCCAGTTGTGCATGAATTTTATGCAAATGCCGCAGAGCACACAAATCTAAAGGTAAAGGTTAGAGGGAAATTAGTGGCATTCGACAGAGGCACAATCAACAAATTGCTCAACACCCCCACCATCCCAATGGATGAGTACAGTGCTTATGCTAGCGTGCCTGACCTCGATGAAGTACTCCGGGTTCTTTGCAAAGTTGAGACATAATGGAAATTTTCCGGTGATGAGCGGACTTCATTTCTATCAAGTGCAATGGATAGGATAGCAAAAGCTTGGCATTACTTTATAGGCGCTCGTTTGCTTCCGACAACTCATTTAAGTGATGTCACAAGAGAGAGAGAGTAATCCTTCTATTCACCATCTACCAAGGATTGAGTATTGATGTGGGATGCATTATCCAGAACAACATTCTATACAACGCAAATTCGATCAGTGCAAGGTTGTATTTTCCATCTTTGATAACAACACTTTGTGGATCGTGTGGTGTTACCTGGACTACAAGGAAGCAAATCAAACAACCAATGCATCCACTGGACCTAAGGACTATCTATCGGATCACGGATATAGAAGAAGCACTGAGCCCAGGCGCCTCTTCCTCACAACCTCCTCCAGCACGCCAACAACGGAATATATCACTTTCTGATCGTCTAACAGTTGTTGAGACGGAGCTTCATGAGCTTTAGCAATGGAGTCAGCAGCAGGCATCCTACGTTGCCGGTTGTTTTCAAACCAATGATCAGATAATGAGGATTTTTGCCACTCATTTAGGCATCGACACACAGCAGCTACCTCAACTACCACCATATCCCGGTCATGGCAGTGATCCGGAGGATGAGGACATTGACAAAGACGATTGATTCGGCCTCCGACTAATCAGGGGAGTTCTCTTCTCTTACTTTATAATTCAAATTCTATACATTGCGGACAATGTATTATTTAAGTTTGGGGGTGGGAACTTTATCTGAATGTGTGCACTGCTCATGTTTCTAGTTATTTTTCTATTTGTTTTATCTGAGTGTTTTCCGTTGTCTGTGTTTGATTTTGATTTTGCCGATGATGAGAAATAGATTGACTTTATTATAGCCATTGAAAATTTTTTGCGTTTGTCTGTGTGCTTGAATTTGTTGTTGGATTTATTTTACATCGAACTCTTTGAACTCAATGAGCACTTACACTTAAGCATTTTGTTGTCTTGCTGTTTCAGAGAGCGTTTATGTGAGCAGTGTAGTCTTGTGATCTCTTAGACTCTAGAACTTGTTTGAAGACCACTCGAGGCGAAATCCTAGGTAGTACAGTACCAAAGAAAGGATCCAGGCCATGTTTGGAAAGTTTGAGCCATTTTAGCCAACCCTTGATATGTGATTATCCTTAGTGTTCCCCTTTTGAGCTTGGATACATATTGTTTTGTCACCCAATCATATAACCTATTTCTTTTTCAAATATAAAAAAAAAAAAATTTATCTCCACCTTTCACCTATAAGCACATTGATTAATAAAGAGACTATTCTCTTAAGTGGTGACAGAGGATTGAGCAAGAGAAAGTGGTTTTCACTTGGCTATGATATGTATTACATATTTCCCATCGAGAGAGACCAAGGGAAAGCTCAAAGTCAAAAAGGTTTACCACATGAACTATTTGATCAAGTTGTATTCTGCCTATCACAGGTAGCTGGCAAAGCTGTGTTTGATCGTCATGTACATGCTATGCTATAGTTTCAGTAATGCACATGGAAACAAAGACTAGTGCTACTATAGTACAAGCATACAAAAAAAAAAAACGTGACAAGAGCAAAAGTATTGGAAGTATTCCATGATAACTGAGGGAAAGTTCGAAATAAAATTTTTATTGGTTGATGTGCTTAAGGTGATGTGAACCTCAAATCAATCTTTTACCATACCTTAACCTTAGCCAAAGTTATAAGCTGAATAAAGTCCTGGTGATCTCGGGTATTGTCATGGCCTACATTAGTGGAGAGTGGTGTGAAAAGCAAGCTTATGGACTTTGAAAGATTGGCATTATCCTACTTGCTTGCATAAACCGATCAGAGTGGCAAGACGATTAAGTTTATAAAGGTGTTGCACACACACACACGTTTGAAGAATTTGATGTAAGATAAGGCTAGCAATAAATTTGAAATTCTAGACATTGGCAGCATTTGGAAAGTTTTTCATGCGTTATAATTTTTATGTAATCTTTGAGGCATGTTATATCAAATTTAATCAAACCATCTCGCACTCTTAGGATGTGTGTGCATAGAATTTTGTTCTAGTTTGCTCGAGGACTAGCAAAAACGTAAGTTTGGGGGTGTGATAACTCTGAATAAATCATGTTATTATACTACTTTTAGGCAAGTTTTTGGTATCGTTCTTAAGCATTAGAATTATGTTGCATGTGTTTTTAGCAATTTGAGTTTTGTGTATCTTATTTTACTAATAAGTTGTTTTAAGTGATTTATCAATGCTAAGTCATGGAAATTTATTGTGCAGACACTTCCTAGAGCGTTGGAGAGCACTGGAAGACCAAAACGCACAGAGAGGACAGAAACTCAAGGCTGCAGCGCCAGGATGTTGGCGCTACAGCATTGGTAGCTGACACAAAGAAGGAATTGGACAGAAAGTTGGCGTTGCAACGCCAGAAAGCTGGAGCTGCAGCACCAGAATTAAGGTTTGTTGTGTGTCTTGGCGCTGCAACGCCAGCCCGCGAATTTTGAATCTATAAATTAAAACCCTAGCTGAACAAGAAGAGGAGGCGGAAAAAATAAGAAAGAAAACAGAATTTAGAGGAGAGGAGACACGAAAGGAGGCTTGGAGACTCTCCGGGAGGCTACGCATCAAGCTTTTAATCATTCTTCTCCGATTTTGTATTCTTTTATTCTATCTATGTTGATGTTTTATAATATGAACATGGGTTGTTTGAACATGATTATGGAGTAGATATTTTTGTGTTAAGGATAGATGGATCCTAAACCTTTATCTTGAGTTGTTGTTTGGACAAGTGGAATTTAATGTGCTTTTCAAAGAGTGTGTTTTATTGTTCTTAATGCTTTTTAATATTTTGATTCCTTCTTGGGGCATGGTGATGTGTCGAATAGAGAAGCCATGTTTTTATGAATGATTGAACTAATAAATATGATATTGGATTGTTATCTATGCAAAGGCCATGGTAAAACATGCCATGAATGAAATAGGAGTAACCGAATAGGGATCCTAGGAAGTTCATGTGGTCCGCTTAAATCGTAACCGAATAGGGAGATTTAACTGAAAAGAATCCATAAACACTTAATACTCCTTAATTTGAATTAATCTAGAATAGACCTAGAATACGGATATTCGAAGTTAATGATTCTTAAGATTGTGGTTAGACTTGGAATATAGATAACCAATTTATTGGGGATTCTACCATCTTGAAAAATGTATTAAACGAAACTTGTCCATTCGAAGCTCTTGTCAATTATGGTTTAGGTGAATTCGAGTCCTTAGCACGTTAGTTCATAAGAGTCTTCATTCCAAATATTGCAAATTTTCCATTATTTACCATGGAAGTTTTACCTTTAGAGCGAACAATTGTTCATCAGGGAAGTTCTCATTCTGAGGTAATTCTTTGTCGTCATTCTCATAGGGTAGCCTTGACAAATGATCTGCAACTACATTCTCACTGCCTTTCTTGTCTTTGATCTCCTAATCAAATTCTTGTAATAGGAGTACCCATCTAATTAGCCTAGGCTTTGCATCTTTCTTAGAAAACAAATATCTCAAAGCAGCATGGTCAGTGAATACAATAACTTTAGAACCAACAAGATATGATTTAAACTTCTCTGAAGCAAAAATAAAAGCTAACAATTCTTTTTTAGTAGTAGAATAGTTAAGCTGAGCATCATTTAAAATTCTAAAAGCATAGTAAATAGCATGAGGTACCTTATTGACTCTTTGACCTAAGACCACTCCCAAGGCGAAGTCACTGGCATCACACATTAATTCGAAATGGAGATTCCAATCTGGTGCCATCATTATTGGGGCAGAGGTGAGAACATCCTTCAATGTGTTGAAAGCTTGCATACAGTCATCATTCCATTCAAATTTGGTATATTTAGCCAACAATGCACAAAGAAGTCTCTAGATTTTGGAGAAATTCTTGATGAATCTTCTATAGAAATCGACATGTCCAAGGAAACTTCTAATGCCCTTGACTGTGAGAGGATGAGGTAGCTTTGAAATGATGTCTATTTTAGCCTTGTCTACCTCAATACCTCTGTTTGAGATGGAGTGACCCAACACAATACCTTGTTGAACCATAAAGTGACATTTTTCCCAATTTAGTACTAAGTTACTTTCTTCATATCTCTTTAGGACACTCTCCAAATGCCTTAGACATTCATCAAAATTGGAACCAAAGACACTGAATTCGTCTATGAATACCTCAATGTATTTCTCCACCATATCGAAAAATATGCTCATCATACATCTTTGAAAAGTGGCTAGTGTGTTGCATAATCTGAATGGCATCCTCCGATAAGCAAGTGTACCGAAAGGGTATGCGAATGTAGTCTTTTCTTGATCCTCAAGCACTATGGAAATTTGGTTGTACCCACTGTACCCATCCAAGAAGCAGTAATAACTGTGACCGGCTAATCTCTCTAACATCTGATCAATGAATGGCAGAGGAAAATGATATTTTCTGGTTACTTTGTTCAATTTTCGATAATCAATGCATACCCTCTAACCCGTTGTTTTTCTTGTAGGTATGAGCTTCTCATTTTCATTTTTTACAACGGTAATCCCACTAATTTTAGGAATAACTTGGACTGGACTCACCCATTTACTGTCCGATATTGGGTAGATAATGCCAACATCTAGTAGCTTTAATACCTCGGCCTTTACTACCTCTTTCATGTGTGGGTTAAGTCTTCTTTGAGCATCTCGAGTGGGCCTTGCTTCTTCTTATAGGTAGATACTATGCATGCATTTGGTTGGACTTATCCCCTTAATGTCAGCAATGGTCCATCCAATGGCAGATTTATGCTCCCTAAGAACTCTTAATAGCTTATCTTATTCTCCACTACTCAAATTAGCAGCTATGATCACAAGTAAAGTTTTTTTTTTCTCCCAAATAGGCATACATTAAATGCTCGGGCAGCTGCTTTAATTCCAATGTCGGTGCCTAGATAATGGATGGAAGAATAGTAGTATTAGTAGGTAAGAGAGATTCAAATGGAGGAGCATACTTACTTGAGTGTTTTGGAGAGGTCTCAAGGATGTGCACAGTTTCAATGATGTTATCTTCTAGTTCTTGCTTAACATCCTTTTTTGTGAAGCCATGGGTGAGAGTTGTCTTCAATGGATCAATGTGTTGGAACTGAAAAGCTTGCTCGAAAAAATTTTGTATCATACATACATTAAAGCATTGCAAATCATATTGAGGCAGTTTCATTGCATCAAATATTTTAAATTCTATTTTCTCACCATTGATTTTCATACTTACTATACCTTTTTTCACACAAATCTTAGTGTCGACAGTTCTCATGAAGGGTTTCCCTAATATGATGGGCAGGGATAATGGCATAGGGCATTCCTCCATGTCTAATACAATGAAATCAGTAGGTAAAATGAACTCACCAACTTTTACTAGGACGTCCTCAAGAATACCCCTAGGTCTTTTAATACTCCGATTTGCCAACTGTAAGGTAATGAAAGTCGGTTGTAGCTCTCCCAAACCTAGGGTTTCGAATACTGTGTATGGTAATAAGTTTACACCTACTCCCAAATCTAGTAATGCTCTTTCAAACAACTGATCACCTATTCTACAGGGAATAGTAAAGCTACCTGGATCTTTTAGTTTTGGTGGGAGTTTTCTTAGTAGTACAACACTTACTTTTTCAGTTAATGTTGCTGTTTCATGCTCTTGAAACTTTCTCTTATGAGTGCAACAATCTTTTAGGAACTTAGCATATGTAAGTATTTGGTGAATTGCATCTAATAAAGGAATGTTAATTTCAACTTTCTGCAATGTTTCTAAAATATCAGTCAGTTTATTGTTTTTTTTTTGTTTTACTAACCTTTGCGGGAAGGGTGGTGCATTCACCTTCTCCGTTTCACTTACCCTTGATGCCGATGGTGTCTCTTTGGATGCTGTTGCAGACTTGTCGGACCTTATCACTTTGCCATTTCTCAAGGTTGTGACAGCCTTCAGTTGTTGATGCCCCCCAGGGTTGGGTAATGTTTGAGCTGGCAGCTCACCTTGCTTTCTACCACTTAGTTCTTTCGCCAGTTGTCCCATTTGTACCTCTAGCCGTTGGATATCTTGTTCATATTTTGCTGTGGTTTGTCTAAGTTCAATCCGAAATTACCTTTCATCTGCCATGAACTGATCTTGTGAGGTCATTAATTATTGCTGCTGAGTGGCCAATTGTTTCACAAGACTTTCGAGGTCATTTTTATTTGGTTCGGGAGCATTATGGGCTGCTGGTTGGGAGTTTCGTTGCTGCCCTTGCTGGTTAAGGGTATTTTGATTGTTGTTCCAAGAGAAGTTTGGGTGGTTTCACCATCCAGGGTTGTAAGTGTTTGCATATGGGTTTTTCTTTGGTGGATAGTTGTTAGGTCCCATGTAATTTACTTGTTCCGGATCTGTAGGTGAATACAAAGGGCAAGTATCAGTATTATGATCGAATTGGGAACATATCGCACATACCTAGAGTGGTGTAGTTGGTAAGTTAGATGAGGCGTTTTGAGCAACAATAGCTTTTACCAACAGGTATAGTTTCCTTTCCACAGCAGCTATTTGAGGAGAGGATCCTCCATTTAGATTTACCTCGTACACACCCTTACTTTTGGTTACATGTCTTCCTCGAGAAGAGAACTGCTGAGTGTGTTCACTTAGGGTTTCGAAAAGTTCCATTGCTTCTTCACTGCTTTTCTCCATCAGCATTCCTCCACAACCTGAATCAACAATACTTTTGTTAGTATCACTCAAACCTTCGTAGATAGCTTGACCAGTTCATCTTGAGGTAGGTTGTGATGTGGGCATTTGAGTAGCAGCTCGTTGAAGTGTCCCCATGCTTCGAAGAAGAGGTCCCCATCCTTTTGTTGGAAAGATTGAATCTCCTTCCTCATTTGCCTTGTCTTTTGGGCTGGGAAAACTTCCTTAGGAATTTGCTAGCCAACTCCTCCCAAGTGTGGATAGAAACTGTAAGCAAAGAATTATACCATAATTTAGCATTATCTTTTAAGGAAAAAGAGAAAAGAATTAACCTTATTCCTTCTTGATCTAAGCCTTGGATGTGCTGGAACTTGCAAAGATCGAAAAATTCTCGAAGGTGCAAGTGTGGATCCTTATTAGGAGTACCCCTAAAGTGGGTCAAAGCATTCAATATTTGCGGATATATGTAATAGTTTCCTGCCGCCTCAGGTTGATATACAATACATGATGGTTGATCAATGTTCCGTGGGATGAAGGAATGCTTCATCGGTACTCGGGCAGGTGGTTACTGGTTTTTGAGCTGTTCTGCCATTAGTGCTTTGTTCTCGAATTCTTCTTCATTTTTCGCGAAGTTGTTCCTAAGCCTTTGTCGGATGGTCCGCTTAAGCTCAGGATTTAGGGGAAAGAATGTTAGATGCTGAGATCGAAGTCCATGCATAAATCAGGTAAACTAGCTTCAGTGCAGCAGTTCAACTCTGCTGCTCAGGTAACTCTCTGCCCTAATTGCACTCGATCGCATAGAAGGGTGCGATCGATCGCAAGTATCACAGAAAGTGCGATTAGGGTTTGATGTGCCTAAAACAGAAAGGAAATTGATTAGGGTTGGATGAAAATAAAAATAAAGGTGAAAAACAGAAACTAAATTTTTTTAGAAAAATTAAAGTAAAATAAAATAATGATGATTAAACTAAACAAAAGTAATTCTAAAAAGAAATTTAGTGCAATCCCCGGCAACGGCGCCAAAAACTTGTTGCGCGTTTATCTATCTAAATAAATAAGTAAATAACCGTACAGTTTTACTTGCAAGTGCACAAGGTCAATGGTAGCATAGTGTGCAAGTGCGAGATCATTTTCACAGGGATTGGTGAATTTCTTTTTAGAATCAGTTTCTTAAAAAGAAGATCAAAATAACTGTTGAATGTGAATTAATAATAATGAGGCATAGGGCTTTGATATCCACCACTAGTCATACTTTCTCAATGAGTAATAGGTCAATGCACTAGCCTTCCTATGAATACCTAATGGTTGTCAACCTAAGGGCATGGTATCTACTCCTTAAGCTATTGATTTCCCTAAGCAACGAGTTAGGCATGGTATCTACTCTAACCCTTTTCTTTCTTAAGGGATTCAGCATGGTATCTACTGAGTTGTTCCTTAAGAGAGCATAGGACCTATGGAAATCGACAACCACATAGGACCTAGGGTATGGTATCTACTCCCAGTTTCCCATGTTGATTAACCCAAGAATCCAGTGTGGATATCTTTTGTTACTAATGTCAGACCCAGGACTCGGTCATCCAAATTGATCTAACTAACAAGTTCATACCACATGCATATATTGATCAGACATATACATATGAGAAATTTAAATAAACATAGGCATTAATCAAGTTAAGCATCATAATCAAGGCTATTGAAAAGATAATCAATGAATATATATATAGGAAAGCATAACTAGGGCTTCAATCGAGCCCTATAAAGAGTTAGTTACACATGCTGTCTAAGATAAACATCATAGCATAAACTAAACATAAACTATAAAACCCGAAGAATACTGTGGAGACGGGTTGTCAATCCTCTCCAAAGCTTACAATTCCGAGTTAAGCAAAAGATAAAAGAAGTGATATCCTTTGTGTGTGTTTACAGGTGTATTTATAGGGGTTGAAGAACCCTAGAAGACTCAGGAAACCCTAAACTTCCTAAAACGTAAAACCTTATCTTTTTCCAAAACTGGTTCTGCCGTTTTATTGTTCACGCCCGTACATGTGCGCTCGATCGCATGTGTTGTGCGCTCGATCGCAAGGTTGCGCTCGATCCTTCTTGTATGTGCACAAGCTCTTATCCACTCGATCACACCCAATAGTGCGATCGATCGCACTTTTGCCAGTAGTTGCTCCAGGATTTCCAGGTTTCTTTCTTTATGTGCCAAAAATGCTTCTTTTTATCCAAGACCCTATAAAAACATGTGAAACATATAAATGAAGTAAAATGGACTAAATTATCACAACTAAGGACTTAAAAATGTAAATAAAGGGGCTTAAATATGAATATTTAAGCACCTATCATTGTACATCTAAAGTTTTAGTGGATTACTTCATGAATGTTCCTTGAAGAGAGTGGATATAGGGTCGAAAGGATTCCAATATTGCCAAACCACTATAAACGGAGTTTGCACTTTCTATTCTTTAAAATCTTTACTTTCAAGCATATTATTTGATTGGGTGTTTTGTGTATTTAACTGTTCAAAAGTTTTTAAAACTCAATTCATCCCCTATTGGGTTTGAACCTCGGTTTACAATTAGTATCAGAGCTTCGTACTCAATTTCAGGCTTAAAATCCTTCAGTTGATCCGATGGCATCAAATAGCTATACTGAATGGCATTCTTATACTAGGCCTCCTTTGTTCAATGGCTCCAACTATAACTTCTGGAAAAATAGAATGAAAATCTTTGTCGAAGGACAAGATTAAAATCATTGGAGAGTCATTGAGGAAGGACCTAGAATTCCTATAAAGGAAATAATCGTTGGAGAAATTGATCATACAATGCCTAAACTCAAAACTGAGTTCAGTGAAGAGGATTGTAGAATGATGTCTCAAAATAGTAGAGCCACTAGTATTTTACATTGTGCTTTAGATATTTCCAAGTATAATAAAGTTTCTGCATATGTTTCGGCTAAGGAGATATGGGACAAACTGCAAGTCACATATGAGGGAACTAGCGAAGCCAAAAAATCAAAAATCTATATAATAGTGTCCGAAAATGAATGTTTCAAAATGTCTCTTAATGAAACAATTTCTCAAATGCGCTCACGTTTCACCACTATTGTTAACGGCTTAAAGCTTCTTGGTAGGAACATTGAGGAGTTTGAACTAACAAGAAAGATGTTAAGGTCTTTGTGATCCACTTGGAATGCAAAGAAGACGGCCATCACGGAGGCTAAAGATCTCGACAAACTTGATGTCAAAACACTTCTCGGATCATTATTGATATACGAGATGGAGGAAATGAATCCCGTTGTCAATGATGATGAGAAGAAGAAAAAGATGATTGCTCTTAAAGCCTCTACAAGCAACAAAGGAAGAGAAAGAAGAAGAGGATGAGAGCAGTAAAGAAGATGGTGAGATGACTGTGATCGCCAAAAGGTTTCACAAATTCTTGAAAAAGAGCAAGAAACCTTACATAAGGAATTCCACTCCAAAAAGGGAACCTCTTATGTGTTACGGTTGCAAGAAGCCCGGCCACATCAAGGCCGATTTCCCAACAATGACAAAACTATAAAAAAGCTTAAAAAAGAAAGCTATGATTGTAACCACATAGAGTGATGATGATGAAGAAGAATCTTCGGACAATGAGGTTGGATACGAAGAGATTGCCAACCTATGCTTGATGGCAATCGACGACAAAAATGAGGTATCTAATTCTTTCCCCTCTAATAATAAAATTGTTAGTAGTAGTGAAGAGTTAATTGAAGTTATAAATGAGATGCATGAAGAATTGAAGACATTTGGTTCTAGAAATATGGCTCTCAAGAAGGAAGTTTCATCTCTCTCTAAAGATATGAAGGGCTTAAAGAAAGAAAAAAAAACTATCTTCCATGCTTTATAACTCTTCACAAGATTTTCTAAAAAATGAAAATGACATTTTAAAGAAGAAAATAATGGATTTGAATAGCATTATATCTAGACTTATGATTGGAAAAGAAAAGCTAGATGAAGTGTTATTTAGCCAAAGGTTAAATGGAGGAAAATCCGGCTTGAGTTATTTTCCATGGGACAAACAAAAGTCTAAAGAGACTTTGTTCATGAAAACAACATGTTTGAATGAAGCCTCAATTTCCAAGACCTCTAGCAAGATTAAAAGTGCTCATTCAATACATGTTAGTAGGTCTAAAAATGTGAATTTAAATGCATATACCAGAATGAAGCATCCTAAAAATATTCATGCATATATGTATGCTCACTCAAGAAATGCAAATGCTAGGAATAATCATTCAAGGAATGCATATACTAGAAATACACTTCCTAGAAGTAACCATCATGTACATCCTAGAAATGATATGTGTACTCATAACTTGCACACCACACATGAACATCCTAGGAGCTACCATCATACATTTCCTAGAAATATGATGCATGTTCATAACTTTAATCATAGAAACATGTATCATAGGAATGCTTATCCAAGGAACTATAGACATGCACAATTAATAAATCCTAGAAATTTTAATAACTATTATCCTAGGATTATGCATCATCAATATGTCTATAATTATAAAGCACCTTTTAATGTTAAGAAGGTATGGGTCCTTAAAGGAGTCATATTTTCTAGAACTAACCCCAAAGGACCCAATAAATTTTGGGTACCTAAGAGTGCAATTGTGTATCCTTGTGTAATGTAGATATGTCTCCACACCAAGGAAAAAGGTAACTATTGTTACCTTGATAGTGGATGCTCAAAGCACATGATTGGTGATCAAAGCATGTTCAAAGAGCTTATTCTAAGGGATGGCGGACATGTCACCATTGGAGATAACGCAAAGATAAAGATCATCGGGCATGAAAAAGTTGGTAACGATTTCTCAACCATTATATATGTATTATATATGCAAGGCCTTAAGCCAAATTTGCTTAGTATTAGTCAACTATGCGACAAAGGCAACAAAGTCATATTTGAAACCTCTCATTATCTAATTATAGACATAAAGAGTAGCAAGATCAAGTTTGTTGGCCATAGACACGAAAATGTGTATATAGTTGATTTAAAATATTTGCATTTTTGAAAATGAAAAATGTTTTCCTGCATTTAGTGAAAACTCATGGCTATGGCATAGAAGACTTGGCCATGTGAATATGGATTTGCTTAAAATAATTTCAAGAAAAGATTTAGTATTTGAACTTTCAAATATCAAATTTGAAAAAGACAAGGTATGTGATGCTTATCAAATGGGAAAACAAACTAGAATTTCCTTTAAATCAAAAAATATAATCTCAACTACTAGACCATTGGAACTTCTACATATGGACTTGTTTGGTCCAATAAGTATCATAAGTCTAAGTGGCCATCAATATGCTCTTGTTATTGTTGATGACTATTCAAGATATACCTTTGTTATTTTTATTGCTTACAAGGATAAAGCTTACAAAGGATTTGTGAACTTTTGTAAAAAGGTTCAAAATGAAAAAAGAATTTTTATTTCAAGCATTAGAAGTGATCATGGAAAAGAATTTGAAAACCAAAGCTTTTCAAAATTTTGTGATGAAAACAGAATTGATCACAACTTTTCACCACCTAGAACTCCTCAACAAAATGGAGTTGTTGAGAGGAAAAATAGAGTTCTAGAAGAATTTGCAAGAACAATGCTTTGTGAAAATAGTTTGCCAAAATATTTTTGGGCGGAAGCCGTAAACACTTCTTGTTATGTTTTAAATAGAGTTTTGATTAGGCCTATGCTTAATAAAACTCCGTATGAATTATAGAAAGGTAGAAAGCCTAATATCTCTTATTTTTATGCTTTTGATTGTAAATGCTTTATCCTAAATAACAATAAAACTAACTTAGGTAAATTTGACTAAAAGACCAACGAGGGGATATTCTTAGGATATTCAACCTCTAGTAAAGCTCATAGAGTCTTTAACAAAAAAACTCTAGTGGTTGAAGAATCCGTACATGTAACCTTTGATGAGTCTAACCCAATTAGTAGCAGAGAATGTTCTTTTAATGATGATGCAAATTTCATTCAAAGGATAGAAACATCTACTCCCATTGTTGACCCGAAGGAAAGCCAACCTCAAACGAGTCAAGAGGTAGTTGCTTTCAATCTTGATCAACCACCTACAAGTCAGCAAAAGGATAGTATTCCTAAAGATTGGAGGTATGTGAATTATCATCTAATTGATCAAGTGATTTGTGATCCTTCACAAGGGGTAAGAACTCGTTCCTCTATTAGAAATATTTGTAATTGTGTAGCTTATTTATCGTAAGTAGAACCTAAGACGTCTGTAGAAACTAAGAAGGATGTTGATTGGATAAATGCTATACATGAAGAAATAAATCAATTTGAAAGAAACAAAGTATGGAATCTAGTTCTTAGACTAAAAAATCACACTATAATAGGAACTAAATGGGTATTTAGAAATAAGATGGATGAAAATAGAATAGTAACTAGGAATAAGGCTAGACTAGTTGCTAAGGGATATAATCAAGAAGAAAGAATAAATTTTGACGAGACCTATGCTCCCGTAGCTAAATTAGAAGCTATTTGATTGCTATTAGCCTTTGCTTGCTTTAATAAGTTTAAGCTATTTCAAATTGATGTAAAAATGCCTTTTTAAATGGATTTATAGAAGAAAAGGTGTATGTTGAGTAACCTCTTGGATTTGAAAATCCTAGTATTTTAAACCATTTTTATAAGCTTTCTAAAGCTCTCTATAGGTTGAAGCAAGCTCCAAGAGCATGGTATGAAAGACTAAGTAAGTTTTTGCTTGAAAATGATTTTACAAGAGGAAAATAGACACAACATTCTTCACAAAAACTCACAAAAATGACACACTACTAGTCCAAATATATGTTAATGATATTATATTTGGTGCTACTAATGAATCTATGTGTCAAAAGTTTGCTAAGTGCATGTAAGGTGAATTTGAAATAAGCATGATAGGAAAGCTTACCTACTTTCTTGGACTTCAAATCAAACAATTGAAAGAAGGCATCCTCATCAATCAATCAAAGTACACCAATGACCTATTAAAGAGGTTCGAGATGGAAAGCTCAAAATCAATTGGCATTCCTATTAGCACTTTTACAAAACTTGACCTAAATAAAGAAGGTAAGTGTGTAGATATTAAAATTTATAGAAGCATGATAGGAGCTTTACTTTTTTTAACTACAAGTAGACCTAATATAATGTTCAGTGTATACATGTGTGCTAGATTTTAAGCTAATTCTAAGGAATCACATGTAATTGCAGTAAAAAAGAATCCTTAGATATCTACAAGGGACTCAAAACCTAGGGTTATGGTATTATAGAAAATCAAATTTTGAGCTTGTAGGATATTCAGATGTTGATTTTGTGGGTTTTAGACTAGATAGAAAAAACACTAGTGGAAGATGCCAATTCTTGGGTGAGTTTTCCAAGAAACAAAATTCGGTTGCGCTATCAACCACCAAAGCAGAATATATAGTAGCCTAAAGTTGTTGTGGATAAAACAACAGTTAGAAGACTATGGTATAAACTTTAAAGATATACCCATTCATTGTGATAACACTAGTGCTATCAACCTAACCAAAAACCCTATTCAACACTCTAGAACCAAACATATAGAAATAAGACATCACTTCATAAGAGACCATGCTAAAAAAGGGCCTTAAGTGAATGAATATTCTTTCAGAAGATCAAATATCTGATATTCTTTCAAAACTCTTAAGTGAAGATAGCTTTTGCAAAATTAAACTATTGATGGGCCTGATAGACTATGATAAAATGTATGTTTGATTACATCAACATTCATCATATGCATATTTGACATATAATGAATGAGTATTAACTCTTATTTAATATATCTGTCACTCAAGATAGCAGAGATAAACAATTTTGTGTTGAAATTTCAAGTTGTAGCTCAAAATTTTACGTTTTTTAGAGGACTCAGTCAACTAGTATTTTGACCCCAGACGATTGGTATCCTACTGCCTATTTTACCAATCGACTAGTACAAAACATCCAGTTGACTGGTACTACAAGACATTGTTTGGAGCCAAAATTTGAAATTTTGGTGGCTTACCCAGTCGATTAGTATGTCTCACCCATTCGACTGGTATGTCTCTGCCAGTTTACCCACTCGACTAGTGTCCCGACCCAATCAATTGATATGTCAAAAATTTCCCAAATTATGAAGGACCCAGTCGACTAGTATATCAATTCTATAAATAGTCTCTTCAGATTTTTCAGTTTTCAAGCCATTTTTGAAATCGCTAAAGTTTTCTCTCTCTAGAAAATCTTTGAGTTTTGTCCACAATCTCCCAAAACTATTCCATAGAACCCTTAATTTTATCCTATATCACATCCATTTCAAATTTTCACGGTTGAAAATTCCTCATTCCCCAAAATCTCTCTTTAAAACGACTTTTTCACAATGTCTGAGAGAATCTAGATTAATACCACCGTTGGAGGGCCTCACGCACCTACAAGGCCCCGGTCCAAGAAGTCCTCTAAACCAGATACCAAGGAGAAGTGGCTAGTTGGTTCTTCAAGCAAGAAGGCGAGGTCCGAGCTCGATGACTTGCTTTTCTGGAGCCCCACCACCAAGAACAGGTATAACTCTGTCATCCATAATAAAAAGATCATGACGGGTAGATTTGTTGATTTCGATTCTATCCATCATGCAAATTTTGACATATACCCTACTTTTGAGGTTATTCACCTAACACCTCTTATAAATATCCACCAAAAATACTATCCACGCCTCATTCACCAGTTCTACATCAACCTGGTAAAACTGAGTCAGTTGGCTCTTCGATTCAAAACCAGTGTGATGGGTGTAGAATTCAAGGTGAACACTGACCTTCTGGTCAATATCCTGAGGATCCCTGTGGGAGGGTTGCAATAGAGTCTGGATGGATGGCTAGACAACTTTGATTACGATAAGGCATGCCCAATAGTTAGGGGCGACCCTAAATATATCTTTAGGCCCACTACATTTCACTAATGTAGTGACATGCCCTTCGACTTAAAGTTGTTCAATCTCATCATAAGTTGGACTATCTACCCACGACTCGGGAGTCAGGGCTATCTCTCGAAGATAAATGTGGTATTGATCTGGTGTCTCAAAACAAGACACCGTTTCAATACTTATCCCCTACTGCTTGCCAACATAAAAAATGGTGAAGCAAATGACTCCGGGTGCCTTCCCTATGGGATGCTTATCACCCTGATCCTATAGTATTTTCGAGTCCCTCTACCCATCTCTAAGGCTCAAGATATCGGCCCAAAGGATATAATCAACGGCTCTTCTCTGAAGAAGATAGGGTGCACGATCCGAGAGGGTATGATCTACTCCAAGGATGGGAAGAACATACAGATTGGTGTTAAGGATGACAATAACGAGAAGGACGATGAGGTTCGTGGTGATGCAGCTTCTCCTACTGCGACAGACACTGATAAGTAAGCACCTAGTCTATAGCATGGTGGCTATGGTGTTGGTCAGGCTGGATACGATGACTTGTTTTAAGCTATGATGAGCCTATAGCTTTCCATGCAGTCCAGGTTCCAGAGCTTGAGCTCTTCCATCGATCACATGCATCGTGACCTCCGCATACTCTGAAACGATTTCGAGTTACACTGGGAGCACACAGAAGGCTCTTTGGCTAAGCTTCAGGATCTTCTTCAAGATGGCTCTGATTCCTCCGCTCGCTGAACTTTTTGTTTTTATGTACATATATAGCTACATGGATACTTAGCATGAACATCCTTTTTATTCACATAAATTCATTTGCTTATACTCATTGATTCAGCTTCTGTAAGTTTATGATGTATGGATTATTATATATAGATGCTTACCTTTCAGTTATTTAGCTTTTTGCTTGTATATAGGCTTTACTTATAAGCTAAATGGCTGCTTAGATTAAGCACTTGATGTTTACCTATATGTTGTAGCTATTTATACTAGTGTAGGCAACTTCTAATTCTTCTCGCGAAGTCTTCTCAATTCTGAATCATGCCTAGTTTTTTCACACAAGTTTGATTTTGCCTTATCTTAATGGCTGTGGTGTTTGTTTTACTTATTTTTTGAGTTTATATCCCATTTTCTACTGTTTTCAAAACGGGGGAGAAAAATAAGAAAAATCAATTTATAAGAGAAAACTGTATGTAAACTTAGAATAAAGCATATATTTAGGGGGAGCATTGCTCCAAACACATTAACGAATATAATATTGTCTTGCATTGATTGGTTGGGTTGATATAACTATATATAAACTGCGTTTGAATACTTAACAGGTTGGTTTTATTCGAAAAACAGAGGAAACTCTGCCCAATTTTTTTATAAAAACCCAACACTTAGTTTTTAAAACTGTTTTTCTCTCATTATTTTTATCATTATCAAAAAGAGGAAGATTATTAACCCATATTTGATTTTAATAATGACAAAACACTACTCTAATTGCACTAACAGTTTTATCTTAATGTTTAAGTGGCAAAACCATTCAGTATAGAAACAAGATGCAAGAACTCAACTCGATCCAGACACCAAGACAAGACAGAAGATCTAGAATAGGCATTAAGGTAATTGAAACAATTGTAAATCTATCATGTTCAATTATATAGCTTGATCTATGGCTCAAATTACAAAAGACTTTGACAAAACTAACCATACAAAAGTTTCTAAGTCAAAAACAGTTTTGAAACATGAAAAATTGGGTTGAAGGACAACCCAGTTGACTGGCTCCATATACTTGTCGACTGGGATATGGGACAAAATTTTTCCAATCGACTGGTGTTGAGGATTCAGTTGACTAGTAACTGGGACAGAAAGTTCCCAATCGACTGGTGCTTAGGACTCAGTCGACTGGTACTCTCCCTTAGGCTAAAAAGTGAAATTTCTCACTTGACCTAGTCGACTGGTACAAGGACCCAGTCGGTGGTAATAACCTACCAAGTCAATGTCAAATGGCTATATTGATTCAATGCTATATAAACCTACTTCAATGAGCATTTAAAAAGAGAAGAGAAAACATTAAATTCACAAGATAACTCATTAATTCTCAAAAGCTTTGAAAATTTTATTGTTGAGCCATTCTTCAAGCTTGTTCTTGAAAGAGAGATATTGTTCGTTTGTAAAAGCACTTACTGCTATCTCTCTACCATTTAATTTACAGTAAATTTCATTTATTGTAAAGGGAAAGAGTTGGTATAACTCTTAGAGTGTTTAGGATTAAACACTTCATTTTAGCTTCTGTGAGGAAGGGATCGGTTGTAAGGTTTGTACAACATCCATGAAATTGTACGACTAAACTTTTAGTGGATTCGTTTTAGGAGATTCCTTGAAGAGAGTGGATGTAGGGTAAGAAGGAATCCAATATTGCCGAACTACTATAAACGGAGTTTGCACTTTCTATTCCTTAAACTCTTTACTTTCAAGCATATTATTTGATTGGGTGTTTTGTGTATTTAACTATTTAAAAACTTGCAAGTTAATCATCAAAAGTTTTTAAAACCCAATTCACCTCATCTTCTGTTTGAACCTCGGTTTACACACTTCTTTGTAACTTTTGGAAGGAGAAAAGGCGCTAAAACTCACTACACAATCTTGCAAGCAAAACCATGTGAAAATCTCCACAATCTTACAATCTAAAACCTCAATACACCCAATGTTCACTCAACCCTTAGATATTAATGTTTGGTTTGCTAGACCATACGTCTTACTAGTTATTCCTTCTTAAGGAATAATGTGAGGACTACCTCTCCTAATGCTCCTATTTATAGACTTCAACAAGCCCACCAAGTCTAGGCCTTCAATTAATACATGGTCAAAAACTTAACTAAGAGTTGGTTACCAAGATGCATAGGTCTTCATATAAAACCAAGATGCATTAGTTTTCACACTAATTATACTTAATTGAGTTCTTGATTGCACAAGACTTTACACCAAGTCATTTACCAAGATAGTCAAATCCATAACTACTGAGCCACAAATCCCAGCACCGGTCAAGCTTTCAACTTTTGGGTTGGGTTTGCCTCCTCCTAATCAACCCCCCGGTTTTGGATGGGCTTTTTACTTATCATTCAAATTTTAGGCCTAATCCCAACACACCCTTCCCTCGCATCGTAGTAGAACTGGAAAAATCCTCGATGAAATCGGTCGCTGTGATCACTAGTACTATTGGATTCTTTTTGTTGTTTTTTGTTCAGGAAAGATCTTTTGTTTAGGAAAGACATGTATTATAGTATAAATAAACGACTAAATACATTAAATTTGCCTTAAAACAATAATTATTATCTTAATCAAAAGGATGAAAGATATTAGCAAGTTTTTCTTTTGGGTGAATTACAAATTCATCTTTACATTTTAGTCATAATTACAACACATTCTACTAATTTGTAATTCAGACAACTCAGTTCCTGACATAAAAAAAATCAATTAATTTAAAGTGTAAATATCTAAATTGTCCTTCATACATATTTGCGAACTCAATACAAAGAGAAGCAATACTCCAATCAGATATATGTATTTCTCTTTATCCATCTCTTTCACCCTTCTTCTCCCATTCTATGTCTCCACATTTTTCTTTCATCATGTGCCTCGTTTTACACTCTGTTATACTCGTTTGAGACTTCTGTTGTGTTTTATCTCTACACAATTAGAAGTAATTTATTTCTTCTAAAAAACGAAAATTGATATTTACCATAAAAACATGTGTTCACCACTAAAACTAAGCTTTTTCTATTTCCATGCATGGCCAAAAACTTTTAAGTTAGGAAGTTAGTAAACTAAAACACATCTAATTAATTGTGTCAAGCATGTGTTATAAAAGAGATATGTTGCTCTTTTCAAAAGCATTTTCTTTTGGATATCAATTCGTATGTTATTAGTCTATTATAGCCCTCTATCAGTATTCATATGTTACTATATATATTCCACTTCAATTGAGAAAAACGAAAATCCAAAATTGAACTTTTTAGAAAAGAAGCAAATGGTTATTTTTTGTTTTCCATCGACAACTATTTTTTTTTTCTTCCAAAGATCAAAGCTTGAAGTGTGTGATACAAAAGTGTGAAGTAGAAGGGAACAAAATAAACACCATGTGCATAGATAGAACATGACCACTTAACCAAGGGTATTTTATTGTCATTAAAATTGCCACATCAATTAATGAGAAAAATTGATTTGTAAGGCATACATTGTACTTTCGGGGTGGGTTATCCGAATTGCAAACTAGTGGAGTGAGTTATAATTAGGATTAAAACATAAAAATGAATTTGTAATTTATCATTTTCGTTTTTATGAGAGTAAGTTTTAAATAAATAACATATATAAAATGTCATAAGTATAGACTATAATCTTAAGGATTTTGATAACTTACCCATTTAAAATTCCTGATAATTATCCCAAGACTTTCTACTTTTATTGATTGTAATAATTAAAAACCGGATATTTTGAACTTGAAATTTTATTTGTAGAATATGGTGTGACAATTATGTTATGATCTTTATGGGTACATGAAGAGTGAAACAAAAGCAATACGACCCAGCAACACTAGCACAACTCAGGTCAGGCCTCTCTAACAGGAGGAGGGGTATCAAACGCTGCTTGAATTGTGTCAACTCCCAAACCTAATTAACTTTACCATGAAGTTCTATTATCCTCAGACGTGAAACTGATGCAATTAGCATTCTTCAGACCCTAATTTCCAAAAAGATTCATTTTTTTTTCAAAAATAAATTAATATTGTACCTATTGTTGTTGTAAGCAAGAAGTTTAAGTTGTGTAGAAAAAACATACTATTTGCTTTGAAGAGATTTAAATAAATTGAATTCGGTTTGCTTAAATTGAACTTAAAAGGCCATATATTCATGATTCACTACTAAAGGTAATCTATGGTGTTGAGATGCTAGGGCATTGAGTGTAATTAGGGTTGAAGATTAAAAGTTGCTAGGGCGTTGTAATACCCGTATTCGTAAAGAAATGGTAAAGAAGTAATTTAATAAATATGACATGGAGTTAAAATAATATATATGCAAAAGATTTAATTTTTATAAAATAATTCTTAAAAAAAACGGACGCGTGGTGAGTTAGATTTACTTTAAGTAATTAAGAAAAATATGAAATATATAGTGATAATATTTGAATAAATTACTAACCTATGATTTGATGATAAATGATAGGTATAATTGATATGTGGAAAGTTATTATATGAGAAGTAATATTATTGGAATAATGAGTTGATTTAATAATGAATGTGATAAATGAAATTCTTGGCGAGTTATGGTTGATAAATTGAATGTCTGAATCTATGCTTGTTTTTGTATTATTGTTCATATGTATATTTCATATCATTATTCATATGTATATGCATGAAATAAAAGAATTAGGAGGGGGTCGGTCTAAATGAAAAACCGTGACAGCCGGTATATGCTAGAAATAAAAGAACTGGGAGGGGGCCGGTCAAAATAAAAAAATGTGATAGCCGGTATATGCTGGAAATAAAAGAACTGGGAGGGTGTTTACACCCAAAGAATAACGCGGTAGTTATAGCACAGCTTTGGGGTGTTGATTCCACAGAAAGACAAATTTAAAGAATAGTAGATGGAACAAAGAAACTAAAAAAAAATATTAAATGATTAATGGAGAGCAAAGATTAATTTTAAATGCAAATTAAAGTGAAGCAAAGTGACTAATGGAGAAAGTACTCAAATTTGACAAACAGCAAAGCGTCGGGAATCCCTTGCACAAATCTGGTCTTTTAATAATTCTTAATTCATTGAATAACTCAATTGGGAACTCAATTCCCAAAATTTCCAATCGGAAGGTGTAGATTTATAAACCAAGATTAAACCAAATGTAACTCTTTGAAAAATCATTCACCACTTTTAAAATACGTAAATTATTATCACTATTGAGAAAATCCAACGACGATAATATACTCAGGAAGCGATATTGCAGCAAAGAATTAAATCAATATAGATAAATAATTGATCCAAACATAATCAAATAGCTAATCCATTCAATAGAGAAAGCATGACTGAATCCATAAACAGAATAAATTCTACGATTATTCGGAGAAGAAAACATCACCAATGAATTGAGAATGATAAAACAAAAGAGTTTTAGTAATTGAAAATCAAATACATAAATTAAAAAATAAACAAAAATACCATCTACTGTGCAACTTCATCCCTAGCCCCACTTGAGAATTTAGTTACCCATAAATATAATGGACAACAAAAGTCTCAAGGGAAAAATTAGAACAAACATTAAAGTGCTAAACATTAAAATTTAAAATTTAAAAGAAATAAATTAAAACTAACAATACATGGAGAGAGAAATTCCACTCGCAGCTGCTGTGCGGCGCTCCCCCTGATTGGTAGCAAAATCCTTCAGATTGCACCCTTTGCTAGCAAAGCCTCCGAGATTGCACACCTTTTTTTTATGAAGTGAAATGGGGCTTTTATAGGGGAACTCCATGAGTGCAATGTGTTTTCAATCTGATGTGAGATGTGGGATGTAGAATGTGTTTCCAACCGATGTGGGATGTGAGATTTAAGCCATCACATGCCTTTCAAAACTTCTGCCCACTGAAATCACGCACAGCCTAACTTTTTTCTACTAAAACTGCCATAACTTTCTCTAAAAAAATCATATTTATGAGCCGTAAATTCCTTAGAAAATAGACATCCGGATCTTTCCAAGCATATATGGCTCATCTCCTGGTTCTCCCTGAATCATTACATTTTAATCTGCAAAAATCACTTCTGCTACACTGAAATCACGTACAGCCTTACCTTTGTCTACTAAAACTGCCATAACTTTCTCTAGAAAAATCATATTTATGAGCCGTAAAATTCCTCAGAAAATAGACATCTGGATCTTCCTAAGCATATATGGCTCATCTTCTAGTTTTTCCTAAATCAATATAGTTTAATCCGCAAAAATGACTGATCTCTACGAGTGATTCTGGCAATTTAATGAAGCTCCTTTCCAAGTGCTTGTAAACTTGTAAAACAACTCAAAGTAACAAATTCATAAGCTAACAAATGTAAATTAAGGGGCCAAAATATTCAATATTTGGCATTCATCAAATACCCCCAAACTTATATTTTGCTAGTCCCTTAGCAAAACAAAATAAAAAAAAAACTAAATGAAAAACAAAGAACACAAAGATAAATCCATCATTCATGGTGTCCAAAAATTTAAGTAGCACACAAAACCATGATATTCATTCACGAGCAAGCTTAAAATATAAACCCATCTTCGCAATGAATAGGAATTTTAAAATATAATTACTTACAAAAAGCAGGCTAAGGCATCACAAGTCTGACTAAGTGTAAAGTGAATTAGCATATAAAGATGAGGCTTCCAAATAACTTCAATGTGCAATGTTTCCATGTCTCAAGATTCACAGAATTTCTCATCAGAATGAATAATGATAGCATAGTTTTATTTTCTTCTCTTTTTTATTATAAGGCTATGCTATATTTAGTTCCCTTAAGCTTTCTAATTGACCTATATAGGGAGTGTTGAGTCAATGACTCCCAAACCAGATAGTTTTAAGGCAATAGGTGTAAAGACACCCCTAAGGACTTACTAACTCGTATAAAAAAGGCTACGAAACTAAGCAAAATTCTCACTTTTTGACGTAAACACTCACTGCTTACTGAGGCAAGAGGTCTAGTTATTCAGTGGAAAGTTTGTCATTGATCATTATGAGCATTTTTTTTTCTTTTTTTTTTCTCTAGGCAAAGTGTCCATCCAACAAGTCATCTGGAATCAGCTAAACCATGGAAACATACACATTAAAATCACATGTCATACCTCACACGATTATGTGCTAATGTGCTCGTGTCAGATTAGATCAAACATGTGAATTCTCAAATGCCTATAGTAAGTAACTAAACTTTAAAATTCTATCATCAGATCATGTGTTCACGATTTTAAGCATTCCAATGAAATCACATCACAATATTGTTTTGATCAACCAAAATTTCAAAACAATCATGAACACGCATTTATCTTTTCAATAATATATATATATATATAACTGGGACAAAGTGTGTATGAATGTGTCTCCCATACCCTCAAACTTAAAGTACACAGTGTCTCCAATGTGTGAATAACATGGAAAGAGCTAACCTGGGAGATGGAGAACTAGCTGGACTGACATGGCTCATAGCATACCCCCAAACTTGAACTGAAGTACGCGTTATTCATGAAAAAAAATTACTAAAGTAAAACTGGAAAACAAAAAATATTAAAAATAACAGTAACAAGAAATATGAAAAGTAATAAAGGATATACTGTGGGGTGCCTCCCATGAGTGCTAAGTTTAGCGTCTTTAGCCAGACTCAAGTGTCACTTGGACCAAGGAAAACAAGCTTTAAACCCTTAGTCAGAGGCTTCAATTCAACTTTGGGTGCTTCCACACTTGAAGGAATTTGTTTTGCACTTCTCTCAGACAACTCTTCAAACTTCTGTTGCCATGCCTGAGTGTCATAATCCCGAGTTCTATCAAAAATAGCACAAACATCAACTACATCAGATGGATTACTAATAGAATCAAACTCAGAATTAACAAGAAAATACTCAAAGGGATCAAAATCATTAGCTATAGAAACTCCCTTATCCATGAGTGAGTCAATCATGTATGCCTGATGGCTCTTGTCATCATCTTTTGGCTATTTTGCAATATGGAAGATATTCACCTCGAGGGTCATGTTTCCAAAAGATAGCTTTATGAGCCCATTCCTGCAATTAATAAGAGCATTAGCAGTGGCAAAAAATGACCTACCTAAAATTAAAGGAATTTTAGAAGTAGTATCAACAACAGAGCTAGTGTCAAGGATTAGGAAATCAACAGGAGAATAAAATTTATCAATTTGAATTAGAACATCCTCTACCACACCCCGGGGTACTTTGACTGAACGGTCAGCCAATTGCAATACCACAGTGGTTGGTTTGATTTCTCCCAACTCCAACTGCAAATAAATAGAATATGGTATTATATTCACGCTAGCTCCTAAATCTAGCAAAGCTTGTCCAACCTCATGATTTCCAATGCTGCATGCAATGGTTGGACAACCAGGATCCTTGTACTTGGGAGGAATTCGCTACTCAATTAGAGCACTAACTTGCTCTATTAGGAATGCTGTCTTCTTCACATGGTGCTTCCTCTTAACTGTACACAAATCTTTGAGAACTTTTGCATAAATAAGAACTTGTTTAATCACATGCAAAAGAAGAATATTGATTTTTACTTACTTTAGATTATCTAGGATTTCATTGTTTGGATCCAGAGTTCGCTTGCTTGATTTTAAAGCTTGAGAGAATGGTACCTTAACAGGACTCTTTGTCATCTCAGGTTCTTTGGGCAGCTCAACATCATTACTATCTTGACCCTTTTCCACATCCTCTGATTTGTTCATTGTTGGGATGTGTAATGACTTACCACTTCGTGTCACAATGAAATTCATATCCTTCAAATTCTTTTGTGCCATGTGCTGACCATGGGGTATAGACTGAGCTTGAGAAAGGAACTTACCTCGCTCATTCACACTTAAAAAGCTCATCAATTTGGACACTTGGCTCTTTATCTCCTTATTTTCTTCAACAACCTGCATAATCAACAATTCACATCTTTGGTATGTCTTACCCTGTGCCTCAATAAAAACATGTAAAGTGTCTTCTAAAGAACTTCTAGAAGATACAAGTGCATGATATGGTGCAGGATACGATCTAGAGGGTTGTACAGGCGGCTGGTTTTCAAGCTTCCAGCTAAAATTTGGGTGATTGCGCCACCCCGGATTATAGGTATCAGATAAATGTGAAAAAGGCTTCTTGTACATACCTAAGGCATTACATTGTTCCTTATACATCCCTCTCATCTCAACAAATACAAGACACTCGTAGGCGAGATGATCTACCCTGCCACACACAAAACATGGTCCAAAAGACTCTGCATGATTAGCTACGTGTGTTGGCTTTAAGTCTTTAGTTTTTAACGCATCTAGCTCACTAGTGAGCATCTCGACCTTAGCCTTTAGGTTATCATCTTCTCTAAGATGGTAAATTCCACCACTATTTGGGTTTCTTGCAAGTCATGACCTATTTGTGGTTTCAGTAGCATTAGGTCCGGTCCAAGTGTGAGCTTTTTCAGCAAGCTCATTGAGGTATTCTATGGCCTCATCAGGATTTTTCTATAAGAACTCACCATTACACATCATCTCCAGAAATTGGCGCTCTTTAGGTGTAAGTTCCTCATAAAAATAGCTCACTAAACGCCATTTCTCATACTTATGGTGAGGACACATACTCAACAACTCCTTAAATCTTTCCCACGACTTATACAAAGTCTCACTGTCCTTTTGTGCAAAGGTGGAGATTTACCTTTTTAAAGCGTTGGTCTTATGTTGGGGAAAGTATTTATTAAAGAAAACTTGAGTCATCTCATTCCACAACCCAATAGATCGTGGTCACAGTGAGTATAGCCAACTCTTAGTTTTATCCTTCAAAGAGAAAGGAAAGAACTTAAGTTTCACAATGTCATCAGTTGCATTTTGACTATGAAAAGTCGCAACTACTTCCTCAAACTCCCTAATGTGCACATATGGATTTTCATTTTCCAACCATGAAACGTAAGAAGTAACTGTATCATCCATGTTTTAAAATCTAGTTTGCGAGTATTAGCTGGAAACATGATGTATTATGGTGTGGCTATGTGTCTAGGGTGGAGGTAATCCTGAAGGGTCCTACTGGGTTGATCTTCGTGTTCACTCATTTCTTCAGGACTAGATGGATTGTCAAGTAAAAGATTTAAAAAGTTTGATTCTGACTCTAGCACAGGCTTACAAGCAAATCTACCCAAGGCGTCTCTATATCTATGCATACAAGGTAACAAAATAATAAAAAAATACTATAAAAAAAATAAGGGAAAAAGAAAAAAAATAATGCAGCAAGCTAAAAGAAGGAAAGAAGTTACCGCCTTCACAAACCGCTGAAAAGAAAAACTATCTAGCAATTCTTCTACCGTCTCCCTGGCAACGGCACCAAAATTTGATTACGCCCAAAGAATAACGCGGTAGTTGTAGCACAGCTTTGGGGTGTCGATTCCACAGAGAGACAAATTTAAAGAATAGTAGATGGAACAAAGAAACTAAAGAAAAATATTAAATGATTAATGGAGAACAAAGATTAGTTTTAAATGCAAATTAAAGTGAAGCAAAGTGACTAACGGAGAAAGTACTCAAATTTGACAAACAGTAAAGTGTCGAGAATCCCTTGCACAAATATGGTATTTTGATTATTGTTAATTCATTGAATAACTCAATTAGGAACTTAATTCCCAAAATTCCTAATCGGAATGTGTAGATTTATAAACCAAGATTAAACCAAATGTAACCCTTTGAAAAATCATTCACTACTTTTAAAATACGTAAATTATTATCACTATTGAGAAAATCCAACGACGACAATATACTCAAGAAGTGATATTGCAGCAAAGAATTAAATCAATATAGATAAATAATTGATTCAAACATAATCCAAGAGCTAATCCATTCAATAGAGAAAGCATGACTGAATCCATAAATAAAATAAATTCTACGATTATTCGGAGAAGAAAACATCACCAATGAATTGAGAATGATAAAACAAAAGAGTTTTAGTAATCGAAAATCAAATACATAAATTAAAAAATAAAAAAATACCATCTACTATGCAAGTTCATCCTTAGCCCCACTTGAGAATTTAGTTACCCATAAATATAATGGACAACAAAAATCTCAAGAGAAAAATTAGAGCAAACGTTAAAGTGCTAAACATTAAACTTTAAAACTTAAAAAAAAATAAATTAAAACTAAAAATACGTAAAGAGAGAAATTCCACTCGCAGCTGCTATGCGGCACTACCCCTAATTTGTAGCAAAATCCTCTAGATTGCACTCCCTTGTAGCAAAGTCTCCGAGATTGCACACTCTTTTTGATAAAGTGAAATGGGGCTTTTATAGAGGAACTCTATGAGTGCAATGTGTTTTCAATCTGGTGTGGGATGTGGGATGTGGGATATAGAATATGTTTCCAACCGATGTGGGATGTGGGATTTAAGCCTTCACATGCCTTTCAAAACTTCTGCCCATGTTGAAATCAAGCACAACCTGACCTTTGTCTACTAAAACTGCCATAACTTTCTCTATAAAAATCATATTTATGAGTCGTAAATTCTCCAGAAAATAGACATCCAAATTTTTCCAAACATATATGGCTCATATCCTAGTTCTTCCTGATTCATTACAGTTTAATCCACAAAAATCCCTTTTGCCACACTGAAATCACGGATAGCCTGACCTTTGTATGCTAAAACTGCAATAAATTTCTCTAGAGAAATCATATTTATGAGCCATAAAATTCTCCAGAAAATAGACATCCGAATCTTTCCAAACATATATAGCTCATCTTTTGGTTCTTCCTGAATCAATACAGTTTAATCTGCAAAAATGACTGATCTGTACGGGTAATTCTGGCAATTTAGTGAAACTTCTTTCTAAGTGCTTGTAAACTTATAAAACATTGAAAAAAAATAACTCAAAGTAACAAATTCCTAAGCTAACAAATGTAAATTAAGGGGCAAAAATTTACAATATTTGGCACTCATCATAGGGCAATCGGTTTATATAAAATAACCAGGAAGCCAGTCGGTCTAAGATAAAAACATGTCGACATGTGGGAAGACGTTCCCTAATAATAATTCATGCATTGTATCTGTTTTAAATATTGATTGTATTATTGAAATGTTGAAGTGGTGTTTGTTATTGTAAATTTATTTATAGATGAATGAGTCTCACAGAGAGACAGTTATGGTAAGAAAGAAACTTGGAAGTATAATATGACAAGAACAATCTAAATGGTAGACTATATGCTATGAACCTCATAACGAGGTAATTATGAGATAATTGATGGTTTTAAGGTAACAAATAAATAAGAAGAAGAGATTGATATAGAATAGGGCTTATGATATGTGTAGTGATAGTAGAATGCTATTATCAAGTTATATGAGATATAAATGATTAAATATTAAAAGACTATTTATACAAATTGAATATTTCTAGTAAATTTAATTCACCGAGCTTGTGAAGCTCATTCCTCAGTTTTAAATGATTTCAGGCAGTAGACAAGACAGATAGTTGGTGAGCTGAGATTCAGACGGATTCATTATCTGTAAGCCATGTAGTCCACATCCTCAGACTAATGAGAAGAAAATTTTTTTTGTAAATATTCATGCATATTATGTTGTATAAAATTATTAAGTTGAGATCTGAAAGATGTATCTCCCTTGTCAAGGGTTAAGGATTGATGTAAATATTTGCAGTTGGTAAATTTTTATTGTTGCATATATGTGTCGTGCTAAGATTTTCAAAATGTGATGATACAATCTCGGGGGTGGCCAACCTAGGATGGATCGTTACAATTTTGGTATCATAGCATTAGGTTTTATAATTCTGTAGACTGCATAAGAACTTAAAGAAGTGGAAGATCTAAATAAACTATATTTTAATGTAGAGTTTAAGGATAACATGTAGACGTGCTAGAGCTAGAGATAGAGTTCTAAATTAGAAGGGATATGGTTGACCCCCAATATTTAGAAGAACTGAATTAGAGGAGGAAGTTAAGTCTGTGATTCCTGCGAGGGAACAGATTGATAGTGCGACAGGTACTAATAGAGTTGGGAAAGAATCTAAGGTTAGAAGGGATAAATTGAGATAAGCTCTTGAGCGTGCCCTAGAAAGGATGAATGTAGCTGAAGAAAGAGCTAATAATTTGTAGAGAAGAGGGGTAAAATAGAACCTGATATGGTGAGACAAGAGATTCATGAGAGAGAAGATGTGTTTGCACATGAGATGCAAGGTGATTATTTTATGAGATTTCTTAAGTTCAAACCCCAGTCTTTTAGAGGATCTGTAAATCTTGTAGAAGCTAAGCAGTGGATTAGATATGTCGAGAAATATTTTGAGGTTTTACCAAGGACAGATAGACAGAAGGTTGTTTTTGCATCATTTATGCTAGAAGGTGAGGCTTCTCAATGATGGGAGGATATTTTGCCCAAGATAAGCACACAGGTAGAACAACCTTTAACTTGGAGTAAGTTTAAGGATGAGTTCTTTGCGAAGTATTTTCGAGATACCTTTCAGGCACAACAAGAGAGAGATTTTATTCATCTAAGGCAGAGTAATTTATCGGTGGCTGAATATGATAGTAGATTCATAGCCCTGTCAAGGTTTTTACCTGAATTAGTGAATACAGAGGAGATGAAATGTAAGAGATTTTTTGATGGATTACACTATAACATTCGAACTAAGCTCTCTTATGTGGGCATTGGAAATTGTGCTATACTGGTGGATAAAGCATTACAAATTAAGAAAGATTTGATGGAGTTTAGAGGTAGGAGGGAGTGGCTAAAGAGGTCTAGATTTGAGGGACCTAGAGGTGGTGGCAGTATGAATGTGCAGGGTGGGAGACCACCCTAGAAAGGGCATTCTTTGTCACAAGAAACTGTAGTACAGAGTCAGAGGCAAGCATGATCTGTTGCTTCCAAAGCTCGGAGTAATACCGGTGAGACCTCTAAATTTGGGAGATAGCCTATGGGAAGTAAGATTTATAGTAGATGAGTAAGTATGCCACTAAGGGAAAGTGGTAATCTGATGTATGATCGAGAGTCAAGGGCTTGCTTTAGATGTAATCAGACAGGGCATTTGTCTCGGAATTGCCATACGCATATATGCTTTGTATGTAGTGAGGGAGGACATGTTGCTGTAGATTGTCTAGTAGAGAAATTTGCTGATGTAGTTGTTAGAAGTGTTGGGAGAAAATTGGTGGAGAGAGGTGGTGGATCAGGGAGTGTGCGGGGTAGAGGTCGAGGATCAGTAGCTGGGAGAGGATGTGGTAGCCAATTACAGTCCAAAGATAGCAGAGTCTATGCATTAACCCAACATAATGCACAAGCCACTCCTGATGTTATTATGGGTATGGTATCTATCATTGATAGGCCTGCTAAATTATTGATTGATCCTGGTGTAACCCATTCTTTCACATCCAATGTTTATATGAAATCCATTGATGCTAGTGCTAGTCCTTGATGCATGCTATTGTTATTGAGGTTCCCACTCGGGATGGGGTTATTATCATGATAATTTATTGATGTTATATGATTTATATGGTTGATAGAGAATTTAAAGTTGATTTATTACCTTTAGAGATGACATATTTGGATTTAATCCTAGAGACGAATTGGTTATTTGCATATCATGCTTAAGTAGATTATTTTAGGAAGAATGTGGTGTTCAAGATACCTGGACATGAAAAGTTTAATTTTAAGGCAGAACGTAAAACACTTGCTAACTGTCTTATTTCTGCCTTAACTTCCAATAAATGGTTGAAGAAGGGTTATAATGGGTATTTGGCATATGTGGTGGATTATAGCAAGGAGAGTAGGAAGTTAAAAGAAATCTTAGTAGTAAAAGATTTTTCTGATGTATTCCATAAAGAGTTGTCTAGTTTGCCTCCCAATAGGGAGATTGAGTTTTCTATTGAGGTGATTCTAGGATCAATACTCACATCTGTAGTACCTGGTAAAATGGAACCAGCTGAATTAAGAGAGTTGAAAGTTCAGTTTCAAGAGTTGCTAGATAAACAGTTTATTAGACCTAGTATGCCACATTGGGGAGCCCTTGTATTGCTTGTCAAGAAGAAGGATGGGACAATGAGGTTATGTATTGATTATAGATAGTTGAATAAAATCACCATCAAGAATAAATATCCTTTTCCCATGATAGATGATTTGTTCGAACAGTTACAAGGAGCTAGGGTGTTTTCTAAGATAGACCTGAGATCGGGTTATTATCAATTAAGGATAAAAGAGGGGGATGTGCCTAAGACTGCTTTTAGGACATGTTGTAGCCATCATAAGTTCCTGGTCATGCCATTTGGGTTGACTAATGCTCCTGTAGCATTTATGGATATAATGAATCGGGTGTTTAAACCATTCTTGGATAGATTTGTTATTGTGTTTATTGATGATATTCTGGTATATTCTAAGAATGAAGAGAAGCATATACAACATTTAGAGATATTGTTGGAAATTCTAAGGAGAGAAAAATTATATGCAAAGTTCTCTAAGTATGAGTTTTGGTTGAGTGAAATATCTTTCTTGGGGTATGTTGTGTCAGGAAAGGGAATAACAGTTGATCCACAGAAAGTAGAAGCAGTGTTGAATTGGGAAAGACCCACTAGTGTAATTGAAGTTAGAAGGTTTTTGGGGTTGACTAGTTATTATAGGAGATTTATCCAAAAATTTTCTATGATTGCTAGACCATTGACTAGATTGACCAGGAAGGACGTGAAGTTTAGATGGTCATAGGAATGTGAGAGAAGTTTCCAGTTGTTGAAAGAAAAATTGACTATTGCCCTGGTATTAATGCTTCATTCTAGTGCTGAAGAATTTATGGTATATAGTGATGCGTTACATCAGGGGTTGGAATGTGTGTTAATGCAGCATGGGTGAGTTATAACTTATGCATCTAGGCAATTGAAGAACCATGAAAAGAATTACCCGACCCATGATTTAGAATTGGCTGCCATAGTTTTCGCTTTAAAGATTTGGAGACATCATCTATATGGAGCCAATTTTGAAATTTTTACTGATCATAAAAGCTTGACGTATTTACTGACCCAAAAAGAGTTGAATTTGAGGCAGAGGAAGTTGATGAAGTTGATTAGTGATTATGACTGTACCATTCATTATCATCTAGAAAAAGGCTAATGTAGTAGCTGATGCATTGAGTGGAAATGCTACAGGGAGATTAGTTGTTATTGGGAGTCATAATACTAGCTTGATGATAGAATCAAGAAGAATGAGGATGCAGTTGAGTGTCAATGATAGATAAGTATTGATGGCAAATATGGTAGTACAATCTTCTATTATTGATCGTTTATTACTGATGCAGGGTAGAGATGAGGGGATAGAGAAGATTAGATGGGAAATGTTGAATGTGAAGCCAACTGAGTTTAGAATTAGAGAAGATGGTATGGTGGTATTGGGGCATCGAGTTTGTGTTCCCAATGATGTGGAGATGAGAAAGGAGATACTAAGAGAGGCTCATAATTTTGTATATTCCATACATCCAGGTAATAAGAAGATGTACAGGAGATTGAGACAAAATTATTAGTGGTCAGGGATGAAGAATGATGTAGCAGAACATATTTCTAGATGTCTGACTTGTCAGCAGGTGAAGTATAAGAATAGACATCCAGCAGGTGTATTACAACATCTTCCAGTACCTGAGTGGCCATGAGAAAATGTGGGTATGGATTTTGTCTCTGGTTTTCTCCGTAGTCAGATGGGTCATGACACTGTATGGGTTATAGTAGATAGACTTTCTAAGTCTTCACATTTACTTCTTATTAAAACTACCTGAAGTCTTGAAAAGTTTGCTGAATTGTATGCAGCGGAGATTGTAAAACTATATGGAGTACCCTTGAGTATTATATCAGATAGAGATTCTAGATTTACCTCTAGATTTTGGAGAGGTTTCAAGAAGCTATGGGTACACAATTACAGTTTAGTACAACTTTTCGTCCACAAACTGATGGACAGACGGAGAGAATCATCAAAATACTAGAAGATATGCTGAGGGCAAGTGTATTGAGTTTCTCAGTGAGCTGGGATGCTTATTTGCCCTTGATCGAGTTTGCATATAATAATCAGTATCAAACTAGTATTGGGATAGCACTATTTGAAGCTTTATATGGTACAAGGTGTAAAACCCCAGTATGCTGGGAAAAAGTTGTAGAGAGAAAGATATTTTGTCCAGAAATGATAGATCTACTACTGAAATGATCAAACTGGTTAGAGAGAACCTTAGAACAGCACAGAACAGACAGAAGGGATATATTGATAATAGAAGATGACCTCTCGAGTTTCAAGTTGGCGATTGGGTATTTTTGAAGATATCTCCGTGAAATGGTGTGTTGAGGTTTAAAAAGAAAAGAAAGTTGAGCTCGAGATTTGTGGGGCCATATGAGGTGATTGAGAGAGTTGGACCAGTAGCATATAGATTGGATTTACCTCTAGAGTTAAACAATTACATAAACAATTAAATAATGTGTTTCATGTGTCACTTTTGAGAAAATATTTACACGATGAATCTCATAGTATCTAGAATCAAGCGATAGAACTTCAGGAAGATTGGACTTTTATGCAAGTACTGGTCAGAATTCTAGATAGAAATGAACAAGTCTTGCGCAATAAAGTCATTCCTTTTATTCAAATATTATGGTGGAACAAAGATGTCGAAGAAGTCACTCGGTAGCATGAAGCAAGAATAAGGAAAGAATACCCCCAACTCTTTCATGAATTAGGTAAAGAAATTTCGGGGACAAAATTTTTGCAAGGTGGGTAGAATTGTAATACCTGTATTTGTAAAGAAAGGGTAAAAAAGTAATTTAATAAATATGACATGGAGTTAAAATAATATATATATATATATATATATATGCGAAAGATTTAATTTTTATAAAATAATTCTTAAAAAAAGGGACGCGTGGTGAGTTAGATTTACTTTAAGTAATCAAGATAAATATGAAATATATAGTGATAATATTTGAATAAATTACTAACCTATGATTTGATGATAGATGAAAGTTGTTTAATGAGTATGATAGGTATAATTAATATGTGGAAAGTAATTATATGAGAAGTAATGTTATTGGAATAATGAGTCGATTTAATAATGAAGGTGAAAAATGAAATTCTTGACGAGTTATGGTTGGTAAATTGAATGTCTGAATATATACTTGTTTTTATATTATTGTTCATATGCATATTTCGTATCATTGCTCATATGCATATGCATGAAATAAAAGAACCGGGATGGGGCCGGTCTAAATGAAAAACCATGACAGCCGGTATATGCTGGAAATAAAAGAACCGAGAGAGGGCCAGTCTAAATGAAAAACCATGACAGTTGGTATATGCTAGAAATAAAAGAACCAGGAGGGCAACCGGTTTAAATAAAATAAAAAAACCGGGAAGGCAGTCGGTCTAAGATAAAAACGTGTCGACATATGGAAACATGTTCCCTAATAATAATTCATGCATTGCATTTGTTTTAAATATTGATTGTATTACTAAAATGTTGAAGTGTTGTTTGTTATTGTAAATTTATTTATAGATGAATGAGTCTTACAGAGAGACAATTATGGTAAGAAAGAAACATGGAAGTATGATATGATAAGAACGATCTAAATGGTAGATTATATGTTGTGAACCTTATAACGAGGTAATTATGAGATAATTGATGGTTTTAAGGTAACAAATAAATAAGAAGAAGAGATTGATATAGAATGGGGCTTATGATATGTGTAGTGACAGTAGAATGCTATTATCAAGTTATATGGGATATAAATGATTAAATATTAAAAGAATATTTCTAGTAAATTTAATTCACCGAGCTTGTGAAGCTCATCCCTCAGTTTTAAATGATTTCAGGCAGTAGACAAGACGGATAGTTGGTGAGCTGAGATTTAGACGGATTCATTATCTGTAAGCTACGTGGTCCACATCCTTAGACTAATGAGAAAAAAAAAATTTGTAAATATTCATGCATATTATGTTGTATACAATGTTTAAGTTGAGATCTGAAAGATGTATCTACCTTGTCAAGGGTTGGGGATTGATGTAAATATTTGCAGTTGGTAAATTTTTATTGTTGCATATATGTATCGTGCTAGGATTTTAAAAATGTGATGACACCGTTTCAGGAGTGACCAACCCAAGATGGGTCGTTATATGCGTTGAGTGTAATTAGGGTTGAAGATGAAAAGTATGATGGAACACTGCTAAACACATTGTTTATCTTCTGTGAAGGGGTAGAAATTAGGCTTTTGTTTGATTCATTTCAAAACAAATAGAAGGGCAAAATCAGAAGAAGTACAATCACATAAAGTTGGTACAATCTTATAGTCCTTTCTCTGTGTGTGTGTGTAGGGTATGTCTTTTTCTACGGTCAATTAGTCTGCTTCCATGACATTTATGAACATAAAAGAAAATGTTTGATACCGAACGTTTTTTTTTACAAAGAGATTATCGTGGAAGTAGAGTAATCCACCGGAAAAAAAAGACACCCTTTTTATATATAGTTGTATAGATATATTCAATGTATAAGTACAAATAAGGGTAAAACATAATGCAATTTTATTTGTTATTTAGATTCCGTTCAAATTTTTTATTTTCTTTGCATTACAATTAATAATCAAATATCCTTGAACACACATCAATAATTTTTTTTAAAAAAAAAAATATAAGACATTAATATGTTTGATAAAGTTTAACATTCCATCTAACTTTAAATTTCTTACTCCTATAACTTTTTTAGGCTAAAAAATATGCGTTGCGGTTTGGTTCATTTTCATCACAAACTCATAGGTTTTTTTTTTTTTTTTTTTTGGTACTTAACAGACCTTGTGGTTTCAATTAGTTACAATATAACATTTTTAAGCATTATTTGTAAATGAAATTGTCTTGAAAACTTAATAACACAAGGAATTTGATCATGATTTTTTGACATTCAAAGATAAATGTGGTTTACCACGAAAAATAATATAAGAATTTTTTGATAATTGAAAATATTTTTTCTTATTTTTTTATTACTAAAATTGAAAAACCACAAAAAAATAGCACACGACCGAAAAATTCTTAAAAATTATTAGATAATCACCAAATAGTTTATAGAATTTATTGAATATCAAAATGAGTTAATTTAGAGTCCAAATGAGTACAGACTACAGATAAATGGTGTTAAGAGAAGCTCACCATATTCTGGTAGCGTTAACCACAAAGTTTGTTATTTAATAGAAAATGACTTAGAATTTGTGATGAAAATGGACTGAACCACGAGATTATGTATGTATTTTAGCATTTTTTTTTTTATAAAATAACATACTAAAATAACAATCTGTCATTGAAATTTTCATGCATTAAATCTATTGTATGAGCTTTAATGAGTAGTAACTCTCGAAATTTGATTTCATTTTCAAATTTATTTTCTTGAAACACAATTTTTTTTCACCCAATTAACCTTATGTTTGGCTACTTTAGTTGGAGAGACAAATGAGAATAAAGAAAAAAGGGATTAATTTTTTTTTTTACAGTTTAGTGAAAGGGAAGAGATGGAGCACCAACTAAATCTGAGGGGAATGGAGCTTTCTCCAAAAAATTATCAATCATAGTCCTTCTTAATTGAACGAATTAGAGAGAGAAAAAAAAAAGATAAAATATAAAGATTAAAAATTGTAATTTTAATAATTTATCATCATATGACATCTGGATTAGGATTTTCTATATTTGAGTTTGTCGGTGGCTGGTACTGTTGAGAATTGAAAGATAAAAAACAATTTCCGAAAGTAAAAAATCTCTTACACAAACAAGAGGGTAATTTGATGAAAAACTAAATCATAAATTTAATTTTTTCATATTTAAAGATTGTAATGATGTTAGAATCACCGAAACTCAAAAATTACATCAACGAAACCGATAGAAAACTCTCGTTAAAATCTAAACTCAAAAGCACTACTATCCGTCGTGTCTTATACCCTCACGAGCCAACCTGTTGGAGGGGAAATCTTTTAAGATTTGGCCTTTCTACTAAATTGATGAACTAAAAGATAAATTTTCACTTTTCCCTTTTATTTTATTTTATTTTACCGCCCTCACAATCTTTGCCCTAGGATCCTGTGGAGGATGTAAATCGTAGGATATGCAACGCAGCGACAGGACTCGAACCCGAGACCTTACGGGATCACCGTCATTTTAAAGGTCGAACTTATCACTGCGTCATATGCCCTAGGGTCACTTTTTCCACTTTATTAAATTGAAGAAACATAGTCTAAGGTCACTGTTCTTACATAGAATTTGCTGTTTTATGTGCAACTCTCTTACCTTGTATTTTCTAGTTACTTTAGAGTTGGAAATGTGTGGGCTTGTTATGGAGCTGAACATTGCCCATCATTTTAAACTGAAAAAACAAAAACCTATGTTAAGTTTACATGGGCCACTGTTGAAGGTGAAGGTTAACATTAGTACGCCTGTTTCTTTCTAATTACTCATTGAATCAACTCTAAACCCAAAAATTATTAGTATATGGGAGAAAATTTCAGTTCATTTTAACTGGGGGTGGTCTCCTATAGAGCTGAGCTTGAGTGTTGAGGTGTTTGAGTTCGATTCGATTTAAAATGAATGAGCTCGAGCTCGAATCGAGCTCAAAAGTTGGGTTCGAGCTCGATAATTTTTTTGATGGCTCGAGTTCAGCTCGGCTCGAAATTGATAACAAACGAGCCAATTCGAGTTTAACCTTTAGATTGTCCATTCGAGCTCGAGCTCGAGTCTAAACCTTAGATTGTCCATTCAAACTCGAATTCAAGCCTGAACATTAATTTTAATAAATAAAAATAAAAATAAAAATAAAAATATTGGTTTGAGCTCAACTCAATTAGATCTGAATTCGATAATATCTTATCAAACTGTTCGAGAATATTTTAAATCGAATTTTAAATTATTTGAATTCAACTCGATTAAACTCAAATAACTCGATAATAACTGGACTCGAATCCATCAAGGCCCAAAAGGTTAAAATGGCCCAAATACAATGATGTAAAACCTTTATACCTTATAAATGCAAATACAGAGCCCTGATCTCTCACGTGACATCTCATCCACACGTGCATACCCATATTACTGTAAGCACCTATCCCAAAAATGTCACTCCATCTACTCCTCTCTCTTCCACTTGAGAACGAAAACCCTCTTTCTTTCTCTCTCACATACCATATTCGCCTGAAATTCTCACAAACATGATACCGGAGGCTGTCTCGCTCGAGAACGGACCTGTTTCGAGCGGGGGTCTCGCCAGCAAATCCAACTCTACCGCAGCCTCCAAGAAGTCTCGCGAGAGCGAGCGACGTCGTCGCAGGCGCAAGCAGAAGAAGAACAACAAGGCCTCCCAGGCCTCTGAATCCAACGAAACCGCCGCTGAAGACAGCGATACAGCCGCCGATGACGCCAAGGAGAACGCCGATCCTCAACAACAGGTTAGCTTCCGTGTTCCTTTTTGTTTGTTTGTTTTTCCAGATTCTAGGGTTTTGGTGATATAATTTGTATTATTTTCGCGAGCATTTGTACTTATACTTGTGTGCCATGAAATGAATGGAAGATGAAGAATATTTGTGGTTTAGGTTAGTGAAATTAGGGCTTTTGTGTTATTTTGCGTTGCGTAATTAGGTGTTGTGTTGATGAAGAGGTCATTTTCTGTCAAATTGGCTTATATGAACTTTCGTACTGAGGGAGCAATTATAAATGTTGGGAACTTGGTATTTGTAGTGTTTCCTTTAAGTGATAGATAACAGATAACAAAAAAGATTCGGGTTGGTCTAGTTCCATGCTTTGCACTCTTAGTCTTGTATTCAAATTATGTGAACTATAACAACAGACTGATTTTGGAGCATAAAATTATGTAGGACCTTTATCTGTATATGTTCAGTACTGGGTTTAGGATTAATTTGAGTATGGGTAATTTTAGTTTGCTAGAAAGTAGAAACTCTGAGGAAAATGTAGAAATTTGAAATTGGGTTCTTAGAGGAGTGATTGTGTCCTCCATGCAGTTGTTTAGGAACTCGTTGAAAAGAATAGAAAATGTGTCTTCAATATTTTGGTTGAGTGGTTTTATTTAGATTCTATTTGACATTCGTTTATGATTCATTTGGTTCAAAATCGACCTTCAATATTGCCATGTCAGTACAAGAATTATTGAATTAGAATTCTTATAAATCCATAAGTCTTGTATTCTTGTTGACTTGTATATAAAAAAAAGAATCTGTGTAGTCTTGTTATTTTATTTAATAATTAATATGTTAATTTTAGGTGCATTGATCTTATAGTTTCCATTTTGCTTTGCAACTTTGTAGATTGCGGAGCAGGTCATAGTTGAATATGTTCCAGAAAAGGCAGAGTTTGATGATGGTATGAATGAGGAGTTCAGAAAGATCTTTGAGAAATTCAATTTCCTCGAAACTGCTGGTTCTGAGGTAAAATGGAAATTGTTGCAGATTGTTGGATATAACCCTTTTTCCTTTAATTTTTTTAGTTACAGAAATTTGTTATCTCATGCCAAATTTTGATTTGTTTACCCAGGAAAATGATAAGAAGGATGAGTCTGCTGAAAATGCCGACTCAAAGAAGAGGACTGACTCAGATTCAGAAGAGGAAGAGCAGGATAACCAACAGCAAGAGAAAGGCGTTTCAAACAAGAAAAAAAAGGTTTCACTATCTCAGTTACCTGTATTGTTGTAATTTTTCAAGTCCTTTTAGACTCTATATTGTTGTAATGGCTTTCAACGAAAATGACAAGGCTTAAAGGTTAATGCATGTATACATTTGTACACACATTCTAGGATTATTATAAAGGCCACCATTGATGCTCACAAGGCTAACAGCTCTTTGTTGTTTTTCAGCTCCAACGGCGGATGAAGATTGCTGAACTAAAACAGATTTGCTCAAGGCCTGATGTGGTTGAGGTAATGATGGATCTCTTTGCTTTGTAGTCTTAATTTTATTTGGCTTGCGTGTCTCCTTTCCCTTCCTCATAAGGCAAGGTCCCCCCAATTCTTGTTACCGGCTCCAGCTTGGATTCAGTTTTTGAAGTCTCCTATTGCTCTTATTGCAAGAGGAGGCGCCAATTGACACAGGTCACTGGCGCTCCATAATATATTTTTGGTCTCTGTGTTATTTCTTCGTACCCCTCATTTTTGGTATTTTTATTTGTTCGACTTGTGTATTATGTCTTAAGATGTTGTTTAACGTGCACTCCCCATTTATGGTTCCTGGGCATTTCTTTTTCTACATTTATGCATTTTATAATGCCTCAATGCATCCCTTCTCTCGTTTAATCCTCAAGGTAGGGTTCTGAATGTTCCAGTACCATTCATTTACTTTATCTTGCTTTAGTTATGTTAGTTTTGTTGCATTTTTCAGTAGTGAATATCTTAATTTTTTTCTTCTGGGGAGTGGGTGGTGGGGCTTGTATTTATATCTTCAAATCCATATAACTGTTTTGAAATTCTGTTACCTGTTTACTTCTCCAAGTATTTTTTTATTATTGTTCTCTAGTTAGTCATTGATTTTATCATTTTCAGGTATGGGATGCAACTTCAGCAGACCCAAAGTTGTTGGTGTTTCTAAAATCATACCGGAATACAGTTCCTGTTCCGAGGCATTGGTGTCAGAAGAGGAAATTTTTGCAGGTTAGTAGCCTTACGCTAAAGTTAGCAGTCTTATTTAAAACGTGTGTGCATGATTAATGGACTTGGTCATCATGAGGGATTTAGGGAAGAGGGTTAGGGAAAATCATGTCGATAAGGTTTCTCTTATATGTATATATGTGGTTCTTGCAGGGGAACGGCTGTGACAACAATGGAGCCTGGACTTGTAGGTGTTTGCCCAAGGGGACTCTTGAATGTTTTTTCTTTAAATATAATATTACTAGTATGGGTGGGGATATAGATATTTATATTATACTTTTTTATGGGAACAATTTTTTATAGCGCAAGGTAGTTTTTGCATGCTAGATGTTGGGGATTTGTCCATTTTTGAGGTTCTAATTAATCTGCTTTGAATTTTCAGATGCCTTTCAATTATTAAGCTTGGGCTATGTTCATCTATGATTTTAAATTTTTTAAACAGACCTTAGTTAAGCTCTGGAATTTTTCTTATAATCTATTCTTGAAGTTACTTGTATCTCATCGGGATTTGGATTTGTTTTGCAGGGTAAGCGTGGTATTGAGAAGCAACCTTTTCAGCTCCCTGATTTCATTGCTGCAACAGGAATTGAGAAAATTAGACAGGTAAATCCAATTTCATGCGCGTTCTACAGTATTCTAGTGGCATTTTCTTCGTATCATTTTATGTGGAAGAAATTGGCATGCACAGCTGCTCTTTTTGCACCAGATATTTTCTAACTTCAAGCAAAACTGGTTTCTTTCTGAAGCATTCCTGGATTTGTCCTCTGTGTTTGATGTTTTCTAAGTATCAGATTGCAAACTAGTGTCATTTTCTTTCTGTTACATTGTTACCTGCAGATTGTCACGCTTTGCTTTGTGTTAGAAAATATGTTGCGCAAGCTACTATAAATTAAGGATTAATTACAATTCTTTTTCTTTTTCTTTAGAAGCCACAAGTAATTTCTTGTCTCTTTTTTATGCAGGCTTACATAGAAAAAGAGGATGGTAAGAAGTTGAAACAAAAGCAACGTGAGCGTATGCAGCCGAAAATGGGCAAGATGGACATCGATTATCAGGTTTCTTTATTTCTTGCTTTTTAATATTTAGAATGTCTGCAATGTTGTCTGCTCCATTTTCTTATACGTGAATGTTAACTTGCTTACATGATTGTATCGTTTTCTCTTATTGACATTATTGTTTTCTTTTTGTTAGGTTCTCCATGATGCATTTTTTAAATATCAAACGAAGCCAAAGTTGACAACTCTTGGTGATCTGTATCATGAAGGGAAAGAATTTGAGGTATTCATTTTAGATTGCTGTGCTGCCATATTATTACATGCTAAGACATGTTTAATGTGGTACTGACATGTTGCACCTAGCTTGAATTAATGATATGGAAACTTTGTTTATTTACACAATTCTTTTCTTTGGTGTATAGGTAAAGCTAAGGGAGATGAAACCCGGGACACTATCACAGGAACTAAAAGAAGCTCTTGGTATGCCAGAGGGTGCTCCTCCCCCATGGCTTATTAATATGCAGGTTTGGCTTTTTAACTTAATGTCGACTTCTATCCTATTCTGTCATGATATGACTACTATTGCTACTGCTACTGGCCTTGACTGAATTTTATCTCACAGAGATATGGTCCTCCACCATCGTACCCACATCTAAAAATCCCTGGGTTGAACGCTCCTATTCCAGCGGGAGCTAGCTTTGGTTATCATCCTGGTGGCTGGGGGAAGCCTCCGGTTGATGAAGTAAGGCTTCTAGCTCTATTTTGTAAATTGTATTTGAAATATTTGTATGCAGTTGCTTCGTAGAACTGCTTTCAGATATTAACTGATCACTCCTATGTATTGTCAATAGTTTGGTCGTCCTTTATACGGAGATGTCTTTGGTGTTCAGCAGCAAGAACAGCCAAATTATGAGGTACTTTGTTGGACTAGTCTCCTTTTCGTCTTTGTAATTTGGATAATTAAGTATAAATTTGTTTGTAATATCTTTTCTATATTTGAATATGGCTGATAAAAGTTACACGCAATATGGCTATTGTTAAAAAAAGCATTATGCTTCATTAAATTGTACACATGCAAAGTGGACTACACGATGGGTAGCCCTTTTGCCAATCCCAATTTTCCCTCTTTACAGGTTTGAATCCTCAATCTCTCTCTATTGAGATGGGGAATACAACTTAGCTGCAAAGTTGATGGTAAATAACTGATAGAAATTAAACCTTGAATTTTATTTTGTTTTTAAGTAAATAAATATGTTCAGTGTAACTTGATGATACTATCTCATTTGTATTAAATAATTCAGGAGGAGCCTGTTGATAAATCCAAGCACTGGGGTGATTTGGAGGAGGAGGAAGAGGAGGAAGAAGAGGAAGTGGAAGAGGAGATTGAAGAAGAGGAATTAGAGGATGGTATTCAATCTGTAGATAGTCTCTCAAGGTATCATGCTTTCTTAGTTAGCTGTATAATTGAGTTGTTTAGGCATGGCATCTTTATGCTGGTTGTTCTCAGGAGTTTAGTGACTGTGCCTTGGCATTATCCAGTCTGCCATTCTGTCATTTGTCTCTACTTTCTTATCATCGCATTGGAAGCTGGGGTTTTCTGTTAACAGATATTTTCTCTTTATTCAGCACTCCTACTGGTATCGAGACACCTGATGCTATTGACCTCCGTAAGCAGCAGAGAAAGGAGCCTGAGAGGCCTCTTTACCAAGTGAGTTCTGCTATCTGTAACTGCCCCCCTCCTTTGCTATCTAGCTTGAAACTGTATGTGCTATAGTCATTTACAGCTATATAAATACAGATCATTTTCATTATTTTTTGAAGGTACTTGAAGAAAGAGAAGAAAGGATTGCTCCAGGGACCCTACTTGGAACAACGCACACGTATGCAATCTTCTTGTCTCTGAAAATTTCTTTGTTTTTGATTTTCAGAAACTGCAATTTATTCTAATGTTTCTGAATCCTCCGCCCTACCCCTACAGGTATGTGGTTAACAGCGGCACCCAAGACAAGACAGCAGCCAAAAGGGTAAGGAATGTGTTTGTGCATGTGTATGTTTGTGTTTGTATAGAATAGTTGGATAAGAGATCACATGGTCTGAAAGAATTAGTAAAAGAGGGCACAAATTCTCTCAAAAGTCCTTGTGGAAAGCAACCTGGCAGCGAGGTCAAGATTAGTGATAGATTTTAGTACAGAAGCGACAGATACTCTTATATTAATTAGAAACTAGAACACCATGATATTCATCTCTAGGGATGATGGTATTCCTCTCATACACTACTGAACTGTAAGGCTTGGTTTGGTTTGATTTGCCATGTAAATCCATTCATCCTGATCCCATCACATGGAATAAGACGCATGATGTTTAGAATTATGCTGTTTGGATTGACCAAGTATTCTATCTTGTATCAAGTAAAGTGCAAGTCTGAAATCAAATTTTCTTCAGTTCACCTCCTCTAACATTCCGGTCTTCTTACCTATCATTGAGAAATGTAACTCGGATACCAACCACTGCGTTCATCTCACTCTTGACTCGTTATCTTCATACTTTGTTCATGGATGTGTATATTATTTGATGGCTTGGCTCAGTAAGGAAAATAAGAGAGAAGTGAGAGAGACAGAGGGTGGTCAAGGAAAGAGAGGGGTGAGTTGTTCAAAACATTCTATTTATTTAATGAATCTTGATCCCCGCTTCTAACATTGAATAATGTTACTGCTTTTCTGGGTCATCCTATTCTGCCGGCATTGTATTCCAGCTTCCATTCTGGCCAAAATACTCTACTAAACACATGAATGGAATTGGATTCCATTACCCATTCCACTCAAGGGTAAACCAGATGGGTCCCAATGATCTAGGCCTTATATTGTACGTCTGTGCTGTGGAGCATGCTATGTTACTGCTTGCCTGTCTGTAGTATGTTAATAGATCGATTGAATTGTGTATGCTTTACCTGGAAGTATGAATTGTTGCTGGCACTAGTAGCCCCGATTTTTTTATATCATATATTTATACATGTTTGTTATTTCCTCTCTTCCCAGGTTGATCTACTTAGAGGCCAGAAGTCTGATCGCGTTGATGTCACTCTACAACCGGAGGAACTGGAACTTATGGACAATGTTTTGCCTGCCAAGTGAGTTAAACCCTTATAAATGTAGCATTCGGTGAGATATAGTGAGTTCCTAACCAATAGGAATTTTGCAGGTATGAGGAAGCAAGGGAGGAGGAAAAGCTGCGTAGTCAGCGTGAGGATTTCAGTGACATGGTTGCAGAGGTGCAGTATACTTTCTTTAATGTCATGATCTCTTTTCTGATATCCCTTGTCTTATAATTTTGCTGTATGACTTATTGGCGACTCCATTATCTCTTTCCAAACAGGAAAAAAATGCAATTCAAGGGTCTAAGTGCTCATCTACTTGCCTCTTTTTTGTCATTGCAATAATGAAGAAACATATTCTTTTTTAGACTTTTTTTTATTGGGACTGGAAAAGGCTTGTGAATTAATGTTAGTGGTGCATATCGTTCTGTCCATGGGAATGGATGTGTTTGCTTTTTTGTAACACAAATTTTAGCATTCGATTTAGTTGGTTTTTTTAGTTTCTTTATGTTCCAACAACGAGATGCAATTTTTGCAGAATGAGAAGAAAAGAAAGCGGAAGATGCAGGAAAAGGAGGGGAAATCAAAGAAAAAGGACTTCAAATTCTAGGGTGGTGGAGAACCCTGTTTCCGATGTTAGGAATGGTAGGCCTTTCCTGCTCCATTTAGTAGAAACTGATTTTGATGGGGAGAATTTTCCAAGCAAGTCATCACGTTTCTGTTGTGAGAAATCAATCAACTTATTTTTCCAAGGAGAGCTATGAATTTGTTTGTAAGTCTGCTCCAAACACCAATGTATTAGATGTCATCCTCAGTTGTCTACCAGCTGAACATGATTTTTTTTGTTGTATCAACTTCAATATACAGAGATGAATTACCATATTACTAGCACTAGCGCTGTAGTTCTGTACTTCTGTACTTCAATCCAGCCGATATCTGTTTCTCGCTGTCATATCATTGTGGTTGATTACACGTATTTTGTGGAGATGCCTACTATCTTGTGCTGGATTATCATCATAGCAGTTGGATTCGCCAAATGCTAATCATGTGGGGGGCATGCTTTGTAACTGCAAAAAGCATGATACTTTTTATTTGGGTTAATTGCAACATTCTCCCTAAGTTGGTGGTAAGTAGCAGTTTGTTCTCCTGTTCTCGGAAAAGCCAATTTAACTTTGATTTTGTCAATTTTTGGCGATTCAATTTATTAATTTGATTCCGGTCAAATTTGTTAAAAAAATTATCGAAAAACTTAATATATTTTTAACTTGTTATGTCAGATGACAAATATTTTAAATTTTTGATAATCTTAATCGTTTAACGTGGTAAATTAATAAATATATTAAATATTTTGATAATCTTTTGATTTTGATTGGAATTTGATTGGAATCAGGTCAATAGTTTTAAATGGACAAAGTTTTCATTTTGAATATTGAGAGAGTGAATTGCTACATCCTCTTAAATATGCGGGGAATTTTGCAATTAACCCTTTATATTGTGATGGGTGCCATAAAGATCACTGGAACTAGAGATGTCAAACTTTTAACTGCAAACACATGATGACTTCAGTGGTGACTCGCAGATTACAAACATTCAGTAGAAAATTTTAGCGAGTGACGTTATACTTTTATCTAAGTATTTATTAAGATGGGTTTCCTCTGCTTTTACAGTTAAATAAATAATCTCCTTTGTGCCCCCAAAAAATTAAATAAAAAGAAATCATGACTGCATGAGTTTTGCAACTTTCAAAACGATAAAGCTTTTAGAGAGTAAAAGATTTGAGTTGTGTAGTTTGATTTTGCATTCCATGATCAAAAGGGATCCCTTTCCAAAAGTGAATATATTAAAGATTGTAAAGTGGATTATAGTAGTTGTCCAACGTCTTCTTCACCATTAAGAAATCAGAGAGGATTCATTGTTAACTATACATAATGATGCCTGTAGCGTACAGTATTTTATTGATTCTTTGCTTTCTAAGGGGGGAAATGGGGTCATGAGGCTTTTTGAAAGAAAAAAAAAAAAAGCAAAAAGAAGAAACGTCACAAAATGCAAATGTTTTGTTTCCTCCTCAGCCATCAACATGACCTTAATTGGATTGACATAGCTATAAGCGCGGGGTGGCGATTCAAACAAAAAAAAAAACTGAAAAACGTCACAAAATTCATCATTATAGAAAAGACGAATTAATGGCCTAAAAACTTTTGATATTAGATGTTGTTTTTTGGCCTGCATGCATAAAATAACGTTATAAAATACTACAATTAACAAGGTCTTGTTCACGAGACCGACCCTTGTCATGGACCTATATATTGTGAATTAAAGACTAATTTGAATGTTTGATACCAAAGGTTTGTTTTAATACCGTAATCCAACAAATAGCAATGGTCTTTCTTGAAATTTTTGTTTGGATCAAATTTAAAACTTTATTTTTATATCGGATTTAAAATTTTATTAGAAACGGTTAAGTAATTTTATTAGTAATGTGAATACATTACCAATAAAATTTGTTAAAATTATCAATAAAGTTTTTATCCAGTGTAAAAATAATTTTTTATACCCAATATATGCAAGAATTTCCATTACACTAGGTACGAAATTTCATTGGTAACTGTTAGATAATTTTATTGATAATGTGAATAATAGATATACGAACATTATCAATAAAGCTCCTTAAAATTACCAATAAAAATTTTCATCTGATGTAAAAATAGTATTTCATACCCAATATAAGTAAAAGTTTCGGTTATCTCTCTAGCCCGGGATGAGTTTTATTTTTTAACGTAAAGAAATTTTTAAGAATTTCGAGCATAACATAAATATTTTCAAACATTTCTTTTTTATCATTTGAAAATATCCGTGGTACATGAATTCTTTGAGTTGGAATTTTTAGAAATATCTCGTGTAACATGCTTGTTACTTGTCAGAAACCCACCCAACACGGATGGCGAGAAATTCTGAGTTACTTTTGGCTTTTATTGCTGCCCAAGAAAGAAAATTCGATAGATTTGTATATACAAGCAAAATGTTTGGCCTTGTTTGGAAAGGGTTTTCAGAAACCCTTCTCACTATTCAAACATTAAAAAAGTTTTTCAAACACTTTTTGGCTTGTTTGGTAAGTAATATTCAAAAACAGTTTTTGAAAACAGTTTTGTAAAAATCTGTTTTCAAACACTGATATTTGAAAACTCCAATTGAGAGTTTTCAGTCAGAAATCACTGTTCAGTTTTCACTTTCACTTTCCCAGCTCTTCTCTCACTCGCTACCTCACCTTCTCCTTCTCCAATTCACAGAGCTCTTCCCTCTCTCTGCAATGCCTTCATCCTTCTTTCTCTTTATTTCCTTTCTTTTCACTTTCTTTGTCCGTTCATTCTCTAAACCGGGTCTCTCTCATTTCCTCTTCAACAGAAATGGCGACGATGACTAGCTCCAAGAAACCCAAAAGAGAGGAGAGAAAATTTCCAGTCGTTTCTTTTGATCTAAGCAAAAGCATCTCCATTTTCAAAGTAAGTTATTAAACTGAGCTGCTTCTATTTATGATTATCTTTTTCTTTATCTTTGATATTCTCTCTGCGCTTGACGGGTTTACAATTATCTTCTTATGTTTGGACCCTTAAGGAGTTTGAGAGAAGGAGAGGAAAAGGGAAACTATGGCATCTGTTTTTTTTTATTTTATAATTTCATTTGTTGATTTTGCTTGATGGGTTTGTCGTACGTTTTGTTTGGTCGCTGAGAATCTTTTTTGCAAAGATTTGATTCTATCAAGCTTATTATGTGATTGTTTGTTTGGAGTTGGTGTTTTAAGTGGTTATGATATCCTATGTTTGGCTGTTGAGAAAATTTAAGGGATTAGTTGAAAAAGAAGTCTATTAATCTCATCATTTCTGTTTTTTGTCGTCGTTTTAAGATTTGTTTCCCTTTACCTGGTGGGGTTCCTCTTATACTCTGTTTGGTCGCTAAGAAAATGTAGGTAAAAAACAGTTAAGAAATTGTCCCCAATTTACCAATGATGTGCTGAATTTAAATTATATGTTATGGGTTAGTTGAGGTTAATTTTCATTCCCTGGAACCACATGAGATTCAGTATCTCTTAGCAACCAATCTGATATTTGAATAACATACTTTAATTTGTTTTCTCTAATTCCTAACCTCTCTCTACTAATTAGATGCCTTTTCCTTTGATTTATTTATTTTTACTGTTTTTTTCTGTTCATTTTCTGTTTAGAGGTTTAATTAGCAATTAAGCATTGCATCTTATGCTAAATACCATGATGTAGATTTGTTTGGAAAACTGCGATTGGTTTATGGTGATTTTTGATATTATGTTGAAAGAGCATGTGTTTATTATTTCTACTTTCTTTTTTTCTTCCTTTTGCTGGGTTTAAAATGGTGTTTTTGGTATGATAACAAACAAACCTTAGGGTGATAAAAGTATAGGTGGTGAATCGTGATCACCATGAGATGGATATGGAAATGGAGGTGTCATTATGATGATCTTGTTTGGTGAGGAGGGATAAGGCAGCAGAGATGGGGATCACAGGTCACCACAACCTGTATTCTTTGTAACAAGGGAACTGAGAACAGGGAGCATAATCTCAATTAATGCTGTTTTTCCAAGCACATTTGGCATCAAGTTTTAGCTATGGTAAACGTTAATAAGTCTGGTTATTGGTAGGAAGAGATGCACTGGGCTATTTCTAATCTCAATAGCAGCTCTCTTGATGAATCTATAGCTCAACAATGGTGTCACAATGCTTTTATTTAATTTTTGTTTAGCCTTTTGTATACAACAGCTTTATTGTGACAATAGCTAGTTTTGCTCTCTAGTTCCTTGTTTTCTCTGTTGTAGCTTCGTGGTCTGCTTGTTTCCCTTTATTTTGTTCCCAGTTTATTTCTTGTTTGTTTCTTTCCTTCTTGTTGTAGCATTGCAACTTCTGTTGTATTGTTTTTCTTGGATAAATAAAATTTACCCTTACAAAAAAAAAAGTATCAAACATAATTCTAGAAATTAATTTTCCCAGTTTATGCACTTTATTTTCCAGAACTTTTTGATCTGTTCATGTCAAAACAAATTGATTTCCACCTCATTATAGTAAAACAATCGGATGGGAAAACCCTTTTACATGCTAAGATATGTAACTTGAAATTCCTTATGAGTTCAAAAAGTTTGCTTAATTTTGCATTCTAGACTCCCCTACATACATTTCACTTAAGTTTGCTTGATTTTCAGTTAGTTATTATGAAGAGAAAGCTGCTATTGACTTGTCTTTTCTCTTCATTTATGTTTCGTTAATTATTGATTAGTTGTTTTAACTAAATTTCTTTGTGTTCTTTCAGTCATTCTATATGAATAATATTCGCAAACTTTGCCAAAGATGGACTCTCAAGACAAGTTCTTTAAGGAGCAAATCAAAATATATTCATGAAGCTAGGGATGCAAAGGAAGAAGATTTTGAGAAGCTGTAGCAGGAGGAACGTGAAAAGGTTAAACAATCAAATGTTTATCCTTCAAACGTAGATGAAGATAGGTGCAGGTATGCAATTGGTGATGTCAAGTGCTCCTGCATGAATGGTGTGAATATAGAAACTCAATATGTTGCTTATTATTAATTGTTGTTATTTGTTTGTTTGGTTTCCATCTACCCTCTTTTTACTTGATTCTTCTTTTTTGATATAGGGGAGAGAAAACTTCTAAATTCATTGAGTTTCAAGACAAAGAAATGGAAGGATTTGTGTCTGAGAGGGATAAGATTGTAGAAGCACATGAAATGAAGTTAACTGCAATGAGGCGGAGACATTATGAAGAAGAGGTGGAGCTTGAAAAGGAATTTGATGCTGAATTATCAGGCCTTATGGAGAAGTACACCCCTACCAAGAGTCTCTGATGGTGATGGTGATGGTGATATAGCATTACCAAAACAAGAGTAGGACAGGCTTACTTTGACTTGAATTTCTGAGGAACTTTTGAGACCATTGTGTTATATTTTCATACTCTTAATGGTAAAAGAAATAGGAATATTTGAAGAAATAGTCAGTTTGTAATGATATCAGATTGTAAATTGCCAGCATGATGAGCTCTTTTTCTATTCTAATCATAATGAAAATCTACAGTTTGGCTAAATTGATACTCATTTTTTTTTATTGATATTTCCTTTTCTGGCTAAACTTGAATATTGTATTTGATGGGTTAGTTGTTCAAATTTTATCAAATTGTAAAAGTTGTATTGTATAAAATAATATTAATTATTTTCAAGTATTTGATGTGTGCTTAAAAAATTGTATTTAGTAAATATGAGAAATAAAATTAATTTTAGATATTAAAATTTAAACTGAACACTGAAAACTGAAAATAATTACAAGAAGGTGTAATCCAAACAGTTTTCTATTTTTAAAACAGTTTTCGAACACTGATTATCCAAACAACATTCACTGTTTTCAGTTTTGGAAACAAATTTCGAGTTACAGTTATCCAAACATGTTTTTTTTCTTCAGAAAACATCAAAAAACTGTTTTCAGAAACTCTTTTCGAAAATAGTTTTCGAACACTGAAAACTGAAAACTGTTACCAAACATGCCCTTTATGTTTAAGTCAAAGCTGTTGTGATTTGGGCATAACCAATTGGAAGGTTTAAAGGAAAAATTCTTTGTCACACCATGTGCAAATTGATTTGCACGAGTGAAAACTTGACTGTAGGTTTTAAGAATTTTATTAGTAATGAAAATTGTGTATATCAAACATTACTAATGAAATTTCAAAAAATTACTAGTCAAGTTTCCAGTCTATGCAAATCAAGACCTAGTGCAACAAAAAATTCCTCGGTTAAAAGACATTCAACTCTCCTCCACCCCCAAATTTTTTTTTAAAAAAAAAAAATGCATGCTCAGGAATGACCAAAATAATTTAAAATAAAAGGTAGATTTTACATTGTTCATTCAAAAGCGAGAGCATCCATGTCTCATTCAAAAGCGAGAGCTTTCATGTCTCACTACTATATTTTCAGATAAAACAATAAGTTTAATGGTAAAAAATAATGATCTTTGATGATAAACCAATACATTTGATTTAAAAAAGAAAATACCGTCGAATGTATAAGTTTTACTATTAAATGTGAATTTTTTTTTTTTATCATCAAATGTTTTGTTTTAATAAAAAAATATAAAAGTGAGGTACGAATGCCTCACTTTTGAGTGAGTCATCGTATAGTATACACCAAGTCTCAATTACATTTACTGCAATGGTAGGGACGTTTTTTGGTGTCTAATATGACACAAGTTCAATTCCTCCTCCCTTAAAGTAATATGTTCTTTTTTTAACACTGTCGGGAAGGAGATTGAACTCGAATATGCCATATAATGAAGTTGAAAATGACATTAGGTCAAAAAATCTGAATCGATACGATATAATATCATCACAGTAATTTTTAAGAAAGTAAAATGATAAATTATAAGTGAAGTTTCGATACGTGTCGCATTGTTACAAATCGACTGCCCAATTGTTAAAAAAAATGAGTGTCAGAGTCATGTGTCTAGATATCACTACTATTTGTTTCATTAAATTAGTATTACTACAATTTTTATGTCATGTATTATGATCATTAGTTTAGTTTAATGATTATATTTTTCTTCATGTGAAATTAATGTTTTAGTTTTAATCTGAATTCTCATCGCTACCATAATTGAAAAATGTTTTGGGATGATACATTGTTTACTTCTTTGATTTGAAAAATAAAAAAAGGAAAAAGGGTATTATAAGAATTCCGTATCATGTCTCTTGCTTTGACTATATATATATATATATATATATATATATATATAGCCTATGCTCATGCTAGAGCATGCTTATGATTTCTCCATGCGACAACCTTTGTTGACTACACCATGCATACTAAAATTGAATTAGGTTACCAAAACAAATTCAAAAGAGGAAAAAAAACACATATCAACCTACAATTTAACCCGACATTGAACCAAGAGGACTAAAGAATAATATTTCAAAAAGAGACAAAAGAAACAGAAAAATTGTGCAAACAAATCTAAGATACATTCATTTTTAGTGAATCATCAAAATGTTTCGCTATCTAATTAATTTGCTACCACATGTTGTAAATCATTTTCTCATAAACAACAAAATTTTCCTGCATTGTTTTCCAATTGTTTCCTGATTTTCGACAACACAATATTTTGTGATGGAAACAATAACCAAATTCTCTATTATTACAAATCAAAATTGTTATACTCTTGTGATTCACAAGTGTCGAGGTCGTTTTAAACTTGTTTTAAATCAAACTTAAAACAAAAAAATTTGTTTTAACATGAATCTATACATATTGAAATTAAATTTAATCCGTTCTCTCATGATTAATAAAGATTTCGATAAATCACTGTTCCATCGTGTAAATATTTACAATAGTTTTTAGACTAAATTTCATGAAATATTTTGTGGTTTACTTGAAAGATTCGAAGATATCCACTAAGTTAAGAGGCGGCTCATATAATTTATTTTCTCAATATTCAAACAAAGGGTAAGTGAATTGAATTTCAAAAAAAAAAATGTAAGTAACAAAAAGTATAGCACCAATTAAACCTTGAACAAACTACTAGCTAGCTAGATCCATGCATGGTTTCTTTCCAACCTGGAACTATCAACTACACAAGTGGTCCATTATGGAAAAAACCCTATCATCCCATGATGTTCCCACACGTGTTGCAACAACCCATTGCTCATTATAATCCCACGTTAACATTATAATTATATTAAATTAAGTTAATTAAAAATGATATTAAATTAAATTAATGATAATTATATACTATAAAATCAAAAGTAAGGGCCACCAAACGTTGGCATGCTTCTTGACTTGATTATAACAAATTAATTAAATTAAAATAACATAAAAGTATTAATGTGGAATGATGCACTTAGGTAGACAAATTAGACTCTTAATTTCGTAATATATTAATTTAAGTTTGATTGCATGTTAAGCTAAAACTTAATCGCTTAGGTCGCTTTCTAAATTGTGAGACAGATATTCTATTTTGTCGTTTTGGATGTGTGGAAAACGGCCCTCACGATCAAACTTTACCTAACAAACCGACCAACTTTTTAATTAATAATTACTAACATGTAGTAAAGCTAAAGCTAAAGCTAATTCACTATTTTAAGTTGAATTTAAATATGCTTAAGTCATTGCTTAATTATAACCACGTTCCTCTCGTTGTCTTAATAACTTCATGGCAGGTTGAAGATAAAACTCTTACGTTATAACGATGAAAGATATTTTACTATAATTAAATAAAGTACAAAAGTGTTAAAGAGATATAACTCTCAACACCTTAATACACAGCATATCCAATTTCGGTTGTAACAATCTGAATAGAAAATAAATACAAAATCTTACTATATATACAAGTCCATATCGCAGATGCTCCACCCCGCACCCCTAAACTAGTTAATCGTATCCACATAAATTGTGGACCCCCAAATTGTGAGCATATGATAAACCTTTGCCATCACTACGCTCCAGTAAAAACCCTATTAATATTGGTTTTGAGTTTATATGGTTAAAGTTTTGAGAGCACATTACTTTGGATAGAGGTGCAATTGAGTTGAGTAGTTTAACTCACTGGAGATGTTCAGTTCAAAAAATTCAGTTTTAGTTTAAGCTGTGATTTTGACTTGGTTAGTTTATCAAGCTGGGCTCGAGCAATATCAAACTTGGCTCGCTAGGCTTGAGAGCCAGCTCGATTTGATTAATAAATTAAATAAATATTATAAAAAAATATTTATTTATTTATTTTATTTCAAAACTATAAATACCAAGTTTATTTATTTTATTTCGAAAAACATATATGTTTATTATTTTATTTCAAAAAACTTGGTTTGACCTTGAGTTCGAGTTGGCTTGCAAGTTGAGCTCGAGCATGAGCTTGAATTTCACCTTACGAGTCGAGCTCGAGTTCAATTTCCTCAACTTGGGCTAAGCTCGAATAATTTTTTTACTTCCCAGTCGAGCTCAGGCTCCCCTCAATTCGGACTCGACTCTGACCGAATCCACTTTAAACTTCAGATATAAAAATGTTGAAGGGTATATGATACTTTTCAAGTTATTTATTTATTTTTAATTCATAACTCACTTGAGTTTTGTTAAAACATAACTTGATTTTTAATCACATATCTTAAATTCAAATTATCGCAATTCATAATTAATAATAAAAAAAACTGCAATTAGGGTTTTTGTGTATATGTTGATGTGGTCATTTTCAATTCCTCAACACACTGCTCAAAATTCAAATAAATACAGTGCCTTGCAATTATGGGTGTCAAAGTTTTTGACTTCCATTTTCTTCCTTGGAATCTTTACCACACCTAAACAATATTACATTTACAAACAAAATTGAATCTTTCAAGTTGCCAAATTAGAGAAGATTGACAGAGTACCTAACCAAGCCTATGTCTAAAAATAAAACAATGTTCCAAATTTTGCATATAAGAGTCTATATATCAAAATTTTCTGGGCTTTCCTGAATCTGAAGCTAAATATTGTTGTCCGTTAGGGTTAGTATTATGAGAGGTTGCTATGATGTCTCCATCAAATGAATTCCACTCTTATAAAATGACTTGTTATGCGGTTTTAGACAAAAGAAACAAAATCGTTTGAAATGGCTCGAGCTTTATTAAAATATTAAATGAATAAACTTAAATAGACTTTGATATGGACAAAATTGCGCCATCCAATAAGTACAAGACATGTGGCATACCTAGGGATTGTGTTAATAATTTCACATTACAAATTTGGTCTCCAAAACGCATAGTTTGCAAAAACACCATCTCACTCAAAAGATAAAATGATATTTTTATATTAAAAATTCATCACATTTTTTTATTAGAGTAAGATTTTTGGTACTATAAATAATTCATTATTCGAGGTATCATATTTTTTTACTCAATTCTCTAAATATTTTTCCATTCGCCTTTATTTCATCATCGATCATCAACTAATTTAAATATCATATAATCCTTTTCAAAAAAAAAAAACTCATATCAACTGTCTTCCAAGTGTCTTTCTACTTGAGCTTGACCTCTACTTACAACCAGACTTGATTATCCTTATCTATTCTTCCGACATTAACAGGCATAGGCCCATAGGATTTATAACCACCTCTTGTATACTACTACTCCTGCATATACCACTACCACTAATAACGTTGTGCCAACTGTCTTTAATTCTATAAATCAAGGGTCCCACAATGTATACCCAACTTTCTCTCTTCCCCTCTCTTGCAATGCAAATCAAACAAAAGGTACAAAAACAGGAGATATGGACCGTAGTAGGCATACTTTTCCATTCTTTGTGCCAACTTTATAGTTGTATCTTAGTTTAACCTATATATTATTATAGTATAGCATGAGCACATCTCCGTCCTTTTTACAACCCATACAGGCAATGCACTATCAACGGTTTAGAATCTTCCACGTGTCATCAACCCACCTTCACCTTAGGGGTTAAGCAACTCTCTCCTCTCCTCTCTCCTTCCCAATCCCTCTTTAGTCCAATACTCCTGTCTATCTTTGTCTCCATAAATTGTTTGCTCTATAAAATTGTGTAGACAGGGAAGTGTATTAATGCTTCTATATTAGATTGGAATTGTTTAACCAAAGTTCTCTCTCTCTCTCTCTCTCCGTTGGACATTACCAAGCTTAATTAAGTAAATTTGATCTTCTTATTCTTATTTATTATCATTCATATTTCTTTTTTTTCTTTTTCTTTTTACATTATATAGTTTTATATATAAGGCATAGATATAGAAAAACTCAAAATAGGCATTCTCTCTTCTCATCACCTTCTTAGGCATTTCCTTGCATTGGCCACCCTTCAAACATCAAATTCCTCAAAGCAACACACTGTTCGGCTTATAAGCAACAACCTCACCCTCTTGCTCTTGTTCAGATTAATCTCTCATCTTTCTCATCACCAAATTCAATTAATTGTTTGAATAAAGAGAGATGGGTTTGAGTTCTAAACAGGTTTCTAGCGATGGGGTTGATTGGAACCAGACGGTGTTGCTGCAGACTCAAACATTGGAGCTGCCAAAACCTGTACCGATGACGAATAAGCGGCAACACCAACAGATGATGAACAATCAGGAACAACAACCAGAGAGATTGAAATGTCCGAGGTGTGATTCAACAAACACAAAGTTCTGTTACTACAACAACTACAATAAATTGCAGCCAAGGCATTTTTGCAAGGCTTGCAAGAGGCACTGGACAAAAGGTGGAACTCTTCGCAATGTTCCCATTGGTGGTGGCCGCAAAAACAAGCGTATCAAAACATCAAACAACCAAATCAACAGAAAGACCACAACAGCAAGCACTAGAAATAACAACAAGCTCAGTACCCACATAGGAATTGATAAAGTTCTAGATCAGCAGAGGCAGATTAATTTTCCTAATTTAGGGCTTAATGATCAAAAAAGCCTATCAGATTTGATTTATCAGAGGGTTATGATCAATCCAGAATCTTCATTGCTGCAACAGAGCTGTACTATTAGTAATTGCAGAAACATGATGAATCCACCTGTTGTACCTGATCAAAATCATCAAGTTTCTTTACGCTTCCCCTTTTCAAGTTCAAGTTCAAGCTCTAATTTTGAGACAAACCCATCTTCAATTTCACCCTCTTTTCAGTCCTCAAGTGTTTATAACTTCAAAGGAGAAACTACAGACGATTCAATGATGATGCCCATCACAAGCAGTACTACTGTTACACAGCCATGGCAAGTAGCAGCAGCTAATACAAGCAGTGGCATTGATCACTTGGCAGCAAATTACTGGAATTGGGATGACATTGATACCTTTGTCTCCACTCATGATCTCAATATACATTGGGATGATTCTGATATCAAACCATGAGAGGTCTTCTCTTTTGTCTATATTAGCAGTCTTTACAGAGTCTTATTTATTTATTTATTTTTGTTTGAGTTGCATGTTTGATTGAGGTCAGTCTCTAATTAATTCTCTATTAGTGTCACAGTTTTCATTTGTCTTTTTTTTTCTTCAAATTTGTAATAATATGTATAGTGTGGACTCTGTCTCTCTTTCTTTCTCAGAAATTGTAACTGTTACATAGTATTGAGATGTAGATTGTTTTGAAGCTGTCTTCTTTTTTAGTTCCAGCTTCAGGGTTCAAGGTGTACATTTGTGTACTCTTCTCTTCTAATGGAATTTAAGAATAAATGTTTAGTATTTCATGATAGATTTTGATGGAATTTGTGATATGATTCATATGAAGAATTTACAGAAAGATGGTGTCAAATCAAACTAGGCTGGGGCTAACCAGATGTGATGGAAGATTCTTGTGGATATCTGATAACTTAATTACATGGATTTGTTTGCTCACAATTCATCAGCACTAGTTGAGAATCCACTCTGTTTAATTTTTCTAGTCCTGACATATGTATTCTGGTTGTAAAGTTTTTTTTTTTGGCAATAATTTTTCTTTTTGATATCTTTTCTTCTGGTAAGTTTTCTTCAAGTTTCTTAGTGATGGCTCTTAATTTGGGCATTCAAAATTTTTGTTGCATTTTGGTCTGTCCTCATTTTCTAGTCAGTTTCCTCACAGAACATGTGCATGTTGGATCCACAATTTAAAGTGTTTTGCTTCTCTGCCTCCCTTAATTCAGTTTTCTTTTTGTTTCACTCAGTTTGTTGATGATTTTTAAAATAAATTTGATTTTTTAAGTATGTGATATTTTAGAAAATCAAAGAAAAAGAACAAATTGAAAAAGAAAACAAATTTTAGCTTTTGAGAGTTGATTCAGTCGACTATAAGTTTCATACAGTCGACTGAATGGTAAAACATACAGTCGACTGAATGGTATATACAATCGACTGTATGAAGCATTCAGTCGATTGAATGGAAGAAATAAAATTCCTTGAACTCTCAATAACTTTTTAAATCGACTGAAAACGTTGTCCAGTTGGCTGAATGTTCAAAAATTTCGAATTTTCAAAACGTTTTATGTCAGTTGAATGTGAAAAAAATGTCTTTTGTTAAGAAACACTTAGTATTTAGTTTAATTCAGTTTTAAACTGAAACAAGATATCTCTAATGGAAAGACACATTCATTTCAATACTATATAAATGTGTTTAACTGTCATAATTAAATATTACAGATTACAATCAGATTTTCTGGGTTTTCTCTCTTCTTCTTCTTCTCTTTTCAAAATACTGATTTACTTATGTCTAGAAATCTTACAAATTTTCAGACATAAGTGTTATACATCCATAAACTCTTAGAAGCTGCTGTGGGTTTTTCTTCACGATTGCAAAGTGCAGAATAACGTTAGAGCTTCATTGTATCTTAAAAAAAATTTGCCGGTAACCTCTTGCATTATGATGGGCGAATTAAACCTTATGGAAAGTAACATGGTTACACCTTGAAGCCTCTCTCTCTCTCATTTTAATAAACAACCCTCACTTTTAGTAATCTTTCCCCACCAAATATCAACAGCTATCCAATTTTCAGTTTTGCATTAAGTAACGAGCGGTTAAATAAATTTGGTTTCACTACAACTCAAATTGAATTGAGTTTAATTTAATAATATATGATGATCCTAATAGTATGTTTGGATCAAGCAGAATGAAAAGAAAATAAAAAAGAAAGAGATACACATTGGGATTCAGAAGGGTAAGCATGTACTATTTCTTTTTTTTTGCTCTTTTTTTTTTTCATTTTCTTCGATCCAAACAAAACTTAAATCGACTGCACTCAACCCTAATAAACTACCACTTAAAACGAGAAAATTTGACCATCAAGCTAAACCCGTGATGTTTATGATACGTCTTTCAACATTGAAAAATATCGAAAGTGTTTACAAATATAAATTTTATGCATATTTTACAAAATAAATGGTTCAAATTCTTATGTTGAAAGAAATTAAGACTCCTACAATCTTGTATAAGTTGTAATATGAATATTCAACATATTTTTCTTTTCTCTATCTTCATTGGCTCTCAACTGCTTAATTCTTCTTCGATCTTAATTTCAACAGATTCAACTTTTTGAAAAGACGACATTTGTTGATTATATAAAATTTTAAATTCACAAAAAGAATTGTTTATGTAATTTATTTACGTGAAATTTTAAAAGATGGATACAAAAATATAGGTTTCAAGTTTTCTTTCTTTAAAATGTTGTATTGGCATTCTATATTTCTAATTCTTTGATAAAATGAACTGGTGAACAAACTTATATCTACATCTAGTGGAGGTCTTGAATATTTCTGGAAGATTTAGAATTCAAATGGCTCTGATCATTATTAGAGCAGTGCAACTTTGTTGTAGCAGTTCTACATGGATGACATACCATGAGAAAGACGTTCGGATTTGAGAAATATATTATATGCATTATCTCTACTCTCCAATTAGACGAATTTGGACTCTCTTTATACATAAAAAAAAAGGTAAGGGAATTTAGATTGTCTTTGTGAATATTCTACAATTTATAAGATATATACATTCTCACTGGGCAAAATTTTTTGGTTAGTTCAGGAATAAACCTAATGGTTTAGACCAGTTGAAAACTTCACTAGCAATCTTGAGTAGTTTTATTGATAACATCAATATAAATGTGAGTCCCAAAAATTAATATTATCAATAAAATTTCTAAGATTATCAGTGAAATTTTCAGCTGATCTAAACCATTGGGTTTTAAATGCAAGCCAACCAAAAAATCCTCCTCAACAAGGGACTGATCCAGTTATTACCTTTGGGTGAAGGGAGGGAGAGGTGCTCAGTTAAGATTTCTACTCATGAGACTGATAATTCATCAAACTATACTAACTATAATGCTACTTAGTATCGACAATAGGTCAGAAAAAAGTATATAAAAATATCAAATTTAGATATTTGTACATGTTGAAGTAAGGAACCTTGGCACACGTGTTCGAAATAGATTTTATTTTGAGAGAGTTAAAAAAGCACAGTTGTTGAAATATTCTTTTCATCTGTCATTTCTCAACACATTTTTTAAGACAAAGACTCCGTTTTTTCTCTTTCGGATAGTAAATATTTATCAGAATATGGAATGTGAATCAAACACATATTTGAATTGAAATTGAGATATTGATGTAAGTTTTTCTTTTTGATCAATCAAATAGATTCATATCCAAAATAGGTTGACAATAAGGTATTTCAAAATTGACTATTTATCTCTCAGTAGTAAGTGTTCTAGAAATGTCTGCAATCCAGTAAATAGTTTACGAACTAATGGCTTGGATCGAATTGCAAAATAAAAAGATTTGTACAAGTTATACCTTTCGTCACCACTTTGTGGAAAATCGTTAGATATGAATAGGTTAGATACCCATAAGAAATATGCGTGTTATTAAAAAAAAACATCTCATATATAATCTTAAATGAATCATATAAATTCAACTAAATACATCTCAAATATTTATCAAATTCATGCTCAACATTTTTTAAAGAGAAGACAAAAGTAGGAAATACTTGAGCTGTGACGACAAATGTTTAAAGGGCAGCAAAATGGTGAGGAAGGATGATATACAAGAGAAGCAACCACAAGTATATAAAGCATATGGGAAGTCATTGTACAGATATAAGCTGTAAGACCTATTGAGTTTCTTGAGCAATTATGGAGTTCTTCAACGGCCAAGTACATCGACCCTGAGCTAACAATTTGATTCGTCACATAGATAAACGCCTTTTGTTTTAGCTCTCCAGGTAAGTTGTGAAGGCATGTTCTTGTATAAGCAGTGTAGTAGCTGTGGGTGGATAAGCATCATGAGGGTTTTAAGTTTAACAAAGTAGCACTACGTAGCTTTGTTAAGATCATGAAACATAGCATATATATATATATACACACACAAACACGCGCGTGGCAACTTCTCCATAATTGTTTAGACCCTTCTAGCTTTGAAAAATCCTTATCTAGCCTAGATCCATGAACAATATATGGTATAAGGCTTAATCTCACCGTTGAATGAAAAGAAATATAATTTTTTATCTATTTTCTCTTGCCATTCAATGGTGAAATAAATTCTTATGCTATGTATCTTTTATGAAACTGTTATAAGTAAAAACTTATCACTTTATAAAGTAAAAAGTATATAAAACCCAATTAATAAAAGTTTAAAACAAACAACGACAAAAGTAGCAAAAAGATAAAATTAAGTAAGCTTAATAGTTATTGAACTTCAGTTTTATAATATCTTTTTTTTTTCCATTGAATACAATCGTTAATAAAAACAAAAGGACAAAAAAACCCTAAAAATCTATTGACATGATTATATCCAACAACTTTTTTTTTTCTCTCTCACACACGAACTAAACAAATTATTACACCTTTTTTTTCTTGGTCGTACTACACATCACATAATCACACGTAGACATTGGCGGATCTATAGTGTGTTGAGTATGTGCAATTGCTCCCACTCAGCTTTCCAAATTTTTTTAGACTCTTTATTCTTTTAGAATGTTTTAAAATATTTATTTAGAATTTCCCATGCAAATAAGAAATGTGAGGTCAATCTAAAATAAAAAATATTTGACCATTAATTAAAAAATGGATAACTTGTGTATTTAAAAAGAGGTTTAACCTCAAAGCATACTTGTATTTTTAATTTTTTCACATTTTTATTGAGTTAATTTCAATGTTAATTTTATGCCACTACTTGAAATTCAAGTTAAGGTTCAATCCATTTGCACCATTTATATTTGATTTTCTTATACTCCGATGTAATATACTCTATTTGCATTGTGTTCGTAACATGATTTTGAATAATTTGTTTCATCAAACTTGGTAATTATTTGAAAGTTCAGAAATAAAAGCAGTTGAAAACCAAAATAAAATAAAACTGTTGGGCTTAAATAAAAAAAAAAAAAATAATGGCACCCAAGTTTAACTAAAGTAGGTGAGTTTATTAGAGATTCAATGGACTATTAGGTTGTGGATTTTAAAAGATTTTTGGGCAAAATATGTTTTTTTTGAGTTGAATTTTGGACCTTCAAAGGTAGCCTAATAATAAAAAAAAGACTGAGGAATCAAGTTTCTAATGAAGTAGAAATGAATACAAAGTGGTGATAGATTTGGTTAATAATGTAAACACTGATTCCCACTCTCTTCAACTTCAATTGATGGTTCCAAATTCTTGATCTCAAGAGTGGAGAGAGCAAAAATAAGTCAATCAAATTGTGGATACCCTTGCAAAATAGCTTAAACTAATATAAGAATATATTTGGATAGAATGACAAGAGGGAATAAGAGAAGAAGAAGAGTATCCTTCCAAATTTTGTCATTTTCATTCATTTGTGTCGTTTTACATAGGGATGGGAATAAAACGGGTTTGGACCGAATACCCCTCCCTCACCCCCGCACCTGCGACGAAACATTTTCCCCGCCCCGCCCTCGTTCCCATACCCACTATGTATACATACACTTCCTCCATCACCACCCCCATCATAGGTACAGGAACCGTCGGTTAATCTGTACATGTTTGATATTATATAAAAATAAAAATATTTAGACAAAATAAGAAAAACTGTCATTATATTCCACATGTCAACAATCAACATCTCAAAAATCATAAAATAGCTAAACTAAGAAACATAAAACAGTAGTCTACCCTAATTAGATAATGGCGTTTATGTTTCAATACATGTAAAGTTTGTTGAGTTTCTTTCTTGCAGATAATTTTGTGTTCTATTTGCTATATATATATACTCATAAAAAAATATAAAAAATATATAACAACAACAACAATAATAATATATGGGTATTTATCGGGTCATATACCACTCTTCTAGCACACATCGTCGTACCTTGTAGGTATTTTAATTATTCACCCGCACTTGATCCATTGGGAAATAAATTCCCTCCAAACCCTCTCCATTAGGGTCAGATTTGGCAAGTACCTTGGGGGTACAGGTAAAGTTTTCATACTTTTATTTTCCCTCTATACTCACAAGCAATAAGATTTGGAATGATATATTTATCCTTCTAAATTCTCTCGTCTGCATTTAAAAAAGCTTTGAAATAAATAGATTGTAGATTATGCTAGTCCCATGTACAAACATTTGTTGGACACCGATTAAACAACAACTTGACAAGTCTAAAAGGTTCTATACTATATTATGCATAGAATTTTGTTGTATCTTGTATATATCTCCCGAAGAGTTGAGATTACTTTTTAGTCACATGTTTATTAATTAATCATCATTGATGTTGATCAATATAAATAAGACTTCTAAATATTAAACTAAGTCGGCACTTCAAAAAACAAATCTTTAGTGTGAGTAATACCAAACCAATCTAATCCCATAATACATTCGTAAAATATAGAAAACTAAAAAAAAAATTCAAGTTGTCTAATAAAAGGTCTTCAATCCGCCAATGACCACAAACATGAACAAAAGAAAAGGAGAAAAATCTGGAATTAACTCTTAATTAAATGCCCAAAAAACATCTAAGTAGCATCAAGAAATGCATAATGTTGATGGAGATTCGCTTTTAGGTGAAAACTTTCTTTTAACGTTTGCATTTGTCAATGTCTTACAAACTTCGAGTTGAATATCGGACAACAATAGAGGAAACACCGTATTAAGCTCTATAGCGACCATGCTTACCTTCTGTCTTTTAACTGTATCAACTTCATTCCCAACTCAATCATTTGCATGGACAATAGCATAAAGTAGAACACAAACTTTTCTTCCCTATACACGTAGCATTGCCCGAAATGCAAAACCTTCTACAGAAACGGGTTTTGGTTTGGATCAATTACGTTATGCCAACTGTCGAGCTTACTTGACGATTGAATAACATTTATAAATTCAGCTTGATATTTCATCCTAAATTCATAAAGCTTGTGAGAAAAATGGGATTCATCACTTTGCCTTAAGTTTCTTACATGATTTTGATTTTTCCAAGACTTCTCATCCCAAATATCTATTAACAAATCGAACCAAATATTCAAGCATTTTACTTGAATCACATACCTACAATTTATATGAAATTCATAATGAAACTTATCAATATGTTTTCTAAATTAAAGAAAAAAAGTTAGTTCTAAGAACAAACCAAACATCGCCAAAATGAAGTACACGGCAGACTTGGAGTGGAGATAGAGAGAAGGTGAAAGATGTGTAGATCTTTATAGATATAAAAATGTAAGCTTTCATAAATTTCTCACCAACCAAACTGTGCAAATTGAATTTTCTTATGGGTGGTTTACAAAGATGAATCACTGCATTGGTCAATTTTATTAGTTCAAGAAACCCTCTGGTGATTTTATTTCTTTTGGTTGTGGAAGAGAATAGGAGATTGAGTTGATGAAAATTAATGGCAATTATTAACTCACCACCTACCAACTGGTATGAGAGTTGTTTGCAGTAATGGGAGACAGCAATCTGAAACGTTAAATTTGGTGACAAAATTAGATGATGCGTACTTGCAAGTGGAGTGGAGAAATGATAAAAAAATGTTAACTAGTAAATTATTGCATCAGCAAAATTAAGGAGAAGAAAAAAAAAAAAAAAAAAAATCTTACCAAAAAAGAAGTATCCATAGTAATAGTAAAAGTATAATGCTTGTCTGTAAATTATTGAGAGGGGTTACTTGCACAAAGAGCAACTGACTTATACTTTCCAAGAATCAGCATATCAGAAATTCAGGAAGAAGAAAGAAATGTAACTTCCAAATTAATATCCCTGAGATCTACATCAGCAGAATAAAGAATAGTAAGAAGCGGTGATAATGTACTAAGAGACAAGATGCAAAACAAGATTACAACATAAATTTTCACCCAATTAAACTACCATGTATTAAAATGAAAGTACACAAAATCACACGATTTGCTACTCTAATTGTCCATAATAAGTCATAACATCAAGGTCAAATATATGATTTACATCAGAATCCTGCTACCTGAACATGAAAACCAGCTTATAGGTTTCCCATCCTCACGCCAGAGTCTCTAGGAACATGAACATCCTTAGCCTTGGAATAGTTAACATAGTAGAGCTCGGAAACTATGCCTGTAAGGACAACAAAGGCAGCCCCAGCACCAAAGACTCCTTTCCTTAATGTCTCGCAAGATGGAAGAGTATGAGTGTTTAAGTAAGTACGGTATTTGGTGTGGTAGGCATTACGCACAGACCCAGCCAGCAAGCACACCTCAGCAATGAAGAAGAAAACCCTGAAATATCAATGCAATAAAGTGAAACAAGAGAACGCCAGAAATTTCATATATGGTAAATTACATGACATCCTTGATGTTTACAGTTGACTTCATTTTAATTCTTCACATTTCAAACGTTGCAATTGGACCCCAAACGTTAATAAACCAAGGCAATTGAATCCTTTCGTCTCACCTTAACGGACGTGGCCAACTGAGATCGATGTCAGGCCTGACGTGGAAAATTAGGCTGGAATAATCCCCTCTCAATCACGTGCCCTCCTTTCTATTCCCAAAATTGATCAAACATAGGGATTTGAATCCCCAAAGAAGAAAAACGGGGTACAAAGAAGGGTTTTGATGTAAATCCTTAACCTCTAAACACAATATGTTTAGTCACGTAAGATCACGTGAATAATTTGGTGGGCAAATTTCGGCTAAATTCATCCCATTGTCAGATCCACACAGGATTATAGTTGATTGAAGGACCTAACTGCTTGTGTTTACTAACGTTTGGGGTTCAATTGCAATGTTTGGAATGTTAAGTATGAAGATGAAGCAAAATGTAAAACTCTGATGACGTCAAATGTAATTTAACCTTTCATATAATACAAGTTATGAGCTTTAATTAGTGATCTAATCTTTGAATAAGACGAATCATTACATGTAGTTTGGGGATAGCGCATACCAGCAGGTGATAAATAGGACAACTGCCCATGCTCTAGACCCACTAGGTGTCAAAGCCCTCCCACAGCACAAGCATCGACTTGCCACCATCACTAGGACTTGAGTAACCAAAAGGAGTAGGAATGAACCCACACCTAAGCCGGTTGCAATGTCCTTCTCATAAACACAGTAGCTTGAATCTCCCACTGTTGTGACCTGGGCCTGTCAAGAAAGATGACAAAAGATGAATAGAAAGTGGCCAATGACAAAACAGGAAAACCAGTGAGGTCTGCACCTCGTCTACGGTTGGAATGAGAAAGCTCTCCTAGCATGTTTTGCAGAAAGAATGAGGGGAGGATGGGATGTTTCATCTGGTCATAATAACAATAAAACAATCCTGTTTTTGGTGGTAGATTTAGACATTCTATCCTCCCCTCATTCTATCCACCAAATCCATCCTCTAAGTCTTATGTGCTAGACCCACAAGGCCTCAAAACCATTTGTTAACCGTATCAAACCCTATGACATGCTTTATATCCTCATAGATCTTGTTACTGTCAAAAGAGTGTCTTCTAAAAGCTCAAAAGAAACAGCTCCAACTAAAACACCATCCAAACTCATCTCAACTGAAGCGGAATGATGAGGGTCCTATAATGTTGATAATATTTCCAGGAAATTATGACAATCATCCATGTTCATATCTTAGCACACACTATCAGTTAACAAAAATCTGCAAGTTAAACTCTATCTGGCCATGAAAACAAAAAGGTATGTTCTCACACAGCCTGCCCACAATTCGTATTTCACAACAAGTGATTCAATGCCTAAGTTGGGATATGTAAAATTGAGTATTCAATTAAAATGGTAACAAAAATATCTGCAAAGTAGAGACAAAGTGAAACGTTTAACAGACAATGGCATGACCGCTCAACTATTCTTCTGCTTTCCACAAATAACAATCAATTTTATTTTAAACAGTGAGTCTTCCAGTTATAAAAGAATGCAACAAACTAACCCTAAAATTAAAATTTCATTCTTTTCAATTAATCTAAAATGTTCAGTCTCCATATTCTCAAAAAATGAAGAAGGAAATTGCTATCTTTCCTCCTATTTCAGCTAAATATTCTTAGTAAATAAACATAAATTCATTTTGGCTATCTAAAATCCAATTCCAGCAATCTTATGTTCATGCTTTCCTTGAGAATTGGTATGCATCTTATTTTTTCTGTGACGAATAGATCCTTAAAACTTAAAACTTCCAAAAATAAATTGAAAAAACAGCCTGACCCAATTTCATTCAAGTGGTACCGTAACTCTGTAACTCATCTTCTTTTGGTTTGAGGCGGTTCACTGCCAGATCTAGAAAGCAATTTTTGCAAATAATCGAAACAGAAACCAAATGGTTTCTCTTTTCATAAAAGAGCAACAAATAGGCATGAAAAACCCATTTAGATTTTCAACAAATAGGCATCATAATTAACTGATTTACATCAAATCTAGACTAAAATTTGCAACAAATCCTATAGCCCCAAAAGCAAAAAAAAAAAAAAAAAAAAGGCAAGAAAAACTTATTACAAAATCCCACAAACCCACAAAGCTTATCAAAGCAAAAACACTTTTAATGAACTATCTACAACAACAAAGCTCAAGGAGATAAGTAAATAATTGAAGTAAACAAGAGAAACAAAAAGAAATAGAACAAAAAAAAAAAATACTTACACTACTCCTTCTCTGCTCAGCAGCAACAGCAAGTGCAAAAGCAATAAGATCAAACACAAAAACCACCACCAGCAACAACGTTGAAGCCATATCTCTAAACCCAACAAGCAAATCTCTCTCCCTCTCTTTCTCTCTTTAACACGGAAAATTATATAAATTAGAAAGTGACCAAAAAAGCGTTAGATAAGAGGAGAAAGTAAATCTAATGTAATAACGATATACGTATACATATAGAAATACAAATACACGCTAATCTATTGACTGCTTTTACGTCTCAAGAAAGTTGTTTAGTAGTAGTAATAAATCAAAGGGCAAATCACTTATTTTTAAATTTATTGAAATGATATTAATTTTTTAAAAACTTATGATTTATTTTAAAATTTTACTCTCTATTTATTAGGAGTAGTACTTACAATTTAAACCTTTTTTTTTTTTTACGGTAATAGCTTAAAATCAACTAAAAACAGTTAATTTTATTTTTAAAAATTAATTTTAAATTATTACTGAACAATGCCTTAAAAGTCAAGCTTAGTAGTATTGGGATTTTGTGTGTAATTTTATTATATTTTTGATGGATCTCTCTTTCGTAAACAATGAGAATTTTAATAACCAAAGCAATGAGGCATTGGTGGGTGGAGTAACTATTCAATACATCTGAGTGCATTAATATTTCTTCTGTTACTTTCATGTGAAATTTATTAAATATTTCTAAGATGGTTTCACGTGAATGGAAAAGAGAGTTTATTTCTATATAAAAAAAAATTATAAAAAAGGTGTCAACTAGTTACGATTGTCTGGAATTGAAGATCCCTAGTGGGTTCATGAATCATATGGCATGAAATGAAAGGAGGGTCATCTAGGTAAATACTGATACTCTAAACAGTGTCATAGAAGAGGCAGCTGATTTTAACAGACATACAGCATCAGCGAAATGGCTTAATCCAGAAAGTAACTCCTTTTGCTCACCAGGTTTACTTACTCATCCACCTTTCTTTTATAAACACAGGTCTGTACGTACAGTTGAGAACTCAAGCAATAATAATTAAGAAAATTCTCTCATTCTCTCTGATTTTTAGTCCTTGTACTAGAAACAAGAACATATACCATAACTGGTATCACCCAACAACACGTCTTGCATTGTTTTTTTAAAATAATTTTTTGTTGTTGAAATTAATAGAAAAGAGAATGTTTCATTTTGGAAACAATTCGTGTACCTTAAATTGATAGAAATTTAAATAATTTAAGATATCAAATGTATTTCTTTTAAGAAAGAGAAAAACAAAGAAGCTAGAGCCTGGGGAAACAAACGCCTAAAGAATCTGCTTAGAAGAGCAGAGCAAACTCGTGCAGGAGGAGAATCATGGCACACCATTCCATTGTGATGATGAAGACCCATATCAGCCATGATTTCAGCACAAAAATTACCTTGCTGAAGAACATGGTGGATCTCACAATCTTCAAATTGCTGCATAAATAGTCTACAATCAATGAGAATATTACCCAAAGGATGCAAGCTTGCATCAGCAAACTGAATAAGTTGAACTGCCATAGCAGAATCAGTCTCAACAAGAAGTTTCCCAGAGTGAAACTGAAGCGCCATTCTCAATCCTTCCCTTATACCCAACACTTAAGCTGTAGTAATAGAAACATTACCTAAATAGCAACTAAAACCCATATGCCAAACCCCCAAACTAATTCCAACCAAACCACCAATAGCAGCCAAACTAGAAAATGGTTTGAAGGTTCCATCCATGTTTAGTTTAAGCCAGCCCGAGGGAGGACGGACCCAACTAATATTACGAGAAGGCTGAGGCAGTTTCTTCATTTGAGGAAAGGCTATGTTGCGTTTGGTAAAGCTTTTGTCCACAGAAAAAAAGCGGATGAAAATTGATTTGATTGCTTCTCCTAAAATTATTGTTTGGTAAAATTTTACTATTGCAATTTTTTCAAAAATAGTTGGCAGAAATCCTCCTTTTTAGAAGCAAGAGTGAGGAAGCTTTTAAAATGTGCTTAATCGAGTAGCTCCTAAAGTTTTAATGAATTTTTATGTAAAACCAAAACTGCCTATACCACATTTCATTAATTTCCATCTAACTCTTTATATTTTTAAATTATCTAAACTCTTAATCCTCATTTCTCTTTATTGAAATGACGAGCTCGACTATGAAAATGACATTTGGAAGAAGCAGTAAAAGAAAATAAAGATTGTAGATATTTTTTATTTAATAATTAAGTAATAAATAATTTTATTAATATAGAGTTGATAATTATTATTAGATGATAAATAATTTTTTTTTGTTGTTAATAAAGAATATCTCTTTAGTTAAAAAATAATTCATTAAAACTTTATATATTTGAACCATGCCTATTTTAGTAATTTTACAGTTTTATAACACTATTAAGATTACAATTACCAAATATTACTATTGATCATAATACTTTCATAGTGTTTTTGCAAGGTAATTTACCAAACACTGCACTAAACTTTTAACAACAACACTTCTCACAACTCTTTTGGTACCAGTACTCTCATGTCACTTTTGACACCAGCACAGTTATAATGCAACACTCCCAAATGCCCCTATGTTAATACCCCAATGAAACCAATCAACAAATAAAAAAATAGAGTCAAGATGATGCTCCTTACCATCAATAACTGCTTCATTTTGCTTCAACCATACCACTCAAATATATTTAAATATAATATTTGGATATATACAAATTTATTCAGAGTAAGTTTAAAGATCCAAAATAACTCATTAAAACTTTAAATCCATTCAAACTTCAATAAATTTTTCTTGCATTTACTTTTTTTTTAAGAACTTCCTTGCATTTATTTGAATTATCACATTCTTACTTTGAAATTTAAACTATTTCATGCATTTACTAATCACAAAATAAACAAAAACAAATAAAGAACTCTAACAATAACAATATCGAAATACTACACCACTGGTCTTTACCTTTTTAAATCAAAATTCAATTCTTCACACTTAAATTTTTATCCCATAAAAATACGTTGATAAATAAATAAAAAAAAATCTTTATTTCTTCATCCAATGAAGTAGAATACTATTGGATGATTTGTGTATACGAAAATAAGATTTAATGGTAAATTAATATTATAAAATAATTTATTTCAAAATATTAACATAAAATAACTAAAAAATAAATTTTTTCCTAAAAATTAACTAAGAGGATAACTTTTAATATTTGCAAAGAAGTGATAGATTAACAATTCTATTTGAGATGATCAAAGATAATGTTATAAAGTATCTTGGGAGTTGGAAATCAGTTATCTTGTTATAGTCATTAATATATAAATCATAAAAAAAAATATATATTTTTTAACATATAATATTATTTATGAGGTAATGATCCACTCTAATAAATCATTTACAAATATTTGATTGAACTACTAATTAATGTGACCATCTACGGGACACAATCGCAATTGAAAAATTATTCCTTTCAATATATATATATATAACACGTCCTCCCAAAGTTCATGGTCGTTGCTTGGGTGTTTGATTACTCATATCCTGCAGGTTTCATTGCACAATGAAATGGTAGTCCAAGTTGCCATGACTAAAACCTTTTCTTGCCTAACAATTATGTTACTTGAACTCAGGTATAAGTTTCAGATTGATACAAGTACATGTTCGATAAGGATACTTATCTATTTTTTGTGAATTTTTCATTGAATTTGAAAGGTTAAAAGAGTCACTTCTCATGTTTTCATACACATTTAGTAAAATGAAAAGTAAAAGCAAATCAAATCTACAGGTGGGCAAAAAACCCACAAATCGAATGGGATATTGGTTAATTGGAATTTTTAGTATGGTTTCGGTTCGAAATTTCTATACATTTTGGATATTGGTTTGGTAACAATTTTTGATTTTTTAAAATATCGGTTAACCGAATCCAAACGATAAAAATACCTTAAAAATAGTTTATTTATATACATGACAACATTTTACTGCAAGCTGCAAAGAAATATTATGAACCTTTTAACACTGAAGTACTAAGTTGTCTAATTTATATTTATAATTTGGCTATGAAGAAGACACCGATCTTTAATGCTACATTGCTACTTGTTAGTTAACGAAGACATGGGATATTCATCCAATTTGCATTTAGCATGGAAGCAGGGGGATTTGGGTTAAAGCTGCATTCAGCCATGTATTTATTTCTATTAAAAAACTTAAGGTATAGCTAAGAGAAGTCATTTGAAATAATCTATTAGCAAATGAATGGTATTGGTACTCACCAAACCAGAAAATAACCATCATCATTTATGTTTAGGTTATGGTTGGGAGAGCAAAAAAAGGAGAGAAAAGAATAAAGAGATGATAAAAATTGAGATGATTGATGTTTTTTATATTTTTATTTGATAAAAATAAAAAAATCATTTTAATTTAAAAAGATCGTAAAAAAAATAAACTAAACACTTATTTTGATTATACAACAATTGATTGAATTTTTATTTTATCCAATAATTATCAATTGTACCAACTGAGTCCTATAACGTGGTTTAGTGTTCCAATCGGATTCTTCTGATGAAATGGGTTAGTAAGTCTCCTTAGAACTTCCAACTCAACACTGGGTCAACGCTGAGGTGGCAAATTAACACACTTTGGCGACAAAAGGCGCACCAAATTAGTTTGTTTATCCCTTGTTTTACTGTAACTGAAGGAGAAATAATTTTGCAGAAGGTGAAAGAAAAAAGAAAGAAAGAGAAAGGAAGAGAGAATGAGAGACAAGGAGAGAGAAAGAAAGGGACAAACTTGCAACAACGAGCTCGATTTCTTTGACAACCTCAACCCGTTTTATTTTACCGTCGATTTACGATTACAGAGAGAGAGCTATAATGGTTACTTCATGGTCATAGGGAAATCTAGGGCATAGATTCTATGATTGCAGGAGATTTGGGATTTATAAAAACCGATTAAATTTCAATTTGATTTTTTGGTAGCTTTATAAAAAATAAGTTTAATTTTACTGCCTTCATCTTGTACAAGTAGGTGCTGGTTGTGACTATTTCTCATGGTATGACCCTCCTGTGAATGAACAAGCTCGACGAGTGATACTTGGGTTGCTGCGAGAGTTTACCAACTTGGAGAAGCAACTCGCGCTTTGAATATCACCCGATCGATAAGTGTGTCTTAGATGGTTTAGTGCTGGTTTTATCCTTGGAGTCTTGTTCTTCTTCTACTGCTGGTTTTGTGTGGGTTGTTTTATGCTTTGATAAATTTGTATTGTTTTCGGACTTCATCTGATGCTAGTAATAAATTTAGGTTGTTTTGGGTTTTAATTAGAATTGACAGTGACCAATGTAATAAATAATCTGGGAATTTGAAACTGAATGTGGCAGTTACTAATGTAAGGTGTTTGGGTTTTGGGGTAATGAATTAAGTCTTCTGTATTTTTAATCTTAGTTCTTTTGACAGGTTTTGGGTACTTGTTTCCATTTGTTTATGATCAAATCTGGGCAAATGGTGGGTGAAATCATTCATGAGGCTTGATACAATATTTTGAGCAAACTTGAGCAAATGATTAATCATGAGAAAATGATCCATCTAAGCATACGATTTTCACCCATAAACAAAATGTTTTTTTTCATCAATTCAATCGTAGCAAGTCAAAATAAATAAATACCGCTTGAAAATAAACATGTATTGCCAAAAGATTTCCAAAATACATAAGGTATCAACCAAAAGAAATCTTTTATCTGTGGAACCATTTAAAGATATAAACGAAGCCACTAAAAGGTATCAACCATTTACAGATACATACCCAAAACCAAAAATTATATCCGTCCAACAATATGTCCAAAAATCTCTCTCTCTCTAGAAATCTCCCATTTTTTCCCTTGTAGTACACCACTGTGTGGGAGGATGTGTACCCTGAATTGTCACATGTCGAGCTGAACTCTAAAAATTAACCAAACACAACCATTTAGTTTCTAATGATGCAAACCAACCAGAAGCACACCAATTTATTAAATAATGATTTAAACAAATCATATCGTGACTATATCATAAAACTTAATTACATATGGCATCCATAAAGTCCCATAGGTGAAGTTTGCTACTGCGAATGTGTTGCAAATGGTGTTCTCATTGGTATTGTACTAGTTGTTGGAGTTTGCTGTTGTGATTCAAGACCAGGAGGGGCTCTTATTGGTGCTGCACTAGTTGGTGGAATGCTTTGAGACTCTCATCTTTCTACCATGTCTGAAGCTCTCCCCCTTTCTCTTACCCTTCACCTTCCCCTTTTGCCCCTTGTTGCTGCATATCATTCCCTTCCTCTTGTTGGTGTTGCACGAGGTGCACTGCTAACCAGAGGCATAAATTGATGTGAACCCTGCAACAATAACCCAACTAGTAAAGAGTTGCATGCAGAAACAATTACAGAACCATTAAACAGTTGCACACACAAAAACAATTACATTTCCAGTTAACAGTTGCACAAAGACAACGGCATAACCCAACAATTAATCTTAATGACAATCTTACATCAAGCATCCATCTTACATCATACTCTTAATAAATACTCTTAATGCTTGGTCCCTAGCTCTCGATACTATGTTCTTTGTCACTTTTACACCATGGTATTCTTGAACTTGCAGCATGAAGTGTACCAATGACCATTTGGGATCCTGCTTATATCTACCAATGTACTTTTTTGCAAAGCCATTATGCTGAAATTTTTTGAATTTCTCCTGTCCTTGCAACATATGTGTTGCTCTGTATACAGCTTGATTTGGAATGTTTTATCAAGCTTCAGTTTATAAACCATCATAAACCATGGACACCTTTGTTTACACCTAGCATACACCTTTATCTTGTCTCTTTTATAAATACCAATGCCATAGTTATTCTTAATAGTATAATCATCTATTGCATATTTCACTTGAGTTGTGGAAGCAAACAACAATCCTACTGAAAACTTAGAGTCTAATCAGTCAGAATCTGGATTCCATTTAGGCCATCTCATATTACTCTCCTCATAATTAGACCTTGCAAGTGATTCAAGACCATTTGACTCGATATAATCCTCATCATGATTACCATAAAACACAAACTGACTAAAGTCCATGTCAATTTGAGCCCCATACCCACTACTTTTCACTCTTCTTGAGCCCTTATTGTATTCATCTTGTCCATTAGATCCATCAACTTTAACCTCAATCTCTTCTAGATCATCAGATATAGAATAGTCACTGTCAACCAAATCCTCATCATTTCCAAAATGAATAGTCCTATCATCATCACCATCACCATCATCTTGACCATCCGACTCTTGATACTCACTACTTTTATTACCCTCAACACCATCCCCAGGCAGATCATCATCATGATCCTCAACTCCCCTATTAACCTCAACAACCACCAGTCTAATATCCTCAACATTCATCCCAATCTCATCCTCCATACATTTCTCTATTATGTCAACCTCAGCATCAGGCTACATTGCCACTGCCTCCTCTATAGTTTTCCCTCTCCCATCAACCTCAACTTCAACTTGCATTACCTCCTCATTATGGTCATCTCTTACATTTCCTATACAAACATATAACTCTACATTTTCACAAGACCCAACCCTTTCTGTCTTCATATGATCCAGTTCAATGTCAACATGGTCACCTTCACTTTATAACAACACACCATCACTACTCCCATCCATCTTAATCATTATAGGTTCATCTTGCACTCTACTTTGCTTAGCAACATGGAGTTTCTCAGTGTACAATTGGACTAGCCTAGAAGCAAGAACTTTCCTTTTCATTTCATAGAAATCATTGTCATTTTCGATTTGTTGTAAAGCATCAAAACCATCATCAACCTTTTTCCATGAGTAATCTTATACTTTATGCACAAATCTTTCTAAAAAAACTTCATATCTAGCAAAGACATCTCCTCACTATTACAATATGCAATATAATCAACTTTCCCCTAACATAAGACTATGCAGGATTTTTATCTAAAACTACCTTGATGGTGAAGTTTAATTGTGAAAAAGTCTTTATTCTCCATAATTTTCAATGTAACCGGGGCACAAATAAATTATAAACTAAAGATATTTTCAAAGTACAAAGTTAATTAAAAAAATCAGCTTATTTAGTTTATAAAAGATATAGCACAAAAAACAAGGTACATTATAATAATGTGCATTATGTAGTACTTGAAAATCTAACAATAGAACAAGTCAGAAACCAATAAAAAAATAGCAACAACAATGTTTTGATAGGAATAATAATATGAATGAAGGAATGGAGCGTGTAACACTAGATCAAAATCAAGTAACTGTAGATGCACAACAATTACTGGCAACGGAAGAGAGTATCACAGTGCCAGAGATTCGAAAGCAACTAAGATAAAGGACCAAGAGGGTACCTCAGTGGACCGGAGATTATGTTCTATATATCAAGCTAAATCAAGGCAGAGAGGAAGTTAGAAGGTGCTAAGAAGGAAGAGTTAGTTTGTAATGGTTTTGTTAAAACAATTATTTATGTTAAAGAGCAGTTATTGAAATTAGTTGTACAACTGAATCTTGTAACTGATTCTTGATTGAATCTATGCGTTGAGACTATAAATAAACCACGGCTTGTAAACAAGAGTTTCATTAATTAATAAACAAGTTTCTCTAAATTTCTAAATTCACTATCTTTCTCTCCAATTTTCTTAGGAGCTCTAACTTGGTCAAAAAGTCAGATTATCAAATATGAATTTCTGCTGTCTAAATTAATTATCCAATTTGCTTCAGCTTCATGGACTCCACCATCAATTCCGTTAAGAGTATTAAATCCGCTGTTCAATTTCGCTAATCTGCTGGTCCATACTTCTGTTCTTATCATGTTTGTTTTAACTACTCGAAAATCCAACAACAAAACATTAAACAAATGCAACATCAAAAACAATATTTCAGGAGGTATAAATATAGGAAATCCATCCATTAATAAGTCAAAAAGCAACATACAAAAAAACTAACTTTTTCGTTTAAAAACTCATACAGAAAAACCCATCCACTTAAGCAACCACTACAAACAATTTATTCGATTAACAAGCCATTTCGATTAAGAAATTAGAGTGGAGAAGAGGGTTTTGAAAAGGCTTACTCATTCAATAGGAAACTCAGAAAGCAACATACAAAAATACCTAACCTTTTCAATTCAAAACTCAATACAGAAAAACCCATCCATTTCTTCCATAAGCAAACCATTCGATTCATAAATTAGAGGGGAGATGAAAGCATTGAAGACGCTTACTCATTCTATAATTAGGGAGTTTGAACGACCCATCAGGTTTAAGGAAGACCATAGCCATCACAACCATCGTTATTCAACGCTTTTATGAACACTGAAACCCACTGCACTTCTGATGAATGAAACCCAAGTTTTTGATAGACATTTTTTTGAGAAATTACACTGAGATCATGGTTACAGTTAAAACCCTAACAATATTTTCTCCCAATTCAACATGGAGAGTTGTAATTTGAAGAAATCGTGAAACCCTAAATGTCTAATACAAATACGATTTGGCCCCATTTTTAATTTTTTTTCTCCCAATTTTTTGTTTGTGGCGCGAGATATATATTTGTACAATTTGGTTCTTTTTATTTTGCCACCTCAGCGTCGTGCTGAGGTGGAAGTTCCGAAGAGACTTTTTGACCCAATTCACTGGAGTATCCGATTGGGACACTAAACAATGTTGTGGGATCTAATTTGTATAATTGATAGATGTGGGATAAAATTAAAACTTGATTAATAATTAGATAACTAAAATAGATATTTAATCAACATAAAAAATAAATCATTTTTATTTAGTTTTTTTTTTTAATTTTTTTTCTTATCAAATGATAAAAATATCACTAATTTCTTCTCTCTTTTTTTCTTCTCACTTTTACTCTTTATACCAATCATAGCCTTAGTAAAACTTGGGGAAAAGATTGTGGCCAAGCAACAAAATTAAAGTCCATCTGTTCACACAAAAGATCAACCATTTTGAATTTGACTATGAATTCAAAACTTAAGACAAAAACATGAATTTTAGATTTAATCACAAACTCCGAGAAACAATGAGCACATTTCAACAAATGATGTGACAAACCTCATAAGGAAAAGAAGGAAAAAAGAAAAGGATGCAGCAAAAGAGAAGTTATAAAATAAAGAAAGACACTAAAGAATGAAGGAAAGACAAAGATGAAGCTTACTCTCGTTGTCCTCAAGGAAAAAAAAGATAGAGCTTAATCTTTGTCACGAGATTTGAGAATTGAGAAATGGGAACTCCAGAAATTACATCACCTATACATGGTGACATGGTAAACATGTGAATGACTAATGCAGCAGCTATTCTCCTGTAATGTCTAAACTCTCACTAACTGCGGCAGTTATTTGCTGATGATGAGAAATGGGAACTCCAGAAATTACATCACCCATACATGGTGACATGGTAAACATGTGAATGACTAATGCAGCAGCTATTCTCCTGCAATGTCTAAACTCTCACCAACTGCGGCAGTTATTTGCTGATGATCTTTCTTGAGAGCCATGAATTTAGCTGCTAATTCATCATGGTCAGGAAGCTTTGGGTGGACATGGCTATAAGACGAGGCAGTGCTTCCTTTGTCTGTGGCAGTGCCATACGACCTGTCTGGAGAGATTGTCCGAGGAGAATTCTAAGCCTTTTTCCATTCTTGTTGTTCGAAATCTTTCACTGACCAAGTATTACAATTATTTTTTTTCTTGACTGGTGCTCAAGTAGCATGGATGCTGCAAACAGCAGTTGAAATCTCTGTCATCCTTGTGTCAACAAAATTCAGCATGCCCTTCTATCTAAAAACAGCCGAGGTGCAATAAAAGCAACAAGCCTGCTTCATGATTTAATTTATGATTGTCTCCTAAAGGGATGATGCTTGTTTTAAATAAAAATACTCAGTTTGTCCTCGATGCAATGATCATGTAGTGCATTAAACTAAATTTCCTCTACTTCATTAAGATTGACAGCTCTTTCACAAGACTGAAATGAAATGCCAGAGGGTGTTGATGTTCTTCACATTTCAACATTGTTTTTCAAAGAGACTGTAGAAATCTTGTTTGAGCCACGACTCTGAAAATTACTCTGCTCAGCTTGAGGACATTTCTCCACCTGGACTGCACTTTTTTGCATCAGGGTCAGGCGAAAAGGTTCAACTATCAACGTTTCAGGTCTTAACGTGAGAGATTTATCAGCAGCCGGATCATCCTTTGCAGGTTGAGTTAGTGTTTGTGCTCCCTTGAAAGCAAGCCCTTGATGATTACTAATTCCATATAACTGCAAATAGATAGGACAAATACTTGGACTGATTTCTTGATTAACGAAGCTGTTTTGTTAAAAACAAAAAGGGGATTGAAATAAGAGAGGGTACCCAATTATGGTTCCCCAGCTGGAGGCTATGATCTTTGGCTATTTCAACCAGCAATGTTAGTTTTACATCATCTGAAATGGATTTTATAGAGTTTCTCCCTTATGTGAGACATGAAATGTAACAGCTACTATAAGGGAATTAACTACCACGAACAACAGAACTAGATAAAAGGGAAAATTTCCATATTAGCAAAGAAAAGGCATTTGATTCAAAACTTTAAGAAATCCCAACCTGATGATTTACAAGGTTTCCAGGATACAATTCGACAGCAGATTTGGTGAATTTGTGTCCGTAACACTCTCCAAAAAGCTTCCGGATCTTTTGTAGCTCAGGCAGATCCCCACACCACGCAGCAGCAAATATTAAAGTTGAAATTGCTTCCTTAATATCATTAGAACCGTTCCTTGAGGAGACAATGTAAAAGGGTAGATAGCTCAAGCGAAAAATTTCTGATAAATTAATAGTCTAGTTACAGAAGACAGGACATATAAGATTGAATAGATCCATACTTGTGTCTTCGAATATGGCGGAAGTGGATGATGATGAATTCGCAGAAGTTATCCAACAGATCATATGCAGCCAGTAAGTCCTGGTCCTTAAAAGCTACTCAACCTGAAAAACTTGATATAAGTTAACAGTGCATAAGAGCAAGTGTATCATTAGCTATCAGCATAAAACTCGAAAAGAACATAGCACCTACAACACAATTCATTGGCTTCATGGACCCGTTTGGCCTAGTAGTAGAGACTATTTATTGTTTATTAAATGGTTTTTGAAACGATTTATGCTTAAAACAGAGCTATAAATTGTTAATACTCTTTTATAATATTATAAATCTTCCAAATGATTGACACTTATCTGGAAGAATTTTCTATGATTTTTGGAATCATTAATGTAAATCAACTGCAACCCATCAAAAGCAAGTGCATGATTTAATTGGCAGACGTACTTTCCTAAATTCCTTCCAATTTCTAATCTATGGCACTTCAAAATATCATTGAGAAGACTGTTGAAAGGTAATCTGGATCAAAATCAGAATCATTACAAGTTCAGTTCCAAGTTTTGGGAGTGTGTTACCTTATGTATAAAGAGAGAAATCATGAATTATATATTACTAATGTAAACTTATGATGCACCCCTACAACAGATAAAAGAAAGAAATCAATTGTACCCTGGAAAAGGTGGTCTCATGTTCCTCATTCTTGAGGAGCTGAGCCATGTCATCTCGTGATTGCCTTACAATTGAGTATATCTCGCTCTTAATGATCTTCAGACGTGCATTGAAGATGTCTCACAAAATTCTTGCTGCAAAGGAATTAAGACACATGAAGTCATGAACTATATAATTAAGTTTCTTGTTGTTGCTAAAAAATAAAAGAGTAAAACTATATATAGTGTTTCAATTTTGAGCTAATACCATTTAGAAGCTTTTCTCCATCCAAACAGACGATCAAACATGTTGAAATAAAGCAGTAAATGTTAAACAGAAGATCAAAATCTATTTTTGGAGATAGCATCTACAAGTTGGGCAGTTACCAATATGTAATTGGTAACTAAGGAGTAATTAGCATGTGATTTGAAAAGGGTTATAAAAAAAAAAAATATTGGATGGAAAAAAGTGTACTAATTCTGCTTATTAACTGCCCACTTTCTAGCATGATAGTTGATTAATGGTAATGGTTAAGTGAAAAAAGAAAAGAAAATTATTAGGAAGTCATTAAATAAATAAAGGAATCCACTTGGGCTAATTTTATTAGAATCCATATAATGGGCTTTTATGGCCTAGTTATTGAAGAAGGCGTTCCGCGCGCAGTTGATCAATTAGGACCCAACACACTTGGAGTAGATTTTTATGCTTACAAGACCCTATGACATGATAGTGGGCTAGTACGGTTAGCCAAAAATCTATACATTGGGTTTTACTAGTCTAGCTTAGGCCTTTCAAGACAGGCTAACAGTAAACACTAGACCCAAGATTTGGCCTCATCTTCTGTCTGGGTATTTGCTTGATAGAGTACTGACAAAGTTGCTTTAAATTGGAACGCTTTAAAGTTTATAAACTCTTATCTGAGTGCAATGTTGCTCAAACCATTAAAATTAAAGGCCAACTTGAAAGTTCAAAAGAATTAAAAACCTAATTAAGTTTGACTCTTTTTTATTTATTTATTTATTTTTATTTCTTTACAACTGTGGGCTAAGAGATTTGAACTGTGGACTTCCTCTTTATAGAATTCGAAAAGATCAACAAATTTTTTTTTTTCCTGACAAGAGAAAATTCATTAAACATGTTGAATTTAAGAGAGGAAGTGAGACAATACAAAGAGGAGAATTGTATTGAATGGTATGATTTATTTACAAGGGAGCTATCCTATTTATACAAGCCAATAGGAGAGACAAAGCTATACACAACCAATGTGAGACTAAACTAACTAAGCCCATATAATACATTAACATCTCTCCTCAAACTCAAGGCGGTAAGTGGGAGGTGAACTTGAGTTTGGAAACTAGAGAGTTAAAGCGTTCGGGTGGATGAGCCTTAGTGAAAATGTCAGCTGTCTAATCGGTTGAACTGACGGATTGTAGATAAACTGTATTATGGAGAATATGATGACGGATGAAGTGACAATCATTCTCGATGTGTTTTGTACACTCGTGAAAGACATCATTGTGAGTGATTTGAATAGCACTCATGTTGTCACAGTGTAGGATAGTGGCAGCAGGAGAAGAGATACCCATGACAACGAGTAGCCATTGAAGCCAAAGAAGTTCTTGAGTTGCATCAACCATGGCACGATATTTAGCTTTAGTACTGGAGCGAGCAACCACAGTTTGTTTCTTACTACACCAGGAAATGAGAGAATTACCCAAAAAGAAACAGTAACCAGTGGTTGAACGTTTGTCGGTGGGGTCTCCGGCCCAATCGGCATAAGAATAGGCTTGTAAGACGGGGGCAGACTGAGCTGAGAAATGAAGCCCATGAAATAAAGTACCATTGACATACTGAAGAATGCGAAGAATAGGTGAGTAATTGGTGGTCTGAGAAGCGGACAAGAACTAGCTGACCTGATGAACGATATAGGCAATGCCAAGGTGAGTGACAGTAAGATATACAAGACTGCCAACCAGTTGGCGATATAGAGTGGCATCCTGAAGAGGTGAACCATCGAGTGGGGTAATTTTGATGTTCGGTTCGAGAGAAGTAGTGGCAGTGGTTGAGTTAGTGATCCCAGCCTTGGAAAGGAGATCCGAGGCATATTTGGTCTGAAAGAGAAAAAATTCATCAGAACTAGATGAGACTTCGAGGCCAAGAAAATAGGTGAGCAAGCCAAGATCTTTCATCTCGAATTGGCCACTGAGAAACTTTTTGAGTTCAAAAATACCATGTAGATCATCTCCAGTAATAACCATATCATCCACGTATAGTAAAAGAAGGATAATACCCTTGGCAGTATGGCGGATATATAGAGTCAAATCATGAGCACTCGGTGTGAACTCAAACTGATGAATGGTAGTGATGAATTTGGCAAACTAGGCATGTGGAGCTTGTTTCAAACCATATAGGGCACGACGAAGGCGACAAACTTTGTTTCGAGGGGCATCCAAGCCAGGAGGGGTATGTATATAGACTTCCTCAAGAAGATCCTCATTGAGAAACGCATTTTTGACATCCATTTGAAACAGAGTCCATTTTTGAATGACGACGACAACAAAGAGTGTACGGACAGATGTGAGCCTCACCATTGGAGCAAATGTCTCTTCATAGTCAATGCCATATTCCTAAGCAAATCCCTTGGCAACGAGTCGGGCTTTATATCGTTCAACAGAGCCATCAGAAAGTATTTTGATCTTAAACACCCATTTGCACCCAATAAGAGTTTTTCCAGGGGGCAGATCAACAATATCCCAGGTATGAGTTTTAGTTAGGGCCTGAAGTTCTTCATCCATTGCTTTCTACCAAAGAAGATTAGTACTAGCCTCCTTATAGAATTAAGGCTTATGTAGATGAAGTATAGTGGAAAAACAATGATAATCAGCAAGATGAGAAGGGCGATGAGTTACCCTGGTAGATCTGCGGGGGTGATCTAGAGGATGGCTCTTAGAGGAAGTCGGTGCAGACTCATCAGGCATAGGAATATCCTCGGGCACGAGCGATTGAGTCGGAGAGGTGAAGTCAGCTGATGGTTCTGGAGTTGGAGCTGGGTCTAGAGAGGTAGGATCAGTTGGTGGTTTCGGAATAGAAGGGGTGATATTAGCTGGTGATTCTGAGGTGGACTCAACAGTACCTGAAACTGGATTCTCAGAAAATAACTCAATAGATGGATCAGTAAAGAATCTGAAGTTAGTGCTGATTGACATGTCAAATGACCGTAAGGAAGATAACATTTGATGTTCCCAAAAAACGACATGACGAGAAATACAAAGAGTTTTAGAAAAAAGATCCCAGCACCGATACCCCTTATGTTCAATACCATATCCAATGAAACAACACAGATGAGCCCTTGGTTGCAATTTGTTATGTTCATGTGGTTTGAGAAGAACAAAACAAGTGCAACCAAAGACTTTGAGGTTAGAGTAATCAAGAGGTTCACCGAAAAGGTGCTTGAATGGAGATTGATTCTGGATTGTAGCAGAAGGGACATGGTTGATTGTGTACACTGTGGTTAAGGTAGCATCACTCCAGAAACGTTCATGACATGATGACGAAATGAGTAGAGCATGAACAGTGTCAAGAATATGTCGATGGGACATGGTTGATTGTGTACACTGTGGTTAAGGCAGCATCACTCCAGAAATGTTCACGACATGATGATGAAATGAGTAGAGCATGAACAGTGTCAAGAATATGTCGATGTTTGCGTTCAGGTCGTCCATTTTGTTGGGAGAATCTAGGGCATGAGTAGTGGGGTAACGTGCCATTTTTGTGAAGTAGGTTTAGAAAAACATAGTCTTTATATTTCATTGCATTATCTGAATGAAAAATTTTGATATTCCGAGAGAATTGAGTTTGAACCATAGAAGAAAAATCAGAATATGTTTGAAAGAGTTCAGATCTGCTTTTCATAAGAAACAACCAAGTATAACGAGAATAGTCATCCACAAATATAACAAAATAGCGAGCACCACCCATTGATGCATAAGGAGAAGGCCTCCAAACGTCAGAATGTACTAAATCAAAAGGTGCAAGGGAAACAGACTGACTCTTATTAAAAGGTAAAGCTGATTGTTTTGCAAGTTGACAATGAATATAATGAAAAGGCTCATGCTGAAATGAACCTAACTGATCACTAGAAATAAGAGAACATAGAAGGCTGGATGAAGTGTGACCTAACCGAGAGTGCCACAATTCCACGGGTGAGAGTGCTGGGATGGATGCAGTTGATTGGTTTGGTGATGCTGAGGATGGAACTTGGAGGTAAGTGAGCTTAAAAAAACGTCCAACTTTACGGCCGGTTCCAAGGAGTTTTTCTGTCTAAGGGTCTTGCACACGACAACTAGTAGAAACAAAATACAAATTAAGTTCAAAATCACATAGTTGTCCAACAGATATAAGGTTAAGCGTAAGATTAGGAACCAAATATGTGTCAGGGAGAGACAAATGAGAACTATCAACATGTCCAGTGTGGTTGACCAACATAATTGATCCATTGACAGTGTGAATAGTAGGTGCATGCTCATCATGGGTTTTAGAGGAAAATATAGAGGCATCAGAAGTCATGTGATTGCAACAGGTAAAATCAAAATACCATCGGGATGTACCTAGTGTAGCTGACATGGCTATATTGTTACCAATTTTATTTAGAGCCTCAATAAGAACGGTGCAGAAACCACTCCAATCAGGTAGAGAGCTGGATGAAGTTGGTGTAGCATCAGTGGCTACAGCAGCAGTATTCTTTAGCTTGGAATAGAATCGATTGCAAGAGCCTTTAGAGCGATATTGGTTCCCGTTTGACTGATTTTCAGATGGAAATTTAGGGCAGTCTGCAAGATAGTAACCCGGTTCTCTGCAGACTTTACACAAGTGAGAAGGACATTTGAGCAATTTATGCCCTTGTGAATGACAATACCAACAATATAAGGGCTTATGGGATGGGTTTTCCTTGGCAGCTGGTGTGGCAAGAGCAACGGGTGCTGTAAGGGCAACATCTGTATGAGATGTCTGTAATGTGGCAAGATATGTTTTCTCATTGAGTAGATCAGAAAAGACGTTGTTTAAGGGAGGTATCGCGCCCCAGTGTAGGACTGAAGCTTGTACATGTTCAAATTCCTCTCTCAAGCTCATCAGGAATTGCATAATGCGTATCTCAGTTCGGTACTTTCCATGAAGATCAACGTCTTTTGTGCATTCCTAAGTTGGCACAGTGAGAGCTAACTGGTTCCACACGATAGTCATCTGAGATAGAAAACTGTTGACAGTTTGTCCAGGTTCTTGGCCCATGATATGAAGTGTGGAAAAAAGACGATACCGATTTGAGATGTCTGCCCTGGTGTAGCGGTGTTGGAGAAGATCCCAAGCTTCTTTAGCTATATGGAGTGTACCAAATTGAAGTTTGATTTTTGGGATAATAGTGGCACGAAACCATGTAAAAATCTGATGATTTTTACTATCCCAATCCTCTAGACGGTCAACCTATTTGTTAGCATATTCATCATCCTTCTTCTTGGGTTCAGTGATATCTCCAGTCATGTAACGCCATAATTTTCGTCCACGGAGGAAACCAGACATTTTTTGAGCCCACACAACATAATTAGATTCATCCAAAATAGTAGTAATAACCTAGGATACGTCTGATTCAGCTATAGGTGCAAAGAAGAAGGTGAACCGGTAGAAACCACAAAAAAAATATAAAAGGAAGTATGTCTTGTGAGCCTCAAATCACAAAACAGAAGCCGAAAGCAGAATCAAAATGTTGAAAAACCCCAGGAACCGGTCCAACTTTATAGAAAACCGGTCTAAAAATGCCTAAACCTGTCAAAGAGAAGTACCTCCAAGAAACCGATGATGTGGCTGTCAACTGATGATGTGCCTGTCAATAGGTGATGTGGCACTGATGTGGCACTGACGTTGCAGCAGCGTGTCTGAAACAGGAGTGGCGGCAGAGATGACATCGATGGAGAGATGATCCGACAAGTATGAAAAGGATATACTAGAAGTTTTTCTGATGTGAAGTATCCACTAATAGTGGCAATCACAGAGCATACTCAACTCTTAATATATTGAGAACCACTATGGCTCTGATACCATGTTGAATTTAAGAGAGGAAGTGAGACAATATAAAAAATAGAATTATATTGAACGATGCAATTTACTTACAAGAGAGCTATTCTATTTATACAAGCCAATAGGAGAGGCAAAGCTATACACAACCAATATGAGACTAAACTAACTAAGCCCATATAATACATTAACAAAACAGTTGAACCACCAACATCAATATCATTCAGACCTCTCCAAAACATATCCATTATGGTTGACATGATAACCCAAATTAACGAGAAACTGTGTTTATAGGGTTCATCACACAATTTATTTTTCATATGAGATTAGTTTTTCACATCTACTTACTCACACGAGTCTCTCAAGCTCTCCTCGCTGTTCGATTATACTACCGTGAGCATCCAAGAGTCAACCACGTGATCTTTCATACCAACCAAACCATCAGTTTTGTTTTTCTTAAATACTGGATGGAAGAGGTGCTTGAGAAGATTTGGCTTTTTGTTTTGAATGATATTGGCCTGAGGAGTTGCTTCGGGCCTCGCACCATAAATTATAAACCAAGAAAATCCCAACACCATTTATTACCACTAAATGTGATAATTTTTTTTTTGGTTTATATATGATGTTGGAGACTATATTATAAACCCAAAAGCTTAAGCTAATGAGTTCTGATTCCATTTCCATATATACATTCTTCACTAATCCAATTTCTTTTTTTGTGTGGCTTCATAAGCTTAAACTTTTTGATTCATCTGATCTTCGATGTCATATATTTGAGTATTCGTTTGGTAGCCATAGTGAACCTAGAAAATTGTCTTGATAATTTGAAGCATTTTGTACCTCATAGATAAGGTACGATAATTATTGTTTGGACCAATTCTAATGAGCAATTAAAGCTTAAAAAAATTTAACATTCAATAATCAAGTTTGCATTCCAGTTCCTAACTTTCTGATATCATATTTTTGACTGGTATACTGATTAATTATCAACCACGTTGAACAAATAAAAATAAATTACAGTAATGCTGAATCTTCCTCATCTAGGTAAAGACCGAAGGTTACCTGTCAAGCTTTTCAAGTATTTTTTTCTTCAACTAGCTCTTTAAGTTGACTTGATTAATGGAGTAATCATATAGTATTCTCATCTTATTTATTTATTTTTTCCCTTTTTCTTAGATTGCTTAGTTGACCAAAACTCATTTGTATTGCTCTCTAATCCCGAGTTAATCACCATTGGTATACTATTCCGCCCACTGGTTTAATTTGAATCAAGATCATGGAGAGTAGTTGGCTGATTATCTCGAGAACTTATTAGAATGTGTTAAGTCAATTTATTTTATTTATATATGTTAAGATATCACATGATTAATTTAAATTTAAAATTTTTCGATTTAAGTTTTTAAATCATATTAATATTTATTCATATCTTTTAAACTCAGATTTGTACCATATTTCGTGCAAAATACTTCCAACTTTAATAATATATTTTACATCTACCATTAAAGTGCAATTTTATAATGCTGGTGAAAGTTACATGAAGGTATATGAAGGTCAAATAATTGATAAGAAGAATAAATAAATCATTTGAGCTGGAAGGAAGAGCAAGTATGCAGAGTAACTAGCAAGTAGTAATTCAATAATCACCGATCACGTGGTTGCACATTTAGATTTTCAAAGTTATCCACTTACTGGTACAAATTATAATGAAGTTATCTACGAAACTAGTGCTAATTCCTGTTACATCATCGGACAAATTTATTTTGCATTTTACTATAACATTTTCAACTTAATTTCGTTTCTATACAATAAGATTTCATGTTTCTTAACTGCTCACTCTCTCTTATATCACTTTTTGGAAAGAGCGGTGCTATATACATTCATATGATTTTACACCCCATGCAAAATCCATGTAGCTCTCTAGTAATAGTCATTAATCTCTCACTGATAATTTATGTGTTTATTAATTTTATAAATTTTCCTGCATTTTCATTTGACATCGAAATCTGTGATAGGCATCGCTTTACCGTTACGAAAAATGGATAAATAAAAGAACTGAGGCCGTAGACTCACATGTAATCGTGGTGGCATATGCACAATGCCATGTTTCTACATGTTGAAATTAAAAAATGTTTTTTTTTTTAATATTTGGAGTAAAGTATTAAACCTTTTCCAATGCTAGTTAGATAATGGATTTGGTAGAACTAAATTAATCTTCAATTAACAATAATTTTGACCATATTATAAACCCAAAAGTTTAAGCTAACATTACAAGACTACTGATAATTGCCGGTGCTTTATTTCCGGTGCTTGACAAAAAGGCTGCAATATATTAACCGTTGGCTCGTTGAAGTGCCTCAATATTCAAAAAACATATAACAGTGCTTAAAAGCGCCGTTATATGCGAATCTGATAACATATTACGGCGCTTGTAAGTGCTGATATATGTTTCATTCATATTTCGGCACGTAAAAATATCGGAATATGAATTGGGTTTCGAGCATATACTCGAAACCCATTTCATATTCCAGATATGAAAGTAAAACATACCGACGCTTAATTTCGACGCTTCAAAGCGTCAGAATATGATATAAAATTTCACATATTTCTGTTGTTTCTTACCGCGCCGTGCTTTGCCTAAAATTTTCTCTCCCTTTCTCTGTCCATTGCCGCGCCGTGCTTGAGAAGATGGTGTGCAACACTGCTTAAAACAAACGCTGCGATTCAACCCAGAATTTTTCCTGCTTCGCTTGAGGTAAGTAGACTTAGATTTAATAGCAGTACTCTTGGGAATTTAATTGAAGCTAGGTAATTCAGTTGATTATTTGCCTATAGCTTATAGGGAGTTCACTGGTGCTTAATCTGGTATTAATTTTAGCTCCCGATGGATAATGGTGAAAATTTTATGAAATCGAGTCATCAAGATAAATGATGCTATTCAGTATTCAATGTATATTTTTTTAGTTTTAAGTATCGTTTTTCATTCTTCTTTGGTGTGTTTGATTTTTTTTTTCTCTTTTTTTTTTAGGTTGTTTGGCCTCTATCTATAGGTAGGTGTGGCATGGCCAGTTTTTGAGTTAAAATTTGTAGCACTTGTGTTGGGATGTAAAACTTTATTAGTCCTCCTATTATAGGAAATCATATTTTAAAGGAAAAAAAGGACTTCACGTGGCTAATTACCTTTTGGTTAATTTATAAATACTACCTGTGGAATTGATAGAAATGATATGGAAAATGATATGGTTGTTAGTCCTATTTGGGTATCTCTCTCGTTCGCTTTCTTCAAGGAATGTTCTCTTATAAAAAAAGGTTTAGGGATGTTCTTTATTAGGACATGAGCTACTAGCTTTGATGCACGATTGGTTGGTTGCAAAGTTTCATCACAAGAAGATTTTATGAAAGATGAACTTTTTGAAAATATGATTTTTACTTATAAAAAAAAATCATTTTTAGAGACATTGTAAAACCAAAAGTATTTTGGTAAATGCATACTTTAAAAGCATTAAATTAATAAAAAAATATATACTTTAAAAGTGCTATCTCATTTAAAATGATCACATATATACACATGTATTTAGCATATCTCTCTCTGTCTCTCTCTCTCTCACACACATATATAGACATGAATATATACACACAACGTAAACATATACATGAATATACATATATACTTTGTAAGCTGAAGTTAAAAAAGAAAAAAAGGTAAATCAGTGAGTAAATATCTAATGCAGCAAGCTGGAGATTTCGAAGGTAAACCGGGAGTTACTTTTGCTGGATGGACTTTTACTTTGTCAAAAGTTCATTTAAATTGCTTTGCCAAATACTTTAAAAGTTTAAAAGGGCTTATAGCCCCAGGAAATCCATCTAGACTAAACACCAAACATACGCTTGATCTTTCATGTATTGTAATTGGACTTACTACTGTCTTGTTCTGTCACATGAGGTAGTCACATGAAGTGTTTAAAAGCTTCCCTGCTGTTCTCTTGTCATGTCATGTGTTTTCAAATGTGAGTAGCTGCTAGTACCATTCTGTCAACCAAGTAGCTGCAAATTATATCAAAATTTCGCAACTTTTTACCATCATTTGTGAAGGTGAAAAAAAAACTATGGTGAAATAAAATTCATGATGTTCAACATTAAGGTAGAGTAAAATTGATATATTAGTCAGGCATGGCTTTTCAATTTTTTTAAAATTAAAATACATATATAACCGTGTGATTTGATTTATTTTCATAATAACTCATAAATTTTCCTTTTGTTATTAAATTAATCTTACATTTTGGGTAGTGTTAATTTTATGAGAACTTGTGGATGGGAAAATAATTGTTTTGGTTATGGTGATGGTGATGGGGAAACTGACAATGAAGAATTTAGTCATTTTCCCAGACAACACTGTATTTATGGATAGATTTGATATTCGTTCTTTGAACCTACTTATTTTTATCAGATCTTGAATCATTGATGATAGATCATTGTGATTTCTTTGATAGAACTGATTCTAACGTAAACATTAAATTTATTATCAAAAGTTTGAGACAGGGATTACAAGATCCCCGTAGGTTCAATCCTCACAACTTGGTCTATTTGTTCGATTATATATATATATATATAGAAGTTATTTCTCTTTGTTTAAAGAGAGGTCAATAGAACAAATAAAGACTCACGTTTGAATGGGACCAATTGTAATATATGGAGCACTAACCTGTGATTATCAATTTGTTGTTATTAATTTGTGATTATGCCTTCGTTTGTCAAAAATATTCTAATTCTGAGTTTCTTAACATTGTTTTAGGAAACTCTATTGGCGTAATCTTAAAATGAATAAAAGTTGGATAGATAAACCGAGGTCAAGTAAAGCCTATATGGATGGTGTTGCAAACTTCATTATATTTGCATGTCAGAAAGCTTGTGGTCGTGGCAGTATTATTTGTCCATGTAGGAGATGTGGTAATTGTAATTCATTCGAACCAGAAATTGTTCAGGAGCATCTATTGTATAATGGGTTTAGTCTAGGTTACACCGAGTGGGTTTTTCATGGGGAGAAAGTCTCTCGTATAGACCACACTCACACTTGTTTACAACCCAATAGTGATCTAGTTGGCTTCATGGGACGAGATGACGTGTTGGGTTTGCTCCGAGGTGCCTTCAAGGTAACTTGTGAAAACCCAAACAATGAACCATTAAGTTCATGAATCATAGTGGGATCTTCGAATGAGCATGTTGAAGAGCAACAGGCTCATGGTGGGTTTGAGTTCAATAATTGTGGTGATCCTTCACACGTCGAACACCCAGTTCATTATGCTATTGATGAGATGACTCAGTATTACAATTTGATGAAAGATTACGATATTGAACTTTATCCAGGTTGTCAGAATTTCACAAAGTTAAGTTTTATGTTATATCTACTCAAATGTTTGAATGGGTGGTCTGGTAAATCTCTTACTATGTTGCTTGAGTTTATCAACATGGCATTTCCGATGTGTGCTCCATTGCCATCAAATTATTATGAAGCCACGAAGATTATTAAAGGATTGGGTCTGGGCTATGAGAAGATTCATGTTTGTCCTAATGACTGCACACTGTATTGGGGTGAGCATGTGAATGATGAATTTTGTCATGCGTGTGGTGTGCGCGGTGCGTTAAAAACAATGCTGATGATGAGGATCCGTTGAATGAGATGGATGGTCAATCTAAAAAGAAAAAGCCAGCTAAAGTATTGCGTTATTTTGGCGTGATAAAGATCGGACAAAGGATGAGATTTTAAGATGCCCAACGGATGGATTAGCCTGGAAGGAATTTGATTATCTCGATTTTGTAGCTGATCCTCGGAGTGTTAGGCTTGGCCTAGCTAGTGACGAGTTCAATCCCTTTCGAATAATGAGTTCAACTTATAGCACATGGTCCGTTCTTTTGATCCCATACAACTTACCACCGTGGCTTTGCATGAAGCAAACATCCTTCCTCTTTTCAATGGTTATTCCTGGTGAGAAAAGCCCCGGTAATGGTATTGACATCTTTTTGCAGCCTCTAATTGAAGAGTTGAAACAATTATGGGATGGTGTTGATGCGTCCACCAATCAAAGCTTTAAGCTACGTGCTTATCTTCTTTGGACCATTAATGATTTTTCAGCCTATGCAAACTTATCTGGTTGGAGCACCAAAGGGCAGGTTGTTTGTCCATGTTGTGGGGAATCTACGCATTCTGTATGGTTAAAGCACGAGGGAAAGTTTTGCTATATGGGTCATCGTCGATGGTAAGCAGAAAACCATGAGTTTCGTTTTCAAAAGGATCAGTTTGATGGCACCATAGAGTTAGGATCTGCTCTGGTTCCACTGTTATGGCACGATGTTTTAAGACAACTAGAGGGTGGAAACTATAGCTATGGTAAAACCTTGAAGCCTTCTAAGAAGAGGACAAGAGAGGATGTTGGTACCTCTACGGGGCAAGTGCTAGTGGATGAAGTTGATAACCTTTTTGAGGGTGTGGACGATTTCCTTGAGAATGTTGATAATGAGGATATTCCCATGGATGAGGGAGTTGTAGATACGTTGTGGAGAAAAAAGGCATTTTTTTTGAGTTACCATATTAGAAAGACAATCTATTGCGTCATAATTTAGATGTGATGCATATAGAGAAGAATGTATATGATAATTTGATTGGAACAATATTGAATATAGATGGTAAGACTAATGATAATAAGAAGGCACGCCACGATCCCGAGAAAATTGGTATTAGGAAAGACCTCCATTTAGTTGTTCTTCCTAATGGAAAATATCACTCGCCTCTAGCATGTTACACTATGTCCATGAAGGAGAAGCAGAATTTCTTGACAGTTTTGGCAAATCTTAAAGTTCCTGATGGGTATGCATCAAACATCTCAAGATGTGTCAACCTAAAGGATCGTAAGCTGTTAAACTTAAAGATTCATGGCGGTCACATATTGATGCAAGAAATCCTTTCGATTGCCTTAAGAGCATCTTTGCCTAGTCATGTTGTAGTAGTTGTGTTTGAGTTATCATCATTTTTCAAAGCTTTATGCTCTAAAGCCCTTGATCCCCATGAGCTTGACTTATTGGAGTTGTGTGTTGCTTTGACACTCTGCCATTTGGAGAAAATATTCCCCCCGGGTTTCTTTACCATTATGGTTCATCTTATCATTCATTTAGCCTCCGAGGCTAGACTTGGGGGTCCTGTACACTACAGGTGGATGTATCCTGTTGAGAGGTGAGATGTTCAAAGCTATTTTGTGCACTTTGTTTTTTTTTGTTATATATTGGATACTTAATTTATCTTTAATTTTTTGGCTTTGCAAGGTATTTAGTGCGCTTGAAATCTTATGTATGTAATAGAAGTTGACCCGATGGGTCAATTGTTGAAGGGTACAATGGGGAAGAGTGTCTAACATATTGCTCCCAATATTTCAAAGGTGTATAGACATGATTCAACCGCCCCCAAAGGAACAATGATACTGTAAATTTTCCGGCTGAAAACATGTTTTCCTCTGGTGGACAGATAATGGGAAAGATTGTGAGTGTTGAGCTCGATGACATGTCATTGGCTCAAGCACATCGTTATGTGTTGTTTCATAATGATAAACTTTCCGACCTTCATAGGTTAGTATCAATAAATGAACTTAATTAGTAATCATGTGTTTATACATGAGTTTTTATTATCTGTTGTCATCACTATGATGGCTAACAGTTACATAAAAAATCGATTATTACAACGAATTTTTGGCTTCTTAAAGGCTAACCAACCGTTCTAATCGACCAATACAAAGTCTCGAACAAAAGTGGTTGGTTGAGAAATTTTCCTTATGGCTTATGAGACAAGTTAGGCATAATAACAAGAGTCTTCGAATGTTATAAGTGTTTTCAATTAAACATTGAATGTTGTTGTCTCATATTAATTGTTGGAAAATGTTTAGGTGCCATGAATGGTGGATAACAATTATTCAGATGAACTAATTGCCTTTGCTCGAGGTTCGAATAATATTGTTAGGAGATTCAATGGATTCAACATCAACGGCTTTAAATTCCGCACAAAGGAACGTGAGAGGTGTAGACGATCTCAAAATTCGAGAGTTATGGTTGAAGTGGATGATAAAATGTATTATGGTGTGCTCAACGATATCATCGAGTTGGATTACTATGGGCCGTTTAAGATTGTGTTGTTCCGTTGTGATTGGGTGGATATTAATTCACCAAGGAGTTTAAAGAAAGATGCAAGTGGGTGCATTCTCGTGAACTTGAGTAGGTTAATACACACTGGTCAGTTATTGAAGGATGACCCGTTCGTACTTTCATCTCAAGCGAAACAAATGTTTTATGTGCAAGAGCCAACAAGAAAGGAATGGCATCATGTTGTGATCACAAAGCCAAGGGACCTATATGAAATGGGGAAAAAATATATGAAGAGGATGATGACACTTATAATCAGTGCATGCCTTCTAATGTAGTGGTAGATGATCAATTAGATTGTATCTCAACTTTGGGCTAGGATGGACATTGACGAAGATACCAACTAGTTTTATGTGCATTTTTGTGTAATTATATTTGGATGTGTATTTATGTGATGGATATGTGTGTCAACGAGTTTTGTAAGGTTTTATTGTAATCTATCGGGTTACTGTTGCTTTGTATCACACAAGACAAGAATCCTAAACGTTTTTTGTGCACAGTTTGTGGAATGCTACTTTAGAATGTCGTAAATTTCTGTTTTAGTTGTATCATTGATTGTTGTTTGTTATTTAAATCCTATTTGAAGCACTTATTTGTTCATTTGTTCTCAGGTACTTTGAAGTTATTGATTGCTGCATTTGCTGCGACTCCTTGACCATTCCTATCTTTCAGGTGTGGTTCTTCTAATTCTTGCTAACTTTTAATGCATTCTTGATAGTGTGAGATATAATCATTTTAATGTTTTTATGTATACAGATTACAAGATGTATAGCTAAAAAAATATCCCTCCCTCAGTTAGAGATAACATGTCAAACCAGTATGCAGCTGAGTCTTCACACCATCAAGAAAATATTCACCATGAGCATGAGTATCACCTTGATGATGATCATGACTTGCAAAATGATTTTGAGACCGATCTAATAACAACGGGAAGTGATCACAATGATAGTGAACAATACGAGATAATTGGCAATTTTTGTATTATAATACATTCTCTCTATAACTAGTTTGATACCACATTGTTATACTAGTTATAAAATTTATATTTTCAATGTATAGATTCCGAAGGGAGGGTGAGGATGCAAACATGTGTCCTGAGAACCTCACAAGTGTGGTCTCTTGAACGTGGGGAAAAAATTGTAGTTCACTTCAATGCACATCATTAATCTATTAAGAAAGGTGGCCAAATGTTAAGTAGTTGGTTGGGCAAGGTTGCAAAGAGAGGGATCCTTTGTCCGCTTAATTACACGGATTGGAAGAAGGTCCATTCCAGCTACAAGAAGGACCTTGTTATATTGATTCGGGTAAGTAACAACTTAATAACCATTGATTGCCTCCATATTTTTTTTTGTTTTTTTTGTTTTCGTGCTGTTGTACATGCGTAATCCCTAAGACCAATAACGCTTATTTGACATCGATTTTCTTTCTTTGTGGTAGAGGAAGTTCCATTACCCTATGATTGAGGTGATAGACAACATTTTGTTGAGGATGATAGGGAAAAAATGGAGCGACTACCGATATGTGCTTAAAAGGACCACATGAGGAACAAAACAAAACAAACAGTTTTGAGCAATGATGTTCCAAAAAGAGTAGATCAAGACCAGTAGAAGCAACTGATGAACTACTGGTTCTCTGAGCAGAGTGAGGATGTTTTAAGATTATTATGTTCATTTGGATTCTCATTGTTTCAATTTTTCTAATAATGACTGATTATTCAATTGGTTTATTATTGGTGTAGAAATATTCTACTATAGGACAACGGCATGTGAAAGACAACAATGTCCTCACACGTCCGGTTCAAAGAGTTTTGCTAGAAGACGGGATGAATATGTGAGTTAATTTGCTTTATTCATCTAATCTTTAATTTGAGATGTAGTGTATTGAGTCACAATTTGAACTCTTTTCATACATGGTAGGAGATGACACATGGGAATGAGCTCGGGCGCGTAGAGTTTTTTGCTGAAACTCATTAACGCAAGGATGAGACTTTTATTGATGATGTATCACGACAATTTATGGTAAGTTCACTGTACATTTGTTGGTTGAACAAAGAAAAAGTTAAAGAACCTCAATTGCTTTTGGGTTTTCATGGTTGGGAAATTTTTTTCCATGAAGCATATGCCATTATTAAGTTTGCAGAACAATGAAACTCTGACTCTTCAACATCATGATCATGCTGATAAATCTGCAAAAAATATCTGATATGCTGATTTGTTTTCTTTTTTCCTTCATCATGATCAGTAGATACACATGGCTGTGGGGTTTCTGCTGCATATCTTTGTTACATGTCTGCATATCTTTTGGCAAACTCTTAACTGGACGATCAATATAAAATCTCTATGCACAGACAGATTTTCTACTTACAACAATTGCTTGGGGTGCAATTTCTGTTTACTTCCACACCCAATTCTCTTATTCTGGTGAACAAAAGTTCCCATTTTTATTGAGAGTCTGGTGGGGTTTCTATTTCTCTATTTCTTGTTATTTCCTTGTCGCATACATTGTTCTTCACAGAAGACACGTATCAATACCAGTTCAGTGTTTAGGATCTGATGTAGTCTCTGTTATTACTGGATTGTTTTTATGTTATGTGGGTTTTTTAAAAAAAATGGGGTTGAAGACACCCTCCTTGAAGAACCCCTTTTGAATGATAATTCTAGTGTAGGCAATACTATAGAGTCAAACAAGGCCAAAGGGGGTGATAATGTCACCTCTTACTCAAATGCTGGTATTTTCAGTATCCTTACCCTCTCTTGGATGAGTTCTCTGATTGCTGTTGGGAATAAGAAAACTTTAGACCTCGAGGATGTTCCTCAACTTGATAGAGGTGATAGTGTAGTTGGGGCATTTCCAATTTTTAGGAATAAGCTTGAGTCAGATGGTGGTGTGGGGAGTGGAGTGACTACATTTAAGCTGGTCAAGGCGTTGTTCTGTTCGGCTTGGAAAGAAATTATTTTGACAGCTTTATTCGCGTTTTTGTATACAGTGGCTTCTTATGCTGGCCCCTATCTCATTGACACTTTCGTCCAATACCTCAATGGCCACCAGCAATACAAAAATGAGGGGTATGTCATGGTTGCAATATTCTTTGTTGCAAGTTAGCAGTATGGCAATGTCGCTGGTAATAGAACATCTTCTGGAACATTTTTCTCACTGCCAGAGTTGGCTAGAGAGAATAATTTTGTAGAGGAGGCATGGCACTCAGAGCGAAGTGGCAACAGACAAGTAATCTGTCTGTGCATAGAGATTCTTTTGAAAGATATCAGGACCTTTTGAACATTGATCAGTCAAATGATAAACAAGTATAGGCCTTCCCCATTTTTTGCTCGATTTATTGCTGTCTGAAAAGAAAAGCCCAAACTACAATAGTTTTCTACATTCACAATACCTTAGCAAGTGATCCTGCATAGTATACACAATAGTTTCTGGATCTGTACACACTCATTATACTTGTATTTTTTCTTTTGATTTTTAAATGATGTTACAGCTCATTGAACAATTATTCCTATGCCATTGATTTCATAATCAGAGAATAATGAAATAACAAGGATACACCCTCATCATATGATGACTTGTATACGAAAAATGTACCTTCATATTTCTGCTCAAAATATATGAGAAATGTATGAGAACTATAAGAGTTCTTGAGCAGATTCTGCTCAAAGTATATGAGAAATGTATGAGAACTATTAAATGAAACACTTGATCATCTCTTAAACTTTTCTCGGGAAGTGTGATTTGGTCTTATACTCTCGTGCCAGTTCAGGAGGAACATGTACACTGCTGCACCCTTTGGTCCATTTGTAAATGAAACGCAGTAATCTTTGAGAACAAAATACCCAAACCCATTTATGCTATTTTTTTTTTTGCTGTAAAGATATTATTTTCACGTGCGCATCAGTTTGAACCCCAACAACGATCCCGCCGGTCCTTCCTCTGGAGGAGGTACCCATACAAGATCAGATTGCAACAATGTTTTGGAATAGGTGTCCTCATCACTTATATCCACAATCTGCCAAATGCTTTTCGAAGGTTTTCAATGTTAGACAACAAACCCATATAAATTTACAATCAAACAGAAGAAATTCATAGGCAAAATTAATCAATGTAGTTAGATTAAGCCCCCATACTATCATGAAGTTAGTATGATGTTTATGCATGAAGTTAAAAATGCAATGAGGACCTTCCACAAGGATAATGATTTAAAAATCTCAATGTGCAATTTAGATATTTTAATTGCATCAGGAAGTTGTTACTCACCAATAATTATGGTGAAAATGAGTGCATGAACTCAATATCATTCACCTTTTATCTTTTTTTTTTTTAATTTGATTTCTACAATTATGGCTGAAAATTAGTCTACATTATTGTTTGGATTGTATATTTGTTTTTCTTTTGCAGGAGGTTTTATGGAAAAATATGAAAAATTCTGCCAGTTTTTCTTCAAAATATGATAAACAACTATTATTTTATGTAAATTTCCTTGCAATTAGCTACTCAATATTTGGTGGAGTTTAATCTTTATTGTTTCGTAATTGTAGGTGACAGCTGAAGCTCGTGTTGATAAACTTGTTGCAGCTTCAGGATCCTCTTATGCTAGCAATAATTTAGCAATACAAAATGAAGTCTTCACTGAGCTTTTGGGTGAAGAGAGTTCCGGTCGTGTCCCAGGTCAGGGTTTTGGAGTTACACCCTCTGCTATGTTTGGACTTTCAGGTCAAATGAGGAATGATATGGGATACCATGGGGCTTATGCTGAAGAGATAAGTAGTCTGAGAGCACAAATGGAAGAAACCAATCAACAGTATCCGCATAAGATTGAACAGTATGCGCATCAGATTGAACAATAGGCGGATCAGATTCAAAAAATTACAGCTAAGCACGATGATCAAATGAACAGTATGCAATCCCAAATGGATGAGTTGAAGTCTTTACTTCAACAATTGGTTAATAGAGGACCTCAAAATTGATGTCAAGTATGATGGTAACTATGATTATTTTTTTTTTTGTACATGAGATGACTTTTGTACTGAGTAAAAGAATTTTATGGATGATGGTATATTTTATATATTGAATTTTTTTTTGATATTTTATGGTACATTTTATATATTGAAGAACATTTTAAATTTTATGGTACATGCTATTTATTGAAGGGTTCATTTTATGGTACAATATTAAACCAAAATAATGTAAAAAAATAAAATTAAAGTAGTTATATATCGGCGCTTTTAAGTGTAGGTATATTTTGGAAAAGGGTCGAAATATACCGGTGCTTAAAAGCACCACTATATAAGTGCTATATTTCGGCGCTTGTAAGCACCGGTATATTTCGACGCTGGCGCTTAAAAACACCGAAATATATAGCGTTGAAATATACCAACACTTACAAGCACCGAAAAAATAGGCACATTGCGATGCTTTTTTTAAGCGTTGGTATTTACACTTCGACACCACACATACCAATGCTTGCGAAAAGCGCCGGAAATTCATATTCCGGCACTTCAAAACGCCGAAATATGCAAAAAAAAAAGTGCTAACGATAACCTTTTATCTTGTAATGTAATGAGTTCTGATTCCATTACCATATATACATTCTTCACTAATCCAATTTCTTTTTTCGTGTGGGTTCATAAGCTTAAACTTTTTGATTCATATGATCTCCGATGTTATATATTTGTGTATTCGTTTGGTAGACTCTCTAAATTTCTTTTATCATCATGCTTAACATAGTTGAACCTAGAAAATTGTCTTGATAATTTGAAGCATTTTGTACCTCATAGATAAGGTACGATCATTATTGTTTGGACCAATTCTAATGAGCAAGTAAAGTTTAAAAATTTTTAACATTCAATAATCAAGTTTGCATTCCAGTTCCTAACTTTCTGTTATCATATTTTGGACTGGTATACTAATTAATTATCAACCACGTTGAACAAATAAAAATAAATTACACTAATGCTGAATCTTCCTCATCTAGGTAAAGACCAAAGGTTACTTGTCAAGCTTTTCAAGTATTTTTTTCTTCAACTAGCTCTTTAAGTTGACTTGATTAATAGAGTAATCATATAATATTCTCTTATTTATTTTTTGCCCTTTTTCTTAGATTGCTTAGTTGACCAAAACTCATTTATATTGCTCTCTAATCCTGAGTTAATCACCATTGGTATACTATTCCGCCCACTGGTTTAATTTCAATCAAGATCATGGAGAGTAGTTGGTTGACTATCTCGAAAACTGATTAGAATGTGTTAAGTCAATTTATTTTATTTATATATGTTAAGATATCACGTGATTAATTTAAGTTTATAATTTTTCGGTTTAAATTTTTGAATCATGTTGATATTTATTTATTTTTTTTAAACTCAAATTCGTACGATATATCGTGTAAAATACTTTTGACTTTAATAACATATTTTACATCTACCATTAAAGTGCAATTTTATAATACTGGAGAAAGTTAGATGAAGGCATATCAAGGTAAAATAATTGATAAGAAGAATAAATAAATCATTTTAGCTGGAAGGAAGAGCAAGTATGCAGAGCAACTAGCAAGTATGTAATTCAATAATCACCGATCACGTGGTTGCACATTTAGATTTTCAAAGTTACCCACTCACTGGTACAAATTATAATGAAGTTATCTACGAAACTAGTGCTAATTTATGTTAGATCATCGAACAAATTTATTTCGTATTTTATGATAATAAAATTATTCAAACTTAAACACTTTCAACTTAATTTCATTTCTATACGATAAGATTTCATGTTTATTAACTGCTCACTCTCTCTTATAACACTTTTTTGAAAGAGTGGTGCTATATACATTCATATGATTTTACACCCCATGCAAATTCTATGTAGCTCTTTAGTAATCGTCATTAACCTTTCACTGATAATTCGTATTTTTTATTAATTTTACAAATTTTCGTGCGTTTTCATTTGACATCGAAATATGTGATAGACATCGCTTTACCAGAAAATAGATAAATAAAAGAATTGAGGTCGTAGACTCACATGTAATCGTGATGGCATATGCACAATGCCATGTTTCTACATGTTGAAATTAAAAAAATGTTTTTCTTTTAATATTTGGAGTAAAGTATTAAACCTTTTCCAATGCTAGTTAGATAATGGATTTGGTAGAACTAAATTAATCTTTCTTTCCTCGAATGGTGTAAGTTATCATGCCATCAACAAGTGTTGTAAGTTAAACGTTTCCCTAATTACAACAACTATTCTTTCTTTCAGTTAAATATTTCCCGAAATGGTCATATACAAACTTTGCATTGTCATCTTATTTGTTTATTAGCAACATGCATATATGGATAAACATATATGTATCTTATAGAGAGAAAACTCTTGGCGCATTTTATTATATAAACATGGCCCTTCACTAATGATCTTGATCACCATAACCACTGATATTAGACCATGGCTTCTCTCTCCCTCACCACCACCTTTCTCTATCCCTTCTCTCAAAAGCCATCCCAACTTTCCATAATTAGAAAGAAAAACCCTAACTTCATCCCTAAGGTACTGTCTTGCAAAGCTACAAATAACAACAATAGTGACCAAAACCCTACTACTAGCTCCAAAGATGAAGAACAACCTTCTCTAAACAAATTTGATAGAAGGAATATCCTTATTGGACTAGGAGGCCTCTATGGAACTGCATCCAGTCTTAAAACTGATCCTTTTGCATTTGCCGCCCCAGTATCAGCCCCAGATGTGACTAAATGTGGCAAAGCAGATTTACCTGCAGGCACGAATCTCACAAATTGTTGCCCACCAAAATCCTCAAAGGTCTTAGATTTCAAGCTACCTTCCTCGAATTCCCCTTTACGCATTAGACCTGCGGCGCATTTAGTCGACGATGCCTACATAGCTAAGTATTCTAAGGCCATGGAGCTCATGAAAGCACTTCCCGCCGATGATCCTCGTAGCTTCATGCATCAAGCCAATTTTCACTGTGCTTATTGTGATGGGGCTTATCATCAAGTTGGGTTTCCTAATGTTGATCTTCAAGTGCACAATTCATGGCTGTTTTTCCCATTCCATAGATATTATCTATACTTCTATGAGAAGATATTGGGGAAATTGATTGATGACCCAACTTTTGCTATGCCATTTTGGAATTGGGATTCACCTCCTGGTATGAAAATGCCTGCCATGTTTGCAAACCCTAAATCTCCACTCTATGACAAGCTACGCAATTCGAATCACCAACCACCGACGGTGATTGATCTTGACTACAATGGTATTGATGACACCACCACATCAAATCAAGATCAGCTATCAAGCAATCTCAATATAATGTATAGGCAAATGGTGTCTAATGGGAAAACTGCTGGGCTTTTCCTTGGTGATTCATACCGTGCTGGTGATGAACCGAATCCAGGAGCCGGTTCAATCGAGAACATTCCTCACGGTCCGGTTCACATATGGAGTGGTGATAACACACAGCCTAACTTAGAGGACATGGGGAATTTCTACTCGGCCGGGAGAGATCCTATGTTCTATGCTCACCACTCGAATATTGATCGAATGTGGACGATATGGAAAACCTTAGGAGGGTTGCGCAAGGATTTCACTGATCCGGATTGGCTTGATTCCGGGTTTCTTTTCTATGATGAGAACGCAAATCTTGTTCGCGTTAAGGTGAGAGATTGTTTAAAAACTGAAAATTTGGGGTATGTTTATCAAGATGTTGATATCCCTTGGCTACAATCTAAGCCAACACCAAGAAAAGTATTATCAAAAAAATTGGCCGCGGCTGCAAAGTCACCATCTGGTATAGCACAAGCAGCTGAAACGAAGAAGAAGGTGATACCAAAAATCACTGAACTTCATTTTCCTTTAGTTTTAGACAAAATGGTGAGTGTTGAGGTTTCGAGGCCGAAGAAATCAAGGAGTAAAAAAGAAAAAGAAGAGAAAGAGGAAGTGTTGGTGATAGAAAATATTGAGTTTGATAGAGATGCAGTGGTGAAATTTGATGTGTATGTTAATGATGAGGATGATCAGATAACGCGTAGTGGACCAGACAAGACTGAGTTTGCAGGGAGTTTTGTGAATGTGCCTCATAAGCATAAACATGGGAAGAAAATGAAGACTTGTTTGAGATTGGGATTAACTGATTTGTTGGAGGATTTGGATGTTGAAAATGATGATAGTGTGGTGGTGACTTTGGTTCCAAGATATGGGAAGGGACTTGTTAGGATTGGTGGCATCAAGATTGACTTTGCTCAAGATTGATAATATCAGCTAGCTCAAATTTGATTCTTGAAGCTCAATTGTGTCAACAAAATTTGTGTAGTTCTTTTGAAATTTCCATCAATTCCTTTGTGCTTTATTTCCTTGATTGGCAAATGATCAAATGTTGTAGTGAATTAGTAATCTTTTTTTTTTTTTTTTTTTTTTTTTTTTTTTTATTTCTTTTGATTTTCCATATTTTTTATTACTAAAAGTGTAAAATTAAGTCATGGGGATCGTGTGGCAATTGGTAAGGAGATGTTTTGTTTCTTCTCATCAAATAAAAGAACCATTTATGATTTATTTTGGATCCTGAAAAAAGTAATTTAACGGAAAAAAAATATGAAATAAAAGAAGAATATTGAAAGATGAAAAATGGAACCCATTTATTAACTTAGTCTTGGTGAATTACATTCTTTGTTCTTTGTAAATGAACTATTGTTTCACATTCATGTGAGTTAGTCTGTTATAATACTTTGTGTGGAAAAGGTCTTCGTTCTTAGATTAGGTGCTTGATATCAAACTAATCACTACATGGCCAAGAAGATGAATATTAAATTAGTAAAGGAAACATTAAAAAAATTTACTTACGTAAAGCAAATACATGTCAATCTCAGTCTTAAACAGCTAGTTAGATCACATTGTCTTAGGGATAACGTGTTCATTTGGATGCAACATCGATTAGTTAATATACTACTACTTAATTAATTAGGGCGGGCAGAGATTTAGCTAAACCCTTTAGAAACAACTTTTTTTAACATAGAATGATATTCTATCCTACACCCAGTCTTTACCCACTCACACTATTAGGATTTTTGATGGAAATAATCCGTCAAAGATCCACACAAATAATAAACATATCTTTGATACCATTAGTTGGGATTCTGACACTCAGTCAACAACTATACAATCAAAATAGAAAAAATAAATACAAAAATTTTAACGTGGTTTGACACAATTGTTCGTCTATGTCAATGGATCAATCATTATTCTACTTATTTTGCAACTTTTGTATAGAGAGAAGTTGCTAAAACTCATTACACCACAATTCATACTTTTTCTAGACAAAATTGTATGAAAGCTCTTGTCAAACAATACACAATTTTTCTAAACAAAACTATGTGAAAACTCTTTCCAAATAATACAACATTTACTAGACAAAACTATGTGAAAACTCTTCTCAAATAGTACGCAATTTTTCTAGACAAAAATGTATGAAAACTTTCTCCAATCTCTCAACCCAAACCCTAATGGACCGAATGTTCACTCAACCATTGGATCTCTATAAAGCTCTTTTACAAGTTATATTGGTGTTTGGTTTGCCAGACTATACATTTGACCAACTATTCTTACTTGAGGAATAAGGTGAGAGACTCATTGTCTTGATGCCTATATTTATAGACTTCAATAATTTGCTCACCAAGTAGCTTGTTCCTTACACTAAGTAACTTCGGGACCCATATCAATAGATTATGAGCCATGAAAATCCTAATATCGATCAAGTTGTGGTTGGGCCAGGTTTAACTCCACCTGATCAAAACCTCACAATTTTAATCGGACCTTTAATACCGCTTAATTAGATTTTGGACCTAATCTCAATCTTCCACCTAGGCTTAAAATATGACATTCAATAGAAAATATGACTTTTTTCTTCACCGCATCAATTCTATGAATTTTTGCCTTTGTCGAACCTTGCTCTGATTCCACTTGTTGAGATTTTTCCACCAAAAATACACTCAAGATCCACATAAATAATAAACATAACTCTGATACCACTTGTTGAGATTCTAACACCCAATCAACAGCCACACAATCACAATAAGAAAAATAAATATAAACTTTTTAACGTGGTTCGGCACAACTCTTTGCTTACGTCCACAAGTCAATTAATATTCCACTTTTTGCAGCTTTTGGATGGAGGAAAGCTGCTAAAATTCACTACACCACAATATATAATTTTTCTAGATAAAGCAGCATGAAAACCCTTGTCAAATAGTATACATTTTTTCTAGACAAAATTGTGTGAAAACTCACTCCAATCTTAAGACCCAAATCTTAATATACTCAATGTTCACTCAACCCTTGGATCCCTATAAAACCATCTTTTACAAGTTATATTGGTGTTTAGTTTGCTACACTCTATATCTAACCAACTATTCATACTTTAGGAATAGGATGAAAGACTACCTCTCTTGATATTCATATTTATAGGCTTCATTAACTTGCCTACCAAGTTGCTTGCTGACCAAGTAGTTTGTTCTCCACACCAAGCAATTTCGGGACCTACACCAATAAATTTTGAGCAAAGAAGATCCCAATACCGATTAAGTTGTCATTGGGTTAATTTACCTTCACCTGATCAAAATTTTTTTGTTTTAATCAGACATTCAAATACCGTTTAATAAGATTTTTGGTCTAATCTCACAACACACATAACAATCATCTCAATCCATGGAGTCGTTGGATTGAATAGTCAAATTCAAGACTTCAATAGACCCAAACACATTTAACTTAAGACAATAACCATTTAACTAAATGTTGTTGATCAGCAACTTAAACTTTCGAAGAAGATTCGTATTTTGATGGTAATTTGCCATATAATATGGTAATGCATGTCTTTGGACTTTGGACTTTCATATATACTGCTTCCTAAGGAGTATGTTTTTTCTGTCTCACAACTTATTCAAACAAGGATTTCCATATTTTATTTTTATAGATTATTGATTCCTACATTTAAAAAGCTTAGAAAGCCTCATTTGCCTATTAAAATCAATTAACTTATTGATGTCAACTCCCCTTCCATACCTAACATTATTGGCCCACTGGTCATATATAAAAAGTAATAAATTATTTATATTTATATAATTATTAAAATTGAACATACGAAAATAGATCGTAATGTATCTCCCAATAGTTATGCATGCTCGTTATAGAGAAACTCTTGGTTAAGTCATGGTAGTTGCGATATAGTAGTTAATTAATTAAGCCGTGTTGCATCATTCATCATATTAATTTTATAAAAAAAAGGTTTGAATCGATTTATGGGTTCATTGGTAGAAAGACTAAAACGATGAAACAAATTTTTTTAATTAAAACTAATTTTTGGTTTTTCCAAGTAAAAGGCCTCCCTTCAAGTGGTTAATATTATGTATCAAGCTCTATTATTCAAGTTGGGGCTATCAGCTATCAGAGATAGGTAAGTACTATAACCATTCTTTTGCTTTCTAAAATTTACTACTCCTCTGTTAGAAGGTAAAAGAATTTGGGTATTATTATTATTATTATTTGTCTTTCTGAGCATGGAATCGGAGGATGAATGGATCTCCGAGAAAGAAGACTCTACCATATCTGAGGACCTTATGGACATCCATGAATTCTGTGAAGAAGCAAAAACTAATTGTGATACGTATAATTAAGATTATTACATTTAATTTGTAGGAGTAATGAACTTTGAATTAGATGATAGGGAAGGCAAAAAGAAGGTGGTGGCTGAAGAAGTTGAAGAACAAGTGGTTGAAATGATTCAAGACGATGAAGAGCAGAAAGAAGAATGCACTAATGATGATGATGATGATGATGGGGTAGTGATCATAGAAGACAATGAAGCAGGCCTCAATTTTGACTTTAATGGTTCTTTTGAAATTATAAATATAGTGTACATTTTTTTAATCTTTAGTTAAATTTGTTCTCTTCATAATTATGCAGTGTTTTATTTTTATTTTTAATTTTACTTCTTTTCATATTAATATGCATCGATATTTTGCCTTTCAAAATAAAATATGCAGTTTTTTTAATAATAGTTCAATTGCATCAATCGATATATGTTCTTTATATTTATATATTTATTCTTTAATTTATTTTTAATAATGTTATATCTTATATATAGTATTCAATAATTTTCAAAAAATAAAATAAATTAGGTCTAAAAAATGCATAAAATACCATCACATTCACTAGTAATCACAATTTAGTCTAAGTTTTTATTTTTTTTAAAAATAGTTATTATGATGAAACACCCTTTTATTTTGCCATGCGTTTTAGTATTCTTTTTACATTTTAAATTCAATCAATTTACACCCTACATACATTATAAGGAGGTATCCAATAGATTATTCTAATCAAAATTCTGATCAAATTAGAATCGGTGCATATTTGAATGCAAAACAAATTTTGACAGTATTTTTCTCAGAGTTGTATTTGTGAATTACAGATTGAGGAGTTATAAATTTTGAGGTAGTTTGAAGAAAATGAGAGAGGAGATTTGTTGGAAAAATAAGAGAGGATAAAGTTGTTTTTTCGCATTAAAATGAGACATACATATGGACTACATGTGTGCACCGGTTTTAATTTAGCTGAAATTTTGACCAGACCTATTGGATATTCCCTTATAATATAGGGTTTAAATTGATTGAATTTAAAACATAGGGAGACATTGAAAAATGAGGGAAAATATAATAATGTTTCGTGATAATCACCCTTAAAAATTATTGCTGGTATTATTGGTAAATATTGAAATAGAAATTATTAGCTTGCAAGATTTCTTGTTACAGAAGATTCTTGACACATTTAGGAAAATATATACTAGAAGCTGAAGCATAGGATCTTGCTAGATTCTGCTTTAGAACTGCAAAATTGATACAAATGCAACATTCTAATTACATTTTGAAATTCATTTAAGAAGGATTCTAGATCTGTTGTACTGGATTTTGTTTTTCTGAGTTCTCATGTACTGGTTTTATACTTAAACAGCTACAATTAAGCTCCAAACAGACAAGTAAATAGCAATTTCCTAGTTTCACCCATCTGGTTTTGTTCTTTAAAGTTGATTTGTTATAGATGTTATTTTCGTTATGTTGGTTGCCAAGACAATTGAGTTGTTAATTTGTTTATAGGGACTAATATGGAGAAGAAAAAGAAAAGGAATTCTGATTGATTACTGGCTTTTATTAAAAACTAACCTCCTTGTCCACTTACATACAAAAAAATATATGTTTTATCATATAATATCTTAATTAATCATTTAATATATTTGTTTTCTATAATGCAGATTAAAGGCGTTCAAATGAAAAAGAATTCGATGGAGTTATGTGAACGAAAATTTCAAACCCATGAAGAGCTTCTTGATGATGTTCGGAACTTCTTTGAATTAAATTGGTACACATTATCTGTCAAAAATTCTAAGAGAGACAAATATGCCACTCTAGGTTGTGATAGAGGAGACCGCTACCGAGATAGGCATAATATTATTATAGGACATATGCAAAGGAAAACAAGGACTCGTCTCATTAATGGCCTTTTGAAATTCAAGGCAAATGACAAAAAGAAGATTTTTGGACACCTTAGGTGAGAGATATCTCGCACAATCATGATCCATCTAGTGATATGTTAGGTCATCCTTGTCGTCATTTGTCTAATGAAGATATTAATAGTATTGAAGTAATGACTATGTCTAGAGTTCCACCAGTTCAAATCCTTTCTTCACTTAGGCAAAAGAATCCTAACCTTCAAGTAATGTATAGGAGTATCTATAATATGAAGGCTAAGATCCACATGGGCAATTTGAAATGTCGTGATACAAGCCTTATTTGAAGAACTTGGACAAGGAGGTTTCACTTATAACATTTTGCATGATGAAAATTGACACTTGACACCTATATTCTTTGCACACCCCAAGTTATTTCAGTTGACTCAAACTTATTCAAATGTCTTTGTGATGGATTGTACTTATAAAACTAATAAGTACAAGATACCATTACTTGATATAATTGGAGTTTCAACTTTCAACACTTCGTTTTATTCATATTTTGCATTTTTGGAAAAAGAAAGTGAAAATGACTATATTTGGGCTTTGTAAATGTTTTGTAACATATTTCCTCCTGATTATCAACTTTTGATCATTGTATCGGATAGGGAATTAACCTTGATAAATGCCATAAAAGTTGTCTTTCCAACGACTTCACATCTTTTGTGTGTATAGCATATAGAAAAATATATTTTATCAAATTGCAAGCGACATTTTGAAGCACAGGAAGATTAGAATCTATTCATGTCTACTTGAAATGAAGCAGTGTATGCAAAAACAGAAGAAGCATATTTTAGAAAGTTTGGACCTTTTTTGATATTTTGTATAAAGAGAAGAAAGATGAGTTGATGTATATCCAAAAGTCGTGGCTTCCATACAAAGATCGGTTTGTAAGTGCATGGACAGAAAAAATATACACACTTTGGAGATCGTGTCTCTTCAAGAGCAAAAGGTGCACATGCATAACTTAAAAAATATTTTCAAGTTTCTACAGGAGATATTTGCCAAGTGAAAGACAAAATGTGCCTTGTAATTGAAAATTAATTTAAAGAGATAAAAGCACAACTTTCAAGTGAAAAGCTTCAGGTTTGTCATACTTTTAATATTCATTTTTAAAGGAAACTGTCACTAATGTGTCAATCTTTGCAATGAATGAACTATTTAAGCAATATGAAATTGCTAAATTTGGCAAGATGCAACCTATATGCACGGGGTATTTTATGGCTACCATAGGTCTTCCTTGTGCACACACAATGATGGAGTAGAGAGGTAAGACACTACCACTAAACACAATTCATTCACAATGAAGAATTGACACTAAGAGTTTGGATTGCACTAGTGGTGGAACAAATGATAATGATCTCAAAGAGTTTCAAGATAAATACAAAAAATGGCCAATTTCTCAAAAGCAAAAGTCAAGAGAAGAGTTCCATCAACTTATGAACACATCATTTCCTTTGCTTCTTGAGCCAAATGTTCAGCTCGCAAAAGTCGCCCTTTAGGATCAATAAAAAGGAAGAAATCAAACTCCACAAAACGAGATCCATCACAATTTGAGATAGTTGAAATTCATCACAAAGACATAAAATTTGCAAAGGTGTCGAGCATAATATTCTCACATGTCAAAATGAAATCAAAGGTAGGGTTAAAATTCTCAATATGATTCTTGTCTAGTTCGTGGCGAAGACATCTTAAATGTAATCGATCTAAACATAACACCGTCAACCAATAGCTTTTTGTGAGTTTGATTATGAAGTAAGTTTCCTTTTTATTTTACTGTTACTCTTCATTGTTGTTAATTTGATTTATATTTTTTCTATAAAAAATTGGTTAATATGCTTTTTCAATTTATGCAGGTGTTCTTGTTTTTTTAACGATTAACAATGATGAAATCATGAATATTTATCTTATCTTCCGTTGGTAGGGCTTATACAAATTCTTTTTATGCATTCCTCACACTTTTTTAATATTTTATTTTGCAAGAACTTAAATATTTCTCTTTTATATCGTAAAAAGTATCAAGGTTCTAATTGTGTTTGATTTGCATGTGTTCTTGTTGTTTTTTTAATGGTTAGGAATGATGAAATCATGAAGATTTATCTTATATTTTGTTGGTAGGGCTTATACAAATTCTTTTTATGCATTGCTTACACTCTTTTAATATTTGATTTTGCAATAGTTTTTGTTTTGTTAAATTCATAGATAATACAATATATATTTGATGCTTCTTTTGATTAGAGCTGTTGAGATTTCATATAACTAATATGTCATTGAGATGATTAATAACAGTTAAAACCATTTGGTCAGATATATAAATTTTGTGCATTCAAATATGATAAAATCATATGTGTGCATAAGTAATCAAAAAAAAAAAAAAAAAAAAAACAGCAAATAAAAGGTAGAGATTAATAGGGCTAAAAGTAATTTTGTTGGGAATAATGTATAAGTGGGGCTAATGGTTGTTGTTTTAGCTGAAAGGGCAAAAAGGTCTTTTGATATACTAGAGGACAAAGTTTGTCATGGAATGGAAAAATTTGGGTGTGTATTTAGCGCCTCTTTAGGTTAAATGAAGTTTTTTTCTCCCAAAATGAGGTTCTTCTAAAAATCTTAATTATCTAAATAGAGCTTTTAATCTTATTTCTTAAAATCTGGTATTTTGTGACATATCATCAAATAAAAAAGAAATAAATTACATTAGTAGTTTTTATAATTTGACATTGAAAAGTAAATTATCCATCCTTCTTAACCTCATCTCCTTCCTCTAGCTACATCCATTGGAAAATAAAAAAAAATCCATTCAGCAAATTAACGAACATAAATCATAAAAAAACCTAATATCACAATCTTCTTAATTAAGTACCATGATTGTGTTATTCCTCTTAGCTTCAGTTATGTATAAATATGTAAATCTCAAATTTTTTTTTTACTGCGAATTGAACTGAATCGTGTAAACTCCAAAATTTCAATTTTATTTGGATATGAAGTTTGTCATATGCTTTGCATCCCAAGGTCGCTATGAGATCATATCTAAAGCCATGACAACATATGTTGTTATAGGGATGGATCCATATAGGTATGTCAAGTAGTTTCTTTTTGCAAATCAACATTGTTTTTTCTTTTCGCGTCCTCAATTAAGAATTAAGAATCCTAAAATATATAGGCAGGTACCGTTGTTGGCATGACCAATTGCCTAGCTGACTAAATAAAAGTTAACATGATAAACTAGGTGGTAACAATTCAAAAGATACATCACAAGGTTCATTCAATGATGCATGTAACACACCCTATCTACCCCTCTTCTCCCATGGTTAGACGAATCAACAAGAGCAGTGTAATACTAGTACCTTTAAAACAATATCGAGGTAATTTAATTTTATATTGAATTAAATTATGCATACGTGAAAGATTAATTTTTGAATTTGATATAATTTTGAAAGATGACACTGAGAATTTTATTGAAAGAGTTATAAAATATTTTGAAAAAGAAAATTAAACTCGTTTGGAAGTTTAAAATGAAATAATTTTGAAGAAAAATGTAGAATTAAGTTGAATAAATTAATTATAAGATTTTGTAGATAAAATATAATTTTTTTTTTATTTTATATAAATTTTTTAAAAAAGAAAAGATGAAAATTTAATTTTTAAAAGAGAAATGACAAAATCGCAATTAAATAGTGGCAGAATCGTAATTGCTGAAGTGCAAGAACCATAAATTTTAATGGCTATAGGACCGGTGGCAGATTCGTAATTAAGGAGTGGCAGAATTGTAAATATTAAATGAATATGATCAGTGGCAGATTCGAAATTAAGGAATGGCAGAATTGTAAATGTTAAATGAATATGACTGGTGGCAGATTCATAACTAAGGAGTGACAGAATTGTAAATGTTAAATGAATATGACCGGTGGTAGATTCGTAATTAAAGAGTAGCAGAATTGTAAAATTTAAATGAGATATATGTTGGCAGAATTGTAAACAATATGTGGCAAACTCAAAGAACCCATATTGGTAGTGGTGGACAGATGCACACTTGTGCTAAAAAGCAATTTCTAGAGCATGCATGCGAGACACCGGTTTTGTATAAAAATCAACTTGGTTTATTAAAATTAGTTCTACAAATTTGTCTCCCTATAAAATTTCTCTATCTCTCGAAAAAAAAATTACTCTATAGAAAATACTTCTAAACACTTTGAGATTGAAAGATTTGATAGCTGAAGGTTAAAAGATTGAAATTTTGATGAAGTTTACAAAAGAATTTTAAAGAAATTCGAAGAAAGCTTTAAAAAAGGTTATAGTGTGATTTTTACTTTTAAAGATTGAGTATTTATATTGTTTTTAATAAATATTTCTTAAAAAGAAGATTTGAATTTGGATTTGAAGAACTTGAAAATATTTTTTGTTGATAGTCTCGATTTTTAAAGACAATTGAAAATATGTATTACATGAAATTACTCGAAATTTGATACAGAGATTGAAAAGTATGAATTATGGTAGAATTGAATAATAAATTAGAAATTCTAATAGAAATATTATGTTAGATATTGCTCATCAATGAGTGGAATTATTGAAATGAGCAAAAAAAGAAAAAAAAGTTGTGCAGTAACAGCTTTAAGTGCTACTAGGTGAGTTAGATTTACTTTTAGTAATTGAGATAAATATGAAATATAAAATGATGATACTTGAATTAATTATTGAATTATAATGATTGGATGATATATGGTAGTTGGTTGGTTGATATTATGTGACTAATTGATATATTAAAAATTTATTATATGAGAAGTAATATTATTGAAATAATATCTTGATAAAATATATAACGAAATGATAAATGAAATTCTTGAAAAGCTATGATTGATAATTTGATATGAGATGTGATGAGACAATTTAATATATATAATAAAATAATAATTTTGAAAAAGAGATAGTTGAATTGAATACTTTGATGTATGTTTGCTTGCATATTATTGTTCATATGTATACAGGGAAGACTAGGAAGGTAGCTAGTATGGCTGAAACATGTCGACATGTGAGAAGATGTTCCCAAATTATATTATGAAATAATGTGATGATGTGATGAAAAAGAAAGAAAGAAAGAAAGAAAGATGATTTAAACACATGTATATATTTATTCGGTTGTTTTATTATTGTTGATTGAGATGTTAAATCATAAGTCTTGATTGTGAAATTATTGATAGACAAATATGATGAGAAAGAAATATGAAAGGATGATATTATAAAATTGTTTGATTGATTGATTATATGTTGTGAACCTCATAACGAGGTAAATAATGATGTTGAATTGATAATCTCGAGAAAATTAAATAAATAAGAACAAAAATTGATATATTTGATGTTAATTTAAGAAGAGATAGATAAATAGTTGGAATTATGATATGAGTAGTGATAATAAAATACTATTATTGATTTATATGAGATAATAGATGAATGAATATTGGAAGATTATTTGAAAGATGAAATTATTATATATGAAGAAATAATGAATTAGAAATGATTGAATTATAAGATGTGACTGGAAGTATACAACCGAGTACTTTTAGTAAACTTAATTCACTGAGTTTGTGAAGCTCACTCCTTATTGTTGAAAATTTTCAAGCAGTGGGCATGACAGATAGAGTTTAGAGCTGATATCAAAGTAATTACTTTAAGTAAGTTCTGTGGTCAAGTCCTTAGACATTGTAAGAAAGAGAAGAGAAAATTTTTAATAAAATATTTTAATGCATTTTGTTATATTTATACATTATTTCTGATAGGAGAATGATGTTGTATCTCCTTTGAAATGAGTCGAGGATTGAATCAAAATTTTAAATTTCAGTTGATGTATTTTTATATTGTTGCATATATGTGTCGTGCTAGGATGACAAAATGTGACGACACTGTTTCGGGGGTGGCCAACCTGGGATGGGTCGTTACAAGTAGCTACCCTTTATTGTCTTAGTATTTCCTTACGCTGAAAGTAAACAAAGATGTATAACTCAATGCAACGAGATTGTTGGGATTTTTCCTCTAAATTCTGCCTACTCCAATTTTAGGAAAAAATACAATCACAACAATTAAATAGGCAAATAAAATAAAGAGCAAGAATCCCAAGAATTAATGTGGTTCGACAATCTCTTTGCCTACATCCACCAATAAATCAACTTCTTTATGAATCTTTAATTACAACTTTAGGAAGAAAAAAAGTTGTCAAATTATCACCCCAAAGTCTCAATACAACAAAAACTCTTAACCTAGCTCTAGTTGTAAGTGCCCTCTCTACTTGACAACCCAAAACCTCAATACACCCAAAGCTCCCATTCTAGCTCTAGTAGTAAATCCCTCTAGTTTACAATGCATATGGGAATTATGAGTGTGCCTCAAACCTTCTCTAGGACCCTCTTTATATAGATAATATTTTCCTAATACTATTAGGAAAAAAAACAACAATAAAGAAAACTTCTACTACTACTAGGACAAGCAATATCCAATAGAAAAGTACTACCACTCCTATTAGAATAAATAATTATAAAATAGGAAACTACTTTTCCCAAACCAATTAAAAGTCTTCTTTGTGGGGAATTGAGCCAAAATCCCAACAAATATCCAGCTTAGCTCAAATTCTCCACCTCATCATCAAATTTGATTTTCTTATTTGGTTGGTGTGATCCTTCCTTTTGATCTTCCCCTCTCATCCATTTACTCTTTGAAACAATCCTCATCTCATTCAACATGTACAAGCTTTCTTTGTTCACAATATATGTCATCACTATCTTTGAAGCATCAAGAACTTTCATTTCATCAGTCTCATTAGCCTTTCCATTATCACTATCCTTCATTCTACTTAACTCCTCTAAGTCATTCATCGTGGCCTTGTTTTGGAATTGTGTGTGTTCCTCTTCCTCGTTGTAGATGCACTCCTTATTTGAAAAATTTATAGACTTGGATCTTGATCTTTCCTCCACCTTCCTTGAAGTGCTCCACTTTCTTACTCTGTCTGGCTCTTCTCTTGATATAATCAGGAACAATTCCTCAACCTCAAACATACTTGACCTCTTTAACTTATCTATCTTTGGAGGTACCGTGCGAACTTCTCCATTCATCCAAACTTCTTTGCCCACCATTAACATCTTGACTTCTTCTTCTGGTGGCAAGTACTTTATCTATATTAACATAATACTCAACAAATTAGTGATGATGAAATTGAAAAAAACTAATATTCTTCATACCTTCTTCCATAATCAATTCATCAAATAGTTCAATACTAATCATGCCTATTTTTGTATTTTTTCCATCAAAACTTGTAGACCGAGGTACGAACCCAAGAGAGGAGTGAATTGGGTTTTAAAAACTTTTTAACAATTAATACATAAGTTTTTAACAATTTAATCAAGCAAAGCACACAATAAATAAGATGCTTGAAATTAAAGGAGTCCAGTTCAAGCAAGGCACACAATAAATAAGATGCTTGAAATTAAAGGAGTAAAGGAAGAGAATATGAAAACTTTGTTTATAGTGGTTCGACAATATCAGAATCTTTCCGACCCTACGTCCACTCTCTTCAAAGAAATTCCTTGAATCAATCCACTAATTGTAGTCAAGCAACTTCATGGGTGTTGCACAAACCTTTCAATCACTCTCTTCCACAAGGAAGTTACAAGGTAGTGTTTAATCCTAAACACTCTGAGAGTTACACCAACTCTTTTCTCTTTACAATGATTGATATTAAATGTAAAAGGAAAGAAGAGAGATAGCAATGAATGCTTTATAAGATGAAGGTTATCTCTCTTTCAAGAACAATGCTTAAAGAATGACTCACAATAAATTTTCCAAGACTTTTGAGAGTATTAATGAGCTATATATCAAATTGAGTGTTCTTTCTTGTTGTTTAAATGCTTATTGATGGGTTTTTTATTTTTATTTTTATTTTATAGCTTTGGTCTTATATGGCCGCTAGACATTGATTTGGTAGGTTTGGAGCATTAAATACTCAAGTCCCGCGTCTCTAGCGGTCATATTTTTGAATTACCAATCGACTAGGTCATGTGAGAAAATCCAGTTTTTGGGCTTAAGACAAGTACCAGTCGACTGGGTCCTGATACCAGTCAACTGGGTTAAGGAGCAGAACCTATTGTCCCTTTTACCAATCGACTAGTTCAGAGACCTAGTCGACTAGGTTGACCAAAAACATAGTTTTTATGCTTAAAAGTAGTTTATTGACTTAAAGACATTTTTTTGAATATTTTTGTCAAAGCCTTTTGTAATCAAAGTGAGCCATAGTTAAGCTAGGTAATTGAAAAAAAAAAGATCTACGTTGTAAATCAATTACCTTAGAACCTATTCTAGATCTTCTGTCTTCTTTTAGTAATTGTACGTGTCCTATTATTGCGTCTTGTTTCTGTATTGAATGTTTTTATTGCTTAAACACTTAGATAAAACTGTTAGTGCAATTTAAGTAGTGTTTTGTCATAATTAAAATCAAATATGGGTCAATAATCTCCCCATTTTTGATGATGACAAAATAATAGAGAGAAAAACAGTTTTAAAAACTAAGTGTTGGGTTTTTAAGGAAAAACGGACATAGTTTCCTATGTTTTTGTGATAAGAACCAACCTGCAATTGTTTAAAAACAACCCAACCAACCAGTAATAATAAACAAAAGACTATTTTAAGCATTTTTTATATGGTCGGAGCAATGCTTCCCCTAAAACTATGCATTATATCATTTACACATATTTTTCTCTTTTTCTCCCCTGTTTTGACAACAGTAGAAAAAATGAGGATAAAACTGAAAAATAAGTAAGTCAAATTCTATAAGCAGGAAGATAAGGCATAAAAAAACTTGTGTGCAAAAACTGAGCATAAACTAAGATGTTAAGAGCTCCTGTGACGAATCAGAAGTTTTACACAAAAGTTGAAACAGGCAAAGCTTAAAAATGAGCTATAAGTACTCAAATCATCCAACCATTAACCAAATAGTAAGACACATACATAAGATGATTTAGATAAAGGAAAAGGAAACATGCATATAATGGTCCATACATAATAGAGCTTAAAGAAGTTGTCCTACGAAAACATAATAAGCAAGTACATGAATGTATGAAGAAGTAAAAAAAATAATGTTCTTGCAAAGTGTCCACAAAGCTAAAAAAATAGATAAATGACACATGAAGAAGGAGTCAACAAGTTGGAAAGTTAGGGCTATCACGTAGAAGATCTCGAATCTTAGCCAAAGAGCCTTTCAATTGCTCTCAGAGCAACTCGAAGTCATCTTGTAAGGTGCTGATGTCGTGGCGCATGAGATTCAGGTCTGTCCGTACTAACTGGAAGCTTGAGTTAATAAAAGAGCTCAAGATTTGGAATCTCGACTGTATAGATACTTGAAGGCTCGCTATGGCCTGAAGAAGATCATTATGCCCACCTTGACCAGCTGTCGAGCTACCATACCTGAAATTCTATGGATTAGCCCAGGTTCTTCAGTGTCCATCTTAGTAGGAAAAGCTTCGTCATCGGGTACGTCTTCTTCTTCATCACTATCATCATCATAAAAACAGATATTCTTTTTGGCCTTATAGAGAACCATGTCGTTCCATATTGTGCACCTCATTGTCTTTAAGGAGACATTGATAAAATCATTGGGGCCAATATCTTGGGCTTCAGTGACAGGTAGGGGGAACCTTGAAGTAGTGAAGGATTGGGGTGATTAGAATGCCATAGGGGTGGCAACCAGAGTTATGTACCTCTCCATTGATAATGTTGGCTAGAAGCAGTGGATAGATGTTGAAATGATTCCCATTCTAGAGGCACCATATCAAAACGATGTCTGTCTTATACATGTAACCCCAACTCCTAAGTCTCGGGTGAATGCCAACTGACTATCAAGTTAAATAGCTTGGAATCTAGAGGCAAGTCACTGCATTGATGGAAGGTAGTAGGTTTGAAAACATAGTTAGGGTTTCCCCTAACTATTTGACATGCCTCTTCATAGTGAAAGTTGTTCGGCTATCCATCCAGACTCCATGATATCCCGGCTACAGGGATTTTCAGAAGGCTAACTAATAAATCAGTGTTGACTTCAAACTCAACACCCATAAAATTGGTGAATTAGCCTAGGGTAGTATTTTTGGTGGATACTCATTAGAGGTTTCAGTCCTATAGCCTCAAAAGCAAGTAAAATGTCAAAATTTGCATGCCTAATCGAGTCAAAATCAACATATCTACCCATCATTTTTTTTGGGTGATGAATGATAGTGTTATACCTGTTTTTGACCGCAGGACTCCAAAATAGTGAGTCGTCCAACTTAGTTTTTGCTTGTTTGCTTAAAGAACCGACAATCACTTTCCCTTTTGAGTCCGACACTAAAGATTTGCGTGTTCTTGATCCTTTTGGCATGTGTGGTCCAGGTATAGTTGTCTTGATACGAATCCATTCAAACATTTTGGTGAAACATGATTTTTGAGAGGTTAAAGAAAGGGTCTGTGTGAAAAAGGTGAAGATTCATCCGTGAGAGTCGAATATCAAGTGATTTGAAGGATGAGTATGTGTTCTTTTGAATGATTTCAAGGAATTGTGGATTGAAATCAAGAATTTTCTAGAGAGAGAAAGCTTGGGTTCTGAATTTGGACGTGAAATCAGAAAAAATCCGAAAAGACATTATATAGAATTGCGATACCAATCGACTAGGTCCAGGTAGTGTTGTAAAAGGCGGTCTCCGGGCATGTCCAGAGGCGAGGCGTTTTTAAAACACCTCAAGAGAAGTCTCCAGACCTTAAAGAGGAAATTAGGGTTTCGGGGCACCCTTAGAGCCCTATATATAGTCTTGTAAAACACACTTTTTGATTAAGCTTGAAGTTGTAAGCTTCGGAGAGGAATTGACGACTCATCTCCATAGTATTCTTTGGGTTTTATATTTTCTATTCAGTTTATGTTATGATGATGTTTATCTTAGACAACATGTGTAACTAACTCTTTATAGGGCTCGATTGAAGCCCTAATTATGCTTTTCCATATATATATATATATATATATATATATATATATATATATATATATATATATTCATTGATTACCTTTGCCAATAGCCTTGATTATGATGCTTTATTGATTAATGCCTGTTTTATTGAATTCTTTATATGTGTGTGTCTGATCAACGTATGCATGTGGTATAGATGAGTTATGTAGAGTGAGGTTTCAATCCAAGAGGGGGGTGAATTGGGTTTTTAAAAACTTTCGCAGAATAAATACAAGTTTATAAAATCATATAACCAACAAGCAAGTAAACAAGTAATATGCTGTAAATAAAGAGTTTAAGAAGAAGAGAATGCAAACTCAGTTTATAGTGGTTCGGCGATATCGGATTCATTCTGACCCTACGTCCACTCTCTTCAAGGAACCTTCTTGAAGTAATCCACTAAGAAACTTAGTCGTACAACTTCACCGGTGTTGTACAAACCTTACAATCCCTTCCTCTCGGAAGTAATCCCCTTCCTTTCGGAAGTAATCCCCTTCTCGGAAGTAATCTCCTTCCTCTCGGAAGTAATCCTCTTCCTTTCGGAAGTAATCCCTTTACAATAAATGCTGTAAAGTAAATGGTAGAGAGATAACAAATGAAAGCTTATACAACTGAATAATGTCTTTCTTTCAAAGTAAAGCTTGAAGTTAGATGGTTCTCTTGAAAGATACAAAACCATACTCATGGCGAAAGGATACACGCAGACCTATGGTATGGACTCTCAAGAGACATTTGCTCTAGTAGCTAAGATGAACACGGTGAGAGTTTTGTTGTCACTGGCTGCTAATTTCAACTGGCATTTGAAGCAATTTGATGTAAAAAATATCTTTCTTCATGGTGAATTAGAAGAGGAGATATACATGGACATTCCTCCAGGATATGAGAAACAACTGAGAGGCAACAAAGTCTACAAGCTAAGAAAGGCACTCTACGGCTTAAAACAATCTCCACGAGCTTGGTTCGAAAGATTCAACAAAATGATGCTAGCCATCGGATACAAACAAAGTCAGGGAGATCATAAACTCTTCATAAAACACTCGGATTCAAGGGGAGTAACGACCCTTTTGGTGTACGTCGATGACATAATAGTCACAGAAAATGATGAGAATGAGAAGGAAGCTCTACAAAGATGTCTTGTTAGTGAATTTGAGATAAAAGAACTTGGGAGGTTGAAATACTTTCTAGGAATTAAATTAGCTCATTCTAGAGAAGGAATCTTTATCTCACAACAGAAATATGTGACTGATCTCCTAAACAAAATAGAAAAGTCGGCATGTAAACCAATTTCTACACCGATTGAACAAAATCATAGATTTGGAGAAGCAAACGATGATCCAACCGCGGACAAGGAGAGGTACCAGAGACTGGTTGGGAGGCTTATATACCTTGCCCACACATGGCCAGACATTGCTTATGTTGTGAGTGTTGTCAACCAATTTATACACAGCCCGAGAGAAGTTCATCTACAAGCTGTCCATCGCATACTACATTACCTAAAGGCTAATCCAGAACAAGGGATTCTATTTAGAAGAAACATGGGATTAGTCCTTGAGGTGTATACAGATACTGACTATGCAGGTTCACTGGTTGAAAGAAGTTCCATGACAGGCTATTGCACTTTTCTAGGAGGCAATCTTCTAACAAGGAGGAGTAAGAAGCAGAATGTAGTGGCAAGATCAAGTGTTGAAGGAGAGTTTTGGGCGATGGCACAAGGAGTTTGTGAATTGATGTGGTTCAAAAGAATTCTTGAAGACTAAAGATTAAGTGGGATGGATCTATGAGGCTATTTTGTGACAACAAGCTGGCTATCAACATCGCTCATAATCCTGTTCAGAATGACTAGACAAAGCATATTGAGGTAGATAGACATTTCATAAAAGAGAAGCTGGACAACGGATTAATCTGCACACCGTACATCCAAACAAACAATCAACTTGCTGATGTACTTACAAAAGGACTGAACAGTGAAGCATTTCAACGACTTATATGTAAGCTAGGAATGAAGGATGCATATTCACCAGCTTGAGGGGGAGTGCTGGAAAAGATAGAATCCCACTAAATAACTTTGTTTCTATTTTCTAGGAGTTAGTTTTCTTATTTATCTCATCTCTCAGTTATCTCCTTGTAATTAGCTAACATTATTTTGTACATATAGCCGAAAAAGGCCTCATATTCAATACATCAGATATTCATTTTTATTGAAAGTTTACACTTACAGTAGAGAGAGATCCGAGAAAATGGGTGAGAAAAAACAAAAAAAAATCCAACCTACTAATCGGAACCTAAGCAACATATATATATATATATATATATATCAAAATTATAAAAATATAAAAAGATAAACTAACAAAACATAAGTAACAAAATAAACTATAGAGTAGAGAGAAAAGAAACTTACAATTTCTGGTAGAGAGAGAAAGTGGTGAAGAGGAGAAAAAAATGAAAATTATAGAAATGAGGGAAATATGAGAGAAAGAGAGAGAGAGAGTGAAAGAAATTTGAAGGAGATAAATGATGAAATATCTCGTGGCTGCAAAGGGAAAGGAAACAAAAGATAAGAGGAATGGGGAAGGGCTGATGCGCAATATCTAGGGTTATATAATCACTGAGTGATTTAGTTCCCTCTGTGATAATATAAATTCCCTCGGTGATAGTAGTTATCATTTTTAATAATAAATTAAAATAAATTATATATTTTTTTATCAACACTGAGGCATTTAAATCCCTTAGTAATAATATATTTCAATTTAAAGAAACCAGAAAATATTTTTAAAATTTTTCACTAACTTAATATAGAGTGTGAAAATATTATCATCGTCCCTCAGTGATAATATTTCAAACTATCACCGACGGATATGTGGTCCTCGGTGATATCCGTCATTGAAAACACTTATCACCAAGGGACATGTCCCTCGGTGATAAGCAGTTTTCTTGTAATGAACTAACTAGATCCAAATCTGGATCCTGTAACGTGGCAAAGAACTTATCCTCTATGGGGGAATCACAGTGGACATCGATATCGTCGAAGGAGAGGGCACATCGACGGTGGGTCTCGGCTGGTGTGACGCCGTAAGGGAAGGGTAGATGGTGAATAGGGAGGAGAGCACCGTGGTGGATGGATCTGAGGAAGTTGGAGTGGTGGTGGTGGCGATGACGGTCAGCGTATAAGGGATGAGGAAGAGTTCGGCGATGTGGATTCAAAGGGAGAGGATGAAGAAGGATTGACGGTAGTGGTATAGGCGGGATTTGGTTATGAGAGGGTATTTGTGAGATTTCAATAATTTATTAAGGGTATTTTTATCCAAAATATATTTGAATGGTATTAAGACTCAATTTTAGATCTGATTCGGTCAGACCCATTAAGCGCCATTAAGAGGTGAAAAACAAACGAATTTAATAGCATCACATCTAACCGATTCAGATATGGTACCATTAAGTGGTCTAAACAAACACAACCTAAATCATCAAAACCATAGATGGAGATACAAGGGGATGACCGGGGATCGATCTTATTGAGGAAGGGATGGGGTTAGGTTGGCTGCTACGTTGACGGCTGTTGCAATTGGGTGTGGTGGTTTCCGCTGGTTGAATCAAAGAATTAAGAGAAAGAAAGAGAAAAATAAGAAAAACGAGCGATATAAAGGTTACTTTGATTAAGGTAAAAAAAGGAAGAAAAATAAAAATTCAAAAAATCTTATATAAAAAAGGGCATTTTCAAGTCTAAAAAAATTTATGGTTGATGTGTCATGCTTTTTTATCAACATGGATGATAACTTTAACCATACCCATCGGGTACCTACAAAATTTGACCCTGATGGAGAGGGTTCGGAAACCATTTTTTTTCGAATAGGTCAAGTGCGAGTGAAAAATTAAAATACTCATAGGCGTGGGACAGGTGCAGGAAGAGTGGTATATGACCCAATGGAGAGTGGTATATATATATATATATATATATATATATATATATATATATATATAGGAGAGAATATTATTTTATTTGTTTTAACTTAGCTATTTTATAATTTTTAGGATGTAATTGTTGGACATGTGAAATATAATGAATAGGTGTCAAATCCCCATTTGTGATGACCATCCATTGTTGATGAGCCTCATCAATTTTATTTTTTTTTTGACGGAAAAAAATACTGTCGCAGAACAGTATTTTCTGCGACTGAATGAGTGATGAAAAATTTGCCACTCATACTTTAATTTCCTTTGCGTAAAAATAAAAGAAAATATTTTGAAAAAAATATTTAATTAATATTATCTGCAACAGAATTTTTGTTGTAGTTACGCACAAAATTTCAGTCCCAGATACTATTATTGTTATTGTTGTTGTTGTTGTTGTTGTTATTATTATTATTATTATTTTTTTCAGTATGGAATCAGAGGATGAATGGATCTCCGAGAAAGAAGACTCTACCTTATCTTAGGATCTTATGGACATTCGTGAATTCTGTTAAGAAGCAAAAACTAACAAGCAAAGGAAGAGAGGTACAATTTTATTGTTTACAAAGCGTGTATATATACACATATATGTGATATATATAATTAAAATTATTACATGTAATTTGTAGGAGTAATGAACTTGGAATTAGATGAAGTGGTTGAAGTGATTCAAGACGATAAAGAGTTGAAAGAAGAATGCACTGATGATGCGGTAGTGATCATGGAATTTGTAGGAGTAATGAACTTGGAATTAGATGAAGAGTGGTTGAAATGATTCAAGACGATAAAGAGTTGAAAGAAGAATGCGATGATGATGATGATGGTGGCTTTGATTTTGACTTTAATGGATTTTTTTTGAAATTATAAATGTAGTGTACATCTTTTTTTTTAATCTTTAGTTAAATTCGATCTCTTTATAATTATGCAGTGTTTTATTTTATTTTTACTTCTTTTCATATTAATATACATCGATATTTTTCCTTTCAAAATAAAATATACAGTTTAATTTTTTTTATTATTAGCTCAATTGCATCAATACATATATGTTCATTAAATATATATTTATATATATATAAATTAAATAATATATATTCTTTAATTTATTTTTAATAATTTTATATCTTATATATAGTATTCAATATTTTCAAAAAATAAATAAAATTAGGTCTAGAAAATGTATAAAATACAATTACATTCACTAGTAATCACAATTTACTTTTAGTTTTTTTTTTTAAAAAAAAAATTATTATCACAAAATACCCTTGTATTTTGCCTTGTGTTTTAATATTTTTTTTACATTTTAAATTCAATCAATTTACACCCTACATACATTATAGGGAGGTATCCAATAGACTATTCTGATCAAAATTCGGACCAAATTAAAATCGGTGCACACGTGCCCTTTATTTGAATACGAAAAACAATTTTGATAGTATTTTCTCAGAGTAGTCTGTGAATTACAGATTGAGGAGTTAGAAATTATGAGGTAGTTTGAAGAAAATGAGAGAAAAGAGATTTACGGGAGAAAATAAGAAAGGTCAGAGTTATCTTTTGGCATTAAAATAAGGCATACATATGGACTACTGTGTGCATTGATTTTTAACTTGGCTGAACTTTTGATCAGACCTATTCGATATTTCCTTATAACGCAGAGTGTAAATTGATTGAATTTAGAAGGTACGAGGGACACTAAAAAATGAGGCAAAATGTAAAGATGTTTCGTGATAATCACCTTTAAAAAATGACAAACTCCTTCCATCTGTAATGAAACTAACAGAAAATTAGGAAAGACAATTTTTATCAATCACGTGTCTAACAGATATCTCGCATTTTAATTTTAAATTTTACTTCATTTGTTCTTAGCTTTAAAACTCTTGGCCGCTAATTTCATTCTCTTTTCTTGGAAGCATATAAAGCCTAATCTAAGATTCATCTATCACATTAAATTTTCGAATGCTGAAGAACTTAGTTTTTCGCATCTAATTAACCTGTGTGATTAAAGTTTTCATACCCAACAACTTTATTATGTAGAGTAACATAGAGATCATGTTACATAGCTCCCAGAGAAAAATGGAGGCGGAAAATGGGTGGACCGAACCGGATACGGGTTAGGTGCAATGAGTGATGGGCCAATGGACGTAGGTAAAAAATACTCACTTTTTAATGAGTCCATTATTTCATGTTCGTGTTCAACGCATTAAAAAACTGGCGAATCCACGAGTATCCATTAAAATTGACTGGTCTATTTCTTATCATATTATTTTTTTTATCCCTCTTAAATATTCTTATACTTCTTATCTCTCTTAATTTTTTCTGTTTCTGAACTTGTTTCCATTATAGCTGGGGGAGGGGTTGAGTTTCCAACAAAATCCATAAACTATTATAAATAAAATGAGAAAGGTAAAACATAAATGGCAGTTTTCGTGTTACACACTAATTGAGACCAATGATAAGATGATAAGATAATAGTTTGTAAGGAATAGTATTATAATTAATATGCAAATATAAGTACAGGCATGGGAAAAGCCATGGACGAAGAGAAAGAAAAATTAGTGTGCTCATTAATGTTCCTAAAAAATGGGCAAAGCTCTGGTTGAGAAGGCGTAGAATTCTCGTTTAGTCCGCTAAAAAAATAATCCATTCTTGTTGCAATGACGTCATACTTAATCCATTGTGTATGTTTAACGGGTAAACCCGACTAGATCAAGTTTTTAGTAAGTCTGATCGATCAGGTACATGTCATTTTCTAACGAGTTTTAAAATTTAAGTCCATGCCCATATTTTAGTTGGTACAGACTAACAATTAAACGGGTATAAGCTTTGTTTCCCACCTCTAGAGAAAATCTTAGAGCATTTAGTTACCACACCAGCTTAAAAGAAATCTTTGTTAATTAACTTTTGCTTTATGTTAACTAGCACGGGTTCAACACTTTAAATATAACCGACACATTAACTAAAAATTTTAGAGAGAATTTTTTTTTTCAAAAGCTTTAAACTAAATTATAGAAATTAACAAATTTGAGAGATTTAATTGTATTTTATCTTTCAGAAATCCATGCTTAAAACTAGTAGGTAAATGGAACATTTATTTAAATTATTTTCTTAAAATGATTCATTAGAGACTTGAATATATTATATATAAAAAAATACAATGTATAAGTCAAAATCATTCGATTCAATATATAAGTTAAATTCATTCGATTTTATTTGTTTTTCTCATCTTTTGTCCACTCAAATCCATCAAAATTACCTTAGAACCTATTCTCGATCTTCTGTCTTCTTTTAGTAATTGTACTTGTCGTATTCTTGTGTCTTGTTTTTGTATTGAATGCTTTTGCCGCTTAAACACTTAGATAAAACTGTTAGTGCAATTTAAGTAGTGTTTTGCCATAATTAAAATCAAATACAGTTCAACAGAACTACAACTCTGATACCACTTGTTGAAATTTTACCTCTAAAATCTACCTACTCAAATTTTACCTCTTTGCTGAGAAAAGAGGCCTTAGACAAGGGGACCCCCTCTCCCCCAACTTGTTTATCCTGATTGTTGAATACTTGTCTAGGCTGCTTGGGAGACTGAATGAGAAGGATGGTTTCAAGTATCATCCCAAATGTGACAAGCTCAAGATTACTCATCTGGCTTTTGCTGATGATCTTATCCTGTTTGCCAGAGGGGAGGGCAAGTCTGTAGGGCAGCTTATGAAATGTATATCCCAGTTCAGTGAGTGCTCAGGGCTGCATGCAAGCCTGACCAAGTCTAATATTTTCCATGCTGGAATCAAGCCAGAGGAGCTTCAGGAAATCAAAAGAGTTACTAAAATGGAGGATGGTAACGTCCCTTTCAAATATCTGGGAGTGCCCCTTGCATCCTCCACGCTAAATGCTACACACTACTCCCCCCTAATAGAAAAGCTAGCTGGGTACATCAATGTTTGGGTTGGTTCCTCCCTGTCCTATGCTGGAAGGACTGAGCTGATCAAATATGTGCTGCAAGGTGTGGAATGCTTCTGACTTGCTATCTTCCCTATCCCTGGGAACATCCTGGATAAAATTGTAAGGATGTGCAGGACCTTCCTCTGGAATGGTAAGAGTGGTGGGATGAGAAAGGCTCTGGTTGCCTGGGCAGATATATGTAAGCCCAAAGCTGAGGGAGAGCTTGGCTTGGTAGACCTCAAAATCTGGAACAAGGCCCTCCTCACTAGGGTCCTATAGAACATTCACTTGGAAAAAGATTCATTGTGGATCAAATGGGTCCAGCAGTACTATCTTGTGAACACTACCCTGTGGCAGGCCACTGTAAGAAAAGGGGACTCCTCTCTTTGGAAGAGGTTGCTGGGAATCAGAGATGACCTCAAAGACCTCCCTCCTACATCTCCCCAGGCCAGGGACAGACTTCTTGATTGGAGTGAACAGCATGTGCTGAGCATTAAGAAGATCTACAATTCTCTAAGGCAGATAGGCAGAAAGGTTAGCTGGGCTCCCCTGGTGTGGTATGGTCACTGCCCTCCTAAACTCTCCTTTATTCTTTGGCTGGCCATCCAGAACAGACTGCTTACAAAAGACAGACTCCTTCTAGAGGGGGTGGATAAACTTTGCCCCCTTTGCCAGGAACAAGCAAAAAGTAGAGAGCACCTGTTCTTCTCATGTAAGGTCAGCAAGGAAACTTGGGATTCTATCGAAGCTTGGCTTGGCTGCAGTAGACAACTGAGAACAATTGAAAGTGCAGCTAAGTGGACACTGAAGGTTAGAGGTACTGGCCCCCCAGCAATAACCAAGAGGCTTGCCCTCCCATGTACTATCTACAGCCTATGGAAGGCTAGAAATGCCAAACTTTTTGAGAAGACACTTGCTCACCCTTCTAGTATTGCTAAGAAGATCCAATTTGTAATTTACAAAATTGCGTATGCAGCCTGTCCTGAGATTAGGCTCCTGTTGTAAATGTTCTGTTGTTTTTGTGCTAGGCTTTGTGTTCTTCTGAAGCCTCTTTGTTTGGCCTGGGTATGCCCTAAGCCAATGATGCTTTCTAGCTAGGTTCTTGATTGTTTATTAAGCTTTCCTTTATATGTACCCTTTTGTATAGGCTTCACTGTATATCCCCTGGGTATGCCCAGAGATTTTTGTGCATTTTGATCATTTAATACATGTTTATTTACACATAAAAAAAAAAAAACAAATAAGCAAATAAAATAAAGGGAAAGAACACCAAGAATTAATGTGGTTCAGCAACTTTTTTTGCCTACATCCACCAACAAACCAACTGCTTTATTAATATTCAATTACAACTTTAGAAAGAGTAAAGTTGTCAAACTCTTACCCCAAAGTCCCAATGCAACAAAAGTTCTTAACCTAACTCTAGTTGTAAGTGCCCTCTTTAATTGACAACCCAAAACCTTAATAGACCAAAAGCTCTCCTCATCATAGCTCTATAGTAAACCCCTCCAGTTTACAATGTATATGAGAATTATGAATGTATCTCAAACCTTCTCTGGGACCCCTTTTATATAGAGAATATTTTTCTAATACTATTAGGAGGATAACAACAACAAAGAAGGGGTAATTTAGTTAATGTGATGATTTAAGTTCATTAATTATTTAGTTAATTTGCTGAATGATTTTTTTTCATTTTATTTTCCAACTGATATAGCTAGAGGAAGGAGATTGAGTTAAAAAGAAGGGGTAATTTATTTTTTCAATGTCAAATTATAAGGACCACTGGTGTAATTTATTTCTTTTTTATTTGATGATGTGGCACAGAATACCTTATTTTAATAAATAAGATTAAAACAACGCTATTTAGAATTAAGATTTTTGAAAAGGAAAATGTGATACAGAGATGTGAAAGATATGATCCCAGTGGCCATTAAATGACTAAAGAAATACAAAAAGAAGTTGAGAAATCCCTTAGTATCTGATAGTGGTTGAGGATGAGAGCAAAGGCAGTGGCGTTGACGGTGGATGAGGGTTTTTCTTTTGTTGAAGTGAGAGACTTGTGTAGACTTAGAAATACAGCAATAGGGAGGGATAGTTTTGTCTTTTCAATTTAATAAAGGCTCATGTATAAGATTCATTTGCAAATTCTATCAAGCTTACTCAATTCTATTAGAATTCATTTGAAAATAAACTCTATACTTTTATTGTTAAACCAAATGTAAAGTCAGTTCATTTCCAATTGAATTTTACATCTAATTAACAAATTAAACACAATAACCTATAGAATTCAACACAAAAACAGAGAAATTAATTTGTACCAAACAAGTTGCAAATCAAATCCATTCGATTATCTTTGTTTTCTCAAACATTTGTCCAATCAAAATTATCAAAGTCATAGATCGAGACTGATCCTTAACAAAGACGAGAGAAAAAAAATAGTCCGTTGAGTTTTCAAACTTTCAATTTTGGGAGTAGGTGCAGTAGACAACCGTTTGAGCCGGTTAGTTGCTCATCTTTTTCTAAACCAACGTCTAGGTCTTTTGAAGGGAATCTAAGGGCTACCACTCATTATCACGTGTAAAACTTGTTTATTTTCTGTAGGCAGAGGACAAAGGAAACAGCTAACTGATATTCACAACACATTATTTTCTGCATGTGAACTTTCAGTCATGTTCAGAAAGGACGAAAACCAAAGCAATAAGTGGCTTGGATTCATTGAAGCTCTATGATATTTTCTGTCTTGTCGGATTGAAATGAAATGAAACTCTGAGTCTCCGACGACATTGGTAAAAGAGTTGTTAAACAAATAGAAACGAATACGAGAAAAGAGTTGTCAACTCTGGTGTGACTACTAATAATGCATATGATAATATGAGAAATGCCATCTCCAGTTTGAATCTTTTTTTTTTTTTAAATCTCAGACAGATTTACGTCCAGCGCAGTCAAGAATTTCTCCAACTAAGAGATGACACAGCTAACTTAAAATAAAAGAAAAATATTTTTATATTATCGATTTAGACTTGAAATCAGAAGCATTCCATCGTCAATCCAGTTGAGCAACCACTACAAAAAACTCACTTATCACCGACGGATTTTTCCAAACGTTGAAAGGTCTTTTACCGTCGGTAATACTTATCACTAAGGGAATTAGCTCATCGGTAATGCTTTTTTTTTTTTACAGAGGGACTCCCTCGGTGATAGTGTTTTTTAAAAAATTACTTTTTGATCGTTTTTAAAATAATCATACCAACACCGAGGGATGGCCCGTCGGTAATAATAGTACTTATCACAATTCCTCAGTAATGAGTTGTTTTTAAAAAAAATAATCATACATGAAAATTGCTAAGTTATATACTTTTTGAGTCCGAAAGCGCTCGGGTTTGTAACTAGTGATCTGAAATGGATTCTGTTTGTTCCTACAAGTTACATTCAACCAAACGGACGTGACAGTAAACTCACCTCGTCCGCTACCTAAGTGATCTACTTTTTTACCTTAAAAACGCTAATTTATATACTTTTTGAGTCTGAATCCTGTCGGGTTTGTAACCAGTGATCCAAAATGGATTCTGTTTGTTTTCACAAGTTACATTCTACCAAATAGACATTACAGTAAACCTGCCTCATCCGTTAACTAAGTTATCTATTTTTTTTACCTTAAAACCGTTAAGTTATATACTTTTTGAGTCCAAAACCTCTCGGTTTGTAACCAGTGATCCGAAATGGTTTCCTTTTGTTCGCACAAGTTACATTCTACCAAACGAACGTGATGGTAAACCCAGTGATCCAAAATGGATTCTGTTTGTTTTCACAAGTTACATTCTACCAAATAGACATTACAGTAAACCTGCCTCATCCGTTAACTAAGTTATCTATTTTTTTTACCTTAAAACCGTTAAGTTATATACTTTTTGAGTCCAAAACCTCTCGGTTTGTAACCAGTGATCCGAAATGGTTTCCTTTTGTTCGCACAAGTTACATTCTACCAAACGAACGTGATGGTAAACCCATCTTGTTTGTTGCATAAGTAATATATTTTTTTCACCATAAAACTGACATAGTTTGTACCTAATAATGTAAAAAAAAAAAAATCAATGTGTTTTACTTACATCGGGTCGTGTGGTAGGATCCATTCGTTGTTGCATCGCATTGACATCAACAACAGGTCTAAACAGTCATGTAGTGGATTTGATGGAGGAATATGGTAGTAAAGGAGTAACCATCTATCGTGCCCCTGAATCTGTAAAATCGCTCATTTTTTGGCCCATACGATACATGCAACCACTAAGTAGTGTCGATCTCAGGCTGTGAGGATGCTTCAATCTGGCCACCACTATTATCTCGAACACACTGGTCATATGTTTCCTACATTACAAACAAATGTATATGATTAATACTTTTTTCCCAAACTATATATAAGTCTACAGAAAAAAAAAACATATATCAATACACTCGTGTAGACGTCTGTGTTGATAGACCCCCCAACATGGTGAACACGCCAATCATCGCCTGACCGCCTATTCACTGACGCAGCATTGGAGTGATGAGTCCATGTGTTTGATTCCCCAAAGCTAACCAAAGCATCCCAATGCTCTGTGGGGATCTTGTGGCCTCTTCCCTTGCCATCCTCACTCCAACCATACTGGTTTGTTTTGTCCTCGCCTCGTTGTTGCTTACACTTATCCTGTAATTCATTCATCCAGAGCCGCAACAATCCTATCATGAATAAACCTAGCAGAATCAAGCTCTTTGGGTGTCGCAAAAGTGTAGTGCATCTAAAAAACAAATAAAATATGATTAGTTTTCAATTATTTTATATATAGTACAATCATAAAAAATATTATAACAGTAAAACTAAAACAAATAAACTGAGAAAAAAGTGATGCCAGAAAGTGATCCCAAATAGAGTTCTAGATGTCGACAGTGTATTGATAGTAACTATTCCATGGGCCATTCACATGCTTCCTCACTTGAGTCATAATATTTTAGGAGATATCTTTGAACCCATGGAATTTACTACATTTATAAACAAATAAGTACATTAATCGATATGTGACATATATTAATGTAAATTAATAACATGAATAATATGCAATGAAAATGTATAAACACCTATTGCTCAATATGGTCAAAAGTTTTTTTTTGAGATGGTAGAGGCTTCTCTCTTTTTGGTCTTTTGACTCGACGGGTGATTAGAGGGGCCTTAGAAGGCCCGACCTCCACCCCTACATAAGAGAATGTATAATCATATATTAAATAATATATTGTTTAAGTATTACTTTAAATGAACAATAGAATGCATAATTAAATAATAACATAAAAGTGGATCCAACCCTTTGGCATAATAGCCTCTGGGGTAGTAGCCTCTGGTGGCAAAGCTAGGCTCGTGGGACCTCGTCCATGGCCCTTGCTCTATGAACCTCTAAGTGCTCGACCTCTACCTTGTGGCATCATGTTTTCCAAGAAAATTTGGAAATGTGAATACATGACATTTGATATAGTTTGTTTAAAAACTAGCTCATGCAAATGATAATAAAGAAATCGTACAATTTGTTACTCATACAACTCATATAATTCTCATCATCCATGAAAAAATTTATCTTACCATTAACTAATCAATATCCATGTTATATCATCATAGTAGTAGCCTTTGGTGACACAGCCAGGCTCATGGGACCTCGTCTATGGCCCTTGCCTTCTACACCTCTAAGTGCTCGACCTCTACATCGTGGCATCCTATTTTCCAAGAAAAGTTGAAAATGTGAATACATGACATTTGATACAATCTGTTTGAAAACTAGCTCATGCAAATGACAATAAATAAATCATATAATTTATGCACTTCATCTTCCTCTTCTTCCTCTTCGTTTGTGGGAGCACGTATATCGGATGGATTAGTTTTTTCCATTAAAGTGCCAACATCATGAATAATACTCGATATATCTATATCATCATCTAAGACTCTACATGGAACTGATGGTTCATCCTCTTGGAAGTAATTTGCAACTATAGGCATTATATCATCATCTGGATCTCATTATATAATAAATATATACTAAAAATATTTAAAATATATCATCTAGCATGGCTTATAAGATCCCAAAGCCATTTGGCAAAGTTCTTCTCACGAAACTTCTCAATTTGTTCGTTAGTTATGCCTCGGTGCACACTCCTGAAGGACTCATCATATTGTCTACAAAAATGGTGATGAATAATTAATCATTATCTAAGATATTCATATGTGGTGAGAGAATACATTAGATTTAAAAATTATATTAATAATTATTTTTATTGTTACTATTATTATTCACATTTTATTATGATTAAAATCGATATTTTAATGTACAAATACTAAAGTCAATTAGATGAAAGAAGGCATTCAAATAGTTTAATAGTCTTCATATACCCTTATCGATAATTTTAATATCTAAAAACACTTTTATAATTTATCAAATAAATATATCAATTAGTTTGACAATATTTTTAATATAATTTTTAGCAAACATCAAATAGCGTTTAACTCCACAATATTTTCTATCTAACATTGTTTCAAAATCAATTTTGAATCTCTATAATGAAATCAGAAGGTAAATAGACCAAACATGTATTTGTACATATATTTATAAGCCATAACCTAACAGCTATGTACAAACGGTCAAATTTCACTACACATATCTCCACTTAATTAAAAATATATATTAAAACCCTAAGCAACAAAATAAAAGAAACAATAAGATTAGACACATTAAAGTGGTATTTGTTTGTTTTAGTATTAAGTAATAAATACTGAATGAGCATATGAATAGTATTGAATCAATAAGAGGCAGTATCAGAATGCTGAATAAGCATATGAACTGATTGAAAAATCTGAATATGTGTATTTTTCACTTTTAACTGTTAAAAACTGTTCGTTGCAATTAAGAGTTAGTTGCTAATTTAAACAAACTTTGCACATCACAAAAATATTCTATATATTTTTTTTAATGAATTGAACCATGATATCAGTTTATTTAAATAACCAATTTAAAAATAAAAATAGATTAGATTAACAATAAATACATGTATTACTAAATGCGTAATTAACATGTTTTCACTAATTACCACTCGAATTCTTAAAAATTACTAAGGTACATTATTATTTTTCATAGAATCGGGAACATATAATAATTTCTTCTCATTCTCATTTTATACACTTCTCTTGTGGAAAGTGTAACCCCCAAAATAATCTGTTGTTAATTGGTAATAAATTAATTGTTGATTGACATTGATTGATTTCTCTTAATCGTTGATTGGCGGTACTTAATTACACAAAATAGTTGCCATAATTAGATCATACTCTTTTTCTTTTTTTAAAATAAGCATTCATAAAAATAAAATCTGGATAATACTACATAAAGCCTTTCTTGAAGGCCTGGAAGCAGAAGGAAGAGATTAAAGAAATAGGTTTGAGAAAAGTTTTCTTTGCTTCTCTTATGGTCATCCCTGTAAGAATCCTTGCACACCCTGGTCGCCGCGGGGCAACCTTCTCAACACCTCCCACAAGTATTTCGCCGACAATCCGGCTGTGCAACCACTACAAAAATCCTGCTTATCACCGTCGGTTTTTTCCAGTCGTTGAAAGGTTTTCTACCGTCGGTAATACTTAACACCAAAGGAATTAGGTCATTGGTAATACTTTTTTCACCGAGGGCCAAAATATTCCCTCAGTGATAGGTTATCATCGATGGTTATCACGAAATGACTCCCTCAGTGATAGTATTTTTTTAAAAAATTATTTTTTGGTCATTTTAAAAATAATAATAAAATAATGGGACCAACACCGAGGGATAGCCCATCGGTAATAATAGTACTTATCATAATCCCTCAGTAATGAGTTGTTTCTAAAAAAAATTAAAAAATGAACTAAGCTAAATACCGACGGATGTGTCCCTCGATAATAATGATTATCACCGACGACTGCAATCCCTTGATATTAATGTGCAATACTATCACCGAGGGATTTATCCATTAGTGATAGTAATTAATTTTTAAATATTTTTTCAATTTTCTATGTTAAAAATATTCAACCTACTTCAAATATTTTTAAAAAATACATAATACGACAAAATCAAGAATACAAAATATTTCATAAATTAATAAAATGTAATATATGAAGGAAAATACAATCGATAATTGAATATTCTCCCTTCAAAAACAAATCAAATATTCCAAAAATTATAAATACAAATGTCTAAAAAAAACTATGAGTCGGCTAAGTGCGTGTTACCATCGGGGTCCACATGCTCAACATCCTCATCTGCAGCTGGATCCTACATATAACAAATAACATGGCCATATATATGGAAACCAAAAAAGAAACTAAATAATTTATGAAAGTAAAACTGCTAAGTTATATACTTTATGAGTTCGCCTTGTCCGTTACATTTTACTAAACGGACGTGACGGTAAACCCGCCTCATCCGTTACCTAAGTTATCTATTTTTTTACCTTAAAACTGCTAAATTATATACTTTTTAAGTCTGAAAGCTCTCGGGTTTGTAACCAGTTATCCGAAATGGATTCCGTTTGTTCCTACAAGTTACGTTCTACCAAACGGACGTGATAGTAAACCCGCCTCGTCCGTTACCTAAGTTATCTACTTTTTAACCTTAAAACCACTAAGTTGTATACTTTTTGGGTCTGAAACCTCTCGGGTTTGTAAACAGTGATCCAAATGGATTTTATTTGTTCCTACAAGTTACATTCTTCCAAACGGACATGATGGTTAACCCATCTCATCAATTACCTAAGTTAGTTACATGCATCATGTAGGCTGAAAAATGTGCAATTTTATGGATTCAGGGGCATGATATATGGTCGACTCTTTACTACCAACTCTCCGAGTAGCAGTAGTTCCTCCATTAGATCCATTACATTACGGTTCAGACCTGTGGTTGATGTACATGCGATGCAACAACGAATGGATGATGATAGATCAAGAATTGATGAGCTTCAAACACAGCTAGTGCTAGCGAATGCTGGGGTGGATGACATGTATTCACGTATCGACTTAATGGAGCAGATATTGCATCTGTTCATCTTTTTATTATAATGAGATTTTCGTATAAGATCCATCATAACTTTACAATCACAATGTATATGTATGGAGGGTACATGTTTGTTCAAAATAGGAATATCTATCAATAGATTTTTTAACCATTCAACCTCTGTACAAGTTGTATCTAGAGCTATTAACTTAGCTTCCATAGTGCTTCTAGATATTATTATTTGTTTTTTAGATCCTCAAGATATTGTTGCACCTCCCAGTATAAATACATATCCAGTAGTAGACTTTACATCTAAACTATCAGTAATCCATTTTGCATCACTATACCCTTCTACCACATTAGGAAAACCTCTATAATGTAAAGAGTACCCCAAATTTCCTATAATATATTTCAAAATTCTTTCCAAGGCAATCCAATACTCTCTACTAGGATTGTGAATATATCTACCAAGTCTCCTAGCTACATAGGCAATATAAGGTTTTGTTCTATTTGTAAAGTATAATAATAGTCCTATTATCTGAGAGTACTTCAATTGGGATACAGGTTCCCCTAAATTCTTATTTAGACTTACACTCGAATCATACGGAGTAGCTACAGACTTAATATCATAATATCCAAAAAACATTAAGCATATTTTCTAGAGCTTTGGACTAAGATAAAATTATCCCTTCTGAAGTTCTTTTTAACTCCATTCCTAAGACTATATGAGCCTCTCTCAAATCTTTCATATCAAAATTCTTGGATAAATAAGACTTCGTGTTATTCACCACCACTAAATTTGTCCCAAAAATTAAGATATAATCAACATATAGGCATAAAATCACATGTTCTTTGCCAAAATATTTATAATACAAACATTTATCATATTCATTGATCGTGAAACCATAACTCAAGATAACATTATCAAATTTTTCATGCCATTGCTTAGGAGCTTGTTTCAAACCATACAATGATTTTACTAGTTTACATACTTTATTTTCTTGGCCTTTAACTTTGAACCCTTCAGGTTGTTCCATATAGATCTCCTCACCTAAGTCTCCATTTAAAGTGTTGTCTTGACATCTGTTTGTTGTATTACCAAATCATTTATAGTTGCTAGTGCTAAAAGAGTTCTAATAGTAGTGATCCTAGCAACTAATGAATAAGTATCAAAATAATTTATCCCTTCCTTTTGTGTAAAACCCTTAGCTACTAACCTATCTTTATATTTATCTATACTTCCATCAAGTTTCAACTTTTTCCTAAAAACCCATTTACAACCTATAGGATTACTCCCTAGAGATAAGTCAGATAAAACCCAGGTATTATTCTATATTATAGATTTAAATTCATCATCAATAGCTTCCTTCCAAAAATTTGCATCTCCACAAGACATAGCCTCACTATAGGTAGAAGGTTCTTCTTCTACTAGAAATGTAAAGAATCTATGTCCAAAATTATTTTCATTTATAGTTCTCTTACTTCTTCTAGGTTAGAAAAAGATTTCAGATTTATTTCCTAAGGATGAGGTAGAAGTTATGTCCTCATTTAATTGGACATTATACGATTGAACCGACACCTTAGTTTTAAAAGCTTCTATTATTGTGTTATTGGATATTTCACTAATTTTTGAATTTATTACTAAAAACCTATTTGCACTACTATTTTGAGCATAACCTATAAAAATGGCATCTATAGTTTTAGGTCCTATTTTCTTTCTATTTGGTTCGGGTGTAGCTACCTTAGCTAAACATCCCCACACTTTTAGAATACTGAATCTTAGAGGTCTATTTTTCCATATTTCAAAAGGAGTTTTCTCACTATTTTGAGAGGTTATTCGATTTAATATATAACAAGAAATTAATATAGCTTCTCCCCACGAATTCTCGAGTACACCAGAACTTAGTTATAGTGAATTAAATTTACTCGAAGTATTCGATTATATACTCACGATCACATCTTATAATTCAATTACTTCTAATAATCTTCTGATATTCATTCATCTCTTTCCTCAAATAATTCGATAAGAATATTCTGAAATCACTATTCAATTTCATAATTCTCCCATTACACAATCTATTCTTAAGTTACTCATCAGACATATCAATCTTTCAATCATATAATTAATCATCTCTAAATTCTCAATTCAACATCACCATTTACCTCGTTGTGAGGTTCACAACATATAATCAATCACTCAGACAATTCTAATCATATCATACTTTCATATTTCTTTTTCATCATATTTGTCTCTCTATGAGACTCATTCGTCTATCAATAAATTTACAATAAAAATAACACTTTAACATCTCAAGCAATAAAAATCAACATTTAAAGCAAATGCAATGCATGAATTTAGCTTAGGCCGACTGCCTTCCCGGTTCTTTCATTCTCATTTAGACTAGTTGCCTTTCCAGTTCTTTTATTTTCAGCTATACCGACTGCCTTTCCAATTCTTTTATTTCATGCATATGCATATGCATATGAATAATGATATGAATATGCATATGAACAATAATATCAAAACAAGCATACAGTCAGACATTCAATTTAATTATCATGCTCTTTATTATTTTATAATATTCATCAAATTATGTCCTCATAGTTCCTATCAAATTATCAATCATTATTTCAAAAATATTAGTTCTCATATAATAAATCTCTAACATATCAATTATTCCAATCATACCCATCAACCGACTTTCATCCATCATCAAATCGTAGGTTAATAATTAATTCGAATATTATCACTGTATATTTCATATTTATCTCAAATACTAAAGGTAAATCTAACTCACAACGTAGTACTTAAAACTACTTGTGGACAACCTCCTTGGCTTTCATGCTCTTTTCAGCAATTTCACTCGATTGTTGTTCGTCAACACCTGAAATAATATTTATATTAAAATTTCTAATTTATTCGTCAATTCCTACATTTAGTTCCCGGAAATTTCATGTATACTAAATTTTAAAAATAAAATTCATAATGTAACCTTTTGTTTTTCTTAGAGCTTTCTGTGACTCTCTATAAAATTCTCCCGTAAATCTCTTCAAACTTTTACTCTTTCAACTTTTCTTTCAGTCCCCAAGTGTTTAAAGAAATAGAGTAATTTGAATTGAAGAAAGAAGAAAACCAAACAAGATTTGGTAAAAATTAAATAAACAAAATAATAAAAACCTTTTTTATACAAAATATTAATCGCTGCACCATTTGGGAGAATTGTGTTGGCTAACATGCATTTCTTGCATGTTAGCTTGACAACACCTGTTGTCCACGTTTTCCCTCTTTTTTTCTTTGTAACTACACCACCACGCGTCTAGTTTTTTTTTTCAAAAAAATTATTTTATTCAATAATAAATCTTTCATATATATATATATATATACATATATATTATTTTAATTTCATGTTATATTTATCAAATTAATTTTTTATCCATACTTTAAGAATACATATATTACAATACTACCCGCCTCATAAAATTTTTGTCCTCGAAATTTCCTTACCTAACTCATGAATCAATTGTGAGTAATGTTTCTTCATAGTTACCTCATGTTCTCACGTAATCTCTTCAACATATATATTCCGTCACAGAACTTGAATTAATGGAATTATTTTATTACAAAACACTTGTTCTTTTATGTCTAGAATTCTGACTGGTACTTGTATAAAAGTCAAATATTCCTGAATGTCTATAACTTGGCTCAAAATATTATGAGATTCATCATGTAAGCGCTTTCGCAAAAGTGAAACGCGAAATACACTATGTAACTGCTTCAACTCAAGAAGCAAATCCAAGTTATTCACAACTAGCCCAACTTTCCTTTCTTTTTCACCCTCAACACACCTTTCCATGGAGATATTTCTAAATACACCCAATCAAATACTTGAAACTCAAGAGGTCTTCTTCTACTATCAGCATAGCTATTCGGTCTACTATGTGATGCATTAAGGTTCCCTCTAACCAGTTTGATTCTCTTAGTAGTCAACTCAATATTTTATGGACCAAATATATTTCTCTCTCCCATTTCTTCCCAACATATAGGAGTTCTACACCTCCTACCATACAATGCCTAAAACGGTGCCATTCCAATATTAGATTGGTGTTGATTATTATAAGCAAATTCAATCAATGGTAAGTAAGCATCCCAACTTATTGAGAAACTCATCACATTTGCCCTTAAAATATCTTCTAGTACTCTAATAATCCCTTATGTCTGCTCATCTATTTGAGAATAAAAAATTGTACTAAATTGTAACTGTGTACCCGTGGCTTTCTGAAAGCCTCTCCAAAACCAAGATGTAACTCTAGCATCTCTATTTGACACTATGCTCAATATTACTCCATGAAATCTTACAATCTCAGCTACATACAGTTCAACTAACTCTTTAGGACTTCAATTAATTTTAATTAGAAGAAATTAAGATGATTTAGGAAGTCTATCTACTATCACTTATACTATATAGTGATCTTTTTGGGTATAGGGAACTCTAGAAACAAAATTCATACTCATATTCTCCTATGGCTATCCAAGTACAGGAAAAGGTTGTAGTAAGCCTCCAGGATGTTTATTCGCTGACTTCACTTGCTATCAAACCAAACATCTAGAAATATATTTAACTACATCTCCTTTTAATCCTGACCACCAGTAATTCTGTCTCAATCTTCTATACATCTTATTGTTACTCGGGTGCATCAAATATACCTTATCATGTGCCCCTCTCAATATTTCCTTTCTCAATTTAGCATCATTGGGAACACAAATCCTATGTTCCAATACCCAAAATACCATCATTTCTAATTTTTGAACTCATATTGCTTTCTGCTAAGCACTTTCTGCTTAATCTTTTCTATCTCTCATCTTTACCTTGCATCTCTAATAAGCATTCTACTATGGATGACCGTATAACCATGTTTGCTAACAATGATCTTCTCTTAGTGATATTCAACATCATTTTTATCTTTCTTAAATCTATCATCAATTTCATATCATGACTCTAAATAACAGTTAATCCTTCTGTAGATTTTCTACTCAATGCGTGAGCTACCACCTTCGCCTTTTCTAGATAATAGTGAATTATAAAATCACATTCACTAATAAACTCTATCCACTGCTTATATCTCAAATTCAACTCTCTCTAGGTAGGTAAGCATGTTAAACTCTTGTGATCAGTAAATATCTTACAAGTGGCTCCACAGAAGTGATGTCTCCAAATCTGCAAAGCAAACACTATAGTAGTTAACTCTAAGTCATGGGTCTAGTAATTTCTTTCATGATTCTTCTATGGCCTAGAAATATATGCCACTATCTTCCCATGTTGCATCAAGACACATCTCAACTCTTGATGGGATGGATCACTATCACCAGAAGTCCATCATTACCAGAAGGAAGTACCAATACTGGAACTGTAATCAATTTTTCCTTTAGTAATTGGAAACTTTTCTCACACTCCCAGACTATACAAATCTCACATCTTTCCTGGTCAATCTAGTCAACAATACTACAATAATAAAAAATTTCTGAATGAATCTTCAATAAGAACCAGCTAACCCCAAGAAGATTCAAATCTCAGTCACATTAGTTGATCTCTCCCAACTCAACATTGTTTCTATCTTTTGTGGATCAACTGTTATACCATTTCCAGACACTAAATGTCTCAAGAATGTAACTTTATTAAGCCAAAATTTACATTAAAAAAATTTCGCATATAATCTCTTTTTCCTCAAAATCTTCAACACTATTTCTAAATTCTTCCCATATTGTTCTTCCTTCTTAAAATATATCAGAATGTCAAATACAACCATAAACTTGTTAAGATATAGTTTAAACACTTTATTCATCAAGTCTGTGAATAAAGCTGTAACATAAGTCAACCCAAATGGTATCACAATAAATTTATGACCATAACATGTCCTAAGAGCAATCTTAGGCATGTCTCCCTCCTCTATCCTTAATTGGTGATAACACGATCTCAAGTATATCTTAGAAAATACCCTTGCTCCCTACAACTTCTCAAATAAATCATCTATCCTGGGTAAAGGATATTTGTTCTTAATGGTTATCTTATTCAACTATCTATAGTCTATATACAATCTCATCATTCCATATTTCTTCTTCACAAATAATACAGAGACTCCCCAAATGCACTAGGTCTGATAAATTGTTTATCTAACAACTTTCGAAATTGAACTTTCAATTCTATTAACTCAGCGGGTGCCATTATGTAGAGTGCTATAGATATATGTGATGAACCTGGTATCACATCAATAGAGAATTTAATCTTCCTACTAGGAGGTAAACTAGATAGCTCATCAAGAAATACATTATAAAAATCTTTCACTACTAAGATTTCTTCCAACTCTCGACAATCTTTTCTAAAATCCACCACATATGCCGAATACCCCTCACATCCTTTCCTTGACCATTTACTAGTAGTCATGGCAGAAATAAGACAATTTGCAAGTATCTTATGTTATCTCTGAAAATTAAATTCATCTTCTCCTAGTATCCTGAACACCAAATTCTTTCTAAAACAATCAACCATATTCAAAGATAATAATTCAACTTCAGATTCTTTATCAGTGATATGAATCACACAACCCTTGTAAATATTTATAATTATCACTTTATCTCTAGTGGGAACTTTAGCAATACTATTATGCATCAAAAGGCTAATACATGCATCAATAAACTTCATAAATACATTGGATGCAAAAGAATGGATTGCACCAGGATCAACCAACATTGATTTGTCCACTTTTTCTACATACAAGGCACCTCAAATTATGACAATTCTAGGATAAATATCTTAATTAATTACATTTATAACACGTTCTAGTCTTTCTATCACATTACCACATCCTCTAGGTAGTACACTCCCACTTCTACCATAACTTTCAGTTCTCACAGACTGTCTCCCAATTCTAGGGGTCCCACAAACATTACTTTGATTTATAGAAGCTACAGATCTAGCTTACCACTAACTCTACATTATAGGTCTTTCTTTCATATGGATGACTTCTCTAGTGTGGTCTCCAACCTTGTAAACTCATACTACTACTACCTCTAAAACTTTTATGCTTAAGTCTCTTTAACCACTCTTTCTCTCCCCCTTAAACTCCATCACATCTTTGTCAATCTGTAAGGTGATATCCACCAACCTAACATAATTCATATGTTTCATGTAAGATAATTTCGCTTTAATCTCAAAATGTATTCCATCTATGAACCTCTTACACTTCTTCGCCTTTATGTCTACCATTTTCGATTCAAACGTTGACAAGGCCACAAATCGACTATTATACTGAGCCATGGTCAACATATTTTATCTCATATAAATGAAATCTCTCTTCTATTGGGCTCTGCCAGTATATGAGCAATTTTTATAAAAGAAAAAATCCTCCTTAAACCTACTCCAAGTTAAGGGTCTATCAACATATACACTTACTCTGGGAAGAGTATCCTCCCACCATTTTAAAGCTTCTCCTTCTAACTTAAATGAAGTAAAGGCAACCCTTTGCCTGTCAGTCACTGGTAAAATACCAAATAATCTTTCTACATGTTTCACCTATAACTCAGGCTCAAAAGGATTCATAGATCCTTTAAAAAAAACCCAACATTCAACTTAATATATCTAACAATCTCCCTGCATCTTGTGCAAAAACTCACCATTCCCCTTTTGAACGCTTTATCATTACTGGATTTATAACAACCTCAAGCACTGCTCTAGCCTGTTCACCAAGTCTATGCTATAGACTATCAACTCTATCGTTTGTTACATTCAATTTCTCAAGAGCATGAGTAAGAGATTTTCTTAGGCCCTCTCTTTCGACTCTAGATTCTCTTACATCCCTACTAGTATCAATTATACTTTCAACATGTTCCCTTCTAGGAACCACAAACTCATACTCAACCTCCATCTCAACCTTGACTTATCTAAATATTGGGGCCTACCACGTCCACGTGTCATCCTTCGACTATTCATTAAAATATAATTTATTTTAATCTTCCACTTTCTTTCTTTTTATGTAGCCTACAGAATCATAAAACCTGATGCTTTGATACCAAAATTGTAACGACCCATCTTGGATTAGCCACCCCCGAGATGATGTCATCACGTTTTGAAATCCCAGCGTGACACATTTATGCAACAATATAGAAACATCAATTGAATTATCTACATATATAAACAATCAACCCTTAATAGGGGAGTTACTATAATGACCCATCCCGGGTTGGCCACCCCCGAGACGGTGTTGTCACATTTTGAAAATCCTAGCACAAGACATATATGCAATAAGAAAAATAAAACCAACATAAATTTTTACATCAACCCTCAACAGGGGAGATACAACATTCTGATCTTGACTTAAACATTATATACAACGTAAAATGAATGAATATTAACAAATAAATTTTTATTTTATTTCTCATTAGTCTGAGGACGTGGACACGTATATGGCTTACAAATAATGATTTCATCTGAACCTCAATTCACCAAACTATTTGTCCTGCCTGCTACCTGAAATCGTTGTACAATGAGGGATGAGCTTCACAAACTCAGTGAATTAAATTTAATGGAAGTATTCAATTGGGATAAATAGTCTTTTAATATTTAATCATTTACATCTCATATAATTTGATAATAGCATTCTACTATCACTACACATATCATAAGTCCTATTCTCTATCAATCTCTTCTTCTTATATATTTGTTCACCTTAAGACCATCAATTATCTCATAATTACCTCGTTATGAGGTTCACAACATATAGTCTACCATTTAGATAGCTCTTATCATATCATACTTCTATGTTTTTTTCTCACCATAACGGTCTCTCTGTGAGACTCATTCATCTATAAATAAATATACAATAACAAACAACACTTCAGCATTTTAGTAATACAATCAATATTTAAAACAGATGCAATGCATGAATTATTATTAAGTAATGTCTTCCCATATGTTGACGTGTTTTTATCTTCGACCGACCCCCTCCCGGTTGTTTTATTTCCAGGATATACCGCCTGTCACAGTTTTCATTTATTTCCAGCAAATACAAGCTATCACGGTTTTCCTTTATTTCTATCATATATCGGCTGTCACGGTTTTTCAATTAGACCAGCCCCCTCTCGGTTCTTTTATTTCATGTATATGCATATGAACAATGATATGAAATATGCATATGAACAATGATATTAAATATGCATATGAACAATAATATAAAAAAAAAACCTGAATTTAAATATTTAAATTAGTTATCCAGTGTATTCTCAAATTATTATTTGAAAATTTCCACTAAATTCCTCTCCTCATAAATCACATCAAATCATCAATCATAGCTTGTTAAGATCTACTAAATTTCCTCTCCTCATAAATCATATCAAATCATCAACCATAACTCGTCAAGGATTTCATTTATCACCTTTATTATTAAATTGACTCATTATTTTAATAATATTACTTCTTATACCTATCAACCAATTTATATCTACCACCAAATCATAAGTTAATAATTTATTAAAAAATTATCACTAAATATGTCATATTTATCTAGATTACTTAAAGTAAATCTGACTCACCAAGTAACACTTAGAGCTACCCGTGGATCATCTCCTTGCCTTTCTTGCTTTTCTCAACAATTTCCCTCTGTTGCCGATCGTTAACACCTGACATGATATTTATATTAAATTTCTAAATTATTCTTCAATTATTCCATAATTTACATCATTTGAAAATTCATACTTTCAATTCCAGGAATTTCATGTATGCTAAATTTCAAAAATAAACTTTACGTTATTACCTTCTATTTTTCTTAGAGCTTCTCGTGCCTCTCTATAAAATTTTCCTGTAAACCCCTTCAAAATTTTACTTTTTCAACCTTTTTGGTCCCCCAAGTGTTTAAAGAAAAAGAGTAATTTAAATAGTAGTTGAAGGAAAACCAAACAGGATTTGGTAAGTAATAAAATAAAGTACGTTATATATATATATATAAAAGCAAAAAAATTTGCAACGCAGCAGCTCCTCCCCAAAATGCTCCACGCAGAGGCCTTGCTGCCTTAAATGCAGCTTAGCCTAATTTATCTTGGCAACGAGTGTTGCCACCTATTGCTAGATTTTATTTTTTTCCTTTTTCTGGACAACCCAGATTTTTTTTTGAATTGTTTTATAAAAATTTAACCTTTCACACACACACACACACACACACATATATATATATATATATATATATATATATATATATATATATATATATATATTATTTTAACTCTATGTCATATTTATTTAAGTACTTCTTTACTCTTACTTTACAAATACAGGTATTATAATTCTACCCACCTTACAAAAATTTCGTCCCCGAAATTTCCTTACCTAATTCATGAAAGAGTTGGAGGTATTCCTTCCTCATTCTTGCTTCATGCTCCCACGTGACTTCTTCGACATCTTTGTTCTGCCATAATATTTGAATCAAAGGAATGACTTTATTGCGAAAGACTTGTTCATTTCTATCAAGATTTCTGACCGGTACTTGCATAAAAGTCAAATCTTCCTGAAGTTCTATCGCCTGATTCGAGATACTATGGGATTCATCGTGTAAGTACTTTCTCAACAGTGACACATGAAACACATTATGTAATTGCTTTAACTCTGGGGGCAAATCAAATCGATATGCTACTGGCCCAATTCTCTCAATCACCTCATGTGGCCCCACAAATCTCGAGCTAAACTTTCCCTTCTTTATAAACCTCAACACACCTTTCTATGGAGATATCTTCAAAAATACTCAATCACCAACTTGGAACTCGATAGGTCATCTTCTTTTATCAGTATATCCTTTCTATCTGTTATGAGCTGCTCTATGGTTCTCCCTAACCAGTTTGATCCTCTCAGTAGTCAAATATATCATTTCTGGGCCAAATATCTTTCTCTCTCCAACTTCTTCCCAGCATACTGGAGTTCTACACCTTCTACCATATAAAGCCTCTAATGGTGCCATCCCAATACTAGTTTGATATTGATTATTATATGCAAACTCGATCAAAGGAAAATAAGCATCCCAGCTCACTACACTTGCCCTCAGCATATCTTCTAGTATTTTGATGATTCTCTTCGTCTGCCCATCAGTTTGTGGGTGGAAAGCTATACTAAACTGCAATTGCATACCCATAGCTTCTTGGAAACCTCTCCAAAATCTAGAGGTAAATCTAGAATCTCTACCTGATACAATGCTCAAGGGCACTCCATATAATTTTACTATCTTCACTACATACAATTCAGCCAACTTTTCTGGACTCCAGGTAATTTTAATAGGAAAAAAATGTGAAGACTTAGAAAGTCTATCCACTATAACCCACACAGCGTCATGTCCTCTCTGGGTACAGGAAAAACCAGAGACAAAATCCATACTCACTTTTTCCCATGGCCACTGAGGTACTGGAAGAGGTTGTAATAAACTTGCTGGATGTCTATTATCAGACTTCACCTGTTGACAAGTCAAACATCTAGAAATACATTCCGCTACGTCTTTCTTCATCCCTGACCACCAATAATTTTGTCTCAATCCCCTATACATCTTATTATTACTCGGGTGCATGGAATATACAGAATCATGAGCCTCCCTTAGTATCTCCTTTCTCATCTCCACATTATTGGGAACACAAACTCTATGCCCCAATACAACCATACCATATTCTCTAATTCTAAACTCGGTTGGCTTCCCACTCAACACTTCCCATCTGATCTTCTCTATCCCCTCATCTCTACCCTGCATCTGTAATAAATAATCAATAATAGAATATTGTACCACCATATTTTCCATCAATACTCCTCTATCATTAACACTCAATTGCATCCTCATTCTTCTTAATTCTATCATCAAGCTAGTATTATGACTCCCAATAGCAGCTAATCTCCTTGTGGCCTTTCTGCTCAATGCATTAGCTACTACATTAGCATTTCCTAGTTGATAATGAATTGTACAGTCATAATCACAAATCAACTCCATCCAACTCTTTCGCCTCAAATTCAACTCCTTCTAGGTCGGTAAATGAGTCAAACTTTTATGATCAGTAAAAATTTAACAATTGGCTCCATACAGATGATGTCTCCAAATCTTCAAAGCAAAAACTATAGCAGGCAATTCTAAATCATGGGTTGGGTAATTCCTCTCATGGTTCTTCAATTGCTTAGATGCATAAGCTATAACTCTCCCATGTTGCATCAAAACACATCCCAACCCCTGATGTGACGCATCACTATATACCATAAATCCATCATCACCAGAAGAAATCACTAATACCGGGGCAGTAGTCAATTTTTCTTTCAACAGCTAGAAACTTCTCTCACATTCCTCTGACCACCTAAATTTGACGTCCTTCCTAGTCAATTTATTCAATGGTCCAACAATCATAGAAAATTTTTGGATAAATCTCATATAATAACCAACCAACCCTAAAACACTTCTAATTTCAGTTACACTCGTGGGTCTTTCCCAATTCAACACTGCTTCTACTTTCTGTGGGTCTACTGCTATCCCCTCTCCTGACACAACATGCCCTAGGAAAGATATTTCACTCAACCAAAACTCACACTTAGAGAACTTTGCATATAATTTCTCTCTCCCCAAAATTTCCAACACTACCTCTAAATGCTGCATATGCTCCTCTTCATTCTTGGAATATACCAGAATATCATCAATAAACACAATCACAAATCTATCCAAGAATGGTTTAAACACCCGATTCATTAGGTCCATAAATGTTGCAGGAGTATTAGTAAACCCAAATGGCATCACCAGAAACTCATGATGACCATAACGTGTCCTAAAAGCAGTCATAGGTACGTCCCCCTCCTTTATCCCCAATTGATGATAAACCGATCTTAGGCATATTTTGGAAAACACCCTAGCTCCCTGTAACTGCTCGAATAAATCATCTATCCTGGGCAAAGGATATCTATTCTTGATGGTGATCTTATTCAACTGTCTATAATTAATACACAACCTCATTGTCCCATAATTCTTCTTGATAAACAACACAGGGGCTCCCCAGGGTGACATACTAGGTCGAATAAATTGTTTATCTAGTAACTCCTGAAGTTGAACTTTCAACTCTCTCAATTCAACTAGTGCCATTCTATAAGGTGCTATAGATATGGGTGTTGATCCTGGAATTACTTCAATAGAAAACTCAATCTCCCTCTTGGGAGGCAAACCAAACAACTCCTCAGGGAATATGTCAGAAAAATATTTTACTACCAAGATTTCTTCTAACTTCTTACTTTCCTTGCTAGAATCCACCACATATGCCAAATACCCTTCACAACCATTCTTCAACCATTTACTAGTAGTTAAGGCAGAAATAAGATAGTTAGCAAATATCTTATGTTCTCCCTGAAAATTAAACTTTTCTTATCCAGGTATCTTGAACACCACATTTTTCCTAAAACAATCTACCTAAGCATGATATGCAGATAACCAATTCATCCCCAAAATTAAATCAAAATTTGTCATATCTCAAGCCAATAAATCAACTTCAAATTCTCTATCAACAATATTAATCACACAACCTTGATAAATTGTTTTGATAATAACCCTATCTCTAGTAAGAACCTCAACAATAATCGCATGCATCAAAGGACTAGCACTAGCATCAATAGATTTCATATAAATACTAGATGCAAAAGAATGGATTGCACCAGGATCAATCAATAATCTAGCAGGCCTACCAAGGATAGATATCATACCCATAACAACATCAAGAGTGGCTTGTGCATCATGTTGGGTCAATGCATAGACTCTGCTGTGTCTGGACTGAAACTGGATGCCACATCCTCTCTCAGCTACTGATCCTCGACCTCTGCCCCACACACTCCCTGATCCACCACCTCTCTCCACCGATCTTCTCCTAACACTTCCAATGCCTACGTCAGTAGATTTCCCCATTTGACAATCTGCAGCAACATGTCCTCCCTCACCATATACAAAGCATATCTGCATAGGGCCATTCTAAGACAGATGCCCCGTTTGATTACATCTAAAGAAAACCCTTACCTCTCGATCGTACATCAGGTTACCACTTCCTCCTGGTGGCATACTTACTACTCTACCGTAACCCCCAATTCCCTTAGCTTGTCTCCCAGATCTAGGGGTCCCACCGATATCACTCTGAGCTACAGAAGCAACAGATCCTGCTTGCCTTTGACTATGCACTACAGTTCCTAGTGACAAGGAATGCCCCCTCTGGGGTGGTCTCCCGCCCTGTACACCCATACTGCTACCACCTCTAGGTCCCTCAAATATAGACCTCTTTAGGCAATCTCTCTTACCTCTAAACTCTATCAAATATTTCTCAATCTATAATGCTTTATCCACCAGTACAACATAATTTCCTATGCCCATATGAGAGAGTTTAGTCCGAATGTCATAGTGTAATCCGTCTAAAAATCTCTTACATTTCCTCTCCTCCATATTCACTAATTTAGGTAAAAACCTTGACAGGACTTTGAATCTACTATTATATTCAGCCACCGATAAATTACCCTGCCTTAGATGAATAAAATCTCTCTCTTGTTGTGCCCGAAAGGTATTCGGGAAATACTTCACAAAGAACTCATCCTTAAACTTACTCCAAGTTAAAGGTTGTTCTACCTGTGTGTTTACCCTGGGAAAAATATCCTCCCACCATTGAGAAGCCTTACCCTCCAGTATAAATGAAGCAAAAGCGACCTTTTGTCTATCTGTTACTGGTAAGACCTCAAAATATTTTTCGACATATCTGATTCACTGCTCAACTTCTACAGGATTTACAGATCCTCTAAAATACTGGGGTTTAAACTTAAGAAATCTCACAAAACAATCACTTTGCATCTTATGTGCAAACACACCTTCTCCCTCATGAACCTCTTGTCTTACCACACCAGGTTCTCTTCTACCCCTTTCCTCTAATCTTCTCTGCAGATTATCAACCTTTTCTTCAGCTGCATTCATCCTCTCAATTCATCCTTCCTAATCTCAGATTCTCTCCCAACTCTAGTAGTACCAGCTACACTATCAATATGTTCCCTCGTAGGAACCACAGACTTAACTTCCTCATCTACTTCAGTTCTTCTAAATATTGGGGGTTTATCACGTCCCCTCTGATTCAGAACTCTACCTCTAGCTCTAACACGTCAACGTGTCATCCTCAGACTCTGTATTAAAATATAGTTTATTTAGATCTTCAACTTATTTAAGTTCTCATGCAATCTACAGAATCATAAACCTAATGCTCTGATACCAAAATTGTAATGACCCATCCTGGGTTGGTAACCCCCGAGACAGTGTTGTCACATTTTGAAAATCCCAGCATGACATACATATGCAACAAGAAAAATAACGCCAACATAAATTTTTACATCAATCCTCAACCCTCAACAGGGGAGATACAACATTCTGATCTTAACTTAAACATTATATACAACGTAAAATGCACAAATATTAACAAATAAATTTTATTTTATTTTTCATTAGTCTGAGGACGTGGACACGTACATGGCTTACAGATAATGATTTTGTCTAAACCTCAACTCACCAAACTAATTTTCCTGCCTGCTACCTAAAATCATTGTACAATGAGGGATGAGCTTCACAAGCTCAATGAATTAAATTTACTAGAAGTATTCAATTGGTATAAATAGTCTTTTAATATTTAATCATTTATATCTCATATAACTTGATAATAGCATTCTACTATCACTACATATATCATAAGTCTCATTCTCTATCAATATTTTCTTCTTATATATTTGTTCACATAAAGAACATTAATTATCTCATAATTACCTCATTATGAGGTTCACAGTATATAGTCTACCATTTAGACAGCTCTTATCATAACATACTTCTATGTTTTTTTCTCACCATAACTGTCTCTCTATGAGAGTCATTCATCTATAAATAAATATACAATCACAAACAACACTTTAGTATTTCAGTAATACAATCAGTATTTAAAACAGATGCAAAACATGAATTATTATTAGGGAACATCTTCTCACATATCGACATGTTTTTATCTTAAACCGAGCCCCTCTCGATTCTTTTATTTCCAGCATATACCAATTGTCACGGTTTTCCTTTATTTCCAGCATATACCGGCTGTCACGGTTTTTCAGTTAAACCAGTCCCCTCCCGGTTCTTTTATTTCATTCATATGAATATGCATATGAACACTAATATGAAATATGCATATGAACAATAATACAAAAACAGACATGATTTCAAATATTTAAATTAGCTATCCTGATTATTCTCAAATTATTATTTGAAAAATTATACTAAATTCCTTTCCTCATAAATCACATCAAATCATCAATCATAGCTTGTCAAGATCCACTAATTTTTCTCTCCTCATAAATCATATCAAATCATCAACCATAACTCGTCAAGGATTTCATTTTTCACCTTTATTATTAAATCGACTCATTATTTTAATAATACTACTTCTCATACCTATCAACTAATTTATATCTACCACTAAATCATAAGTTAATGATTTATTAAAAAATTATCACTATATATGCCATATTTATCTAGATTACTTAAAGTAAATCTAACTCACCACGTAGCACTTAGAGCTACCCATGGATCACTTCTTTGCCTTTCCTGCTTCTCTCAGCAATTTCCTCCAGTTGCTGATTATTAACACCTGACATAATATTTATATTAAAATTTCCAATTTATTCTTCAATTCTTCCATAATTCGCATCTTTTGAAAATTCTCACTTTGAATTCCGGGAATTTCATGTATGCTAAATTTCAAAAATAAACTTCACGTTATTACCTTCTGTTTTTCTTAGAGCTTCTCGTGTCTCTCTATAAAATTTTCTCATAAAACCCTCAAAAATTTTCTTTCTCAACATTTCTTTTGATCCCTATGTGTTTAAAGAAAAAGAATAATTTAAATCGTAGTTGAAGGAAAACCAAACAGGATTTGGTAAGTAATAAAATAAATTACGTTATATATATATAAATAAGCCACAAAATTTGCAACTCAGCAGCTCCTTCCCAAAATGCTCCATGCAGTGGCCTTACTGCCTTATCTGCCACCTGTTGCCATTTTTTTTTTTTGAAGTGTTTTATAAAAATTTAACCTTTTGCATTTAAATATATATATTATTTTAACTCTATGTCATAATTATTAAAGTACTTCTTTACCCTTAATTTACAAATACGAGTACTACAGTTACATCATTCAGATCTCAACCGAACAGTATATACAACATAGTGTGCATGAATATTTAGAAATATTTTTTTATTTGCCTGAGGATGTGGACCACGTGGCTTACATAAAATAATTTAGTCTGAATCTCCACTCACAATTCTATTTGTCCTGCCCGCTACCTGAAATCATTGAACAATAAGGAGTGAGCTTGACAAGCTCAGTGAATTAAATTTACTCGAAGTATTCGATTATATACTCATGATCACATCTTATAATTCAATTACTTCTAATAATCTTCTGATATTCATTCATCTCTTTCCTCAAATAATTCAATAATATTATTTTGAAATCACTACTCAATTTCATAATCCTCCCATTACACAATCTATTCTTAAGTTACTCATCAGACATATCAATCTTTCAATCATATAATTAATCATCTCTAAATTCTCAATTCAACATCACCATTTACCTTGTTGTGAGGTTCACAACATATAATCAATCACTCAAACAATTCTAATCATATCATACTTTCATATTTCTTTCTCATCATATTTGTCTATCTATGAGACTCATTCGTCTATCAATAAATTTACAATAAAAATAACACTTTAACATCTCAAGCAATAAAAATCAACATTTAAAGCAAATGCAATGCATGAATTTAGCTTAGGCCGGCTGCCTTCCCGGTTCTTTCATTCTCATTTAGACTAGTTGCTTTTCCGGTTCTTTTATTCCCATTTAGACCGACTACCTCTTGGTTCTTTTATTTTCAGCTATACCAGCTGCCTTCCTAGTTCTTTTATTTCATGCATATGCATATGAATAATGATATGAATATGCATATGAACAATAATATCAAAACAAGTATACATTCAGACATTCAATTTAATTATCATGCTCTTTATTATTTTATCATATTCATCAAATTATGTCCTCATAGTTCCAAGTGTTTAAAGAAATAGTATAATTTGAATTGAAGAAAGAAGAAAACCAAACAAGATTTGGTAAAAATTAAATAAACAAAATAATAAAAACTGTTTTTATACAAAATCTTAACCGCTGTTTGGGAGAATTTTGCTGGCTAACATGCATTTCCCTCTTGCATGTTAGCTTGACAACATCTGTTGTCCACTTTTTCCCTCTTTTTTCCCTTTTTTTTCAAAAGAATTATTTTATTCAATAATAATTCTTTCACGTATATATTATTTTAATTCCGTGTTATGTTTATCAAATTACTTCTTTACCCATACTTTAAGAACACAAGTATTACACATACTCTTAATTATTGTCAATAATTGATCGAAACAGTTTTCAGACATGTCAAAATCATATTTATAATTCAATAGTTGTGAGATTGCCAAAAACTTAGTGTGCTTCTTATAACCCTCCCATAATGGCTCATCAGCATATCTCAACATGTCATAGAACTTCGCAGCATGAGGATTTGGATCCTCTTCGACATTCCAGTTGAAGTATGGGCCAACAGAATCAATTACTATCTCTCCAATGCGATTTGTTTCTTTGAAACCTTCCTCGACATAGTGATCTGATTGGGGTGTTGATCGTTCGCGTCTTAAATAACTCTCATTGTAAAAAAATTCACCTCTTATAATTAGGATTAAAACCTTTCCTATATAGGTGCAAGGTAATTGTTTGTCAGTTTAAAAACCTTAAATTCTGGCACAGAAAACAACGATACCAAATAGTTCCATTGTTATACACAAACAATGGATTACCACCTGCAAAGTAAAGAAAAGCATCCACCCCTTCTAAAAATTTAGTAGATAGGGCATGATTAACAACTCGATGATACATCCAGCTACAGTCAGTTATCATTGTTTTAATTACTAAAATAATAAAGAATCTATTGTCAATAAGTTTTATTTTTTATTTTTAATATGTAGTATTCTTTCAATTATGCATATTGTTTTTTTACATACATATCAAAATATATGGACTAAAATAACATAATACAATAACAATCATATATTTTGTTATCACTTTTTTATCTTCCAAAAATGCTTCATTAAATACATATGGTTTCTAATGATGCTAACTTACAATGAAAATCTGACATAACAATCTAAGGCTAACTTTATTTCTTTTAAAAAAAATTAAAAAGGTAAACTAACATAACAATATATACACTACAAGATAAAAGGTTATCGCCAACGCTTTTTTTTTGCATATTGCGGCGCTTTAAAGTTTCGGAATATGCATTTCCGGCGCTTATCGCAAGCGCCGGATAAAGTGTCGGTATGTGCGGTGTCGGAGCACAAATACCGACGCTTAAATAAAGCACTGAAATATAGCACTTATATATTTCGGCCCTTTTCCAAAATATACCGGCACTTAGAAGCGTCACTATATAAGTGTGTTTTTCACATTATTTTGGTTATATAGTGGTGCTTCTAAGCGCCGGTATATTTCAGCCCTCCAAAATATACCGGCACTTAGAAGTATCGCTATATAAGTGCTTTAATTGTGTTTTTCACATTATTTTGGTTTAATGTTGTACCATAAAATGAACCCTTCAATAAATAAAATGTACCATAAAATTTCAAATGTTCTTCAATATATAAAATGTACCATAAAATTTCAAAATGTTCTTCAATATATAAAATGTACCATCATTCATTAAAATTGTTTTAATCAGTACAAAAGTCATCTCATGTACAAAAAAAAAAAAAAACATAGTTACCATCACACTTGACATCAATTTTGAGGTACTCTATTAACCAATTGTTGTAGTAACGACTTCAGCTCATCCATTTGGGATTGCATACTGTTCATTTGATCATTGTTCTTAGCTGTTATTTCTTGAATCTGATGTGCATGCTGTTCAATCTGATGCACATACTGTTCAATCTGATACGCATGCTGTTGATTGTTTTCTTCCATTTGTGCTCTCAGACTACTTATCTCTTTAGCATAAGCCCCATTGTATCCCATATCATTCCTCATTTGAGCTGAAAGTCCAAACACAGCAGAGGGTGTAACTCCAAAACCCTGACCTCGGACACGACCAGAACTCTCTTCACCTATAAGCTCGGTGAAGACTTTATTTTGTATTGCTAAATTATTGCTAGCATCAGAGGATCCTAAAGCTGCAACAAGTTCAGCAACATGAGCTTCAACTATCACCTATAATTACGAAACAATAAAGATTAAACCCCTCCAAATATTGAGTAGCCAATTATATTGCAATGAAATTTACATAAAACAAAAGTTGCTTATCATATTTTATAGAAAAACTGACAGAATTTCCCCTATTTTTTCATAAAACCTCCTGCAAAAGAAAAACAAATATACAATTCAAACAATAATACAGACTAATTTTCAGCCATAATTGCGAAAATCAAATAACAGAAGACAGCCATAGCATCGTTCATATAACTCTAGATCTTATCACTTTGACCAATACTACTTCCTGATAAGGTTGAGACTTGAGACACCCCAACATTGTTTAAGCAATGTATTACTCTATGAAATGGATATAAACAAACAAACTGATAGATAAATAAATAAAAAGTGATATAGGACAAAGTCTCTCTCTAATTTAGTTCCACCCTTGTATGCAGGCATGCCAATGAGTTTAAGAGGAAAGAGGAAATGAAATGGAAGAAAAACAAGGAAAACACTAAGGAAAGAAGATAAAAAAATATGCATGACAAGTACTGCTTTTTTTGGGGATAAGTATGCATGACATGCACTACTTAACCTACCATCTAAATGTGACTTTGTCTAAAAGCGCTAGTGTAAGTCACGTAAAGCAGCGCTTACGCTGAAATAACAAACTTAATCAGACGACTTTTAGGCACAAAGACTCAAAAATTATACAACCAAGGAAATATGACCTAAAAGTGTATGCCCAAGAAACAAAGCCTGGCACCACAAGCAGGACAACAGCATATCCAGATTTAAGAAAAAATTTGTAATATGAAAGAGTAACTTTGACAAAGAATGAAAAAAATGGGAGAATCACAACTCCACAAGCTTATAACAGATAAGTTCAAGTGAAAAAAAAATTATGCTAGTTGGAAGAGATTGAACAGCCCATGTCACAAGTAGATAAGTGTCTACTAGTTCTTGTATAAAATCAAGATTTATGCTCCTGGAGAGCTTCCAGTTCTTGTATAAATTCAAACAAAATGGTAATCTCTGCCGATCTACAAGACATGTAAAAGACAGACATTGAAGAGCTGAAACAACCCAGCTATAATCAAAACCAATCAAGGCAGAACTGCAACATAAAATTCTCCAAAAACTGCTCAAAAAAGTTATTCCAGAAAATTCAACAGACAAAAGTGATTTATCAGTGCTCCATTGATAGAAATCCGAGATTTTCTACTCAAGAGTTATAACTTGCTATAACCTTGGTTGTGGACGAACATGCGAAGAAATGTTGGCCTTGAAAACCCAAAACAAAGATGTAAGTCAAAACTCTGAAGACTATCAGTACGTTTAGCACTCGTACCTACAACACATACTCTTTCTTTGAACCAAAATGATCAAGAGAATTGCTTGGTTTGCAGAAAAGGAGACATTATTGAAATGGTGTAATTGATATATTTTAACAATCATACGCAAAAGTCATGACTATTTGTCACTCGAATACAATGGCTGAATTACCATCTCTAAAATTATATTTTTTTTTTCCTAATTTTCAACTTAAATCCCCTGTAAATTACAAAATAGCTAGACCAATTAAGTTACAGAATCATGCAAGTTTTCCACAGATAAGTGAACCCAAAAATACACTTGAATGGAAAGAAAAAAGATTAAGATATGCTTACCTTTAGACACCACCAAAAGTGAGCAAAGTTATTCACAGTTCTAACAAGTTAGAAACACACAAATGATATCCAAATCATCAAATGAAGAACCTGAGCCACTAAATACATAAGACGTTCACAAATGACACTAAGTTAATCACATTTGCAAATACATTAAATATAAATATGTAGTAGTATATATTCACTAACAAAACACATGAATGTTTCATTTTTGCATCCGACCGCCTGCTTATCTCGAACAGTATAAAGTCCAGTCCAAAAAAAAAAAAGTAGAGCTCCTTGGTCACGTTTGAAAATACCAAAGCCAGCAAAAACAGATACCATGTTTTGATCCCTACTGCAGATCATACCACTACCATAATTTAGACCCCAAGCTCTCCAACATAATTCAAAAAGAAAGAAAAAAAAAAAAAAAAAAGCCTACAATCATTAACAATAAGTATAAAAAATGGATATGCTTTCTGGTTAAGAACCCATGACCACATGTAACTTCAAAAAGACATTTCGGATTACCAAAAAAACTCATCAAAAATTGTAGTAACAAGTTCAAGCATCAAATACAGGAAAGAAAATAGCTACTTCAGCAATCAATCTTCCCGCTATTCTCAACATAACAGATAACCCCATTTCAGTGCGACCCTGGTAAGCTTAGTACTAGTAAAATTTGATTTGTTAGTGCTAAAATTATTGCAAGGGAAATTCCAAATACAAAAGAAAGGAAAGCATTGTTGACAGTTTATCTCTTTCTGTTTTCCTTTATCTTTAGAAATCAAAATTAACAATTTCTGGTAACTAAAAGAATGTTGGAAAACTCTGGAGAAAATCTCAAATGAGGTCCAACTTAGATAGCAGTTTCAAATTTTCATAAAAAACAGCATGTTGTTTTCACTATAATTGCACTTAGGTTAGTAAATCTCAAATGAACTTATTTTAACTTATTTTAACTTCAATTTTGCATTTTTCAAATGTGATTTATACATGTAAGGAACAAAACATCATTTCTTTTTTTTTTTTCTTTCTTCTCACGTCTCTTTCCAACCAAACATTATAAAAATGTTATCTGCACACTTTTGTTCCCTCTCCCTCTCCCTCTCACTTTACCTCCCTTCTAATCACAGACTCAAGGCAACATGTCTTATCCCCAGTACATGGCCACAAACTGCCATAGAGCTGGTGATTACTGGTCCAAATCAGAACACGATCCCAACTCTATCCTATATTCCTATATCACAAGACACTACCACTGCTGATGTGTCACAAACTTTTTTTTATAAGAGATAAAATACAGAAAGATGGTCATGCGGGAGACTCAAACCTGCGCCCCCAATGAGAATGTTATGCGTTGAGCTGAGTGTCACAAACTTATTAATGCATCAATTAGGCCTTAAAAATAAAAATGTAGGTCTTAAAGCCACATTTCCATGGAGAATTAGTAGAATACGAAATGCAACAATGAAAACACTACTACATACCAAACACCATGGACTGCAGTAGCCCAAACGGACATGCCATAACAAACCATAAACCCAAGAAAAAGATCAGTTTAGCTGGATAATACTTCCACCATAGCTTTAAAAACTACATAAGTTATATGTCAATTAAAGACCAAAAGAAACTAAGAAAACTATTTAATATCAGAATTTGCAGGACACCGTGCTTGGATACATTCTTAAAATTTTGAGATGGGTCACAAAGAGGATACAGAAGTAAGCAACCTTACAATGACCAACACTCCACAAATCATATATGATATCATTTAAGCTATTATTAACTTTGACATACACTAATCTATCAACCTTTTGTCATTCTCATCCTTGATCTTGTCTATCTAGCAATCAAACAAAACAAAAAAGTCCACATCCGGATTTACTAACCTTGCCATCCACTGAAAGAATTTTTTCTCAAGTCCAAGGACTCACGCCTAAAAATAACATGACAAGGATTCACCTAAGTTGGAACTCATTTGGACAGTAAAAGATAAACTTAGCTTAACATTTGGCAACCATGACATATAAATACAATTTTCTTCTTTGATCAACCAACAAATGTACAGTGAACTTACCATAAATTATAGTGATGCATCATCAATAAAAGTCTCATCCTTGCGTTTATGAGTTTCAGCAAAAAACTCTACGCGCCCGGGCTCATTCCTATATGTCATCTCCTACCATATATTAAAAGAGTTCAAATTGTGACTCAATACACTACATCTCAAATGAAAGATTGGATGAATAAAGCAAATTAACTCACATATTCATCCCGTCTTCTAGCAAAACTCTTTGAATCGGACATGTGAGGATATTGTTGTCTTTCACGTGCCGCTGTCCCTATAGTAGAATATTTCTACACCAATAATAAACCAATTGAATAATCAGTCATTATTAGAAAAATAAAAACAATGAGAATCCAAATGAACATAATTATCTTAAAACAACCTTACTCTGCTCAAAGAACCTGTAGTTCACCAGTTGCTTCCACTAGTCTTGATCTACTCATTTTGGAACATCATTGCTCAAAACTTGTTGTTTTGTTTTGTTCCTCACATGGTCCCTTTTAAGCACATATCGGTACTCTCTCCATTTTTTCCCTATCATCCTCAACAAAATTTTGTCTATCGCCTCAATCGTAGGGTAATGGAACTTCCCTTACCACAAAGAAAGGAAATCAATGTCAAATAAGTATTATTGGTGTTAGGGATTATGCATGTACAACACCACGAAAACAAAAAAAAAAAAAAAAAAAAAAAAAAAAAAAAAAAATTGGAGGCAATCAATGGTTATTAAGTTGTTACTTACCCGAATCAATATAACATGGTCCTTCTTGTAGCTAGAAGGGACCTTCTTCCAATCCATGTAATTAAGTGGACAAAGGTTCCCTCTCTTTGCAACCTTGCCCAACTAGCTACTTAACATTTAGCCACCTTTCTTAATAGGTTGATGACGTGCATTCAAGTGGACCACAATTTTTTCCCCACGTTCAAGGGACCACACTTGTGAGGTTCTCAAGACACATGTTTCCTTCCTCACCCTCCCTTCAGAATCTATACATTGAAAACAACAATTTTATAATTAATATAACAATGTGGTATCAAACTAGTTATAGAGAGAATGTATTATAATACAAAAATTACCAATTATCTCGTATTGTTCACTATCATTGTGATCACTTCCCGTTGTTATTGGCTCAGTCTCAGAATCATTTTGTGAGTCATGATCATCATCAAGGTGATACTCATGCTCATGGTGAATATCTTCTTGATAGTGTGAAGACTCAGCTGCATACTGGTTTGACATGTTATCTCTAACTGAAGGAGGGATATTTTTTGACATATACATCTTGCAATCTGTATACATAAAAACATTAAAATGATTATATCTCACACTATCAAGAATGCATTAAAAGTTAACAAGAATTAGAAAAACCACACCTGAAAGATAGGAATGGTCAAGGGGTCGCAGCAAATGCAGTAATCAATAACTTCAGAGTACCTGAGAACAAATGAATAAATAATTGCTTCAAATAGGATTTAAAGAACAAGCAAGAATCAATGATACAACTAAAACAGAAATTTACGACATTCTAAAGTAGCATTCCACAAACTGTACGCAAAAAAGTTCAGGACTCTTGTTATGTGTGATATAAAACATTAATAACCTGATAGATTACAATAAAACCTTACAAAACTCGTTGACACACATGTCCATCACATAAATACACATCCAAATATGATTACATGGAAATGCACATAAAACTAGTTGGTATCTTCGTCAATGTCCATCCTAGCCTAAGTTGAGATACAATCTAATTGATCGTCTACCACTACATTAGAAGGCATGCACTGATTGTAAGTGTCATCATCCTCTTCCTGCGTTTTTTCTCTCATTTCATATAGGTCCCTTAGCTTTGTGATCATAACATGATACCATTCCTTTCTTGTTGGGTCTTGCATATAAAATACTTGTTTCACTTGAGATGAAAGTACGAATGGGTCATCCTTCAATAACTAACCAGTGTGTATTAACCTATTCAAGTTCACCAGAATTCACCCACTTGAATCTTTCTTTAAACCCCTAGGTGAATTAATATCTACCCAATCACAACAGAACAACACAATCTTAAATGTCCCATAGTAATCCAACTCGATGATATCGTTAAGCACACCATAATACATTTTATCATCAGCTTCAACCATAACTCCTGAATTTTGAGATCGTCTACACCTCTCACGTTCCTTTGTGTGGAATTTAAAGTCGTTGATGTTGAATCCATTGAATCTCCTAACAACATTATTCGGACCTCGAGCAAAGGCAATTAGTTCATCTGAATAATTTTTATCCACCATCCATAGCACCTAAACATTTTCCAACAATTAATATGAGACAACAACATTCAATGTTTTATTGAAAACACTTATAACATTCGAAGACTCTTAACCAACCACTTTTGTTCGAGACTTTGTATTGGTCGATTGGAACGGTTGGTTAGTCTTTGAGCAGCCAAAAATTCGCTGCAATAATTGATATTTTTATGTAACTGTTAGCCATCACAATGATAACAACAGATAATAAAAACTCAATTTAAACACATAATTACTAATTAAGTTCCTTTATTAATACTAACCTACAAAGGTCAAAAAGTTCATTATTATGGAGCAACACATAACGATGTGCTTGAGCTAATGACATGTCATCGAGCTCAACACTCACAATCTTTCCCATTATCTGTCCACCAGAGGAAAACCTGTATTCATCCAGAAAATTTACAGTATCATTGTTCCTTTGGGGGTGGTTGAATCTTGTCTCTACACCTTTTAAGTATTGGGAGCAATATGTTAGACACTCTTCCCCATTGTACCCTTCAGCAATTGACCCCTCGTGTCGACTTCTATTACGTACATAAGATTTCAAGCGCACAAAATACCTTGCAAAGCCAAAATATTAAAGATAAATTAAGTAGCCAATATATAACCAAAAAAAAAAAACAAAGTGCACAAAATAGCTTTGAACATCTAACCTCTCAACAGGATACATCCACCTGTAGTGTACGGGACCCCCAAGTCTAGCCTCGGAGGCTAAGTGAATGATAAGATGAACCATAATGGTAAAGAAACCCGGGGGGAATATTTTCTCCAAATGGTGGAGTGTCAAAGCAACACGTGACTCCAATAAGTCAAGCTCATGGGGATCAAGGGCTTTAGAGCATAAAGCTTTGAAAAATGATGATAACTCAGACACAACTGTTACAACATATCTAGGCAAATATGCTCTTAAGGAAATCTGAAGGATTTCTTGCATCAATATGTGACCGTCATGACTCTTTAAGTTTAACAGCTTACGATCCTTTAGGTTGACACATCTCGAAATGTTTGATGTATACCCATTAGGAACTTTAAGATTTGCCAAAACTGTCAAGAAATTCTGCTTCTCCTTCGTGGACATAGTGTAGCATGCTGGAGGCAAATGATCGTTTCAATTAGGAAGAACAACTAAATGGAGGTCTTTCCTAATACCAATTTCCTCAAGATCGCGGTGTGCCTTCTTATTATCTTTAGTCTTACCATCTATATTCAATATTGTTCCAATCAAATTATCACATACATTCTTCTCTATATGCATCACATCTAAATTTTGACGCAATAGATTGTCTTTCCAATATGGTAACTCAAAAAAAATACTTCTTTCTTTCCACAACATATCTACAACTCCTTCATCCATGGGAATATCCTCATTATCAACATTTTCAAGGAAATCATCCACACCCTCAAAAAGGTTATCAACTTCATCCACTAGCACTTGCCCCGTAGAGGTACCAAAATCCTATCTTGCCCTCTTCTTAGAAGGCTTCGAGGTTTTACCATAGCTATAGTTGCCACCCTCTAGTTGTCTTAAAACATCGTTCCCAGATGGTGGAACAGGAGCAGATCCCAACTCTATGGTGTCATCAAACTGATCCTTTTAAAAATGAAACTCATGGTTTTCTGCTAACCATCAATGATGACCCATATAGCAAAACTTTCCCCCATGCTTTAACCATATAGAATGCATAGATTCCCCACAACATGGACAAGCAACCCGCCCTTTGGTGCTCCAACCAGATAAGTTTGCATAGGCTGGAAAATCATTAATGGTCCAAAAAAGAGAAGCGTGCAGCTTAAAGCTTTGATTGGTGGACGCATCAAACGCATCAACACCATCCCATAATTGTTTCAACTCTTCAACTAGAGGCTGCAAAAAGATATCAATATCATTACTGGGGCTTTTCTCACCAGGAATAACCATTGAAAGGAGGAAGGATGTTTGCTTCCTGCAAAGCCACGGTGGCAAGTTGTATGGGACCAAAAGAACGGGCCATGTGCTATAAGTTGAACTCATTGTTCGAAAGGGATTGAACCTGTCACTAGCTAAGCCAAGCCTAACACTCCGAGGATCAGCTGCAAAATCGAGATACAAAGTATCAAATTCATTCCAGGCTAATCCATCCGCCAGGTGTCTTAAAATCCCATCCTTTGTTCGATCTTTATCATGGCATCTCATTAACGAAGCCATTTTAGATGACATATATATCCTCTTCAATCTCAGTATTAGCGAAAAATAACACAATACTTTAGCTGGATTTTTCTTTTTAGATTGACCATCCATCTCATTTAACGGATCTTTATCGTCAGCATTATTTTTAACCCACCGCGGCACACTACACGCATGACAAAATTCATCATTCACATGCTCACCCCAATACAGTGTGCAGTCATTAGGACAAACATGAATCTTCTCATAGCCCAGACCCAATCCTTTGATAATCTTCATGGCTTCATAATAATTTGATGGCAATGGAGCACACATCGGAAATGCCATGTTGATAAACTCAAGCAACATAGTAAGAGATTTACCAGACCACCCATTCAAACATTTGAGATGTAGTAGATATAACATGAAACTTAACTTTTTGAAATTTTGACAACCTGGATAAAGTTTATTATCATAATCTTTCATCAAATTGCGATACTGAGTCGTCTCATCAATGGCAGAACGAACTGGGTGTTAGATGTGTGAAAGATCACCACAATTATTGAACTCAAACCCACCATGAGCCTGTTGCTCTTCACATGCTCATTCGAAGATCCTACTACGATTCCTTAACTTAATGGTTCATTGTTTGGGTTTTCACAAGTTACCTCGAAGGCACCTCGGAGCAAACCCAACACGTCATATCGTCTCAGGAAGCCAACTGGAACACTAGTGGGTTGTAAAATAGTGTGAGTGTGGTCTATACGAGAGACTTTCTCTCCATGAAAAACCCACTCAGTGTAACCTGGACTAAACCCATTATACAATAGATGCTCCTGAACACTTTCTGGTTCGAATGAATAACAGTTACCACATCTCCTACATGGACAAACAATACTACCACGACCACAAGCTTTCTGACATGCAAATATAATGAAGTTTGCAACACCATCCATATAGGCTTTACTCGACCTCGGTTTATCTATCCAACTTTTATTCATTTTAAGATGAAGCCAATAGACTTTCCTAAAACAAAGTTAAGAAACTCAGAATTAAAATATTTTTGACAAACTAAGGCATAATCACAAATTGATAACAACAAATTGATAATCACAGGTTAGTACTCCATATATTACAATTGGTCCCATTCGAACGTGAGTCTTTATTTGTTCTATTGACTTCTCTTTAAACAAAGAGAAATAACTTATATATATATATATATATATGAAATCGAACAAATAGCCCAAGTTGTGAGGATCTAACCTACAGGGATCTTGTAATCCCTGTCAAGTTAGAATCAATTCTATCAAAGAAATCACAAGGATCTATCATCAATGATTCAAGATCTGATAAAAATAAGTAGGTTCAAAGAACGAATATCAAATTTGTCCATAAATACAGTGTTGCCTGGGAAAACGACTAAATTCTTCATTGTCATTTCCCCATCACCATCACCATAACCAAAACAGTTATTTTACCATCCACAAGTTCTCGTAAAATTAACACTACCCAAAATGAGAGATTCATTTAATAACAAAAAGAAAACAAAGAAGCAAAAGCAATCATCAAACTCTGAAGCACTCAGTCAAGAAACCTACAAAATGTGAAGGCCAGGTAGAAGAAGTTGATTTATTTAACAAAAGAATTGTATTGGAGTATTATATTTTCATTTGTATGCAAGTCTTTATCATATATATATATGATACAAGCAAATACCATATATTAATATATATAAAAGTATGTATGAAGTGATAAAAAGAAAAATGGTTCAATATAGATCAACTTTGTTAAATTCCAAAAGATTACAAAGCACATAGGCATCACAAGAATTGGATGACAAGAGAAGAAAGCCTAAACAAATCTCTATAACCAAACTGTACTTTTTTATTCCCTTTATTCCTTATCCTAGAATTCATGGCATGCACATACAAAAGTTTACAAAGAAAAAAGAAGAATCTTCTGACCTGTAAGAGTACTTTGAAGATCAGCTACGAATTAACCTGCCCAAACTTGTGCTGTTTACGAGATTGAGAAGAAGAGAAGCAACAGTAAAGCAAAAAAAAGAAGTCTTTCAATGGAAATGAACAACAGCTCCAAAACTTCAGGCACAACTTTGTTTGATAAAGAAACACCTTGCTTTCACATTCTCCATCAGTATATACTGCAAAAAAAGAAAGTCATAAAATAAAAATTGAGGAAGAATTTAAGGTTCTCTCTCTTTCACAGACACACAGAAACCGAAGTGTTTATTGCATCTGGGGTTTGAGGCATGCCAAACAAATCTCAGTGCCTTAGCCAATGCCATTAAAGTTTTGTGAATGATAGATGCCTCAAACAGGTTCAGCAATGCAGAGTATTTATAAATACATATTTACATATAAAAATCTAATTCTTTAGTATTTATATTTATAAATGCCTCTAGAATCATCTGGGATGATCAAATTAAAAAATAATAATACGTACATAGTAGGTGCAGAACAATGAAACCTTAAAGTCAATGGAGTAAAAAAATGATCCAAATAGGGAGAATGGTAAATAAGTTGAACAATGTAATGCCTATTCTGGGAAAAATACAAGCGCAGGAGCACCATTGGCAGATTATCTCTGACTCTACTTAGTTCCAATTGGTAACACAGAACCACGACTTTGTTAAATTATGTCATTGCAGAACTTACAGGTATATTTTTCTCGAAAGGCGCTGAATAGAAATGCTGATCGATGCTTGAAGCTCCCTTTAAGAACCTTTAAGTAACAAAATTAGAAGATCTTGTTCAAGTACACACCCAAAAAATGTCAAACTTTAAAAAATGAAAAGAAGTCAGAGCATTAACAAAAACGTTATGGTGTACATTATAAATCTATCTACAATATTGATGGAACATTCTCAGTGTATTTGCCACTGTTTCCTCCAGCCACTATGATAATGATTCAAGAAGGATCTATGCAAGTGGCTCAAAGAGACTGAAACAAGAAGTAATTGCGGTTGCAAGTCACAACTTACTGAAAAGAACCCTAAACTGATCCTCATCGCACCTATTTTTCTGGAATTGGTAAACAACTAAATTGTTTATAATGTTAAACTAAAAAATAAAATTAGGTAAACTGTGTCATAAGCACAGAGTATATAAGGCTTCCAATTCATGATAAAAATCCACGGACCAAAGTAAACGTTTTTCCTTCACTATTTTCCTAATCTTCTTTCCTTCATATTTGATGCAGTGTGTTTTTTACGAAAGAAATTAATAACAATTTTTCAATTTCACCAAATTTGTATCGCCTGGTAAATAACTACTCCACTATGGATGTTGGTGATCATGTCTTATGCATAAAGCACTTGCAACATAACTAATACAATAAGAGGTTACCATACTTCTCAACTACTGAGAATCCCTATTGAAGAGACAAAGGCAACACTCCAACAGCACTGCAAACTGCAACAGAAATTTAATTACCAACTAAACAAAAAATTGACCAGAAAGTCCTTGCAGAAGAAGAAGGAAAAACATACCACTATACCGGCCACCAACCGAATCCCAAAATGCAAATGAATTATTAGGATCAATGCCAAACTTTTCTACAAAAGAGAAAAGAAAAGAAAAGAAAAAGATAAAATGGACCTATATAGCACTGATACAGAGTAATGCTTGAATACTAGCAATCCTTGAAAAGAAAAAGCCACTAGGGTCACTTCTAGAGCACTGATACAGAGTAATCTCCACTAAAAATTGAGGGCCTTTTATAAGTGAAGTTTAATTGCCTTAAGCGAATTTAAACAATGATGTCCATTTATTTAGAAGAAAGTCAACATATTAGCAATGCTTGAATATTCATAATTTTGAGAACAAGTCCATGGAACCAATGACGCCGGGCAGAATAGCGATTATTCTGCAGGCTAGTCGAACAGATCGTTCACAGGGAGTAACACAAGAAAAACCCTAAAAAACAATGCAGAGAAACAGCTCTGATGTTTATTTAAAATTATGCAAATTCAATAATAATGTTTACAAAACCCTAAGACCTTATTTATGAGGTTGAAACAAAATAGAAAAAAATAAATTAAGACTGAAATTAAAATAATTAAAATAAAAAAGTTTTCTAAAAACATTAAACTACCAATTTAAGGGCCTAAACGTCATTTTTTGACTTAAAAATGTTGAGGGTGATTATATAATAATCTGGTTTTGTTCATTGGCCCGTTTTCAATCAGACTAGGGTCTTTTGGGCCTGATCTGAGCCCGTGGCCTGTTCTAGGCAGTCCACCTGTCAGTTCTGCGCTGATCTGCCAACTCTGCATCATCTGACTTGGATCCTCCTGCGTCAACCAACCAGCCAAAATCTTGATGTGTTCCCTTCTGTTAGCAAGGCTTCCAACTGCAATGGTGTTAACTTGCTTGACGTACCTAGAAAGTTTGATCAGACAGAAGATAAAAGAAACATTTTTGAGTTTATCACATCATATAACAATTCAATCTTTGAATTTAAAATTTCAATGTGATCAATGACAGTCAAACCCATCTTCATTTCTTACCTAGTCCTCTATAGGTGGGTTGCTGCGTTGCAATATATATCACTGCGAAAAAAGGATATCACAGTAATAACTGCATTAAAATCAAAATGATCATAACTGCTAATATACAAGCAAATTGAGATAGACACGTATCCACTACAGAATTTCAATGCGCATTGCCTAATAGAGATACTAGAAAAACTGGACATATTGAAATTGTATACTGAAAAAGTGAAAAGCACAACCATACTAACGGCGGTTGATTCTTAATTTGTCAACAAATACCTATTATTCTGGAGTATAAATTAGTTATTACCAAATAGCACCTGTATATATGAGGTGACGGACAAGCACGGCTTGGGGCTATAGAAGCACGCACCTTAAGTTGAACTGGAGCCAGAGAGACGGACAAGCACGGCGCGATGCGGCAATGGAGGAAGCCATAGAGAGAGAGAGAGAGAAAAAAAATATTAGGAAAAGTACGGCGCGACAATGGACAAAGAGAGGGAGAGAAAATTTTAGGCAAAGCACGGAGCGGTAAGGAACAGCATGAATATGTGAAATTTAATATTATGAAAGTAAAATATACCGGCACTTATAAGCGCTGGTATATGTTACTTTCATATTTCGGCACTTCAAAGCGCTGGAATATGAAATGGGTTTCGAGCATATTCTGATGCTTAAAAGCGCCTCTATATGCTCGAAACCCATTTCATATTCCGGTGCTTTGAAGCGTCGAAATATGAAAGTAAAATATACCGGCACTTGTAAGCGCTGATATATGTTACTTTCATATTTCGGCGCTTTTCATATTTCGGCGCTTTAAAGCGCCGGAATATGAAATGGGTTTCGAACATATAGTGGCGCTTTTAAGCGCTGGAATATGCTCGAAACCCATTTCATATTCTAGTACTTTGAAGCGCCGAAATATGAAAGTAACATATACCAAGCGCCGCTATACCGACACTTAAAAGCGTCGTTATATGAATATTGCGGCGCTTTAACGAAGTGCCACCAAGAAAGCGCCGGCGGTTAATAATTGCGGTACTTTTGTCAAGCGCTAGAAATAAAGCGCCGGCAATTGTCACTTGTCTTGTAGTGATAGATTGAAATAGTATGATAAAATAACACACATATATTTTGTTATAACTTTTTTTATCTTGCCAAAATTATGAATCAGGTATAGATTTAAACATTAATTTATCACATAACCAAGGGGCTAACATATAAATATTTGGATTTACATACCTGACGAGATCGTTTATAGCCTGCGAGATGAAAATTGATAACAAATTAATAAACAACATAATGATTTTGTTGACCCTTATTTGATTTTAATTATGACAAAAAAATGTTTTAACTATGCCGATAGTTTTACGTAAGTGTTTTTAACTGCATCTAAGCATCCAACTCAACGACAAGATGCATTACAAGATTAAGGAAAAAGATATCATACTTGAGAGATACTCGAAAGAAGACCAAAGATCTAGAATAGGTTCTAAGGTAGTTAAGATCTATAAATCTCTATTTACAAGTATTTAACTTTTCTTTATGACTCATTTTTAAACAAAAAATTTTGACAAAAACAGATTTGACTAAAAAAAAACCTTTGAAAATAGAAAAATTCTGGTTCAGGACATTCAGTCAACTGAATGCTTTGATTCAGTCGACTGAAATTCAGTCGATTAAATGAAGACATTCAGTCAACTGAATGAAGGACATAAAGTTTCTTTATTCATTCAGTCGACTGAATAAACCATACAGCCGACTGAATAAAATACCAGACATTAAGTACACGATTTCGACAGCATTTCCTCTTAGTCTTCCAAGTACACGACTTAAATTCAGAGCCATATCCTAAGGAAGATATGCCTGAATTTAGTGCGTACCCAAAGAATAATGAGAGTTGCAGTCGAAATCTAGTCGAAACAAAGCAAGCTATGACTACAAATTGAAAAATCAATCACGCATTCTTGAACAATCCACTCTAGAAAATCCAATGATTATTTGAACACGAGCACTTTCTTTACAAACATATTAAATGATAAGAAATCAGAGCATTTGTGTCGCTTAATAATTATTGGACGAACATTCTAAGGTAAGATGCAATGCATGGATGTATTCATTATATGCCATGATGGATGTATAGCAAGCACATTTATAAGTATAGTATGCACATTTATGGTCAGCCATTTATTCTGTGTCATTTTCACTATTAGCTTATGTATTAATAATTTAGAATATGCATCGTAAAGTTTAAACTTGCTTAAACTTGAACTTTATCACTTTTCAATAAACTAAGTTTGGTTTTAGAGCTTTTTATCTTTCTTAAACTTGAACTCTACTACTTTTCACTCTCTTTCTCTAAATACTAGGCTCATCAATTATCTTCTCACAAATCTCAATTCAACTTGTAAGTATAAACTAGATATATAGCATATTCATTAATTGACATTAACTGTAGTTATAAAAAAAATACTAAAACTAACTAATTTTATCAAAGTTATCAATCTTTTTTTTTACTTTTTTTTCTCTCTCTAGGCTCTATGTTTCTAATCTAATTTCAAGCGTCATAATTAGGCTACTTAATTATCAAAGCTCTTAATCTATAACATTTTCGAATTGAATTGATTTCGTTAGTTACGTTTTAATTATATTATTATATGATGATTTTCCCATTCAATTAAATTTTACTCAATTAATTAATTTTTCCATACTATGTATGGAACAAGTAAGCACCTGTATATATTACAGAAATATCACCTAAGAAAACTTAGGGAGCATTTACATTTTCTAATTAGGTATAAGTAAACCATTACATTATTTAACTGAAAAAATTTTAAAATAAGTTTATTATATTGACGGTATTAATTTTTTCCAAGTATACAATTGATTCAGAATGTGGGGGTCTCTCTTGTATATCATTGGAAATTTCATTAATTGAAGTAGATGATATTTGAGTAATATTTCACATGCACGTATCTATTAATTAGAACTAAAAAGAATTACTAAGTATTTTTTTCAAGGGCAATAACATGATCAATTCCATTTCCAAGATATCATATCATTAGAACTTAAGAACAAGGCCCAAAATCTGGAATTAAATTATGTTTTCAAAACCAAACACAATCAAAACATTTGAAAACAGAAAACAAAAAAACAAAAAAAGTTGCAACCCACTTAACGGAAACTAAGCAACATATATATAAATTTTTTTGAAAAAACATAAATAAATTAAATTAACAAAACAAGTTTGAGAGGAATTCCATTAGAGAGGACGCGACAACCCGCTTAACAGAACCTAAACAACATATATATCAAAATAAAAAAATTAAATAAACAAAATTAACAAAACAAGTTAGAGAGGACTTATAGAGATGCGAGAAAATTGCTGACAAAAAACAAAAAAAAAATCCAACCTACCAAACGGAACCTAACCAACATATATATCAAAACTAAAAAAATAAAAAGATAAATTAACAAAACATAAGTAACATAATAAACAAGAGAGTAGAGAGAAAAGAAACTTACAATTTCTGGTAGAGAGAGAAAGTGGTGAAGAGGAAAAAAATGAAAATTTTAGAAATGAAGGAAATATGATAGAGAGAGAGAAAGTGAAAGTAATTTGAAGGAGAAAAATGAAGAAATGTCTTGTGGCTGCAAAGGGAAAGGAAACAAAAGATAAGAGGAATGGAGGAGTGTTGATGCGCGATATCTAGGGTTATATTATCACTGTGGGATTTAGTTCCCTTCGTGATAATATAAATTCCCTAGGTGATAGTAGTTATTGTTTTTAATAATAAATTTTAAATAAATTTTATATTCATTTATCAACACCGAGGCATTTAAATCCCTTGGTAATAATATATTTCAATTTAAAGAAACCAAAAAATATTTTTAAAGTTTTTCACTAACTTAATATAGAGTGTGAAAATATTATCACCGTCCCTCAGTTATAATATTTCAAACCATCATCGACGGACACATGGCCCTCAGTGATATCCGTCATTGAAAACACTTATCACCGAGGGACACATCTCCCTCGATGATAAGTAGTTTTCTTGAAATGAATTAACTATATCCAAATCCAGATCCTGTAACGCAGCAGAGAACTCATCCTTTATGGGGGAATCACAGTGGATGTCGATATCGTCGAAGGAGAAGGTGCATCGGCGATGAGTCTCGTATGGTGTGATGGCGCAAAGGATGGGCAGATGATGGATAAGGAAGAGGGCACTGTGGCGGATGGATCTAAGGAAGTTGGAGTGGTGGTGGTGGCGATGACAGTCGGCGTATGAGGGATGAAGAAGAGTTCGACAAGGTGGTTTCGGAGGGAGAGGATGAAGAAGGATGGGCAGTAGTGGTATAAGTGGGGTTTGGTGATGAGAGGGTATTTGTGAGATTTCAATAATTTACTAAGGTTATTTTTATCCAAAATACATCTGAATGGTATTAAGACTCAATTTTAGATTTGATTCGGTCAGACCCTTTAAGTGCCATTAAGTGGTAAAAAACAAACGAATTTAATAGCATCACATCTAATCAATTCAGATGTGGTATCATTAAGTGGTCTAAACAAACACAACCTAAATCATCAAAACCATATAGGGAGATACAAGGGGATGACCAGGGATCGATCTTGTTGAGGAAGGGATGGGGTTAGGTTGGCCACTACATGGACAGCTGTTGCAATTAGGTGTGGCGGTTTTTGGTGGTTGAAGCAAAGAATTAAGAGAAAGAAAGAGAAAAATAAGTAAAATGAGAGATATCAAGGTTACTTTGATTAAGGTAAAAAAAAGAAGAAAAATAAAAATTCAAAAAATCTTATATAAAAAAGGGCATTTTCAAGTCTAAAAAAATTTATGGTTGATGTGTTATGTTTTTTGATCAACGTGGATGATAACTTTAACCATACCCATCAGGTACCTACAAAATTTGACCTTGATGGAGAGGGTTTGTAAACCATTTTTTTTTTAATAGGTCCAGTGCGAGTGAAAAATTAAAATACTCATAAGTGTGGGACAGGTGTGGGGAGAATGGTATATGACCCAATGGATACTCATATATATATATATACACACACACACACACACACATATATGTGTATATATGTGTGTAACGACCCATCCCGGGTTAGCCACCCCGAAACGATGTCATCACATTTTGAGAATCCCAGCACAACACATATATGAAACAATAAAAATAAAAATCACCAAAAGAACTTTAAATCAATCCGATCTTTAACCATTCTATACAACATAAATGCATGAAGATTTACAAATAAATTTTTCATTTTATTTTCTCATTAGTCTGAGGATGATGACACGTACGCGGCTTACAGAAATCATTCCTTCTGAACCTCAGTTTATAAAACTATTTGTCAAGCCTGCCACCTAAAATCATTGTACAATGAGGGGTGAGCTTCACAAGCTCAGTGAATTAAATTTACTAGAAATACTCATTAGTATAAACAGTCTTTTAATATCTTAATCAATTTATAACTCATACTATTGATGCTAGTTCTCTACTATCACTACAACTGTCATAATATCCATTCTCTAACAATCTCTTCTTCTTAATTTTTGGTTCACCTTGGGTCCATCAATTATCTCATAACTATCTTGTAATGGGGTTCACATCATAAAGTCTACCATTTAGATAAGTCTTGTCACCATAACTGTCTCTTTCTATGAGACTCAATCATCTATAATTAAATTCACAATAATATAGCACATCTCAGCATTTCAATAATCTTATCATCATAGCTGTCTCTTTTTATGAGACTCAACCATCTATAATTAAATTCACAACAATATACCACATCTCAGCATTTCAATAATCTTTTCATATGAGACTCAACCATCTATAATTAAATTCACAACAATATACCACATCTCAGCATTTCAATAATCTTTTCATCATAACTGTCTCTTTCTGTGAGACTCAACCATCTATAATTAAATTCACAACAATATACCACTTCTCAGCATTTCAATAATCTTTTCATCATAACTATCTCTTTCTATGAGACTCAATCATCTATAATTATATTCACGATGATACATCACACCTCAGCATTTCAATAATATTTTCATCATAACTGTCTCTTTCTGTGAGACTCAATCATCTATAATTATATTCACGATGATACATCACACCTCAACATTTCAATAATGCAGCAATAATTAAAACAGATGCAAATGCATGAATGATTATGATGGGAACGTCTTCCCACCTGTCGATAGGTTGTTATTATCTTAGATTGGCCCCTTCCCGGTTCTTTACTTTGCAACTTGTCCAAGTTGCCACGGAAATTTTCTCAGCATATACCGGCTGGCACGGTGTCCCTTTTATTTCCAGCATATACCGGCTGTCATGGTTATTTCATTAGACCGGCTGCCTTCCCGGTTCTTTTATTTTCATTAGACCGGCTGTCTTCCCGGTTCTTTTCTTTCTCATTTAATGCATATATATATATATATATATATATATGAGTAATGATATGAAATATGCATATAAACAGCAATATAAAAACAATATATAAATTCAAAACACTTAAATTGGCTATCTTGATTATTCTAAAAAATTCCTCTCTATTCCAAATCACATCAAATAATCCATTAAAGCTTGTCAAGATCCACTAAATTTTATCTTAAATCACATCAAATCCTCCATCAAAACTTGTCAAGATCCACTAAATTTCATCTCAAATCACATCAACTCATCTAGCAAAACTTATCAAGATTCACTAAAATTCATCTCATCATAATTCGTATTGAAACATCAATATAACTCATCAAGAATTTATTTATCGCTTTTATTCTCAAATAAACTTATGATTTCCAAAAATATCATTTCTCACCAAAAAATATTTCTACATGTCCAAATTTCGTATCATACCTATAAATCAATTTTTCATCTATTATCCACGCATACATCAATAATTTATTTTAATATTATCACTAGATATTTCATTTTTATTTAAACTACTTAATGTAAATCCAACTCACCACGTAGCACTTAAAGCTACCCATGGATCACCTTCTTGCCTTTCTCGGTTCTTCTCCGAAATTTCCCTCATTGTAGATTGTCAATACCTGACATAATATTTGTATTAAATTTCTAATTATTTCTTCATTTCATCATAAACCACACACTTTGAAAATCTCACTTTAATTTCCTGGAACTTTCATAAATGCTAAAATTTTTAAAATAAACCTTACCTTATTACTTTCTGTTATTCTGATGGCTTCCTGTAATGCTCTATAAAATATTCCCAAAAATCCCTTTAAAATTTAGTTCTTTTAGCATTTCTTTGAACTCCCAAGTGTTTTAAGGAAACAGATGAATTACATGAAACTAAAGGAAGTTTCATCACGTAATTGGTCTGACCTATTGTACATATTTATATAGGAGAGTCTGGGCTGAAAACTTGAGCAGCTCTTTCCTTCAATGGTCTCCACGTTTTGAGATAAGGCATGATAATTGCCTTACTTCTATTTGAAACATAATAATTACCCTTATCTTTTCTTTCCACAATTTAAGACAAAATGAGATGATTGTCTTCTCTTGGCAGCCACTTGCTGCTGCCACGATTTTTACTGTTCACTTTTTGACTTTTAGACTTTTTGAACTTTTTTTTTTCTTTTTTGCTTTTCAATCTTTGTCTCCCTCAATTCTCATTAAGCCTTCTGGGATTTTAACTTTTTGTCATATTTATTAAAATACACATTTACCCTTATTTTAAAAATACGAGTATTACAATGTGTGTGTGTGTGTGTGTGTGTGTGTGTATATATATATATATATATCTAATTAGGAGAGAATATTATTTTATTTGTTTTAACTTAGCTATTTTATAATTTTTAGGATGTAATTGTTGGACACGTGAAATATAATGACTAGATGTCAAATCCCCATTTGTGACGACCATCCATGGTAGATGAGCCTTATCAAATAGTTTTTTTTTCTAACGGAAAAAAATACTGTTGCAGAATAGTATTGTCACGACTGAATGAGTGATGAAAAATTTGCCACTGATACTTTACTCATCTTTGCGTAAAAATAAAAAAAAATATTAAATTAATATTATCTGCAACAAAATTTCCGTCATAGTTACGCACAAAATTTCAGTCGCAGATATTATTATTATTATTTTTTCTTGTTTTTCTGAGTATGGAATCGGAAGATGAATGGCTCTCCAAGAAAGAAGACTACCTTATCTTAGGACCTTATGGACATTCGTGAATTTTGTGAAGAAGCAAAGAATATATATATATATATATATATATATATATATATTAATTTATTTTTATTAATGTTATATCTTATACATAATATTCGACATTTTTTTCAAAAAGTAAAATAAATTAGGTCTAAAAAATGTATAAAATACAATTACATTCACTAGTAATCACAATTTAGTCTAAGTTTTTTTTTTAAAAAAAATATTATTATCATGAAACACCCTTGTATTTTGCCTTGTGTTTTAATATTCTTTTTACATTTTAAATTCAATCAATTTACACCCTACATACATTATAGAGAGGTTTCCAATAGACTATTCTGATCAAAATTCGGACCAAATTAGAATCGGTGCACACATGCTGGATAAAAATTCAGACCTACACCGAGGTATTGACGGTGATTCTCAAATATCGCATAATAGAATGTGATACGATGAGATAAAATGCAATAGAAACAAAGACACAGGGAACAGGTTAACTACTCTTAACGGTCAAAGCGAACCCTTTCATTCTGACATTCTGAATTCTTTAATTCGGAATGAATCAAATCTCCCCAAGTAGGATTCGAACCTACGACCAGTCAGTTAACAGCCAACTCTTTATTTGAATGCGAAAAACAATTCTGGTAGTATTTTCTCAAAGTTGTCTGTGAATTACAGATTGAGGAGTTAGAAATTGTGAGGTAGTTTGAAGAAAATGAGAGAGAAGAGATTTGCAGGAGAAAATAAGAAAGGTCAGAGTTATCTTTTGGCATTAAAATGAGGCATACATATGGACTACATGTGTGCACTGATTTTAACTTGGCTGAAATTTTGATCACACCTATTCGATATTCCCTTATAATGCAGAGTGTAAATTGATTGAATTTAGAAGGTATAAGGAACACTAAAAAATAAGGCAAAATGTAAAGATGTTTTGTGATAATCACCTTTAAAAAATGACAAACTCCTTCCATCCATAACGAAACTAACACAAAATTAGGAAAGACAATTTTTATCCATCATGTGTCTAACAGATATCTCGCATCTTAATTTTACATTTTAATTCATTCGTTCTTAGCTTTAAAACTGTCGGCCCCTAGTTTCATTCTCTTTCTTGGAAGAATATAAAGCCTATTCTTAAATATTTGAACGCTGAAGAACTTAGTTTTTCGCATCTAATTGACCTGTGTGATAAAAGTTTTCATGTCCAACAATTTTATTTTCTTTTTCTTTTTTTTGGTTTCACTAGAGCAATATAGAGATCATGTTACGTAGCTCCCAGAGAAAAAATGGAGGCGAAAAATGGGTGGACCGAACCGAGTACGTGTTAGGTGCAATGAGTGATGGGCCAATGGACGCAGATAAAAAATACTCGTTTTTTAATGAGTCCATTATTTCATGTTCGTGTTCGACGCATTAAAAAATGGGCGAATCCACGAGTATCCATTAAAATTGACTGGTCCATTTCTTATCATATTATTTTTTTATCCCTCTTAAATATTCTTATACTTCCTATCTCTCTCAAGTTTTTTCTGTTTCTGAACTTGTTTCCATTATAGCTGGGGGAGGGGTTGAGTTTCCAACAAAAACCATAAACTATTATAAATAAAATGAGAAAGGTAGAACATAACAGGCAGTTTTCGTGTTACACACTAATTGAGACCAATGATAAGATGATAAGATAATAGTTTGTAAGTAATAGTATTATAATTAATATGCAAATATAAGTATAGACATCGGAAAAGCCATGGACGAAGAGAAAGAAAAATTAGCGGGCTCATTAATGTTCCTAAAAAATGGGCATCTAAGGAGCTTTGGTTGAGAAGGCGAAGAATTCTCGTTTAGGCCACTAAAAAAATAATCTGTTCTTGTTGCAATGCCGTCATACTTAATCCATTGTGCATGTTTAACGGGTAAACCCGACTTTATCAAGATTTTCGTAAGTCTGATCGATCAGGTACATGTCATTTTCTAACGAGTCTTAAAATCTAAGTCCATATCCACATTTTAGTGGGTACAGACCAACAATTAGACGGGTACAAGCCTTGTTTCCCACCACTAGAGAAAATCTTGGAGCATTTAAGTTACCGCACCAGCTTAAAAGAATCTTTAACTTTTGCTTTATGTTAACTAAGGCACAGGTTCAACACTTTAAATGTAACTGACACATTAACTAAAATTTTTAGAGAGAAAATCATTTTTCAAAAGCTTTAAACTAAATTATAGAAATTAACAAATATGAGAGATTTAATTGTATTTTATCTTTCAGAAATCCATGCTTAAAACTAGTAGGTAAATGGAACATTTATTTAAATTATTTTCTTAAAATGATTCATTAGAGACTTGAATATATTATACAATCCTCTTCATTAAACTTCGATTTGAGTTTAGGTATTGTATGATTGATTTCTCCAATATTTATTTCTTTTGTAGGAATTTTAGGTCTTTTCTCAATGACTCTCCACAAATTATAGTATTGTCCTTCGACAAAGATTTTCATTCTATTTTTCCAATAATTATAATTTGAGCCTTTGAACAACGAGGTATAGTATAGGAATGACCTTCGGTATAGCAATTTGAAGCCATCGGATCAACTCAAGGATTTTAAGCCTAAAATTGAGTATGTCGCTTTGATACCAATTGTAGACCAAGGTACAAACCCAAAAAGGGGGAGAGTGAATTCAATTTTAAATTTTTTTAAAAAAATTAACACACAAGATTTTAACAATTTAATCAAGAAAGGCACACAACAAATAAAATGCTTGAAATTAAAGGAGTAAAGGAAGAAAATATGTAAACTCCGTTTAATAGTGGTTTGACAATATCGGAATCTTTCTGACCCAACATTCACTCTCTTTAAGGAACCTCCTTGAAGCAATCCACTAATTATAGTCAAGCAATTTCACAGGTGTTGCACAAACTTTACAAGCACTCTCTTCCACAAGGAAGTATTTAATCCTAAATACTCTAAGAGTTACACCAACTCTTTCTCTTTACAATGATTGATATTAAATGTGAAAGGAAAGAAGAGAGATAGCAATGAATGCTTTACAAGATGAAGGTTATCTCAATTTCAAGAATAAAACTTAAACAATGGCTCACAATAAATTTTCTAAGACTTTTGAGAGTATTAATATTGGAAATCACCTTGACAAGATGCCCAGGTAGTGATCTTCCAAACACCCAAGTCTAGAATGACTTGTAGAAAGAAATACAGCAATCAAAGACAAGAACAGAAAATGGAAGAAAGACAGAAGACAAGCAATTTGTTATCGAGATTCGGTAATGTGCCTACGTCCTCGTGAGTTCCTCCGAACTCTCTGCACTAAATCAATGGTTCTTTACAAATACAACAACCCTCTCCAAGAAGCTCAAGTTCTTGAAGAAACCAAGAAGAGAAGAAAGGAAAAAGATAAGAACTAACAATGCTCTCTATCTAATCTAGACTTCTTTCTCTTTACAACCAGCCTCACTACAATGAGTCCCTCTTGTGTTTATGTCTCTCACACAATTCTCTCTTATATTACAATTGATCTCAAAGTATGTCATAAACTTGTGTTGTTCTCTTATGAGTTGTCTTGAAAATATGAGGCTAGGAAACCCCTTTTATTGCCACCCACTTCTTGGTCATTCTTGAGATTCAATCTCCACCCTTAGATCTTGATTACCACTTAAATTTGGCCCTCCATCAATCCTAAGTGGTGCTGTGTGTTTTAACCTTGCACCCACGCACCTAAGAGGGGGTTAAAGCATGTTGTCCATGTGTGCTTTGTTATGCCTAGCGCCTAGGCACTCAACAGGAGGCGCCATGGCGCTGAGCAGGGCACACTTGCAGCCCATTCTGGAAGGCGTGGCGCTAGTGGGGAGAGGTGTGGCATTGGTGTAGGTCAGGAGGCCTCCATTCTATGCGCCTAGGCGCTGGGGAAGGAGCACCATGGCTCACACTAATGTTGCCCTTCACCAGCAGTGCGCACACTTTTTCCTGCTTGTGTGCTGAAGTGCGCACACTAGTGCGTCTACCCTTACCTTGCTCCAAAGTGATGCACACATATGTTGTGCATTCTTTTAACTTTCTGTACTTTAATATTCCAACCTTGGTTTATACTTTAACCATCTTTGAACCATGTTTAGACATGTTTAAACCTTAGATAAATACCAACAATCTCTACCTTTGTCTAAGTGTTTAAACCCGAACCATTTTTGTAGAGAGCTTCGGGATCCAAACTCATCTTGAGTCATCAATTAACCAACTCCAATCCTAAGTAGTCTAAGGCAATGATTGAAATTACTTAGAGGTAGAATTTTAGTACCCAAATCCATAGGATTTTCTTCCGTGGCTACCTTGTCCACATGGATGCATCCTTTCGTAATATTTTCCCGAATGAAATGATACCGAACATCCATGTGCTTTGTCCTCTCGTGGAACACCGGATTCTTACACAAATGCAATGCACTTTGACTATCCGAAAACACCACAACCTACTCCTCTAGTACCTTCAACTCTTCCAACAACCCTTTGCACAACATAGCTTCCTTAATGGCCTCCGTAGCCTCTATGTATTCAGCCTCGGTTGTGGAGAGTGCTACCACTGGCTGCAACTGAGCCTTACAACTTACACAACATCCATTTAAGTTGAAGAAGTATGAGGTAATTGATCTCCTTTTATCCCGATCTGCTCCATAGTCTGAATCCACAAAACCCTCAAGGCAGATGGACTTACCTCTCTTCTCATAAACCAGCCCTACTTCTGGGCTTCCCTTCAAGTACCTCAACAACCACTTCATCCCAAGCCAACGCTCCTTTCTAGGATTACTCATAAACCTACTGAGAACACTCATTGCAAGAGCAATGTCAGGTCTAGTTCTTACCATGGTGAACATAACAAAACCAACTGTACTAGAGTAAGGGACTTTCTCCATTTCCTTCTTCTCCGCCTCCGATCTTGGACATTGATCGCTGGAGAACTTGAAATGACCAGCAAGGGGAACCTTTACTGGTTTACTATCTTCTATAGAGAATTTAGATATCATCTTCTCTATGCAAGAAGTTTGAGAGATCTTCAATCTGTTTCTTTCTCTTTCCTGGATGATACACATCCCAAGGATCTTCTGTACTTGGCCAAGATCCTTCATCTCAAACTCCTCACTGAGTTGAGCCTTCAATTTCCTTATCCTCTCCATACTGCTCCCAACCAGCAACATGTCATCAACATAGATGAGGATGATCACTACTTTCTCAACCTTCTGCCCCTTATAGTATAAGCACGAATCATAGTAGCTCCTCATGAAACCCAAGCTGATTATAAAGGAATCAAACCTATTATTCCATTGCCGAGGTGATTGCTTCAAGCCATAGAAAGATTTCTTCAATTTGCACACCAACTCTCCCTGCCTTCCTTCCTCATAGCCTTCGGGTTACCTCATGAAAATGGTCTCATCGAGCTCTCCATGTAAGAACACTGTCTTCACATCCATTTGCTTGATTTCCCAATCAAATTGGACCACCAATGCTAACACTATCCGTATCATCTTGTACTTCACAACTGGTGAAAAGATTTCTGTGAAATCTATCCCTTCTTTTTGTGTGAATCCCTTCACCACAAGCCTAGCTTTATACCGAACTTCATCCCCTGGAGTATTCCCTTATTTGATCTTGTAGAGCCATCTACAATCCACAACTCTCTGTTTTTCAGGTTTGGGCACCAACTCCTAAGAATTGTTCTTCATCAAAGAATCCATTTCTTCCTCCATAGCCAGCTGCCACTTTGACGAATCCTTACACTCCATGGCTTCCATGTAAGTTTCTGGTTTAACCTCTCCTTCTATCCAAGGAGCTGCTACATTAGCATCCGCAAACCCATATCTCAAAAGTGGTCTAACCACCCTCATTCCCCGGTCTCTTGTGAGCTGGTAATCATTCTGACTTGCTGCATCAACCTCTTCTTGTTCAGCCTCTTCTTGATTTTCTTGAGCTCGACCTTCATCCAAGGGCTCTACCTGGTCCGAACCTCTTGCCTCCTCTGCTCTACCTAAACCGAGTTCTCCTTGATGCGATTCTCCACAACTTCCAGACTGGTTTGCTCACTAACCCCTATAGGGTTAGTTTTCTCCAAGTAAGGAAATAATAATTCATTAAAAATAACATCCCTACTTATAATCAGTTTCATGCCTTTTTTTCTAAGGACCACAACCTATATCCCTTAACCCCATCACCATATCCTAGAAATACACATTTTCTAGATCTAGGGCTAAGTTTATCCTCCTTTTGATGTGCATATGCAGCATACCCAAAAGTCCTAAGGTTGTTTAATTCAGGGGGTTTTCCACTCCACATCTCCATGGGAGTCTTAAGCTCTAAAGCTCTAGAGGGTGATCGATTTACCAAGTATGCAGCTATAGCCACAGCTTCTCCCCAAAAATATTTTGGTAAACCTGATCCTACTAGCATGCACCTAACCTTTTCCATAAGGGTTCTACTTATCCTCTCAGCAACTCCATTTTGCTGAGGTGTTTTTACAACCATTCTATGCCTTCGAATGCCATTTAATTCATAGAATTTATCAAAATCATTATTGCAAAATTCTAAGCCATTATCAGTTCGTAAAGCCTTAACTACCCTACCTGTTTGAGTTTCCAGCAACTTCTTCCACACAACAAATTTATTCAAGACATCAGATTTATTCCTAAGCAAATAAACCCACACTCTTCTTGAATAATCATCAATTAAAGACAGAAAGTAAAAGTTACCTCCCTGTGTTTGTGTTCTTGCTGGTCCCCAAAGGTCCGAATGGATGTAGTCAAGAATCCCTTTAGACTTGTGCCCTCAGGTGTTGAAGCTAACCCAGTGTTACTTCCCAAGAATGCAAGTCTCACAAAAATCCAGTTTCTCTACTTTGTCTCCTCCAAGTAGACCATCCTTGCTAAGAACTTGCAGGCCTTTTTTCGCTTATGTGTCCCAAGCGAGTGTGCCAAAGGGCTGCCTTGTCCATCTCAGCCATCAAGCTTGCTGCTTGATAATTGATTTCTGTCTCTCTGATCATCTCATAGAGTCCATCATTTCTTGCTGCCTTGATCACTACCAAAGATCCCTTGGCCACCTTGATCTTTCCTCCCTCTACTTTGCATGTATACCCCATGGAATCCAGCTGCCCCAATGAGATCAAATTTCTCTTCAAATCTGGAAGATACCTCACATTTCGCAGCAGTCTTGTGACTCCATCAAACATCCTTAATTAAATGTCTCCAATCCCTCTAACTTGGCAAGAATTGTTATTCCCCAAAAAGACCCTTCCATCACTGATCTCCTTGAAATTCTTAAACCATTCCTTGTGAAGGCATATGTGATAAGTGCACCCAGAATCAAGAATCCACTTTTTGTTGCCTTGCCTCCTGCTCACATTTGAGCACATAACAAGAACATCATCTTGTTGTTCTCCTTTGGCAACTGAAGCCTCTCTATTGTTGGTATGGCTTCTCCTCTCATCCCACATCCTCTTCTTGCAATCTTTCTTGAAATTGCCCTCCTTGTTGCAATAGAAGCATCTCCTTCCTCCTCCAAGTCTTGTCTTGGAATGAGATCTCCCATGGTTCTGCCCTCTACCTCTTGATTTCTCCCGGTAGTTGCCATGGTTGCTACTGCCATTCCAAGTTGCTGGCCTTCCTCTTATGAACAGACCATCTCCACTTGATGTATCCTTCATCTTGGCTTTGAAATCATGTGCCTTTATGGCATTGATCACAATCTCCTTTGTTAAAGTGTCCCTTCCATACTCAATAGCATTAATCAAATTATCAAAGCAATTAGGAAGAGAATTTAACAAGATAATAGCCAATTGTTCATCTGGAAAAATAATGCTATAGCTATTCAAATCTTGAACTAACTTATTAAAGACATTAAGATTATCTTGCAACTCTTTACTAGGGTCCATTTTAAAAGCAAAGATTCTTTTAAGAAGATAAATCTTGTTAGGGAGAGTTTTGGTAAGAAACAACTCATCTAATTTCTTCCATATGACAGCTGGATCTTTCGAGTCTCCGCACTCCCTTGTGACGCTATCCGACATGTGCAAGAAAATGGTACTGTAAGCCATCTTCTTCATCTCAGTCCGCTAGTCCTCCGTGATACTTGCTGGAAAAGCATCATCTTCTCCAATAGTCAAGTCCACTTTCTGTTGCATTAGAACTGCCTTGATCTTTCGCTTCCAAAGGGCAAAGTCTCCCTTTCCATCAAACTTCTCAACATAGAAATTTGAAGCCATCTTTGCAGACAAAATCCCTGATTTATGCACTACCCACAAATGATTTCTTCAACCTTAAGAACACAGATTGAAGATGGATCTTAACACCATTCTCGAATCACCCTCAAGAACACGATCAAATCTTGATCTTTACACCGTTCTTGAATCACTCAAGAAGTTGATCTTTGATTCTTGGAGTCTTGCCTTCGTCACCTTCTTGTTCTTGCTCCGATACCCAACTGTGCAGCTCTGATACCACTATTGGAAATCACCTTGACAAGATGCCCAGGTGGTGATCTTCTAAACACCCAAGTCTAGAATGACTTGTAGAAAGAAATACAGCAATCAAAGACCAGAATAGAAAATGGAAGAAAAAAAGGAGACAAGCAATTTGTTATCAAGGTTTGGCAATGTGCTTACATCCCTGTGAGTTCCTCTGAACTCTCTGCACTAAATCAATGATTCTTTACAAATACAGCAACCCTCTCCAAGAAGCTCAAGTTCTTGAAGAAACCAAGAAGAGAAGAAAGGAAGAAGATAAGAACTAAAAATGCTCTCTATCTAATCTAGACTTCTCTCTCTTTACAACCAGCCTCACTACAATGAGTCCCTCTTGTATTTATGTCTCTTACACAATTCTCTCTTGTATTACAATTAATCTTAAAGTATGTCACAAACTTGCGTTGTTCTCTTGAGTTGTCTTGAAAATATGAGGCTAGGAAACCTCTTTTATAGCCACCCACTTCTTGGTCATTCTTGAGATTCAATCTCCACCCTTAGATCTTGATTACCACTTAACCTTGGCCCTCATCAATCCTAAGTGGTGCTGTGCATTTTAGCCTTGCACCCATGCACCTAAGAGGGGGTTAAAGCATGCTGTCCATGTGTGCTTTGTTATGCCTAGCGCCTAGGTGCTCAACAGGGGGCGCCATGGCGCTGAGCAGGGCACACTTGCAGCCCATTCTGGAAGGCATGGCGCTGGTGGGGAGAGGTGTGGTGCTGGTGCGGGTCAGGGGGCCTCTATTCTATGTGCCTAGGCACTGAGGAAGGAGCACCATGGCGCACATTGATGTTGCCTTTCACCAGAGTGCGCACACCTTTTCCTACTTGTGTGCTGAAGTGCGCACACTAGTGCACCTACCCTTACCTTGCTCCAAAGTGATGCACACACTTTTTATAGCCTTGGTCTTATATGGTCATTAGACACTGATTTGATAGGTTTGGAGCATTAAATGCTCAAGTCCCAATCTTAACTAGTCATATTTTCGAATTACCAGTCAATTGGGTCCTTATACCAGTCGCCTAGGTCATGTGAGAAAATCTAGTTTTTGGGCTTAAGACAAGTACTAGTCGACTGGGTCAAGGAGCGTAACCTATTGTCCCTTTTACCTGTCGATTAGTTCAGAGACTTAGTCGGCTGGGTTGACCCAAAACATAGTTTTTATTATTAAAAGTAGTTTTTTTTTTACTTAAACACATTTTTCAGATTATTTTTGTGAAAGCATTTTGTAATCAAAGTAAGCCACAGTTAAGCTAGGTAACTGAAAATAAAGATTTACAACATGAATCAATTACCTTATAACCTATTCTAGATCTTCTGTTTTCTTTTGGTAATTATACTTGTCGTAGTCTTACGTCTTGTTTCTGTATTGAATGCTTTTGCCGCTTAAACACTTAGATAAAACTGTTAGTGCAATTTAAGTATTCTTTTGTCATAATTAAAATAAAATACGGGTCAACAAAACTACAACTCTAATACTACTTGTTGGGATTTTACCTCTAAAATCTACCAACTCAAATTTTATGGAAAAACACAACTACAACAGTTAAATAAGCAAATAAAAAAAGAGCAAGAACACTAAGAACTAATGTGGTTCGACAACTTCTTTGCCTATATCCACCAACAAACCAACTGCTTTATTAATCTTCAATTACAACTTTAAGAAGAGCAAAGTTGTCAAACTCTCACCCCAAAGTCCCAATACAACAAAAGTTCTTATTCTAACTCTAGTTGTAAGTGTCCTCTTTACTTGACAACCCTGAACTCTAATACACCCAAAGCTCTCCTCATCCTAGCTCTATAGTAAACCCCTCCAGTTTACAACGTATATGAGAATTATGAGGGTATCTCAAACCTTCTCTGGGGACCCCTTTATATAGAAAATATTTTCCTAATAGTAGAATATTTTCCTAATACTATTAGCAGGATAACAACAACAAAGAAAAGGTAATTTAGTTAATATGATGATTTAAGTTCATTAATTATTTAGTTAATTTGTGAATGAATTTTTTTTTCTTTTTATTTTCCAATGGATGTAGCTAGAGGAAGGAGATGGAGTTAAGAAGAAGAGGTAATTTTTTTTTCCAATGTCAAATTATAAGGACCACTAGTGTAATTTATTTCTTTTTTATTTGATGATGTGGCACAAAATACCTTATTTTAATAAATAAGATTAAAACAGCCCTATTTAGAATTAAAATTTTTGAAAAGGAAAACATGATATATAGATGTGAAAGATATGATCCTAGTGGCGATCAAATGATTGAAGAAATACAAAAAGAAGTTGAAAAATCACATGGTCTCTGACAGTGGTTAAGGATGAGAGCAAAGGCAGTGGCATTGATGGTGGATGAGGGGTTTTTCTTTTGTTGAAGTGATACTTGTGTAGACTTAGAAATACAGCAATATGGAGGGATAGTTTTGTCTTTTCAATTTTTCATTTGCAAATTCTATCAAGCTTACTCAATTCTATTAGAATTCATTTGAAAATAAATTCTATACTTTTATTGTTAAACCAAACATAAAGTTAGTTCATTTCCAATTGAATTTTACATCTAATTAGCAAATCAAACACAATAACCTATAGAATTCAACACAAAAACAATGATATTCATTTATACAAAACAAGTTGTAAGTCAAATCCATTCGATTATCTTTGTTTTCTCAAGCTTTTATCCAATCAAAATGATCAAAATCATAGATTGAGGCTGATCCTTAACAAAGATGAGAGAAAAAAAATAGCCTGTAGTTTGAGTTTTCATAGTCTATCTCCCAAATCTAAGGGTCCCACCAATATTACTCTGAGCTACAAAAGCAACAGATCCTGCTTGTCTCTAACTCTGTATTACAGTTCCTTGTGACATAGAATGCCTCCTATGGGGTAATCTTCCACCCTGCACACTCATACTACTACAACCTTTGGGCTCCTCAAATCTAGACCTCTTCACTTCCTACCTCAAAATTCTATCACATCCTTCTCAATTTGAAGTGCTATATTCGCCAACCTAACATAATTCATATGCCTCATGTAAGATAATTTCGATCTAATCTCAAAATATAGTCCATCTAGGAACTTCTTACACTTCTTCTCCTTTATGTCTACCATTTTTGATACAAAGCTTGTCAATGCCACAAATCTGTTATCATACTGAGCCACAGTCACATAATAAATGAAACCTATCTTTTGTTGGGCTATGAAAGTATATGAGCAATATTTATAAATAAATAAAAAGTCTTCTTAAATTTACTCTAACTTAAGGGTCTATCAACATATGCACTTATCCTGGGAAAAGTATCCTCCCACCACTATAAAACTTCTCCTTCTAACTCAAGCGAAGCAAATGCGACCTTCTGCCTGTTAGTCACTGGTAAAATACCAAATAATCTCTATACATGTTTCACCCATAGCTCAGGCTCAAAAGGATTCATAGATCCTCTAAACAACAAAACATTCAATTTAATATATCTAACAAATCAATCTCCCTACATCTCATTCATAAACTCACCTTTCTCCTTTTGGACATCTACCATTATTGGATTTACAACAACTTTAGGCACTGTTCTAGCCTGTTCATCAACTCTATGCTATAGACTATCATCTCTATGATTTATTACATTTATTTTCTCAAGAGCATGAACAAGAGCTTCTCTTAGCTCATCTCTTTCAACTCCAGATTCTCTCACACCCCTATTAGTATCAATTATACTATCAATAGGTTCTCTTCTAGGAACTACAGACTCAGGCTCAACCTCTATCTCATAAATCACATCAAATCATCAATCATAGCTTGTCAAGATTCACTAAATTTCCTCTCCTCATAAATCATATCAAATCATCAACCATAACTCGTCAATGATTTCATTTATCACCTTTATTATTAAATCGACTCATTATTTTAATAATATTACTTCTCATACCTATCAACCAATTTATATCTACCACCAAATCATAAGTTAATAATTTATTCAAAAATTATCACTATATATGTCATATTTATCTAGATTAATTAAAGTAAATCTAACTCTCCACGTAGCACTTAGAGCTACCCGTGGATCACCTCCTTGCCTTTCCTGCTTCTCTCAGCAATTTCTTCTGGTTGCTAATCATCAACACCTGACATAATATTTATATTAAAATTTCTAATTTATTCTTCAATTCTTCCATAATTCACATCCTTTGAAAATTTCCACTTTGAATTTCGGGAATTTCATGCATGCTAAATTTCAAAAATAAACTTCATGTTATTACCTTCTGTTTTTCTTAGAGCTTCTCGTGTCTCTCTATAAAATTCTCCCGTAAACTCTTCAAAATTTTGCTCTTTCAACCTTTCTTTCGGTTCCCAAGTGTTTAAAGAAAAAGAGTAATTTAAATCATAGTTGAAGGAAAACCAAACAGGATTTGGTAAGTAATAAAGTAAATTGCGCTATATATATAAGCAAAAAAATTTGCAACTCAGCAACTCCTCCCCAAAATGCTCCACGTAGAGGCCTTGCTGCCTTACATGCGGCTTGGCCTCATTTCTCTTGGCAATCGGTGTTGTCACCTGTTGCCAATTTTTTTTTTTCTTTCTTCTTTACAACTCATATATTTTTTTTGAATTGTTTTATAAAAATTTAACCTTTCACATTTATATATATATATATATATATATATATATATTATTTTAACTCTATGTCATATTTATGAAAGTATTTCTTTACCCTTACTTTACAAATACAGGTATTACAATTCTACCCACCTTACAAAAATTTCATCTATGAAATTTCCTTACCTAATTCATGAAAGAGTTGGAGCTATTCCTTCCTCATTCTTGCTTCATGCTCCCACGTGACTTCTTTGATATCTTTGTTCTGCCATAATATTTGAATTAGAGGAATGACTTTATTGCGAAAGACTTGTTCTTTTCTGTCTAGAATTCTGACCAATACTTGTATAAAAGTCAAATCTTCCTAAAGTTCTATCGCCTGATTCGAGATACTATAGGATTAATCGTGTAAGCATTTTCTCAACAGTGACATATGAAACACATTATGTAATTACTTTAACTCTGGAGGCAAATCCAATCGATATGCTACTGGCCCAATTCTCTCAATCACCTCATATGGCCCCACAAATCTCGGGCTCAACTTTCCCTTCTTTTTAAAATCCACCTACTCAAATTTTAGGGAAAAACACAACTACAACAATTAAATAAGTAAATAAAAAAAAAGCAAAAACACCAAGAATTAATGTGGTTCGGTAACTTTTTTGCCTACATCTACCAACAAACCAACTGCTTTATTAATCTTCAATTACAACTTTAGGAAGAGTAAAGTTGTCAAACTCTCACTCCAAAGTCCCAATACAACAAAAGTTCTTATTCTAACTCTAGTTGTAAGTGCCCTCTTTATTTGACAACCCTAAACCCTAATACACCCAAAGCTCTCGTCATCCTAGCTCTATAGTAAACCCATCCAGTTTACAATGTATATGAGAATTACGAGTATGTCTCAAACCTTCTCTAGGACCCCCTTTATATAGAGAATATTTTCCTAATTGTAGAATATTTTTCTAATACTATTAGGAGGATAACAACAACAAAGAAGGGGTAATTTAGTTAATGTGATGATTTAAGTTCATTAATTATTTAGTTAATTTGCTGAATGAATTTTTTTCTTTTTATTTTCCAATGGATGTTGCTAGAGGAAGGAGATGGAGTTAAGAAGAAGGGCTAATTTATTTTTCCAATGTCAAATTATAAGGACCACTAGTGTAATTTATTTTTTTTATTTGATGATGTGGCACAAAATACCTTATTTTAATAAATAAGATTAAAACAATCCTATTTAGAATTAAGATTTTTAAAAGGGAAAACGTGAAACAAATATGTGAAAGATATGATCCCAATAGCCAATAATTGACTGAAGAAATACAAAAAGAAGTTGAGAAATCACCTGATCTCTGACAGTGGTTGAGGATGAGAGGAAAAGCAGTGGTGTTAACGGTGGATGAGGGTTTTTCTTTTGTTGAAGTGAGAGACTTGTGTAGACTTAAAAATACAACCGTAATAAAGAGGAATATTTTTGTCTTTTCAATTTAAAAAAAGTTTATGCATAAAATTTATTTATAAATTTTATCAAACTTATTGGATTCTACTATAATTTATTTAAAAATAAATCTTATACATTTGAAAAAAAATAGTCCGTAGTTTTTGAGTTTTCAAACTTTCAATTTTGGGAGTAGGTGCAGTAGACAACCGTTTGGCCGGTTAGATGCTCATTTCTTTTTCTAAACCAACGTCTAGATGTTTTGAAGAGAATCTAAGGGCTACCACTAATTATCACGTGTAAAACTTGTTTATTTTCTGTAGGCAAGAGGATAAAGGAGACAGCTGTGCATGGGTCCTACTAATAAAAGTCCAACTCACTCCATTGGTAATAATCAAACAAAAGGAAAAACGGAAAAGTGTCGGGGTCCCACAAAAGGTCTTTATTTGATATTCATAACACATTATTTTCTGCATGTGAATGTTCAGAAAGGACGAAAGCCAAAGCAATAAGTGGCTTGAATTCATTGAAGCTCTGTGATATTTTCTGTCTTGTCGGATTGAAATGAAATGATAAAAGAGCTGTCATACAAAGAGAAATGAATATGAGAAAAGAGTCGTCAACTTTGGAGACGTATCTTGTCCTTAGATGATAAAGGTTTTATACAATTAATTCCATATATAGTATCACTTATCATTTGATTGTGATGATTGAGTATATTACTATTATTATTATTAAAATTGATATTTTAATATATAAATACTAAAATCAATTAAATGAAAGAAGACATTCAAATAGTTTAATAGTTTTCATATACTTTTATTGATAATTTTAATATATAAAATTATTTTTGTAACTTATCAAATAAATATATCAATTAGGTTGATAATATTTTTAGTATAATTTTGATCAAATATTAAATAATTTTTAATTTTATAATATTTTTTATTTTAAATCAATTTTAAATCTCTATAACAAAATCAAAAGGTAAATGGATCAAACAAACATTTATACAATTGGTCAAATTCCCCGACACATATCTCCACTTAATTAAAAATATATATTAAAACCCTAAGCAACAAAATAAAAGAAACAATAAGATTAGACACATTAAGGTGGTATTTGGTTTTTTAGTATTAAGTACTGAATATTGAACGAGCATATGAATAGTATTGAATCAATAAGAGGCGGTGTCAAAATGTTGAATGAGAATATGAACTGATTGAAAAATCACTTGGTCTCTGACAGTGGTTGAGAATGAGAGCAAAGGTAGTGGCGTTATGTAACGATCCATCCCGGGTTGGTTATCCTCGAAACAGTGTCATCACATTTTGAGAATCCCAACACGATACATATATGCAAATAAAAATATATATTCTAACAGAACTTTCCTTTATAACATTCTGTTATTAATATACAACATAAAATATATGAATATTTACAAATAAATTTTTCATTTTATTTTCTCATTAGTCTGAGGATGATGACATGCACGTGGCTTACAGAAAATGTTTTCGCCTGTCTTTTAGCCCATCAGCCTAATTGTCCTTTCTATTACCTTAAATCATTGTACAATAAGGAATGAGCTTCACAAACTCAGTGAATTAAATTTACTAAAAGTATTCCAAATTCTATAAATAATCTTTTAATATTTAATCATTTATTTTTCGTATAACCTGATGACAGCTTTCTACTATCAATATCTTCTTCTTAATCATTGGTCCACTTTAAGACCATCAATTATCTCATAATTACTTCGTAATGATGTTGACATCATAAAGTCTATCATTTAAATAAGTTTTCTCACTATAACTGTCTCTTTTTATGAGACTCGGCTATCATTCACAATACAATACCACATCTCAGTTTTTTAATAATTTTATCATCATAGTTATGTTTTTTTATGAGACTCAGCCATCATTCACAACACTATACCACATCTCAGCTTTTCGATAATTTTATCATCATAGCTGTCTCTTTTTATAAGACTCAGCCATCATTCACAACACTATACCACATCTCACCTTTTCAATAATTTTATCATCATAGTTGTCTCTTTTTATGAGACTCAATCTATAATTTAATTCACAATTAATACATCACACATTAGTGTTTCAATAATGCAAGCAATAATTAAAACAGCTACAATGCAATGAATGCATATGATGGGAACGTCTTCCCACCTGTCGACAGATTGTTATTATTTTAGATCAGCTGCCCTCCCGGTTCTTTCTTTCTCATTTAGACCGGCTGTCTTCCCGATTCTTTTAGCTCTTCCCGGTTGTCACGGGATTCATTTTCAGTATATACCAGTTGGCACGGTTTTTCAATTAGATCGGCTGCCTTCCCGTTCTTTCATTTTCGTTTAGTGCATATGCATATGAGCAATGATATAAAATATACCTCTGAATAGTAATATAAAAACAACATAAATTCAACCCACTTAATTGACAATTCTAATTATTCTCAAATTTATATATAAAAATTCCAATAAATTTCTCTCATCCCAACACATCAATCATCCAGTAAAGCTTGTCAAGGTCCACTAAATTTCATCCCAAATCATACTAATTCATCCATAAAAATTTGTTAAGATCCACTAAAATTCATCTCATCATAATTCGTATTAAAGCCTCAATATATCTCATAAATAATTTATTTATTGCTTTTATTCTCAAATAAACTTATGACCTCCAAAAATATCATTTCTCACCAAAAATATTTCTACGTGTCCAAATTTCTTATCATACCTATAAATCAATTTTTCATCTATTACTCAAGCATACCTCAGTAATTTATTTTAATATTATCACTAAATATTTCATTTTTTTAGACTACTTAAAATAAATTCAACTCACAATGTAGCTTTTAAAGCTACCCGTGAATCACCTTCTTACATTTCCTATTTCTCTCAAAAATTCTCCCAGTTATAAATCGTCAACACCTGACATCATATTTGTGTAAATTTTTTAATTTATTCTTCAATTTGATAAAAACCACACACTTGAAAAATTCTCACTTTTACTTTCTAAAAATTTCATATATACTAAAAATTTAAAAATAAAAACTATACTATTACTTTTTAATATTGATAGCTTTTTATGATTCTTTATAAAATTTCACAAAAAATTTCATTAAAATTTTACTCTTTCAGTATTTTTTTTAAGTCCCCAATTACTTTGAAAAATCAAGAATTTGAAAAAAATTGAACACTGAACGATTACAACCTATACATATATATGCCAATTTACTTCAACCGGTTCCACCAAATTTTTTTTCAACCCTTTAAAAAGTCTCCACGTTTCAAAAACGTGGAGAACTCTCTCTCATATAAATTTACTTGGCAGCAAGGCTAACCACCTGCTGCCGACATATTTTTTTTTTTTAGTATTCATCATTTTTTATTATTCACTTTTTTTACTATTTATCATTTTATACTATTTATATTTTTTTTAATTCAATTTTTTTTCTTCTTCTGATTTCACATTTACGTGAGATTTTTTTTTTAAATGATATCTATATCTCAAATTTTTCTTAATAATGTTCACGTCTCAAAATCTTTTTAATGATATCCACGTCTTAATTTTTTTTAAAAAATTATTTTATTTAATATTAAATTATTTATATAAAATATAATTTTAATTTCATATTATATTTATTAATTAACTTATTTATCCTTGCTTTACGAATACAGGTATTACACGTTAACAGTGAACGAAGGTTTTTCTTTTGTTGAAGTAAGACTTGTGTAGACTTAGAAATACAGCAAAAGAGATAAATAGTTTTGTCTTTTCAATTTAATAAAAGTTCATGTGTAAAATTCATTTGTAAATTCTATCAAGTTTATTCAATTATTTATATTTTTATCATTAAACTAAATATAAAATCAATTTATTTTTAATTAAATTTTATATTTAATTAACAAATTAAACATAATAACATATAAAATTTAATATCAAAACAATAAAATTAATTTATTCCAAACAAGTTGCAAATCAAATCCATTCGATTATCTTTGATTTCTCAAACTTTTGTCCAATCAAAATTATAAAAATCATAGATCGAGACTTCAAACTTTCAATTTTGGGAGTAGGTGCAGTAGACAACCGTTTGAGCCGGTTAGATGCTCATTTCTTTTTCTAAACCAACGTCTAGATCTTTTCAAGAGAATCTAAGGGCTACCACTCGTTATCCTGTGTAAAACTTGTTTATTTTCTGTAGGCAGAGGACAAAAGAGACAGCTGTGCATGGGTCCTACTAACAAAAGTTCTTACCTAAATACGACCAGTTGTATTCAATTTTTTTTTTTTAGATCTTTTGAAGAGAATCTAAGGGCGACCACTCGTTATCCTGTGTAAAACTTGTTTATTTTCTGTAGGCAGAGGACAAAAGAGACAGCTGTGCATGGGTCCTACTAACAAAAGTTCTTACCTAAATACGACCAATTGTATTCAATTTTTTTTTTTTTATGTTAAATCAGAGATTGTTACTATTGAAGTGTATTTAGACTTTTAGAGTGTTAGATTGTGAAAGTTTTATAATTTTGTTTTTTTAAGTTGTAATTGAAAATTAATAAATTAATAAAATTTGTTGACAGATGTAAGTAAATAGGTTGCAAAATCATATTAAAATATTTTTTTTATTTTAACTTTTCAGTTATTTCAATTTGGAAGATAGAAAATATCACTATTTTTTTTTATTTTTCTATCAATCATAATTCGAAAGCTAAGAGCAATTAAAAATAAACAAAATGAAGGAACATCAAAGCATATACAACCTCACATTAGTCAGTAAAAATGCACCATGCAGATGTGAAATTAATTTTCTTTTTCAATTCTTCTGAATTACTACTTGACTTCCATAAAATTACTATTAAATTTTTATGAAATTGCGACTCTATTTCTAGATAAAAAAATTCCTGTTTTGCAATTTGTTTTAGATGTGGGTAGGAAAGTTCATTAAATAGTTAAAACAAATTAACCAATCATTTTGAATTGTTTTGAACCAAACATTTTACTTAAATGGTTAATCGGTGACAAAACAATTAATCAAATAGAGTTTGTCAGTTAATTAGTGACATGATTGATTTTGAGTTATTTTTATAAATTTTATAAACCGATTTATCAACTTAAAATTTCAAAAACATAAGATTACTGGTATATTTGTAAAAATAAAAAAGATTTATATAAAATTTCACCGGTAATATCATTTAAAATTTTAAAAACATAAGATTACATATATATTTGTAAAACTAAAAACGAGTTGTATAAAAAAAATTATTAGCAAGTTTAAAACTAATGTTTTAGATTTGTTCGAAATTTTATTGATTATTTAATTTTTTTTACTGGCAATATCATTTTTTGAATCTCATATATATGCTGTCATCATCAGTAAAATTTCTTAAAATTATCAATAAAATTTTAATAAATATAAAACTAATATTTTAAGGCCCGATCTAATTAAGTATTTTTTACCAAATAATAGCACTTAATCACGTTTAAAACTTGTTTATTTTCTGTAGGCAGAGGACAAAAGAGACAGCTGTGGATGCGTCCTACTAAAAGAAGTGTACGAATCGCAACATTTCCGTCTCTATTAAGGTTTGGTTTGGTAAAAATAAAAATTGGGAGAAAAAATATGGAGAAGAAAGAAAATAAAGAGGATTAAACGAGGAGAAGGTCTTTCATTTTTTATTTAGTAAAATGGAAGAAAATATAAGAGAAAAATGATTTAATTAATTTTTATACTTTAAATATAAGAGAAAAATAATCTAATGATAGAAAACGACGAATCAATGTTATTAATTATCTCAAAAACTAATGAAAAATGTTTCAATTAATTCTTTATACTTTAAATATTAAATAAAAAAAAAAGGTATTCTCAAGATTCAAATCATAATTTAAAATTTTAATACCATATTAAAAATAACTGAATTATCAATTATCTCAAAAAAAACAAAACATCGAGTTCCACCAAAGATCTTTATATGATATCCAGAACAATTATTTTCTGCATGTGAATCTTTAGTCATGTTCATAAAGGACGTAAACCAAAGCAATAACTGGCTTGAATTCAATGAAGCTATGATATTTTCGGTCTTGTAGGATTGAAATAAAGCTATGATATTTTCCCCAAAGGTCGCTTTTATAGTGGATAGATTGTAGTGGATTTCAATTCTTGGAAATGATCGCTTTCTATTGGTGTGATTTCTATTTATGCATGTAAAATATGGTTGTTATCGTATCTTTTTACAAGAGACATTTAGGTTCAGTTTTGAACTGATATAACTGAGTGTCTCTTCACAAGAGACACTTTAGTTCATCATTCAACTGTCATTTAACGTTTCGAAGATTTTAAATTCTCGTTAGGACAGTCGACTGTGTTCGAAAAATCACTTTCTAAACAATAAGGTATTAAGCTGACAATTGACTATCTAAACTCTTTATCCCTTTCTGAAAACTTACAGTCGATTGTCCATTTTCACAATTGACTGTCAAAACTTTCTGCCCGATTCCACAGTCGAATATCTTAAAGGACAATCGATTATCTTTTGAACCAAATTCGAATTTACTTTCCTTTTCTCTTTTTCCTTTGATTTTCTAAATCATCCTAACATTACAAAAAACTTAACATTTACTGACGGTCATAATCCGTTGATAAAGACACAAAAATCGTTGGTATAGACCATTTTGGGCTATACTAATAGTTTTGAAAAGTGTTGCAAGAACCAGCGTACTTGTAAGGATATACCGACAATTTTTGACCGTCGGAATAGACATGAGAGATTTATTTACAGTTTTCAGAACTGTCGGTATATGTGGTGAATCTACACCGACGGTCGTATAACCGTCACTATAGGTAGGTTTTACTAACGAATAAAAACCATTAGTATAGATCGTAAACCTATATTGACAGTTTTATAACCGTAACCATAGGTAGGATTTAATGACCAAAAAAATCCGTCGGTATAGCTCAAAGGTGTTTTACTTACGGTTTCTAAACCGTTGGTATAGCTCCTCAATATACCGATAGTTTTATAGGATTTACTGACAGTATGCATAAGTGCAAGATATGGGAAACATGGCAATCATAACTTTTGAGGCCTATCAACTTCCGTTGTTTGAGTTGAACACAACGAGAAATATTGGATGAGTATTCATCTGGAGTTTTTGTCTCCTTGAGAACCTTTAGAGAAACAACTTTTTATTTTGGAGTCATAGCATAACAAGCTTTAGGCATAACGTTTTTCCCAGTGATATGATGCTTTCTCAACTGAAGTACACTTCTTATACCCATATGTTCGAGGTCACACCGTGCATTAGTGTTATCCTTTGACTTTTCTTCTTGACCTAACAACGTACCAATAACATTATCACAAACATTCTTTTCTATGTGCATCACATCAAGATTGTGACGCAATAGATGATACTCCCACTAAGGCAAAGTGAAAAAAATGCTCTTCTTCTTCTAAAGCCCCTCATCATAATCATTACTACCATCTCCAAGGCTCTCAAATTGCCTCAACACTTCAGTCCCTAATAATGGTTTAGGTGCACATCTATGTTCTTCAGTTCCATTAAACGAATGCTTATCAATTTGAAAGTTATGGTTAGGTTTTAACCATCTTCGATGACACATGTAACAATGTTTTCTACTATGATGCAAATAGAAAGATGAGGTGTTAAAGCCACAATGAGGACATGCATATCTACCCTTATTACTCCACCCAGACAAGTTGGCTATGCAGAAAAGTCATTAATAGTCCACATCAATGCCACATGCATATGAAAACTTTGATTTGCTGAAGCATCAAAAGTCTCAATGCCAACTTCCCACAACTCTTTCAATTCATTTATTAAAGGTTGCATGTATACATCAAGATTATTACCAGGGCCTTTTGGATCAGGAACCAACAATGAGTGTATGAAATTAGGTTGCTTCATGCACATCCATGGAGGCAAATTGTAAGGTATTAATATGACAGGCTAAGTGTAACGACCCATCTTGGGTTGGCCACCCCTGAGATGGTGTTGTCACATTTTGAAAATCCCAGCACAACACATATATGCAACAATAAAAATATACCAATTGCAATTATTTACATCAATCCTCAACCCTCAGCAGGGAAGATACATAATTCAAATCTCAATTGAACATTATATACAACATACTATGTATGAATATTTACAATTATTTTTTTTTTGTTTTCATTAGTCTGAGGATGTGGACCACGTGGTTTACAGAAAATAATTTAGTCTGAATCTCCGCTCACAATTCTATTTGCCATGCTTGCTACCTGAAATCATTGAATAATGAGGAGTGAGCTTCACAAGCTTAGTGAATTAAACTTACTAGAAGTATTCAATTTGTATAATTAGTCTTCCAATAATATTATTTCTCATAAAATAATTCTCTACACATCCATTATTCCTATCATACCAATCAACTAATTTTCATCTATCGCCAAATCATAAGTTAATGATTTATTCAAATACTATCACTATATATTTCATATTTATCTTGATTACTTAAAGTAAATCTAACTCACCACGTAGCACTTAGAGCTACTCGTGGATCACCTCCTTGCCTTTCCTGCTCCTTTCAGCAATTTTTCTCGGTTGCTGATCGTCAACACCTGACATAATATTTATATTAAATTTCTAATTTATTCTTCAATTCCTCCATAATTCATACCCTTTTAAAATTCCCACATTGAATTCTGGGAATTTCATGTATGCTAAATTTCAAAAATAAACTTCATGTTATTACTTTCTGTTTTTCTTAGAGCTTCCCGTGACTCTCTATAAAATTCTACTATAAACCATTTCAAAATTTTACTCTTCCAACCTTTCTTTTAGTCCCCAAATGTTTAAAGAAAGAGAGTAATTTAGATTTGAGGTTAAAGAAAACCAAAGAGGATTTGGTAAGTAATAAGTAAAATAAACTAAAACTATATATATATATATATATATATATATATATATATATATATATATATATATATTATCGGCACTGCTTTAAATGCTTTGCTGCTTAACATGCAGCCATTTCACATTTTTGAGGCAACACCTGGGCTTCTAGGTGTTGCACGCCATTTTTTTTTCTTTCTTTTTTACAAAACTTTTTTTTTCTTCTTTTTCTTTTTTCCTTTGTCTTCCTAGACTCTTCAATTTAATTTATTTTTTATTATTTTTAATTTATTTTTTCATTTTCTTTACACCACCATGCGTTCGTTTTTTTTAAGAATTATTTTATTCAATAATAAATCTTTCACACATATATATTATTTTAATTCCATGACATATTTATCAAATTACTTCTTTATCTTTACTTTACGAATGCGAGTATTACAATTCTACCTACCTTACAAAAATTTTGTCCCCAAAATTTCCTTACCTAATTCATGAAAGAGTTGGGGATATTCTTTCCTCATTCTTGCCTCACACTTCTAAGTAATTTCTTCAAAATCTTTGCTTCGCTAGAATACTTGAATCAAATGAATAACTTTATTACACAAAGCTTGTTATTTTCTATTTTAATTTCTCATCAGTACTTGTATAAAAGTCAAACCTTCCTTAATTTCTACAGTTTGACTCAAAATATTATGAGATTCATCATGTAAGCGCTTTTGCAAAAGTGAAACATGAAATACGTTATATAACTATTTCAATTTTTGGAGGCAAATCCAGGTTATTCATAACTAGCCCAACTTTCTCAATAACCTCATAGGGTCCCACATATTTCAGACTCAACTTTCTCTTCTTTTTAAACCTTAACACACCTTTCCATGAATATATTTTCACATACTCCCAATTATCAACCTGAAATTCAAGAGGTCTTATTCTATTCTCAGCATAGCTATTCGGTCTACTCTGTGCTGCTTTAAGGTTCACTTTAACCCGTTTGATTCTCTCAGTTGTTAACTCAATAATTTATGGACCAAATTTATTTTGCTTTCCCGCTTCTTCCCAACATATAGTTGTTCTATTCCTCCTACCATACAATCCATCAAATAGTGCCATTCCAATAATAGATTAATGTTGATTATTATAAGCAAATTCGATCGATGACAAGTAAGCATTCCAACTTAATGAGAAACTCATCATATATGCCCTCAACATTTCTTTTAATACTCTAATAACCCTTTCCGTCTGAGCATGAAAGTTATATTAAATTGTAACTGTGTACTTGTGGCTTTCTGAAAGCCTCTCCCAAACCAAGATATAAATCTAACATCTCTATTTGACACCATGCTCATTGGTACTCTATACAACCTCACAATCTCAGCTACATATAATTCAACCAACTTTTTAGGACTCTAGGTAGTTTTAATAGGAAGAAAGTGTTAAGACTTATCTATCTACTATAACCCATACAGCATAATGACCTCTCTGGGTATGGGAAAAACCAGAAACAAAATCCATGCTCACATTCTCCTATGGCCACTCAGGTACTAAAAGAGGTTGTAATAAATCTGCTGGATGTTTATTCTCAGACTTCACCTGTTGACAAATCAAACATCTAGAAATATGTTCTGTTACATCCTTGTTCATTCCTGACCACCAATAATTATGTCTCAACGTATTGTACATCTTATTATTACCCGGGTGCATAGAATATATAGAATCATGAGCCTCTCTTAGTATCTCCTTTCTCATCTCCACATCATTGGGAACACAAACTCTATACCCCAATACCACCATACCATATTCTCTGATTCTAACTCGATCGGCTTCCCACTCAATGCTTCTTGTCTAATCTTCTCTATCTCTTCATCTTTACCCTGCATCTGTAGTAAACGATCGATAATAGAAAATTGTACCACCATGTTTGCCATCAATACTCTTATATCATTAACACTCAACTGCATCCTCATTTTTCTTAATTCTATCATCGAGCTAGTATTATGACTCCCAATAGTAGCTAATCTCCCTGTCGTCTTTCTACTCAATGCATTAAATACTATATTAGCCTTTCCTGGATGATAATGAATTGTACATTCATAATCACTAATCAACTCCATCTATTTCCTTTGCCTCAAATTCAACTCTTTCTGGGTAGGTAAATGCATCAAACTTTTATGATAAGTAAAAATTTCACAATTGGCTTCATACAGATGATGTCTCCAAATCTTCAAAGCAAAAACTATGGCAGCCAATTTTGAATTATGGGTAGGGTAATCTCTCTCATTATTCCTCAATTGCCTAGAAGTATATGCCATTATCTTCCTATGTTGCATCAACACACATCCCAACTCTTGATGGGATGTGTCACTATACACCACAAATCCTTCATCACCAGAAGGAAGCACCAATACTGAAAATGTAGTTAATTTCTCCTTTAGTAATTGAAAGCTTTTCTCACACTTCCCAGACCATACAAATCTCACATCCTTCCTGCTCAATCTAGGCAACAGTACTGCAATAATAGAAATTTTTTGGATAAATCATCTATAATAACCTACCAACCCCAAGAAGCTTCTGATATTAGTTACATTAGTTTGTCTTTCTTAACTCAACACTACCTCTACCTTCTATGGATCAATTGTTATACCATCTTCAGATATTATATGCCCTATGAAATTTATTTCATTTAGTCAAAATTTATATTTAGGAAATTATAGCATACAATCTCTCTCCTCAAAATCTCCAACACACTCTCTAATATTTCATATGTTCTTCCTCATTGTTAGAATATACCAAAATGTAATCAATAATTATAACCATAAATTTGTCAAGAAATAGTTTAAACACCTTATTCATCAAATCCATGAATGTTGCTAGAGCATTTGTCAACCCAAATGGCATTATAAGAAACTTATAACCATAACGTGTCCTAAAAGCAGTCTTAGGCATGTCTCCTTCCTTTATCCTTAACTGGTGATAACCTGATCTCAAGTTTATCTTAAAAAATATCCTCACTCTCCACAATAATTTAAACAATTTATTTATCCTAGGTAAAAGATATTTGTTCTTAATGGTTAACTTATTCGGCTGTTTGTAATCTATACACAACCTCATCGTTCTATCTTTCTTCTTTACAAACGATACAGGGACTTCTCATGGTGACACACTTGGTCAAATAAATTGTTTATCTAACAACTCTCGAAGCTGAACTTTCAATTCTCTCAACTCAGTAAGTGTCATTCTATAGGGTGCTATAGATATATGTGATGAACTTGGTATCACATCAATAGAGAATTTAATCTTCCTACTGGGAGGCAAACTAGACAACTCATCAAGAAATATATCAGAAAAATCTTTCACTACTAAGATTCCTTCCAACTCTCTACTATCATTTCTAAAATCCACCACATATATCAAATACCCCTCACATAATTTCATTGAACATTTACTAGTAGTCAGAGCAAAATAAGATAGTTCGAGAGTATTTTATGTTCTCTCTGAAACTAAATTTTTTTATCTATATCTTGAACACTACATTCTTTCTGGAACAATCAACCCAAGTGTAATACATTGACAACTAATTTATTCCCAAAATCAAATGAAATTTTATCATATTGAAAGGTAATAAATCAACTTCAAATTCTCTATCACCGATACGAATCACACAACCCTTGTAAACATTTATGATTATCACTCTATCTCTAGTGGGAACTTCAACAATAATATTATGCATCAATAGAATTCATAAATACATTGGATGCAAAAGAATGGGTTGCACTAGGATCAATTAATAATCTAGTAAATATATCAAGACTAGATATTGTACCCATAACAATATCAGGAGTAGTGTGGGCATCATGCTGATCAATGCCTAAATTATGCTCTCTCTGGACTGCATCCGGTTTCCTCTCCTTCTTTCAGTAACTGCTCATTTGCCTCTGCCCTGCATACTCCCTGATCCACCACCTCTCTCCACCTGTCTTCTTCCAACACCTCCAGCACTTATCTCAATAGATTTCCCTTTGGTGGTATACTTACTCCTCTACTCTAACTTTCAATTCCCATATACTGTCTTCCAAATCTAGGGGTCCCACCAACATTACTTTGAGCTATAGAAGCAACAGATCCTGCTTGCCTCTGGTTCTGTATTATAGTTCTCTGTAACAAGGAACACCCCTTCTTGGGTGGTCTCCCACCCTGTACACTTATACTACCACTACCTCTAGAACCTTCATGTCTATACCTCTTCAACCACTCTTTCTCTCCCCCTTACACTCTATCACATCTTTCTCAATCTGAAGTGTTATATCTACTAACCTGACATAATTCATATGCCTCATATAAGATAGTTTCGATTTAATCTCAAAATGTAGTTCATCTATGAACCTTTTACACTTTTTCTCTTCTAGTTCTACCATTTTCCCAACCTATGTGAATGGAGATCCCATGAAATAAGTTTAATGGGAACAAACAAGTTACAAAATATTTTAATATATGCACTATCGATTTCAAATCTCCCTCCTATGGTGTAGATAATGCTTATTGCCAAATATAGTGATGTTGGAAATATAAGTAATCTCTTAATGAATTCATAGCCTATATATGTGGTGTGTGACAATACACACTTGATGGGTTCACCTATGTAAGTGTAGAGGTATTGGTTGCCTTATATGAAAGTTAGAACTAAACTTTCTAAAGCACTAATGAAAATCCAAGCAGGGTGCAAGGCTATAAGCCACTAAACCGAGAACTCATTAAAAGAGAAATTTTGAGGTGTATGTATAGAATTGATGGTTTTCAAAATGGTGTTTGGTTCAAGACACCTTAGTCACCAATCACTTGTCAAACACTTTCTGTTAACACAAGGCATCAATTCAAATCCATAAGATATCAGTGGTTTTTACACCTCATTTAGGTCCATATTTATTTTCTTTTTCGTTAAAATTTAAATCATGTGGGGATTGTTGGAAAATTGCTTCAAAATTCCATGGAAAATCTCATTTAATTTCCACCATTAAATGTTCATTAGTCCTCTTTATTCTCTAGAAACTTTACTGGCTTCTTAACTTGAATTGCTTTATTTAAAATTCTAATTTTAAACCAACATTTATTAGCATAGAAAGTTAAAGGAAATCTGATTATTCCTTTGTAAAAAATGGTGGACAAATTCAAGTATATTTCCGTTAACTATTAATTAACTTCCAATAATTTGCACTGATTTTAAAATAAGTGCTGATTTGCCAGATTCCTCCAAGGACCACGATTATCTCCATTTAAGAATTGATATGGAGGTCAAGCTCACGGTGAGAGTGAATGTCACATTGACAAATTTGAATTTTAATATTTTCTATTTAATGATGTGACATTAAATCTCACCATAAACTTGACTTCATTTCAACTTTCAAATGGAGAGAATCGTGATCCTTCCTCCAAAGGGTAAAACACTAAATTCTAGCATTTAGTATTCTTCTAAACTCTATCTAATGGTTGTTCAAAAGCTGTGGCTTTTCTTATAAATTCTTTGGTAGTGTAAGGCAAAAAGATTATAAAAAAACTGAGGAGTTTCCTCTACTAATTACATAGCTTATATTTTGTCATTCATCTTCCAAATTTTGTCTTTTTTCTTGGGCAATTCTTTACATGAGTTCAAAGCTTTATTTGTGAGTGTACGAAAATCAGACTATCGTTATATCTTTGAGGGTGACTGCTAGAGCCATTTACACCATATTAGGACGAAATAGTTTCTCAAAAACGGAAAATTCATTTTTGTGCCTCGGTGTTCATCTTTTGTGATTACATATTATTGTACGTGATTCTTCCGAGGTATATACTTGATGCTACTTTATACACCACTTTTATTAATTATTAGAGCAATAGTCTTATTGCTATTATTTCTAACAGGAATGTTATGAGCAGGGAGATGCAGGGGAGAGCAATACATCAAATGCATAAAATTTGCCCAAATAGACCAGTGTCTCAAAGTGGCCATTGATGGCTTTGGTTTTTTTTCTTTTCTTTTCTCTAAGTGTACTTATCATATCACAGTTTGATTTGGTAATTTGGGTGAGATCGCAGTGCAGTAATCCATGCTCTACTGCGCTGGTGGGCTCTATACTTCTGTTGAGTCTTCATCTCTTGAATTTATTTTCAACAAAACCAATCAAAATATAACCCCAAAAAAATGAAAAAGATGGGTGGTGGGATAAAGCAGCCAAAAGTTGTTGCCATTTCATATATATATATATATATATATATATATATATATATATATATATATATAGTGAAAGCGTTGGACGAGGAGTCGGGATGTAAGCACCGAGATGTTGGGACGTAAGCCTTTCGAATACGTTAGATCGTTTCAAAATTTTAATAAAATAATATTGATTAATTTATTATAAAAATAAAAATAATTAGTTTAAATAATAATAATTTAAATTTTAACAAACTTTCATATTTTTACTAACTCCCTAGAGTATAATTATAATTTTATAAATATTAATATACATTTATATATAAATTATATATAACTTATATTTTTATATTGTTATAACTTGTAAGTGATTAATTAAATAGTTTGTAATTATTACTAAACTAAATAGCATGTAATATATATTTATGAAGCGTAATGATATGACAACAAGAACACTAGTATAGTGGTTAAAACTTGAATTTCTACTAAATAAGTCATGGGTGCCTTTGACTTGCATTTTTCTGATTTTTAAGGTTTTAAAACAAAATTCACAAGGTGCGGACCTAGGATGTGTTTTTTTTGCGTCCCGAGTGTACGCTCCAAACAAAAAAATGTATGCTCCAAGAAAAAAACGATTAAGTGCAATCACCTCGAAATGTTTTTGCCTCGTCTCGGGAGAGCCCCACGAATGCCTTTAAATACACTGGTTGAATGTAAGGGAGTGGTACAGTATCCAATAGGAAATTGAGCTAAGAGCAATACAAAAAATACACCACTAGAATTAAATTAGTCAAATGACTAATAAGTGCAAAGACTAAGTGCAGTTTAGGTAATTCAATTGTTGGTTTGTGGCCGTGAGAATAGCTCCATTGTCGAGCAAAATTTTAGTTAATTAATGGTTAATCGTAAAATTTTGAGATTGTTGTTTTCTCAAAATTTTAAGGGAAACATAGAGATAAATTGTTAACGTTTTAAACATCAAATCTCATCTTAAAGCTAAAGTTGTGTCGCATCACATAAAATCTCTTTGAAAATATTATTTCCTTACTGCTTATTGTTTATACCTTAATTACTTTCTTTTTTTAGAACTTTATACCTTAATTACTACTATGTAGTGTAAGCACCATTTTTATCAAGTATAAAAATTAATTTTACAAAGTAACACATCAAATTAATTTGATTTAGCTTGTTCTTTAAAACAATTTTCAAACATTTAGCAGTTTTAGTCACATTCAAATACAATAATTTTTCCCTAAACTAGAATTCAAGGATGAAAACCTAAACTCTTTTAGGAAATGACTTTCAAATTTTGATTTTTAAAAACAGTTGGAACATGAAACCTTAATTTTTTTTAAAGATAATTAGGAAGTTTCTAGTTAATGTGAATCTAACAAACCCTAAAATTTGGAAAAGACATCTAAAAATATTAAAAATTAAAACAATAGCAATATATATATATATATATATATATATATATATTTGAAAAAGTAATGATTTTATGCATCTCTTCCTTGTTAGAATCCAAAATATAGAGAGAGAAAAGAAAAAAAGTGAAGGAATTTATTATTGAAAAGAATGAAAATTGGATTGGTTGAAGCTATATAAAAAGAGAAGTTTCATTTACTTTAAGTGACATTGTTGATGTGACATACTAATAACAATTGGATTTAATAGAATGTGTGAAATATAAGCAAATTATCTATACACTTCCCACATAAAATTGAGAGAGTCAGAATCCAAAATTTTGATAAGTGAAAAAAAAAATAGTTTAAGTTATGGTTATGCTTTTACATTTCATTTGAACCAAATAAAAATTGAATTCGTTTTATTTTCAAATGAATTTGGAAACAATTAATTAAGATATCAATTTTTATGTTTGATTTTTAATTATATAATTCATTTGCATTTTTATGCTTAAAATGTTTTAAATGAATGAAAAATTAATGTTTTTAAATGCTTTGAGATCCATGTTTTTGTAAAATCTTCAAACTTTCAGCTCCTTTTAATTTTTGGGCTGTTTTCTAGGCTATTTTTTAGCAAGAATTTGAGGTAGTTTTGAGTTATAACCATTTCTAGGTTACATTATACTTCTTAAACTTGATTCTAGAACTTTGTTTGACATTATTTGAGTTTAAATTGATGGATTTATGAGTTGTTGAAGTTTTGAGAAATTATGAAGAAAATCTAGAAATTTAATGTTGAAAAATTATGATGTTGGAGTTTAATTTGAGTTGTGGGTATTCTAAAATATGAAAGTTGAGACCTAAAAGAGTATGAGTTTAAGTGGATTTGATTTAATTTCATAAATTGGAGAATTTCTTTGTAAGAATTATAACTTTTCATGGAAATTGTTAAGATAAGGAAAGTTTGGAATGAAATAAGAAAAGTTTGTAATGGGAATTAGTATAAGTTTATATTTATGAAAGTATAAAGATTGATGGATTTATGAATCATTAAAACTAAAATGAGGATTATGGTGGAAAAAAACTAAGATTTGTAATTTGGAGTAACTTGAATTATGTAAGTTTGGGTTTGTAGTTAATAATTGTTGGAACTAAAGTAAGTCCTTAAGTTGGAAGGATACTTAGTGAGAAAACTAAAGTTTGGGAAGATTCCTATTAAATGAGTATTTTGGATTTTTGTGTGATTTACTCCAAGTAAGTGTTTGGAAAATGGTAATTATGTGAATTTGGGAGTTTGATGGTATAAAGATTGTTAGATTGTATGGTTTACTTGTCTTCGAAGACGTTTTGAGTGGTTGATAGAAACTTTAAGCCAAAAGCTTGGAAAAAAAAAGATCTTGGAAGTAAAGAAAACAAGTCATTCTACTTAGTCTTAACATTTAAGGAGTTTAAGCTTTCTTGAAGCTTAACTTGAACTTTTCTTGGGAAAGACTAAAAGTATCACTGTTAGGAGAATTAATTTGGATTTGATAGGAAATGAAAGAAGGATAAAGAAAAGGAAACATGTAGTATTGTACTCTTTTAATTATGCTTGTTATTATGGGATAAAAAATAAATACTATATATATATATATGTATAATTCTTGGATTGGTGTTCTAAATAGTGTATTCTTTAGGTGTGATGGAAGAACGAAGTAAAGGCAAGGAAAAAGTTCAAGAATAGCACTTGGTGCTATCAAGGTGAGTTTCACCTTACTCTTACTAAGTTCAATGTAATAAATGGTCATGGAAATACATTACATGGATAAAATTTTATTGGTTTATGAATGTATAAAGGAATGATGATAGTAATATCTTGATATTTTGAAATTGTTGTGGATGGAATGATTGTGATATGTTGGTTGTAGATTTGGTATTAAAACTAGTTTTATAAAGTATGCATTTTATGAATATGGTTGAAATATTATTTTGAAAAGGACATGATTTCAACTAGAGTAGGTTGTTACCTAGGTAAAAAGGATTTGAATATGATGTGAACCTCACCTAGTATAGGTTGTAACCTACGTGAAGGGTATGATGTGAACCTCGCCTAGTGTAGGTTGTTACCTAGGTGGAGGGTATGCATAGACCTCTCCTAGTGTAGGTTGTTACTTAGGTGAAGCGTATGATGTGAACCTTTCCTAGTGTAGGTCTTTACCTAGGTAAAAGGTATGTATGGACCTTGACTAGTGTAGATTGTTACCTAGGTGGAGGGTATGATGTGAACCTCACCTAGTATATGTATGGATCTCACCTAGTTTAGGTTGTGACCTAAGTGAAAAGGATCCAAGAATGATATTGAAATGGTAAGACCTCACCTAGAGTAGGTTGTGACCTAGGTGAAGGGGATTCAAGGATATGAAAATGAGAAATGTACCAGTACATGGGGAGACATCCTTGTTGTATTATGATTAGACCAAGGAGAGGCAACAAAATAAAATGAGATATGAAATGGTCATGCATTGCATTTCATTGAGAATAAATATGATTGATCCATAAAAGGTGTTTGATTGAATTTACCCAATGAGTGGTATGTAATGTTTATGAATTGTGATGGATATGGTATTAGTGAATTTATTTAAATGAAAGTAAATGATTATTGATGAAATAAATATATTATTGTGTTCTTTGAATGAATGTAAATTATGATTAATATGATAGAAATATATATATATATATATATATATATATATATATATTTGTAAATTGTTGAGTTATAAATGCATATCATGTGTCATAAATAACTTGAATGAGTTGATGACATTATATTTGAGAAATCTTTGTGCTATGAAAAATGGTTATTGAAATTTATATTTTTTGATGACATTATGGAACCGATTGGAAACAGAAAGTGGAAATGAAACTGACAGGAAATGGAAAGTGAAAGTGGAACCTAATGGAATTGGAAAAGGAAATGGAACTGAGTAAATATTTAATATGACATTTAATGTATTGATATAAAGAAATATTTTCCCATATTAAATACATGGGTATATACTTTTTTTTTATTATTATTCTTGTGATTGTTAAATGTTTAAATGTAAAAAGCTTGGATGATTTCATTACTTATGATAATTATGAGTACAAATATCTATATATGGTAGTGACTTAATGATTTGTGATTCCAATTAAATTGATTTCCTTCGAAGGTAATGAAATTCTAGTGGATGATTACTTCGAGTAATATGATTACTCACTGATCTTCTAGCTCATTCCTTTCTTTTCTAACATTTCAGAAAAATAGTTGATTAGAATTAAAGCAATGAAGGAGAAAAGTATTTTTAGATTGGTTTCACGCGAAGCATCATGATCCTATTCTTTGTTTTGGAAGTATAAATTAATGTATATGTCTTCTTCTTCTTCTTCTTCTTCTTCTTCTTCTTCTTTTATAAAAAAGTATATATATTTTGAATTGTCATGGTTGTAGTTGGATAAAAAGTTTGTACGTCCTGTAAATTCCTTGTCTTAACCAAGATGTTTTGTACAAAGGGTAAAAGAAATATGCTAGTGTATATGAATATGGTTTGATCATAGTTGTGATAGAAGTATAGGATTTCAGGTTGTACTACAGGTTTGGGTACTCTACACTCAAGGGTAACGATGCCATTTCGAGTGGGATCCTTCTAGTCCTCTCGGGAAGGGTCGTTACAAACTTGATAGTATTAAACAAACATAGTAAAACCTAGACTAACATAGCAAAGTAATGCTTAAAATTAAACTAATATAGCAAAATTTAGAGTTAACATAATATATATATATATATATATATATATATATATATATATTTTATATTTTATACAAAATAACGCTTAAATGTAAATCTACATAACAAAATCTAAACTAACATAGAAAAATAATGCCTAAATTTAAACATATATAGAAAAATTAAGTGTTTTCCTAATTTTTTAATTAATATTTTATACAAAATAATGCTTAAATGTAAACTAATATAACAAATTCTAAACTAGCATATCAAAATAATCCCAAAATTTAAACTGGCATACAAAAAGTAAGTGCTAACCTAATTTACATAATTATTTCCCTCTACAAAATATTTTTTAAATTTAATCCAACTCAATTTTTTACCATAAAAATAATAATTAAATTTAGACTAACAAAAAAATTCTAGAAATATATACTAACAAATAAACTACTATATATGAACAAATTTTAAAAAAATAGCACTACAAATATACACTATTGTAAAAACTAATAAAAAAAATATTTAACTAAATAATGAAAAATAGGAAGTGAGAGAGATCGCGGATGGTAGTGAGAGAGATCTCGCGATGATAGGTGGAGAGGGAATGAGAAAGGAAGAAGAGGAAGAAAGGAGAGAGAGAAAAGTAGAGGTGGAAGAGTGAGGGGGGTCGTGTGGTGTTGGCAGTTGGAGAGAGAGAGAAAGAAGAAGAAGAAGAAGAAGAAAAAGAAGGGGTTTCGCGCAGATGCTAGGATTAATCCTATCTGAGACAAACAATGCGACTAAAATCCATAACAATTACCTTTTTAAAATTTTTTTTAATAAATTTAGAAAGTTAATAAAAAAACCTTCTCATTTGTGAAAAACACGTGTTAGTCAAAGAAAAAGTTTTAAAACGGTAAAAATAAATAAAAATATTTTTTTAAAAAATTTAAACATTTTTGTTGACGATTTTCAAAACAAAATTGGATTTAAGTTTAATGTGATTTAAAAATCAAAGGAAAGGAGAAAAGAAATAAAAATTGATTTTGACTCATGGGTAGTCGACTGTAAGGTCAATATAGTCGACTATGTGATTAGGCATAATCCAATCGATGGTAAGATTAGTTCAGTCGACTGAATAATCAGGTAGAAACTTTTTGTGGGTTTGTCTAGTCGACTGGATAAAGGATCCATTAGACTGGATGCTTGAGACTTGATTGTATTACAGTCAACTAGGTAATGGACCTAATCGACTGAACATTCTAAAATTTGAATTTTTTTTATCGTTAAATAACAGTTGGTCTTGAACTGAAGTGTCTCTTGTGAAGAGACACTCAGTTAAGTCAGTTTACTACTAAATTAAAGTGTCCCTTACGGAAAAACACTAATTAAACTCTATAAATAGAGTAGTTAACCGTCATATTTTTAGATTTTGAATAACCTTTGTTCTTTTTCTTCTCCTTCTCTCAAAATCGATCTTCTTACGTTTAAAAATTCTGCAAATTTTCAAACATAAATGTTATTTATCCATAAACTCATAGAAGCTGCTGTGGGTTGTTTTCCATGACTGCAAAGTGCAGAACAACTACAAAACTTCATTGTATCTTAGAGGAAATTTGCTAAAAAAATTCTTACAAAATGGTTGATACTCGTTCTATTATGGATTTGTTTAATGAAATAAAAACTATGCTAGATCAATTTTCTTAACATAAACTGAAAATGGATGAGACCATAATAGTCACAACCATTATCGACAAACTGTCTCCACTCTGAAATATTTTTAAGAATCATCTTAAGCACTGAATGGAAGACCTAAATCTTGAGGAGTTGGGCAATCATATTTGAATTGAGCAGAATTTACAAAAAGAAAGAAAGGAAGAAGCCCTCTCCAATATTAATTTGGTAAAGGAAGAAGAGATTTCGAAAGAAATCTCTCAAGAGAAAGAATCCTTTAACCAATTTTGACAAGAATAACAAGAAGACCATGGATGCTTGCTTCCATTGCGAGAAACCAAAACACTTCAAGAAAGGCTTTCAAATGCTTAAGAAAAAGGGCAAAGCACAACAAGAGTTTGTGTCTTAAGCCTGATAAGAATATGTAAGGTTTAAGGGAAGAGTTTTTGTTAGTAATGCTTAAATGTATGAGATTATATTTAAGTGAATGAGAGAATGTTTAAACACAAAATTAGTAATAAGAATATTATTTATGTTTGTATTATTGATTATTCAATTTACTTTGGTATATTTGTTGAAGATCATGTTATGGTAAGTTAAAGTTGTTTCCTAAAATCGATATAAGTATGGAAATTGCATACTTATTAAAATCACTAGAAGAATTTCAAAAGTTCAATGAAATTCATGTTTAATTCAATTTATAATGATTTATGAATCCTATATCTTATTAATTTTTATTTTCATTTATTTGCATAAATTATATATTTTCTAGAGGTGTTATATATGTAAGAGTTAAACATATATATATTGAAATATCTATTGTAAATTCTCAAAGAAGTTTTAAGAAGACCTGTAGTGTATTTCGCTGAGTACTTGACTCAGAATCAAATGTATTCTTGTGGTAGAAATTTACAAGAATATAATCCTAAGAGGTTACTCGTGGTAAAATCCAGTTTGGATGATAATCTCACTTGGACTAGTGATATGAGTATATGCAACAGTAGGTATTGTACAAAGGTATAATCACCAAGTTAACACTGAGTAAGATAATGAATTATAAGTGGGCAAAGTCAAGTAGTTATAAGTGATGAAAAATATAACCTGTGGTTAGGGTGATTTTGAGTGTAAATTGAACGATTCGAGACCTGTCAATCACACGAATTATAAACAGAAAGAAAAGAAGACAAGATTTACCTAGGTTCACCCTAGAATAGGGCTATATCCTACCAGAAGTTTCTTATTATCAACTTCACAAATCTCTCTGTTACAATGTATGCTCAATACATAAAGAGTATTTATATGCAACTTAAGACGTCCTAATTAGGATTTCCGTTCTGCTGCAGAACTACGACTATTCATGAACCTAAGCCCAAACCTCCAAGAAAAAAACCAGGCTCAACTCATGTACGTGGCCTAAAAGTTTCGGGGGCGCTACCCCATAACCCCTTGCCAAAATAGGGTTCACCCTAGAGCAGGACCCCTGTGTTTGTCCAGAATTCTACAGATCTGGTCTTGTGAAGTATGCACCAACTCTAACAATCTCCCACTTGGTAAATACTTCACACACATGGAAAACTTCCCAGGACTCTGTTTCTTCAAGCCCATCTCAGTTGCACACCATTCAAACTTTGCTAGACTAACTGCCTTAATCAAGAAATCTGCGTTGTTCACTGCTGTATCGATTTTCTCCAAGATTATCACATTTTCTTCATTCTTTTCCTAGATGAAGTGATATTGGATATCAATATGCTTTGTCCGTGAATGAAACGCAGGATTCTTTGCTAATAAGATAGCACCTTGATTATCACATTTCACCTTCACTGCTTCTTGTTTAAACCCAAGCTCAACACACAACCTTTGAAGCCAAATCACTTCCTTTCCAACATGAATTATTGCCATATACTCTGCTTCTGTAGATGAAAGGGCAACACCACTTTGCCTTTTACTCATCCAACTCACTGCCCCATCAAACAGATTGAATATATACCCGCTTGTAGACCTCATGCTATCAATGTCTCTTCCCTAGTCAGCATCAACTGATCCTACAATATCAAGACTCTTCTTACCTCCCATAACTCTATAACATAATGCAAACTCTGACGTGCCACGAAGATATCTAAGAACTCTCTTGATTGCAGTCCAATGCTCTTTCCCAGGATTAGACATATATCTACTCAATACTCCCACTGCTTGGGCAATATCTGTTCTCGTACACACCATGGCATACATCAAGCTTCCAACTGCACTAGTATAAGGTACGTGCACCATATCTTCAGTTTTTTCCTCCATCTTCAGACATTTTTCCCCAAATAACTTGGTTCCCAAAGGCATCGGAGTTTCTACTGGCTTGCTGTCAGACATGTTGAATTTCTTTAACACTACTTCAATATACTTATTCTGACTTAGTCATAGTTTTTTATTTTTATGATCCCTCTTTATCTGCATACCTAAGATAAAGTTTGCTGGCCCTAGGTCTTTCATGTCAAACTGCCATGCCAACAATGCCTTCACAGTACTAATATCTTCTTGTTATTTCCAATCAATAGCATATCATCCACATACAAGGTTAAATTGACAAAATCAACCCCTAACCTTTTCACGTAAACGTAGTGATTAGCATACCTGCGAGTGAACCCAAGCTAAATGGCATAAGTATCAAACTTTTGGTACCACATCCGTGGTGACTACTTTAGTCTGTACAAAGATTTCTTCAATTTACAAACCAGCTCTTCCTTGCCTTTTCTCACAAAGCCTTCAGGTTATTTCATGTAAATTTCCTCCTCTAAGTCACAATGAAGGAAAGTTGTCTTCACATCCAGTTGCTCAACCTCTAGATCATAAGCAGCTGCCATGGATAAGACACGTCTAATAGATGTCAACTTTGCTACCAGAGAAAATATCTCACAATGGTCAATTCCCTCTATTTGCGAGTGCCCTTTTGCAACCAAATGTGCCTTATACTTTTCTACCATTCTATCTGCATTTGTTTGCTTCTTGAAAATCCATTTGCACCCAATTGCCTTCCTATCTTTAGGCAATTTCACAAGGCTCCATGTTTCATTCTTGTCCAGTGCTTGCATCTCCTCTTTCATAGCATCCTCCTACAGATTTGCATCCTCCAAGGTCCTTACCTTTTTTACTGTGCTAGGATCATCATCAGTAATATTTAAAGCATATAATGCACTGCAAGCTGATGAGTGTCAAATATTGCATATTTTGGCCCTTTAATTTACATTTGTTAGCTTAGGAATTTGTTACTTTAAGTTGTTTTCATTTTTTTTACAGGTTTACAAGCACTCGGAAAGGAGTTTCACTAAATTGCCAGAATTGCTTGTACAGATCAGTCATTTTTGTGGATTTTACTGTATTGGTTCAAGAAGAACCAAGAGATAAGCCATATATGCTTTGAAAGATCTGGATGTCTGTTTTCTAAGAAATTTTATGGCTCATAAAAATTATTTTTCTAGAGAAAGTTATGGCAGGTTTAGTAAACGAAGGTCAGGCTATGTGTGATTTCAGCGTGGTAGATCAGTCATTTTTTATGGATTTTACTGTATTGATTCAGAAAGAACCAAGAGATGAGCCATATATGCTTGTAAATATCCGGATGTCTGTTTTTTGAAGAATTTTACGGCTCATAAAAATGATTTTTCTAGAGAAAGTTATGGCATTTTTAGTAGACAAAGGTTAGGTAATGCACCATGCTGCGCTCGAGCGCACAAGACTGTGATCGAGTGCACTCGGGTAGTATCCCACATCGAATTTGAAACAAATTTTAGTCTTGAGTTTCCCTATAAAAGCCCCACCTCACTAAAGCAATTGGTGTGCAATCCGAAGGACTTCTACTAGCATTTTGGTGGATCTCGAAGGCTTTGCTACCACAAGGGGAAGCGCCGCCCAATAGCGAGAGGAATTTCTCCCAATGTATAGTCAGTTTTAATTTATTTCATTTTTAGTTTTAAAGTTTAATGTTTAGCACTTTTATTGTGAAATTTAGTTTCATAATTATGAGAGGCTAAAATCTTCATCTAAGGTTGAAAATAAAGCCTCACAATTGTTTAGTATAATATTTTCAGATTTGTTAATACAATTATGATATTTTTAGTATAAATGTTCTGTTCAATTATTTGAGTAAAATCTTATGATTGATTGCTTTTAAATTGTTAAATTGGATAGTCCTTGTGTTTCATCTGCCGGATACAGCGGATCATTCAAATTAGATTGGATTTCCTTTGTGATTTGTAAATTAAACGGATACATTGGATAGTTTTGGTTTAGTTTGGGTATTCGCCGTGATTTGTATAATGGTGGATTCATAGAATGATTTAATAGATTACTTTTATATAGAACGTAAAGATATATGCTTTACTTTGGTGGGGTGGATTTAGAAAACCTTAGTGTTTTTATCAGTTGTTTTTAAATCAATTTAGTTTAGTTTATATTTCTTTACAAGAATACAATCCAAAATTCGGAACTAGCTTAAAATAGGGTTAGTTTAGATAAAAATATATTTTCACAACGCAATTCCCTATGGATTCGACCTCGCACTTGCACAACACTATATTGCAAACGACTCATGCACTTGTGGGTAATTTAAAACTCACAACACAAGCACTAGGGGAATACCTGATGGGTGGTCTCCTAACCCGTGTCGATCTCCTTATAACAAGCGTTTTTTCTACCTCTGAGCCAGCACTCTCATCCTCATCCTCTATATCAGAAACATGAATATCTTGTTCAAACCCAACTGACTTAGTATCTGAAGCATCTGGTGCAGTCTGTAGGGTAGTCTCCCAATCTTTATCTCCCGAGCTAAGATCAATCTGAGCCTGTTTTGACTGTTCCTGTACATCTTAGACAATCACCACATCCCTTTGTGTTTCCTTGAACATAACATCTCTACTGTAAACTATACTATTTTTTTCTGGATTCCATAACTAGTACCCCTTGACCCCATCCTTATAACCATTGAAGATGCACTTCACTCATTTGTTGTCAAGTTTGTTCATCTTTCCTTTTGGCGTATGCAAATAAACATCACACCCAAACATCCAAACATGTGCCAAACTCGGCTTCTTCCCGAATAATGCTCTCAAACGGTGTTTGAACCTATAAAGCTGATATAGGTGATGTGTTCTTCAGATAACATGCCATAGCTACAACCTTTGCCCAGAACTTCGGCTCCAAGCCTGCATAACTCAACATACTCCTCGATTTCTCCATGAGTGACCGATTGAGTCTCTCGGCCACCCCATTCTGTTGAGGTGTATATGGAGTTGTTTTCTGTCTTGCAATGTCGTTTGCCACATAGAATTGCTCAAACTTGTCTGAGCAAAATTTGCTTCCATTATTTGTTCTCATTACCTTTATCTTTCTTTCCATACGATTTTCTACCAATGCTTTAAACTCACGGAACTTATCAAATGCTTCAGCTTTACTCTTAATGAAATAAATCTATGCATACCTTGAAAAATCATCAATGAAAGTGACATAATACCTTGATTTTCCAAGAGATTGGATTCGAACTAGCCCAAACACATCACTATGTATTAAATCCATAATACCCCTTGCCCTCGTGCTAGCGGACATAAAACTCACACGGTTCTGCTTGCCATGTAAATAATGCTCATAGAAATCGAATCCCATAGAGCAATCTGGGACTTCCTTCGCCATCTGCTCTGACGATAAATTAGATAGTCATTTTTCACTGATATGACCAAGCCTCTGATGCCACAATATAGAGGACATCATCTCATCATCAGTCGCCTTCTCAGAGATAAAACCTCCACCGCATTGACTTCGTACTATATTTCCCAGCAACTTGTACAACGTACCATACCAAACAACTCGTGTAATTACTAATGATCCATGAGTCATCTTGCACGAATTTTTGTCACAGCTGAAATTCACTCCCTCATTTGCCATCTTGCTGACTGGCATTAGGTTCTTGTTGAGACCCGGAATATGCATCATGCCTGAAAATGTTCTTACTGTCCCATCATTCATCCTCAACTTTACCTTCTTATGACCAATAATTTTCATTTAGAATTATCTCCTAATAAAACATTTCCCCCCATCAAAGGTTTAATACTCATGAAACCAGTCCCTATGAGGTGTCATGTGAAAGGATGCTCATGTGTCAATTATCCAAACAATCTGATTTGATTGAGTCAAACAGGATGTCATATTTATGTCATCAGGATCATCATCATACTGGTTCCTGTTACCTGAAGCTGATATCTCACTTGTTCACTTTTTAGGGTTCATACTCTTACTTCTGCACTCATTCTTTAGATGCCCAAGCTTTCTACAATTCCAACACTTCAACCCAGATTTATCCCTACTTTTTGATCTTCCCATGAACTTGGGTTTATCACCAGGCCACTTATAGTCTTTATCATTGGTTCTCTCTCTCATAGATAAGACCTCCTTTAACGAGTTTTATATACCCTGCCGCCTCATCTCCTTAGACAATAAGGTTGCCATGACATTCTCAAAAGACAGATCAGCCATACCACTACCAATCACAACTATCAAGTTATTCCATGAATCAGGCAGTGAATAGAGCAGCGTAATAGCCTTATCATCATTCGTCACATCAACACTGATAAATAATAACTGACCTATCAAAGTATTGAACTCATGTAGATGAACAGAGAAAGAATCGCCCTCAACCATCCAAAGGTTGAACAACTTCTTCAATGGAGACAGTTTAATTACTAGAGATTTACTCTGATAAAGGCTTTCCAGCTTCTCCCATAGATCTTTCGCAGTTTTTTTTCCAGGAATATTTATCAGGATAGAATCGACTAGACACAACTGAATCAAACTTCGTGCCTTCGGATCGAGCTTCTCCCACTCCGTGATGGTCACTGAAGATGATGTCGAAACCACCACCGACGACATATCTGCAGTGGATGGCGTACTCTTCGGTATTTCATCGACTATTATCGTCTACTGATCCCTATCCACGAGTAGATCCTCCATTTTCAGTTTCCATAACTCAAAGCTTTTCCCTTCGAACTTCTCGATTTCAATCCGTGATCCAATCGACATGGCTGATCGTTAATCCTCGAACACAAGGCTCTGATACCAATTGAACAATTCTAGACCTGTCAATCACATGAATTATAAACAGAAAGAAAATAAGACTAGATTTACCCAGGTTCACCCCAAAATAGGGCTACATCCTGCCAGAAGTTTCTTATTATCAACTTCACAAATCTCTCTGTTCAATGTATGCTCAGTACATAAAGAGTATTTATATGCAACTTAAGACGTCCAAATTAGAGTTTAATTAGGATTTTTGTTCTGCTGTAGAACTACGGCTATTCATGGGCTCAAGCCTAAACCGCCAAGCAAAAAACCAGGCCCAACTCATGTACATGGCCTGAAATTTTCGAGGGTGCTACCCCTAACCTCTTGCTATCAATGTCTCTTTTGGGGGAGCGAGACCCCTGCCTGCTCATCAGGGAGTGGGACCCCTTGCCACTCATCGGGGAACGGGACCCCGTGTTCGTCCAAGGTTCTACAGATCTGGTCTCGTGAAGTATGCACTAACTCTAACATAAATGTGATTGGTATTAGATACACAATGGATTACAATGACTTATCCTGGACATTTAGCCAAGTATAAATTCTAGACATTAATCAAGTTTCTAGCTAGTAAATTATTAAAATTTATAAGGGATGGGGATCAAGCCTATATGATTAATCACCCATAGTGGAATCTTGATTCAGTGCTTACTAACCACAAGTCTTAAGCTTAATGAGACAGAGTACATCATCAGTTGTGATTGCAAACACCTACAGTAAATGTTCCATCCTAGGAGAAGGGTGTTTGGAAACCACAGTGATAAAGTGAAGGCTAAACTTTGAGTTCTTAATAATGTTTATAAAAGTTTTATTTGGTATGTTAAGCTATAGAACATACTTGATAAGCTTACCTAGTGAGTGTGAAGTGTAGCCGCTTATGTTGAGTTCAAGGACTTGACTCTAAAGCACCCATGACATAAGATACATCACACAAGGCATGTAAACATGTCAGCAATTTTTTTGGAAAATTCAATGAGGAGAAGTCTCATGTGTGAGATATGTTCGGTTGAACAAATAGGATTTGTGGTTCAAAGTATTATACTACCATATATTCTGTTTAACTTTGATATGTTATCACTAAGTGAATATTCAAGTCCAAAAGACATCTTCATTTAGACATGAACTTCAATGGATAACAAAATATCAGATTTTCAAGTTTTATCGAGTTAAATTATTTTGAAAATGGTGGGGGATTGTTGATGATTTTCAAAATAAACTTGGATTTAAGTTTGGGGTGATTTAGAGAATCAAAGGAAAGGAAAAAAGAAAGAAAAATTCATTTTAGCTCATGGGCAGTCGATTGTAAGGTTAATACAATCGATTGTATGATTAGGCATAATTTAGTCGATTATAAGATCAATCCAGTCGATTGGATGATCGGGCAAAAACTTTTTGTGGGTTTATTTAGTCGATTTGATGCCCGAGACTTGATTGTATTTGAATAATACATGAGGAATAGTTGACTAGATAATGGAAACAGTCGACTAAACATTCAAAAATTTGAATTTTTCTAAACGTTAAATGACAGTTGGTCTTGAACTGAAGTGTCTTTTGTGAAGAGCTACTAAACCATAGTGTCCCTTATGAAAAGAAACTAATTAAACTCTATAAATAGAGTAGTTAACTGTCATAATTTACTGATTCTGAATGACCTTTCTTCTTCTTCTCATTCTCTCAAACTTGATCTTCCTAAGTTAAGAAATATTGCAAATTTCCAAACATAAGTGCTAATTATCCATAAACTAATATAAGTTATTGTGGGTTGTTCTTCATGAGTGCAAAGTGCATAACAACAACAGAGCTTCATTGTATCGTAGAGGAAATTCGCTGGAAACCTTCTTGCACCGGTGAAGGAAAAATTAAACCTTAAGGAAAGCGACCTGGTCGTGCCTTGAAGCCATTTCTCTAATTCTATCTTATTTATTTTTGTAAACAACCCTAATAAATTTCCCTAACAATTTTTACGACGAAAATTTATATATCTCGGAAGGAATAGTTTGTCATAGATATTATTTGTGACAAACAGATGATTCCCTCATAGATTAGCAATTTTTTGCGATGGAAATTGATTTGTCACTGATAATTGACACTGGGCAGAATAGCGATTATTCTGTAGGCTAGTCGAACAGATAGTTCACAAAGAGTAACACAAGAAAAAACCCTAAACAATACAGAGAAACAACTCTGATGTTTTATTTAAAATTATGCAAATACAATAATAATGATTACGAAACCCTAAGACCTTATTTATGAGGTCGAAGCTAAAATAGAAAAATTAAATTAAGGCCGAATTTAAATCAAATAAAAACAAAAAGTTTCCTAAAAACTATAAACTGCCGATTTGAGGGCCTAAACGTCGTTTTTTGGCTAAAATCCCGCTACACTGAGGGAATAATCCTTAGTTATGTTCGTTGGCCCGTTTCCAATCAGACTAGGATCTCCGAGGCCCACTTTGAGCTTGTGGCCCATTCTAGGTAGTCTACCTGTATCAGTCACCTTGGGTTGGAAAGAACTCGTCCTCGAGTTCACAATAGCTTTATCGGAATCCACAAAACAAAGACTCAGGTGTTTCACATTAAATACATCAGAAGTCTTCAGATGACTGGGGAGGCGTAGTATGTAGACGTTATCATTGATCTTCTACAAGATCTCACAGGGTCCAATCTTCCGCTCCTTAAGCTTATTATACTCTCCCATGAGAAAACGATCACTGGTTAATACTGCCCAAACAAAATCACCAACATAAAAAAGTACCTGACGACGATGACTGTCACTCTGAGCCTTGTACTTGGCATTACTCTCGTGAATGGCCAGCTTCACCTACTCATGGATATCCCGAAGATGTTCTGCCATCTCATCTGCCTTGGGATTCAAACGACACACTTGTGGAATAGAGGCTAAGTCAAGCACCCCGGATGGATTCTGACCATACACAATCTCAAATGGGCTCATTCCAGTGGTTCTGTTTTTCGACCTGTTATAGGCAAATTCTGCTTGAGGTAATGCCATATCCCACTGCTTTGGTTTAGTTCCTGCTAAGCTCCTTAAAAGGTTTCCCAAACTCTGGTTCACCACCTCGGTCTGACCATCTGTTTGAGGATGATAGGCGCTGCTAAAATTTAACTTCGTCCCCAGCTTCTCCCATAAACTCTTCCAGAACTGACTCATGAACTTGGTGTCACGATCTGAAATGATGGATCGGGGAACACCATGCAAACACACAATCTCCTTGAATTAAAGATGAGCAATCCGGATAGTATCCATTGTCTTCCTGCAAGGTATGAAATGGACCATCTTGGAAAATCTGTCAACCACAACCAAAATAGAATCCGAGCCCTGTTGGGTACGGGGTAAGCCCAACACAAAGTCCATACTAACATCGAACCAAGGAGCTTCAGGTACAGGTAAGGGTGTGTACAGGCCCGCATTAATGAGAACTCCCTTGGACCACTGGCACACATAACAACGCTCTACATGATGAGCCATGTCACTAGTCAATTTGGGCCAATAATAGTTAGAGAAAATCAGGGCTAATGTCTTGTCTCGCCCAAAGTGACCCTTGTTATGAAGTTCACTAATAATTTGCTGCCATAGTGAACAATCTGGAACACACAACTGCAATCCACGAAATAGATAACCATTATGCAAAATAAAATCATGTCGTTGACCATTAGTTACCTCCTGAATTACCCTCCCGAAGGAAGGATCTGCAGCGTACATATCCAAGAAGACCTCAAATCCCACAATTCTGGTGCTCATGGTGGTAAGAAGTAATGTACGATGGCTCAATGCATCTGCGACACGGTTCAGACTTCCTGGTTGGTGTCTCAGTGCAAACGTGAATTCCTGAAAGTACGCCACCCACTTGGCATGCCGCCTACTCAGCTTATGTTGGCCATTGATGTACTTCAGGGCCTCATGATCAGTGATAAGAATGAACTCCCTCTGCACTAGATAGTGACGCTAATGTTTCAGGGACTGAACTATAACATAGAACTCCAGATCATAGGTGGAGTAATTCTTCTTTGATCCTGATAACTTCTCACTGAAAAAAGCTACTGGTTGCCCCTCTTGACATAGAACACCACCAATACGCACCCCAGATGCATCACAGTTTACCTTAAACACTTTTTCAAAATCAAGAAGTGCCAAAATTGGTGCCTTTGTCATCTTTTGTTTAACCAGTTGAAAGCTGGTTTCTACCTTCTCAGACCACTAGAAATCACGCCCCTTAAGGCACTCTGTGATAGGCGTAATCAAAGTGCTGAAATTTCTGATGAACCGACGGTAGAAGGATGCCAATCCATGGAAACTTCTTACATCGTGCAAGGTCCTCAGTGTGGGCCATTCCAAGACCGCATCTACCTTCGACTGATTTGCTTGAACACCATCAGTAGATACAACAAAATCGAGAAAAGTAATAAAAGTAGTGAAGAAAGAACACTTCTTTTGATTGACATACAAGCGCTCTGTCCTCAACATAAAAGTAGCACGGAGGTGATCAAAATGTGACTCCCACGTCGGACTATAAATAAGGATGTCATCGAAGTAAAGTACAACAAACATCCCTATAAAAGGCCGTAAAACCTGATGTATAAACCTCATAAATGTGCTGGGCGCATTGGACAGCCCAAAGGGCATGACCATCCACTCATACAACCAATGTTGCGTCTTAAACACTGTCTTCCACTCGTCTCCAGGCCTTATTCTGATATGGTTGTATCTGCTTCTAAGGTCAATTTTGGAGAAGACCCTAGAACCGGAAAACTAGTCTAATATATCATCCAGGCGGGGAATTCAGAACCGGTATTTCACTGTAATCTTGTTAATGGCTCTGCTATCAACACACATATGTCGAGAACCATCCTTCTTCGGCACTAGTAGGGCAGGAACCGCGTATGGGCTCATACTCTCATGGACGTAGCCCCTCTCCAAAAACTTTACCACCTGTCGTTGCAACTCTTCAGATTCCTTGGGGTTGAGGCGATACACTGGTCGATTAGGTAAACTGAACCCTGGAACAAGGATGATCTGATGCTGAATGTCCCTCATAGGTGGCAACCCAGGAGGAATATCCTCCGGCATCAGGTCAGAAAACTCTGCCATCATCTGCTGCACTTTGGTTGGTAATTCTGGATTCAGATCTGCTACACTATTCCCACAAGGCAGCAGAGCATAGACCATGTCTACATGCTCAACCTCCACTAAAAACCTGGACATCGAAAGCAGATTAGTATTATTGGGAATCGGGGTAGGAGTGATTCCTTCCCGACGAGGTGCGAACCCAATCTTCTTCCCTTTGATGCTAAGGGAATATGTGTTTTTTCCCCTGTCATGAATAACAGTACGAACATACTGCCAAGGCCTACCTAACAATATATGGCAAGCATCCATAGACATAACATCATACGAAGCATTATCGAAATATTTCTTACCAATCGAAAAAGAAAGTAGGCAACGCCTATCCACTGTTTCCACACTACCTTTATTCAGCCAAGGCAATTTGTACAGCTTATAATGACGATCTGTTTTCAACTGTAGTTTCTGGACAACCTTTTCAGACACCATATTCTCACAACTACCACTATCTATGATAATCTTGCAGACTTTATTGGCAACTATACAGGTCGTGTGGAAAATATCGGCCCTCAACCAATCGTCCTCTGAATCGCCCTTGGGGGTCAGTAGACTCTTACGAACGACCAGAGTCTCATGGCCATCCTGTTGTGCCGATTATATACCTAAATTAATATGCAAATAATTGCACTCGTTTTACTTGCAAGTGCACAAGGTCTATGGTAGTATAGTGTGCAAGTGCGAGATCATTTCCACAGGGATTAGTAAATTTTGTTTTAGAACTATTTTCACAATATAAAACAAGATAAAGAAAATATGAGTTTGGATTAATAAGGATAAAACAAGAAACAAGATAATGATAAAAGTGTAGGGCTTTGATATCCACTACTAATTATGCTCTAACATATTAAAACAATATGCCGATGCTTTAGTTATTCTCTGAATATTTAATGCTTGCCAACCTAAGGGCTTGGTTCACACCTTAGGATATTGATCTCCCTATGCAACGAGTTAGGCATAGTGTATACTCTAACTCTTTTCTCTCTTAGGGGATTTAGCATGGGTGTATACTGAGTTGTTCCTTAAGAGAGCATAAGGGCTGTGGAGATCGGCAACCACACGGGGCCTAGAGGCTTGGTCCGCTCCCAGTTTCTCATGTTGATTAACCCAAGAATCCGGTGCGGATATCTCTTGTTACTAATGTTGAACCTAGGACTCGATCATCCAAATTGATTCAACTAACTAATCCATACCACATGCATAAGTTGATCAGGCACATAAATATGAGGAATTTAAATAAACATAGGTATTAATCAAGTTAAACATCATCATATAACCATTGCAAAGGCGCTAATATTGAAATATTAAGTAAACATAATTAGGGCTTCAATCGAGCCCTACTAAGTATTTAGTTACACATTATCATAAAATAAAAGTAAAGGAAGGAAGAAACCCGAGAGAGCTCCCTTGAAGAGTCGTCAATTCTTTGTAGAATCCCTTCTGGCCTCCAACCTCCCGACCTAAAACTAAAACTAAAAAGGGAGATAAGCTCCTAAAAAGGGAGATATGTTTTCTATGTTTTACAAGTCTATTTATAGGGTTCTAAGGACACTTGGAAACCCTAATTTCCAAAATAGGGCCCTAACCCTAATTTCCAAAATAGGGCTCCAACCCTAATTTCCAAAACGGGTGCTGCCGTTTTACTGTTCACTACCGTACATGTGTGCTCGATCGTAAGAAGATTGCACTCGATCACAAGGTTACGCTCGATCGCCCTTCCTGGTGCGCTCGATCGCACTCCAAACAGAATCTGCTTCCAGGTTTTCCAGTTTTCTTCATTTTAAGCTCCAAAAGCTTCCAAAATGCTTCATTTTCTTCATAGACCTATAAAAACCATGTAAAACACAGAAATGAAGTAAAATGGACTAAAATAACATAAACTAGGGCTTAACAAATGTAAATTAAGGGGCTTAAATATGAATATTTAAGCTCCTATCGCACCCCCAAACTTACATATTGCTAGTCCTTTAGCAATACAAAACTAAAAACTAAATGAAGAACAAAATTAAAGATAAATTCATTTCCATGATACTCAAACATTTGGGTTGTGCATAAAACTATGATAACAGTTCATGAGTAAGCTTAAAATAAAAACACATTTTGGATTTGTAAAAGGACTTTTGGAAAGTTTTATATTACTTACCTAAGGTTGGTTTAAGGCATCGCAAGTTCGATTTGTGTGTGATGAATTAGCACATATAAGATGGGACTTCCACATAATTTTAGTGTATAGTGTTTTGGTGCTCAAGCCTTTATCGAATTTCTTATTTAAAGAGAAAAAAAAGGCATAATACTTGGTTCACCTTTCTTTTTCTTTTACCATGTTATCTTTGCCATGTTGAGTTCCATCGAGCTTTCTATTTGACCCTTGTAACGAGTGTTTGGCCAATGACTCCCAAACCAGATGGTTTTAGGGCATTAGGTGTAAAGACACTCCTAAGGGCTTACTAACTCGAGTAAAAAAGGTTACGGAACTAACAGGTTTTAATGCCTCTAAATGAAATTCCCACCTTTTGATGTGAACACTCAATGCTTAATGAGGAAAAAGGCCTAGTTACTCAGTGGAAATTTGTTATTATGATCATTAAAGGCTTACTTCCCACCTTTTGACGTGAACACTCAATGTTTACTGAGGCAAGAGGCCCAGTTACTCAGTGGAAAGTTTTTAATGATCATTAGAAGCTTTTTAATCACTTTTTGCATGATGGACACTTTTCTTTATTTTTATTATGCCAAAGTGTTCTTTTTAGCAAGCTATCCGATTACAGTTAGGTTATGGAAACATATACAAGAGAATTATTTATCATACCCCACACAAATGCGTGTTAATTGTGTTTGTGCATATTTGGATCAAACTCATGAATTCTTAGGTGCCTTGAGGTAGGTAACTAAACTTTGTAAAATTCCCATAATAAAACTATGTGTTCTAGCTTTTAAGCTTACTAATGAAGTGTTATCAAATTTTTAAATCAACCACAATTTTTGTTTACCAAAAGAACATGCATTTATCATTATCTCCAAAAAAAGGACTTAGTGTGTGCATGTTTTTCAAGTGTGTGTGTGATAGTATTTAATATCTCCCACTACCCTTAAACTTAAAATATACATTGTCCCCAATGTGTGTGTGGCATGGAAAGATCTGAACTAGGAGATGGAGAACTTGGTTGCTTGCTTTGCTTGTAACATGCCCCCAAACTTGAACTGGATGCACGCACTAAGTACCTGACAAAGAAAATAAACGTTGTTCCGGAAAACACGAAATATAAATACTAGATATGCAAATATAAATATAAACAAAAGAAAAATACTAAAATGAAAAGGATAAGTCTGGGGTGCCTCCCATGAGTGCTAAGTTTAACGTCTTCAGCCGGACCAAGCCTTATTCTTCCCCAAAACTAAGATTGGCAACAACGAGCACATGTATTTCCTTATTCTCTCCCATATAAGCATAAGTCAAATGCTTCGGCAATTGCTTCAACTCTAAATTTGGTGCCTGGACAATATAAGGGAAAAAAATAGTATTAGTAGGCATATGAATATCAAATGGATCGGTGTACTTACTTGTATCCTTTGGAGAGGCTTCAATGTGGTGCACAGTTTCGATGGTGTCATCAGTAACATCCTCAGATTCTGACACTATATTCGATCTTGTGAGACTATATGTAAGAGTAGTTTATAATGGATCAACGTGATAGGCTTGAAAAACTTGCTCAACAGCACCTTGCTATCATTCACTCAGCTTTTTAACCAATTGTCCCACTTGTACTTCCAATCTTTGAATAGCTTGCTCATGCCTTGCAATGATTTCCCTTTGTCAGTCCGGAATTTTCTTTCCTCTGCCACGAATTATTCTTGTGAAGTCATCAGCTGTTGTTGTTAAGTTGCCAATTGCCTCACAAGATTCTCTATGTCACTTTACTCAATCCGGAATTGTCTTGCCTTTGCTATGAACTGCTCTTGTGAGGTTATCAGCTGTTGTTGTTGAACTGCCAATCACCTTACAATGCTCTTTAGGTCATTTGTCTTTGATTTCAGAACTGTTTGGGCTGCTGGTTGGGAGTTCCTTGCGAAGTTAGGGTGGTTCTGCCATGCATGATTGTAGGTATTTGCATATATGTTGTAGTTGTTCGATCCCACATAGTTTGCTTGCTCTTGATCTGCAGATGAATATAAAGGGAAAATGTTAGTAGTGTGATCAAAATGAGAACATATAGCACATACCTGGAGTGGTGTGCCTCGTGGACTAGGTGATATGTTTTGAGTAGTCATGGCATTTATAAGCAGATCTAGCTTCTTCTCCATAGCATCTAGATAAGCATATCGAGCTTCTGTCATTGATGCTTCTCCTTTGAATGAATTAGTTGAAAAGCTTCAATGCAGCAGTTTTAGTATTGCTGCTCGGGTACTCTCTGGAGCTTTTGCGCTCAAGTGCACATTGAATTGCGCTCGATTGCAAAAGGCACTGCGCTCGATCGCAATTAGGACATAAACTCCTCCTCTGCACACCTGAACCAAAACAGAAAACGAAAAGAAGGAATAAATCTGATTTTTGATAAAAAAAAATAAATAAAATGGAGCAGAATAAAATAAAATAGAATAAAAATAAATAAATAAACTAACGAAAATAATTCCAAAAAGAAATTTAGCACAATCCCCGGCAACGGCGCCAAAAACTTGTTGTGCCGATTATCTACCTAAATTAATATGCAAATAATCGCACTCGTTTTACTTGTAAGTGCACAAGGTCTATGGTAGCATAGTGTGCAAGTGCGAGATCATTTCCATAGGGATTGGTAAATTTTGTTTTAGAACTATTTTCACAATATAAAACAAGATAAAGAAAATATGAGTTTGGATTAATAAGGATAAAATAAGAAACAAGAAACAAGAAACAAGATAATGATAAAAGCGTAGGGCTTTGATATCCACCACTAATTATGCTAACATAATAAAACAATATGTCAATGCTTTAGTTATTCTCTAAATATTTAATGCTTGCCAACCTAAGGGCTTGGTCCACACCTTAGGCTATTGATCTCCTTATGCAACGAGTTAGGGATGGTGTATACTCTAACTTTTTTCTCTCTTAGGGGATTCAGCATGGGTGTATACTGAGTTGTTCCTTAAGAGAGCATAAGGGCTGTGGAGATCGACAACCACACGGGGCCTAGGGGCTTGGTCCGCTCTCGGTTTCCCATGTTGATTAACCCGAGAATCCGATGTGGATATTTCTTGTTACTAATGTTGAACCCAGGACTCGGTCATCCAAATTGATTCAACTAACTAATCTATACCACGTGCATAAGTTGATCAGGCACATACATATGAGGAATTTAAATAAACACAGGTATTAATCAAGTTAAACATCATTATATAACCATTGCAAAGGCACCAATATTGAAATATTAAGTAAACATAATTAGGGCTTCAATCGAGCCCTACTAAGTATTTAGTTACACATCATCATAAAATAAAAGTAAAAGAAAGAAGAAACCCAAGAGAGCTCCCTTGAAGAGTTGTCAATTCTTTGTAGAATCCCTTCTGGCCTCCGACCTCCCGACCTAAAACTAAAACTAAAAAGGGAGATATGTTTTCTATGTTTTACAAGTCTATTTATAGGGTTCTAAGGACACTTGAAAATCCTAATTTCCAAAATAGGGCTCCAACCCTAATTTCCAAAACAGGTGCTGCCATTTTACTGTTCACTACCGTATGTGTGCGCTCGATCGCAAGTAGATTGCACTCGATCACAAGGTTGTGCTCGATCGCCCTTCCTGGTGCGCTCGATCGCACTCTAGAGAGAATCTGCTTTCAGGTTTTCCAGTTTTCTTCCTTTTAAGCTCCAAAAGCTTCCAAAATGCTTCATTTTCTTCATAGACCTATAAAAACCATGTAAAACCTAGAAATGAAGTAAAATGGACTAACATAACATAAACTAGGGCTTAACAAATGTAAATTAAGGGGCCTAAATATGAATATTTAAGCTCCTATCACATCCCCATACAACACATCTCCATATTCATCATCGTCATACACAGGCTCTCTAATCTCCTTAGTTTCATCTACCCCATCGTCCTCAATCAAGAGATTTTTTCACTTATTACTAGCAGGCTTCCTACACTCAGTTGATTTATACCCATGTTCACCACATCTGAAACATCTAATATTTGGGTTAGGGTTACCTTGGGGTGGTTGCTGGGTAGGACGGGATTCCTGCGGGCGAACTATCCGACTGTTTTGATCACCTCTGTTCATTGGCCTCCTGTTCTGCTGTTTTTCCACCGCAAGTGCACGCTGATATGCTTCAGAATCTGCTCACAGCGAGTGAAGGCTGAGGACATCCTGTAGGGGCTGTCGTAATCCCCCCAAATACTGTGCCACCATCTGCTCCTCTGTCTCAGATAAATCGTTCCGGGCTATCAATTGATAGAATTCCTCCATGTAATCATCCACCGATCTCGTGCCCTGCCTCAACGAATGAAGTCGCTGAAACAACGTTTGAGTGTAGCTGAAAGGAAGGAAGTGACCCTTCATCTTCTCCCAATCTATGATCTTGGCTTTGCTCTGTCGATCACGCGAGCATCTCAACTGCTCCCACCACGCAGATGCTTTGCCCTTCAGTTTGATGGCAACCAATTTCACCTTGACACGATCTGGGACTTCCTAATACTCGAAAATACGGTCCATTTCATTCAACCAATCGATGAATCCCTCGGCCTGTAATGTACCAGAAAACTTGGGCAGATCCACTCTGAAACCGAGGTCTCCATAACGTTCTTCCCGACCACGGTGCTCCCAGAATCGAGCAGGATTGTGATACGAATTTTTGAAACTGGAATCGGTATCGTGATCTTCAATCTCACGATCATCGAAATTCTGCGCCGCAAAACCCTGGGTTAACTCTGCAACTTGCCGCTGTAAATCTTCAATCATCGCATCCTGAATGTTACAATCACGGTGTGGGGCTTCCTCGTTCGGAACCTGCCCGCGACGACCACGACCACGACCACCAACCATGGAACTGATGAAATCTTGCTCTAGGAAAACGCTAAAGCTCTGATACTAACTGACCCCGGGCAGAATAACAATTATTTTGCAGGCTAGTCGAACAGATAGTTCACAGGGAGTAACACAAGAAAAAACCCTAAACAATACAGAGAAACAGCTCTGATAGTTTATTTAAAATTATGCAAATACAATAATAATGATTACAAAACCCTAGGACCTTATTTAAAAGGTCAAAGCTAAAATAAGAAAATTCAATTAAGGTTGAATTTAAATAAAATAAAAATAAAAAGTTTCCTAAAAACTGTAAACTGCCAATTTGAGGGCCTAAACGTCGTTTTTTTTGGGCTAAAATCCCGCTACACGGAGGGCAAAATCCTTAGTTTTGTTCGTTGGCCTGTTTCCACTCAAAAGGGTCTCTGGGGCCCACTTTGAGCCCATGGCCCGTTCTTGGTAGTCCACCTGCATAAGTCACCTCGGGTTGGAAAGAAGTCGTCCTCGAGTTCACAATAGCTTCATCGGAATCCACAAAACAAAGACTCAGGTATTTCACATTAAATACATCAGAAGTCCTCAGATGACTAGGGAGGCGTAGTCTGTAGGCATTATCATTGATCTTCTGCAAGATCTCATAGGGTCCAATCTTTCACTCCTTAAGCTTATTATACTTTCCTATGGGAAATCGATCACAAGTTAATACTACCCAAACAAAATCACCAACATCAAAAAGTACCTGACGACGATGACTGTCACTCTAAGCCTTGTACTTGGCATTACTCTTGTGAATGGCCAGCTTCACTTGCTCATGGATACCCCAAAGATGTTCTACAATCTCATCTGCCTTGGGATTCAAATGACCCACTTGGTAAATAAGGGCTAAGTTAAGCACGCCGGATGGATTCTGACCATACACAATCTCAAATGGGCTCATTCTGGTGGTTCTGTTTTTTGACCTGTTATAGGCAAATTCTGCTTGAAGTAATGCTATATCCCACTGCTTCAGTTTAGTTCCTGCTAAGCTCCTCAAAAGGTTTCCCAAACTCTGGTTCACCACCTCGGTCTGACCATCTGTTTGAGGATGATAGGCACTGCTAAAATTTAACTTCGTCCCCAACTTCTCCCATAAACTATTTCAGAACTGACACATGAACTTGGTGTCACGATCTGAAATGATGGATCAGGGAACACCATGCAAACGTATAATCTCCTTGAAGTAAAAATGAGCGATCCGGGTAGCATCCATTGTGTTCTCACAAGGTATGAAATGGGCCATCTTAGAAAATCTGTCAACCACAACCAAAATAGAATCCAGGCCTTGTTGAGTACGGGGTAAGCCCAACACAAAGTCCATACTAACATCGAACCAAGGGGCTTCAAGTACAGGTAAGAGTGTGTACAGACCCGCATTAGTGAGAACTCTCTTGGACCGCTAGCACATATAACGACGCTCCACATGATTAGCCACGTCACTGGTTAATTCGGGCCAATAATAGTTAGAGGAAATCAGGGCCAACATCTTGTCTCACCCAAAGTGACCCTCATTATGAAGTTCACTAATAATCTACTGCCTCAGTGAACAATCTGGAATGCATAACTATAATCCACGAAATAGATAACCATTATGCAAAATAAAATCATGTCGTTGACTATTAGTTACCTCCTGAATTATCCTCCTGAAGGAAGGATCTGTAGCATACATATCCGAGACGACCTCAAATCCCACAATTCTGGTGCTCATGGTGGTGAGGAGTAATGTACGACGGCTCAGTGCATCTGTGAAACGGTTCAGACTTCTGGCTTGGTGTCTCAGTGCAAACGTGAATTCCTGCAAGTACGCCACCCACTTGGCATGCCGCCTACTCAGCTTGTGTTGGCCATTAATGTACTTCAGAGCCTCATGATCAGTGATAAGAATGAACTCCCTCTGCACTAGGTATTGATGCCAATGTTTCAAGGACTGAACTGTGGCATAGAACTCCAGATCATAGGTGGAGTAATTCTTCTTCGATCCTGATAACTTCTTACTGAAAAAAGCTACTAGTCGCCCCTCTTGACTTAGAACACCACCAATACCCACCCCAGGTGCATCACAGTTTACCTCAAACAACTTTTCAAAATCAGGAAGTGCCAAAACTGGTGCCTCTGTCATCTTTTGTTTGACCAGTTGAAAGCTGGTTTCTGCCTCATAAATGTGCTGGGCGCATTGTACAGCCCAAAGGGCATAACCATCAACTTATACAACCCATGATGCATCTTAAACGTTGTCTTCCACTCGTCTCTAGGCCTTACTCAGATCTGGTGGTATCCGCTTCTATGGTTAATTTTGGAGAAGACCCTAGAACCAGACAACTGGTCTAACATATCATCTAGGCGGGGAATTGGGAACCAGTATTTCACTATAATCCTGTTGATGGCTCTGCTATCAATATACATACGCCAAGAACCATCCTTCTTCGGCATTAGTAGGGCAGGAACCGCGCATGGGCTTATAATCTCACGGACGTAGCCCTTCTCCAATAACTCTACCACTTGTCGCTGCAACTCTTCATATTCCTTGGGGCTGAGGAGATACACTGGTCGATTAGGCAAACTGAATCCTAGAACAAGGTCGATCTGATGCCGAATGTCCCTCATAGGTGGCAACCGAGGAGGAAGATCCTCCGACATCAGGTCAGAAAACTCTGCCATCAGCTGATGCACTTTGGCTGGTAATTCTGGATTCAAATATGCTACACTATTCCCACAAGGCACTAGAGCATAGACCATGTCTACATGCTCAACCTCCACTAAAAACCTGGACATTGAAAGCATATTAGTATTATTGGGAATCGAGATAGGAGTGATTCCTTCCCGACAAGGTGCCAACACAATTTTCTTCCATTTGATGCTAAGGGAGTATGTGTTTTTTCGCCTGTCATGAATAACACTACGATCATACTACCAAGGCCTGCCTAATAATACATGGCAAGCATCCATAGACACAACATCACACCAAGCATTATCGAAATATTTCTTACCAGTCGAAAAAGAAACTAGGCAATGCCTATCCACTGTTACCTTACTACCTTTATTCAGCCAAGACAGATTGTACGACTTATGATGATGATTTGTTTTCAACTGCAGTTTCTGGACAGCCTCTTCAGACACCATATTCTCACAATTGCCACTATCTATGATAATCTTGTAGACACTCTTGGTAACTGTACAGGTCGTGTGGAAAATATTGGCCCTCAACCAATCGTCCCCTGAATCGCCCTTAAGGGTCAGTAGACTCTTACGAACGATCAGAGTCTCATGGCCATCCCCATATAACACATCTCCATATTCATCATCGTCATACACAGGCTCTCCAATTTCTTCAGTTTCATCTACCCAATTGTCCTCAATCAGGAAATTTTTCCCCTTATTACTAACAGGCTTCCTGCACTCAATTGATTTATGCCCATGTTCACCACATCTGAAACATCTAATATTTGGGTTAGGGTTACCTTGGGGTGGTTGTTGGGCAGGAGGGGATTCTTGCTGGCGAACTGGCTGACTGTTTTGATCTCCTCTATTCATTGGCCTCTTGCTCTACTGTATTTCCACCGCAAGTGCACGCTCATATGCTTCAGAAATTGCCCACAGCGAGTGAAGGCTGAGGACATCCTGTAGAGGCTACCGTAATCCCCCCAAACACCGTGCCACTATCTGCTTCTCTGTCTCAGATAAATTGTTCTGGGCTATCAATTGATAGAATTCCTCCGTGTAATCATCCACCAATCTTGTGCCCTGCCTCAACGAATGAAGTCACTGAAACAAGGTTTGAGTGTAGCCGAAAGGAAAGAAGTGACCCTTCATCTTCTTCTTCATCTTCTCCCATTATGTGATCTTCGTTTTGCCCTGCCGATCGTGCCAGTGCCTCAACTGCTCCCACCACGCAGATGCTCTGCCCTTCAGTTTGATGGCGACCAGTTTCACCTTGACACGATCTGGGACTTCCTTATACTCAAAAATATGCTCCACTTCATTCAACTAATCGACGAATCCCTCGGCCTGTAATGTACCAGAAAACTCAGGCAGATCCACTATGAAACCGAGGTCTCCATAACATTCTTCCCGATCACGGTGCTCCCAGAATCGAGCAGGATTATGATATGGGTTTTCAAAACTAGAATCGAAATTGTGATCTTCAATCTCACGATCACCAAAATTCCGTGCCACTAGATGCTGGGTTAACTCTGCAACTTGGCGTTGTAAATCCTCAATCATCGCATCTTGAACGTTATGATCACGGCGTGGGGTTTCCTAGTTCGGAACCTACTCGCGATAACCATGACCACAACCACCAGCCATGGAACTGATGAAATCTTGCCCTAGGAAAATGCTGAAGCTCTGATACCAACTGATGCTGGGCAAAATATCGATTATTCTGCAGGTTAATCGAACTGACAGTTCATAGTCTGATGTTTATTTTAAATTATGCAAATACAATAATAATGATTATGAAACCCTAAGACCGTATTTATAAGGTCGAAACTAAAATAGAAAAATTAAATTAAGGCTGAATTTAAATTAAATAAAAATAAAAAGTTTCCTAAAAACTGTAAACTGCCAATTTGAGAGCCTAAACGTCGTTTTTTGGATAAAATCCCGCTTTGCTTAAACCCTCAGTTTTGTTCGTTGGCCCATTTCTAATTAGACTAGGGTCTTCGAGGCCCACTTTGAGCCCGTGGCCTGTTTTAGGTAGTCCACCTGCATCAGTCACCTCGGGTTGGAAAGAACTCGTCCTCGAGTTCACAAAAGCTTCATCGCAATCCACAAAACAAGGACTCAGGTGTTTCACATTAAATATATCAGAAGTCCTCAGATGACTGGGGAGGCATAGTCTGTAGATGTTATTATTGATCTTCTGCAAGATCTCACAGGGTCCAATCTTCCGTTCCTTAAGTTTATTATACTCTCCCACGGGAAAATGATCACAAGTTAATACTGCCCAAACAAAATCACCAACATCAAAAAGTACCCGACGACGAGGACTATCACTTTGATCCTTATACTTGGCATTACTCTCATGAATGGCCAGCTTCACTTGCTCATGGATACCCCAAAGATGTTCTGCCATCTTATCTGCCTTGGGTTTCAAACGACCTACTCGTGGAATAGGGGCTAAGTCAAGCCCCCCGGATGGATTATGACCATACACAATCTTAAATAGGCTCATTCCGGTGGTTCTGTTTTTCTACCTGTTATAGGCAAATTCTACTTGAGCTAATGCCATATCCCACTGCTTTGGTTTAGTTCATGCTAAGCTCCTCAAAAGGTTTCCCAAACTCCATTTCACCACTTCAGTTGTACCATCTGTTTGAGGATGATAAGCGCTGCTAAAATTTAACTTCGTCCCCATCTTCTCCCATAAACTCTTCCAGAATTGACTCATGAACTTGGTGTCACGATCTGAAGTGATGGATCGGGCAACACCATGTAAACGCACAATCTCCTTGAAGTAAAGATGAGCGATCCGGGTAGCATCCATTGTCTTCCTGCAATGTATGAAATGAGCCTTCTTAGAAAATCTGTCAACCACAACCAAAATAGAATCCGAGCCCCGTTGGATACGGGGTAAGCCCAACACAAAGTCCATACTAACATCGAACCAAGGGGCTTCAGGTACAGGTAAGGGTGTGCACAAGCCCGCATTAGAGAGAACTCCCTTAGACCACAGGCATACATAACAACACTCCACATGATGAGTCACGTCACTGGTCAATTTGGGCCAATAATAGTTAGAGGAAATCAGGGCCAATGTTTTGTCTCGCCCAAAGTGACCCTCGTTATGAAGTTCACTAATAATCTGCTGCTTTAGTGAACAATCTGAAACGCACAACTGTAATTCATGAAATAGATAACCATTATGCAAAATAAAATCATGTCGTTGACCATTAGTTACCTCCTGAATTATCCTCCCGAAGGAAGGATCTGTAGCATATATATCCGAGAAGACCTTAAATCCAATAATTCTGGTACTCATGGTGGTGAGAAGTAATGTACTATGGCTCAGTGCATCTGCAACACGGTTCAGACTTTCTGCTTGGTGTCTCAGTGCAAATGTGAATTCCTGCAAGTATGCCACCTACTTGGCATGCCGCCTACTCAGTTTGTGTTAGCAATTGATATACTTCAAGGCCTCATGATCAGTGATAAGAATGAACTCCCTCTGCACTAGGTAGTGACGCCAATGTTTCATGGACTGAACTATGGCATAGAACTCTAAATCATAGGTGGAGTAATTCTTCTTTGCTCTTGATAACTTCTCACTGAAAAAAGCTACTGGTCACCATTCTTGACTTAGAACACCACCAATACCCACCCCAGATGCATCATAGTTTACCTCAAACACCTTTTCGAAATCAGGAAGTGCCAAAACTGGTGCCTCTGTCATCTTTTGTTTGACCAGTTGAAAGCTGGTTTCTGCCTCATCGGACCACTGGAAATCACACCCCTTAAGGCACTCTGTGATAGGAGCAATCAAAGTGCTGAAATTTTTGATGAACCAACGGTAGAAGGATGCCAATCCATGGAAACTTCTTATATCGTGCAAGTTCCTCGGTGTGGACCATTCTAAGACTGCACCTATCTTCGACTAATCAGCTTGAACACTGTCAGTAGATACAACAAAACCGAGAAAAGTAACAGAAGTAGTGAAGAAAGAACACTTCTTCTGATTGACGTACAAGCGCTCTGTCCTCAACGTGTTAAAAATAGCACGGAGGTGCTCAAAATGTGACTCCCATGTCGAACTATAAATAAGGATGTCATCAAAGTAAACTACAACAAACTTCTCCATGAAAGGCCATAAAACCTGATGCATAAACCTCATAAATATGTTGGGTGCATTGGACAGCCCAAAGGGCATGACTATCCACTCATACAACCCATGCTGCATTTTAAATGCTGTCTTTCACTCGTCTCCAAGACTTATTCTAATCTGGTGGTATCCACTTCTAAGGTCAATTTTGGAGAAGACCCTAGAACCAGACAATTGGTCTAATATATCATCCAGGTGGGGAATTGGGAACCGGTATTTCACTGTGATCCTGTTGATGGCTCTGCTATCAACACATATACGCCAAGAACCATCCTTCTTCGGCACTAGTAGGGTAGGAACCGCGCATGGGCTCATACTCTCACGGACGTAACCCTTCTCCAATAACTCTACCACTTGTCGCTGTAACTCTTTAGATTCCTTAGGGCTGAGGCGATACACCGGTCGATTAGGTAAATTGGACCCTGAAACAAGGTCGATCTGATGCTGAATATCCCTCATAGGTGGTAACCCAGGAGAAAGATCCTCCGGCATCAAGTCAGAAACCTCTGCCATCAGCTGCTGCACTTCGGCTGGAAATTCTAGATTCAGATCTGCTGCACTATTCCCACAAGGCAGCAGAGCATAGACCACGTCTACATGCTCAACCTCTACTAAAAACCTGGACATCGAATGCAGATTAGTATTATTGGGAATCGGGGTAGAAGTGATTCCTTCCCGACGAGGTGCCAACACAATCTTCTTCCCTTTGATGCTAAGGGAGTATGTGTTTTTTTGCCCGTCATGAATAACAGTACGATCATACTGCCAAGGCCTGCCTAACAATACATGGCAAGCATCTTTAGACACAACATCACACCAAGCATTATCGAAATATTTCTTACCAATCGAAAAAGAAACTAGGCAACGCCTATCGACTGTTACCTCACTGCCTTTATTCAGCCAAGACAATTTGTATGGATTAAGATAACAATCTATTTTCAACTGCAGTTTTTGGACAGCCTCTTCAGACACCACATTCTCACAACTGCCACTATCTATGATCATCTTGCAGACTTTATCGGCAACTGTATAGGTTATGTGGAAAATAATGGTCCTCAACCAATCGTCCCCTGAATCGCCCTTGGGGGTCAGTAGACTCTTACGAATGACTAGAGTCTCATGGCCATCCCCATACAACACATCTCCATATTCATCATCATCATACACAGGCTTTCCAATCTCTTAAGTTTCGTCTACCCTATTGTCCTCAATCAGGAGATTTTTGCCCTTATTGCTAGCAGGCTTCCTGCACTCAGTTGATTTATACCCATGTTCACCACATCTGAAACATATAATATTTGGGTTAAAGTTACATTGGGGTGGTTGCTGGGCAGGACAAGATTCCTGCGGGCGAACTAGCCTACTGTTTTGATCGCCTCTGTTCATTAGCCTCATGTTTTGTTGTTTTTCCACCGTAAGTGCATGCTGATATGCTTCAGAAACTGTCTATAGCGAGTGAAGGCTGAGGACATCCTATAGGGGCTGCTGTAATCCCCCCAAATATCATGCCACCATCTACTCCTCTGTCTCAGATAAATCGTTATGGGCTATCAATTGATAGAATTCCTCCATGTAATCATCCACCGATCTCGTGCCCTGCCTCAATGAATGAAGTCGCTGAAACAAGGTTTAAGTGTAGCTGAAAGGAAGGAAGTGACCCTTCATATTCTTCTTCATCTTCTCCCAATCTGTGATCTTGGCTTTGCCCTGCCGATCGCGCGAGTGCCTCAACTACTCCTACCATGCAGATGCTCTGCCCTTCAGTTTGATGGCGACCAGTTTCACCTTGACATGATCTGGGACTTCCTTATGCTCGAAAATAAGCTCCACTTCATTCAACCAATCGACGAATCCCTCGGCCTGTAACATACCAAAAAACTCAGGCAGATCCACTCTAAAACCAAGATCTCCATAACATTCTTCCTGACCATGGTGCTCCTAGAATCAAGCAGGATTGAGATGCGGGTTTTCGAAACTGGAATCAGAATCGTGATCTTCAATCTCACGATCACCGAAATTCTGCGCCGCTAGACGCTGGGTTAACTCTGCTTGCCGCTGTAAATCCTCAATCATCGCATCCTGAATGTTACGATCACGACGTGGGGCTTCCTCGTTCGGAACCTACCCGCGACGACCACGACCATGACCACGACCACCAGCCATGGAACTGATGAAATCTTGCCCTAGGAAAACGCAGAAGCTTTGATACCAACTGACGTCGAGCAGAATAACAATTATTCTGCAGGCTAGTCAAATAGTTGGTTACAGGGAGTAAAACAAGAAAAAACTCTAAACAATACAGAGAAACAACTCTGATGTTTTATTTAAAATTATGCAAATACAATAATAATGATTATGAAACCTTAAGACCTTATTAATAAGGTCGAAGCTAAAATAAGAAAATTAAATTAAGGCCGAATTTATATTAAATAAAAATAAAAAAGTTTCCTAAAAACTATAAACTGCCAATTTGAGGGCATAAACGTCGTTTTTTGGCTAAAATCCCGCTACACCGAGGGCATAATCCTCAGTTTTGTTCGTTGGCCCATTTTTAATCAGACTAAGGTCTCCGGGGCCCACTTTGAGCCTGTAACCCGTTCTAGGTAGTCCACTTGCATCAATAATCCTTAGCAAAATAAATACTTTTTCTTGTAATACTCGTTGCCATCCCTAAGCAGCATATATTGGTTGACTAACGAAATATTAATATTTAATAACTACAAGTGAGATATTTTTGTAAGAAATTAAACTAAGAATAAAACAAAAGAAGGTTTATGTAAGTTTTCAAACTACAATTGGGTAAGTGCAATTTACCCTAAACTTCGATGGGTAAATAGGTTGTTAAACGTGAGGTTTTGATTTTGTGGTTATGCCTGACATTCTAAGACTACAAGATCTCATGTTTCATTTTCACTTATTGCTTTATTTCTCTAATTTATAAGTTAGTTATTTCTCCCACTATGTAAGGGGTTGTGTGTGTTATTGTAATGATGAATTGTTGTTTATTTAGCGTTTAGAATTGTGATCGAATGATTATATTTATACTTTATCACCTTCAATAAAAAATAATCAAACAAATATCAAATAAGAAGAAAACCCATACAGATCTCTCAAGAAAAACCAAAAAAACTTTTATAGATCTGACAATATCCATACATATATCAAATAGAAGGAAAACCCAAGCAGATCTTGACAAAAAAACCTAAAAACTCGTTCAAATATGATAAAGGTGGGTATAGAGAGATTTCAATTTTCTCAATTTTGAGAGAGAACTCTAGGATCAAGTTAAACTCATCTTAACCATTCAATTTGTTTTTGGATGGACAAGATTTTACCACTAAATAAAAATAATATCATGTCAACAATACTCTCTCTCTCTCTTTATATATATATATATATATATATATATATATATATATATATATACACACTACAAGAGAAAGTCTTAACACGTTTGGCTATATAGGCCCTTAACTAATTAGTGATCTAGATCACCAGAACACTTGATCTAAGACTCCATGGCTTCTCTCTCTCCCTCACTACTCACCACCACCACCTTTCTCCCTCACTTCCCTCGAAAACCATCCCAACTTTCCAAAACTAGAAAGCAAAACCCCCCTAACTTCATCCCTAAAGTAGTATCATGCAAAGCTACAAATAACAGCAATAGTGACCAAAACCCTAGCTCCAAAGATGAGAAACAACCTTCTCTAAGCAAATTTGATAGAAGGAACGTTCTCATGGGCATAGGAGGTCTCTATGGAGCTGCAACCAGTCTTACCAATGACCCATTTGCATTTGCCGCCCCAATATCAGCCCCAATTTTGGGTCAATGTGGGGAAGCAGACATACCTGAAGGCTCGACACCCACAAATTGTTGTCCACCAACAACCAAAAAGATCATAGATTTCAAGCCACCTTCTCCGTTTTCCCCAATGCGTGTTAGGCCCGCCGCACATTTAGTTGATGATGCCTACATAGCTAAGTACTATAAGGCCTTGAAGCTCATGAAAGAACTCCCTGATGATGACCCACGTAGCTTTAAGCAGCAAGCCAGTGTTCATTGTGCTTACTGTAATGGGGCTTATGATCAGGTTGGATTTCCTGATCTTGAGCTTCAAGTGCATTTTTCATGGCTGTTTTTCCCATTCCATAGACACTATCTTTACTTCTATGAGAGGATATTGGGGAAATTGATTGATGACCCAACTTTTGCAATTCCATATTGGAATTGGGACGCTCCTCTTGGTATGCCAATGCCTGCTATGTTTGTCGACCCTCAATCCCCACTCTACGACAGCCTACGCAATGCGAATCACCTACCACCAAGACTGTTTGATCTTGATTACAATAAAAGTGACGATGATGGTACTTTCCCACCGGATGCCGAACAGATATCAAGCAATCTGAAGGTCATGTACAGGCAAATGGTGTCTAATAGCAAGAAACGTAGGCAATTCTTCGGTAAACCATACCGTGCTGGTGATGATCCGAAACCAGGACTAGGTTCAATTGAGAACGTTCCTCACAACTCAGGTCACAATTGGAGTGGTGATCCCAACCAGCCAAACTCAGAGGACATGGGGAATTTCTACTCTGCAGGGAGAGACCCTTTGTTCTATGCTCATCACGCCAACATTGATCGTTTGTGGACGATATGGAAAACCTTACCAGGCCGGAAAAGGACAGATATCACTGACCCCGATTGGCTTGATTCCGCGTTTGTTTTCTATGACGAGGATGCAAATCTTGTTCGTGTTAAGGTGAGAGATTGTCTAGAACCTGAAAATGTTTTGAGGTATAAATATCAAGATGTTGAAAAACCGTGGCTAGTTTCTAGTACTGCTAAGCCAAGGCCAAGAAGGTTATCATCAAAGAAAGTAGCAGCAGCTGAGTCATCACCATTTGGGTCAATAGCACAAGCAGCTGAAGCAAAGAAGAAGGTGATACCAAAAAGCACTGAACTTCAATTTCCTTTCGTTTTAGACAAACTGGTGTGTGTTGAGGTTGCAAGGCCGAAGAAATCAAGGAGTAAAAAAGAAAAAGAAGACGAAGAGGAAGTGTTGGTGATAGATAAGATTGAGTTTGACGATGATACAGGTGTGAAATTTGACGTATATGTCAATGATGAGGATGATGATGTTGATCAATCGGTGCGTAGTGGACCTGGAAACACTGAGTTCGCTGGGAGTTTTGTGAGTGTTCCCCATTCCCATAAGCATGGTGGGAAGAAGGTGAAGACTTCTTTAGAATTGGGATTAACAGATTTGTTGGAAGACTTGAATGCTGAAGATGATGATAGTGTGGTGGTGACTTTGGTGCCAAGATATGGGAAGGGACTTGTTAGCATTGGTGGTATCAGTATTGATTTTATTCAAGATTGACATCAGCTATAGCTCAAATTGATCTTTTGGGGTAAAGATCATATGTCTGCATTACAAATTCCATCTATTAATTTAATCTCTCTACTTGATCTTTAGACTCTCTCTCTCTCTCATCTCAACATAATTTCAAGGCTAAAATACATTTTTTTTCCCCTTAATTAGGTTTTATATATACTTGATTTCATTTACATTTTTGGTTATTGACTTTTGATCTTTTCAATTGGGTCTTAAATTTATAACCTCATTTCAATTTGGTACTAAACACTTAATAGTTGCTTTACATAAAATAATTGTAAAGAGAATGACCCAATTGAAATGAAATTGTAAATTTAATGATCCAATCAAAATAAGACTATAAATTTGAAGACCCAATTGAAACAAAAAAAAAAAAATGAAAGACATAAATAAAAACAAATCGATCATTATAATCAATTGTCCTCTTCAAATTTCTCAAAAAACATAATTTGGATATTCTTTTACTTCATTAATTTTGAAATATGTATTAAAAGAAAGAGAGGATGATAGATCCATGATAATCTTCTGTTTATGGGTATAATCATAAATCACTGTGTTGTGCTGCACCACTTTTTTAATTAATTTTTTTAAGTATATTGATATGAAAAGATTGAATTTGAATTTTTTATATAAAAACCTTAATAATAATTAAGGAAAAAACTCGAATTATTATTTTTAATTAATTGTTGTATGATTGAAACAATTAACATTTTGTTTTAATTAAAGAAAGGGACATGCTGATTAACTTTGATGGGTGGATCTTGTAACGAATAAAAAAAGCAGATTTAAATGGTTATGAGTCCACATTATCTTTATCTTTGAAATATTTGTGGTTGTATATGTAGTATAGTTCCTCGAATTTTTAGATGAATGTTGTAAAGGTTGATAATGATTTGTCTTTTTGCCTGTGCGCTGTAAAGCAATGGGTTAGCTGAAGCTTTGGAGCATAGTGCGAGCTGTGTAAAGAGATCCATGACTGAGAAAGTGCATCTTTGACAGTGATATGGGGTAAGATGGAATTGACTCATTTACAGTAAAAATTATGAAGTAAAATTTATAATACATTATTTTTGCACATGGATTTGAACTCATTAAATTTTAAGATGTGGTAGGATCATTTTATAATCAAAATTGTATTAACTGCAAGTTTTACTTTATAATTTTTTACACCAAATGAGTTGATCTCGAATAAGATTGACTCATCTGATCCATAGTGAAAGGAAACTCAACCCAATTGGTATCCCTAAAAGGGATGTCCCCTCTTCCCATGCTCCATTTTGAATTCTCCAATAAGTGAAGGATAGGTGGGTGACAAGCTTCCAAACATGAGAGTGGAAAATTGGAATTGTTAGAAAGTTGTTTCAAAATTCCATGGAAAACCTCATTTAATTTTCACTATTAAGTGCCCAATATTTTTTTTATTCTCATTACTCTTTTTATTCTTTAGAATCTTTACTGGTTTTTTTATTTTTTAACTTCAATTGTTTCATTATGTAAATTAAAATTCTAAATTTAAATCAATATATATTAGGTCAAAGGAAATCTAATTATTCCTTTGTAATTGATGGTGGACAAATTTAAGTATATTTTTGTTAACTATTAATTGTCTTCAAATAATTTGCATTGATTTCAAAATAATAGCTGACTTACCAGATTCATCGGTAAAACACTAAATTATAGCATTTAGTATAGTTAATGGCTGTTCAAAATGGTATTATACACTCAATTCCTCTAAAATCATATTGTGAACAAAATATTCACCCTGTGAAGTTTTTTTAAAAACCTAAAAAAATCAGAAGAAAAAAAATAAAAGTCAAAGCCTTGAACCTATGACCTATTGAGTAGAAATACAAGTCTTAACCACAAAAACTAATGTATTTGTAATGATATAATTACACTTCAACAATATGTATTACATGTTATCTAGTTTAGTAACAATTACAAACTATTTAGTTAATCACTTACAAGTTATAACAATATAAAAATATAAGTTATATATAAGTTACGTATAAATATATATGAATATTTATTTAATTATAATTATTATGCTATAGAGAGTTAGTAAAAATATTAAAGTTTGTTAAAATTTAATTTAATTTATTTAAATTTAACTTATTATTATTTTATTTTAATTAATTAATATTATTTTATTAAAATGTTAAAACGCCCCAACGAATTCAAAAGGTTTACGCTCCAACACCTCGGGACAAAACACCTTCACCTCGGAAAGCACCGGTGTGTATTCACCTTAGGTGGATGATCTATTTCTTGGAAATCTTCCAAGCAAACTTGCAATGCAAGATCAACTATGGAGTCATAATTTATTGTTTTAGATCTGGCGGGTACAAAAGCTGAATGGTTGAGGAACCTCTTAGCTGATATTTCTTTGTGGGAAAAATCAGTTCCTTCAATTTCCCTACATTATGATTCTTAAGTAGTTATTGCCCGGGCAAAAAGCAAGGTCTACAATGGTAAACAGAGGCATATGCAATTAAGGGATAATATTGAGCAAATGAGTGATAGCCATTGATATTATAAGGTCAAAGAGAAATTTAGCTGATCCTATAACAAAAGGGTTATCAAGAAAACTAGTTCATGACATATCAAGGAGGAAGTGACTTAAGCTCATTAAGTAAACTTTATGTAATGGCAACCCAACATATATGAATGGAGATCCCATGAAATAATTTCAATGGGGACAAACAAGTTACAGAAAAGTTTAATATATGCACTATCAATTTCAAATGTCCCTCTCTGTTGTGTAGATAATGCTTATTGCCAAATATAATGAGGTTGAGAAAATAACTAATCTCTTAATGAACTCATAGCCATATAGGTGGCGTGTGACAATACACACTTTATGGTTTCACATTTGTGAGTGTGAAGTTGCCTTCTATGAAAGTTAGAACTAAACTTTCTCAAGCACTCATGAAAATCCATGCAAGGCACAAGGCCATAAGCCGATAAACCGAGAACTCGTTAAACAAGAAATTTTTAAGTGTGTGTATAGAATTGATGGTTTACAAAACAATATTTGGTTCAAGATACCTTAATCACCAATCACTTGTAAAATAATTTCTGTTAACACGAGGTATAGATTCAAGTCCACCAAACATCAATGGTTCTTACACTTCATTTAGGTCTATACTTATTTTCTTTTTTATTAAATTTTGAATCACATGGGGGATTGTTGGAAAGTTGCTTCAAAATTCCAAGGAAAATTTCATTCAATTTTCACCATTAAATGCCCAATACTCATTTTTATTCTCATTACTCCTCTTTATTCTGTAGAATCTTTATCGGTTTCTTAAGTTGAATTGCTTTATTAAAACTTTTGTATTTAAACCAATATTTATTAGCGTGAAAAATCAAAGGAAATTAAATCTAATTATTGTTTTGTAACTGATGATGGACAAATTGAAGTACCGTTAACTATTAAATGTCTTGCAATAATTTTCATTGATTTCAAAATAAATGTTAATTTGTTAGATTTCTCCAAAGGGTAAAACACTAAATTCTAGAATTTAATATTTTCCTGAACTCTTCTAGCTAATGGTCGTTCAAATGATGTCCCTTCTTCCTACAAATACCTGAGTTTCCTCTACTAATTACACAGCTTATATTTTGTCATTAATTTTTCAAATATTTGTCATTTTTTGGGCAGTTCTTTATACAAGTTCAAAGCTTTATTTGTGAGTGTATGCAAATCAAGCTACTGTTATATCTTTGAGGGTGACTGTTAGAACCATTTGCACCATAATGGAGTGAGATCGTGTCTCAAAGATGACAAATTCATTTCTATGCCTCAGCGTTCATCTCTCTTGTGATTACATATTATTGAACGTGATTCTTCTGAGGTGTATACTTGCTGCTACTTTATACACCACTTTTGTTAATTATTAGAGCACTAGTGTTATTGTTATTATTTCTAACAGTAATGTTATGAGTGAAGAGATGCAGTGGAGAGCAATACATCAAACGCATAAAATTTGCCCAAATAGACTTACCTTAATCTCAATGCTATCTTTACATGAAGAGATAACATCGCCCCATAAAGCGAACATAAACCATGATCACCTTCAATCGTGGGAGAACAAATCAGAGACCCAGAGACCCAACGATGCGTGTTGTCACTACGTTGGGACTAAAAAAAATTTATTTGGGAGTGAAATGACTGAAAGGGGTGTAAATAAGGATCGAAATGAGAACACTCGGCAGCAATTACTGTGAGTTTACCACAAAAAGAAATGAGAACACTTCGGGTTTTGGGTCATTTGAATCATGGATCGTTCGGGTCACATATTGTTCGGGTTTTGGGTCATGTGGGTCTTAGGTCATTCGGGTCACATATCGCTCGGGTTTCGGGTCAATCAGGTCTCAGATCATGCAGGTCTCGAGTCAATTCGGATCAAATTGAGTTGGGTTTCGGGTTGACCCATCATGTTCAATTGTTCATGTCAACTTGTTAATCGTTATCTTTTATTTTTCAAAAATAGGAATAATGCTGAAATCTAGTTTACTATTTTAATTTTGATTTAAGTACAAATTAGATTCAATTTGAGCCGTTTGACTTTAATACATGGCCACCTATATTGAACATTTACCTTAATTTTATAATTTTTTTTTTAAAAATTAAATTAAATTAATCTTTTATAATAGCAAGAGACCACCCCTCCTAGTGGTGGGTACACAAATTCAATTTAATTAAATAAAGCTCATACAAATCAATGATAATAAATAATTTAAAAGTGGTGATATATACCACGGACCTGGTTTCATGTGAGTTACCATGGAACCAAAAAAGTCCATTGGTTATTACGAGAAAATTGACTAGGCATTTAATTTTTTTAAACAATTACTATTTAATTTTCTAGTGATTACTAATAGATTTTTCTGATTTCATGGTAACTCTCATGTATCCGAGTCCGTAGGATCACCACTATTTATTTAATATAAGTAAGTTTTGTTTGATATTATTTTTATGTTAATACTTAAGTATTTAACTTAATTCTAAGTATTAAATAACAATTTATCAAGTCAAAATTACAAATACATATATCATTCACTAAGGTGAAGTTTTGAACTTTATTATTATATTTTTCTCTATGAACAAGAAACTTATAAATAATTAAATATGTGAAGTTGACATTAAAAATTGTTAATCATAAATCAAATTGGGTTTATCATAAAAAAAGTATATTCAAAATTAATCATGATTTTTATTAAGATAAAAATAATTAATAATATATCAAGCCATATACCATGTCTTTGTTTCACTCGGTGTAGAAAAAGAATTGTATGTGATATTTATTATAAATAAATTTAAAAATTTATATATTAATAGTTAGTATAAGATAATTACTTTATGGTTTTATATTTCATTTACAAGATATGGCTTCATACTTGATATTATTACTTCATAAAAATTACAAAAAATTAATTTTTCTCTTTCAGAACCATCAAATCAATTTGGGTCTCGGGTCACGGGTCATTCGGGTTTCGGATTTCTCAGGTCAAGGGTCGTTTGGGTCAGTTGTTTTCAGGTTTGTTGCACCTCGAGTCATTGGTCATTTCGGTTTCGGGTTGTTCAGGTCTCGGATCATAATATTTTATTGTAATTTTCGGTTCGAGTGGGTCGGATTTTGGGTGGATCGAGTTGGATTTTTGGGTCGTGTCAGATTTTACCACCTCTAAAAAAAAATTAACCAAGATAGAGATCGAAGACTTGCTCCCATTCAGAAAATCAAGCATATGATCATTAGCAAATAGGAGATGCAAAATGGGTTACCATCTCTCTAATACGTTTAACCAATAGTATTAACAATAAATTGAATTTATGAGATTGTAGTCTAAAAATATAAAAAAGAAGGAACAAGAGCTTCCACCATAAATTTTTTTAATAAATTGTTACTTTAATGAATATTAATAGCAAAAACTTTTAGTTTTGTACATGTTTCTAAATTTCATTTTTAAATATTATTTTTTTCTTAAATTTAAATTTTTATTTATACATCTTTGAGTTTTTAAGAGGTAAATTAAAGTTTTGAGTTATTAAATTTACTCGAACTACTCGTGAGTCAGCTCGAGCAACCGAGCTTGAGTTTAAATTTTTAGGTGTGGAGGCTTCTCGAAATCTAGTTCGATTAGATATTTTCTTCACAACCTGAGTTTGAACACCCTTTAAGAGCGTAAGTTGACTTTGCAAAAGAAAAAAAAAAACAGCCCAAGTGGAAAGGCATTCTCTAATCCAAGCAATCACTATCCTTTGATAGTTTATTCTCAAGTCTCAATAATTTATCTGAGAACTAATGGGATTAATTTAGGGGAAATTAGTTCTTTTTATCACATCAAGAGCTGGTTTCTTGTAACGAATCATAATAGTGTTTGTTTTCTTTCTTAAATGAAAAGAAGAGAGCTTTTTTCGTTTCCCATATATGTATATATGGAAGAATTTTGTGGGCCTCCATTGCAAACATAACTAATTCCTTTAGAATTTTGGGGGAAATGTTCTCAGCTTCATCTAGTGCTCCTTCAGATTAGTGCTTGCGGTTTTCACCAAGCCCCATGAAAATTCACTATTCTCCGATCCAAAATATGAGTTTAGCAAAAAGTAAGCCAAAGAGATGTACCACCTTTGAGCTCCGAGCTCTAACCTAAATGTCATGCATACATTTTTTCATACAATACAAATCACAATTCATCATGCTCAAACAATTCATTTCATGTATAATTACATTTACATAATATCATAAATACAACACTTTTTAAAATCCATATAATTTACAAGTGTTTAAATTTTCTCTTCCTTTTTATACAAATACATTAAAAAAGAATTTTAGACTCAAGAAGACTCTGAGGATGTCGCTTCCAAACCACTCAAGAAATCTTTAACAATTAACTCTCAACTAGAGCTTGCTCCCATTTTTGGCTATCACATGGGAGAAAAATAAAACATAAAAGAAGGGGTGAGCTTCAAAAAGCTCAGTGAGTGACGCATTACTCAAAGTATTAGATTTTTCTATTTCATTTACCAATCCATATCATTCATTCAAATAATTAGCATATAGCTCTAAGTGATACCCATCTTTTTTTTTTTTTTAATAAATCTTATATTTCTTTCATATCTTTAATTCATGGAAGGGTGCCTATCACATAATGTCGGTACACACCATATTGTACTCAGAAAAGAATGTATGGTACATCCATACACTCATCACACAATCTAGTCTCACAATTTTCATATCACAAACAATCAACCAACAAGCGCAACGTCATCCTCCTTACTGGGCCAATCACACCAATCATCATATGAAATGCAATGCAGTGCATGATCATCTAAAGAAGACATGCTAGTTACTTTATTCTTCACAATTTTTACTAACTTCATTAGCTAATTTTTTTTTTTCAAATCTTTGTTACTACGAAAAATTGAATGATTCGAGACCTGTCAATCACATGAATTATAAATAGAAAGAAAAGAAGACAAGATTTACCCAGGTTCACCCCAGAATAAGGCTACATCCTGCCAAAATAGGGTTCACCCCAGAGTGGGACCCCCGTGTTCGTCTAGGGTTCTACAGATCTGGTCCAGTGAAGTATGTACCAACTCTAACAATCTCCCACTTGGTAAATAATTCACACACATGGAAAACTTCCCAGGACTCTATTCCTTCAAGCCCATCTCAGTAGCACAGCACTCAAACTTCGCTAGACTAACTGCTTTAGTCAAGAAATCTGCGTTGCTCACTACTGTATCGACTTTCTCCAAGATTATCACATTTTCTTCAATCTTTACTCGAATGAAGTAATATTGGATATCAATGTGCATCGTCTATGAATGAAATGCGAGATTCTTTGCTAAGAAGATAGCACCTTGATTGTCACATTTCACCTTCACTGCTTCTTGTTTAAACCCAAGCTCAGCACACAACCTTTAAAGCCAAACCACTTCCTTTCCAGCATGAGTTATTGCCATATTTTCTGCTTCTGTAGATGAAAGGGCAACAACACTTTGCCTTTTTCTCATACAAATCACTGCCCCACCACACAGATTGAAGATATATCTGCTTGTAGAACTCCTGCTATCAATGTTTCCTCCCTAGTCAGCATCAACTGATCTTACAATATCAAGATTGTTCTTCCCTCCTATACCTCCATAACACAATGCAAACTCTGATGTGCCACAACGATATTTAAGAACTGTCTTGATTGCAGTTCAATACTCTTTCCTAGGATTAGACATATATCTACTCAATTCTCCCACTACTTGGACAATATCTGGTCTCGTACACACCATGGCATACATCAAGCTTCCAACCACACTAGCATAAGGTACGTGCACCATCTCTTTAGCTTCTTCCTCCATCTTCGGACATTGTTCCACAGATAACTTGGTTCCCAAAGGCATGGGAGTCGTTACTGGCTTGCTGTCAGATAAGTTGAATTTCTTCAACACTTCTTCAATATACTTTTTCTGACTTAACCATAGTTTTTAATTTTCACGATCCCTCTTTATCTGTATGCCCAAGATAAAGTTTGCTGGTCTTAGGTCTTTCATGTCAAACTTCCTTGCCAACAATGCCTTCATAGTGCTAACCATCTTCCTGTTATTTCCAATCAACAGCATATCATCAACATACAAGGTTAAAATGACAAAATCAACCCCTAATCTTTTCACGTAGATACAATGATTAGCATAATTGCGAGTGAACCCAAGCTAAATGGCATATGTATCAAAATTTTGGTACCACATCCATGGTGACTGCTTTAGTTTGTACAAAGACTTTTTCAATTTACAAACCAGCTCTTCCTTGCCTTTGCTCACAAAGCCTTCATGCTGTTTCATGTAAATTTCATCCTCTAAGTCCCCATTAAGGAAAGTTATCTTTACATCCAGTTTCTCAACGTCTAGATCATAAACAACTACCATGGATAAGACATATATGATAGATGTCAATTTTTTTACCGAGGAAAATATCTCACCATAGTTAATTCCATCTAGTTGCGAGTACCTCTTTGCTACCAAACGTGCCTTGTACTTTTCTACCATTTCATATGCATTTGTTTTCTTTTTGAAAATCTATTTACACCCAATTGCCTTCCTATCTCTAGGAAATTTCACAAGGTTCCATGTTTCATTCTTGTCCAGTGCCTACATCTCCTATTTTATAGCATCCTCCCACAAATTTTCATCCTCCGAGGTCCTTGCCTCTTTCACTGTGCTAGGATCATTACCAATAATATTTAAAGCATATAATGCACTGTAAGCACTAGAGGAGGAGGTCTTCTAACCCATATGGATCACCTTATGACAAGCATGATCTCTACCACTGAGCCAGCATCTGAATCTTCATCCTCTATATCAGAAACATGAATATCGTGCTCAGACCTAACTGACTCAGAATCTGAAGTATCCAATGCAGTTTGTGGGGTAGTCTCTCACTCTTTATCTCTCGGGCTAAGATCAATATGAACCTACTTTGGAGGTTCTAGTTCATCTCGGACAGCCGCCACATCCATTTGTGTTTCCCTGAACACAACATCTTTTCTGTAAACTGTACTCTTATTTTCTGGATTGCATAACTTATACCCCTTGACCCCATCCTTATAACCAATGAAAATGCACTTCACTGATTTGCTGTTAAGTTTGTTCCTCTTTTCTTTTGGCACATGCATATAAGCATTACACCCAAACATCTTAACATGAGCCAAACTCGACTTCTTCCCAAATAATGCCTCAAACGGTGTCTGATCTTATAAAGCTGATGTAAGTGACCTATTTTTCAGTTAATATGTCGTAGCCACAACCTCTACCAAGAACTCCAGCTACAAGCCTGCACAACTCAGCATACTCATTGATATCCCAATGAGTGACTGAATGAGTCTCTCGGCCACCCCATTCTGTAGAGGTGTATACAGGGTTTTTTTCTATCTTGCAATGCCACTTACCATATAGAATTGCTCAAATTTATCTGAGCAAAATCTCTCTCCATTATCTATTCTCAATACCTTTATCCTTCTTTCTATATGATTTTCTATCCAATGTTTTAAACTCACGAAGCTTATCAAATGCTTTAGCTTTACTCTTCATGAAGTAAATCCATGTATACCTTGAAAAATCATCAATGAAAGAGACATAATACCTTGATTTTCCAAGAGATTGGACCGAAATTGGCCCAAACACATCACTATATATTAAATCCAGAATACTCTTTGCCCTCGTGCTACTGGACTTAAAACTTACACGGTTCTGCTTGCCATATAGATAATTCTTACAGAAACTGAGTCCTATGGAGCAATCTGGGATTCATTTCACCATCTGCTTTGATGATAAATTAGATAGTTCTTTTTCACCGATATGCCCAAGCCTCTACTGCCACAACATAGAGGACGTCACCTCATCATTAGTTGTCTTCTCAGAGATAAAACCTCCACTGCACTTACTTTGTACTGTACTTCCCAGCAGCTTATACAACGTACCATATCATCACCTCGTGCAATTACTAACGATCCACGAGTCATCTTGCATGAATTTTTCTTATAGCTGAAATTCACTCCCCCATTTGCCATCTTACTGACTGATAATAGGTTCCTGTTGAGACTCGGAATATACATCACGCGTTGAAGGTGTTCTGATTGCCCCATCATTCATCTTCAACTTTACCCTCCCAAGACCAATAATTTTCATCGGAGAGTTATCCCCCAATAAAAAATTTCCTCCAACAAAGGTTTTATACTCACGAAACGAGTCCCTGTCAGGTGTCATGTGAAATGATGCTCTTATGCCAATTATCCAAACACTCTGATCTGATTGAGCCAAACAGGATGTTATATTTAAGTCACCAGCATCATCATCATACTGGTCCTTGTTTCCTGAAATTGATCTCTCATTTGTCCGCTTTTTAAGGTTCACACTCTTACTTCTGCAATCTTTCTTTAGATGCCTAAGCTCCTTGTACCTCAAACACTTCAACCCAGATTTGTCCCTACTTTTTGATCTTCCCCTGAACTTAGGTTTATCTCCAGACCATTTGTAGTCTTTATCATGGGTTCGCCCTCTCACAGATAAGGTCTCCTTTGACAAGTTCTCTGTACCCTACCACCTCATCTCTTCAGACAATAAGGCTGCAATGACATTCTCAAAAGATAGATCAGTAGTACCACTTTCAAAGCAACTATCAAGTTATCCCAAGAATCAAGTAGTGAACATAGCAGCGTAATAACTTTATCGTCATCCGTCATATCAACCCTGATAGATAATAACTGACCTATCAAAGTATTGAACTCATTTAGATGAACAGAGAAAGAATCACCCTCAGCCATCCGAAGGTTGCGCAACTTCTTCCATAGAAACAATTTGTTTACGAGAGATTTAATCTGATAAAGGCTTTCCAGCTTCTTCCAAAGATATTTTAAAATCTTTTCTCCCAAAATGTTTATCAAGACAGAATCGGTCAAGCACACCTAAATCAGACTTTGTGCATTCTGATTGAGCTTCTCCCACTCCGTGTTGATCGTTGAAGATGATGTCGAAACTACCACCGGCACTGCCTTTACTGTGGATACCGTACTCTTAGGTATCTCATCTATTATCACCGTCCACAGATCCTTATCCATAAGTAAATCCTCGATCTTCAATTTTCATAACTCGAAGTTCTTCCTTTCGAACTTCTCGAGTTCAATCCGTGATCCAATCGACATCTGTGATCGTTAATCCTCGAACACAAGGCTCTGATACAAATTGAACAATTTGAGACCTGTCAATCACACGAATTATAAACAGAAAAAAAAGAATACAATATTTACTCAAGTTCACTCTAGAATAGGGCTACGTCTTGTCATAACTTTCTTATTATCAACCTCACAAATCTCTCGTTACAATGTATGCTTAGTACATAAATAGTATTTATAAGCAACTTAAGATGTTCTAATTTTGGTCTAATTAGGATTTCCACCTTATAGCAGAACTACAGCTATTCATGGGCTAAAGCCCAAGCCACCAAGCAAAAACTAGACCCAACTCATGTATAAGGCCTGAAAGTTTCAGGGGCGCTGCCTCCTTACCCCCACTCGCTCTTTAGGGACCCCTGTGTTCGCTCGGGGTTCTACAGATCTGGTCCCGTGAAGTATGCACCAACTCTAACAAGCTAGCGGGGCCTCGCTCCCTCGGAGGAAACATTAATAACAGGAGGTTAGGGGGCAGTACCCCCGAAACTTTCAAGCCATGTATATGACTTGGGCCTGGTTTTTTACTTGGCAGTTTGGGCTTAGGCCCATGAATAGCCGTAGTTCTGCAGTAAAACGAAAATCCTAATTAGACCTTAATTGGGATGTCTTAAGTTGCTAATAAATACTCCTTATGTACTGAGTATACATTGTAACGATAGATTAGTGAGGTTGATAATAAGAAATATCTAGCAGTACATAGCCCTATTCTAGGGTGAACCTGTGTAAATCTTGTCTTTTTTTCTTTCTGTTTATAATTCATGTGATTGACAGGTCTCGAATTGTTCAATTAGGATTAAAGCCTTATGTTCAAGGATTAACGATCAGAGATGTCGATTAGATCACGGAGTGGGAGAAGCTTAATTGGAAGGTATGAAGTCTGATTCGGCTGTGCTTGGCCGATTCTGTCTTGATAAACATTTATAGAGAAAAGAATGTAAAAGATCTCTAAAAGACACTGGAAAGCCTTTATCCGAGTAAATCTTTGGTAAAGAAATTATTTATGAGGAAGGAGTTATACAACTTTCGAATGGCTGAGAACGATTTTTTCTTTGTTCATCTACATGAGTTCAACACTTTGATAGGTCTGTTATTATCTATCATTGTTGAAGTGACAAATGACGATAAGATTATTATGCTGCTATGTTTTCTACCTGATTCGAGGGATAACTTAATAGTTACGATTGGTAGTAGTACAACTAATATATCTTTTGAGAATGTCGTGGCAACCATATTATCTAAAGAGATGAGGTGGCAGGGTATAGAAAACCTGTCAAATGAGGTCTTATCTGTGAGAGGGAGAACCCATCAGAAAGACTACAAGTGGTTTGGTGATAAACCTAAATTCAAGGGAAGATAGAAAAGTAGGGATAAATCTGGGTTGAAGTGTTGGAAATGTAGGAATCATGGGCATCTAAAGAATGATTACAGAAGTAAGAGTGTGAACCCTGAAAAGTGGACATGTGAGAGATCAACTTTAGGAAACAAGAACTAGTATGATGATGATATCAGTGACTTAAATATGGCATCTTGTTTGGCTTAATCAGATTAGAGTGTTTGTATAATTGACTAAGGAGCATCATTTCACATGACACCTCACAAGGATTGGTTTCATGAGTATGAAACCTTTGATAGGGAAACATTTTATTGGGAGATAACTTTCCGGGGAAAATTATTGGTCGTGGGAAGGTAGAGTTGAGGATGAATGATGGGACAGTCAGAACACTTCTAGGCGTGATGCATATTCTGGGTCTCAGAAACCTGATGTCAGTCAGCAAGATGGCAGATGGGGGAGTGAATTTCAACTATGAGAAAAATTCGTACAAGATGAGTCGTGGATCATTAGTAATTGCAAGAGGTGTTCGATATGGTACATTGTACAAGATGCTGGGAAGTACAATAAAAAGTTAGTGCAGTGGAGGTTTTATCTCTAAGATGGCGACTGATGATGAGGCGACGTGCTCTATGTTGTGGTATCAGATGCTTGGGAATATCAGCGAAAATGGACTATCTAATTTATCATCAGAGCAGATGGTGAAAGGAGTCCTAGATTGCTCCATGGGATTCGGTTTCTGTAAGCATTCTACATGGCAAGCAGAACCATGTGAGTTTTAAGTCCACTGGCACGAGGGCAAAGAGTATTCTAGATTTAATACATAATGATGTGTTTGGGCCAGTTTCAGTCCAATCTCTTGGAAAATCAAGGTATTTTGTCTATTTCATTGATGATTTTTCAAGGTATGCATGGATTTATTTCATTAAGATTAAAGTTGAAGCATTTGATAAGTTCCATTAGTTTAAAGCATTGGTAGAAAATCAGATGGAAAGAAAGATAAAGGTACTGAGAACAGATAATAGAGGGGAATTTTTCTCAAATAAGTTTGAGCAATTCTATATGACAAACGGCATTGCAACAAAGAAAATAACTCCCCTAACAGAATGGGGTGGCCGAGAGACTCAATCAGTCACTCATGGTGACATCAAGGAGTATATTAAGTTGTGCAGGCTTGGTGCCAGAGTTTTGGTAAGAGGTTGTAGCTACGACTTATTATTTTAAGAACAAGTCACCTACATCAGCTTTACAGGATCAGACACCGTTTGAGGCATTATTCGAGAAGAAGTCGAGTTTGGCTCATGTTAGAGTGTTTAGGCATAATGCTTATATACATGTGCCAAAATAAAAGAAGAACAAACTTGACAGCAAATCAGTGAAGTGCATTTTCATTGGTTATCAGGATGGGGTCAAGGGGTATAAGTTATGGAATCCAGAAAACATAAGTACAGCTTACAACAGAGATGTTGTGTTCAGGGTAACACAAAGGGATGTGGTGGCTATCCAAGATGTATCAAAACAGCCAAAACAAGTTTAGATTAATCTTAGCTCGAGAGATGAAGAGTGGGAGACTACCCCCAAAGACTGCACTGGATACTTTAAATACTGAGTCAGTTGGGTTTGAGCAAGATATTCATGTTTCTGATTTAGAGGATGAGGATTCAGATGCTAGTTTGGGGTAGAGATCAAGCCCGTCATAAGGTAATCCATACTGGTTAAGAGACCACCCATCAGGTATTCCCCTGGTGCTTGTAATGCATTATATGATTTAAATATTACTAGTGATTATCCTAGCATAGTGAAAGAGGTAAGGACCTTGGAGGATGCAAATCTGTGGTAGGATACTATGAAAGAGGAGATGCAGGCATTGGACAAGAATGAAACATGGAGCCTTGTGAAATTACCAAGGGATAAGAAGGCAATCGGGTGGAAATGGATTTTCAAAAAGAAAACAAATGCGTATGGTATGGTAGAAAAGTACAAGGCACGTCTGGCTGCAAAGGGGTACTCGCAAATAGAGGGAATTGACTATGGTAAGATATTTTCCCCGGTAACAAAGTTAACATCCATTAGATGTGTCTTATCCATGACGACTACTTATGATTTAGAGGTTGAACAACTGGATGTGAAGACAACTCTCCTTCATAGGGACTTAGAGGAGGAAATTTACATGAAACAGCCTGAAGGCTTTGTGAGCAAAGATAAGGAAAAGCTGGTTTGTAAATTGAAGAAGTCTTTGTATGGACTAAAGCAATCACCACGAATGTGGTACCAAAAGTTTGATATATATGCCATTCAGCTTGGGTTCACTCACAGCTATGCTAATCACTGCGTCTATGTGAAAAGGTTAGGGGTTGATTTTGTCATTCTAACCTTGTATGTTGATGATAGGAAATAACAGGAAGATGATCAGCACTATAAAGGCATTGTTGGTAAGGCATTTTGACATGAAAGACCTAGGGTCAGCAAACTTTATCTTAGGCATGTAGATAAAGAGAGATTGCAAAAATAAAAAACAGTAGCTAAGTCAGAAGAAGTATATTAAAGAAGTGTTAAAGAAATTCAACATGCCTGACAGCAAGCCGGTAGGGACTCCCGTGCCTTTAGGAACCAAGTTATCTGTGGAACAATGTCCGAAAATGGAGGAAAAAGCTGAAGAGATGGAACACATACCTTATACTAGTGCGGTTGGAAGCTTGATGTACGCCATAGTGTGTACAAGACCAGATATTCCCCAAGTAGTGGGAGTATTAAGTAGATATATGTCTAATCCTGGGAAAGAGCATTGGACTATAATCAAGAGAGTTCTTAGACATCTTCATGGCACGTCAGAGTTTGCATTGTGTTATGGAGGTAAGAAGAATCTTGTTATTGTAGGATCATTTGATGCTGACTGGGGAGGAGACATTGATAGCAGGAGGTTTACAAGTGGATATGTGTTCATTCTGTTTGGTTGGGCTGTGAGTTGGATGAGAAAAAGGAAAAGTGTTGTTGCCCTTTCATCTACAAAAGCAGAGTATATGGCAATAACTCATGCTGGAAAGGAAGTAGTTTAGCTTCAAATGTTGTGTGCTGAGCTTAGGTTTAAACAAGAAGCAGTGAAGGTGAAATGTGATAATCAAGGTGTTATCTTCTTAGCAAAGAATCTTGCATTTCATTCACGGGCGAAGTACATTGATATCCAATATCACTTCATCCGGGAAAATATTGAAGAAAAGGTGATAATCTTGGATAAAGTCGATACAACAGTGAACAACGCAGATTTCTTAACTAAGTCAGTTAGTCTAGCAAAGTTTGAGTGGTGTGCTACTGAGATGGGCTTGAAGAAACAGAGTTCCAGGACGTTTTCCATGTGTGTGAAGTATTTAACAAGTGGGAGATTGTTAGAGTTAGTGCATACTTCACGGGACCAGATCTGTAGAACCCCGGATGAACACGGGGGTCCCGTTCCCCGGAGAGCTAGTGAGGTCCCACTCCTCAGAAAGTGAGCAGGTGTTAGGGGATAGCGCCCCCGAAAGTTTCAGGCCATGTACATGAGTTGGGCTTATTTTTTTGCTTGGTGGTTTGGGCTTAGGCCCATGAATAGCTGTAGTTCTACAGCAGAACGGAAATCCTAATTAGACCCTAATTAGGACGTCTTAAGTTGCTTATAAATACTCTTTACATACTGAGTATACATTGTAATGAGAGATTAGTGAGGTTGATAATAAGAAACTTATGGCAGGATGTAGCCCTATTCTGGGGTGAAATTTGGTAAATCTTGTCTTTTTTTTTTTTTTTTTTTTTTTTATAATTCATGTGATTGACAGGTCTCGAATCGTTCATAGCTCACCTGGGAGCGAGACCTCTGCTCGCTCACCGAGAAGTGGGACCCCATGTTCATCCAGGGTTCTACAGATCTGGTCCCGTGAAGTATGCACCAACTCTAACAAAAATGTGAAAATCACGTTCAGTTGCTCTCGATCAAAACTCTAACTCATCCAATAAATCTTTATCCAAATCCTCTCGATATCACATCCAATCCTTACTTCTCTTCACAATGATTATTCTAAAACTTTTATACTTTACTATATTCTTGATCTTTCATACTATATCCAATTAATACCTTTAATAACTTTATAACCTTTAAGTTTAATCTCACATCTCGAGCCTTCACTAGTCTTCGTTCTTTCCTTTTACCAAAACTACACTGGGACCAAATCACTCAACAATTTCTACACTTTACATTATGTCAACCCATCAATTCCCATCGTTTACTAGCTTCAACTTGCGCTTTATAACTTATGTCTCTAAATAGAGTAGAACTCTTGGGCTTTCAAGTGCCAATCTTTTATTTAATCACCTTTTATAATCTTTAATAATTTATTCCAAGTAATAGAGAAAATTCACCAATATCCTTCGATTTACACCTCATCACATTAGAATTTGATTAATATTGCTCTTCTTACAATTTCACACAACGATTTCCAATTTACATTTCATAATTCAACTCCCTCCTAATATCATATACTTCAATTCAACTACACGATTTACTACGATTATTCCCACGAAATTTCTATTCAAGACAAGCACATGTTTCTTTTACTATCTTTCTTCACATTCCAACTATCACAAAATTTTCCATTGTCATTAACCCAATGCTACCATTCATTTATTCAAATTGTTTCTTCCTTTTTACTCCAATCATTTTCAACATTTCTTCTCTCACCACGCCTAATATTTATCGTACTAATTCATCTTGTTATTCTTTTTTATGCTTATTAAATCATCAAAATTCTACCAACATATCACTCTCCCATCTTTATTTCACATTTTAAAATCAAGAATTTTTATTATTCTCACAAAATTTTTGGCACGACCTCCCCAATTCTTAAACTGTCCATACTTTCTAATGGCAATTATATCATACTATTATGTCCATTCATCGTAGGTTCAATTACCTATACCACCAATCATATACATATAACGAATCATTCATTTATGACTTCACTTCGTTCAATTCCTTTTACAATCTCTTAACAAATATTTCTCAGGTTTAAACATTATCTCATTTATTATAAAAGTTTACCCTTAGCAAACTCTCTAATTCATTTAACTAGTATTTAATCGTTTAATTTATCAACGAAATATATCACTAACATAAAATTTCCAAATAATTAAAAGAGTAAATTCCATTTTTAGTCATTTTAGTTTGCCTTGTGTCCTTATTAGGTCCCTTAAGTTTAAAACTTCTTTATTGGGTCCTTTAAGTTTGGTACCCATTCTAATCGAGTCTTTCACCCAAATGACATAATAATCTCATTCACATCAGGTTCATTCACAGTAGGTTTATGCACAATATATTCATTCACGTCAGGCTCAACAACATAGTCAAAATAGTTTCATCAAATTCAAATAGTGCAGTCACATTATTTGTTATCTCCACATCTTCATCAACTTCATTTAACTGGTCCCCCATTACATTAACAACAGACCTATATTCCAAATAAAGTTTAATGACTATTGACTTGGAAAATTTCATGTACATAGTGTACATATTTGAATCACTAGTTAATGAAACAAAATCATTTGGGTGAAGGTCATAATTAGAACGGGTACCAAACTTAAAGGACCCAATACAGACGTTTTAAACTTCATGGACCCGATAAAGACACAAGATAAAATAAAAAGACTAAAAATGAAATTTACTCTGATTAAAATTATTCCTTTTTATTACCTTCCCACCTTCACATACAACACAATTCACACAACATTTATATTCACTAGCAAGAATGCAACTAACCACACCACAACATAATTCACATATGCATACATATAAAAACTTGACAATTCACCATCAAAATAGAACATTCATATCCATAACCTTTCTTAAGAGCATTAGTAGAACAAATATCACCAGCATAAATAAGCCATTACACATAGCACAAAATCATCCAACATAACAATGAATCAATCCACTCTATCTATAAGAAATCTTACTACATCTCATTACAATATAAACTTTGATTACTAGATAGCATCCTCTCTAACATTACACGACCGACTCTTTACAAACTTCCCACACATCATGCTCATGCAACTAGGGTCTAAAGAACCTTAAGCCTATGTTCTGATACCAAAATTGTAACAATCCATCCTCTGATGGGCCCTACCCTAGACGATATCTTCACCTTTCAGCTCCAAGCCCTAACCTGAATGCCATGCTTACATCTTTTCATACAATATAAATCAAAATTCATTATGCTCAAATAATTAATCTCATGTACAATCACATTTATATTATATCATAAATACAAGATTTATTTAAATCCATATAATTTAAAATTGTTTAAATTTTCTGTTCTTTTTTATACAAATACATTAAAAAATAATTTTGGACTCAAGAAGACTATAAGGATGCCGCTTCCAACCACCAAAGCAATATTTAACAATTAGCTCTCAACTAGAGCTTGCTCCCATTTTTGGCTGTCACATGGGGAAAAATAAAACAAAAAGAGAAGGTAAGTTTCAAAAAGCTTAATGAGTAAAGTATTACTCAAAGTATTCGATTTTTTTTTTAATTTCATTTACTAATCCATATTGTTCATTCAAATAATTAGCATATAGCTCTAAGTGACATCAATTTTTTTTATACACCTTATATTTCTTTCATATCTTTAATCCACAGAAGGGCCCTTATCACGTAATGATACTGCACACCATATTATACTCATAAAAGAATTTATGGTACATTCATACATCCATCACATAATCCAGTCTCACAATTTTCACATAAAAGACAATCAACTAACAAGCGCAACATCATCACGTCACACAAATCAACATCTCATGCCCTTTACTAGGCCAATTACATCATGTGCCCATCATTGGGCCAATCACAACAATCATCATATGAAATGCAAGGCAGTGCATGATCATCTCTCAGTTCATTCATCTCTCTTATTTCATTTCATCTCATTGCCCCTCATTGGGATAGTCATATCACGGGCATCTCCCCACATACCAGCACGTAACTCAACATCATCACTCGGATCCCTTTCACCTTTTGCTAGGCGGGGTCCTAACATTCCAAAGTTTTCCTCGGTACACTTTCGTCCCTTATGGGTGGGCCATCCCTTCACATGTACACTCGAAACACTCAACATGTTCACAATGAGAGTACAAATTTTGCACACATCAAATTCATAACAATCACAAACAATTCATTCTCATCACACAAAAGACATTCATTTCCATTCCACAATCAATTCAATTTTTACACATAAAATCACAATACACACTTCATATTCACAACCATTCTCCATAATTCAATCACAATCTATTCAAGCAATCATATCACATAATAGAAGGAGGAGATACATTGACTTAAATGTATATCATTTCATAAGTATACATACAATTACATAATAAATTCAATAGACAACCATATTTATATTTCTTTCATATTATTTTATAAATTTGTTAAATTTTAGGTCCTTAGTTTCCTTCTCGTTTACTAAAAGTAATGTAAACTCACCTCTCTACGAGATCTACAAACTTGTCCCCAACTACTCCATTTGTTCTTCAACATTGTTTTTCACTTGTGCTTAAAAATAAAATAATACTTAACCCCATCATTATCTATCATTAATTAATACTATGCACCAAAGATATTTTTATACTTGAAATGTCATGTGCACACTTTACACGCAACCAAAAATCAAAGAATAAGTGTTATGTCCCTTTTTCTTTCACTTTTTGAATTATCAATTTTGGATCTTAAAACTATTTTAATCTCATAAATACTAGGCATTTTTAAGGTGTTTTAAACATGTTTCCAATATATATAAAGATTAAAATCACTTTGGAAAAGTTTCACATTAAAAAACTGAAGGAAAAATGTCAAAATTTTGAAAATCAGCATGATGTAGTTGACTGAGTACATGATCCAATCGACTGAAAAAGGTCCAGAAAGTTCATTTAGTCAACTCAACACCTGATTCAGTCAATTGAATCCACTGAGTGCTGCACAAAAATGGCCCAGAAGCTTCACCCAGTCTACTGGGCACCCAATCCAGTCGACTGAATCCCATGATTCCAAGAAAAATCTTCCCAAAAACTCATGTTTTTCTCCAAAACTAGTCTTGATTCATTTAAGTATTTTCAAATCTTCAAAGATAAAACTTTATAATAGTTTTATTAACAAAAACCAACATTGCTCACACTATGTAAGGGCTTAAAACCCATTTTCCTTCAGAATAACTTAAATCTCTTAAAGTTTTTCTTAAACAACATCTAATCCAAAAATGAAAACTTAAATCATATGTTTGTAAACATGCTTAAAGATTGAAGCTAGAGAAAGAAAATTTTTACCTTAATTTTGAGTAAAATTTCCCCTCTTTTTCCTTCTTTTTTTCCTCCTCTTTCTGCTATCTTCTTCTTTTCTTTTCTCTTTTCTTTCTCTCTTTCTCTCGGTCCCTCTAGAAAGATCTTGCTCACAAACACAAATATGATTCCTCCCTCTCCCTTTCATAGACTAACGTTAGCCTTATTACACAATTTCCCCTTAACTTTTTCTTTTTTCTACATTTCACCACACTACTCTTTATAATTTAAGTTTTTACTTAATTTTTCTTACCACCCTTTAGAAACTCTGTAATCCTCCCTTGACATGTATTTTTATTATTTGATTCTTAGTTTATTTATTTATTTCCAAGTCTCATTAATCCCAATATGAATTAATTGTAGCTTATTTTCAAATAAACGTACTAATTCTTATAAAAGTACACTCCCACGAATTTAAAATAATTTATTTAAGTACTATACTCTACAATTGAAATAATTGTTTTTAATAAAAATTAACTATGTGGGAATTTAACCCTATGTATTATTTAACAAGGAAATGAAAACTAGAAAAGCAAAAGAAAATAATGTGCAACCAATTCTAGAAAAAGAAAAAAGGCTTGCACGTTGAACGTTGTCCACATCGTCAATTCAGCTTGTCGAACGTCCCCCAACTAAACTAACCTCCCCTTATCGAGTCTATATCTTGTAATTCATAATAAAACTCTTTTTTTTATAGGTGCACTATAATCACGCCTCATTTTAGAAATTTACTGTTGCTACAAACAGAGTAAGGACACCGAATAGTTTCCCTATACATATAGTGTTTGTTACTATACGCGAATATAAGAAAAGTTTCAACTCCACACTTCTAAATTCTTTGGATATGATGTTGTGCACAACACGATAGTCCATCCAAATCCGATCAACTAACATCGTTTCAGCTACTAAAAAAGTGTTGACTCTTGAAGTTATTCCAATTAAACTACATATTCCCCAAAATAAATAAATCAATTTAATATTTTTTAGATAATCCCAATTAAAGTCCTTATTTTTTGAGGAATTATTTTTTAGGAGCATTATTTTATATCCTATGCATAAAACATATCCTTATTTGTATGATCCCTCCTCTTTTATCATTTAAGAGTGCAAGGTAAGATTTACATCACAAATTATGTTGATTATTTACCGAAACAATCAATTCATACTCAAATAATTGTAAACTACTTAAATAGTATACACAGGTTTGAATTTACTTACCTAATCAACTAGAGTAATAGTGGAGTAACAAAAGTAGTAAGTACCACCGATATATCATTTAACCTTGAGAGAAAAAAAATGAAAAAAGTATTAGCGAATAAGAAATATATAAAAAAAAACTACAACATCTTCAGCATCATGCATGTTGATGCTTTCTAGCCATATCCTTCCATTCACTAAAAAGTAGGGTCATAATCCATTCAAGAATGAAAAATCCTTATTGCATTTAATAACTCCAATGTTGTTTCATTTCGATAAAATTTTGGCAGCATCTCCACATAGTTCTCTAAGCACATGACTTAAATTTGGTGCTATTACTTGAATAAGATAGCCCGAATTTAGTATGTACTCAGGAAACAAGGTAATATACTATTGAAACTTAATAGAAACAAAACAATGAGTTATTAAATGTAAAATAGATCACACATTGCTAAATTGTCTACACTGAACAATCCAAAGATTATTTGAACAAAAACACTCTCACTGCTAACATATGAATTAGTAAGAAAAAAATGCATTTGTGTCGCTCAGTAATCCTTAGACGGACGATAAGGGTATATTAAGAGAAAATAATGCTAAAAATTTGACTTAGTTTCTTTTGTTTTTTGGACTTTCCCAAAATTGTCAAATGTCAAAACAACTTGCAAAATTCAATTCAATCCCAGTGCAATCAAATTATATAGCTCATTCTTCATATACATTTATCCACTAAAACAACCCTTATTTATTATTTGAATTAAAGAATTAAAATTAACTCAAAACAAATTTCTTATAATTACAACTCACAAACTAGCTTAATATTTAGCTAACTTGACAGGATTAAATAAACATAGTAAAACCTATATTAACATAGCAAACTAATGCTTAAAATTAAACTAACATAGTAAAATTTAATGTTAACATAATTTATTTTTATTATTTTTTCATAAAAAATAATTCTTAAATGTAAACCAACATAACAAAATCTAAACTAACATAGCAAAATAATGCCTAAATTTAAAATAACATAGCAAAATTATGTACTAACCTAATTTTTTAATTAATGTTTTATACAAAATAATGCTTAAATGTAATCTGATATAAAAAAAATTCTAAACTAACATATCAAAATAATCCCAAAATTTAAAGTAACATAGGAAAAGTAAGTGCTAACCTAATTTGCATAATTATTTTCCTCTACAAAATATTGTTTAAATTTAAGCCAACTCATTTTTTACCTTAAAAATAATAATTAAATTTAGATAGAAAAAAATCTAGAAATATATACTAACAAAAAAACTACTATATATGAAAAATAAAAATGTGGCACTAGAAATATATACTATTGAAAAAAAATATATTTAACTAAATAATGAAAAATAGGAAGTGAGAGAAGAGATCACGAATGGTAATGAGAGAGATCTCGCGACGATGGGTGGAGAGGGAAGGAGAAAAGAAGAAGATAAAGAAACTAGAGCGAGAAAAATATAGGTAGTGGAGTGAGAGAGGTTATGTGGTGGTGCTGGATGGAGAGAGAGATGAAGAAAGAAGAAAGAAGAATAATAGGAAGAAATGGGGGGTTTTACGCAGATGTTTGGGATTTTAATCCCATCTGATGAAGAAAGAAGAAAGAAGAATAATAGGAAGAAATGGGGGGTTTTACACAGATGTTTGGGATTTTAATCCCATCTACGTGGATGATGCGTTTAAAATTCATTGCAATTACTTTTTTTAAATTTTTTTAATAAAGTTAGAGAAACAATAAATAATATTTTTCTCATATGTGACGAACACGTGTCAGCCACAGAAAAGTTCTAAAAATGTTAATTTTTTAAAAAATAAATGAAAATTATTATTTTTAAAATTTAAACTTTTTTTGCGACGGAAATTTATATATCTTCATGGGAATAATCCGTTGTAGATAATCCAGGAAATTCTCTCACAGATTAGCTATTTTTAGCAACGAAAATTGATCAATGGCTGATAATCCGTCGCAAAAAATACTTTTTCAAACAAAATATTGATATCTAATGGCAATAAATGAGATATTTTTGTAAGAAAATAAACTATGAATAAAAAAAATGAAGGTTTATGTAAGTTTTCAAACTACAATTTGGTAAGTGTAAATTACCCTAAACCTCAGGGGGGTAAATGTGTTGTTCCTTAAAATAAATATGTTAAGATGTACATATCTAGTATCTACTAAAACATGTATCTATCCATTCGACGTGAAGTATTTATCTAAAACCCATCTACATGTTGACTGTGAGGTCTTCATTTAGTGCTTAAGGCTAACATCCTAAGACTTGCAAGATCCAATGTTCTATTTCCACTAATTTTAAGATTGTTTCTTTTCTCTAACTTATATGTTGATTATTCTCCCATTATGTAAGGGTTTGTGTGAGTTACTATAATGATGAATTGTTGTTTATTAAGCTTTTAGAATTATTATCGAATGATCATACTTATACTTGATTGTTTTCAATAAAAAAATAATCAAACAAATCTTAAATAAAAAGAAAACGCATACAGATCTCTCAAGATAAACCCAAAAAACTTTTATAGATTTGAAAATACCTATACAAATATCAAATGAAAGAAAAATCCATGCAGATCTTGGCAAAAAACTAAAAACTAGTTCGAAAATGATAAAGGTGGGTGTAGGGATGACGCGTTACTGCATGACGCGAGGAGTGACGGAAATAGAAGAGAGCACCAGCAAAGAAAAATTGAGTTTATTGTTGGAGAAATTATGAGGGCTGTTTACCAAAATGAACAACAAAGAATAAGAGAAAAGACTTCAAGGCACAACCAAGTCATTTTTCTTAAGGTTTAATTTGTCCTTCACCGGTGCAAGGAGGTTTCCAGATATTTCCTCTAAAAGACAACGAAGCTCTGTTGTTGTTCTGCACTTTGCACTCGTGAAGAATAACTCACATCAGCTTTTATGAGTTTTATGGATGATGAACACTTATGTTTGGAAATTTCCAGGATTTCTAAATATAAGAAGATCAGTTTTTTAGAGAAGGAGAAAAAGAGTAAGAAAGGAAATCTGAAATTATGAATTATGTAATTATGACAGTAAAACACCTTTTTATAGTGTTTAATTAGTGTCTTTTCATAAGAAATACTTTGGTTCAATAATAAACTGATATAACTGAGTGTCTTTTCTCAAAAGACACTCCTGTTCACGAGAAACTATCATTTAACATTAAAAAAATTCAAAATTTTCAAATATTCAGTCGACTCGATCATTTGCTCAGTCCACTGAACAAGTAAGAGTTTATGTCTTCCATTAAGTCAACTGAATCAATCATCAGTCGACTGAATGAGTCACAACTTGATTTTCCTTTTCTTTTCTAAAGCATCAATAACTTAAATCCAAGTTTATTTTGAAAATCATCACTAATCCCCCCACTATTTTTCAAAATATTTTCACTCAATAAAACTTGAAAATTTTATCTTTTATCATCCATTGAAGTTCGTACCTAGATAAAGATGTCTTTTGGACTTGAATCTTCACTAGTGAAACCACATCAAAGTTGAATAGAATATGTGGTAGTATAATACTTTGAACCACAAATCCTATTTGTTTAACAGGACATGCCTCAGATATGAGACTTCTCCACACAAAATTTGCGAGAAAAATTGCCAACAAATTTATAAGCATTGTGTCATGTAATTTATGTCATGAGAGCTCTAGAGTCAAGCCCTTGAACTCAACAGAAGAGCCACACTAGTTCACACTCACTAGGTAAGCTTATCAAGTATGTTCCATAGCTTAACATACAAAACAAAACTTTAATAAATCTTATTAAAAACATAAAGTTCACCCATCACTTTATCATTACAGTTTCCAAACACCCTTATCTTAAGATGGAATATTTATTGTAGGTGTTTCCAATCACAACTGATGATGTAATTTGTCTCATTAAACTGAAGACTTATGGTTAGTAAGCATTGAGTCGAGGTTCTATCATGGGTGATTAATCATATGGGCTTGATCCACATCCCTTATAAATTTTTATACTTAGCTAAATGCCCATGATAATTCATTGTAGTGCATTGCGTACATAATACTAATCACACTTATACTCAGAATCACCCTCACCACAAGTGATATTTTTCTATCACTTATAACTACTTGACTTTGTCCACTTATAATTCATTATTATGCTTAGCGCTAACTTGGTATTTATACCATTGTACAATATTCATTGTAGCATATACTCATATCACTAGTCTAAGTAATGTTATCATCCAAACTGGATTTTACCACAAATAACTTCTTGATATTCATATTCTTCTAAATTTCTACCACAAGAATACATTTGATTATAAGTCAAGTACTAACCAAAACATACTAGAGGTCTTCTCAAAACTTATTTGAGAATTCACAATTGTCTTGATCAAAGTTTCAATATATATGTTTAACTCTTACATATATAACAACTCTAGAAAATATATAACTTTTTATTTAACAAGATATAAAATTTATAAATCATTATAAATTGAATTAAACATGAATTTCATTGAACTTTTGAAATTCTTATAGTGATTTTTATAAGCATACAATTTCCATTGTTATATCGATTTTAGGAAATAACTTTAACTTAAACATAACATGATCTTTAACAAATATGAAAAATTAAATTTAATAATCAATAATTCAAATATAAATAATAATTTTATTAATAAATTTTTGTTTAAATATTCTCTCATTCACTTAAATATAATCTCATACATTAAAGTACTAACAAACACTCCTCCCTTAGACCTTATACATTCTTATTAGCCTTAAGCCACATACTCTTATTGTACTTTGCCATTTTTCTTCAGAATTCGACAATCTTTCTTGAAGTGTCCTAGTTTCCCGTAATGGAAACAGACACTCTTTGTCTTCTTGTTATTTTTATCAAAATTTGTTGAAGGATTCTTTCTCTTATGAGAATCTTGAGAGATTTCTTTCGAAGTCTGTTCTTCCTCTACAGAATTAATATTAGAGAGGTCTTATTCCTTTCCTTCTTTCTGTAAATCTTCCTCAATTCGAAGATGGTTGCCTAACACCTCAAGAGTCAATTCTTCATTTCAATACTTCAAATAATTCCTGAAAATTTTCCAAAGTGGAGGTAGTTTGTCTATAATGGTTTTGATCATTATGGTCTCATCATTTTTCAGTTTATGTTGAGAGAATTAATCTAGTATAGTTTTTATTTCACTAAACTGATCCATAATAGAATGAGTATCAACCATTTTGTAAGCATTAAATTTTATAATAATAAATCACTTACTTGCAATATCTTTCTTCATGTACCTTGCATGCAACAAATCTCACAACTCTTTTGTAGTCTTTACATTGTGGTAAGCATCAAACAAGTTATTGGACATCGCATTCAGAATATGACCCTTGCGTATATCATCATGTTGATTCCATTTCTGTCTATCACCAGTTTGAGCAATCGTCTCATTTTCTGCGGGTTTCGACCATGGTGTAGTGATAATATAATACACTCGCAGTGAAGTCAAAAGAAAGAATAGTTTCTTTTGTCAGCGATAAAAGTCTTTTCCATCAAAACACTCCAATTTGTTGAAGTCTAACTCAATATCTCTTAAGGAACTCAAAAAGGTAGTCATTTTGATAAACAAAGTAAAAATTAAACCTTAAGATTGTTGCGGAAATTATGAGGGTTGTTTACCAAAATGAACAAGAGAGAATAAGAGAAATGGCTTCAAGGCATGACCAGGTTGCTTTCCTTAAGGTTTAATTTGCCCATCACCGGTGCAAGAAGGTTTCTAGTGAACTTCTTCTCAGATACAATGAAAATTTATTTTTGTTCAGCACTTTGTACTCGCGAAGAACAACCCACAACAGCTTCTATGAGTTTTATGGATGAAGAACATTTATGTTTTGAGATTTGCAGGATTTCTAAACATAAGAAGATTAGATTTTTAGAGAAAGAGAAAAAGAATAAGAAAGGAAATCTGAAATTCGGAATTATGTAATTATGACAGTTAAACACCTTTTTATAGTGTTTAATTAGTGTTTTTTCATAAGAGGCTTTGGTTCATTAATAAACTGATATAACTGAGTGTCTCTTCTCACAAGACACTCTTGCACATGAGCAACTATCATTTAACATTCAAAAAATTCAAAATTTTCAAATATTCAGTCGACTGGAGTTTTTGTTCAGTCCATTGAACAAGTAACAGAGAGTTTATGCCTACATCCCTTATAAATTTTTATACTTAGCTAAATGCCCATGATAATTCATTGTAGTGCAATGCATACATAATACCAATCGCACTTATACTCAAAATCACCTCACCACAAGTGATTGGTGCATACTTCACGAGACCAGATCTGTAGAACCTCGAACGAATACGATGCCCTCGAAACTTTTAGGCCATGTACATGAGTTGAGCCTAATTTTTTACTTAGCGGTTTGGGCTTGGGCCCATGAAGAGCCGTAGTTCTGCAGTATAATGGAAATCCTAATTATACCCTAATTAGGACGTCTTAAGTTGTATATAAATGCTCTTTATGTACTGAGCATATATTGTAACAGAGAGATTTGTGAGGTTGATAATAAGAAACTTCTGGCAGGATGTAGCCCTATTCTTGGGTGAACCTGGATAAATCTTGTCTTATTTTCTTCTGTTTATAATTCGTGTGATTGACAGGTATCGAATTGTTTATTTAATATCAGAGCTTTATGTTCGAGGATTAACGATCAGAGATGTCAATTGGATCACAGCGGAGGGAAGAGCTTCGAGTTATGGAAACTAAAGATAGAGGATCTACTCATGGATAGGGATCTATGGACGATGATAGTCGATGAGATACCTATTGGGAAACCACCCTCAAGATGCCCAAGAGGTGATCTTCCAAACACCCAAGTCTAAAATGACTCGTAATTATCAGAACAGACACAGAAATCAAAGAAAGCATAAAAGACACAAGCAATTTGTTGACGGGGTTCGACAATGTGCCTACGTCCCCGTGAGCTCCTTTGAGCTCTTTGCACTATCTTATCAATGGAGTTCTTTTACAATTAGCAACACCTTTCCAAGAACTCACTGGTTCTTGAAGAATGAAAGAATAAGAAGTAAAAGAAAGTGATAAGAACTAACCCTGGAATTTTCCCAAGAAAATTTTCCTTACAAGCCCTTGAATCCATTTATATTATACTCTCTCTCTCTAAACAACCAGCCTCTCTACATAGAATCACTCTTGTGTTTAATGCCTTTGCATTCTTACAATTGATCTCACTTTTATATTCACATGTATTTTATGACTTTTGAAGCTAGGTGACCCTTTATATAGTGCACTAACTTCTTGACCAATCTTGAGGGTCAATCTCCACCCTTAGATATTGATGACCAATCAACCATAGCCTTTATCAATCCTAAATGATCATCTGCATTTTGATCATGCACCCACGCATCTTTCAAAAGGCTAAATCAATATACATTAGTGTGCCTTTAGGCCACGGCCTAGAACAGGGCATGCCATGGCCTAGAGCAGGGCTGAACATCTCCACCTTTTGGGCGCCGCAGCTTGGAAGGCTGGCCAGTGGCCTGGCTTGATGGCTGCACTTCCTAGAGTTGCTGTTGGCCGTGACACACAAGGTTAGGCCGCAGTGCACAGCTCAAACCTAAAGTTAAACATGCTAAATTTCTTCTCCTATTTAATCCTTAGACAAATACCAACAATCTCTACCTTTGTCTAAGCGATTAAATCCGAACCCATTGTGCAGAGAACTCAGTATCCAAACTCAACTTAAGTAACCATATCAACCGACTCCAATCCTAAGAAGTCGAAGGCAATGATTGAACTTTCTTAGAGGTAGAACTTTGGTACTTAAATCTACGGGATTTTCTTCCGTGGCTACCTTATCCACATGGATGCATCATTCTGTAACATTTTCCCAAATGAAATGGTACCGAACATCCATATACTTTGTCCTCTCATGGAACACTGGATTCTTGCACAAGTGCAACGCACTTTGGCTATCTGAATACAACACCACCTGCTCCTTTAGTACCTTCAACTCTTCCAGCAACCCTTTGCACCATATAGCCTCCTTGATAGCTTCTGTAGCCGCTATGTACTCAGCCTCGATTGTTAAGAGTGCTACCACTGGCTGCAACTGAGCCTTCCAACTTATACAACATCCGTTTAAGTTGAGGAAGTAGGAGGTAATCGATCTTCTTTTATCCAGGTCAGCTCTATAGTCTGAATCTGCATAACCTTCAAGACAGATGGACTTACCCCTCTTCTCATAAACTAGCCCCACATCTGGGCTTTCCTTCAAGTACCTCAGCAACCACTTCATCCCAAGCCAATGTTCCTTTTTGGGATTACTTATAAACCTGCTGAGAACACTCATTGCATGAGTAATGTCAGGTCTAGTGCTTACTATCATGAACATGATTGATCCGACCGCACTAGAGTAAGGGACCTTTTCCATTTCCTTCTTCTCCTCATCTGATCTTGGACATTGATCGCTAGAGAACTTGAAATGACCAGCAAAGGGAACCTTCACTGGTTTGCTATCTTCTATAGAGAACTTAGATATCATCTTCTCTATGTAGGAAGTTTGAGAGATCTTCAATTTGATTCTCTCCCATTCCCGGATTATACATATCCTAAGGATCTTCTGTGCATGGCCAAGATCATTCATCTCAAACTCCTCACTATGTTGAGAAGTTAATTTTCCTATCCTCTCCATGCTGCTCCTAACCAGCAACATATCGTCAACATGGATGAGGATGATCACCACTTCCTCCACCTTGTGCCCCTTGCAATACAAGCACGAATCATAGTAGCTCTTCATGAAACCCAGGCTGGTTACAAAGGAATTGAACCACTTATTCCATTGTCGAGGTGATTACTTCAGGCCATAGAGAGATTTCTTCAATTGGCACACCAATTCTCCCTGCCTTCCTTCCTCATAGCCTTCGGGTTGCCTCATGTAGATGGTCTCATCAAGTTATCCATGTAAGAACCCTGTCTTCACATCAATTTGCTTCATTTCCCAATTAAATTGGACCATCATTGTTAACACTATCCTTATTGTCTTGTATTTCACAACCGGTGAGAATATTTCGATGAAATCTATGCCTTCTCTTTGTGTGAACCCCTTCGCCACCAGCCTAGCTTTATACCAGACTTCATCCCCTGGAGTGTTCCCTTATTTGATCTTATAGATCCACCTACAATCCATAACTCTCTGTTTTTCTGGTTTGGGCACTAATTCTCAAGAGTTGTTTTTCCTCAAAGAATCCATTTCTTCGTCCATAGCTATCTGCCACTTTGACAAATCCTTATATTCTATGGCATCCATGTAAGTTTTTAGTTCAACCCCTCCTTCTGTCCAAGGAGCTGCTACATGAACATCTGCAAAACCATATCTCAAAGGTGGTCTAACCACCCTCCTTTCCCGGTCCCTTGTGAGCTGGTAGTTATTCTGACTTGCTGCATTATCCCCTTCCAGTTCAACCTCCTCTTGAGTGTCCTGAGCTTGGCCTTCATCAATGGGCTCTACTTGGTCCGAACCCTCTTGCCATCCTTGCTCTACCTGAACTGAATTCTCCTGGATGCTATGCTTCACAAATTCCAGACTGGTTTGTTCACTATCCCCTGCAGGGTTAGTTTTCTCCAACTAGAGAAATAATAATTCATTAAAAATAGCATCCTTACTTATTATGAGTTTCATTCTTTTTTGCTGTAAGGACCACAACCTATATCCCTTAACCCCATCACCATACCCTAAAAACACACATTTTCTAGACTTTGGGTTAAGTTTATCATCCTTTTGATGTGCATATGCAGCACATCCAAAAGTCCTAAGGTTGCTCAACTCAGGGGGTTTTCCACTCCATATCTCCATGGGAGTCTTAAGGTTTAGAGTCCTAGAGGGTGATCTGTTAACCAAATATGCAGCTGTAGACACAACTTTCCCCCAAAAATATTTTGGTAAATTGGATCCAATTAACATGCACCTAACCTTTTCCATAAAGGGTTCTATTCATTCTCTCAGCAACTCTATTTTGCTGAGGGGTTTTCACAACCTTTCTATGTCTTAGAATGCCATTTAATTCATAGAATTTATCAAAATCTTTATTAAAAAATTCTAAGCCATTATCGGTTCTTAACACCTTAACTACCTTGCCTGTATGAGTCTCCAGCAACTTTTTCCACATCACGAATTTATTCAAAGCATCTGCTTTATTTCTAAGCAAATAAACCCAAACCTTTCTTGAATAATCATCAATTAAAGATAGAAAGTAACGATTACCTCCCTATGTTAGTGTTCTTGTTATTCCCCAAAGATCCGCATGGATATAGTCAAGAATCCTCTTAGACTTGTGCACTCCGGTGTTGAAGCTGACCTAGTGTTGCTTCCTAAGAACACAACACTCGCAGAAATCAAGTTTCTCTATCTTGTCACCACCAAGTAGACCATCATTGTTGAGAACTTGCAGACCTTTTTTGCTCGTATGTCCCAAGCGAGTGTGCCAAAGGGCTACCTTATCCATCTCAACTATCAAGCTTGCTGCTTAATCCTTGATTTTTATCTCTCGAATCATCTCATAGAGACTGTCTTTGATTGCTGCTTTGATCACTATCAAAGATCCCTAGGTTACATTGATCTTTCCTTCTTCAGCTTTGTATGTGTACCCCATGGAATCCAGGTACCCCAATGAGATCAAATTTCTCCTAAAATCTGGGAGATACCTCACATTCCGCAGTAGGCTTGTGACTCCATCAAACATCCTCAATTGGATGTCTTCTATCCCCCTCACTTGGAAAGAAGTATCATTCCCCAAGAAAACCTTTCCATCATTGATTTTTTGAAATTCTTGAACCAATCCTTGTGAGGGCATATGTGATAAGTGCACTAAGAATCCAGGATCCATTTCTCACTGCCTTGCCTCTTGCTCACATTTGAGCACACAACAAGAACATTATCTTGCTATTCTCCTTTGGCAATCGAAGCCTCTCCATTATTGGTATGACTTCTCCCTCTTTCATCCCACATCTTCTTCTTGAAATCTTTCTTGAAGTGACCCTCATTGTTGCAGTAGAAGCATCTCTTTCCTCCAAATCTTGGTTTGGAATGTGCTCTCCCATGGCTTTACCCTCTACCCTTTGATTTCTCCCGGTAGTTACCATGTATGCTACTGCCATTCCGAGTTGCTGCCCTTCTTCTAACGAATAACCCTTCTCCACTTGATGCTTCCCTTATCTTGGCTTGGAAATCATGAGCTCTTATAGCATTGATCACAATTTCCTTGGTCAGTGTATCTCTTCCATATTCAATAGCATTAATCAAACTCTCAAAATAATCAGGAAAAGAATTTAACAACATAACAGCCAATTGTTCATCCGGGAATGTTATACTACAACTAGCCAAATCTTGAACTAGTTTATTAAACACATCAAGATCTGATATGACAGTCAGATCTTTCAAGTCTTCGCACTCCCTTGTGATATTATCCGAGATGTGCAGAAAGATGGTGTTATACGGCATCTTCTTCATCTTAATCCGCTGGACTTCCGTGATACTTGCTGGAAATGCATTATCTTCTCCAATAGCCAAGTCCACCTTCTGTTGCTTAAGAACAACCTTGATTTTTCGCTTCCAAAGGGCCAATTCTCCCTTTCCATCAAACTTCTTAACAATGAATTTCGAACCCATCTTGCAAAGAAAATCTCAAATTTAAGTAGTACCAAAACTTGCTTTCCAACTTCCTCTAAACATCAAGAACACGATCAAAGATTGATCTCAATATTGTTCTTGAATTACCCTCAAGAACACGATCAGATCTTGATCTTTACTCCGTTCTTAAATTGCCCAAGAAGTTGTTCTTTGATTCTTGGAGTCTTGCTCTGATACCTTCTGTTCCAGCTCTGATACCCGCTCACCAAAGCTCTGATACCACTTGTTGGGAAACCACCCTCAAGATGCCCAAGAGGTGATCTTCCAAACACCTAAGTCTAGAATGAATTGTGATGATTAGAACAAAAACAAAAATTAAAGAAAGCATAAAAGACACAAGCAATTTGTTGATAAAGTTCGGCAATGTGCCTATATCCCCGTGAGCTCCTCTGAGATCTCTATACTATCTTGTCAATGGAGTTCTTTTACAATCAGCAACACCTCTCCAAGAACTCACTGGTTCTTGAAGAATGAAAGAAGAAGAAGTAAAAGAAAGTGATAAGAACTAACCTTGGAATTTTCCCAAGAAAATTCCCCTTACAAGCCCTTGAATCCCCTTTCTATTATACTCTCTCTCTCTAAACAACCAGTCTCTCTACCCAGAATCACTTTTGTGTTTAATGCCTTTATATTCTTATAATTGATTTGACTTTTATATTCACATATATGTTATGACTTTTAAAGCTAGGTGATCCTTTATATAGTGCACCAACTTTTTGACCAATCTTGAGGGTCAATCTTCACCCTTAGATCTTGAGGACTAATCAACCATAGCCCTTCATCAATCCTAAGTGATCTTGTGCATTTTGATCATGCATCCACGCACATTTCAAAAGGTTGAATCAATATGCATTAGTGTGCCTTCAGGCCGCGGTCTAGAACAGGACATCCGTGGCCTAGAACAAGGTTGAACCTCTCCACCTTTTGGGCACTACGGCTTAGAAGGCTGAGCAGTGGCCTGGCCTGATGGCTGCACTTCTTGGAGTTGCTACTGGCCACGGCGCACAGCTCAAACCTGAAGTTGAACATGCTGAATTTATTTTCCCATTTAATCCTTGGACAAATACCAACAATACCAAAGAGTACAGCATCCACGATAGAGGTGTCACAGGTGGTGGTTTCGGCATTATCTTCAGTGACCATCACGAAGTGGGAGAAGCTCGATCGAAAGGCATGAAGTCTGATTCGACTGTGCCTAGTCTATTCTATCCTGATAAACATTTAGGGAGAAAAGACTATGAAAGAACTCTAGAAGAAGCTGAAAATTATTTATCACAGTAAATCTCTAGTAAACAACTTGTTTCTACGAAAAAAGTTGTACAACCTTTGGATGGTTGAGGGTGATTCTTTCTTTGTTCATCTACATGAGTTCAGCATTTTGATAGGTCAATCATTGTCTATCAGTGTTGATGTGACAGATGACGATAAGGCTATTACATTATTCTATTCCCTGCTTGATTCATAGGATAACTTGATAGTTGCGATTAGTAGTGGTACGACTTATCTGTCCTTTGAGAATGTCGTGGCAACCTTATTGTTTGATGAGATTAGGTAGCATGGTACATAAAACTTGTCAAATGAGACCTTATCTATGAGAGGGTGAACCCATGATAGAGACTACAAGTAGTCTGGTGATAAACTCAAGTTTAAGGGAAGATTGAAAAGTAGGGATAAATCTGAGTTGAAGTGTTGGAAGTGTAGAAAGCCCGGACATCAGAAGAAGGATTATAGAAGTAAGAGTGTGAAACTTGAAAAGTGGATAAGCGAGAGATCAGCTTTAGGAAACAAGAACAAGGATGATAATACAGGTGACTTAAATATGATGCCCTGTTTGGCTCAGTCAGATCGAAATGTTTGGATAATTGACACAGGAGCATCCTTTCACATGACACCTCACAAGGACTGGTTTCGTGACTACGAAACCTTTGATGAAGGAAATGTTTTATTGGGAGATAACTCTTTGGTGAAAATTATTTATCGTAGGAAGGTGAAATTGAAGATGAATGATGGGACGACCGGGACACTTCCAAGTGTGATGTATATTCCAAGCCTCAGCAAGAACCTGATGTTAGTCAGTAAGATGATAGATGGAGTAGTGAATTTCAGCTGTGACAAAAATTCATGCAAGATGACTCGTGGATCACTAGTAATCTCACGAGGTGTTCGGTATGGTACATTACACAAGCTGCTAGAAATACAGTACAAAGTCAGTGCAGTGGAGGTTTTATCTCTGAGAAGGCGACTGATAATGAGGTGAAGTCCTCTATGTTATGGCATTAGAGGCTTGGGCATATCGGTGAAAAAGGACTATCTACTTTATCATCGAAGCAGATGGTGAAGAGAGTTCCATATTGCTCTATGGGATTTGGTTTCTGTAAGCATTGTCTACATGGAAAATAGAATTGTGTGAGCTTTAGGTCCGCTGGCACGAGGGAGTCCTAGATGTGTTTGGGCCAGTTTCAGTCCAATCTCTTGGAAAATAAAAGTATTACGTCTCTTTCATTGATGATTTTTCAAGGTATGTATGGATTTACTTCATTAAGAGTAAAGCTGAAGCATTTGAAAAGTTCTATGAGTTTAAAGCATTGGTAGAAAATCATATGGAAAGAAAGATAAATATACTGAGAACAGAAAATGGAGGGGAATTTTGCTCTGATAATTTGGAGTAATTCTGTATGGTAAATGACATGGTAAGACAGAAAACAACTCCATATACACCTCAACAAAATGGGGTGATCAAGAGACTCAATTGGTCACTCATGGAGAAATCGAGGAGTATGCTGAGTTGTGCAAGCTTGGAGCCGGAGTTCTGAGCAGAAGTGGTGGCTATATCATGTTTTTTAAAGAACAGGTCACCTACACTAGCTTTACAGGATCAGACACCATTTGAGGCACTATTCGGGAAGAAGCCGAGTTTGGCTTATGTTAAAGTGTTTGGGTGTGATGCTTATATGCATGTGCCAAAAGAAAAGAGGAACAAACCTGATAGCAAATCAATGAAGTGTATTTTCATTGGTTCTAAGGATAGGGTCAAGAGGTACAAGTTATGGAATCTAGAAAACATTAGTACAATTTTTAGTAGAAATGTTGTGTTCAGAGAAACATAAAGGGATGTGGCGGCTTTCCAAGATGTATCGGAACAGCCAAAGTAGATTCAGATTGATCTTAGCCCAAGAGATAAGAGTGGGAGACTACCCTTTAGATTACATCAGATACTTTATATTCTAAGTTAGTTGGGTCTAACCACGATATTCATGTTTCTGATGTAGAGGATGAGGATTTAGACGCTAGCTTGGGGGGAGAGACCACATCTGTCATGAGGAGATCTACACGGGTTAGGAGGCCACCCGTAAGGTATTTCCCTAGTGCTTACAGTGCAATATATGTTTTAAATATTACTAGTGATGATCCTAGCACAATGAAAGAGGCAAGGACTTCGAAGGATGTAAATTTATGAGAGGATGTTATGAAATAGGAGATGCAGGCACTGGACAGGAATGAAACATGTAGCCGTGTGAAATTTCTTAGTGATAGGAAGGTAATTGGGTTCAAATGTGTTTTAAGAAGAAAACAAATGCATATAGAATGGTAGAAAAGTATAAGGCACGTCTGGTTGCAAAGGGGTACTCGTAAATAAAAGGAATTGACTATGGTGAGATATTTTTCCCGATAGCAAAGTTGACATTTATCATATTTGTTTTATCTATGGCAGCTACTTATGATACTAGATGTGAAGACAACTTTCCTTCACATCGACTTAAAAGAGGAAATTTACATGAAACAACCTGAAGGCTTTGTGAGAAAAGGTAAGGAAAGCTGGTTTGTAAATTTAAGAAGTCTGTGTACGAACTAAGGCAGTCACCATGGATGTGGTACCAGAAGTTTTACACATATTCTATTAAGCTTGGGTTCACTTGCAGCTATGCTGATCACTACATCTATGTGAAAAGGTTAAAGGTTGATTTTTGTCATTTTAACCTTGTACGTTGATGATATGCTATTGATTGGAAATAGCAAGAAGATGATTAGAACTGTGAAGGCATCTTTGGCAAGGTAGTTTGACATTAAAGACCTAGGGCGACCAAACTTTATCTTGGACATGCAGATGAAGAAGGATCGTGAAAATTGAAAACTGTGGCTAACTCAGAAGAAGTATATTAAAAAAGTGTTGAAGAAATTTAACATATCTAACAATAAGCCAGTAGGGACTCTCATGCCTTTAGGAACCAAGTTATTTGCAGAACAATGTTCGAAGATGGAGGAAAAAGTTGAAGAGATGGCGCATGTACCTTATGCTAGTGTAGTTGGAAGCTTAATGTACGCCATGGTGTGTATGAGACCAGATATTGCTAAGCAGTGGAAGTATTAAGTAGATATATTTTAATCTTAGAAAAGAGCATTGGACAGAAATCAAGAGAGTTCTTAGATATCTTTGTGGTATATTAGAGTTTGCATTGTATTATGGAGATATGGGAGGTAAGAAGAATCTTGATATTGTAGGATTGGTTGATGCAGACTGGGGAAGACACATTGATAGCAAGAGGTCTATAAGCATATATGTGTTCAATCTGTTTGGTGGGGCGGTGAGTTGGATAAGCAAGAGACAAAGTGTTTTTACTCTTTCATCCACAGAAGCAGAGTATATGGTCATAACTCGTACTAGAGAGGACGCGGCTTGGCTTCAAAGGTTGTGTGTTGAGCTTGGGTTTAAACAAGGAGAAGTGAAGGTTAAATGTGACAATCAATGTGCTATCTTCTTAGCAAATAATCCTACATTTTATCTACGGACGAAGCACATTGATATCAAATATCAATTCATCTAGGAAAATATTGAAGAAAATATGATAATCTTGGAGAAAGTCGATACAACATTAAACAACGCGGATTTCTTGACTAAAGAAGTTAGTCTAGCAAACTGAGTTCAAAGAAGATTTCAATGTGTGTGATGTATTTACCAAGTGGAAGATTGTTAGAGTTGGTGCATACTTCACGGGTCTAGATCTGTAGTACCCTCGACGATCACAAGTCCAAATCTATACAAGTAGATAAATTTCAGGCCCCATAGTTGTTTTGGGTCTGGTGTTCTGCTTGGCTGTTTGGACTTGGGCCCATGAATGGTTGTGGTTTTTGTAATACCCGTAATCGTAAAGTAAGGGTAAGGAAGTAATCTAATAAATATGGCATGAAATTAAAATAATATATTTATGCAAAGGATTTAGTATTGAATAAAATAATTCTTTTGAAAGAAAATTAAAAAACAATTTGTGGCAACATGAAAGAAAAAATAGAAAAGAAAAAAAAAAGTTATGTTTTTTTTTTAAAAAAAAAGGCCAAATCATGGCAGCAAGTGAAACAAATTTTTTGAGAGAACCATGCATGTCCTCCACGTTTTTGAAACGTGGAAGCTTTGTAATATGCTGAGAGTTGCAGTTGCTGTTGAGCTGCCAAAGTTACAAATTTTACTTTTATATATATATGAAATGTAAACGCAAATTTTTACTTACCGAATTTCCTTTATTTTTCCTTCAAATCACTCATTTTTTTTAAACACTTGGGGACCCAAAGAAAGGTTGAAAGAGCAAAATTTTGAAAGAGTTTACGGCGGAATTTCATAGAGAATCACAAGAAGCTATCAGAAAATCAGAAGGTAATAACGTAATGTTTATTTTTGAATTTTTAGCATTCATGAAATTTCCTGGAAGTCATAGTAGGAATTTTCAAAGGGTGTGGTTTATGAAGAATTAAAGAATAAAATAGAAATTTAATATAAATATTATGTGAGGTGTTGACGATCAGCCACCGAGAGAAATGTCTGAGAGGAACGAGAAAGGCAAGGAGGTGATCCACGGGTAGCTTTAAGTGCTATGTGGTGAGTTAGATTTACTTTAAGTAATCTAAATAAAGAAAAAATGAAATTATCTAGTGATAATATTAAATAAATTATTAGTTTATGCTTTGGTGATAGATAAAAATTTGATTGGTAGGTATGATATGAATTTTGGTCATGTAGAAAATTATTAAGGGAGAAATAAATTTTTTTTTGGAATAATACGTTGATTTAATAATAAAAGAGATAAGTGAAATTCTTGATGAGCTATGGTTGATGTTTTAATATGAATTATGAGGAGATGAAAATTAGTGGATCTTGACAAGCTAAGATGGATGATTTGATATGATTTATGATGAGAGGAATTTTGTGGAATTTTTAATAATAATTTGAAGAAAGACAAGATAGTTAAATTTAAATATTTGAATTCATGTTTGTTTTTTTTTTTTATTATGTTATTGTTCATATGCATATTTCATATCATTGTTCATATGCATATGTATTAAATAAATAAAGAAAGAGAACCGGGAAGGCAGTCGGTCTAATGAAAATGAAAGAACTGGGAAGGCAGTCGGTCTAACGAAAATGAAAGAACCAAGAAGACAACCGGTCTAATGAGAATAAAAGAACCAGAAAGGCAACCGATCTAAATAAGAATGAAAAATCCAAGAAGGCAGCCAGTCTAAGATAAAAACATGTCGACACATGAGAAGACGTTCTCTAATAATAATTCATGCATTGCATCTGTTTTAATTATTGTTTGCATTATTGAAATGCTGATGTGTGTTGCGTTATTATAAATTTATTTATAGATGGATGAGTCTCATAGATAGACAGTTATGGTGATAAGAACCATCTAAATGGTAGACTTTATGATGTGAACCTCATTACGAGGAAATTTTGAGATAATTGATGGTCTTAAGATGAACCAATAAATAAGAAAAAGAGACTAATAAAGAATGGATCTTTTGACATGTGTAGTGATAGTAGAATGCTAGTATCAAGTTGTATGAGATATAAATGATTAAATATTGAAAGACTATTTATACAGTTTGAGTACGTGTAGTAAATTTAATTCACTGAGCTTGTGAAGCTCACCCCTCATTGTACAATGATTTCAAGTAACAAGCAGGGAAAATAATTCGGTGAGTTGAGGTTCAGACAAAATCATTATTTGTAAGCCACGTACGTGTCAACATCCTCAGACTAATGAGAAAATAAAATAAAAATTTATTTGTAAATATTCATGCATTTTACGTTGTATATTATGTTTAAGTTAATATCATATTGATGTATCTCCCCTGTTGAGGGTTGAGGATTGATGTAAAATTTCTGTTAGTATTATTTTTATTGTTGCATATATGTGTCGTGCTGGGATTTTCAAAATGTAATGATACCGTCTAGGGGGTGGCCAACCCGAGATGGATCATTACAATTTTGGTATCAGAGCCTTAGGTTTTATGATTCTGTAGACTGCATAAAAAGTAAGAAAGTGGAAGATTAAAATAAATTAAATTTTAAATAGTATGAGGATGACACATGGATGCACTAGAGCTAGAGTTAAAGTTATTGATTTGAGAGGGCGTTGTAGGCCCCCAATATTTTTGACAAGTCGAGGTTGAGTTTGAATCTATAGTTCTTAGAAAGGAATGTGTTCATAGTATGATTGATATTAGTAATGTAATTGATAATAGTAAAGGTATGAGAGAATCTGAAGTTGAAAGAGATGAGCTAAGATAAGCTCTTGCACACACTCTGGAGAAAATGAATGTAACAGATGATAGAGTTAATAGCTTATAGTATAGACTTGATGAACAGGCTAGAGCAGTGCTTGAGGTTATTAATCCAATAATGATACATGTTGAAAAAGGGGTAAAAGTGAGTTTACGCATTAGATGCAGGGAGATATATTAAGTCGAATGCCTTGTTATTTAAAGGATCTATGAATCCTTTTAAGCCTGAGTTTTGGGACAAACATGTTGAAAGATTATTTGGTACTTTAATAGTGATTGACAAGCAGATGGTCACTTTTGCTTCATTCGAGTTAGAATGAGAAGCTTTAGAATGATGAGATGATACTATTCCCAGAGTAAGTTGTATATGTTAATAGACCCTTAACCTAGAATAGGTTTAAGGAGGCTTTTCTTGATAAATACTTTCTTTAGACCTTTAGAGCCCAACAAGATAGAGATTTTATTTATTTGAGGCAAATGGTTTAACTGTGGCTCAGTATGATAAGAGATTTGTGGCTTTGTCGAGGTCTATACTGGAAATGGTAGACTTAGAGGAGAAGAAGTGTAAGAGGTTCATAAATGAACTATGTTTTAAGATTTGATCAACACTATTTTACATGAGACATATGAATTATGTCAGATTGGTGGATATATCACTTCAGATTGAGAAAGATGTGATGGAAATCAGAGGTAGGAGGAATCGGCGGAAGAGGTCTAGATTTGAGGAACCCAGAGGTGGTACCAGTATGAGTGTGCAGAGTGGAAGACTGGTTACAGGAAGCATTCCTTGTCACAGGGAATTGAAGAGTTAGAGGCAAGCAGGATCTGTTACTTTTGTAGCTCAGAATACTATTAGTGGGACCCTTAGTTTTGGGAGACAGGTTATGGGAACTGGGAGTCATGGCAAAGAAAGTACGTATGCCACTAAAAGGAAGTGGTAATCTGATGCATGATTGAGAGACAAAAGTTTGTCATAGATATATTAAGATAAGATATTTATCCCATAATTGTCGAAAATTTGAAGTGCTTTATATATAGAAAAGGTGGACATATCAATGTTGGTTGATCTTGGTACAACCCATTATTTTGCATCCAGTATTCATATGAAGTCTATTGAAGTATGTACTAGTCCTTTAATGCAAAATATTTTTGTTGAAGTTCCCATTAAAGATGGAATGATAATCATAAATGTTTACAAGGGTTGTGTGATTCGTATCAATGATAGAGAATCTGAAGCTGATTTATTATCTTTGAATATGATATAATTTCATTTAATTTTGAAAATAAATTGGTTGTCAACATATTGCACTTGGGTTGATTATTCCAGAAAGAAGGTAGTGTTAAAGATATGGACATGGGGAGTTTAACTTTCAGGGAGAACATAAGATACTTTCGAACTACCTCATTTTACTCTGACCACTAGGAGATGGTTAAAGAAGGTTGTGAGGAGTATTTGGCATACATGATGGATTCTAAAAAGGAAAATAAGAAGTTAGAATAAATCTTAGTGGTGAAAGATTATTCTAATGTAATTCTTGATGAGTTGTCTAGGTTGCCTCCAAGTAGGGAGATAAAATTCTCTATTGATGTGATACCAGGATCATCACATATATCTATAGCACTCTACAAAAGGACACTCGTTGAGTTGAGAGAATTGAAAGTGCAACTCCAAGAGCTTTTAGATAAACAACTTATTCGATTTAGTGTATCATAATGAGGAGCCCATATAGTGTTTGTGATAAAAAAAAGATGGAACGATGAGATTGTATATAGACTACAAATAGTTGAATAGGAACAAATACATTCTTCCCAGGATAAATAAATTGTTTGCGCAGTGCAATGAGTGAGAGTGTTTTCTAATATAAACCTAAGATTAGGTTATCACCAATTGAGGATAGAGAAGGGATACGTACATAAGATTGCTTTTAGGATATGTTATGGTCATAAGCTTTTTGTGATGTCATTTGGATTAACTAATGTTCCAGAAACATTCATGGACTTGATGAATAGAGTGCTTAAACTATATCTTAACAAGTTTATGGTTGTATTTGACTGTTCGATATAATCTAATAGGGAAGAACAACATGTGAAACATTAGACAGTGTGTTGGAGATTCTGAGGAAAGAGAAATTATATGCAAAGTTCTCTAAGTGTGAGTGTTGGCTGAATGAAATAACTTTATTGGAACATCTAATATCGGGAAATGGAATAACAGTTGATCTACAAAAGGTAGAGGCAATGTTAAGTTGGGAAAGACCAATGAATGTGACTGAGATTAGAATCTTCTTGGGGTTAACTGGTTATTATAGATGATTCTTTCAGAATTTTTCTATTATTGAAATATTTTTGAATAGACTGACCAAGAAAGATGTGAGATTTGTATGGTGAGGGAAGTGTGAGAAAAATTTTCCAATTATTAAAAGAGAAATTTACTAAAGCTCCAGTATTGGTGTTTCCTTCTGGTGATTGGAATATGTGTGTATAGTAATGCATCACATCAATGATTGGAATATGTGTAACATAGGAAAGCTGTGGCCCATACTTCTAAGCAATTGAAGATTCATGATAAAAATTACCCTACTCGTGACTTAGAGTTGGCTGCAATAGTGTTTACTTCAAAGATTGGAGACATCATCTGTATGAAGCCACTTGTGAGATATTCATGAGTTATAAGAGTCTGACATACTTACCTACCTAGAGAGAGTTGAATTTAAGGCAAAGATGGTAGATGGATTTGATTAGTAACGATGATTGCATAATTCACTATCATCTAGAAAATGAGAAGGTGATAGCTGATGCATTGAGTAGAAAGTCTACAAGAAGTTTATTACTATTGAGAGTCCTGATATGAAATTGATGATAAATTTAAGATAGATAAGAATGAAGTTGAATATCAATGATAGAGGATCATGGTTAATAAATATGGTTATACGTCATCCATAGTGAAATGTTTTAGAGATGCAAGGTAGACATAAAGAGATAGAAAAAGATTAAGTATTGAGTGCTTAATAGAAAGCAATATGAGTTCAAAATTTAAAGTGAGAGTATTTTAGTATCGGAACGTTGAAATTATGTTCCCAATAATACAAAGTTGATAGAGAAGATAATGAGAAAGGTAAATGATGATGTAGATTCGATGCAACCAAGTAACAATAAGAAGTATAGAGGATTGAGACAGAAATTTTGATGGTCATGATTGAAGAGAGATGTAGCTGAGATTGTGAGGTTGTATGGAGTACCATTGAGCATAGTGTCAAATAAAGTTGCAAGATTTACATCTTGGTTTTGGAGAGGCTTTTAGAAAGCCACGGGTACACAGTTGCAATTTAATATAATTTTTCATGCTAAGATAGAAAGGATTATTAGAGTACTAGGAGATATGTTAAGGGCAAATGTGATGAGTTTCTCAGTAAGTTGGGATGCTCACATGCCATCGATTGAAATTGCTTATAATAATTAGTATCAAACTAGTATTGGGATGACACCGTTGAGACATTGTATAGTCGAAGGTGTAGAACTCCTATATGTTGGGAAGAAATGGGAGAGAGAAATATATCTGGTCCATCAATTATTAAGTTAACAACTAAGAGAATCAAATTGGTTAGAGAGAACTGTAAAGCAGCACAGAGTAGACTAAATAGCTATACTGATAATAAAAGAAGACCTTTTGAGTTTCAAGTAGGTGATTGGGTGTATTGAAAAAAATCTCAATAAAAAGGTGTATTGAGATTTAAACAGGAAAGGAAAGTTGAATCCGAGGTATGTGGAACCCTATGAGGTTATTGAGAAACTTAGGCTAGTTGTGAATAGCTTGGATTTGCCTCCAAAGTTGAAGCAGTGACAAAACTTATTCCAACTGTAGAAATTTAGAAAGATTCGACTTTTATACAAGTACCAGTGAGAACTTTAGACATAAAGAACAAATCTTGTATAATAAAATAATTTCATTAGTTTAAGTTATGTGGCAAAATAAGGATGTTGAAAAAATTACGTGAAAGCGTGAGACAATTATGAAGAAGTATTGTTGACAACTGTTTCTTGAGTTAGGTAAGGAAATTTTGGGGACGAAATTTTTATAAGGTGCGTAGAATTGTAATACCCATAATCGTAAAGTAAGGGTAAAGAAGTAATCTAATAAATATGACATGAAATTAAAATAATATATTTACGCAAAGGATTTAGTATTGAATAAAATAATTCTTTTGAAAGAAAATAATAAAAAAAAATTGTGGCAACATGAAAGAAAAACAAAGAAAGGAAAAAAAATTACGTTTAAAAATAGAAATAATAAAAAAAGGGCCAAATCGTGGCAGCAGGTGACAAATCGTGGCAGCAGGTATCACCTGCTGCCAATTTTTTTGAAAGAGCCATGCATGTCCTCCACGTTTTTGAAACGTGGAGGCTTTGTAATATGCTGAGAGTTGTAGTTGTTGTTGAGCTACCGAAGTTACAAATTTTACTTATATATATATATAAAATGTAAACACAAATTTTTACTTACCGAATTTCGTTTATTTTTCCTTCAAATCACTCGTTTTCTTTAAACACTTGGGGACTCAAAGAAAGGTTGAAAGAGCAAAATTTTGGAGACATTTATGGCAGAATTTCATAGAGAATCACGAGAAGCTATCAGAAAATCAGAAGGTAATAACATAATGTTTATTTTGAATTTTTAACATTCATGAAATTTCTTGGAAGTCAAAGTGAGAATTTTCAAAGGGTGTGGTTTATGAAGAATTGAATAATAAAGTAGAAATTTAATACAAATATTATGTCAGGTGTTGACGATCCGCAACCAAGGGAAATTTCTAAGAGGAACGAGAAAGGTAAAGAGGTGATCCACGGGTAGCTTTAAGTGCTACATGGTGAGTTAGATTTACTTTAAGTAATCTAAAAAAAAAAATGAAATTATCTAGTGATAATATTAAATAAATTATTAGTTTATGCTTTGGTGATAGATAAAAATTTGATTGATAGGTATGATATGAATTTTGGTCACGTAGAAAATTATTAAGGGAGAAATAGTATTTTCTGGAATAATAAGTTGATTTAATAATAAAAGCGATAAGTGAAATTCTTGATGAGCTATGATTGATATTTTAATATGAATTATATGGAGATGAAAATTAATTGATCTTGACAAGCTAAGATGGATGATTTGATATGATTTATAATTATAGTAATTTTGTGGAATTTTGTATAAAAATTTGAGGAAAGACAGGATAGTTAAATTTAAATATTTGAATTTATGTTTGTTTGTTTTTTATATTATTGTTTATCTGCATATTTAATATCATTGTTCATAAGCAAATTCATTAGATAAAAGAAAAGAACCGGGAAGGCAGTCGGTCTAATGAAAATGAAAGAACCGGGAAGGCGGGTCTAATGAAAATGAAAGAACTGGGAAGGCAGCCAGGCTAATGAGAATAAAAGAACCGGGAAGATAACTAGTCTAAATAAGAATGAAATAACTGGGAAGGTAATTGGTCTAAGATAAAAACATGTTGACATGTAGGAAGACGTCCCCTAATAATAATTCATGCATTGCATCTGTTTTAATTATTGCTTGCATTATTGAAATGCTTATGTGTGGTGTGTTATTGTGAATTTATTTATAGATGGATGAGTCTCACAGATAGAAAATTATGGCGATAAGAACCATCTAAATGGTAGACTTTATGATGTGAACCTCATTACGATGAAATTTCGAGATAACTGATGGTCTTAAAGTGAACCAATAAATAAGAAGAAGAGATTGATAGAGAATGGATCTTTTGACATGTGTAGTGATAGTAGAATGCTAGTATCAAGTTGTATGAGATATAAATGATTAAATATTGAAAGACTATTTATATAGTTTGAGTACTTCTAGTAAATTTAATTCACCGAGTTTGTGAAGCTTACCCCTCATTGTACAATGATTTCAGGTAGCAGGCAGGGCAAATAGTTTGGTGAGTTGAGGTTTAGACGAAATCATTGTCTGTAAGCCACGTACGTGTCAACATCCTCAGACTAATGAGAAAATAAATTTTTTTTTTATTTTTTTTTATAAATATTCATATATTTTATGCTGTATATTCTGTTTAAGTTAATATCAGATTGATATATCTCCCCTGTTGAGGGTTGAGGATTGATGTAAAATTTCTCTTAGTATTATTTTTATTGTTGCATATATGTGTCATACTGGGATTTTCAAAATGTGATGACATTGTCTCGGGGGTGACCAACCCGGGATGGGTCGTTACAATTTTGCAGCAGTGTGAAAACTCTAATTAGGGTGTCTTAAGGTTCTTATAAATACTCTTAATGTACTGAGCGCACAATATAACGAGAGATTTGTTAGGTTGATAATAGTAAAAATTTTGGCAGGACATAATCCTATTCTGAGGTGAACCTGGGTATATTGTGTCTTATTTTCTTTCTGTTTATATTTCATATGATTGACAAGTCTCAAATCGTTCATAAATATCAAGATGATGACAAACTGTGGTTAGTTTCTAGTACTACTAAGCCAAGGCCGAGAAGGTAATCATCAAAGAAAGTAGTAGTGGCTGTAAAGTCATCACCATTTAGGTCGCTAGCACAAGCAGCTAAAGCAAAGAAGAAAGTGATACCAAAAGGCATTGAACTTCAATTTCCTTTCGTTTTAGATAAACTGGTGTGTGTTGAGGTAGTGAGGCCGAAGAAATCAAGGAGTAAAAAAGAAAAAAAAAAAAGATGAAGATGAAGTGTTGGTGATAAATAAGATTGAGTTTTACGATGATACATGTGTGAAATTTGATGTATATGTCCGTGATGAGGATGATGATGTTGATCAATCGGTGCGTAGTAGACCCAGAAACACTAAGTTCGCTGGAGCTTTGTGAGTGTTCCTATAAGCATGGTGGGAAGAAGGTGAACACTTCTTTAGAATTGGGATTAACAAGTTTGTTAGAAGACTTGAATATTGAAGATGATGATAGCATGGTGGTGACTTTGGTGCCAGGATATGGGAAAGGACTTGTTAGCATTGGTGGTATTAGTATTGATTTTATTCAATACTGATATCAGCTATAGCTCAAATTGATCGTTTTTGGTAAAGATCATATATCTGCATTAAAAATTCCATCTATTAATTTAATCTCTCTACTTGATCTTTCAGCTATAGCTTGGTAGTTTGCGCTTGGGCCCATGAATAGCTGTGGTTTTGTAGTAAGGTAGAAACCCTAATTAGGATGTATTAAGTTTCTTATAAATACTTTTTATGTACTGAGCACACATTATAACGAGAGATTTGTGAGATTGATAATAGTGAAACTTTTGACAGAACGTAGCCCTATTCTAAGGTGAACCTGGGTATCTTATGTCTTATTTTCTTTCTGTTTATAATTTGTGATTGACAGGTCTCGAATCGTTCATAAATATCAAGATGTTGACAAACCATGGCTAGTTTCTAGTACTGCTAAGCCAAGGCCGAGAAGGTTATCATCAAAGAAAGTAGCAGTAGCTGCAAAGTCATCACCATTTGGGTCGCTAGCACAAGTAGCTGAAGCAAAGAAGAAAGTGATACCAAAAAGCACTGAACTTCAATTTCCTTTCGTTTTAGACAAACTGGTGTGTGTTGAGGTAGTGAGGCCGAAGAAATCAAGGAGTAAAAATGAAAAAGAAGACGAAGTTGAAGTGTTGGTGATAAATAAGATTGAGTTTGGCAATGATACAGGTGTGAAATTTGAAGTATATGTCAATGATGAGGATGATAATGTTGATCAATCGGTGCATAGTTGACCCGGAAACACTGAGTTTGCTGGGAGTTTTGTGAGTGTTCCCCATTCCCATAAGCATGGTGGGAAGAAGGTGAACACTTCTTTAGAATTGGGATTAACAGATTTGTTGGAAGACTTGAATGCTGAAGATGATGATAGTGTGGTGGTGACTTTGGTGCCAAGATATTGGGAGGGACTTGTTAGCATTGGAGGTATCGGTATTGATTTTATTCAATATTGATATCAGCTATAGCTAAAATTGATCTTTAGGGTAAAGATCATATATCTGTGTTAAAAATTCCATCTATTAATTTAATCTCTCTAATTGATCTTTCAACTCTCTCTCTTTTTAATCTAAACATAATTTCAAGGCGAAAATACATTTTTTTTCCCCTTAATTAGGTTTTATATATACTTGATTTCATTTACCTTTTTGGCTTATTGGCTTTTGATCTTTTCAATTCGGTCTTAAAATTTATAATCTCATTTCAATTAGGTCCTAAACACTTAATAGTTGCTTTACATAAAATAATAATGAAGAGAATGACCCAATTGAAATGAAATTGTAATTCTAATTATTCAATTAAAATAAGATCATAAATTTAAAGACCCAATTGAAAAAAAAATGAAAGACATAAATGAAAACAAATATAAAACCTTATAAAGATGAAAATTGTAGTTTAGCCTTATTTCAACTTGTATCGATCTTTATAGTTCGTTGTCCTCTTCAAATTACCCAGAACACATATTTTGGATATTCTCTTATTTCATTAATTTTTGTAATATATATATATATATATATATTAAAAGAAAGAAAGAAAGTGATAGATCCATGATAATCTTTAGTTTATGAGTATAGTGCTGCATCATTTTTTAAATTAATTTTTTAAGTACATTGATGAAAAATGATTGAATTCGAATCTCTTATATAAAAAACCTAAAAATAATTATTAGACCAAACAACTTGAATTATTATTTTTAATTAATTGTTGTATGATTGAAACAATTAACATTTTGTTTCAATTGAAGAAAAGGGACATGTTGATTAACTTTGATGGATGGGTCTTGTAATGTATCATTAAAAAAGGGGGAGGTTTAAATGGCTATGGGTCCACATTATCTTTATCTTTGAAATATTTCTGGTTGTATATGTAGTATAGTCCCATGAATTTCTAAATGAATGTTGTAAGGTTGATAATGAATTGTCTTTTTGCCTGTGCATTGCGCTGTAATGCAATGGACTAGCTGAAGCTGTGGAGCATAGTGCGAACTTGGGAAAGAGATCTATGACTGAAAAAGCGCATCCTTGACGGTGACCTCAACGGGATCAATCTAGTTAATTGGTAAGTGGGTAAGATTGGCTCCTCCGATCCATTGTGAAAGGAAACTCAACCCAATTGGTACCCAAAAAAGGGATGCCCCCTCTTCCCAAGATCCATTTAGAATTCTCCAATAAGTGAAGGATATGTAGGTGACAAGCTTTCCAAACATGAGACTAGAAAATTGGTATTGTTTGAAAGTTGTTTCAAAATTCCATGGAAAATCTCATTTAATTTTCACCATTAAATGCCCATTATTCTTTTTTATTCTCATTACTCTCTATATTCTTTAGAATCTTTATTGGTTTTTTTTTTTTAACTTGAATTGCTTCATTATGTAAATTACTAAATTTAAATCAATATATATTAAGTCAAAGAAAATCTTCCTTTGTAACTGATGGTAGACAAATTCAAATTTATTTCTATTAACTATTAATTGTCCTCATATAATTTGCATTGATTTCAAAATAACAACTGACTTGCCAGATCCATGGGTAAAACACTAAATTCTAGCATTTAGTATTCTCTTAAACTCTAGTTAATGGCTGTCTAAAAGCTATAGCTTTTCTTATAAATACCTTGGTAGCCAAAGGCAAAATGATTTAAAAAAAAAAAAAACAAAAACTAAAGAGTTTCTCGTACTAATTACAGAGGCTATATTCGGCCATCAACCTAATTCATCTTCCAAATTTTGTCTTTATTTTTGGGTCATTTTTTTTATAAAAGTTTAAAACCTTATTTGTGAGTGCACACAAATCAAGTTGTCATTGTATCCTAGAGGGCGGCCGCTAGAGCCATTTGCACTATAGTGGGGCGAAATCGCTTTTCAATAACAACATATTCATTTTTGTGCCTCATAATTATTCTCTCATGTGGTTACATATTGTTGTATGTGATTCTTCAAAGGTACTTACTTGTTGCTACTTTATACACCATTTTTGTTAGTTATTATAGCAATATTGTTATTTTTATTATTTCTAAGAATCTTGAGAATCAAATTGGTGCTCTTTTAATTAACAAGATGATAGTCATTCCTGACATGTCAAAATTGGAAGCTTTCGATGGTAACCATTATAAGAGGTGGTGTGAAATATATATATATATATATATATATATATATATATATATATATATATATATATATATATATATATATATATATATATATATATATATATATATATAAGCCTTGCAGCAATTGGGGTTGTTTATGTTCCATCTAATGATTTTGATGCGCCTAATGATATGTATGAACTTGCTTTTAATATTTCTGTCAAAAACTATGAGCGAGATACCAAACACTTCGAGGCCATATTTTACATTATTTGTTAAATACTTTGTTCAACATTTATTGTTTAAGTAAATCTGCAAAAGATATTTGGGAAATACTAAAAAGAAAGTACTCAACTGAGGATGTTGGGTAAATAATATATGGTTGGAAGGTTCTTAGAATACAAGATGATTGATGAAAAACCCCTCATGGACCAAGTCCATGAATACTAAAACATAGTTCCTGAGATTCTTGCAGAAGGTATGACCATAGAAGAGACTTTTCAAGTTGCTGCATTAATGGAGAAACTTTCACTATCCTGAAAAGGGTATATGAATTACCTCAAGCCCAAAAAACGTGATCTTACATTAGAAGATCTGGTGGTCCAAATCTGAATTGAAGAATCCAATCGTTTGAAGGATAAGGCAGACTTGGTGAGCAAATTTTCTTCAAAGGCAAATATGATGGAACAAAAATATATTGGAAAGGTAAGGATTCTAAAAAATATCATCGAGATAAGGCCTTTACTAAGAAACCTATGAAAAATAATAATTTTAGAAAGCCAAACAAAATCCTAAAAAGGAAAAAAAAATACCTTGTGTAAACTTACTTGAATTGAAATTATAGTTGCTGATGTATTTGACACTTACTTAGTGAATGACTCAATCGAGTTGATAGTGGACAGTAGAGCCATTAGGCACATTTGTACCAGGAAAAAAAATGTTTCGTGAGTATGAGGAAGTGACCGATGTAGAAATATTGTTATTGAGGATGCTAGGTGTAGTACTCATGTTCATAAAATAAATGTAAAGAAGTAATTTTACATATATTATATTGAATTAAATAATCCATTAATGAAAGATTTAGTATTAATTTGAAATAATATTTGAAAGATAATATTGATTTGAAATAATTTTGTTGAAAAGAGTTAGAAATATTTGAAGAAGAAAGTACTGAAAATTTTTGAAATTTGAAGGTGAAATGAAAGAATTTTGAAGAAAATATTGATTGAAGTTGAGGAAAATAATTACAAAAAAATTGGACGAAAATATAAAATTTTATATTTCTCTGTTGGTATTTGTCTAAGGTTCAAACATGTCCAAGCATGGTTTGAAGATGGTTAAAATCTAAACCAAAGTTGGCGGATTAAAGTTCAGCAAGTTAGAAGACTGTACACATGTGTGTGCATCACTTTGGAGCAAGGTAAGGCCAGGCGCACTGGTGTGTGCACTTCTGCACACAAGCTGATGGAGTGTGCACACAGGCAGCATCAATTTGCACCACAGTGTTGCCCTTCAGCACTGCAGTGCCCAGTAAGGAGGTGTCTGGAGAAGAGTCAGCACCGCACCAGCACCGCAACGCCCAGAAGGTGCTGAAAGTGTGGTTTTGCCCCTGTTGAGTGCCTAGGTGCTAGGCACACTGAAGCACACATGAACAGCTTCATTTAGCCTCTTGTAAAGTGCGTGGGTGCAAGGTTAAAATGCACCACTTCACCTAGGATTGATGGGAGGCCATGATTAAATAGAGATCATGATCAAAGGATGAGGATTGAATCACAAGAATGTCCAAGAAGTGAATGGCTATAAAAGGGGTTACCTAGCCTCATTTTTCATACAACACACATACAATACAAGACACACTTTGAGATCAATTGTATTACAAGAGAGAATTGTGTGAGAGAGATAAACACAAGAGGGACTCTTTGTAGTGAGGCTAGTTGTAAAAGAGAGAGAAGTCTAGATTAGATAGAGATCATTGTTAGTTCTCATCTTCTTCCTTTCTTCTCTTCTTGATTTCTTCAAGAACATTGTGGTTTCTTGAAGGGGATTTCTGTAACTTGTAAGAAACATTTGATTTAGTGTAGAGAGTTCGGAGGAATTCACAGGGACGTAGGCACACTGCCGAACCTCGATAACAATTGCTTGTCTTCTTTATTTTCTTTGATTTTCTGTTCTTGTGTTCGATTGCTATTTTTCTTTCTACAAGTCATTCTAGACTTGGGTGTTTGGAAGATCACCACCTAGGCATCTTTCTAAGGTGATTTTCAACAGTGGTATCAGAGCTTGCACAGCTCGGTATCGGAGCAAGAACAAGAAGGTGACAGAGCCAAGACTCCAAGATTCAAATATCAACTTCTTGGGTGATTCAAGAATGGTGTAAAGATCAAGATCTGATCGTGTTCTTGAGGTTGATTCAAGAATGGTGTTAAGATCTATCTTCGATCTGTGTTCTTGAGGTTGAAGAAAGCAGTTGTAGTTAGTGCATAAATCTGGGATCTTGTCCGCAAAAGATGGCTTCAAATTTCTATGTGGAGAAGTTTGATGGAAAAAGAGACTTTGCCCTTTGAAAGCGGAAGATCAAGGTGGTTCTAACGCAAGAGAAAGTGGACTTGGCTATTAGAGAAGATGATGCTTTTCCAGCAAGTGTCACGGAGGACCAGTGGACCGAGATAAAGAAGATGGCTTATAGCACTATTTTCTTGCACATGTCGGATAGTATCACAAGGGAGTGCGGAGACTCGGAGGATCTGGCTGTCATATGGAAGAAACTAGATGAGTTGTTTCTTACCAAAACTCTCCCTAACAAGATTTATCTTCTTAAAAGAATCTTTGCTTTTAAAATGGATCCTAGAAAAGAGTTGCAAGATAATCTTGATGTCTTTAATAAGCTAGTTCAAGATTTGAATAGTTGTAGCATTATTTTTTCGGATGAACAATTGGCCGTTATCTTGTTAAATTCTCTTCCTGATTGCTTTGATAATTTGATTAATGCTATTGAGTATGGAAGGGATACTTTGACAAAGGAGATTGTGATCAATGCCATAAGGGCACATGATTTCAAAGCCAAGACGAAGGAGACATCAAGTGGAGAGGGGCTGTTCGTAAGAGGAAGGCCAGCAACTCGGAATGGCAGTAACAATGGCTACTACCGGGACAAAGGTAGAGGAGAAAGCCATAGGAGAGCATACTCTAAACTAAGGGTTAGAGGAAGGAGATGCTTCTACTACAATAAGGAGGGCCATTTCAAGAAAGATTGCAAGAAGAGGATGTCGGATGAGAGGAGAAGCCATACCAACAATGGAGAGGCTTTGGTTGCCATGGGAGAACAGTAAGGTCATGATGTTCTTGTTATGTGCTTGGGTGTGAGAAATGGGTAAGAAGGTAGTGGGAAATGGATTCTTGATTCTGGGTGCACTTACCATATGTGCCCTCACAAGGAATGGTTCAAGAATTTCAAGGAGATCAATGATGGAAAGGTCTTCTTAGGGAATGACAATTCTTACCAAGTGAGAGGGGTTGGTGACATTCAATTGAAGATGTTTGATGGAGTCACAAGGCTGTTGGAAAATGTGACGTATGTTCCAGATTTGAAGAAAAATTTGATCTCATTGGGACAGCCGGATTCCATGGGGTACACATGCAAAGTAGAGGGAGGAAAGATCAAGGTGGCCAAGGGATCTTTGGTAGTGATCAAGGCAGCAAGAAACGATGGACTCTATGAGATGATTGGAGAAACATAAATCAATGATCAAGCAGCAAGCTTGATGGCTGAGATGGACAAGGCAGCCCTTTGGCACACTTGCTTAGGACACATGAGCGAAAAGGGCCTGCAAGTGCTTAACAAGGAAGGTCTACTTAGAAGAGACAAAGTAGAGAAACTGGATTTCTGTGAGAGTTGTATTCTTGGGAAGCAACACCGGGTCAGCTTCAACACCGGAGTGCACAAGTTTAAGGAGATTCTTGACTACATTCATTCGGACCTTTGGGGACCAATAAGAACACCAACACAGGAAGGTAACTCTTACTTTCTGTCTTTAATTGATGATTATTCAAGAAGAGTGTGGGTTTATTTGCTTAGGAATAAATTTGATGCCTTGAATCAATTTGTTGTGTGGAAGAAGTTGCTGGAAACTCAAACGGGTAGGGCAGTTAAGGCTTTACAAACCGATAATGGTTTAGAATTTTGCAATAAGGATTTTGATAAATTATGTGAATTAAATGGCATTTTGAGGCATAGAACGGTTTTAAAAACACCTCAGCAAAATGGAGTTGCTGAAAGGATGAATAGAACCTTTATGGAAAAAGTTAGGTGTATGCTAATAGGATCTGGATTACCAAAATATTTTTGGGGAGAAGCTGTGGCTACAACTGCATACTTGATAAATAGATCACCCTCTAGAGCTTTAGAGCTCAAGACTCCCATGGAGATGTGGAGTGGAAACCCCCCTGAATTAAACAACCTTAAGACTTTTGGGTGTGCTACATATGCACATCAAAAGAAGAATAAACTTAGCCCAAGATCTAGAAAATGTGTATTTCTAGGATATGGTGATGGGGTTAAGGGATATAGGTTATGGTCCTTAGAAAAGAATGGCATGAAACTGATCATAAGTAGGGATATTATCTTTAATGAATTATTATTTCCCTACTTGGAGAAAACTAACCCTTCAGGGGCTAGTGAGCAAACCAAATTGGAAGTTGTGGAGCATTGCATCAAGGAGAACTCGGTTCAGGTAGAGCAAATGAGGCAAGAGGGTTCAGACTAGGTAGAGCCCTTGGATGAAGGCCATGCTCAAGAAACTCAAGAAGAGGCGGGACAAGAAGAGGCTGATGCAGCAAGTCAGAATGACTACCAACTCACAAGAGACTGGGGATGGAGGGTGGTTAGACCACCTTTGAGATATGGGTTTGCGGATGTTAATGTAGTAGCTCCTTGGATAGAAGGAGTGGTTGAACCAGAAACTTACACGGATGCCATGGAGTGTAAGGATTTGTCAAAGTGGCAGCTGGCTATGGAGGAAAAAATGGATTCTTTGAGGAAGAACAACTTCTGGGAATTGGTGAAAATTCTAGGAAAGTAGAAAGTTGTGGAATGTAAGTGCACTTACAAGGTCAAAGAAGGGTACCCTCCAGGAGATAAAGTTCGGAACAAAGCTAGGATGGTGGCGAATAAGTTCAAGAGAAGAGAAGACATAGGTTTCACATAAACTTTCTCACTTGGACACAAGGTGGAGAAGATGGTGAGTATCCTCATCTATGTCGATGATGTGCTATTGGTTCAGAACAGCAGGGAGAGGATGGAAAGGTTTACATCTCAACTCAGTGAGGAGTTCGAGAGGAAGGATCTCAGCCTTACACAAAAGATCCTTGGGATGTGTATAATCCAAGAAAAGGAGAGAAACCGGTTGAGGGTTTCTTGGGCAATGGGTGTTCTCAGCAGATTTTTGAGCAGTCCCGGAAAGAAGCATTGGCTTGGGATGAAGGGAATGCTGAGGTACTTGAAGGCTCAGTGGCAGCTGGTGGTAGCACTCATAACAACCGAGGCAGAATGCATAGCAGCTATGGAGGCCATAAAGGAGGCTATGCGGTGCAAAGGTTTGTTGGACGAGTGGGAGGTCCTAAAAGAGAAGGTGGTGGTATCTTTGGATAGCCAAAGTGCATGGCACTTATGGAGGAATCTGATGTTCCATGAGGGGACAAAGCATATAGATGTTCGGTATTATTACGTTCCGAAAAACGGTACGAAATGATGCATTCATGTTGACAAAAATACCACGAAAGAAAGCCCTGCAGATTTACGCTCTAAAGTTCTACCTCTAAGTAAGTTCAATCATTATCTTGGACTACTTAGAATTAGAGTTGGTTAATTAATGGCTCAAGATAAGTTTGGATCCTGAAGCTTTTTGCACAATGGTTCAGGTTTTTGAACTCTTAGACAAAGGTAGAGATTGTTGGTATTTGTCTAAGGTTCAAACATGTCCAAGCATGGTTTGAAGATGGTTAAAATCTAAACCAAAGTTGGAGGATTAAATTTCAGCAAGTTAGAATACTACACACATGTGTGTGCATCACTTTGGAGCAAGGTAAGGCGAGGCGCACTGGTGTGTGCACTTCTGCACACAAGCTGATGGAGTGTGCACATAGGCAGCATCAGTGTGCACCGTGATGCTGCCCTTCAGCACCGCAGCACCCAGCAAGGAGGTGTCTGGAGAAGAGTCAGCACCGTACCAGCACCGCAGCGCCCAGAAGGTGCTGAAAGTGTGGTTTTGCCTAGCACTGCAGTGCCCCTGTTGAGTGCCTAGGTGCTAGGTACACTGAAGCACACATGACAACTTGATTTATCCTCTTGTTAAGTGCGTTAGTGCAAGTTTAAAATGCACCACTTCACCTAGGATTGATGGAGGGCCATGATTAAATGGAGATCATGATCAAAGGGTGAGGATTGAATCTCAAGAATGTCCAAGAAGTGAATGGCTATAAAAGGGGTTTCCTAGACTCATTTTTCATGCAACACACATACAATACAAGACACACTTTGAGATCAATTTTATTACAAGAGAGAATTGTGTGAGAGAGATAAACACAAAAGGGACTCTTTGTAGTGAGGTTGGTTATAAAAGAGAGAGAAGTCTAGATTAGATAGAGATCATTGTTAGTTCTCATCTTCTTCCTTTCTTCTCTTCTTGATTTCTTCAAGAACATTGTGGTTTCTTAAAGGGGATTGCTGTAACTTGTAAGAACCATTTGATTTAGTGCAGAGAGTTCGGAGGAACTCACGGGGACGTAGGCACATTGCCCAACCTCGATAACAATTGCTTGTCTTCTTTATTTTCTTTGATTTTTTGTTCGTGTGTTCAATTGCTGTTTTTCTTTCTATAAGTCATTCTAGACCAGAATTCATGAAGTGGTGAAATGGCAAAGCGGCGGAATAAAATAAAAAAAAAACCTGAACGGTCTCTCAATGGTGAAGAAAAGAAAAACAAATCTGAACGGTGAAGTGGTGGAGAAGGAAAAAAAAGTTTATAAGTCTCTGAGTTCAGAGACTATGTTTTTTGTTTACCAAATCTTGTTTGGTTTCTTTCTTTCTTCAATTCAAATTTCTTAGCAAAAAGTTGTAAAGAAGATTTCTACAATATTGGAGAAAGTACAGTCATTAAATTACAATAGTAAGATTTCATTATATTTGCAGTAAATTTTCATTAAAACTCATAACTAAATAATTATATTGTTTGAATTAAGTTATGAAATAGTAAGATTTATGAAAGTTTATGATTAGGTATTGGTGATTAGCAATCTCAAGAAATTTCTAAAAGGAGTAAGAAATGCAAAGATATGATCCACGGGTAGCTTTAAGTGCTACATGGTGAGTTAGATTTAGTTTTAGTAATCGAGACCAATAAAAATATGAATTTATGATATTTGAATAAATTATTGAATTATAATGATTTAAAGATGTATTTTCTTTTAATTATGATAATTGATTGATTGATTGATTAGGGATTAAATAGTATGTTTAATATTAATTATATATCAATTTATATTTTTAAAACGATGGATTAATGAAAAATATGCTGAGAAATTATATGAAATTTCTAAAAATATGATTGAAAAATTGATATGATATATGAGGAGACAATTTAATAAATATGATAAAAATAATAATTTTTAGAAAGAGCTAGATAGTTGAATTGAATGCTTTGATGTATGCTTGCTTGCATATTATTGTTTATATGTATAAAAGGGAAGACCTGGAAGGCAGCTGGCCTGGTTTAGAAGACCGAGAAGATAGATTTCTTGGTTTAGAAGACCGAGAAGGCAGCTGGCCTAGTTTAGAAGACCAAGAAGGCAACTGGTCTGGCTGAGAAGACCAGGAAGGTAGCTGGTCCGGCTGAAACATGTTGACATGTGGGAAGACGTTCCCAGATGATAATATGAAATGATCTTATAAGAAAGAAAGAAAGAAAATTTAAATTCATGCATTTTATTTGTTTTCAATAGTTATTATTAATGCCTGAGATGCTAAAGAATCAGTTTTAAGTATTAAATGATTGATAGGCAGATGAGTCTCATAATAAGACGAATTTGATGATAGATAAATAAAAAGGATGACATAATATAGAATTATATTATTGATTGTTTATATGATGTGAACTATACGATGATATTAAATTAGAAATATTAAATTGATAAAATATATGAGATATATATATTGAAAGAGGATAGCTTGAGAATTTATTTATTAAGAGAAATTGATAAATGATTAAATTAGAATGTGAGAAGAGATGGATGGTTAATTACGGTGATTTAACAATGAATAAATATAACTAGAAGTATACAAATCGAGTACTTCAAGTAAATTTAATTCACTGAGCCTGTGAAGCTCACTCCTCATTATTAAATAATTTCAAGTAACGGGTATGACAGATAGATTTGTGAGCTGAGATTCAGACTGAGTTATTATCTATAAGTCTCATGGTCCATATCCTCAAACTAATGGAAGAATTTTTGTTGTTGTAAATATTCATGCATAATATGTTGTATATATTGTTTTAGTTGGGATGTTAATAATGTAACTCCCCTGTTGAGGGTTCAAGATTGATGTATGTAGATATTTTCAGTCGATGTATGGTTTTATATTGTTGCATATATGTGTTATGCTGGGATTTCAAAATGCGACGACACCGTCTTGGGGGTGGCTAACCCGGGATGGGTCATTACACTAGGCCTGCCAAAGTTGTTTGAAAAGAGATGGTGATCTTGAAACTGACTATTGAAAATCACATAAGAATCCCAGGTTGTGACCTTCAAACACCCAAGTCTAGAATGATTTGGACCAAACAAGAATCAAACCACAAAAGAGAAAACACAAGCAATTGTTATCGAGGTTCGACAAATTGCCTATGTCCTTGTGAGCTCCTCCGAGCTCTCTGCACTAAATCAATGGAGTTCTTACAATTACAGCAACACCTCCTTAAGAACAATGTGTTCTTGAGGAATGAAAGAAGAGAAAAGAAAGAGATAAGAGCTAAGTGTTTCCCTAGAATTTTCCTGGAATTTTCCCCAAGAAAATTTCAATTACAAAGCCCTTGAACCCCAATCTTGAATACTCTCTCTCACTACAAACACCTCTGAAGATTTAAGAGTCTTTCTCTAAACACCAGCCACTCTTAGAATGAGACTTCTTCTTGTGTTTCTTCCTTGTTTCTCTTGTGTCTATCTTGTTGTTATTGCTTCTAGATAACCTTTTATATAGAGCAATAACTACCATAACCAACTTGAAGCCAATCTCAACCCTTTGATCTTGAGAACCAAATAATCATGGCCCTCTAAGTGCTCTTAAGTGAATCTGTGCGTTTTAACAAAAACCAACGCACCAGCTAAAAAATCGGAGAAATAGGTGTCAGGTGTGCTTCGTACAGTGGAGCAGAATAGGGTGCGTCGCTGTGCACTCTACCAGGACTTGCTAGAGGAGGATTTCCTCACTTGCTGGTGGCCGCGGCGCGGGCAGACTGAGTAGCGGCACAGAGGTCTAATGCTGAAGATGCTGAAATCTTTCAACCTTTAATTCTTAGACAAATTCCCAACAAACTCTACCTTTGTCTAAGAAATTAAACTCGAACTAATTGTGCAGAGAACTCAGGATCCAAACTTAACATGTGTCACCACATCATCCGATTCCAATTCTAAGAAATTTAAGGCAATGATTGAACTTTCTTAGAGGTAGAACTTTAGTGCCTAAATCTGCAGGATTTTCTTTCGTTGCCACTTTGTCCTCTCATGGAACACTGGATTCTTGCACAAATATAACACACTTTGGCTATCAGAATACACCACCACCTGCTCTTTTAGGACCTTCAACTCTTCCAATAACCCTTTACACCACATAACCTCCTTAATGGCTTCCGTTGCTGCTATGTACTCTGCTTCGGTTGTTGAGAGTGCTATCACTGGCTGCAACTAAGCCTTCCAACTTATACAATATCCGTTTAAGTTGAAGAAGTATGAGATAATCGATCTTCTCTTATCTCGGTCTGATCTATAGTCTGAATCAGCATAACTTTCTATCTAGATGGACTTACCCCTCTTCTCGTAAACAGGCCCCACATCTGAGCTTCCCTTCAAATACCTCAGCAACCACTTCATCCCAAGCCAATGCTCCTTTTCGGGATTACTCATAAACCTGTTGAGAACACTAATGGCATAAGAAATGTTGGGTCTAGTGCTTACCATCATGAACATGACTGATCTAACCGCACTAGAATAAGGGACCTTTTCCACTTCCATCTTCTCCTCATCTGATCTAGGACATTGATCACTGGAGAACTTGAAATGACCAGCAAGGGGAATCTTTACTAGTTTACTATCTTCCATAGAGAATTTAGATATCATCTTTTCTATGTAATAAGTCTAAGAAACCTTCAACCTGTTTCTCTCCCTTTCCCAGATTATACTTATCCCAAGGATCTTTTGAGCATGACTAAGATCCTTCATCTCAAACTCTGAACTGAGTTGAGACTTCAACCTTTCTATCCTCTCCTTACTGTTACCAACCAACAACATATCATCAACATAGATAAGGATAATCACCATTTCCTCCACCTTGTGACCTTTCTAGTACAAGCACGAATTATAGTAGCTCCTTATGAAACCCAAGCTAGTTACAAAGGAATCGAACCTCTTATTCCATTGCCGATGTGATTACTTCAAGCCATAGAGAGATTTCTTCAATTTGCACACCAAATGCCCCTGCTTTCCTTCCTCATAGCCTTTGTGTTGTCTCATGTAGATGGTCTCATCAAGCTCTCCATGTAAGAACGCTGTCTTCACGTTCATTTGCTTAATTTCCCAATTAAATTAGACCACTATAGCTAACATTATCCTTATCGTCTTGTATTTCACAACTAGTGAGAAAATTTCTGTGAAATCTATGCCTTCTCTTTGTGTGAACATCTTCGCCACTAGCCTAGCCTTATACCGGAATTTATCCCCTGGAGTGTTTCCTTCTTTGATCTTGTAAATCCACTTATAATCCACAACTCTCTGTTTTTCTGGTTTGGACACTAATTCCCAAGAGTTGTTCTTCCTCAAATAATGCATTTCCTCCTCCATAGCTAGCTTCCATCTTAATGAATCCTTACATCCCATGGCATCAATGTAAGTTTCTGGTTTATAGTTGATTATCCTCCTTCTTTATAAGGAGTTGTTGCATTAATATTCGAAAAACCATATCTCAAAGGTGGTCTGATCTGCTCCTTTTCCCAGTCTCTTGTGAGCTGATAATCATTCTGATTTGCTGCATCATCCCCTTCTAGTTCAGCCTCCTCTTGAGTATCTTAAGCTTGGCCTTCATCAATGGGCTCTACCTGATCCGAACCCTCTTGCCTTCCTTGCTCTACCTGAACTGAATTTTCTTTGATGCTATGCTCCACATAAACCGGGTTGGTTTGCTCACTTTCCCCTGTAGGGTTAGTTTTCTCCAAATAGGGAAATAATAGCTCATTAAAAATGACATCCCTACTTATTATGAGTTTAGTTCCTTTTGGCTCTAAGGACCACAACCTATACCCCTTAACCCCTTCACAATATCCTAGAAACGCACACTTTCTAGACCTTGGGCTAAGTTTATCATCCTTTTGATGTGCAAATGTAGCACATCCAAAAGTCTTAAGGTTTTTTAACTTAGGGGGTTTTCCACTCCACATTTCTTCGAGAGTCTTAAGATCCAAAGCTCTAGAGGGTGATTTATTAACCAAATAAGCAGCAGTAAACACAATTTCCCCCTAAAAATACTTAGATAAACCGGAGCCAATAATCATGCACTTAACCTTTTCCAAAAGGGTCCTATTTATCCTCTCAGCAACTCCATTTTGCTGAGGGGTTTTCACAACCATTCTGTGTCTTAGAATCCCATTTAACTCACAAAATTTGTTAAAATCCTGATTGCAAAATTCTAAGCCATTATCGGTTCTCAAAACCTTAACTACTTTGCTCGTTTGAGTTTCCAATAACTTTTTCAATACCACAAACTTATTCAAAGCATCCGATTTATTTTTAAACAAATAAACCCAAACCATTCTAGAATAATCATCAATTAAAGAAAGAAAGTAAAGATTACCTCCTTGTGTTGGTGTTCTTGCTGATCCCCAAAGATTGGCATGAATGTAGTTAAGAATACCTTTTGATTTGTGCACTTCGATGTTGAAGCTAACCCAATGTTGCTTCCCAAGAACACAGCTCTAGCAGAAATCAAGTTTTTCTACCTTGTCACCATCAAGTAAACCATCTTTGCTAAAACTTGCAGCCCCTTTTCGTTCATATGTCCCAAGCAATTGTGCTAAAGAACCGCCTTATCAATCTCAGCCATCAAGCTTGCTGCTTGATCTTTGATGTTCGTCTCTCCAATCATCTCATAAAGACCATCCTTTATTGCTGCTTTGATCACCACCAAGGCTCCCTTGGTTACCTTGATTTTTCCTCCCTCAACTTTGTATGTGTACCCCATGGAATCTAGCTACCCCAATGAGATCAAATTTTTTCCCAAATCCGGAAGATATCTCACATTCTACATCAGCCTTGTAACTCCATCAAACATCCTCAATTGGATGTCTTCTATGCCCCTTACTTGGCAAGAAGTATTGTTCCCCAAGAAAACCTTTCATTCATTGGTTTCCTTGAAATTCTTGAACCAATCACGATGAGGACACATGTGATAAGTGCACCCGAAATCTAAGATCCATTTCTTGTTGCTTTGCCTCTCGCTCACATTTGAGCACACAACAAGAACATCATCATCTTGTTGTTCTGCCTTGGCAATCGAAGCCTCTTCATTATTGGTATGGCCTCTTCCTTTCTCATCCCTTATCAACTTCTTGCAATCTCTCTTGAAATGAACCTCTTTATTGAAGTAGTAGTATCACTTTCCTCTAAACTTCGGTTTAGAATGCGATCTTCCATGGCTTTGACCTCTACCCTTTGGTTTGTTCCGGTAGTTGCCATAGATGTTGCTGCCATTCCAAGTTGCAGGCCTTCATCTAATGAACATTCCTTCTCCACTTGATCCTTCCCTCGTCTTGGCTTTGAAATCATGATTCCTTATAGCATTAATCACAATTTCTTTGGTTAGTGTATCTCTTCCATATTCAATAGCATTAATCAAACTTTCAAAACAATCGGGCAGAGAATTCAACAATAGAACAGCCAATTATTCATCTAGGAATGTTATACTATAACTAGTCAAATCTTGAACTAGTTTATTAAATACATCAAGATTATTTTGTAACTCTTTATTAGGATCCATTTTAAAAGCAAAGATATGTTTTAAAAGATAGATTTTATTAGGGAGAGTTTTGGTAAGAAACAACTCATATAGTTTCTTCCAAATGACAGCTGGATCTTCCGAATCTCCACATTCCCTTGTCACACTATCCGACACGTGTAGAAAGATAGTGCTATACGCCATCTTCTTCATCTCATTCTGCTGGAGCTCTGTGATACTTGCTGGAAAATCGTCATCTTCTTTAATCGCTAAGTCCACCTTTTGTTGCATAAGAACCGCTTTGATTTTCCACTTCCAAAGGACAAAGTCTCCCTTTCCATCAAACTTCTCAACAATGAAGTTTGAACCCATCTTGCAAGAAAAAATCCCAAGATTTATGCAGTACCTATAAATGCTTTCCAAAACTCTTCTCTTTAATTTCTAAACTTGATCCCAACATCGTTCTTGAACCTCAAGAACCCGATTAAATCTTGATCCCAACACCATTCTTGAATCACCCAATAAGTTTCCTTTAATTCTTGGAGTCTTGCTCCGATACCATTGTTCTTGCTCTGGTACCACTGTTGAAAATCACATAAGAATCCCAAGTTGTGACCTTCAAACACCAAAGTCTAGAATGATTTGGACCAAACAAGAATCAAACCACAAAAGAGAAAACACAAGCAATTGTTATCGAGGTTCGGTAAATTGCCTACATCCCCGTGAGCTCATCCGAGCTCTCTGCACTAAATCAATGGAGTTCTTACAATTACAGCAACACCTTCACAAGAACCATGTGTTATTGATGAATGACAGAAGAGAAAAGAAAGAGATAAGGGCTAAGTGTTTCCCTGAAATTTATCCCAAGAAAATTCCAATTACAAAGCCCTTGAACCCTAATCTTGAATACTCTCTCTCACTAGAAACACCTTTGAAGATTTGAGAGTCTTTCTCTCTAAACACTAGCCACTCTTGGAATGAGACTTCTTCTTGTGTTTCTTCCTTGTTTCTCTTGTGTCTATCTTGTTGTTATTGCTCCTAGATAACCTTTTATATAGAGCAATAACTACCATAACTAACTTGAAGCCAATCTCAACCCTTTGATCTTAAGAACCAAACAATCATGGTCTTCTAAGTGGTCTTAAGTGAACATGTGCGTTTTAACCAAAACCAACGCACCGGCTGAAAAAGCTGAGAAATAGGTGTTAGGTGTACTTCGCGCCGTGGTGCGGAACAGGGTGTGCCGCGGCACACTCCAGGAGGACTTGCTGGTGGCTGGGGCGCAGGTTGATTGAGCCGCGGTGTAGAGGTCTGATGCTGAAATCTTTCAACCTTTAATTCTTAGACAAATTCCCAACACTGACATATGGTAAAACTTTATGTTATGTTTAATTTGCAGCCTTGATCTACGTAAGAACTTAATTTCTAGATCACTGCTTATGAAAGCTAGTTTGAAACTAGTTTTTGATTTTGATAAGTTTTTTCTTACTTACAATGGGGACTTTGTTGGGAAAAGTTATTTTCAACGGGGTTTGTTTGTAAGTGATGCTTCCATTGAAACATGAATAAAGCTAGCACTTCTTTTGATTATATTATTAAATCCCTTTATTTATGGCACGCAAGATTAAGGCATGTGGACATCGCATCAATAAAAAGAATGAAACAACTATGTCTAATCTCAAATCTTGGTAATATTGATTTTACAAAATGTGAAATTTGTGTTGAAGCAAAACACTCCAAGAAGTCTTTTAAATATGTTGAAAAAAAATCACAAATTCTAGAACTTATTCACACTGATCTAGGAGATTTTTAAAGAACAATTAGTAAAGGTGGAAAGAAATACCACATTACTTTTGTAGATTATTTCTTTAGATAACCAATAATTTACTTGTTGAGTTCCAAGGGTGAGGCTGAAGAAACTTTCAGAAAATTTAAAATTGATGTTGAAAACCAAAAAAGATATAAGAATTAAAAGAATTAGATCTAATAAAGGAGGAGAATATGATTCAATTCCTATAAAACATATTATATAAAAATGATATTATACATGAAACAAAAACCCCAAATACACCAAAACAAAATGGAATCAATGAAAGAAAAAAAAAATGTAAACTTAAAAGACATGATGAATGTCATGTTGATAAGTTCTGAACTTCTTTCAAACATATGGGGAGGGAAACAAACTTTTCTGCATGTTATGTTTTGATTATAATACCTCAAAAAAAGACTAGTAAAACACCATATAAACTATAAAAGGGATATATACCTAACTTAAAACATATATATCCCAAGAAACATGAAATAAATGAACAAGTTATAGAAACTTTCAAAAGAATCTCAAGCCTTATATCATAACCAATATCTTTTGAACAAGAAGTAAGATAAAGTAAAAGAGCTAGAACTTAGGAAAAATTGGACTAGATTTTATAATTATTTTCTTAATAGAAAATGAACCTAAAGCTTATCAAGATGCTATGAAATCTATGGATTCTAATTAAGATTTTATTAATACTGAACTTGAATCTATAATGTCTAATCTCACATAAAAATTAGTAGACTTGCTTAAAGAATATAAACCAATAGGTTGTAAATGAGTTTTTAAAAGGAAAATGACAGCTGAAGGCATGATAGAAAAATTTAAGGAAATATTAGTAGCTAAGGGCTATACTAAAAAAGTGGATTACTTTGACATACTCTTCAGTTACTAAAATAGCTACTATAAGAATATTATTATCCAATGCATCTATTTATAAATTGTACATATATCATATAAATGTAAAAAGTACTTTTTAAAATGGTGATCTAGATGAATAGATATGTATGGAACAATCAGATGGGTTTATAGGTCCTAGACAAAAACAAAAAGTGTGTAAACTTATGCAATCTTTGTAAGGATTAAAAGAAGCACCATGGAAATGGAATGATAAATTTAATAGAACTTTGGTTTTAAATGGATTTGTTGTTAATGAATCTGATAGTTGTGTCTATAGTAGATTTCATGCAAATTTTGGTGTTATTATATGTTTGTATGTTGATGATATGCTTATCTTTGGGACTGATATCACTATGTTAAACTCAATTAAGATTTTTTTGTCTTCTCAATTTGATACAAAAGACTTAGCATAATCTGATGTCATTTTAGGTATAAAATAATTCGTAATAGTGAAACATTAACTTTTTCAAAATCTCACTATATTGAGAAGATACTTTAAAAGTTTAATTATTCTGATTTTGATTATGTGAGAACTCTTTATGATTATAGTGTGTATTTTGAAAAATAATAAAGAAATTTATGTCTCACAATCTGACTATGCCAAGATTATTGGTAGTGTGGTGTTTCTTATAAACTGAACTTCTCCTAATATTACTTATGTTGTGAGAAGATTAAGTAGATATACTCATAATCTTGATCATAGTAATTGGAATGCACTAACCCATTTGTTAGGATAATTGAAGGGAAAAGTGAATTTTCGACTTCAGTTTATAGGATATCAAGTAGTACTTAAGGGTATTATGATGCCAACAATATCAGATAATGATGAGATAAGTTCAACTAGTGGGAATGTATTTGTTGGTATTTTTTTAAGGTTTAAACATGTCTAAACATGGTTCAAAGATGGTTAAAGTCTAAACCAAGGTTGGAAGATTAAAATACAGTATGTTAAAGGAGTGCACACATGTGTGTGCATCCATTTGGGTGTGTGTGCACCTCTAATCAACAAAGCAAAAGAGTGAGAACTGCTGTGTGAAGGAAAGCATCAGTGTGCACCTCACCGCCCCTCCACTAGCACCGCACCACCCAGAATGTGGTGCAAAGGAGCTTTGCTAGCACCTCACTGCCCCCTGTTCAGCGCCTAGGCACTAGGCAAACTGATGCACACATGGACATCTTGTTTAAACCTCCGCTTAGGTGCGTGGATGCAAGGTTAAAATGCACAACACCACTTAGGATTGATGGAGGGCCATGGTTAAGTGGTCATTAAGATCTAAAGGTGAAGATTGACTCTCAAAATTAGTTAAGAAGTTGGTGCACTATATAAAGGGTCACCTAGCTTCATTCTAGACATATTGTTGTGACATACTTTGAGATCAATTATAAAGAGTGACATATAAGAGAGAATTGTGTAAGAGTGCAAAGACACAAAACACAAGAGGAACTCATTGTAGAGAGGCTAGTTGTAAAGAAGAGAGAGTAGTATAGATAGAGAGCATTGTAATAGTTCTTATCATCTTCTTTCTTCTCTTCTTGGTTTCTTCAAGAACTTGAGCTTTTTGAAGAGGGTTGCTGTAATTGTAAAGAACCATTGATTTAGTGTAGAAAGTTCAGAGGAACTCACGGGGATGTAGGCTATTGCTGAACCTCGATAACAAATCGCTTGTCTTCTTTTCTTTCTTGTTTTCGATTACTATATTTCTTTCTACAAGTCATTCTAGACTTGGGTGTTTGGAAGATCACCACCTGGGCATCTTGTCAAGGTGATTTCCAACTGTGGTATCAGAGCTTGCACAGCTGGGTATCGGAGTAAGAACAAGAAGGTGACGGAGCCTAGACTCCAAGAATCAAAGATCAACATCTTGGGTGATTCAATAACAGAGTAAAGATCAAGATCAGATCATGTTCTTGAGGGTGATTCAAGAATTGTGTTAAGATCCATCGTTGATCGTGTTCTTGAGGTTGAAGAAAGCATTTGTGGGTATTACATAAATCTGGGATCTTGTCCGCAAAGATGACTTCAATTTCGTTTTTGAGAAATTTGATGGAAAGGGAGATTTTTCCCTGTGGAAGCGGAAGATCAAGGCGGTTCTAATGCAACAGAAAGTGGACTTGGCTATTGGAGAAGATGATGCTTTTTCAGCAAGTGTCACGGAGGACCAGTGGATTGAGATGAAGAAGATGGCTTACAGCACCATTTTCTTGCACATGTCGAATAGTGTCACAAGGAAATACGGAGATTCGAAAGATCCGACTATCATATGGAAGAAACTAGATGAGTTGTTTCTTACCAAAACTCTCCCTAACAAAATTTATCTTCTTAAAAGAATCTTTGCTTTTAAAATGGATCCTAGTAAAGAGTTGCAAGATAATCTTGATGTTTTTAATAAGTTAGTTTAAGATTTGAATAGCTGTAGCATTACATTTCTAGATGAACAATTGGCTGTTATCTTGTTAAATTGTCTTCCTGATTGCTTTGATAATTTGATTAATGCTATTGAGTATGGAAGGGATACTTTAACAAAGGAGAGTGTGATCAATGCCATAAGGGCACATGACTTCAAAGCCAAGATGAAGGAGACATCAAGTAGAGATGGGCTGTTCGTAAGAGGAAGGCCAGCAACTCGGAATGGTAGTAGCAACCATGGCAATTACCGGGAGAAATCAAGAGGTAGAAGGCAAAGCCATGGGAGCACATTCCAAATCAAGATTTGGAAAGAGGTGCTTCTACTACAACAAGGAGGGCCATTTCAGAAAAGATTGCAAGAAGAAGATGTGGGATGAGAGAAGAAGCCAAACCAACAATGGAGAGGCTTCGATTGCCAAGAGAGAACAGCAAGATGAAGTTCTTGTTGTGTGCTCAAATGTGAGCAGGAGGCAAGGCAGCAAAAAGTGGATTCTGGATTCCAAGTGCACTTATCACATGTGCTCTCACAAGAAATGGTTCAAGAATTTCAAGGAGATATATGATGGAAGCGTCTTCTTGGGAAATGACAATTTTTTCCAAGTGAGGGGGATTGGAGACATCCAATTGAGGATGTTTGATGGAGTCACAAGGCTGCTACGAAATGTGAGGTATCTTCTAGATTTGAAGAGGAATTTGATCTCATTGGGGTAGTTGGATTCCATGGGGTATACATGCAAAGTAGAGAGAGGAAAGATCAACGTGGCCAAGGGATCTTTGGTAGTGATCAAGGCAGCAAGAAACGATGGACTCTATGAGATGATCAGAGAGACAGAAATCAATGTTCAAGCAGCAAGCTTGATGGCTGAGATGGATAGGGCAGCCTTTTGGCACACTTCCTTGGGACACATGAGCAAAAAGGGCCTGCAAGTTCTTAGCAAGGATGGTCTACTTGGAGGAGACAAAGTAGAGAAACTGGATTTTTGTGAGAGTTGCATTCTTGGGAAGCAACACCGGGTCAGCTTCAACACCGGAGTGCACAAGTCTAAAGGGACTCTTGACTACATTCATTCGGACCTTTGGGGACCAGCAAGAACACCAACACAGGGAGGTAACTTTTACTTTCTGTCTTTAATTGATGATTATTCAAGAAGAGTGTGGGTTTATTTGCTTAGAAATAAATCAGATGCCTTGAATAAATTTGTTGTGTGGAATAAGTTGCTGGAAACTCAAACGGGTAAGGTAGTTAAGGCTTTACGAACCGATAATGGCTTAGAATTTTGCAATAAGGATTTTGATAAATTCTGTGAATTAAACGACATTCTAAGATATAGAACAGTTGTAAAAAAACCTCAGCAAAATGGAGTTGCTAAGAGGATGAATAGAACCCTTATGGAAAAGGTTAGGTGCATGTTAATAGGATCCGGTTTACCAAAATATTTTTGGGGAGAAACTGTAGCTACAGCTGCATACTTGGTAAATAGATCACCTTCTAGAGCTTTAGAGCTCAAGAATCCCATGGAGATGTGGAGTGGAAAACCCTCTGAATTAAGTAACCTTAAGACTTTTGGGTGTGCTGCATATGCACATCAAAAGGAGGATAAACTTAGCCCAAGATCTATAAAATGTGTATTTCTAGGATACGGTGATGGGTTAGGGGATATAGGTTGTGGTCCTTAGAAAAAAAGGCATGAAACTCATTATAAGTACGGATGTTATTTTTAATGAATTGTTATTTCTCTACTTAGAGAAAACTAACCCTGCAGGTGCTAGTAAGCAAACCAGTCTGGAAGTTATGGAGCATCGCATCAAGGAGAACTCGGTTCAGGCAGAGCAAAGGAGGCAAGAGGGTTTGGACCAGATAGAGCCCTTGAATGAAGGCCAAGCTCAAGAAACTCAAGAAGAGGTTGATGGAGCAAGTCATAATGACTACCAGCTCACAAGAGACCGGGAAAGAAGGGTGGTTAGACCACCTTTGAGATATGGGTCTGCGGATGCTAATGTAGCAGCTCTTTGGATAGAAGGAGAGGTTGAACCAGAAACTTACATGGATGGCATAGAGTGTAAGGATTCGTCAAAGTGGCAGCTGGCTATGGAGGAAGAAATGGATTCTTTGATGAAGAACAACTCTTCGGAGTTAGTGCCCAAACCTGAAAAATAGAGAGTTGTGGATTGTAGATGGCTCTACAAGATCAAAGAAGGGAATACTCCAAGAGGTGAAGTCCGGAACAAGGCTAGGCTGGTGGTGAATGGGTTCATGAGAAGAGAAGACATAGGTTTCACAGAAACTTTCTCACCTGGACACAAGGTGGAGAAGATGGTGAGTATCCTCATCAACGTCATTGATTTGCTGTTGGTTTGGAACAGTAGGAAGAGGATGAAAATGTTTACATCTCAACTTAGCGAGGAGTTCGAGAGGAAGGATCTCAGCCTTACATAAAAGTTCCTTGGGATGTGTATAATCCAAGAAAAGGAGAGAAATTAGTTAAAGGTTTCTTGGGCAATGGGTGTTCTCAGCAGATTTGTGAGCAATTCTAAAAATAAGCATTGGCTTGGGATGAAGTGGTTGCTGAGGTATTGGAAGGCTTAGTTGCAACCAGTGGTAGCACTCTCAACAATTGAGGCTGAGTACATAGCGGCTACGGAGGCCATTAAGGAGGCTATATGGTGTAAGGGGTTGCTGGAAGAGTTGAAGGTACTGGAGGAGCAGGTTGTGGTGTTTTTGGATAGTCAAAATGCATTACACTTGTGTAAGAATCCGGTGTTCCATGAGAGGACAAAGCACACGGATGTTCGGTATCATTTCATTCGGGAAAATGTTATGAAATGATGCATCCATGTGGACAAGGTAGCCACGGAAGAAAATCCTGCGGATTTAGGTACTAAAGTTCTACCTCTAAGTAAGTTCAATTATTGCCTTGGACTACTTAGGATTGGATTTAGTTAATTGATGACTCAAGATGAGTTTGGATCCTAAAGCTCTCTGCACAATGGTTCGGGTTTAAACACTTAGACAAAGGTAGAGATTGTTGGTATTTGTCTAAGGTTTAAATATGTCTAAACATGGTTCAAAGATGGTTAAAGTCTAAACCAAGGTTGGAAGATTAAAATACAGCATGTTAAAGGAGTGCACACATGTGTGTGCATCCATTTGGGTATGTGTGCACACCCCTAATCAACAAAGCAAAGTAGTGCGCACTGCTGTGTGAAGGGCAGCATCAGTGTGGGCCTCACCGCCCCTTCACCAGCACCTCACTGCCCAGCAAGGATGCTGCTTGGAGAAGGGCAGCGCCACACCGCCCCTCCACCAGCACCGCACCATCCAGAATGTGGTGCAAAGGAGCTTTGTCTAGTGCTTCACCGCCCCCTGTTCAGTGCCTAGGCGCTAGGCAAACTGATGCACACATGGACAACTTGTTTAAACCTCCTCTTAGGTGCGTGGATGCAAGGTTAAAATGCATAGTACCACTTAGGATTGATGGATAGCCATGGTTAAGTGGTCATCAAGATCTAAGGGTGGAGATTAACTCTCAAGATTGGACAAGAAGTTGGTGCACTATATAAAGGGTCACCTAGCTTCATTTTAGACATATTGTTGTGACATACTTTAAGACCAATTGTATAGAGTGACATACAAGGGAGAATTGTGTAAGAGTGAAAAGACACATAACACAAGAGGGACTCATTGTAGAGAGACTGGTTGTAAAGAAGAGAGAGTACTATAGATAGAGAGCATTGTAATAGTTCTTATCATCTTCTTTCTTCTCTTCTTGGTTTTTCAAGAACTTGAGCTTTTTGAAGAGGGTTGCTGTAATTGTAAAGAACCATTGATTTAGTGCAGAGAGTTCAGAGGAACTGATGGGGACGTAGGCTATTGCCGAACCTTGATAACAAATCGCTTGTCTTCTTTTCTTTCTTGCTTTCAATTGCTGTATTTCTTTCTACAAGTCATTCTAGACTTTGATGTTTGGAAAATCACCACTTGGGCATCTTGTCAAGGTGATTTCCAATAGTATTCACCTTAGGTGGATGATCTATTTCTTGGAAATCCTCCAAGCAAACTTGCAATGCAAGATCAACTATGGAGTTAGAATTCATTGCTTTAGAACTAGCGAGTACAAAAGATGAATGGTTGAGGAACCTCTTAGCTGATATTCCTTTATGGGAAAAACTAGATCTTTCAATTCCTTTACATGTTGATTCTCAAGCAATTATTTCTCAGGCAAAAATCAAGGTCTACAATGGTAAACAGAGGCATACGCAATTAAGGCATAATCTTGTGAGACAGTTGATAACCATTGATTTTGAAAGGTCAAAGAGAAATTTAGCAAATCCTCTGACAAAAGAGCTATCAAGAAAACTAGTTAATGACACATCGAGGGGGATGTAACTTAAGCTCATTGAGTAAACTTTATGTAATGGAAACCTAACCTATGTGAATGGAGATCCCATGAAATAGGTTCAATGAGGATAAATAAGTTACAAAAAAGTTTAATATATACACTATAAATTTCAAATGTCTCTCCCTATGGTGTAGATAGTTCTTATTGCCAAATATAGTGAGGTTGAGAAAATAAGTAATCTCTTAATGAACTCATAGCTATATAGGTGGTGTGTGACAATACAAACTTGATGGTTTCACCTATGTGAGTGTGGAGTTATTGGTTGCCTTTTATGAAAGTTAGAGCTAAACTTTCTAAAGCACTCATGAAAATCCATGTAAGACGCAAGGCCATAAGCCACTAAACTGAGAACTCATTAAAAAAAGGAAATTTTGAAGTGTGTGTATAGAATTGATGGTTTACAAAACATTGTTTGGTTCAAGATACCTTAGTCACCACTCACTTGTAAATACTTTCTATTAACGCGAGGTATCGATTCAATTCCACAAGACATCAGTGGTTTTTACACTTCATTTAGGTCCACACTTAGGTTCTTTTTAAATAAATTTTGAATCATGCAGGGGATTGTTGAAAAGCTGTTTCAAAATTCCAAGGAAAATCTCATTTAATTTTCACCATCAAATGTCTATTGCTCCTCTTTATTCTCATTACTCCTCTTTATTCTCTAAAATCTTTACCAGTTTCTTAAGTTGAATTACTTTATTTAAACCAATAATTATTAGCATAAAAAATCAATGGAAATTAAATCTAGTTATTTATTTGTAACTCATTGTAGACTAATTCAAGTATATTTTAATTCATTATTAATTGTCTTGCAATAATTTGCATTGATTTCAAAATAAGTGTTGATATTTTAGATTTCTCTAAAGGGCAAAACATTAAATTTTAGCATTTAATATTCTCGTGAACTCTAGCTAATGGTTGTTCAAAAGCGGTAACTTTTCCTTCTAAATACCTTGGTAGTCTAAGGAAAGATATTATTAAAAAACTAAGGAGTTTCCTCTACTAATTACATAGCTTATACTTTTTCATTCATTTTTCAAATCTTGTATTTTTTCTGGGGCAGTTCTTTACACAAGTTCAAAGCTTTATTTGTGAATGTATGCAAATCAAGCTACTGTTGTATGTTTGAGGGTGACCGCCAAAACCATTTGCGAGCCTTATTTTTTTCTTTGAGAGGCTTAATTTTTTTTATTACTATAAAATAAATTTTGTTTTATATATAAAAGGGACGAGATAAAATATATGGTCTCATAATTTATTTACAAATTATCATGAATAATTACATTTATTATGCATGAACATCCTGATTAAATTTGTTTTGGATGTGGTTTATGGTTTCATTAACATGAGGATTTGTTAATTAAATGGTGATACTATTTTAAAATAATTGAACATCAATGTGTTTTAAAATTAGCCATAGCATTTTAAAATATATTGATGTGTGATTTTTGGATTTTACAATCACATCAAATTTAATAAAATCTATGTAAAGTAGCATCACAAGTGGTATTTGTTGTGAGTTTTAAATTACTCGCAAGCGCACAAGTCATCTGCAATATAGTGTTGTGCAAGTGCGAGGTCGAATCCACAAGAAATTACGTTGTGAAAATATAAATTTATCTAAACTAATCTTATCTTAACCTAGTTTCGAGTTTTGTATTATATGTTGCAAAATAAATAAAAGCTAAACTAAATTTATTTTAAAAACTAATAAAAACACATTAAGGTTTCTGAATACACCCTGCCAAAGTTAAGTATATAACTCAATGTTCTGAAGATAGCCTATCAAAAAAATTCCATGAATCCAACTTAAGACAAAAAAACAACAAATATCTCAATTAAACCAAAAGCATCAAATGTATCCGCTTTTAACAAATCACAAAGGAAATCCAATTTAACTGAAAACGATCCGATGTATCCATCAAATGAAACACAAGGAATATCCAACAGAACAATTTAAACGCAATCAATCATAAGATTATACTCAAACAATTGATGGAACATTTATACTAAAAAATGTCAGATTTGTACAAGCAAATCTGAACTACTATGCAAAACAACGGCGAGGCTTCATCTTCAACCTTAGCTGAAGATTCTAGCCACTCATAACTATGAAACTACAATTCATAATAAAAGTGCTAAACATTAAACTAAAACAACTAAATAAAAAGAAATAAATAACTTTACATGGGACAAATTCCATTCGCTGATGGGCGGCGCTTCCCCTCGTGGTAGCAAAGCCTTCGGGATCCACCAGAATGCTAGCAGACGTCCACCAGTTAACACCAAAGTGGCCCAGGAATTGTACACTGAATGATGAGGTCAGATGGTGTTTATATAGGGGGAGTTTCGGAGTAGCATGGGTTTCAAATTCGATGTGGGAGACTGCCCGAGTGCGCTCGATCGTAGAATGATTCGATTGATTGCAAGTGTGATCGATCGTATGTCTTGTGCGCACGATCGCATGTGCGCTCGATTGTGTGTCTGGTACGCTCGATCGCAGGTGCACTGTACTACAAACATTTTGATGTGGGATTGTTGACCATGCACTCGATCACAGCATAGTGCGATCGATCGCTATTACTCTTGAAGCTTCACATCTCCTGAAATGCTTCATTTTCTCCACAAACTATAAAAGTACACAAAACACAAAAAAAAAGACATAAAATAAAGTGAAATACTACTAACTAAGAGCATAACAAATATAAGTTAAGGGTCTTAAATATGCAATATTTAAGACTAATCAGTATTAAATCATTTGAAATATTTAACTACTCCACAAAGAGTTAATTATTTTGAATGACTTGATAGAATAAGATAGTTGATTTGATATTGAGAAAACAATATTTTTATACCCACAGGTAGAAGTCTTTTATTCTTGATACTTAAATCACTAGTCTTATAATTAAAGAGCAAATCTAGTACATGATGTAGCCTCTACCCACAGAAAGGATTGGATTTTTGCTAATGAAGTCAACATGGGTTGGTTCATATTATAAATAATGCTTCAAAGTAATGATTATATGTTTCTTGGTTTATTATTATTGCAGTTTTAGCTACTTCCTTTATGAATAGTGAATCATCACACATTACCTTGTTAAGTGGTGATAAATTTTCGGATTGGAAAGACAAAATTCTCTTAACATTATGGTGTATGGACTTAGACTTAGCACTTCGTGTGGATGAACCACACATTCCCACAGAATTAATCTCAGTTGAAGAAAAAAATGCATATGAGAGGTGGGAGAGGTTAAACCATTTAAGTTTGATGCTCATTAGGTCTTATATTAGCAAAAGTATAAGGGGTTCCATTCTCAACTATGATAAATTCAAAGGCTTCTTGAAGTCAATTGAAGATCAATTTGTTAAGTATGATAAGGCTTTGACCAGCACCTTAATGAGAAGGCTCTTAGGCAAAAGATATGACAATTCTAAATGTGTGCGTGAACATATTATGGAAATAAGGGACATTGTTGCTCAACTCAAGTCCTTAGAGATTGACATTTCAGAGTTATTTCTTGTCCATTTTATTCTTGACTCTCTTCTTATGGAGTATGGACCTTTTAAAATCTCTTATAACACATTTAAGGATAAATGATCAATTAATAAACTTATGACTATGTGTGTTCATAAGGAAGAGAGACTGAAGCATAAGAACCTAGAAAGTGCTCATTTGGTGACTTATGGAAAGGGACATTATAGGAAGGGTAAAAATGTTCCTAGAGTAAAAAAAGAAGGAAAAAGACCATTCAAGATAGATGGTGAAGGAACATGCTTCTTTTGTAAGAAAATGGGACATATGAAGAAGGGTTGGCCTAAATATAAGAAATGGCTCAAGAAGAAAGGTAATCTCTTTTCCTTTGTGTTATGAATCTAATTTTGTTACTATTCATCATAATACTTGGTGGATTGATTCGGGCACTAAAATTCTTATTGTCAATACCATGCAAGGTTTTCTCAACCTTAGGAAGCCAATAGGCAGTGAACAAGGCATATACTCGAGAAATGGGATGCGTTAACATGTGGAAGCCATTTGAACCTTTAGATTAATCTTGGAGACTAGCTTTGTTTTAGATCTTGAAAACACTATTTATATCTCTTCGGTTTTTAGAAACTTAATTTCTATTTCCAGACTATACCTTTTGGTTATGGTTTTAATTTTGTTGGTTCAAACTTTCAGTTATCTAAAAACTCTTCTATTATTGGTTCTGGGACCTTGGTAGATGGTTTGTATAAATTAAATTTGAATTATGCCTTTGAACAAACCCTCTTTACCTTGTATGATAATATTGGCACTAAGCATTGTATTATTGATGAAAGCTCCTATATTTTGTGGCATAGAAGATTGGGACATATCTTCATGGAAAGAATTAAAAGGTTAGTGAATGATGGAGTCTTAAACACTCTTGATTTCTCTAATTTTGGTACTTGTGTGGATTGTATTAAGGGTAAGCAAACTAACAAGATCAATAAAGGTTCAAAGGGGAGTTATGAGGTTCTAGAGATCATACACACAGATATCTGTGGTCCATTTACTCCACCTTGTCTAAATAGTCAAAAATATTTTATCTCATTTATTGATGACTATATAAGATATATGTATCTCTATTTCTTATTCTATAAAGATTAAACCCTTTAGGCTTTCAAAATCTTTTTGATAGTGGTAGAGAAACAATTAGGAAAACATATCAGAATTGTAAGGTCAGACAAGGGTGGAGAATATTATAGAAGGTACATAGAAATAAGACAAAAGTCAAGTCCATTTGTAGAGTTCCTTAAGGAAGAAGGCATCGTGTCTCAGTACACAATGCCAAGTGAACCTTATCAAAATTCGGTTGCCGAAAGAAGAAATTGAATTCTATTGGACATGGTGAGAAATATTATGAGAAACTCAAATCTTCCCATGTGTTTTGTGGAATGAAGCCCTAAAACCTATAGTATCTTAAACAGGGTTCCATCTAAAGTTGTTCCTCAAACTACTTTTGAATTATGGAAAGGGTAGAAACTAAGTTTAAGAAAAATACACATATGGGGATGTCAAGTTGAAGTTAGGGCTTACAATCCATAATTGAAGAAGTTGGACTCAAGAACTATCAGTGGATATTTTGTTAGATTTTATTGTCCCTCACATATGCCAAGAATTGTTGAGGCTAGAAATGTTAAGTTCATTGAGGATGTTAACATTAATGGAAGTGGAACTTCTTAAAGAATTGAATTGAAGTGCATGATTCAGTGGTAGTGCCAGCACATACTAGTCCAGTGATTGTTTTTCAAGGGAATAATTCAAGAACTATTAAAGAAGAACTAATTCAGGAAGAACTACTTCATCAAGAAAAAGTTAACATAGAGCCTATAACTCAAAATTCACCAAATATGGAAGAGGTTATAGAATTGAGAAGATCCTCAAGAACAAGAAGGCCAGCAATTTCTAGTGATTATGTTGTATACCTACACGAATCTGATTTTGATGTTGGATTAAATAATGACCCTAGCTCGTTTTCACAAGCCATGAATGGAGAAAATTTTAATCTATGGTATGATGCTATACAAGACGAGATAGAGTCAATAGCTAAAAATCAAGTCTGAGACCTTGTTGAGTTACCCGAAGGAGTCAAGGTCGTTGGTTGTAAATGGGTCTATAAAACTAAAAAAGAATCTTCTAGTAACATTGAGCAATATAAGGCTAGGCTTGTAGCCAAATACTTTACTCAAAGGGAAGGCATTGACCACCATGATACATTTTCTCCTATTTCAATGAAGGACTCATTTCGAATCATTATGGCTTTAGTAGCTCATTTTAACATGGAGTTATATCAAATGGATGTCAATACAACATTCTTGAATGGGGATCTTGAGGAAGAAGTATACATGACTCAGCCTAAGGGATTTAGTTCTAAATAAAATAGTCATCTGGTTTGCAAGTTAAGGAAATCAATATATGTTTTAAAACAAGCCTCGTGTCAATGATATTTCAAATTTCACAATGTAGTTACTCCATTTGGTTTTGTGGAGAACATTATGGATAATTGTATATAACTCAAGGTTAGTGGGAGCAAGTATATATTTTTAATCCTATATGTCGATGCTATTTCACTTGCATCCAATGATTTAGGTATGTTGCACGAGATAAAGTATTTTCTCTCTCAAAACTTTGACATGAAGGAAATCAATGAAGCTTCTTATTTCATTGGCATAGAGATTCACAGAGATAGATCTTGAAGGACATTAGAATTTTCTCAAAAGACCTACATTGAAAAGGTTTTAAAGAGATTCGGAATGAATGATTGCTCACCCTATATAACACCTATCTTAAAAGGTGACAAATTTAGTTTAAGTCAATATCTGAAAAATGCTTCAAAAAATGAGCAAATGCAAAGTATTCTCTATGCAACAATAGTCAATAGTCTAATGTATGCACAAGTGTGCACTAGACCTAACATAAGCTTTTCAGTGGGAATGCTTGGTAGATACCAAAACAATCTAGGAATGGAACATTGGAAGGCAGCTAAGAAAGTCATGTGATACTTGCAAGGAAGCAAGAACTACATGCTCACATATAAGCATGTTGATCACTTGGACATAGTTGGATATTTAGATTCAAATTTTGTTGGTTTTCCAGACTCCAGGAAATCAACCTCAAGGTATTTGTTTTTACTTACTGGAGGTGTTATATCTTGGAGAAGTGCAAAACAATCAATAGTTGCTTCATCCACTATGGAGGTAGAATTTATAGCATGCTTTGAAGTTATTTCATAGGCAATATGGTTAAAGAACTTCATTACAAAGCTTAGAGTGGTGGATTCCATAGCTAAGCTATTGAAGTATTATTGTGATAATTCGATTGCAATGTTCTTTTCTAAGAATAACAAGAGCGGAAGTTGAAATAAGCACATTGACATTAAGTACTTGGTTTTTAGAAATAACATGAAAAACCATGTGGTAATGATCGACCATACAAGTACAGAGTTAATGGTTGCAGATCCCATGACAAAAGGGTTGTCAGCGAAAGTGTATAAGGATCGTGTGGATCATATGGGACTTATCAGCTCATTTTAGTCTCATTGTTATCAAACAGCATTTGTTTTATAGTCAATTCTGACATGATGTTTATATTTGGTGCACATAAAGTGTTTGTCATGTTTTATTAATCCATTAAATGGATTGGACCCTAAATAACTTATAAGAAGCCATTCATAAGGAATCAATGCCACATAAGGTTCTCATTTGGAGAGAAACATACATTATAATACATGGAAAGAAATGATTGCTAAAAGAGCATAACAACCATGATTCATGTATTGAGAATATCTTTTTGAGAATACAATGTCCATGATTATGACATAGGTAGTTTCAGTCTATGGCCGTAGTTTATGAAAATGTTACCCAAATTTCATTTATTTCACGTGGGCCAAGTGGGAGAATGTAAAACAATGTGGCCCATATATGTTTTATTTGGGTGACATGTAAAGAATTAACTATCCAATAGTGTATTGAATTGGGCATGTGTGTTATGGGTAGTTTGTTAAAATTAAACTACCTAGTAGTGGTGGGAAGTTGTAACTCTCTTGATGGAAGGGAGATATAAAAAAATTTTAATCTGACAAGGGTCCTTATCCTAGCAAAATATACAATGTTTGTGATTTCCATCAAATTTCATTTTCTGAGATTTAGAAGGTTTTGTCAGATATACAAATCACTACAAATTAAGCCATACAGAACCACAGTGCTATTGTAGATTTCATTAGAGAACAATGTGCTTGATTAATCATAGTTGGACGTTAGTAATTTATTTGTGTTGTCTCTTCTGCATTAAAGTTAACATTTGAACCATAATGGAGTGAAATTGGGTCTCAAAATGGGCAAATTGATTTTCGTGCCTCTGCGTTCATCTCTATTGTGATTACATATTATTGTACGTGATTCTTCCGACGTATATACTTGTTGCTACTTTATTCACCCACTTTTGTTAATTATTAGAGCACTAGAGTCATTGTTATTATTTCTAACAGGAATGTTATGAGTGAAGATATGCAGTTGAGACCAGTACATCAAACGCATAAAATTTGCCCAAATAGACTTACTTTACTCTCAATGCCATCTTTGCATGAAGAGAGAACACCGCTCCATAAAGCGAACATAAACCATGATCACCTTCAACCGTAGGAGAACAAATAGGAGACCAAAAGACCCAATGAAAGAGATCGAAGACTTGCTTCCATTCAGGAAAACAAGCATATGAATCTGATTCTTCCTAGGTATATGATCATTAGCAAATAGGAGATGAGAAATGGGTTACTATCTCTCTAACACATATTTAACCAATAGTATTAACAATAAATTGAATTTATGAGATTGTAGTCTAAAAATATATAAAAGAATGAAATAAGAGATTTCCCCCATAATTTTTTATAAAAGAAATTGTTACTTTAATGAATATTAATAGCCAAAACTTTTTTTTTTTTCTACATGATTCTAAATTTCATCTTTAAATATTACTCTTTTCTCAAATTTTAAACTTTTATTTATACATTTTCAATTTTTACATGCATGTTATGTTGAGTCGATAAAAAAGTAAAGCTATAACAAATAATTATTTATTTAATTAAATTTTTATTTAAAAAATAAAATTAATATCTTATTTTTATTTAACTATTTGATATTTTTGAATTTAATATTCTTATTTTCAGATTGCATTTGTAAACAAACATGTTATATTGAGTAAATAAAATATTATTAAAATAAATAATAATCTATTTTAAATGTTTAATAAATAAAATATAAAAAAATATTGACATCATTTATTAAATTTATTTTATGGATACTTAAAAGTCTAATCAATTAGTTATTCATAGATTTGTAAATAAGGACATGAACTAATCCAAAACAAGTATGTTCACAATCTTAAACGAGCCAAGCATATCTGTGTTTTGAGATTGACTCGTTTAACAAGGGAGCCTAAAAGTCTCGTTTAGATTTGTTCTTAAATATATAAGTAAACTAACATACATTTATCCAAATTTCATTATCGAAATCAAATTACATTTTTAAAAACCTACAGATGAGGAGGAGGCATCCATTTCTCTTTCCTTTTAAAAATCTATAGCAAATGACCCCATGTGCTGCACACTAAAACCTTGACAAATTGCAATGATTGCGACACCCTTATGAACAGAGGCATCAATTTTCTTTTCTTTTTGTTTTTTGTTCTTAATTAATTTCTCACTTTTATCAACCAAGCAGGCTATGAATGGGATAAGATTTGGACCAAGTCAGCAAACTCAGCCATAATAACCCTCAAAATTGCGATGTGGAACAATTTGATTGGTGATGGCACCATATTGGGGTTAATTCGAAAACTTCGAGCCGGTATGGATCGGGAAATTTGGGGAAGAATGCCTCTGATTTTGATGATTCGGTACTCTGGTTTGGTCAACTTAATTCGTATTTTATTAGTAAATGATTGCTAATAGCCTGCTAATTATTTTCAAAATTTAATTCAACAATTGATTTAGAGATATGAGCAGAGAGGAGAGAGGAGAAGTAGGTACTGACCGGGTTGATGAGAGCAAATTGCATAGAGCGACAATAGAGGTCAGAGAAGTAGTCGCGATTGGGGCCTTAATAATTATTTCAAAAGAGAAGAAAAGAAACAAATTTCATTGAATGAACAAAAAGGTTACAAGTTGGCTCTTATATACAAGAAGCCTAAATCAATAGAAGCAAGTCATCTTGACTTCAGTTAATATATAACTGTACCAGCTAGCATGACAAACTAACAAAATTGTTTCTATATCAATAAAACTAATAAAGAAAACTCATGAAATAAGCTATGTCTTAACACTCCCCCTCAAGATGGAGTGTAGATGTTAACTAATCCCATCTTGTCCAATAAGTCTTTGAAATGAGAAGGATGAAGAGCTTTCGTAAATATATCAGCCAATTGATTCTGAGTAGAAACATGTAAGGTCTTCAAAATTCCTGCTAGAATTTTGTCACAAACTAAATGACAATCTATCTCTATGTGTTTAGTTCGCTCATGAAAAACATGATTCGTTGCAATGTGTAAGGCAGCTTGATTATCACAATACAGTAAGGTTGGCCTAGAATGACTTACCCTAAGCTCCTTTAACAGGGACAACAACAAAGTTAATTCATAGGTAGCATTAGCCATTGATCCATACTCAGCCTCTGCTGAAGATCGTGAAACTGTGACTTGTTTCTTGGACTTCCAAGAGATCAATGAGTCACCTAAAAATACACAATAACTTGATATGGAACGTCTAATGTCAGAACAACTAGCCCAATCAGCATATGAGAACACTTTGAATTGAACTTCAGCTGTAGTAGACAAATCAGTCTCAGCATAAGCTCTTAGCTCTATTTTAGTCTTTGAAAGGAAGAAAAGACCTTGTCTAGGCGTACCTTTCACATACTGCAAAACTCTTTGCATAGCCTTGAAATGAGGAAGTCTCAGTTGAGCCAAGAATTGACTAAGTCTGTTAACTGCATAAGACAAATCTGGCCAAGTGATTGTGAGATACAACAACTTGCCAATTAACCTCCTATAAAGTGAAGCATCTGCCATTAATTCCCCTTCGTCTTGGCTTAGCTTTAAATTTGATTCAATAGGTGTAATAGATTGTTTACATCCTAAGTACCCTATGTCAGCCAACAGTTGCAAAGCATAAGGCTTTTGTGATACAAATATGCCATTTTATGTTCTTCCCACTTCTAAACCAAGGAAAAATCGCAAAGTTCCAAGGTCTTTCAACTTGAATCTAGCATCAATTCTGCACTTTAAGTTTTATATAGACGTGACATCACTGCTAGCTATAATAATGTCGTCAACATAAACAAGTTTTTGACCCTCACCCGTATTTTAATGATGACAAAACACAACTGTTATTATACTAACTAAGTGTAGTAAGCAACAAAAGCTTTCAACCAAGGATCAAGGTGCAAAGAACTCAAAAGAACTCAAACCGAATCAAAGTATCAAGTGAAGACTGAAGAACTAGTATAGGTCTAAGGTTTTAGAACCAATGTAAGTCTCACTTACACATTGTAATAGCTTGTTCAATGGCTCGAACAAAAAATGTTTTCTAAGCCGATCGTTTTAAAACAAATGTTTTAAAATTAAAACAGAAAAACTGGGTTGGAAGACAACCCAGTCGACTGGGTACATATACCAGTCGACTGGTATATAAGACAATACGTCTCCAGTCGACTGGGTCATTCATACTAGTTGACTGGTAAAATGGACAGTAAGTCCCCAGTCGACTGGATGAAAAATACCAGTCGACTGGATACCCAAAAGGTCTAAAAATGAGATTTTTTTCAAGTGAACCCAGTCGACTGGTATCACGACCCAGTCGACTGGTAGTTCAAAAATATGACCGTTGGACTCCAAATCTGGATGTTTTAAAGCAAATATTTTTCAAATTAAAGTCCTAACGGCTATATTATTTGATTGCTATATAAACCCATTCTATTAAGCTTTCAAAATAGAGCTGCACACATTCAAAAAGAGTTGATCTCACACAATTAAGTTATTATACTCTTGAAACTCAAAAAGCTTTGAAATATTCTTATTGAGCCATTCTTCAAGCTTTACTTTGAAAGAGAGACATTATTCAGTTGTATAAGCTTCCATTAGCTGTTTCTTTACCATTTACTTTACATCATCTTTTGTAAAGGGATTACTTCCGAAAGGAAGGGGATTACTTCCGAGATGAAGGGGATAGCTTTTGAGAGGAAAGGATTGTAAGGTTTGTACAACACCGAGAAAGTTGTACGACTAAGTTACTTCGTGGATTACTTCAAGGAGTTCCTTGAAGAGAGTGGACGTAGGGTCGGAATGAATCAGATATTGCCGAACCATTATAATCTAAGTTTACATCCTCTTCTCTCTAAACTCTTTATTTACAGCACATTACTTGTTTTAATTATTTGCTGCTTATTCGTTTTTATAAACTTGTATTAATTCAGCAAAAAGTTTTAAAAATCCAATTCACCCTCTCCCTCTTGGGTTGAAACCTCGATCTACAATTGGTATCAGAGCTTTGTTCTCATATTTAGGCTTAAAATCCTTGAGTTGATCTAATGGCAGCAAATAGCTACTCTGAGGGACACTCTTATATTAGACCACCTTTGTTCAATGGCTCCAATTATAACTATTGGAAAAACAGAATGAAAATCTTTGTCGAATGACAAGATTAAAATCTATGGAGAATCATTGAAGAATGACCTAGAATTCCTACAAAAGAAATAGTTATTGGAGAGACTCATCATACAATGCCTAAACTCAAAACTGAGTACACTGACGAGGATTGTAGAATGATGTCTCTCAATAGCAGAACAACTAGTATGTTACATTGTGCATTAGATATTTCTGAATATAATAAAATATCTGCATGTGTTTCGGCTAAAGAGATATGGGACAAATTAGAAGTCACATATAAAGGAATTAGTGAGGTAAAAAAGTCAAAAATTTACATGCTAATTTTTGAGTATGAATCCTTTAAAATGTCTCCTGACGAAACTATTTCTGAAATGCACTCACGGTTCACCACTATTATAAATGGTTTAAAACTGCTTGGTAAGAATATTGAGGAGGTTGAACTAACCAGAAAAATCTTGAGATCTCTGCCACCAGAATAGAAACCAAAGAAGAGAGCTATACAGGAGGCCAAAGATCTTGACAAACTGGATGTTGAGACACTACTTGGGTCATTATTGACGTATTAGATGGAAGAAATGACTCCCATCGTCAATAATGATGAGAAGAAGAAAAAGTATATTGCTCTCAAAGCTTCTACGAGTAGCAAAGAAATGGAATCAAAAAAACAAGCTGAGAGCAGCGAGAAAGATGGGGAAATGGCATTGATCACCAAACGATTTCATAGGTTCTTGAAGAAAAGCAAGAAACCTTACACAAAAGATCCCACTCCGAAAAAGGAACCGCTTATGTGCTATAGCTGCAAGAAGCCCGGTCACTTTAGAGTGGATTGTCCGGTTTCAAACAAACCATACAAGAGCTTCAAAAAGAAAGCCATGATAGCAACTACCTGGAGCGATGACGAAGAAGATGAGTCATCAGACAAAGAAATCAGATACGAGGAAATTTCTAACCTTTGTTTGATGGCAATCGACGATGAAAGTGAGGTAACATCTTCTCCTTCTTCTAAGAATAATATTGTGAGTAGTAGTGAAGAACTGCTAGAAGTAATAAATGAAATGCATGAGAAATTAAAGAAATTTGATTCTAGAAATTCTGTTCTCAAGAAAGAGGTATCATCTCTCTCTAAAGAGATGATAAGTCTTAGAGAAGAAAAAGAAAAATTATTGTCTTTACTGTATGATTCTTCTCAAGATTTTCTCAAAGATGAAAATGAGAATTTAAAAAATAAAATTTCTGAATTAAATAGCACTATATCAAGACTTATACTTAGAAAAGAAAAACTTGATGAAGTGCTTTATTCCCAAAGATTAAGTGGAGGAAAATCTAGTGTAGGATACTCTCCTTTGGGAAAGCAAAAATCAAAAGAGAGCTTATTCATGAAAGCCTCATGTGTGAGTGAAGCCTCTACTTCAAGAAACCCTAGCAAGATTAAAAGCACTCCCTCATTAAATGCTAGGAATTCAAATGTTCATACTAAAATGAAGCAACCTGGAAATATACATGCTTATATGTATGCACACTCTAGAAATGTTTATACACATCCTAGAAATAACCAACATGTACATAATCAACATATGAACTCTGCTCATGTTCATCCTAGGAATTACCATCATGGTTATCATAGAAATAATTTTCCTACACATGCTAGCATGTATCCTAGAATGCATCATCATTCATTTTCTGGAAATGACATGCATTTTCATACTCCTTACCATAGAAACATGTATCCTAGGAACTATTATTCTCAGGATTATAGGAATGCACATGTAAGATATCCTAGAAATTTTAATTACTATCATCCTAGGATTGTGCATCATAAATATGTCCATAGATCACCATATACTATTAAGAAAGTATGGGTTCCAAAAGGAACCGTGTTTTCTAGGACTAACCCCGAAGGACCCAAGAAATTTTGGGTACCTAAAAGTGCTATCGTATATCCTTGTGTGATGTAGATATGTCTCCACACCAAGGAGAAAGGTAACTGTTGGTACCTTGATAGCGAATGCTCGAAGCACATGACCGGTGATAAAAGTGTATTCAATGAGCTAACTCTAAGAGATGGTGGACTAGTGACCATTGGAGACAATACTAAAATAAAAATCATCGGGCATAGAAAAGTTGGTAATGATTTCTCAACCTTAGATAATGTATTGCTAGTAAAAGGTCTTAAGCCAAATTTACTTAGCATTAGTCAACTATGTGACAAAGGCTACAAAGTCACATTTGAGACCTCTCATTGTCTAGTTATAGACATCAAGAGCAATAAGATCAAATTTATTGGCCATAGACATGAAAATGTCTACATAGTTGATTTGAAATCCTTGCATTTTGAAAATGAAAAATGTTTTCCTGCTTTTAGTGAAAATCCATGGCTATGGCATAGAAGGATTGATCATGTAAACATGAACTTGCTAAAAATCATTTCAAGAAAAGATTTAATTATTAGACTTCCTAAAATCAATTTTGAAAAAGACAAAGTATGCGATGCTTGTCAAATGGGAAAACAAATTAGGATTTCTTTTAAAGCAAAAAATGTAGTCTCAACTACTAGACTTTTGGAACTTTTGCATATGGACTTATGTGGTCCAATTAGTACCATTAGTCTAGGTGGCCATCAATATGCTCTTGTTATTGTTGATGATTATTCAAGATATACCTTTGTTATTTTTATTGCTTACAAGGATGAAGCTTTCAAAGGATTTGAAAAGTTTTGCAAAAAGGTACAAAATGAAAAAAGAATTTGTATTTCAAGCATAAGAAGTGATCATGGCAAAGAATTTGAAAATCAAAGCTTTTCAAGATTTTGTGATGAAAATGGAATTAATCACAACTTTTCAACTCCTAGAACTCCTCAACAAGATGGAGTTGTTGAAAGGAAAAATAGAGTTCTAGAAGAATTTTCAAGAATTATGCTTTGTGAAAATAGTTTACCAAAATATTTTTGGGCTAAAGCCGTGAATACTTCTTGCTATATCTTAAATAGAATTTTGGTAAGGCCTCCACTTGATAAAACTCCATATGAACTATGGAAAGGGAGAAAGCCCAATATTTCCTATTTTCGTGCTTTTGGTAGTAAATGTTTCATCTTAAATAACAATAAAACTAACTTAGGTAAATTTGATTCTAAGACTGATGAAGGAATATTTTTAGGATATTCAACATCTAGTAAGGCTTATAGAGTTTTCAATAAGAGAACTTTAGTGGTAGAAGAATCTGTACATGTAACTATTGATGAATCTAACCCAATTAGTAGTAGAGAAGTCTCCTTTAAAGATGATGCAGATTTTATTCCAAGAATGGAAACTCTTACTCCCATTGTTGACCCAAAAGAGAGTTCACCTCAAGCAAATGAAGAGATGGAAACTCCCAATTTGGACCAACCATCCTCAAGCCAACAAGAGGAAAGTCTACCCAAAGATTGGACGTATGTAAATTATCATCCAATTGATCAAGTGATTGGTGATCCTTCATAAGGGGTAAGAACTTGCTCTTCTATTAGAAATATTTGCAATTTTGTAGCTTATTTGTCTCAAGTAGAACCTAAGACATTTATAGAAGCTGAAAAAGATAATGATTGGATAATTGCAATGCAGGAAGAAATAAATCAATTTGAGAGAAACAATGTTTGGAAACTAGTTCCAAGACCTAAAGATCATTCAATAATTGGAACTAAATGGGTATATAGAAATAAGATAGATGAAAATGGAATAGTAACTAGAAACAAGGCTAGACTAGTTGCTAAGGGATATAATCAAGAAGAAGGAATAGACTTTGATGAAACCTATGCTCCCGTAGCTAGATTAGAAGTTATTCAAATGTTATTAGCCTTTGCATGCTTTAATAAATTCAAGCTATTTCAAATGGATGTGAAAAGTGCCTTTTTAAATGGCTTTATAGAAGAAGAGGTTTATGTTGAGCAACCTCTTGGATTTGAAAATCTTAGTCTTCCAAATCATGTCTACAAGCTTTCTAAAGCTCTATATGGATTGAAGCAAGCTCCAAGAGCATGATATGAAAGACTAAGTAAATTTTTGATTGACAATGATTTTGTAAGAGGTAGAATAGACACAACTCTCTTCACAAAAACTCACAAAAATGACACTTTGATAGTTCAAATATATGTTGATGATATTATATTTGGTGCTACTAATGAATCTATGTGTTAAGAGTTTGCAAAGTGCATGCAAGGTGAATTTGAAATGAGCATGATGGAAGAACTTACCTACTTCCTTGGACTTCAAATCAAGCAACTAAAAGGAGGCATCTTCATCAATCAATAGAAGTACATTAAGGACATACTAAAGAGGTTCGGGATGGAAAGATCAAAGCCACTTGGAACGCCTATGAGCACAACTACTAAACTTGATCTTGATGAAGGAGGTAAAACTGTAGATTCTAAATATTATAGAAGCATGATAGGTGTTTTACTTTATTTGATTGCAAGTAGACCTGATATAATGTTCAGTGTATGCATGTGTGCTAGATTTCAAGCTAATCCTAAGGAATCACATGTAGTTGCAGTAAAAAGAATCCTTAGATATCTACAAGGAACCCAAACCATAGGATTATGGTACTCTAGAGATTCATCTTTTGAGCTTGTAGGTTATTCAGATGCTGATTTTGCTGGATGTAGGTTAGATAGAAAAATCACAAGTGGTACATGCCAATTATTATGAGCTATGTTAACCTCTTGGTTTTCCAAGAAACAAAATTTCATTGCACTATCCACAGCCGAGGCGAAATACGTTGCAGTCAGAAGTTGTTGTGCCCAAGTATTATGGTTGAAACAATAACTAAAAGACTATGGCATGAACCTCGAAAACATCCCAATATTTTGGGATAATACTAGTGCTATCAACCTAACCAAGAACCCTATTCAGCGCTCTAGAACAAAGCACATAGAAATAAGACATCATTTCTTAAGAGACCATGCTAAAAAAGGTGACATAAGACTAGAATTCATACCTTCAGAAGATCAAATAGCTGACATTCTTACAAAACCTCTAGGTGAAGCTAGTTTCTGTAAGATAAGAATGTTAATGAGATTGCTGGATTATGATAAACTGAATATCTGATTGCTTCATAATTCATCATATGAATGTTTGACATCTAATGAAAGAGTATTAATTCTTGTTTAAATATCCCCCTCACTCAAGATGTCATAGATAAACAAATTTCATGCTATATTTGAAGACTAAAAATTTTCATAAGGGTCTAGTCGACTGGTGAATCTATACCAGACGACTGGTAAGTCACTGCCATTTCATCCAGTCGACTTTTAAGTTTGATCCAGTCGACTGGTAAATCTCTATCTCTTCTTCCAAACGACTGGTAAATCCTGTCCAGTAGTCTAGTATCTCTAGACCCTATTTGGAGCCAATTTTTTGAAAATCAGTTATCATCCAGTCGACTGTTCAATTCAATCCAGTTGACTGGTATCTTACTGCCAGTTCACCCAGTTGACTGTTACATGAACCCAGTCGATTGGTACATGAACCCAATCAACTGGTACGAAAAATTTTCATCTTTTCAAAAGGACCCAGTCGACTGGTAACTCGACCCAGTCCACTGGTATCGCGATTCTATAAAAGGGATTGTTCATTTTTCTGATTTTTTACGCCATTTTCAAACACTCTTGCTTTCTCTCTCTAGAAAAATTCATCCTTTTGATCTAAAAACCATCCAAACTTCATCTAAACACACCGATCTACTCATCCATAATGAGATTTTTAATTTTCTACAGTTAAAATCTTTTATTTTCACTAAAATCCTTTCTACCCAAAAACTTCAAATTTATCCAAAATGTTCGATAAAATCCATGTTAAATTCACAACCAGTGGGCCAAATGCTCCTAAAAGGCCAAGGTCTACAAAATCCTCGGCATTGGAGTCACGGGGGAAGGGTATAGAAGGATCATCAAGCAAAGCACCTAGAACAGAGCTTGATGAGTCCCTGTTTTTCAGTCCTGTGACAAAGGCGAGGTATAATTCAATAATCCATCATAAAAAGCTCATGACGGTTAGAGTTGTAGACTTTGACTCTATTCGTCATGGCAATTTTGATATCTTACCAGCCTTTCGCTTGACCCCACTGGTTAAAGTGCATGAAAATTTTTACCCAAGACTGATTCACCAGTTCTACGTGAACTTGGTGAAACCCAATCCTCTGGCTCTGAGATTCAGAACTAGAGTCAGCGGTGTAGAGTTTGAGGTCAACACTGACCTCCTCATGAGCTTACTGAGGATCCTTGCAAAGGGGATCCAATGGAGTCTGGATGGATGGCCAGACAGCTTGAACATTGAGGTGGCCTGTCAGATAGTCAGGAGAGACCCTAACTATGTGTACAGACCCACTACATTTCATACATATAGTGATATGTCCCTCGACTCGTAGTTGTTTCAGCTGATAGTGAGTTGGACTATCCACTCTAGACTCGGGAGTCGAGGGTATCTATCTAAGATAGATACAGTATTGATTTGGTGCCTTAAATCTGGGCACCACTTCAATATTTATCCTCTGCTACTCGCCAACATGATAAATGGCGAAGCAAGCAACTCCGGGTGTCTTCCTTACGGGATGCTCATTATGCTCATACTCCAGCACTTTCGGGTGCCTCTGCTAGCCTCCGAGGCTCAGGATATTGGACCGACGGACATCATCAATGTCTCATCATTGAAGAAGATGGGATGTGCGGTTCGAGATGGCTTCCTCCATCCAAAAGCCGAGAAGCACTTACGGATACGAGGAGATGAGAGTGATGATGATGAGGAGGAAGAGGCTGCTGCCTATGCTGATATGGACACTGACACTCGAGCACCTCTGATTAGTGACTCGAGTACTGGTCAGACTGGATACGGCAATATACTTCAGGCTATCTTGAGCCTTCAGATGATGATAGAGTCTGGATTCCAGTCCATGCAGTCGGAGTACTAGAGATTGAGCTCCTCCATCGACCATCTACAGGACGACTTCGAGTTACATCAAGAGCACACCGAGGGTTCCCTAGCTGAGATTAGGGAACTTCTTCATGATGGCTCGGACTCTCCCGCTCCTTGAGTCTATGTCTTCATTATGTACTTAGGATTTTTCAGCATTTACCACATAGCACAGACATATTCTGTATTTTTGTCTTATTTTTGGCTCTATGAAGCCCGTACATGTATTGACTTTTTCTATATGATGTTATGTTTCCATTAGCCAAATTTCATATATCAATATACATTATTTTGTGATATGTTTGCATAGTTTCAAACTGCTTTTATTCACGAAAATGCTATGAAACTGATAATGCTAGTATGAAAACTTTCGGTTTTTCTCGGGAAGGCTTTCGAAATCCGAATGAAGCCAAATTTTCATGTGCATGTTTGTTTAATCATACTCTAGATGACTGTGGTTACTAAATAGCTTGTTTTTTTTATTTTTGGCCCCTTTGATTGTTGTTGTCAAAACGGGGGAGAAAAATGAGAAAAACTAAGTAAAAAGAAACCAATGCATAGATTCAGGGGGAACACTGCTCCAAAACTTATTCTTTGATTGGTTGAGTTAATTGTGGTTGGTTGAAATATATATGAACTACATTTACCTGTTTACAAGGTGGTTTTATTCGAAAAACAGAGGAGACTTTGTCCGATTTTTCATAAAAATCCAATCACTTAGCTTTTTTATCTGTTTTCACATTATTAGTTTTGTCATCATCAAAAAGGGGAAGATTGTTGACCCTCACCATATTTTAATGATGACAAAACACAACTGTTATTATACTAACTAAGTGTAGTAAGCAACAAAAGTATTCAACCAAGGATCAAGGTGCAAAGAACTCAAAAGAACTCAAACCGAATCAAAGTATCAAGTGAAGACTGAAGAACTAGTATAGGTCTAAGGTTTTAGAACCAATGTAAGTCTCACTTACACATTGTAATAGCTTGTTCAATGGCTCGAACAAAAAGGTTTTCTAAATCGATCGTTTTAAAACAAATGTTTTAAAATTAAAACAGAAAAACTGGGTTGGAAGACAACCCAATCGACTGGTATATGAGACAGTATGTCTCCAGTCGACTGGGTTATTCATACCAATCGACTGGTAAAACAGACAGTAAGTCCTCAGTCGACTGGATGAAAAATACCAGTCGACTGGATACCCAGAAGGTCTAAAAATGAGATTTTTTCAAGTGAACCCAGTCGACTGGTATCACGACCCAGTCGACTAGTAGTTCAAAAATATGACCGTTGGACTCCAAATCTGGATGTTTTAAAGCAAATATTTTTCAAATTAAAGTTCTAATGGCCATATTATTTGATCGCTATATAAAGCCATTCTATTAAGCTCTTAAAATAGAGCTGCACACATTCAAAAAGAGTTGATCTCACACAATCAAGTTATTATACTTTTGAAACTCAAAAAGCTTTGAAATATTCTTATTGAGCCATTCTTCAAGCTTTACTTTGAAAGAAAGACATTATTCAGTTGTATAAGCTTCCATTAGTTGTTTCTCTACGATTTACTTTACATCATCTTTTGTAAAAGGATTACTTCCGAAAGGAAGGGGATTACTTCTGAGAGGAAGGGGATAGCTTTTGAGAGGAAGGGGTTGTAAGGTTTGTACAACACCGGGAAAGTTGTACGACTAAGTTACTTAGTGGATTACTTTACGGAGTTCCTTGAAGAGAGTGGACGTAGGGTCGGAACGAATCTGATATTGCCGAACCACTATAATCTGAATTTGCATCCTCTTCTCTCTAAACTCTTTATTTACAACACATTACTTGTTTTAATTGTTTGCTGCTTATTTATTTTTATAAACTTGTATTAATTCCGCAAAAATTTTAAAAAACCTAATTCACCCCCCTCTTGGGTTGAAACCTCGATCTACACAAGTACTGCCATGAAATTCGACCCTGTACTCCTAATAAACAATGAATGGTCAGTTGCAGACTGACGAAATCCTTCTTCAATCAAAACACTAGAAAACTTAGCATACCACTGCCTTGATGCTTTTTTTAAACCATATAATGATCTGTTAAGCTTACAAACAGCATTAACAAGTAATTGCTTCTCCCTTTTATAACTATACCCTTGAGGAATAGTCATATAAACTTCCTCTGATAGATCACAATGGAGAAATGCGTTACTAACATCCAATTGATGTAAAGACTAACCATGAGTGGAAGCTAAAGTAAGCAAAAGCTTCACGGTAACAAGCTTTGCTACAGGAGCAAATTTGTCAAAGAAATAAACTCTCTCTTGCTAAGTATATCCTCTTTGTGTCTTTCTATAGTCCCATCTGCTCGAAACTTGACTTTATAAACCCACTTACATCCCACAGTGTGATGTCCAGCAGGTAAGGAGACAATGGACCATGTATTGTTAAGCTCTAATGCCTGTAACTCATAAGTCATAGCTTTATCCCACTCAGAAATACCAGAAACTTGTGAAAAAAACTCAAGTTCAGATGTGCTATAGATGGATATAACAGTAGTTTTAAATCCCTTAAGTTTATCATAACAAAGGAAATTTGAAAGAGGATGTTGAGTCGAATAATGAGCTTCAAGAGAATTATGCAGTACAAAACCACAATGATAGGACTATAAATAGCTAAGCCTTTTAATAGTGCACTATGATCTAGTAGAAACAAGAGCAGAAGTATCTGTAGAAGGAGCTGAAATTGCAGGAACAACAGGTTCTATAGACTTAGGAACAATAGAAATCTCAGAATTAGGTGAAATATTATCAAGAACAAGTAAAGGAATAGCACTATTTGGAAACAAGGAAGTAATATCTACAGAGGAACTCTTAACAGCCAGAGGAAAAACTGTTTCTTGAAACACAACATCATGAGATGCAAAAGTCTTGTTACTCTCTAAATCTAGAAGCTTATATGCTTTCATCCCAAAAGGATAACAATTGTGGATACAAGCCCGAGATCTAGGAGAAAACTTGTCTTATTTATTCAACAAAGTTGAAGCACAGCATAGACAACCAAACGAACGCAAGTGACTATAAGAAGGAGACTTGTGATTCAACACTTCAAAAGGAGTTTTAGAATTCAAAACAGGAGATGGTAGTCTATTTATAAGATGAGCAGCAGTTAAAATAGTATCACTCCAATAGAATAGAGGAATACCTGACTGGAACAAAAGAGCACGAGCTATATTTAGCAAATGCTGGTGTTTCCACTCAACAACCGAATTTTGTTGTGGCCTCTCAACACAAGATCGATAGTGTACAACCCCTTTAGAATTATAAAATTGAGCAAGATCTAATTCATTAGCATTATCTGAACAAACCCCTTTTATATGCTTCCCACATTGTGTCTTAATCATTATAAAAAAAAATCTGGAATCACCTTCTGCATTTCAGCTTTGGTATGTAGAAGAAAAACCCAAGTATATCTCGAGGTATCATCAACAATGGTTAGAAAATATCTAAAACCTTCATTGGACATAACCCAAAAAGGGCCATATACATCAACATGAATAAGATCAAAAGGCAATGCTGAAAGTTTGTTATTAGAAGTAAAATCCAAATGTCTTTGCTTTGCAAGAGGACAAACATTACAAAGAAACTTTTTATCACTTCTAAATTGAAAACAGGAGTCTTATTTGTATGCTGGGAAATCAAACAAGAAGGATGTCCTAGACGATAATGCCATAACATCTCAGTGGACAAAACTAAGGAAGCATTACAAGCAACATCAGTACTAGAAGACTTTTGATAAAGATCTAGAATACTGAGATGATAAAGATGCCCTACTCTTTTACTCATCCCAATCTTCATGCCCTGAGTATCCTAAATCACACAACCATCATCAGGAAAGATTAAAGAACAAGAGAGACTCATTGTATGTGAACGAACAGATAATAAGTTGTATCTAAAAGAAGGAACAGAGAGAACTTTGGATAATTGAACTGATCCTATCGTAGAAATTGTTGCAGTATGTCCAGTAGGTAGAATAACAAAAGCAGAAGTATAATTGTTATCAAAAGAATCAAACAAACTCAAGTCATGACATACGTGATGAGTGGCACCTGAGTCAATAATCCAAATATTATCTGATATAAGAGAAAAAATACCAGTAAAATTGGACACTACAGATTGTTGCTTTTAAGCATAATGGCAACTAAGTACTCAACAAAGATATCAAATGCTAATATTGATTAGCAGTTAAAGCATGTAAAGGAGGATTATTACTAAGATTTTGATTTTTCTCAGGATTAACTTTAGCCTCAGGAACAAAACTGGTCTGATTAACTTGGGGCTTTGAATATCCTGACTGGTTTGAGTACCCTGAATGACTACTTGTTTGCCCTTTAGAAAAGTCTCTAGAAAGACCTTTTGGTTTAAAGCCAGGTGGATATCCATGTATCTTGTAGCATTTATCCACTATGTGACAAAAGAAACCACAATGCGTACAAACTGGCTTGTCCTTCTTTCCCTTAAAGGCACTGTAATTGCTACTAGCTACTCCATAAGAAGCTGAAATAGGAGGCATAGTTAAACTAGAGAAATTCATGGATCACTGCCTTTCTTCTTGTATAACTAGGGAAAAAACTTTGTTAATCGGAGGCAGTGGATCACTCATAAGGATTTGAGCCTTGATCTGAATAAAAGACTCATTTAAACCTATAAGAAACTGTAACACATAGTCTTGATGTTGATATTCTATCAAACTCTTCATTCCTCCACAATGACATGTTGGTGCAAATCTAAAATCACGTAATTCATCCCAAAAAAATCTTAAGCTTGATGAAATAGGTACTAACATCATTTGAACCCTGTGTGAGAGCATGTATTTGTTGCTTTAATTGAAAAATCCTAGGACCATTGCTCTGATTAAACCGATCATGTAAATTAATCCACATGCTTTCAGCATCACGAACATACATTATACTATCTGCTGTGTCTTTACAAACAACATTCAAGATCCATAACATAACCATGTTATTACAACAAGACCAAAAATTATGTAGATTATCATCAATTTATGGTTTAGCAATTGATCCATCAACAAATCCAATTTTGTTCTGAGCAATAAGAGCTATTACCATAGAACGATGCCAAGAGTTATAGTTGCTACCAGTCAAAGGACTTGAAACCAAGCTTAGACTTGGATGATCACTATTACTGAGATATAAAAGGCTGTTTGAATCTTCATGGACGCGATCAACAAAATCCAAGACTGAAAAGGAATTTTCATTATCCAGTTACCGCTATTGTTGCCTCCCGAAGCTCCTCCTCCACGAGCCATTGAAGATCAATAAGAACAAACGAAGGAAAACAAAGAATGAAGATCAATGAGAATAAATGAAATCGTAATTTCTGCAATTAGTAGCTAAGCAAAAATGGTGCTCTGATACCAAATTACAAAAGAGAAAAAAAGGAACAAATCTCATTGAATGAACAAAAAGGTTACAAGCTAGCTCTTATATACAAGAAGCCTAAACCAATAGAAACAAGCCACCTAGACTCCACTTAATATACAACTGTACCAGTTGGCATAAACAAACTAACCAAATGGTTTCTATATCAGTAAAATTAATAACAGAAAACTCATGAAATATGCTCTGTCTTAACAATAATATATGAATGCAATTTTGTCTTTTGCTTTTTTCTGTCAAAATTCAACGAAAGTTTAACGATCAAACCTAGTTTAAAGGGGTATCTATAAATATGAGTCCTCATTAAGCTATACTATAAGTGGATAAATATAATTTTTCATATGTATATACATAAATGTTAATTAGACACATTCGTCAAAAAATGACATGGTCAAAATATTTGTCAGAGTACCCAAAAAATAATACAATAATTGATAGATAGGATGAAATATATATATATATATATATATATATATATATATATATATATATATAACACCAAATTTTTAACATTTTACCTTTTATATTTTTATTTTGAAAGAAAAACATATTTCAAGGGATCATATATATGACACTACAAGAAAAACAGGCTTTTGTGAGGGATCTTCAATGGAAGACTAATTATCTGCGACGAAACTATGTGTCTATCGCAGATAATGCAAATTCAGTTGTAGATAGTTTCAGATTTCAAAAAATTCCTCTTTTGTATTATCATTTAAAAAAAAAATACCATTGTAAAATTTTCATAGATGAATACTTCCATCACTCATAAAAAATTAAATTTTAAATGATTTTAGATTTATTCAAATAAGTTTTTTTTTTTTTAAAAAAAAGTTAACTACATGGAATTTAACCCTACGTATTATTTAACAAAGGAAACAAAACTAGAAAAGCAAAAGAAAATAATGTGTAATCAATTCTACAAAAAAAAAAAGAGGTGTGCACGTTGAACGATCTCTACATCGTCAATTCAACTCATTGAACATCCCCAAAATAAACTAATCTCCCCTCCCCGTGTCAAGTATGTATCTTGTAATTCCTAACAAAACCATTTTTGTATAGGTGCATGATAATGATCATGTCTCGTTTTAGAAATTTATTGTTGCTACAAACACAATAAGGACGCCGAATAGTTTCTCTACACATATAGCGTTTGTTATTATACGCGAAGGTAGGAAATTGTTCAACTCCACTCCTAAAGTATTTCAATATGACATTACACACAACATGACAGTCCATCCAACTCCAATCAACTAACATACTTCCAGCTACTAAAAAAGTATTGACTCTTGAAGTTATTCCAATTTAAAATTAAACTATATATTCCCAAAATAAATAAAGTAATTTAGTATTTATGAGATAATCCCAATTAAAACTCTTATTTTTGGTGGAATTATTTTTAAGAGTATTATTTTACATTCTATACATAAAACATATCCTTATTTGTATGTTCCCTCATCTTTTGTCATTCAAGAGTTCAAGGTAAGATTTACATCACAAATTATGTTGATAATTTATAGAAACAATCAATTCATACTTAAATAATTGTAAACTAATTAAGTAGCATACACAAGTTTGAATTTATGTACCTAATCAATGGGGGAAGTAGTGGAGTAACAAAAGTAGCGAGTACCATCGATATATCATTTAACCTTGAGAGAAAAAACTGATAAAGTATTAGCGAATAAGAAATATTAAAAAAACCACAACATCTTCATTATCGCACATGTTGATACTTTCCAGCCACATTCTTCCATTCACTAAAAAGTAGGGTTCCTAATCCATTCAGAAATGTGAAATCCTTATTGCATTTAATAACTTCTATGTTGTTTCATTTCGATAAAATTTTGGCAGCATCTCCCCTTAATTCTTCAAGTACATTACTTAAAATTCGTTGCTATCACCCGAATAAGATAGCTCTGAATTTAGTATGTACCTAGCAAATAAGGAAAGATACTGCCGAAACGTAATAGAAACAAAACAAAGAATGAATTATTAAATGCAAAATGGATCACACATTGCTAAATTATGAACATTGGACAATCCAAAGATTATTTAAACAAAAATACTCTCATTACAAACATATGAATTAGTAAGCAAAAAACGCATATGTATCATTCAATAATCCTTAGACAGGAAATAAGGGAATATTAAAAGAAATTTATGTTAAAAATTTGACATAGTTTCTCCTGTTTTTTGAACTTTCCCAAAATTTTCAAATGTCTAAACAACTAGAAATTTTCAATTCAATCCCAATCCAATCAATTATATAGCCCATTCTACATATACATTTATTTTATCAAATAAACCCTTATTTATTATTTGAATTAAATAGATACAATTAACTCAAATCAATTTCTTTTATAATTACAACTCACAAATTAGCTTAATATTTAGCTAACTTGATAGCATTAAACAAACATAGTAAAACCTAGATCAACATAGCAAAGTAATGCTAAAAATTAAACAAACATAGCAAAATTTAATGTTAACATAATTTATTTTTATTAGATTTTTTTATACAAAATAATGCTTAAGTGTAAACCAACATAACAAAATCTAAACTAACATAGCAAAAAAAATGCCTAAATTTAAACTAAAATATCAAAATTAAATGCTAACCTAATTTTTTACTTAATGTTTTACACAAAATAATGCTTAAATGTAAACTAATATAACAAATTCTAAACTAACATATCAAAATAATCCCAAAATTTAAGCTAATGTAGGAAAAATAAGTGCTAACCTAATTATTTTCTTTTACAAAATATTATTTAAATTTAAGCCAACTCAATTTTTTTACCATTAAAATAATAATTAAATTTACACTAACAAAAAAAATCTAGAAATATATACTAACAAATAAACTACTATATATTAACAATTAAAAAATAGCACTAGAAATATATACTATTGCAAAAAAAAATATTTAACTAAATAATGAAAAATAGGAAGTGAGATAGAGAGATACAAGTGAGAGAGATCGCAGATGGTAGTGAGAGAGATATTGCGGCGATGGGTGGATAGGGAAGGAGAAAGGAAGAAGAGGAAGAAACTAGAGAGAGAAAAATAGAGGTTGTAGAGTGAGAGAGGTCGTGTTGCGGTGGTGGGTGGAGAGAGAGAGGAAGAAAGAAGAAATAAGAAGAAGAAATAGGGGTTTTGTGCAAATGTTAGGGATTTTACTCCCATATGCGATGGATAGTGCAATTAAAATCCATCGCAAATACTTTCTTTTTAAAATTAATAAACTTAGAAAAACAATAAAAGAAATTTCTCATCTACGACGGACACGTATTAGCCACAGAAAAATTTTCAAACTGTTAAAATTTTAAAGATAAATAAAAAATAATTTTTAAAAATTTAAACTTTTTGTTATGGAAATTTATATATCTGCGAGGGAATAATCCGATGTAGATAGTATTTGCGATGGACATATAATTGCCTCACATATTAGCTATTTTTAGCAACGAAAATTGATTTGTGGCTAATAATTCGTTGCAAAAAATACTTTTCTTATAATATTCATTGCCATCCATAAGCAGTATTTTAATGGTTGACTAATGAAATATTAATATCTAATAGCGACAAGTGAGATATTTTTGTCAAAAATTAAACTATGAATAAAACAAATGAAGGTTTATGTATGTTTTCAAACTACAATTTGGGTAAGTGTAAATTTCCCTCAATCTCAACAAGGTAAATGTGTTCTTCCTTAAAATAATATGTTAAGATGTACATAACTAGTATCTACTAAAAGATATATTTATCCATTCCGACGTTATGTATTTATCTAAAGATAATACAGATCGTTTGTGAGGCCTTTGATTTAATGGTTAAAGGACATCATAAGACTATAAGATCTCATGTTCCATTTCCATTGATTTTAATATTTTTTTTATTTCTTTAACTTATATATTGATTATTTCTCTCATTATGTGAGGATTTTTGTATTTTATTGTAATGATGAATTGTTGTGTATTGAGCTTTTAGAATTGTGATAGAATGATCGTACTTATACTTTAGACATCTCATAAGCAAAGTAAGACTTTTTTATTCAAAAAATATACTAATGAAACCCTAATTAGTTTCAGTGGAGCCCACATTTGAAACCCGGTTTGGTTTAGCCTTGTGCGACCATTTAAAAACTGGATTTTAAGATAAGTTCTTATTTAGTTCGGTTCATGAAAAATAAATGATATAAGAGTTCATTTTATTATTGGATAGCATGTATAATACCCGTATTCGTGAAGTAAGAGTAAATAAGTAATTTGATATATATGTCATGAAGTTTAAATAATATATATTTACGCGAAGGATTAGTATTGAATAAAATAATTCTTAAAAAAAATGGGATATGGACGTCATTAAAAGAAAAAAAAATATTAAAACAATATCTGGACGTCCAAAACGTCCAGAAGAAAACAAAAAGTCAGCAAGTCAAAAAATAAAAAAAAAACAAATTTAAAGTCAAAAATTGTGGCCGCAGGTGGCCTGCTACCAAAGTAAGAAGAGAAAGAAAGGCATTTGGTATAAATGTCATTTGTTCTGTTCGTGGCGGCAAGAGAATTTGGCGAAAGGGCAGTTACAAATTTAAGAAGGCAATTACAAATTGCCTTACACATCTCCAAAGCATGGAGACCTTTGGAGGGGGGCTACTGAAGTTTTCTGCCCAAGCTTTCATATATATATATGCACAATAGGTTCAGGCAAGTTACGCGAAGGAAGTTCGTTTAGTTTCATGTAATTCATCTATTTTCTTAAAATATTTGGGAGTTCAAAGAAATGCTGAAAGAGCAAAATTTTAAAGGGGTTTTCTGCGGAATTTCATAGAGAATCAGGAAAATTTATCAGAAAAGCAGAAGGTAATATCATAGTGTTTATTTTTGAATTTCTAACATTTATAAAGTTTCCCTAAGTTCAAAGTGGGAATTTTCAAAGTGTGTGGTTTATATCGAATTGAAGAATAAATTAGAAAATTTATATAAATATGATGTCAGGTGTTGACGATCTACAACCAGCGGAATTTCTATGAGAAACAGGAAAGATAAGGAGGTGATCCACGGGTAGCTTTAAGAGCTACGTGGTGAGTTGGATTTACTTTAAGTAGTCCAAATAAAAATCACATATCTGGAAATAATATCAAAATAAATTATTAGCTTATGATTGGGTGATAGATAAAGATTTGATTGATAATTATGATACGAATTTTGGACATATAAAAAATTATTAGGATAGAAATAATATTTTTGGGAATAATAAGTTGATTTAATAATAAAAGCAATAAGTGAAAGTCTTGATGAGTTATGTTGATGTTTTAATACGAATTATGAGGAGATGAATTTTAGTGGATATTAGCAAACTTTGGTGGATGATTTGATGTGATTAGGGATAAAATTTAGTAGATTTTGACAAGCTTTAATGGATGATTTGATATGATTTGGGATGAAATTTAGTGGATTTTGACAAGCTTTAATGGATGATTTGATGTGATTCGGGATGAATGGATTTTAGTAGAATTTTTATATAATTTGAGAAAAATCAGGATAGTCAATTTAAATGTTTTGATTTCATGTGATTTTTATATTACTGTTTATATACATATTTCACATCATTGTTCATATGCATATGCATTAAATAAAAAGAAAAGAATAGGGAAGGCAGCCAGTCTAATTAAAAAAAACTGTGTCAGCCGGTATATGCTACGAAATAAATCCCGTGGCAGCTGGGAAGAGCTGAAAGACCCGGGAAGGCAGCCAGTCTTATGAGAATGAAAGAACTGGGAAGGCAGTCGGTCTAAATGAGAATGAAAGAACCACGAAAGCAACCGGTCTGAGATAATAACAACCTGTCGACAGGTGGGAAGACGTTCCCATCATAATCATTCATGCATTGCATCTGTTTTAATTATTGCTTGCATTATTGAAATATTGATGTGTGATGTATTAATTGTGAATATAATTATAGATGATTGAGTCTCACAGAAAGAGATAGTTATGATGGTAAGATTACTGAAATGCTGAGGAGTGGTGTACTATTGTGAATTTAATTACAGATGATTGAGTCTCATAGAAAGAGACAGTTATGACGATAAGATGATTCAAATGCTGAGGTGTGGTGTGTTATTGTTATGGTGATAAGAACTATCTAAATGGTAGACTTATGTTGTGAACCTCATTGCGAGGAAATTGTGAAATAATTGATGGTATTGAGGTGAACCAATAAATAAGAGGAAGAGAATGATAGAGAATGGATGTTATGACATGGGTAATGATAGCAGAGTGCTAGTATCAAGTGTAGGAGATATAAATTGATTTAAATATTAAAAGACTGATTATACAAATGAGTACTTTTAGTAAATTTAATTCACTGAGATTGTGAAGCTCACTCCTCATTGTACAATGATTTTCATGTAGCAAGCCTGGCAAATAGTTTGGTGAGTTGAAGTTCAGAAGAAATCAGTTTCTGTAAGCCATGTACATGTCATCATCCTCAGACTAAAGAGATAGATAAAATGAAAATTTTATTTGTAAATATTCATGCATTTTACGTTGCATAGAATGTTTAAAGATCGGATTGATGTAATAATTCTTTTGGTGTTATTTATTTTTATTGTTATATATTTGTGTCATTCTTGGATTCTCAAAATGTGATGACACCGTTTCGGGGGTGTCCAACCCAGGATGGGTCGTTACAATTTTGGTATCAGAGCATCAAGTTTATCAGATTTTGTAGGCTGCATAAAAAGTAAGAAAGTGGAAGATTAAAATAAATTATAATGAACAGTGTGAGGATGACACGTGGACGTACTAGAGCTAAAGTTAGAGCTGTTGATTGGAGAGGGGGTGGTAGGCCTCAATATTTTTGACAAGTCGAGATTGAGTCTGAATCTGTGGTGGAGTCTGAATCTGTGGTTCCTAGAAAGGAACGTGTTGAAAATATAATTGATATTTGTAAAGGTGTGAGGGAATCTGAAGTTGAAAGAGAGTAGCTAAGATAAACTCTTACACATGCTCATGAGAAAATGAATGTAACAGATGATAGAGTTGATAGCCTATAGCATAGACTTGATGATCAGACTAGGGCATTGTTTGAGGTTGTTAATCTAATAATGATGAATGTTTAAAAAAGGGGAAAAGTGAGTTCATGCATAAGAATGTCGAGAGATTTTTAAGTTGAATGCAGTGTTGTTTAAAAGATTTATAAATTCTTTTAAGCCTAAGTTTTGGGAGAAACATGTAGAGAGATTATTTGATACTTTACCAGCGACTGATGGGCAAATGATCACTTTTGATTCATTCGAGTTAGAAGGAGAAGTTTTAGAATGAAAAAAGGATATTCTTCCCAGGGTAAGTATAGATGTTGTTAGACTCTTAACCTGGAATAGGTTTAAGGAGGTTTTCCTTGATAGATACTTTCCTTAGACCTTTAGAGCCCAACAAGATAGACATTTTTTTTTATTTGGGGTAAGTGTGTTGACTGTGGCTCAATATAATAGGAGATTTTTGGCTTTGTCAAGGTTTGAACCGAAAATGGTATACCCAAAGGAGAAGAAGTGTAAGAAGTTCATAGATGAATTATGTTTTCAGGTTCGATCAATACTATCGTACACGAGGCATATGAATTTTGTCAGATTGGTGGATATACCATTTCAGATTGAGAGATATGTGATGGAGTTTCAGAAAAAAAAATACAAATATATATATATATATATATAAATAAAATAATAATAAATAAAATAATAAAAATGGTTAAAGAGGCTTAAACATAAGAGTTATAGAGGTAGTGGTAGTATGAGTGTACAGGGTGAGAGACCACCCTAAATGAGGCATTCCTTGTCACAGGGAACTGAAGTACAGAGTCAGAGGAAAGCAGGACCTATTATTTCTGTAGCTCAGAATACTATTGGTGGGACCCTTACATTTGGGAGACAGGTTATGGGAACTGGAAGTCATGACAGAGGAAGTAAATATACTACCAAGAGGAAGTGAAAATCTGATGTATGATTGAGAGACAGAAGTTTGTCATAGATATATTTTATCCTTGAATTGTTTTAAGAAAAAGTGGATATATCAATGTTGATTAATTTTGGTACAACCCATTCTTTTGCATCCAGTATTTATATGAAGTCTATTGAAGTATGTATTAGTCCTTGGGTGAAAAATATTTCTGTTGAAGTTCCCAGTAGAAATAGAGTGATAATCATAAATACTTACAAAGGTTGTCTGATTCGTCTCGGTGATAGAAAAAAAAGATGAAGCAGATTTATTATCTCTGAATATATATAATTTCATTTAGTGTTGAGGATGAATTAATTGTCGACGTATTACACTTGGGTTGATTATCCCAGAAATAAGATAGTGTTCAAAATATGGACATAAGAAGTTTAACTTTCAGAGAGAACATAAAATATTCTCGAATTATCTTATTTTTCTCTGATCACTAGGAGATGGTTGAAGAAGGATTGTGAGAAGTAATTGGCATACATAATGGATTCTAGAAAGGAAAATAGGAAGTTAGGATAAATCTTAGTGGTGAAAGATTATTCTAATATAATTTCTTGATTGCCTCCAAGTAAAGAGATTAATTTTTCTATTGATGTGATACCAGGATCATCACATATATTTAATAGCACCCTACAGAATGAAATCAACTGAATTGAGAGAGTTAAACATACCATTTTAAGAATTTGTGGATAAAGAATTTATCTGACCTAATGCATTTGGGGAGTCAGGTGTTGTTAGTGAAGAAGGAAGATGGAACGATAAGAGTGTGTATAGACTACAGATAGTTGAATAAGAACAAATATATTTTCCCAGGGTAAATAAAAGGTTTGAGCAGTGTAAAGAGTGAAAGTGTTTTCTAAGATAAACCTGAGATCAAGTTATCACCAACTGAAGATAGAGAATGGAGACATGCCTAAGATTGTTTTTATGACACGTTATAGTCATAAGTTTCTTGTGATGACATTTGGATTGAATAGTGTTCTAGAAACATTCATGGACTGGATAAATAAAATGTTTGAACCATTTCTTGATAATCTTGTGGTTGTGTTCATCGATAATATTTTGGTGTATTTTAAGACTAAAGAATAGCAAGTAAAACATTTAGAAATTGTATTGGAGATTTTGAGGAGAAAGAGATTGTATGATATAAGTTCTCTAAGTGTGAATGTTGGTTGAATGACATAACTTTCTTGGAACCTGTAATATCTGAAAATGGCATAATAGTTGATCCACAAAAGGTAGAGATAATACTATTCACGAGCATATAAATATCGATAATTAATAGAGAAAATTAATTAAAGTAGATAGGTTAGAACTATTCACGAGCATCAGCGGCATCATGCATGCATTTATATATGCTAGAGCTATGTCTACATGTTATGTGGGTTTCATTTCATTTAGTTTTCTTCTAGCCATATCATGTGTCTCTATAATTTCCGTCCAAAATGTACATAATTTGGTTTAGTATTAAAACTTTTAAATAGTGTTTATTTTTTTTTTAATTAAGAAATATCGATCTATCTTAAGGTTTCTCTTTAATTTCTTTTACAGGATTCTCCGGAGACATTACATAATCAAGACAGGATCAATGATAAAGAATTTTCGAACCTTGATGTTCTTTGACAGTCTTAAGACTTTTATGAGAATACTATTATAAAAATTGTATTTTGTATATTTTTAATGAATTTATATAATTTAGTGGATCACATTATTTAGTTTATTGATCGTATGATATGTGCTTTGAACAGGAAGTAGAATTAATTAATTTACATGTTTATAGGTGATTTAAAAAACTTTTTAAAAAAATAAAATTAATTATTAGCATATATGACGGAAAATCCATCGCTAATACTCAACATATTCGTCGCTAAAAGTAATGAATAATTTCATCAACAAATTCTCTAGGTAAACTTTATCAAAATTGGGTTGCCCAAAGAAAAAATCATATTCTAATAGACGTAGTGAGAAGTATGATGAAAAACTTAAATCTTTCCATATATTTTGTAGAATGAAACCCTAAAAACTACAATATCTTAAACAGGGTTCCATTTAAAGTTGTTCCTCAAACTCCTTTCGAGTTATGGAAAAGGTGAAAACCAAGATAGATCTTCTCCCTTATTAAGAAAAAAATCTTACTTTTAATTGATGATAATTATTTTAAGACATCCAAAAATGAAAATGAAAACCATTAATCATAAAATAAAAAAGAGTATAACTTTTTGGGTAAGTTTATTATCTCAACAAAGTGGCTGTAACCGCATTCTCTTAATGAAAAGAAAATTTTATAGACTAAATTGCCCTCTACAATTAATACCATCTTTCACCAAGTCAAAAGAGTCATTGACCAACACTACCTTTAGATTCTTTCTATCCTTCTGTCTTTTTAGCAGGTTGGAGGTTGGGGCTTGGGGGCAAGAGAAATACCTCTATCAATGCAGTAATCAATGCTCTACTGCGCTGGTGGGCTCTATACTTCTGTTGAGTCTTCATCTCTTGAATTTATTTTCAACAAAACCAATCAAAATATAGCCCCCAAAAAAAAAATATGAAGAAGATGGGTGGTGGGATAAGGCAGCCAAAAGTTTGTGGCCATTTCATATATATATATATATATATATATATAGAAAGCGATGGATGAAGAGTTAAGATGTAAGCATCGAGATATTGAGGCGTAAGCCTTTCATATACGTTAGAGTGTTTCAAAATTTTAATAAAATAATATTAATTAATTCATTAGAAAAATAAAAATTATTAATTTAAATTTTAACATACTTTAATATTTTTACTAACTTTTTAGATTATAATTATATTTTTATAAATATTAATATATATATATTTATATATAACTTATATTTTTATATTGTTGTAACTTGTAAGTGATTAATTAAATAGTTTGTGATTATTACTAAATTAAATAGCATGTAATATATATTTAACTAAATAAGTCTTTCTACTAAATAAGTCATGGTAGCCTTTGAAATGCATTTTTCTGATTTTTAAGGTTTTAAAAAAAAACTCACAGGGTGTGGACTCGGGACGTGTTCTTTTACATCCCGAGTGTATGCTTCAAACAAAAAAATATGTACGCTTCGAGAAAAAAAAGGCCTAAATACAAGCAACTCAAAACATTTTTGCCTCGTCTCGGGAGAGCCCCACGAATGCCTTTAAATACACTGGTTGAATGTACAGTATCCAATAGGAAATTGAGCTAAGAGTAATACAAAAAATACACCAATAGAAGTAAATTAGTCAAATGACTAATAAGTGCAAAGACTAAGTGCAGTTTAGGTAATTCAATTGTTGGTTTTTGGCCATGGAAATAGCTCCATTGTCGAGCAAAATTTTAGTTAATTGATGGTTAACTGTAAAATTTTGAGATTGTGGTTTTTTCAAAATTTTAAGGGAAATGTAGAGACAAATTGTCAACGTCTTAATCATCAAATCTCATCTTAAAGTTAAGGTTGTGTCACATCACACAAAATCTCTTTGAAAATATTATTTCCTTACTGCTTATTGTTTATACCTTAATTACTTTCTTTTTTTTAGAACCTTATGCCTTAATTACTATGTAGTGTAAACACCATTTTTATCAAGTATAAAAATTAATTTTACAAAGTAACACATCAAAGTCTATATATTTCCATTTACTTGACCAAAGTAAAATGTAACACATGTTTTTTAAAGCTCAATTATTATTATTATTTTTTTGGTTAAAGGTTGACATTTAAATTAATTTGATTTAACTTGTTCTTTAAAACAATTTTCAAACATTTAGCAATTTTAGTCACATTCAAATACAATAAATTTTTCCTAAACTAGAATTCAACAATGAAAACCTAAACTCTTTTAGGAAATGACTTTCAAATTTTGATTTTTAAAAATAATTGGAACGTAAAACTTTAATTTTTTTAATTTTTTTTTTAAAGAGAATTAGGAAGTTTCTAGTTAATCCGAATCTAACAAACCCTAAAATTTGGAAAATACATCTAAAAATATTAAAAATTAAAACAATGGCAATAGATTTTTTTTTTTTTTTGAAAAAGTAATAATTTTATGAATCTCTTCCTTATTAGAATCCAAAATATAAAGAGAGAAGAGAAAGAAAGTGAAGGAATTTATTATTGAAAAGAATGAAAATTGGATTGGTTGAAGCTATATAAAAAGAGCAATTTCGTTTACTTTAAGTGACATTGTTGATGTGACATACTAATGACAGTTGGATTTAATAGACTGCGTGAGATATAAGTAAATTGTCTCTATGTTTCCCACATAAAATTGAGAGAGTCGGAATCCAAAATTTTGGCAAGTGAAAAAAAAAAAAAGTTCAAGTTACGGTTATGCTTTTACATTTCGTTTGAACCAAATAAAAATTAAATTCATTTTATTTTAAATGAATTTAGAAACAATTCATTAAGATATGAATTTTTATGTTTCATTTTTTATTTTTTATTATATTATTCATTTGCATTTTTATGCTTAAAATATTTTTTAAATGAATGAAAAATTAAAAAAAAAAATGAGGGAGGGAGAAGAGAGGGGATAAAATGAATAAATGAGACAATTACTGATCTTAATTTTCGCACCACCATCACATGTATCACAAGGTGTCAAACTTCTCTAATTTTTTCGAACCAGAACACGAAGGTGACAACTGGAGATGGGTCCTTTTAACATAAATTAAGATCAACTCCTCTGTTATAAAAAAAAAATTACGAATTAAAACCTGCAATACACATAAATTTTGTTTGTAAAGTGGTTCCCACCAAATCCAAAAATTTAAGGAGTCCAAATACATGTGCAAAAATAATGTATTGCAGACTTTACTTCATTATTTTTACTGTAGAAGAGTTGATCTCACGAAAATGATCATACTATCAATCTAACTCACCATAGAATATTTCTATTTCCACCATACATCATACAGAGTACATAATTTATTTATTTTGGTGGGAAAATTTTTTATCTAGCTTGGGTCCATAAAAGATAAATGGTATAATTCCATCTCACATTTGGTTTATGCTTGATTTCATTAGGTGTTTAAAAGTTGCTTGTTATTTGCAGAAAGTTTTAAAACCCAATTCACCCCTCTCTTAGGTTGCATTTTGGTTTACAATTGGTATCAGAGTATAGTTCTCACAGTAAGGCTTAAAATCCTTGAGTAGATCCTATGACAACTAATAACTATAATAAAGGTCATTCTTACACTAGGTCTCATTTGTTTAATGGAACAAATTATAACTATTGGAAAAATAGAATGAAAATATTTGTTGAAGATCAATATTATAATTTGTGGAGAATCATTGAAGAAAGACCTAGGTTTCCTGTAAATAATGTCCTAGGTTGTGAAGTAGAAGCTACAACTCCTAAATTAAAATAATAATTTAATGATGAGGATTATAGAATGATGTACTTAAATAGTAGAGCTACTAGTGTTCTTCATTGTGCTTTAGACATTAATGAATACAATAAAAATTTTGCATGTGTTTTGGCTAATAAAATATGGGATAAACTTCAAGTTACATATGAAGGCACTAGTGAAGTAAAGAAATCAAAATTCTATACGTTAGTTCTTGAATATGAAGCTTTTAAAATGTCTCTTACTGAAACCATTTCTAAAATGTACTATTGATTCACTAATGTTATTAGTGGTTTAAAGTTTCTTGGTAGGAGTTATGATGATTGAGAATTGGTAAGAAATATGTTTAGATCTTTGCCACCAAATTGGGAATCAAAGAGAACGGTAATTGTAGAAGCCAAAGACCTTGAAAACCTTGATGTCGAAACACTTCTTGGATCATTATTAACTCAGGAGATGGATGTAATAAATTGCGTTGTTGTTCATGATGAGTCAAAGAAGAAAAATGTCATTGCTCTCCAAGCCACCTCAAGCAATCAAGTGGAAGAAGAATTAAACGAGAGTAGTGAAGAAGATAGAGAAATGACTCTCATCACAAAGAGGTTTTAAAGATTCTTGAAGAAGAGCAAGAAGCCTTACACGAAGGATAACTCTACCAAAAAGGATCCTATCATGTGTTTTAATTGTAAGAAACATTAGTACATTAAGGTGGATTGTCCTACAACAAAGAAATTGCAACCACTTGGAGTGATAATGATGAGGACATCCTGTAAAGTGAAGTTCACTACCAAGAGATTGTCAATCTTTACTTGATAGCAATTGATGATGAAAACGAGGTAACCAATTATTTCCTTAGCAATGATATTGATAATGAAAATCGCAATGAAGAATTGCTTGATGTTATAAATGAAATGCATGAGAAATTAAAAAAATTTGATACTAAGATAAGAGGTGTCTAACTCACATAAAGTCTTTGCTAAGAGATTCAATTTTAAGTAGTCTATAGATGGTTTGGGACATTTCTTTACTTTAGCCACCGCACACGATACTCTTTGAAGTACTGTGGCTTTCTAAATTCACATGTCAATAATTACGAAATTTGCGGTACGTACGAAAAAATTTTTGATGGACGGAGACGCATTAATTATTTGCTGTGGTAGCTGAACCAGTTCGTTTCACCAATTGTTTGTCATTTTAATGTTAAGAAACTTAATATCAAGAAACAAATACAAGGAAATTAATTAAAGTAGATGGGTTAGAATTATTCACGAGCATCAGTGGCATCATGCATGCATTTATATATGCTAGAGCTGTGTCTACATGTTATGTGGGTTTCGTTTCATTTAGTTTCTTCTAGCCATATGCCTCTTTAATTGCTCAAAATGTACACAATTTAGTTTAATATTAAAACTTTTAAATAGTGTTTATTCAATTTTTAATTAATAAATATCGATCAATCTTAAGGTTTCTCTTTAATTTTTTCTATAGGATTCTCCAGATACATTACATAATCAAGATGGGATCAATGATAAAGAGTTTTCGAACTTTGATGTTTTTTTTTTACAGTCTTAAGACTTTTATGAGAATACTATTATAAAAATTGTATTTTGTATATTTTTAATGAATTTATATAATTTAGCAGATCACACGATTTAGTTTATTGATTGTATGATATGTGCTTTGAACAAGATGTAGAATTAATTAATTTACATGTTTACAGGTGATTTAAAAAATATTTTTTTTAAAAAAAGAAATAAAAAATTTATTAGTATATGCGACAGAAAATCTGTCGCTAATACTTAACATATTCGTCGCTAAAAATAATGAATAATTTCATCAATAAATTCTCCAAGTGAACCTTATCAAAATTGGGTTACCCAAAGAAAAAATCATATTCTAATAGACATGGTGGGAAGTATGATGAGAAACTCAAATCTTCCCATACGTTTTGTGGAATGAAGCCCTAAAAACTATAGTATCTTAAACATGGTTCTATCTAAAGTTGTTCCTCAAACTCCTTTCGAGTTGTGGAAAAGGTGGAAACCAAGTTTAAGAAATTTTATTAATTATATTTAGACCATTCATGATGGGTGTTAAAACACTTTATCAACTCAAAGATTAAAAATGTTAATTACATGTAAACCATTTAAATAATTAGAACAGTAACAAAAGGTAACTTAAGAAAATATTTTCCTACGTGCATTATTAGATGAAAGCTACATCAACACTAAGGATGATGTGGCATTCATCCAATAGTGCATTTGGGAAAAAAATTTCAAGTTATTAGAGAAAATCTTCTCCCTTATTGAAATATTGAAAAAAAAATGTCTTGCTTTTAATTGATGACAATTATTTTTAGACATTTCAAACTAAAAATAAAAATCATTAATCATAAAATAAAAATAGTATCACTTTTTGAGTTGTAACTGCATCCTCTTAATTAAAAGAAAATTTTATGGACTAAATGGTGCTCTACAATTATTACCATCTTTCACCAAGTCAATAGAGATCATTGACCATCACTACCTTTAGATTCTCTCTATCCTTCTGTCTTTTTAGCAGGTTGGGGGTTGGGGGCAAGTGAAATACCTCTATCAATGCAGTAATCAATGCTCTACTGCGCTGGTAGCTCTATACTTTTGTTGAGTCTTCATCTCTTGAATTTATTTTCAACAAAACAAATCAAAATATAACCCAAAAAAAAATGAAGAAGATGGATGGTGGGAGAAAGAGTCGAGATGTTAGAATCGAGATATTGGGGTATAACCTTTTTGAATATGTTAAAATTTTAAAATTTTAATAAAATAATATTAATTAATTTATTAAAAAATAAAAATAATTAATTTAAATAATAAAAAAAAAAGTAATTAAGGTATAAGCAATAAGCAGTAAGGAAATAAATAATATTATTTCCTTAATTAGTACTATGTAGTGTAAACACCATTTTTATCAAGTATAAAAATTAATTTTACAAAGTAACACATCAAAGTCTATATATCTCCATTTATCTGACCAAAGTAAAATGTAACACATGTTTTTGAAAGCTCAAATTTTTTTGTTAAAGGGTGAAATTTAATTTAACTTATTCTTTAAAACAATTTTCAAACATTTAGCAGTTTTAGTCACATTCAAATACAATAATTTTTCCCTAAACTAAAATTCAAGGATGAAAACCTAAACTCTTTTAGGAAATGACTTTCAAAATTTGATTTTTAAAAACAATTGGAACATAAAGCCTTAATTTTTTTTATTTTTTTAAAGATAATTAGGAAGTTTCTTGTTAATCCGAATCTAACAAACCCTAAAATTTGGAAAATACATCTAAAAAATATTAAAAATTAAAACAATGGCAATAAATTTTTTTTTTTGAAAAAGTAATAATTTTATGCATCTCTTCCTTGTTAGAATTCAAAATATAGAGAGAGAGAGAAGAAAAAAAGTGAAAAAATTTATTATTGAAAAGAATAAAAATTGGATTGGTTGAAGCTACATAAAAAGAGTAGTTTCATTTACTTTAAGTGACATTGTTGATGTGACATACTAATGACAATTTGATTTAATAGAATGGGTGAGATATAAGCAAATTGTCTTTATGTTTCCCACATAAAATTGAGAGAGTTTAAATCCAAAATTTTGATAAGTGAAAAAAAAAGTTCAAATTATGGTTATGCTTTTACATTTCGTTTGAACCAAAAAAAAAATTGAATTCGTTTTATTTTCAAATGAATTTAGAAACAATTCATTAAGATATGAATTTTTATGTTTGATTTTTTTATTATATAATTCATTTGCATTTTTATGCTTAAAATGTTTTAAATGAATGCAAAAATTTTTTTAAAAAAAATGAGGGAGGGAGAGGAGAAGGGATGAAATGAATATATGCGACAATTACAACTCTTAATTGTCGCACCACCATCACGGGTATCACAAGGTGTCAAACTTCTCTAATTTTTTCGAACCAGAAGACGAAGGTGACAACTAGAGATGGGTCCTACTAACAAAAATGGCGATCAACTCCTCTGTTATAAAAAAAAAATTATGAATTAAAGCTTGCAATACATATAAATTTTGATTATAAAGTGATTCCCACCAAATCTCAAAATTTAAGGAGTCCAAATACATGTGCAAATATAATATATTGCAGATTTTACTTCATTATTTTTGCTGCAGAGGAGTTGATCTCATGAAATGATTATACTATCAATCTAACCCACCATTGGATATTTCTATTTCCACCATACATCATATGGAGTACATAATTTATTTATTTCAATGGGAAATTTTTTTGTCTAGATTGGGTCCGTAAAAGATAAATAGAACAATGGTCCATCTCACATTTGGTTTATGCTTGATTTCATTAAGTGTTTAAAAGTTGCTTGTTATTTGCAAAAAAATTTAAAATCTAATTCATCCCCCCCCCCCCTCTTGGGTTGCACTTTGGTTTACAATTGGTATCAGAGCATAGTTCTCATAGTAAGGCTTAAAATCCTTGAGTAGATTCTGTGACAACTAATAAGTATAATGAAGGTCATTCTTACACTAAGTCTCCTTTGTTTAATGGAACAAATTAAAACTATTGAAAAAATAGAATTAAAATCTTTGTTGAAGATCAAGATTATAATTTGTGGAGAATCATTTAAGAAAAACCTAGGTTTCCTATAAATAATGTCCTAGGTTGTGAAGTAGAAGCTACAACTCCTAAATTAAAATAATAATTTAATAATAAGGATTATAGAATGATGTCTTTAAATAGTAGAGCTACTAGTATTCTTCATTGTGCTTTAGACATTAATAAATACAATAAAAATTTTGCATGTGTTTTGGCTAATAAAATATGGGATAAACTTCAAGTTACATATGAAAGCACTAGTGAAGTAAAGAAATAAAAAATCTATATGTTGATTTCTGAATATGAAGCTTTTAAAATGTCTCTTACTGAAACCATTTCTGAAATGTACTATTGATTCACTAATATTATTAATGGTTTAAAGCTTCTTGGTAGGACTTATGATGATTGTGAATTGGTAAGAAATATTTTTAGATCTTTGCCACCTAATTAGGAATCAAAGAGGACAGTCATTGTAGAAGACAAAGACCTTGAAAAACTTGATGTCGATACACTTCTTGGATCATTATTACTTCACGAGATGGATGTAATAAATTGCGTTGTTGTTCATGATGAGTCAAAGAAGAAAAGGGTCATTGCTCTCAAAGCCACCTCAAGAAATCAAGTGGAAGAAGAATTAAATGAAAATAGTGAAGAAGATGGAGAAATGGCTCTCATCACAAAGAGGTTTCAAAGATTCTTGAAGAAGAGCAAGAAGCCTTATACGAAGGAAAGGATCCCATCATGTGTTTTAGTTGCAAGAAACATGGATACATCAAGGTGGATTTTCCTACAAGAAAGAAACCTTACAAGAACTTTAAGAAGAAAGCATTAGTTGCAACCACTTAAAGGATGATGATGACGACATCTTGGAAAGTGAAGTTCGCTACTAAGAGATTGTTAGTCTTTGCTTGATGGCAATTGATGATGAAAATGAGGTAACCAATTCTTTTCTTAGCAATTATATTGATAATGAAAATAGAAATGAATAATTGATTGATGCTATAAATGAAATGCATGAGAAATTAAAAAAATTTGATGCTAAGAATATTACTCTCAAGAAGGAAGTTTCATCACTCTCTAAAGAGATGAAAGTTCTAAAAGAACAAAAAGAAAAACTTTTTTTAGAACTTAACAACTCATCACAAGAATCCTTGATGAATGAATATATTGATTTGAATAACACAATATCTAGACTTGTAAGTGGAAAAGAAATGCTTGATAAAGTGTTAGCTCGTCAAAGAATGAGTAAGGAAAAATCTGGTTTGGGTTATTTTCTATTTGGTAAGTAAAAATCAAATGAAACTATCTTTGTGAAAGAAACATGTGTTGATGAACCCTCTACTTCTAAGGCTCCTAGTAATGTTGATAATGTTCCTTTGAAAAATGCTAAGAAGCCTAAGAATTCAAATGTCAACTCCTATAGTAGAAATTCACATGCTAATACTAGGAATAGATAATTGATAAGTGCTTGAATATTCATATTTAAGCCCCTTAATTTATAGTTGTTAGGCTCTTTGTTTATGTATTTCAGTATATTCTACTTCATTTTTGTGTTTTCAGTGTTTTTTTTATAGGTTATTGAAGAAAATATTGCATTTCAGATATCCAATGAATAAAACTTAAGATCTGGAACCAAATAGGTGCAATCGAACGCACAAGCACCTAGCACCCATGCCAGGATCGAGCACAGCTTGCCCTCGCATGCAAGAAGAAGGCTCAAGTGCAGATGTGCTCGAATGCAATAGTGTGCGATCGAGCGCACACATACAGTAAACCGACAGAACCTGCTTTGGAAATAATGGTTCGGGTCATATATTGGAAATTAGGGTTTCGAGGTGTCCTTAGAACCCTATAAATAGACTTGTAAAACACAGAAACCGCATCTTTACCTTCAGTTTTAGTTTTAGGTCGGGAGGCTAAAGGCCAGAGGGAATTCTATGAAGAATTGACGACTCTTCAATAGAGCTCTCTTAGGTTTCTTCTTTCCTTTATTTTTATTATGTGTAACTAACTTACTAATAGGGCTCTATTAAAGCCCTAATTATGTTTTTCCCTATATATATATATATATATATATATATATATATATATATATATTCATTGATTGTCTTTGCAAATAGCTATGTTATGATGCTTTAATTAATTAATGCCTGTTTTATTGAATTCCTAATATGTGTGTGTTTGATCAACGTATGCATGTGGTATGGATTAGTTAGTTAGATCAATTTGGATGACTGAGTCCTGGGTTTGACGATAATAACAAAAGAAATCCACGCCGGATTCTTAGGTTAATCAACATGAGAAACCAGGAGTATACACCATACCCTAGGTCTCGTGTAGCTGTTGATTTCCACAGACCTTATGCTCTCTTAAGGAATAACTCAGTATACACCATGATGAATCCCTTAAGAAAGAAAAGAGTTAGAGTAGATACCATGCCCTTAGGTTAACAACCATTAGGTATTCATGGTAGGGCTAGAGCATTGACACATTACTTATTGGGAAAGCATGATTAGTGGTGGATATCAAAGCCCTATGTTCTTATCATTATCAATCTAAACTTAATATTTATTTCTATCAATTTTTACATTGTGAAACTGATTCTAAAAGAAATTCACCAATTCCTATGGAGATGATCTCGTACTTGCACACTATGCTACTGTTGACCTTGTGCACTTGCAAGTAAAACAAGTTCGATTATTTGCTTATTTATTTAGGTAGATAAATGCACAACAAGTTTTTGGCGCCGTTGTCGGGGATCTGGCTAAATTTTTTTTTGGAATTATTTTCGTTAGTTTTATTTTATTTTATTTCTTTACTCTTTTTTGTTTATATTTTCTTTATCAAAAACCTAATTTTTCTTCTTTTCATTTTCTGTTTTCTTTTATTTCAGGTCTGCAGCAGTGATGTTTCTGGCCTTACGATCGAGCGCAAGCTCAAGTGAGATCGATCGCACTGTTGCGATCGAGCGTAGTACCTTGTGTCGTCGAGCGCAAATAGTCCAGAGATTACCCGAGAAGTAGTACTGAAGCTGCTGCACCAAAGTCTTCCAGCTAATTCATGCAAGGGCTTCGATCTAGGAACCCTACCATCGTTCCACTTGACATAGAGATTGAGTGGACCGTTCGACAGAGGCCTAGAAACAACTTTGAGGAGAACGAAGAAGAATTCGAGAGAGAAGCACCAATAGAACAGCTAGAAAACCAACAACCACCATAGCGAAGACCTATGAAGCAATCCTTCATCCCACAGAACCTCAACCAGCCATCATGCATTGCTTATCAACCAAAGGCGGAAGACAATTATTACATATCTCTGAAGATACTCAGTGCCTTGACTCATTTTAGGGGTACATTTGCTGAGGATCCACACTTGCACCTTCGGGAATTCTTTGACCTCTGCAAGTTCCAGCACATCCAAGGCCTAAATTAAGAGGGAATCAGGTTAATTCTTTTCCTTTTTTCATTAAAAGATAAAGCTAAGTTGTGGTATAATTCATTGCCTGCAGATTCTATCCATACATGGGAAGAACTATCCAGTAAGTTCCTAAAGAAATTTTTCCCAGCACAAAAGACACGACAGATGAGGAAAGAGATTCAATCTTTCCAACAGAAAGATGGAGACCTTTTCTTTGAAGCATGGGGACACTTTAATGAGCTACTTCTCAAATGTCTACATCATAACCTACCTCAAGATGAGCTGGTACTAGCCTTTTATGAAGGCATTGAGTGAGCACACCCAACAATTCTCATCTAGAGGGAGACAAGGAGTAAAGAGCAAGGGCATGTATGAAGTTAACTTAATTGGTGGAATTCCAATTCAAATGGCTGCTATGGAAAGGAAGCTAGATATGTTTGTAAAAGCCATGACTACTCATAACGCCTCACCAAGTTCACAAGCCACACAACGCTAGGTATGTGCTTTATGTTCTCAATTTGATCACACTTCTGAGACTTACCATTTATATTCATCTACAGATCCCAAGCAAGCGAACTATGTGGGACCAAACAGTGCATATGCAGATACCTACAATCCTGGATGGGGAAACCACCCTAACCTTTCATGGAGCAACAATCAAAATGCCTCGAACCTTCAAGGGCAATAAAGGAACTTCCACCAAGCAGTCCAACCAATTTAAGAGTCAAAGAAGAGTGACCTAGAGAGTATGGTAAGGTAGTTGATGACCTCACAAGAACAATTCATAGCAGAAACAAGACAATTCCGAATTGAACAAAGGAAAACCACTGCAAAGCATAAGCAAGTCATTCAAAGACTCGAGGTACAAATGGAGCAATTGGCTAAGGAGCTAAGTGAAAGAAAGCATGGTGAACTTCTCGCCCAAGCACTACCTAATCCAATAGGACATCAGCAACTAAATGTCGTGCCAACTCTCATAAATGATAAGATTATAGGATCTGATGAGCCTACACAAGCATCTCCAATTATAACATCCACATCAAAGGTAAGTGAAATGGAGAAGTGGAATGCACCACCCTTCCCTCAAAGGTTAGTAAAGCCAACAAAAGAAATTAAAATGCATGATATCTTTGAAACTTTGAGAAAAGTAGAAATTAATATTTCTTTATTAGATGCAATTAAACAAATTCCTGCATATACTAAATTTTTAAAAGATGGTTGCACTAATAAAAAGAAGTTTCAGAAGCATGAAACAGTGGCTTTAACCAAAGAGGTGAGTGTAGTATTGTTAAGGAAACTACCACCCAAGCTAAAAGATCCGGGTAGTTTCACCATTCCTTGCAGGATAGGTAACCAGATTTTTTAGCATACACTATTGCATCTACAGGTTGGTGTCAACTTGCTGCCATACACTATATTCAAGACACTAGGTTTAGAGGAGCTTCAACCAACCTCCATCACCTTGTAACTGGCAGACAGAAGCATCAAAAGACCAAGAGGTATTCTTGAGGATATCTTGGTAAAGGTAGCTCCATTTATTTTACCTGCTGATTTTATTGTATTAGATACGGAAGAATCTTCTATGCCATTACCCCTGCCCATCATCTTAGGAAGACCCTTTATGAGAACTGCTGATACAAAAATTTGCATGAAAAAATGGTATTATAAGTATGAAGGTAAATGGTGATAAGGTTGAATTTAAAATGTTTGATACATTAAAATTATCCTAAGATAATATGGAATATTCTAATGCATGTATGATGCAAGGTGTTATTGAGCAAGCTTTTCAAGTCCATCTCATTGCTCCATTGGAAGCCACCCTCACCCATGGGTTAACAAGATCGGATGTTGAGCCTGCAGATGAAGATGTTACTGATGACATCTTTAAGGCTGCGCACCGCCTAGAGGCATCTCCAAAGCATCTAAGCAACAAATTTGGCATTGAAGCAGTTGCTCATCCATTCAACTTATGCTTTTCTGGGAGGGAATAAGAGCGTCTAGCTGAAAACGTTAAACTTAGCGCTCATGGAAGGCACACCACAGCTTATCATTTTATTTTTTTTAATTGATTTTTCATATTTATTGTTATTTATTTACTTTTAGTACTTCTTGTTTTCCCGTATTACGTTAGTTTTTCTTTTTTTGGGACAATGTATGCATCCGTTCAAGTTTTGGGGTGTGCTATGAGCCATGCTGGCCTAGCTAGTTCTCCATCTCCCAGGTCAGATCTTTCCATGTTATTCACACATTGGGGACAATGTGTAATTTAAGTTTAGGGGTATGGGAGACACATTCACATACTTTGTCCTTTTTTTTTTTTAGTATTTTTGAAAAGATAAATGCATGTTCATATTGTTTTGAAAATTTTGGTTGATTTAAAACAAATATTATGATAAAACTTCATCAGTAAGCTTAAAATCTAGAACATATAGTCTAAATTATAAAGTTTTAAAAGTCTAAATTACCTACCTCAAGGCATTTAAGAATTCACAAGTTTGATCTAAATTTGACATAAGTACATTAGCATATAACGGTGTGAGGTATGACGTATAATTTTTATGTATATGTTTCCATGACCTAACTGTAATCAGGTAACTTGTTAGAATAACACTTTGGCATAGAAAAATAGAGGAAAATGTTTATTATGCAAAAAGAAAAAATAAAATGCTCCTAATGATCATTAAATAAACTTCCCGCTGAGTAACTAAACCTCTTGCCTCAGTAAGCATTGAGTGTTCGGATTAATGCATATAATGATCATTAAATAAAGTTTCCACTGAGTAACTGGACCTCTTGCCTCAGTAAGCAGTGAGTGTTCACGTCAAAAGGTGGGGATTTTGCTTGGAAGCATTAAAACCAGTTAGTTTTGTAGCCTTTTGGACTCAAGTTAGTAAGTTCTTAGGGATGTCTTTACACCTAATGCCCTAAAACCATCTGGTTAGGGAGTCATTGGCTAAACACTCGCTACATGGGTCAATTAGAAAGCTTAATGGAACTCAATATGGCAAAGAGCTCATGATAAAAGAGAAAAAAAAAATAAAACTATGCCATTATTGTTCATTCTAATAGGGAATTCGATGAATGTTAAGACACCAAAACACTATACATTGAAATTATTCAGAAGCTTCATCTTTTATGTGTTAATCAACCACACACTAAGTCAAACATATGATGCCTTAAACTAGCCTTGTGTAAGTAATTAGAATTTAAAACCCTTATTCATTGTGACGAGGTGTTTATATTTTAAGCCTACTCATGAACAAATATCATGGTTTTATGTGCAACCCAAATTTTAGATAACATGAACGATGAATTTATCTTTGATTTTTTTTTTCAGTTAATTTTTCGTTTTGTATTGCTAAGGGACTAGCAATGTGTAAGTTTGGGGGTGTGATAAGTGCTTAAATATTCATATTTAAGCCCCTTTAATTTATAGTTGTTAGGCTCTTTGTTTATATATTTTAGTATATTCTACTTCATTTTTTGTGTTTTATGTGTTTTTTTTTATAGGTTTTTGAATAAAAAATAGCATTTTGAAGCTCTAAGGAAGAAAATTGAAGATCTGGAACCATATAGGTGCGATCAAGCGCACAAGTACCCAGTGCCCACGCCAGGATCGAGCACAGCTTGCGCTCGCATGCAAGAAGAAGGCTCAAGCGCCAATGTGCTCTAGCACAATAGCGTTCGATCAAGCGCACATGTACAGTAAACCGGCACAACCTGTTTTGGAAATAATGGTTCAGGTCTTATTTTGTAAATTAGGGTTTCGAGGTGTCCTTAGAACCTTATAAATAGACTTGTAAAACACAAAAACAACATCTCTCCCTTTAGTTTTAGTTTTAAGTCGGGAGGCCGAAGGCCAGAGAGGATTCTACGAAGAATTGACGACTCTTCAATGGAGCTCTCTCGGGTTTCTTCTTTCCTTTATTTTTATTATGTGTAACTAACTTATTAATAGGGCTCAATTGAAGCCCTAATTATGCTTTTCCATATATATATATGTATATATATATATATATATCCATTGATTGTCTTTGCAAATAGCCATGTTATGATGCTTTAATTGATTAATGTCTATTTTATTGAATTTCTTATATGTGTGTGTCTGATCAACATATGCATGTGGTATGGATTAGTTAGTTAAATCAATTTGGATGACCGAGTCATGGGTCTGATGATAGTAACAAAAGAAATCCATGCTAGATTCTTGGGTTAATCAACATGAGAAACCGGGAGTATACACCATACCCTAGGTCTTGTGTGGTTGTTGATTTCCACAGACCTTATGCTCTCTTAAAGAACAACTTAGTATACACCATGCTGAATCCTTTATAAAAGAAAAGAGTTAGAATAGATACCATGCCTAACTCATTGCTTAGGGAGATTAATAGCTTAAGGAGTAGATACCATGCCCTCAGGTTGACAACTATTAGGTATTCATGGTAGGGCTAAAGCATTGGCATATTACTTATTGGAAAAGTATGATTAGTGGTGGATATCAAAACCCTATGTTCTTATCATTATCAATCTAGACTTAATATTTATTTCTATCAATTTTTACATTGTGAAATTGATTCTAAAACAAAATTCACCAATCCCTGTGGAGATGATCTCACACTTGCACACTATGCTACTGTTGACCTTATGCACTTGTAAGTAAAACAAGTTCGATTATTTACTTATTTATTTAGGTAGATAAGCGCACAACAATAACCGAGAGACATGTATGCTAATATGTATGCTTATTTTAGAAACGCAAATGCTAAGTATGCTCATTTATGAAATTCACATGTTAGGAATGCATATCCTAGAAGCAACTATTATTCATATCCTAAAAACAACATGTATGCTCATAACTCTAATAATGCAAGAAACATGTATTCTAGGAATACTAGATATTATTATCCAAGAAATGATAGATTTGTATATTCTAAACATCCTATAAATTACAATGATTATCAATCTAGGATCATGTATCATCCACAACACTATGATTATGAAGCACATTATATAACTAAGAAAGTATGAGTTCCTAAAGGATATATATTATGAATGACTAATCTGAAAGGACCCAATAAATTTTGGGTACCTAAAAGCTTCATTGTGTATCCTTGTGTGATGTAGATATGTCTCCACACAAAGGTTAAAGGTGAGTATTTGTACCTTGATAGTGGATGGTCAAAGCACATGACTGATGATCAAAGCATCTTTATAGAGTTGACTCTAAGGGATGGCGGACACGTCACCATTGGAGGTGACACCAAAATGAAGATCATTAGACATGATAAAGTTGGTAAAAAAATTTCAACTCTTTATCATGTTTTACTTGTGCAAGGCCTTAAGCCTAATTTGCTAAGCATTAGGCAATTATGTGAAAAAGGTAATAAAATCATATTTAAATCCTCTCATTGTCCTATAATAGACATCAAGAGTAATAAGATCAAATTTTTTGGCCAAAGACGTGAATATATCTATTTAGTTGATCTCAAAACTTTGCATTCGGAAAATGGAAAATGTTTTTCAGCTTTTAGTGAAAACTCATGGTTATGGCATAGAAGGCTTGGCCATGTGAAAATGGATTTGATCAAAACTCTTTCTAAAAAGGAGTTAGTGGTAAGTCTTCCTAAAATGAAATTTGAAAAAGACAAAGTTTGTGGTGGTTGTCAAATGGGAAAACAAACAAAAGTTTTTTAAATCCAAAAATATGGTTTCAATTTATAGACATTTAGAGCTTTGCATATGGACTTGTTTGGTCCAATAAGTATTATTAGTCTAGGTGGCCATCAATATACTCTTGTTATTGTAGATGACTATTCTAGATATACTTTTGTTATTTTTATTGCTTATAAGGATGAAACTTTTAAAAGTTTTGTAAAATTTTGTAAAAAGGTTCAAAATGAAAAAAATGTATTGTTATGTCAAGCATAAGAAGTGACCACGGAAAAGAATTTGAAAACCAAAGTTTTTCAAAATATTGTGATGATAATGGTATTGATTACAAATTTTCAACTGCTAGAACTCCTCAACAAAATGACGTTGTTGAAAGGAAAAATAGAGTTTTAGAAGAAATTAGTAAAACTTTACTTTGTGAAAATTGTTTGCCAAAATACTTTTGTGCGGAAGCCGTAAACACCACATGTTATGTTTTATATAGAGTTTTAATTAGGCCAATGCTTAAGAAAACTTTATATGAACTATAGAAGTCTAATATCTCTTATTTTCATGCTTTTTGGTTGCAAGTGCTTCATTTTAAATAACAAAAAAGTTAATCTAGGTAAATTTGATTCTAAGACTGATGAAAGAATTTTCTTAGGTTATTCAACCTCTAAAAAAGCATATAGAGTCTTTAATAAAAGAACTCTAGTGGTTAAAGAATTCATTCATTTTACATTTGATAAAACTAATCCTTTTTGTAGAAGAATAGCTTTTCTTGATGATGATGTAGGTTTCGTGCCAAGAATGGATGCAACCACTTCCATTGTCAACCCCAAGGAGAATCAACCTCAAATAACTCAAGGGGAAGATGTACCTAGACTTGATCAACCTTCAATAAGTCAACAAGGAAACGATTTTCCTAAAGACTAGAGGTATGTGAATTATAACCCAATCGATCAAGTGACTGGTGATCCTTAACAAGGGGTAAGAACTCGATCCTTTATAAGAAATGTATGCAATTATGTTGCTTTCTTATCTCAAATAGAGCCTAAAACTTATGATGAACTTGAAAAATGATGAAAATTAGATAAATACTATGCAAGAAGAATTAAATCAATTTGAAAAAAATAAAGTTTGGACTTTAGTTCTTAAACTTAATTATCATTCAGTAATTGGAACTAAATGAGTTTTTAGAAATAGAATTTATTAAAATGGTGTAATAACTAGAAAGAAGACTAGATTTGTAGCTAAAGGATATAATCAAGAAGAAAGGATTGATTTTGATGAAATTTTTGCTTTCGTAGCTATATTAGAAACTATTCGTATGTTGCATGCATTTGCATGTTGTGCCTTTTAAAATTGTTTTATTGAAGAAGAGCTCTATGTTGAACAACCTCTTGGTTTTGAAGATCCTAACTTTTCAAACCATGTTTATAAAATTTGTAAAGTTCTTTATGGGTTAAAGTAAGCTCCTAGAGCATGGTATGAAAGATTAAGTAAGTTTTTACTTGATAATGATTTTTCAAGAGAAAAATAGACACTACCCTTTTTTTAAAAACTTATACTACTCTTATGGTACAAATATATGTTGATGATACTTAGAATTTAAAAATGCTTTCCTTCAAATGGTTTTGTCATCATCAAAAAGGGAGAGATTATTGGCCTCTAACTTGATTTTAATAATGACAAAATAATATTGAATTGATCTAATAATCTTTATCTAAGTGTTTAAGCATTTAAGGTCGTTATACTCAAAGACATGTCCACACCTCTGAAGAAATCTAAAGAACCAGATTAGAAGCTCTTAAGGTAGTTGAAATATTGTAAATCTTCTCTCAATTACCTAGTTGTATTTATGACCCATTTTGTTTTTCAAAATACTATTGACAAAATCATTTAAACTGGTCTTATTTTTTATAAGTCAAAGTAAAACAGGAAAATTTTGTTTCAGTGGATTCAGTTGACTGAATGGATCATTAAGTCGACTGAATGACGGACAAAATGTCATAACCTTTGCTTCAGTTGACTTATGAATGATTAAGTCAACTAAATGAAGAATAGAGCCTTTTAGCCTTTGACCTAGTCAACTGAATGAAGGATAGAGAGTCTATCTCTCTAGTCCAATCAACTATATGGTTCATATAGTCGACTGAATGAAGCTATTGAAGCAAAATTACCTTGATTCAGTAGATTGAACCAAACATTCAGTCGACTAAACCAAGCATTTAGTGGACTGAACCAAGCATTCAGTCGACTGAACACTCGATTATAATGGTTAGTTTTTGAAAAGAATGGCACAAGTTAGAGCATGTAATGCTCCAAAACGATCATACCTTGTGTGTAACGACCATATGGAGAGAAGTCTATATAAACCACCTTTTAAATAAGCAAACCTAACAATCAAGATCTTTGAATTTATTCTAAAGTCATTAATATCTTTTAAAGCTTTCAAAAATCTTCTTGAGTCACCTTTAAAGCTTTGTTCTTGAAAGAGATATATTCTTCATTTGTAAAGCATTAATTGTAATCTCTCTTGCACTGATCTAAATCTTAAATTTCAATTATTGTAAAGAAAAAGAGTTAATGTAACTCTTAAAAGTGTTTAGGTGTAAAAAATTTTAGTGTAAACTTTCTTGGAAGAGAACTTTGTAAAGGTTTGGGCAACACCTCTAAAGTTGCTTGTTTGATTTAGTGTAATATTTCAAGGAGTCTCCTTGAAGAGAGTGGACAAAGGTTCGAAAAGTTTTCGATATTGCCGAACCACTATAAACAGAGTTTGAATTTTCTCATTATTTACTCTTTTAAATTCCAGTAATATAATTCTTGTGGTTTATTCTTGATTTGATTAAGTGTTTAAAACTTGTTTTTTATTTGCAAAAAGTTTTACAACCCAATTCATCATCTTTTGGGTTGCACTTTGGTTTACAGTTTGCTTGCAATTTTTTTTTTCCTTTGTTTGTAACTTTTGTCAATTTTGTTTGTTTGTATATAATTTTTTGTATCTACAGATATTAAGAGCTTTTTCTATTTCGTTAGGTTAATTAAGTTAAGCTTTTGTTGTTTCATTAACTAAGCATTTGATGAGACTACTCATTTTTTGATCGATGATCAGCATTTACAAAAGGGTTGATTGTTATTATTATGGTTTTATTAATTAAATTGTTTGATTGAGATTTCTAGAAGCTTGTGTTTGAATAAATAGTTTCATTCATGATCATAACCTATATGATAAAGGAGAGATTCTTGCCCAAGCTAGATTCGACTAGAAATTCAATGTTGAGCGAAATAAAGTTCATTAGTAATTATGTGAAAGTGGAGTAGTAGTAACTTCCCACTAGTATTTTCAATTTTCAAATCTTGCTAGGATAAGTGTTAATTTTTGTGTGGTATCGATCTAGCTCTTGTCTAAACAAGCATTTATGATAATGAAGATAAGAAAAAAAAAAAATTATTGGTCATTATCTCATGTCAAAAGTATTTGACTGTCTAGAGTTCTTAAGATCAATTTTTTTTTTTGGTCAAGAACTCCTTTATAATTAATAAAAAAAAGTTGACGTTATGGGTTGGGAGAAATAAAAGCATATATTTGAATTATCATTGTACTAAAAAATATGTTAAATAATATTATTTTTGCTTCTTGAATTTTATCACTGACAACAAATTTTCTTCTATCTTTCAAATTGAATAATATTTCTCTTCAATTTTAAAATATTAATAAATTATCATATCTGTTCAACTGGTGAAATGTAGTGGGTCGAAAGACATAGTTAGAATCACCCCTAACTATCTGACATGCCTCCTCATAGTCAAAATTGTCTAGCCATCCATCCAGACTCCACTGGACCCCTCCTGCGGGGATTCTTAGTAGATTGACCAAGAGATCAATGTTCACTTCAAATTCTATGCCCATGACACTGGTCTTAAATCGAAGGGCTAGTGGACTGGGTTTGACCAGGTTAGCATAGAATTGATGAATGAGGCGTGGGTAGTATTTTGGTGTATTTTGACAATGGAGGGTTAGGTGTATAGCCTCAAAAGCGGGAAAATGTCAAAATTTGCATGACAAATAGAATCGAAATCGACGAATCTACTCGTTATGATTTTCCTATGTCAAATGACAGAGATATATCTTCTACTAGCGGCAGGGGCGGCGGGGTTCCGAAAAGTGACTCATCGAGCTCGATCCTTGCCCGTTTACTCGAGGAACCAGTTATCCCCTACCCCTTAGTGTCCGGTGTCAAGGACTTCTTTGATCGAGGCTTTGTGGGCGTGTGAGGTCCGACAACCATGGTTAATCGGATTCTCTCATGCATTTTGAAGGAGTAAAACTACATATAGTGTTTCAATTTTGGCTAATACCATTTAGAAGTTTTTCTCCATCCAAACAGAAGATCAACACATGTTGAAATAAAACAATAAATGTTAAACAGAAGATCAAAATCTATTTTTGGAGATAGCATCTACAAGTTGGGCAGTTACCAATATGTAATTGTCAAATAAGGAGTAATCAGCATGTGATTTGAAAAGGGTTATCAAAAATAAATATTTGAGGGAAAAAAGTGTACTAATTCTGCTTAGTAACTGCCCACTTTCTAGCATGATAGTTGATTAATGGTAATGGTTAAGTGAAAAAAAAGAAAAGAAAATTATTAGAAAGTCATTAAATAAATAAATAAAATAAAATAAAGGAATCGACTTGGGCTATTTTATTAGAATCCATATAACGGGCTTTTATGGCCTAGTTGTTGAAGAAGGCGCTCCGGGCGCAGTTGATGCATTAGGACCCAACGTACTTGGAGTAGATTTTTATGCTTACAAGACCCAATGACATGGTAGTAGGCTATTACGCTTAGCCAAAAATCTATACATTGGGTTTTACTAGCCTAGCTTGGGCCTTTCAAGACAGGCTACTAGACCCAAGATTTGGCCTCATCTTCTGTCTGGGGATTTGCTTGATAGAGTACGGACAAAGTTGCTTTAAATTGGAATGCTTTAAAGTTTATAAACTCTTCTCTGAGTGCAATGTTGCTCAAACCATTAAAATTAAAGGCCAACTTGAAAGTTCAAAAGAACTGAAAACCTAATTAATTTGTTTTCTTTGATTAGTGAATTCGAAAAGATCAAAAAAAATAATAATTCCTGATAAGAGAAAATTTATTAAACCTCCAAAACATATCCACTATGTTTGACATGATGACCCAAGTTAACGAGAAGTTGGTTTTGGTGAGTCTATCACACAAAATTCAAATATATAATATCAAACATTATAAGAACAAAAAATTCCACCATCATATATATGTCATTTACTAATTTAATTTATTTTTCAGGTGAGATTAGTTTTTCACATCTGGTTACTCACACGAGTCTCTCAAGCTCTTCTTGTTGTTCAACTATACTACTGCGAGCATCCAAGAGTTAACCACATGATCTTTTATGCCCAACCAAACCATCAGTTTTGTTTTTCTTAAATACTGGATAGAGGAGGTTCTTGAGAAAATTTGGCCTTTTGTTTTGAATAATATTGGCTTGAGGAGTTGCTTCGGGCCTTGCACCAGAAATTATAAACCAAGAAAATCCCAACACCTTTTATTACCACTAAATATGATAAAAAAATTTCTTAGCTTATATATGATATTAAGACTATATTATGAACTCAAAACTTAAGCTAATGAGTTCTGATTTCATCACTATATATACATCCTTCACTAATCCAATTTCTTTTTTCACGTGGGTTCATAAGCTTAAAATTTTTGATTCATATGATCTCCGACGTGAATCTTCACTTGGTAGACTTTCTAAATTTCTTGAACCATCATGCTTAACATAGTTGAACCTAGAAAATTGTCTTGATAATTTGAAGTATTTTGTACCTTATAGATAAGGTACGATCATTATTGTTTGGACCAATTTTAATGAGCAAGTAAAGCTTATAAAATTTTAACATTCAATAATCAAGTATGCATTCCAGTTCCTAACTTTCTGATATCATATTTTTGACTACTATAGTAATTAATGTTGAACTAATAAAAACAAATTACACTAATGCTGAATATTCCTCATCTAGGTAAAGACCAAAGGTTAATTGTCAAGCTTTTCAAGTATTTTTTTCTTCAACTAGCTCTTTAAGTTAGACTTGATTAATAGAGTAATCATATAGTATTCTCTTATTTATTTTTTTTGCACTTTTTCTTAGATTGCTTAGTTGACCAAAACTCATTTATGTTGCTCTCTAATCCCGCGTTAATCACCATTGGTATACTATTCCGCCCACTGGTTTAATTTCAATCAAGATCATGGAGAGTAGTCGGCTGACTGTCTCGAAAACTGATTAGAATATCTTAAATTAATTTATTTTATTTATATATATATTAAACTTTTAAATTATATTGATATTCATTCATATCTATTAAACCTATATTCGTATAATTTTTTATGTGAAATATTTTTGACTTTAACAATATATTTTACATCTACCATTAAAGTGCAATTTTATAATACTGGAAAAAGTTAGATGAAGGTATATCAAGGTCAAATAATTGATAAGAAGAATAAATAAATCATTTGAGCTGGAAGGAGGGCAACTAGCAAATAGTAGTTCAATAATCACCGATCACGTGGTTGCACATTTAGATTTGCAAAGTTATCCACTCACTGGTACAAATTATAATAAAGTTATCTACGAAACTAGTGTTAATTCCTGTTAGATCATTAGATAAATTTATTTCGCATCTTATGATAATAAAAAAATTTAAATTTAAATACTTTCAACTTAATTACGATAAGATTTCATGTTTATATCACTTTTTGGAAAGAGCGGTGCTATATGCATTCATTCGATTTTACACCTCATGCGAAATCTATATTACTCCTTTAATAATCGTCATTAAGCTCCCACTCATAATTTGTGTGTTTTATCAATTTTACAAATTTTTATGTGTTTGTATTTGATGTTGAAATCTATGATAGACATCTCTTTACCGTTACGGAAAATGGAAATGTAAAAAAATTGAGGTCGTAGACTCGCATGTAATCGTGGTGGCATATGCACAATGCCATGTTTTTACATGTTGAAATTAAACAAATGTATTTTTTTTTTAATATTTGGAGTAAAGTATTAAACCTTTTCCAATGCTAGTTAGATAATGGATTTGGTAGAACTAAATTAATCTTCAATTAAAAATAATTTTGACTTACATCAAATTCTTAATTACAAGTGAAATCCCCCATTAATTAATACTATGAAGAACAGGCCAGAGATTCTTGGCTTCTTTCAAAACTACTATAGGTATATAACCTTAGAAGAGTCGAATTTTAGAAAAAAAACATACTTTTAATTAGTGCAATATACTCAAAATGATTAAATTGGATATTTAACTTAATAAACAAAATCAATACATTTGCAACTTTGTGTAGATTGCCAAACATGAATCAGAACAGAATTTCCTTGAATGGTGTAAGTTAAACGTTTCCCTAATTACAACACCTATTCTTTCTTTCAGTTAAATATTCCCCCAAATGGTCATATACAAACTTAGCATTGTCAACTTATTTTAGTTTCTTAGCAACATGCATATAAGGATAAACATATATGGATAAACATAAAAGTATCTTATAGAAAGAAAACTCTTAACACATTTTATTATATAAACATGGCCCTTAACTAATGATCTTGATCACCATAACCACTGATCTTAGACCATGGCTTCTCTCTCCCTCACGACCAACTTTCTCTCTCCCTTCTCTCAAAAACCATCCCAACTTTCCATAATTAGAAAGAAAAACCCTAACTTCATCCCTAAGGTACTATCTTGCAAAGCTACAAATAACAACAATAGTGACCAAAACCTTACTACTAGCTCTAAAGATAAAGAACAACCTTCCCTAAACAAATTTGATATAAGGAATATCCTCATTGGCTTATGAAGCCTCTATGGAACTGCATCCAGTCTTAAAACTGACCTTTTTGCATTTGTCGCCCTAGTATCAGCCCCAGATGTGACTAAATGTGGCAAAGTAGATTTACCTGCAGGTGTCATGACCCGCGTGGGACCTGCATGTTCTAGGGTTTCCTAGTACACTTTTTTATTATAATGTACTGCATTGTATTGTACGTGCACTATATGGCAGTACCTTGTACTTTCGTACTACACTTATAGCACCGTAGGATTGTGACACTTGGCAAGATGTTAGCCATGGATGTAAGGGAGTCCTCCCTATATAAAGGGGCCTCCCCCTCACTTGTAAATCATTCAATCATTTAAGCAAAAGCAAGCTCTCTAGATTTGTCTCATATTCTCTTTTGTGTTGGCTTATTTTCTTTGAGTGGGTCTACCTTCGAGGGTGGTTCTCTTAAGTAGCCAAGAGGAAGGCTGACTTAGGCATTCCAAGGAGGTATTTTCGAGCCTAAGGCCGCACGGTCAGTGACTCAAGCTTGCAGCCCATGACAAGCGGTATCAAAGTTAGGTTCATTGAGACTTTTGAGAAGAGATGGCAACCGCTTCCGATGCTAACAACCTAGCTCATGACGGTCATGAGACCCGCTGGAGGGCGGCCAAGAAGGCTAGTTCAAGGGATGTGATGTCAAGCATGGATGCTCGCTTGGCTAAGGTGGAGTTAGCCATAGGGGAAATGCGGTACAAGTTCGAGGATACCGATGGTAGCATCAAGGAGCTAAACTCCATGAGGGAGGATCTCTAAGGAGCGATGCAAGGTGCCATCAACGAGGCATAGACATGCTCATGCAAAAGAAAGAAACCCTTGAGGCCGTGGTTGTGTCTATGCAGGAAGAGATGGAAGAGCTTAAGCGGGAGCTCTCAACTTGAAAAGCAGCTGCCGGAGATGGTATGCTTGCTATGACACCCAATCATAGGGTGGATGTACCTAAGCCAAAGGAGTTCAAGGGCGTCCGAGCTGCAAAGGATGTGGATAACTTTCTTTGGAGGATGGAGCAATATTTCTGAGTGATGAACATCATTGAGGATATAACCAAGGTAAACACAACCTCTATGTATCTTGTTGATATTGCTTTATTGTGGTGGCGACGTAAGTGTGCGGGTGCTGCTATTGTTACGTGGGAAGAATTCCGTAGAGAATTTCACCAATAGTTCTATCCAGAGTATGCGGAAGATGAGGCACAAGCCACACTGTGAAGGCTCACCCAACATTGGCAAGTACAGGAGTATGCGCGAGAGTTTTCGTAACTCATGCTCCAAATTTTTGATCTTGGAGAGAGGGATGCTTTCTTCTCCTTCATGGATGGCCTCAAACCATGGGCCAAGAAGGAGTTACAAAGAAGGGGTGTCTAAGACCTCACCCAAGCTATGTCCGTGGCGAAATCTTTGTTGGAGTTCAAGAAACAAAGAAATTTGACTCCACCAAGAACAAGGGCAAAGGTGGGGGAGACAAAGAAAAGTATCAGAAAGGTGGCTCGGGTAAACCACCCATTCACAAGTGGAAGTTCGCCAAGGAAGGGGACAAAAAGAAGGAGTCATTATCATGCTTCTTGTGTAAGGGTCCTCATCGGGTGCGGGATTGCCCGAAATGAACCAAGCTCTCTGTCATTGCTAGGGAAGAGGGGGAAACAGAGAGAGATACCCTCAAGCTTGGCTCTATCATACTTAACTTGATCAAAGCCAAAAGGTTTGGCAAGCGGAAGGGGCTCATGTTTACAGACATCATAGTGGCTGGCACCAAGGTTAGTGCTCTTGTAGATACTAGGGCTTTCGATCTCTTTATGTTTGAGAAAATGTCCAAGAGATTAAGCCTTAAGGTGGAGAAAGGAAATGGGTGGATCAAAATAGTCAATTCCAAAGAAATTCCAACAATGGGTGTAGCATAAAAGGTGGAGCTACAACTAAGAGATTGGAAAGGAAAGGAAACTCTTGAGGTAATCCCACTTGATGATTATGACTTTGTAATTGGGTTAGATTTCCTTGATTGGATTAATGCTTTGCTAGTACCATTTTCCAACTGTGTGTGCATCTTTGATTCTCGGTGCCAATACTTTGTGCTGGTAAGACGAGACTCTAGCCAAGCTGACCAGGTTTTATCGGCAATCCAACTAGCAAAGGGGGTGAGAAGGGATAAAGTCACATACTTGGCCACCTTGAAACTTAAAGAGGTCCTAGATTCCAAGGAAGAGACTCCTCTTGAGGTAGTTAAGCTTTTAGAGTCCTTTGTTGATGTGATGCCCCCGAAGTTACCCAAGAAACTCCCACCTAAGAGAGAGTTGGATCATAAGATTGAGTTGGTGTCTACTGCCCAACCACCAACCAAGGCTCCATACCGAATGTCGTCTCTCAAGCTTGAGGAATGAATGAGACAACTTAAAGAGTTGGTTGATGTGGGATTTGTGCGACCTTCCAAGGCACTCTACGTTGCACCGATTTTGTTCCAACAGAAGCACGATGGTTTTATGAGGTTATGCATTGATTATAGAGCTCTTAACAAGCTCACAGAGAAGAACAAATATTCCATCCCACTCATTGCGGACTTGTTTGATCAACTTGTAGATGCTAGATGGTTCACCAAGCTAGATTTGAGTTTAGGTACTACCAAGTATGGATAGCTGAGGGAGATGAGCCAAAGACAGCGTGTGTCACTCGTTATGGTTCTTATGAGTTTCTTGTGATGCCTTTTGGACTCACCAATGCTCCAACACCTTTCTGCACTCTAATGAACAAGGTACTCCAACCCTTTCTAGACTGCTTTGTGGTTGTTTATCTTGATGATATTGTTATCTATAATCGATCTCTGGAGGAGCATATGAGTCACTTGAGACAGGTATTCCAAGTTTTGAAAGAGAATGAGCTCTATGTGAAGAAAGAGAAGTGTTCATTCGCCCAACATGAGGTACCATTCCTTAGCCACATAGTAGGTGGGGGAAAGATTCGGATGGATGGGGGCAAGATTCAAGCTATTGTTGATTGGGAGCCACTGACCAAGGTTACCGAGTTGAGATCATTCCTTGGGTTGGTGAACTCTTATCGGTGTTTCATCAGAGGCTATTGAACCATCACCACACCCTTGACTGATATGCTTAAGAAGGGGAGAGTGTGGGAATAAAGTTCAATTTGTCAAGGGGCCTTTGAGCAATTGAAATGGTCAATCACAGAGGAGCCAGTCCTAGCCCTACCGAATCACACCAAGCCTTATGAGGTCCACACGGATGCATTCGACTTTGCTATTGGAAGGGTCTTGATGCAAGATGGTCATCCGATTGCTTTTGAGAACAGAAAGCTCAATGAGACCGAGCGGCGATACACAGTTCAAGAGAAAGAGATGACAGCCATGGTTCATTGCTTACGTATATGGAGACACTATGTTTTGGGGTCTAGGTTTGTGGTGAAGACCGACAATGTGGCCACAAGCTACTTTCAAACTTAGAAGAAGCTCTCTCCCAAGCAAGCTAGATGGCAAGATTTTCTTGTCGAGATTGATTTTGTGTTGGAGTACAAGCCTAGGAAAACCAATACAGTAGTGGATTCACTAAGCCGAAAGGTAGAGTTTACTACTATTAGCCGATCATAGGGTTCCTTGGTGGATCGAATTAAGGAGGGATTGTCCTATGACCCGACCGCCAAGTCTTTGATGGAGTATGCCACAAAGGGGAAGACTAAGAGGTTCTGGCTAGAGGGGGACTTTCTCTATACCAAGGGGAATCGGTTATATCTACCGTTTCATAGAAAATTACGGAAGGAGGTGATGCAAGAGTGCCACCATTCTAAGTGGGCTGGTCACCCAGGTGTGCACCACACCCAAGCGCTTGTGGAGGAACGCTACTATTAGCCACACTTAAGAGGGGACATTGAGGCTTATGTGAAGACTTATCTTGTGTGTTAACAAGACAAAGTAGAGCAAAAATCACTTGGGAGTCTCTTGGAGCCATTGCTAATTCTGGAGCATCCATGGGAGAGTATCTCTATGGATTTCATTATGGGGCTACCCAAAAGTGATGGATTTAGGAGCATCATGGTTGTTGTTGACCAGTTTTTGACCGATTTTCGAAGTATGAGACTTTCATTCCGGCTACCAAAGAGTGTCCAACAAATGAGGCAGCACAATTGTTTCTCAAGCATGTGGTGAAGTATTGGGGTGTACCACAGTCATTTGTTAGTGATTGGGATGGACAATTCACGGGACAGTTATGGACAGAGTTGTCCAAGTTGCTCGGATCAGATCTAAACTTCTCCACTAGTGTCCACCCCCAAGCCGATGAACAGACTAAGAGGGTGAATGCTTTGTTAAAGACATACCTCCGACACTATGTGAGTGCTTCGCAACGAGATTGGCCAAAGTTACTAGATATGGCTCAGTTTTCCTATAATTTACAACGGAGTGAGGCCACCAACCAAAGTGCCTTTGAGATTGTGATGGGATGGCAGCCTCACACTCCGAGTACTATTACTGTGGGATACACGAGGTCAACTCCAGCAGCCTATAAGTTTACCAAGGCATTGCAAGAGCAAACCGACTTGGCTTAAGTTTGCTTACACAAGGCAGCCAAGCGTTCCAAGAAGTCGGCTGATCGTAAGAGACGGGATGTGCAGTACCAAGTGGAGGACTTTGTGCTTCTGAAGCTACATTTGGTACTTCGCACCAAGGGGATCCCTATGGCATTGGTACATAGATATGAGGGGCCTTTCAGAGTTTTTAGGAGGGTAGGCAATGTGGCCTACAAACTTGAGCTACCATCCAAGCTCAAGGTGCACCCGGTCTTCCATGTGAGTATGTTGAAACCATTCCATGAAGACCAAAATGATCTGGATCGAGGTGAGTCACAGTGAGCCGCTATAGGAGTTAGGGTCTCTTGTGACCGAGATATTGAGAGTATACTAGCCGACCGAGTTTTGAGATGAAAGAACTACAAGCCGAGGCATGAGTACTTGATACAATGGAAGGGACAACCCGATAGTGAGACTAGTTGGGAACCAGCTGAGGCCTTATGGCAATTTCAAACGAAGATCGACCAGTTTCATGCCGAGAGTGCGACGATGATGTAACCAAATTGAGTGGGGGAGAATGTCACGACCCACGTGGGACCCACGTGTTCTAAGTTTTCCTAGAACACTTTTTGATTATAATGTACCACATTATACTGCACGTGCACTACATGGTAGTACCTTGTAATTTCGTACTACACTTATAGCATCGTAGGATTGTGACACATGGCAAGATGTTAGCCATGGATGTAAGGGAGCTCTCCCTATATAAAAGAGGCCTCCCCCTCACTTGTAAATCATTCAATCATTCAAGCAAAAGCAAGCTCTCTAGCTTTGTCTCATATTCTCTTTTGTGTTGGCTTATTTTCTTTGAGTGGGTCTAGCTTCGAGAGTGGTTCTCTTAAGTGGCCAAGAGGAAGGCTGACTTAGGCATTCCAAGGAGGTGTTTTCGAGGCTAAGGCCGCACTGTCAGCGACTCAAGCTTACAACCCGTGACATAAGCACGAGTCTCACAGATTGTTGCCCACCAAAATCCTCAAAGGTCTTAGATTTCAAGCTACCTTCCTCAAATTCCGCTTTACGCGTTAGACCTGCAGCGCATTTAGTCGACGATACCTACATAGCTAAGTATTCTAAGGCCATGGAACTCATGAAAGCACTTCCTGCCGATGATCCTTGTAGCTTCATGCATCAAGCCAATGTTCACTGTGCTTATTGTGATGGGGCTTATCATCAAGTTGGATTTCCTAATGTTGATCTTCAAGTGCACAATTCATGGCTGTTTTTCCCATTCTATAGATATTATCTTTACTTCTATGAGAAGATAATGGGGAAATTGATTGATGATCCAACTTTTGCTATGCTATTTTGGAATTGGGATTCACCTCCTAGTATGAAAATGCCCGTCATGTTTGCAAACCCTAAATCTCCACTCTATGACAAGCTACACAATGCGAATCACCAACAACCGACTGTGATTGATCTTAACTGCAATGGTATTGATGACACCACCACATCAAATCAAGATCAGCTATCAAACAATCTCAATATAATGTACAGGCAAATGGTGTCTAATGGGAAAACTGCTGGGCTTTTCCTTGGTGATTTATACCGTGCTGGTGATGAACCGAATCTCGGAGGCGGTTCAATCGAGAACATTCCTCACGGTCCAGTTCACATATGGAGTGGTGATAACACATAACCTAACTTAGAGGACACGGGGAATTTCTACTCGGCCGGGAGATACCCTATGTTCTATGCTCACCACTCGAATATTGATAGAATGTGGACGATATGGAAAAACTTAGGGGGGTTGCGAAAGGATTTTACGACCCAGATTGGCTTGATTCTGGGTTTCTTTTCTATGATGAGAATGCGAATCTTGTTCACGTTAAGGTGAGAGATTGTTTAACAACTGAAAATTTGGGGTATGTTTATCAAAATGTTGATATCCTTCGCGTTAAGGTGAGAGATTGTTTAAAAACTGAAAATTTGGGGTTTGTTTATTAAAATTTTGATATCCTTTGGCTACAATCTAAGCCAACAGCAAGAAAGGTATTATCAAAAAATAGTGGCAACGGTTGCAAAGTCACCATCTGGTATACCACAAACAGCTGAAACAAAGAAGAAGGTGATACCAAAAATCACTGAACTTCATTTTCCTTTAGTTTAGACAAAATGGTGAGTGTTGAGGTTTCGAGGCCGAAGAAATCAAGGAGTAAAAAGGAAAAAGAAAAGGAAGAGGAAGTGTTGGTGATAGAGATTATTGAGTTTGAGAGAGATGCAATGGTGAAATTTGATGTGTATGTTAATGATGAGGATGATCAGATAACGCGCAGTGGACCGGACAAGACTGAGTTTGCAGGGAGTTTTGTGAATGTGCCTCATAATCGTAAACATGGGAAGAAAATGAAGACTTGTTTGAGATTGGGATTGACAGATTTGTTGGAGGATTTGGATGTTGAAGATGATGATAGTGTGGAGGTGACTTTGGTACCAAGATATGGGATGGGTCTTGTTAGGATTGGTGGCATCAAGATTGACTTTGCTCAAGATTGATAATATCAGCCAGCTCAAATTTGATTCTTGAAGCTCAATTGTGTCAACAAAATTTGTGTACTTCTTTTGAAATTTCCATTAATTCCTTTGTGCTTTATTTCCTTGATTGGCAAATGATCAAATGTTGAAGTGAATTAGCAATCCTTTTTTTTTATTTCTTTTGATTTTCCATTTTTTTTGTTACCAAAAGTGTGAAATTAAGTCATTGGGATCATGTGGCAATTGGTAAGGAGATGTTTTGTTTCTTCTCGGCAAATAAAAGAACCATTTATGATTTATTTTGGATCCTGGAAAAAGTAATTTAACGAAAATAAAATATGAAATAAAAGAAGAATATTGAAAGATGAAAAATGGAACCCATTTATTCACTTAGTCTTGATGAATTACATTCTTTGTTCTTTGTAAATGAACTATTGTTTCACATTCATGTGAGTTAGCCTGTTATAATACTTTGTGTGGAAAAGGTCTTCGTTCTTAGATTAGGTGCTTAATATCAAACTAATCACTACATAGTCAAGAAGATGAATATTAAATTAGTAAACGAAACATTAAAAACAATTACTTACGTAAAACAAGTACATGTCAATCTTAGTCTGAAACAGCTAGTTCAGATCACGTTGTCTTAGGGATAACGTGTTCATTTGGATGAAGCATCGATTAGTTAAAGGATAGAATGATATTCTATCCTACGTAATTAATTAGGGCGGCCTGATATTTAGCTAATTTAGAAACTTAAACTATTTTTTAATATAGAATGATATTCTATCCTACACCCGGTCTTTACCCACTCACGTATGGAAAAAATCCGTCAAAGATCTACACAAATAATAAACATATCTCTGATACCACTAGTTAGGATTCTGACATCCAATCAACAATCACACAATTACAATATCAAAAATAAAAACAAAAATTTTAACGTAGTTTGACATAATTGTTTGTCTAGTAATTAATTAATTAAGCCGTGTTGCATCATTCATTGTATTAATTTTATAAAAAAAAGTTTGAATCGATTTATGGGTTCATTGGTAGAAATAGACTAAAACGATGAAACATTTTTCTTAATTAAAACTAATTTTTGGTTTTTCCAAGTAAAAGGCCTCCCTTCAAGTGGTTAATATTATGTATCAAGCTCTATTATTCAAGTTGGGGCTATCAGCTATCAGAGATAGGTAAGTACTATAACCATTATTTTCCTTTCTAAAATTTACTACTCTATTAGAAGGTAAAAGAATTTGGGTATTATTATTATTATTATTATTATTATTATTTGTTTTTCTAAGCAAGAGGATGAATGGATCTCCGAGAAAGAAGACTCTACCTTATCTGAGGACCTTATGGACAACGATGAATTCTGTGAAGAAGCAAAAACTAACAAGAAAAGGAAAGAGAGGTATAATTTTATTGTTTACTATGTGTGTATATAACACATATGTGATACATATAATTAAAATTATTACATGTAATTTGTAGGAGTAATGAACTTGGAATTAGATTATAGGGAAGCCAAAAAGAAGGTTGTGGTTGAAGAAGTTGAAGAACAAGTGGTTGAAATGATTCAAGATGATGAAGAGCAGAAAGAAGAAGTCACTAATGATGATGATGATGATGGATCATGGAAGACAATGAAGATGGCCTCGATTTTGGCTTTAATGGATTCTTTTGAAATTATAAATATAGTGTACATTTTTTTTTATCTTTAGTTAAATTTGATCTGTTCATAATTATGCAGTCTTTTATTTTTATTTTTAATTTTACTTCTTTTCGTATTAATATATATCGATATTTTGCCTTTCAAAATAAAATATGCTGTTTTTTTTTAATAATAGTTCAATTGCATCAATCAATCTATGTTCTTTATATTTATATATATATTCTTTAATTTATTTTTAATAATGTTATATCTTCTATATAGTATTCAATATTTTTCAAAAAATAAAATAAATTAGTTTAAAAATGTATAAAATACAATCACATTCATTAGTAATCACAATTTAGTCTAAGTTTTTATTTTTTAAAAAATAGTTATTATGATGAAACACTATTTTATTTTGCTTTGCGTTTTAATATTTTTTTTTACGTTTTAAATTCAATCAATTTACACCCTACGTACATTATAAGGAGGTATCCAATAGATTATTCTAATCAAAATTCTGATCAAATTAGAATCGGTGCATCATGCCCTTTATTTGAATGTGAAAAACAATTCTGATAGTATTTTCTCAGAGTTGTATTTGTGAATTACAGATTGAGGAGTTAAAAATTTTGAAGTAGTTTGAAGAAAATGAGAGGACAAAGTTATTTTTTTGCATTAAAATGAGGCATACATATTAAGTACATGTGTGCACCGGTTTTAATTTAGCTGAAATTTTGACCAGACCTATTGGATATTCCCTTATAATATAGGGTTTAAATTGATTGAATTTAAAACGTAGAGAGACATTGAAAAATGAAGCAAAATATAATGATGTTTTGTGATAATTATCCTTAAAAATTATTGCTGGTATTATTGGTAAATATTGAAATAGAAATTATTAGCTTGCAAGATTTCTTGTTACAGAAGATTCTTGACACATTTAGGAAAATATATACTAGAAGCTGAAGCATAGGATCTTGCTAGATTCTGCTTTAGAACTGCAAAATTGATACAAATGCAACGTTCTAATTACATTTTGAAATTCATTTAAGAAGGATTCTAGATCTGTTGTACTGGATTTTGTTTTTCTGAGTTCTCATGTACCGGTTTTATACTTAAATAGCTACAATTAAGCTCCAACCAGACAAGTAAATAGCAATTTCCTAATTTCACCCATCTGGTTTTGTTCTTTAAAGTTGATTTGTTATAGATGTTATTTTCGTTATGTTAGTTGCCAAGAGAATTGAGTTGTTAATTTGTTTATAGGGACTAATGTGGAGAAGAAAAAGAAAAGGAATTCTGATTGATTACTGGGTTTTATTAAAAACTAACCTCCTTGTCCACTTACATACAAAACAAATATATGTTTTATCGTATAATATCTTAATTAATCATTTTATATATTTGTTTTATATACTGTAGATTAAAGGCGTTCGTATGAAAAAGAATTCGACGGAGATATTTGAACGAAAATTTCAAACCCATGAAGAGCTTCTTGATGATGTTCGGAACTTCTTCGAATTAAATTGGTACGCATTATCTGTCAAAAATTCTAAGAGAGACAAATATGCCACTTTAGGCTGTGATAGAGGAGACTGCTACCGAACTACCCTATCCCTATGGATCTTAAGATGCGAATATAGAGAAGAAAATAAAAATAAATCAAAGACAAACACACAACACACAGATTTATGTGGTTCACCCAAACTCGGGTTACGTCCACGGAGTTGCAGCGATTTCACTATGTCTTGAAGAACAATACAATGAGGTCTCATACCTAGACACCCCCTCACAGTATTCACAAAAAAAGACGGCTCACTCCCTTACACAAAAGAATAAGATGAAACCCTTATATTTCCGGGTTAAAATAAAACAGATACCAAACAATGCTGAAAACACCAGATTGGACAAAAAAAGCCCACCAGGCTCCACACATAGCCTAACAATCTCCCACTTAGAGACTGGTCCAATCACCAACACCAAGCAACACATGCCTTCAAACAAAGCAAACATCGCCGCAACTCATTCACCTGTCCTCAAGCTTGAAGACCAACTGAAGCTGAGCACAGCTTCAATTTCTCAATAATGACACCCTTAGTCAACATATCTGCTGGATTCTCAGTTCCACGAATCTTCTCTAGTACCAACTATTCACTGTCAAGAAGAGAGCGAATAAAGTGATATCTCAACTGTATATGCTTCGTCCTGGAATGAAACGCCGGATTCTCTGACTATCACTGTGTAGAGTACCCCTCTCATTCTTCTTACCCAGCTCATCTAAGAGACCCTGTAACCAAACTATTTCCTTCCCAGCTTTAGTTATGGCTACATACTCAGCTTCTGTAGTAGAGAGAGCAACGATCTTCTGCAACTTAGAAGCCCAACTTACAGCTTTACCACCCAGAGTATACACAATCCTTGTAGTACTCTTCCTGCTATCAACATCACTAGCTAAATCCGCATCCACAAAACCCTGCAGTTTTAAACCTGCCCTTGTGAAGCACAGAGATGTATCTGAAGTGCCTTTCAAATACCTTAGAATCCATTTGACTGCCTCCCAATGTTTTTTTCCCGAATTACTCATGTACCTACTCACTACTCCTACTGCATGTGCAATGTCCGGTCTTGTGCAGACTATGGCATACATAAGACTTCCAATAGCTGAGGCATAGGGAACCCTACTCATGTAGTCCTGCTCCTGCTCTATCTTTGGTGACTGATCCTTAGATAGTCTAAAATGACTAGCCAAAGGTGTGCTTACTGGTTTAGCATTATCCATGCTAAATTGACTGAGAACCTTCTTCACATACTCTGTCTGTGAAAGTTTCAAAGTCCCACTGACTCTATCTCTGATGATTCTCATACCAAGGATTTGTTTTGCAGCACTCAAATCCTTCATTGCAAACTGTTTTGACAATTGCCTCTTGAGATTATTAATCTCCTCAATGTTAGACCCTGCAATGAGCATATCATCCACATACAACAATAATAGGATATAAGAGCTGTCAAAACTCTTAACATAGCAACAATGGTCTGCCTGGCACCTTGTGAACCCGGTACTACACATGAAGCTGTCAAACTTCTTGTACCATTGTCTTGGAGCTTGTTTCATCCCATACAAACTCTTTCTCAGTTTGCAAACTTGATTTTCCTTTCCCTGCACTGAAAATCCTTGTGGTTGATGCATATAAATATCCTCCTACAAATCACCATAAGGGAATGTTGTCTTCACATCTAACTGCTCAAGATGTAGGTTCTCTGCAGCCATAATTCCCAGTACCAGCCTGATTGTTGTTAGCTTCACAACTGGAGAGAAAATATCTGTGTAATCAACATCCTCTTTCTGTTGAAACCCTTTAACAACAAATCTGGCCTTGTAGCGCTTGCTACCATCATGCTCTTCTTTTACTTTGTACACCCATTTGTTATGTAAATCTTTCTTCCCTTCTGGCAATTCAGTTAGTTCCCATGTCTGATTCGTCATTAGTGAGTCCATCTCATCCTTCATGGCCAACTCCCACTTGCTAGAATTTTTAACCTGCAAAGCTTCATCATAACATTCTGGCTCACCACCGTCAGTTAACAAATATAGAACAAGGATGGTGAGAACCGTTGTGGAGGTCTAATGTTCCTAGAAGACCTTCGGACAGCACTTACAGGCATACACTGTTCAACCTGTGGGTCTGTGTTCTCATCATTTTCCTGACTTCTACTCTGCACTGTGCTCTCAGAAAATTCATCCAAGTCAACAAACTCAGACTTCTTTGGTTCTGGCCCTGTAACAACAGATTCTGCATTTGACCTGTCTTTGTACATAACATGTTCATTGAAAATCACATTTCTACTCTTGATGATTTTTTGATTTTGATTATCCCAAAGCCGATAACCAAAAGCTTCATCACCATAGTCAATAAAGAAACATTTTCTGGATTTAGCATCTAGTTTACTGTGAGCATCAGAGTCAATATGAATATAAGATAAACAGCCAAAAACTTTTAAGTAAGAAAGGTTTACCTCCTTTCCACTCCATACCTCTTCAGGTATCCTGCAATCCAAAGGAACTGACGGTCCTCAATTTATCAAGTGAGCTGCTATGCTAACTGCATCGGCCCAAAAAGCTTTTGACAACCTAACATTCAACCTCATACTTCTAGCACTCTTATTGAGGGTCCTGTTCATGCACTCAGCCACACCATTCTGCTGTGGTGTCCTGGGAATAGTCTTCTCCATCCTAATCCCATTAGCAACACAAAATTCTCTAAACCCCCCATCTATGTACTCTCCACCATTATCAGACCTCAAACATTTTACCTTTAAACCTGTTTCAGTCTCAACCATGGCCTTCCATTTCTTAAAGGTCTCAAATACCTCAGATTTATTTTTCAGAAAATAAACCCATACCTTCTTGCTTGAGTCATCAATAAATGTGATATAATACTACGAACCTCCAAGAGATGCAACCGGGGAAGCTCCCCACAAATCTGTGTGTACCAACTCCAATTTTTCAGACTTTGGAGTTCTACCTCCTTTCAAGAAACTGACATTTGTCTGTTTCCCAAGAATGCAACTCTCACACAAATCAAAGTCAAGGGATTTCAACTCTGGCAGTTTCCCTTTAGACAACATCACTTTCATCCCTTTTTTGGTCATGTGACCAAGCCTGCGGTGCCATAGGTTTGTATCAACTTTTGCATCAACCACTGCAATAGTATCTCTCACACTTGAGGTTATGTACAGAGTACCTGTTTTTGTTCCACGAGTCACTACCATGGCTTCCTTTGTAATCTTCCAAGTACCAGCCCCAAATGTCACTGTATGACCTTCAGCATCAAGCTGTCCTACAGAGATCAAGCTCCTCATCAATTTTGAAACATGTCGCACTTTCTGTATCAACCACACAGACCCATTCGAAAATTTAATGCAAACGTTTCCCATACCCACAATACCCAAGGCTTTTCCATCAGCCAAATATACCTTCCCAAAATCACCTGTCACATAGTGCTCCATGATTTCTCGGTGTGCAGTGGTATGGAAAGAAGCTCCTGAGTCTAAAACTCAAAAGTCAATGGGACTGTCAACAGAAAGTAATATGGCATTCTGTAGTTCTTTTGTCACAGCATTTGCAGCATCGTTCTCATTCCTTTTTCTTCTGCGGTTCTCTACAATTTTTCTTAAAGTGGCCAGTCTTGCTACAATTCCAGCATTCCAGTTGTCGTCCAGATCTGGATTTACTCCTACCTCCTCTTCTGGATTTTGATCTACTCCGATTGGAATTTCTATCATGTACTCTACCTCTTGTTTCAAGATTTAAAGCGAAACCAGAACCTGAGGTTTCACCCGCATTTCTCCTGTGAACCCGAGGTTATCTTTTTTCTTTTCTTTTGGGTTTCAATGGAGCAACATAGAGATCATGTTACGTAGCTCGCAGAAAACATAATGGGGCATTTAAGTTGCCACATCAGCTTAAAAGAAGTCTTCATTAATTATCTTTTACTTTGTGTTAACTAAGGCACAGGGTCAACACATTGAATGTTAGCTACTTAGATGTAACTCTTAGGTCAATTAAAACTTTTACGAGAGAGGACGTTTCCTAAAATCTTTGGATTAAATTGTAGTTACGGTTAAATTTAAGAGATTTAATTGTATTTTACTCTTAAAAAACCCATGCTTAAAACTAGTAGAAATGACACATTCATTTAAATTATTTTCTTAAAATGATTCATTAGAGACTTGAATATATTATATATGAAAAAAGAAATGTTGCTCGGGTTATTTTAGAATCCAAATGATTGATTTTGAGTTATTTCTATAATTTTTACAAACCGATTTATCAATTTGAAATTTCAAAAACATATGGTTATGACTTTCAAGATAAAACAGCAACCTCTGCCCACAGTCACTGATTACCCATTAACCTTAAATCATTTGTATACCGAAGGCGCCTCTCTCTGAAACGAAGAACCAAAGCCAAGAAGGAGAAGATCACTCTCGTTGGTTAATTTATATTTACATTTAATATGTTTGGTTAAACCCCAAAAATTAAGAAAGAAAAAAAAAAACTCTTTACTTTCTGTTTGCTTAATTTATATTTACATTTAATATGTTTCTTATTTAATTTACATTTTATATGTGCAGTATATTGGGAGAGGAGGGCGAGATTTGTTCCATTTGTTGGCTGATGCGTTTAAGGGGATTAAGCAGATTGGAGTAATTGGTCGGGGATCTCAGGTCTAACCTCATTACTGAACTTAATAATTTCGTTTTAGTACCAATAAATTCTGTTTGGTTAATTAATTGATTTCTTTTATACTTATTTCTTTGGAAACTCAAAAGGGTCTTTTTTGCCCTTTTTTTTTTGTAAAGCGTTAATTGCTGGTATTATTGGTAAATATTGAAATAGAAATTATTAGCTTGCAAGATTTCTTGTTACAGAAGATTCTTGACACATTTAGAAAAATATATACTAGAAGCTGAAGCATAGGATCTTGCTAGATTCTGCTTTAGAACTGCAAAATTGATACAAATGCAACATTCTAATTACATTTTGAAATTCATTTAAGAAGGATTCTAGATCTATTGTACTGGATTTTGTTTTTCTGAGTTCTCATGTACCGGTTTTATACTTAAACAGCTACAATTAAGCTCCAAACAGACAAGTAGATCGCAATTTCCTAGTTTCACCCATCTGGTTTTGTTCTTTAAAGTTGATTTGTTATAGATGTTATTTTTGTTATGTTAGTTGCCAAGAGAATTGAGTTGTTAATTTGTTTATAGGAACTAATGTGGAGAAGAAAAAGAAAAGGAATTCTGATTGATTACTGGGTTTTATTAAAAACTAACCTCCTTGTCCACTTACATACCAAAAACAAAAAATATTTTATCGTATAATATCTTAATTAATCATTTTATATATTTGTTTTCTATACTGCAGATTAAAGGCGTTCGTATGAAAAAGAATTTGATGGAGTTATTTGAACGAAAATTTCAAACCCGTGAAGAGCTTCTTGATGATGTTCGGAACTTCTTCGAATTAAATTGCAAAAATTCTAAGAGAGACAAATATGCCACTTTAGGTTGTGATAGAGGAGACCGCTACCGAGATAGGCATAATATTATTATAGGACATACGCAAAGGAAAACAAGGACTTGTCTCATTAATTGCCCTTTTGAAATTCAAGGCAAGAGACAAAAAGAAGATTTTTGGACACTTGAGGTGAGAGATATCTCGCACAATCATGATCCATCTAGTGATATGTTAGGTCATCCTTGTCGTCGTTTGTCTAATGAAGATATTAATAGTATTGAAGTAATGACTATGTCTGGAGTTCCACCACGTCAAATCATTTCTTCACTTAGGCAAAAGAATCCTAACCTTCAAGTAATGTATAGGAGTATCTATAATATGAAGGCTAAGATCCACATGGGCAATTTGAAATGTCGTTCAATGATACAAGCCTTATTTGAAGAACTTAGACAAGGAGGTTTCACTTATAACATTTTGCATAATGAAAATTGACATTTGACACCTATATTCTTTGCACACCCCAAGTCAATTTAGTTGACTCAAACTTATTCAAATGTCTTTGTGATGGATTGTACTTATAAAACTAATAACTACAAGATACCATTACTTGATATAATTTGAGTTTCAAGTTTCAACACTTCGTTTTATTCCTATTTTGCATTTTTGGAAAAAGAAAGTGAAAATGACTATACTTGGGCTTTGCAAATGTTTTGTAACATATTGCCTCCTGATTATCAACTTTTGATCATTGTATCGGATAGGGAATTAGCCTTGATAAATGCCATAAAAGTTGTCTTTCCAACGACTTAACATCTTTTGTGTGTATAGCATATAGAAAAATATATTTTATCAAATTGTAAGTGACATTTTGAAGCATAGGAAGATTGGAATCTATTCATGTCTACTTGAAATGAAGCAGTGTATGCAAAAACAGAAGAAGCATATTTTAGCAAGTTTGGACCCTTTTTAATATTTTGTATAAAGAGAAGAAAGATGAGTTGATGTATATCCAAAAGTCGTGGCTTCCATACAAAGATCGGTTTGTAAGTGCATGGACAAAAAAATATACACACTTTGGAGATCGTGTCTCTTCAAGAGCAGAAGGTGCACATGCAAAACTTAAAAAATATTTTCAAGTTTCTATAGGAGATATTTTCCAAGTGAAAGACAAAATGTGCCTTGTAATTGAAAATGAATTTAAAGAGATAAAAGCACAACTTTCAAGTGAAAAGCTTCGGGTTTGTCATACTTTTAATATTCATTTTTTTAAAGGAAATTGTCACTAATGTGTCAATTTTTGCAATGAATGAACTATTTAAGCAATAGGAAATTGCTAAATTTGGCAAGATGCAACCTATATGCACGGGGTATTTTATGGCTACCATAGGTCTTCCTTGTGCACACACAATGATAGAGTAAAAAGGTAAGACACTACCACTAAACAAAATTCATTCACAATGAAGAATTGACACTAAAAGTTTGGATTGCACTAGTGGTGGAACAAATGATAATGAATTTGTAGAGTTGCTCAAAGAGTTTCAAGATAAATACAAAAAATGGCCAATTTCTCAAAAGTAAAAGTCAAGAGAAGAGTTCCATCAACTTATGAACACATCATTTCCTTTGCTTCTTGAGCCAAATGTTTGAGCTCGCAAAAGTCGCCCTTTAGGATCAATGAAAAGGAAGAAATCAAACTCCACAAAACGAGTTCCATCACAATTTGAGATAATTGAAATTCATCACAAAGACATAAAATTTGCAAAGGTGTCAAGTATAATATTCTCACAGTCAAAATGAAACCAAAGGAAGTGTTTAAAATTCCCAATATGATTCTTGTCTAGTTGGTGGCGAAGATATCTTAAATGTGATCGATCTAAACATAACACCGTCAACCAATAGCTTTTTGTGAGTTTGATTATGAAGTAAGTTTCCTTTTTATTTTACTGTTACTCTTGATTATTGTTAATTTGATTTATATTTTTTCTATAAAAAATTAGTTAATATGCTTTTTTCAATTTATGCAGGTGTTCTTGTTTTTTTAACGATTAACAATGATAAATCGAGAATATTTATCTTATCTTTTGTTGGTAGGGCTTATACAAATTCTTTTTATGCATTCCTCACACTTTTTTAATATTTGATTTTGCAAGAACTTAAATATTTCTCTTTTTATATTGTAAAAAGTATCAAGGTTCTAATTGTGTTTGATTTGCATGTGTTCTTGTTTTTTTAAATGGTTAGCAATGATGAAATCGTGAAGATTTGTCTTATATTTTGTTGGTAGGGTTTATACAAGTTCTTTTTATGCATTGTTCACACTCTTTTAATATTTGATTTTGAAATAGTTTTTGTTTTGTTAAATTCATAGATAATACAGTATATATTTGATGCTTCTTTTGATTAGAGCTGTTGAGATTTCATATAACTGATATGTAACTGAGATGATTAATACAGTTAAAACCATTTGGTCAGATATATAAATTTTGCGCATTCAAATATGATAAACTCATATGTGCGCATAAGTAATCAAAAAAAAAAAAAACAAATAAAAGGTAGAGATAAATAGGGGTAAAAGTTGTTTTGTTGGGAATAATGCATAAGTGGGGCTAACGGTTGTTGTTTTAGCTGAAAGGGCAAAAAGGTCTTTTGATATACTAGAGGACAAAGTTTGTCGTGGAATGGAAAATTATGGGTGTGTATTTAGCGCCTCCTTAGGTTAAATGGAGGTTTTTTTCTCCCAAAATGAGGTTCTTAAAAATCTTAATTCTCTAAATAGGGTTGTTTTAATCTTATTTCTTAAAACATTGTATTTTGTGCCATATCATCAAATAAAAAAGAAATAAATTATACTAGTGGTCTTTATAATTTGACATTGAAAAGTAAATTACCCATCCTTCTTAACTTCATCTCCTTCCTCTAGCTACATCCATTGGAAAATAAAAAAAAATCCATTCAGCAAATTAACGAACATAAATCATAAAAAAACCTAATATCACAATCTGCTCAATTAAGTACCATGATTGTGTTATCCCTCTTAGCTTCAATCATGTATAAATATGTAAATCCCAGTTTTTTTTACTACAAATTGAACTGAATCGTTTAAACTCCAAAATTTCAGTTTTATTCGGATATGAAGTTTGTCATATGCTTTGACAACATATGTTGTTATAGGGATGGATCCATATAGGTATGTCATGTAGTTTCTTTTTAGAAATCAACATTGTTTTTTCTTTTCGCGTCCTCTGTTAAGAATTAAGAATCCTAAAATATATAGGCAGATACTGTTGTTGGCAGGACCAATTGCCTAACTGACTAAAATAAAAGTTAACATGATAAACTAGGTGGTAACAATTCAAAAGATACATCATAAGGTTCATTCAATGATGCACGTAACACACCCTGTCTGCCCCTCTTCTCCCATGGTTAGACGAATCAACAAAAGCAGTGTAATACTCGTACCTTTAAAACAATATCGAGGTAATTTAATTTTATATTGAATTAAATTATGCATACATGAAAGATTGATTTTTGAATTTGATATAATTTTGAAAGATGACATTGAGAATTTTATTGAAAGAGTTATAAAATATTTTGAAAAAGGAAAGTATAAAATTAAACTTGTTTGGAAGTTTAAAATGAAATAATTTTGAAGAAAAATGTAGAATTAAGTTGAATAAATTAATTATAAGATTTTGTAGATGAAAATATAATTTTTTATATTTTATATAAATTTTTTAAAGAAGAAAAGATGAAAATTTGATTTTTAAAAGAGAAATGACAAAATCGCAATTAAACAGTGCATAATCGTACTTGCTGAAGTGCTAGAACTGTAAATTTTAATGGCTGAAGGACTGGTGGCAGATTCATAATTTAGGAGTGGCAAAATCGTAAATTTTAAACGAATACGACTAGTGGCAGATTCGTAATTAAGGAATGGTAGAATTGTAAATGTTAAATGAATATGACTGGTGGTAGATTCGTAATTAATGAGTAGCAGAATTGTAAAATTTAAATGAGATGTATGTTGGCAGAATTGTAAACAATATGCGGCAAACTCAAAGAACCCATATTGGTAGTGGTGGGCAGATGCACGCCTGTGTCAAAAAGAAATTTCTAGAGCATGCACGCGCGACACACCGGTTTCGTATAAAAATCAACTTGGTTTGTTAAAATTAGTTCTACAAATTTGTCTCTCTACAAAAAAATTTTATCTCTCGAAAAAAAATTACTCTATAGAAAATGCTTCTAAACACTTTGAGATTGAAAGAGTTGATAGTTGAAAGTTAAAAAATTGAAATTTTGATGAAGTTTACAAAAGAATTTTAAAGAAATTCGAGGAAAGCTTTAAAAAAAGTTATAGTATGATTTTTACTTTCAAAGATTGAGTATTTATAAATTTTTTAATAAATATTTCTTAAAAAGAAGATTTGAATTTGGATTTGAAGAAATTGAAAATATTTTTTGTTGATAGTATTGATTTTTAAAGACAATTGAAAATATATATTACATGAAATTACCCGAAATTTGATATAGAGATTGAAAGGTATGAATTATGGTAGAATTGAAGAATAAATTAGAAATTCTAATAGAAATATTATGTTAGGTGTTGGTCATCAATGGGTGAAATTATTGAAATGAGTAAAAAATGAAAAAAAAAAGTTGTGTAGTAACAGCTGTAAGTGCTACTAGGTGAGTTAGATTTACTTTTACTAATCAAGATAAATATGAAATATAAAATGATGATACTTGAATTAATTATTGAATTATAATGATTGGATGATATATGATAGTTGGTTGGTTGATATTATGTGAATAATTGATATATTAAAAAATTATTATATGAGAAGTAATATTATTGAAATAATAGGTTGATAAAATATATAACGAAATGATAAATGAAATTCTTGAAAAGTTATGATTGATAATTTGATATGAGATGTGATGAGACAATTTAATATGCATATAAAAAAATAATAATTTTAAAAAAAAAATAGTTGAATTAAATGCTTTGATATATGTTTGCTTGCATGTTATTGTTCATATGTACACAGAGAAAACTAGGAAGGTAGCTAGTCTGGCTGAAACATGTCGACATGTGGGAAGATATTCCCAAATTATATTATGAAATAATGTGATGATGTAATGCAAAAGAAATAAAGAAAGATGATTTAAACACATGCATATATTTATTAAGTTATTTTATTTTTGCTGATTGAGATGTTAAATCATAAGTCTTGATTGTGAAATTATTGATAGACAAATAAGCTTCAGAGGGACAAATATGATGAGAAAGAAATATGAAAAGATGGTATGATAAATTGTTTGATTGATTGATTATATGTTGTGAACCTCATAACGAGGTAAATAATGATGTAGAATTGATAATCTCGAGAAAATTAAATAAATAAGAACAAAAACTGATATATTTGATGTTAATTTAAGAAGATATTGATAAATAGTTAGAAATGTGATATGAGTAGTGATAATAGAATGCTATTATTGATTTATATGAGATAATAGATGAATGAATATTGGAAGATTATTTGAAAGATGAAATTATTATATATGAAGAAATAATGAATTATAAATGATTGAATTATAAGATGTGACTAGAAGTATACAATCGAGTACTTCTAGTAAACTTAATTCACTGAGCTTGTGAAGCTCACTCCTCATTGTTGAAAATTTTCAAGCAGTGGGCATGACAGAAAGTGTTTAGAGCTGATATCAGAGTAATTACTTTAAGTAAGTTATGTGGTTAAGTTCTAAGACATTGTAAGAAAGAAAAGAGAAAATTTTTAATAAAATATTTTCATGCATTTTGTTATATTTATATATTGTTTCTGATAGGAGAATGATGTTGTATCTCCTTTGAAAAGAGTCGAGGATTGAATAAAAATTTTAAATTTCAGTTCATGTATTTTTATATTGTTGCATATATGTGTCGTGCTAGGATGATAAAATGTGACGACACCGTCTCGGGGGTGGCCAACCTGGGATGGGTCGTTACAAATAGCTACCCTTCACTACCTTAGTATTTCCTTATGCTGAAAGCAAACAAAGATGTATAGCTCAATGCAATGAGATTGTTGGGATTTTACCTCTAAATTCCACCTACTTAAATTTTAGGAAAAAATACAACCACAACAATTAAATAGGCAAATAAAATAAAGAGCAAGAACCCCAAGAATTAATGTGGTTCGACAATCTCTTTGCCTAAATCCACCAATAAATCAACTTCTTTATAAATCTTTAATTACAACTTTAGGAAGAAAAAAGTTGTCAAATTATCACCCCAAAGTCTCAATACAACAAAAACTCTTAACCTAGCTCTAGTTGTAAGTGCCCTCTCTACTTGACAACCCAAAACCCCAATATACCCAAAGCTCCCATTCTAGCTCTAGTAGTAAACCCCTCTAGTTTACAATGCATATGGGAATTATGAGTGTGCCTCAAACCTTCTCTAGGACCCTTTTTATATAGATGATATTTTCTTAATACTATTAGGATAAAAACAACAATATAGAAAACTTCTACTACTACTAGGACAAACAATATCCAATAGAAAAGTACTACCACTCCTATTAGAATAAACAATTATAAAATAAGAAACCACTTTTCCCAAACCAATTAAAAGTCTTCTTTGTGGAGAATTGAGCCAAAATCCCAACAAATATCCAGCTTGGCTCAAATTCTCCACCTCATCATCAAATTTGATTTTCTTCTTTGATTGGTGTGGTCCTTCCTTTTGATCTTCCCCTCTCATCCATTTACTCTTTGAAGCAATCTTCATCTCATTCAACACGTACATGCTTTCTTCGTTCACAATATATGTCATCACTATCTTTGAAGCATCAAGAACTTTCATTTCATCAATCTCATTAGCCTTTCCATTATCACTATCCTTCATTCTACTTAACTCCTCTAAGTCATTCATCGTGGCCTTATTTTGGAATTGTGTGTGTTCCTCTTCCTCATTGTAGATGCACTCCTTATTTGAAAAATTTAGAGACTTGGGTCTTGATCTTTCCTCCACCTTCCTTGAAGTGCTCCACTTTCTCACTCTGTCTGGCTATTCTCTTGATATAATCAGGAACAATTCTTCAACCTCGAAAATACTTGACCTCTTTAACTTATCTATCTTTAGAGGTACGGCGCAAACCTCTCCATCCATCCAAACTTCCTTGCCCACCATTAACATCTTGACTTCTTCTTCTGGTGGCAAGTACTTCATCTATATCAACATAATACTCAACAAATTAGTGATGATGAAATTGAAAAAACTAATATTCTTCATACCTTCTTCCATATTCAATTCATCAAATAGTTCAATATTAATCATGCTTATTTTTGTATTTTTGCCATCGAGACTTGTAGACCGAGGTATGAACCTAAAAGAGGGGTGAATTGGGTTTTAAAAACTTTTTAACAATTAACACATCAGTTTTTAACAATTTAATCAAGCAAGGCACGCAATAAATAAGATGCTTGAAATTAAAGGAGTAAAGTTCTAGCAAGGCACACAATAAATAAGATGCTTGAAATTAAAGGAGTAAAGGAGAATATGAAAACTTCATTTATAGTGGTTCGGTAATATCAGAATCTTTCCGAACCTATGTCCACTCTCTTTAAAGAACCTCTTTGAATCAATCCACTAATTGTAGTCAAGCAGCTTCATGGGTGTTGCACAAACCTTTCAATCACTCTCTTCCACAGGGAAGTTACAAGGTAGTGTTTAATCCTAAATACTCTAAGAGTTACACCAACTCTTTCTTTTTACAATGATTGATATTAAATGTAAAAAGAAAGAAGAGAGATAGCAATGAATGCTTTACAAGATGAAGGTTATCTCTCTTTCAAGAACAAAGTTTAAAGAATGGCTCACAATAAATTTTCCAAGACTTTTAATAATATTAATGAGCTATAAATGAAATTGAGTGTTCTTCTTATTGTTTAAATGCTCATTGATGGTTTTTTTTTTTTTTTAGCTTTGGTCTTATATGGCCATTAGACATTGATTTGGTAGGTTTGGAGTATTAAATACTCAAGTCCCGCGTCTCTAACTGTCATATTTTTGAATTACCAATCGATTAGGTCATGTGAGAAAATCCATTTTTTTGGGCTTAAGACAAGTACCAGTCGACTGGGTCCTGATACCAGTCAACTGGGTTAAGTAGTAGAACCTATTGTCCCTTTTAACAATTGACTAGTTCAGAGACCTAGTTGACTAGGTTGACCAAAAACATAGTTTTTATGCTTAAAAGCAGTTTTTTGACTTAAAGACATTTTTTGAATATTTTTGTCAAAGCCTTTTGCAATCAAAGTGAGCCATAGTTAAGCTAGGTAATTGAAAAAAAAAAATTTACATTGTGAATCAATTACCTTAGAACCTATTCTAGATCTTCTGTCTTCTTTTGGTAATTATATGTGTCCTATTATTGCGTCTTGTTTCTGTATTAAATGCTTTTACTGCTTAAACAATTAGATAAAACTGTTAGTGCAATTTAAGTAGTGTTACGTCATAATTAAAATCAAATACGGGTCAACAATCACCCCATTTTTGATGATGACAAAACAAAAGAGAGAAAAACAGTTTTAAAAACTAAGTGTTGGGTTTTTAAGGAAAAACAGACAGAGTTTCCTATGTTTTTGTGATAAGAACCAACCTGCAATCGTTTAAGAACAACCCAACCAAGCATTAATAATAAACAAAAGACTGTTTTAAGCATTTTTAACATGTTCGTAGCAATGCTCCCCCTAAAACTATGCATTATATCATTTACACATACTTTTCTCTTTTTCTCCCCCGTTTTGACAACAGTAGAAAAAATGAGGATAAAACTGAAAAATAAGTAAGTCAAATGCTATAAGCAGGAAGATAAGGCATAAAAAAACTTGTGTGCAAAAACTGAGCATAAATTGAGATGTTAAGAGCTCCTGTGATGAATCAGAAATTTTAAACAAAAGTTGAAACAAGCAAAGCTTAAAAATGAGCTATAAGTACTCAAATCATCCAACCATTAACCAAATAGTAAGACATATACATAGGATGATTTAGATAAAGGAAAAAGAAACATGCATATAATGGTCCATACATAATAGAGCTTAAAGAAGTTGTCATGGGAAAACATAATAAGCAAGTACATGAACGTATGAAGAAGTAAAAAAATAATGTTCTTGCAAAGTGTTAACAAAGCTAAAAAAAAATAGATAAATGACACATGAAGAAGGAGTCAACAAGTTGGAAAGTTAAGGCTATCACGTAGAAGGTCTCGAGTCTTAGCCAAAGAGCCTTTCGATTGCTCTCGGAGTAACTTGAAGTCATCTTGTAAGCTGATGTCGTGACGCATGAGATTCAGGTCTGTCCGTACTAACTGGAAGCTTAAGTCAACAGAAGAGCTCAAAATTTGGAATCTTGACTGCATAGACACTTGAAGGCTTGCTATGGCTTGAAGAAGATCGTTATGCCCACCTTGACCAGCTGTTGAGCTACCATACCCGAAATTTTATGGATTAGCCTAGGTTCTTCAGTGTCAATCTTAGTAGGAGGAGCTTTGTCATCGGGTACGTCTTCTTCTTCATCACTGTCACCATCACCAATACAGATATTATTTTTGGCCTTGTAGAGAACCATGTCGTTCCATATTGTGCACCTCATTGTCTTCAAAGAGACATTGATAATATCATTGGGGCCAATATCTTGGGCTTCAGTGGCAAGTAAGGGAACCTTGAAGTGGTTAAGGATCGAGGTGATGAGCATGCCATAGAGGAGGTGATTACGCCCAAAACAATAATGTGGTTATTGTAGCACGGCTTTGGGGTGTCGATTCCATAGGGAAACAAGTTAACTATAAAGAAAGATGTAAACCTTAATATGAGATGATATAATCAAAATAAGTAGAGAATCTGAAATTGATGATGAAATAATTGTGTAGGTTGTAAAATATGATAGAGGGACAACAAAGATCCGAGAATCCTCTCTAGGTTCGTTGCCCTAATCCTAACTTGATTCTGTTGTTTTTATCTCGATTGCACGTTTCACATCCCAAACATGCAATCGGAAAATATTCAAGGAGAACATGTATAAACCCTAATATGATCGTAATGAAATACTTCTTATTTCTGATTTATGCACATATGATCTATCCTATAGGTTTATCAAGAAACGACAATATATCTTTGCCGACAATATTGCAGTAATGGACAAACCTAAAGGCTAGATTTACTGGACTCAATTATACCTAATAATCTTGACATAAGAGAAGTAAGACTAAAGTTATATTAAGGAAAAAAAGATGCAATCACTAGAATAGATAAAATCTTATAATTAGATAAAGAAGTTAATCATGACAATGTTTAACAATAAATTCTTATTACAACTGAACCAAATAAGGATAGATAAGGACAACTACAACTAGGGATTCATCCCTTCGCCTTGCTAGGAAGTTAGTTAGCCATGGTATTCATGGCTAAACACTTTTGTGGATGAGCTGCTGCTTTGAGTTTTCTGGCTTTTCTTCTCAGCCATGATCCCCCTTCTCTTAAACTCCAAGTATCCTATTTATAGTATAAGAGTCCAAGGGTGTTTTTGGGTTTATTTTAATGTTTAAAAACCCTAATTAAAGTCTAACTCGGAGATGCAAATCCATGTGCGCGTTGCGGTGCTGCTGCGGAGCACAGCGGTGCTAGGCATATTCTGGATTGGGTGAACTTCTGGGCACCGCGATGCTGTTAAGGAGCACCGCGGTGCTGGCTGGTTGTTCAAAATGGGTGAGTTTCTGGGCACCGCGGCGCTGCTAAGGAGGACAGTGGTGCTGGCTTTTTTGCTGATTTTATTCATGCTTTGCCTCTCCGCAGCCACTCCTATGCTTCGTCGTGGATGGAACCTTAGTGATTTTAAACAACAATCGCTTCTTCTCCTCTTTGGACTCAAAATACCTGAAATTGTGCTGGAATAAGTTAGTGATCCAATAATATTCCTTAAGAGTTATCAACACACAATAGTGCAATATAGACCGAGAAGAATCATAAAATGCTAACAATTAAACATCGTTGAGGTGCATTTTATGGCTCTTATCACAACTCCCAACTAGCTTATTGCTAGTCTCTAGCAATTCAAGCGGAAACAAGAGATGAATTTCATGGTGGGAGTCAAAAACAAAGTAAAGCACTACTAATGTTAACCAAGAGTAATTCACTTTTGTCTCAAACATTGCACACAACATACAACACATAGGATCATTAAATATCACTCAAACCCAAAAATAATCCAAACATCGATCTTGCAATCGTTATTGACTCTTAACATCCATCTTACCACAATCCAATAATCTGTACACTCGGATGATTTTATGTATTACATTCATGAATACAAGTCTTGGTCTCTAAAAACATAACAAATTGTGTGACATCAATCACATAAACAAACTTCATAGGCTTACTTTTCAAACCACTCTCCACTACTGTAGAAAAATCACATTACATTGGATCAATAGGTCTTTAATAAGCTTGTAATGTTAGGCTAAGGTAAAGGTTAAGAAAGGATGGGAAGGATTTACAAATAAAAGAACTCAATCTCTTAGCTTTAAACATAACAACTTTTAAGCACTAGATAACCTTACTTCATCACCCAACTTTTTCAACTATTTGTTCGAGCATTTTTCTCAAATCACCACTTTTTTTTTTCTTTTCTTTTCTTCTTTCTTTGCCATAATTCACTTCTCTTTTCTTTTTCTATTCTTTTCTTCTTTCTTTGCCATAATTCACTTCTATTTTCTTTTCTTTTGTATTTTGACATAAGACCATTCACCTCCTTTTTCATTCTTTTCTTTTCCACAACCCCCAACTTATCTCCTTTAATTTACTTGGGTTATGGTAGTGATATTTTCACATATTCTCATCCTTACTCCTTTTAAGTGCTCCTCAACAAATGTGCATGGTTAAGTTTTTTTAAGAGAAAGGTAAGGATAAAATATTTTCTTAGGCTCATAAAGGTGAGTAAATGGGCTATTGAAGGAAATAAAGCTCAAATTCTTTTTCAAGAAAAAGGCTCAAATGGGTGACTAGTGATAAATATAGCAATGGTAAGTTCAAAAGGCTCAAATGGTCCAAAAATGGCCTATATCATATCCTAAGTAATGTGCATTCTAGGAATTCACCTCAAGTGGTTATTAAGTAAGTTCTAGAGCTTGCCAAGACCGTAAAAATATTCACGAAATAATCACACATAAAAATTTTCTAAGTGCTTAAGATTAATCATACAATCTTACCACAAACTAGAGTTACTAACCAAATCAAGGTTGACACTTAAAGTATTTTCGAATTGAAACAAAATTTAACTTCTTCTAAATGCTGTATGCTATTTTAATTAAGCTTATATCATTGACATGTGAATTACATCCAAGGCAAACACAAATCATGCTTAAAACAGAAGGTAAGGGAAGGTAACACCAAACAATTTAAAGAAATACGTTTCCTCCACCCCCAACTTAAAATTTTTATTGTCCTTAATGTTTAAAGAGAAAGTAAAGAAAATTTCTCTTTTGTGAGCACAAGTGCACAGGTGCTGGACAATGTGTACTACCAGGTGAAGTGCTTGCCATTCTTCTTGCTGAAATTCCAATTTGATGTCCATGGTGGAAAGAAGAAAGACTATCTTCCTCTTGAAGTGTTCTTGATGAACCCAATGGTCTTCTTATAACCAAGCTTTAGAGAGAGAGTGCTAGCAAAATCAGTAACAAAAGTGAGCAATTTAGTAAGAAATGATGTATAAACAAGAAAGTTTTGAGTACAAGTGATTGAGCAAGTAAGGATGTGTTTCAAAGTGGAGAGAGGAGGTAGTGTGCTGCTGGTTTTGTGAAAGAAGAAATGAGGAAGAAGGCTGTAAAATGGCTTTTATAGTGCGGAATTAGGGTTAGGTAGGTGCTGGGCTTGAGCTAGCGCCGGGCTTGGTGCTGCGGTGCTGGGCTTGGTGCTACGGTGCTGGGCCTGGCGCTGTTGATCCTGGTACTGGGCACCGCGGTGCTACTGAGGAGTCGGTTAGTTGATAATTTTTGGCAACCAAGAACATAATTTTTGGGCACCAGTGTGCACCGCGGGGCTTGGTGCTACGGTTGCCAACAGAAAAATGAAATAAAGTTAAAAAGTAAATCTAAAAAATTAAATTAAACTAAAAGAAAAAACTAACAACTGAGATTGAATAACATGTAATTAAAAACAAAATAAACAAATCAAAAGAAAAATAAATGAAAACATACCTGTGTGGTAAAGTTAAGGGAAATAGACCGGATCCATAAGTGGAATGTCTTCCACCTCTGGATCAGGTCTATTGATTAAGATCTTAAGGCGCTGACCATTCACTTTAAAAATTCGACCGTCCTTAGTGTCCTCAATTTCCACCGCTCCATTTTCAAAAAACATGTTTTACTAGGAAATGACCGGTCCATCTTGACCGACATTTTCCTGGATGCTTATAGAGTTTAGAATCGTATAAGAATACCCGATCATTGGGTCTAAATGTTTTCCTCAAAATGTTTTTATCATGGAATGCTTTCATCTTGGTCTTATAGATTCTAGAGTTCTCATAAGCATCGTTTCTTAATTCTTCTAACTCGGTTAGTTGATACTTCTTAAGCTTACCCACCTCTCCTATGTCAAAATTAAAAGACTTGATGGCCCAATAAGCTCTATGCTCGAGCTCCACGGGTAAGTGGCAAGGCTTTCCAAAAACAAGTCTATAAGGTGATATGCCTAAGGGTGTTTTAAAAGCAGTATGGTAGGCCCAAAGTGCATCAACAAGTCTCAAAGACCAATCCTTGTGACCCGGGTTAATCATTTTTTCTAAAATTTGTTTAATTTCTCCATTAGTGAGCTCTACTTGTCCACTAGTCTGAGGATGATAGGCAGTAGAAATTTTATGTAACACCACATATTTTTGCATTAAAGCTTCAAAAGAACGGTTGCGAAAATGTGTACCTCGATCACTAATTATAGCACGTGGTGTACCAAATCGAGATAACACATTTTATTTAAGAAATTTGATTACCGTTCTATTATCATTGCTTCGACAAGCTGCTGCCTCTACCCACTTAGATACATAATCTATTGTCACAACGATATATTGGTATCCAAAGGAAGGAGGAAAGGGTATCATAAAATCGATGCCCCAACAATCAAAGATTTCAATTACTAAAATAGGGTTTAAGGGCATCATATTTTAACAGGACACAGCTCCTAACTTTTGACACCTTTCACATAAGCGATAGTAGCTGTTTGTATCTTTAAACAAGGAAGGCCAATAAAATCCACACTGCAAAATTTTTGTAGCGGTTTTGTCATTGAAAAGTGGCCTCCACAAGCTTGGGAGTGACAAAATTCTAAGACACTTGCAATCTCTTCATTAGGGATGCAATGCCTTAGAATTTGGTCAGGGCAATACTTGAAAAGATAAGGGTCATCCCAATAGAAATTATGTACCTCGTATAAGAATTTCCTCTTGTCTTGAGCTCTCTAATCCATTGGTATCTCACTTGTAGCCAAATAATTTACGATGTGAGCAAACCATGGTAGAGAAGAAATGGATAGTAATTGCTCATTGGGAAAATCATCCTTGATTGGCATTTCATCACAAGTGTCCTCGAAAGTAAGTCTCGAAAGATGACCAACCACTACATTCTCCACTCCTTTTTGGTCTTTGATGGTGATGTCGAATTCTTATAGGAGGAGGATCCATCGTATTAGTAGTGCTTTAGCATCCTTCTTTGTAAGAAAGTACTTGAGAGCTGCATGATCTGTAAAAATAAGAATAGGGGAACCAATTAAATAATTATGAAATTTGTCTAAAGCAAATACTACAGCTAGTAATTCTTTTTCAGTTGTGGAGTAATTCATTTGAGCACTATTTAAAGTTTTACTAGCATAGTAAATGACAAATGGTTTTCCCTCTCTTCGCTGTCCAAGAACAACACCTACAACATAGTCACTAGCATCACACATGATTTTAAAAAGAAAAGTCCAATCCTGTGACTGCATTATAGGTGTAGAAGTAAGCTTGCTGATCAGCATTTGGAATGCTTCTTGACAAGCTCTTGTCCATTCAAGGGGAGTGTCTTTAACTTGGAGGGCACACAGTGGTCTAGATATGTTTGAAAAATTTTGTATGAACCTCCTATAAAAACCAGCATGACCAAGGAAAGACCTCACATCCTTTATTGTCTTAGGCGTAGGCAATTTAGAGATTAATTCAATCTTAGATTGATCAACCTTTATTCCTTTAGAAGAGACAATATGCCCTAAGACAATGCCAGATGGTACCATGAAATGGCATTTTCCCCAATTTAAAACCAATTCTTTTTCCTCACAGCGAATTAATACTCTTTCTAAATTCATTAAGCATGCTTCAAATGAAGATCCAAAAACAGTTAGGTCATCCATAAAAACCTCCATGCAACTTTCAAACATTTCACTAAAAATACTCATTATGCAGCGTTGAAAAGTAGCAGGGGCATTACATAATCCAAATGGCATTCTATGAAAAGTATAGGTGCCAAAAGGGCAAGTAAAAATGGTCTTTTCTTGGTCTTCTAATGCAATTTCTATTCGATAATAACCAGAATAACCATCTAGAAAACAGTAAAAGGGATGACCAGCTACACACTCAAGAATTTGATCAATAAAATGGAGTGGGAAATGGTCTTTTCAGGTGGCAGCGTTTAATTTTCTGTAATCGATGCACATACGCCACCCGGTCACAAGTTTGGTAGGGACTAGCTCTCCTAGGTCATTGTTTACTACCGTGACTCCAGACTTTTTAGGGATGACTTGTGTAGGACTTACCCATTTACTATCAGCTATAAGATATATAATACCCGCATCTAATAGTTTCAACACTTCATTTTTCACTACTTCTTTCATAGTGGGGTTAAGCCTACGTTGAGGGTCTCTATGAGAACTAGCTCCTTCATCCAAATTTATTTTATGGGAGCAGATTAGGGGACTAATTCCCTTTAAATCAGCCATGCTCCAACCTAGGGCTGATTTGTGTGCATTTAAAGTTTGAAGTAGTTTCTCACCTTGGGTCTCAGATAATTCAGAAGAAATAATATCAGGAAAGGTATCACCTGGGCCGAGAAAAGCATGCTTTAAGCCCTTAGGTAGCGGCTTTAGTTTGACCTTAGGTGCTTCCACACTTGAGGGGACTTGTGTCTTGCTTCTTTCGGGTAGCTCCTCAAACCTTGGTTGCCATGCCCGATTGCTATAATCCTGAGATTTGTTAAAAACAGCACAAATATTAATCATATTAGTTTTATCATCAAATCAATCTATCTCAGAATTAACAAGAAAATTCTTAAAATGATCATAATCATGAGCTAAGGAAAACTCCCTCATTTATGAATGACTCAATCATGTAAAGCTGGTGGTGTTCGTCCTCATCTTCAGGTTGCTTTGCAACATTGAAAATATTTACTTTAAGTGTCATGTTGCCAAAAGACAGTTTCATGAGTCCATTACTACTATTTATTAGAGCATTTGCAGTAGCAAGGAAAGGTTTACCCAAAATCAAAGGGATTTTAGAGTTAGTGTCAATAGCAGAAGTAATATCAAGAATTAAGAAATCAACAGGATAGTAAAATTTATCAATTTGAATCAAGACATCCTCTACCACACCCCGGGGTACTTTGACTAAACGGTAAGGCAATTGCAATATCACGCCGGTTGGTTTGATTTCTCCTAACCCCAGCTATAAGTAAATGGAGAATGGCATCAGGTTTACACTAGCTCCTAAATCTAGCAAGGCTTGTCCAATCTCATGATTTCCAATGCTGCAAGTAATGGTAGGACAGCCTAGATCCTTGTATTTTGGGGGAACTCTTTGCTCAATTAACGCACTAACTTTTTGGGGGAATTCTTTGCTCAATTAACGCACTAACTTGCTCAGTTACGAATGCTGTTTTCTTGACATGGTGTTTCCTCTTAATGGTGCATAAATCCTTGAGAACTTTTGCATAGGTAGGGACTTGTTTAATCATATACAAAAGAGGAAGATCAAGTTTCACTTGCCTTAAGTTCTCAAGGATTTCATTATTTATTTCCAGATTTTTTTTTTTTTAGATTTTAAGGCTTAGGGGAATGGTGCCTTAACAGGATTTTTGGTCACTTCAGGGTCTTTAAGAAACTCGACTCCACTATTAGTTTGACCATTTTCCACATCCTCGGATTTATTCATTGGTGGGATGTGCAGTGACTGGCCACTTCGGGTCACAATGACATTTATATCTTTCAAATTTTCTTGTGCCATATGTTGACCGTGAGGTACGGACTGAGCTTGAGAAGGAAACTTACCTCGCTCAGTCACACTTAAGGAGCCCATTAATTTAGACACTTGGTTCCTTATTTCTTTGTTCTCCTCAACCACTTGTGTAATTAATGCCTCACACCTCTGGTTTGTTTTACCTTGTGCTTCTATGAAAGCATGTAAGGTGTCTTCTAGAGAGTTGCTAGAGGATGAGGGTGCATGATAAGGTACTGGGTATGATCTAGGGGGCTGTGCATGCTACTGGTTTTTAGATTTCCAGCTGAAGTTGGGATGATTTTGCCACCCCAGATTTTAAGTGTTCGAGAAGGGTGCTTGAGGCTTCTTGTACATGCATAAGGCATTACATTATTCCTCATACAACCCTCTCATGTCAACAAATGTGGGGCAATCTTGAGCAGGATGATCAGTCCCACCACACACAAAATATGGTTCTAAAGGTTCGACTTGATTAACCATGTGTGTTGGTTTTTTCGTTTTCAGTGCCTCTAACTCCCTAGTAAGCATCTCGACTTTGGTTTTAAGATTATCCTCTTCCCTAAGATGGTAGATTCCTCCACCACTAGGGTTTCCTATAGGTCATGACCTATTTGTGCTTTCAGTAGCACTAGGTCCAGTCCATGTGTGAACTTTTTCAGCAAGCTCATTGAGGTACTCAAACGCCTCATTAGGGTCTTTTTGTAGAAATTCACCATTGCACATCATCTCGATAAATTGGCGTTCTCTATAGATAAGGTCCTCATAGAAATAGCTCACTAAGCACCAATTTTCATACCTATGATGTGAACACATACTTAACAGCTCTTTAAATTTCTCCCAAGACTGATACAAAGTCTCATTTTCCTTTTGTGCAAAGGTGGAGATTTTTCTTTTCAATGCATTAGTTTTATGTTGAGGGAAGTATTTGTTAAAAAAGACTTAGGTCATATTATTCTATGACCCAATAGATCGTGGTCTTAATGAGTATAACGAACTCTTAGCTTTATCCTTCAAGGAGAAAGGAAAAAACTTGAGTCTCACGATATCATTGGTTGTGTCTTGACTATGGAAAGTCGCAACTACTTCCTCAAATTCTGTAATGTGCACATATGGGTTTTCGTTTTCTAGGCCATGAAAAGTGGGGAGTAATTGTATCATCCTCGGTTTAAAGTCTTGATGGCGGGTGTTGGCTAGAAATATAATACACAATGGTGTGGCTGTCCGGCTAGGATGTAGATAGTCTTTAAGTGTCCTAGCAACATTTTCGTTAGGGTTTTCAGCCACGTTAACAAAGTTTTCTAAATTTTCTGTGGGGTGAACACTAGAGTTTGATCTAGGCAAGGTTTCACTAATGGACGTGGAAGGGAAAGGTATCTCTATTTCGTGTCCCTTAATGAATCTCCCTCGCGAATCTCTCTGTCTAAGCAAACACCAACTGATTTTAAAAGAAATAAATAGAACATAACAAAATAAAGGAAAAACTCAGAATATAAAGGAAAGATAGTACCGTCTTGTCTTAGAGTTGACAAACTTCCTTATGAGTAAGCGCATTTCCCCGGCAACGGCACTAAAATTTGATTACGCCCAAAACAATAACGCGGTTGTTGTAGCATGGCTTTGGGGTGTCGATTCCATAGGGAAATAAGTTAACTATAGAGAAAGATGTAAACCTTAATATGAGACGATATAATCAAAATAAGTAGAGAAAATGAAATTGATGATGAAATAATTGTGTAGGTTGTAAAATATGATAGAGAGACAACAAGGATCCGGGAATCCTCCCTATGCTCGTTGCCCTAATCATAACTTGATTCAGTTGTTTTTATCTCGATTGCATGTTTCATATCCCAAACATGCAATCGAAAAATATTCAATGAGAACATGTATAAACCCTAATATGATCGTAATGAAATACTTCCTATTTCCGATTTATGCACATATGATCTATCCTATAGGTTTATCAAGAAACGACAATATATCTTTGTCGACAATATTGTAGTAATGGACAAACCTAAAGGCTAGATTTATCAGACTCAATTATACCCAATAATCTTGACATAAGAGAAGCATGACTAAAGTTATATCAAGGAAAAAAAGATACAATCACTGGAATAGATAAAATCTTATAATTAGATATAGAAGTAAATCACGACAATGTTTGACAATAAATTCTTATTACAACTGAACCAAATAAGGGTCGATAGGGACAACTACACCTAGGGATTCATCCCTTCGCCTTGCTAGGAAGTTAGTTAGCCATGGTGTTCATGGCTAAACATTTTGGTGGATGAGCTGCTGCTTTGAGTTTTCTGGCTTTTCTTCTTAGCCAAGATCCCCCTTCTCTTAAACCCCAAGTATCCTATTTATAGTAGAAGAGTCTAAGAGTGTTTTTGGGTTTATTCTAATGTTTAAAAACCCTAATTAAAGTCTAACTCGGAGATGCAAATCCGTGTGCGCGCTGCGGTGCTGCTGCGGAGCACAGCGGTGCTAGGCATATTCTGGATTGGGCGAACTTCAGGGCACCGTGGTGCTGTTGTTGAGCAGCAGCACGGTGCTAGCTGGTTGTTCACAATGGGCGAGTTTCTGGGCACCGTGGTGCTTCTGAGAAGCACTGCGGTTGATGAGTCTTAAATATTGCATATTTAAGCCCTTTAATTTATATTTGTTAGGTTCTTAATTTGTATTACTTCACTTTATTTTATGTTTTTTTTGTGTTTTGTATATTTTTATAGGTTTGTGGAGAAAATGAAGCATTTCTGGAGATATCAAGCTTCAAGAGTAAAGAGGATGCATAGTGCGATCGATCACAGAAGATATGCGCTCGAGCGCACCTGCGCTCGAGCGCACTTAGCTACGAACGAGCAAAAGGTCAACATCCAACATCAAAGTATTTGCAGTTCAGTGCATCTGTGATCGATCGTAACAGACATGCGATCGTGCACACAAGACATTCGATCGAGTGCACATGCTATCGATCGCACCAATCTACGATCGAGCGTACTCGGGGCAGTATCCCACATCGAATCTGAAACCTACAGTGCTCCGAAACTCCCCCTATATAAACACTATCTGACTTCATCATTCAGGGTGCAATTCTTTGTGCCATTGGGTGCAATTCCTAAGCCATTTGGTGTTAACCGGTGGACATCTGCTGGCATTCTGGTGGATCCCGAAGGCTTTGCTACCACGGGGGGAAGTGCTGCCCAACAACGAGTGGAATTTCTCCCATGTAAAGTAATTTATTTCTTTTTAGTTAAATGTTTAGCACTTTTATTATAAACTGTAGTTTCATAACTATGAGTGGCTATAATCTTCAACTAAGGTTGAAGATGAACCCCTACCGTTGTTTGGCATATTAGTTTCAGTTTTGTTTATAGAACTCTAATGTTTTTAGTATAAATGTTCTGTTAATTATTTGAGTAGAATCTTATGATTGATTGTGTTTAAATTGTTCTGTTGGATATTCCTTGTGTTTCATCTGACGGATACATCAAATTTTTTTGATTAAATTAGATTTCCTTTGTGATTTGTTAAAAGCAGATATATTGGATGCTTTTGGTATAATTGGGATATTTGTTGTTTTTTGTCTTAAGTTCGATTCATGGAATTTTTTTGATAGGCTATCTTTAGAACATTGAGATATATGCTTAACTTTGGCAGGGTGGATTCAAAAACCTTAGTCTTTTTATTAGTTTTTAAAATCAATTTAGTTTAGCTTTTATTTATTTTGCAACATATAATACAAAACTCGGAACTAGGTTAAGATAAGATTAGTTTAGATAAATTTATATTTTCACAACGCAATCCCTGTGGATTCGACCTCACACTTGCGCAACACTATATTGCAAACGACTCGTGCGCTTGCGAGTAATTTAAAACTCACAACAAGTTTTTGGCGCCGTTGCTGGGGAATTGTTTTGTTTGTGAAATTTTTGTCTGAATTGATTTTATTTTTCTACTAGTTTAGTTAGCATTTTTGTTTTATTTTTATAATTTTAATTTTAATTTTAATTTCGATTTTGATTTTAATTTTGATTTTGATTTATTTTATTTTGTTTACAATTGCTCAAAAAAAATAAATTAATTAAAAAAAAGAGAAGAAAAATGTGGATGAATCTAGCACCGGTTTCACAATCTTTAGAGGACGCCCTCAAGGATTTCATGAGGATGACCGATCAGTCCATCAGTGCAGCCAATACATTCGATGTTGATAGTTGTTCCATCTGTGCTAGTCCTATGCATTTAGCACATAATTGTTCATCAATGTTGGCTTTTGTCGAGTATCCCATGAAACCAACGAATGCTTTCAATGATTGTTGTTGGCAATCAAATGGATCTTACTCTGAAACATACAATCTAGGGTGGTGGAACCACTCGAATTTTTCATGGGAGCAGAACCAACTGATGAATTAGGGAGGAGCCCTTTATCATGCTCATAATTAATACCCTCCCGAATTTCCTCCACCAATTCCAAGTTATGGTCACTCAGCCTATCCAGCACCATCACCCGCTTACCAAGCTCCCATTCAAGCGCTAGCGTCGATTTCACAGTCATTGGAGGACGCTCTCAATGATTTCATGAAAACGACTAGCCAATCTATGAGTGAAGTGAGGAGTGCAACAATAGTAAACACCCAAGTGATTGCCAAGCTAGAGAGTCAAATGGGTCAAATCACAAGTCACTTAGGTGAAGGAGAGAACGAAAAGTTCCCCAGTCAACCTGATCCTAACCCGAACGAACAGTTTGCGGAGGGAAATCTATCAACTCCTATACAAGGGCAAGAAAGTGGCAACAAAGAAAAGAGAGATGCTGAGCCATCTACAGCCACACCTATTATTAAGGATCTCCCTAGGTCATTTTTACCTAAAGCGCCTTACCCTGAGAGATTACAAGCGCCCAAGAAAGAAGAGGAGTTTGAGGATCCCTTGGAGGCATGCTTTGCTCACTTTGGAGAGGACTTGGGCTTAGATAAGTTACTCGAGGAAGTGAATGCCATTTTGGAGTCTGATCCTCAGAAGAGCAGTGAGACGGAGGAGACTATGGATGAATCACGCATTGAGGACCCCCTGGAGGCATACTTTGCTCAATTTGAAGAGGATTTGGATTTGGATAAGTTGTTTGAGCAAGAAAATGCTACTTTGGAGTCTGTTCCTCAAAAGATCAGTGAGATGGAGGAAACTACAACACCTGAATCCCCCAAGAAGGAACTTAAGCCTTTACTGGACAATCTTAAGTATAAGTTCCTAGGTCCAGCAGATTCTTTGCCTGTGACTACAGCTTCAGATTTGGTTGATGCTCAAGAGGATAAATTATTGGATGTTTTAAGAGAGCACAATGAAGCTATCGGCTGGACTATTGAGGATATCAAGGGGATAAGCCCCTCGGTGGTGATGCACAAGTTACATTTTGAGGAGAATGCCAAGCCATCGAAGGAGCCACAAAGAGGGCCCAACCTAGCTATACAAGAGGTTCTGATCCTTTATCCAATCTTTGATAGCGAGTGGGTGAGCCCAATTCATGTCGTGCCAAAATGGGCTAGATTGATGGTAGTAATAAATAAAGACGACGAGTTGGTTCCAACTCGAGTGCAGTCAAGATGGAGAATGTGTTTAGACTACCGTAAGTTGAATGCTACCACACTGAAGGATCATTTTTCATTCCTATTTATTGATCAGATGATGGAGTGTTTATTTGGGCACGATTACTAATGGTGGGTTTGGCTGATGGCGTTAAACTTAGCGCTCATGGGAGGCACCCCACAGCTTATCCTTTCTGTTTATTTATTATTTTACATATTTATGATTAATGTTTGTTTCTAGTATTTTTTTTGTTTTCCAGTATTTAATTTTCAGGGACAATGCGTACTTTAGTTCAAGTTTGGGGATATGCTATGAGCCATACTAGTCCAGATAGTTCTCTATATCCCAGGTCAGCTCTTTCCATATTATTCATACATTGGGGTTAATGTGTAATTTAAGTTTGAGGGTATGAGAGACACATTACACACACTTTGTCCTAATTTGTTGTTGTTTTTTTTCATATATAAAAAAAAGAAGGTAAATGCATGCTCATGTTATTTTGAAGTTTTGGGTGATCTAAACATTTTCTGTGATGTGATGTCATAGGTGTGCTTAAAATTTTGAACACATGATCTAGTGATAAATTTTTAAAATTTAGTTACTTACTTTAGGCATTTGAGAATTCACATGTTTGATCTAATTTAACACGAGCACATTAGCACAAATTGTGTGAGGTATGACATGTGATTTTAATGTGTACGTTTCCTTGTCTTAACTGAAACTGGATGACTTGTTGGATAAACACTTGGGCATAGAAAAGCATAATATATATATATATATATATATATAATAATACTAATGATCATCATCAATAAACTTTTCACTGAGTAACTGGACTTCTTGCCTCAACAAGCAGTGAATGTTCACGTCAAAAGGTGGGAATTTTATTCATAATGATCATTGCAAAATTTTTCGCTGAGTAACTGGACCTCTTGCCTCAGTAAGCAGTGAGTGTTCACGTCAAAAGGTGAAAATTTTGTTTGGTAGCATTAAGGTCAGTTTAGTTTCGTAGCCTTTTTGACTCGAGTTAGTAAGTCCTTAGGGGTGTCTTTACACCTAATGCCCTAAAACCATCTGGTTTGGGAGTCATGGACTCAACACTCGCTACATGGGTCAATTAGAAAGCTTAAGGGAATTAAACATAGTAAAGCCTTATATATAAAAATAAAAAAAAGAGAAAAGAAGAAAATAAAAACTGTGCCATGTTCGTTCATTCTGATGGGAAATTTGGTGAATCTTAAGACATAGACACCTTACACATTGGAGTTATTTGGAAGCTTCATTTTTATATACTAATTCACTTTACACAGTGTCAGACTTGTGATGCCTTAACCTACCTTTTGTAAGTAATTAGATTTTAACATTTCTATTCATTGTGAAGATGGGTTTATCTCTTTAAGCTTGCTCATAACTAAATATCATGGTGGTGTGTGCTCCTTAAATTTTTGGATAACATGAGTGATGAACTTATCTTTATGTTCTTTGTTTTTCATTTAGTTTTTATTTTGTTTTGCTAAGGGACTAGCAAAATATAAGTTTGGGGGTATTTGATAAGTATTAAATATTGCATATTTAAGCCCTTTAATTTATATTTATTAGGTTCTTAATTTGTATTATTTCACTTTATTTTATGTCTTTTTTGTGTTTTGTGTATTTTTATAGGTTTGTGGAGAAAATGAAGCATTTCTGGAGATATCAAGCTTCAAGAGCAAAGAGGATGCATAGTGCGATCGATCACACAAGATAAGGTGTGCTCGATCGCACTTGCCTACGATTGAGCACAAGGTCAACATCCCACATCGAAATATTTGCAGTTCAGTGCATCTGCAATCGATTGTAACAGACATGTGATCGAGTGCACATGCGATCGTGCGCACAAGACATGAGATCGAGTGCACATGCGATCAATCGCACCAATCTGCGATCTAGCGCACATGCGATCGATCGCACCAATCTGCGATCGAGCGCACTCGGGGCAGTATCCCACATCGAATCTGAAACCTACAGTGCTCCGAGACTCCCCCTATATAAACACCATCTGACTTCATCATTCAGGATGCAATTCTTTGTGCCATTGGGTGCAATTCCTAAGCCATTTGGTGTTAACCGGTGGACGTCTGCTGGCATTCTGGTGGATCCCGAAGGCTTTGCTACCACGGGGGGAAGTGCCGCCCAACAGCGAGTGGAATTTCTCCCATGTAAAGTAATTTATTGAGATATATGCTTAACTTTGACAGGGTGGATTCATAAACCTTAGTCTTTTTGTTAGTTTTTAAAATCAATTTAGTTTAGCGTTTATTTATTTTGCAACATATAATACAAAACTCGGAACTAGGTTAAGATAAGATTAGTTTAGATAAATTTATATTTTCACAACGCAATTCCCTATGGATTCGACCTCGCACTTGCACAACACTATATTGCAAATGACTCGTGCGCTTGCGAGTAATTTAAAACTCACAATAGCGGTGCTGGCCTTTTTGCTGATTTTCTTTATTCTTTGCCTCTCCGCAGCCACTCCTATGCTTCGTCGTCCATGGAACCTTGGTGCTTTTAAATAACGATCGCTTTTTCTCCTCTTTGGACTCAAAATACTTGAAATTGTACTGGAATAAGTTAGTGATCCAATAATATTCCTTAAGAGTTATCAATACACAAGAGTGCAATATAGACCGAGAAGAATCATAAAATGCTAACAATTAAACATCGTTGAGGTGCATTTTATGGCTCTTATCAGGAGGCAACCAGAGTTATGTACCTCTCCATTTATAATGTTGGCTAGAAGTAGTGGATAGATGTTGAAATGATTCCCATTCTTGAGGCACCATATCAAAACGATGTCTATCTTATACATATAACCCTAACTCCCAAGTCTCGAGTGAATGCCAATTGACTATCAAGTTAAATAGCTTGGAGTCTAGAGGCAAGTCACTGCATTGATGGAAAGTAGTAGGTTTGAAAACACAGTTAGGGTCTCCCCTAACTATTTGACATGCCTCTTCATAGTCAAAGTTATTTGGCTATCAACCAGACTCCATGATATCCCGACTACAGGGATTTTCATAAGGCTAACCAATAAATCAATGTTGACTTAAAATTCAACACCCATAACACTGGTCTTGAATCTAAGGGCTAAGAGACTAGGTTTCACTATATTGCCATAAAATTGGTGAATTAGCCAAGGGTAGTATTTTTGGTGGATACTCACTAGAGGTTTCAGTCCTATGGCCTCAAAAACAAGTAAAATATCAAAATTTGCATGCTTAATCGAGTCAAAATCAACATATCTACCCATTATTTTTTTTTTTTTGTGATGAATGATAGTGTTATACCTGTTTTTGACCATAGGACTCCAAAATAGTGAGTCGTCCAACTTAGTTTTTGCTTGTTTGCTTAAAGAACCAACAATCACTTTCTCTTTTGAGTCCGACGCTGAAGATTTGTATGTTCTTGATCCTTTTGGCATGTGTGGTCCAGGTATAGTTGTCTTGATACGAATCCGTTCAAACATTTTGGTGAAACACAATTTTTGAGAGGTTAAAGAAAGGGTGTGTGTGAAAAAGATGAAGATTCATCCGTGAGAGTCGAATAAATATCAAGTGATTTGAAGGATAAGTATGTGTTCTTTTGAATGATTTCAAGGAATTGTGGATTGAAATCAAGAGTTTTCTAGAGAGATAAAGCTAGGATTCTTGAATTTGGGCGTGAAATCAGAAAAAATCCGAAAAGACATTATATAGAATTGCGATACCAGTCGACTAGGTTTAGGCAGTGTTGTAAAAGGCGGTCTTCGAGCATGTCCAGAGGCAAGGCGTTTTTAAAACGCCTTAAGGCGTGAAAGATTGGGCGTTCCTGTCATTGGGCACTCGCCTTTTGCCTTGGGGCGTAAAAATTACCCCCTGGGCGCCCGAACGTACGTCTCGTGAAGGTTTTTTAAAAAGCTTAAAATTTAGGAAAAAAATGCACGCTAAAAGCTCGAACCCATGACCTAATGAGTGTCATAGATCTTAACCAGTAAGCTAGTGTTCTTGTTGTGACATTATTACACTTCATAAATATATAATACATGTTATTTAGTTTAATAATAATTACAACCTATTTAATTAATCACTTACAAATTACAACAATATAGAAATATAAGTTATACTTCATATAATTTATATATAAATATATATTAATATTTATAAAATTATAATTATCACACTATAGAGAGTTAGTAAAGTATTAAACTTTGATAAAAATTAATTAATTAATTTAAATTTAAATTATTTTATTAAAATTTTGAAAGCCCCAAAGGATTCAAAAGACTTACGCCCTAATACCTCGAGGCTTACTCCCAAGTACCTCAATGCCTTCGCCTCTAAAAACACTAGGTCCAGGCACCAGTCGACTGGTCCATTATTAATTTGGGGATTTTGAGTTTATTTTTGAGATACCAATCGAATGGGTTCATGTACTAATCGTAGGTTACCAGTCGACTGGTTTGACCCAACTAGTTGACTGGGTAATTGGGCAATGGGATACCAGTCGACTGGTGATTATGCCCAAAACTTAACGCGGTAATTGTAGTACAGCTTTGGGGTGTCGATTCCACAGGAAAACAAGTTAATTACAAAAGAAGGTGTAAACAATAACGCAAACGATAAAAGATTAAATAAAAGAATCTGAATTGATAGTGAAGTGATATAATTGTGTGAATAATTGATGGATATAATAATAAAGAAAAAAATAAGGTTATGATAATTCTCCCTAGGTTCGTTGCCCTAATCCTAACTTGATTCAGTTGTTTTTATCTCGATTGCAAGTTTGACATCCCAAACAGACAATCGAAAAATATTCAATTAAAGCGCACGCATAAATCCTAATGTAATTGTTATGAAATCTTCTTTACTTTTAAGCACACCTGGCCTAACTTATAAATTATCAAGAGACGACGATATATCTAACTGAAAATACTGCGCAACAATGGACAAATCTATAAAAGAGATCTACCGGACTCAATCACACCCAAACAGATGCACATAAGAAGAGCATAACTAGACTTATATGGAAAAAAAGCATGCAACCACCGGAGTAATAATAAATCTTCTAATTAAATTAAAGAATAAAACATAACAACATTTAACGAAAATAATTCCACTATAACTGAATCAAATAAAGGAAAATAAGAACAACTACTCCTAGGGATTCATCCCTTCGCCTTGCTTAGAGATTAGTTGGCCATGGAGCTTATGCTTCCTTGAGTTGCCTCCGGCCTCTCAACGATCATCACCTCCGACCTCTCAACGATCATCACCTCCTTGGTAGTGAAAGCTTCGGCGATTCCTCAGCTTGCCCTCCAAAATTATACTTCGGATTACTCCTAAAGGCCCTCTGGAGTCACTCTCTGATGATCTCAGATGAGCTCCGATTCATGCCTCAAAGCTGAAGTGGAGTAGGCCTTTTATAGGGAAATACCACAAGTGCAATGTGTTTCCAATCCGATGTGGGATGTGGGATATAGAAATATGTTTTCCAACTGATGTGAGATGGGGGATTTAAGCCCAAAATCACGCTGAAATCCTGCACAGCCTGACCTTTGTCTACTAAAACTACCATAACTTTCTCTAAAAAAATCATTTTTACAAACTGTGAAATTCTCCAGAAAATAGACTTCCGGATCTTTCTCAGCATATAGGCTCATCTCCTGGTTCTTCTTGCATCAATACAGTTTAATTTTCAAAGATGATTGATCTGTACGGGCAATTTTGGCAATTTAGTAAATCTCCTTTCTTGGTTTCTCTTCATCTTGGCTCTTCCGTGACCATTATCTCACTCGAGTATTTATTGAAGCTTCGTGTTTAAAATGATGATAGCTTTTCTATCTCTTTTTTAAGCTTAAAGTACTTGAAAATTGATAGGTGCTTAAATATTCATATTTAAGCCCTCTTATTTACATTTATTAGGTCCTTAGTTATGTTAATTTAGTTCATTTTACTTCATTTATGTGTTTCACATGTGTTTTATAGGTCTTGGAAGAAAAGAAGTAGTTTTGGCACTTAAAGGAAGAAGCCTGGAAATCCTGGAGCAGTCTCTGGTCAAGCTGCGATCGATCGCACCATGCAATGCGATCGAGCGCACATTACGATCGTGCGCATGCAAGAAAGATCGAGCGTACACTATTATGGGCGTGAACAGTAAATTGCAAGACGTGTGCGATCGAGTGCACATGTATGGGCGTGAACAGTAAATTGCAGAACCCTATTTTGGAAATGAGAGAGTTTTTACGGTTTAGGAAGTCTAGGGTTTCTTGCACCCTCTAGGACTACTAAAGCCCTATAAATACACCTGTAAAGCACGCACAAATCACTACCTCTTAGAGATCACTTTTATCTTTTGCTTAAGCTCGGAGTTTTAGGCTTTGGAGAGGATTGACAATCCGTCTCCCTAGTATTCTTCGGGCTTTATATTTCATGCTTAGTTTATATATGATATTTATTTTAGACAGCATGTGTAACTAACTTTCTTATAGGGCTCGATTGAAGCCCTAGTTATGCTTTTCTATATATTTATCCATTGATAATCTTTGCCATTAGCCTTTATTATGTTGCTTAACTTGATTAATGCATGTGCCTATTTAAATTCCTCATATGTATATGTATGGCCACCGTATGCATGTGGTATGGACCTGTTAGTTAGATCAATTTGGACGATCGAATCCTGGGTCTAACATTAGTAACAAAAGATATCCACACCGGATTCTTGGATTAATCAACATGGAAAACCAGGAGTAGATACCATGACCTAGGTCTTATGTGGTTGTCGATTTTCATAGTACTTATGCTTTCTTAAGGAACAACTCAAGCAGATACCATGCTGAATCCCTTAAGGAAGAAAAGAGTTAGAGTAGATACCATGCCTAACTCATTGCTTAGGGAGATCAATAGCTTAAGGAGTAGATACCATGCCCTTAGGTTGGCAACCAGTAGGTATACATGATAAGGCTAGTGCACTGATACATTATACAATTGGGAAAGTATGACTAGTGGTGGATATCAAAGCCCTATGTCTTTATTATTATGACTCACATTCAACAGTTATTTTATTTCTTTTTACTTTAAAGAAACTAATTCTAAAAACTGAACTTTACCAATCCCTGTGAAGATGATCTTGCTTTTGCACACTACACTACGCTGTCGACCTTGTGCACTTGCAAGTAAAACTAGTACGATTATCTGCTTATTTATTTAGGTATATTATCGCACAACAAGTTTTTGGCGCCGTTGCCGGGGATTGCGCTAAAGTTTCTTTTAGAATTACTTTCATTTAATCATTATTATTATTATTTTATTTTCTATTTACCATCTTTATTTTTATTTTTCATCAAAAGCTAATCGAGTTACTTTCTGTTTCAGGCATCAAACCCTAGATCACACTTTCTATGATACTTGCGATCGATCGCAGCCTTCTTTGCGATCGAGTGCAAATAGGACAGAGAGTTACCCGAGCAGCAGAGTGAATTGCTGCACTAAAGCTGGTGTAACCTGATTTATGCACGAACTTTGATCCCGACATCCAACATTCTTTCCCCTTGATCCCGAGCTTGAACAGACCATCCGAAAAAGGCTTAGGGACAACTTCGAGGAGAACAAAGAAGAAGTCGAGAACGAAACACCAATGGCGGAACAGCTTGAAAACCAGCAACCACCTGCACGAGTACCGATGAAGCACTCCTTCATCCCACAGAACATTGATCAACCATCATGCATTGCATATCAACCTAAGGCGACAGGAAACTATTACATATCTCCGGAAATATTGAATGCTTTGACTCATTTTAGGGGAACTCCTAATGAAGATCCACACTTGCACCTCCGAGAATTTTTTGATCTTTGCAAGTTCCAGCACATACAAGGCCTAGACCAAGAAAGAATAAGGTTAATTCTGTTCCCTTTTTCCTTAAAAAAATAATTCTAAACTATGGTATAATTCTTTGCCTGCAGTTTCCATCCACACTTGGGACGAGTTGGCAAGCAAGTTCCTGAGGAAGTTTTTCCCAGCCCAAAAGACGAGGCAAATGAGGAAGGAGATCCAGTCCTTCCAACAAAAAGATGGAGACCTCTTCTTCGAAGCATGGGGACACTTCAACGAGCTGCTACTCAAATGCCCACACCACAACCTGCCTCAAGATGAATTGGTACAAGCCTTTTATGAAGGTTTAAATGACACTAACAAAAGTATTGTTGATTCAGGTTATGGAGGAGTGTTGATGGAGAAAAGCAGCGAACAAGTAATGGAACTCTTCGAAACCCTCAGTGAACACACTCAGCAGTTCTCTTCTAGAGGTAGACAAGGAGTCAAGAGCAGAGGTATGTATGAGGTTACTCTGAATAGTGGACTCTCTGCCCAAATAACTGCTTTGGAGAGGAAGCTAGATACGAGGCTAGATATGATTGTAAAAGCCATAACTATTCAAAATGCCTCATCCAGCCTACCATCCACCCCACTCCTGGTATGTGCAATATGTTCCCAATACGATCATAATACTGACACTTGTCCGTTGTACTCATCTGCAGATCCCGAACAAGCCAATTACATGGGGCCTAACAACTATCCACTGAAGAACAACCCATATGCCAACACTTACAACCCTGGATGGCGAAACCACCCAAATTTCTCGTGGAGTAACAATCAAAACAGTCAAGGGCAGCATAGAAACTTCCAACCAGCAGCCCAAACTGTTTTCGAACCAAAGAAGAACGACCTTGAAAGTCTAGTGAGATAATTGGCCACTCAACAGCAGCAATTAATGACGACCCAAGAACAGTTCATGACTCAGCAAAAACAGGCCACTGCAGCACATGAGCAAGCAATTCAAAGACTAGAGGTACAAATGGGACAAATAGCTAAGGAGCTCAGTGGCAGAAAGCAAGGAGAGCTCCCTGCTCAAACACTACCTAACCCTGAGGGACATCAACAATTAAACGCTGTGACAACCCTGAGAAATGGCAAAGTAATAGGGTCCGATGAATCTGCAACAGCATCCAAAGAAAAACCATCGGCGTCAAGGGTAAGTGAAACGGAGAAGGTGAATGCTCCACCCTTTCCGCAAAGGTTAGTAAAACAAAAGAAAGACAACAAACTAATTGATATTTTTGAAACCTTGTGGAAAGTAGAGATTAATATTCCTTTGTTAGATGCCATTAAACAAATTCCTGCATATGCTAAATTTCTGAAAGATTATTGCACTAACAAAAGGAAGTTCGTGGAGCATGAGACGGTTGCCTTAACTGAAGAGGTAAGTGCTGTGCTTTTAAGAAAATTACCACCTAAACTGAAAGATCTAGGTAATTTTACTATTCTTTGCAGGTTAGGTGACCAGCTATTCGAGCATGCACTATTAGATCTAGGAGCAAGTGTCAATCTGCTGCTATATAGTGTATACGAGACACTAGGTTTAGGGGAGCTTCAACCAACCTCTGTCACTTTGCAATTAGCAGACAGAAGCATCAAATGACCGAGAGGTATCCTTAAGGACGTGTTGGCAAGAGTAGGTAAATTTGTTATACCTGCTGATTTTATAGTATTAGATATGGAAGAATGTACTCTGCCAGTACCTCTTCCCATCATACTAGGACGCCCCTTTATGATAACTGCTGATACTAATATTAGTGTAAAAAGGGGCATTGTCACAATGAGGGTAAATGATGAGGAGATAGAATTTAAAATATTCAATACATTAAAATCAACCAACAATGATAATGAATATTCTAATGTGAGCGTCATGCAAAGCGTTGTTGAGAAAGCTTCTCAGGTCCATCACACCACTACATTGGAGACCATCCCCAACCATGAAGACACAAGAGTGGATATTCGGCCTGAGGAGGACAATGTGATTAAAGACGTCAATACAGCTGCATATCTCTGAAAAAACACACCACAGCCGTCAAGTAAGTATGTTCTTCAAATTGACCCTCATACAATTACTAATACTACTTACTTTATTGACCAGGCACTAAGATTTAAGATGCAGCAGTTGTCAAGGGCACTAGAACCACCTGATGTGGGCTCTAGGTGCCCCCTTCCAAACAACTAGTACTATGGCACGAGAGCGCTTGAGCAACTCATATTTGATTACTTATACAGCTCAAGCACCTCTACCAAGGTTAGTGGTACTGAGGCCACTAACAAATGGTAAGGTTGTACTATTCCAATTTTGTCATCTTTCAGCTAAGGTAGGTTTTTCTTTTTGAAAATGCATACGGTTTGCGATCGATCGTAGCATTCCATGCGATCGAGCACAAGAGTACGATCGAGCGCGCCAGTCAATGTGCTCGAGCGCAACCCATGTGCGATAGAGCGCACAAGTGCGATCGAGCGCAACCCATGTGCAATAGAGCGCACTCGTGGCAGAAAGTTCAGATATAAATTTGACAATTTTCACTCACACGCACTCACTCTCTTTCACTATTCACTCTCACCCTCACACTTTCTCTCACTCGCACTCTCCAGTCTACCAACACTCTCTTGCTCACACTCTCTTGCATCCTCTCGTTCACAACCTCCATCACCACCATTCCATCCCTCCATCACTCACACTCGACGCCATCACCACCATCAAACACCCATTACCACCACATACACCCTCTGCACTCCACACTCTGTCCATTACACAAGGTACCCGTTTCCATCCACACACACACGAATTTTACATGTTTATTTACATTTTAAGCATAAATTTCTGATATTTTATGTGTGACTAGGTAATTCTTGATGTTGCAGGAGGTTAGGAATGATTTCAAATCTTTAAGACTATAGCTTGGTCTTTTGGTGCACACAAACTGTTCGAGGAAAAGCCTGACCGTGTGCGATCGAGCGCACGGTACTTGCAATCGAGCGCATAACCAGCGTGCGATCGAGTGCACCTATTTAAGATAGATCACAAATTGGGCAAAAGCAAACAAAAACATGATCAAACCATCTGCTTCTACCTCTGGTGCATCCAATAGTCGTGCCTCGTCATTCCGGCCCAACATCGAGCAATGGGAGCTCTTATTCGAGACCGCCTTCACAATTGATGACGTGTTCAAGCATATGAATGCCACTTAATGGGCCGCCCAAGCATTCTGACACCAAGACTTAAAGCGACTTTTTAAGCCGATTTGCTTGACTACTTACACCCAGCTCATGGTCCAGTTCTATGCCAGCCTATCATTTGACTGCAGCAAACCGGGGATACTCACTTCTTCAGTCCAGGGCACACCGATCGAGCTGACTAGTGTCGATATCGCTACTACTCTTCATTGCACCGACGAGTCCCCTCCCGAGGACACCGATATCGAGGAGCAGCTAGAGTCCTTTGCTCTGGCTGAGATCATTATAGACATGTGCGCTAGCCAGTATGCCGACAAACATGACAATGCAGCCAGCCAGTCAAAGTTGCCTCCACAACTTTGGCTCGTCGACACGGTCCTACAGCGCAATGTGTGTCCATTGGGGCACAAGACACAGTGGCGAGACCAGTTTCTCCAGTCCTTATATGTCTTCCACAGAGGTCATTGGTACTCCATTCTGGCTGTTATTTGGAGCCAGCTACACAAGTTTTGGGTTCATGTTCATGGCCGTCAGACCACCACACCCAATGCATGGGGCCTCCCTTTCCCATTCCTACTCTCATACATACTTAAGAAGAAAGGGATAAAGGGGACCTCCAGCGACGGATCAGTGCGAGAGTATCCTTTCTTTGGGAAGGCTCACTGGACACATAGTATCTCGCAATGCCTCGAGGACTCCCAGCACCTGTTCCAGCAGCTGAGAGGGTTGAGGAGGATCGTATAGAGACTGAGTCCCCGGTCATTAGCCCAGTACGAGAGGAGGACCATTCGAACATGGGACCCACCGAGTCCCAGCACTTTCTAGCTGAGTTGTCCTCTTTTCAAGGTGAGGTCTCTGCTACCTCCACACTCGTGCATCAGGGCATCGATATTTTGGAGGCATGATTTACACGGTAGGAGGCTATGTTACAGGCTATTCTTGATCGCCTACCTCCGGCACCCGGTACTTCTTCGACTGCAACACCTGATGATCAGCAGTGAGAGGATACCACGTCTAACTGAAGACATTAAACTTAGCACTCATGGAAGGCACCCCAAAGCATATCCTTTTCCTTAGTTTATTTCATTTTATTAGTCATATTTCCTAGTTTATTTTTCTATCTGTTTATTATTACTTGTTTTCTATTTTATGTTTGTTTCTCTTTCTTTTTCAAGGACAGTGTGAGTGCATCCAATTAAAGTTTGGGGGCATGCTACGAGCCATGCCAGCCATCAGTTCTCCATCTCCCAGGTCCGCTCCTTCCATGCTATTCACACATTGGGGACAATATGCAATTTAAGTTTGGGGGTATGAGGACACATTAACACACTTACTATGTCCCACATTTTTCTGTTTTGTTGCTATTTTCATATATAAATGCATGTTGATTCTGTCCAATAAATTTTTTTGTGATCTAAACAAAACTTTATGATTCGACTTCATCAGCGAGCATGTGGTATGGACTTGTTAGTTAGATCAATTTGGATGACCGAGTCCTGGATCTGACATTAATAACAAAAGATATCCACACCGGATTCTTAGGTTAATCAACATGGGAAACTAGGAGTAGATACCATATCCTAGGTCCCGTGTGGTTGTCGATTTTCACAGATCCTATGCTCTCTTAAGGAACAACTCAGCATACACCAAGTTGAATCCCTTAAGAGAGAAAAGAGTTAGAGTAGATATCATTCCTAACTCGTTGCCTAGGGAGATCAATAGGTTAAGGAGTAGATACCATGCCCTTAGGTTGACAAACATTAGGTATTCATGACATGAGTAAAGCATCGGTATGCTGGTTTGTTGTGGTAGCATGATTAGTGGTGGATATCAAGTCCCTACGCCTTTATCTTTATTATTTCCAACTCAATGTTTATTTCTCTTATTTTTATTTTATTATTGCGAAACTAATTCTGAATCAAAATTTACCAATCCCTGTGGAGATGATCTTGCATTCGCACTCTATACTACTAAGTTGGCCTTATGCACTTACAAGTAAAACAAGTATGATTATTTGCTTATTTATTTAGGTAGATAAACACACAACAAGTTTTTGGCGCCGTTGAGGGGGATTGTGCTAAATTTCTTTTTAAAATTATTTTTGTTAGTTTTTATTTTATTTTATTCTGTTCCGTTTTATTTTTATTTTTATCAAAAATCAGATTTATTCCTTCTTTTCGTTTTCTGTTTTTTTTTTGTCAAGTGTGCAGAGGAGGAGTTTCTGTCCTCATTGCAATTGAGCACACTACTTGGTGCGATCGATCACAAGCCCAGAGTGATCGAGCATAGAGGAGCTGCGATATAGCGCAAAAAGTCCAGAGAGTGCCCGAGCAGCAGTACTAAAATTGATGCGCTGAAGCTTTTCAACCAATTCATTCGAAGGAGAAGCACCAATGATGGAAGCTAGTTACGCTTATCTAAATGCTATGGAGAGGAAACTGGATATGCTCATAAACACCATGACTACTCAAAACATCTCACCTAGTCTGCGGGACAAACCACTCTAGGTATGTGCTATATGTTCTCATTTTGATCACACTACTGAAACTTGCCATTTATATTTATATGCAGATCAAGAGTAAGCAAATTATAAGGGACCGAATAATGCATATGCATATACCTACAATCTTGGATGGCAGAACCACCCCAACTTCACATGGAACAATCAAAATGCCTTGAACCTTCAAGGGCAGCAAAGGGACTTCCAACAAGCAGCTCAATTAGTCCCAGAATCAAGAGAGAGTGACCTAGAGAGCATTATGAGGAAATTGGTCATTCAACAACAACAGCTGCTTACCTTACAAGAGTAGTTTATGACTGAGCAAAGACAAATAAATGCAAGGCATGAGCAAGCCATTCAAAGATTAGATGTACAAGTGGGGCATATAGCTAAGGAGCTAAGTAAACAAAAGCAAGGTGTTGTTGAACAAGTTTTTCATGACCATCACTTTGATCCATTAGAAACTACTCTGACATATAGTCTCACAAGATCAAGTACAGTGCAAGAATCAGAGGATATTACTGATGACACCATCGAAACTATGCACTTCATTGAAGCCTCTCCAAAGTATCAAAGCAAGTACACTGATCCATTTAATATTCATGTGCCTACTAATACTATTTTCCCTTTTATTGTATAGGGACCTAACTTGGAATTTAAGCAGTTTCTAGAGCACTTACCTTATGCTTATATGGGAGAGAATAAGACACTTCCTATGCTAGCTGCTGCCACTCTTACTTTTGGAAAAAAATAAGGCTTGGTCCGACTGAAGACGTTAAACTTAGCGCTCATGGGAGGCACCCCAGACTTATCCTTTTCATTTTAATATTTTTCTTTTATTTATATTTATATTTACATATCTAGTATTCATATTTCTTATTTTTCGGAATAATATTTATTTTTCTTTGTCCAGTACTTAGTGCGTGCATCAAATTCAAGTTTGGGGGCATGTTACAAGCAAAGCAAGCAACCTAGTTCTCCATATCCCAGGTCAGATCTTTCCATGCCACACACATTGGCGACAATGTGTATTTAAGTTTGGGGGTAGTGGGAGATACTAGATACTATCACACACGCACTTGAAACACATACACACACTAAGTCCCAATTTTTTTTTAGGAAGATAAATGCATGTTCTTTTGGTAAACAAAAATTTTGGTTGATTTAAAAATTTGATAACACTTCATTAGTAAGCTTAAAAGCTAGAACACATAGTCTTGCAATGGGAATTTTACAAAGTTTAGTTACCTACCTCAAGGCACCTAAGAATTCACTAGTTTGATCCAAATTTGCATGAGCACATTTAACACACATTTGTGTGGGGTATAACATATAATTCTCTTGTATATGTTTCCATAATCTAACTGTAATCGGATAACTTGTTGAAAAGCACACTTTGGCGTAAGGAAAATAAAGAAGAAAAAAAAATAAAGAAAAATGTTCATCATGCAAAAAGTGATCAAAAAGCTTTCCACTGAGTAACTGGGCCTCTTGCCTCAGTAAGCATTGAGTGTTCACGTCAAAAGGTGGGAATTTCATTTAGAAACATTAAAACCTGTTAGTTTCGTAGCCTTTTTGATTCGAATTAGTAAGTCCTTAGGGGTGTTGTTACACCTAATGCCCTAAAACCATATGGTTTGGGAGTCATTGGCTAAACACTCGTTACAATGGTCAAATAGAAAGCTCGATGGAACTCAACATGGCAAAGATCGCATGATGAAAAAGAAAGAAGAAGAAAGTATTATGCCATTTTTGTTCTCTTTGATAAGGAATTCGATAAAGGTTTGGCCATCGAAACCCTATACACTAAAATTATGTGGAAGCCCCATCTTATATGTGCTAATTCATCACACACAAATCAAACTTGCGATGCCTTAAGCCAACCTTAGGTAAGTAACATGAACTTTTGAAAATCCTTTTCCAATACAAAAAGTTGTTTTTATTATAAGCTTACTCATGAACAGTTATTATAGTTTTATGCACAACCTAAATCTTTGAGTATCATGGAAATGAATTTATCTTTAATTTTGTTCTTCATTTAGTTTTTGGTTTTGTATTGCTAAGGGACTTGCAATATGTAAGTTTGGGGGTGTGATAAGTACTTAAATATTCATATTTAAGCCCCTTAATTTACATGTGTTAAGCTCTTTGTCTATATGTTTTAGTCTGTTTTACTTCACTTTTGTGTTTTACACGTTTTTATAGGGCCTCGGAGAAAAAGAAGCATTTTTGGCACTTAAAGGAAGAAATCTGGAAATCTTGGAGCAGCTGCTAGCTAGAGTGCGATCGATCGCACTATTGCATGCGATCGAGCGCACATACGATCGTTTGCACACATGAAGGATCGAGTGCAGCAATGCAATCGAGTGCAAGATGCATGCGATCGAGCGCACATGTACGGGCATGAATAGTAAACTGTAGAAAACTATTTTAGAAATAACCCTATTTTAGAAATAAAGAAGTTTTGTGTTTTAGGAAAGTTTAGGAACTCATGAGCCTTCTAGGACTACTCAAGCCCTATAAATACACCTGTAAAGCACAAAAAAAAAAAAAACATAACTTAGGCTTCTTTTAATCTCTTCTTTTATCTTTTGCTTTAGCTTGGAGAAGGAAACTGTGGAGGAGAATTGACGACTCTTCTCTCGGGTTTCTTCTTTCCTTTATTTTTATTATGTGTACTTAACTTTTAGTAAGGGCTTTCCTAATTATGTTTACTCAAGAAATTTAGTATTGGTGCCTTTGCGATATTTATGTTGTGTTGCTTAACTTGATTAATACCTGCTTCTATTTAAATTCCTCATATGTATATGTCTGATCAATATGTGCATGTGGTATGGACTTGTTAGTTAGATCAATTTGGATGACCGAGTCCTGGGTCTGACATTAGTAACAAAAGAGATCCACACTAGATTCTTGGGTTAATCAACATGGGAAACCAAGAGTAGATACCATGCCCTAGGTCCCGTGTGGTTGTCGATTTCCACAGATCCTATGCTCTCTTAAGGAACAACTCAACATACACCATGTTGAATCCCTTGAGAGAGAAAAGAGTTAGAGTAGATACCATGCCTAACTCATTGCTTAGGGAGATCAATAGCTTAAGGAGTAGATACCGTGCCCTTAGGTTGACAAACATTAGGTATTCATGACATGAGTAAAGCATCGATATACTGGTTTGTTGTGGTAGTATGATTACTGATAGATATCAAGTCCCTATGCCTTTATCTTTATTATTTCCAACTCAATATTTATTTCCCTTATTTTTATTTTATTATTGCGAAACTAATTCTAAATCAAAATTTACCAATCCCTGTGGAGATGATCTTGCATTTGCACACTATACTACTAATTTGACCTTGTGCACTTGCAAGTAAAACAAGTACGATTATTTGCTTTTTTATTTAGGTAGATAAATGCACAATAGTAAGTCCTTAGGGGTGTCTTTACACCTAATGCCCTAAAACCATCTGGTTTGGGAGTCATTGGCTAAACGCTCGTTACACGAGTAAAAAAGAAAGCTTAAGGGAACTAACTTGACAAAAATATCGCAAACAAAAGAAAAGAAGAATTATACCATCTTTGTTGATTCTAATAGTAAATTTGGTGAATCTTGAGACATCGAAACATACACGTTAGAATTATTTGGAAACCTAATCTTTTATGTGCTAGTTCACCACACACCAAAGTCGAACTTGTGATGTCTTAAATTGCCTCAAGAAAGTGATTTGCGTTCAAAGCTCTTATTTATTGCAAAAATATGTTTGTATCTGTTAAGCTTGCTCATGAATGCGCATCATAGTTTTGTAAGATCTAAACTTTTGTTGGACACCATGAACATTTGATTTATCTATTTTTTCGTTTTAGTTCTTAATTTTGTATTGCTAAGGGACTAGCAATATGTAAGTTTGGGGGTGTGATAGGTGCTTAAATATTCATATTTACATTTATTAGGTCCTTAGTTATGTTAATTTAGTTCATTTTACTTCATTTATGTGTTTCACATGTGTTTTATAGGTCTTGGAAGAAAAGAAGCAGTTTTGGCACTTAAAGGAAGAAGCCTGAAAATCCTGAAGCAGTCTCTGGTCAAGCTGCGATCGATCGCACCATGCAAGTCGATCGAGCGCACATTGCGATCGTGCGCATACAAGAAAGATTGAACGCACACTGCGATCGAGTGTAAGATGTGTGCGATCGAGCGCACATGTACGAGCATGAATAGTAAACTACAGAACCCTATTTTGGAAATAAGAGAGTTTTTACGGCTTAGGAAGTCTAGGGTTTCCTGCACCCTCTAGGACTACTAAAGCCATATAAATACACCTGTAAAGCACACACAAATCACCACCTTTTAAAGATCACTTTTATCTTTTGCTTAAGCTCGGATTTTTAGGCTTTGGAGAGGATTGACAACCCGTCTCCCTAGTATTTCATGCTTAGTTTATATATGATGTTTATTTTAGACAACATGTGTAACTAACTTTCTTATAGGGCTCAATTGAAGCCCTAGTTATGCTTTTCTATATATTTATTCATTGATAATCTTTGCCAATAGCCTTTATTATGTTGCTTAACTTGATTAATGCCTATGCCTATTTAAATTCCTCATATGCATGTGTATGGCCAGCGTATGCATGTGGTATGGACCTGTTAGTTAGATTAATTTGGACGACCCAGTCCTGGGTTTAACATTAGTAGCAAAAGATATCCACACCAGATTCTTGGATTAATCAACATGGGAAACCGGGAGTAGATACCATGCCCTAGGTCTCATGTGGTTGTTGATTTCCCTAGTTCTTATGCTTTCTTAAGGAACAACTCAAGCAGATACCATGTTGAATCCCTTAAGGAAGAAAAGAGTTAGAGTAGATACCATGCCTAACTCGTTGCTTAGGGAGATCAATAGCTTAAGGAGTTGATACAATGCCCTTAGGTTGGCAACCAGTAGGTATACATGATAAGGCTAGTGCACTGATACATTATACAATTGGGAAAGTATGATTAATGGTGGATATCAAAGCCCTATGTCTTTATTATTATCACTCACATTCAACAGCTATTTTATTTCTTTTTACTTTAAACAAACTAATTCTAAAAACTGAACTTTACCAATCCCTGTGGAGATGATCTTGCTTTCGCACACTACACTGTCGACCTTGTGCACTTACAAGTAAAACTAGTACGATTATCTGCTTATTTATTTAGGTATATTATCGCACAACAAAAATGCACTGAAATAAGTCAACGATTCAAGAATAACACTTTAGAGTTATTAAGGTATAAAAGTGTAATTCCAACCTCGATCAACCCTAAAATACTAACAATTAAGTACTGTTTAGATGCATTTTATGACTTTCATCAACTGGTTTGACCCAACTAGTCGACTGGGTAATTGGGAAATGAGATACCCGTCGACTGGGTCAATCAAGAAATTCCAAATTTTGATCTCCAAGCTAGAATTTTGCAAGAAATGATTTATTTATGACATTTTTTAGTGAGAGAAATATTAAATAAGAGTTAATATTCATTCACTTAATAGCAAGTATGCATATGATGATTTTAGATGCAATCAAACACACATATGTCCATAGTTTGTTAAACCCATTAGCAGTCTTATTTTACAAAAACTATCTTTGTTCAAGGGCTTAGTAAGAATATCAACAATTTGATTTTCTTAAAGAATGAATTCTAATCTAATATCACCATTTTGAGCACGATTTCTTATGAAGTGATGTCTTATCTCAATATATTTTGTTCTCGAATGTTGAATTGAGTTTTTTTTTTGTTTTGAAAATACATGCCATAATCTTCTAGTTGTTGTTTCATCCACAACAACTTTCGACGGCTACATATTCCGCTTAAGCGGTTGATAGTGTGACTGAATATTGTTTTTTTGAAAACCAAGAGGTTAACATGGCACCTAGAAATTGGTATGTTCTTGTAATGCTTTTTTTTATCTAGCTTATAACCTGCAAAATCAGCATCCGAGTACCCAAAAAGCTCAAAAATTGATTTTCTATAATAACAAAAACTTAGATTTTGAGTGCCTTGCAAATATCTTAGGATTATTTTAACGACAACAAAATGTGATTCCTTAGGATTAACTTGAAATCTTGCACAAATGCATACACTAAACATTATATCGGGTCTACTTGCAGTTAGATATAGTAAAGCTCCTATCATGCTTCTATAAGTTTTAGTATCTACAAACTTACCTTCCTCATCTAGGTCAAGTTTTGTAGAGGCACTCATGGGAGTGCTAATAGATTTTGAGCTCTCTATTCCAAACTTATTCAATAGGTCCTTGGTGTATTTTGATTGGTTGATGAAGATGCCTCCTTTCAATTGTTTGATTTGAAGTTTGAGGAAGTAGGTAAGCTCTCCAATCATGCTCATTTCAAATTCACCTTGCATACACTTAGCAAAATCTTGACACATTGATTCATTAGAGGCACCAAATATAATATCATCAACATATATTTGGACTAATAGTGTCATTTTTGTGAGTTTTTGTAAAGAGGATTGTATCTATTTTTCCTCTTGTAAAACTATTTTCATGTAAAAACTTACTTAGCCTTTCATACCATGCTATTAGAGCTTGCTTTAACCCATAAAGAGCTTTAGAAAGCTTATAAACATGGTTTGGAATACTAGGATTTTCAAATCCAAGAGGTTGCTTAACATAAACCTCTTCTTCTATAAAACCGTTTAAAAAGGAACTTTTCACATCCATTTAAAATAGTTAAACTTATTAAAGCATGCAAAGGCTAGTAATATATAAATGGCTTCTAATCTAGCTACAGGAGCATAGGTCTCATCAAAGTCTATTCTTTCTTCTTGATTATAACCCTTAGCAACTAGTCTAGCCTTGTTCCTAGTTACTATTCCATTTTCATCCATTTTGTTTCTATATACCCATTTAGTACCTACGATGGTATGATTCTTTGGTCTAGGAACTAGAGTCCATACTTTATTTCTTTCAAATTGATTTAATTCTTCTTGCATAGCATTTATCCAATCAACATCTTTTTTAGCTTCTACAAAAGTCTTAGGTTCTACTTGAGATAAATAAGCTACAAAATTGCAAATATTTCTCATTGAAGATTAAGTTCTTACCCCTTGTGAAGGATCACCAATCATTTGATCGATTGGATGATAATTTACATACCTCCAATCTTTGGTAAGACCATCTCCTTGTTGACTTGTAGATGGTTGATCAAGAGTGGGAATATCTACCTCTTGATTTGTTTGAGGTTGACTCTCCTTAGTGTAAAAAATGAGAGTAGATGAATCCATTCTTGGAGTAAAATCTGCATCATTATTAAGAGATACTATTCTACTACTAATTGGGTTAGACTCATCAAAAGCAACATTTATGGGTTCTTCAACCACTAGAGTTCTTTTGTTAAAGACTCTATAAGCTTTACTAGAGATTGAATATCCTAAGAATATCCCTTAATTGGTCTTGGAGTCAAATTTACCTAAATTAGTTTTATTGTTATTTAGAATGAAGTACTTACAATCAAAAGCACTAAAGTAAGAGATATTAGGCTTTCTACTTTTCCATAGTTCATACGGAGTTTTATTAAGCATAGGCCTAATTAATACTCTATTTAAAACATAGTAAGAAGTACTTATAGCTTCTGCCCAAAAATATTTTAGTAAACTATTTTTACAAAGTATGGTTCTAGCAATTTCTTCTAGAACTCTATTTTTCATCTCAACAACACCATTTTGTTTAGGAGTTCTAGGGGCTGAAAAATTGTGATCAATTCCATTTTGAAAAACTTTGGTTTTCAAATTCTTTTCTATGATCAGTTCTAATACTTGAGATAGAAATTCCTTTTTCATTTTGAACCTTCTTACAAAAGTTCACAAATCCTTTATATGCTTCATCCTTGTAAGCAATAAAAATAACAAAAGGTATATCTTGAATAATCATCAACAATAACAAGAGTATATTGATGGCCACCTAAACTAATGGAACTTATTGGACTACACAAGTCCATATGTAAGAGTTCCAATGGTCTAGAGTATGAAATTACATTTTTAGATTTAAAAAAAACTCTTGTTATGTAAAGATTTTAAATCAACTAGATAAACATTGTCATATCTATGACCAACAAACTTGATCTTTTTACTCTTGATGCTTATTACTAGACAATGAGAGGATTCAAATATGACTTTGTTGCCTTTGTCACATAGTTGACTAATACTAAGTAAATTCGGCTTAAGGCTGATAAGTGCTTAAATAGTCATATTTAAGCCCCTTAATTCGCACTTGTTAGACTCTTTGTTTATCTATTTTAGTAGATTCTACTTCATTCGTGTTTTTCATAGGGCTTTGACAAAAAGAAGAGATTTCGGAGCTCTAAGGAATAAAAATTAAAGTTCTGTAAACCAGCAAGGTGCGCTCAAGCGCACCTCCCTTATGATCGAGGGCACAGGCACACGAGCGCACACTCAGAAGGCTTGAGTGCAGACCTATATGATCGAGTGCACACGCTCCAGAGGCAGCAGAGCTAGAATTGGAAAGAAGTCTCTAGACCTTAAATAGGAAATTAGGGTTTCGGGGCACCCTTAGAGCCCTATATATAGTCTTGTAAAACACAGAAAACACACTTTTTGATTAAGCTTGAAGTTGTAAGCTTTGGAGAGGAATTGACGAATCGTCTCCATAGTATTCTTTGGGTTTTATATTTTCTATTCAGTTTATGTTATGATGATGTTTATCTTAGACGATATGTGTAACTAACTCTTTATAGGGCTCAATTGAGGCCCTAATTATGCTTTTCCATATATATATATATATTCATTGATTACCTTTGCCAATAGCTTTGATTATGATGCTTTATTGATTAATACATGTTTTATTGAATTCCTCATATATATGTGTCTGATCAACGTATACATATGGTATGGATGAGTTAGTTAGATCAATTTGGATGACCGAGTCCTGAGTCTAACAATAGTAACAAAAGAAATCTACATCGGATTCTTAGGTTAATCAACATGAGAAACTGGGAGTATACACCATACCCTAGGTCTTGTGTGGTTGTCGATTTCTACCAATCTTATGCCTTCTTAAGGAACAACTCAGTTTACACCATGTTGAATCCCTTAAGAAAGAAAAGAGTTAGAGTAGATACCATGCCTAACTCGTTGCTTAGGGAGATCAATAGCTTAAAAAGTAGATACCATGCCCTTAGGTTGACAACCATTAAGTATTCATAGTATGGCTAGAACATTGGCATATTACTCATTGGGAAAGTATGATTAGTGGTGGATATCAAAGCCCTATGTTCCTATTATTATTAATTCACACTCAATAGTTATTTCTATCTTCTTGTATTAAGAAATTGATTCTAAAACGAAATTCACCAATCCCTGTGGAAATGATCTCGCACTTGCATACTATGCTACTATTGACATTGTGCACTTACAAGTAAAACTGTACGATTATTCGCTCATTAATTTAGGTGGATAACCGCGCAACAAGTTTTTGGCGCTGTTGCCGGGGATTGCACTTAAATTTGTTTTTAGAATTATTTTTTGTTTAGATTAATCATTGTTATTTCTTTTTCATTCTATTTCTATTTTATCAAAAATCTCAAAAATTTTAAGTTTATGTTTTTATCTTATTTTTGTTTCATTAAAACCCTAATCGAATTCTTTTTGTTTTCTGTTTCAGGCACACTAGCAGAACTTTGTGTGCCACTTACGATCGAGTGAAATTGAGGTAGATAGTTACTCGGGCAGCAGTGTTTGATTGCTGCACTTAAGCGATTATCACCGATTCATGAACAGGCTTCTATCCAAGCATCCAATGTTCTTCCTACTCGATACCGAGCTTGAGTGGACTATTCGACAAAGTCTTAGAGACAACTCTGAAGTAGTAGAAGAAGAAATCGAGGAAGAAGCACCAATGGCAGAACAGATCTAAAAATCAACAACCACCTGAGCGAAGACCGATGAAGCAATCCTTCATCCCACGAAATTCGATCAACCATCGTGCATTACTTATCAACCTAAGGTTGAAGGCAACTACTACATATCTCCGTAAATACTCAGTGCATAATGAGGATCTACACTTGCACCTTCGAGAGTTCTTCGATCTCTGCAAGTTCCAGCACATCCGAGGCTTAGACCAAGAAGGAATAAGGTTAATTATTTTCCCTCTTTCCTTAAAGATAATGCTAAACTGTGGTATAATTCATTGCCTGTAGTTTCTATCTATACTTGGGAGGAGTTGGCCAGCAAGTTCTTAAGGAAGTTTTTCCCAGCCCAAAAGATGAGGCAAATGAGGAATGAGATTCAATCTTTCCAACAAAAGGATGGAGACCTATTCTATTGGAAATCACCCTGACAAGATGCCCAGGTGGTGATCTTCCAAACACCCAAGTCTAGAATGACTTGTAGAAAAAAATACAATAATCGAAAGCAAGAAAGAAAAGAAGACAAGTGATTTGTTATCACGGTTGGGCAATAGCCTACGTCCCTGTGAGTTCCTCTAAACTCTCTGCACTAAATCAATGGTTCTTTACAATTACAGCAACCCTCTTCAAGAAACCTTAAGTTCTTGAAGAAACCAAGAAGAGAAAAAGAAGATGATAAGAACTATTACATTGCTCTCTATCTATACTACTCTCTCTTCTTTACAACCAGCCACTCTACAATGAGTCCCTCTTGTGTTTTGTGTCTTTGCACTCTCACACAATTCTCTCTTGTATTGTGTCTTGTCACTCTTTACAATTGATCTCAAAGTATGTCACAACAATATGTCTAGAATGAAGCTAGGTGAGGCACTAGGTAAAGCTCCTTTGCACCATGTTCTGGACGGTGCGGCGCTGGTGCAGGGGCGATGCGACACTGCCCTTCTTCAAACTGCCTCCTTACTGGGCGATGCAGTGCTGGTGGAGGGGCGGTGTGGCACACACTAATGCTACCCTTCACACAGTAGTGCGCACTACTTTTCTTTGTTGATTTGGGGTGTGCACACACACCCAAATGGATGCACACACATGTGTGCACTCTTTTAACATGTTGTATGTTAATCTTTCAACCTTAATTTAGACTTTCACCATCTTTGAACCATGTTTAGACATGTTTAAACCTTAGATAAATACCAACAATCTCTACTTTTGTGTAAGTGTTTAAACCTGAACCATTGTGTAGAGAGCTTCAGGATCCAAACTCATCTTGAGTCATCAATTAACCAACTCCAATCCTAAGTAGTCTAAGGCAATGATTGAACTTACTTAAAGGTAGAACTTTAGTACTTAAATCCGCAGGATTTTCTTCTGTGGCTACCTTGTCCACATGGATGCATCCTTTCGTAACATTTTCTTGAATGAAATGATACCAAACATCCATGTGCTTTGTCCTCTCATCGAACACCGGATTCTTACACAAGTGCAATGCACTTTGACTATCCGAAAACACCCAACCTACTCCTCCAGTACCTTCAACTCTTCTAGCAACCCTTTGCACCACATAGCCTCCTTAATAGCCTCTATAACAGCTATATACTCAGCCTCGGTTGTTGAGAGTGCTACCACTAGCTTCAACTGAGACTTCTAACTTACACAACATCCGTTTAAGTTGAAAAAATATGAGGTAATCGATCTCCTTTTATCCCGGTCTGCTCCATAGTCCAAATCCGCAAAACCCTCAAGGCAGATGGACTTACCTCTCTTCTCATAAACCAGCCTTACTTCTGGGCTTCACTTCAAGTACCTCAGCAACCACTTCATCCTAAGCCAATGCTCCTTTCCGGGATTACTCATAAACCTACTGAGAACACTCATTGTATAAGCAATGTCAAGTCTAGTGCTAACCACGGTGAACATAACAGAACCAACCACACTAGAGTAGGAGACTTTTTCCATTTCCTTCTTCTCCACTTCCGATCTCGGACATTGATCGCTGGAGAACTTGAATTGACCAGCAAAGAGAACCTTCACTGGTTTGCTATCTTTCATAGAGAATTTAGATATCATCTTCTCTATATAGGAAGTTTGAGAGATCTTCAATCTGTTTCTCTTCCTTTCCCGGATGATACATATCTCAAGGATCTTCTGTGCATGACTGAGATCCTTCATCTCAAACTCCTCACTGAGTTGAGCCTTCAATTTCCTTATCCTCTCCATGCTGCTACCAACCAGCAACATGTCATCAATATAGATGAGGATGATCACCACTTTCTCAACCTTCTGCTCCTTATAGTACAAACACGAATCATAGTAGCTCCTCATGAAACCTAAGTTGATTACAAAGGAACCAAACCTCTTATTCCATTGCCGAGGTGATTGCTTTAGGCCATAGAGAGATTTCTTCAATTTGCACATCAACTCTCCCTGCCTTCCTTCCTCATAGCTTTCAGGTTGCCTCATGAAAATGTTCTCATCGAGCTCTCCATGTAAGAACACTATCTTCACATCCATTTGCTCGATTTCCCAATCAAATTAGAGCACTAATGCTAACACTATCCATATCGTTTTGTACTTTACAACCGGTGAGAAGATTTTGGTGAAATCTGTGCCTTCTTTTTGTGTGAACCCCTTCGCTACCAACCTAGCTTTATATCAGACTTTATCCCCTGGAATATTCCCTTCTTTGATCTTGTAGATCTATTTACAATCCATAACTCTCTGTTTTTCTGGTTTGGGCACTAACTCCTAAGAGTTATTCTTTATCAAAGAATCTATTTCTTCTTCCATAGCCAGCTGCCACTTTGACGAATCCTTACATTCCATGGCTTCCAAGTAAGTTTCTGGTTCAACCTCTCCTTCTGTCCAATGAGCTGCTACATTAGCATCCGCAAACCCATATCTCAAAGGTGGTCTAACAACCTCCTTCCCCAGTCTCTTGTGAGCTGGTAGTCATTATGACTTATTGCATCAACCTCTTCTAGTTCAGCCTCTTCTTGAGTTTCTTGAACTTGGCCTTCATTCAAGGGCTCTACTTGGTCCAAACCCTCTTGCCTTCCTTGCTTTACTTGAATTGAACTCTCCTTGATGCGATGCTCCACAACTTCCAGACTGGTTGCTCACTAGCCCCTGCAGGGTTAGTTTTCTCCAAGTAGGGAAATAACAATTCATTAAAAATAACATCCCTACTTATAATGAGTTTGATGCCTTTCTTTTCTAAGGACCACAACCTATATCCTTTAACCCCATCACCATATCCTATAAATAAACATTTTCTAGATCTTGGGCTAAGATTATCCACATCTCAATGGGAGTCTTAAGCTCTTAAGCTCTAGAGGGTGATCTATTTACCAAGTATGTAGCTGTAGCCACAGCTTCTCCCCAAAAAATATTTTGGTAAACCGGATCCTATTAACATGCACCTAACCTTTTCCATAAGGGTTCTATTTATCCTCTCTACAACTCCATTTTGCTGAGGTGTTTTTACAACCGTTCTATGTCTTAGAATGCCATTTAATTCACAGAATTTATCAAAATCCTTATTACAAAATTCTAAGCCATTATCGGTTCGTAAAGCCTTAACTACCCTACCCGTTTGGGTTTCCAGCAACTTCTTCCACACAATAAATTTATCCAAGGCATCTGATTTATTTCTAAGTAAATAAACCCACACTCTATTTGAATAATCATCAATTAAAGACAGAAAGTAAAAGTTACCTCCCTGTGTTGGTGTTCTTGCAGGTCCCCAAAGGTTCGAATCAATGTAGTCAAGAATCCCCTTAGACTTGTGCACTCCGGTGTTGAGGCTGACCCGGTGTTGCTTCCCAAGAATGCAACTCTCATAGAAATCCAGTTTCTCCACTTTGTCACCACCAAGAAGACCATCCTTGCTAAGAACTTGCAGGCCCTTTTCGCTCATGTGTCTCAAGTGAGTGTGCCAAAGGGTTGCCTTATCCATCTCAACCATTAAGGTTGCTGCTTAATCATTGATTTTTGTCTCTTCGATCATCTCATAGAGTCCATCATTTCTTGCTGCCTTGATCACTACCAAAGATCCCTTGGCTACTTTGATCTTTCCTCCCTCTACTTTATATGTATACCCTATGGAATCCAGCTGCCCCAGTGAGATCAAATTCCTCTTCAAATCTGGAAGATACCTCACATTTCGTAGCAGCTTTGTGACTCCATCAAACATCCTCAATTGGATATCTCCAATCCCCCTCACTTGGAAAAAATTATCATTCCCTAAGAAAACCCTTCCATCATTGATCTCCTTGAAATTCTTGAACCATTCCTTGTGAGGGCACATGTGATAAGTGCGCCTGGAATCTAGAATCCATTTTTCACTGCCTTGCCTCTTGCTCACTTTTGAGCACATAATAAGAACATCATCTTGTTGTTCTCCTTTGGCAACCGAAGCCTTTCCATTATTGGTGTGGCTTCTTCTCTCATCCCACATCCTCCTCTTGCAATATTTATTAAAATGGCCCTTTTTGTTGCAGTAGAAGCATCTCTTTCCTCCTCCAAATCTTGTCTTGGAATGAGATCTCCCATAGTTCTGCCCTCTACCTCTTGATTTCTCCCGGTAGTTTCCATGAGTGCTACTGCCATTCCAAGTTGCTGGCCTTCCTCTTACAAACAGCCCATCTCCACTTGATGTCTCATTCATCTTGGCTTTGAAATCATGTGCCCTTATGACATTGGTCACAATCTCCTTGGTTAAAGTATCCCTTCTATACTCAATAGCATTAATAAAATTATCAAAGCAATCAGGAAGAGAATTTAACAAGATAAAAGCCAATTGTTCATTCAGAAATGTAATGCAACAGCTATTCAAATGTTGAACTAGCTTATCACAGACATCAAGATTATCTTGCAACTCTTTACTAGGATCAATTTTAAAAGCAAAGATTCTTTTAAGAAGATAAATCTTGTTAGGGAGAGTTTTGGTAAGAAACAACTCATCTAGTTTCTTCCTTATGACAGCCAGATCTTCCAAGTCTCCGCACTCCCTTGTGACACTATCCGACTTGTGCAAGAAAATGGTGTTGTAAGCCATCTTCTTCATCTCAATCCGTTGGTCCTCCGTGACACTTGCTGGAAAACATCATCTTCTCCAATAGCCAAGTCCACTTTCTGTTACATAAGAATAGCCTAGATCTTCTGCTTCTATAGGGAAAAATCTCCCTTTCCATCAAATTTCTCAACCATGAAATTTGAAGCCATCTTTGCAAACAAGATCCCAGATTTATGCAATACCCATAAATGCTTTCTTCAACCTCAAGAACATGATCGAAGATGGATCTTAACACCGTTCTTGAATCATTCTCAAGAACACGATCTGATCTTGATCTTTACTCCGTTCTTGAATCACCCAAGAAGTTGATCTTTGATTCTTGGAGTCTTGGCTCCGTAACTTTCTTGTTCTTGCTCCGATACCCAGCTGTGCAAGCTTTGATACTACTGTTGAAAATCAGCTTGACAAGATGCCTAGGTGGTGATCTTCCAAACACCCAAGTCTAGAATGACTTATAGAAAGAAATACAGCAATCGAAAGCAAGAAAGAAAAGAAAACAAGCGATTTGTTATCGAGGTTCGACAATAGCCTACGTCCCCGTGAGTTCCTCTGAACTCTCTGCACTAAATCAATAGTTCTTTACAATTACAGCAACCCTCTTCAAGAAACCTCAACTTAAAGAAACCAAGAAGAGAAGAAAGAAGATGATAAGAACTATTACAATGCCCTCTATCTATACTACTCTCTCTTCTTTACAACCAGCCTCTCTACAATGAGTCCTTCTTGTGTTTTGTGTCTTTGCACTCTCACACAATTTTCTCTTGTATTGTGTCTTGTCACTCTTTATAATTAATCCCAAAGTGTGTCACAAAAATATGTCTAGAATGAAGCTAGGTGACCCTTTATATAGTGCACCAACTTCTTGTCCAATCTTGAGAGTCAATCTCCACCCTTAGATCTTGATGACCACTTAACCATGGCTCTCCATCAATCTTAAGTGGTGCTATGAATTTTAACCTTGCATCCATGCACCTAAAAGGAGGTTTAAACAAGCTGTCCATGTGTGCGTCAGTGTGCCTAGCGCCTAGGCGCTGAACAGGGGGCGGTGAGGCGCTAGGCAAACCCCCTTTGCACCACGTTCTGGACGGTACGACGCTGGTAGAGGGGCGGTGTAGCGTTGCCCTTCTTCAAACTACCTCCTTGCTGGGTGGGGTGGTGCAGTGCTGGTGAAAGGGTGATGCAGCACACACTAATGCTACCCTTCACATAGCAGTGCGCACTAGTTTGCTTTGTTGATTAGGGTGTGCACACACACCCAAATGGATGCACACACATGTGTGCACTCCTTTAACATGCTGTATGTTAATCTTCCAACCTTGATTTAGACTTTAACCATCTTTGAACCATGTTTAGACATGTTTAAACCTTAGACAAATACCAACATATTCTTTGAGGCATGGGGACATTTCAACGAGCTGCTACTCAAATGCCTACATCACAATTTACCTCAAGATGAATTGGTACAAGATTTCCATGAAGTTTTTAGTGATACTAATAAAAGTATTGTGGATTCAGGTTGTGGAGGAGTGCTGATGGAGAAAAGCAACGAAGAAGCCATGGAACTATTCAAAACCTTAAGTGAACACACGCAGCAGTTCTCCTCTCGAGGTAGACATGTAACCAAGAACAAAGGTATGTATGAGATGAACCTAAATAGAGGATCCTCTACCTAAATAGCTGCTGTGGAAAGGAAACTAGATCTGATAGTGAAAGCCATGGCCGCTCAGAATGCATCACCCAATCCACCAGCTACACTACTCCAGGTATGTGCGATATGTTCCCAATTTGATCATAATGCTGATACATGTCCCTTGTATTCATCTACAGATCCGAAGCAAGCAAATTACGTGGGACCAAACAACTATCCGCCAAAGAACAACCCATATGCAAACACTTACAACCCTGGATGGCAAAACCACCCAAATTTCTCTAGGAGCAACAATCAGAACACTCTTAACCAGTAAGGACAGCAAAGAAACTTCCAGCCAACCACTCACTCAGCTCCCGAAACAAAGGAAAGTGACCTCGAAAGTCTTGTGAGGCAATTGGCAACTCAATAGCAACAATTAATGACTTCACAAGAACATTTCATGGAAGAAACAAGACAATTTTGAACTGAGATGAGACAAACCACTGCAAAACATGAACAAGTCATTCAAGGACTAGAGGTACAAATGGGACAATTGGCTAAAGAGCTAAGTGGCAGAAAGCAAGATGAGCTTCCAGTCCAACCACTACCTAATCCAAGAGGACTTTAGCAACTGAACGCTGTGACAACCTTAAGAAGTTGTAAGATCATAGGCAATAATAACCCTGTACAAGCATCTCCAAATAAAGCATCCACATCTAAGGTAAGTGAGATGGAGAAGGTAAATACACCACCACCCTTCCCTCAAAGGTTAGTAATACCTAAGAAATAAACTAAATTGCTTGATATTTTTGAAATTTTAAGACAAGTGGAGATTAACATTCCTTTATTAGATGCAATTAAACAAATTCCTGCATATGCTAAATTTTTGAAAGATTGTTGCACTAATAAAAAGAAGTTTCAGGAGCATGAGACAGTAACCTTGACTGAAGAGATAAGTGTTGTGCTATTAAGAAAACTACCCCCAAAATCCAGGTAGTTTTACTATTCCTTACAGGCTAGGTGACTAGCTATTTGAGCACGCACTGTTGGATCTAGGGGCAAGTGTTAATCTACTACCATACAGTGTATTTAAGACACTAGGTTTGGGGGAGCTTCAACTAACCTCCATCACTATGCAACTAGTTGATAGAAGTATCAAACAACTGAGAGGTATTCTCGTAGATGTTTTGGTAATAGTAGGTAAATTTATTTTACCTACTGATTTTATTGTATTAGTTATGGAAGAATGTACTATGCCATTACCTCTACCCATCATCTTAAGAAGACCCTTTATGATAACTACTGACACAAATATTAGTGTAAAAAGAGGCATTGTCACTATGAAGGTAAATAATGAGGAGATAGAATTCAAAATATTTAATACATTAAAATCAACCACAGATGATAATGAATATTCTAATGTAAGCTTAATGCAAGGTGTTGTGGAGCTAGTTTTTCAGGTCCATCACATTGATCCATTAGAGACCACCCTCAACCATGGTGTCCCAAGATTAGATATTGAGCCAGAGGATGCAAACGTGATTAAAGACATCAATAAATCTATATACCCCGTGAAGGACACACCAAAGCTTCCAAGTAAGTATATTCCTCCAGTTGAACCTCCTGAACCTACTAATACTACTTTTCCCTATTCTATTGTCCAAGCATTGAAATTGAAGATGAAGCAGCTGTCAAAGGCACTTGAACCACCTAACGGGGGCTCTAAGTGCTCCCTTCAAAGAGAATAGCACTACATCAAGAGACCACTTGAGCCATTCCACCTTTGACAATCATGTAGATCAAGCGCCTCTTCTGAGGTTAGTGGTACTGAGGCTACTAAAAGTATGGTATGGTTGTATCGTTACTAGTTCTTCTCCTTGTTCCTTTCATTATTTTAATCCTTTATTATTCACAATTTTTTCCTTGCGATCGAGCGCACTACATAGTGTGCTCAAGCGCACTCTCGCCCTGCACTCCATTTCGCGCGAGCGCATCATGCTGCACACTTGCGCACAAGTGCGATCGAGCGCACTTCATAACGCGCTCGAGCGCACTCGGGGCAGAGATATCACGTGATGTTTTAAATGTTTCTCCCTCATTCTTTCTCTTTACTCTCAATTGCAACTACCTAGCTCTTTAGTTCTCTCGTCCTTCGCAACCCTAAACATCAACTTCCAGCTCTCCACAACTATCATCATCCCTCCAAAATAATTGCAATCACAAATTAACTTCGCCTATTCCATTTAACCACTCTCACTCTATCTCATTCCCCCTCCACGTCCTCTTCACATTCAACCCACACGGTAGGGCCATTACCATTTTTCTCTCTAAATTACTTACACACCGTCACACACTATACTTTAATTTATATTTTCTTCCTATTTGATTATCTTATGTGTTGATTGTGTATTTTCATGTTATATGAGGTTAAGGTCGTGTTTGTGTAATTTCCATAGCTTCAAACTTTTGTCGCACAGAAGCTGTTCGATAAATTGCCAGAACAGCTGCGCTCGAGTGCCCACCCTTTGTGATCGAGCGCAAGTCCTCCAGTGCGATCGAGCACATATTTGATAGCAACTGCACTTTCATACCTCAGTAAATGGCATCTAGTTTTTGAGCCTCCGACAGTCGCTCCCAGTCCACCTGACCTAGTTTCGAGTAGCATAAATTACTATTCGAGACTACGTTTAACATAGATGAGGACTTTAAGAGTTTGGACGCCACAAGATGGGTGGTCCAAGAATTCAAGGCCCGGGGTCTCAAGTGGCTGTTCAAGCCGGTCACCTCGACAGCATACATCCGATTCATGGTCAGCTTCTATAAGAACCTGACCTATGACTACACCAGACTGAAGATTCTATCATCCTCAGTCCAGAGCAAATTTATAGAGCTAACCACTGCTGATATCGTCGTTTCATTCTACTACTGTGATGAGTCCCCTCTAGAGGACAGCCATACAGAGGAGCAGCCAGACCCGTTTCCTCTGCCCCATATCATCGAGGACATGTGTGCAGGCAAATATGCAGATCAGCATAACAATGCGAGAAGCTGGTCGAAGTTGCCTCCCCGGCTGTGGTTTGTAGACTCCATCCTCCAACGCAATGTGTGCCCTTTGGGGCACTGATAAATGCTTAAATAGTCATATTTAAGCCCTTTAATTTACAATTATTAGGCTCTTTATTTATCTATTTCTGTGGATTCTACTTCATTTTTCGTGTTTTATGTGTTTTTCAGAGGACTTGGACAAAAAGATGATAAATTGGAGCTTTTAGGAGCAAAAGGCAAGTTCTTCCATCCAGTAAAGTGCGCTCGAGCGCACCTCCATTGTGATTGAGTGCACAAGCTCATGAGCGCACTTGAAGAAGGCTCGAGCGCATGAGCTCGAGCGCACACATGCGCTCGAGAACATCCCGCATACGCTTGAGCGCATCCCGCATACGCTCCAACGCAATTACTCCAGAGACGGTAGAGCCAGATATGGATTGAAGTCTCCATACTCCAAATAGGAAATTAGGGTTTCGGGACACCATGAGGACCCTATAAATAGCCCTGTAAAACACATAAACCATAGCTTTTGTTTTGAGATTCGAAGTAGCAAGCTTAGGAGAGGAATTGAAGAGTCGTCTCCTGAGTCTTCTTCGGTTTTAGTTTTCTGTTTATATTTCATTATGTTTAGAATATTTAGTTTAACTAGCATGTGTAACTAAACTCCTATAGGGCTTGATTGAAGCCCTAGTTATGCTTTTCCACATGTTTATTCATTGATTATCTTTGCTATAGCCTTGTTAGAATGTTTAACTTGATTAATGCCTATTTGTATTTAAATTCCTCATATGTGTGTGTCTGATCAACGTATGCATGTGGTATGGATAAGTTAGTCGAATCAATTTGGATGACAGAGTCCTGGGTTCGACATTAGTAACAAGAGATATCCACACCGGATTCTCGGGTTAATCAACATGGGAAACCGGGAGCAGACCAAGCCTTAGGTCCTGTGTGGTTACCGATCTCCACAGCCCTCATGCTCTCTTAAGGAACAACTCAGTATACACCCATGCTGAATCCCTTAAAAGAGAAAAGATTAGAGTATACACCATGCCTAACTCATTGCATAGGGAGATCAATAGCCTAAGGTGTGGACCAAGCCCTTAGGTTGGCAACCATTAGATATTCATGATAAGGCTAGAGCATTGACACCCTACTTAGTGGGAAAGTATAATTACTGGTGGATATCGTAGTCCTATATTCTTATTATTATTATTCACTCACAATCAAACAACCATTTATCTTTTTACTTTGAAGAGACTAATTCTAAATTGAAATTCACCAATCTCTGTGGAAATGATCTCGCACTTGCAAACTATGCTACCATTGACCTTGTGCACTTGCAAGTAAAACTAGTACGGTTATTTGTGTATTTATTTAGGTAGATATCCATCACAACAAGTTTTTGGCGCCGTTGCCTGGGATTGCACTGAATTTATTTTTAGAATTGATTTCTCGTTTAGTTTAATTACCATTATTTCTTTTTTTTATTCTATTATTATCTCAAGAAATTTTTAAGCTTTGTTTTTTATCTTATTTTTCGTTTCATTAAAACCCTAATCAATTTCCTTTTTCTCTGTTTCAGGTACTACAGGAGAGCTTTCTGTGCCACTTGTGATCGAGTGCACCCTCCTGTGCGATCGAGCGCAATTGAGGCAGAGAGTCATCCGAGCAGCAGTGTTTTACTGCTGCACTTACATAACTGCCATTGATTCATGCGCGGACGTCGATCCATGCATCCGACATTCTTTCCCCTTGATCCTGAGCTTGAGAGGACTATCCGACAAAGGCTTAGAAACAACTCGGAAGAGGTAAAATGATGAATCAAGGAAGAGATACCAATGGCAGAACAGATAGCCGAGCAGCAACCACCTGAGAGGTGGCCGATGAAGCAATCCTTCATCCCACAGAATCTCGATCAACCTTCGTGCATTGCGTATCAAACTAAGGCAGAAGGAAACTATTACATATCTCTGCAGATACTCAGTGCACTAACTCACTTTAGGGGTACACCTAGTGAGGATCCACATTTACACCTTCGAGAGTTCTTTGACCTCTATAAATTCCAGCACATCCGAGGGTTAGACCATGAAGGAATAAGGTTAATTCTTTTCCCTTTGTCCTTGAAAGATAATGCTAAATTATGGTATAATTCTTTGCCTGCAGTTTCCATCCACAATTGGGAGGGCTTGGCTAGCAAATTCCTAAGGAAGTTCTTCCCAGCCCAAAAGACGAGGCAAATGAGGAAGGAAATTCAATTCTTCCAACAAAAAGATGGAGATATATTCTTCGAGGCCTAGGGACACTTCAACGAGCTACTACTCAATTTCCCACACCATAACCTGCCCCAAGACGAACTGGTACAAGCTTTCTATGTAGGTTTGAGTAACTCTAACAAAAATATTGTTGATTCAGGTTGTGGAGGAGTGCTAATGGAAAAGAGCAGCGAATAAGCGATGGAACTCTTCGAAACCTTAAGTGAACACACGCAGCAGTTCTCCTCTCGAGGTAGATATATAACCAAGAGTAAGGGTATGTATGAGGTAAGCCTGAATGGAGGACCATCTCCTCAAATAACTGCTGTGGAGAGGAAACTTGATTTATTAGTTAAAGCCACGGCCGTTCAAAACACCTCAACTAACCCACCAGCTACACCACTTCAAGTATGCGCCACTTGCTCACAATTTGATCATAATACTGATACATGTCCCTTATATTCATCTGCAGGTCATAAGCAAGCTAACTTTGTGGGACCAAACAATTATCCGCCAAAGAACAACCCCTATGCAAACACATACAACCCTGGCTGGCGGAATCACCCAAATTTCTTATGGAGCAACAATCAAAACAATTAAGAGCAGCAAAGAAATTTCCAACCAGCAGCCCAATCTGCGCTTAAACCAAAGAAAAATGACCTCAAAAATCTTGTGAGGCAACTAGCATCTTAGCAACAACAAATCTTGAAAACACATGAACAATTCATGGAAGAGTCAAGGCAATTTCGGACAGAAATGAGGCAAATCACTACAAAACATGATCAAGCCATCCAAGGACTAGAGGTACAAATGGGACAACTGGCCAAGGAATTAAGTACCAGAAAGCAAGGAGAGCTCCCAGCACAGCTACTAACTAATCCAAGAGGACATCAGTAACTGAATGCTATAAAAACCTTAAGAAATGGTAAGATAATCGGCACCAATGAACCTACACAAGCATCTCCAGACCAAGCCTCCACATCTAAGGTAAGAGAGATGGAAAAGGTAAATATACCTCCACTATTCCCTCAAAGGTTAATGAAGTCTAAAAAGGAAACTAAAATGATTGACATTTTTGAAACCTTGAAAAAAACGAAAATAAATATTCCTTTATTAGATGCAATAAAACAACTTCCTGCTTATGCTAAGTTTTTAAAAGAATATTGCACTAACAAAAGGAAGTTTCAAGAGCATGAGATGATGGCCTTGACTGAAGAGGTGAGTGCTATATTATTAAGAAAATTACCTCCTAAATCAAAAGACCCAGGTAGTTTTACTATTCCTTACAGGCTAAGTGATTAGCTTTTCGAGCATGCATTATTGGATCTAGGAGCGAGTGTCAACTTGTTACCATACAGTGTATTCGAGACACTAGGTTTGGGGGAGCTCCAACCAGCTTCCATTACTTTGCAATTGGTTAACAGAAGCATCAAACGATCGAGAGGTATCCTTGAGGATATTTTGGTAAGAGTAGGTAAATTTATTTTACCTGCTGACTTTATTGTGTTAGACATGGAGGAATGCCATATACCTGTACCACTCCCTATCATCTTAGGGAGACCATTTATGATCACTGCTGACACAAATATTAATGTAAAAAGAGGCATTGTCTCTATGAGATTAAATGATGAAGAGGTAGAATTTAAAATATTTAATACACTGGACTCCACTAAAACTAATGATGAGTATAATAATGTGAGCTTTATGCAAGGTATTGGTGAGAAAATTTCTAAGAGCCATTACACTGTTCCATTGGAGACCATCCCCAACCATGCTGACATGAGATTGGACATTGGGCCAGAGGATAATGTGATTAAAGATATCAATAGAGCTGTGCACACCTAAGCCTTAAAGTAAATATAATCCTCAAGTTAAAAGTCTTGAACTTACTAATACCACTTTTACTTATTTTATTGACCAGGCACCAAAGTTGGAGACAAAGTAGCTGTCAACAGCATTGGAACCACCTGATGGGGGCCCTAAGTGCCTCCTTCAAATGACATTGCCTTGAAGCTACCATAGAGAGCACTTAAGCAATTCCACTTGTATAACATATAGCTCAAGTGCCTCTATCGAGGTTAGTGGTACTGAGGCCACTACAAGTTGGTATGACTGTATCGTTCCTATCTTTACCTTTGCTTATTTCTTTATTTAAGCTCCTTTTACTCGTGACAAAATTCTGTCGTGCAATCGAGCGCACACCACATGTGCTCAAGTGCCCTCTTGCCTTGCGCACCAGTGCGCACGAGCGCATCACATTAAGCAGTTGCGCACACCTGCGATCGAGCGCACTTCACAAATGCGCTCGAGTGCACTCAGGGTAGAGAAAGCACGTGATATTTTTATTCACACTTCACTAACAACCCCACTTCTCTCACATTACGCTCCAGCGCACTTTATCCTCTGGTCTATCGCAAATACCATCACCAACCATTAAATCTGTTGAAAACCACCCATTCACCTCTAGCAATCCATATCACCACCGCTCATCCGTCATAATCACCACCCTACCACCGTGCATCACCCTTCCACAAGACCATCTTCCCCTGAAATTTCCCAAATCTAGCATAGTATGCAAATCAATTTTTGTCCACTTACATACACACCATCACACATGGTTCTTGATCTTTAGTTTACATATTTATATATGTTTATTTTGTGTGTTGATGGGGTATTTTTACATTTGCAGGAGGTTTGGATCAAGTGTGTATAAATTCTACAGCTTCTGGTTTTTGGCACGCATAAAGTATTCGACCTATTGCCTGACCGAGTGCGATCGAGCGCTTGGTATTAGCAATTGAGTGCACTTCAACTGTGCGATCGAGTGCACCAGCAACTGCGCACGAGCGCAATCACACCAGAAACAACACTGTTTTTTTTTTCCATATCCCGAGCTTCCAGCAGCTGCCACCAAGCATCCCGGCCCAGTTTCAAATAGTGTGAAATACTATTCGAGACAACATTTAACGTGGAAGAGGACTTCAAGAGTTTGGATGCCACAAGATGGGTGGTCCAAGAGTTCAAAAACTGGGGACTTAAGCGGCTGTTCAAGCCAGTCTGCTCGACGGCATACACACGATTTGTGGTCAGCTTCTACGAGAACCTGACCTATGACAGCACCAAGCCAGAGATCTTATCTTTTTCAGTCTAAGGCAGATTTATAGAGTTGACCACCACTGATATAGCCGGCTCTTTACACTACTGTGATGAGTCCCCACCGAAGGATAGCCACATAGAGGAGCAGCCTGACCCATTCCCTCTACCACACATCATAGAGGATATGTGTGCATGCCAGTATGCAGACCGCCACAACAATGAAGGGAGTCGGTCTAGGTTGCCTCCCTGTTTATGGTTCGTTGACTCAGTCCTACAACGTAATGTGTGTCCTTTGGGGCACAAGTCACGGAGGCAGGATCAGTTTTTATAGGCTCCCTACGCCTTTCACCGAGGTCATTGGTACTCCATCTCAGCGGTTATATGGAGTCAAATGCATAAGTTCTGGGATGGGGTGCATAACTAGTAGATGACCACAGCTAATGCCTAGGGCATTCCTTTCCCCTTCTTGCTTAGTCACATCTTCAAGAAGAAGGGGATTAGAGGCTCCTCTATAGATGGCCCGGTTAGTGATCACCTCTTCTTTGGGAGAGCCCAATGGAGCCTCAGCCAGTCTCACATACCCCGAGGACCCCAGGCACAGATTCCAGTTACTGAGCCTATGGCAGATGATCCGATGGAGGCCGAACATCCACCAGGGAGCGCTTCATGGGAGTAGGACCAGCCAGACATGGGATCCATGGAGTATCAGCACCTTTTGGATGAGTTATCTTTCTTCCACTGTGAGCTGTCCGACATCCGCCGGGAGGATCGTGAGGCAGCCTATTTGATCCATCAGCAGATCGATGGGTTAGAGGCGCAGTTTACATAACAAGAGGTGATGCTATAGGCCACCCTTGGCCGCCTACCTCCTGCACTCGGTACCTCTTCGATTGCACCCACTGATAACCAGTAATGAGAGGATACCCCGTTTCGCTGAAGATGTAAAACTTAGCGCTCATGGGAGGCACCCCAGACATATCTTTTTCATTTTTAACACTTTTCTTTTGTTTATATTTATATTTACATATCTATATTTCTTGTTTTCTGAAACAACCTTTATTTTTCTTTGTCAAGTACTTAGTGCGTGCATCCAGTTCAAGTTTGGGGGCGTGTTACAAACAAAGCAAGCAACCTCGTTCTCCATCTCCCAGGTCAGATCTCTCCATGCCACACACATTGGGGACAATGTGTATTTTAAGTTTGGGGATAGTGGGAGATACTATTTCACACACACTTGAAACACATGCACACACTAGGTCCCAGTTTTTTTTAGAAAAGATAAATGCATGTTCATTTGGTAACAAAAATTTTGATTGATTTAAAAATTTGATAACACTTCATTAGTAAGCTTAAAAGCTAGAACACATAGTCTTGTAATAGGAATTTTACAAAGTTTAGTTACCTACCTCAAGGCACCTAAGAATTCACGAGTTTGATCCAAATTTGCACAAGCACATTTAGCACGCATTTGTGTGGGGTATGACACATATTTTTTTTTTATATATGTTTCCATAACCTAACTGTAATCAGATAATTTGTTAAAAAGAACACTTTGGCGTAAGAAAAATAAAGAAAAATGTTCATCATGCAAAAATAAAATCAAAAGCTTCTAATGATCATTAAAAACTTTCCACTGAGTAACTGGGCCTTTTGCCTCAGTAAGAATTGAGTGTTCATGTCAAAAGGTGGGAATTTCATTTAGAAGCATTAAAACCTGTTAGTTCTGTAGCCTTTTTGACTTGAGTTAGTAAGCCCGTAAGGGTGTCTTTACACCTAATGCCCTAAAACCATCTAGTTTGGGAGTCAATGGCCAAACACTCGTTACAAGAGTCAATTAGAAAGCTCAATGAAACTCAACATGGCAAAGATTGCATGACAAAAGAAAAAAAAAAAAAGCAAGTATTATGCCATTTTTGTTCTCTTTGATAAGGAATTCGATAAAGGTTTGGGCACCGAAACACTATACATTAAAATTATGTGGAAGCCCTATCTTATATGTGCTAATTCTTCACACACAAATCAAACTTATGATGCCTTAAGCCAACCTTAGGTAAATAATATGAATTTTGGAAAATCCTTTTTCAATACAAAAATGGGTTTTTATTATAAGCTTACTCATGAATGGTTATCATAGTTTTATGCACAACCCAAATCTTTGAGTATCACATAAATGAATTTATCTTTAAATTGTGTTCTAACATAGTCTTTAGTTTTGTATTGCTAAGGGACTAGCAATATGTAAGTTTGGGGGTGTGATAAATGCTTAAATAGTCATATTTAAGCCCCTTAATTTACACTTGTTAGGCTCTTTACTTATCTATTTTTGTGGATTCTACTTCATTTTCGTGTTTTATGTGTTTTTCATAGGACTTGGACAAAAAGATGATAAATTGGAGCTTTTAGGAGTAAAAGTCAAGTTTTGCCATCCAGCAAGGTGCGCTCGAGCGCACCTCCCTTGTGATTGAGTGCACAAGCTCACGAGCGCACTTGAAGAAGGCTCGAGCCCACGCGCATCCCGCATATGCTGGAGTGCAATTACTCCAGAGGCGGCAGAGCCAGATATGAAAAGATGTCTCCAGACTCCAAATAGGAAATTAGGGTTTCGAGACACCATGAGGACCCTATAAATAGCCTTGTAAAACACATAAACTAGAGCTTTTGTTTTGAGATTAAAAGTAGCAAGCTTAGGAGAGGAATTGATGATTCGTCTCCTGAGTCTTCTTCGTTTTTAGTTTTCTGTTTATATCTCATTATGTTTAGAATGTTTAGTTTAACTAGCATGTGTAACTAAACTCCTATAGGGCTCGATTGAAGCCCTAGTTATGCTTTTCCACATGTTTATTCATTGATTATCTTTGCTATAGCCTTGTTAGAATGTTTAACTTGATTAATTTAAATTCCTCATATGTGTGTGTCTGATCAACGTATGTATGTGGTATGGATAAGTTAGTCGAATCAATTTGGATAACCGAGTCCTGGGTTCAACATTAGTAACAAGGGATATCCACACCGGATTCCCGGGTTAATCAACATAGGAAACCGAGAGCGGATCAAGCCCTAGGTCCCATGTGGTTGCCGATCTCCATAGCCCTCATGCTCTCAGAAGGAACAACTCAGTTTACACCCATGCTGAATCCCTTAAGAGAGACAAGAGTTAGAGTATACACCATACCTAACTCGTTGCATAAGGAGATCAATAGCCTAAGGTGTGGAACAAGCCCTTAGGTTGGCAACCATTAGATATTCATGTAAGGCTAGAGCATTGACACCTTACTTAGTGGGAAAGTATAATTAGTGGTGGATATCGTAGTCCTATGTTCTCATTATTATTATTTACTCGCAATCAAACAACTATTTATCTTTTTACTTTGAAGAAACTAATTCTAAATTGAAATTCACCAATCCCAGTGGAAATGATCTCGCACTTGCACACTATGCTACCATTGACCTTGTGCACTTGCAAGTAAAACTAGTGCGGGTATTTATGTATTTATTTAGGTAGATATCCGTCACAACAGGTACAAGACTCAAATGAGGGATCAGTTTCTACAAGCTCTCTATGCCTTTCACCAAGGTTACTGGTACTCCATCCCAGCCGTCATATGGAGTCATATACACAAGTTCTGGGATCATGTACATAGCCATCAAACCACCACGGTTAATGCATGGGGGTTCCCTTTTCCCTTCTTGCTCAGCCACATCTTCAAGAAGAAGGGGATTAGAGGCTCCTCTGTCGACTGAGCAATTAGCGATCATCCATTCTTTAGGAGGGCCCAGTGGAGCCTCAGTTAGTCCTACATGCCTCGAGGACCCCGAGTGCATATTCTTATTATTGAGCCAGTGGTGGATGATCTGATGGATGTCGAGCACCCGACAATGAGCCCTATAGTGGAGGAGGACCAGCTAGATATGGGATCCATAGAGTGTCAACACCTTTTTGAGAAGCTGTCCCCCTTCCGCTGTGAGCTCTCCAATATTCGTCGAGAGGATAGAGATGCGACCCTACTGATCCATCAGTGGATAGATAGTTTAGAATCACAGTTTGCACGACAGGAGGCGATACTACAGGCCATCCTCGATCACTTACCTCCTGCACCCGGTACCTCTCCGATTGCACCACCCGATGACCAGCAGTGAGAGGATACCCCATCTAGCTGAAGACATAAAACTTAGCGCTCATGCCCCCATAACATATCCTTTATCATTATAATATTTTATTTCCTTATTAGAGTTTATGTTTATTTAACAATTCATTATATATATTTCTTGTGTTCCAGCACAACGTTTGTTTTTCTTTGTCAGGAACTTAGTGTGTGCATCTAGTTCAAGTTTGGGGGCGTGCTACGAGCAATACAACCAGTCTAGTTCTCCATCTCCCAAGATAGATCTTGCCATGTCACACACATATTGGGGACAATGTGTATATTAAGTTTGGGAGTAGTGGGAGACACTGACACATGCACACACTTGAAATGCATGCACACACCATGTCCCAGTTTTTTTTTTTTAGAAAAGATAAATACATGTTCATTTTGTGTTAAAATTTTGGTTGATTTAAAATATGATAAAACCTCATTAATAAGCTTAAAATCTAGAACACATAGTCTTTTAATAGGAATTTTAAAAGTTTAGTTACCTACCTCAAGACACTTAAGAATTCACGAGTTTGATCCAGATCTGACATGAGCACATTAGCACACATTTGTGTGGGGTATGACATATAATTCTTATGTATATGTTTCCATGACCAAACTGTAATCGGATAACTTGTTAAAAGAACACTTTGGCATAAGAAAAATAAAGAAAAATGTCCATCATGCAAAAAGAGAATAAAAAGCTTCTACTGATCATTAAAAAAACTTTTCACTGAGTAACTGAACCTCTTGCCTCAGTAAGCAGTGAGTGTTCACGTTAAAAGGTGGGAATTAAGCATTTAATGATCATAAATTTTTTTACTGAATAACTGGGCCTCTTGCCTTAGTAAGCAGTGAGTGTTCACGTCAAAATGTGAGAATTTCACTTAGCAAACAATAAGACCTGTTAGTTCCGTAGCCTTTCTGACTCGAGTTAGTAAGTCCTTAGGGGTGTCTTTACACCTAATGCCCTAAAACCATCTGGTTTGGGAGTCATTGGCTAAGCACACATTACAAGGGTCAATTAGAAAGCTTAATGGAACTCAACATGGCAAGAACCGCATAATGAAAGAAAAAGAAAAAGAAGTAAACACTATGCCATTTTTGTTCTATTTGATAAGGAATTCGATGAAGGTTTGGACACCGAAACACTATACATTAAAATTATTTGGAAACTCTATCTTCTATGTACTAATTCACCACACACCAAATCAAACTTGCGATACCTTAAGCCAACCTTAGGTAAATAACATGAACTTTTAAAAATCCTTATTCATTGCAAAAATGTGTTTTTATTATAAGCTTACTCATGAACGGTCATCATAGTTTTATGTGCAACCCAAAATTTTGGATATTATAAAGAATGAATTTATCTTTAATTTTGTTTTAATATAGTCTTTCGTTTTGTATTGCTAAGGGACTAGCAACATGTAAGTTTGGGGGTGTGATAAGTGCTTAAATAGTCATATTTAAGCCCCTTAATTTGCACTTGTTAGACTCTTTGTTTATCTATTTTAGTGGATTCTACTTCATTTTCGTGTTTTATGTGTTTTTCATAGGGCTTTGACAAAAAGAAGAGATTTTGGAGCTCTAAGGAATAAAAAGTAAAGTTTTGCAAACCAGCAAGGTGCACTCGAGCACACCTCCCTTGTGATCGAGCACACATGCACACGAGCACATACTCAGAAGGCTCGAGCGCATACATGCGCTCGAGCGTAGACCTATACAATCGAGCGCACACACTCCAGAGGCAGCAGAGCCAGAATTGGAAAGAGGTCTCCATACCTTAAATAGGAAATTAGGGTTTCAGGGCACCCTTAGAGCCCTATATGTAGTCTTATAAAATGAATAAAACACACTTTTTGATTAAGCTTGAAGTTGTAAGCTTTGGAGAGGAATCGACGACTCGTCTCCATAGTATTCTTCGGGCTTTATATTTTCTATTTAGTTTATGTTATGATGATGTTTATCTTAGACAACATGTGTAAATAACTCTTTATAGGGCTCGATTGAAGCCCTAATTATGCTTTTCCATATATATATATATATATATATTCATTGATTACATTTGCCAATAGCCTTGATTATGATGCTTTATTGATTAATGCCTGTTTTATTAAATTCCTCATATGTGTGTATTCGATCAACGTATGCATGTGGTATGGATGAGTTAGTTAGATCAATTTGGATGACTGAGTCTTGGGTCTAACAATAATAACAAAAGAAATCCACACCGGATTCTTGGGTTAATCAACATGAGAAACCGGGAGTATACACCATACCCTAGGTCTTGTGTGGTTGTCGATTTCCACTAATCTTATGCCTTCTGAAGGAACAACTCAGTATACACCATGCTGAATCCCTTAAGAAAGAAAAGAGTTAGAGTAGATACCATGCTTAACTCGTTGCTTAGGGAGATCAATAGCTTAAGTACACGCCGTTAGGTTGACAACCATTAAGTATTCGTCGTATGGCTAGAGCATTGGCACATTACTCATTGGGAAAGTATGATTAGTGGTTGATATCAAAGTCCTATGTTCTTATTATTATTAATTCACACTCAACAGTTATTTTTATATTCTTATATTAAGAAATTGATTCTAAAACAAAATTCACTAATTCCTGTGGAAATGATATCGCACTTGCACATTATGCTACTATTGACCTTGTGCACTTGCAAGTAAAACTGTACGATTATTCACCCATTAATTTAGGTGGATAACCGCGCAACAAAGGCCTTGCACATATAAAACATGGTCAATGGTTAAGGAATCTTTACCCACTTTGCCATGCCCGATAATCTTTATCTTGTGTTGTCTCTAATGGTTATGTCTCTGTCATCCCTTAGAGTTAGTTCTTCGAACATGCTTTGATCACCGGTCATGTGTTTGAGCATCCACTATCAAGGTGCCAATAGTTACCTTTTTGTTTAGTGTGGAGACATATCTACATTACACATAGATATACAATTGCACTTTTAGGTACCCAAAATTTCTTGGGTCCTTTGGGGTTAGTCCTAGAAAATACGGCTCCCTTAAGGACCCATACTTTCCTAACATTATAAAGTGTTCTATAATTGTAGACATGTTGATGATGCATGATCCTAGGATAATAGTTATTGAAGTTTCTAAGATGTCTTGAATATGTATGCCTATAGTTCCTTGGATAAGCATTCCTAGGATACATGTTTCTAGCATGAGAGTTATGAACATACATGTTATCTCTAGGATATTCATGATGGTAATTTCTAGGATGTGCATTTCTAACATGTTCATGCATTGAATATGTATTTCCAGCATTTGTATATCTTGGATGAGCATACATATATGCATATGTATTTCTAGGATTTCTATCTCTAGCATATTATTAGAATTCTTAGCATTTGAATTTAAATTTACATTCTTAGACTTACTAGCATACTTTGAAAGAAAAACTCTTAATCTTGCTAGTGGCCTTAGAGGTGGAGGGTTCATCCACACATTGCTTTCATGAACAAAGTCTCTTTTGATTTTTGTTTGCCTAATGGAGAATAATGTTGTGAGTTTTAAATAACTCCCAAGCGCATGAGTCATCTGCAATATAGTGTGTGCAAGTGCGAGGTCGAATCCACAGGGAATTGCGTTGTGAAAATATATTTTTATCTAAACTAAGTCTATTTTAACCTAGTTCCAAATTTGTAATTATATATTGCAAAAGAAATATAAACTTAAATTAAATTGATTTAAAAACTAATGATAAAAACACTAAGGTTTCTAAATCCACCCCACCAAAGCTAAGCATATATCTTCATGTAAAAATAGCCTATCAAAACATTCCATGAATCCAACTTAAGACAAAAAAAAAACAAATATCCCAATTAAACCAAAAGCATCCAATGTATCCGCTTTTAACAAATCACAAAGGAAATCCAATTTAATCAAAAACAATTTGATGTATCCATCAGATGAAGCACAAGGAATATCCAACAGAACAATTTAAACGCAATCAATCATAAGATTTTACTCAAATAATTGACAGAACATTTATACTAAAAAACATCATAATTGTATAAACAAATCTGAAACTATTATGCCAAACAACGGCGAGGCTTCATCTACAACCTTAGTTTGAAGATTTTAGCCTCTCATAATTATGAAACTACAGTTCATAATAAAGTGCTAAACATTTAAAGTAAACAAAAACAAAATGAAAAGAAATATTTACTATACAAGGGAGAAATTCCACTTGCTGTTGGGCGGTGCTTCCCCTCGTGGTAGCAAAGCCTTCGGGGTCCACCAGAATGCTAGTAGACGATCCACCGGTTTGTACCAAAGTGGCTCAGGAATTGCACACTAAAGATGAAGTGAAGAGGGGCTTATATAGGGAAACATCACAAGTGCAATGTGTTTCCAATCCGATGTGGGATACTACAGATTCCAGCTTTTGCTCTTTTACCTTTGTCTACTAAAACTGCCATAACTTTCTCTATAAAAATTATTTTATTGATCCGTAAAATTCCCCAAAAAATAGACATCTGGATCATTCCAACCATATATGGCTCATTTCTTGGTTCTTCCAAAATCAATACAGTTAAATCCTAAAAAATGGCTGATCTGTCACACTGAAATCATGCACAGCCTGACCTTTGTCTACTAAAACTGCCATAACTTTCTCTAGAAAAATTATTTTATTGATCCGTAAAATTCCCCAGAAAATAGACATCTGGATCTTTCCAAGAATATATGGCTCATCTCCTAGTTCTTCCTGAATCAATACAGTTTAATCCTCAAAAATAGCTAATCTGTACGAGAAATTCTGGCAATTTAGTGAAACTTCTTTCCCAGTGCTTGTAAACCTGAAAAACAACGAAAACAACTCAAAGTAACAAATTCCTAAGCTAACAAATGTAAATTAAGTGGGCAAAACATGCAATATTTTTCACTCATCAAATACCCCCAAATTTCTATTTTGCTAGTCCCTTAGCAAAACAAAATAAATAAAAAAAACTAAATGGAAAACAATGAACATAAAGATAAGTTCATCACTCATGGTATCCAAAAATTTAAGGAGCACTCAAAACCATGATATTCGTTCATGAGCAAGCTTAAAAAATATAACCCATCTTCGCAATGAATAGGAATTTTAAAACCTAATTACTTACAAGAGGCAGGCTAAGACATCACAAGTTTGAATCAGTGTAAAGTGAGTTAGCATATACTGATGAGGTTTCCAAATAAGTTCAATGTACAATGTTTCCACGCCTCAAGATTCACAGAATTTCTCATCAGAATGAACAATGATGGCATAGTTTTATTTTTTTTCTCTTTTTTTATAAGGCTTTGCTATGTTTAGTTCCCTTAAGCTTTCTAATTGACCCATGTAATGAGTGTTGAGTCAATGACTCCCAAACCAGATGGTTTTAGGGCATTAGGTGTAAAGACACCCCTAAGGACTTACTAACTCGAGTCAAAAAGGCGACGAAACTAAACTGACCTTAATGCTACCAAAAAAAATTTCCACCTTTTGACGTGCTCATTGCTTACTGAAGCAAGAGGTCCAGTTACTCAGTGAAAAATTTATTGATGATGGCCATTTTTTTTTATATGTCCAAGTGTTTATCAAACAAGTCATCCCATTTCAGTTAAGATAAGAAACATACACATTAACATCACATGTCATACCTCACACAAATATGTAATAATGTGCACGTGTTAGATTGGCTCAAACATGTGAATTCTCAACTGTCTAAAGTAAGTAACTAAAGTTTAAACTCTATCATCAGATCATGTGTTCAAAGTTTTAAACTCACCAATGAAATCACATCACAATTTTTTCAGATCAACCAAAATTTTCAGACGAACATGAAAATGCATTTATCTTCACGAAGAAAAAAAAACAACAATAAATTAGGACAAAGTGTGTGTAACGTGTCTCTCATACCCCCAAACTTAAATGACACATTGATCCCAATGTGTGAATAATATGAAAAGAGCTAACCTGGGATATGGAGAACTATCTGGACTAGTATGGCTTGTAACATACCCCCAAACTTGAACTGAAGTAAGCATTGTCCCTGAAAAATAAATACTAGAAAACAAAAATACTGGAAACAAACATTAATCATAAATATATAAAATAATAAAATAAAATAATAAACAAACAAAAAAGATAAGCTGTGGGGTGCCTCCCATGAGCGCTAAGTTTTACGTCTTCAGCCAGATCCAACATTAGTAATCGTGCCCAGCTAATCACTCCACCATCTGATCAATAAATGGGAGTGAAAAATGATCCTTCCTTGTGGCATCATTCAACTTATGGTAGTCTAGACACACTCTCCATCCTGACTGAACACGAGTTGGCACCAACTCGTCATCCTCATGCTTCACTACCATCAATCTTGCCCGCTTGAGCACGACATGAATCGAGCTCACGCACTTGCTATCAGAGATTGGATAAATGATCCCTGCATCCCACAACTTTATCACTTCAGTCCTCACAACCTCTTGTATAACTGGGTGGAGCCTTCTCTGTGGCTCCCTTGATGACTTGGAGTTCTCCTCCAAATGTATCTTATGCATCACCACCGAGGGGCTGATCTCTTTCATATCCTCAATAGTCCAGCCGATAGCTTCCTTGTGCTCTCTTAAAATGTCCAATAATTTCTCCTCTTGAGCCTCAACCAAATCTGAAGCTATAATCACAGGCAAAGAATCTGCTAGACCTAGGAACTTATACTTAAGATTGTCCGGTAAAGGCTTAAGTTCCTTCTTAGTTTCAGGTGTTGCGATCTCCTCCATTTCATTGCTCTCCCGAGGATCAGACTCCCAAATGGCATTCACTTGCTCGAGTAACTTATTTAAGCCCAAGTCCTCTCCAAAGTGAGCAAAGCATGCCTCCAGGGGATCCTCAATGCTTCATTCATTCACAGTCTCCTCAAGAATCTCCTCTATCAAGCATACATTTCTCACTTCATCATACTCCAGTGGTTGCCTAGTGATATCAAATATGTTTAACTCCACTGTCATATTTCCGAAGGAAATCTTCATCACCCCTGTCCTACAATTGATCAGGGCGTTAGCCGTGGCTAAGAATGGTCGCCCTAGAATAACCAGTATCTGAATCCCTACATTCTGAACCGGCTCTGTGTCAAGCACAATAAAATCCACGGGGAAATAAAACTTATCTACTTTTATCAAAACGTCCTCAAATATTCCCAGTGGTATTTTCACTGACCTGTCAGCCAATTGAAGCATTGTGCTTGTGAGCTTCAATTCTCCTAACCCTAACTGCAGATAAACTGAGTAAGACAGAAGATTCACAGTTGCTCCTAGATCTAATAGAGCCCTCTCAATCTGGCTGACTCCTATCGTGCAAGAGATGGTAGGACTCCCTGGGTCCTTATACTTGATGGGTAGCTTGCACTGAAGGATTGAGCTAACCTGCTCGGTCAAAAATGCCTTCTTCGGGACATTTGTCCTCCTCTTGATAGTGACCAAGTCCTTTAAAAACTTGGCATATGACGGCACTTGATGGATGGCATCCAAAAATGGGATATTGATTTGGACTTGCTTGAATACCTCCAAAATTTCCTCATACTTCCCTCCTTTCTTGGGCACCTGTAATATCTTAGGGTAACGCACTTTAGGTATAAATGACCTAGGAGGGTCCTTCACAGTAGGTGTGGCTGTAGATGGCCCAGCATCTCTCTTCTCTTTATTGCCACCTTCTTCCCCTTGCTGCACAGCAGGGGTCTCTTCTACTCGATTGTCCACTTGTCTCCCAGACCTTAGTGTAACAATCGACTTCACTTGTTCCTCCCCGTGCGTAAGATGTGAAGAATTTCCAACCATAAATTATCCCTTCGGGTTGGGCACGGGTTGACTAGGGAACTTTCCTTTCTCTCTCTCACCCAAGTGACTTGCAATTTGCCCTATTTGACTCTCCAGCTTGGCAATTGCTTGGGTGTTTACTACTGTTGCACTCCTCACATCACTCATATTTAGGCTAGTCGTCTTCATGAACTCCTTAAGGGTGTCCTCTAGCGAATGTGAAACTGGTGCTGGTGTTTGAGTGGATGCTTGATAAGCAGGTGATGGTGCTGGATGGGCAGAACGACCATGACTAGGAATTTGTGGGGAAAATCCGAGAGGATACTGATTGTGAGCATGATGAGGGGCTCCTCCCTGATTCATTGGTCGGTTCTGCTTCCATGAAAAATTTGGGTGGTTCCGCCACCCTTGATTGTACGTCTCGAAGTACGATCCATTTGACTGCCTCTGATAGTCATTGAAAGCATTTACTTATTCCATAGGATACTCGGCAAAAGCCGGCATTGATTGACAATTTTGTGCTACATGCATGGGACTAGCACAGATGGAACAGCTATCAACATTGAATGTGTTGGTAGCATTGATGGACTGGCCCACAATGAAAGCGTCAATCCTCTTAGTGAGAGCATCTAACTTCATCCTCAGGTCAGTGTCCTCTTTTACCTCATAGATGCCTCCTCTCTTGGGAGCACGAGTGGATTTATCCCGACAGCTTGAAAAATCCCATTGCCTGGAGTTGTCAGATAACTTGTCCAATGACTTGTATGCTTCATCCCCCGTCAAACTTAAGAATGCCCCCCTAATTCATATACTCGATCATGCTACGGTTAGGTTGAGTTAACCCTTGGTAGAAGAACTGAACGAGTCTCCATTTCTCATATCCATGTGGAGGGCATCTGATCAGTAACTCTTTGAAACGCTCCCAACTCTCAGAAAACTTCTCATCCTCCTCCTAAGTGAAAGAACTAATCTCCTTTCGGCACTCATTCACTCTAGCCATTGGGAAAAACTTGTTATAGAACTTACTCAACAAGCTTTCCTAAGATGTAATAGACCCGAGCATGTTGGAATCCAACCATGACCTAGCTCTATCGTGAAGAGAAAAAGGGAAAAGTCTACGATAGATTGACTCATCAGAGAAGTTTTGAAACTTGAATGTGGCACAAATATCTTTGAACTTCTTCATATGGCTGTAAGGATTTTCAAGATCCAAGCCATGAAATGAGGGTAGAAGCTGGATAAGATGTGGCTTTAGATTAAAATGGGTAGCATTGGTTGGTGGCAACACTATACAGGAAAGGGAGTTAGTCATATTGGGTGAGAACAAATCCCTAAGGGATGTAGTGGAGTTCACGTTCCAAGCTCTAGGTTGCTCTACATTCTCTGGCTGATTTGTACTCCTAAAATTTTCTCCCATCTCAATTGTCTCTCTTTCAACAAGTGCCCTCTTCTGTCTCCTAAGAGTTCTTTCTAAATGGGGATCTAAAAGTGTCAATTCTAAATTCAGTGATCTCCGACCAAGCATACACCACACAAAAAGCAATAAAATAAACTAACTAATAGAAACAAAAAATAAATTTAAAATTTAAAATTTAAAATTTAAAATTTAAAATTTAAAATTTAAAATTTAAAATCTAAAATTTAAAATTTAAAATTTAAAATCTAAAATTTAAAATTTAAAATTTAAAATCTAAAATTTAAAATTTAAAATTTAAAATCTAAAATTTAAAATTTAAAATTTAAAATCTAAAATCTAAAATCTAAAATCTAAAATTTAAAATTTAAAATTTAGAAATAAAAAATTAAAATAAAAATAAAAATAAAAATTAAATTAAAAATAAAAATAAAAATAAAATAAAACAAAACAAAAATACTATCTAAACTAGTAGAAAAATAAAATCAATTCAGACAAAAATTTCACAAACAAAACAATTCCCCGGCAACAGCACCAAAAACTTGTTGTGAGTTTTAAATTACTCGCAAGCGCACGAGTCGTCTGCAATATACTGTGTGCAAGTGCGAGGTCGAATCCACAGGGAATTGCGTTGTGAAAATAAATTTTTATCTAAACTAAGTCTATTTTAACCTAGTTCCAAATTTGTAATTATATATTGCAAAAGAAATATAAACTTAAATTAAATTGATTTAAAAACTAATGATAAAAACACTAAGGTTTCTGAATCCACCCCACCAAAGCTAAGCATATATCTTCATGTAAAAATAGCCTATCAAAACATTCCATGAATCCAACTTAAGACAAAAAAACAACAAATATCCCAATTAGCATCCAATGTATCCGCTTTTAACAAATCACAAAGGAAATCCAATTTAATCAAAAACAATTTGATGTATCCATCAGATGAAACACAAGGAATATCCAACAGAACAATTTAAACGCAATCAATCATAATATTTTACTCAAATAATTGACAGAACATTTATACTAAAAAAAAAAATCAGAATTGTATAAACAAATCTGAAACTATTATGCCAAACAACGGCGAGGCTTCATATTCAACCTTAGTTTGAAAATTTTAGCCTCTCATAATTATGAAACTACAGTTCATAATAAAAGTACTAAACATTTAAACTAAACAAAAACAAAATGAAAAGAAATATTTACTATACAAGGGAGAAATTCCACTTACTGTTGGGCGGCGCTTCCCCTCGTGGTAGCAAAGCCTTTGGGGTCCACCAGAATGCTAGCAGACGGTCCACCGATTTGTCCCAAAGTGGCTCAGGAATTGCACACTAAAGATGAAGTGAAGAGGGGCTTATATAGGGATACATCACAAGTGCAATGTGTTTCCAATCCGATGTGGGATACTGCAGATTCCAGCTTTTGCTCTTTGACCATTGTCTACTAAAACTACCATAACTTTCTCTATAAAAATTATTTTATTTATCAATAAAATTTTTCAGAAAATAGACATCCGGATCTTTCCAACCATATATGGCTCATCTCCTAGTTCTTCCTGAATCAATACAGTTAAATCCTCAAAAATGGCCGATCTGTCACGTCGAAATCATGCACAGCCTGACCTTTGTCTACTAAAACTGCCATAACGTTCTCTAGAAAAATCATTTTATTGATCTGTATAATTTTCCAGAAAATAGACATATGGATATTTCCAAGAATATATGGCTCATCTCTTGGTTCTTCCTGAATCAATACAGTTTAATCCTCAAAAATAGCTGATATGTACGAGCAATTCTGGCAATTTAGTGAAACTTCTTTCCCAGTGCTTGTAAACCTGAAAAACAACGAAAACAACTCAAAGTAACAAATTCCTAAGCTAACAAATGTAAATTAAGTGGCCAAAATATGCAATATTTTTCACTCATCAAATAACCCAAGTCAGATTTTCCTCACGATAGCACTTTATCTAGTTTTTCTTTTCCAAGAATAAGCCTAGATATAGTGTTATTCAGCTCCATTACTTTCATTTTTAAAACATTATTTTCAGTTTTAAAAAAAATCTTGTGATGAGTTATAAAGCATGGAAGATAGTTTTTCTTTTTCTTCCTTTAGACCTTCTATTTCTTTATAGAGAGATGAGACTTCCTTCTTGAGTGCAATATTTCTAGAATCAAATTTCTTCAATTCTTTATGCATTTCATTAATTACCTCAATCAATTCTTCACTACTGCTAAAAATGTTATTATTATTAGAAGGGGACAAATTTGTTACCTCATTTTTATCATCAATTTTCATTAAGCAAAAATTGACAATTTCTTCATATCCAACGTCATTGTCCGAATGTTCTTCTTTTTTATCATCACTCTAAGTGGTTGCAATAATGGCTTTCCTTTTGAAGCTCTTGTATAGTTTGTTTTTTATTGGACAATTAGGTTTAATGTGTTTGGGCTTCTTGCAGCCAAAACACATAATAGGTTCTCTTTTTGGAGTGGAATCATTTGTGTAAGGTTTCTTGCTCTTTTTCAAGAACTTATGACACCTTTTGGTGATTAAAGACATTTCACCATCTTCTTCACTGCTCTCATTTTCTTCTTCCTTTTCTTCCTCTTTGTTTCTTGTGGAGGCTTTGAGAGCAATCATTTTCTTCTTCTTCATCTCATCATCATTGGCACAGAGATGCATTTCTTCCATCTCAAATGTCAATAATGATCCGAGAAGCGTTTCGACATCAAGTTTGTCGAGATCTTTGGCCTCTGTTATGACCATCTTCTTTGCTTTCCAAGTTGATGACAAAGATCTCAATATCTTCCTTGTTAGTTCAAACTCCTCAATGCTCCTACCAAGAAGCTTTAAACCATTAAAAATAGTGGTGAAATGTGAGTGCATTTGAGAAATTGTTTCATTAGGAGACATTTTAAAAGATTCATACTTGGACACTAGCATATAAATTTTTGATTTTTTAACTTCGCAAGTGCCCTCATAAGTAATTTTTAGTTTGTTCCGTATCTCCTTAGCCGAAACACATGCATAAATTTTATTGTACTCAGAGATATCTAAAGCACAATGTAACATACTAGTAGCTCTACTATTTAGAGATATTATTATACAATCCTCTTCATTAAACTTCGATTTGAGTTTAAGCATTGTATGATTGATTTCTCCAATAGTTATTTCCTTTGTAGGAATTCTAGGTCCTTTCTCAATAACTCTCCACAAATTATATTCTTGTCCTTCAACAAAGATTTTCATTCTATTTTTCCAGTAATTATAATTTGAGTCATTGAACAAAGGAGGTCTAGTATAGGAATGACCTTCGGTATAGCTATTTGAAGCCATCAGATCAACTCAAGGATTTTAAGCCTAAAATTGAGTACGTGGCTCTGATACCAATTGTAGACTAAGGTACAAACCCAAGAGGGGGGTGAATTGGGTTTTAAAAACTTTTTAAAAATTAACACACAAGTTTTTAACAATTTAATCAAGCAAGGCACATAACAAATAAGATGCTTGAAATTAAAGGAGTAAAGGAAAAAAATATACAAACTCCGTTTTATAGTGGTTCGGCAATATCAGAATCTTTCTGACCCTATGTCCACTCTCTTGAAGGAACTTCCTTAAAGCAATCCACTAATTGTAGTTAAGTAATCCACCTAGAACTAATGTGGTTCGACAACCTCTTTGTCTACATCCACCAATAAACCAACTGCTTTATTAATCTTTAATTACAACTTTAGGAAAAGCAAAGTTGTCAAACTATCACCCCAAAGTCCCAATACAACAAAAGTTATTAATCTAACTCTAGTTGTAAGTGCCCTCTTTACTTGAAAACCCAAAACCCTAATACACCCAAAGCTCTCCTCATCCTAGCTCTATAGTAAACCCCTTTCAGTTTGCAATGTATATGAGAATTATGAGTGTGTCTCAAACCTTCTCTGGGACCTTTTTTATATAGAGAATATTTTCCTAATACTATTAGGAGGAGAACAACAACAAAGAAGGGGTAATTTAGTTAATTTGATGATTTAAGTTCATTAATTATTTAGTTAATTTGCTGAATGAATTTTTTTCCTTTTATTTTCCAATGGATATAGTTAGAGGAAAGAGATGGAGTTAAGAAGAATGGGTGATTTATTTTTCCAATGTCAAATTATAAGGACCACTAGTGTAATTTATTTTTTTATTTGATGATGTGACACAAAATACCTTATTTTAATAAATAAGATTAAAACAACCCTATTTAGAATTAAGATTTTTAAAAACCAAAACGTGATACAAAGATGTGACAGATATGATCCCAGTGGCCATCAAATGACTGAAGAAATACAAAAAGAAGTTGAGAAATCACCTGGTCTCTGATAGGTGTTGAGGATGAGAGCAAAAGCAACCGTGTTGACGGTGGATGAGGGTTTTTCTTTTGTTGAAGTGAGAGACTTGTGTAGACTTAGAAATACAGCAGCAATAGTGAGGGATAGTTTTGTCATTTCAATTTAATAAAGGTTCATGTGTAAAATTCATTTGCAAATTCTATAAAGCTTACTCAATTCTATTAGAATTCATTTGAAAATAAATTCTATACTTTAATTGTTAAATCAAACATAAAGTCAGTTCATTTCCAAATAAATTTTACATCTAATTAACAAATCAAACACAATAACCTATAGAATTCAACATAAAAACAATGATACTCATTTATACAAAACAAGTTATAAGTCAAATCCATTTGATTATCTTTGTTTTCTCAAGCTTTTGTCCAATCAAAATTATCAAAATCATAGATCGAGACTGATCCTTAACAAAGACGAGAGAAAAAAAAAAATGGTCCGTAGTTTTTGAGTTTTCAAACTTTCCATTTTGGGAGTTGGTGCAGTAGACAACCGTTTGAGCCGGTTAGATGCTCATTTCTTTTTCTAAACCAAAGTCTAGATCTTTTCAAGAGATTCTAAGGGCTACTACTCATTATCAAGTGTAAAACTTGTTTATTTTCTGTAGGCAGAGGACAGAGGAGACTGCTGTGCATGGGTCCTACTAACAAAAGTGATTCGGTGTACGTGCATTATGAACATGTACTAAAACTTTTGTCCGACTGTTTACGATTGATAATAATCAAACAAAAGGCAAAAAGGCAAAACGGAAAAAGAGAAATGAATACGAGAAAAGAGTTGTCAACTCTGGTGTGACTACTAATAATGCATATGATAATATGAGAAATGCCGTCTCCCGTTTGAAACTTTTTTGTTTTAAATCTCAGACTGAGATTTACGTCCAGGACAGTTAAGAATTTTTCCAAGAGATGACACAGCTAACTTAAAATAAAAGAAACTTATTTTTATATTATTGACTGAGCAACCACTATAAAAAACCCGCTTATCATTGATGGATTTTTTCAGTCGTTGAAAAGCTTTTTACCGTCGGTAATACTTATCACTAAAGGAATTAGCTCATCAGTAATAATAGTACTTATCACAATCCCTTAGTAATGAGTTGTTTTAAAAAAAAATAAATTAAGCTAAATATTGACGGATGTGTCTCTCGATGATAATGATTATCACCGACAGTAGTAATCCCTTGATATTAATGTGCAATACTATCACCGAGGGATTTATTCATCAGTGATAATAATTAATTTTTAAACATTTTATTTGTTTTTGCAATTTTCTATGTTAAAACATATTCAACCTGCTTCAAATATTTTTTAAAAATACAGAATACAACGAAATCGAGAATGCAAAATATTCCGTAAATTAATAAAATATAATAAACGAATGAAAATACAATCGATAACCGAATATTCCCCTTTCAAAAAGAAATCAAATATTCCAAAAATTATAAAAACCGATGTCTAAAAAAAACTATCAGTTAGCCAAGTGTGTGTCACCATTGGGGTCCACATGCTCAGCATACTCCTCTGTAGTTGGATCCTATATATAACAAATAACACGCTCATTCATCTATATATATATATATAAAACAAAACAGAAACTAAATAATTTATGAAAGTAAAATTGCTAAGTTATATACTTTATGAGTTTGCTTCGTTCGTTACATTCTATTAAACGGACATGACGGTAAACCCACCTCATTCGTTATCTAAGTTATCTATTTTTTTACTTTAAACACGCTAAGTTATATATTTTTTGAGTCTGAAAGATCTTGGGTTTGTAACCAGTGATCCGAAATGGATTCCGTTTCTTCCTACAAGTTATATTCAATCAAACAGACGTGATAGTAAACCTGCCTCGTCCGTTGCCTAAGTTATCTACTTTTTAACCTTAAAACCGCTAAATTGCATACTTTTTGAGTTTAAAACCTCTCGGGTTACCTCTCGGGTTTGTAACTAGTGATCCAAAATGGATTTTGTTTGTTCCCACAAGTTACATTCTACCAAAGGGACGTGACAGTTAACCCGTCTCATCCATTACCTAAGTTATCTACTTTTTTACCTTAAAACCGTTAATTTATATACTTTTTGATTCTGAAACGTCTTGGGTTTGTAACCGGTAATCCAAAATAGATTTCGTTTGTTTTCACAAGTTATATTCTACCAAACAGACGTTATGGTAAACCTACTTCATCCATTAACTAAGTTATCTACATTTTTTACCTTAAAATCGTTAAGTTATATACTTTAAACACGCTAAGTTATATACTTTTTGAGTCCGAAACCTCTCGGGTTTGTAACCAGTGATCCAAAATGGTTTCTTTTTGTTCCCATAAGTTACATTCTACCAAACAAACGTGACAATAAACCTGTCTTGTTTGTTGCCTAAGTAATCTATTTTTTCACCTTAAAACTGCCACGGTTTGTATCTAATAATGTAAAAAAATTCAATGTGTTTTACTTACATCGGGTCGTGTGGTAGGATCCATTTGTTGTTGCATCGCATTGACATCAAGAACAGGTCTGAACGTGATGTAGTGGATCTGAAAGAGGAACTACTACTACCCAGAGAGATTGTAGTAAAGGGGCGACCATCTATCATGCCCTTGAATCCGTAAAAACACCCATTTTGTAGCCCACATGATGCATGCAACCACTCAGCGGTGTCGATCTCAAGCTGTGAGAATGCTTCAAAATGGCTACCCCTCTTATCTCGAAAACGCTGGTCATATGTTTCCTACATTACAAACAAATGTACATGATTAATAATTTTTTCCTAAACTATATGTAAGTGTACAGAAAAAAAGAAAACATATATCAATACACTCGCGTAGACATCCGTGTTGATAGACCCCACAGCATGGTGAACACGCCAATCATCGCCTGACCGCCTATTCACTGACGCAACATTAGAGCGATGAGTCCATGCGTTTGATTCCCAGAAGCTAACCTGAGCATCCAAGTGCTCAGTAGGGATCTTGTGGCCTCTTCCCCTACCATCCTCACTCCAACTATGCCGGTTTGTTTTGTCCTCGCCTCGCTGTTGCTTACACTTATCCTGTAATTCATTCATCCAGATGGTGTGGTGAGCCGCAACGATCCTATCATGGATAAACCTAGCAAACTCAAGCTTGCAAAAGTGTAGCGCATCTAAGAAATAACCAAAATATGATTAGTTTTCAATTATTTTATATATAGTAAAATCATAGAAAATATTATAACAGTAAAACTAAAACAAATAAATTGAGAAAAAAGTAATACCAAAAAATAATCCCAAATAGAGATCTGGATGTTGATAGTGTATTGATAGTAACTATTCCATGGGCCATTCATGTGCTTCCTCACTTGAGTCATAATGTTTTAGGAGATATCTTTGAACCCATGGAATTTACTACATTCATAAATAAATAAGTATATTAATCAATATGTGACATATATTAATGTACATTAATGACATGAATAATATGCAGTCAACATGTATAAACACCTATCGCTCAATATGGTCAAAAGTATTTTTTTTTAAGATAGCAGAGGCTTTTCTTTGTTTGGTCCTCTAACCCGACGAGTGATAGGAGGGGTCTTAGAAGGCCCGACCTCCACCCCTACATAAGAGAATGTATAATCACATATTAAATAATATGTTATTTAAGAATTACTTTAAATTAACAAAAGAATGCATAATTAAATAATAACATAAAAGTGGATCGACCCTCTGGTGTAGTAGCCTCTGGTGGCACAGCTAGGCTCGTGGGACCTCGTCCATGGCCCCTGCTCTCTGCACCTCTAAGTGCTCGACCTCTACTTGATGGCATCCTGTTTTTCCAAGAAAAGTTGGAAATGTGAATACATGACATTTGATACAATTTGTTTAGAAACTAGCTCATGCAAATGGCAATAAAGAAATCATACAATTTATACAATTTGTTAATCATGCAACTCATATAATTCTCATCATCCATGAAAAAATTTATCTTACCATTAACTAATCAACACCCATCTTATATCATCATAGTAGTAGCCTTTGGTGACAAAGCCAAGCTCGTGGGACCCCATCCATGGCCCCTGTCCTCTGCACCTCTAAGTGCTTGACATCTACCTCATGGTATCCTGTTTTCCAAGAAAAGTTGGAAATGTGAATACATTACATTTGATACAATCTGTTTAAAAACTAGCTCATACAAATAAAAATAAAGAAATTATACAATTTATGCGATTTTTTGAGACCAAAAACCAGTCTAAACATGCCTATAACCAAAACCAAAAGATAAAAGAGAAACAAAACAATACAATCCAAAAATAAACTCCTATTAACAATGTAAGTAAGGTAAGCCCAACTTATCTAACCTGATAATACCCTTCAAATGCCTAGGCATAGAATCTTCCTCCTCGAAACGACATGTAAATCCTTCCTCGCCTTGACACGCCAAAAAATCTGCAGCTTGGTTTGCTTCTCGAAACTGATACCGAATCGAGAAAGTAATGCCTGAAAAACTTCCTCCCAAAAATCCCAAAGATACCAGACAGAACAACTTCCAACAATAACCCAGTCCACCACTAATTGTGAATCACACTCAATTTCCAGAAAACAAAAACCCATAGATTTACATAGAGCCACCCCCTCTTTGAGGGCTCTAAGTTCAACCTTATTATTTGTTCCATTCCCAAAATAAGCAGAGAAACCCCCCAAAACAGAGCCACCACTATCCCGAATCACCCTTTCTCCACCACAGGTCCCTGGATTTCCTCGACAACTTCCATTGACATTGAGCTTCACATAACCAGATGGCGGCTTTCACCACGAGACACACCTCACCCAACGACCTTGGATGGGCTACACGGGTAAGCCTAAATTCTGTAAAATCCTCTCATTCGAAAGTGAAAGGGAGTGTGCTTTCTTATAGTCACTAGACAGTATGCCCAACCACGTTTTTAATGAGACCAAGGAACCTTCAATAGACTCCACACAACCCTCCATCCTAGCTTCGCAATGTCTCTGCCAAAGCTTCCAAGTGATAAGACAAGTAAAGACACCAATTAGCATACCTAGTTGAGACTTCTTCTTAGCAAGAGCAAATCGTTGAGTCACACATCTCCACCAAGTTCGCGACAGCAATACCATAATTCCAAACTCTCTAGCTGCCCTATGCTATAACTGTGCCGCACTCTCTCCTGACCATAAAACATGATCAAGAGACTCTATCTCTTTAGTGACACAACAGTCACATCTTAATGCCATGGAAATACTATAAGATTGCACCTGAGTATCCACTGGTAAGCACTGAAAACGTGCCTTCCACACACACAAGGAGATTTTCTTCGGCAAAATTTTATGCCAGAACCACTACAATTCTGGTGGCACAACCGACTTAACTCGAATCATCTCCCAAGCACTAACCGATGAAAAATTCCCATCCGAGGCAGGCTTCCACACAACGATATCTTCCCCTACTTTACCAATAGAAATCGAAGAAACAATATCCCCCATGAGAGTAGTACCAACCAAATTTTCCAAAACCTCAAAGTCCCAAGTCCTGTCAACCCAACACTCCCGAAGCTGAATTAATGATTGGTCACGTCTGGCACCCTCAACTAAAGTGGTCCAATCACCAACCATAGGTCAAACCAAAATGAAATTTGTTTATTTCTCATTTTCCAGAGGATATACTTACACACATCAGGCAATACTGACATGATGGACTTCCATAACCGAGAGCAAGAAGTATTATTTTTGGCAAGCAATAAATTCCCACATCAAGTGTTGGTATTTGTTTAAGCATTAAACGGTTGCAAGGAATGAGGAAAAATCAACATGTTCAGCATCAGTGTGCGCCACGGCCCAGCTCATTCCAAGGTGTGGCGCCCAACAAAGGAGAAGTGTTGGAGGAGGTATGCACCGTGGCTCAGCCTCCCCCAGGCCGCGACTCCCAGAATAGAGGTAAACATGGGGATGTTCAGTCCTGCCTTGAGCCACGGCTTGCCCTATTTTGGGCTGCGGCTTGAAGGCACACATGATCAACTTGGTTTCAGCATTTGAAAGGTACGTGGATGCAAGATTAAACACACAACATCACTTAGAATTGATGAAGGGCTAAGGTTGATTGGTCTTCAAGATCTAAGGGTGGAGATTGACTCTCAAGATTGGATAAGAAGTTGGTGCACTATATAAAGGGTCACCTAGCTTCAAAGAGAGGTGTGTCAAAGAAGTACATGTGGTGTCAATGTGATAAAGGTGTGTGAAACACAAGTGTGACATATGAATGGGAGTTGTTTGAGAGTGCAAAGACACTAAACACAGGAGAGACTCATTGTAAAGAGGTTGGTTGTATAGAAAGATAGAGTAGAATAGAAAGGGGATTCAAGGGTTTGTAAGAGGAATTTTCTTTGGAAAACTCCAGGGTTAGTTCTTATCACTTTCTTTTACTTCTTATTCTTTTGTTCTTCAAGAATTTGTGAGTTCTTGGAAGAGTTTTGCTGATTGTAAAGAACTTCATTGATAAGATAGTGCAGAAAGCTCGGAGGAGCTCACGGGGACGTAGGCATATTGCCGAACCTCGTCAACAAATTTCTTGTGTTATTTTCTTTCTTGCTTTAATTGGTTGTTGTCTTTTTTCTTTATACAAGTCACTCTAGACTTGAGTGTTTGGAAGATCACCTCTTGTGCATCTTGAGGGTGGTTTCGCAACAGTGGTATCAGAGCTTGCACAGTGGTATAAGAGCTAGAGGAGATACCACCAATAGTGGTATCAGGGCTTTTGATAGCGAGATTAGAGCCAAGATTGGTGGGTATCGGAGCAAGGTGACAAGAATCAAAGGTTAACTTCTTGGGTGATTCAAGAACAGAGTTAAGATCTATATCTGATCGTGTTCTTGAGGTGAATCAAGAATGAAGTTAAGATCAATATCTGATTTTGTTCTTGAGGGTGATTCAAGAACGGAGTAAAGATCAAGATCTAATCGTGTTCTTGAGGGTGATTCAAGAATGGTATTGAGATCAATCTTCGATCGTGTTCTTGAGGTTTAGAAGAAGTTGGAAAGCATTTATGGGTGCTACATAAATCAAGGGATCTTCTCCGCAAGATGGGTTCAAATTTCATTGTTGAGAAGTTTGATGGAAAATGAGATTTTTCCCTGTGGAAGTGGAAGATCAAGTCTGTTCTTATGCAACAAAAGGTTGACTTGGCTATTGGAAAAGATGACACTTTTCCAACAAGTATCACGGAGGACCAGAGGAATGAGATGAAGAAGATGACATACAACACCATTTTCTTACACATATCGGATAATGTCACAAAGGAGTACGGAAACTCAGAAGATCCAGCTGCAATTTGGAAGAAACTAGATGAGTTGTTTCTTACCAAGACTCTCCCTAATAAGAGGTATCTTCGTAAACAAATCTTTGCTTTTAAAATGGATCCTAATAAAAAGTTGCAAGATAATCTTGATGCAAAGATGAGGAGTGCATCAAGTGGAGAAGGGCTATTTTTTAGAGGAAGGCCAGCAACTCAGTATGACAGTAACATACATGGCTACTACCAGGAAAAAAGTAGAGGAGAAAGCCATGGGAGAGTGCACAACAACATACATGGCTACTATCGGGACAGAAGTAGAGGAGAAAGCCATGGGAGAGTGCACAGCAACATACATGGCTACTACTGGGACAGAGGTAGAGGAGAAAGCCATGGGAGAGTGCACAGCAACATATATGGCTACTACCGAGACAAAGGTAGAGGAAAGAGCTATGGGAGAACGCACTCTAAACCGTAGGATAAAGGAAATAGATGCTTTTACTGCCATGAGGAGGGTTATTTCAAGAGAGATTGCAAGAAGAGGTTAAGAGATGAGGGAAGAAGCTATACCAAGAATGGAGAGGCTTCGGTTGCCAAGGGAGAACAGCAAGATGATGATGTTCTTATTGTATGCCTAAGTGTGAGCAGGGGGCAAGAAGGCATTGGGAAATGGATCTTGGATACCGAGTGCACTCATCACCTGTGCCCTCATCGGGATTGGTTCAAGAATTTCAAGGAAACCAGTAATGAAAAGGTTTTCCCGGGGAATGATATTTCTTGCCAAGTGAGGGGGATAGGAGACATCTAGTTGAGAATGTTCGATGGAATCACAAGGCTGCTATGAAATGTAAGGTATCTCCCAGATTTGAGGAGGAATTTGATCTCATTGGGGCAGCTGGATTCCATGGGGTATACATACAAGGCAGACGGAGGAAAGATCAAGATGACCAAGGGATCTTTAGTAGTGATCAAAGCAGCAATAAAAGATGGACTCTATGAAATGAGATCGGAGAGACAGAAATTAAGGATCAAGCAGCAAGCTTAATAGCTGAGATGGATAGGGTAGCTCTTTGGCACACTCGCTTAGGACATATAAGCGAAAAGGGCCTACAAGTCCTCAGCAAGGATGGTCTACTTGGTGGTGACAAAGTGGAGAAATTGGGTTTCTGCAAGAACTGTGTTCTTGGGCAGCAACATCTGGTCAGCTTCAACACCGGAGTGCACAAGCCTAAGGGCATTCTTGACTATATTCATTCGAACCTTTGGGGACCAGCAAGAACACCAACACAGGGAGGTAGCTTTTACTTTCTATCTTTAATTGATGATTATTCAAGAAAGGTTTGGGTTTATTTGCTCAAAAATAAATCAGATGCTTTGAACAAATTTTTGGTGTGGAAAAAGTTGCTGGAAACTCAAACGAGTAGGGTAGTTAAGGTGTTAAGAACCGATAATGGCTTAGAATTTTTTACCAAGGAACTTGATCAATTCTGTAGGTTAAATGACATTCTAAGACATAGAACGGTTATAAAAAACCCTCAGCAAAGTGGAGTTGCTGAGAAGATGAATAAGACCCTTATGGAAAAGGTTGGGTGCATGTTAAATAGATCCGGATTACCCAAATGTTTTTTGGGGGAAGCGGCATCTATTACTGCTTATTTGGTTAATAGATCACCCTATAGGGTTGTGTACCATAAGACTCCCATAGAGATGTGGAGTGGTAAACTCCCAGAGTTGGACAACCTTAGGACTTTTGGATGTGCTGCATATGCACATTAAAAGGATGAAAAACTCAACCCAAGGTCTAGAAAGTGTGTGTTTCTAGGATATGGGGAAGGAGTTAAGGGGTATAGGTTATGGTCCTTAGAGCAAAAAGGATTGAAACTCATAATAAGTAGGGATGTGATTTTTTTAATGAATTGTTATTTCCCTATTTGGAGAAAACTAACCCTGCAGGGGATAGTGAGCAAACCAGTTTGGTATTTATGGAGCATAGCATCAAGGAGAATTCAGTTCAGGTAGAGCAAGGAAGGAAAGAATGTTCAGACCAGGTAGAGCCCATTGAAGAATGCCAAGCTTAAGACACTCATGAAGAGGCTGAATTACAAGGGGATGATGTAGCTAGTCAATATGACTATCTGCTCACAAGGGATCGAGAAAGGTGGGTGGTTAGACCACTTTTGAGATATGGTTTTGCGACTGCAGATGTAGCAGTTCCTTAGGCAGAAAGAGGGATAAGTGAACAAGAGACTTACATTGATGCCATAGGATGTAAGGATTTGTCAAAGTGGCAGCTAGCTATGGAGGAAGAAATTGATTCTTTGAGGGAGAACAACTCTTGGGAATTGGTGCACATTCTAGGAAAACAGAGAGTTGTGGATTATAAGTGCACTTACAAGTTCAAAAAAAGGAACCCTCCAGGGGATGAAGTCCGGAACAAGGCTAGGCTTATGACGAAGAGATTCACACGAAGAGGAGACATAGATTTCACAGAAACTTTCTCACCTGGACACAAGGTGGAGGAAGTGGTGAGTATCCTCGTCTATGGTAATGAAATGTCGTGGGTTGATAACAGCAGGGAGAGGATGGAAAGGTTGACATCTTAATTCAGTGAGAAGTTGGAGAGGAAGGATCTTAGCCTTACACAAAAGATCCTTGGGATGAGAATCATCCATGAAAGGAAGAGAAACAAATTGAGGGTTTCTCGGGAAATTGGAGCTTTTAGCAAATTTGTGAGTAATCTCGGAAAGGAGCTTTGGCTTAGGATGAAGTGGATGCTGAGGTACTTGAAGGCTCAATAGTAGTCGGTGGTAGCACTCTTAACAACCGGGGCAGAATACATAGCGGCTACGGAAGCTATAAAGGAGGCTATGTGGTGCAAAGGGTTGTTGGATGAGTGAAAGGTCCTAAAAGAGCAGGTGGTGGTGTCTTTGGATAGCCAAAGTGCGTGGCACTTGTGTTGAAACATGGTGTTCCATGAGAGGACTAGGTATATGGATGTTAGGTATCATTTTGTTTGGGAAAATGTTACGGAAGGATGCATCCATGTGGGCAAAGTCGCAACGAAAAGGAGTCCTACAGATTTAGGTACCAAAGGCCTACCTCTAAGTAAGTTCAATCATTGCCTTGGACTTCTTAGTATTGGAGTTAGATGAATGGTGACTCAAGATGAGTTTGGATACTGAGTTCTCTGCACATGGGTTCGGGTTTAATTGCTTAGACAAAGGTAAAGATTGTTGGTATTTGTCTAAGCATTAAACGGTTGCGAGGAAAGTGGAAAAATTAGCATGTTTAGCACCAGTATGCGTCGCGGCCCAGCTCATTCCAGGGTGCGACACCCAGCAAAGGAGAAGTGTTGAAGGAGGTGTGCACCAAGGCTCAGCCTCCCCCAGGCCGTGGCGCCCAGAATGGAGATAAATATGGTGATGTTTAGTCTTGCCTTGAGCCGCGGCTTGAAGGCACACATGGTCAACTTGGTTTTAGCATTTGAAAGGTGCATGGATGCAAGATTAAAACACACAACATCACTAATGATTGATGAGGGGCTAAGGTTGATTGGTACTCAAGATCTAAGGGTGGAGATTGACTCTCAAGATTGAACAAGAAGTTTGTGCACTATATAAAAGGTCACCTAGCTTCAAAGAGAGGTGTGTTAAAGAGTAATATGTGGTGTCAATGTGATAAAGGTCTGAAAAACACAAGTGTGACATGTGAATGAGAGTTGTGTGAGAGTGCAAAGACACTAAACACAGGAGAGACTCATTGTAGAGAGGCTAGTTGTATAGAAAGAGAGAGTAGAATAGAAAGGGGATTCAAGGGCTTATAAGGGGAATTTTCTTGGGAAAATTCCAGGGTTAGTTCTTATCACTTACTTTCACTTCTTCTTTTGTTCTTCAAGAACCTGTGAGTTCTTGGAAGGGTGTTACTGATTGTAAAGAACTCCATTGATAAGATAGTGCAGAGAGCTCGGAGGAGCTCACAGGGACGTAGGTATATTGTCGAACCTTGTCAACAAATTTCTTGTGTTCTTTTCTTTCTTGCCTTGATTGGTTGCTGTCTCTTTTCTTTATACAAGTCACTCTAGACTTGGGTGTTTGGAAGATCACCTCTTGTGCGTCTTGAGGGTGGTTTCCCAACATCGAGCATATTTTGCCTTGAAAAACCTGGTCCATAGATTTTCAACCACCATAAGACACCAAGCAAACTTCATATGAAGAGAGCGCTGAACCTCTGAGAAATCTCGAAGACCCAAGCCTCCCTCTAACGTCGGTCTGCACAACTTGGACCAAGAACACCACTTATTTTTAGCACTTCCATTTATCTCTCCCTTAAAAAAGGAAGATAAAATTGAATTAATCCTCTTCAAAATCATTTTAGGAACACTTAGAATAGATACGAGATAAGTAGACATACATGAGAGAACATATTTAAGCAGAATAAGCCGCCCACCCTGAGACAATAATTTATACTTCTACCCAGCCACCTTATCCTGAATTTTATTAACAAGCGACTCCAAATGCCTAACCGTTAAATTACCAGAAATCAAAGGAACACCTAGATAGTTAGTCAGAAACATACCTTCCGTGAACCCAAAAATTCTTTGTAGACCACAACGCCTTGCATAACTAATGTGCTTGGATAGAAAATTGCCAATTTCCTCTTATTAATACTTTAGCCAGACCAGCTCTCATAAAGTTCAAAAGTTTGAGTTAATCTTTTAACATACTGAGCATCTCCCTTAGCAAATACAAGAAGATCATCCGCATAAAATAGATGAGAAACCAAAGGTGCCCCCATAGGATGATAAAATTTACCATTTCGTCCTTCCTCAAAATTCCTCTTTAGTAATCGAGATAGAACTTCCTCCATAATAATAAATAGGTAAGGGGAAAGAGGGTCACCTTGACGTAACCCTCTAGATGGTTTAAAAAAACCTTTGTAAGTCTCATTCATCATAATTGAAAACCAAGAAGACTTCACACACTTCGCAATTATACGACAGAATTTATCATTAAAACCAAATCCCTTCAGAACATCTAAAAGAAAATCCTAGTGGACTCTATCATAAGCTTTAGCCATGTCAACCTTCATAATAATATTACCCCCCTTGAGCTTTCCTATGAACAGAGTGCACCATTTCCTAAGCAAGGGTGATATTTTCAAAAATACTATGCCTCGGGATAAACACACCCTGCTACTGCGAAATTAATCTTGGTAACAACAATGTCAATCGATTCACTAAAATCTTGGTAAAGATTTTATAAACCACAGAACAAAGACTAATCAGTCTAAATTTATCAAAGCTATTCGGGTCTGAAACTTTACGAATAAGCACAATGAATGACGAGGAATAGTACCTTGGCAACGCTGTCCCACTGAAAAAATCTCTCGCGGCCTCAACTACATCATCCTTCACAATATCCCAGCAAGATATAAAAAAAATTCTGATCCATAACCATCCGGACCAGGTGAACTGTCATGAGGGATAACAAACATGGTAGATCTGACTTCTTCTTCCGTAGGGGCAGCACAAAGAATCTCATTTTCCTCTTGTATAATTTCTGGCGCTAATAGACCCAAAAAATTTGCTGCTTGAACCATAGACACCGTGGAAAGGAATTCACAGAAATAGTCTGTAGCCCCTTCATGAACTGTTTCAGGCATATCCAGAATAGTACCATCAACTAGTTGTATTTTAGAGATCGTCGATATTTTGCGTCGCTGATTAACCGTTGCATGAAAAAACTTGGTGTTTTGGTCTTCCTCCTGAAGCCATTTTTTCTTAGCTTTTTTAGCTAACCGAATTTCCTCCATTTTCTCCCATTCAACAAGCTCCATTTCAGTGCCCAAAAACTGCTCTTCAATTTCCAAGTTGTACTCAAATTGCAACTGATTTTTCGAGAAAATCTAACTTTTCTTCTAGTGTTTTGATTGACTGATCGACTCGACCAAAGGTATGAAGATTCCATGATCTCAATGCCACCTTAGTCTTCTTCAATTTAGCAACCAAACAACATAGCCCAGAACAAGAATCCGGTTGGTTCCAAACTTCTTTCACATACGATAGAAAGCCAACGTGCGAACACCACATATTTTGGAACCTGCAAGGCGAAGGGGCATATGAAACTTGCGGCACCATAAAGAATAATACCATAGGACTATGGTCTGATATTTTCCAAGCTAAATACTCTAGATACAATGACCCAAACATATTAGCAAAGGCAATGTTTACCATTGCCCTATCCAATCTATCTAGATTGCCCCTCTTACCCATTGCACTAAGACATGGATCGACCTTGGGAACGCAACTCTACAAGATCACAAGAATCTAAACAGTCATTAAAATCCGAAATAGCCGTTAAAGACCGAGGATTACCTCCAATTCGTTCAGCATCAGATCGAATAATATTGAAGTCCCTGAGCACCACCTATTGATGTGTCTCCAAATAAATATTATTGAGTTCATGCTAAAGCCCTATGGGTTCCGACCCAGTACATTTTGCATAAACAAAGGTAACAAGTAATTTAAAATCCTCCACACTTAAGCATCCAGTTAGAGACTGGTCCATTAAACTAGAGCATACAAAGTCATAACCTTCCTTCCATAACACCCATACCTTACCATCAACCCCAGCATTACAGCAAAAATGTGGGAAACCCAAGAAAAAAGACAATTTTATTATCTGTGTAGCCTCCTGAAATGGTTCCAAGACAGTAACAACTGCAACATTATTCTTCTGCACTAATTGTTTTAATTGGCCCCTAGACCGCCTCAAACCTCTGACATTCCAGACCAATAAATTTCCAATCATAAATCCAATGGTATGCAAATGCTCTTGAACAAACTTAGTAGGATTCTCAGGCTCTAAATCATTGGCCTTCTCTTTAGCAGAGTTAGGAATCTGCTCCTCCTCCTCATCTGACACATAATTAACTTTTGGAACAATCCTGCAATCACACTCCCACTCCAGTAGTTTCGTCACTGCACCATGCTGAACACTATCAATTTATGTGCAAATAAAATCTTCGTTAATCACTTTCGCATCATTGCTGGAAACTTGCATCCCTTGCACCTCCTCCCTTGCCATAGCCGCCGAATTATGAACATGATCAGATGAAAAACTTGCTGGATTAAGTTCATATTCGATCTCCTCACACTCCTCCTCCTCTACCACATAATCATTCACTAACAAAGCCTTGTTTGGTTCAGCCTCAGCCACCCTGCATTTGGAGAAACACTAGTTTCCTGCACCCATTTTTCACCAACTTTGCTCACTACCAATGCCTTGTTCGTTTCAGCCTCAACCACCCCTAAATTCAGAGAAACTCTAAGATCCTACACCAATTCTGTACCCACTTTGCTCTTCCCCTTATCTGCCCTGCTGTCTGTCACCACCTCAGTTTCCATAGTAATTTTTTTCTGTTTGTCCTGCCAAACACCTTTTGGTTTATTCTTCCCCGCAACATGATCCCCTTCCTTCCTCTTCAAACCAGTCCTACACACCACTGATGTATGCCCTTGACGATGGCATTTCACATAATAAAATCCCTATTTCTCATACCTAGCCACTTGCCAAATTTTCCAATTAGCCGAGACAACAATAGGAAAGCCTTGAATAGGTTTTTCTGCTAGATCAACTTCTACGTAGATCCGGGCACCAGAAACCTTGGTTTTATTCAACGTAGCATTATCTATACTGAGATAACATCCAAAACTTTTTGCTAAGATTTGTAAACAATCCTTCTGATACAGATGCATCGGCAAACCAGGTAGGAATATCCATTGCGGAGCTAGAGATGATTCTTTCCTCAGATTAAAATATTTCGTCCATCTGAACAGTCGAAAAGTATGACCAACGATCATCCATCCTTCATGTGCCCATACATGCACAAAATCACGTTCATTTTTCATGTGCAGAAGGACATGGTGATCATCCATAAAACTAACGACCGGAGCTTCCAGAAGACCCCAAGATTTAATGACAGCATTCCTGATCTCATCCATAGATGGCCGTACATGTATAAACTTTAGAATAAAGGCAAACTTAAATTCATTAGCAGCCTTGGCCATTTTCGATTCTGTGAAGACAAAGCCTGGTTCACCATCCACTTCAACCGGGTATCACATCGCTAAATGAAAAGATGACTCCACAGAATGCATCATGCCTTGCACATAGGATTTTTTTCTAGCCTCTTCCAACGATGGCCCCTCCGAGGAAGGAACCAACGACGGCGTCATGGTCACCACTAGCGTCCAAAACCTCCAAGAACCCTTAGGATCCTACCCGAAAATGAAATTCCGTAAAATACGGACTATCCAAAAATAGACCAAAATCGCCCTTACACTTCTTCCAAAATCACCCTCCGTAAATCCTCTAAAACTTTTAACAAAGATTATGCAATTTGTTAGTCATGCAACTCATTTAATTATTTTTCTTCTACTTCCTCTTCTTCCTCTTCTTCTTCTTCTTCTTCTTCTTCTTCTTCATCTTCTTCTTCTTCTTTTTTTTCTTTTTTTTTTCTTCTTCTTCTTCTTCTTCTTCCTCTTCGTTTGTGGGAGCACATATATCGAATGGATTTACTTCTTCCATTAGAGTGCCAACATCATGAATAATACCTGATATATCTATATCATTGTCTAAGACTCTACATGGAACTGATGGTTCATCCTCTTGGAAGTAATTTGTAACTATAGGAATTATATCATTGTCTGGATCTTGATACAAATAAAATTTGACATTGCCTCTAGCCTTCGTTTTACACACTGCCCACCAATCATTTCTTCATTTCTTATTGGAAGAGTAAGTGCAATATTATACTTGTATTACTTGTGAAGCCAACGCGAATGGTTCGTCTAAGTTAAGCTTAGATTTATACTTAATATCTATGAGACCATGTCGATTTATTTGAAGATCATTCTCATAATCTAACCAATCACATTTGAACAATGCAACAATGTTATGAATCCTTATATATTGGAGCTCTATAACTTTTGTCAAGATCCCGTAGAAGAAACGTTCATATTCACTAAATAACATGGTCATATATATATATATATAAACCAAAACAGAAACTAAATAATTTATGAAAGTAAAACTGCTAAGTTATATACTTTATGAGTCTACCACATCCGTTACATTCTACTAAACGGACGTGACCATAAACCCACCTCATCCGTTACCTAAGTTATCTAATTTGTTTTTACCTTAAAACAGCTAAGTTATATACTTTTTGAGTCCGAAAGCTCTCGGGTTTGTAACTAGTGATCTGAAATGGATTCCATTTGTTCCTACAAGTTACATTCAACCAAACGGATGTGACGATAAACCCACCTCGTCCGTTACCTAAGTTATCAACTTTTTAACCTTAAAACCGCTAAGTTGTATACTTTTGAGTCTAAAACGTCTCGAGTTTGTAACCGATGATCTAAAATAGATTCTGTTTGTTCCTACAAGTTACATTCTACTAAACAGACATGACAGTTAACCCATCTCATCCATTACCTAAGTTATCTACTTTTTTACCTTAAAACCACTAATTTGTATACTTTTTGAGTCTGAAAACTCTCGGGTTTGTAATCAGTGATCCAAAATGGATTTTGTTTGTTTTCAAAAGTTACATTCTACCAACAAGACGTTACAATAAACCTACCTCATCTGTTAACCAAGTTATCTACTTTTTTACCTTAAAACCGTTAAGTTTTAAACTTTTTGAGTCCGAAATGTATCGGGTTTGTAACCAGTGATCCAAAATAGTTTCCTTTTGTTCCTACAAGTTACATTCTACTAAAGGGACATGATAATAAACTCTTCTTGTTTGTTGTCTAAGTAATCTATTTTTTTTTACCTTAAAACTGCCACGGCTGGTACCTAATAATGTAAAAAAATTCAATGTGTTTTGCTTACATCGGGTCGTGTGGTAGGATCCACTTTAGAACCTCTCGGGATCGATATCTATTGCAATATCTGCTCCATTGAGTCGATATGTGAATACATGTCATCTGCCCTAGCATTCACTAGCGCTAGGTTTGACTGAAGCTCCTAGATTCTTGATATATCATCATCCATTCGTTGTTGCATCGCGTTGACATCAACAATAGGTCTGAACTGTGATGTAGTGGATCTGACGGAGGAACTACTACTACCCAGAGAGTTGGTAGTAAAGGGGTGACCATCTACCATGCTCCTGAATCCATAAAATCACCCATTTTTCAGACCACATGATGCATGCAACCACTCAGCGGTGCCGATCTGAAACTATGAGGATGCTTCAGTCTGGCCACCACTCTTAACTCGAACACACTGGTCATATGTTTCCTACATTACAAACAAATATACATGATTAATAATTTTTTCCCAAACTATATATAAGTGTACAGAAAAAAAAAACATATATCAATACACTCGCGTGGACGTCTGTGTTGATAAATCCCCCAACATGGTGAATATGCCAATCATCGCCTGACCACCTATTCACCAACGCAACATTGGAGCAATGAGTCCATGTGTTTGATTTGTAGAAGTTAACCAAAGTATCCCAGTGCTCATTGGGGATTTTGCAGCCTCTTCTCTTGCCATCCTCACTCCGACCATGCTTGTTTGTTTTGTCCTCGCCCCATTGTTGCTTAAACTTATCCTATAATTTATCTATCCAGACGGTGTGGTGAGCCGAAACAATCATATGATGGATAAACCTAGCAGACTCAAGCTTTTTGGGGGTCGCAAAAGTGTAGCGCATCTAAGAAACAACCAAAATATGATTAGTTTTCAATTATTTTATATATAGTACAATCATAGAAAATATTATAATAGTAAAACTAAAACAAATAAATTGAGAAAAATGTAATACCAGAAAATGATCCCAAATAAAGTTCTGGATGTCGGCAATGTATTGATAGTAACTATTCCATGGGCCATTCATGTGCCTCCTCACTTGATTCATAATGTTTTTGGAGATATCTTTGAATGGAATTTACTACATTCATAAACAAATAAGTACATTAATCGATATGTAACATATATTAATGTAAATTAATGACATGAATAATATGCAATGAACATGTATAAAAACCTATCGCTCAATATGGTCAAAAGTTTTTCTTGAGATGGCAGAGGCTTCTCTTTGTTTGGTCATCTGACCTGACAAGTGATTGGAGGGGCCTTAGAAAGCCCGGCCTCCACCCCTACATAAGAGATTGTATAATCACGTATTATATAATATGTTATTTAAGAATTACTTTAAATTAACAAAAGAATGCATAATTAAATAATAACACAAAAGCGGATTCTACCCTCTGGCGTAGTAGCCTTTGGAGTAATAGCCTCTGGTGGCATAGCGAGGCTCGTGCGACCTCATCCATGGCCCCTGCTCTCTGCACCTTTAAGTGCTCGACCTCTACCTTGTGGCATCTTGTTTTCCAAGAAAAGTTGAAAATGTGAATACATGACATTTGATACAATCTGTTTAAAAACCAGTTGATTGTTGCGCGATTATATACCTAAATTAATGAGTAAATAATCGAACTCGTTTTACTTGCAAGTGCACAAGGTCAACAGTAGTATAGTGCGCGAATGCAAGATCATCTCCACAGGGATTGGTGAATTTCAGTTTTAGAATTAATTTCTTAAATAAAAGAAGATCGGAATAACTGTTGAATGTTAAGTAATAATAATGAAACATAGGGCTTTGATATCCACCACTAGTCATACTTTCCCAATGTGTAATGTATCAGTGCACTAGCCTTATCATGTATATCTAATGGTCGCCAACCTAAGGGCATGGTATCTACTCCTTAAGCTATTGATTTCCCTAAACAACGAGTTAAGTATGGTATCTACTCTAACTCTTTTCTTTCTCGAGGGATTCAGCATGGTATCTACTGAGTAGTTCCTAAAGAAAGCATAAGGGCTGTGGAAATCGACAACCACGTGAGACCTAGGGCATGGTATCTACTCCTAGTTTCCCATGTTGATTAACCCAAGAATCCGGTGTGGATATATTTTGTTACTATTGTTAGACCCAAGACACGGTCATCCAAATTGATCTAACTAACCAATCCATACCACATGCATACGTTGGCCATACACATACATATGAGGAATTTAAAGAAACACAGACATTAATCAAGTTAAGCAACATAATAAAGGCTATTGGGAAAGATTATCAATGAATAAGTATATGGGAAAGCATAACTAGGGCTTCAATCGAGCCTTATAAAGAGTTAGTTATACATGCTATCTAAGATAAACATCATATATAAACTAAGCATAAAATATAAAACCCGAAGAATACTAGGGAGACAGGTTGTCAATCCTCTCCAAAGCCTAAAACTCTAAGCTAAGCAAAAGATAAAAAAAGTGTTCTCTAAGAAGTGATCTCTAAGAAGTGATGATTTTGTGTGTGCTTTACAAGTGTATTTATAGTGCTTGAGTATTCCTAACAGGCTCTGAAAACCCTAATTTTCAAAAACGCAAAACCTCTTCTATTTCCAAAACCGATTCTGTCGTTTTACTATTCATTCCTGTACATGTGCACTCGATCGCAGTGTGCCTTGCGCTTGATTGCAACTGCTGTGCTCGATCCTTTTTGTGTGCGCTTGATCGCATACAATAGTGCGATCGATCGCACTTTGACCAGAAGCTGCTCCAGGATTTCCAGGTTTCTTCTTTTAGGTGCCAAAAGTGCTTCTTTTTCTCCAAGACCCTATAAAAACATGTAAAACACACAAATGAAGTAAAATATACTAAATTAACATAACTAAGGACCTAAAAATGCAAATAAGAGGGCTTAAATATGATTATTTAAGCACCTATCACTGATGCATATGACAATAAAGAAATCATACAATTTATACAATTTGTTAGTCATGCAACTCATATAATTCTCATCATCCATGAAAAAAATTCATCTTACCATTAACTAATCAACATCTATGTTATATCATCATAGTAGTAGCCTCTGGTGACATAGCCAGGCTCATGAGACCTCTTCTATGGCCTCTGTCCTCTGCCCTTCTAAGTGTTCGACCTCTACGTTGTGGCATCCTATTTTCCAAGAAAAGTTGGAAATGTAAATACATGACATTTGATACAATATGTTTAAAAACTAGCTCATGCAAATGACAATAAAGAAATCATACAATTTATGCAATTTGTTAGTCATGCAACTCATATAATTCTCATCATCGATGAAAAAAAATTATCTTATTATTAACTAATCAACAACCATGTTATATCATCATCATCATCATCATTCATTTGTGGGAGCATGTATATCAGATGGACTTACTTCTTTTATTATAGTGCCAACATCATGAATAGTTCTCGATATATCTATATCATCGTCTAAGACTTTATATAGAACTGATGGTTCATCCTCCTGGAAGTAATCTGCAACTATAGGCATTAAACCATTGTCAGAATATTGATACAAAGTAAATTCGACATTGCCCCTAGATTTCGTTTTACACACTGCCCATCAATCATTTTTTCATTTTTTATTGGAATGGTAAGTGCAATAGTATACTTGTATTACTTGTAAAGCCAATGCGAATGGTTAGTCTGAGTTAAACCTAGATTTATACTTAATATCTATGAGACCATGTCGATTTATTTGAAGTCCGTTCTCATAATCTACCAATCACATTTGAATAATACAACAATGTTATTAATCCCTATATATTGGAGCTCTATAACTTCTGTCAACATCTCGTAGAAGAAACGTTCATATTCAACGTAACAATTACCTTTCACAAGTACACCACTGTTCATTGTTTTCGTATACTGTCTATACTCCTTGGTGTGAAATTTGAATCCGTTGACATAATATCTGGAATAACACTTCACACGATTGATCGGACCCTCGCCTATCCCTGGTATTTGCTTGTTAATTATTTATTCTTAGTGACCTATGATTAAAATATATAATTCAGTGATACTTATTATATAATAAATATATACAAAAAATATTTAAAATATATCAACTAGTATGGCTTACAAGATCCCAAAGCGATTTTGGGAAGTTCATCTCACGAAGCTTCTCAATTTGTTCGTTAGTTATGCCTCGATGCGCACTCCTCAAGGACTCATCATATTGTCTACAAAAATGGTGATGAAGAATTTATTATTATCTAAGAGATGCATATGTGGTGAGAGAATACATTAGATTTAAAAATGATAATAGTACTCACTCCACATATGGCATAACTTCAGTTCAATTAAAGAGAACATAGATCTCTATTGCCTCTAGCTCTTTGTCATCTAATACTCTAATAGTCTCATGACAAAAAGTGCGACCTGGATAACTGAAAATAGATAGACGCTCTCCTTGATCAAAATTCTCCCCATCGTCATTCTGACAAACTCCAATCATATTTGTCTGAACATTTTGTTGAAAATATTCAGCATAGAAATTTGAGATTTCTTATATGAGGTACACCTCAACCATAGAACCTTCAACGTGCGCTTTATTTCAAGTCTTTTTCTTTATGTTGTGCATACACCTATTTTGTATACATATACAAATTTATTGAAATTTAATTCAATTATATTAAGTGAGAAGACTCTAACAATTGGCAACATTATTGATATTACCTCTCAAACGAATACATCCATCGATATTGTATAGGGCCACCGACTTTAGCTTCGTAATCTAAATGAATCGACAAATGCTCCATTGAATTGAAGAATGCTGGAGGGAAAATCTTCTAAAGCTTACATAGAATTATGGGAATATTTTTCTCAAGCAACTCCACATCCTCAACACACAATTCAGTTGCGCATATGTCACTGAAGAAGTTACTTAGGTCTGTTAACTCATATCACACAAGGTCAGGTAAAAAGTCACAAAATGATAGGGGAATTAATCTTTCCATGAACACGTGACAATCGTGACTCTTCATCCTGTAGAACTTGCACTCGTTCAGTTTAACACATCGAGCTAAATTAGAGGCATACCTATCTGGAACTTCAAATTTGAAACTCATTTGCAAATTGCCTTTTTCTGGGACTTGTTTAATGTATACGTTGCTTTGGGTTTATATTTAGGTTTTCCATTGACTTCAACCAACTCCAATTGAGGATGCCTACAAAACTTTGCCATATCTAAATGAGTGTTAGCATTGTCTTTAGTTTTTTCCTTGACATCCATAACAATGTTAAAAACGTCGTCAAACACATTTTTCTCAAAATATCATCTAGATTATGATGAACAAGATTAGTTAACCAGTACCGTAACTCTTAGAAGATACTCTTCTTTGTCCAATTATAATCCTTCCCAAATCCACGTATTTCTTATTTTCTACCATTAAAACCAAATGTGATATGTTTGAAAGACATCACTATAGCTTTCATATCTACCCCCGACAACTGTGGTGGCGGCGGGCCACTCTCAGATCTATTCTTTATGAAACCTTGCTTCTACCTTCTAAAATCATAATCTTCTAGTAAGAATTGACGGTGACAGTTGAAACAAGAATTTTTATGACCATGTGGTAGTCAGAACGATTTTGTATGTTCCATACAGTAAGGACAAGCTAGTAGACCGTGAGTACTCCACCCAGAAAGCATACCATATGCAGGGAAGTCACTGATCATCCATAGAAGTGCAGTCTTCATATTAAAATTTTGTTTCTTAGCTACATCGTATGTAGGAACTTCATCCATCCACAACGTCTTCAACTCGTCTATTAATGGACGTAGATAGAAATCTAGATTCTTATCAAGGTTGTTTGGGCAAGAAATTACCAATCATAATAACAGATTATGGTCTTTCATGTACATACCAGGAGGTTAATTATAAGGAGTGACAAATACCAGTCAATAAGAGTACGGCGATGCTGAATTGCCAAACAGAGTGAAACCGTCAGTTGAGAGTCCCAACCTAACATTACGTGGTTCATTGGCAAACTCGAGGTGAGTATCATCAAAATGTTTTCACGCCATCTCATCTGTCGGGTGGATGACCATGTTTGGCTTACTATGTTTGCCTTTCTTGTGCCATCTCATGTGTTCGGTAATGTTTTTTGACAAATAAAGTCTTTGAAGTCTAGGTGTCAACTGAAGGTAACATAACACCTTGTGTGGTATGTATTTTAGCTTCTTATTACCGCTCTGCCTAGATTTAAACCGAGGATGTCCATACACATCACAAACTTTCTTGTCTTTGTCTTCCTTATAATACAAATACAATCATTCGGGCATGTATCTTCTCATACCTAAGTCCTAACTCTTTCACCATTTTCTTGGACTCGTAAAAGTTTTCAGGCAACTTCTTGTCTTTGTCCAACATACTGTAACAACCCATCCCGTGTTGGCCACCCTCGAGACAGTATCGTCACTTTTAGAAATTCCATCATAACACATATATGAAACAATATAAAAACATCAATTGAATTATCTACATACATAAATCCTCAACCCTCAACGGGGGAGTTACATCATTCAAATCTCAACTGAACAATATATACAACATAGTATGCATGAATATTTACAAATATTTTTTTATTTGTCTAAGGATGTGGACCACATGGCTTACAGAAAATGATTTAGTTTGAATCTCCGCTCATAATTCTATCTGTCCTACCTGCTACCTGAAATCATCGAACAATGAGGAGTGAGCTTCATAAGCTCAATGAATTAAATTTACTAGAAGTATTTGATTATGTACTCTCAATTACATCTTATAATTCAATTACTTCTAATAATCTTCCGATATTCATTCATCTCTTTCCTCAAATAATTCAATAACAATATTCTGAAATCACTACTCAATTTCATAATTCCCCCATTACACCATCTCTTCTTAAGTTACTCATCAGACATATCAATCTTTCAATCATATATTTAATTATCTCTATATGCTCAATTCAACATCACCATTTACCTCGTTGTGAGGTTCACAACATATAATCAATCACTCAAACAATTCTCATCATATCATACTGTCATATTTCTTTCTCATCATATTTGTCTCTTTGTGTGACTCGTTCGTCTATTGTTGAAAATCACCTCAAGAAGCCCAGGTGGTGACTTTCAAACACCCAAGTCTAAAATGACTTGTAATGAACAGAATCAAACCATAAAAGATAGAACCCATGCAATTTTTATCGAGGTTCAACAAATGCCTACGTCCACATGAGCTCCTCCGAGCTCTCTGTTCTAAATCAATGGAGTTCTTACAATTACAGCAATACCTCCTCAAGAACCCTCTTGTTCTTGATACATGAAAGAGGAGAAAAGAAAGAGATAAGAACTAAATGTTTCCCTGGATTTTTTCCCAAGAAAAGTCCAATTACAAAGCCCTTGAATCCCCAATCTTGAATGCTCTCTCTCACTTGTGACACTTCTGAATATTTAAATGTCTACCTCTCTCAACACTAGCCACTCTTGGATGAGATCCCTACTTGTGTCTCTCTTGTGTTTTGTGTCTTTGCACTCTCACACAATTGAACGTTGTTATGTTGTTATTGCTCTTAGATGATCCTTTATATAGAGCAATAAACAATCTTTGAGATCAATCTCAACCATTAGATCTCAATAACCAAGGACTCATGGCTCTCCAAGTGGTATTGTGCGTTTTAAAAATGTCCCACGCATCATCTCAAAATGCTGAGTGTTAGAAGATTATCCACCCAAATTAATATGCGAATAATCATACTTGTTTTACTTGCAAGTGCACAAGGTCTACAGTAGCATAGTGTGCAAGTGCGAGATCATTTCCACAGGGATTGGTGAATTTCGGTTTTGAATTAATTTCACAAAGTAAAAATAGATAGAGATATTTATTAGATTTATATAATAATGATAAAGGCGTAGGGACTTGATATCCACCACTAATCATCCTACCCCAACAAAACAGTATGCCAATACTCTACTTATGCTATGAATACCTAATGGTTGTCAACCTAAGGGCTTGGTCCACTCCTTAGGCTATTGATTTCCCTAAGCAACGAGTTAGGCATGGTGTATACTCTAACTCTTTTCTCTCTTAAGGGATTCAGCATGATGTATATGATAAGAGCTTAAATATTCATATTTAAGCCCCTTAATTTACATTTGTTAAGCCCTAGTTTATGTTATTTTAGTCCATTTTACTTCATTTTTGTGTTTTACATGGTTTTTATAGGTCTATGAAGAAAATGAAGCATTTTGGAAACCTTTGGAGTTTAAAAGGAATAAAATTGGAAAACCTGGAGCAGATACTATCTGGAGTGCGATCGAGCGTAACCTTGCGATCGAGCGCACTCTGCTCGCGATCGAGCGCACACGTACGATGGTGAGTAGTAAAACGGCAGCACTTGTTTTGGAAATTAAGGTTAGGGCCCTATTTTGGAAATTAGGGTTTCCAAGTGTCCTTAGAACTCTATAAATAGACTTGTAAAACACAAAAAACATATCTCCCTTTTGAGGAGCATATCTTCCTTTTAGTTTACACTTTTGTTCTAGATTCTAAGTAGAGAGCTTAAGAGAGGAATTGATGACTCGTCTCCCAAGGCTTCTTCAGTTTTAGTTTTCTGTTTATTTTAATTATGTTTAGCATGTTTACTTTACTTAGTATGTTTAACTAAAATTCCTATAGGGCTCGATTGAAGCCTTAGTTATGCTTTACCACATATTTATTCATTGATTATCTTTGCTATAGCCTTGTTAGAATATTTAACTTGATTAATACCTGTTTATATTTACATTCCTCATATGTATGTGCCTGATTAACGTATGCATGTGGTATGGATAGGTTAGTTGAATCAATTTGGATGACCGAGTCTTGGGTTCGACATTAGTAACAAGGGATATCCACACCGGATTCCTGAGTTAATAAACATGGGAAACCGGGAGCGGACCAATCCCTAGGTCCCATGTGGTTGCCGATCTCCACAGCCCTTATGCTCTCTTGAGGAGCAACTCAGTATACACCAATGTTGAATCCCTTAAGAGAGAAAAGAGTTAGAGTATACACCATGCCTAACTCGTTGCATAGGGAGATCAATAGCCTAAGGTGTGGACCAAGCCCTTAAGTTGGAAACTATTAGATATTCATGATAAGACTAGAGCATTGAAACCTTAGTTAATGAGAAAGTATAATTAATGGTGTATATCGTAGCCCTATGCCCTCATTATTGTTATTCACTCACAATCAAACTATTATTTCTCTTTTTAACGTGAAGAAATTAATCCTAGATAGAAATTCACCAATCCTTGTGGAAATGATCTCGCACTTGCACACTATGCTACCACAGACCTTGTGCACTTGCAAGTAAAACTAAAATGATTATTTGCATAATTATTTAGGTAGATAATCGCAACAACAAGTTTTTGGTGCCGTTGCCGGGGATTACGCTAAATTTCTTTTAGAATTAAATTCTCATTTAGTTACCATTACTTCTTCTTTTATTATGTTTTTATCTTATATTTTTCGTTTTACTTAAAACCCTAATCAGTTCCTTTTTCTCTGTTTTAGGTACTCTAGGAAGCCTTCTGTACCACTTGCGATCAAGCGCACTCTATTATGCGATCGAGCACAATTGAGGCAGAGAGTAATCCGAGTAGTAGTAGTTGACTGCTGCCCTCGAGTAGCTGCCATCAATTCATGCACGGATGACGGTCCAAGAATCCAGCATTCCTTCCCTTTGATCCCAAGCTTGAGAGGTTAATCTGACAAAGCTGTAGGGATAACCCAGAAGAGGTAGGAGAAGGGAGTGAGGAAGAGACACCACCAATGGCAGAACAAATAGCCGAATAGTAACCACCTGAGCGAAGGCTGATGAAGCAATCCTTCATCCCGTAGAACCTCAAACAACCTTCATGCATTGCATATCAACCTGAAGCGGAAGGAAACTATTACATGTCTCTGCAGATACTCAGTGCACTAACTCATTTTAGGGGTACACCTAGTGAGGATCCACATTTGCACCTTCGAGAGTTCTTTGACCTTTGCAAATTCCAGCACATCCGAGGCTTAGACCAATAAGGAATAAGGTTAATTCTTTTCCTTTTTTCCTTGAAAGATAATGCTAAATTATGGTATAATTCTTTGCCTGCAGTTTCCATCCACACTTAGGAGGAGTTGGCGAGCAAATTTATAAAGAAGTCTTCCCAGCCCAGAAGACAAGGCAAATGAGGAAAGAAATACAATCCTTCCAACAAAAGGATGGAGATCTGTTCTTCGAGGCCTGGGGACATTTCAATGAGCTACTACTCAAGTGCCTACACCACAACCTACCCTAAGACGAACTGGTACAAGCCTTTTATGAAGGTTTGAGTGATTCTAACAAAAATATTGTTAATTCAGGTTGTGGAGGAATGCTGATGGAAAAGAGCAGTAGAGGCGATGGAACTATTCGAAACCCTAAGCGAACACATGCAGCAGTTCTCCTCTCGAGGTAGACACATAACCAGAAGTAAGGGTATGTATAAGCTAAGCATGAACGGAGGATCCCTCAAATAGCCGCTATGGAAAGGAAAATTGACCTATTAGTGAAAGCCATGGCCGCTCAGAATACCTCAACTAACCCATCAGCCACACCATTACAGGTATGTGCCATTTGCTCACAGTTTGATCATGGATACTAATACTTGTCCTTTATATTCATCTGCAGATCATGAGTAAGCCAACTTTGTGGGTCTGAACAATTATCCGCCAAAGAATAACCCCTATGCCAACACATACAACCCTAGATGGCAGAATCACCCGAACTTCTCATGGAGCAACAACCAAAATAATCAAGAGTAGTAAAGAAATTTCCAACCGGCAGCCCAAACTGCTCCTGAACCCAAGAAGAATGACCTCGAAATTCTTGTGAGGCAACTAGCAACTCAACAACAACAGATCCTGAATAAACATGAATAATTCATGGAAGACTCAAGGCAATTTCGGACTGAAATGAGGCAAATCACTGCCAAGCATGATCAAGCCATTCAAGGGCTAGAGGTACAAATGGGACAGTTGGCCAAGGAACTGAGTAGCAGAAAACAATGAGAGCTCCCGGCCCAGCCACTACCTAATCCAAGAAGACACCAGCAGTTAAATGCCATAATAACCTTAAGAAGTGGAAAGGTCATTGGCACCAATGAGCCTACACAAACAGTTCCGGATCAGACCTCCACATCCAAGGTAAGAGAGATAGAAAAGGTAAATACACCTCCACCCTTCCCTCAAAGGTTAGTAAAGCCTAAAAAGAAAACTAAAATGACTGACATATTTGAAACCTTGAAAAAGGTAGAAATAAATATTCCTTTAATAGAGGCAATAAAAAAAATACCTGCTTATGCTAAGTTTTTAAAAGATTGATGCACTGATAAACAAAAGTTTCAAGAGCATGAGACGGTAGCCTTAACTGAAGAGGTGAGCGCTGTATTATTAAAAAAATTACCACCTAAACTAAAAGATCCGGGTAGCTTCACTATTCCTTGCAGGCTAGGTGACCAGCTGTTCAAGCATGCATTATTAGACCTAGGAGCAAGTGTCAATTTACTACCTTACAGTGTATTTGAGACACTAGGTTTGGGGGAGCTCCAACTAACCTCTATTACGTTACAATTGGTTGACAAAAGCATCAATCGACCTAGAGGTATCCTCGAGGATGTTTTGGTAAGAGTAGGTAAATTTATTTTACCTGCTGATTTTATTGTATTAGACATGGAGGAGTGCCAGATGCCTATACCACTCCCTATCATTCTAGGGAGACCATTTATGATCACAGCTAACACAAACATTAATGTAAAAAGAGGAATTGTCACAATGAGAGTAAATGATGAAGAGATAGAATTTAAAATCTTTAATACAATAAACCCTCCTAGGTCTGATGATAAGTGTCATAATGTAAGCTTCGTACATGGTATTAATGAGAAAGTGTCCAAAGCTCATTTCACTAATCCAATGAAGACCATCTAAGATGACATAGGATTTAGATTTGGGCCGGAAGATAATGTGATTAAAGATGTCCACGGAGTTATGCACACCATCAAGAGCACACCTAAACCTTCAATTAAGTATAAAGCTCAAGTTAAAAATCATGTACTTACTAATACTACCCCTCATTGTTTTATCTACCAGGTACCTAAATTAGAGACAGAGTAGCTATCAATGGACTTAGAACCACCTGATGGGGGCCCTAATTGCCTCCTTAAAGAGACCTAGCCTTAAAAGCTACCATAGAGAACACTTGAGAAAATTCACTTGCTCAACATATAGCTCAAGTGCTCTATCAAGGTTAGTGGTACTAAAGCCACTACAAATCAGTATGACTGTATCGTTCCCACTTTTTACCTTAATTAAATTCTTTCTATAACCTTTTTTTTACTATTTCGGTCTTGCGATCGAGCGCACACTATACGCGCTTGAGCGCCACTTCACCCTGCACTGCGCACAAGTGCACCACAATTAAACACTTGCGCACAATTGTGCTCGATCGAACTTCACCAATACACTCGAGCACAATCGGGGCAGAGGTGTCACGTGCACGTTATAAACAGTTTCCCATTCCTTCCCTCACTTACACTCAATCGCACTTCTACTCTCTCTCTCTCTCGCACGACCCATCTCACACAGCAAAACCCTACCTTCCACTCTCATCCGGCACATCTCCACCATCACCTCGCCACACAACCAAGCCAAACCACGTGGCAAATACATTCTCTATCTACTTTACACACATACCCCTCTTCGAAAAGCACAAGGTACATATTTGTTTTTAATACTTAAGCAAACATATGATTTTAGATCTTCAGCTCATATATACATTCTATATATGTCATTCATGTGTGTTGATTGGATAGTTTTACTTTTGTAGGAGGTTTGAAACAAGGGAGTATAAATCCTACAACTTTTGGTTTTTGGTGCACATCAAGTGTTTGATAGAGTGTCTGACCGAGTGCGATCGAGTACTAGGCACCAACGATCGAGCGCACTACCCATAGTGCAATCGAGCACACAATGTCTATGATCAAGCGCAAATTTGACAGTAACACAAATCCAGATTCTGAAACATGGCTTCCATATCCCGTGCCTCTAGCAGTCGCCATCATTCATCCCGGCCTAGTTTAAAACAGTGTGAAATACTGTTCGAAACAACATTCAATGTAGAAGAGGACTTCAAGACTTTGGACGCCACAAGATGGGCGGTCCAAGAATTCAAGAACCAGGGTCTCAAGCGGCTATTCAAGCCGGTCTGCTCGAAGGCCTACACACGATTTGTGGTCAGTTTCTAAGAGAACCTGACTTATGACTGCACCAGACCAGAGCTTTTATCTTCCTCGGTCCAGGACAGGTTTATAGAGCTGACCACCACTGACATAGCCAGCTCTTTGCACTGCTGCGATGAGTCACCACCAGAGGACAACCACATAGAGGAGCAGCCTGACTTGTTCCCTCTCCCACACATCATTGAGGATATATATGCGGGACAGTATGCAGACCGCCATAACAATGCGGGGAGCCGGTCGAGGTTGCCTCCCCGTTTATCGTTCGTCGATTTAGTCCTGCAGTGTAATGTGTGTCCTTTAGGGCACAAGACACAGAGGCAGGATTAGTTCCTATGGGCTCTCTACACCTTTCACCGAGGTCATTGGTACTCCATCTCAGCAGTCATATGGAGTTAGATACACAAGTTTTGGGATGGGGTGTATAACCAGCAGACGACCACAGCTAATGCTTGGGGCCTTCCTTTCCCCTTCTTGCTCAGTCATATCTTCAAGAAAAAGGGGGTTAGAGATTCCTCTATAGATGGCCCGGTTAGTGACCATCCATTCTTTGGGAGAGCATAGTAGAGCCTCAGCCAGTCACACATGCCCCAAGGATCCCAGGTATAGATACCAGCAGCCGAGCCTATTGCAGATGATCCGATGGAGGCCAAGTATCCACCGGTGAGCCCTTCATGGGAGGAGGACTAGACAGACATAGGATCCATGGAGTATCAACACCTCCTAGATGTGCTATCCTCTTTCTGCTATGAGTTGTCCAACATTCGTCGGGAGGATCGTGAGGCAGCCCGTCTGATCCATCAACGGATTGATGGGTTAGAGGCATAGTTCACATGATAGAAGGCCATGCTACAGTCCATCCTTGATCGCCTATCTCCTGCATCCGACACCTTCTCGACTGCACCCACTGATGATCAGCAGTGAGAGGATACCCTGTTTGGCTGAAGATGTTAAACTTAGCGCTAATGGGAGGCACCCCAGACTTATACTTTCCATTTTAATGTTTTTCTTTTGTTTATATTTATGTTACATATCTAGTATTTATATTTCTTGTTTTATGGAACAATGTTTATTTTTCTTCATCAGGTACTTAGTGCGTGCATCTAGTTCAAGTTTGGGGGCGTGTTACAAGCAAAGCAAGCAACCTAGTTCTCCATCTCCCAGGTCAAATCTTTCCATGCCACACACACATTGGGAACAATGTGTATTTTAAGTTTGGGGGTAGTGAGAGATACTAGATACTATTACACGCACACTTGAAACACATGCACACACTAAGTCCTAGTTTTTTTTATAGAAAAGATAAATGCATGTTCATTTGGTAAGCAAAAATTTTGGTCGATTTAAAAATTTGGTAACACTTCATTAGTAAGCTTAAAAGCTAGAACACATAGTCTTACAATGGGAGTTTTACAAAGTTTAGTTACCTAACTCAAGGCACCGAAGAATTCATGAGTTTGATCCAAATTTGCACGAGCACATTTAACACGCATTTGTGTGGGGTATGACATATAATTCTCTTGTATGTGTTTCCATAATCTAACTAGAATCGAATAACTTGTTGAAAAGAACACTTTGGCATAAGAAAAATAAAGAAAAATATTCATACAAAAAGTGATTAAAAAGCTTCTAATAATCATTAAAAACTTTCCGCTGAGTAACTAGGCCTCTTGCCTCAGTAAGCATTGAGTGTTCACGTCAAAAGGTGGGAAGTAAGCTTTTAATGATCAAAATAACAAATTTCCACTGAGTAACTGGGCCTCTTGCCTCAGTAAGCATTGAGTGTTCATGTCAAAATGTGGGAATTTTATTTAGAAGCATTAAAATTTGTTAGTTCCGTAGCCTTTTTGATTTAAGTTAGTAAGTCCTTAGGGGTGTCTTTACACCTAATGCCCTAAAACCATTTGGTTTGGGAGTCATTAGCCAAACTCTCGTTACAAGGGTCAAATAGAAAACTCGATGGAACTCAACATGGCAAAGATAACATGATGAAAGAAAAAGAAAGAAGAAGCAAGTATTATGCCATTTTTGTTCTCTTTGATAAGGAATTCGATAAAGGTTTGGGCATCGAAACCCTATACACTAAAATTATGTGGAAGCCCCATCTTATATGTGCTAATTCATCACACACAAATCAAACTTGCGATGCCTTAAGCCAACCTTAGGTAAGTAACATGAACTTTTGAAAATCCTTTTTCAATACAAAAATGTGTTTTTATTATAAGCTTACTCATGAACGGTTATCATAGTTTTATGCACAACCCAAATCTTTGAGTATCATGAAAATGAATTTATCTTTAATTTTGTTCTTCATTTAGTTTTTAGTTTTGTATTGCTAAGGGACTAGCAATATTTAAGTTTCGGGGTGTGATAAGAGCTTAAATATTCATATTTAAGCCCCTTAATTTATATTTGTTAAGCCCTAGTTTATGTTATTTTAGCCCATTTTACTTTATTTCTGTGTTTTACATGGTTTTTATAAGTCTATGAAGAAAAAGGAAGCATTTTGGAAGCTTTTGGAGCTTAAAAGGAAGAAAACTGGAAAATCTGGAGCAGATACTGTCTGGAGTGCACTCGAGCGCACCAGGAAGGGCGATCGAGCGCAACCTTGCGATTGAGTACACTCTGCTCGTGATCGAGCGCACACATACGATAGTGAACAGTAAAACAGCAGCATCTGTTTTGGAAATTAAGGTCAGGGCCCTATTTTGGAAATTAGGGTTAGGGCCCTATTTTGGAAATTAGGGTTTCCAAGTGTCCTTAGAACCCTATAAATAGACTTGTAAAACACAAAAAAACATATCTCCTTTTTTAGGAGCATATCTTCCTTTTAGTTTACACCTTTTGTTCTAGATTCGAAATAGAGAGCTTAAGAGAGGAATTAACGACTCGTCTCCCAAGGCTTCCTCGGTTTTAGTTTTCTATTTATTTTAATTATGTTTAGCATGTTTACTTTACTTAATATGTGTAACTAAAACTCCTATAGGGCTCGATTGAAGCCCTAGTTATGCTTTACGACATATTTATTCATTGATTATCTTTGCTATAGCCTTGTTAGAATATTTAACTTGATTAATACCTGTTTATATTTACATTCCTCATATGTATGTACCTAATCAACGTATGCATGTCGTATGGATAGGTTAGTCGAATCAATTTGGATGACCGAGTCCTGGGTTCGACAGTAGTAACAAGGGATATCCACATCGGATCTCGAGTTAATTAATATGGGAAACCGGGAGCAGACCAAGCCCTAGGTCCCATGTGGTTGCCGATCTCCACAGCCCTTATGTTGTCTTGAGGAACAACTCAGCATACACCTATGTTGAATCCCTTAAGAGAGAAAAAAGTTAGAGTATACACCATGCCTAACTCGTTGCATAGGGAGATCAATAGCCTAAGGTGTGGACCAAGCCCTTAGGTTGGTAACCATTAGATATTCATGATAAGGCTAGAGCATTGAAACCTTAGTTAGTGGGAAAGTATAATTAGTGGTGGATATCGTAGCCCTATGCCCTCTTTATTGTTATTCACTCATGATCGAACTATTATTTCTCTTTTTAACGTGAAGAAATTAATCCTAGATAGAAATTCACCAATCCCTGTGGAAATGATCTCACACTGGCACACTATGCTACAACAGACCTTGTGCACTTGCAAGTAAAACTAGAACGATTATTTGCATAATTATTTAGGTAGATAATCGCAACAATAGTATACTGAGTTGTTCCTTAAGAGAGCATAGGATCTGTGGAAATCGATAACCACACGGGACCTAGGGCTTGGTCCACACCCAGTTTCCCATGTTGATTAACCCAAGAATCCAGTGTGGATATCTTTTGCTACTATTGTTGAACCCAAGACTCGGTCATCCAAATTGATTCAACTAACTAATCCATACCACATGCATACGTTGATCAGACACACACATATGAAGAATTTAAATAAAAACAGACATTAATCAAATTAAGAATCACAGCATAAATATTGCAAAGATGCCAATACTAAATTATTGAGCAAACATAATTAGGGCTTTAATCAAGCCCTTACTAAAAATTTAGTTACACATAATAAAATAAAGGAAAGAAGAAACCCGAGAGAGCTCCATTAAAGAATCGTCAATTCTTCTCTAGAATCCCCTCTAGCCTCTGGCCTCCTGACCTAAAACTAAACTAAAAGGGATATATACTCCTAAAAAAGGGAGATACTATTTCTGTGTTTTACAAGTCTATTTATAGGGTTCTAAGGACACTTGGAAACCCTAATTTCCAAAACAGGTTCTAACCCTACTTTCCAAAATAAGAACTACTGTTTTGATGTTTCACTGATGCGTGTGCGCTCGATTGCATGAGTTTGCACTCGAGTGCAAGGTTGTGCTCGAGCCTTCTCCTTTTGCGCACAAGTGCTTGTGCGCTCGATCGCACCAAGCACTACGCTCAATCGTACTCTTCTGCAGCTCCCAGTTCCAGTTTTGCTCTTTGAGTCCCAAAATGCTTCCTTTCTTCCAAAAACCTGTAAAAACACAGAAAACACAAAAATGAAGTAAAATGAAATAAAATACGCAAACTAAGAGCTTAATAAATGTAAATTAAGGAGCTTAAATAATATTTAAGCTCCTATCACACCTCCAAACTTACATATTGCTAGTCCCTTAGCAATACGAAGCTAAAAACTAAATAAAAAAACAAAGACGCAAAGATAAATCCATCATTCATGGTATCCGAAAATTTAAGTGTCACACAAACTATGATATTTATTCATGAGCAAGCTTAAAGTACAAACAGATCTTCGCAATGAATAGGAGTTTTAAATTTTAATTGCTTACAAGAGGCAGGCTAAGGCATCAAAAGTCTGAATCAGTGTATGGTGAACTAGCACATAAAAAATGAAGCTTCCAAATGATTCCAATGTGTAATGTTTCGGTGTCTTAACATTCATCGAATTTCCTTTCAGAATAACAATAATGGCATAGTTTTATTTCTTCCTTTTTCTTTTATTATGAGATTTTTGCCAAGTTGAGTACCCTTGAGCTTTCTAATTGACCCATGTAGCGAGTGTTTAGCCAATGACTCCCAAACCAGATGGTTTTAGGGCATTAGGTGTAAAAACACCCCTAAGGACTTACTAACTCGAGTCAAAAAGGCTACGAAACTAACTGGTTTTAATGCTTCCAATCAAAATCCCCACCTTTTGACGTGAACACTTACTGCTTACTGAGGTAAGGGTCCAGCTACTCAATTGAAACTTTATTTAATGATCATTATATGTATCATTCCCACCTTTTGACGTGAACATTCACTACTTACTGAGGCAAGAAGTTCAGTTACTCAGTGAAAAATATATTTAATGATCATTAGGAGCATTTTATTTTCCTTTTTTTGCATAATTACATTCTTCTATATTTTTCTATGCCAAAGTGTTATTCAAACAAGTTATTCGTTTACAGTTAGGTCATGGAAACATATACATAGAAATTATATGTCATACCCCACACAATTATGTGCTAATGTGCTCGTGTCAGATTTAGATCAAACTTGTGAATTCTTAAATGCTTTAAAGTAAATAATTAAACTTTAAAACTCTATTATCAGCTAATGTGTTTAGGATTTTAAGCTCACTGATAAAATCATATCATAGTATTCGTTTAGATCAACAAAAATTTTCAATATAATATGAATATGCATTTATCTTTTCAAAAAAAAAAAAAACTGGGACAAGTGTGTGAATGTGTCTCTCATACCCCCAAACTTAAATCACACATTGTCCCTAATATGTGAATAACATGGAAAGATCTTACCTAGGAGATGGAGAACTAGCTGGGTCGGCATGGCTCATAGCACACCCCCAAACTTGAACAGATGCACACATTGTTCCTAAAAAAGAAAAACTAACATAATACGGGAAAACAAAAAGTACTAAAGATAAATAAATAAATATGTAAAACAATAAAAATAAAAGGATAAGCTGTGGGGTGCCTCCCATGAGCACTAAGTTTAACGTCTTCAGCCAGACCAAGCCTTATTCTTCCCCAAAACTAAGATTGGCAGCAACTAGAATAGGTAGTGTTTTATTCTCTCCCATATAAGCATAAGTCAAATGCTTCAGCAGTTGTTTCAACTCCAAATTTGGTGCCTGGACAATAGAAGGGAAAAAAATAGTATTAGTAGGCACAAGAATTTCAAATGGATCGGTATACTTACTTGGATGCTTTGGAGTGGCCTCAAGAAGGTGCATAGTTTCAATGATGTCATCAGTGACATCCTTAGATGCTGGCTTTATATTCAATCTTGTGAAACTAAGGGTAGGGGTGGTCTCCAATGAATCAATGTGATGGAACTGAAAAGCTTGCTCAACAACACCTAGAGTGGGAATTGTTTGGTGTTGTGAGTTTTAAATTACTCGCAAGTGCACAAGTCGTTTACAATATAGTGTTGTGCAAGTGCGAGGTCGAATCCACAGGGAATTGCGTTGTGAAAATATTTTTATCTAAACTAAGCCTATCTTAACCTAGTTCCAAATTTTGAATTGTATTTTTTTGCAAAAGAAATATAAACTTAAACTAAATTGATTTAAAAATAAATGATAAATAGACTAAGGTGTCTGAATCCACCCCACCAAAGCTAAGCATATATCTTCATGTAAAAATATCCTATCAAAACATTCCATGAATCCAACTTAAAACAAAAAACAACAAATATCCTAATTAAACCAAAAGTATCCAATGTATCCGCTTTTAACAAATCACAAAGGAAATCCAATTTAATCAAAAATAATTTGATGTATCCATCAGATAAAACACAAGGAATATCCAACAGAACAATTTAAACGCAATCAATCATAAGATTTTACTCAAATAATTGACAGAATATTTATACTAAAAAAATCAGAATTGTATAAACAAATCTGAAACTATTATGCCAAACAACGGCGAGGCTTCATCTTCAACCTTAGTTTGAAGATTTTAGCCTCTCATAATTATGAAACTACAGTTCATAATAAAAGTGCTAAACATTTAAACTAAACAAAAACAAAATGAAAAGAAATATTTACTATACAAGGGAGAAATTCCACTTGCTGTTGGGCGACGCTTCCCCTCGTGATAGCAAAGCCTTTGGGATCAACTAGAATGCTAACAGACAGTCCACCGGTTTGTACCAAAGTGGCTCAGGAATTACACACTAAAGATGAAGTGAAGGGGTCTTATATAAGGAAACATCACAAGTGCAATGTATTTCCAATCCGATGTGGGATACTGCAGATTTCCAGCTTTTGCTCTTTGACCTTTGTCTACTAAAACTACCATAACGTTCTCTAGAAAAATTATTTTATTGATCCGTAAAATTTTCCAGAAAATAGACATCTGGATCTTTCCAACCATATATGGTTCATCTCCTGGTTCTTCCTGAATCAATACAGTTAAATCCTCAAAAATGGCTGATCTGTCACGCCGAAATCATGCAGAGCCTGACCTTTGTGTACTAAAACTGCCATAACTTTCTCTAGAAAAATTATTTTATTTATCCGTAAAATTCCCCAGAAAATAGACATCCGGATCTTTCCAAGCATATATGGCTCATCTCCTGGTTCTTCCTGAATCAATATAGTTTAATCCTCAAATATAGATTATCTGTACGAGCAATTCTGGCAATTTAGTGAAACTCATTTCCAAGCTTGTAAAAAATAACGAAAAACAACTCAAAGTAACAAATTCTTAAGCTAAAAAATGTAAATTAAGTGGCCAAAATATTCAATATTTGATACTCATCAAATACCCCCAAACTTACATTTTGCTAGTCTCTTAGCAAAACAAAATAAATAAAAAAAACTAAATGGAAAACAAAGAACATAAAGATAAGTTCATTACTCATGGTATCCAAAAATTTAAAGAGCACTCAAAATCATGAAATTCATTCATGAGCAACCGTAAAAAATCTAACCCATCTTCACAATGAATAAGAATTTAAAACCTAATTACTTACAAGAGGCATGCTAAGACATCACAAGCTTGAATCAGTGTAAAGTGAGTTAGCATATACTGATGAGGTTTCCAAATAAGTTCAATGTACAATATTTCCACATCTCAAGATTCACAGAATGTCTCATCAGAATGAACAACAATGGTATAGTTTTATTTTTTTTCTTTTTTTATATAAGGCTCTGCTATGTTTAGTTCCCTTAAGCTTTCTAATTGACCTATGTAACGAGCGTTGAGTCAATGACTCCCAAACCAGATGGTTTTAGGGAATTAGGTGTAAAGACACCCCTAAGGACTTATTAACTCGAGTCAAAAAGGCTACAAAACTAAACTGACCTTAATGCTACCAAACAAAATTTTCACCTTTTGACGTGAACACTCACTGCTTACTGAGGCAAGAGGTCCAGTTACTCGGCGGAAAATTTCGCAATGATCATTATGAATAAAATTCCCACATTTTGACGTGAACACTCACTGCTTACTAAGGCAAGAGGTCCAGTTACTCAGTGGAAAGTTTGTTGATGATGGTCATTTTTTTTAATATGCCCAAGTGTTTATCCAATAAGTCATCCCATTTCAGTTAAGATAAGAAACATACACATTAACATCACATGTCATACCTCACACAAAGATGTGCTAATGTGCACGTGTTAGATTGGCCCAAACATGTGAATTCTCAACTGCCTAAAGTAAGTAACTAAAGTTTAAACTCTATCATCAGATCATGTGTTCAAAGTTTTAAACTTACCAACGAAATCACATCACAATTTTTTCAGATCAACCAAAATTTTCAGACAAACATGAAAATGCATTTATCTTCACGAAGAAAAAATAAACAACAATAAATTAGGACAAAGTGTGTGTAACGTGTCTCCTATACCCCCAAACTTAAATGACACATTGACCCCAATGTCTAAATAATGTGGAAAGAGCTGACCTGGGATATGGAGAACTATCTAAACTAGTATGGCTCGTAGCATACCCCTAAACTTGAACTGAAGTATGCATTATCCCTGAAAAATAAATTCTGGAAAACAAAAATACCGGAAACAAAAATTAATCATAAATATGTAAAATAATAAACAAACAAAAAGGAAAAGCTGTGGGGTGCCTCCCATGAGCGCTAAGTTTTATGTCTTCAACCAGACTCAGTATTGGTAATCGTGCCCAGCTAAGCGCTCCACCATCGGATCAATAAATGGGAGTGGAAAATGATCCTTCCTTGTGGCAGCATTCAACTTACAGTAGTTTATGTTCATTCTCCATCCTGACTGCATAAGAGTTGGAACCAACTCATCGTCTTTATTTGTCACTACCATCAATTTAGCCCGCTTTTGCACGACACGAATTGAGCTCACCCACTTGCTAACAGAGATTGGATAATTGATCTCTGCATCAAACAGCTTTATCACTTCAATCCTCACAACCTCTTGCATAACTGGGTTGAGCCTTCTTTGTGGCTCCCTCGATGGCTTGACATTCTCTTCCAAATGTAACTTGGGCATCACCATCGAGGGGCTGATTCCCTTGACATCGTCAATAGTCCAGCTGATAGCTTCCTTATGCTCTCTTAAGACGTCCAATAATTTCTCCTCTGGAGCATCAACCAAATCTGAAGCTATAATCATATGCAAAGAATCTGCTGGACCTAGGAACTTATACTTAAGATTGTCCAATAAAGGCTTAAGTTCCTTCTTGGGGGGTTTCAGGTGTTGTGGTCTCCTCCGTCTCACTGCTCTTCTGAGGAGCAGACTCCAAAGTAGCATTTGCTTGCTTAAACAACTTATCCATATCCAAATCCTCTTCAAACTGAGCAAAGCATGCCTCCAGAATGTACTCAGACTCCCCTCCTTTCTTGGGTGCTTGTAATCTCTCAGGGTAAGGCGCTTTAGGTATAAACGACCTAGGGAGATCCTTAATAATAGGTGTGGCTGTAGATGGCTCAACATCTCTCTTTTCCTTGTCGCCACTTTCTTGCCCTTGTTGCATAGCTGGGTTCTCTTCCACTTGATTGTCCACTTGTCTCCCAGACCTCAATGGGACAATCAATTTCACTTGTTCCTACCCATGCATAGGAGTTGATGAACTTCCCACCACAAACTGCTCTTTCGGGTTAGGCTCAGGTTGACTAGGGAACCTTCCTTTCTCTCCTTCACCCAAGTGACTTACGATTTGACCCATTTGACTCTCTATCTTAGCAATCGCTTGGGTTTTTACTATTTGTGCACTCCTTACTTCGCTTATGGATTGGCCGATCATCTTCCTGAATCATTGAAGGTGTCCTCCAATGACTGTGAAACCGACGCTAGCGCTTGAATGGGAGCTTGGTAAGTGGGTGATGGTGCTGGATAGGCTGAGTGACCATAACTTGGAACTGGTGAAGGAAATTCAGGAGGGTATTGATTGTGAGCATGATAAGGGGCTCCTCCCTGATTCATCAGTTGGTTCTGCGTCCATGAAAAATTAGGGTGGTTCCGCCACCTTGGATTGTATGTCTCGGAGTAATTTCCATTTGATTGCCACCAATAGTCATTGAAAGCGTTTATTTGTTCCATAGGATACTCGACAAAAGCCGACGTAGATGGACAATTCTGTGCTAAATGCATAGGACTAGCACAGATGGAACAACTATCATCATTGAATGTATTGGCTGTATCGATGGACTGGCCGGTCATCTTCATGAAATCCTTGAGGGCGTCCTCTAAAAACTGTGAAACCGGCGTTGGATTCATCCATATTTTTTAAAATATTTTTTATATTTTCATTTTATTTTATTTTTGGGCAAATACAAATAAACTAAAATAAAATTCAAATTCAAATTCGAATTCAAAATAAAATTAAAAAAATTAAAATTAAATTAAAATTTAAAATTAAATGTAAAATTAAAATTAAAAAAAAAACAAAAATGCTAACTACACCAGTAGAAAAATAAAATTAATTCAGACAAAAATTTAATTTTCACAAACCAAACAGCTCCCCGACAATGACGCCAAAGACTTGTTGTGAGTTTTAAATTACTCGCAAGCGCACGAGTCGTTTGCAATGTAATGTTGTGCAAGTACGAGGTCGAATCCACAGGGAATTGCGTTGTGAAAATATTTTTATCTAAAGTAAGCCTATCTTAACTTAGTTCCGAATTTTGAATTGTATTTTTTTGCAAAAGAAATATAAACTTAAACTAAATTGATTTCAAAATAAATGATAAATAGACTAAAGTTTCTGAATCCACCCCACCAAAGCTAAGCATATATCTTCATGTAAAAATAGCCTATCAAAACATTCAATGAATCCAACTTAAAACAAAAAACAACAAATATCTCAATTAAACCAAAAGCATCTAATGTATCCGCTTTTAACAAATCACAAAGGAAATCCAATTTAATCAAAAACAATTTGATGTATCCATCAGATGAAACACAAGGAATATCCAATAGAACAATTTAAATGCAATCAATCATAAGATTTTACTCAAATAATTGACAGAACATTTATACTAAAAAACATCAGAATTGTATAAACAAATCTGAAACTATTATGCCAAACAACGGCGAGGCTTCATCTTCAACCTTAGTTTGAAGATTTTAGCCTCTCATAATTATGAAACTACAGTTCATAATAAAAGTACTAAACATTTAAACTAAACAAAAACAAAATGAAAAGAAATATTTACTATACAAGGGAGAAATTCCACTTGCTGTTGGGCGACGCTTCCCCTTGTGGTAGCAAAGCCTTCGAGATCCACCAGAATGCTAGCAGACAGTCCACCGGTTTGTACCAAAGTGGCTCAGAAATTGCACACTAAAGATGAAGTGAAGGGGGGCTTATATAGGAAAACATCACAAGTTCAATGTGTTTCCAATCCGGTATGGGATACTGTAGATTTCCAGCTTTTGCTCTTTGACCTTTGTCTACTAAAACTGCCATAACTTTCTCTAGAAAAATCATTTTATTGATTCATAAAATTTCCCAAAAAATAGACATCTGGATCTTTCTAACCATATATGGCTCATCTCCTAGTTTTTCCTGAATCAATACAGTTAAATCCTCAAAAATGGTTGATCTATCACGCTGAAATCATGCATAACTTGACCTTTGTCTACTAAAACTGCCATAACTTTATCTAGAAAAATCATTTTATTGATCCATAAAATTCCCCAAAAAATAGACATCTGGATCTTTCCAAGCATATATGGCTTATCTCCTAGTTCTTCCTTAATCAATACAGTTTAATCCTCAAATATAGCTGATCTGTACGAGCAATTTTGGCAATTTAGTGAAACTCCTTTCCAAGCTTGTAAACCTGTAAAATAACGAAAAACAACTCAAAGTAACAAATTCCTAAGCTAACAAATGTAAATTAAGTGGCCAAAATATGTAATATTTGGTACTCATCATTTGGGCTGGAAATTCTCCCTATTTTCTTTCACTTAGCTCCTTAGCCAATTGCCCCACTTGTACTTCTATTCTTTGAATGGCTTGCTAATGCTTTGCAGTGATTTGCCTTTGCTCAGTCCGAAATTTTCTTGTTTCTGCTATGAACTGTTCTTGTAAAGCCATTAACTATTATTACTGAGTTGCCAATAGCATCACAAGACTCTCTAGGTCACTTTTCTTTGATTCCGGAACTCTTTGAGCTTATTGTTGGGAGTTTCTTTGCTGTCCTTGAAGGTTCAAGGTGTTTTGATTATTGCTCCATGAGAGGTTGGAGTGGTTCCACCATCCAAGATTATAGGTATTTGCATATATGTTGTAGTTGTTCGGTCCCACATAATTTGCTTGCTCTTGATCTGCAGATGAATACAAAGGGCAAATGTCAGTAGTGTGATCAAAACGAGAACATATAGCACATACCTGGGGTTGTTTGGCTCGTGGACTAGGTGAGACGTTCTGCGCAGTCATGGCTTGTACAAGCATATCTATCTTTCTTTCCATAGCAGCCAACCAATTTGGAAATCCACCATTTAAGTTCACTTCATACATGTCATTGCTCTTTACTCCTTGCTCTGTATTGATTGGAAAGAAGGTTGGATTTCTGGATCGAAGCCTGTGCATGAATCAGTTGAACCACTTCAGTTCAGCAGTTGTAGTACTGCTGCTCGGGTACTCTCTGGACCTTTTGCGCTCGAGCGCACCCTGAACTATGCTCGAGCGCAGGAAGCCTGTGCATGAATCAGTTGAACCACTTCAGTTCAGCAGTTGTAGTACTGCTGCTCGGGTACTCTCTGGACCTTTTGCACTCGAGCGCACCCTGAACTATGCTCGATCGCTGTTCTTCCTGCGCTCGAGCACTACACTAGTGTCCTCGATCGCAATGAGGACAGAAGCTTCTCTGCTACACACCTGAACAAAAACGGAAAAATAAAAAAACAAAAAGATGAAAAAATTAGGGTTGTTTGATAAAGAAAATATAAATAGAACAGAAAAAATAAAAATAAAAACAAAAATTACTAACGAAAATAATTCTAAAAAGAAATTTAGTGCAATTCCCGGCAACAACGCCAAAAACTTGTTGGACGATTATCCACCTAAATTAATATGCGAATAATCGTACTTGTTTTACTTGCAAGTGCACAAGGTCTACAGTAGCATAGTGTGCAAGTGCGAGATCATTTCCATAGGGATTGGTGAATTTCGGTTTAGAATTAACTTCACAAAGTAAAAATAGATAGAAATATTTATTGGATTTAGATAATAATGATAAAGGCGTAGGGACTTGATATCCACTACTAATCATGCTACCCCAACAAAATAGTATGCCAATACTCTACTCATGCTATGAATACCTAATGGTTGTCAACCTAAGGGCTTGGTCCACTCCTTAAGCTATTGATTTCCCTAAGTAACTAGTTAGGCATGGTGTATACTCTAACTCTTTTCTCTCTTAAGGGATTCAGCATGATGTATACTGAGTTGTTCCTTAAGAGAGCATAGGATCTGTTGAAATCGACAACCACACGGGACCTAGGGCTTGGTCCACACCTGGTTTCCCATGTTGATTAACCCAAGAATTCGGTGTGGATATCTTTTATTATTATTGTTGAACCCAGGACTCGGTTATCCAAATTGATTCAGCTAACTAATCCATACCACATGCATACGTTGATCAGACACACACATATGAGGAATTTAAATAAAAATAGGCATTAATCAAATTAAGAATCATAGCATAAATATTGTAAAGGCACCAATATTGAATTATTGAGCAAACATAATTAGGGCTTCAATCAAGCCCTTACTAAAAGTTTAAGTACAAATAATAAAAATAAAGGAAAGAAGAAACCCAAGATAGCTCCATTGAAGAGTCGTCAATTCTTCTCTAGAATCTCTTTTGGCCTCCCGATCTAAAACTAAACTAAAAGGGAGATATGCTCCTAAAAAAGAGAGATACTGTTTCTGTGTTTTACAAGTCTATTTATAGGGTTCTAAGGACACTTGGAAACCCTAATTTCCAAAACAGGTTTCTAACCCTACTTTCCAAAATAGAAACTGCAGTTTTGATGTTTCTCTGATGCGTGTGTACTCGATCGCATGAGTTTGAGCTCGAGCGCAAGGTTGTGCTCGAGCTTTCTCCTTGTGCACACGAGTGCTTGTGCGCTCGATTGCACCAAGCACTACACTCAATCGCACTCTTCTGCAGTTCCCAGTTCCAGTTTTGCTCTTTAAGTTTCAAAATGCTTCATTTCTTCCAAAAACATATAAAAACATAGAAAACACAAAAAGGAAGTAAAATGGAATAAAATACGCAAACTAAGAGCTTAACAAATGTAAAATAAGGGGCTTAAATATGAATATTTAAGCTTGTATCACAAGAGAATAGTAAAACTACCCAGAATAGAATGATGTTAAGCTCTCTTGTGTCTCTTTTGTGTTTTGTGCCTTTGCACTCTCACACAATTGAATAATGTTATGTTGTTATTGCTCTTAGATGATCCTTTATATAGAGCAATAACCAATCTTTGAGATCAATCTCAACCATTAGATCTCAAGAACCAAAGACCCATGGCTCTTTAAGTGGTCTTGTGAGTTTTAAAAATGTCCCACGCATCATCTCAAAATGCTGAGCGAAAGGCATCAAATGTGCCTAGCGCTGCGACCCAGAATAAGGTAGGTTTTGGTGCACACAAGGGAGAACTTCATCTAGTTGCTGGGCACCACGGTGCACGCCACATTGTGCCACAGTGCACACCTTGAGGAGAAACTCCTCCTTGCTATAGGTCGCGACGCTCACCTGCATCTGATGCTGAAAAACTCCAATTTTTCCATCCGTTTAATCCTTAAACAAATCCCAACAATCTCTACCTTTGTCTAAGAAATTAAACCCGAACCTATTGTGTAGAGAACTCAAGATCCAAACTCAACATGAGTCACCAAATCATATGACTCCAATCCTAAGAAGTCCAAGGCAATGATTGAACTTGCTTAGAGGTAGAACTTTTATGCCTAAATCTGTAGGATTTTCTTCCGTGGCTACTTTGTCCACATGAATGCATCATTCCGTAACATTTTCCCGAATGAAATGATACCGAACATCCATATACTTTGTCCTCTCATGGAACACCGGATTCTTGCATAAATGCAACGTACTTTGACTATCCAAATACACCACCACCTACTCTTTTAGGACCTTCAACTCTTCTAACAACCCTTTGCACCATATAGCCTCCTTAATCGCTTCCGTTTCTGCTATGTACTCAGCCTCGGTTGTTGAGAGTGCTATCACCAGCTGCAACCGAGCCTTCCAACTTATACAACATCCGTTTAAGTTGAAGAAGTAAGAGGTAATCGATCTTCTCTTATCCCAGTTTGCTCCATAGTCTGAATCAGCATAACCTTCCAAACAGATCGACTTACCCCTCTTCTCATAAACCAGCCCCACATTTGGGCTTTCCTTCAAATACCTTAGCAACCACTTCATCCCAAGCCAATGATCCTTTCTGGGATTACTCATAAACCTGATGAGAACACTAACTACATGAGTAATGTCGGGTCTAGTGCTTACCATAGTGAACATGATAGATCCAACCGCACGAGAGTAAGGGACCTTTTTCATTTCCTTCTTCTCCTCATCCATTCTAGGACATTGATCATTTGGGAACTTGAAATGACCAGCAAGGGGAATCTTCACTAGTTTACTATCTTTCATAGAAAACTTAGATATCATCTTTTCTATGTAAGAAGACTAAGAAACCTACAACCTGGTTCTCTCCCTTTCCCAGATTATACTCGTCCCAAGGATCTTTTGTGCATGACCAAGATCCTTCATCTCAAACTCTAAACTGAGTTAAGATTTCAACTTTTCTATCATTTCCCTGCTGTTACCAACCAACAACATATCATCAACATATATGAGGATAATCACCATTTCCTCCACTTTGTGACCCTTGTCATACAAGCACGAATCATAGTAGCTCCTCATGAAACCTAAGCTAGTTACAAAGGAATCGAACCTCTTATTCCATTGCCGAGGTGATTGCTTCAGGCCATAGAGAGATTTCTTCAATTGGCACACCAAATCTCCTTGCCTTCCTTCCTTATAGCCTTCAGGTTGCCTCATGTAGATGGTTTCATCAAGCTCTCTTTGTAACAATGTTGTTTTCATATCCATTTGCTCGATCTCCCAATTAAATTGAACCACCATAACTAACACTATCCTTATCGTCTTGTATTGCACAACCGGTGAGAATGTTTCGATGAAATCTATGCCTTCTCTTTGTGTGAAGCCCTTCACCACCAGCCTAGCCTTATACCGAACTTCATCCCCTAGAGTGTCCCTTCTCTGATATTGTAAATCCACTTACAATCCACAACTCTATGTTTTTCTGGTTTGGGCACCAATTCCCAAGAGTTGTTCTTCCTCAAAGAATGCATTTCCTCCTCCATGGCTAGCTACCATCTTGATGAATCCTTACATTCCATGGAATCCATGTAAGTTTCTGGTTCATTTATCCCTTCTTCTGAATAAAAAGCTGCTACATTAGCATCCGCAAAACCATATCTCAAAGGTGGTCTAACCAGACTTCTTTCCCGGTCCCTTCTGAGTTGATAATCATTCTAATTTGCTGCATCATCTCCTTCTAGTTCAGCCTCCTTTTGAGTGTCTTGAGCTTGGCCTTCATCAATGGGCTCTACCTGGTCTGAACCCTCTTGCCTTCCTTACTCTACCTTAACTGAATTTTCCTTGATGCTATGCTCCACATATACTGGGCTGGTTTGCCCACTTTCCCCTACAGGGTTAGTTTTCTCCAAATAGGGAAATAACAATTCATTAAAAATGACATCCCTACTTATTATGAGTTTTGTTCCTTTTGGCTCTAAGGACCACAACCTATACTCCTTAACCCCATCACTATATCCTAGAAATACACATTTTCTAGACCTTGGGCTAAGTTTATCATCCTTTTGATGTGCAAACACAACACATTCAAAAGTCCTAAGGTTGTTCAACTCAGGGGATTTCCCACTCCATATCTTCTCGGGAGTCTTAAGGTCTAAAGCTCTAGAGGGTGATCTATTAACCAAATACGTAACAGTAGACACAGCTTCCCCCCAAAAACATTTAGGTAACCTAGACCCAATAATCATGCACCTAACCTTTTCTATAAGGGTCCTATTCATCCTCTTAGCAACTCTATTTTGCTGAGGGGTTTTCACAACTGTTCTATGTCTTAGAATCCCATTTAACTTATAGAATTTATCAAAATCCTTATTAAAAAATTCTAAGCCATTATCGGTTCGTAAAACCTTAACTACCTTACCCGTTTGAGTTTCCAGCAACTTTTTCCACACCACAAACTTATTCAAAGCATCTGATTTATTTTTAAGTAAATAAACCTAAACCTTTCTAGAATAATCATCAATTAAAGAAAGAAAGTAAAGATTACCTCCTTGTGTTGGTGTTCTTGCTGGCCCCTAAATATTCGCATGAATGTAGTCAAGAATGCCCTTTGACTTGTGCACTCCGGTCTTGAAGCTGACCCAATGTTGCTTCCTAAGAACGCAACTTTCGCAGAAATCAAGTTTCTCTACCTTGTCACCGTCAAGTAGACCGTCCTTGCTGAGAACTTGCAGCTCTTTTTCGCTCATGTGTCCCAAGCGATTGTGCCAAAGAATTGCCTTATCCATCTCAGCCATCAAGTTTGCTGCTGGATCCTTGATGTCCATGTCTCCAATCATCTCATAGAGACCATCCTTCATGGTTGCTTTGATCACTATCAAAGATCTCTTGGTTACCTTGATCTTTCCTCCCTCTGCTTTGTATGGGTACCTCATGGAATCTAGCTGCCCCAATGAGATCAAATTTCTTCTCAAATCCGGAAGATACCTTACATTCCACAGTAGCCTTGTAATTCCATCAAACATCCTCAATTGGATGTCTCTTATCCCCTTCACTTGGCAAAAAGTATCATTCCTAAAGAAAACCTTTCCATCATTGGTTTTCTTGAAATCCTTGAACCAATCTCGGTGAGGGCACATGTGATAAGTGCACCCGGAATCCAAGATCCATTTCTCGCTGCCTTGCTCCCTGCTCACATTTGAGCACACAAGAAGAACATCATCCTGTTGTTCTCCCTTGGCAACCGAAGCCTCTTCATTGTTGGTATGGTTTTTTTCTTTCTCATCCCTCATCATCTTCCTGCAATCTTTCTTGAAATGACCCTCCTTATTGTAGTAATAGCATCACTTTCCTCCAAACTTCGGTTTGGAATGTGATCTCCCATGGCTCTGCTCTCTATCCTTTGATTTGTCCTCATAGTTACCATAGATGTTACTGCCATTCCGAGTTGCTGGCCTTCCTTTAACGAACAACCCTTCTCCACTTGATCCTTCCCTCATCTTGGCTTTGAAATCATGAGCCCTTACAGCATTGATCACAATTTCCTTGGTTAGTGTATCTCTTCCATATTCAATAGCATTAATCAAGCTTTCAAAACAATCAGGAAGAGAATTTAACAATATAACAGCCAATTTTTCATCCGAGAATATTATATTACAACTAGTCAAATCTTGAACTAATTTGTTAAACACATCAAGATTATCTTGCAACTCTTTATTAGGATCCATTTTAAAAGCAAAGATTCATTTTAGAAGATAAATCTTATTAGGGAGAGTCTTGGTAAGAAATAACTCATCTAGTTTCTTCCAAATTACAACTGGATCTTCCGAGTCTCCGCACTCCCTTGTCACACTATCTGACATGTTCAGAAAGATGGTGTTGTACACCATCACTTTCATCTCATTCCGCTGGAGCTCCGTGATACTTGCTGTAAAATCATCATCTTCTGCAATAGCCATGTCCACCTTTTGTTGTATAAGAACTGCCTTGATTTTCTGCTTCCAAAGGGCAAAGTCTCACTTTCCATCAAACTTCTCAACAATAAAGTTTGAACCCATCTAGTGGAAAAAATCCCAAGATTAATGCAGCACCCACAATTGCTTTCCAAACTTCTTCTCTCAAGAACACGATCAAATCTTGATCATAACACCGTTCTTGACTCCCTCAAGAACCGGATCAGATCTTGATCCTAGCACCGTTCTTAAATCCCCCAAGATGTTTCCTTTGATTCTTGGAGTCTTGCTCCGATACCCCCTGTTCAGCTCTGATACCCACTGTTGAAAATCACCTCAAGAAGCCCAGGTGGTGACCATCAAACACCTAAGTCTAGAATGACTTGTAATGAACAGAATCAAACCAGAAAAGATAGAACACAAGCATATATTATTATTGAGGTTCGGCAAATGCCTATGTCCTCGTGAGCTCTTTCGAGCTCTCTGCACTAAATCAATAGAGTTCTTACAATTACAGCAACACCTCCTCAAGAACCCTCTTGTTATTGATACATGAAAAAAGAGAAAAGAAAGAGATAAGAACTATGTGTTTCCCTAAAATTTTCCCCAAGAAAATTCCAATTACAAAGCCCTTGAATCCCCAATCTTGAATGCTCTCTCTCACTTGTGACATCTCTGAAGATTTGAGAGTTTATCTCTCTCAACACCAACCACTCTTGGACGAGATCCTTTCTTGTGTCTCTCTTTTGTTTTGTGTCTTTGCACTCTCTCACAATTGCATGATGTTATGTTGTTATTGTTCCTAGATGATCCTTTATATAGAGCAATAAACAATCTTTGAGATCAATCTCAACCATTAGATCTCAAGAACCAAAGACTCATGGCTCTCTAAGTGGTCCTGTGCGTTTCAAATATGTCCCACGCATCATCTTAAAATGCTGAGCAAAAGGCATCAGGTGTGCCTGGCATCGTGGCCCAGAATAGGGTAGGCTGTGGTGCACACAGGGGAGAACTTCATCCAATTGCTAGGCGCCATGGCGCACGCCACCCTGTGCCACAGCGCACACCTGGAGGAGAAACTCCTCCTTGCTGGAGGCCAAAGCGCACACCTGCATCTGATGCTGAAAAACTCCAATTTTTCCATCCGTTTAGTCCTTAGACAAGTCCTAACATCTATCAATAAATTTACAATAAAAATAACACTTTAACATCTCAAGCATTAAAAATCAACATTTAAAGAAAATGCAATGCATGAATTTAAATGTTACTATTATTTGGGAACGTCTTCCCACATGTCGACATGTTTTAGCTTAAACCGGTTGCCTTCCCGGTTCTTTTATTCTCATTTAAACCGGCTACCTTCTCGGTTCTTTTATTTCATGCATATGAACAATAATATAAAAACATTCATACATTCAGACATTCAATTTAACTATCCAGCTCTTTATTAATTTATAATATTCATCAAATTATATCCTCATAGTTCCTATCAAATTATCAAAAATTATTTCAATAATATTAATTCTCATATAATAAACCTCTAACATATCAATTATTCCTATTATACCCATCAACTGACTTTCATCCATCATCAAATCATAGGTTAATAATTAACTCAAATATTATCACTCTTTCAACTTTTCTTTTAGTCTCCAAGTGTTTAAAGAAATAGAGTAATTTGAATTGAAGAAAGAAGAAAACCAAACAAGATTTGGTAAAAATTAAATAAACAAAATAATGAAAACCATTTTTATACAAAATCTTAACCGCTGCACCGTTTGGGAGACTTATGCTGGCTAACATGCATTGCATATTAGTTTGAAAACACCTATTGTCCACATTTTTCCATTTCTTTTTCTTTGTAATTACACCACCATGCGTCCATTTTTTTTTTCAAAAAAAATTATTTTATTCAATAATAATTCTTTCATATATATATATATATTATTTTAATTCTATGTTATATTTATCAAATTACTTCTTTACCCATACTTTAATAACACGGGTATTACAATTCTACTCAGCTCATAAAAATTTCGTCATTAAAATTTCCTTACCTAACTCAGGAAACAATTGTGAATAATATTTCTTCATAGTTGCCTCATGCTCTCACGTATTCTCTTCAACATATTTATTCCGTCACAGAACTTGAATTAATGGAATTACTTTATTACACAAGACTTGTTCTTTTATGTCTAGAATTCTGACTGATACTTGTATAAAAGTCAAATCTTCCAGAATGTCTACAACTTGGCTCAAAATATTATGAGATTCATCATGTAAGCGCTTTCGCAAAAGTGAAAAGTGATATATCCTATGTAATTGCTTCAACTCTAGAAGCAAATCTAGGTTATTCATAACTAGCCTAACCTTCTCAATACCCTCATAGGGCCCCACATACCTCGGACTTAACTTTCCTTTCTTTTTACTCTCAACACACCTTTCCATGGAGATATTTCTAAACATACCCAATCACCTACTTAAAACTCAAGAGGTCTTCTTCTATTATCAGTATAGCTATTCGGTCTACTATGTGATACTTTAAGGTTCTTTCTAACCAATTTGATTCTCTCAGTAATCAACTCAATATTTTATGGACCAAATATATTTCTCTCTCCTATTTCTTCCCAACATATAGGAGTTCTACACCACCTAGCAAGCAATGCCTTAAACGGTATCATTCAAATATTAGATTGGCGTTGATTATTATAAGTAAATTTAATTAATGGTAAGTAAGCATCCCAACTTACTGATAAACTCATCATATTTGCCCTCAACATATCTTTTAGTACTCTAATAATCCTTTATGTCTGTTCATCTATTTAAGAATGAAAATTGTACTAAATTGTAAATGTGTACTCGTAGCTTTCTAAAAGCCTCTCTAAAACCAAGATGTAACTCTAGCATCTCTATTTGACACTATGCTCAATATTACTCAATGAAATCTTATAATCTCAGCTATATATAGTTCAGCCAACACTTTAAGACTTCAATTAGTTTTAATTGGAAGAAATTAAGATGACTTAGGAAGTTTATCTACTATCACTTACACTGTATAGTGACCCCTTTGGGTATAGGAAATTCTAGAAACAAAATTAATACTCATATTCTCCTATGGCCATTCAAGCATAGGAAAAGGCTGTAGTAAGCCTCCCGGATGTTTATTCTCTTACTTCACTTGCTGTCAAACCAAACATCTAGAAATATGGTCAGCTACATCTCTTTTTAATCCTAACCACCAGTAATTCTGTCTCAATCCTCTATATATCTTATTGTTACTCGGGTGCATCAAATATACCTCATCATGTGCCCCTCTTAATATTTCATTTCTCAATTCAGCATCATTGGGAACGCAAATCCTATGTTCTAATACCAAAATACCATCATTTCTAATTTTTGAACTCATATTTCTTTCTACTAAGCACTTTCTACTTAACCTTTTCTATCTCTTATCTTTACCTTGCATCTCTATCAAGCATTCGACTATGGATGATTGTATAACCATGTTTGCTAACAATGATCTTCTCTCACTGATATTCAACATCATTCTTATCTTTCTTAAATCTATCATCAATTTCACATCATGACTCTCAATAACAGTTAATCCTTCTGTAGATTTTCTACTTAATACCTCAGTTACCACCTTTTCCTTTTCTAGATAATAGTGAATTATACAATCATATTCACTAATCAACTCTATCCACTGCTTTTGTCTCAAATTTAACTCTCTCTAGGTAGGTAAGTATGTTAAACCCTTGTGATAAGTAAATATCTTACAAGTGGCTCAATACAAGTGATGTCTCCAAATCTGCAAAGCAAACACTATGGCAGTCAATTCAAAGTCATGGGTCGGGTAATTTCTTTCATGATTCTTCTATTGCCTAGAAATATATGCCACTAACTTCCCATGTTGCATCAACACACATCCCAACTATTGATGGGATGCATCACTATTCACTACAAGTCCGTCATTACCAGAAGGAAGTACCAATACTGGAACTGTAATCAATTTTTCCTTTAGTAATTGGAAACTTTTCTCACACTCCCAGACCATAAAAATCTCACCTATTTCCTGGTCAATCTAGTCAATAATACTACAATAATAGAGAAAATCTGGATGAATCTTCTATAATAACCAGCTAACCCTAAGAAGATTCAAATCTCCGTCAGATTAGTTGGTCTCTTCCAACTCAACATTGTCTCTATCTTTTGTGGATCAATTGTTATACCATTTCCAGACATATGTCTCAAGAAAGTAACTTTATTAAGCCAAAATTCACATTAAAAAAATTTCGCATATAATCTCTCTTTCCTCAGAATCTCTAACACTATTTCTAAATTCTCCACATGTTCTTCCTTCTTAGAATATACCAGAATGTCAAATACAACCATAAACTTGTTAAGATATAGTTTAAACATTCTATTCATCAAGTCCGTGAATATAGTTGTAACATAAGTCAACCTAAATGGTATCACAAGAAACTTATGACTATAATGTGTCCTAAGAGCAGTCTTAGGCACATCTCCCTCCTCTATCCTTAACTGGTGATAATCCAATATCAGGTATATCTTAGAAAATGCCCTTGCTTCCTGCAACTTTTCAAATAAATCACCTATCCTAGGTAAAGGATATTTGTTCTTGATGGTTATCTTATTCAACTATCTGTAGTCTATACACAATATTCCATCTTTCTTCTTCCCAAATAATACGGAGGCTCCCTAAACGCACTAGGTCTGATAAATTCTGTATGGTGCTATAGATATATGTGATGAACCTGGTATCACATCAATAAAGAATTTAATCTTTCTACTTGAAGGTAGACTAGACAACTCATTAAGAAATGCATCAGAAAAATCTTTCACTACTAAAATTTCTTCAAACTCTCTACTATTATTTCTAAAATCCACCATATATGCCAAATAACCCTTGCATCCTTTCCTTGACCATTTACTAGTAGTTAGGGCAGAAATACGATAATTTGTAAGTATCTTACATTATCTCTAAAAATTAAATTCCTCTTCTCCTAGTATCCTGAACACCACATTCTTTCTAAAACAATCAACCATATTCAAAGATAATAAATCAACTTCAGATTCTCTATCACTGATACATAATCACATAACTCTTGTAAACATTTATGATTATCACTCTATCTCTAGTGGGAACTTCAGCAATACAGTTATGCATCAAAGGACTAATACATGCATTAATAAATTTCATAAATACATTGGATGCAAAAGAATGGATTGCACCAGTGATTACGCCCAAAGAGTCATGCGGTAGTTGTAGCACAGCTTTGGGGTGTCGATTCCACAAGGAAACAAGTTAACTATAAGGAAAATTGTAAACTTTAATGCGAAACGATAAAATCTAAATAAGTAAATCTGAGTTTTGATAGTAAAGTATTATGAGGAAATTGTGTATTTGTAACGAAGACTATAATAAGGAAACAAAAAGGTTCTAGGAATCCTCCCTAGGTTCGTTGCCTTATTCCAATCTCAATTCAGTTATTTTTATCTCGATTACAAGTTTCACATCCCAAACAAGCAATCGGTGTATATTCAATTAAAGCACATGTAAACCCTAATGTAATTGTTATGAAGTACTGTTTGATTTCGATTCAAGCACGCATGACCTATCCTTTAGATTTATCAAGAAGCGACAATATATCTCAACGGCAATATTGCAGTAATGGACAAACCTAAAAGATAAATCTACTGGACTCAATCACATCCAAGCAACTTGACATAAGAAGAGCATGACTAGACTTATATGGAGAAGAAGCATGTAATCACCGGATTAAGAAAATCTAGAATAAGAAGAACATAAAGCGCAGCTATCACATGAACCTAAATTCTTCTTGTTTAATCAAAGAATACTCATAAACAATGTTTTGATGATAAATCCAAATTACAACTGAATCAAATAAAGGAAAATAGGAACAACTACACCTAGGGATTCATCCCTTCGCCTTGCTTGGAGATTAGTTAGCCATGGGGCTCATGGTTGAATACTTTGATGAAGGAGAACTGGCTGCTTCCTTGAGTTTCCTAGGCTTGATGCCCCTCTTATCAAACCCTAAGTGGTCTATTTATAATACAAGAGTTCCAAGGGTGTTTTTAGGGTTTAAACAATCATTAAAAGCCCTAATTAAGTTGTAACTCGGAGACATGGTATCGGGGTAGCGCCGCGGCTCAGATTGGGTCAGGCCATGGCCCAGAATCTTCAAGCTTCTTACACTTTCTGGAGGTCATGGCCTGGATTGGTCCAGGCCGCGGCGTACACTGGTGCTGTTTTGGAGGCCTGACCTTTGTCTACTAAAACTGCCATAACTTTCTGTAGAAAAATCATTTTTACGAGCCGTAAAATTCTCTAGAAAATAGACTTCCGGATCTTTCTAAGCGTATATGGCTCATCTCTTAGTTCTTCTTGCATCAATACAGTTTAATTTGCAAAAATGATTGATCTGTATGGGCAATTATGGCAATTTAGTGAAACTCTTTTCCAAGTGCATGTGAACCTTCACTCCGGTGTTCATCAAGTCATTGTGCTTTAAGCAATGATAGCTTTTCCATCTCTTTTGAACTTAAAGTACCTAAAAATGCATCGAAATATATCAATAATCCAAGAATGACACTTTAGAGTTGTTAATTTATAAAAGTGCAATTCAAACCTAGATCAACCCTAAAATGATAACAATTAAGTACTGTAACGATGTATTTTATGACTCTCATCATAACCCCCAACTAACTTATTGCTAGTCCCTAGCAATTCAAGTGAAACCAAGAGATGAATTCTTCGGTGGGAATCAAAACAAAGTAAAGCAATGTTAGTGTTAGACCAAGACTAATTCACTTTTGTCTCAAAAATCACACATAACATACGGCACATAGAATCATTAAATTTCACCCAAGTCCAAAAGTAATCTAAACATCAATCTTAAAATTGTTATCAACTCTTAACATCCATCTGACCACAATCCATTAATTTGAACACCCAGATGATTTTATGCACAACATTCATGAATACAAGTCTTGGCCTCTAAAATATATTAAATTGCATGACATCAATCACAAAAACAAGCTCCATAGGCTCACTTATCGAATCACTCTCCACTATTGTAGAAAAATCACATTATATTGGATAAATAGGTCTTTAATAAGCTTGTAATGTTAGGCTAAGGTAAAGGTTAAGAAAGAACGGGAAGGATTCACAAGTAAAAGAACTCAATCTCTTAGTTTTAACCACAACCACTTTAAGCACCGGATAACCTTCAACACCCAACTCTTTCAACCATTTTTTATAAGAGCATATCCCTCAATAAGTCACCACTTTTCTTTCTTTTCTTTTCTTTTCTTCTTTCTTTGCCATAATTCACTTCTTTTCTTCTTTTTTGTATTTTAGCATAAAACCATTCACCTCTTTTTCAATTTTTTTTCTTTTCTTTTCCATAGCCCCCAACTTATCTCCTTTAGAGTACTTGGGTTATGGCTTTCATATTTCCATCCTTACTCTTTTTAAGTGCTTCTCAATAAATGTGTATAACTAAGTTCTTTTAAAAGAAAAGTAAGGATAAAATATTTGTAGGCTCATAAAGGTGAGTAAATAGGCTATTGAAAGAAACAAGGCTCAAATTCTTTTTCAAGAAAAAGGCTCAAACAGGTGACTAGTGATGAATATAGCAAGGATAAATTCGAAAGGCTCAAACGGTCCAAAAATGGCCTATATCATATCCTAAGTAATGTGCATTCTAGGAATTCACGTCAAGTGATTATCAAATAAGTTCTAGAGCTTGTCAAGACCATAAAAGTATTCACAAAACAATCACACATAAAACTTCTCTAAATGTTTTAGACTAATCATAAAATCTTACCACAAACTATAGTCTCAAACCAAATGAAGATTGACACTTAAATTAATTTTAAACTGAAGCAAGATTTAACTACTTCTAAACGCTATATGCTATCTTAATTAGGCTCATATCATTGACATGTGAATTAACTCTAAGGCTAACACAAAGCATGCTAAAAACAAACAAAAAGGAAAATGACACCAAGCAGTTCAAAGAAAAATATGAAAAACAGGAATATGTTTCCTCCTTTCCTCCACACCCAACTTAAAATAAGCAATGTCCTCAATGTGAAAGCAAAATTTAAGAAAACTCCCGTTGTAGCCAAAAGTGCACAGAAGTTGAAAATTGTGCACCATCATTTGAACTACTTTGTATATTTGTCCCTGAAAAAGAAATACGAAAGTAAAACTGGAAAACAGCAAAATAATAATAATAAACAAGAAAAAGAAATATGAAAAACAAAAAAAATAAAAGGATACGTTGTGAGTTGCCTCCCATGAGCGATAAGTTTTACGTTTTCAGCTAGACGCTGCACCACTCTCACTGCTAGCCTCATTGTGGTGCTGAAGATGAGGCTCCATACTCAGTGGCCTCAGTGCTAGTCTTTTGGTAAGGAATACTTAAAGTCCACCACATATGGCTCAAGTGTTTTTGGTGATGCCCATTTACTATCAGCAGTAGGGTATTTGATTCCCGCATCCATATAACTTCTCTCAAGCAACTCCTCAAAGCATGGTTGCCAAATTTCTTGATAAATTCCTGTGGCTTATCAAAAACATCAACAACATTAATAGCATGGAGATAAACTGAAGAATCATTGAATTCAAAATTATTAGGAAAGAATTCCAAAGAGTTAGAATTATCTTTGATGTACTCATCCTCTTCATGTGGCTGCCATGAGACTCGAAAAACATTTACCTCTAAAGTCTTATTTTCAAATGATAATGTCATTAGGCCATTCCTACAATTAATGAGGGCATTGGTGGTCCAAGTATCAAAGGAATTTTTTACTCTGTGTTTACAGTAGAAACAGTATCTAAAATAAAAAAATCAACAGGATAGTAGAAATTATCAATTTGCAACAAAACATCTTCTACAATACCTCTTGGTTCTCTTACCGATCTATTCGCTAATTGAAGTACCATGGAGGTTGGTTTGATCTCACCTAGACCGAGCTATAAGTACATAGAGTATGGTATGAGGTTCACATTAGCACCCTAATCTAGCAATGCTTGGCCACAAGATTTGTTTCCAATTTGGCAAACCACTGTTGGACAGCCTAGATCTTTATATTTGGGCGGTGTCTTGCTATCAAGTACTGCTCTTGCTTGCTCCATTAAGAATTTCATCTTCTTAACATTGTGCCTCTTCTTCAGCATGCATAGATCCTTGATGACTTTAGCATAGTTGGGAATCTGTTTTATGACATGAAGAAGAGGAAGATTAATTTTAACGTGCTGAAGTTGTTCAAGAATCTCACCTTTTAATGCTGTATTTATCTCCTTAGGTTTAAGGAGTGCTTGAGGGAAAGGCACCGGTGGAGAATAATCATCATGGGCCTCTTGTTCCTCGGGGGTTTTATCCTTGTTGCACATGGTGTTAGAATTCAGGATTGAAGGTAGAGGGGGTCCATCAATTTTCTTACTGCTGCGAGTGATTATGGCATTAACCTATCTAACATTTTGATTTTCAGGGTTGGAGGTTTGTGCCATATATTGTCCCCTTGGATTAGGTTGTGGCTGTGAAGAAAAATGACTTTGCTCTTGAATTGTCAAGAAACTAGTCAACGTGGTGAGTTGGCTCTTTATTACCTTTTGTTCCTCTTTGATCGCTTGTTGTTCCTCTAACAACTGTTGATTTATTTTTCCTTGATCTTCCACACTCTTGGTATATACCTGCATAAATGACTTAAACATATCTTCTAAAGGTAAAGATTTTTGAGGTGCATTAGATGAGGTTGCTTCCAGTTTCCATTGGGTACTAGAGTGGGCAGGGGGTTGCATGTCGGATTTCCAACTGAAATTAGGGTGATTCTTCCAACCGGGATTGTAGGTGTTAGAGTAGGGTAAGAGTGGTTTACCTAAGGGTATACCTACAGCATTACACTCTTCCTTCATCTCAAAATAAACTGGACAATCCTTAGGTAAATGATCTACCCCATTACACATAAAACAAGGCTCATAGGACTCTACCCTAGCGACCGGTTCAGGGGCCCTAGAATTTTTGGTTTTTAAGGCTTTAATTTCCTTAGTTAGGGCTTCTAAACGGGCTTTAAGGTTGTCCTCTTCCTTAAGTTGATAAATCCTAGCAGGTTGGTTTTTTCTAGTGCTTTCCATGGCATTTGGTCCTGTCCAAGTGTGGGCTTTTTTCAATAGGTCATCTAGGAAATCTATGGCTTGGTCGGGATCTTTTTGAAGAAAATCCCCATTGCACATCATTTCTATGAATTGTCTTTCCCTACTTAGAAGTCCATCATAGAAGAAGCTAACCACCCGCCAACTCTCATACCCATGGTGTGGACAAGAATTTAAAAAGTCCTTGAAACGTTCCCAAACTTGATATAAAGTTTCACTCTCCTTTTGTGCAAAGTTTGAGATTTGTCTCTTGAGGTTATTGGTCTTATGGGTTGGGAAGTGCTTTTGGAAGAAAACCTGGGTCATCTCATCCCAACTACCTATAGACCTAGGCCTTAACGAGTACAGTAAAACCTTGACTTTTTCCTTAAGTGAAAAAGGGAACATGATACACGATGGGGTGGCCGTTCTGCTAGGGTGCACGTAGTCTTTAAGTGTCCTAGCAACATTCTCATTAAGGTTTTCACCCATGTTAACAAGATTTTCTAAATTCTCTGTTGGATGTACACTAGAGTTTGATCTAGGCGAGGTTTCACTAACGAACGTGGAAGGAAAAGGTATCTCTAATTCGGGTCCCTTAATGAACCTACCTCACGAATCTCTCGGTCTAAGCATACACCAACTGAGTTTAAAAAGTAATAAAAACATAACAAAATAAAAAAAAATCAAAAAATTAAAAACTTAAAGAAAGGAACGATAGTACCGTCTCGTCTTAGAGTTGACAATCTTCTTTGTACTTAAGCGCGTTTCCCCGGCAACGGCACCAAAATTTGATTATGCTCAAAGAGTAATACGGTAGTTGTAGCACAACTTTGGGGTGTCGATTCCATAGGGAAACAAGTTAACTATAAGGAAAAGTGTAAACTTTAATACGAAACGATAAAATCTAAATAAGTAAATCTGAGTTTTGATAGTAAAGTATTATGAGGAAATTGTGTATTTGTAACGAAGACTATAATAAGGAAACAAAAAGGTTCTAGGAATCCTCCCTAGGTTCGTTGCCTTATCCCAATCTCAATTCAGTTATTTTTATCTCGATTACAAGTTTCACATCCCAAACAAGCAATCGGTGTATATTCAATTAAAGCACATGTAAACCCTAATGTAATTGTTATGAAATACTCTTTGATTTCGATTCAAGCACGCATGACCTATCCTTTAGATTTATCAAGAGGCGACAATATATCTCAATGGCAATATTGTAGTAATGGACAAACCTAAAAGATAAATCTACTGGACTCAATCACATCCAAGCAACTTGACATAAGAAGAGCATGACTAGACTTATATGGAGAAGAAGCATGTAATCACCGGATTAAGAAAATCTAGAATAAGAAGAACATAGAGCACAGCTATCGCACCTAAATTCTTCTTGTTTAATCAAAGAATACTCATAAACAATGTTTTGATAATAAATCCAAATTACAACTGAATCAAATAGAGGAAAATAGGAACAACTACACCTAGGGATTCATCCCTTCGCCTTGCTTAGAGATTAGTTAGCCATGGGGCTCATGGTTGAATACTTTGATGGAGGAGAACTGGCTGCTTCCTTGAGTTTCCTAGGTTTGATGTCCCTCTTATCAAACTCTAAGTGGTCTATTTATAATACAAGAGTTCCAAGGGTGTTTTTAGGGTTTAAACAATCATTAAAAGCCCTAATTAAGTTGTAACTCGGAGACAGGGCATCAGGGTAGCGCCGCGGCTCAGATTGGGTCAGGCCATGGCTCAGAATCTTCAAGCTTGTTACACTTTCTGGAGGTCATGGCCTAGATTGGTCCAGGCCGCGGCGTACACTGGTGCTGTTTTGGAGGCCTGACCTTTGTCTACTAAAACTGCCATAACTTTCTCTAGAAAAATCATTTTTAGAAGCCGTAAAATTCTCCAGAAAATAGACTTCCGGATCTTTTTATGTGTATATGGCTCATCTCTTAGTTCTTCTTGCATCAATATAGTTTAATTTGCAAAAATGATTGATCTGTACGAGCAGTTATGGCAATTTAGTGAAACTCCTTTCCAAGTGCTTGTGAACCTACACTCCGGTGTTCATCAAGTCATTGTGCTTCAAGCAATGATAGCTTTTCCATCTCTTTTGAACTTAAAGTACCTGAAAATACATTGAAATAGATCAATGATCCAAGAATGATACTTTAGAGTTGTTAAGGTATAAAAGTGCAATTCAAACCTAGATCAATCCTAAAATGCTAACAATTAAGTACTGTAAAGATGTATTTTATGACTCTCATCAACTAGGATCAACCAACATTGATATGTCCACCTTTTCTACATACAAAGCACCTCAAATTAGGATAATTTTAGGATAAATATCTTATTTGATTACATCTATAATACATTCTAGTCTTTCTATCACATTACCACATCCTCTTGGTAGTACACTCCCACTTCTACCATAACTTCTAGTTCTCACAGATTGTCTCCCAAATCTAGGGGTCCCACCAACATTACTTTGAATTATAGAAGCTGCGGATCTAGCTTACCTCTAACTCTGCATTATAGGTCTTTCTTTCACACGGATGCCTTCTCTAAGGTGGTCTCCCATCTTGTACACTCACACTACTACTACCTTTAAAAATTTCATGTCTAAGTCTCTTTAACCACTCTCTCTCTGCTCCTTAAACTCCACCACATCTTTTCAATCTATAGTTCTATATCCACCAACCTAACATAATTCATATGTTTCATGTAAGATAATTTTTCTTTAATCTCAAAATGTATTCCGTCTATGAACCTTTTACACTTCTTTTCCTTTATATCTAGCATTTTCGATTCAAACCTTGACAAGGCCACAAATCGGCTATTACACTAAGGTACAGTTAACATGTTTTATCTCAAATAAATGAAATCTCTCTTCTGTTGGGCTCTGCCAATATATGAGCAATTTTTATAAAGGAAAAAGCCTCCTTAAACCTACTCCAAGTTAAGGGTCTATCAACATATACACTTACTCTGGGAAGAGTATCCTCCCACCATTTTAAAGCTTATCCTTCTAACTTAAACAAAGTAAAGGCGACCCTTTGCCTGTCAGTCATTAGTAAAATACCAAATAATCTTTCTACATGTTTCACCCATAACTCAAGCTCTAAAGGATTCATAGATCCTTTAAAAAAAAAAAAAACCCCAGTATTCAACTTAATATATCTAACAATCTCCTTGCATCTCATGCAAAAACTCACTTTTCCCCTTTTGAACACTTTACCATTACTGGATTTATAATAACCTCAAGCACTACTCTAGCCTGTTTATCAAGTCTATGCTATAGACTATCAACTCTATCAATTGTTATATTCATTTTCTTAAGAGCATGAGCAGGAACTTTTATTAGCTCCTCTATTTCGACTCCAGATTCTCTTACACCCCTACTAGTATCAATTATACTGTCAATATGTTCCCTTTAAAGAATCACAAACTCATACTTGACCTTGACCTGTCTAAATATTGGGGCCTACCACGCCCTCTCAGGTAAACAATTCTAACTCTAGCTTTAGCACGTCCACGTGTCATCCTCAGACTATTCATTAAAATATAATTTATTTTAATCTTCCACTTTCTTTCTTTTTTAAGCAGTCTACAGAATCATAAAACCTAATGCTTTGATACCAAAATTGTAACGACCCGTCTTAAGTTGGCCACTTCCGAGATTTTGGAAACGACCCATCTCAGGTTGGCCACTCCTAAGACGATGTCGTAACTTTTTGAAATCCTAGCACGACACATATATGCAACAACATAGAAACATCAACTGAATTATCTATATATATAAATCATCCACCCTTAATAGGGGAGTTACATCATTCAGATCTCAACTGAACAATATATGCAACATAGTATGCATGAATATTTACAATTTTTTTTATTTGTCTAAGGATGTGGACCACGTGGCTTACATAAAATGATTTAGTCTAAATCTTCACTCACAATTCTATTTGTCCTGCTTGCTACCTGAAATCATTGAAGAATGAGGAGTGAGCTTCACAAGTTCAGTGAATTAAATTTACAAGAAGTATTCGATTATATACTCACGATCACATCTTATAATTCAATTACTTCTAATAATCTTTCGATATTCATTAATCTTTTTCCTTAAATAATTCAATAACAATATTTTGAAATCACTACTCAATTTCATAATTTCCCCATTACACAATCTCTTCTTAAGTTACTCATCAGACGCATCAATCTTTCAATCATATATTTAATCATCTCTAAATTCTCAATTCAACATCATCATTTACCTTGTTGTGAGGTTCACAACATATAATCAATCACTCAGACAATTCTCATCATATCATACTTTCATATTTCTTTCTCATCATATTTGACACTCTGTGAGATTCATTTGTCTATCAATAAATTTATAATAAAAATAACACTTTATCATCTCAAGCAATAAAAATCAACATTTAAAGCAAATGCAATGCATGAATTTAAATGTTATTATTATTTGGGATCATCTTCCCACAGTCAACATGTTTTAGCTTTTACAGGCTGCCTTCCCAGTACTTTCATTCTCATTTAGACCGGCTGCCTTCCCGGTAATTTTATTCTCATTTAGACCGGTTGCCCTCCCGGTTCTTTTATTTTTAGTTATACCGGTTGCTTTCCCGGTTCTTTAATTTTCATTTAGATCGATTGCCTTCTCGGTTCTTTTATTTCATGCATATGCATATGAATAATGATATGAATATGCATATGAACAATAATATAAAAATAGGCATACATTCTGACATTCAATTTAACTATCCATCTCTTTATTATTTTATCATACCCATCAATCGACTTTTATCCATCATCAAATCATAGGTTAATAATGAATTCAAATATTATCACTATATATTTCATATTTATCTCAAATACTAAAGGTAAATCTAACTCACTATGTAGTACTTAAAACTACCCGTGGACAACCTTTTTGGCTTTCCTGCTCTTTTTAGTAATTTCACTCGATTGTTGTTCATCAACACTTGACATAATATTTATATTAAAATTTTAATTTATTCGTCAATTCTTCCAGAATTCATACCCTTTTAAAAATTTCCACATTGTGTTCCGGGAAATTTCTTGTATACCAAATTTTGAAAATAAAATTGACAGTATCATCTTTTGTTTTTCTTAGAGCTTCCCGTGACTCTCTGTAAAATTCTCCCATAAACCCATTCAAATTTTTTCTCTTTCAACTTTTCTTCCAATCCCCGAGTGTTTAAAGAAATAGAGTAATTTGAATTGAAGAAAGAAGAAAACCAAACAGGATTTGGTAAAAATTAAATAAACAAAATAATAAAAACCATTTTTATACAAAATCATAACCACTGCATCGTTTAGGAGAATTGTGCTGGCTAACATACATTTCTTGCATGTTAGCTTAACAATACATGTTGTCCATGTTTTTCCCTTTTTTTTCTTTTTCTTTGTAACTACACCACCACGCATCCAGTTTTTTTTTTCAGAAAAATTATTTTATTCAATAGTAATTATTTCAAGTATATATATTATTTTTATTCCATGTTATATTTATCAAATTATTTTTTTACCCATATTCTAAGAACACAGGTCTTACATATACTCTTAATTATTGTCAATAATTGATCGAAACAGTTTTCAGACATGTCAAAATCAGATTTACAATTCAACAGTTGTGAGATCACCGAAAACTTAGTGTGCTTCTTTCAACCCTCCCACAAGGGCTGATCAGCATATCTTAACATGTCATAGAACTTCGCAGCACAAGAATTCGGATCCTCTTCGGGATCCCAGTTGAAGTGTGGGCCAATAGAATCCATTACTATCTCTCTTATGCGATTCATTTATCCGAAACCTTCCTCGACATGGTGATCTAATTGGGGTCTCAATCGTTGCGTCTCAAATAACTGTCACTATAAAAAAATCCACCTTTAATAAAACAGATTTGACTAAAAAACCTTTGAAAATAGAAAAATTCTGGTTCAGGACATTCAGTCGACTGAATGAAGTTCAGTCGATTGAATGAAGTCATTCAGTCAACTGAATGAAGGACATAAAGTTTCTTTCATTAATTCAGTCGACTGAATAAACCATACAGCCGACTGAATAAAATACTCGACATTAAGTACATGATTTCGACAGCATTTCCTCTTAGTCCTCCAAGTACACAGACAACTTAAATTCAGAGCTATATCCTAAGGAAGATATGCTTGAATTTAGTGTGTACCCAGAGAATAATGAGAGTTGCAGCCGAAATCTAGTCAAAACAAAGCAAGTTATGACTACAAATTGAAAAATTGATCATGCATTCATGAATTGTCCACTCTAGAAAATTCAATGATTATTTGAACACGAGCACTTTATTTGCAAACATATTGATTGATAAGCAATGAGAGCATTTGGGTCACTTAATAATTATTAGACAGACGTTCTATGGTAAGATGCAATGCATAGATGTATTCATTATATGCCATGATGCATGTATAGCATGCACATTTATAAGTAAACAATCTCACATTTATAAGTATAGTATGAGCATTTATGGTCAGCCATTTATCCTATGTCATTTTCACTGTTAGCTTATGTATTAATAATTTGGAATATGCATCATAAAGTTAAACTTGCTTAAACTTGAACTTTATCACTTTTCAATAAACTAAGTTTGGTTTTGGAGCTTTTTATCTTTATTAAACTTGAACTCTACCACTTTTCCCTCTCTTTCTCTAAATACTAGGCTCATCAATTATCTTCTCACAAATCTCAATCTCAACTCGTAAGTATAAACTAGATATATAGCATATTCACTAATTGACATTAACTGTAATTATAAAAAAAAAATACTAAAACTAACTAATTTTATCAAAGTTATTAGTCTTTTTTTACTTTTTTTCTCTCTCTAGGCTCTATGTTTCTAATCTAATTTCAAGCGGCGTAATTAGGTTACTTAATTATCAAAGCTCTTAATCTATAACATTTTCAAATTGAATCGGTTTCATTAGTTATGCTATAATTATATTATTATATGATGATTTTCCCTTTCAATTAAGTTTTACTCAATTAATTAATTTTTCCATACTATGTATGGAACATGTAAGTACCTGTATATATTGCAGAAATATCACCTAAGAAAACTCAGGGAGCATTTACATTTTTCAATCAGGTATAAGTAAACCATTACATTATTTAACTGAAAAAATTTAAAAATAAGTTTATTATATTGACGGTACTAATTTTTTCCAAGTATACAATTGATTCAGAATGTGGGGGTCTCACTTGGATATATCATTTGAAATTTCATTAATTGAAGCAGATGATATTTGAGTAATATTTCACATTCACATATCTATTAATTAGAACTAAAAAGAATTACTAAGTATTTTTTTTCAAGTGCAATAACATGATTCATTCCATTTCCAAGATATCATATCATTAAAACTTATGAACAAAGACCAAAATCTGGAATTAAATTATGTTTTCAAAACCAAACACAATTAAAACATTTGAAAGCAGAAAACAAAAAAACAAAAAAGTTGCAACCTAATTAACGGAAACTAAGCAACATATATATCAAAATTAAAAAAAATACATAAATTAACAAAATTAACAAAACAAGTTATAGAGAAATTCCAGTAGAGAGGACATGAGAACCCACTTAACGGAACCTAAACAACATATATATCAAAATAAAAAATATTAAAAGCAAAAATAAATTAAATAAACAAAATAAGTTAGAGAGGACTTACTATTGGAAAAGATAGAATCCCACTAAATAACTTTGTTTCTATTTTCTAGGAGTTAGTTTTCTTATTTATCTCATCTCTCATTTATCTCCTTATAATTAGCTAAGATTATTCTGTACATATAGCCAAAAAATGTCTCATATTCAACACATCAGATATTCATTTTTTTCTGAAAGTTTACATGGTATCAGATCTTTAGGGTTTTTTCTGGAAATTCCAAAGCCTTCATCGTTTCATCTGTTTTGGCCTTCATAGCCGACCATACCTTTGGTCTTTATCATCAATTTTTTCTTCCCTCTAATCTTGCCTTCTTCTCCATCATTAACCCACCATGACTGAAAACACCACCATGTCCACAGAAGTTCCCAATCATCCGACTTCAAATGATCTGCAGAATATTCAAGCAGTGTATAGGCTGAATGGGAAGAATTATCTGAAGTGGGGAAACCAAGGAGGACATCAACGTAATCTGGGACAGCAGCAGAATCAGTCCTATTTCACTAGGAATCAACCAGGCTCAGACCAAGGTATGCTTAATATAGAGGAGGTGGAGAAGCTAAGGAGACTTTTGGGATCGCTGAAAAAACCTAGTGGTTCATGCTCTCTTGCATTCTTAGGTAAGTTCTCATTTTCTCGAGGACTAAATGTCTCAGATGAAACTATCAGGAATTTATGGATCATTAACTCAGGAGCCACAGATCGTATGACTCATTCTTCACTAAATTTTAGCACCTACTCTCTATGTCCTAGCAATCGAAAAATAGCAGTTGCTGATGGTTCTTTAACTACTGTAGTTGGTCTAAGAGATATTCATATAAGTCCTTCTCTTACTTTAAAAAATGTTCTTCATGTCCCAAAGTTGTCCATCAACTTAATATCTAGTCAAAAGCTCACACATGATATGAATTGTAATACACTTTTCAATCCTTCTCAATGTGTTTTTCAGGACCAGGTTTCGGGGAAGAAGATTGGACTTGTTAAGGAGAGAAACGGGCTCTACTGTCTTGACGAACCAAACAATTCACATATGGTAAAAAATAATTTATCTTTGTCATTTCTATCATTATCCAATAAAGACACGATTTGGCTCCACCATTTTAGACTAGGTCATCCATCTTTTGGAATCTTGAAAACTATGTTTCCTACTCTGTTTAGAGGTCTAAGTGCTGAACAATTTGTGATATATGTGAGTTTGCGAAGCACAAACATATACCTTTTCTAATCAGCAATAATAAAAGCCCAGTTCCATTTTATTTGATTCACAGTGATATATGGGGACCCTCTACAGTTCCAAATATGTCTCATTCTCGTTGGTTTATCTTTTTCATTAACGATTGTACTAGGGTTTCTTGGATCTTTCTTCTTAAACATAAATCAGATGTAAGCAGTGTAATCCCAAACTTCCACAACATGAATCAAAACCAATTTGTGGTAAAAATCAAAATATTCCGATCAGACAATGCAAGAGATTATTTTAATCAAGTTCTATCTCCATATTTTCAAAAAGAGGGAATCATCCATGAATCCTCTTGCGTTGATACTCCACAACAAAACGGAGTGGCAGAGAGGAAAAATAGTCACTTGCTAGCCACAACCTAAGCCTTTCTCTTTCAGCAAAATGTTCTAAAACACTATTGAGAGGAAGCCGTACTCACAGCTACTTATATGATTAATCATCTACCTTCTCGGGTGCTAGAGTTTAAGTCACTAATAGAAACAATGTTTCTATCCCGATCTTTGTACAACAAATAACCTCACTCCAAGAATCTTTGGTTGCACGACCTTTGTCCTTGATCATAGTTGAAACAGAGGAAAATTAGATCTAAGGGCTCTTAAGTGTGTGTTTGTAGGTTATTCATCCACCTAGAAAGGATACAAATGCTACCATCCACCTACACATAAATTCTTTGTCTCTATATATGTCACTTTTGAGGAAACAAAACCATAATTTAACCAGTCTTATCTTCAAGGGGAGACTTCATTTAGTGAGTTAGTTATGTCCACCAGATTAGCCCCATCTGATCTAATTCTAGCCGAAACAGTTCCAACTCTAATTCCAACCGAACAAGCTCTAGCTGACCCACCTGTATCGGCTGAACCATTCCAGCTAGTGTCAACATCAGCCCTATATGATGTAATTCCTGCCGAACCATTCTAGCTGGTGTCAACACCCACACCCGCCCACACTAGACCCATTGTGGGCAGGTCCATGAGATATGTGCATGACTCTATGCGATTTGTGCATGCTTATTCAAGGAGAAGAGACTCGGATCCTAATCCCGTACAAGTCCAAGCTTCAACTCCTAATCCTGAGAATGAGGTAAATACAATTTCTGACCAATCTCAATTAACACCAAATCATGATATTCTAATTGCAATTAGGAAAGGCACAAGAGAATGCATAAAACTCCCATTGTATCCTTTAGCAAAATTCCCCTTTTTTGAGAAATTCTCACCCTCACATAGGACCTTTATAGTCAATCTAAACTCTATTCATATTCCTGATACTTTATTTGAGGCATTATCTAATGAGAATTTGAGAAATGCCATGAGTGAAGAAACACAAGCACTAGAGAAGAACCAGACGTGGGAAATAGTTGACTTACCACATGGAAAGAAGGCTGTGGGCTGTAAGTGGGTGTGTACAGTAAAATATAAGTCAGATGGCTCTCTTGAAAGATACAAAACCAGACTCATGGTAAAAGGATACACGCAGACCTATGGTGTGGACTATCAAGAGACATTTGCTCTAGTAGCTAAGATGAACACGGTGAGAGTTTTGTTGTCACTGGCTGCAAATTTCAACTGGCATTTGGAGCAATTTGATGTAAAAAATACCTTTCTTCACGGTGAATTAGAAGAGGAGATATACATGGACATTCCTCCAGGATATGAGCAACAACTGAGAGGCAACAAAGTCTGCAAGCTAAGGAAGGCGCTCTACGGCTTAAAACAATCTCCATGAGCTTGGTTCGGAAGATTCACCAAAATGATGCTAGTCACTAGATACAAGCAAAGTCAGGGAGATCATACACTCTTCATAAAACACACGAATGCAAGGGGAGTAACTGCCCTTAGGGTGTACGTCGATGACATAATAGTCACAGGAAATGATGAGAAGGAGAAGGAAGCTCTACAAAGATGTCTTGTTAGTGAATTTGAGATAAAAGTACTTAGGAGGTTGAAATACTTTCTAGGAATTAAAGTAGCTCATTCTAGAGAAGAAATCTTTATCTCACAACAGAAATATGTGACTAATCTCCTAAAGAAAATAGGAAAGTCAACATGTAAACCAATTTCTACTCCGATTGAACAAAATCATAGATTTGGAGAAGCAAACGATGATCCAACCGTGGACAAAGAGAGGTACCAGAGACTGGTTGGGAAGCTTATATACCTTGCCCACACATGGCCAGACATTGCTTATGCCATGAGTGTTGTTAGCCAATTTATGCACAGCCCGAGAGAAGTTCATCTACAAGCTATCCATCACATACTACATTACCTAAAGGCTAATCCAGGACAAGAGATTCTATTTAGAAGAAACACGAGATTAGTCCTTGAGGTGTATACAGATACTGACTATGCAGGTTCACCGGTTGATAGAAGGTCCATGATAGGTTATTGCACTCTCAATTATCTCCTTGTAATTAGCTAACATTATTCTATACATATAGCCGAAAAAGGCCTCATATTCAATACATCAGATATTCATTTTTTTCTAAAAGTTTACACTTACAATAGAGAGAGATCCAAGAAAATGGGTGAGAAAAAAAAAAAAAAAAACCTACCTACCAAACGGAACCTAAGTAACATATATATATCAAAATTATAAAAATATAAAAATATAAACTAACAAAACATAAGTAACAAAATACACTAGAGAGTAGAGAGAAAAGAAACTTATAATATCTGGTAGAGAGAGAAAGTGGTGAAGAGGAGAAAAAAATGAAAATTATAGAAATAAGGGAAATATTAGAGAGAGAGAGAGAGAGTGTGTGTGTGTGTGTGAAAGAAATATGAAGGAGAAAAATGATGAAATATCTCGTGGCTGCAAAGGGAAAGGAAACAAAAGATAAGAGGAATGGGGAAGGGCTGATGCGCGATATCTAGGGTTATATTATCACTGAGTGATTTAGTTCCCTCAATGATAATATAAATTCCCTCAGTGATAGTAGTTATCGTTTTTAATAATAAATTAAAATAAATTTTATATTCCTTTATCAACACTAAGGCATTTAAATCCCTCAGTAATAATATATTTCAATTTAAAGAAACCAAAAAATATTTTTAAAATTTTTCACTAACTTAATATAGAGTATGAAAATATTATCACCGTCCCTCGGTGATAATATTTCAAACTATCACCGACGGACATGTGGTCCTCGGTGATATCCATCATTGAAAACATTTATCACCGAGGGACATGTCCCTCGGTGATAAGCAGTTTTCTTGTAATGAACTAACTAGATCCAAATATGGATCCGGTAACCTGGCAAAGAACTTATCCTCTATGGGGGAATCACAGTGGATGTCAATATCGTCGAAGGAGAGGGCACATAGACGGTGGGTCTCATACTTTAATTGCCTTTGCGTAAAAATAGAAGAAATATTTTGAAAAAAATATTTAATTAATATTATCTGCAACAGAATTTTCATCGTAGTTATGCACAAAATTTCAATCGCGGATACTATTATTGTTATTGTTGTTGTTGTTGCTGTTGTTGTTATTATTATTATTATTATTTTTAGTGTGGAATCGGAGGATGAATGGATCTCCGAGAAAGAAGACTCTACCTTATCTTAGGACCTTATGGACATTCATGAATTCTGTTAAGATGCAAAAACTAACAAGCAAAGGAAGAGAGGTACAATTTTATTGTTTACAAAGTGTGTATATATACACACATATATGCGATATATATAATTAAAATTATTACATGTAATTTGTAGGAGTAATGAACTTGGAATTACATGAAGAATTGGTTGTAATGATTCAAGACGATAAAGAGTTGAAAGAAGAATGCATTGATGATGATGATGATGATGATGATGATGATGGCCTCGATTTTGACTTTAATGGATTTTTTTTGAAATTATAAATGTAGTGTACATCTTTCTTTTTTTTTTTTAAATCTTCAGTTAAATTCGATATCTTTATAATTATGCAGTGTTTTATTTTTATTTTTACTTGTTTTCATATTAAGATAGATCGATATTTTTCCTTTCAAAATAAAATATGCAGTTTAATTTTTTGATTAATAGCATATATGTTCATTAAATATATATATATATATATATATATATATATTCTTCAATTTATTTTTAATAATGTTATATCTTATATATAGTATTCAATATTTTCAAAAAATAAAATAAATTAGGTCTAAAAAATGTATAAAATACAATTACATTCACTAGTAATCACAATTTACTCTTAGGTTTTTTATAAAATAATATATTATTATCACGAAACACCCTTGTATTTTGCCTTGTGTCTTAATATTTTTTTTTTTACATTTTAAATTAAATCAATTTACAATCTACATACATTATAGGGAGGTATCCAATAGACTATTCTGATCAAAATTTAGACCAAATTAAAATCGGTGCACATGTGCCCTTTATTTGAATGCGAAAAACAATTTTGATAGTATTTTCTCAGAGTTATCTATGAATTACATATTGAAGAGTTAGAAATTATGAGGTAGTTTGAAGAAAATGAGAGAAAAGAGATTTGTGGGAGAAAATAAGAAAGGTCAAAGTTATCTTTTGGCATTAAAATGAGGCATATATATGGACTAAATGTGTGCACCGATTTTAACTTGGTTGAAATTTTGATCAGACCTATTTGATATTTCCTTATAACGCAGAGTGTAAATTGATTGAATTTAGAAGGTATGAGGGACACTAAAAAATGAGGCAAAAAGTAAAGATGTTTCGTGATAATCACCTTTAAAAAATGACAAACTCCTTCCATCCGTAACGAAACTAACAAAAAATTAGGAAAGACAATTTTTATCAATCAAGTGTCTAACAGATATCTTGCATCTTAATTTTATATTTTACTTCATTTGTTCTTAGCTTTAAAACTCTTGGCCCCTAATTTCATTCTCTTTTCTTGGAAGCATATAAAACCTAACCAAACATTCATGTATCACATTAAATTTTCGAACGCTGAAGAACTTAGTTTTTCGCATCTAATTGACCTGTGTGATTAAAGTTTTCATGCCCAACAACTTTATTATGTAGAGCAACATAGAGATCATGTTACATAGCTCCCAGGGAAAAATGGAGGCGGAAAATGGGTGGACCAAACCGGGTACGGGTTAGGTGTAATGAGTGATGGGCCAATGGACGCAAGTAAAAAATACTCGCTTTTTAATGAGTCTATTATTTCATTTTCGTGTTTTACGCATTAAAAAACAAGCGAATCCACGAGTATCCATTAAAATTGACTGGTCTATTTCTTATCATATTATTTTTTTATCCCTCTTAAATATTCTTATACCTCCTATCTCTCTCAATTTTTTCTGTTTCTGAACTTGTTTCCATTATAGCTGTGGGAGGGGTTGAGTTTCCAACAAAAACCATATTATAAATAAAATGAGAAAGGTAAAACATAAAAGGCTGTTTTCGTGTTACACACTAATTGAGACCAATGATAAGATGATAAGATAATAGTTTGTAAGGAATAGTATTATAATTAATATGCAAATATAAGTACAGGCCTGGGGAAAGCCATGGACGAAGAGAAAGAAAAATTAGTGTGCTCATTAATGTTCCTAAAAAATGGGCATCTAAGAAGCTCTGGTTGAGAAGGCGTAGAATTCTTGTTTAGTCCGCTAAAAAAATAATCCATTCTTGTTGCAATGCCTTCATACTTAATCCATTGTGTATGTTTAACTGGTAAACCCGACTAGATCAAGATTTCCGTAAGTCTGATCGATCAGGTACATGTCATTTTCAAACGAGTTTTAAAATCTAAGTCCATGCCCATATTTTAGTTGATACATAGCAACAATTAAACGGGTACAAGCTTTGTTTCCCACCTCTAGAGAAAATCTTAGAGCATTTAGTTACCAAACCAGCTTAAAAGAAATCTTTGTTAATTAACTTTTGCTTTATGTTAACTAAGACGGGTTCAACACTTTTAACTAAAATTTTTAGAGAGAATTTTTTTTTTTTCAAAAGCTTTAAACCAATTTATAGAAATTAACAAATTTGAGAGATTTAATTGTATTTTATCTTTCAGAAATCCATGCTTAAAACTAGTAGGTAAATGGAACATTTATTTAAATTATTTTCTTAAAATGATTTATTAGAGACTTGAATATATTATATATAAAAAAGGCAATGTATAAGTCAAAATCATTCGATTCAATATATAAGTTAAATTCATTAGATTTTATTTGTTTTTCTCATCTTTTGTCCAATCAAATCCATCAAAATTACCTTAGAACCTATTTTAGATCTTCTGTCTTATTTTGGTAATTGTACTTGTCGTTTTCTTGCATCTTGTTTCTGTATTGAATGCTTTTGCCACTTAAACACTTAGATAAAACTGTTAGTGCAATTTAAGTAGTATTTTATCATAATTAAAATCAAATATAGCTCAACAGAACTACAACTCTGATACCACTTGTTGAGATTTTACCTCTAAAATCCACCTACTCAAATTTTAGGGAAAACACAACTACAACAATTAAATAAACAAATAAAATAAAGGGAAAAAACACCAAGAATTAATGTGGTTCAACAACTTTTTTGTCTACATCCAACAACAAACCAACTGCTTCATTAATCTTCAATTATAACTTTAGGAAGAGCAAAGTTGTCAAACTCTCACCCCAAAGTCCCAATACAACAAAAGTTCTTAACCTAACTCTAGTTGTAAGTGCCCTCTTTACTTGGCAACCCAAAACCCTAATAGACCCAAAGCTCTCCTCATCATAGCTCTATAGTAAACCCCTCTAGTTTACAATGTATATGAGAATTATGAATGTGTCTCAAACCTTATCTGGGACCCCTTTTATATAAAAAATATTTTTCTAATACTATTAGGAGGATAACAACAACAAAGAAGGGGTAATTTAGTTAATTTGATGATTTAAGTTCATTAATTATTTAGTTAATTTGCTGAATGAATTTTTTTTATTTTATTTTCCAATGGATGTAGCTAGAGGAAGGAGATGGAGTTAAAAAGAAGGGGTAATTTATTTTTTCAATGTCAACTTATAAGGACCACTATTGTAATTTATTTCTTTTTTATTTGATGATGTGACACAAAATACCTTATTTTAATAAACAAGATTAAAACAACTCTATTTAGAACTAAGATTTTTAAAAAGGAAAATGTGATACAGACATGTGAAAGATATGATCCCAGTGGCCATCAAATGACTGAAGAAATACAAAAAGAAGTTGAGAAATCACCTGGTATTTGATAGTGGTTGAGGATGGGAGCAAAGGCAGTGGCGTTGACGGTGGATGAGGGTTTGTCTTTTGTTGAAGTGGGAGACTTGTGTAGACTTAGAAACACAGCAATATGAATGGATAGTTTTGTCTTTTCAATTTAATAAAGTTTCATGTGTAAAATTCATTTGCAAATTCTATCAAGCTTACTCAATTTTATTAGAATTTATTTGAAAATAAACTTTATACTTTTATTGTTAAACCAAACATAAAATCAGTTCATTTCCAATTGAATTTTACATCTAATTAACAAATTAAACACAATAACCTATAGAATTCAACATAAAAACAGAGAAATTAATTTGTACCAAACAAGTTGCAAATCAAATCCATTCGATTATCTTTGTTTTCTCAAACTTTTGTCCAATCAAAATTATCAAAATCATAGATCGAGACTGATCCTTAACAAAGACCAAGAAGAAAAAAAAGTCCGTAGTTTTTGAGTTTTCAAACTTTCAATTTTGGGAGTAGGTGCAGTAGACAACCGTTTGAGCCGGTTAGATGCTCATTTCTTTTTCTAAACCAACGTCTAGATCTTTTGAAGAGAATCTAAGGGCTACCACTCATTATCACGTGTAAAACTTGTTTATTTTCTGTAGGCAGAGGACAAAGGAAACAGCTAACTGATATTCACAACACATTATTTTCTGCATGTGAACTTTCAGTCATGTTCAGAAAAGACGAAAACCAAAGCAATAAGTGGCTTGAATTCATTGAAGCTCTATGATATTTTCTTTCTTGTCGGATTGAAATGAAATGAAACTCTGAGTCTCCGACGACATTGGTAAAAGAGTTGTCAAACAAATAGAAACGAATACGAGAAAAGAGTTGTCAACTCTGGTGTCACTACTAATAATGCATATGATAATATGAGAAATGCTATCTCAAGTTTGAATCTTTTTTTTATTTTAAAATCCCAGACAGATTTACGTCCAGCGAAGTACAGAATTTCTCCAACTAAGAGATGACACAGCTAAATTAAAATAAAAGAAAAATATTTTTATATTATCGATTTAGACTTGAAATCAGAAGCATTCCGTCGTCAATCCAGTTGAGCAACCACTACAAAAAACTCACTTATCACTGACCGATTTTTTCAAACGTTGAAAGGTTTTTTACCGTCGGTAATACTTATCATTAAGAGAATTAGCTCATCAGTAATACTTTTTTTTACGAAGGGACTCCCTCGGTGATAGTGTTTTTAAAAAAATTACTTTTTGATCGTTTTTAAAATAATAATAAAATAATTAAACCAACACCGAGGGATGGCCCGTCGGTAATAATAGTACTTATCAGAATCCCTCAGTAATGAGTTATTTTTAAAAAAAAAATTTAAAAAAATTAACTAAGCTAAACACTGGCAGATGTGTCCCTCGATGATAATGATTATCACCGACAGCAGCAATCCCTTGATATTAATGTGCAATATTATCACCGAGGGATTTATCCATAGTAATTAATTTTTAAACATTTTATTTGTTTTTTCAATTTTCTATATTAAAACATATTCAACCTACTTCAAATATTTTTAAAAATTATAGAATACAAAATATTTCGTAAATTAATAAAATTTAATATACGAATGAAAATACAATCGATAATTGAATATTCCCCCTTCAAAAACAAATCGAATATTCCAAAAATTATAAATACAAATGTCTAAAAAAAATTATGAGTCAACCAAGTGTGTGTCACCATCGAGGTCCACATGCTCAACATCCTCCTCTACAACTGGATCCTATATATAACAAATAACATGGTCATATGTATATAAACCAAAATAGAAACTAAATAATTTATGAAAGTAAACCGCTAAATTATATACTTTATGAGTCCACCTTGTACGTTACATTCTACTAAATGAACGTGACAGTAGACCCGTCTCATCAATTACCTAAGTTATCTAATTTTTTACCTGAAAATTGCTAAGTTATATACTTTTTTAGTCTGAAAGCTCTTGGGTTTGTAATTGGTGATCTGAAATGGATTACGTTTGTTCCTACAAGTTATATTCAACCAAATGGACGTGACAGTAAACCCACCTCGTCCGTTACCTAAGTTATCTACTTTTTAACCTTAAAACCGCTAAGTTGTATACTTTTTGAGTCTGAAACCTCTCGGGTTTGTAACCGATGATTCAAAATGGATTCCGTTTGTTCCTACAAGTTACATTCTACCAAACAGACGTGACAGTTAACTTGTCTCATCCATTACCAAAGTTATATACATGTTTACCTTAAAAACGCTAATTTATATACTTTTTGAGTCTAAATACTCTCGGGTTTGTAACTGGTGATCCAAAATGGATTTTGTTTGTTTTCACAAGTTACATTCTACCAAACAGACGTTACAGTAAACCTGCCTCATCCGTTAACTAAGTTATCTATTTTTTTTTTCTCACCTTAAAACCGTTAAGTTATATACTTTTTGAGTCCAAAACCTCTCGGGTTTGTAACCAGTGATCCAAAATAGTTTCCTTTTGTTCTCACAAGTTACATTCTACCAAACGAACATGCTGGTAAACCCATCTTGTTTGTTGCCTAAGTAATCTATTTTTTTCACCATAAAATTGCCACAGTTTGTACCTAATAATGTAAAAAAATTTCAATGTGTTTTACTTACATCGGGTCGTGTGGTAGCATCGCATTGACATCAACAACAGGTCTAAACAGTGATGTAGTGGATCTGATGGAGGAACCACTGCTACCCAGAGAGATGGTAGTAAAGGGGTGACCATCTATCATGCCCTTGAATTCGTAAAATAACCCATTTTTTGGCCTATATGATACATGCAACCACTCAGCGGTGTCGATCTCAGGCTGTAAGGATGCTTTAATCTGGGCACCACTCTTATCTTGAACACACTAGTCATATGTTTCCTACATTACAAACAAATGTATATGATTAATAATTTTTTCCCAAACTATATATAAGTGTACAGAAAAAAAAAAAAAAAAAAAAAAAAAAAGAAGAAGAAGAAAACATGTATAAATACACTCGTGTAGACGTCCATGTTGATAGACCCCCAACATGGTGAACACGCCAATCATCACCTGACCGCCTATTCACCGACGCAGCATTAGAGCGATGAATCCATGTGTTTGATTTCCCGAAGCTAACCGAAGCATCCCAATGCTCTATGGGGATCTTGTGGCCTCTTCCCTTGCCATCCTCATTCCAACCATGCCGGTTTGTTTTGTCCTCGCCCCGTTGTTGCTTACACTTATCCTGTAATTCATTCATCTAGACAGTCTTGTGAGCCGCAACGATCCTATCATGATAAACCTAGTAGACTCAAGCTCTTTAGGTGTCGCAAAAGTGTAGTGCATCTAAAAAACAAACAAAATATGATTAGTTTTCAATTATTTTATATATAGTACAATCATAAAAAATATTATAATAGTAAAACTAAAACAAATAAATTGAGAAAAAAGTAATACTAGAAAGTGATCCCAAATAGAGTTCTAGATGTCGACAGTGTATTGATAGTAACTATTCCATGGGCCATTCACGTGCTTCCTCACTTGAGTCATAATATTTTAGGAGATATCTTTGAACCCATGGAATTTACTACATTTATAAACAAATAAGTACATTAATCGATATGTGACATATATTAATGTAAATTAATAACATGAATAATATGCAATGAAAATGTATAAACACCTATCGCTCAATATGGTCAAATTTTTTTTTGAGATGGTAGAGGCTTCTCTCTGTTTGGTCCTTTGACCCGACGGGTGATTAGAGGGGCCTTAAAAGGCCCAACCTCCACCCCTACATAAGAGAATGTATAATCATATATTAAATAATACGTTATTTAAGAATTACTTTAAATGAACAATAGAACACATAATTAAATAATAACCTAAAAGTGGATCCAACCCTCTGGCGTAAGAGCCTATGGAGTAATAGCCTCTGGTGGCAAAGCTAGGCTTGTGGGACCTCATCCATGGCCCCTGCTCTCTGCGCCTCTAAGTGCTCGACCTCTACCTTGTGGCATCATGTTTTCCAAGGAAATTTGGAAATGTAAATACATGACATTTGACACAATTTGTTTAAAAACTAGCTCATGCAAATGATAATAAAGAAATCATACAATTTATACAATTTGTTAGTCATACAACTTATATAATTCTCATCATCCATGAAAAAATTTATCTTACCATTAACTAATCAATATCCATGTTATATCATCATAGTAGTAGCCTTTGGTGACACAGCCTGGCTCATGGGACCTCATCCATGGCCCCTGCCCTCTACACCTCTAGGTGCTCGACCTCTACATCGTGGCATCCTGTTTTCCAAGAAAAGATGTAAATGTGAATACATGACATTTGATATAATCTGTTTGAAAAATAGCTCATGCAAATGACAATAAAGAAATCATACAATTTATGCAATTTGTTAGTCATGCAACTCATATAGTTCTTCTTCTTCTTCTTCTTCCTCTTCTTCTTCCTCTTCCTTTTCTTCTTCTTCTTCTTCCTCTTCCTTTTCTTCTTCCTCTTCTTCTTCTTCTTTCTCTTCTCCTTCTTGTTCTTTTTCTTCTTCTTCTTCTTCTTCTTCTTCTTCTTATTATTATTATTATTATTCTTCTTATTCTTCTTATTCTTCTTCTTCTTCTTCTTCTTATTCTTCTTCTTCTTCCTCCTCTCGATATATATATATATATATATATATATATATATATATCATCGTTAGTCATGCAACTCATATAGTTCTAGTTCTTCTTCTTCTTCTTCTTTTCTTCTTCTTCTTCCTCCTCTCAATATATCTATATCATCGTTAGTCATGCAACTCATATAGTTCTTCTTCTTCTTCTTTTTCTTATTCCTCTTCTCCTTATTTGTTAATCATGCCACTCATATAGTTCTTCTTCCTCATTTTCCTCTACTCGATAAATCTATATCATCGTTAGTCATGCAACTCATAAAGTTCTTCTTCTTCTTCATCTTCATCTTCTTCTTCTTCTTCTTCTTCTTCTTCTTCTTCTTCTTCTTCTTTTCCTTCTTCCTCTTCTTGTTCTTCTTCTTCTTCTTCTTCTTCATTTTCCTCTACTCGATATATCTATATCATCGTTAGTCAAGCAACTCATATAGTTCTTCTTCTTCATCATCTTCCTCTTCTTCTTCTTCTTCTTCTTCTTCTTCTTCTTTTTCTTCTTCTTCTTTCTCTTCTTCCTCTTCTTTCTCTTCTTTTTCTTCTTCTTCTTCTTCTTCTACTTCTTTGTTTTTCTTCTTCCTCATTTTCCTCTTCTTCTTCCCTATCTTCCTATTTTTCTTCCTTATCTTCCTCTTCGTTTATGGGAGAACGTATATTGGATGGATTTGCTTTTTCCATTAAAGTGCCAACATCATGAATAATACTCGATATATCTATATTATCGTCTAAGACTCTACATGGAACTGATGGTTTGTTGGTATTTGTCTAAGGTTTAATCATGCCTAAACATGGTTCAAAGATGGTTAAAGTCTAAACCAAGGTTGGAAGATTAAAATGCAACATGTTAAAGGAGTGTACACATGTGTGTGCATCCATTTGGGTGTGTGTGCACACCCCTAATCAACAAAGCAAAGTAGTGCGCACTACTGTGTGAAGGGCAGCATCAGTGTGCGCCTCACCGCCCCTTCACTAGCGCCTCACCGCCCAGCAAGGATGCAGTGTGAAGAAGGGCAGTGCTGCACCGCCCCTCCACCAGCACCGCACTGCCCAAAACGTGGTGCAAAAGAGCTTTGCCTAGCGCCTGACCGCCCCCTGTTCAGCGCCTAAGTGCTAGGGACACTAAGGCACACATGGACAGCTTGTTTAAACCTCCTTTTAGGTGCGTGGGTGCAAGGTTAAAATGTATAGCACCACTTAGGATTGATGGAGGGCCATGGTTAAGTGGTCATCAAGATCTAAGGGTGGAGAATGACACACAAGATTAGACAAAAAGTTGATGCACTATATAAAGGGTCACCTAGTTCAATCTCATAACATAAGACATGAAACACATTGTGATACAAGACACAAGTATGTGTGTGACAGACATATAAGAGAGAATTGTGTGAGAGTGCAAAAATACAGATATACAAGAGGGACTCATTGTAGAGAGGCTGGTTGTAAAGAAGAGAGATTAAGTATAGAAAGTGATAAAGTCTTTCTTGTTCTCTTCTTTGTTCCTTCAAGAACTTGAGGTTTCTTGAAGAGGGTTGCTGTAATTGTAAAGAACCATTGATTTAGTGTGGAGAGTTCAGAGGAACTCACGGGGACATAGGCACATTGCTGAACCTCGATAACAAATCGCTTGTGTTCTTTTCTTTCTTGCTTTCGATTACTATATTTCTTTCTACAAGTCATTCTAGACTTGGGTGTTTGGAAGATCACCACCTGGGCATCTTATCAAGGTGATTTTCATTAGTGGTATCAGAGCTAGAAGAGATACCATAATAGTGGTATCAGAGCTTGGACAGTGGTATCAAAGCTTCCATAGCCGGGTATCGAAGAAAGAACAAGAAGGTGACGGAGCCAAGACTTCAAGAATCGGAGGTCAACTTCTTGGGTGATTCAAGAATAGTGTGAAGATCAAGATCTGATCGTGTTCTTGAGGGTGATTCAAGAACAATATTAAGATCCATCTTTGATCTGTTTTCTTGAGGTTTAGAAGAAGTTTGAAAACATTTTTGGGTGCTGCATAAATCAAGGGATCTTCTCTACAATATGGGTTCAAATTTCGGTATTGAGAAGTTTGATGGAAAGGGAGATTTTTCCCTGTGGAAGCAGAAGATCAAGGCAGTTCTAGTGTAACAAAAATCGGACTTGGCTATTAGAGAAGATGATGCTTTTCCAGTAAGTGTCACAGAGGACCAGTGGATTAAGATGAAGAAGATAGCTTACAACACCATCTTCTTGCACATGTCAGATAATGTCATAAGGGAGTACAGAGACTCAGAAGATCCAGCTACAATATGGAATAAACTAGATGAGTTGTTTCTTGCCAAGACTTTCCCGGATAAGAGGTATCTTCATAAACGAATCTTCACTTTTAAATTTGATCCTAATAAAGAGTTACAAGATAATCTTTATGCCAAGATAAGGAGTGCATCAAGTGGTAAAGGGTTGTTCTTTAAAAGAAGGCCAATAACTCAGAATGGCAGCAACCATGGCTACTATCGGGACAAAGGTAGAGGAGAGAGCCATGGGAGAGTACACAGCAACATGCATAGCTACTACCGGGACAGAGGTAGAGAAGAGAGCCACGGGAGAGTACATAACAACATATATGGCTACTACCGGGATAGAGGTAGAGGAGAGAGCCATGGGAGAGTGCACAGCAATATGCATGGCTACTACCGGGATAGAGGTAGAGGATAGAGCCATAGGAGATAGCACTCCAAACTAGATTTGGAGGGAAGAGTTGCTACTACTGCCATAAAAAGGGTCATGTCAAGAAAGATTGCAAGAAGAAGATGTGGGATGAAAGAAAAAGCCACACCAACAATGGAGAGGCTTCAGTTGCCAAGGGAGAATAGCAAGATGATGTTCTTGTTGTGTGCTCAAATGTAAGCAGGAGACAAGGCAGCGAAAAGTGGATTTTGGATTCTGGGTGCACTCATCACATGTGCCTCACCAAAGTTGGTTCAAGAATTTCAAAGAAACCAATGATGAAAGTGTTTTCTTGGGGAATGATATTTCATACCAAGTGAGGGGCACCGGAGACATCCAGGTGAGGATACTTGATGGAATGACAAGTCTGCTGGAGAATATGAGGTATCTCCCAGATTTGAGGAGGAATTTGATCTCATTGGGGCAGCTGGATTCTATGGGATACACATGCAAGATAGAGGGAGGAAAGATCAAGGTAGCCAAGGGATCTTTGGTAGTGATCAAAGCAGCAATGAAGGATGGACTCTATGAGATGATCGGAGACATGTAGATCAAGGATCAAGTAGCAAGCTTGATGGCTGAGATTGATGAGGCAGCCCTTTGGCACACTCGCTTGGGACATATAACTGAAGAGGGCCTACAAGTTCTGAGCAAGGATGGCCTACTTAGTGGAGACAAAGTAGAGAAACTTGATTTTGGCAAGTGTTGTGTTCTTGAGAAGCAACACCGGAGTGCACAAGTCTAAGGGCATTCTTGACTACATTCATGCATACCTTTGGGCACCAACAAGGACACCAACACAGGGAGGTAACTTTTACTTTCTGTTTTTAATTGATGATTATTCAAGAAAGGTTTGGGTTTATTTGGTTAGAAATAAATCAAATACTTTGAATAAATTAGTGGTGTGGAAAAGACTGGTAGAGATTCAAATAAGCAAGGTAGCTAAGGGGATAAGAACCAATAATGGCTTAAAAAATTTTAACCAAGAACTTGATCAATTCTGTAGGTTAAATGGGATTCTAAGACATAAGATGGTTGTGGAAACCCCTCAGTAAAGTGGAGTTACTGAGTGGATGAATAAGACCTTTATGGAAAAGGTTAGGTGCATGTTAGATGGATCCGGATTACCCAAATATTTTTCAGGGGAAGCTATATCTACTACTACGTATTTGGTTAATAGATCACCCTCTAGAGCTTTAGAGCTCAAGACGACAACCGTAGAACTTTTGGGTGTGTTGCGTATGCACAACAAAAGGATGATAGACTTAGCCCAAGATCTAGAAAGTGTGTGTTTCTAGGATATGGGGAAGGGGCAAAGGGGTATAGGTTGTGGTCCTTAGAGAAAGAAGGATTGAAACTCATTATAAGTAGGGATGTTAATTTTAATGAATTGTTATTTCCCTATTTGGAGAAAACTAACCTTGCAGGGGCTAGTGAGCAAACCAGTTCGATATTGGTGGAGCATAGCATCAAGGAAGATTCAGTTCAGGTAGAGCAAGGAAGAAAAGAGGGTTCGGACCAGGTAGAGCCCATTGATGAATGCCAAGCTCAGGATACTCGTGAGGAGGTTGAACTGGAAGTTGATGATGACGGGAGTTAGAATGACTATCAGCTCACCAGAGATCGGGAAAGAAGGCTGGTCGGACCACCTTCAAGATATGGTTTTGTGGATGCTGCGGATGCAGTAGCTCCTTGGACAGAAGGAGAGATGAGTGAACAAGAAACTTACATTGATGCCATGGGATGTAAGGATTCGCCAAGATGGAAGCTAGCTATGGAGGAAGAAATAGATTCTTTGAGGAAGAACAACTTCTGGGAATTGGTGCACATTCTGGGAAATCAGAGAGTTGTGGATTGTAAGTGGACTTACAAGATCAAAGAAGGGTATCCTCCAGGAGATGATGTCCGGAAAAAGGCTAGACTGGCGGCGAATGGGTTCACAAGAAGAAAAGACATAGATTTCACAGAAACTTTCTCACCTGGACACAAGGTGGAGAAGATGGTGAGTATCCTCATCTATGTCATTGATGTGCTATTGGTTTGGAACAGCGGGAAGAGGATGGAAAGGTTTACATCTCAACTCAGTGAGGAGTTCAAGAGGAAGGATCTCAGCCTTACACAAAAGATCCTTGGGATGTGTATAATCCAAGAAAAGGAGAGAAACTGGTTAAGGGTTTCTTGGGCAATGGGTGTTCTCAGCAGATTTGTGAGTAGTCCCAGAAAGAAGCATTGGCTTAGGATGAAGTGATTGCTGAGGTACTTGAAGGCTCAGTGGCAGCCGGTGGTAGCACTCATAACAACCGGGACAGAATACATAGTGGCTTCGGAAGCCATAAAGGAGGCTATGTGGTGCAAAGTGTTGTTGGAATTGGTGGACGAAATTCGGGAGGGTATTGATTGTGAGCATGATAAGGGGCTCCTCCCTGATTCCTCAGTTAGTTCTGTGTCCATGAAATATTAGAGTGGTCCCACCACCCTGGATTGTATGTTTCAGAGTAAGATCCATTTGATTGCCAACAACACTCATTGGAAACATTCATTTGTTCCATGGGATACTGGGAAAAAGCCGGTATTGATGGAAAATTCTGTGCTAAATGCAGAGGACTAGCACAGATGGAACAGCTATCAACATTGAATGTGTTGGCAGCATTGAGGGATGGGCCGATCATTTTAATGAAATCCATGAGGGCGTCCTCTAAAGACTGTGAAACCGGCGCTGGGTTCATCCACATTTTTTAAAATTAAATTAAATTAATTTTTTTTTAACTAACTAGTAGAAAAATAAAATTAATTCAGACCAAAAATTTTCACAAACCAAACAATTCCCCGGCAACGGCGCCAAAAACTTGTTGTGAGTTTTAAATTACTTGCAAGCGCACGAGTCATTTGCAGTATAGCGTTGTGCAAGTGCGAGGTCGAATCCACAGGGAATTGCATTGTGAAAGTATATTTTCAATCTAAACTAACTCTATCTTAACCTAGTTCCGAATTTCAGATGATAATTTGCAAAAGAAATTAAAATTAAACTAAATTGATTTTTAAAAACTAATAATTAAAACACTAAAGTTTCCAAATCCACCCCACCGAAGTTAAGCATATATATTCTAAAAATATATCCTATCAAAACATTCCATGAATCCAACTATAAGACAAAAAACAAAGAATATCCCAACTAAACCAATGTATCCGCTCTCAACAAATCACAAAGGAAATCCAATTTAATCGAAAAGCATTCAATGTATCCATCAGATGAAACACAAGGAATATCCAACAGACAATTTAAACTCAATCAATTATAAGATTAACTCAAATAATTGACAGAACATTTATACTAAAAATTGTCAGATTTGTACAAGCAAATCTAAACTACTACGCCAAACAATGGCGGCGCTTCATCTTCAACCTTAGCTGAAGAGTCTAGCCACTCATAACTATGAAACTATAATTCATAATAAAAGTGCTAAACATTTAAACTAAAACAACTAAATGTAAAAAAATAAATAAATAACTTTACATGGGAGAAATTCCACTCGCTGACGGGTGGTGCTTCCCCTTGTGGTGACAAAGCCTTCGAGATCCACCAGAATGCTAGTGGACGTCCACTGGTAACCACCAAAGTGGCTCAAGAATTGTACACTAAAGATGAAGTGAAAAGGGGCTTATATAGGGAAACATCACAAGTGCAATGTGTTTCCAATCCGATGTGGGATACTACAGATTCCAGTTTTTGCTTTGACCTTTGTCTACTAAAAATGCCATAACTTTCTCTAGAAAAATCATTTTATTGATCTGTAAAATTCCTCAGAATACAGACATCCGGATCTATCCAAGCATATATGGTTCATCTCCTGGTTCGTCCTGAATCAATACAGTTAAATCCTCGAAAATGGTTGATCTGTCACGCTGAAATCATGCACAGCCTTTCCTTTGTCTACTAAAACGGCCATAACTTTCTCTAGAAAAATCATTTTATTGATCCGTAAAATTCCCCAGAAAATAGACATCCGGATCTTTCCAAGCATATATGGCTCATCTCCTGGTTCTTCCTGAAGAAATACAGTTAAATCCTTGAAAACGGCTGATCTGTACGAGCAATTCTGGCAATTTAGTAAAACTCCTTTCCAAGCTTATAAACCTATAAAACAAAGAAAAACAACTCAAAGTAACGAATTCTTAAGCTAACAAATGTAAATTAAGGGGCCAAAATATGCAATATCTTTCAGTCATCAAATACCCCCAAACTTACATTTTGCTAGTCCCTTAGCAAAACAAAATAAATAAATAAATAAAACAAAGAACATAAAGATAAGTTCATCACTCATGTTATCCAAAAATTTAAGGAGCACACACCACCATGATATTCATACATGAGCAAGCTTAAAAAGATAAAGCCATCTTCATAATGAATAGAAATGTTAAAATCTAATTACTTACAAAAGGTAGGTTAAGGCATCACAAGTCTGACACTGTGTAAAGTGAATTAGCATATAAAAATGAAGCTTCCAAATAACTCCAATGTGTAAGGTCTCAATGTCTCAAGATTCACCAAATTTCCCATCAGAATGAACAAAAATGACATAGTTTTTATCTTTTTTTTTATTTTTTATTTTATATAAAAGGCTTTGCTATGTTTAATTCCCTTAAGCTTTCTAATTGACCCATGTAGCGAGTGTTGAGTCAATGACTCCCAAACCAGATGGTTTTAGGGCATTAGGTGTAAAGACACCCCTAAGGACTTACTAACTCGAGTCAAAAAGGCTACGAAACTAAACTGACCTTAATGCTACCAAACAAAATTTTCACCTTTTGACGTGAACACTCACTGCTTACTGAGGCAAGAGGTCCAGTTAGTCAGCGAAAAATTTCGCAATGATCGTTATGAATAAAATTCCCACCTTTTGAAGTGAACACTCACTGCTTACTGAGGCAAGAGGTCCAGTTACTCAGTGGAAAGTTTATTGATGATGATCATTAGTAGTATTATTATTATATATATTTTTCTCTTTTTTTATGCTTTTCTATGCCCAAGTGTTTATCCAACAAGTCATCCAGTTTAAGTTAAGACAAGGAAACGTACACATTAAAATTACATGTCATACCTCACACAATTTGTACTAATGTGCTCGTGTTAGATAAGATCAAACATGTGAATTCTCAAATACCTAAAGTAAGTAACTAAATTTTAAAACTTTATCACCAGATCATGTGTTCAAAATTTTAAGCTCACCAATGACATCACATCATAGAAAATGTTTAGATCAACCAAAATTTTAGGATAACATGAGCATGCAATTATCTCTACGAAGAAAAGACAAAAAAATTAGGACAAAGTGTGTGATGTGTCTCCCATACCCTCAAACTTAAATTACACATTGACCCCAATGTGTGACTAATATGGAAAGAGCTGACCTGAGATATGGAGAACTATCTGGACTGGTATGGCTCATAGTATACCCCCAAACTTGAACTGAAGTACGTTTTATCCCTGAAAAATAAAAACTGGAAAACAAAAAATACTAGAAAGAAACATTAATCATAAAAATGCGAAATAATAAATAAACAGAAAAGACAAGCTGTGGGGTGCCTCTCATGAGTGCTAAGTTTAACGTCTTCAGCCAGACCCAACATTAGTAAACAGGCCCAACTAAGCGCTCCACCATCTGATCAATAAATAGGAATGGAAAATGATCAGGCCCAATGGCAGTATTCAATTTACAGTAGCCTAGACACTTTCTCCATCTTGACTGCACTCGAGTTGGAACCAACTCGTTGTCTTTATTTACTACTGTCAATTCAGCACGTTTGGGCACAACTGGAATCAGGCTCTCCCACTTGCTATCAGAGATGGGATAAATGATCCCTACCTCTAACAGCTTAATATCTTCCGCCCTCACAACCTCTTGCATAACAGGGTTGAGCCTTCTTTGTGGCTCCCTCGATGGCTCAGCATCCTCCTCCAAATGTAACATGTACGTCACCACCGAGGGGCTGATCCCTTTGACATCCTCAATAGTCCAGCCTATAGCTTCCTTATGCTCTCTTAAGACGTCCAATAATTTCTCCTCTAGAGCATCACCCAAATCGGAAGGTATAATCACAGGCAAACTATCGGCTGAACCTAAGAACTTATACTTAAGATTATCTGGTAAAGGCTTAAGTTCCTTCTTAGGGGTTTCAGGTGCGGCGGTCTCCTCCTTCTCATTGCTTTCTCGAGGATCAGACTCCAAAATGACATTTGTTTGCTCAAACAATTTATCTAAATCCAAATCGTCTTCAAATTGAGCAAAGCATGCCTCCAAAATGTCCTCAGACTTCCCTTCTTTCTTGGGCGCTTGTAGTCTCTTAGGGTAAGGTGCTTTAGGTAAAAACGACCTAGAGAGATAATTAATAATAGGTGTGGCTATAGATGGCTCAGCATCTCTCTTCTCATTGTTGCCACTTTCTTGCCCTTGGTGCATAGTAGGGTTCTCTTCCACTTGATTGTGCACTTGTCTCCCAAACCTCAATGGGACAATTGATTGCACTTGTTCTTGCCAATGCATAGGAGTTAATAAATTTCCCACCGCAAACTGTTCCTTTGGGTTAGGATCAGTTTGACTGGGGAACGTTCCTTCCTCTCCTTCACCCACGTAACTTGCGATTTGATCAATTTGACTCTCTAGTGTGGCAATCGCTTGGGTGTTTTCTATTGTTGTGCTCATCACTTCACTCATAGATTGGCTAGTCGTTTTCATGAAATCATTGAGAGCGTCCTCTAATGACTGTGAAACCGACACTGGCGCTTGAATGGGAGCTTGGTAAGCGGGTGATGGCGCTGGATAAGCTGAGTGACCATAACTTGGAATTGGTGGATGAAATTCGGGAGGGTATTGATTGTGAGCATGATAAGGGGCTCCTCCCTGATTCCTCAGTTGGTTCTGTGTCCATGAAACATTAGAGTGGTCCCACCACCCTGGATTGTATGTTTCAGAGTAAGATCCATTTGATTGCCAACAACACTCATTGGAAACATTCATTTGTTCCATGGGATACTCGGCAAAAGCCGGCATTGATGGACAATTCTGTGCTAAATGCAGAGGACTAGCACAGATGGAACAGCTATCAACATTGAATGTGTTGGCAGCATTGAGGGATGGGCCGATCATTTTAATGAAATCCATGAGGGCGTCCTCTAAAGACTGTGAAACCGGCGCTGGATTCATCCACATTTTTTAAAATTAAATTAAATTAAATTTTTTTTTTTAACTAACTAGTAGAAAAATAAAATTAATTCAGACCAAAAATTTTCACAAACCAAACAATTCCCCGGCAACGGCGCCAAAAACTTGTTGTGAGTTTTAAATTACTCGCAAGCGCACGAGTCATTTGCAGTATAGTGTTGTGCAAGTGCGAGGTCGAATCCACAGGGAATTGCGTTGTGAAAGTATATTTTCAATCTAAACTAACTCTATCTTAACCTAGTTCCGAATTTCAGATGATAATTTGCAAAAGAAATTAAAATTAAACTAAATTGATTTTTAAAAACTAATAATTAAAACACTAAGGTTTCCAAATCCACCCCACCGAAGTTAAGCATATATGTTCTAAAAATATATCCTATCAAAACATTCCATGAATCCAACTATAAGACAAAAAACAAAAAATATCCCAACTAAACCAAAAGCATCCAATGTATCCGCTCTCAACAAATCACAAAGGAAATCCAATTTAATCGAAAAACATTCAATGTATCCATCAGATGAAACACAAAGAATATCCAACAGACAATTTAAACTCAATCAAATATAAGATTAACTCAAATAATTGACAGAACATTTATACTAAAAATTGTCAGATTTGTACAAGCAAATCTGAACTACTACGCCAAACAACGGTGGGGCTTCATCTTCAACCTTAGCTGAAGAGTCTAGCCACTCATAACTATGAAACTATAATTCATAATAAAAGTGCTAAACATTTAAACTAAAACAACTAAATGTAAAGAAATAAATAAATAACTTTACATGGGAGAAATTCCACTCGCTGACGGGCGGCGCTTTCCCTTGTGGTGACAAAGCCTTCGAGATCTACCAGAATGCTAGCGGACATCCATCGGTAAACACCAAAGTGGCTCAGGAATTGTACACTAAAGATGAAGTGAAAAGGGGCTTATATAGGGAAACATCACAAGTGCAATATGTTTCCAATCCGATGTGGGATACTACAGATTCCAGCTTTTGCTCTTTGACCTTTGTCTACTAAAAATGCCATAACTTTCTCTAGAAAAATCATTTTATTGATCCGTAAAATTCCTCAGAAAATAGACATCCGGATCTTTCCAAACATATAGGCTCATCTCCTGGTTACAGTTAAATCCTCGAAAATGGCTGATCTGTCACGCTGAAATCATGCACAGCCTGACCTTTGTCTACTAAAACTGCCATAACTTTCTCTAGAAAAATCATTTTATTGATCCGTAAAATTCTCCAGAAAATAGACATCCGGATCTTTCCAAGCATATATGGCTCATCTCCTGGTTATTCCTGAATCAATACAATTAAATCCTCTAAAATGGCTGATCTGTACGAGCAATTCTAGCAATTTAGTGAAACTCCTTTCCAAGCTTATAAACCTGTAAAACAACGAAAAACAACTCAAAGTAACGAATTCTTAAGCTAAAAAATGTAAATTAAGGGGCCAAAATATGCAATATCTTTCACTTATCAGGATGTAGGCACATTGCCGAACCTCGATAACAAATCGCTTGTGTTCTTTTCTTTCTTGCTTTCGATTGCTGTATTTCTTTCTACAAGTCATTCTAGACTTGGGTGTTTGGAAGATCACCGCCTGGGCATCTTGTCAAGGTGATTTCCAACATGGTTCATCCTCTTGGAAGTAATTTGCAACTATAGGCATTAAATCATCATCTGGATCTTAATACAAAGAAAATTTGACATTGCCCCTAGCCTTCGTTTTACACACTACCCACCAATCATTTCTTCATTTCTTATTGGAAGGGTAAGTGCAATATTATACTTGTATTGCTGGTGAAGCTAGCACGAATGGTTCATCTGAGTTAAGCCTAGGTTTATACTTAATATCTATGAGACCATGTCGATTTATTTGAAGTTCATTCTCATAATCTAAAAAATCACATTTGAACAATACAATAATGTTATTAATCCATATGTATTGGAGCTCTATAACTTCTGTTAGATCCCGTAGAAGAAACATTGATATTCATCGTAACAACTACCTTCCACAAGTACACCACTGTTCATTGTTTTCTTATATTGTCCATACTCCTTGGTGTGAAACTTGAATCCATTGACATAATATCCGGGATAACACTTCACACGATTGATCGTACCATCGCCTATCCCTCGTATTTTCTTGTAAATTGTTTTATCCTTAGTGACCTATGATTAAAATATATAATTCAATGATACTCATTATATTATAAATATATACTAAAAATATTTAAAATATATCATCTAGCATGGCTTATAAGATCCCAAAGCCATTTTGCAAAATTCTTCTCACGAAACTTCTCAATTTGTTCGTTAGTTATGCCTCGGTGTGCACTCCTTAAGGACTCATCATATTGTCTACAAATATGGTGATGAATAATTAATCATTATCTAAGATATGCATATGTGGCGAGAGAATACATTAGTTTTAAAAGTTATATTAATAATTAATTATTATTTTTATTGTTATTACTATTATACACATTTTATTATGATTAAAATTGATATTTTAATGTACAAATACTAAAGTCAATTAGATGAAAGAAGGCATTCAAATAGTTTAATAGTCTTCATATACCCTTATCGATAATTTTAATATCTAAAAGCACTTTTATAAATTATCAGATAAATATATCAATTAGTTTGACAATATTTTTAATATAATTTTTACCAAACGTCAAATAGCTTTTAACTCCATAATATTTTCTATCAAAAATTGTTTCAAAATCAATTTTGAATCTCTATAATGAAATCAGAAGGTAAATAGACCAAACATGTATTTGAACATATATTTATAAGCCATAATCTAACAGCTATGTACAAGAGGTCAAATTTCACTACACATATCTCCACTTAATTAAAAATATATATTAAAACCCTAAGCAACAAAATAAAAGAAACAATAAGATTAGACACATTAAAGTGTTATTTGTTTTTTTAGCATTAAGTAATGAATACTGGATAAGCATATGAATAGTATTGAATCAATAAGAGGCAGTGTCAGAATGCTGAATGAGTATATGAACTGACTGAAAAACCTGAATGTGTATTTTTCACTTTTAACTATTAAAAGCATAACTGTTTGTTGCAAATAAGAGTCAGTTGCTAATTTGAACAAACTTTGCACATCACAAAAATATTCTATATATATTTTTATTTTTTTAATGAATTGAACCATAATATCAGTTTATTTAAATAACCAGTTTAAAAATAAAAATAGATTAGATTAACAATAAATACATATATTAATAAATGTGTAATTAACATGTTTTCACTAATTACCACTCAAATTCTCAAAAATTACTAAGGTACATTATTATTTTTCATAGAATCGGGAGCATATAATAATTTCTTCTCATTCTCATTTTCTACACTTCTCTTGTGGAAAGTGTAACCCCCAAAATAATGTGTTGTTAATTGGTAATAAATTAATTGTTGATTGGCATTGATTGATTTCTCTTAATCGTTGATTGGCGGTACTTAATTACACAAAATAGTTGCCATAATTAGATAATACTCTTTTTTTAAAAGAAAATAAACATTCATAAAAATAAAATCTTGATAGTACTACATAAAGCCTTTCTTGAAGGCCTGGAAGCAGAAGGAAGAGATTAAAGAAATAGATTTGAGAAAAGTTTTCTTTGCTTCTCTTATGGTCATCGCTGTAAGAATCCTTGCACACCCTGGTCACCGCGCGGCAGCCTTCTCAACACCTCCCACAAGCATTTCGTCGACAATCCAGCTGAGCAACCACTACAAAAAACCCGCTTATCACTGTCGGTTTTTTCCAGTCGTTGAAAGGTCTTCTACCGTCGGTAATACTTATCACCAAAGGAATTAGCTCATCGGTAATACTTTTTTCAACGAGGGCCAAAATATTCCCTCGGTGATAGGTTATCATCGATGGTTATCACGAAATGACTCCCTCGGTAGTAGTATTTTTTTTTTAAAAAATTATTTTTTGATCGTTTTTAAAATAATAATAAAATAATGGGACCAACACCGAGGGATGGCCCGTCGGTAATAATAGTACTTATCACAATCCCTTAGTAATGAGTTATTTTTAAAAAAAATAAAAAATGAACTAAGCTAAACATCGATGGATGTGTCCCTCGATGATAACGATTATCACTGACGACAGCAATCCCTTGATATTAATGTGCAATACTATCACCGAGGGATTTATCCATCAGTGATAGTAATTAATTTTTAATTTTTTTTTCAATTTTCTATGTTAAAACATGTTCAACCTACTTCAAATATTTTTTTTAAATACATAATACGACGAAATCAAGAATACAAAATATTTCATAAATTAATAAAATATAATATATGAATGAAAATACAATCGATAATTGAATATTCCTCCTTCAAAAACATATCAAATATTCCAAAAATTATAAATACAAATGTCTAAAAAAAACTATGAGTTATCCAAGTGTGTGTTACCATCGGGGTCCACATGCTCAAGATCCTCCTTTGCAGCTGGATCCTATATATAACAAATAACATGGTCATATATATATATGGAAACCAAAAAAGAAACTAAATAATTTATGAAAGCAAAACTGCTAAGTTATATACTTTATGAGTCCGCCTTGTTCGTTACATTCTACTAAACGGACGTGATGGTAAACCCACCTCATCCATTACCTAAGTTATCTATTTTTTTTACCTTAAACCGCCAAGTTATATACTTTTTAAGTCTGAAAGCTCTCGAGTTTGTAACTGGTGATCCGAAATGGATTTCATTTGTTCCTACAAGTTACGTTCAACCAAACGGACGTGACAGTAAACCCACCTCGTCCGTTACCTAAGTTATCTACTTTTTAACCTTAAAACCGCTAAGTTGTATACTTTTTGGGTCTGAAATCTCTCGGGTTTGTAACTGGTGATCCAAAATGGATTTTGTTTGTTCCCACAAGTTACTTTCTTCCAAATAGACGTGATAGTTAACCCATCTCATCAATTACCTAAGTTAGTTGCATGCATCATGTAGGCTGAAAAATGTGCAATTTTATGGATTCAGGGGCATGATATATGGTCGCCTCTTTACTACCAACTCTCTGGGTAGCAGTAGTTCCTCCGTTAGATCCACTACATCACGGTTCAGACCTGTGGTTGATGTCAACGCGATGCAACAACGAATGGATGATGATAGATCAAGAATTGATGAGCTTCAAACACAGTTAGTGCTAGCAAATGCTAGGACGGATGACATGTATTCATGTATCGACTCAATGAAGCAGATATTGCATTTGTTCATCTTTTTATTAAAATGAGATTGTCGTATAAGATCCATCACAACTTTACAATCGTAATGTATATGTATGGAGGGTACATGTTTGTTCACAATAAGAATATCCATCAATAGATTTTTTAACCATTCATCATCTGTAAAAGTTGTATCTAGAGCTATTAACTTAGCTTTCATAGTACTTCTAGATATTATTGTTTGTTTTTTAGATCCTCAAGATATTGTTGCACCTCCCAGTACAAATACATATCCAGTAATAGACTTTATATCTAAACTATCAGTAATCCAATTTGCATCACTATACCCTTCTACCACATTAGGAAAACCTCTATAATGTAAAGAGTACCCCAAATTTCCTATAATATATTTCAAAATTCTTTCCAAGGCAATCCAATGCTCTCTATTAGGATTGTGAGTATATCTACCAAGTCTCCCAGCTGCACAGGCAATATCAGGTCTTGTTCTATTCGTACAGTATAGTAGTCCTATTATTTGAGAGTACTTCAATTGGGATACAGGTTCCCCTAAATTATTCTTTAGACTTACACTCGAATCATACGGAGTAGCTACAAACTTAATATCATAATATCCAAAAAAATTAAGCATATTTTCTAGAGCTTTGGATTAAGATAAATTTATCCCTTCTGAAGTTCTTTTTAACTCCATTCCTAAGACTACATAAGCCTCTCTCAAATCTTTCATATCAAAATTCTTGGATAAATAAGACTTCATGTTATTCACCACCACTAAATTTTTCCCAAAAATTATGATATAATCAACATATTGGCATAAAATCACATGTTCTTTGCCAAAATATTTATAATACAAACATTTATCATATTCATTGATTGTGAAACCATAACTCAAGATAACATTATCAATTTTTTCATGCCATTGCTTAGGAGTTTGTTTCAAACCATACAATGATTTTACTAGTTTACATACTTTATTTTCTTGGCCTTTAACTTTGAACCCTTCAGGTTGTTCCATATAGATCTCCTCATTTAAGTCTCCATTTAAAATGTTGTCTTGACATCTGTTTGATGTATTACCAAATCATTTATAGATGCTAGTGCTAAAAGAGTTCTAATAGTGGTGATCCTAGCAACCGATGAATAAGTATCAAAATAATTTATCCCTTCATTTTGTATAAAACCCTTAGCTACTAACCTATATTTATATTTATCTATACTTCCATCAAGTTTCAACTTTTTCCTGAAAACCTATTTACAACCTATAGGCTTACTCCCGAGAGATAAGTCCGATAAAACCCAGGTATTATTCTATATTATTGATTTAAATTCATCATCAATAGCTTCCTTCCAAAAATTTGCATCTCCACAAGACATAGCCTCACTATAAGTAGAAGGTTCTTCTTCTACTAGAAATGTAAAGAATCTATCTCCAAAATTATTTTCAATTATAGCTCTCTTACTTCTTCTAGGTTAGAAAAAGATTTTAGATTTATCTCCTAAGGATGAGGTAGAAGGTACGTCCTCATTTAATTGGACATTAGACGACTGAACCGACAACTTAGTTTTAAAAGGAAAAATATCCTAAAAATATGTTGCATCTCTAGCTTCTATTATTGTATTATTGGATATTTCACTTATTTTTGAATTTATCACTAAAAACCTGTTTGCACTACTATTTTGCACATAACCTATTAAAACAACATCTATAGTTTTGGGTCCTATTTTCTTTCTCTTTGGTTCGAGTATAGCTACCTTAGCTAGACATCCCCACACTTTTAGAATATTGAATCTTAGAGGTCTATTTTTTCGTATTTCAAAAGGAGTTTTCTCACTATTTTTAGAGGTTACTCGATTTAATATATAACAAGAAGTTAAGATAGCTTCTCCCCACGAATTCTCAGGTATACCAGAACTTAGTTACAATGAATTAAATTTACTAGAAGTATTCGATTATATACTCCCAATGACATCTTATAATTCAATTACTTCTAATAATCTTTTGATATTCTTTCATCTCTTTCCTCATATAATTCAATAACAATATTATGAAATAACAACTCAATTTCTTAATTCCCTCATTACACAATCTCTTCTTAAGTTACTCATCAAACATATCAATCTTTCAATCATATATTTAACCATCTCTAAATTCTCAATTCAACATCACCATTTACCTCGTTGTGAGGTTCACAACATATAATCAATCGCTCAGACAATTCTAATCATATCGTACTTTCATATTTCTTTCTCATCATATTTGTCTCTCTATGAGACTCATTCGTCTATCAATAAATTTACAATAAAAATAACACTTTAACATCTCAAGCAATAAAAATCAACATTTAAAGCAAATGCAATGCATGAATTTAAATTTTGTTATTATTTGTGAACGTCTTCCCACATGTAGATATGTTTTAACTTAGACCGGCTGCCTTCCCGGTTCTTTCATTCTCATTTAGACTAACTGTCTTTTCGGTTCTTTTATTCTCATTTAGACCGACTACCTCTTAGTTCTTTTATTTTCAGCTATACCGGCTGCCTTCCTGGTTCTTTTATTTCATGCATATGCTATGTATATGAATAATGATATGAATATGCATATGAACAATAATATTAAAACAGGCATATATTCAAACATTCAATTTAACTATCATGCTCTTTATTATTTTATTATATTCTTCAAATTATATCCTCATAGTTTCTATCAAATTATCAATCATTATTTCAATAATATTAGTTCTCATAAAATAAATCTCTAACATATCAATTATTCCTATCATATCCATCAACTGACTTTCATCCATCATCAAATCGCAGGTTAATAATTAATTCGAATATTATCATTATATATTTCATATTTATCTCAAATACTAAAGGTAAATCTAACTCACCAAGTAGTACTTAAAACTATCCATGGACAACCTCCTTGGCTTTCATGCTCTTTTCAGCAATTTCACTCGATTGTTGTTCATTAACACCTGAAATAATATTTATATTAAAATTTCTAATTTATTCATCAATTCTTCCAGAATTCATACCCTTTAAAAATTCCCACATTTAGTTCCGGGAAATTTCATGTATACTAAATTTTAAAAATAAAATTCACAATATAACCTTTTGGTTTTCTTAGAGCTTTCTGTAACTCTCTATAAAATTCTCCCGTAAACCCCTTCAAAGTTTTACCCTTTCAACTTTTCTTCAGTCCCTAAATGTTTAAAGAAATAGAGTAATTTGAATTGAAGAAAGAAGAAAACCAAACAATATTTGGTAAAAATTAAATAAACAAAATAATAAAAACATTTTTTGTACAAAATCTTAATCGCTGCATTGTTTGGGAGAATTGTGTTGGCTAACATGCATTTCTTGCATGTTAGCTTGACAACACCTGTTGTCCACGTTTTCCCTTTTTTCTTTCTTTTTTTTTATTTGTAACTCAACCACCACGCGTCTAGTTTTTTTTTCAAAAAAATTATTTTATTCAATAATAAATCTTTCACATACATATATATATATATATATATATATATATATATATATATATACTATTTTAATTTCATGTTATACTTATCAAATTACTTCTTCACCCATACTTTAAGAATACGTGTATCACAATACTACCCGCCTCATAAAAATTTCGTCCTCCAAATTTCCTTACCTAACTCAGGAATCAATTGTGAGTAATGTTTCTTCATAGTTACCTCATGTTCTCACGTAATCTCTTCAACTTATTTATTCCGTCACAGAACTTGAATTAATGGAATTACTTTATTACAAAAGACTTGTTCTTTTTTGTCTAGAATTCTGACTGGTACTTGTATAAAAGTCAAATCTTCCTGAATGTCTATAACTTGGCTCAAAATATTATGAGATTCATCATATAAGCATTTTCGCAAAAGTGAAACGTGAAATACGCTATGTAACTGCTTCAACTCAAGAAGCAAATCCAGATTATTCACAACTAGCCCAACTTTCTCAATACCCTCTTAGGGTCCTACATACCTCGGACTCAACTTTTTTTTTCTTTTTCACCCTCAAAACACCTTTCCATGGAGATATTTCTAAATACACCCAATCACCTACTTGAAACTCAAGAGGTCTTCTTTTATTATCAGCATAGCTATTCGGTCTACTATGTGATGCTTTAAGGTTCTCTCTAACCAGTTTGATTCTCTCAGTAGTCAACTCAATATTTTATGGACCAAATACATTTCTCTCTCCCATTTCTTCCCCCCATATAGGAGTTCTACACCTCCTACCATACAATACCTAAAACGGTGCCATTCCAATATTAGATTGGTGTTGATTATTATAAGCAAATTCAATTAATGGTAAATAAGCGTCCCAACTTTTTGAGAAACTTATATCATTTGCCCTCAAAATATCTTCTAGTACTCTAATAATCCCTTATTTCTGCTCATCTATTTGAGAATGAAAAATTGTACTAAACTGTAACTGTGTACCCGTGGCTTTCTAAAAGCCTTTCCAAAACCAAGATGTAACTCTAGCATCTCTATTTGACACTATGCTCAATATTACTCCATGAAATCTTACAATCTCAGCTACATACAGTTCAGCTAACTCTTTAGGACTTCAATTAGTTTTAATTGGAAGAAATTAAGATGACTTAGGAAGTCTATCTACTATCATTTACACTGTATCGTGACCTCTTTGGGTATAGGGAATTCTAGAAACAAAATTCATACTCATATTCTCCTATGGCTATTCAAGCACAGGAAATGGTTGTAGTAAGCCTTCCGGATGTTTATTCTCTTACTTCACTTGCTGTCAAACCAAACATCTAGAAATATATTTAGCCACATCTCCTTTTAATCCTGACCACCAGTAATTCTGTCTCAATCTTCTATACATCTTATTGTTACTCGGGTGCATTAAATATACCTCATCATGTGCCCCTCTCAATATTTTCTTTCTCAATTTAGCATCATTGGGAACACAAATCCTATGTTCCAATACCCAAATCACCATCATTTCTAATTTTCGAACTCATATTGTTTTCTGCTAAGCACTTTCTGCTTAATCTTTTCTATCTCTTATCTTTACCTTGCATCTCTAATAAGCATTCTACTATGGATGACTGTATAACCATGTTTGGTTACAATGATCTTCTCTCAGTGATATTCAACATCATTCTTATCTTTCTTAAATCTATCATCAATTTCACATCATGACTCTCAATAACAATTAATCTTTCTGTAGATTTTATACTCAATGCGTGAGCTACCACCTTCGCCTTTTCTAGATGATAATGAATTATAAAATAATATTCACTAATCAACTCCATCCACTGCTTATATCTCAAATTCAACTCTCTCTAGGTAGGTAAGCATGTTAAACTCTTATGATCAGTAAATATCTTACAAGTGGCTCCATAGAAGTGATGTCTCCAAATCTGCAAAGCAAACACTATAGCAGTCAACTCTAAGTCATGGGTCTAGTAATTTCTTTCATGATTCTTCTATTGCCTAGAAATATATGCTACTATCTTCCCATGTTGCATCAAGACACATCCCAACTCTTGATGGGATGGATCACTATCACCAGAAGTCCATCATTACCAGAAGGAAGTACCAATACTGGAACTGTAATATATTTTTCCTTTAGTAATTGGAAACTTTTCTCACACTCCTAGACCATACAAATCTCACATCTTTCCTTGTCAATCTAGTCAACAATACTACAATAATAGAAAATTTCTGAATGAATCTTCAATAATAACCACCTAACCCCAAGAAGATTCAAATCTCAGTCATATTAGTTGGTCTCTCCCAACTCAACATTGTTTCTATCTTTTGTGGATCAATTGTTATACCATTTCTAGGCACTACATATCTCAAGAATGTAACTTTATTAAGCCAAAATTCATATTAAAAAAATTTCGCATATTATCTCTCTTTCCTCAAAATCTTCAACACTATTTCTAAATTCTTCACATGTTGTTCTTCCTTCTTAGAATATACTAGAATGTCAAATACAACCATAAACTTGTTAAGATATAATTTAAACACTTTATTCATCAAGTCTGTGAATAAAGCTGTAACATAAGTCAACCCAAATGGTATTACAAGAAACTTATGACCATAAAGTGTCCTAAGAGCAATCTTAGGCACGTCTCCCTCCTCTATCCTTAACTGGTGATAACCCGATCTCAAGTATATCTTAGAAAATACCCTTGCTTCCTACAACTTCTCAAATAAATCATTTATCTCAGGTAAAGGATATTTGTTCTTAATGGTTATCTTATTCAACTATCTGTAGTCTATACACAATCTCATCATTCTATCTTTCTTCTTCACAAATAATACAGAGACTCCCTAAATGCACTAGGTCTGATAAATTGTTTATCTAACAACTTTCGAAGCTGAACTTTCAATTCTATTAACTCAGCGGGTGCTATTATGTAGAGTGCTATAGATATATGTGATGAACCTAGTATCACATCAATAGAGAATTTAATCTTCCTACTAGGAGGTAAACTAGACAGCTCATCAAGAAATACATTAGAAAAATCTTTTACTACTAAGATTTCTTCCAACTCTCTACAATCATTTCTAAAATCCACCACATATGCCAAATACCCCTCACATCCTTTCCTTGACCATTTACTAGTAGTCAGGGCAGAAATAAGACAATTTGCAAGTATCTTATGTTATCTCTAAAAATTAAATTCCTATTCTCCTAGTATCCTGAACACCACATTCTTTCTAAAACAATTAACCATATTCAAAGATAATAAATCAACTTCAGATTCTTTATCAGTGATACGAATAAACTATTATGCATCAAAAGGCTATTAGTAAAAGATTTACACAACCCTTGTAAATATTTATAATTATCACTCTATCTCTAGTGGGAACTTTAACAATACTATTATGCATCAAAAGGCTATTACATGCATCAATAAACTTCATAAATACATTGAATGCAAAAGAATGGATTGCACCAGGATCAACCAAAATTGATTTGTCCACCTTTTCTACATACAAAGCACCTCAAATTATGACAATTCTGGGATAAATATCTTATTTGAATACATTTATAACATGTTCTAGTCTTTCTATCACATTACCACATCCTCTAGGTAGTACACTCCCACTTCTACCATAACTTCCAGTTCTCACAGACTGTCTCCCAAATCTAAGGATCCCCCAAACATTACTTTAAATTATAGAAGCTATGGATCTAGCTTACCACTAACTCTACATTATAGGTCTTTCCTTCACACGAATGACTACTCTAATGTGGTCTCCCACCTTGTAAACTCATACTACTATTACCTCTAAAACTTTTATGTTTAAGTCTATTCAACCACTCTCTCTCTCTCCCCTTAAACTCCATCACATTTTTCTCAATCTGTAGTGTGATATCCACCAACCTAACATAATTCATATGTTTCATGTAAGATAATTTCGCTTTAATCTCAAAATGTATTCTATCTATGAACCTCTTACACTTCTTCACCTTTATGTCTACCATTTTCGATTCAAACGTTGACAAGGCCACAAATCGACTATTATACTGAGCCATAGTCAATATATTTTACCTCATATAAATGAAATCTCTCTTTTATTGGGCTCTACCAGTATATGAGCAATTTTTATAAAAGAAAAAAGCCGCCTTAAACCTACTCCAAGTTAAGGGTCTATCAACATATACACTTACTTTGGGAAGAGTATCCTCCCACCATTTTAAAGCTTCTCCTTCTAACTTAAATGAAGTAAAGGCGACCCTTTGCCTATCAGTCACTGATAAAATACCAAATAATCTTTCTAAGTGTTTCACCCATAACTTAGGCTCAAAAGGATTCATAGATCCTTTTAAAAAAAAACCAGCATTCAACTTAATATATCAACAATCTCCTTGCATCTCGTGCAAAAACTCACCATTCCCCTTTTGAACACTTTACCATTACTGGATTTATAACAACCTCAGGCACTGCTCTAGCCCGTTCATCAAGTCTATGTTATAGACTATCAACTCTATCATTTGTTACATTCATTTTCTCAAGAGTATGAGTAAGAACTTTTCTTAGGTCCTCTCTTTCGACTCTAGATTCTCTTACATCCCTATTAGTATCAATTATACTTTCAACATGTTCCCTTCTAGGAACTACAAACTCATACTCAACCTCCATCTCAACCTTAACTTATCTAAATATTGGGGCCTACCAAGTCCATATGTCATCCTTCGACTATTCATTAAAATATAATTTATTTTAATCTTCCACTTTCTTTTTTTTTATGCAGTCTACAGAATCATAAAACCTAATGCTCTGATACCAAAATTGTAATGACCCATTTTGGGTTGACCACCCCCGAGACGGTGTCATCACTTTTTAAAATCCCAGCACCACACACATATGCAACAATATAGAAACATCAACTGAATTATCTATATACATAAATAATCAACCCTTAACAGGGGAGTTACTGTAACAACCCATCCCGGGTTGGCCACCCCCGAGACGGTGTTGTCACATTTTGAAAATCCCAGCACGAGACATATATGCAATAAGAACAATAACACCAACATAAATTTTTACATCAACCCTCAATAGGGGAGATACAACATTCTGATCTTGACTTAAACATTATATAAAACGTAAAATACATGAATATTGAAAAATAAATTTTTATTTTATTTCTCATTAGTCTGAGGATGTGGACACGTACGTGGCTTACAGATAATGATTTCGTCTGAACCTCAACTCACCAAACTATTTGTTCTGCCTGCTACCTGAAATCATTGTACAATGAGGGACGAGCTTCATAAGCTCAGTGAATTAAATTTACTGGAAGTATTCAATTGGTATAAATAGTCTTTTAATATTTAATCATTTATATCTCATATAACTTGATAATTGCATTCTACTATCACTACACATATCATAAGTCCCATTCTCTATCAATCTCTTCTTCTTATATATTTGTTCACTTAAGACCATCAATTATCTCATAATTACCTCGTTATGAGGTTCACAGCATATAGTCTACCATTTAGATAGCTCTTATCATATCATACTTCTATGTTTCTTTCTCACCATAACCGTCTCTCCGTGAGACTCATTCATCTATAAATAAATGTGCAATAACAAACAGCACTTCAGCATTTCAGTAATAAAATCAAAATTTAAAACAGATGCAATGCATGAATTATTATTAGGGAACGTCTTCCCACATGTTGACGTGTTTTTATCTTCAACCGACCCCCTCCCGGTTCTTTTATTTCCAGCATATACCGGCTGTCACAGTTTTCATTTATTTCCAGCATATACCGGTCGTCATGGTTTTGTCATGGTTTTCCTTTATTTCCAGCATATACCGGCTGTCATGGTTTTTCAATTAGACCGGCCCCCTCTCGGTTCTTTTATTTCATGTACATGCATATGAACAATGGTATGAAATATGCATATAAACAATAATATAAAAACAAACTTGAATTCAAATATTTAAATTAGTTATCCTGATTATTCTCAAATTATTATTGGAAAAATTTCACTAAATTTCTGTCCTCATAAATCACATCAAATCATCAATCATAGCTTGTCAAGATCCACTAAATTTCCTCTCCTCATAAATCATATCAAATCATCAACCATAACTCGCCAAGGATTTCATTTACCACCTTTATTATTAAATCGACTCATTATTTTAATAATATTACTTCTTATACCTATCAACCAATTTATATCTACCACCGAATCAAGTTAACAATTTATTAAAAAATTATCACTATATATACCATATTTATCTAGATTACTTAAATTAAATCTAACTCACCATGTAACACTTAGAGCTAGCCGTGGATCACCTCATTGCCTTTCTTGCTTCTCTCAGCAATTTCCTCCTGTTGCCAACCGTCAACACAGGACATAATATTTATATTAAAATTTCTAATTTATTCTTAAATTATTCCATAATTCACATCATTTGAAAATTTCCACTTTGAATTTCGGGAATTTCATGTACACGCACGCACACACACACACACACACACATATATATATATATATATATATATATATATATATATATATATATATATATATATATTATTTTAACTCTATGCCATATTTATTAAAGTACTTCTTTTCCCTTACTTTACAAATACGGGTATTACAATTCTACCCACCTTACAAAAATTTCGTCCTCGAAATTTCCTTACCTAATTCATGAAAGAGTTTGAGGTATTCCTTCTTCATTCTTGCTTTATGCTCCCATGTGACTTCTTCGATATCTTTGTTCCGCCATAATATTTGAATCAAAGGAATGACTTTATTGTGAAAGACTTGTTCTTTTCTGTCTAGAATTCTGACCGGTACTTGCATAAAAGTCAAATCTTCCTGAAGTTCTATCGTCTGATTCGAGATAATATGGGATCCATCGTGTAAGTACTTTGTCAACAGTGACACATGAAACACATTATGTAATTGTTTTAACTCTGGGGGCAAATCAAATCGATATACTACTGGCCCAATTCTCTAAATCACCTCATATGGCCCCACAAATCTCGGGCTAAACTTTTCCTTCTTTATAAACCTCAACACACCCTTCCACGGAGATATCTTCAAAAATACCCAGTCACCAACTTGGAACTTGAGAGGTCGTCTTCTTTTATCAGCATATCTCTTCTATCTATTCTGGGCTGCTCTGAGGTTCTCCCTAACCAGTTTGATAGTCTCAGTAGTTAAATATATCATTTCTAGGCCAAATATTTTTCTCTCTCCAACTTCTTCCTAGCATACTGGAGTTCTACACCTTCTACCATATAAAGCCTCGAATGGTGCCACCCTAATACTAGTTTGATATTGATTATTGAATGCAAACTCAATCAAAGGCAGATAAGCATCCTAGCTCACTAAGAAACTCAATACACTTGCCCTCAGCATATCTTCCAGTATTCTAATGATTCTCTCCATCTCCCCATCAGTTTGTGGGTGGAAAGCTATACTAAACTGCAATTACGTACCCATAGCTTCTTGGAAACCTCTCCAAAATCAAGAGGTAAATCTAAAATCTATCTGATACAATGCTCAATGGTACTCTATATAATTTTACTATCTCCACTACATACAATTTAGCCAACTTTTCTGGACTGTAGGTAATTTTAATAGGAAGAAAATGTGAAGACTTAAAGTTTATCCACTATAACCCACACAGCGTCATATCCTCTCTGGGTATGGGGAAAACTAGAGACAAAATCCATACTCATATTTTCCCATGGCCACTGAGGTACTGGAAGAGATTGTAATAAACCTGATGGATGTCTATTATCAGACTTCACCTGTTGACAAGTCAAACATCTAGAAATATATTCCGCTATGTCCTTCTTCATCCCTGACCACCAATAATTTTGTCTCAATCCCCTGTACATCTTATTATTACCCGGGTGCATGGAATATACAGAATCATGAGCCTCCCTTAGTATCTCCTTTCTCATCTCCACATTATTGGGAACACAAACTCTATGCCTTAATACCATCATACCATCTTCTCTAATTCTAAACTCGGTTGGTTTCCTACTCAACACTTCCCGTCTGATCTTCTCTATCCCCTTATCTCTACCCTGCATCTGTAATAAACGATCAATAATAGAATATTGTACCACCATATTTTTCATCAATACTTCTCTATCATTAACACTTAACAGCATCCTCATTCTTCTTAATTCTGTCATCAAGCTAGTATTATGATTCCCAATAGCAGCTAATCTCCTTGTAGTCTTTCTACTCAATGCATTAACTGCTTCATTAGCATTTCCTGGATGATAATGAATTGTATAATCATAATCACAAATCAACTCCATCCACCTCCTCTGCCTCCAATTCAACTTCTTTCAGGTCGGTAAATGAGTCAAACTTTTATTATCAATAAAAATTTAACTATTGGCTCCATACAGATGATGTCTCTAAATCTTCAAAGCAAAAACTATGGCAACCAATTCTAAATCATGGGTCGGGTAATTCCTCTCATGGTTCTTCAATTGCCTAGATGCATAAGCTATAACTCTCCCATGTTGCATCAAAACACATCCCAACCCTTGATGTGACGCATCACTATATACCATAAATCCTTCATCATTAGAAGAAAGCACTAATACCAGGGCAGTAGTCAATTTTTCTTTCAACAGCTAGAAACTTCTCTCACATTCCTCTGACAACCTAAACTTCACGTTCTTTCTGGTCAATTTAGTCAATGGTCTAGCAGTCATAGAAAATTTTTGGATAAATCTCATATAATAACCAGCCAACCCCAAAAAGCTTCTAATTTCAGTGACACTCATGAGTCTTTCCCAATTCAACAATGCTTCTACTTTCTGTGGGTCAACTGCTATCCCCTCTCCCGACACAACATGCCCCGAGAAAGATATTTCACTTAACCAAAGCTCATACTTAAAGAACTTTGCATATAATTTCTCTCTCCTCAAAATTTCCAACACTATCTCTAAATGTTGCATATGCTCCTCTTCATTCTTGGAATATACTAGAATATCATCAACAAACACAATCACAAATCTGTCCAAGAATGGTTTAAACACCCGATTCATCAAGTCCATAAATGTTGCAGGAGCATTAGTCAACCCAAATGGCATCACCAGAAACTCATGATGGCCATAACTTGTCCTAAAAGCAGTCATAGGCACGTCCCCCTTCTTTATCCTCAATTGATGATAACTTGATCTCAGGTCTATTTTGGAAAGCACCCTAGCTCCCTGTAACTACTTGAATAAATCATCTATCATGGGAAAAGGATATCTATTCTTGATGATGATCTTATTAAACTGTCTATAATCAATACACAACCTCATTGTCCCATAATTCTTCTTAACAAACAACACAGGGGCTCCCCAGGGTGAGATACTAGGTCGAATAAATTGTTTATCTAGTAACTCTTAAAGCTGAACTTTCAACTCTCTCAATTCAGCTAGTGCCATTCTATAAAGTGCTATAGATATGGGTGTTGATCCTGAGATTACTTCAATAGAAAACTTAATCTCCCTCTTGGGAGGCAAACCAAACAACTCCTCAGGGAATATGTCAGAAAAATATTTTACTACCAAGATTTCTTCTAACTTCCTACTTTCCTTGCGAGAATCCACCACATATGCCAAATACCCCTCACAACCCTTTTTCAACCATTTACTAGCAGTTAAGGCAGAAATATGATAGTTAGCAAGTATCTTATGTTCTCCTTGAAAATTAAACTTTTCCTGTCCGGGCATCTTGAACACCATATTTTCCCTAAAAAATCTACCCAAACATGATATGCAGATAACCAATTCATCTCTAGAATTAAATCAAAATTTGTCATATTTAAAGGCAATAAATCAACTTCAAATTCTCTATCAGCAATATTAATCACACAACCTTGATAAATTGTTTTGATAATAACCCTATCTCCAGTAGGAACCTCAACAATAATCGCATGCATCAAAGGACTAGCACTAGCATCAATAGATTTCATATAAATACTAGATGCAAAAGAATGGGTTGCAACAGGATCAATCAATAATCTAGCAGGCCTACCAAGGATAGATATCATACCCATAACAAAATCAGGAGTGGTTTGTGCATCCTATTGGGTCAATGCATAGACTCCGCTGTCTCTGGACTGAAACTGGCTGCCACATCCTCTCTCAGCTACAGATCCTCAACCTCTGCCCTGTACACTCCCTGGTCCACCACCTCTCTCCACCGGTCTTCTCCTAACACTTCCAATACCTACATCAGTAGATTTCCCCATTGGACAATCTGCAGCAACATATCCTCCCTCACCACATACAAAGTATATCTGCGTAGGGCCATTCTAATACAGATGCCCCGTCTGATTACATCTAAAGAAAACCCTTGCCTTTCGATCGTATATCAGGTTACCACTTCCCCCTGGTGGCATACTTACTTCTCTACCATAACTCCCAATTCCCATAGCTTGTCTCCCAAATCTAGGGGTCCCACCGATATTACTCTGAGCTACAAAAGCAACAGATCCTGCTTGCCTTTGACTCTGCACTACAGTTCCTTGTGATAAGGAACGCCCCCTCTGGGGTGGTCTCTCGCCCTATACACCCATACTGCTATCACCTCTAGGTCCCTCAAATCTAGACCTCTTCAACCAGTCTCTCCTACCTCTAAACTCTATCAAATCCTTCTCAATATGTAATGCTTTATCCACCAGTACAACATAATTTTCTATGCCTATATAAGAGAGTTTAGTCCGAATTTCATAGTGTAATCCGTCTAAAAATCTCTTACATTTCCTCTCCTCTGTATTCACCAATTCAGGTAAAAACCTTGACAGAGCTATGAATCTACAATCATATTCAGCCACCGATAAATTACCCTGCCTTAGATGAATAAAATCTCTCTGTTGTTGTGCCCGAAAGGTATCTGGGAAATACTTCGCAAAGATCTCATCCAATGCAATTCGTTAAAGGTTGTTCTACCTGTGTGCGTACCCGAGAAAAATATCCTCCCACCATTGGGAAACCTCACCCTCCAGCATAAATGAAGCAAAAACAACATTTTTGTCTATCTATTACTGGTAAGACCTCAAAACATTTTTTGACATGTCTGATCCATTGCTCAACTTATACAAGATTTACAGATCCTCTAAAAGACTGGGGTTTAAACTTAAGAAATCTCACAAAAAAATCACCTTGCATCTTATGTGCAAACACACCTTCTCCCTCATGAACCTCTTGTCTCACCACATCAGGTTCTCTTCTGCCCCTTTCCTCTAATATTCTCTGCAGATTATCAACCTTTTCTTCAGCTGCATTCATCCTTCCTAACCTCAGATTCTCTTCTAGCTCTACTAGTACAAACTGCACTATCAATATGTTCCCTCGCAGGAACCACATACTCAACTTCGTCATCTGCTTCAGTTCTCCTAAATATTAGGGGTTTACCATGTCCCTTCTGATTCAGAACTCTATCTCTAGCTCTAACGTCAACGCGTCATCCTCAGACTCTGCATTAAAATATAGTTTATTTAGATCTTCAACTTATTTAAGTTCTCATGCAGTCTACAGAATTATAAACCTAATGCTCTGATACCAAAATTGTAATGACCCATCCCAGGTTGGCCACCCCCGAGACAGTGTTGTCACATTTTGAAAATCCTAGCATGACACATATATGCAACAAGAAAAATAATGCTAATAGAAATTTTTACATCAATCCTCAACCCTCAACAGGGGAGATACAATATTTTGATCTTAACTTAAACATTAAATACAACGTAAAATGCATGAATATTGACAAATAAATTTTATTCTATTTTTCATTAGTCTGAGGATGTGGACAAGTACATGATTTACAGATAATGATTTCGTCTAAACCTCAACTCACCAAACTATTTTTCCTGCCTACTACCTGAAATCATTGTACAATGAGGGATGAGCTTCACAAGCTCAATGAATTAAATTTACTGGAAGTATTCAATTCGTATAAATAGTCTTTTAATATTTAATCATTTATATCTCATATAACTTGATAATAGCATTCTACTTTCACTACACATATCATAAGTCTCATTCTCTATCAATCTCTTCTTCTTATATATTTGTTCACCTTAAGAACGTCAATTATCTCACAATTACCTCATTATGAGGTTCACAGTATATAGTCTACCATTTAGATAACTCTTATCATATCATACTTCTATGTTTCTTTCTCACCATAACTGTCTCTCTATGAGACTCATTCATCTATAAATAAATGTACAATAACAAACAACACTTCAATATTTCAGTAATATAATCAATATTTAAAACAGATGCAAAGCGTGAATTATTATTAGGGAACATCTTCCCATATGTTGACACGTTTTTATCTTAGATCGACCCCCTCTTGGTTCTTTTATTTTCAGCATATACTGCCTATCACGGTTTTCTTTTATTTCCAACATATACTGGCTATCACGGTTTTCCTTTATTTCCAACATATACCGACTGTCACGGTTTTTCAACTAGACCGGCCCCCTCCCGGTTCTTTTATTTCATGCATATGCATATGAAAAATGATATGAAATATGCATACGAACAATAATATAAAAACATACATGAATTCAAATATTTAAATTAACTATCCCGATTATTCTCAAATTATTATTTGAAAAATTTCACTAAATTCCTTTCCTCATAAATCATATCAAATCATCAATCATAAATTTCCTCTCCTCATAAATCATATCAAATCATCAACCATAACTCGTCAAGGATTTCATTTATCACCTTTATTATTAAATCGACTCATTATTTTAATAATATTACTTCTCATACCTATCAACTAATTTATATCTACCACTAAATCATAAGTTAATGATTTATTCAAAAATTATCACTATATATGTCATATTTATCTAGATTACTTAAAGTAAATCTAACTCACCACGTAGCACTTAGCTACCCGTGGATCACCTCCTTACCTTTCCTGTTTCTCTAAGCAATTTCCCCCGGTTGCTGATTGTCAACACCTGACATAATATTTATATTAAAATTTCTAATTTATTCTTCAATTCTTCCATAATTCACATCCTTTGAAAATTCCCACTTTGAATTCTGGGAATTTCATGTATGCTAAATTTCAAAAATAAACTTCATATTATTACCTTCTGTTTTTCTTAGAGCTTCTTGTGCCTCTCTATAAAATTTTCCCGTAAACCCCTTCAAAATTTTTATTTTTCCACATTTCTTTCGGTCCCTAAGTGTTTAAAGAAAAAGAGTAATTTAAATCGTAGTTGAAGGAAAACCAAACAGGATATGGTAAGTAATAAAATAAATTATGTTATATATATAAGCCAAAAAAATTTGCAACTCAGTAGCTCCTCCCCAAAATGCTCCATGCAGTGGCCTTGCTGCCTTATCTACAACTTGTTGCAATTTTTTTAATTGTTTTATAAAAATTTAACCTTTTACATTTAAATATATATATTATTTTAACTCTATGTCATATTTATTAAAGTACTTCTTTACCCTTACTTTACAAATACATGTAATACAGTTACATCATTCAGATCTCAACTGAACAGTATATACAACATAGTGTGCATGCATATTTAAAAAAAAATTATTTGCCTGAGGATGTGGACCACGTGGCTTACATAAAATGATTTAGTCTGAATTTCCGCTCACAAATTCTATCTGTCCTGCCCGCTAACTGAAATCATTGAATAATAAAGAGTGAGCTCGACAAGCTCAGTGAATTAAATTTACTCGAAGTATTCGATTATATACTCACGATCACATCTTATAATTCAAATACTTCTAATAATCTTCTGATATTCATTCATTTCTGTCCTCAAATAATTCAATAACAATATTTTGAAATCATTACTCAATTTTATAATTCTCCAATTACACAATCTCTTCTTAAGTTACTCATCAGACATATCAATCTTTCAATCATATAATTAATCATCTCTAAATTCTCAATTCAACATCACCATTTACCTCGTTGTGAGGTTTACAATATATAATCAATCACTTAGATAATTCTCATCATATAATACTTTCATATTTCTTTCTCATCATATTTGTCGCTATGTGAGATTCATTTGTCTATCAATAAATTTACAATAAAAATAACACCTTAGCATCTCAAGTAATAAAAATCAATATTTAAAGCAAATGCAATGCATGAATTTAAATGTTATTATTATTTGGGAATATCTTCCCATATATCGACATGTTTTAGCTTTTACCAGCTGTCTTCCCAATTCTTTCATTCCCTTTTAGACCGACTGTCTTCCTGGTTCATTTGTTCTCATTTAGATCGGTTTTCCTCCTGGTTCTTTTATTTTCAGCTATACCGGCTATCACAGTTTCATTTAGACTGGTTGCCTTCCCGATTCTTTAATTTTCATTTAGACCAGCTGCTTTCCCAGTTCTTTTATTTCATGCATATGCATACAAATAATGATATGAATATGCATATGAACAATAATATAAAAAAGACATACATTCAGACTTTCAATTTAACTATCCAGCTCTTTATTATTTTACCATATTCATCAAATTATATCCTCACAGTTCCTATCAAATTATCAACCATTATTTCAATAATATTAATTCTCATATAATAAATCTCTAATATATCAATTATTCCTATCATACCCATCAATCGACTTTTATCCATCATCAAATCATAGGTTAATAATTAATTCAAATATTATCACTGTACATTTCATATTTATCTCAAATACTAAAGGTAAATATAACTCACCACGTAGTACTTAAAACTACCCATAGACAACCTCTTTGGCTTTCATGCTCTTTTCAGAAATTTCACCTGATTGTTACTCGTCAACACCTGACATAATATTTATATTAAAATTTCTAATTTATTCCTCAATTCTTCCAGAATTCATACCCTTTAAAAATTCCTACATTGAGTTCCTAAAAATTTTATGTATACTAAATTTTAAAAATAAAATTAACAATATTACCTTTTGTTTTTCTTAGAGTTTTTCGTGACTCTCAGTAAAATTCTCCCATAAACCCCTTTAAAATTTTACTCATTCAACTTTTCATTCAATCCCCATGTATTTAAAGAAATAGAGTAATTTGAATTGAAGAAAGAAGAAACCAAACAGGATTTGGTAAAAATTAAATAAACAAAATAATAAAAACCATTTTTATACAAAATCTTAACAGCTGCACCGTTTGGGAAAATTGTGCTGGCTAACATGCATTTCCCTCTTGCATGTTAGCTTGACAACACCTGTTGTCCACTTTTTCCCTCTTTTTTCAAAAGAATTATTTTATTTAATAATAATTCTTTCACGCATATATATTACTTTAATTCGATGTTATATTTATCAAATTACTTCTTTACCTATATTTTAAGAACACAAGTATTACACATACTCTTAATTATTATCAATAATTGATCGAAACAGTTTTCAGACATGTCAAAATCAGATTTATAATTCAACAGTTGTGAGATCGCCGAAAACTTAGTGTGCTTCTTATAACCCTCCCACAAAGGCTCATCAGCATATCTGAACATGTCATAGAACTTCGTAGCACGAGGATTCGGATCCTCTTCGGCATCCCAGTTGAAGTATGGGCCAACAGAATCAATTACTATCTCTCCAATGCAATTCGTTTCTCTGAAACCTTCCCCGACATGGTGATCTGATTGGGGTGTTGATTGTTTGCATCTTAAATAACTCTCATTGTAAAAAAATTCACCTTTTATAATTAGGAGTAAAACCTTTCCTATATAGGTGCAAGGTGATTGTTTGTCAGTTTAAAATCCTTAAATTCTGGCATAGAAAATAACAACACCGAATAGTTCAATCATTATATACAAATGATGGATTACCATCTGCAAAGTCAAGAAAAACATCCACCCCTTCTAAAAATTTAGTAGATAGGGCATGATTAACAACTCGATGATACATCCAGCTAAGGTCAGTTATCATCATTTTAGTTACTAAAATAATAAAGAATCTATTGTCAATAAGTTTTTTTTTTAAATATATAGTATTCTTTCAATTATGCATATTGTTTTTTTACATACATATCAAAATATATGGACTGAAACTACATAATACAATAACAATCATATATTTTGTTATCAATTTTTTATCTTCCAAAAATGCTTCATTAAATACATGTGGTTTCTAATGATGCTAACTTACAATGAAAATCTGACATAACAATCTAAGGCCAACTTTTTTTAAAAAAAAATTTAAATAGGTAAACTAACATAACAATATATAGATTAAAATAGCATGATAAAATAACACACATATATTTTGTTATCACTTTTTTTATCTTGCCAAAAAATATGAATCAGGTATTGATTTAAACATTAATTTATCACACAATCAAGGGGTTAACATATAAATATTTGGATTTACATACCTGACGAGATCATTTGTAGCCTGCGAGATGAAAATTGATAACAAATTAGTAAACAACATAATGATTTTGTTGACCCTTATTTGATTTTAATTATGACAAAACAATGTTTTAACTATGCCGATAGTTTTACCTAAGTGTTTTTAACTGCATCTAAGCATCCAACTCAAAGACAAGATGCATTAAAAGATTAAGGAAAAAGATATCATACTTGAGAGATACTTGAAAGAAGACCAAAGACCTAGAATAGGTTCTAAGGTAGTTAAGATCTATAAATCTCTACTTACAAGTATTTAGCTTTTCTTTATGACTCATTTTTAAACAAAATATTTTGACAAAAACATATTTGACTGAAAAAAAAAAACCTTTGAAAATAGAAAAATTTTGGTTCAGGACATTCAGTCGACTGAATGCTTTGATTTAGTCGACTGAATGAAGTTCAGTCGATTTAATGAAGTCATTCAGTCAACTGAATGAAGAACATAAAGTTTTTTTATTCATTCAATTGACTCAATAAACCATACAGCCGACTGAATAAAATGCCAGACATTAAGTACACGATTTCGACAACATTTCCTCTTAGTCCTCCAAGTACACGACTTAAATTCAGAGCCATATTCTAAGGAAGACATGCCTGAATTAAGTGCGTACCCAGAGAATAATGAGAGTTGCAGTCGAAATCTAGTCGAAACAAAGCAAGCTATGACTACAAATTGAAAAATTGATCACGCATTCTTGAACTATCCACTCTAGAAAATCCAATGATTATTTGAACATGAGCACTTTCTTTACAAACATATTAATTGATAAGCAATCAGAGCATTTGTGTCACTTAATAATTATTGGACGGACATTCTAAGGTAAATGCAATGCATGGACGTATTCATTATATGCCATGATGCATGTATAGCATGCACATTTATAAGTAAACAAGCTCACATTTATAAGTATAGTATGCACATTTATGGTCAGTCATTTATTCTGTGTCATTTTCACTATTAGCTTATGTATTAATAATTTAGAATATGCATCGTAAAGTTTAAACTTGCTTAAACTTGAACTTTATCACTTTTCAATAAACTAAGTTTGGTTTTAGAGCTTTTTATCTTTCTTAAACTTGAACTCTACCACTTTTCACTCTCTTTCTCTAAATACTAGGCACATCAATTATCTTCTCACAAATCTCAGTTCAACTCGTAAGTATAAACTAGATTTATAGCATATTCACTAATTGACATTAACTGCAGTTATAAAAAAAAAAAATACTAAAACTAACTAATTTTATCAAAGTTATCAATCTTTTTTTACCTTTTTTTTCTCTCTCTAGGCTCTATGTTCCTAATCTAATTTCAAGCGCAGTAATTAGGCTACTTAATTATCAAAGCTCTTAATCTATAACATTTTCGAATTGAATCGATTTCGTTAGTTACGTTGTAATTATATTATTATATGATGATTTTCCCTTTCAATTAACTTATACTCAATTAATTAATTTTTTCATACTACGTATGGAACAAGTAAGTACCTGTATATATTACAGAAATATCACCTAAGAAAACTCAGGGAGCATTCACATTTTCTAATCAGGTATAAGTAAACCATTACATTATTTAACTAAAAAAATTTAAAAATAAGTTTATTATATTGATGGTATTAATTTTTTCCAACTATACAATTGATTCAGAATGTGGGGGTCTCGCTTGTATATATCATTGGAAATTTCATTAATTGAAGTAGATGATATTTGAGTAATATTTCACATTCACGTATCTATTAATTAGAACTAAAAAGAATTACTAAGTATTTTTTTCAAGGGCAATAACATGATCCATTCCATTTCCAAGATATCATATCATTAAAACTTAAGAACAAGGCCCAAAATCTGGAATTAAATTATGTTTTCAAAACCAAACACAATCAAAACATTTGAAAACAGAAAACAAAAAAAAAAAAGTTGCAACCCACTTAACAGAAACTAAGCAACATATATATCAAAATTAAACAAAAAAAAACATAAATAAATTAAATTAACAAAACAAGTTACAGAGGAATTCCATTAGAGAGGACGCGACAACCCACTTAACAGAACCTAAACAACATATATATCAAAACAAAAAAAAATTAAAAAGCAAAAAAAAATTAAATAAAAAAAATTAACAAAACAAGTTCTTATAGAGAGATGCGAGAAAATGGGTGACAAAAAAAAAATTCCAACCTACCAAACGGAACCTAACCAACATATATATTAAAATTAAAAAAAATAAAATGATAAATTAACAAAACATAAGTAACATAATAAACTAGAGAGTAAAGAGAAAAGAAACTTACAATTTCTGGTAGAGAGAGAAAGTGGTGAAGAGGAGAAAAAATGAAAATTATAGAAATGAGGGAAATATGATAGAGAGAGAGAGTGAAAGAAATTTGAAGGAGAAAAATGATGAAATGTCTTGTGGCTGCAAAGGGAAAGGAAACAAAAGATAAGAGGAATGGAGGAGTGTTGATGCCCGATATCTAGGGTTATATTATCACTGTGGAATTTAGTTCCCACCATGATAATATAAATTCCCTAGGTGATAGTAGTTATTGTTTTTAATAATAAATTAAAATAAATTTTATATTCATTTATCAACACCGAGGCATTTAAATCCCTTGGTAATAATATATTTCAATTTAAAGGAACCAAAAAATATTTTTAAAATTTTTCACTAACTTAATATAGAGTGTGAAAATATTATCACCGTCCCTCAGTGATAATATTTCAAACTATCACCGACGGACACATGGCCCTTGGTGATATCCGTCATTGAAAACACTTATCACCGAGGGACACATGCAGTTTTCTTGTAATGAACTAACTATATCCAAATCCGGATCCAGTAATGCGGTAGAGAACTCATCCTCTATAGGGGAGTCACGGTGGACGTCGATATCGTTGAAGGAGAGGGCGCATTGACGGTGGGTCTCGGCTGGTGTGTCGGCACAAAGGATGGGAAGATGATGGATAAGGAAGATGGCACTGTGGCGGATGGATCTAAGGAAGTTGGAGTGGTGGTGGTGGTGATGACAGTCGGCATTTGAGGGATGAGAAAGAGTTCAGCGAGGTGGATTCGGAGGGAGAGGATGAAGAAGGATGGGCAGTAGTGGTATAGGCGGGGTTTGGTGATGAGAGGGTATTTGTGAGATTTCAATAATTTACTAAGGTTATTTTTATCCAAAATACATCTGAATGGTATTAAGACTCAATTTTAGATTTGCTTCGGTCAGACCCTTTAAGCGCCATTAAGAGGTGAAAAATAAACAAATTTAAAAGCATCACATCTAATCGATTCAAATGTGGTACCATTAAGTGGTCCAAACAAACACAACCTAAATCATCAAAACCATAGAGGGAGATACAAGGGGACGACCAGGGATCGATCTTGTTGAGGAAGTGATGGGGTTAGGTTGGCCACTACATGGACGACTGTTGCGATTAGGTGTGGCGGTTTCCGATGGTCGAAGCAAAGAATTAAGAGAAAGAAAGAGAAAAATAAGTAAAAAGAGAGTTATAAAGGTTACTTTGACTAAGGTAAAAAAAAGGAAGAAAAATAAAAATCCAAAAAATCTTATATAAAAAAGGGTATTTTCAAGTCTAAAAAAATTTATGGTTGATGTGTCATGCTTTTTGATCAACATGGATGATAGCTTTAACCATACCCATTGGGTACCTACAAAATTTGACCCTGATGGAGAGGGTTTGTAAACTATTTTTTTTTCGAATCGGTCCAAAGCGAGTGAAAAATTAAAATACTCACAGGTGTGGGACATGTGCGGGGAGAGTGGTATATGACCCAATGGATACTCATATATATATAATTAGGAGAGAATATTATTTTATTTGTTTTAACTTAGCTATTTTATGATTTTTAGGATGTGATTGTTGGACATGTGAAATATAATGACTAGGTGTCAAATCCCCATTTGTGACGACTATCCATTGTAGAGGAGCCTTATCAAATAGTTTTTTTTTCTGACGGAAAAAAATACTGTTGCAGAACAGTATTATCACGACTGAATGAGTGATGAAAAATTTGCCGCTGATACTTTACTCACCTTTGCATAAAAATAAAAATATATATATTAAATTGATATTATTTGCAGCAGAATTTCCGTCATAGTTACGCACAAAATTTCACTCGCAGATATTTTTTTTTTCTTGTTTTTCTAAGTATGAAATCGGAGGATGAATGGCTCTCCGAGAAAGAAGACTACCTTATCTTAGGACCTTATGGACATTCGTGAATTCTGTGAAGAAGCAAAGAATATATATATATTTAATTTATTTTTAATAATGTTATATCTTATATATAGTATTCGACATTTTTCAAAAAATAAAATAAATTAGGTCTAAAAAATGTATAAAATACAATTACATTCACTAGTAATCACAATTTAGTCTACGTTTTTTTTTTTAAATATTATTATCATGAAACACCCTTGTATTTTGCCTTGTGTTTTAATATTCTTTTTACATTTTAAATTCAATCAATTTACACCCTACATACATTATAGGGAGGTATCCAACAGACTATTCTGATCAAAATTCAGACCCAATTAGAATCGGTGCACACGTGCCCCTTATTTGAATGCGAAAAACAATTCTGATACTATTTTCTTAGAGTCGTCTGTGAATTACAGATTGTGGAGTTAGAAATTGTGAGGTAGTTTGAAGAAAATGAGAGAGAAGAGATTGCGGGAGAAAATAAGACAGGTCAGAGTTATCTTTTGGCATTAAAATGAGGCATACATATGGACTACATGTGTGCACTGATTTTAACTTGACTGAAATTTTGATCACACCTATTCGATATTCCCTTATAATGCAGAATGTAAATTGATTGAATTTAAAAGGTATGAGGAACACTAAAAATGAGGCAAAATGTAAATATGTTTCGTGATAATCACCTTTAAAAAATGACAAACTCCTTCATCCGTAATGAAACTAACAGAAAATTAGGAAAGACAATTTTTATCCATCACGTGTCTAATAGATATCTCGCATCTTAATTTTACATTTTAATTCATTCGTTCTTAGCTTTAAAACTGTCGGCCCCTAGTTTCATTCTCTTTTCTTGGAAGAATATAAAGCCTAATCTAACACTCATTTATCACATTAAATATTCGAACGCTGAAGAACTTAGTCTTTCGCATCTAATTGACCTGTGTGATTAAATTTTTCATGCCCAACAATTTTATTATCTTTTTTTTTTTGGTTTCATTAGAGCAATATAGAGATCATGTTACGTAGCTCCCAGATAAAAAATGGAGGCGAAAAATGGGTGGACCGAACCGAGTACGAGTTAGGTGCAATGAGTGATGGGTCAATGGACACAGATAAAAAATACTCATTTTTTAATGAGTCCATTATTTCATGTTTGTGTTCGACGCATTAAAAAACGGGCGAATCCACGAGTATCCATTAAAATTGACTGGTCCATTTTTTATCATATTATTTTTTTTTATCCCTCTTAAATATTCTTATACTTCCTATCCCTCTCAATTTTTTCTGTTTCTGAACTTGTTTCCATTATAGCTGGGGGAGGGGTTGAGTTTCCAACAAAAACCATAAACTAGTATAAATAAAATGAGAAAGGTAAAACATAACAGGCAGTTTTCGTGTTACACACTAATTGAGACCAATGATAAGATGATAAGATAATAGTTTGTAAGTAATAGTATTATAATTAATATGCAAATATAAGTACAGACATGGGAAAAGCAATCGACAAAGAGAAAGAAAAATTAGCGGGCTTATTAATGTTCCTAAAAAATGGGCATCTAAGGAGCTTTGGTTGAGAAGGCGTAGAATTCTCGTTTAGGCCACTAAAAAAATAATCCATTCCTGTTGCAATGCCGTCATACTTAATCCATTGTGTATGTTTAACGGGTAAACCTGACTTGATCAAGATTTTCGTAAGTCTGATCGATCAGGTACATGTCATTTTCCAACGAGTCTTAAAATCTAAGTCCATACCCACATTTTAGTGGGTACAGACCAACAATTAGATGGGTACAAGCCTTGTTTCCCACCACTAGAGAAAATCTTGGAGCATTTAAGTTACCGCACCAGCTTAAAAGAAATCTTTAACTTTTGCTTTATGTTAACTAAGGCACGGGTTCAACACTTTAAATGTAACTGACACATTAACTAAAATTTTTTAGAGAGAAAATCATTTTTCAAAAGCTTTAAACTAAATTATAGAAATTAACAAATTTGAGAGATTTAATTGTATTTTATCTTTCAGAAATCCATGCTTAAAACTAGTAGGTAAATGGAACATTTATTTAAATTATTTTCTTAAAAGGATTCATTAGAGACTTGAATATATTATACAATCCTCTTCATTAAACTTTGATTTGAGTTTAGGTATTGTATGATTGATTTCTCCAATATTTATTTCCTTTGTAGGAATTTTAGGTCATTTCTCAATGACTCTCCACAAATTATAGTCTTGTCATTCGACAAAGATTTTCATTCTATATTTCCAGTAATTATAATTTGAGTCTTTGAACAAAGGAGGTCTAGTATAGGAATGACCTTCGGTATAGCAATTTGAAGCCATCATATCAACTCAAGGATGTTAAGCCTAAAATTGAGTACGTGGCTCTGATACCAATTGTAGACCGAGGTACAAACCCAAGAGGGGGGAGGATGAATTGGATTTTAAAATTTTTTTAAAAAATTAACACACAAATTTTTAACAATTTAATCAAGAAAGGCACACAACAAATAAGATGCTTGAAATTAAATGAGTAAAGGAAGAAAATATGCAAACTCCGTTTTATAGTGGTTTAACAATATCAGAATCTTTTTGACCCTACGTTCACTCTCTTTAAGGAACCTCCTTGAACCAATCCACTAATTGTAGTCAAGCATTTTCACAGGTGTTGCACAAACTTTACAAGCACTCTCTTCCACAAGGAAGTTACAAGGAAGTTTTTAATCCTAAACACTCTAAGAGTTACACCAACTTTTTCTCTTTAAAATGATTGATATTAAATGTAAAAGGAAAGGAGAGAGATAGCAATAAATGCTTTACAAGATGAAGGTTATCTCAATTTCAAGAATAAATCTTAAACAATGGCTCACAATAAATTTTCCAAGACTTTTGAGAGTATTAATGAGTTATAAATCAAATTGAGTGTTCTTTCTTGTTGTTTAAATGCTCATTGATGGGTTTTTTTTTTTTTTTATATATAGCTTTGGTCTTATATGGCCGTTAGACACTTATTTGATAGGTTTTGAGCATTAAATGCTCATGTCCCAGTCTCAAACAGTCATATTTTCGAATTACCAGTCAACTGAGACCTTGTACCAGTCGCCTAAACATGTGAGAAAATCTAGTTTTTGGGCTTAAGACAAGTACCAGTCAACTGGGTCAAGGGGCAGAACCTACTGTCCCTTTTACTTGTCGACTGGTTCAGAGACCTAGTCAACTGGGTTGACCCAAAACATAGTTTTTATTATTCAAAGTAATTTTTTTTACTTAAACACATTTTTCGGATTATTTTTGTGAAAGCCTTTTGTAATCAAAGTGAGCCATAGTTAAGCTGGGTAACTGAAAATAAAGATTTACAATGTGAATCAATTACCTTAGAACCTATTCTAGATCTTCGGTCTTCTTTTGGTAATTGTACGTGTCGTATTCTTGCATCTTGTTTCTGTATTGAATGCTTTTGCCGCTTAAACACTTAGATAAAACTGTTAGTGCAATTTAAGTAGTGTTTTGTCATAATTAAAATCAAATTCGGGTCAACAGAACTACAACTCTAATACCACTTGTTGGGATTTTACCTCTAAAATCCACCTACTCAAATTTTAGGGAAAAACACAACTACAACAATTAAATAAGTAAATAAAATAAAGAGCAAGAACACTAAGAACTAATGTGGTTCGGCAACTTCTTTGCCTACGTCCACCAACAAACCAACTGCTTTATTAATCTTCAATTACAACTTTAGGAATAGCAAAGTTGTCAAACTTTCACACCAAAGTCCCAATACAACTAAAGTTCTTATTCTAACTCTAGTTGTAAGTGCCCTCTTTACTTGACAACCCTGAACCCTAATACGTCCAAAGCTCTCCTTATCCTAGCTCTATAGTAAACCCCTCCAGTTTACAATGTATATGAGAATTATGAGTGTGTCTCAAACCTTCTCTGGAACCCCCTTTATATAGAAAATATTTTCCTAATACTATTAGGAGGATAACAACAACAAAGAAGGGGTAATTTAGTTAATATGATGATTTCAGTTCATTAATTATTTAGTTAATTTGTGAAAGAATTTTTTTTCTTTTTATTTTACAATGGATGTAGCTAGAGGAAAGATATAGTGTTAAGAAGAAGAGGTAATTTATTTTTCCAATGTCAAATTATAAGGACCACTAGTGTAATTTATTTCTTTTTTATTTGATGATGTGTCATAAAATACCTTATTTTAATAAATAAGATTAAAACAGCCCTATTTAGAATTAAGATTTTTGAAAAGGAAAACGTGATATAGAGATGTGAAAGATATGATCCCAGTGGCCATCAAATGACTGAAGAAATACAAAAAGATGTTGAAAAATCACATGGTCTCTGACAGTGGTTAAGGATGAGAGCAAAGGCAATGGTGTTGACGGTGGATGAGGGTTTTTCTTTTGTTGAAGTGATACTTGTGTAGACTTAGAAATACAGCAATAGGGAGGGATAATTTTGTCTTTTCAATTTAATAAAGGTTCATGTGTAAAATTCATTTGCAAATTCTATCAAGCTTACTCAATTCTATTAAAATTCATTTGAAAATAAATTCTATACTTTTATTGTTAAACCAAACTGTAGCTCGAGGTTTCAACCCAAGAGGGGGGGTGAATTGGGTTTTTAAAAACTTTCGCGGAATTTATACAAGTTTATAAAAACTGATAAGCAACAAATAATTAATACAAGTAGAAAGCTGTAAATAAAGAGTTTAAGGAAAGAGGATGCAAACACAGTTATAGTGGTTCGGCAATATCGGATTCGTTCCGACCCTACGTCCACTCTCTTCAAGGAACTCCTTGAAGTAATCCACTAAGAAAGCTTAGTCGCACAACTTAGCCGGGTGTTGCACAAACCGTACACAAGCAATTTACAGGAATTGCTTAAACCGAAAAATCCCCTTCCTTTCGGAAGTTTCCCCTTCCTCTCGGAAGTAATCCCTTTACAAAGATGGTGTAAAGTAAAAGGTAGAGAGACAACAAATGAAAGCTTATTACAACAGAAATGTCTCTCTTTCAAAGTAAAGCTTGAAGAAATGGCTCAATAAGATTATTTCAAAGCTTTTTGTGTTTCAAGAGTATAAAAACTTGATTATATGAGATCAACTCTTTTTGAATATGTGCTGCTTGTTATTGAATGCTTTGCTGAGAGGGTTTATATAGCAATCAATTAATATGGCTGTTTTGGACTTTAATTTGAAAAAGATTTACTTTAAAACGTTCAGATTTGGAGTCCAACGGTCATATTTTTGAACTACCAGTCGACTGGGTTCACTTGAAAAATATACGTTTTCAGACCTTCTGGGTATCCAGTCGACTGGTATATATCATCCAGTCGACTGGAGACTTTCTGTCCATTTTGCCAGTCGACTGGGTTGATTCATCCAGTCGACTGGGAAATTACTGGTCAAAGTACCAGTCGACTGGGTTGATTCATCCAGTCGACTGGGAAATTACTGGTCAAAGTACCAGTCGACTGGGTTAATTCATCCAGTCGACTGGGTATTTTCTGACCCATATACCAGTCGACTGGTGTATGTACCCAGTCGACTGGGTTGTCTTCCAACCCAGTTTTTCTTCTGTTTTTCATTAAAAACATTTTAAAATTAATGGTTTTAGAAAAACCATTTGTGTTTGAGCCATTAAACAAGCTAATACAATGTATGAGTGAGACTTACATTGGTTCTAAACCTTAAGACCTATACTAGATCTTCAGTCTTCACTTGATACTTGATTTGGTTCGAGTTTTTGCACTTTGTTCCTTGGTTGAATGTGTTTGATCCTTAATACAACTTAGTTTAAACATGTTAGTTAAATAACAGTTGTGTTTTGCCATCATTAAAATACGGGCGAGGGTCAACAATCTCCCCCTTTTTGATGATGACAAAACTAATAATGTAAAAACAGTTTTAAAAACTAAGTGTTAAGATTTTACAAAAATTTGGACAGAGTCTCCTCTGTTTTTCGAGAAAAACCACCCTGTAAACAAGCAAACACAGTTTATATTTCTTTCAACCAATCTAAAATTAAACTCAACCAATCAATAAACATTTTTACACAGATATGGAGCAATGCTCCCCCTAAATCTATGCATTGGTTGCGTTTTACTTAGATTTTCTCGTTTTTCTCATTTTTCTCCCCCGTTTTGACAACAGCAACCAAAGGGGGCATAACATAAAAAATAAGCTAATTAGCCAATACAGTCAAATAGGTTATAAGAATACAAATATGTACGCGAAGATGTGTCTTCATTTGAATTTCAGAAGCCTTCCCGGGAAGAACCGGAAGTTTTTCAAGCATATAAGCATTTTATATCAGATTTAGTGACTAAACAGATATTTAAAACAGTTCTAACATATCACAAATAGCGTAAATAAATGCAATAAATATGTTTAATAGTATTACATTATCATAGAGAAAAAGTCAATACAAGTAGGGCCTCATAGAGCCATAACAAAAAAAAAAAAACATGAGATGTCCGTGCTATGTGACAAAAACTGGAAAAGTGCTAAGAACTGAGAGACTCATGGTGCGGGAGAGTCCGAGCTGTCACGAAGAAGTTCCCTAATCTCAGCTAGGGAACCCTCGGTGTGCTCTCGATGTAACTCGAAGTCATCCCGTAGGTGGTCTATGGAGGAGCTCAGCCTCTGATAATCGGACTGCATGGACTGAAAACCAGACTCCATCGTCATCTGAAGACTCGCGATAGCTCGTAGGATGTCACCATATCCAGTCTGACCAGTACTCGAGTCACCAATGGGAGGTGCTCGGGTATCTGTCTCCATCTCAGCAGCCGTATCAGCATCCTCATCACTGTCACTCGCATCCTCTCGAATCCTTAGGCGCTTTCCAGCCTTAGGATAGAGAAACCCTTCACGAACAGTACATCCCATCTTCTTTAGAGATGAGATGTTGATGATATCCGTCAATCCGATATCCTGAGCCTCGGAGGCAGGCAAAGGTACCCGGAAGTGCTGGAGGATGAGTGTAATGAGCATCCCATAAGGAAGACACCCGGAGTCGTTTGCTTCACCGTTTATCATGTTGGCGAGCAGCAGAGGATATATATTGAAGTGGTGCCCAGATTTTAGGCACCAAATCAATACCGTATCTATTTTAGATAGATACCCTCGACTCCCGAGTCTCGGGTGGATGGTCCAACTGACAATCAATTGAAACATTTTTGAGTCGAGGGGCAAGTCACTACATGTGTGAAATGTAGTGGGTCTGTACACATAGTTAGGGTTGCCCCTGACTATCCGACAGGCCTCCTCAACTTCAAAGTTGTCTGGCCATCCATCCAGACTCCATTGAACCCCCCTTATAGGGATTCTCAGAATGCTCATCAAGAGGTCAGTGTTGACCTCAAACTCCACACCGCTAACTCTGGTTCTGAATCTCAGAGCCAGAGGACTGGGTTTCACCAAGTTCGCATAGAACTGGTGAATCAGTCGCGGGTAATATTTTTCATGAATACTGACCAGTGGGGTCAGATTTATTGCCTCAAAGGCTGGTAGAATATCGAAATTACCATGACGAATGGAGTCGAAATCAACAACTCTACCCGTCATGATTTTCTTGTGACGGATTATAGAGTTATACCTCTTATGAGCAGCTGGGCTGAAAAACAGAGCCTGCTCCAACTCTGTTCTGGGCTCCTTGCTGGATGACCCTGCTACTCCCTTCCCTTTTGATTCCGAAGCCGAAGGTTTTGAAGACCTAGGCTTTTTGGGCGCATTAGGTCCACTTGTTGTGAGTTTTATACGGATTTTGTCACTCATTTTCGAGAAATTTGAAGTTTTTGGAAAAAGGAAATTTGGTAAAAATGAGAGATTTTAACCGTAGAAAGTTAAAAATCTCTTTAGGAATGAGTAGATCGGTGTGTTTAGAAGGGATTTGGATGGTTTTTAGATCAAAAAAATGAATTTTTCTAGAGAGAGAAAGCTTGGGCTCTTTGAAAATGGCGTAAGAAGGGCGAAAATGAACAGTCCCTTTTATAGAATCGCGATACCAGTCGACTGGGTAAACTTACCAGTCGACTGGGCCCCTTTGAAAAGATGAACAGTTTCTTTTACCAGTCGACTGGGTAAACGTACCAGTCGACTGGATCAACTGACAGTGAGATGCCAGTCTACTGGGCTATCGATACCAGTCGACTGGGGGTTCAAAAAAAATGAAAAAAATTTGGCTCCAAGCATGATTTGATTTTATAGACGACTGGAGAAGACTTACCAGTCGTCTGGAGTTTTTGGCAGAGAGTTACCAGTCGACTGGGTTAAAATTACCAGTCGACTGGCCAATCAGGCAGTGACTTACCAGTCGACTGGAGCACATTTACCAGTCGACTGGACCATTAGTAAAATTTCCAGTCTTGAATTTATAGCACGAATTTGTTTATCTATGACATTTTTGAGTGAAGGGAATAATTAAACATGGATTAATACTCTATCACTCAATGTCAAACATGCAAATGATGAAATGAGATGCAATCAAACATTCAATTTATCAAAATCAAGCAATCCCATCAACTTTCTTATTTTGCAAAAACTAGCTTCACTTAAGGGTTTTGTAAGAATATCAGCTATTTGATCTTCTGAAGGTATAAATTCTAATCTTATATCACCTTTTTGAGCATGGTCTCTTAAGAAATGATGTCTAATCTCTATATGCTTGGTTCTAGAGTGCTGAATAGGATTTTTGGTTAGGTTGATGGCACTAGTATTATCACAAAATATAGGAATATTTTTGAGACTCATGCCATAGTCTTCTAGTTGTTGTTTCATCCATAGTACTTGGGCACAACAACTGCCAGCTGCTACATATTCCGCCTCAGCGGTTGATAGTGCAACTGAATTCTGTTTCTTGGAGAACCAAGAAGTTAACATAGCACCTAAGAATTGGCATGTTCCACTTGTGCTTTTTCTATCTAACCTACATCCAGCAAAATCAGCATCCGAATATCCTACTAGCTCAAAAGATGATTCTCTAGAATACCATAATCCTATGGTTTGGGTCCCTTGTAGATATCTAAGGATTCTTTTTACTGCAACTACATGTGATTCCTTAGGATTAGATTGAAATCTAGCGCACATGCATACACTGAACATTATATCAGGTCTACTTGCAGTCAAGTACAGTAAAGCACCTATCATGCTTCTATAATATTTAGAATCTGCAGTTTTACCTCCTTCATCAAGATCAAGTTTGGTGGTTGTGCTCATAGGTGTTCCAATTGGTTTTGAGCTTTCCATCCCGAACCTCTTTAGTAGATCTTTGACGTACTTTTGTTGATTGATGAAGATACCTCCTTTTAGTTGCTTGATTTGCAGTCCAAGGAAGTAGGTAAGTTCTCCCATCATGCTCATTTCAAATTCACCTTGCATGCACTTTGCAAACTCTTGACACATAGATTCATTAGTAGCACCAAATATAATATCATCAACATATATTTGAACTATCAAAGTGTCATTTTTGTGAGTTTTTGTGAAGAGAGTTGTATCTATTCTTCCTCTTACAAAATCATTATCAATCAAAAATTTGCTTAGTCTTTCGTACCATGCCCTTGGAGCTTGCTTCAGCCCATATAAAGCCTTAGAAAGCTTGTAGACATGATTTGGAAGACTAGGGTTTTCAAAACCAAGAGGTTGTTCAACATAAACCTCTTCTTCTATAAAGCCATTTAAAAAGGCACTTTTCACATCCATTTGAAATAGCTTGAATTTATTAAAGCATGCAAAGGCTAATAACATTCGAATAGCTTCTAATCTAGCTACGGGAGCATAGGTTTCATCAAAATCTATTCCTTCCTCTTGGTTATATCCCTTAGCAACTAGTCTAGCCTTATTTCTAGTTACTATACCATTTTCATCCATTTTATTTCTATATACCCATTTAGTTCCAATAATTGAATGATCTTTAGGTCTTGGAACTAGTTTCCAAACATTGTTTCTCTCAAATTGATTTATCTCTTCCTGCATTGCAATTATCCAATCATTATCTTTTTCAGCTTCTATAAATGTCTTAGGTTCTACTTGAGACAAATAAGCTACAAAATTACAAATATTTCTAATGGAAGAGCGAGTTCTTACCCCTTGTGAAGGATCACCAATTACTTGATCAATTGGATGATGATTTACATACCTCCAATCCTTGGGTGGATTTTCCTCTTGTTGACTTGAGGATGGTTGGTCCAAATTTGGAGTTGCCATCCCTTCATTTGTTTGAGAAGAACTCACTTTTGGGTCAACAATGGGAGTAGAAGTTTCCATTCTTGGAATAAAATCTGCATCATCTTTAAAGGAAACTTCTCCACTACTCATTGGGTTAGATTCATCAATAGTTACATGCACAGATTCTTCTACTACTAGAGTTCTCTTATTGAAAACTCTATAAGCCTTACTAGTAGTAGAATATCCTAAAAATATCCCTTCATCGGTCTTAGAATCAAATTTACCCAAGTTAGTTTTATTGTTATTTAAGATGAAGCACTTACTACCAAAGGCACGAAAATAGGAAATATTGGGCTTTCTCCCTTTCCATAGTTCATAAGGAGTTTTATCAAGCAGGGGCCTTATCAAAATTCTATTTAAAATATAGCAAGAAGTATTCACGGCTTCAGCCCAAAAATATTTTGGTAAATTATTTTCACAAAGCATTGTTCTTGAAAATTCTTCTAGAACTCTATTTTTCCTCTCAACAACTCCATTTTGTTGAGGAGTTCTAGGAGCTGAAAAGTTGTGATTAATTCCATTTTCATCACAAAATTTTGAAAAGCTTTGATTTTCAAATTCTTTGCCATGATCACTTCTTATGCTTGAAATACAAATTCCTTTTTCATTTTGTACCTTTTTGCAAAACTTTTCAAATCCTTTGAAAGCTTCATCCTTATAAGCAATAAAAATAACAAAGGTATATCTTGAATAGTCATCAACAATAACAAGAGCATATTGATGGCCACCTAGACTAATGGTACTAATTGGACCAAATAAGTCCATATGCAAAAGTTCCAAAGGTCTAGTAGTTGAGACAACATTTTTTGCTTTGAAAGATATCCTTGATTGTTTTCCCATTTGACAAGCATTGCAAATTTTGTTTTTCTCAAAGTTGATTTTAGGAAGACCAATAACTAAATCTTTTCTTGAAACAATTTTTAGCAAGTTCATGTTTACATGACCAAGCCTTCTATGCCACAGCCATTGATTTTCACTAAAAGCAGGAAAGCATTTTTCATTATTGGAATGTAAGGATTTCAACTATATAGACATTTTCATGTCTATGGCCAATGAATTTGATCTTGTTGCTCTTGATGTCTATAACTAGACAATGAGAGGTTTCAAATGTGACTTTATATCCTTTGTCACATAATTGACTAATGCTAAGTAAATTTGGCTTTAAGCCTTGTACTAGCAATACATTATCTAAAGTTGAGAAATCATTACCGACTTTTCCATGCCCGATGATCTTTATTTTAGTATTGTCTCCAATGGTCACAAGTCCACCATCTCTTAGAGTTAGCTCCTTGAATACGCTTTTATCACCGGTCATATGCTTCGAGCAACCGCTATCAAGGTACCAACAGTTACCTTTCTCCTTGGTGTGAAGGCAAATCTACATCACACAAGGATATACGATAGCATTTTTAGGTACCCAAAATTTCTTGGGTCCTTTGGGGTTAGTCCTTGAAAATACGGTTCCTTTTGGGACCCATACTTTCTTAACAATATATGGTACTCTATGAACATGTTGATGATGCACAGACCTATCATTATAGTCATAAAAATTTCTAGGAAATTTTAAATGTGCATTCCTATAATCCTTAGGATGATAGTTCCTAGGATACATGATTCTACGGTAAGGGGTATGAAAATGCATGTCATTTCCAGAAAATGAACGATGATGCATTCTAGGATACATGCTAGCATATGTATGCAAGTTATTTCTAGAATAGCTATGATGGTGATTCCTAGGTTGAGCATGAGCAGAATGCATTATTTGATTATACACATTGTTCCTAGAATGAGCATGATGATTATTTCTAGGATGTGTATGAGCATTTCTAGAATGAGCATACAAATAAGCATGAGTATTTTTAGGATGCTTCAATTTAGTATGATCATTTAAGTTTCTAGAGTTCCTCGGATTTATTAAGGGAGTGCTTTTAACAAGGTTAGGAGCTTTCGAAGTAGAAGCTCCATCTACACAAGAGGCTTTCATGAATAAGCTCTCTTTTGTTTTTTGTTTTCCCAAAGGAGAATATCCTACACCAGATTTTCCTCCACTTAATCTTTGGGAAGAAAGCACTTCATCAAGTTTTTCTTTACCAAGCATAAGTCTAGATACAGTGCTGTTTAATTCAGAAATTTTATTTTTCAAATTTTCATTTTCATCTTTAAGAAAATCTTGAGACGAATTATACAGTAAAGATGATAATTTTTCTTTTTCTTCTCTAAGAACTATCATTTCCTTAGAAAGAGATGATACTTCTTTCTTAAGAACAAAATTTCTAGAATCAAATTTCTTTAATTCTTCATGCATTTCATTTATGACTTCTAGTAATTCTTCACTACTAGTAACAATATTATTTTTTGAAGAGGGAGAAGATGTTACCTCACTTTCATCATCGATTGCCATTAAACAGAGGTTGGCAATCTCTTCGTATCCAATTTCTTTGTCTGATGACTCATCTTCTTCGTCATCGCTCCAGGTAGTTGCTACCATAGCTTTCTTCTTGAAGCCCTTGTATGGTTTGCTTGAAACCGGACAGTCAGCTTTTATATGTCCTGGCTTCTTGCAGCCATAGCACATAAGTGGTTCCCTTTTTGAGGTGGGATCCTTTGAGTAAGGTTTCTTGCTTTTCTTCAAGAACCTGTGGAATCGTCTGGTGATTAAAGCCATTTCACCATCTTCTTCACTGCTCTCTGCTTCTTGTTCTAATTCCTTTTCTTTGTTGCTCGTAGAAGCTTTGAGAGCAATTTGCTTCTTCTTCTTCTCATCATCATTGACGATGGGAGTCATTTCTTCTATCTCGTATGTCAATAATGACCCAAGCAGCGTCTCAACATCAAGCTTGTCAAGATTTTTGGCCTCTTGAATGGCTGTCCTCTTTGGTTTCCATTCTGGAGGTAGAGATCTTAAGATTTTTCTGGTTAGTTCAACTTCCTCAATATTCTTGCCAAGCAATTTTAAACTATTTATAATAGTAGTAAATCGTGAGTGCATTTCAGAAATGGTTTCATTAGGAGACATCTTAAAAGATTCATATTCAGAAATTAGCATGTAAATTTTAGACTTTTTTACTTCACTTGTTCCTTCATATGTGACTTGCAATTTGTCCCATATTTCTTTAGCAGAAACGCATGCAGATATTTTGTTATATTCAGAAATATCTAAAGCACAATGTAGCATGCTTGTTGCTCTGCTATTGAGAGACATCGTTCTACAATCCTCGTCAGTAAACTCAGTTTTGAGTTTAGGCATTGTATGAAGAGTCTCTCCAATAACTATTTCTTTTGAGGGAATTTTAGGTCCCTCTTCTATAATTCTCCATAGATTGTAATCTTGTCCTTCGACGAAGATTTTCATTCTATTTTTCCAGTAGTTATAATTTGATCCATTGAACAATGGAGGTCTAGTATAAGAGTGTCCCTCAGAGTAGCTATTTGCTGCCATTGGATCAACTCTAGGAATTTAAGCCTTATAAAGAGAACGAGGCTCTGATACCAATTGTAGCTCGAGGTTTCAACCCAAGAGGGGGGGTGAATTGGGTTTTTAAAAACTTTCGCGGAATTTATACAAGTTTATAAAAACTGATAAGCAACAAATAATTAATACAAGTAGAAAGCTGTAAATAAAGAGTTTAAGGAAAGAGGATGCAAACACAGTTATAGTGGTTCGGCAATATCGGATTCGTTCCGACCCTACGTCCACTCTCTTCAAGGAACTCCTTGAAGTAATCCACTAAGAAAGCTTTGTCGCACAACTTAGCCAGGTGTTGCACAAACCGTACACAAGCAATTTACAGGAATTGCTTAAACCGAAAAATCCCCTTCCTTTCGGAAGTTTCCCCTTCCTCTCGGAAGTAATCCCTTTACAAAGATGGTGTAAAGTAAAAGGTAGAGAGACAACAAATGAAAGCTTATTACAACAGAAATGTCTCTCTTTCAAAGTAAAGCTTGAAGAAATGGCTCAATAAGATTATTTCAAAGCTTTTTGTGTTTCAAGAGTATAAAAACTTGATTATATGAGATCAACTCTTTTTGAATATGTGCTGCTTGTTATTGAATGCTTTGCTGAGAGGGTTTATATAGCAATCAATTAATATGGCCGTTTTGGACTTTAATTTGAAAAAGATTTACTTTAAAACGTTCAGATTTGGAGTCCAACGGTCATATTTTTGAACTACCAGTCGACTGGGTCGAGATACCAGTCGACTGGGTTCACTTGAAAAATATACGTTTTCAGACCTTCTGGGTATCCAGTCGACTGGTATATATCATCCAGTCGACTGGGGACTTTCTGTCCATTTTGCCAGTCGACTGGGTTGATTCATCCAGTCGACTGGGTATTTTCTGACCCATATACCAGTCGACTGGTATATGCACCCAGTCGACTGGGTTGTCTTCCAACCCAGTTTTTCTTCTGTTTTTCATTAAAAACATTTTAAAATTAATGGTTTTAGAAAAACCATTTGTGTTTGAGCCATTAAACAAGCTAATACAATGTATGAGTGAGACTTACATTGGTTCTAAACCTTAAGACCTATACTAGATCTTCAGTCTTCACTTGATACTTGATTTGGTTCGAGTTTTTGCACTTTGTTCCTTGGTTGAATGTGTTTGATCCTTAATACAACTTAGTTTAAACATGTTAGTTAAATAACAGTTGTGTTTTGCCATCATTAAAATACGGGCGAGGGTCAACACAAACATAAAGTCAATTCATTTCCAATTGAATTTTACATCTAATTATCAAATCAAACACAATAACCTATAGAATTCAACATAAAAACAATATATTCATTTATACAAAACATGTTGTAAGTCAAATCCATTCGATTATATTTGTTTTCTCAAGCTTTTGTCCAATCAAAATTATCAAAATCATAGATCGAGACTAACCCTTAACAAATACAAGAGAAAAAAAATAGCCCGTAGTTTGAGTTTTCATAGTCTGTCTCCCAAATCTAGGGGTCCCACTAATATTACTCTGAACTACAGAAGCAATAGATCCTGCTTGCCTCTGACTCTGTATTACAGTTCATTGTGACATGGAATGCCTCCTCTGGGGTAATCTTTCACCCTGCACACTCATACTGCTACAACCTCTGGGTTCCTCAAATCTAGACCTCTTCACTTCTTACCTCAAAATTCTATCACATCCTTCTCAATCTGAAGTACTATATCTACCAACCTAACATAATTCATATGCCTCATGTAAGATAATTTCTATCTAATCTCAAAATATAGTCCATCTAGGAACCTCTTACACTTATTTTCCTTTATGTCTACCATTTTTGATACAAAGCTTGTCAAGGCCACAAATCTGCTATCATACTGAGCCATAGTCACATATTTTACCTCAAATAAATGAAATCTCTCTTTTGTTGGGCTCTGAAAGTATATGAGCAATATTTATAATAATAAAAAAAAACCTTCTTAAATCTACTCCAAGTTAAGGGTCTATCAACATATGCACTTATCCTGGGAAGAGTATCCTCCCACCACTACAAAACTTCTCCTTCTAACTCAAATGAAGCAAATGCGACCTTCTGTCTATCAGTCACTGGTAAAATACCAAATAATCTCTATACATGTTTCACCCAGAGCTTAGGCTCAAAAGGATTCATATATCCCCTAAACAACAAAGCATTCAATTTAATATATCTAACAATACAATCTCCCTACATCTCATTCATAAACTCACCTTTCCCCTTTTGGACATCTACTATTACTGGATTTACAACAACCTTAGGTACTGCTCTAGCTTGTTCATCAACTTTATGCTATAGACCATCATCTCTATCATTTATTACATTTATTTTCTCAGAGCATGAGCAAGAGCTTCTCTTAGCTCATCTCTTTCAACTCCAGATTCTCTCACACCCCTATTAGTATCAATTATACTGTCAACACATTCTCTTCTAGGAACCACAGACTCATGCTCAACCTCTATCTCATAAATCACATCAAATCATCAATCATAGCTTGTCAAGATCTACTAAATTTCCTCTCCTCATAAATCATATCAAATCATCAACCATAACTCATCAAGGATTTCATTTATCACCTTTATTATTAAATCGACTCATTATTTTAATAATATTACTTCTCATACCTATCAACCAATTTATATCTACCACCAAATCATAAGTTAATAATTTATTAGAAAATTATCACTATATATGTCATATTTATCTAGATTACTTAAAGTAAATCTAACTCACCACATAGCACTTAGAGCTACCCGTGGATCACCTTATTGTCTTTCCTGCTTCTCTCAGCAATTTTCCCTGGTTACTGATCATCAACACCTGACATAATATTTATATTAAAATTTCTAATTTATTCTTCAATTCTTCAATAATTCACATCCTTTGAAAATTCCCACTTTGAATTTTGGGAATTTCATGCATGCTAAATTTCAAAAATAAACTTCACGTTATTACCTTCTGTTTTTCTTAGAGCTTCTCGTGCCTCTCTATAAAATTCTCCCGTAAACCCCTTCAAAATTTTGCTCTTTCAACCTTTTATTCGGTCCCCAAGTATTTAAAGAAAAAGAGTAATTTAAATCGTAGTTGAAGGAAAACCAAACAGGAATTGGTAAGTAATAAAATAAATTACGCTATATATATAAGAAAAAGAATTTTCAACTCAGCAAATCCTCCCCAAAATGCTCTATACAGAGGCCTTGCTGCCTTACATACGGCTTGGCCTCATTTCTCTTGGCAATGGGTGTTGCCACCTGTTGCTAGATTTTTTTTTCTCTTCTTCTAGACGACCCATATATTTTTTTTTGAATTGTTTTATAAAAATTTAACCTTTTACACACACACACACACACACACACACACATATATATATATATATATATATATATATATATATATATATATATATATTATTTTAACTCTATGTCATATTTATTAAAGTACTACTTTACCCTTACTTTACAAATACGGGTATTATAATTCTACCCACCTTACAAAAATTTTGTCTCTAAAATTTCCTTACCTAATTCATGAAAGAGTTGGAGCTATTCCTTCCTCATTCTTGCTTCATGCTCCCACGTGACTTCTTCAACATCTTTGTTCCGCCATAATATTTGAATCAGAGGAAAGACTTTATTGCGAAAGACTTGTTCCTTTCTGTCAAGAATTCTGACAGGTACTTGTATAAAAGTCAAATCTTCCTGAAGTTCTATCGCCTGATTCGAGATACTATGAGATTCATCGTGTAAGTACTTTCTCAACAGTGACACATGAAACACATTATGTAATTGCTTTAACTCTGGAGGCAAATCCAATCGATATGCTACTGACCTAATTCTCTCAATCACCTCATATGGCCCCACAAATCTCGGGCTCAACTTTCTCTTCTTTTTAAAATCCACCTACTCAAATTTTAAGGAAAAACACAACTACAACATTTAAATAAGCAAATAAAATAAAGAGTAAGAACACCAAGAATTAATGTGATTCGGCAACTTCTTTGCTTGCATCCACCAACAAACCAACTGCTTTATTAATCTTCAATTACAACTTTAGGATTAACAAAGTTGTCAAACTCTCACCCCAAAGTCTCAATACAACAAAAGTTCTTATTCTAACTCTAGTTGTAAGTGTTCTCTTTATTTGATAACCCTAAACCCTAATACACTTAAAGCTCTCCTCATCCTAGCTCTATAGTAAACCTCTTCCAGTTTACAATGTATATGAGAATTATGAGTGTGTCTCAAACCTTCTCTAGGACCCCCTTTATATAGATAATATTTTCCTAATAGTAGAATATTTTTCTAATACTATTAGGAGGATAACAACAACAAAGAAGGGGTAATTTAGTTAATGTAATGATTTAAGTTCATTAATTATTTAGTTAATTTGCTGAATGAATTTTTTTCTTTTTATTTTCCAATGGATGTAGCTAGAGGAAGGAGATGGAGTTAAGAAGAAGGGGTAATTTATTTTTTCAATGTCAAATTATAAGGACCACTAGTGTAATTTATTTATTTTTTTATTTGATGATGTGGCACAAAATACCTTATTTTAATAAATAAGATTAAAATAACCTTATTTAGAATTAAGATTTTTAAAAAGGAAAATGTGATACAAAGATGTGAAAGATATGATCCCAGTGGCCAATAATTGATTAAAGAAATACAAAAAGAAGTTGAGAAATCACTTGGTCTCTAACAGCGGTTGAGGATGAGAACAAAAGCAGTGGTGTTGACGGTAGATGAGGGTTTTTCTTTTGTTGAAGTGAGAGACTTGTGTAGACTTAAAAATACAACAACAATAGGGAGGGATAGTTTTGTTTTTTCAATTTAAAAAAAGTTCATATATAAAATTTATTTGTAAATTCTATTAAACTTACTCAATTCTATTAGAATTCATTCGAAAATAAATTTTATAAGTTTAGAAAAAAATATTCGGTTGATTTTGAGTTTTCAAACTTTCAATTTTGAGAGTAGGTGCAGTAGGTAGACAACTGTTTGAGCCGGTTAGATGCTCATTTCTTTTTCTAAACCAAAGTCTAGATCTTTTGAAGAGAATCTAAGGGCTACCACTCATTATCGCATGTAAAACTTGTTTATTTTCTGTAGGCAGAGGACAAAGGAGACAGCTATGCATGGGTCCTACTAACAAAAGTGATTCAGTCCAACTCACTCCATTGATAATAATCAAACAAAAGGAAAAACGGAAAAGTGGCTTGAATTCATTGAAGCTCAATGATATTTTCTGTCTTGTCGAATTGAAATGAAATGATAAAAGAGTTGTCAAACGAAGAGAAATGAATATGAGAAAAGAGTTGTCAACTTTGGAGACCTTTCTTGTCCTTAGATGATAAAGGTTTTATATATTATTACTTACCATTTGATTGTGATGGTCGAGAATGTTAAATGTTGTTGTTATTGTTGTTGTTGTTGTTATTATCATCATCATCAATTAGATGAAAAAAGCATTCAAATAGTTTAATCGTTTTTATTTATCTTTATTAATAATTTTAATATATAAAAGTATTTTTATAATTTATTAAATAAATATATCAATTAGGTTGATAATATTATGAATATAATTTTTATCAAATATCAAATAACTTTTAATTTCACGATGTTTTTTATTTAAAATTATTTTTATATTAAGTTTAAATCTCTATGACAAAATCAAAAGGTAAATGGACCAAACATATATTTGTACAATTGATCAAATTCCACTACACATATCTCCACTTAATTAAAAATATATATCAAGCAATAAAATACAAGAAACAATAAGATTAGACAGGTATTTGATTTTTTAGTATTAAGTACTGAATATTGAATGAGCAGATAAATAATATTGAATTAATAAGAGGCGGTGTTAAAATGCTGAATGAGCATATAAACTTATTGAAAAATCACTTGGTCTTCGATAGTGGTTGAGGATGAGAGCAAAGGTAGTGGTGTTAACGGTGGATGATGGTTTTTTTTTTGTTGAAGTGAGACTTGTGTAGACTTAGCAATACAGCAAAAGAGAGAGATAGTTTTGATTTTCAATTTAATAAAAGTTCGTGTGTAAAATTTATTTGTAAATTCTATCAAACATACTCAATTATATTATAATTCATTTGAAAATAAAATTTATACATTTATTGTTAAACCAAACATAAAGCCATGTCATTTTTAATTAAATTTTACATATAATTATCAAATCAAACACAATAACTTATAAAATTTAATTAAAATTAAATTTTATAAAAGTTAAATTTTATAAAAACAAAAAAGTTAATTTATACCAAACAAGTTGCAAATCAAATCCATTCGATTACCTTTGTTTTCTCAAACTTCTGTCCAATCAAAATCATAGATCGAGACTGATCCTTGACAGAGACGACAGAAAAAAAAAAAATTAGTTCATAGTTTTTGAGTTTTCAAACTTTCAATTTTGGGAGTAGGTGCAGTAGACAACCGTTTGGGCCGGTTAGATGCTCATTTCTTTTTCTAAACCAACGTCTAGATCTTTTGAAGAGAATCTAAGGGCTACCACTCATTATCGTGTGTAAAACTTGTTTATTTTCTGTAGGCAGAGGACAAAGGAGACAGCTGCGCATGGGTCCTACTAACAAAAGTTTTTACGTAAAAACGACCAGTTGTATTCAAATTTTTTTTTATGGTAAACCAGAGATTGTTTACTATTGAAGTGTATTAAGATTTATAGATTGTTAGATCGTTAATGTTTAATAACTTTATTTTTTTTTAAATTATAATTGAAAATTAATAAATTGATGAAATTTGTTGGTGAATATAAATAAATAGGTTATAAAATCATGTTAAAATAATTCTTTATTTATTTTAACTTTCCAGTTATTTCAATTTGGGTTATAGAAAAGATCATTAATTTTTTTTTCTCTTTTTTTTTTGTTTTACTTTTTCTCTCTATTAATCATAATTCGAAAGAAAAGAGCAAATAAAAAAAACCAAAAGGAAGGAACATCAAAGCATATACAACCCCATATTAGCTAGTAAAAATGCACCATGTAGATGTGAAATTAATTTTCTTTTTCAGTTCTTTTGAATTACTACTCGACTTCTATGAAATTACTATTAAATTTTTATGAAATTGCGACTCTATTTCTAGATAAAACAAATTGTCTGATTTGCTATTTGTTTTAGATGTGGGTAGAAAAAATCATTAAACAGTTAAAACAAATTAACCAATCATTTTGAATTGTTTTGAACAAAATATTTTACTTAAATGGTTAATGGCAAACAATTAATCAAATAGAACTTGTCAGTTAATCGGCGACATGATTGATTTTGAGTTATTTTTATAAATTTTATAAACTGATTTATCAACTTAAAATTTTAAAAACATAAGATTACTCGTATATTTGTAAAAATAACAAAAGTGTATATAAAATTTCACTGATAATATCATTTAAAATTTCAAAAACATAAGATAACATATAGATTTGTAAAAATAAAAAAGAGGTGTATAAAAAAATACTTAGCAAGTTTAAAACTAATGTTTTAGATTCGTTCGAAAGTTCATTGATAATTTAAAAGAATTTTATTGGTAATATCTTTTTTTGGGTCTCATATTTATGTTGTTATTATTAATGAAATTTCTTAAAATTATCAATAAAATTTTGATGGATATAAAACTAATGTTTTAAAGCCCGATTTAATTAAGTATTTTTTACCAAATAATAGCACTTTATCACGTTTAAAAATTGTTTATTTTCTGTAGGCAGAGGACAAAGGAGACAGCTGTAGATGGGTCAAAGAAGTGTACGAATCGCAACATTTCCGTCCCTATTAAGGTTTGGTTTGGTAAAAAGAAAAATTGAGAGAAAAAAGAAAATAAAGAGGATGAAACGAAGAAAAGGTTTTTTATTTTCTATTTGGTAAAATGAAAGAAAATATGAGAGAAAAAAATAAAAAAGATATAAGTTTATTATTAAAAATAATTGAGTTACTAATTATCTCAAAAGTTGAGGTTGATGGAAAATTTTCAATTAATTCTTTATACTTTAAATATTAAATGGAAAAGGACATTCCCAAGATTCAAATCATGATTTGAAGTTCTGATACCATGTTAAAAATAATTGAGTTATCAATTATTCCAAAAGCTTAAACTAATGAAAAATGTTCCAATTAATTCTTTACAGTTTAACATTTAATTTAGTTTGCATTCTCTAATCACTTCAATTTGGAAAGATTGTGATTTGTTTATATTAGAAGAAAACACTAATTATCTTAGATTTTTTTTTTCACATTTCTTTTCTACCAAACGATAGAAAATATCGCTCTTTCTTCTCTTCCTCTACCATTTTTTTTTCACTTTTCCTCTCTACCAATCATAACCTGAAAGAAAAGAGTAATGAAAAAGAAACCAAAATGAACAAACACCAAAACATATATCAACCCCATATTAGCCAGTAAAAATGCACCATGCAAATATGACACCAGGCAGAATAATTCTGCAGGCTAGTTTTCAACAGATAATTCACAGGGAATAAAATAACACAAGAGAAGAAACCCTAAAAAACAGAGGAACTCTGAATTTTATTCAAAATTATGTAACTCAATAATAATGTTTACTAAACCCTAAAACCTTATTTATAAGGTCAAGCTAAAATAGGAAAATTAAATTAACCCCGAAAATAAAAATAAAAAGTTTCTTAAAAACATAAAGCTGCCAAATTGAGGGCCTAAACGTCATTTTTTGGCTTAAAAACAACGACGCTCAGTGTTTGAGTTTTGCCCGGAAGCTCGTTTCAAATCAAACTAGAGTCTCCCGGGGCCCGATCTGAGCCCGTGGCCCATCCTAGGTAGTCCACCTGCCAGTTTTGCGCTGATCTGCCAACTCTAGGTACCTCAGTGTCAACAATGTGCTATCTGACAATTCAGTATTATCTTACTCGAATCCTCCTGCATCAGTCGCCCCGGGTTGGAATGAATTCGTCCTCGAGTTCACAATAGCCTTATCGGAATCCCCAAAACAAGGACTCAAGTGTTTCACATTAAAGACATCAAAAGTTCTCAAATGACTGGGTAGGCGTAGTCTGTAGGCGTTATCATTGATCTTCTGCAGGATCCGACAGGGTCCAATCTTCCGCTCTTTAAGCTTATTATACTCTCCCACAGGAAAACAATCACAAGTTAATACCACCCAAACAAAATCACCAACATCAAAAAGTACCTGACGACGATGACTGTCGCTCTGAACCTTCTTCTTTGATCTTGATAGCCTCTCACTGAAAAAAGCTATGGGGTGCCCCTCCTGACTCAGAACACCACCAATACCAACCCCAAATGCATCATAGTTTACCTCGAACATTTTTTCAAAATCAGGCGGCAACCCAGGAGGAAGATCCTCTGGCATCAGGTTAGAAAATTCTGCCAGCAACTGTTGCACCTCTGCTGGTAAATCTGGATTCATATCTGCTGTAATATTCCCACAAGGTAGTAAAGCATAGACCACATCTCCATGCTCAATCTCAGCTAAAAACCTGGACATCGAAAGTAGATTAGTATTACTGGCTACCGGGGTAGGAGTGGTTCCTTCCCGACGAGGTGCCAACACAATCTTTTTCCCTTTGATGCTAAGAGAATAGGTATTTTTCCATCCATCATGGATAACACTACGATCATACTACCAAGGTCTGCCTAACAATACATGGCAAGCATCCATAGACACAACATCACACCCAACATTATCAAAATATTTCCTACCAATCAAAAAAGATACTAGGCATCGCCTATCTATTGTTACCTTACTGCCTTTATTCAACCACGACAATTTATATGGCTTGGGATAACGATCTGTCTTTAATTGCAATTTCTGGACAGCCTCTTTAGACACTACGTTCTCGCAACTACCACTGTCAATGATCATCTTGCAGACTTTATATGCAACTGTGCAAGTCGTGTGGAAAATATTGGTCCTCAACCAATCGTCCCCTGTATCGCCCATGGGGGTCAGTAAACTCTTACGAACAACCAAGGTTTCATGGCCATCTCCATACAACACATCTCCATCTTCATCATCATCATACGCAGGCTCTCCAATCTCCTCAGTTTCGTCTACCCCGTCGTCCTCAATCAGGAGATTTTTGCCCTTATGACTAACAAGCTTCCTGCACTCACTCGATTTATGTCCCTGTTCACCACATCTGAAACATCTAATATTTGAGCTAGGGTTACCTTGGGGTGGCTGCTGGGCAGGACAAAATTCTTGAGGGTGAACTAGCCGACTGCTTTGATCGCTGCTGCTGTTTATTAGCCTCATGTTCTGCTGTTTTTCCACCGCAAGTGCAGGCTGGTATGCTTCAGAAATGGTCCACAATGAGTGAAGGCTGAGGACATCCTGTAGGGACTATTGTAATCCCCCCAAATACCTTGCCACCATCTGCTCTTCCGTCACAGATAAATCATTCCGGGCTATCAATTGATAGAACTCCTCCGTGTAATCATCAACTGATCTCATGCCTTGCCTCAACGAATGAAGTCGTTGAAACAGGGTTTGAGTGTAGCCGAAAGGAAGGAAGTAACCCTTCATCTTCTTCTTAATCCTCTCCCAATCAGTGATCTTTGCCTTGCCTTGCCGGTCGCGTGAGCGCCTCAACTGCTCCAACCACACAGATGCTCTACCTTTGAGTTTGATGGCGACCAGTTTTACTTTGACACGATCTGGGACTTCCTTATACTCGAAAATATGTTCTACTTCATTCAATCAATCGACAAATCCTTTGGCCTGTAACGTACCAGAAAACTCAGGCAAATCCACTATGAATCTGAGGTCTCCATAACGATCCTCCTGACCACGGTGCTCTCTGAATCGACCAGGACTGTGATACGGTTTTCAAAACTGGAATTGGAATCGTTATCTTCCGTCTCACGATCACCGAAATTCCGCGCCGCTAGACGCTGGGTTAACTCTGCGACTTGCCTCTGTAAATCCTCAATCATCGCATCCTGAACGTTACGATCACGGTGTGGGACTTCCTTGTTTAGAATCTGCCTGCGACGACCATGACCACCAGCCATGGAACTGATGAAATCTCACCCCAGGAAGATGCTGAAGCTCTGATACCAACTGACACCGGGCAGAATATCGATTATTGTGTAGGCTAGTTTTCAACAGATTATTCACAGGGAAGAAAATAACACAAGAGAAGAAACCCTAAAAAACAGAGGAACTCTGAATTTTATTCAAAATTATGCAACTCAATAATAATATTTACTAAACTCTAAAACCTTATTTATAAGGTTAAGTTAGAATAGAAAAATTAAATTAATGCCGAAAATAAAAATAAAAAGTTTCCTAAAAACATAAAGCTGTCAAATTGAGGGCCAAAACATCGTTTTTTGGCTTAAAAACAACGACGCTCAGGGCCTGAGTTTTTCCCGAAAGCCTGTTTCCAATTAGACTAAGGTCTTCTAGGGCCCAATCTAAGCCCGTGGCCCGTCCTAGGTAGTCCACCTGCCAGTTTTGCGCTGATTTGCCAACTCTAGGTACCTCAGTGCCAACAACGTGCTTTCTGACAACTCAGCATTATCTGACTCGGATCCTCCTGCATCAAAATGTGAAACTAATTTTATTTTTTAGTTCTTTTGTGCTACTACCCGACTTACACGAAATTACTATTAAATTCTTATGAAATCACGACTCGATTTCCATATAAAAAAATGAACGTTTTGTTATTTGTTTCGGATGTGGGTAGGAATGTTCATTAAACAGTTAAAACATATTACTTAATAATTTTGAACCGTTTTGATCAAAACAATTCAGTTAAAATGGTTAATCAATCATTTTGAACCGTTGGTATAGACATGAGAGATTTACTTACGGTTTCCAGAATCGTCGGTATAGGTGGTGAATCTACACCGATGGTTGTATAACTGTCACAATAGGTAGGTTTTACTGACGGATAAAAACCATTAGTATAGATCGTAAACTTATACCAACAGTTTTATAACCGTAACTATAGGTAGGATTTAATGACCAAAAAAATTCGTCAGTAAAGCTCAAAGGTTTTTTACTTACAGTTTCTAAACCGTCGGTATAGCTCCTTAGTATATCGACGATTTTATAGGATTTACTGACAGTATGCATAAGTACAAGATATGAGAAACATGGCAATTATAGGTTTTGAGGCCTATCAACTTCCGTTGTTTGAGCTGAACACAACGAGAGATATTGGATGAGTATTCATCTAGAGTTTTCGTCTCCTTAAGAACCTTTAGAAAAAAAACTTTTTCTTTTGGAGTCATAACATAACAAGCTTCAAGTGTAACGTTTTTCCTAGTGATAGGATGCTTTCTCAATTGAAGTAAACTTCTTATACCTATATGTTCGAGGTCACACTATGCATTATTGTTATCCTTTGACTTTCCTTCTTGACCTAACAACGTGCCAATAACATTATCACAAACATTTTTTTCTATGTGCATCACATCATGATTGTGATGCAATAGATGATGCTCCCAATAAGGCAAAATGAAAAAAATGCTATTCTTCTTCCATTGCCCCTCCTCATAATCATTACTGCCATCTCTAAGGCTCTCCAATTGCCTCAACAATTCAATCCCTAATAATTGTTTAGGTGCACATCTATGTTCTTCAGTTCCATCAAAAAATGCTTATCAATTCGAAAGTCGTGGTTAGGTTTTAACCATCTTTGATGACATATATAACAATGTTTTCTACTATGATGCAAATAAAAAGATGAGGTGTCAAAGCCACAATGAGGACATGCATATCTCCCCTTATTACTGTAACGACCCAGCCCAAGTTGGCCACCCCCTAGACGGTGTCGTCACATTTGAAAATTCCAGCACGACACATATATTCAACAATATAAAAATATATCAACTGAAATTAAAAATTTCATCAAATTATTAACTCTTCACAGAGAAGATCATCCTCCTTTCAGAAACAAAATATACATATAAAAAAATGCATGAAAAGATTTTTATTACAAATTTTTCTTTTTTCTTTCTTACAATGTTTGAGGACTTGACTACGGGACTTACTTAAGGTAGTTACTCTTCTATCAGCTCTAAACACTATCTGTCCTGCTCGTTGCCAGAAAATTTTTAACATTGAGGAATGAGCTTCACAAGCTCAGTGAATTAAATTTACTAGAAGTACTTGATTATATACTTCCAGTCACATATTATAATTCAATCTCTTCTAATTTACCAATATAAATAATCTATTTCTTCACAAATAATCATTCAATCTTTCAAATAATCTTCCAAAAATCATTCATCGATTATCTCATATAAATCAATAATAACATCCTATTATAATTTCAACCATTTATCAATCTCATCTTAAATCAATAATCAATCATATCAATTTTTCTTCTCATATATTTAATCATCTTTAGATTATCAATTTAACATCAATATTTACCTCTTTATGAGGTTCACAATATATAATCAATCAATCAAATAAATTTTTATCATATCATATTGTCATATTTTTTTCTCATCATATTTGTCTCATTGTGAGACTCATTTGTCTATCAATAAATTCACAATCAAGAATGATACTTTAGCATCTCAAGCAATAATAATCAATATTTAAAACAAATGCAATGCATGAATTTAAATTATAAGATCATTTCGTATTATCATTTGGGAACATCTTCCCACTTGTTGACATGTTTCAGCTTAGATCGGCTACATTCCCAATTCTTTTATTTTCATTCAGACTGGCTGCCTTCCCAGTTATTTTATTTTCTTTTAGACCAGCTGTCTTCTCAGTTATTTTATTTTTAGCTAGACCAGTTGCCTTCTTGGTTCTTTTATTTTCAGCTGGTCAGGTTGCCTTCTTATTTTTTTTATTTTCATTTAGACTAGATCTCTTCCCGGTTCTTTTATTTTTATTTAGATCGGCTGTCTTCCCTATTGTTTTATTTTCATTTAGACCAGCTGCCTTCTTGGTCTTTTATTTCATGCATATGAGCAATAATATGAAAACAAGCATACATTCAAGCATTCAATTTAGCTATTCAGCTCTTTCTTAAAATTATTATTTTTATCATATTCATTAAATTATCTCCTCATATATCATATTAAATTATAAATCATAGCTTGTCAAGAATTTCATTTATCCTTTTATTATATATTTTATCAACTCATTATTTCATTAATATTACTTCTTATATAATAAATTTTGAACATTTCAATTATTCATATATTATCAATCAACCAACTTTCATATATCATCCAATCATTGTAGTTTAATAATTAATTCAAATATAATCACTTTATATTTCATATTTATCTCAATTACTAAAAGTAAATCTAACTCACCACGTAGCACTTAAAACTACTCGTGGATCACCTCTTTGCATTTCATGCTCCTTTTAGAAATTTCACCCAATTGTTGGTCGTCAACATCTGACATAATATTTATATTAAAATTTATGATTTATTCTTCAATTCCTCCATAATTCATACCCTTTAAATTTCTACATCAAATTCCGGGTAATTTGATGTATGCATAATTTTAAAAATAAAATTCACATTATTACCTTTTGTTTTTCTTAAAGATTCCCTCGAATCTCTTTAAAATTATCCTGTAAACCTTTTCAAAATTTCAATTATTCAACCTTTTTTTAAAGTCCTCAAGTCTTTAAAGAAATAGAGTAATTTGAATTGAAGAAAGAAAAAAACCAAACAAGATTTGGTAAGAAAAATCAAAATAAAACAATATATGTGTTTTTGTATACATATATATGTATGTATACATATATAAACCGCCCTCCGCCACCATTTTCTTGCCCCTTTTCGTTGTCACTCATGTATTCTTTGCATGTTTGCGTGACAACACCTGGACATCTAAGTGTTGTCCTATTTTTTTTTCCCAAATGTCCACGCCTTTTTTTCAATAGTAAATCTTATATGTATACATATTATTTTAATTCCATGTAATATCTATCAAATTACTACTTTACCCTTACTTTAAGAATGCGGGTATTACAATTCTACACACCTTATAAAAATTTCATCCCCGAAATTTCCTTACCTAACTCAAGAAACAATTATGGATAAAAAATTTTCATAGTTATCTCACATTCTCACGTAGTCTCTTCAACATCTTTATTTTGCCATAAAACTTGAACTAATGGAATTAATTTATTACACAAGAGTTGTTCTTTTCTATCTAAAGTTCTCACTAGTACTTATATAAAAGTCAAATCTTCCCGAATTTCTACAGCTTGGCTCGAAATATTATGAGATTCATCAAGTAAACACTTTTGCAAAAGTGAAACATGAAATACGTTATGTAACTACCTCAACTCTGGAGGCAATTCCAGGCTATACACAAGTAGCCCAACTTTCTCAATAACCTCATAGGGTTCCACATACCTCAGACTCAATACACCTTTCTATGGAGATATTTTTAAATACACCTAACCACCTACTTGAAACTCAAGAGGTCTTTTTCTATTATCAATATAGCTATTTGGTCTACTCTGTAGTGCTTTAAGGTTATCTCTAACCAGTCTGATCCTTTCAGTAGTCAAATTTATAATTTCTGGACCAAATATCTTTCTTTCTCCAACTTCTTCCCAACATGCTAGAGTTCTGCACCTTCTATAATATAAAGCCTCAAACGGTGCTATCCCAATACTAGTTTGTTACTGATTATTGTATACAAACTCGATCAAAGGTAAATAAGCATCCCAGCTCATTGAGAAACTCAATACACTTGCCCTCAACATATTTTCTAGTATTATGATGATTCTCTCTGTCTGCCAATCGGTTTGAGGATGAAAAGTTGTACTAAACTGCAATTGTGTACACATGGATTTCTGAAAACCTCTCAGAATCTAGATATAAATCTAGAATTTCTATCTGGTACTATGCTCAAAGGTACCCCATGCAATCTTATTATATCAACTACATATAGTCCAACTAACTTTTTAGGAGTCCAAGTAGTATTAATAGGAACAAAATGTGATGATTTAGATAATCTATCTGCAATCACCCACACAACATTAAAACCTTTATGGGTACAGGAAAATCCAGAAACAAAATTCATACTCACATTCTTTATGGTCATTCAAGCACAAGAAGAGGCTCTAGTAAGCCTACTGAATGTTTATTCTTAGACTTCACTTACAGACAAACCAAACATCTAGAAATGTATTCAACTGCATCTCTCTTCAATCTAGACCACTAGAAATTTTGTCTCATTCCCCTATACATTTTATTGTTACCCAGGTGCATCGAATACACTGAACCATGTGCCTCTCTCAATATCTCCTTTTCAATCTCAACATCATTGGGAACACAAATTCTATATACCAATACCAACATGCCATCCTCTCTGATTAGGAACTCAGTATGCTCTCCACTCAGTACTTCCTACTTAATCTTTTCTATCTCTTCATCTCTACCTTGCATATCTAACAATCATTCTACTATGGATGACTGTACAACCATATTTGCTAATAATGATCCTCTATCAATGATATTTAACTTCATTCTTAACTCTCTTAAATCTATGATCAATTTCACATCATGACTCTCAATAATAGTTAATCTTCTTGTAGATTTTTCCACTCAGTGCATTTGTTACCACATTCTTCTTTCCTAGATGATGGTGAATTATACAATCATAGTCACTAATCAACTCCATCCACCACTTCTGTCTCAAATTCAACTCTCTTTAGGTAGGTAAGTATGTTAAACTCTTATGATCAGTAAATATCTCACAAGTGGGTCCATACAGATGATGTCTCTAAATCTTCAAATAAAACACTATGACAGCTAACTCCAAGTCATGGGTAAGGTAATTTCTCTCATGATTCCTAGAAGCATATGGTATTACCTTCCCATGTTGCATCAACACACATCCAAACTCTTAATGCAAAGCATCACTATACACAACAAATCCTTCATCACTAGAAGAAAGCACCAACATAAGAGCAGTAGTCAATTTCTCCTTTAGTAATTGGAAACTTTTCTCACATTCCCCAGACCATACAAACCTCACATCTTTCCTAGTCAATCTAGTCAATAGTACTGCTATAATAGAAAAATTCTGATTGAATCTTCTAAAATAACTAGCTAACCCCAAGAAGATTCTAATCTCAGTCACATTAGTTGGTCTATCCTAGCTTAACATTGGTTCTACCTTCTATAGATAAATTTTTTTTATACCATCTCCGGATACTACATGCCCAAGAAAGTTACTTCTTTCAGTCAAAACAAAAATTTAGAAAATATAGCTTACAATCTCTCTTTCCTCACAATCTCTAACACAATTTCTAAATGTTTTACATGCTTTTCCTTAGTCTTAGAATACACCAAGATGTCATCAATGAACACAACCACAAAATTATCAAGAATTGGTTTAAAAATTTTATTCATCAAGTCCATGAATTTTGCTGGAGCATTAGTCATCTCAAATGGTATTGAAAAAGACTCATGGTGACCATAACATGTCCTAAAAGCAGTCTTAGAGACGTCTCATTCTTTTATTTTCAATTGGTGATAACATGATCTTAGATCTATCATAGAAAATACCCTTGCTCCATACAAATTTTCAAATAAATCATCTATCCTAGGTAAAACATATTTGTTCTTAATAGTTATCTTATTCAACTGTTTATAATCAATACACAACCTCATCGTTCCATCCTTCTTCTTTACAAACAACACATGGGCTCCCCAAACACATTAGGTCTGATAAATTATTTGTCTAACAATTCTTAAAACGGCATTTTCAACTCTCTGAACTCAACTAGTGTCATTCTATAAGGTGCTATAGTTATGTGTGTTGAACTAAAAATCATATTTATAGGCAACTAAATCTCCTTACTGGGAGTCAAGCTAGACAACTCTTCACAAAACACATAAAAAAAAATCTTTTACTACTAAGATTGCTTCTAACTTCCTATTTTTCTTTATAGAACTTATTTTGTATGTCAAATACTCCTCACAACCCTTCTTCAACCATCTACTAGCTGTAAGGGTAGAAATAAGACAATTGGCAAGTATCTTACGTTTTCTCTAAAAGTTAAACTCCTTTTGTCCAGGAATTTTAAACACCACGTTCTTTCTAAAGCAATCAACCCATCCATGATATGCAGACAACTAATCTATCTCCAATATCAAGTCAAAATCAATCATGATAAAAAATAATAAATCAACTTTAAATTATCTAATATTTATACGAATCTCACAACCTCAATAAAATTTTTTGAGCACAACTCTATCCCTAGTAGGAACCTCAACAACAATATTATCAATCAATGATCTATCACATGCATCAATGGATCTCATAAAAGTTCTGGATGCAAAAGAATGAGTTGTACTATGATCAATCAATAATCTGGCAAGTTTATCAAGAATAGATATTGTACCTATCACGACATCAGGAGTTTCTTGAGCATTATGTTGGGTCAGTGCATATACTCCACTCTCTCTAGGCTGCGTCTAACTACCATGTCCTCTTTCAACAATTGTTCCTCTATTGGAAGCACTACCTCAAATACTTCCAGATCCACCCTCTCCACCACCAACAAAACACATTAAGGTAAGACAATTCCAAGATCTATCTTATAACACTAGTAACATGTTATGCTATCTCTATCAAATATAACACTACCACCTCCCTTGGGTGGTACATTTCGACCTCTACCATAATTTTCAGTTCCCATAGTCTGTCTCCCAAATTTAGGGATCCCACCAATATTACTCTAAGCTACAGAAGCAACAGATCCTGCTTGCCTCTAACTTTGTATTATAGTTCCCTATGACATGGAATGCCTCCTTTGGGGTGATCTTCCACCCTGCACACTCATACTGCTACAACCTCTAGGTTCCTCAAATCTAGACCTTTTCAACCAATTCATCCTACCTCAAAATTCTATCACATCTTTCTCAATCTGAAGTGCTATATCTGCCAACCTAACATAATTCATATGCCTCATGTAAGATAATTTCGATCTAATCTAAAAATATAGTCCATCTAGGAACCTCTTAACTTTATTCTCCTTTATGTTTACATTTTCGATACAAACCTTGTCAAGGCCACAAATCTGCTATCATGCTGAGCCACAGTCAACATATTTTGCCTCAAATAAATGAAATCTCTCATCTATTTGGCTACGAAAGTATATAAGCAATATTTATAAAAAAAAAGCCCTCCTTAAATCTACTCAAAGTTAAGGGCCTATCAATATATGCACTTATACTAGGAAGAGTATCCTCCCACCACTATAAAACTTCTCATTCTAACTCAAATGAAGCAAATGCGATCTTCTATCTGTCAGTCATTGGTAAAATACCAAATAATATCTATACATGTTTCACCCACAACTCAGGCTCAAAAGGATTCATAGATCCTTTAAACAACAAAGCATTCAATTAAATATATCTAACAAAACAATCTCACTGCATCTCATGCATAAACTCACTTTTCCCCTTTTGGACATCTACCATTACTAGATTTACAACAACCTTAGGCAATACTCTAGCATGTTCATCAAGTCTATGCTATAGACTATCAACTCTATCATTTATTACATTTATTTCTCAAGAGCTTCTCTTAGCTCATCTCTTTCAACTTCAGATTCTCTCACAACCTACTAGTATCGATTATACTATCAACACGTTCTCTTCTAGGAACCACATACTCAGGCTCAACCTCTATCTCATAAATCAGATCAAATCGTCAATCATAGCTTGTCAAGATCCACTAAATTTCCTCTCCTCATAAATCATATCAAATCATCAACCATAACTCGTTAAGGATTTCATTTATCACATTTATTATTAAATCAACTCATTATTTTAATAATATTACTTCTCATACCTATCAACCAATTTATATCTACCACCAAATCACAATTTAATAATTAATTCAAAAATTATCACTATATAAGTCATATTTATCTAGATTACTTAACGTAAATCTATTTCACCACGTAGCACTTCGAGTTACCAGTGGATCACCTCCTTGCCTTTTCTGCTTCTCTTAGAAATTTCCCCTGGTTGCTGATCGTCAACACCTGACATAATATTTATATTAAAATTTCTAATTTGTTCTTGAATTCTTCCATAATTTACATCCTTTGACAATTTGCTTCATACAGATGATGTCTCCAAATCTTCAAAGCAAAAACTATGGCAGCCAATTCTAAATCATGGGTTGGGTAATTCCTCTCATGGTTCTTTAATTGCCTAGATGCATAAGCTATAACTCTCCCATGTTGCATCAACACACATCCCAACCCCTGATGTTACGCATCACTATATACTACAAATCCTTCATCACTGGAAGGAAGCACTAATACCGGGGCAATAGTCAATTTTTCTTTCAACAGCTGGAAACTTCACTCACATTCCTCTGGCCACCTAAACTGCATGTCCTTCCTGGTCAATTTAGTCAATGGTCCAACAATGATAGAAATTTTTTGGATAAATCTCCAATAATAACCAGCCAACCCCAAAAAGCTTCTAATTTCATTTACACTCGTGGGTCTTTTTAAATTCAACACTGCTTCTACTTTCTGTAAGTCAACTAATATCCCCTCTCTCGACACAACATGCCCCAAGAAAGATATTTCACTCAACCAAAACTTACACTTAGAGAGCTCTGCATATAATTTTTCTCTCCAATGAATTTCCAACACTATCTCTAAATGTTGCATATATTCCTCTTCATTATTGGAATATACCAGAATATCATTAATAAACACAATCACAAAATCAATCCAAGAATGGTTTAAACACCCGATTCATCAGGTCCATAAATGCTATAGGAGCATTAGTCAACCTAAATGGCATAACTAGAAACTCATGATGGCCATAACGTGTCCTAAAAGTAGTCTTAGGCACGTCCCCCTCCTTTATCCTTAATTGATGATAACCCGATCTCAGGTCTATTTTGGAAAACACCCTAGCTCCTTGTAACTGCTCGAATAAATCATCTATCTTGGGCAAAGGATATCTATTCTTGATGGTGATCTTATTCAATTGTCTATAATCAATAAACAACCTCATTGTCCCATAATTCTTCTTGACAAGCAACGCAGAGGCTCCCCAGGGTGACATACTAGGTCAAATAAATTGTTTATCTAGTAACTCCTGAAGCTAAACTTTCAACTCTCTCAATTCAGCTGGTGTCATTCTATAAGGTGCTATAGATATGGGTGCTGATCCTATAATTACTTCAATAGAAAACTCAGTCTCCCTATTGGGAGGCCAACCAGACAACTCTTCAGGGAATATGTCAGAAAAATCTTTTACTGCCAAGATTTCTTCTAACTTCCTACTTTCCTTGCTAGAATCCACCACATATGCCAAATACCCCTCATAACCCTTCTTCAACCACATACTAGTAGTTAAGGCAGAAATAAGATAGTTATCAACTATCTTACGTTCTCCATTAAAAATAAACTTTTTCTGTCCGGGTATCTTGAATACCACATTTTTCTAAAACAATCGACCCAAGCATGATATGCAAATAACCAATTCATCCCTAGAATTAAATTAAAATCTGTCATATCTAAAGGCAATAAATCAACTTCAAATTCTCTATTAGCAATATTAATCACACAATCTCGATAAATTGTCCTGATAATAACCCTATCTCTAGTAGGAACCTCAAAGGACTAGCACTAGCATCAATAGATTTCATATATATACTAGATGCAAAAGAAAGGGTTGCACCAGGATCAATCAATAATCTAGCAGGCCTACCAAGGATACATATCATACTCATAACAACATCAAGAGTGGCTTGTGCATCCTGTTGGGTCAATGCATAGACTCTGTTGTCTCTGGATTGAAACTAGCTGCCACCTTTTCTCTCAGCTACTGATCCTCAATCTCTGCCCCGCACATTCCCTAATCTACCACCTCTCTCTACCAGTCTTCTCCCAACACTTCCAACGCCTAAGTCAACAGATTTCCCCACTAGACAATCTGCAGCAGCATGTCCTCCTTCACCACATATAAAACATATCTACGTAGGGCAATTCTGAGACAGATGCCCCGTCTGATTACATCTAAAGCAAACCCTTGCCTCTCGATTGTACGTCAGGTTACCACTTCCCTCTAGTGGCATACTTACTCCTCTACTATAACTCCCAATGCCCATAGCTTGTCTCCCAAATCTAAGGGTTCCACCAGTATTACTTTGAGCTACAAAAGCAACAGATCCTACTTGCCTCTAATTCTGCACTATAGTTCTTTATGACAATAAGCGCCCCCTCTAGAGTGGTCTCGCGCCTTGTACACGGATACTGCTACCACCTCTAGATCCCTCAAATCTAGACATCTTCATCTAATCTTTCCCATCTCTAAACTCTATCAAATCCTTCTCAATCTGTAATGCTTTATTCCCCAGTACAATATAATTTCTTATGCCCATATAAGAGAATTTAGACCGAATATCAAAGTGTAATCCATCTAAAATTCTCTTACATTTTTTCTCCTCCGTTTTCACTAATTCAGGTAAAAACCTTGACAGGGTTATGAATCTACTATCATATTCAGCCACCGATAAATTACCCTACCATAGATGAATAAAATCTCTCTCTTGTTCTGCCCGAAAGGTATCTGGGAAATACTTCGCAAAGAACTCATCCTTAAACTTACTCTAAATTAAAGGTTGTTCTACCTGTGTGCTTACCCTGGGCAAAATATCCTCCCACCACTGAGAAGCCTCATCCTCCAGTATAAATGAAGCAAAAGCAACCTTTTGTCTATCTGTCATTGGTAAAACTTCAAAATATTTTTCGACATGTGATCCACTGCTCAGCTTCTACAGGATTTACAGATCCTCTAGAAGACTGGGGGTTTAAACTTAAGAAATCTCACAAAACAATCACCTTGCATCTCATGTGCAAACACACTTTCTCCCTCATGAACCTCTTGTCTTACCAAATCAGGTTCTCTTCTACTCCTTTCAACTAATCTTCTCTATAGATTATCAGCCCTCTCGTCAACTGCATTCATCCTCTCAATTCATCCTTCCTAACCTCAGATTCTTTCTCAGCTCTACTAGTACCAGTTGCACTATCAATATGTTCCCTCGCAGGAACCACAGACTCTACTTCCTTCTCTGCTTCAGTTCTCCTAAATATTGGGGGTCTACCACGTTCCTTCTGATTCAGAACTCTACCTTTAGCTCTAGCACATCCACGTCTCATCCTCATACTTTGCATTAAAATATAGTTTATTAGATCTTAAACTTCTTTAAGTTCTCATGCAGTCTACAAAATCATAAACTTAATACTCTGATACCAAAATTGTAACGACCTATCCTGGGTTGGCCACCCCCCGAGATAGTGTTGTTACATTTTGAAAATCCCAGTACGACACATATATGCAACAAGAAAAATAATACCAACAGAAATTTTTACATCAATCCTCAACCCTCAACAGGGGAGATACAACATTATGATCTTAACTTAAATATTATATACAACATAAAATGCATGATTATTGAAATTAAATTTTTATTTTATTTCTTAGTAGTCTGAGGATATGGACACGTACATGGCTTACATATAATGATTTCATCTGAACCTCAACTCACCAACTTATTTGTCCTTCCTGCTACCTGAAATCATTATACAATGAGGGATGAGCTTCATAAACTCAGTGAATTAAATTTACTGGAAGTATTCAATTGGTATAAATAGTCTTTTAATATTTAATAATTTATATCTCATATAACTTGATAATAGCATTCTACTATCACTACACATATCATAAGTCTCATTCTCTATCAATATCTTATTCTTATATATTTGTTCACCTTAAGACCACCAATTATCTCATAATTACCTCATTATGAGGTTCACAGCATATAGTCTACCATTTAGATAGCTCTTCACATATCATACTTCTATGTTTTTTTCTCACCATAACTGTCTCTCTATGAGACTCATTCATCTATAAATAAATGTATAATAACAAACAACAATTCAGCATTTCAGTAATACAATCAATATTTAAAACAGATGCAATGCATGTATTATTATTAGAGAACGTCTTCCCACATGTAAACATTTTTTTATCTTAGACCGACCCCCTCTCGGTTTTTTTATTTTAGCATATACTGGCTGTCACGGTTTTCATTTATTTCTAGCATATACCAGCTGTCACGGTTTTCCTTTATTTCCAACATATACCGACTGTCATGGTTTTTCAATTAGACCGGCCCGCTCTCGGTTCTTTTATTTCATGCATAAGCATATGATAAATGATATGAAATATGCGTATGAACAATAATATAAAAATAAACATGAATACAAATATTTAAATTAACTATCCTGATTATTCTCAAATTATTATTTAAAAAATTTCACAAAATTTCTCTCCTCATAAATCACATCAAATCATTAATTATAGCTTGTCAAGATCCACTAAATTTTCTCTCCTCATAAATCATATCAAATCATCAACAATAACTTGTTAAGGATTTCATTTATCACCTTTATTATTAAATCAACTTATTATTTTAATAATATTACTTCTCATACCTATCAACCAATTTATATCTACCACCAAATCATAAGTTAATAATTTATTCAAAAATTATCACTATATAAGTCATATTTATCTAGATTACTTAAAGTAAATCTAATTCACTACGTAGCACTTAGAGTTACCCGTGGATCACCTCCTTGCCTTTCCTGTTTCTCTTTGAAATTTCCCCTAGTTGCTGATCGTCAACACCTGACATAATATTTATATTAAAATTTCTAATTTATTCTTGAATTCTTCAATAATTTACATCCTTTGACAATTTTCTCCATACAGATGATGTCTCCAAATCTTCAAAGCAAAAACTATGGCAGCCAATTCTAAATCATGGGTTGGGTAATTCCTCTCATGGTTCTTTAATTGCCTAGATGCATAAGCTATAACTCTCCCATGTTGCATCAACACACATCCCAACCCCTGATGTTACGCATCACTATATACTATAAATCCTTCATCACTAGAAGGAAGCTTTAATACCGGGGCAATAGTCAATTTTTCTTTCAACAGCTAGAAACTTCACTCACATTCCTCTAACCACCTAAACTTCACGTCCTTCCTGGTCAATTTAGTCAATGGTCCAGCAATCATAGAAAATTTTTGGATAAATCTCCTATAATAACCTGCTAACCCCAAAAAGCTTCTAATTTCATTTACACTCGTGGGTCTTTCCCCATTCAACACTGCTTTTACTTTTTGTGGGTCAGCTACTATCCTCTCTCCCGACACAACATGCCCCAAGAAAGATATTTCACTCAACCAAAACTCACACTTAGAGAACTTTGCATATAATTTCTCTCTCCTAAGAATTTCCAGCACTATCTCTAAATGTTGCATATATTCCTCTTCATTCTTGGAATATACCAGAATATCATCAATAAACACAATCACAAATCTATCCAAGAATGGTTTAAACACCCGATTCATCAGGTCCATAAATGTTGTAGGAGCATTAGTCAACCTAAATGGCATAACTAGAAACTCATGATGGCCATAACGTTTCCTAAAAGTAGTCTTAGGCACGTCCCCCTCAGTTATCCTTAATTGATGATAACCCAATCTCAGGTCTATTTTGGAAAACACCCTAGCTCCTTGTAACTACTCGAATAAATCATCTATCCTGGACAAAGGATATCTATTCTTGATGGTGATCTTATTCAACTGTCTATAATCAATACACAAACTTATTGTCCCATAATTCTTCTTGACAAGCAAGACAGAGGCTCCCCATGGTGACATACTAGGTCAAATAAATTGTTTATCTAGTAACTCCTGAAGCTAAACTTTCAACTCTCTCAATTCAGCTGGTGTCATTCTATAAAGTGCTATAGATATGAGTGCTGATCTTAGAATTACTTCAATAGAAAACTCAATCTCCCTATTGGGAGGCAAACCAGACAACTCCTCAGGGAATATGACAGAAAAATCTTTTACTACCAAGATTTCTTCTAACTTCCTTCTTTCCTTGATAGAATCCACCACATATGCCAAATACCCCTCATAACCTTTCTTCAACCACTTACTAGTAGTTAAGGCAGAAATAAGACAATTAGTAAATATCTTACGTTCTCCCTGACAACTGAACTTTTTCTGTCCAGGTATCTTGAACACCACATTTTCCTAAAACAATCGACCCAAGCATGATATGCAAATAACCAATTCATCCCCAGAATTAAATCAAAATCTATCATATCTAAAGGCAATAAATCAACTTTAAATTCTCTATTAGCAATATTAATCACACAACCTCGATAAATTGTCTTGATAATAACCCTATCTCTAGTAGGACCTCAAAGGACTAGCACTAGCATCAATAGATTTCATATATATATTAGATGCAAAAGAATGGGTTGCACTAGGATCAATCAATAATCTAGCAGGCCTACCAAGGATAGATATCATACCCATAATAACATCAAGAGTGGCTTGTGCATCCTATTGGGTCAATGCATAGACTCTGTCGTCTCTGGATTGAAACTGGTTGTCACCTCCTCTCTCAGCTACTGATCCTCGACCTCTGCCCCGCACACTCCTTAATCCACCACCTCTCTCCACCAGTCTTCACGCAAAATTTCCAACGCTTACATCAATAGATTTCCCCACTAGACAATCTGCAGCAGCATGTCCTCCCTCACCACATACAAAACATATATGCGTAGGGCAATTTTGAGATAGATACCCCGTCTGATTACATCTAAAGCAAACCCTTGCCTCTCAATCGTACATCAGGTTACAACTTCCCTCTAGTGGCATACTTACTCCTCTACCATAACTCCCAATTCCCATAGCTTGTCTCCCAAATCTAAGGGTTCCATCGGTATTACTACTTGCCTCTAACTCTGCACTACAGTTCTTTGTGATAATGAGCGCCCCCTCTAGGGTGGTCTCCCGCCCTGTACACCGATACTGCTACCACCTATAGGTCCCTCAAATCTAGACCTCTTCAGCCATTCTTTCTTATCTCTAAACTCTATCAAATCCTTCTCAATCTGTAATGTTTTATTCCCCAGTACAACATAATTTCCTATGCCCATATAAGAGAGTTTAGTCTGAATGTCATAGTGTAATCCATCTAAATATCTCTTACATTTTCTCTCATTCATATTCACTAATTCAGGTAAAAACCTTGACAGGGCTATGAATCTACTATCATATTCAGCCACCGATAAAGTACCCTACCTTAGATGAATAAAATCTCTCTCTTGTTGTGCCTGAAAGGTATCTGGGAAATACTTCGCAAAGAAATCATCCTTAAACTTACTCCAAGTTAAAGGTTGTTCTACCTGTGTGCTTACCCTGGGAAAAATATCCTCCCACCATTGAGAAGCCTCACCCTCCAGCATAAATGAAGCAAAAGTAACCTTTTGTCTATCTATCACTAGTAAGACCTCAAAATATTTTTCGACATGTGATCCACTGCTCAGCTTCTACAGGATTTACAGATCCTCTAAAAGACTGGGGGTTTAATCTTAAGAAATCTCACAAAACAATCACCTTGCATCTCATGTGCAAACACACTTTCTTCCTCATGAACCTCTTGTCATACCACATCAGGTTCTCTTCTACCCTTTTCCTCTAATCTTCTCTGCAGATTATCAGCCCTTCCATCAACTGTATTCATCCTCTCAATTCATCCTTCCTAATCTCAGATTCTTTCCCAGCTTTTCTAGTACCAGCTGAACTATCAATATGTTCCCTCATAGGAACCACAGACTCTACTTCCTCCTCTGCTTGAGTTCTCCTAAATATTGGGGGTGTACCACGTCCCCTCAGATTCAGAACTCTACCTCTAGCTCTAGCACGTCCACGTGTCATCCTCAGACTCTGCATTAAAATATAGTTTATTAGATCTTAAACTTCTTTAAGTTCTCATGCAATCTACAAAATCATAAACTTAATGCTCTGATACCAAAATTGTAATGACTCATCCTGGGTTGGCCACCCCCGAGACAGTGTTGTTACATTTTGAAAATCACAGCACGACACATATATGCAACAAGAAAAATAATGCCAGTAGAAATTTTTACATCAATCCTCAATCCTCAACCCTCAACAGGGGAGATACAACATTATGATCTTGACTTAAATATTATATACAACGTAAAATGCATGATTATTGATAAATAATTTTTTATTTTATTTCTTAGTAGTCTGAGGATGTGGACACACACATGGCTTACATATCATGATTTCATCTGAACCTTAACTCACCAACTTATTTGTCCTTCCTGCTACCTGGAATCATTGTACAATGAGGGATGAAATTCATAAGCTCAGTGAATTAAATTTACTGGAAGTATTCAGTTGGTATAAATAGTCTTTTAATATTTAATCATTTATATCTCATATAACTTGATAGTAGCATTCTACTATCACTACACATATCATAAGTCTCATTCTCTATCAATCTCTTCTTCTTATATATTTGTTCACCTTAAGACCATCAATTATCTCATAATTACCTCATTATGAGGTTCACAGCATATAGTCTACCATTTAGATAGCTCTTATCATATCATACTTCTATGTTTCTTTCTCACCATAACTGTCTCTCTATGAGACTCATTCATCTATAAATAAATGTATAATAACAAACAACATTTCAGCATTTCAGTAATACAATCAATATTTAAAACAAATGCAATGCATTTATTATTATTAGGGAACGTCTTCCCACATGTCGACATTTTTTTATCTTAGACCGACCCCCTCTCAGTTCTTTTATTTTCAGCATATACTGGCTGTCACGGTTTTCATTTATTTCTAGCATATACCAACTGTCACGGTTTTCCTTTATTTCCAACATATACCGGCTGTCATGGTTTTTTAATTAGACCGGCCCACTCTCGGTTATTTTATTTCATGCATAAGCATATGAACAATGATATAAAATATGTGTTTGAACAATAATATAAAAACAAACATGAATAGAAATATTTAAATTAACTATCCTGATTATTCTCAAATTATTATTTGAAAAATTCCACAAAATTCCTCTCCTCATAAATCACATCAAATCATCAATTATAGCTTGTCAAGATCCACTAAATTTCCTCTCCTTATAAATCATATCAAATCGTCAACCATAACTCGTCAAGGATCTCATTTATCACCTTTATTATTAAATCGCCTCATTATTTTAATAATATTACTTCTTATACCTATCAACCAATTTATATCTACCACTGAATCATAAATTAATAATTTATTAAAAAATTATCACTATATATTTCATATTTATCTAGATTACTTAAAGTAAATCTAACTCACCACGTAGCACTTAGAGCTACCCGTGGATCATCTCATTGCCTTTCCTATGTCTCTCAACAATTTCCCCCGGTTGCTGATTGTCAACACCTAACATAATATTTATATTAAAATTTCTAATTTATTCTTCAATTCTTCCATAATTCACATCCTTTGAAAATTCCCACTTTGAATTCCGGGAATTTCATGTATGCTAAATTTCAAAAATAAACTTCATGTTATTACCTTCTTTTTTTCTTAGGGCTTCTTGTGCCTCTCTATAAAATTCTCCCATAAACCCCTTCAAAATTTTGCTCTTTCAACCTTTCTTTCGGTCCCTAAGTGTTTAAAGAAAAAGGGTTATTTAAATCGTAGTTGAAGGAAAACAAAACAGGATTTGGTAAGTAATTAAATAAATTGCGTTATATATATAAGCAAAAAAATTTGCAACTCAGCAGCTCCTCCCCAAAATGCTCCACGCAGAGGCCTTGTTGCCTTACATGCAGCTTGGCCTCATTTCTCTTGCCAACAGGTGGCTTTGAATTATTTTATAAAAATTTAACCTTTCATATTTAAATATATAAATTATTTTAACTCTACGTCATATTTATTAAAGTACTTCTTTACCCTTACTTTACTAATACGGGTATTACAGTTACATCATTCATATCTCAACTGAACAGTATACACAACATAGTGTGCATGAATATTTACAAATATTTTTTTTATTTGTCTGAGGATGTGGACCACACGGCTTATATAAAATGATTTAGTCTAAATCTCCACTCACAATTCTATCTGTCCTGCCCGCTACCTGAAATCATTGATCAATAAGGAGTGAGCTTTATAAGCTCAGAGAATTAAATTTACTAGAAGTATTTGATTATATACTCACAATTACATCTTATAATTCAATTACTTCTAATAATCTTTTGATATTCATTCATCTATTTCCTCAAATAATTCAATAACAGTATTCTGAAATCACTACTTAATTTTATAATTCTCCCAATACACAATCTCTTCTTAAGTTACTAATCAGACACATCAATCTTTCAAACATATAATTAATCATCTTTAAATTCTCAATTCAACATCACTATTTACCTCATTGTGAGGTTCACGACATATAATCAATCACTCAGACAATTCTCATCATATCATACTTTCATATTTCTTTCTCATCATATTTATCGCTCTGTGAGATTTATTCGTCTATCAATAAATTTACAATAAAAATAACACTTTAGCATCTCAAGCAATAAAAATCAGCATTTAAAACAAATGTAATGCATGAATTTAAATGTTATTATTATTTGGGAACATCTTCCCATATGTCGACATGTTTTAACTTTTACTGACTGTCTTCCTGGTTATTTCATTCTCTTTTAGACCGGCTGCATTCTCAGTTCTTTTATTCTCATTTAGTCTGGCTACCCTCCCGGTTCTTTTATTTTCAGCTATATCGACTGTCATGGTTTCAATTTTCATTTAGACCGGCTGCCTTCCCGGTTCTTTTATTTCATGCATATGCATATGAATAATGATATGAATATGTATATGAACAATAATATAAAAACAGACATACATTCAGACATTCAATTTAACTATCAAACTCTTTATTATTTTATCATATTCATCAATTATATCCTCACAGTTCCTATGAAATTATCAATCATTATTTCAATAATATTAATTCTCATATAATAAATCTCTAACATATCAATTATTCCTATCATACCCATCAACCGACTTTTATCCATCATCAAATCATAGGTTAATAATTAATTCAAATATTATCACTGTATATTTCATATTTATCTCAAATACTGAAGGTAAATCTAACTCACCACGTAGTACTTAAAAGTACCCATGGACAACCTCTTTGGCTTTCCTACTCTTTTCAGCAATTTCACCTGATTGTTGTTCGTCAACACCTGACATAATATTTATATTAAAAATTTTAATTTATTCGTCAATTCTTCCAGAATTCATACCTTTCAAAAATTCCCATATTGAGTTACGGGAAATTTCATGCATACTAAATTTTAAAAATAAAATTCACAATATTACTTTTTTTTTCTTAGAGCTTTCCGTGACTCTCTGTAAAATTCTCCCATAAACTCCTTCAAAATTTTACTCGTTCAACTTTTCTTTCAGTCCCCAAGTGTTTAAAAAAGTCGAGTAATTTGAATTGAAGAAAGAACAAAACAAAACAAGATTTGGTAAAAATTAAATAAACAAAATAATAAAAACCATTTTTATACAAAATCTTAACTGCTGCACCGTTTGGGAGAATTGTGCTGGCTAACATGCATTTCTTGCATGTTAGCTTGACAACACCTGTTGTCCACTTTTTTCTCTCTTTTTTCCCTTTTTTCCAAAAGAATTATTTTATTCAATAATAATTCTTTCACGTATATATATTATTTTAATTTCATGTTATATTTATCAAATTACTTCTTTACCCATACTTTAAGAACACGAGTATTACATATACTCTTAATTATTATCAATAATTGATCGAAATAGTTTTCTGACATTTCAAAATCAGATTTACAATTCAACAGTTGTGAGATCGCCGCAAACTTAGTGTGCTTCTTACAACCCTCCCACAAGGGCTCATCAGCATATCTCAACATATCATAAAACTTCGCAGCATGAGGATTCGAATCCTCTTCGGCATCCCAGTTGAAGTATGGGCCAATAGAATCAATTACTATCTCTCTAGTGTGATTTGTTTCTCTGAGAACTTCCTCAACATGGTGATCTGATTGGGGTGTCGATCATTCGCGTCTCAAATAACTCTCATTGTAAAAAAATTCAACTCTTATAATTAGGAGTAAAACCTTTCCTATATAGGTGCAAGGTAATTGTTTATCAGTTTAAAAACCTTAAATTATGGCATAGAAAACAAGGACATCGAATAGTTCCATCGTTATACACAAACGATGGATTACCATATGCAAAGTCAAGAAAAACATCCACCCCTTCTAAAAATTTAGTAGATAGGGCATGATTAACAACTCGATGATACATCCAACTACGGTAAGTTATCATCGTTTTAATTACTAAAATAATAAAGAATCTATTGTCACTAAGTTTTTTTTAAATATATAGTATTCTTTCAATTATGCATATTTCTTTTTTACATACATATCAAAATATATAGATTGAAATAACATTATACAATAGAAATCATATATTTTGTTATCACTTTTTTATCTTCCAAAAATACTTCATTAAATACATGTGGTTTCTAATGATGCTAACTTACAATGACAATCTGACATAACAATCTAAGGCCAACTTTTTTTTTTAAAAAAAAAATTAAAAAAGTAAACTAACATAACAATATATAGATTGAAATAGCCTGATAAAATAACAAACATATATTTTGTTATCACTTTTTTTTTATCTTGCCAAAAATTATGAATCAGGTATAGATTTAAACATTAATTTATCACACAACCAAGGGGCTAACATATAAATATTTGGATTTACATACCTGACGAGATCGTTTGTAGCCTGCAAGACGAATATTGATATAAATTAGTAAACAACATAATGATTTTGTTGACCCTTATTTGATTTTAATTATGACAAAACAATGTTTTAACTATGCTAATAGTTTTACCTAAGTGTTTTTAACTGCATTTAAGCATCCAACTCAAAGATAAGATGCATTACAAGATTAAGGAAGAAGATATCATACTTGAGAGATACTTGAAAGAAGACCAAGGACCTAGAATAGGTTCTAAGGTAGTCAAGATCTATAAATCTCTACTTACAAGTATTTAGCTTTTCTTTATAACTCATTTTTAAACAAAATATTTTGACGAAAACAGATTTGACTGAAAAAACCTTTGAAAATAGAAAAATTCCGGTTTAGGACACTTAGTCGACTGAATGAAGTTCAGTTGATTGAATGAAGTCATTCAGTCAACTGAATGAAGGACATAAAGTTCCTTTCATTCATTCAGTCGATTGAATAAACTATATAGCCGACTGAATAAAATACCCGACATTAAGTACACGATTTTGACAGTTTCCTCTTAGTCCTCTAAGTGCACGACTTAAATTCAGAGCTATATCCTAAAGAAGATATGCCTGAATTTGGTGCGTATCTAGAGAATAATGAGAGTTGCAGTCGAAATCTAGTCGAAACAAAGCAAGCTATGACTACAAATTGAAAAATCAATCATGCATTCCTGAACTGTCCACTCTAGAAAATCCAATGATTATTTGAACACGAGCACTTTCTTTGCATACATATTAATTGATAAGCAATTGGAGCATTTAGGTCACTTAATAATTATTGGACGGACATTCTAAGGTAAGATGCAATGCATCGATGTATTCATTATATGCCATGATGCATGTATAGCATGCACATTTATAAGTAAACAAGTTCACATTTATAAGTATAGTATGCACATTTATGGTCAGTCATTTATTCTGGGTCATTTTCGCTGTTAGCTTATGTATTAATGATTTAGAATATGCATCGTAAAGTTTAAACTTGCTTAAACTTGAACTTTATCACTTTTCAATAAACTAAGTTTGGTTTTGGAGCTTTTTATCTTTCTTAAACTTGAACTCTATCACTTTTCACTCTCTTTCTCTAAATATCAGGCTCATCAATTATCTTCTCACAGATCTCAATCTCAACCCGTAAGTATAAACTTGATATATAGCATATTCACTAATTGACATTAACTGTAGTTATAAAAGAAAAATATTAAAACTAACTAATTTTATCAAAGTTATCAATCTTTTTTTTACTTTTTTTTTCTCTCTCTAGGCTCTATGTTTCTAATCTAATTTCAAGCGCCGTAATTAGGCTACTTAATTATAAAAACTCTTAATCTATAACATTTTTTAATTGAATTGGTTTCGTTAGTTACGCTGTAATTATATTATTATATGATGATTTTCCCTTTCAATTAAATTTTACTTAATTAATTAATTTTTAAGTAAGTACCTGTATATATTACAGAAATATCACCTAAGAAAACTCAAGGACCATTTACATTTTCCAATCAGGTATAAGTAAACCATTACATTATTTAACTGAAAAAATTTAAAAATACGATTATTATATTGACGAAACTAATTTTTTCCAAGTATACAGTTGATTCAGAATGTGGGGGTCTCGAATGTATATATCATTGGAAATTTCATTAATTGAAGTAGATGATATTTGAGTAATATTTCAAATTCACATATCTATTAATTAGAACTAAAAAGAATTACTAAGTATTTTTTTCAAGGGCAATAACATCATCCATTCAATTTCCAAGATATCATATCATTAGAACTTAAGAACAAGCCCCAAAATCTGGAATTAAATTATGTTTTCAAAACCAAACACTATCAAAACATTTGAAAACAGAAAACAAAAAAACAAAAAAGTTGCAACCCACTTAACAGAAACTAAGCAACATATATATCAAAATTAAAAAAAAAACATAAATAAATTAAATTAACAAAACAAGTTAGAGAGGAATTCCATTAGAGAGGACATGAGAACCCACTTAATGGAACCTAAACAACATATATATCAAAATAAAAAAAGCAAAAAGCAAAAATAAATTAAATAAACAAAATTAACAAAACAAGTTAGAGAGGACTTACAGAGAGATTCGAGAAAATGGGTGACAAAAAACAAAAAAAAAAATTCCAACCTAACAAAAGGAACCTAACCAACATATATATCAAAATTAAAAAAGAAATAAAAAGATAAACTAACAAAACAAAAGTAACAAAACAAACTAGAGAGTAGAGAGAAAAGAAACTTACAATTTCTGGTAGAGAGATAAAGTGGTGAAGAGGAGAAAAAAATGAAAATTACAGAAATGAGGGAAATATGATAGAGAGAGAGAGTGAGAGAAATTTGGAGGAGAAAAATGATGAAATATCTTCTGGCTCCAAAGGGAAAGGAAACAAAAGATAAGAAGAATGGAGGAGGGTTGATGCGCGATATCTAGGTTTATATTATCACTGTGGGATTTAGTTCCCTCCGTGATAATATAAATTCCCTCGGTGATAGTAGTGATTGTTTTTAATATTAAATTAAAATAAATTTTATATTCATTTATCAGCACCGAGGCATTTAAATCCCTTGGTAATAATATATTTCAATTTAAAGAAACCAAAAAATATTTTTAAAATTTTTCACTAACTTAATATAGAGTGTGAAAATATTATCACCATCCCTCGATGATAATATTTCAAACTATCACTGATGGACACATGGTCCTCGGTGATATCTGTCATTGAAAACACTTATCACCGAGGGATGTGTCCCTGGGTGATAAGTAGTTTTCTTGTAATGAACTAACTATATCCAAATCCGGATCTAGTAATGTGGCAGAGAACTCATCCTCTATGGGGGAGTCACAGTGGATGTCGATATCGTCGAAAGAGAGGGCGTATCGACAGTGGGTCTCGGCTAGTGTGATGACACAAAGGATGGGCAGATGATGAATAGGGATGAGGGCGCTCTGGCGGATGGATCTGAGGAAGTTGGAGTGGTGGTGGTGACGATGATGGTCGGTGTATGAGGGATGAGGAAGGGTTCGGCGAGGTGGATTCGGAGGGAGAGGATGAAGAAGGATGGGTAATAGTAGTATAGGCAGGGTTTGGTGCTGAGAGGGTATTTGTGAGATTTCAATAATTTACTACGGTTATTTTTATCCAAAATACATCTGAATGGTATTAAGACTCAATTTTAGATCTAATTCGGTCAGACCTTTTAAGTGCCATTAAGAGGTGAAAAACAAACGAATTTAATAGCATCACTTCTAATCGATTCAAATGTGGTACCATTAAGTGGTCTAAACAAACACAACCTAAATCATCAAAACCATAGAGGGAGATACAAGGGGATGACCAGGGATCGATCTTGTTGAGGAAGGGATGGGGTTAGGTTGGCCACTACGTGGACGGCAGTTGCAATTAGGTGTGGCAGTTTTCGGTGGTCGAAGCAAAGAATTAAGAGAAAAACAGAGAAAAACAAGTAAAATGAGAGATATAAAGGTTACTTTGATTAAGGTAAAAAAAAAAGGAAGAAAAATAAAACTTCAAAAAATCTTATATAAGAAAGGGCATTTTCAAGTCTAAAAAAATTTGTGGTTGATGTGTCATGCTTTTTGATCAACATGGATGATAACTTTAACCATACCCATCGAATACCTACAAAATTTGACCCTGATGGAGAGGGTTTGTAAACCATTTTTTTCGGATAGGTTAAGTGCGAGTGAAAAATTAAAATACTCATAGGTGTGGGACAGGTGGGGGAGAGTGGTATATGACCCAATGGATACTCATATATAAACATATATGTATATATATATATATATATATATATGTGTGTGTGTGTGTGTGTGTGTATATATATATATATATATGTATGTGTGTATATATATATATGTATGTATAGATATATATGTACATATACATATGTATATACATATTCAAAAAATCTTATATAAAAAAAGGGCATTTTCAAGTCTAAAAAAATTTATGGTTGATGTGTCATGCTTTTTGATCAACATGGATGATAACTTTAACCATACCCATCAAGTACCTACAAAATTTGACCCTAATGGAGAGGGTTTGTAAACCATTTTTTTTTTTGCTTTTCAGATAGGTCAAGTGCGAGTGAAAAATTAAAATACTCACAGGTGTGGGATAGGTGCGGGGAGAGTGGTATATGACCCAATGGATACTCATATATAAACATATATGTGTGTGTGTATATATATATATATATATATATATATATATATATATATATATATACACACGCACACACACACACACATATATGTATTGTAAATGTATGTGTATATATATATATATATATATATATATATATACACACACACATACATATGTATATATAAAATAATATTCTCTCCTAATTAGATATATACATATACATATATATATATATACATGCATACATATATATACATATATACATATACATATGTACATATGTATATATACATGTATATGTATATATATATATATATATATATATAATTGGGAGGGAATATTATTTTATTTGTTTTAACTTAGCTATTTTATGATTTTTAGGATGTAATTGTTGGACATGTGAAATATAATGACTAGGTGTCAAATCCCCATTTGTGGCAACCATTCATTGTAGATGAGCCTTGTCAAATAATTTTTCCTTTCTGATGGAAAAAAATATTTTCGCAGAACGGTATTATCGTGACTAAATGAGTGATGAAAAATTTGCCGCTGATATTTTAATCGCCTTTGCGTAAAAACAAAAAAATATTTAATTAATATTATTTGCAACAGAATTTCCGTCGTAGTTCCGCACAAAATTTCAATCGCAGATATTATTATTATTATTTCTTGTTTTTCTGAGTATGGAATCGGAGGATGAATGGCTCTCCGAGAAAGAAGGCTACCTTATCTTAGGACCTTATGGACATTCGTGAATTCTGTGAAGAAGCAAAGAATATATATATTCTTTAATTTATTTTTAATAATGTTATATCTTATATATATTTTTCAAAAAATAAAAGAAATTAGGTTAAAAAATGTATAAAATACAATTACATTAACTAGTAATCACAATTTAGTATAATTTTTTTTTTAAATATTATTATCATGAAACACCCTTGTATTTTGCCTTGTGTTTTAATATTCTTTTACATTTTAAATTCAATCAATTTACACCCTACATACATTATAGGGAGGTATCCAATAGACTATTCTGATCAAAATTCAGGCCAAATTAGAATCGGTGCACACGTGTCCCTTATTTGAATGCGAAAAACAATTCTGATAGTATTTTCTCAGAGTTGTCTGTCAATTACAGATTGAGGAGTTAGAAATTGTGAGGTAGTTTGAAGAAAATGAGAGGGAAGAGATTTGCGGGAGAAAATAAGAAAGGTTAAAGTTATCTTTTGGCATTAAAATGAGGCATATATATGGGCTACATGTGCGCACTGATTTTAACTTGGCTGAAATTTTGATCACACCTATTTGATATTCCCTTGCAGAGTGTAAATTGATTGCATTTAGAAGGTATGAATGACACTAAAAAAATGAGGCAAAATGTAAAAATGTTTGGTGATAATCACCTTTAAAAAATGACAAACTCCTTCCATCTTTAACGAAACTAACAGAAAATTAGGAAAGACAATTTTTATCCATCACATGTCTAACAGATATCTCGCATCTTAATTTTACATTTTAATTCATTCGTTCTTAGCTTTAACACTCTCGGCCCCTAGTTTCATTCTCTTTTCGTGGACAAATATAAAGCCTAATCTAACATTCATCTATCACATTAAATATTTGAACTTAGTTTTTCGCACCTAATTGACCTGTGTGATTAAAGTTTTCATGCCCAACAACTTTATTATCTTTTTTTTTTTTTCGGTTTCATTAGAGCAATATAGAGATCATGTTACGTAGCTCCCAGGGAAAAATAGAGGCGAAAAATGGGTGGACCAAACCAAGTACGAGTTAGGTGCAATGAGTGAGGGGCCAATGAACACAGGTAAAAAAATATTCATGTTTTAATGAGTCCATTATTTCATGTTCATGTTCGACGTATTAAAAAACGGGCGAATCCACGAGTATCCATTAAAATTGACTGGTCCATTTCTTATCGTATTATTTTTTTTATCCCTCTTAAATATTCTTGTACTTACTATCTCTCTCAATTTTTTCTGTTTCTGAACTTGTTTCCATTATAGCTGGGGGAGGGGTTGAGTTTCCAACAAAAACCATAAACTACTATAAATAAAATGAGAAAGGTAAAACACTAATTGAGACCAATGATAAGATGATAAGATAATAGTTTGTAAGGAATAGTATTATAATTAATATGCAAATATAAGTACAGACATGGGAAAAGCCATGGACGAAGAGAAAGAAAAATTAGCGGGCTCATTAATGTTCCTAAAAAATGTGCATCTAAGGAGCTTTGGTTGAGAAGGCGTAGAATTCTCGTGTAGGCCACTAAAAAAATAACCCATTCTTTTTGCAATGCCGTCATACTTAATCCATTGTATATGTTTAACTGGTAAACCCGACTTGATCAAGATTTTAGTAAGTCTGATCGATCAGGTACATGTCATTTTCTAATGAGTCTTAAAATGTAAGTCTATACCCATATTTTAGTGGGTACAAACCAACAATTAAACGGGTACAAGCCTTGGTTCCCACCACTAGAGAAAATCTTGGAACATTTAAGTTACCTATGACTCATCAATCAGATAGATGAATGTTTTGACAGAACTCTTCAATTGAAGGAAGAAGCGGTCCCTTCTCTCGTTACTGGTTGATCCCCAAACCTACCCCTCTTGCTCCATCAACAAATTTTATTCTTATTATTGGATCTTGTTCGTAAGACTGAGAAAAATAAAGATTTTTCTGTATTCCTTGAACAATCCCAATCAGCCCCTCTCATTGACTGCTACTTAGTAGCGGCAGTAGGTCTGAAAAAGTGTCTAAAAATAGCAAATTTAGATATTTGTACTCTGTTAAAGGAAGGAACTATGGCAAACATGTTTGGAATAGATTCCATTTTGAGAGAGTTGAAGAAGCACTATCTCGTTGAAAGGTTCTTACCGCACCAGCTTAAAAGAAATCTTTGTTAATTAACTTTTGCTTTATGTTAACTAAGGCACGGGTTCAACACTTTAAATGTAACAGACACATTAACTAAAATTTTTAGAGAGAAAAACGTTTTTCAAAAGCTTTAAACTAAATTATAGAAATTAACAAATTTGAGAGATTTAATTGTATTTTATATTTTAGAAATCCATGCTTAAAACTAGTAGGTAAATGGAACATTTATTTAAATTATTTTCTTAAAATGATTCATTAGAGACTTGAATATATTATACAATCCTCTTCATTAAACTTCGATTTGAGTTTAGGCATTGTATGATTGATTTCTCCAATATTTATTTCCTTTGTAAGAATTTTAGATCGTTTCTCAATAACTCTCCACAAATTTTAGTCTTGTCATTTGACAAAGATTTTCATTTTATTTCTTTAGTAATTATAATTAGAGTCTTTGAACAAATCAGGTCTAGTATAAGAATAACCTTCGGTATAGTAATTTGAAGCCATCAGATCAACTCAAGGATTTTAAGCTTAAAATTGAGTACGTCACTCTGATACTAATTGTAGACCGAGGTACAAACCCAAGAGGGGGAAAGTGAATTGGATTTTAAAAACTTTTTAAAAATTAATACACAAGTTTTTAACAATTTAATCAAGAAAGTCACACAACAAATAAGATGCTTGAAATTAAAGGAGTAAAGGAAGAAAATATGCAAACTTCGTTTTATAGTGGTTCGGTAATATCAGAATCTTTCTTACCATACGTTCACTCTTTTGAAGGAACCTCCTTGAAACAATCCACTAATTGTAGTCAAGCAACTTCACGAGTGTTGCACAAACCTTGCAATCATTCTCTTCCACAAGGAAGTTACAAGGAAGTGTTTAATCCTAAACACTCTAAGAAATACAAAAAGAAGTTGAGAAATCACCTGGTCTCTGACAGTGGTTGAGGATGAGAGCAAAGGCAGTGGTGTTGACGGTGGATGAGGGTTCTTCTTTTGTTGAAGTGAGAGACTTGTGTAGACTTAGAAATACAGCAATAGGGAGGGATAGTTTTGTCTTTTCAATTTAATAAAGGTTCATGTGTAAAATTTATTTGTAAATTCTATCAAGCTTACTCAATTCTATTAGAATTTATTTGAAAATAAATTATATACTTTTATTGTTAAACCAAACATAAAGTCAGTTCATTTTTAGTTGAATTTTACATCTAATTAGCAAATCAAACACAATAACTTATAGAATTCAATTAAAATTAAATTTTATAAAAACAGAGAATTAATTTGTACCAAACAAGTTGCAAATCAAATCCATTCGATTATCTTTGTTTTCTCAAGCTTTTGTGCAATCAAAATTATCAAAATCATAGATCGAGACTGATCCTTTGAAGAGAATCGTTTGAACCGGTTAGATGCTCATTTCTTTTTCTAAACCAATGTCTAGATCTTTAGAAAAGAATCTAAGGGCTACCACTCATTATCGTGTGTAAAACTTGTTTATTGTCTGTAGGCAGAGGACAAAGGAGAGAGCTGTGCATGGGTCCTACTAACAAAAGTTCTTACCTAAATACGACAAGTTGTATCCAATTTTTTATTTTTTTAATGGTAAATCAGAGATGGTTTACTATTGAAGTGTATTAAGACTTTTAGATTGTTAAGTTATGAAAGTTTAATAACTTTGTTCTTTTTAAAGTTATAATTGAAAATTAATAAATTGATGAAATCTGTTGGCGGATGTAAGCAAATAGGTTGCAGAACTACGTTAAAACATTTTTTTTTATTTTTTGTTTTAACTCTCCAATTATTTCAATTTGGGAGATAGAAAAGATCACTAATTTTTTTTTCTCTTCTTTTTTTTTTATTTTTTTTTTATTTTTCCTCTCTACCAATCATAATTTGAAATAAAAGAGCAATTAAAAAGAAACAAAAGGAAGGAACATCAAAGCATATACAACCCTACATTAGCCTGTAAAAATGCACCATACAGATGTGAAATTAATTTTCTTTTTCAGTTCTTCTGAATTACTACTCGATTTCCATGAAATTACTATTAAATTTTTATGAAATTGCGACTCTATTTCTAGATTAAAAAAATGCCTGTTTTGCAATTTGTTTTAGGTGTGGGTAGGAAAGATCATTAAACAGTTAAAACAAATTAACCAATCATTTCGAACTGTTTTGAATAAAACATTTTAGTTAAATGGTTAATCGGTGACAAAACAGTTAATCAAATACAGTTTGTCAGCTAATCGGTGACATGATTGATTTTGAGTTATTTCTATAATTTTTACAAACCGATTTATCAAATTAAAATTTCAAAAACATAAGATTACTCGTATATTTGTAAAAATAAAAAAGGTGTATATAAAATTCCACTGGTAATATCATTTGAAATTTCAAAAACATAAGATAACAGATAGATTTGTAAAAATATAAAAGAGATGTATAAAATATGTACTTAGCAAGTTTAAAACTAATGTTTTAAATTCGTTTGAAAGTTTACTGATAATTTAAAAGAATTTTACTAGTAATATCATTTTTTGGGTCTCATATTTATGCTATTATTATCAATAAAATTTTTTAAAATTATCAATAAAATTTTGATGGATCTAAAACTAATGTTTTAAAGCCCGATCTAAGAAAGTATTTTTTACCAAATAATAGCACTTCATCACGTTTAAAACTTGTTTATTTTCTGTAGGCAGAGGACAAAGGAGACAGCTGTGAATGGGTCCTACTAGAAGAAGTGTATGAATCGCAACATTTCCGTCTCTATTAAGGTTTGGTTTGGTAAAAAGAAAAATTGAGAAAAAAAACATGGAGAAGAAAGAAAACAAAGAGGATGAAACGATGACGAATCGATGATGAAACGACGAGAAGGTCTTTCATTTTTTATTTGGTAAAATGAAAGAAAATATAAGAGAAAAAAAATATAAGTTTATTATTAAAAGTAACTGAGTTACTAATTATCTCAAAAGTTGAGGTTGATGAAAAATGTTTCAATTAATTCTTTATACGTTAAATATTAATGAAAAATGGCATTCCCAATATTCAAATTATGATTTGAAGTTATGATACCATGTTAAAAATAATTGAGTTATCAATTATTCTAAAAGCTTAAACTAATGAGAAATGACTCAATTAATTCTTTATAGTTTAACATTTATTTTAGTTTTCATTCTCCAATCACTTCAATTTGGAAAGATTGTGATTTGTTTATATAAGAAAAAAACACTAATTATCTCACATTTTTTTTCTCACATTTCTTTCCTACCAAACGATAGAAAATATTGCTCTTTCTTCACTTCCTCTATTCTTTCTCTCATTTTTCTTCTCAACCAATCATAACCCGAAAGGAAAGAGTAATGAAAAAAAAACAAAAAGAAACGAACATCAAAACATATATCAACCCCATATTAGCCAGTAAAAATGCACCATGGAAATGTGAGACTAATTTTCTTTTTCAGTTCTTTTGTGCCACTACTCGACTTCCACCAAATTACTATTAAATTCTTATGAAATCACGACTCAATTTCCATATAAAAAATGAACGTTTTGTTATTTGTTTCGGATGTGGGTAGGAATGTTCATTAAACAGTTATAACAGATAATCAATCATTTTGAACTGTTTTGATCAAAACAATTCGGTTAAAACGGTTAATCAATAATTTTGAACCATCGGTATAGACATGAGAGATTTACTTACGGTTTCCAGAACCATCGGTATAGGTGGTGAATCTACACCGACGATTGTATAACTGTCACTATAGTTAGGTTTTACTGATGGATAAAAACCATCAGTATAGATAGTAAACCTATACCAACAGTTTTATAACCGTAACTATAGGTAGGATTTACTGACCAAAAAAATCCATCGGTAAAGCTCAAAGGTTTTTTACTTACAGTTTCTAAACCATCGGTATAGCTCCTCAATATACCGACAGTTTTATAGGATTTACTGACAGTATGCATAAGTGCAAGATATGAGAAACATGGCAATCATAGGTTTTGAGGCCTATCAGCTTTCGTTGTTTGAACTGAACACAACGAGAGATATTTGATGAGTATTCATCTAGAGTTTTCGTCTCCTTGAGAACCTTTAGAAAAACAACTTTTTCTTTTGGAGTCATAACATAACAAGCTTCAGGCGTAACGTTTTTCCTAGTGATAGGATGTTTTCTCAACTGAAGTAAACTTCTTATACCCATATGTTTGAGGTCACACCGTGAGGTATTATTATCCTTTGACTTTCCTTCTTGACCTAACAACGTACCAATAACATTATCACAAACATTCTTTTCTATGTGCATCACATCATGATTGTGATGCAATAGATGATGCTCCCAATAAGGCAAAGTGAAAAAAAATATTGTTCTTCTTCGAATGCCCCTCCTCACAATCGTTACTACCATCTCCAAGGCTCTCTAATTGCCTCAACAATTCAATCCTTAATAATTGTTTAGGTGCACATCTATGTTCTTCAATTCCATTAAAAGAATGCTTATCAATTCAAAAGTCGTGGTTAGGTTTTAACCATCTTTCATGACACATATAACAATGTTTTCTATTATGATGCAAATAAAAAGTGAGGTGTCAAAGCCACAATGAGGACATGCATATCTCCCATTATTACTGTAACGACCCATACCAGGTTGGCCACCCCCGAGACGGTGTCGTCACATTTTAAAATCCCAGCACCACACATGTATTCAACAATACAAAAATTTATCAACTGAAATAAAAAATTTCATCAAATCTTTAACTCTTCACAGAGAAGATACATCATCATCCTCCTTTCAGAAATAATATACACATATAACAAAATGCATGAAAAGATTTTTATTACAAATTTTTCTTTTTTCCTTCTTATAATGTCTGAGGACTTGACCACGGGACTTACTTAAGGTAGTTACTCTGCTATTAACTCTAAACACTATCTGTCCTGCTCGCTGCTTGAAAATTTTTAACAATGAGGAATGAGCTTCACAAGCTCAGTGAATTAAATTTACTAGAAGTATTCGATTATATACTTTCAGTCATATATTATAAGTCAATCTTTTCTAATTTACCAATATAAATAATCTATTTCTTCATAGATAATCATTCAATCTTTCAAATAATCTTTCAAAAATCATTCATCTATTATCTCATATAAATCAATAATAACATCTTATTATAATTTCAACCATTTATCAATCTCATCTTAAATTAATAATCAAACGTATCAATTTTTTTTCTTATATATTTAATCATCTTGAGATTATCAATTTAACATCAATATTTACCTCGTTATGAGGTTCACAGCATATAATCAATCAACCAAATAAATTTTTATCATATCATATTGTCATGTTTCTTTCTCATCATATATGTCTCATTGTGAGACTCATTTTTCTATCAATAATAATACTTTAGCATCTCAAGCAATAATAATTAATATTTAAAACAAATGCAATTGATGAATTTAAATTATCAGATCATTTCATATTATCATTTGGGAACGTCTTCCCACTTGTTGACATGTTTCAGCTTAGACCAGCTGCCTTCCCAGTTCTTTTATTTTCATTCAGACTGGCTGCCTTCCCAGTTCTTTTATTTTCGTTTAGACCGACCGCCTTTTCTGTTCTTTTATTTTTAGCTAGACCAGCTGCCTTCTCAGTTCTTTTATTTTTAGCTGGTTCGGTTGCCTCCCCGTTTCTTTTATTTTCATTTAGACCAGATGTCTTCCCGGTTCTTTTATTTTCATTTAGATAAGCTGCCTTCCCTGTTCTTTTATTTTCATTTAGACCAGCTGCCTTCCTGGTCTTTTATTTCATGCATATAAGCAATAATATGAAAACAAACATATATTCAAGCATTCAATTTAGCTATCCAGCTCTTTCTCAAAATTATTATTTTTATCATATTCATTAAATTATCTTCTCACATATTGTATCAAATTATCAATCATAGCTTGTCAAGAATTTCATTTATCCTTTTATTATATATTTCATCAACTCATTATTTCATTAATATTACTTCTCATATAATAAATTTTGAACATATCAATTATTCATATATGATCAATCAACTAACTTTCATATATCATCCAATCATTGTAGCTCAATAATTAATTCAAATATCATCACTTTATATTTCATATTTATCTTGATTACTAAAAGTAAATCTAACTCACCATGTAGCACTTAAAGCTACTCGTGGATCACCTCCTTGCATTTCCTGCTCCTTTCAGCAATTTTACGCAATTATTGGTTGTCAACACCTAACATAATATTTATATTAGAATTTATGATTTATTCTTCAATTCCTCCATAATTCATACCCTTTAAATTTCTACATCAAATTCCAAGTAATTTCATGTATGCATAATTTCAAAAATAAAATTCACATTATTACCTTTTGTTTTTCTTAAAGCTTCCCTCGAATCTCTTTAAAATTTTATTGTAAACCTTTTCAAAATTTCAATCATTCAACCTTTTTTTTAGGTCCCCATGTCTTTAAAGAAAGAGAGTAATTTGAATTGAAGAAAGAAAAAAACCAAACAAGATTTGGTAAGAATAATCAAAATAAAACAATATATATATATATGTATACATACATATATATACATATACATATACATATACATATGTATAAATATATATACACATACATATATAAATATACATATATACACACACACACACACACACACACACACATATATATATATATATATATATATATATATATATATATATATACCACCCTCCTCCACCATTTTCTTGTTCTTTTTTGTCACTCATGCATTCTTTGCATGTTTGTGTGACAACACTTGGACATCCAAGTGTTCTCCCATTTTTTTTTTTCCAAACATCCACACCTTTTTTTCAAGAGTAAATCTTACGTGTATATATATTATTTTAATTCCGTGTAATGTCTATCAAATTACTAATTTACCCTTACTTAAAGAATGCGAGTATTACAATTCTACCCACCTTATAAAAATTTCATCCCCGAAATTTCCTTACCTAACTCAAGAAACAATTACGGATAAAATTTCTTCATAGATATCTCACGCTCTCACGTAGTCTTTTCAACATCTTTATTTCGACACAAAACTTGAATTAATGGAATTACTTTATTGCACAAGACTTGTTCTTTTCTGTCTAAAATTCTCACTGGTACTTATATCAAAGTCAAATCTTCCCGTATAGCTTGGCTCGAAATATTATGAGATTCGTCAAGTAAACGCTTTCGCAAAAGTGAAACGTGAAATATGTTATGTAACAGCCTCAACTTTGGAGGCAATTCTAGGCTATACACAAGTAGCCCAACTTTCTCAATAACCTCATAGGGTTCCATATACCTCGGACTCAACTTTCCTTTCTTTTTAAATTTCAATACACCTTTCCATGGAGATATTTTTAAATACACCTAACCACCTACTTGAAACTCAAGAGGTATTCTTTTATTATCAGTATAGGTATTTGGTATACTCTATGTTGCTTTAAGGTTCTCTTTAACCAGTTTGATCCTCTCAGTAGTTAAATCTATAATTCTTGGACCAAATATCTTTCTTTCTCCAATTTCTTCCCAACATACTGGAGTTCTACACTTTCTACCATATAAAGCCTCAAATGGTGCCATCCCAATACTAGTTTGTTACTGATTATTATATGCAAACTTTATCAAAGGTAAATAAGCATCCCAACTCATTGAGAAACTCAATACACTTGCCTCTGTCTCAAATTCAATTCTCTCTAGGTAGGTAAGTATGTTAAACTCTTGTGATCAACAAATATCTCAAAAGTGGCTCCATACAGATGATGTATCCAAATCTTCAAAGCAAACACTATGACAGCTAACTCTAAGTCATGGGTAGGGTAATTTCTCTCATGATTCCTTAATTGCCTAGAAGCATATGGTATTACCTTCCCATGTTGCATCAACACACATCCCAACCCTTAATGCAAAGCATCATTGTACACAACAAATCCTTCATCACTAGAAGAAAGCACCAACACAAGAGCAGTAGTCAATTTCTCCTTTAGTAATTGGAAACTTTTCTCATATTCCCTAGACCATACAAACTTCACATCTTTCCTAGTCAATCTAGTAAACAATACTGCTATAATAGAAAAATTCTGAACGAATTTTCTAGAATAACCAGCTAACCCCAAGAAGATTCTAATATCAGTCACATTAGTTGGTCTATCCCAGATCAACATTGGTTCTACATTTTTTAGATCAATTTTTTATACCATCTCCAGATACTACATGCCCAAGAAAGTTACTTCATTCAGCCAAAACATTTTTTAGAAAATATAGCTTATAATCTCTCTTTCTTCATAATCTCTAACACAATTTCTAAATGTTTTACCTGCTCTTCCTTAGTCTTAGAATACACCAAGATTTCATCAATGAAAAAAATCACAAAATTATCAAGAATTGGTTTAAAAATTTTATTCATCAAGTTCATGAATGTTGCTAGAGCATTAGTCATCTCAAATGGTATCGAAAGAGACTCATGGGGACCATAACATGTCCTAAAAGCAGTCTTAGACATATCTTCTTCTTTTATTCTCAATTGGTGATAACATGATCTTAGATCTATCTTAGAAAATACCCTTGCTCCCTGAAAATTTTAAAATAAATCATCTATCCTAGGTAAAGGATATTTGTTCTTAATGGTTATCTTATTCAACTCTCTATAATCAATACACAACCTCATCATTCCATCATTCTTCTTTACAAACAACACATTGGCTCCCCAAACACACTAGGTCTGATAAATTATTTGTCTAACAATTCTTAAAATGGTATTTTCAACTCTCTGAACTTAGCTGGTGTCATTCTATAAGGTGCTATAGATATGTGTGCTGAACCCAAAATCACATTTATAGACAACTAAATCTCCTACTGGGAGGCAAGCTAGACAACTCTTAATGAAACACATCAGAAAAATCTTTCACTACTACGATTTCTTCTAACTTCCTATTTTTCTTTATAGAACTCATTTTGTATGTCAAATACTCCTCACAACCCTTCTTCAACTATCTACTAGCAGTCAGGGTAAAAATAAGACAATTGGCAAGTATCTTACGTTTTCTCTAAAAGTTAAACTCCTCTTGTCCAGCAATTTTAAACACCACATTCTTTCTAAAGCAATCAACCCGTCCATGATATGCAGACAACCAATCCATCTCCAATATCAATTCAAAATCAATCATGTTCAAAAATAATAAATCCACTTTAAATTATCTAATACCTATACGAATCACACAACCCCGATAAATTTTTTTGAGCACAACTTTATCCTTAGAAGGAACCTCAACAACAATATTATCAATCAATGAACTATCACATGCATTAATGGAACTCATAAAAGTACTGGATGCAAAAGAATGAGTTGTACTAGGATGAATCAATAATCTAGCAAGTTTATCAAGAATAGATATTTTACCTATCACGACGTCAAGAGTTTATTTAGCATTATGTTGGGTCAGTGCATATACTCCACTCTCTCTAGGCTGCGTCTGACTACCATGTCCTCTTTCAACAATTGTTCCTCTATTGGAAGCACTACCTTGAATACTTCCAGATCCACTTCTTCCCTCTAAATCTCCTCTTCCAACACCTCAACATTCATCATCTCAGTTGATCTCCTCAATGGATAATCCAAACTGATATGTCCACCCTCTCCACCACCAACAAAACATATCAAGGTAGGAAAATTCCAAGATAAATGTCCTATCTGATTACACTTGTAACATGTTATGCTCTCTATCAAATATAACACTACCACCTCCCTTGGGTGGTACATTTCTATCTCTACCATAACTTCCAATTCCTATTGTTTGTCTCCCGAATCTAGGGGTCCCACCAATATTACTCTGAGCTACAGAAGCAACAGATCCTACTTGCCTCTGACTCTGTATTACAGTTCCTTGTGACATGGAATGCCTCCTCTAGGGTGATCTTCCACCCTACACACTCATACTGCTACAACCTTCGGGTTCCTCAAATCTAGACCTCTTCAACCAATCCTTCATACCTTAAGATTCTATCACATCCTTCTCAATCTGAAGTGCTATATCCGCAAACCCAACATAATTCATATACCTCATGTAAGATAATTTCTATATGATCTCAAAATATAGTCCATCTAGGAACCTCTTACACTTCTTCTCTTTTATATCTACCATTTTTGATACAAACATTGTCAAGGCCATAAATCTGCTATCATACTGAGCCACGGTCAACATATTTTGCCTCAAATAAATGAAATCTCTCTTCTGTTGGGCTTTGAAAGTATATTAGCAATATTTATAAAAACAAAAAGCTTCCTTAAATCTACTCCAAGTTAAGGGTCTATCAACATATGCACTTAACCTGGGAAGAGTATCCTCCCACCACTATAAAACTTTTCCTTCTAACTCAAACGAAGCAAATGCGACATTCTGTCTATCAGTCACTGGTAAAATACCAAATAATCTCTATAAATGTTTCACCCGTAGCTCAGGCTCAAAAGGATTCATAGATCTTCTAAACAATAAAGCATTCAATTTAATATATCTAACAAAACAATCTCCCTGCATCTTATGCATAAACTCACCTTTCCCCTTTTGGACATCTACCATTACTGGATTTACAACAACCTTAGGCACTGCTCTAGCTTGTTCATCGAGTCTATGATATGGAATATCAACTCTATCATTTATTACATTTATTTTCTCGGAAGCATGAGCAAAAGCTTCTCTTAGCTTATTTCTTTCAACTCCAGATTCTCTCACACCCCTACTAGTATCAATTATACTATCAACACGTTCTCTTCTAGGAACCACAGACTCAGGCTCAACCTCTATCTCAACCTTGACTTGTCTAAAAATTGAGGGCCTACCACACCATCTCTGGTCAGTAACTCTAACTCTAGGTTTCCTCATGTCCCCACGACATCCTCAGACTATGCATTAAAATATAATTTATTTTAATCTTCCACTTTCTTTCTTTTTTATGCAGTCTATATAATCATTAAACCTAATGCTCTAAAACAAAAATTGTAACAACTCATCCCAGGTTGGCAACCCTCGAGACGGTGTCATCACATTTTTAAATCTCAGCATGACACATATATGCAACAATACAAAAATAGATCAACTGAAATTAAAATTTTCATCAAATCCTTAACTCTTCTCAGAGAAGATACATCATCATCCTCCTTTTAGAAACAATATATACATATAAAAAAATGTATTAAAAGATTTTTATTACAAATTTTTCTTTCTTCATTCTTACAATGTCTATGGACTTGACCACGGGACTTACTTAAGGTAGTTACTCTACTATCAGCTCTAAACACTATCTACTCTACCCACTACTTGAAAATTTTCAATAATGAGGAGTGAGCTTCATAAGCTCAGTGAATTAAATTCGGTAGAAGTACTCGATTTTATACTTCTAATCACATCTTATAATTCAATCTTTTTCTAATTTACCAATATAAATCATCTATTTCTTCATAGATGATCATTCAATCTTTTAAATAATCTTCCCACAATCATTCATCTATTATCTCATATAAATTGATAATAGTATCCTATTATAATTTCAACCATTTATCAATCTTATCTTAAATTAATCATCAAAAATATCAATTTTTCTTCTCATAAATTTAATCATCTTGAGATTATCAATTTAACATTATTATTTACCTCGTTATGAGGTTCACAGCATATAATCAAACAATCAAATAAATTTTTATCATACCATATTGTCATGTTTCTTTCTCATCATATTTGTCTCCCTGTGGGACTCATTTGTCTATCAATAATTTCACAATCAAGAATGATACTTTAGCATCTCAAACAATAACAATTAATACTTAAAATAAATGTAATGCATGAATTTAAATTATCAGATCATTTCCTATTATCATTTGGGAACATCTTCCCACATGTCGACATGTTTAAGCTTAGACCGACTGCTTTCCTGGTTACTTATTTTTAGCTAAACCAGCTGCCTTCCCTGTTATTTTATTTTAATTTAGACCGGTAGCCTTTCCAGTTATTTTATTTTTAGCTGGACTGGCTGTATTCCCTGTTCTTTTATTTTTATTTAGACCAGTTGCCTTCTCGGTTATTTTATTCTCATTTAGACTGGTTGCCTTCCCGGTTCTTTTATTTTCATTTAGACCGTTTTCTTTCTCGATTCTTTTTATTTCATGCATATGAGAAATAATATGAAAACAAGCATACATTCAAGTATTCAATTTAGCTATCTAGTTTTTTCTCTAAATTATTATTTTTATCATATTCATAAAATTATCTCCTAATATATCATATCAAATTATCAATCATAGCTTGTCAAGAATTTAATTTATCCTTTCATTATATATTTCATTAATATTATTTCTCATATAATAAATTTTAAACATATCAATTATTCACATATTATCAATCAACCAACTTTCATATATCAGCCAATCATTGTAGTTCAATAATTAATTCAAATATCATCACTTTATATTTCATATTTATCTCGATTGCTAAATGTAAATCTAACTCACTACATAGCACTTAAAGCTACTCATTCATTACCTCTTTGCCTTTCCTACTTCTTTCAACAATTTCACCCAATTGCTGATCGTCAACAGCTGACATAATATTTATATTAAAATTTCTGATTTATTCTTCAATTCCTCCATAATTCATACCCTTTAATTTTCTACATCAAATTTCGGGTAATTTCACGTATCCATAATTTCAAAAATAAAATTCACATTATTACATTTTGTTTTTCTTAAAGCTTCTGCCGAATATCTTTAAAATTCTCTCGTAAACCTCTTCAAAATTTCAATATTTCAACTTTTCTTTGAGTCCCTAGGTGTATAAAGAAAGAGAGTAATTTGAATTGAAGAAAAAAGAAAACTAAACAGGATTTGGTAAGAAAAATCAAAATAAAACAAAAACTATATATATAACCCCCTGCCATTGTTTTCTTGTTCTTTTTTGTTGTCACTCATGCATTCTTTGCATGTTGATGTGACAACACCTAGACATCCAGGTGTTGTCCCAATTTTTTTTTTCAAAATGTTTAGGGCTTTTTTTTATCAATAGTAAATATTTCATGTATATATATGATTTTAATTCCTTATAATATCTATCAAATTACTTCTTTACCCTTACTTTAAGAATGTGAGTTTACATTTCTACCCACCTCATAAAAATTTCATCCCCAAAATTTTCTTACCTAACTCAAGAAACAATTATGGATAATATTCTTCATAGTTGCTTCGCGCTCTCACGTAGTCTCTTCAACATCTTTATTCCAACACAGAACTTGAACTAATGGAATTACTTTATTACATAAGACTTGTTCCTTTCTATCTAAAAATCTCACTGGTACTTGTGTAAAAGTCAAATCTTCCCGAATTTCTACAGCTTGGCTAGAAATATTATGAGATTCATCAAGTAAATGCTTTAGCAAAAGTGAAACATGAAATATGTTATGTAATTGCTTCAACTCTGGAGGCAATTCCAGGCTATACACAAGTAGTCTAACTTTCTCAATAACCTTATAGGGTTCCACATACCTCGGACTCAACTTTCATTTCTTTTTAAATCTCAATACACCTTTCCATGGAGATATTTTTAAATACACCCAACCACCTACTTGAAACTCAAGAGGTCTTCTTCTTTTATCAGCATAGCTATTCGGTCTACTCTGTGTTACTTTAAGGTTCTCTCTAACCAGTTTAGTCCTCTCAGTAGTCAAATCTATCATTTCTGAACCAAATATCTTTCTTTCTCCAACTTCTTCCCAACATACTGGAGTTCTGCACCTTTTACTATATAAAGCCTCAAATGGTGCCATCACAATACTAGTTTGATATTGATTATTGTGTGCAAACTCGATCAAAGGTAAATAAGCATCCCAGCTCACTGAGAAACTTGATACACTTGCCTTCAGCATATCTTCTAGTATTCTGATGATTCTCTCTCTATGCCAATCAGTTTGAAGATGAAAAGCTGTACTAAATTGCAACTATGTACACATAGCTTTCTGAAAGCCTATCAAAATCTAGATATAAATCTAGAATTTCTAACTGATACTATGCTCAAGGTACCCTGTGCATTCTTACTATCTCAGCTACATATAGTTTAGTTAACTTTTCAGGACTCCAAGTAGTATTAATAGGAAGAAAATGAGATAATTTAGATAATCTATCTACAATCACCCACACAACATTAAAACCTCTCTAGGTAAAGGAAAATCCAGAAATAAAATCCATATTTACATTCTTTATGGTCATTCAAGCACAAGAAGAGGTGGTAGTAAGCTTGCTGAATGTCTATTCTCAGACTTCACTTATAGACAAACCAAACATCTAGAAATGTATTCAACTACATCCCTCTTCAATCTAGACCACTAGAAATTTTGTCTCATTCCACTATACACATTATTGTTACATGTGTACATCGAATACACTAAACCATATGCCTATCTCAATATCATCTTTTTCATCTCAACATCATTGGGAACACAAATTCTATGTACCAATACCAATATGTCATCCTCTCTGATTATGAACTCAGTATGCTCTCCACTCGGTACTTCCTACTTAATCTTTTCTATCTCTTCATCTCTACTTTGTATCTCTAACAATCATTCTACTATTGATGATTGTACAACCATGTTTGCTAACAATGATCCTCTATCACTGATATTCAACTTAATTCTTTTCTCTCTTAATTCTAGCATCAATTTCACATCATGACTCTCAATAGCAGTTAATCTTCCTATAGATTTTCTACTCAATGCATCTGTTACCACATTCGTCTTTCTTGGATGATGGTGAGTTATACAATCATAGTCACTAATCAACTCCATCCATCGCCTCTATCTCAAATTCAACTCTCTCTAAGTAGGTAAGTATATTAAACTCTTGTGATCAGTAAATATCTCACAAGTGGCTCCATACAGATCATGTCTCTTAATCTTCAAAGCAATCACTATGGTAGCTAACTCTAAGTCTTAGGCAGGGTAATTTCTCTCATGATTCCTCAATTACCTAGAACCTTATGACATTACCTTCCCACATTGCATCAACACACATCCATACCCTTAATGCGAAGCATCACTATACACAACAAATTCTTCATCACTAGAAGAAAGCACCAACACTAGAGCAGTAGCCAATTTCTCCTTTAGTAATTGGAAACTTTTTTAACACTCCCCAGACCATACAAATCTCACCTCTTTCCTGGTCAATCTATTATAGAAAAATTCTGAATGAGTCTTCGAGAATAACCAACTAACCCCAAGAAGATTCTAATCTCAGTCACATTAGTCGGTCTATCCCAACTCAAAATTGGTTCTACCTTCTATGGATCAATTTTTTTATACCATCTCTAGATACTATATGCCCAAGAAAGTTACTTTATGTAGCCAGAACTAACATTTAGAAAATATAGTGTACAATCTCTCTCTCCTTAAAATCTCCAACACAATTTCTAAATGTTTTATATGCTCTTCTTTAGTCTTAGAATACACCAAAATGTCATCAATGAACACAGCCACCAAATTATCAAGAAATGGTCTAAACATTTTATTCATCATATCCATGAATGTTGCTGGAGCATTAGTAAACCCAAATGGTATCAAAAGAGGCTCATGGTGACCATAACATGTCCTAAAAGTAGTCTTAAACAAGTCTCATTCTTTTATTCTCAATTGGTGATAACACGATCTTAGGTCTATCTTAGAAAATACTCTTGCTCCCTGTAACTTTTCAAATAAATCATTTATCCTGGGTAAAGGATATTTGTTCTTAATAGTTATCTTATTCAACTGTCTATAATCAATACACAACCTCATCATTCCATCCTTCTTCCTTACAAACAACACATGGGCTCCCCAAACACACTAGGTTTGATTAATTGTTTATCTAAGAATTCTTAAAGCAGTACTTTCAACTCTCTCAACTCAATTGGTGTCATTCTATAAGGTGCTATAGATATGTGTGTTGAAACCAAAATCATATTTACAGACAACTAAATCTCCTTACTGGGAGACAATTTAGACAACTCTTCACGAAACACACCATGAAAACCTTTCACTACTATGATTTCTTCTAACTTCCATTTTTTTTATAGAATTCATTGTGTATGTCTAATACTTCTCACAACCCTTCTTCAACCATCTACTAGTAGTCAGGGCAGAAAGAAGACAAATGGCAAGTATCTTACGTTCTCCCTAAAAGTGAAACTCCTCTTGTCCAGGAATTTTAAACACCATATTCTTTCTAAAGCAATCAGCCCGTGCATGATATGCAGACAACCAATCCATCTCTAATATCAAGTCAAAATCAATTACATTCAGAAATAATAAATCCACTTTAAATTATTTAACACCTATATGAATTACACAACCCCGATAAATTTTTTTGATCACAACTCTAACCCTAGTAGGAACCTCATAACAATATTATCAATCAAAGAACTATCATATGCATCAATGGATCTCATAAAAGTATTGGATGCAAAAAAATGAGTTGCACTAGGATCAATCAATAATCTGAAAACTCTATCAAGAATAGATATTGTACCTATCACGATGATGAGAGTCATAAAATGCATCTTAACAGTACTTGATTGTTAGCATTTTAGGGTTGATCTAGGTTTTAATTACACTTTTATACGTTAAAAACTCTAAAGTGTCATTCTTGGATCATTGATCTATTTCGGTGCATTTTCAGGTACTTTAAGTTCAAAAGAGGAGGAAAAGTTATCGTTGCTTGAAGCACAAAGACTCGAGGCATGCCATAGTGAAGGCATGGTTATGGAAGGACAAATGAAGAGAAATTAAGTCTTGAGTGTGTGTGTTGCGGCCTGAAAATATCCAAGCCTCAGCCTCCAGAACCAAGCCAAAAGAGCAAGAAAGAAGCTTTAGTGGGAGCCGTGGCTTGGACCAGGCAGGGCCGTGGCCTCCAAAAAGTGAAGAAACCAAAGACCAGGCAGAGCCGCGGCACAAGGAAGTGAGAGACGTGGCACGCACATGATCCCCTTCTCCGAGTTATGACCTAATTAGGACTTTAATGATTGTTTAAACCCTAAAACACCCTTGGACCTTTTGTATTATAAATAGATCACTTAGGGTTTGAGAAGAGGACATCATGAAGGCTGGAAATTGAGGAGAGAGCTCAACATTACGGTGTTCAAGCATGAGCCCCATGGCCAACTAATCTCCAAGCAAGGCAAAGAGATGAATCCCTAGGTGTAGTTTTTCTTATTTTCCATTATTGATTCGACTGTAGTTTGGATTTATTGTCAAAACATTGTTATGATTTACTCTTTGATTTAATTAGAAGATTTTCTTAATCCGGTGATTGCATGCGCCTTCTCCATATAAGTCTAGTCAAGCTCTTCTTATGCCAAGTTGTTTGGATGTGATTGAGTCTGGTAGATTTGTCTTTTAGGTTTGTCCATTACTACGATATTGTCATTGAGATATATTGTCGTTTCTTGATAAATCTATAGGATAGGTTATGTATGTTTGAATCAAAAGTAAAGAGTATTTCATAGCAATTACATTAGGGTTTTCATATGCTTTGATTAAATATTTGTCTATTGCTTGTTTGGGATGTGAAACTTGCAATCGAGATAAAAACAATTGAATCGAGAGTGGAATAAGGCAGCGAACCTAGGGAGGATTCCTGGACCCTTGTTGTTCCCTTATTACATTCTTCATTATATTTACACAAATTTTTCCCATTATTTCATTATCAAAACTCAGATTCTCTCATTTAGATTTTATCGTTTCATATTAAAGTTTACATCTTCTCTTGTAGTTCGCTTTTCCTCGTGGGATCGACACCTCAACTATACACAATAACCGCGTATTAGTTTGAGTGTACTCAAATTTTGGCGCTGTTACCGGGGAAAAGCGCTTACATACAAGGAAGATTGTTAACTCTAAGATAAGATGGTACTATTGTTCATTTCTTTAAGTTTTTGATTTTCTGATTTCTTTTATTTGTTCTATTTTTTATTTCCTTTTAACTCATTTGGGGTATGTTTAGACGAAGAGATTCGCGAGGTAGATTTATTAAAGAACCCGAAATAGAGTTACCCTCTATTTTCATGTCCGTCAGTGAAACCTCGCCTAAATCAAACCATAGTGCACACTCAATTGAGAATTTAGAGGATTTTGTTAACATAGCCGAAAATCACAATGAGAATGTTGCTAGGACACTTAAAGACTGCTTGTACCCTAGTCGAACGGCCACACCATCTTGTATCATGTTCACCCCTAATGTTCAACAACCTAAGTTTAAGCCGGGCATGATCCAATTGCTACCAACCTTCCATTGGTTTGAGAATGAAAACCCTTATATCCATATTAGGGAATTTGAGGAAGTAGTAGCAACCTTTCAAGGTAGGGTTGATATGGTAGACACCGTCAAACTTCGGTTTTTCCCTTTTTCATTTAAGGAAAAAGCCAAGGTTTGGCTGTACTCATTAAAGCCTAGATCCGTAGGGAGTTGGGATGAGATGACCCGAGTTTTCTTCCAAAAGCACTTCCCAACCCATAAGACCAACAACCTCAAGAGACAAATCTCAAACTTTGCAAAAAAATGAGAGTGAAACCTTATATCAAGTTTGGGAATGTTTCAAGGACCTTTTGAATTCTTGTCCACACCATAGGTATGAGAGTTGGCGGGTAGTTAGCTATTTCTATGATGGACTTCTAAGTAGGGAAAGGCAATTCATAGAAATGATGTGCAATGGGGACTTTCTTCAAAAAGATCCTGACCAAGCCATAGATTTCCTAGATGACCTATCGAAAAAATCACACACTTGGACTGGACCAAATGCTATGGAAAGCACTAAGAGAAATCAACCGGCTGGGATTTATCAACTTAAGGAAGATGATAGCCTTAAAGCCCATTTAGAAGCCCTAACTAAGGAAATTGAAGCCTTAAAAACCAAGGATGCTAGAACCCCCGAACCAGTTGCTAGGGTAGAGTCCCATGAACCTTGTTTTATGTGTAATGTGGTAGATCATTTACCTAAGGATTGTCCAGCTTATTTTAAGATAAAGAGAGAGTGTAATTCTTTAGGTATACCCTTTAGGAAACCAAACTCACCCTACTCTAACACCTACAATCCTGGTTGGAAGAGTCACCCTAATTTTAGTTGGAGATCTGATATACAACCTCCTGCCTAACCTAGTACCCAATAGCAACTGGAAGCAACCTCATCTAATGCACCTTAATAATCTTTATCTTTGGAAGATATGTTTAAGTCATTTATGCAGGTACATGCTAAGAGTGTGGAAGAGCAAGGCAAGATAAATCAACGGTTGCTAGAGGAGCAACAAGCGATCAAAGAGGAACAAAAGGTGATAAAGAGTCAACTCACCAAGTTGACTAGTTTCTTGACCGTTCAAGAGCAAGGTCATTTTCCTTCAAAGCCATAACCTAATCCAAGGGGACAACATATGGCACAAACCTCCGAACCTGAAAATCAAAATGTTAGAAAGGTTAATGCCATAATCACCCGCCGCGGTAAAAAAATTGATAGACCCACTCTACCATCACACTTGATTCCTAATACCGTGAGCAACAAGGATGAAACCCCCAAGGAACAAGAGGACCATGATGATTATTGTCCATCGGTGCCTTTCCCTCAAACTCTTCTTAAATCTAAGGAGAGAAATTCAGCATTAAAAGATGAGATTTTTGAACAACTTCAGCATGTTAAAATTAACTTCCCTTTTCTTCATGTCATAAAATAGGTTCCCAACTATGCTAAAGTCATCAAGGATCTATGAACACTCAAGAGAAGGCACAATGTGAAGAAGATGACATTCTTAACGGAGCAAACAAGTGCAGTAATTGATAGCAAGACCCCACCCAAATATACAGATCCGGGCTATCCAACGGTGGCTTGCCAAATTGGAAACAAATCTTGTGACCAAGCATTGCTAGATTTGGGTTCTAGTGTGAACCTCATGCCATACTCCATGTACCTGCAGCTCGGTCTAGGTGAGATCAAACCAACTTCCATGGTACTTTAGTTAGCAGATAGATCGGTAAGAAAACCAAGAGGTATTGTGGAAGATGTTTTGTTGCAAATTGATAATTTCTATTATCCTGTTGACTTTTTTTTTTAGATACCATTTCTATTGTGAATACGGAGTCAAAAATTCATTTAATACTTGGAAGACCATTCCTTGCCACCACCAATGCCATTATTAATTGTAGGAATGGCCTAATGACATTATCATTTGGAAATAGGACTTTAAAGGTAAATGTTTTCCGAGTCTCAAGGCAGCCACATGAAGAGGATGAGTGTTTCAATACGTATATGATTGATAAGCTTAATTTGGAGGATGAACACATTAAAGATAATTCTAACTCTTTGGAATTCCCTCATAATAATTTTGAGTTTAATGATTCTTCAATTCATCCTCATGCCATTAATGTTGTTGATGTTTTTGATAAGTCACAGGGATCTATTAAGAAATCTTGGCAACCATGCTTTAAGGAGTTGCTTGAGAGAAGTCACATGGATGCGGGAATCACATACCCTACTGCTGATAGTAAATGGGCAACACCAAGAACACTTGAGCCACATATGGTGGACTTTAAGTATTCCTTGCCAAAAGACTAGCACTGAGGCCATTGAGTATGGAACCTCATCTTCAGCACCACAATGAGGCCAGCAGTGAGAGTGGTGCAGCGTCGGGCTGAAGACGTAAAACTTAGCGCCCATGGGAGGCACCCTATAACATATCTCTTAATTTTATTATTATTATTATTTTATATTTTTTTTTCTTGTTTATTATTAGTATTTTTTTGTTTTCCAGTATTACCTTCGTATTTCTTTTTCAGGGACAAATATGCACAACAGTTGAATTGGTCATGCACAATTTTAGGCTCCACGCATATTTGGTTAAAAAGGGAGTTTCCTTAAATTTTGCATTTACATTGAGGACAATGCTTATTTTAAGTTGGGGGTGGAGGAAACACATTTCTTATTGCATACATTGAATTGTTGGGTGTCACCTCCTTTTTCTTTTTCGTTTTAATTCGTTTGTTTTTTTATTATTTGTTTGTTCTTAGCATGCTTTGTGTTAAGCCTTAGAGTTAATTCACATGTCAATGATATGAGCTTAATTGCGATAGTATACAGTATTTAGAAGAAGTTAAATCTTGCTTCGATTTGAGAATAATTTAAGTGTCAATCTTCATTTGGTTTGAGACTCTGGTTTGCGGTAAGATTGCATGATTAGTCTAAAACATTTAGAGAAGTTTCATGTGCAATTGTTTTGTGAATGTTTTTGCGGTCTCGACAAGCTCTAGAACTTATTTGATAATCACTTGAGGCGAATTCCTAGAATGCACGCTACTTAGGATATGATGTAGGCCATTTTTGGACCTTTTGAGCCTTTTAAACTTACCCTTGCTATATCTATCGCTAGTCACCTGTTTGAGTCTTTTTCTTGAAAAAGAATTTGAGCCTTGTTTCTTTTGATAACCCATTGACTTACCTTTATGAGCATACAAATATTTTATCCTTACCCTTCTTTTAAAAGAACTTAGTTATACAGATTTGTTGAGAAGCACTTAAGAGGAGTAAAAATGGAAATATAAAAAAATATTATTATCATAACCCAAGTATATTAAAGGAGATAAGTTAGGGGTTGTGGAAAAGAAAAGAAAAGAAAAGAAAAGAATGAAAAAGGAGGTGAATGCTCTTATGCCGAAATAAAAAAAAGTAAATTATGGCAAAGAAAGAAGAAAAAAAAAAGAAAAGTGGTGACTTATTGAGAGAAATGCTCGAAAAATGGTTGAAAGAGTTGGGTATTGAAGTAAGGTTATCCAGTGCTTAAAGTGGTTGTTTTTAAAACTAAGAGATTGAGTTCTTTTACTTATTGAATCCTTCCCGTTCTTTCTTAACCTTTACCTTAGCCTAATGTTACAAGCTTATTAAAGACCTATTGATCCAAGGTGGTGTGATTTTTTCTACAATAGTGGAGAGTGATTTGAAAAATAAGCCTATAGAGCTTGATTTGTGATTGATGTCATGCAATTTATTATATTTTTAGAGGCCAAGACTTGTATTCATGAATGTTATGCATAAAATCATCCCGGTGTTCGGATTAATGGATTGTGGTAAGATGGATGTTAAGAGTCAATAACAATTTTAAGATTGATTTTGAATTACTTTTGGACTTGAGTGATATTTAATGATTCTATGTATTGTGTATTATGTGAAATTTTTGAGACAAAAAGTGAATTGCTCTTGGTTTAACACTAACATTGCTTTACTTTGTTTTGATTCCAACCGTAGAATTCATCTCTTGTTATCGCTTAAATTGCTAGGGACTAGCAATAAGCTAGTTAGAGGTTGTGATGAGAGTCATAAAATGCATCTTAATAGTAATTAATTGTTAGCATTTTAGGGTTGATCTAGGTTTTAATTGCACTTCTATACGTTAACAACTCTAAAGCGTCATTCTTGGATCATTGATCTATTTCGGTGCATTTTCAGGTTCTTTAAGTTCAAAAGAGGAGGAAAAGTTATCGTTGCTTGAAGCACAAAGACTCGAGGCATGCCATAGTGAAGGCATGGTTATGGAAGGACAAATGAAGAGAAATCAAGTCTTGAGTGTGTGTGTTGCGGCCTGAAAATATCCAAGCCTCGGCCTCCAGAACCAAGCCAAAAGAGCAAGAAAGAAGCTTCAGTGGGAGCCGCGGCCTGGACAAGGTAGGGCCACGGCCTCCAAAAAGTGAAGAAACCAAAGACCAGGCAGAGCCGCGGCACAAGGAAGTGAGAGACGTGGCATGCACATGATCCCCTTCTCCGAGTTATGACCTAATTAGGACTTTAATGATTGTTTAAACCCTAAAACACCCTTGGACCTTTTGTATTATAAATAGATCACTTAGGGTTTGAGAAGAGGACATCATGAAGGCTAGAAATTAAGGAGAGAACTTGACATTACGGTGTTCAAGCACGAGCCCCATGGCTAACTAATCTCCAAGCAAGGCAAAAGGATGAATCCTTAGATGTAGTTGTTCTTATTTTCCATTATTGATTCAATTATAGTTTGGATTTATTGTCAAAACATTGTTATGATTTACTCTTTGATTTAATTAGAAGAATTTCTTAATCCAGTGATTGCATGCTTCTTCTCCATATAAGTCTAGTCAAGCTCTTCTTATGTCAAGTTGTTTAGATGTGATTGAGTCCGGTAGATTTATCTTTTAGGTTTGTCCATTACTGCGATATTGTCATTGAGATATATTGTCGTTTCTTGATAAATCTATAGGATAGGTCATGTGTGCTTGAATCGAAAGTAAAGAGAATTTCATAGAAATTTCATTAGGGTTTTCATATGCATTGATTGAATATTTGTCGATTGCTTATTTGGGATGTGAAACTTGCAATCGAGATAAAAATAATTGAATTGAGAGTGGAATAAGGCAACGAACCTAAGGAGGATTCTCGGACCCTTGTTGTTCCCTTATTATATTCTTCATTATATTTACATAACTTTTTCCCATTATTTCATTATCAAAACTTAGATTCTCTCATTCAGATTTTATCGTTTCATATTAAAGTTTACATCTTCTCTTGTAGGTCGCTTTTCCTCGTGGGATCGACACCTCAACTATACACAATAACCGCGTATTAGTTTGAGTGTAATCACATGACGTTAGGAGTTGCTTGAGCATCCTGTTGGGTCAGTGCATATACTCTACTCTCTCTGGGCTGCGTTTGACTGTCATGTTTTCTTTCAGTAATTGTTCCTCTCTTGGAAGCTCTACCACGAATACTTCCAGATCCACTTCTTCTATTTAAATATCCTCTCCCAACACCTTCAACATTCATCATCTTAGTTGATCTCCTCAATGGATAATCCACACTGATATGTCCACCCTCACCACCACTAAGAAAACACATCAAGGTAGGACAATTCCGAGATAAATATCCTATCTGATTACACTTGTACATATTCTGCTCTCTTTATCAAATATAACACTACTACCTCCCCTAGGTGGTACATTTCCACCTCTACCATAACTTCCAGTTCCCATAGTTTGTCTACCAAATCTAAGGGCCTGATTACGCCCAAAGAATAACACGGTAGTTATAGTACAACTTTAGGGTGTCGATTTCCACAGGGAAACAAGTTAAGTACAAAGGAAAATGTGTGAACCTTAAAAGAACGATAAAAGATAAACTAAATATTTTTTAGAGTTTTGATGGTGAAATAATGTAAGAAAAATTGCGTAATTGTAAACGAAATATAAATGAGAAATAACAAGGTTCCGGGAATCCTCCTTAGGTTCGTTCCCTATTTCCACTCTTGATTCAATTGATTTTATCTCGATTGCAAGTTTCACATCCCAAACAAACGATCGGAATATATTCAATCAAGCACATTTATAACTCTAATATAATTGCTACAAATTACTCATTGATTTCGGTTCAAGCACACATGACCGATCTTAAAGATTATCAAGAAACAACAATATATCACAATGACAATATCGCAGTAATGGACAATCAGTAAAATAAATCTACCGGAATCAATCACATCCAAACAACCTCAATGGAGGAGAATGATACGATCACCGGATTAAGAGAATCTAAAAGAAGAAGAATAAAAAGTGCATCTATCACATGAACTCAAATCCTTCTTACTTAATCAATGAATAATTCATAAAACAATATTCAACATTAAATCCGTACAACTGAATCAAGAAGGAAATAAGGAACAATAAATCCCTAAGGATTCATCCTTTTCCCTTGTGTGAAAACTAGTTGGCCATGGAAATCAAGGTGGAAGAACAATAAGGATGCTCTCTCCTTGATTTGGCCATGGAGTTCAAGGTGGAAGAACAATATGGATGCTCTCCCCCCTTGATTTCTAGCCCTCAAGAAACTTAGAAATAAAATGAAAGAATGCTGGATTTGGGATCCAAGATCTTATCTGTTTTTATCTCTTCCTTCCTTCCTTGCTTCCTTTCTCTCTTGAATTATTTGAATGCCCGGCTGCACACTCCTTAAGGAGGTATTTATAGAATACAAGTAGTATCTAGGGGTATTTTGGTCTTATAAAAATGTCACTTGCTCGCCCTAATCAGGTCAAGAGGTGAGTGGGCCGTGCTGTGCGCCTGGGCCTGCTGTGCTGGCCTGAACAGTTTCCACTAAAATTGCCATAACTTTCTCTAGAAAAATTCTTTTTACGAACCATAAAATTCTCCAGAAAATAAACTTCTGGATCTTTCTAAGCATATATGGCTCATCTCCTGGTTCTTCCTACATCAATACAGTTTAATCTGCAAAGATGATTGATCTGTATGGGAAATTCTGGCAATTCAGTGAAACTCCTTCAGCTTGTATGCAGAAGTGCACACACTAGTGTGCCTACCCTTATCTTGCTTCAAAGGGATGCACACACTTGTGTGCAGTCTTTTAACTTACTGTACTTTATTACTCCAGCCTTGGTTTAGACTTTAATCATCTTTGAATCATGTTTGTACACGTCTAAACCTTGGAAAAAAATGAGCACCGACACCCAAGATCTTTTGGCGCTTTAAACATGGATCGCTTTATTATCTCTTTTGTACTCAAAGCACCTGAAAATGCATCGAATTAAGTCAATAATTTATGAATATCACTTTAGAGTTATCAACATGTAAAAGTGCGATTACGACCGAGATCAACCCTAAATTGCTAACAATTAAGTGTTGTTTAGATGCATTTTATGACTCTCATCACAACCCCAACTAGCTTATTGCTACTCCCTAGCAATTCAAGCGAAAGGCATGAAATGAATTCTTTATTTAGAAATCAAAACAAAATACAACAATGCTGGCGTTAACCAAGAGTGATTCAAAAATCTGTCTCAAAAATCATGCATAACATATAGCACATAGAATCATTAAATATCACTCAGGTCCAAGAATAATCCAAATGTCAACCTTAATATTGTTATCGACTCTTACCATCCATCTTACCACAATACATTAGTCCAAACACCCGGATAATTTTATGCACAACATAGCATGAATACAAGTCTTGGCCTCTAAAAACATATTAATTTGCGTGACATCAATCACAAATCAAGCTCCTTATGCTCACTTTTCAAATCACTCTCCACTATGTAGAAAAATCACACTTCATCGAATCAATAGGCCTTTAATAAGCTTGCAACGTTAGGCTAGGGTAAAGGTCATGAAAGAACGGGAAAGTTTAAACAAATAAAAGAACTAAGTCTCTTAATTTAAACACAACCACTTTAAGCACAAGATAACCTCACTTCAACACTTAACTCTTTCAACCATTTTTCGAGCATTTCTCGCAATAAATCACCATTTTTTTCTTCTTTCTTTGCCATAATTCATTTTTTCTCCTTTTTTTATTTTTTATTTTGGCATAAGACCATTCACCTTCTCTTTCGTTCTTTTCTTTTCTTTTCCACAACCCCCAACTTATCTCTTTTACTGTACTTGGGTTATGATAGTAATATTTTCTCATATTTCCACCCTTACTCCTTTTAAGTGCTTCTCACAACATGTGTATAACTAAGTTCTTTTAAAAGAGAGGTAAGGATAAAATATTTTTAGGCTCATAAAGGTAAGTAAATGGTTTATCGAAAGAAACAAGGCTCAATTTTTCTTTTCAAGAAAAAGGCTCAAATAGATGACTAGCGATAATTTTAACAAGAGTAAGTTTAAAAAGGCTCAAACGGTCCAAAAATGGCCTACATCATATCCTAAGTAGTGTGCATTCTATGATTTTCGCCTCAAGTGATTATCAAATAAGTTCTAGAGCTTGTAGAGACCGCAAAAGTATTCACAAAACAACCGCGCATAAAATTTCTCCAAATGCTTTAGACTAATCATGCAATCTTACCACAAACCAGAGTCTCAAACCAAAGAAAAATTGACACTTAATTTATTCTCAAAGTGAAGCAAGATTTAAGTTCTTCTAAATGCTATATGCTATCTCGATTAAGCTCATATCATTGACATGTGAATTAACTCCAAGGCTAAGAGCATGCTAAAAACAAACAAACGTTTTTTCTTATCCTAACAACGGAAAGAAAGAAAGTGACACCAAGCAGTTCAACGAAAAAAAAAGAAAAGAAATGTGTTTCCTCCACCCCCAACCTAAACATTGCATTTACCTCAATGTAAAAGAAAAAGGAAAGGAAACTCCCTGTGTGGCCAATTGAACTGCATACCGTTCTTTTCGCTGAAATCAACTAGAAACTAAATTAAAATAGACTTAACACAACCAAAATTCTAAGTTAATAAAGACTTAACAACAAAATATTAATATTTTTTTTTTGAAATTTGAACTAAACTAAAAACTAACAATTAAGATTGAATGAAAACTAACTAAAAACAAAACAAAAATTAAAAGGAATAACGTACCTTTGTTGTGTGGTCAAGGTGAATAGACCGGATCTATAAGCAGAATGTCTTCCATCTTCGGATCATGTCTATCAATTAAGATCTTAAGTCGTTGACCATTTACTTTAAAGACCCGACCATCTCTAGTATCCTCAATTTCTACCGCCCCATTTTCAAAAACATTTTTTACTATAAAAGAGCCGGTCCATCTTGACCAAAGTTTTCCAGGATGCTTATGAAGTCTAGAGTCGTATAAGAATACCTGATCATTGGGTTTAAATGTTTTCCTCAAAATGTTTTTGTCATGGAATACTTTCATCTTAGCCTTATAGATTCTAGAATTTTCATAAGCATCGTTTCTTAATTCTTCTAACTCGGTCAGCTGATATTTTCGAAGTTTACCCGCTTCGTCCATGTCAAAATTAAAAGACTTGATGGCCCAATAAGCTCGATGCTCGAGCTCCACGGGTAAGTGGCAAGGCTTTCCAAAAACAAGCCGATAGGGCGACATACCTAAGGGAGTTTTAAAGGCTGTACGGTAAGCCCAAAGCGCATCAGTTAGTCTCAAAGACCAATCTTTGCGATCGGGGTTAATTGTTTTTTTCTAAAATTTGTTTAATCTCCCTATTAGCAAGCTCTACTTGCCCACTAGTCTGAGGATGATAGGCAGTAGAGATTTTATGTAATACCCCAAATTTTTTCATTAAAGCTTCAAAGGAACGGTTGCAAAAATGTGTACCTCGATCACTAATTATAGCACGTGGTGTACCAAATCGAGATAACACCTTTTCTTTAAGGAATTTAATCACCGTTCCATTATCATTGTTTAGATAAGCTGCTGCCTCTAACCACTTGGATACATAATCTATTGCTACAATGATATACTGGTACCCGAAGGAAGGAGGGAAGGGTCCTATGAAATCGATGCCCCAACAATCAAAGATTTCAATCACTAAAATAGGGTTCAGGGGCATCATATTTCGGCGAGACACAGTTCCTAACTTTTGACATCTTTCACAAGAGCGACAATAGGTGTTTGTATCTTTAAATAAAGTAGGCCAATAAAATCCACACTACAAAATTTTTGCAGCGGTTTTTTTCATCAAAAAGTGACCTCCACAAGCTTGGGAGTGACAAAATTCTAAGACACTCAAAATCTCTTCATTAGGGATGCAACGCCTTAGAATTTGGTCAGGGCAGTACTTGAAAAGATAGTGGTCATCCCAATAAAAATTACGTACCTCATATAAGAATTTCCTCTTATCTTGAGCACTCCAATCCATAGGTATCTCACCTGTAGCCAAATAATTTACGATGTGAGCAAACCATGGTAGAGAAGTAATGGAGAGTAATTGCTCATCGGGAAAATCATCTTTGATTGGCATGTCATCACAAGTGTCCTCAAAAGTGAGTCTGGATAAATGGTCAGCTACTACATTCTCCACTTCTTTTTTATCCTTGATGGTGATATCAAATTCTTGCAAGAGGAGGATCCATCTGATTAGTCGTGCCTTAGCATCCTTCTTCGTAAGAAGATACTTGAGGGTTGCATGATCTGTAAAAATAAGGATATAAGAACCAATTAGATGAGCACGAAATTTATCTAAAGCAAATACTACAGCTAGCAACTCTTTTTCAGTTGTAGAGTAATTCATTTGAGCACTATTTAAATTCTTACTAGCATAGTAAATGACAAAAGGTTTACCTTCCCTTCGCTGTCCAAGAACAGCACCTACAGTGTAGTCACTAGCATCGCATATGATTTCAAAAGGTAAAGTCCAATCTGGCGACTGCATTATAGGTGCGGAAGTAAGCTTTCAAATCAACGTTTTAAAGGCCTCTTGACAAGCTTGACTCCACTCAAAGGGGGTATCTTTAACTAGGATGGCACATAGTGGTCTAGATATTTTTGAAAAATTTTGTATGAACCTCCTATAAAAACATGCATGACCAAGGAAAGATCTCACATCCTTTATTGTCTTAGGGGTAGGCAATTTAGAGATTAACTCAATCTTAGATTGATCAACCTCTATTCCTTTAGAAGAGACAGTATGCCCTAAGACAATACCAAATGGTACCATGAAATGGCACTTTTCCCAATTTAAAACCATTTCTTTTTCCTCACAGCGAATTAATACTCTTTCTAAATTCATTAAGCATGTTTCAAATGAAGATCCAAAAACAGTTAGGTCATCCATAAAAACCTCCATGCAATTTTCAACAATGTCACTAAAAATGCTCATCATGCAGCATTGAAATGTAGCAGGGGCGTTACATAATCCGAATGGTGTTCTACGAAAAGCATAGGTGCCAAAGGGACAAGTAAAGGTGGTCTTTTCTTGGTCTTCTAATGCAATTTCAATTTGATAATAACCAGAAAAACCATCTAGAAAACAGTAGAAGGGATGACCAGCTACACGCTCAAGAATTTGATCAATAAAAGGGAGTGGGAAGTGGTCTTTCTTAGTGGCAGCATTTAATTTTCTGTAATCAGTGCACACATGCCACCCATTCACAAGTTTGGTAGGGACTAACTCTCCTAGGTCATTTTTTATCACAGTGACTCCGGACTTTTTCGAGACGACTTGCGTAGGGCTTACCCACTTACTATCAGCTATGGGATATATAATACCCGCATCTAATAGTTTCAGTACTTCATTTTTCACTACTTCTTTCATAGTGTGGTTAAGCCTACGTTGAGGGTCTCTACGAGGACTGGTTCCTTCATCCAAATTTATTTTATGGGAGCATATCAGGGGACTAATTCCCTTTAAATCAGCCACGCTCCATCCCAGGGCTGATTTGTATTCATTTAAAGTTTGAATTAATCTCTTACCTTGGGTCTCAAATAATTCAGAAAAAATAATAACAGGAAAGGTATCACCTGGACCGAGAAAGGCATGTTTTAGACCCTTAGGTAGTGGCTTTAATTCGACTTTAGGTGCTTCCACACTTGAGGGGACTTGAGTCTTGCTTCTTTCGGACAGCTTCTCAAACCTTAGTTGCCATGCCCGATTTCCATAATCCTGAGATTTGTCAAAAACAACACATATATCAATTATATCAGTTTTATCATCAAATAAATTTATCTCAGAATTAACAAGAAAATTTTCAAGAGGGTCATAATCATGAGTTAAGAAAACTCCCTCATTGACGAGTGAATCGATCATGTAAAGCTGGTGGTTTTTGTCCTCATCTTCGGGCTATTTTGCAACATTGAAAATATTTACTTCAAGGGTCATGTTGCCAAAGGACAGCTTGATTAGACCATTCCTACAATTTATTAGAGCATTCACAGTAGCAAGAAAAGGTCAACCCAAAATCAAAGGGATTTTAGAGTTAGTGTCTACAACAGAAGTAGTATCAAGAATTAAGAAATCAATAGGATAATAAAATTTATCGATTTGAATCAAAACATCCTCAACCACACCTCGGGGTACTTTGACTGAGCGATCAACCAATTGTAATACCACGCCGGTTGGTTTGATTTCTCCTAACCCCAGCTGTAAGTAAATTGAAAATGGCATAAGGTTTACACTAGCTCCTAGATCTAGTAAGGCTTGTCCAACCTCATGATTTCCAATGCTGCAAGCAATGGTAGGACAACTCGGATCTTTGTATTTCGGGGGAATTCTTTGCTCAATTAGTGCACTAACTTGCTCAGTTAGGAAAGCTGTTTTCTTGACATGATGTTTCCTCTTAATTGTGCATAAATCTTTGAGAACTTTTGCATAGGTGGGGACTTGTTTAATCACATGCAAAAGGGGGAGATTAAGTTTCACTTGCCTTAAGTTCTCAAGGATTTCATCATTCATTTCTAGATTTTTCTTGTTGGATTTTAAGGCTTGGGGGAATGGGGCCTTAACAGGACTTTTGGTCACTTCAGGGTCTGTAGGCAACTAGGTTTCACTACTGGTTTGACCCTTCACATTCTCGGGTTTATTCTCTGGTGTAATGTGTAGTGACTTACCACTACGGGTCACAATGGTATTTACATCTTTCAAATTTCCTTGTGCCATATGTTGACCGTGAGGTATGAACTGAGCTTGGGCAGGGAACTTACCTCGCTCAGTGACACTCAAGGAGCTCATTAATTTAGACACTTGGCTCCTTATTTCTTTGTTTTTCTCAACCAACTGTGTAATTAATGCCTCACACTTTTGGTTTGTCTTGCCTTGTGCTTCTATAAAAGTATGTAAGGAGTCTTCTAAAGAGTTCCTAGAGGATGAGGGTGCATGATAAGGTGCTGGGTACGATCTAGGGGGCTGCACATGCTGCTGATTCTCAGATTTTCAACTGAAGTTGGGATGATTTCGCCACCCCGGATTATAAGTGTTAGAGAAGGGTGCTGAGTGTTTCTTGTACATGCCTAAGGTATTGCATTGTTCTTCATACAGCCCTCTCATGTCAACAAATGTGGGACAATCTTGGGCGGGATGATCAACCCCACCACACACAAAACACGATTCTAAAGGTTCAGCCTGATTAACCATGTGTGTTGGTTTATTCGTTTTTAATGCCTCCAACTCCCTAGTAAGCATCTCGACCTTGGCCTTAAGGTTATCCTCTTCCCTAAGATGGTAGATTCCTCCACCACTAGGTCGTGACCTATTTGTGCTCTCAGTAGCACTAGGTCCAGTCCATGTGTGAGCTTTCTCAGCAAGCTCATTGAGGTACTCAATAGCCTCATCAGAGTCTTTTTGCAGAAACTCTCCATTACACATCATCTCGACAAATTGGCGTTCTCTATAGGTAAGACCCTCATAGAAATAGCTCACTAAACTACAATTTTCGTACCCATGATGTGGACACATACTTAATAGCTCTTTAAATTTCTCCCAAGACTAATACAAAGTCTCGTTTTCCTTTTTTGCAAAGGTGGAGATTTGCCTTTTCAAAGCGTTAGTCTTATGTTGAGGGAAGTACTTGTTAAAAAAGACTTAGGTCATCTCATTTCATGACCTAATTGATCATGGTCTCAGCGAGTATAACCAACTCTTAACTTTATCCTTTAAGGAGAAAGGAAAAAACTTGAGTCTCACAATATCATCAGTTGCATCGTGACTATTGAAAGTCGCAACTACTTCCTCAAATTCTATAATGTGCACATAGGGGTTTTCGTTTTCCATGCCATGAAAAGTAGGAAGAAGTTGTATCATCCCTGTTTTAAAATCTTGATGACGGGTATTAGCTGGAAACACAATGCACGATGGTGTAGTTGTCCGGCTAGGATGTAGGTAATCTTTAAGTGTCCTAGCGCCATTCTCATTAGGATTTTCAGCCATGTTAACAAAATCCTCTAAATTTTCTGATGGGGGTGCACTATGGTTTGATCTAGGCGAGGTTTCACCAATAGAGGTGGAAGGAGAGGGTAATTCTAATTCGGGTCCTCTAATGAATCTACCTCGCGAATCTCTCTGTCTAAGCATGCTCCAATTAATTTAGAGGGGGAATAAATAAACAAAACAGAATAATAAACAAATAAATAAAACAGAATAATAAACAAATAAATAAAACAAAATAATAAACAGATAAATAAAACAGAATAATAAACAAATAAATAAAAACAAAATAATAAACAGATAAATAAAATAGAATAATAAACAAATAAATAAAACAGAATAATAAAAGAAAATTAGAAAATCAAAACAAAAGTAAATGAATGATATTACCGTATTTACAAACTGCTGAAAAGAAAAATATTTACAATTTTTTTTTTTTTTTTTATTACTGTCACACTCAAAGTTGACAAGTTTCCTTATACTTAAGCACGTTTCCCCGGCAACGGCGCCAAAATTTGATTACGCCCAAAGTATAACGGTAGTTGTAGTACAACTTTGGGATGTCGATTTTCACAGGGAAACAAGTTAAGAACAAAGGAAAATGTGTGAACCTTAAAAGAATGATAAAAGCTAAACTAAATATTTTTTAGAGTTTTGATGGTGAAATAATGTAAGAAAAATCGCGTAATTGTAAATGAAATATAAATGAGAAATAACAAGGTTCCGGGAATCCTCCTTAGGTTCGTTCCCTATTTCCACTCTTGATTCAATTGATTTTATCTCGATTGTAAGTTTCACATCCCAAACAAACAATCGGAATATATTCAATCAAGCACATTTATAACTCTAATATAATTGCTACAAATTACTCATTGATTTCGGTTCAAGCACACATGACCAATCTTAAAGATTATCAAGAAACAACAATATATCACAATGACAATATCGCAGTAATGGAAAATCAGTAAAATAAATCTACTGGAATCAATCACATCCAAACAACCTCAATGGAGGAGAATGATGCAATCACCGGATTAAGAGAATCTAAAAGAAGAAGAATAAAAAGTGCATCTATCACATGAACTCAAATCCTTCTTACTTAATCAATGAATAATTCATAAAACAATATTCAACATTAAATCCGTACAACTGAATCAAGAAGGAAATAAAGAACAATAAATCCCTAAGGATTCATCCTTTTCCCTTGTGTGAATACTAGTTGGCCATGGAAATCAAGGTGGAAGAACAATAAGGATGCTCTCTCCTTGATTTGGCCATGGAGTTCAATGTGGAAGAACAATATGGATGCTCTCCCCCCTTGATTTCTAGCCCTCAAGAAACTTAGAAATAAAATGGAAGAATGCTGGATTTGGGATCCAAGATCCTCTCTGTTTTTCTCTGTTCCTTCCTTCCTTGCTTCCTTTCTCTCTTGAATTATTTGAATGCCCGGCTGCATACTCCTTAAGGAGGTATTTATAGATTACAAGTAGTAGCTAGGGGTATTTTGGTCTTGGAAAAATGTCACTTGCTCGCCCTAATCAGGTCAAGAGGCGAGTGGGCAGTGCTTTGCGCCTGAGCCTGCTGTGCGTCTGGGCCTGCTGTGCAAGCCTGAACAGTTTCCACTAAAACTGCCATAACTTTCTCTAAAAAAATGCTTTTTACGAACTGTAAAATTCTCTAGAAAATAGACTTCTGGATCTTTCTAAACTTATATGGTTCATCTCCTGATTCTTCCTATATCAATACAGTTTAATCTGCAAAGATGATTGATCTGTACGGGAAATTCTTGCAATTCAGTGAAACTCCTTCAGCTTGTATGCAGAAGTGCACACACTAGTGTGCCTACCCTTATCTTGCTCCAAAGTGATGCACACACTTGTGTGCAGTCTTTTAACTTACTGTACTTTATTACTCCAGCCTTGGTTTAGACTTTAACCATCTTTGAATCATGTTTGGACACGTCTAAACCTTGGATAAAAATGAGCACCGACACCCAAGATCTTTTGGCGCTTTAAACATGGATCACTTTTTTATCTCTTTTGTACTCAAAGCACCTGAAAATGCATCGAATTAAGTCAATGATTTATGAATATCATTTTAGAGTTATCAACATGTAAAAGTGCGATTACGACCGAGATCAACCCTAAAATGTTAACAATTAAGTATTGTTTAGATGCATTTTATGACTCTCATCAGGGTCCCACCAATATTACTCTGAGCTACAGAAGCAACAGATCCTGCTTGCCTCTGACTTTGTATTACAGTTCCCAGTGAAAGGGAACACCCTCTCGGGGTGGTCTTCCACCTTGCACACTCATACTACTACCACCTCTGGGTTCCTCAAATCTAGACCTCTTCAGCCAGTCTCTCCTACCTCTAAATTCCATCACATCCTTCTCAATCTGAAGTGCTATATTCGCCAACCTAACATAATTCATATCCCTCTTATACGATAATTTCTATCTAATCTCAAAATATAGTCCATCTAGGAACCTCTTACACTTCTTCTCCTTTATGTCTACCATTTTCGATACAAACTTTATCAAGGCTAAAAATTTACTATCATACTGAGCCACAATCAACAAATTTTACCTCAAATAAATGAAATCTCTCTTTGGTTGGCCTTTGAAATTATATGAGCAATATTTATAAAAGAAAAAGCCTCCTTAAATCTACTCCAAGTTAAGAGTCTATCAACATATGAACTTATCCTGGGAAGAGTATCCTCCCACCATTCTAAAAGTTCTCATTTTAACTCAAACAAAGCAAAGGCGACCCTCTGCCTGTCAGTCACCGGTAAAATGCCAAATAATCTCTCTAAATGTTTCACCCATAGCTCATGCTCAAAAGGATTCATAGATCATTTAAACAATAAAGCATTCAACTTAATATATCTAACAAAGCAATCTCCCTACATCTCGTGCATGAACTCACATTTCCTCTTTTGAACATCTACCATTACTGGATTTATAACAACCTCAGGTACTACTCTAGCATGTTCATTAAGTCTATACTATAAACTATCAACTCTATCATCTGTTACATTTATTTTCCCAAGAGCATGAGCAAGTGCTTTTCTTAGCTCATCTCTTTCAACTCCAGATTCTCTCACACTCCTACTAGTATCAATTATACTATCAACACGCTCCCTTCTAGGAACCATAGGCTCAGACTCAACCTCCATCTCAACCTCGTCTTGTCCAAAAATCTGGGGCCTACCACACTCTCTCTGGTTTGCAACTCTAACTCAAGGTCTCCCCATGTCCACGCGTCATCCTCAGACTATGCATTAAAATATAATTTATTTTAATCTTCCACTTTCTTTGTTTTTATGCAGTCTACATAATCATAAAACCTAATGCTCTGATACCAAAATTGTAAAGACCCATCTCAGGTTGGACACCCTCGAGACGGTGTCGTCACATTTTGAAACCCAGCACGACACATATATGCAATAATAAAAAAACAGATCAACTAAAATTAAAAATTTCAAAAAATCCTTAACTCTTCTCAAAGAAGATACATCATCATCCTCATTTCAGAAATAATATATACATATAACAAAATGTATGAAAAGATTTTATTACAAATGTTTCTTTCTTCTTTCTTACAATGTCTAATGACTTGACCACGTGACTTAATTAAGGTAGTTATTCTGCTATCAGCTCTAAACACTATCTGCCCTATCGCTGCCTAAAAATTTGCAGCAATGAGGAGTGAGTTTCACAAGCTCAGTGAATTAAATTTACTAGAAATACTCGATTATATACTTCCAATCGCATCTTATAATTATATATTTTTCTAATTTACCAATAAAAATCATCTATTTCTTAACAGATAATCATTCAATCTTTCAAATAATCTTCTCATAATCATTCATCTATTATCTCATACAAATAGATAATAACATCCTATTATAATTTCAACCATTTATCAATCTCATCTTAAATTAATCATAAAAAATATCAATTTTTCTTCTCATATATTTAATCATCTTGAGATTATCAATTTAACATCATTGTTTACCTCATTATGAGGTTCACAACATGTAATCAAACAATCAAATAAATTTTTTTCTTATCATATTGTCATATTTCTTTCTCATCATATTTGTCTCCATGTGAGACTCATTTGTCTATCAATAAATTAACAATCAAGAATGATACTTTAGCATCTCAAGCATTAATAATCAATATTTAAAACAAATGCAATACATGAATTTAAATTATCATATCATTTTGTATTATTATTTGGGAACGTCTTCCCACATGTCGACATGTTTTAGCTTAGACCGGCTGCCTTTTCGGTTCTTTTATTTTCATTTAGACCGGTTGCCTTCCCGGTTATTTTTATTTTCATTTAGACCGGCTACCTTCTCGATTCTTTTATTTTCATTTAGACTGACTACCTTTCTAGTTATTTTTATTTCATGCATATGAACAATAATATGAAAACAAACAGACCAGTTGCCTTCCCGGTCTTTTATTTTATGCATATGAGCAATAATATGAAAGAAGCATTGAATTTAGCTATCCAGCTTTTTCTCAAAATTATTATTTTTATCATATTCATTAAATTATCTCTTCATATATCATACCAAATTATCAATCATAGCTTGTCAAGAATTTCATTTATCATTTCATTATATATTTCATTAATATTATTTCTCATATAATAAATTTTGAACATATCAATTATTCACATATTATCAATCAACCAACTTTCATATATCATCCAATCATTGTAGTTCAATAATTAATTCAAATATCATCACTTTATATTTCATATTTATCTCGATTATTAAATGTAAATCTAACACACTACATAGCACTTAAAGCTACTCATTGATCACCTCTTTGCCTTTCCTACTCCTTTTAGCAATTTCACTCAATTGCTGATTGTTAACACCTGGCATAATATTTATATTAAAATTTTTAATTTAATCTTCAATACCTCTATAATTCATACCCTTTAATTTTCTACATCAAATTTCGGGTAATCTGATGTATACATAATTTCAAAAATAAAATTCGTATTAGTACCTTCTTTTTCTTTTTAAATCTTCCCTCGAATCTCTTTAAAATTCTCTCATAAACCTCTTTAAAATGTCAATCTTTTAACCTTCCTTTAAGTCCCTAGGTGTTTAAAGAAATAGAATAATTTGAATTGAAGAAAGAAGAAAACCAAACAGGATTTGGTAAGAAAATAAAATTAAAACAAAAACTGTATATATATATATATATATATATATATATATATATATATATATATATATATATATAAACACATAATCACCCCTTGCCACTGTTTTCTTGTTCTTTTTCGTTGTCACTCAAGCATTCTTTCCATGTTTGTGTGACAACACCTGAACATCCAAGTGTTATCCCATTTTTTTTCCAAACGTCCACGCCTTTTTTTTCAATAGTAAATCTTTCGTGTATATATATTATTTTAATACCATGTAATATCTATCAAATTATTTCTTTACCCTTACTTTAAAAATATGGGTAATACAATTACTCCACCCAGACAAGTTTGCACATGCAGAAAAGTCATTAATAGTCCACATCAATGCCACACGCATTTGAAAACTTTGATTTTCTGAACCATTGAAAGTCTCATCGTCAACTTCCTGCAGCTCTTTCAATACATTTATTAAAGGTTGCATGCATACATCGAGATTATTACCAAGGCCTTTTGACCAGGAACCAACAATGAGAGTATGAAATTAGGTTGCTTCATGCACATCCATAGAGGCAAATTGTAAGGTATCAATACGATAGGCCAAGTGCTATAAATGATAGTCATGGTACTGAAAGTATTAAAGCCATCAGAATCCAATCCTAAGCGAACATTGCAAGATTCTAAAGAAAACTCAATATATCAAGAATTGAATTCTTTCCTAGCCTAAGATTTAGTAGGACGCCTCAATATTCCATCATTAGTACTACCTTCATCATGCCATTTCATGAAGGAAGCGATCTTTGAAGACATGCACAACCTTTGTAGTCTTAGTTTCAAAGAAAACATATGAAAGACCTTCACAACTTTCTTTTTCCTCTTTTTGAAAGTACCCTAATGAACAACAGAGAATAATGAAACGACTTCAAGGCAAGACCAAGTCATTTTCTTTAAGGTTTAATTTGCCCCTCACCGGTGCAAGGAGGTTTCCAGATGTTTCCTCTAAAAGGCAATGAAGCTCTGTTGTTGTTCTACACTTTGCACTCGTGAAGAATAACACACAACGGCTTTTATGAGTTTCATGGATGAAGAACACTTATGTCTGGAAATTTACCGGATTTTTAGACATAAGAAGAACAGTTTTTTAGATAAGGAGAAAATGAATAAGAAAGAAAATCTGAAATTCTGAATTACATAATCATGAGAGTTAAACATCTTTTTATAGTGTTTAATTAGTGTCTTTTCATAAGAGACACTTTAGTTCAGTAATAAACTGATATAACTGAGTGTCTCTTCTCAAAAGACACTCTTGTTCACGAGCAACTGTCATTTAACATTCAGAAAATTCAAAATTTTCAAACATTCAGTCGACTGGATCATTTGTTCAGTCCACTGAACAAGTAATAGAGAGTTTATGCCTTCCATTAAGTCAATTGAATCAATCATTCAGTCAACTAAATGAGTCACAACTTGATTTTCCTTTTCTTTTCTCATTTCCTTTGATTTTCTAAAGCATCACAAACTTAAATCTAAGTTTATTTTGAAAATCATCAATAATCCCCCTACCATTTTCAAAATATTTTAACTCAATAAAACTTGAAAGTTTGATCTTTTATCATCCATTGAAGTTCATACCTAGATGAAGATGTCTTTTGGACTTGATTCTTCACTAATGAAAACACATAAAAGTTAAATAGAATATGTGGTAGTTTAATACTTTGAACCACAAATCCTATTTGTTTAACAAGACGTGTCTCAGAAATGAGACATATCCTCATAAAATTTTCCAGAAAAATTGCCAACACTTTTACAAGCCTTATATCATGTAACTTATGTCATGAGTGCTCTAGAGTTAAGCCCTTGAACTCAACAAAAGAGCCACACTAGTTCACACCCACTAGGTAAGCTTATCAAATATGTTCTGTAGCTGAACATATAAAACAAAACTTTTACAAATCTTATTAAGAACTTAAAGGTCACCCTTCACTTTATCATTACAATTTCCAAACACCCTTCTCTTAGGATAGAATATTTATTTGCAGGTATTTGCAATCACAACTGATGATGTAATTTGTCTCATTGAACTTAAGACTTATGGTTAGTAAGCACTTAGTCGAGGTTCTACCATATGTGATTAATCGTATGGGCTTGATCCACATCCCTTATAAATTTTTATACTTAGCTAAATGCCCATGATAGTTCATTGTAATGCATTGTGTACATAATACCAATCGCACTTATACTCAGAATCACGCTCACCACAAGTGATATTTTTTTATCACTTATAACTACTTGACTTTGTCCACTTATAATTCATTATTATGCTCAGTGCTAACTTGGTGTTTATACCATTGTACAATACTCACTGTCGCATATACTCATATCACTAGTCTAAGTGACATTATCATCCAAACTAGATTTTACCACAAGTAACTTCTTAACATTCATATTCCTGTAAATTTCTACCACAAGAATACATTTGATTATAAGTCAAGTACTAACCAAAACATACTAGAAGTCTTCTCAAGACTTATTTGAGAATTCACACTTGTCTTAAGTAAAGTTTCAATATATATGTTTAACTCTTACATATATAACAACTCTAGAAAATATATAACTTTTTATTTAACAAGAGATAAAATTTATAAATCATTATAAATTGAATTAAACATAAATTTCATTGAACTTTTGAAATTCTTCGAGTGATTTTAGTAAGCATGCAATTTCAATTCTTATATCGATTTCAAGAAATAACTTTAACTTAAACATAACATGATCTTCAACAAATATGCCAAATTAAATTGAATAATCAATAATACAAATATAAATAATACTTTTATTATTTTTTTTTTGTTTAAATATTTTCTCATTCACTTAAATATAATCTCATTCATTAAAGTACTAACAAACACTCTTCCCTTAGACCTTACATATTCTCATCACCCTTAAGCCACAAACTCTTATTATGCTTTACCCTTTTTCTTCAGAATTCAATAATCTTTCTTGAAGTGTCCTAGTTTCCCGCAATGGAAACAAGAACTCTTTGTCATCTTGTTATTTTTATCAAAATTTGTTGAAGGATTCTTTCTCTTATAAGAATCTTTCGAAGTCTCTTCTTTCTCTAATGAATTAATATTGGAGAGGGCTTTTTCTTTTCCTTTTTCTGTAAATCCTCCTCAGTTCGAAGATAATTGCCTAACACCTCAAGAATGAAGTCTTTTTTTTGGTGCTTTAGATGATTCTTGAACTTTTTCAAAAGTGGAGGTAGTTTGTCTATAATGGTTGTGACCATTAAGGTCTCATCAATTTTCAGTTTATGTTGAGAGAATTAATCTAGTATAGTTTTTATTTCACTAAACTGATCCATAATATAATGAGTATCAACTATTTTGTAAGCCTTAAATTTTATAATAATAAATCACTTACTTATAGGATCTTTCTTCATGTACCTTTCATGCAACGAGTCTCATAACTCCTTCGTAGTCTTTACTTTGTGGTTAGCATCAAACAAATTATTGGACATCGCATTCATAATACGACCCTTGCGTATATCACCATCTTGATCCCATTTCTGTCTATCATGAGTTTGAGCAATCGTCCCATTTTCTGCAGGTTCCAACCTTGGTGTAGTGATAATATAATACACTCATAGTGAAGTCAAAATAAAGAATAGTTTCTTTTGTCAGCAATAAAAATCTCCTCCATCGAAACACTCCAATTTGTTGAAATCTAGCGCCATATCTTTCAAGGAACTCAAAGAGGTAGTCATTTTGATAAACAAAGTAAAAATTAAACCTTAAGATTGTTGGGGAAATTATGAGGGCTGTTACCAAAATGAACAAGAGAGAATAAGAGAAATGGCTTCAAGGTATGACAATGTCACTTTCTTTAAGGTTTAATATGCCCTTCATCGGAGCAAGAAGGTTTCCAGCAAATTTCTTCTAAGATACAATGAAACTCTGTTGTTGTTCTACACTTTGTACACATGAACAACAACCCACAATAGCTTTTATGAGTTTTAAGGATGAAGAACATTTATGTTTGGAAATTTGCAGGATTTTTAAACATAAAATGATCAGATTTTTAGAGGAGGAGAAAAAGAATAAGAAAGGAAATCTGAAATTTGAATTATGTAATTATGACAGTTAAACACATTTTTATAGTGTTTAATTGATGTCTTTTCATAAGAGATACTTTGGTTCAGTAATAAACTGATATAACTGAGTCTCTTCTCAAAAGCCACCCCTGTTCACGAGTAACTATCATTTAACACTCAGAAAATTCAAATTTTTCAAATATTCAGTTGACTGGATCATACGTTCAGTCCATTGGACAAGTAACAGAGAGGTTATGTCTTCTATTAAGTAAACTAAATGAGTTATAACTTGATTTTCCTTTTTTTTTCTCATTTCTTTTGATTTTCTAAAGCATCACAAACTTAAATCCAAGTTTATTTTGAAAATCATCAATAATCCCCCTACCATTTTCAAAATATTTTGACATAATAAAACTTGAAAATCTGATCTTTTATCATCAATTGAAGTTCATACCTAGATGAAGATGTCTTTTGGACTTGAATCTTCCCTAGTGAAAACACATCAAAGTTAAATAGAATATGTGGTAGTATAATACTTTGAACCACAAATCCTATTTGTTTAACAAGACATGTCTCAGACATGAGACTTCTCCTCGTAAAATTTGGCAGAAAAATTACCGACACTTTTACAAGCCTTGTGTCATGTATCTTATGTCATGAGTGCTCTAAAGTCAAGCTCTTGAACTCAATAGAAGAGTTAAACTAGTTCACACTCACTAGGTAAGCTTATCAAGTATGTTCTGTAGCTTAACATACCAAAGAAAACTTTTATAAATAATATTAAGAACTTAAAGTTCATCCTTCACTTTCTTATCACGGTTTCCAAACACCCTTCTCTTAGGATGAAAAATTTATTATAGTTGTTTGCAATCACAGCCGATGATGTAATTTGTCTCATTAACTTAAGACTCATGGTTAGCAAGCACTGAGTCAAGGTTCTATCATGGGTGATTAATCGTATAGGCTTGATCCACATCCTTTATAAAATTTTATACTTAACTAAATGCCCATGATTATTCATTGTAGTGCATTGCGTACATAACACCAATCGCACTTATACTTAGAATCACCTCACTAAAAGTGATATTTTTCTATCACTTATAACTATTTGACTTTGTCCACTTATAATTCATTATTATACTCAGTGTTAACTTGGTGTTTATAGCATTGTACAATACTCATTGTAGCATATACTCATATCACTAGTGTAAGTGACATAATCATCCAAACTGGATTTTAGCATAAGTAACTTTTTGAGATTCATATTCTTGTAAATTTCTACCACAATAATACATTTCATTATAAGTCAAGTACTAACCAAAACATACTAGTGGACTTCTCAAGACTTATTTGAGAATTTACACTTATTTTAAGTAAAGTTTCAATATATATGTTTAACTCTTACATATATAACAACTCTAGAAAATATATAACTTTTTATTTAACAATATATAAATTTATAAATCATTATTAATTGAATTAAACATGAATTTCGTTGAACTTTTGAAATTCTTCTAGTGATTTTAATAAGCACACAATTTCCATTCTTATATCAATTTCAGGAAATAACTATAATTTAAACATAACATGATCTTCAACAAATATGCCAAATTAAATTGAATAATCAATAATACAAATATAAATAATACATTTATTATTAATTTTTTGTTTAAATATTCTCTCATTCATTTAAATATAATCTAATACGTTAAAATACTAACAAACATTCCCCCTTTAGACCTTATACTTTCTTATCAACCTTAAGCCACAAACTCTTATTGTGCTTTGCCCTTTTTCTTCAACATTCGACAATCTTTCTTGAAGTATCCTGGTTTCCCGCAATGGAAACAAGCACCCTTGTCTTCTTGTTATTTTTATCAAAAATTGTTGAAGGAATCTTTCTCTTATGAAAATATTGAGAGATTTCTTTCGAAGTCTCTTCTTCCTCTACAAAATTAATATTGGAGAGGGCTTCTTCCTTTCCTTCTTTTTGTAAATCCTCCTTAATTCGAAGATGGTTGCCTAACTCCTCAAGAGTCAAGTCTTCCTTTTGGTGCTTCAAATAATTCCTCAAATTTTTCCAAAGTGGAGGTAATTTGTCTATAATGGTTGTGACCGTTATGGTCTCATCCATTTTCAGTTTATGTTGAGAGAATTGATCTAGTATAGTTTTTATTTCACTAAACTAATCCATAATAGAATGAGTATCAACTATTTTGAACGCATTAAATTTTATAATAATAAATCGCTTACTTCCAGTATCTTTCTTCATGTACCTTGCATGCAACGAATCTCACAACTCCTTTGCAGTCTTTACATTGTGGTAAGCATCAAATAAATTATTGGACATCGCATTCAGAATATGATCCTTACATATATCATCATCTTGATCCCATTTTTGTTTATCGTGAGTTTGAGCAATTGTCTCATTTTCTGTAGGTTCTAACCTTAGTGTAGTGATAATATAATACACTTGCAGTGAAGTCAAAAAAAAAAAAAGAATAGTTCTTTTTGTCAGTGATAAAAATCTTCTCAATCAAAATGCTCCAATTTGTTGAAATCCAACGCCATATCTCTCAAGGAACTCAAAGAGTTAGTCATTTGGATAAACAAAGTGAAATTTAAACCTTAAGGTCGTTGGGGAAATTATGAGGGTTGTTTACCAAAATGAATAAGAGAGAATAAGAAAAATGACTTCAAGGCATGACTAGGTCCCTTTCCTTAAGGTTTAATTTGCCCCTCATCGATGCAAGAAGCTTTCCAGTGAATTTCTTCTAAGATATAATGAAACTCTGTTGTTGTTCTGCACTCTGTACTCATGAAGAACAACACACAACAGCTTCTATGAGTTTTATTGATAAAGAACATTTATGTTTGGAAATTTGTAGGATTTTGAAACATAAGAAGATCAGTATTTTAGAGAAAGAGAAAAAGAATAAGAAAGGAAATCTAAAATTATGAATTTTGTAAATTATGATAGTTAAATACCCTTTAATAGTATTTAATTATTGTCTTTTCATATGTGACACTTTGGATTCAGTAATAAACTGAATTAATCTGATATAATTGAGTGTCTCTTCTCAAAAGACGCTATTGTTCATGAGTAACTGTCATTTAATGCTCAGAAAATTCAAAATATTTGGGCATTCAATCAACTGAATCATTTTTTTAGTCCACTACACAAGTAATAGAGACTTTCTACCTTTCATTCAGTCGACTGCATGAGTCACAACTTGATTTTCTTTTTCTTTTCTCATTTCCTTTGATTTTCTAAAATATTCTAAACTTAAATCCAAGTTTATTTTGAAAATCATCAACATTTATTTCACCATTGAATATATGAGGGCTATCTAGACCGCTTAAAATTCAAATCACCGACAATTTTACTTTCTTTATTTTTGACGACCACTATTGCATAGACACTACCTTAGACATTTCACATGCAAAGTATGACCTTTTTATTCAAAAAATATATGATGCATGTACTAGCCAAACGCCACCTAAGCTTAGTGGAGCCTAGATTGGAAACTAGGTTTGGTTTGACCAGGGTTAGCAGAGTCCCAATCCTTACGTTATACTTATCTCTAAATGTATCCCACTGTTTAAAAACTAGATTTTAAGAAAATTTCTTATTTAGTTCATGTCTATGAAAGATACATGATATAAAGTTCATCTAACTATTGGATGGCATAAGACGAAAGAGAAAATTATTTTTTTTCTTTTAATTCAATGGTGAAATGGACTCTTGAGCCATGTATTTTTTATGAACCCGAACTAGAAAATAATTTTTTGGATTTTAGGCCAAATTTCAAAATTATTTGTCTTTCTTTTCTCTTTCGTCACCCTCCATTTCTCTCTCATGGTTAAAATTGCTGAAAAATGTTGAATCTAGTTCGTCAAGAAATGCCTATGAATTTGAGTCGTAACAACGGTTTAGATTTTTTTTTTTAATCTAGTTTACTAGCTTATTTGTGTCAAGGAAGCTATGTGGAAAAAAAAAATCATTAGATGTTGTTTGTAGATTTTAAGGAAGCTATGAGAAAAGAATAAAGATTATGGGATGCTCCCCCAAAACAGCCTCAAAACACTTTGAAAAACCAAATAGTAATTACTTTTAAACTTGTGACTGTTTTGCCGGGTGTCCCAATAGTATGACTAATGAGATAGCTTGAATGATGTGTTGCATAAGGATTGGATGCCTTTAACCCTAGTTAACCAAGCCAACCCTAGTTTTTTATGTACCAAAAGAAGCTCATGGTTTTTAGTCAATAAATACAGTTGAATAAGCTAAACAATGTCTTTAACTTTTGTGCATGCTAGCATTTTAAACATTAATGCATAAATTCCATGAAAATGAAAGAAAGTGTTAATGCATGAGAACTGGTTTGTCATAAAAGTTCTATAACATACACTAAAAGAAAAAGCCTTATCATGGAGGGGCACACGTCCCTCAGTGATAGATATCACCAACCATCAGGGATATTGAAAAATATTATAACTGACGAACCATTCCCTCAGTTATAAATATTTTTGTTCAGTATTAAGTTTGTGAAATCTTTAAAAATTAATTTTTTGTATTTTTTATTGAAAAATATTATTACCAGGGGAATTTATGCCCTTGATGTTAATAAATTAATTTTAAATTTAGTTAACTAATAACACCAAGGGAAAACAAACTTCTTACGAAGGGAATTAATGTAGAGCCCGATACCTAAATTTAAAGTATATGGAGATGTTCTTTAAATTTAAAATTTTAACTTATGATTTTCGATGAATTAAATTATTACTAGATGTGTGTAGAACTTATTTATTGATTAATGGGTAAAGAAAATGCTAAAGAAGTGGAGGTATTTGATAGAGTTATTCTTGTAAAGGAAATGTTACAAGTAAATTAGGTTTAAAAGAAAGAAGTAGGAAAGTTAAGGAAAGAGTTGCAATTTAATAAAATAAAAAGATGAGGGGTAAAAACATAAAGGCAAAAGGGTTAGTGGGGACTATAAAAGAGTTTAAGAGCTAGAAGACACTCATTTTCTTCTTTATTTTTGAGCAAAAAGAGACAGAAGAGAACAAAAAAAAAAAAAATTTCTCTCAAGAAACCCATTTTCTCCAAACTTTGACCAAGCCAAAACCCTATCACCTTAAGTACTTTTTCCCCCAAACTTGGAACACCATAAACTTTCATCTAGTCTGGGAGGTGGACCACCATAAGCGGCGCGTGGCCTTTACGTGCCAGATAGGGGACAAGGATCCTCTCTGTTTTCTTAGCTTTTTTCTTCAAGAATTTGATTTAGTATTGAATAGCACCTTTCCTAAGTTAAACTAGACTTCTTAAAGTTAATATTTTGGGTTTTTATAGATGATTTGAGCTTAAATTGTTTGATTTTGAGCTATAAAAAGTGTTAGAGTTGGTTCATACTTCACGGGTCCAAATCTGTAGAACCCCCGACGACCATGGGGTCTCACTCCCAAGTGAGTGCCCCCAAAATTTTTTGGCCCTGTTCATGTTTTAAGTATGGTTTTTTGCTTGCCGATTTGTGCTTGGCCTCATGAATGGTTTTGTGGCAGGGTGGAAACCCTAATTAGGACATCTTAAGTTGCTTATAAATACTCTCTATCTACTGAGCACACATTGTCACGAAAGATTTGTTAGGTTGATAATAGTGAAACTTCTGGCAGGATGCAACCCTTTTCTAGGGTGAACCTGGGTATATTGTGCCTTATTTTATTTCTATTTATAATTTGTGTGACTGACAGGTCTCGAATTGTTCAATTGGTTTCATAGCCAGGTTTTTTAGGATTAACGATTAGAGATGTCGATTGGATCATGGATTGAAATCGAGAAGTTTGGAGGGAAGAGCTTCAAGTTATGAAACTGAAGATGGATGATCTACTCATGGATAGGGACCTGTGGATAATGATAGTCGATAAGATGCTGAAGAGTACGATAAGCATGACGGCAGAGTCCACGGCAGAGGCGGCATCGCCGGTGGTGGTTTCGGCATCATCTTCAACAGCCATCACGGAGTGGGAAAAGCTCGATCGGAAGGTATGAAGTTTGATTCAACTGTGCCTGGCTGATTCTATCCTGATAAACCTTTTTGGAGAGAAGACTACGAAAGAACTCTAGAAGAAGCTAAAAAGCCTTTATCAGAGTAAATCTCTGGTAAACAAGTTGTTTCTACAGAAGAAGTTGTGCAACCTTTGAATGGCTGAGGGCGATTCTTTTTCTATTCATCTACATGAGTTCAACACTTTGATAGGTTAGTTATTGTCTATCAGTGTTGATGTGACGAATGAAAATAAGGCTATTACACTACTCTGTTCCCTGCCTGATTCATGGGATAACTTGATAGTTGCGATTGATAGCGGTACGACTGATCTGTTCTTTGAGAATGTTGTGGTAACCTTATTGTCTGAGGAGATAAGGCAGCAGGGTACAGAGAACTTGTAAAATGAGGCCTTATCTATGAAAGAGCGAACCCATGATAGAGACTACAAGTTTTCTGGTGATAAACTTAAGTTCAAGGGAAGATAAAAAAGTAAGGATAAATTTGAGTTGAAGTGTTGGAAGTGTAGGAAGCCCGAACATTTGAAAAAAGGATTACAGAAGTAAGAGTGTGAACCCTGAAAAGCAGACAGATGAGAGATCAGCTTCAGGAAATAAGAACCAAGATGATGATATTGGTGACTTAAATATGGTGTCCTATTTAGCTCAATCAGATTGAAGTGTTTGGATAATTGACACATGAGCATCCTTTCACATGACACCTTATAGGGACTAGTTTCATAAGTATTAAACCTTTGATAGAGGAAATGTTTTATTGAGAGATAACTATCCGCTGAAAATTATTGGTCGTGGGAAGGTGAAGTTAAAGATGAATGATGGGACGGTCAGGACACTTCCAAGTGTGATGCATATTCTGGTCCTCAGCAGGAACCTGATGTCAGTTAGCAAAATGATAGATAGGGGAGTGAATTTCAGCTGTGACAAAAATTTATGCAAGATGACTCGTGGATCGTTAATAATCGCATAAGGTGTTCAGTACAGTACAGTGTACAAGTTGCTGGGAAGTACAGTACAAAGTCAGTGTAGTGCAAGTTTTATCTCTGAGGAGACGATTGATGATGAGGCAAATTCCTCTATTTTGTAGCATCAGAGGCTTGGACATATCGGTGAAAATGGACTATCTACCTTTTGTCGAAACAGATGGTGAAGGGAGTCCTAGATTGCTCAATGAGATTCGGTTTCTATGAGCATTGTCTACATGACAAGCAGAACCCTGTGAGTTTTAAGTCTGCTGGCACGAGGGAGAATGGTATTTTGGATTTGATATATAGTGATGTGTTTGGGCCAGTTTCTATCCAATCTCTTGGAAAATAAAGGTATTATGTCTTTTTCATTAATGATTTTTCAATGTATGTATGGATTTACTTCATTAAGAGTAAAACTGAAGCATTTGATAAGTTCCGTGAGTTTAAAGAATTGGTAGAAAATCATATGGAAAGAAAAATAAAGGTACTGAAAATAGATAATGGAAAGGAATTTTGCTCTGACAAGTTTGAGCAATTCTGTGTAGTAAGTGTCATTATAAGATAAAAAAAACAACTCCATATACACCTCAACAGAATGGGGTGGCCGAGAGTACAGTTTTTAGCAGAGATGTTGTGTTTATAGAAACACAGATGTCCAAGATGTACTAGAATAGCCAAAGCAGGTTTAGATTGATCTTAACCTGAGAGATAAAGAGTGGGAGACTACCCCACAGACTGCATTGGATACTTTAGATTCTGAGTCAGTTGGGTTTGACCACAATATTCATGTTTCTAATGTAAAGGATGAGGATTCAGATGTTGGCTCGGGGGTAAAGACCACCCTATCATAAGAAAATCCACATGGTTTAGGAGGTCACCCATCAGGTATTCCCCTAGTGCTTGCAGTGCATTATATGCTTTAACTATTATTGGTGATGATCCTAACACAGTAAAAGATATGAGGACCTTAGAGGATGCAAATCTGTGGGAGGATGCTCTGAAAGAGGAGATGCAAGCATTTGATAGGAATGAAACATGGAGCCTTGTGAAATTTCCTAGAGATAGGACGACAATTGGGTGCAAATGGGTTTTCAAGAAGAAAACAAATGCAGATGGAATGGTAGAAAAGTATAAGGCACGTTTGGTTGTAAAAGGGTACTCGCAAATAGAGGGAATTGACTAAGGTGAGATATTTTTCCCAGTAGAAAAGTTGACATTTATCAGATTTGTCTTATCCATGGCATCTACTTATGATCTAGAGGTCGAGCAACTAGATGCGAAGACAACTTTCCTTCATGGGGACTTAGAGGAGAAAATTTACATGAAACAGCCTGAAGGCTTTGTAAGCAAATGTAAAGAAGAACTGGTTTGTAAATTTGAAAAGTCTTTATATAAACTAAGGCGGTCACCACGGATGTGGTACCAGAAGTCTGACACATATTCCATTTAGCTTGGATATGCTGATCACTACATCTATGTGAAAAGGTTAAGGGTTGATTTTGTCATTTTAACCTTGTTCATTGATGATATGCTGTTGATTGGAAATAACAGGAAGATAATTAGCATTGTGAAGGCATCATTTGCAAGGTAGTTTGACCTGAAAGACCTAGGGCCAGCAAACTTTTTATTGGGCATACAGATGAAGAGTGGTCATGAAAATCGAAAACTATGGCTCAGTTAGAAGAAGTATATTAAAGAAGTGTTGAAGAAATTTAACATGTCTAACAGCAAGCCAGTAGGGACTCCCATGCCTTTGGGAACCAAGTTATCTGCGGTACAATGTCCAAGATGGAAGAAGAAGCTGAAGAGATGACGCACATGCCTTATGCTAGTGCAGTTGGAAGCTTGATGTACGCCATAGTGTGTACGAGACCAGATGTTACCCAAGCAGTGGGAGTATTGAGCAGATATATGTCTAATCTTGGAAAAGAACATTGGACTACAATCAAGAGAGTTCTTAGATATCTTCGTGGCATGTCAGAGTTTGCATTGTATTATGGAGATATAAGAGGTAAGAAGAATCTTGATATTGTAGGATCGGTTGATGCTGACTAGGGAGGATACATTGATAACAGGAGGTCTATAAGCGGATATGTGTTTAAACTGTTTGGTGGGGCGATGAGTTGGATGAGTAAGAGGCAAAGTGTTGTTGTTTTTTCATCCACAAAAGTAGAGTATATAGCAATAACTCATGCTAGAAAGGAAGTGGTTTGGCTTCAAATGTTGTGTGCTAAGCTTGGGTTTAAACAAGGAGCGGTTAAGGTTAAATGTGATAATCAAGGTGCTATCTTCTTAGCAAAGAATCATGCATTTCATCTACGGACGAAGCACATTGGTATCCAATATTAATTCATCCAAGAAAAAATTGTAGAAAAGGTGATAATCTTAGAGAAATTCTATACAACAGTGAGCAACACGAATTTCTTGACTAAAACAAATAGTCTAGCAAAGTTTGAGTGGTCTACTACTGAGATGGGCTTGAAGAAACTGAGTTATGAGAAGTTTTCCATGTGTGTGAAGTATTTACCAAGTGGGACATTGTTAGAGTTGGTGCATACTTCACAAGTTAAGATCTGTAGATCCCCCGACTATCACGGGTCCAAATCGGTACAAGCAGATAAATTTCAGGCCCTGTACATGTTTTGGGTATGGTTTTCTTCTTGGATGTTTGGGCTAGGGCCCATGAATAGTTGTAGTTTTACAGTAGGGCGAAAACCCTAATTAAGGCGTCTTAAGTTGCTTATAAATACTCTCTATGTACTCAACGCACATTGTAACAAGAGATTTGTGAGGCTAATAATAGTGAAACTTCTAGCAGGACCTAGGCCTATTCTGAGATGAACCTGGGTATAATATGTCTTATTTTCTTTTTGTTTATAATTCGTGTGATTGATAGGTTTCGAATCATTCATAAATATCAAGATGTTGACAAACCATGGCTAGTTTCTAGTACTACTAAGCCAATGCCGAGAAGGTTATCATCAAAGAAAGTAGCAGCTGCTGCAAAGTCATCACCATTTGGGTCGCTAGCACAAGTAGTTGAAGCAAATAAGAAAGTGATATCAAAAACCACTGAACTTCAATTTCCTTTCGTTTTAGACAAACTGGTGTGTGTTGAGGTAGTGAGGCCAAAGAAATCAAGGAGTAAAAAATAAAAAGAAGATGAAGATGAAGTGTTGGTGATAAATAAGATTGAGTTTGACGATGATACAGGTGTGAAATTTGACGTATATGTCAATGATGAGGATGATGATGTTGATCAACCGGAAACACTGAGTTCACTCGGAGTTTTGTGAGTGTTCCCCATTCCCATAAGTATGGTGGCAAGAAGGTGAACACTTCTTTAGAATTGGGATTTATAGGTTTGTTGTAAGAATTTAATGCTGAAGATGATGATAGTATGGTGGTGACTTTGGTGCCAAGATATTAGGAGGGACTTGTTAGCATTGGTGGTATCAATATTGATTTTATTCAATATTGATATCAGCTATAGCTCAAATTGATCTTTTTGGGTAAAGATCATATATCTGCATTAAAAATTCCATCTATTGATTTAATCTCTCTACTTGATCTTTCAATTCTTTCTCTCTTTTTAATCTCAACATAATTTCAAGGCTAAAATACATTTTTTTTCCCTTAATTAGGTTTTATATATACTTGATTTCATTTACCTTTTTGGCTTATTGACTTTTGATCATTTCAATTGGGTTTTAAATTTATAATCTCATTTCAATTAGGTCCTAAACACTTAATAGTTGCTTTACATAAAATAATAATAAAGAGAATGACCCAATTGAAATGAAATTATAAATTTAATTATTCAATTAAAATAAGATTATAAATTTAAAGACCCAATTGAAAAAAAAAATGAAAGACATAAATGAAAACAAATATAAAACCTTATAAAGATGAAAATTGTAGTTTAGTCTTATTTCAACTTGTATCGATCTTTATAGTCCGTTGTCCTCTTCAAATTACCCAAAAAACATATTTTGGATATTCTTTTATTTCATGAATTTTGTGTGTGTGTGTGTGTGTATATTAAAAGAAAGAAAGAAAATGATAGATCCATGATAATCTTTAGTTTATGGGTATAATCATGAGTATAGTTGTGTAGTGATGCACATTTTTTAAATTAAGTTTTTAAGCATATTGATGAAAAATGATTGAATTCGAATCTCTTATATAAAAAACCTAAAAATAATTATTAGACCAAATAACTTGAATTATTATTTTTAATTAATTGTTGTATGATTGAAATAATTAACATTTTGTTTCAATTGAAGAAAGGGTACATGTTGATTAACTTTGATGGATGGTTCTTGTAATGTATCGTTAAAAAAAGGGGAGGTTTAAATGGTTATGGGTCCACATCATCTTTATCTTTGAAATATTTCTGGTTGTATATGTAGTATAGTCCCACAAATTTCTAAATGAATGTTGTAAGGTTGATTATGAATTGTCTTTTTACCTGTGAAATGCACTGTAATCCAATGGACTAGCTGAAGCTATGGAGCATAGTGCGAGCTTGGGAAAGAGATCTGACTGAAAAGCGCATCCTTGACAGTGACGTCAACGGGATCAATCTAGTTAATTGGTAAGTGGGTAAGATTGGCTTATCTAATCCATTGTGAAAGGAAACTCAACCCAATTGGTACCCAAAAAAGGGATGTCCCCTCTTCCCAAATCCATTTAGAATTCTCCAATAAGTGAAGGATATGTAGGTGACAAGCTTTCCAAACATGAGTGTTGGAAATCACGTTGGAGATGCCCAAGTGGTGATCTTCCAAACACCAAAGTCTAGAATGACTTGTAAAGATGAATCAGAAACAGAAACAAAAATCAAAGAAAAGAAAGAACACATCAATTGTTATCGAGGTTTGGCAATAGCCTACGTCCCCATTAGTTCCTCTGAACTCTCTGCACTAAATCAATGGTTCTTTACAAATACAGCAACCCTCTCCAAGAAACTTAAGTTCTTGAAGAACCAAAGAAGAAGAAGTAAAAGAAAGTGATAAGAACTAACCCTGGAATTTTCCCAAGAAAATTCCCCTTACAAGCTCTTGAATCCCCTTTCTATTCTACTCTGTCTTTCTAAACAACCAACCTTTACAATGAGTCTCTCTTGTTTTGTGTCTTTGCACTCTTACGATTGATCTCACTTTTAATCACAAGTTATATCTCTTTGAAGCTAGGTGACTCTTTATATAGTGCACCATCTCATTAACCATCTTGAGGATCAATATCCACCCTTAGATCTTGAGGACCAATCAACCTTAGCTCTCAATTGATTCTAAGTGATCCTGTGCATTTTGAACATGCCTCACGCACTTAACAAAAGGCTGAACCAAAAGGCATCAGTGTGCCTTCAGGTCGTGGCCTAGAACAGGGCATGCCACGGCCTTGAGTGTGCTGAAACTTCACCATGTTGCATCCATTTTGGGCGCCGCAGCCTGGGGGAGGCTGAGCTACGGCACACACCTCCTCCAGGTCTTTTCATTTGCTGGGCGCCGCACCTTGGAAGAGCCAGGCCACGGCACACACTAGTGTGCACTTGATGCTGATTTTTTCTTGTTTAAACCTTAGACAAACACCAACAATCTCTACCTTTGTTTAAGCGTTTAAACTCGAACCCATTGTGCAGAGAACTCAGGATCCAAACTCATCTTGAGTCATCATATCAACCGACTCCAATCCTAAGTAGTCCAAGGCAATGATTAAACTTACTTAGAGGTAGAACCTTGGTGCCTAAATCTGCAGGATTTTCCTCCGTGGCTACCTTGTCCACATGAATGCATCCTTCCATAACATTTTCTCGAATGAAATGATACCAAACATCAATACGCTTTGTCCTTTCATGGAACACCAGATTCTTACACAAGTGCAATGCACTTTGACTATACGAATACACCACCACCTGCTCTTTTAGGACCTTCAACTCTTCTAACAACCCTTTGCACCACATAGCCTCCTTAATGGCTTTCGTTGCCGCTATGTACTCAGCCTTGGTTGTTGAGAGTGCTACCACCGGCTGCAACTGAGCCTTCCAACTTATACAGCATCCGTTTAAGTTGAAGATGTAGGAGGTAATCAATCTTCTTTTATCCCAGTCTGCTCCATAGTCTGAATCCGCATAACCTTCAAGACAGATGGACTTACCCCTCTTCTCATAAATCAGCCCTACTTCTGGGCTTCCCTTCAAGTACCTCAGCAACCACTTCATCCTAAGCCAATGCTCTTTTTCAGGATTACTCATAAACCTACTAAGGACACTTATTGCATGAGCAATATCAGGTCTAGTGCTTACCATGGTGAATATAACTGAACCAACCGCACTAGAGTAAGGGACCTTTTCCATTTCTTTCTTCTCCCCCTCCGATCTCGAACATTGATCGCTGGAGAACTTGGTATGACCAGTAAAGGGAACCTTCACTGGTTTGCTATCTTCTATAGAGAACTTAAATATCATTTTCTCTATGTAGGAAGTCTAAGAAATCTTCAATATGTTTCTCTCATTTTCCTGGATTATATTCATCCTAAGGATCTTCTGTGCATGGCCAAGATCCTTCATCTCAAACTCCAAACCGAGTTAAGACTTCAATTCTTCTATCCTCTCCCTGCTATTCCCAACCAACAACATATCATCGACATAGATGAGGATGATCACCACTTCCTCCACTTTGTGCCCCTTGTAATACAACCATGAATCATAGTAGCTCCTCATGAAACCTAGACTGGTTACAAAGGACTCGAACCTCTTATTCCATTGCTGAGGTGATTGTTTTAGGCCATAAAGAGATTTCTTCAATTTGCACACCAACTCTTCCTGCCTTCCTTCCTCATAGCCTTCAGGTTGCCTTATGCAGATGGTCTCATCAAGCTCTCCATGCAAGAAAGCTGTCTTCACATCCATTTGTTCGACCTTCTAATCAAATTGGACCACCATAACTAATACTATCTGTATCGTCTTGTATTTCAAAACCGGTAAGAATATTTCAGTGAAATCTATGCCTTCTCTTTGTGTGAACCCTTTCGCCACCAACCTAGCTTTATACCAGACTTCATCCCCTGGAGTGTTTCCTTTTTTGATCTTGTGGATCCACTTACAATCCACAACTCTCTGTTTTTCTGGTTTAGGCACCAATTCCCAAGAGTTGTTCTTCCTCAAAGATTCAATTTCTTCCTCCATAGCTAGCTATCACTTTGGCAACTCGTTACATTCCATGGCATCTGTATTAGTTTCTGGTTCAACCTCTCTTTCTGTCTAAGGAGCTGCTACATTAGCATCCACAAAACCATATCTTAAAGGTGGTCTAACCACCCTCTTTTCCCGATCCCTTGTGAGCTGATAGTCATTCTGACTTGCTGCATCAACCTCTTCTAGTTCAGCCTCCTCTTGAGTGCCCTGAGCTTGGCCTTCATCAATGGGCTCTACCTAGTCTGAACCCTCTTGCCTTCCTTGCTCTACCTAAACTGAATTCTCCTTGATACTATGCTTCACAAATTCCAAACTGGTTTGCTCACTATCCCCTGCAGGATTAGTTTTCTCCAAGTAGGGAAATAATAATTCATTAAAAATAACATCCCTACTTATTATGAGTTTCATTCCTTTTGGTTCTAAGGACAACAACCTATATCCCTTAACTGCATCACCATACCCTATAAATACACATTTTCTAGACCTTGGGCTAAGTTTATCCTCCTTTTGATGTGCAAATGCAGCACACCCAAAAGTCTTAAGGTTACTCAACTCAAGGGGTTTCCCACTCCACATCTCCATAGGAGTCTTGAGCTCTAAAGCTCTAGAGGGTGATCTATTTACCAAGTATGCAGTAGTAGACACAGCTTCCCCCCAAAAATATTTTGGTAAACCGAACCCAATTAACATGCACCTAACCTTTTCCATAAGGGTTCTATTCATCCTCTCAGCAACTCCATTTTGTTGAGGTGTTTTTATAACCATTATATGTCTTAGAATGCCATTTAACTCACAGAATTTATCAAAAATCTTATTGCAAAATTCTAAGCCATTATTGGTTCGTAAAGCCTTAACTACCCTACCCGTTTGAGTCTCCAGCAACTTTTTTCCACACCACAAATTTACTCAAAGCATCTGATTTATTTTTAAGCAAATAAACTCAAACCTTTCTTGAATAATCATCAATTAAAGACAGAAAGTAAAAGTTACCTCCCTGTGTTGGTGCTCTTGCTAGTCCCCAAAGATCCGAATGAATGTAGTCAAGAATGCCCTTAGACTTGTACACTCTGGTGTTGAATCTGACCCGGTATTGCTTCCCAAGAATGCAACACTCGCAGAAATCCAATGTCTCTACTTTGTCACCACCAAGTAGACCATCCTTGCTGAGAACTTGTAGGCCCTTTTCGCTCATATGTCCCAAGCGAGTGTGCCAAGGGTTGCCTTATCCATCTCAACCATCAAGCTTGCTGCTTGATCCTTGATTTCTATCTCTCCGATCATCTCATTGAGTCCATCTTTTATTGCTGCTTTGATCACTATCAAAGATCCCTTGGTCACCTTGATCTTTCCTCCCTCTACTTTGTATGAATACCCCATGGAATCCAGCTGCCCAATGAGATCAAATTCTTCCTTAAATCTGGGAGATACCTCACTTTCCGCAGTAGCCTTATGACTCCATCAAACATCCTCAACTGGATGTCTCCTATCCCTCTCACTTAGCAAGAAGTGTCATTCCCCAAGAAAACACTTCCATCATTAATTTCTTTGAAATTCTTGAACCAATCTTTGTGAGGGCACATATGATAAGTGCACCCGATATCCAAGATCCATTTCTCACTGCCTTGCCTCCTTCTCACATTTGAGCACACAACAAGAACATCATTTTGTTGTTCTCCCTTAGCAACCAAAGCCTCTCCATTCTTGGTATGGCTTCCTCCTCTCTCATCCCACATCTTCTTCTTGTAATCTTTCTTGAAGTAACCCTCCTTATTGCAGTAGAAGCATCGCTTCCCTCCAAACTTCGATTTGGAATGCGATCTCCCATGGCTCTGCCCTCTACCTCTTGATTTCTCCTGGTAGTTGCCATGAATGCTACTGCCATTCTGAGTTGTTGGCTTTCCTCTAACGAACAACCCTTCTCTACTTGATGCTTCCCTCATCTTGGCTTTGAAATCATGAGCCCTTATAGTATTAATCACGATTTCCTTGATTAGTGTATCTCTTCCATATTCAATTGCATTAATTAAACTTTCAAAACAATCAGGAAGAGAATTTAACAAAATAACAGCCAATTGTTCATCTGGGAACTTTATACTACAACTAGCCAAATCTTGAACTAGTTTGTTAAACACATCAAGATTATCTTGCAACTCTTTATTAGGATCCATTTTAAAAGCAAAGATTCTTTTAAGAAGATAAATTTTATTAGGGAGAGTTTTGGTAAGAAACAACTCATCTAGTTTTTTCCATATGACAGCAGGATCTTCCGAGTCTCCGCACTTCCTTGTGACACTATCCGATATATGCAAGAAAATGGTGTTGTATGTCATCTTCTTCATCTCAATCCATTGGTCCTCCGTGATACTTGCTGGAAAAACATCATCTTCTCCAACAGCCAAGTCCACTTTCTTTTGCATAAGAACAGCCTTGATCTTCTGCTTCCAAAGGGCAAAGTCTCCCTTTCCATCAAACTTCTCTATAATTAAATTTGAAGCCACCTTGTGGAGAAAATCCTAGATTTATGCAGCACCCATAATTGCTTTCCAACTTCTTCTAAACCTCAAGAACACAATAGAAGATTGATCTCAATATCGTTCTTGAATCACCCTCAAGAGTATGATCTGATCTTGATCTTTACTCCGTTCTTGAATCACCCAAGAAGTTGATCTTTGATTCTTGGATTCTTGACTCCGTCACCTTCTATTCCAGCTTCGATACCCGCTGTCCAAAGCTCCTCCAGCTTTGATACCACTGTTGGAAATCACCTTGGAGATGCCCAGGTGGTGATCTTCCAAACACCCAAGTCTAGAATGACTTGTAAAGATGAATCAGAAACAAAAATAGAAATCAAAGAAAGGAAAGGACATAGCAATTGTTATCGAGGTTTGGCAATAGCCTACGTCCCCATGAGTTCCTCTGAACTCTCTGCACTAAATCAATGGTTCTTTACAAATACAGCAACCCTCTCTAAGAAACTCAAGTTCTTAAAGAACCAAAGAAGAAGAAGTAAAAGCAAGTGATAAGAACTAACCCTGGAATTTTCCCAAGAAAATTCCCCTTACAAGCTCTTGAATCCCCTTTCCATTCTACTCTCTCTTTCTAAACAACCAGCCTTTACAATGAGTCTCTCTTGTTTTGTGTCTTTGCACTCTTACAATTGATCTCACTTTTAATCACAAGTTATGTCTCTTTGAAGCTAGGTGACCCTTTATATAGTGCACCATCTTATTGACCCATCTTGAGGATCAATATCCACCCTTAGATCTTGAGGACCAATCAACCTTAGCTCTCAATCTATTCTAAGTGATCTTGTGCATTTTGAACATGCCTCACGCACTTAACAAAAGGCTGAACCAAAAGGCATCAGTGTGCCTTCAGGTCGTGGCCTAGAACAGGGCATGCCACGGCCTTGAGTGTGCTGAAACTTCACCATGTTGCATCCATTTTGGGCGCCGTAGCCTGGGGGAGGCTGAGCTGCAGCACACACCTCCTCCAGGTCTTTTCCCTTGCTGGGCGCCGCACCTTGGAAGAGCCAGGCCACGGCACACACTAGTGTGCACTTGATGCTGATTTTTTCTTGTTTAAACCTTAGACAAACACCAACAATAAGAATAGAAAATTGGAATTGTTAGAAGGTTGTTTCAAAATTCCCTGAAAAATATCATTTAATTTTCACCATTAAATGCCCATTATTTTTTTTTATTCTCATTACTCTCTTTATTCTTTATAATCATTTTTGTTTTTTTTAACTTGAATTACTTCATTATGTAAATTAAAATTCTCAATTTAAATCAATATATATCAAGTCAAAGAAAATCTAATTGTTCCTTTGAAAGTGATGGTAGACAAATTCAAAAATATTTCTATTAACTATTAATTGTCCTCTTATAATTTGCATTGATTTCAAAATAATAGTTGACTTGCTAGATCCATGGGTAAAACACTAAATTCTGGCATTTAGTATTCTCTTAAACTCTAGTTAATGGCTGTCCAAAAGCTATAGCTTTTCTTATAAATACCTTGGTAGCCAAAGGCAAAATGATTTTAAAAAAAAAAAAAACTAAGGAGTTTCTAGTACAAATTACAGAGACTATATTCGGCCATTAACCTTACTCATCTTCCAAATTTTGTCTTTATTTTTGGACCATATTTTATAAAAGTTTAAAACCTTATTTGTGAGTGCACACAAATCAAGTTGTCATTGTATCCTAGAAGGCGGCCGCTAGAGCTATTTGCACTATAGTGCGGCGAAATCACTTTTCAAAAACAATATATTCATTTTTGTGCCTCAACGTCATTCTCTCTTGTGGTTACATATTGTTGTATGTGATTCTTCAAAGGTACATACTTGTTGCTACTTTATACACCATTTTTGTTAATTATTAGAGCAATACTGTTATTTTTATTATTTCTAAGAATCTTGAGAATCAAATTGGTGCTCTTTTAATTAACTAGATAGTCATTCCTAACATGTCAAAATTGAAAGCTTTTGATGGTAACCGTTATAAGAGGTGGTGTGAAAAAAAAATTTTTTTTTTTTTTTTATACCTTGAAGCAGTTGGGGTTGTTTATGTTCCGTATAATGATTTTGATGCGCCTAATGATATGTATGAACTCACTTTTAATATTTCTGTCAAAAACTATGAGCGAGATACCAAACATTTCGAGGCCATATTTTACATAATTTGTTTAATACTTTGTTTGACATCTATTGTTTAAGTAAATCTGCAAAAAGATATTTGGGAAATACTAAAAAGTAAGTACTCAAATGAGGATGTTTGGTAAATAATATATGGTTGGAAGGTTCTTAGAATACAAGATGATTGATGAAAAACCCATCATGTACCAAGTCCATGAATATTAAAACATAGTTCTTGAGATTCTTGCAGAAGGTATGACCATAGACGAGACTTGTCAAGTCGTTGCATTAATTGAGAAACTGTCGCTGTCCTGAAAAGGGTATATGAACTACCTCAAGCACAAAAAACGTGATCTTACATTTAGAAGATCCGATGTCCAAATCTGAATTGAAGAAACCAATCGTTTGAAGGATAAGGTAGACTGAGTGAGAAAATTTTCTTCAAAGCCAAATATAATGGAACAAAAATATGTTGAAAAGGTAAGGGTTTTAAAAAATATCATCGAGATAAGGCCTTTACTAAGAAACCTATGAAAAAAAATAATTTTAGAAAACCAAAAAAATTCCTAAAAAGGAAAAAAAAATACCTTGTTGCAAACTTAGTTGAATTGAAATTATTGTTGCTGATATATTTGATGCTTACTTAGTGAATGACCCAACTGAGTTGATAGTGGACAGTGGAGCTGTAATACCTGTATTCGTAAAGTAAGGGTAAAGAAGTAATTTAATAAATATGGCATGAAATTAAAATAATATATATACTTGAAAGAATTATGTTTGAATAAAATAATTCTCTTGGAAAAAAAATGGACGTGCGGTGGTGTAGTTACAAAGAAAAGTAAAGAAAAGAATGAATGAACTAGACGTTTTCTGTGGGTAGGAAGAAGGGAAAAGAAAAGGTAAAGAAAGAAAAAAAAAACAAAAAAGGGAGGGGGGGACAACATGACAACACCTGGAGTCTAGGTGTTGCCAAAGAAAAGATTTGGGCTGCATGTTAAGCAGCACAAAAGGGTGAACAGTGGGGCGGCAAAAAATTTGCATATATACTTAGTTTCGTTATTTTTTTATATATATTTACTAAATCTTGATTGGTTTTCTTCCTTTTATAATATAATTACTCTATTTCTTTAAACACTTGGGGACCGAAAGAAAGGTTGAAAGAGCAAAATTTTGAAGGAGTTTATAAGAGAATTTTATAAAAAACCACGGGAAGCTCTAAGAAAACCATAAGGCAATAACATGATTTTTATTTTTGAAATCTAGCATACATGAAATTTCCCGAAACTTAAAGTGTGAATTTTCAAAGGATGTGAATTATGGAAGAATTGAAGAATACATTAGAAATTTTAATATAAATATTATGTCAGGTGTTGATGATCAGCAACCGGGAGAAATTGCTAAGAGGAGCAAGAAAGGCAATGAGGTGATCCATGGGTAGCTTTAAGTGCTACGTGGTGAGTTGCATTTACTTTAAGTAATCAAGAGAAATATGAAATATCTAGTGATAGTATTAGAATAAATTATTAACTTATACTTGGGTGATAGATGAAAGTTGGTTGATAGGTGTGATAGGAATAGTGGATGTGTAGAGAATTATTTTTGAGAAATAATATTATTGGAATAATGAGTTGATTTAATTATAAAATCGATAAGTGAAATTCTTGATGAGCTATGATTGATGATTTGATATGATTTATGAAGAGAAGAAATTTAGTGGATCTTTACAATCTATGATTAATGATTTAATGTTATTTATGAGGAGAGGAATTTAGTGAAATTTTTCAAATAATAATTTGAGAATAATCAAGATAAATAATTTAAATATTTGAATTCATATTTGTTTTTATATTATTGTTCATATGCATATATCATATCATTGTTCATATGCATATGCATGAAATAAAAGAACCAAGCGGGGGCCAGTCTAATTGAAAAACCGTGACAGCATGTATATGCTGGAAATAAAGAAAAACCGTGATAGCTGGTATATGCTGGAAATAAATTAAAACCGTGACAACTAGTATATGCTAGAAATAAAAGAACTGGGAGGAGGCCAGTCTAAGATAAAAATATGTCGACATGTGGGAAGATGTTCTCTAATAATAATTCATGCATTGAATCTATTTTAAATATTGATTGCATTACTGAAATGCTGAAGTGTTGTTTGTTATTGTAAATTTATTTATAGATGAACGAGTCTCACAGAGAGATGGTTATGGTGAGAAAGAAACATAGAAGTATGATATGATAAGAACCATCTAAATGGTAGACTTTATGATGTAAACCTCATAACAAGGTAATTATGAAATAATTGATGGTTTTAAGGTGAACAAATATATAAGAAGAAGAGATTGATAGAGAATGAGACTTATGATATGTGTAGTGATAGTAGAATGCTATTGTCAAGTTTTATGAGATATAAATGATTAAATATTAAAAGACTAATTATACAAATTGAATACTTCTAGTAAATTTAATTCACTGAGCTTGTGAAGCTCATCCCTCATTACACAATGATTTCATGTAGTAGGCAGGACAAATAGTTTGGTGAGTTGAGGTTAAGATGAAATCATTATCTGTAAGCCACGTACGTGTCCACATCCTCAGACTAATGAGAAAATAAAATAAAAATTTATTTATAAATATTCATTCATATTTCATTGTATATAATGTTTAAGTCAAGATCAAAATGATGTATCTCCCCTGTTGAGGGTTAAGGATTGATGTAAAAAATTTTGTTGGTGTTATTTTTCTTGTTGCATATATGTATCATGCTGGAATTTTAAAAATATGAAAACACTGTCTTAGGGGTGGCTAACCCGGGTTGGGTCGTTACAATTTTGGTATCAGAGCATTAAGTTTTATGATTCTGTAGACTGCATAAGAACTTAAAGTAGTGGAAGATCTAAATAAATTATATTCAAATGAATAGTCTGAGGATGACACGTGGACGTGCTAGAGTTAGAGTTAGAGTTGTTGATTTGAGAGGGCGTGGTAGGCCCCCAATATTTTGAATAGTCGAGGTTGAGTCAGAATCTATGCTTCCCAGAAGGGAACGTGTTGACAATATAATTGATATTAGTAATGGTGTGAGAGAATCTGAAGTTGAAAAAGTGATCTAAGATAAGCTCTTACACATGCTCTTAAAAAAATGAAAGTAACAAATGATAGAGTTGATAGTCTATAGCATAGACTTAATGAACAGGCTAGAGTAATGTCTGAGGTTATTATAAATCCAGAAATGGTAAATGTTCAAAGGGGAAAAGTGAGTTATGCATGAGATACAGAGAGATTGTTTTGTTAGACATATTAAGTTGAATGTCTTGTTGTTTAAAGGATTTATGAATCCTTTTAAGCTTGAGTTTTGGAAGAAACATATAGAGAGATTATTTGGTATTTTACCAGTAACTGAAGGGTAGATGGTTGCCTTTGCTTCATTTGAGTTAGAAGGGGAGGTTTTGGAATGGTGAGAGGATATTCTTCCCAGGATAAGTGTAGATGTTAATAGACCCTTAACCTGGAATAGGTTTAAGGAGGTTTTCCTTGATAAATAATTTCTTTAGACCTTTAGAGCCCAACAAGATAGAGATTTTATTTATTTGAGGCAAATGTGTTGACTATGGTTCAGTATGATAGCAAATTTGTGGTCTTGTCAATGGTTGTACCCAAAATGGTAGACTTAGAGGATAAGAAGTGTAAGAGGTTCAAAGATGAACTATGTTTTAAGATTTGATCGAAACTATCTTACATAAGGCATATGAATTATGTTACGTTGACAAATATAACACTTCAGATTGAGAATGATGTGATGAAAATTAGAGGTTGGAGGAATCGACGAAAGAGGTCTACATTTGAGGAACCCAGAGATGGTACCAGTATGAGTGTACAGGGTGGGAAATCACCCAGATGAGGCATTCCTTGTCACAAAGAACTTTAGTACAGAGTCAGAGGCAAGTAGAATCTGTTGCTTCAGTAGCTTAGAGTAATATCGATGGGACCCCTAGATTTGAGAGATACGTTATGGGAACTGGAAGTTATGGTAAATGTGAGAGTGTACTACCTAGAGGATGTGATAACGTGATAAAAATACTATAACATGTTATAGATGTAATCCGATAAGATATTTATCCCACAATTGTTCTAATTTGAGGTGTTTTGTATATAGAAAAGATGGACACATCAGTGTTGGTTGATCCTGGTGCAAACCATTCTTTTTCATCCAGTATTCATATGAAGTTGATTTATTACCTTTGAATATGATAGATCTTCATTCGATTTTGGGAAAGAATTAGTTATCGACGTATTATGTCTGGGTTGATTGCTCCAGAAAGAATGTAATGTTCAAGATATGGACATGAAGAGTGTAACTTTCAGAGAGAATATAAAATACTCTCAAACTATCTTATTTTACTCTGACTACTAGTAGATGGTTGAAGAAAGGATGTGAAGAGTGTTTGGCACACATAATATATTCTAGAAAGGAAAATATGAAGTTAGAAGAAATCTTGGTAGTGAAAAATTTTCATGATGTGTTTCTTGAAGAGTTATCCATATTGTCTCCCAGTAAGGAGATTTAGTTTCCCATAGATGTGATTTTGAGTCCAACACATATATTTAAAGCACCCTATAGAATGATGCCAGCTGAATTGAGAGAGTTGAACGTACCATTTTAAAAAATTTTAGATAAACAATTTATCGGACCTAATGTATTTGGGGAGCCTCTTTGTTGTTCGTGAAGAAAGAAGATGGAATTATAAGAGTGTGTATAGACTACAGATAGTTGAATAAGAACAAATACCTTTTACCCAGGATAAATGATTTGTTTGAGCAGTTGTAAAGAGTGAGAGTGTTTTCTAAGATAAACCTGAAATAAGGTTATCACCAATTGAGGATAGAGAAGGGAGACGTGCGTAAGACTGCTTTTCGGACACGTTATGGTAATAAGCTTCTTGTGATGTCATTTGGATTAACTAATGTTCCAGAAAACATTCATGGAATTGATGAATAAAATGTTTAAGCTATTTCTTGATAGTTTTGTGGTTGTGTTCATTGATGACATCTTGGTGTATTCTAAGACTAAGGAAGAGCATGTAAAATATTTAGAAATTGTGTTGGAGATTTTGAGGAGAGAGATTTTATGCTATAATTTCCCTAAATGTAAATTTTGGCTAAATGAAATAACTTTCTTGGGGAGTGTGAGAAAGTTTCCAATTACTAAAGGAGAAATTAACTACAACTCCAGTATTGGTGCTTCCTTCTGGTGATGAAGAATTTGTGGTGTATAGTGATGCATCCCATTAAGAGTTGGGATGTGTGTTGATGCAACGTGAGAAGGTAATGACATATGCTTTTAGGCAATTGAGGAATCATGAGAGAAATTTCCCTACCTATAGTTTAGAGTTGGCTGCCATAGTGATTACTTTAAAGATTGGAGACATCATCTATATGGAGCCACTTGTAAGATATTCACTGATCATAAGAGTTTGACATATTTACCTACCTAGAGAGAGTTGAATATGAGGCAAAGATGGTGGATAGAATTGATTAGTGACTATGATTATACAATTCACTATCATCTAGAAAAAAGCAAAGGTGGTAACTGATGCATTAAGTAGAAAGTCTACAAGAATGTTAACTACTATTGGGAGTCCTGATGTGAAATTGATGATAGATTTAAGAGTGATAAGAATGAAGTTGACTATCAGTGATAGAGGATCTTAGTTAACGAATATGGTTATACAGTCATCCATAGTAAAATGCTTTATGGATGCAAGGTAGAGATGAAGAGATAGAAAAGATTAAGCATTGAGTGCTTACTAGAAAGCAATATGAGTTCAAAATTTGAAATGAGGGTATTTTGGGTATTGGAACATAGGATTTGTGTTCCCAATGATGTGGAGTTGAGAAAGAAGATATTGAGAGAGGTACATGATGATGTGCATTCGATACACCCGAGTAACAATAAGATGTATAGAAGGTTGAGACAGAATTTATGGTGGTCAGGATTGATGAGGGATATAGTTGAATATATTTCTAGATGTTGGTTTGTCAGTAAATAAAGTTAGAGAATAAACATTTGGGAGGCCTACTACAGCTTCTTACTGTGCTTGAATGATCATAGAAAAATGTGAGTATGAAATTTGTTTATGGATTTTCCCATACTCATAGAGGTCACGAAACAGTGTAAGTGATAGTAGATAGACTTTCTAAGTCATTCCAAATTTCTTCCAACTAAAACAAATTGGAGTCCTAAAAAGTTGGCTAAACTGTATGTAGCTAAGTTTGTGAGGTTATATGGAATATTATTAAGCATAGTGTCAAATAGAGATGCTAGAGTTACATCTTGGTTTTGGAGAGGCTTTCGGAAAGCTATGGGTACGCAATTACAATTTAATATTGCTTTTCATCCTCAACAGATGGGTAGAAGGTGAAAAACTCCAGTATGTTAGGAAGAAGTGGGAGAGAGAAATATATTTGATCCATCAATTATTGCGTTAACAACTAAGAGGATAAAACTCGTTAGAGAGAACCGTAAAGTAGCACTAAGTAGACCGAATAGCTATGCTGATAATAGAAGAAGACCTCTTGAATTTCAAGTAGGTGATTGCGTGTAATTAAAATTATCTCCATGAAAAGGTGTGTTGAGAATAAAAAAGAAATGAAAGTTGAGTCTGAGGTAAGTGAGACCCTATGAGATTATTGAGAAAGTTGGGCTAGTTGTGAGTAGCCTGGATTTGCCTTCAGAGTTGAAGCAGTGACATAACATATTCCACGTTTCACTTTTGCGAAAACGCTTACTTGATAAATCTCATAATATTTCGAGCCAAGCTGTAGAAATTCAGAAAGATTTGACTTTTATACAAGTACTAATGAGAAATTTAGACAGAAAATAACAAGTCTTGGGTAATAAATTAATTCCATTAATTCAAGTTCCGTGATAAAATAAATATGTTGAAGAGATTACATGAGAGCATGAGGCAACTATGAAGAAATATTATTTACAATTGTTTCTTGAGTTAGGTAAGGAAATTTCGTGGACGAAATTTTTATAAGATGGGTAGAATTGTAATACTCGTATTTGTAAAGTAAGAGTAAAGAAGTAATTTAATAATATGACGTGAAATTAAAATAATATATATACTTGAAAGAATTATTTTATTCAAAAATAATTCTCTTGAAAAAAAAATGGACGCGCGGTGGTGTAGTTGCAGAGAAAAGAAAAGGAAAAAAAAAAAGAATGAATGAACTGGATGTGTTCTGTGGGTAAGAAGAAAGGAAAAAAAAGGTAAAGAAAGAAAAAAAAATTTGAAAGGGGGGGGGGGGGGGGGGGGGGAGGGAGGGACAGCATGACAACACCTGGAGTTCAAGTGTTGCCAAAGGAAAGATCTTGGATGCATGTTGAGCAGCACAAAAGGGTGAACAGTAGTGCGGCAAAAAATTTGCATATATACTTTGTTTCGTTACTTTTTATATATACTTACTAAATCCTGATTGGTTTTCTTCCTTTTACAATACAATTACTGTATTTCTTTAAACACTTTGGGGCCAAAAAAAAGGTTGAAAGAGCAAAATTTTGAAGGGGTTTACGGGAGAATTTTATAGAGAACCACAAGAAGCTCTAAGAAAAACATAAGGTAATAACGTGAGTTTTATTTTTGAAATCTAGTATACATGAAATTTCCCGAAATTCAAAGTTTGAATTTTCAAAGGATGTGAATTATGGAAGAATTGAAGAATAAATTAGAAATTTTAATACAAATATTATGTCAGGGTTGACGATCAGCAACCGGGAGAAATTGCTAAGAGGAACAAGAAAGGAAATGAGGTGATCCACGGGTAACTTTAAGTGCTACGTGGTGAGTTAGATTTACTTTAAGTAATCAAGATAAATATGAAATATCTAGTGGTAATATTAGAATAAATTATTAACTTATGCTTGGGTGATAGATGAAAGTTGGTTGATAGGTGTGATAGGAATAGTGGATGTGTAGAGAATTATTTTTGAGAAATAATATTATTGGAATAATGAGTCGACTTAATAACAAAAGCAATTAGTGAAATTCTTGATGAGCTATGATTGATGATTTGATATGATTTATGAAGAGATGAAATTTAGTGGATCTTAACAAGTTATGATTGATGATTTAATGTGATTTATGAGGAGAGGAATTTAGTGAAATTTTTCAAATAATAAATTGAGAATAATCAGGATAGCTAATTTAAATATTTGAATTCATGTTTGTTTTTATATTATTGTTCATATGCATATTTAATATCATTGTTCATATGCATATGCACGAAATAAAACAACCAAGAGGGGGCTGGTCTAATTGAAAAACCGTGACAACCGGTATATGCTGAAAATAAAGGAAAACTGTGACAGCCAGTATATGCTGGAAATAAAGGAAAACTGTGACAGCCAGTATATGCTGGAAATAAAGGAAAACTGTGACAGCCAGTATATGCTAGAAATAAATGAAAACCGTGGCAGCTGGTATATGGTGGAAATAAAAGAACCGGGAGGGGGCTGGTCTAAGATAAAAACATGTGGACATATGGGAAGACGTTCCCTAATAACAATCCATGCATTGCATCTATTTTAAATATTGATTTCATTATTGAAATGCTGAAGTGTTGTTTGTTATGGTAAATTTATTTATAGATGAACGAGTCTGACAGAGAGACAGTTATGGTGAGAAAGTAACATAGAAGTATGATATGATAAGAACCATCTAAATGGTAAAATTTATGCTGTGAACCTCGTAACGAGGTAATATGAGATAATTGATGGTTTTAGGGTGAACAAATATATAAGAAGAAGATATTGATAGAGAATGAGACTTATGATATGTGTAGTGATAGTAGAATGTTATTGTCAAGTTTTATGAGATATAAATGATTAAATATTAAAAGATTATTTATACAAATTGAATATTTCTAGTAAATTTAATTCACTGAGCTTGTGAAGCTCATCCGTCATTGTACAATGATTTCAGGTAGTAGGCAGGACAAATAGTTTGGTGAGTTGAGGTTCAGACGAAATCATTATCTGTAAACCACATACGTGTCCACATCTTCAAACTAGTGAGAAAATAAAATAAAATTTTATTTGTAAATATTCATGCATATTTCGTTGTATATAATGTTTAAGTCAATATCAGAGTGATGTATCTCCCTTGTTGAGGGTTGATGATTGATGTAAAAATTTCTATTGGTGTTATTTTTCTTGTTGCATATATATATCGTGCTGAAATTTTCAAAATGTGACAACACTGTCTCAGGGGTGGCCAACTCGAGATGGGTCGTTACAGGAGCCTTTAGGCACATTCGTACCAGGACAAACTGTTTCGTGAGTACGAGGAAGTGACCGATGTAGAAATATTGTTATTGAGGTTACTAGGTGTAGTATTCATGTTCATAAAATAAGGGTAAAAAGTAATTTTATATATATTATATTAAATTAAATAATCCATTGATGAAATATTTAGTATTGATTTGAAATAATATTTGAAAGATAACATTGAAAATTTTGTTGAGAGGAGTTAGAAATTTTTTAAGAAGAAACTACTAAATTTTTTTTTAAATTTGAAGTTGAAATGAAAGAATTTTGAAAAAAAAACATATATTGATTGAAGTTGAGGAAAATAATTAAAAATAATTGGGAGAAAATATAAATTTTTATATTTCTCTATAATTTTTATAAAAATTTTCGAAGGAAGAAAAGATGAAAATTTGATTTTAAAGGTTAAATGGCAAAACAATAAATTTTAAATGATGGTAGAATTGTAAATAACCAATGATAAATATGTAAATTATATTTTAAAAAAATCAAAGACTTCACGAAGCTGCAGAATAAAAAAAAATTTTAAAAAAAAAACTTAAACGTTCTCTGAGTGGTGAAGGAAAGAAAAAAAAAATATGAACAATGAAGCGATAGAGAAGGAAAAAAAATTTATAAGTCTCTGAGTTCAGAGATTTTGTTTTTTGTTTACCAAATCCTATTTGGTTTCTTTCTATCTTCAATTCAAATTTTTTAACAAGAAGTTTTAAAGAAGATTTCTCCAATATTATAGGTAGTACGGTCATTCAATTACAATAGCAAGTTTCATCATATTTGAGGTAAATTTTCAATAAAACTCATAACTAAATAATTATATTGTTTGAATTAAGTTATAAAATAATAAGATTTATGAAAGTTTATGATTAGGTGTTGGTGATCAGTAATCTCAAGAAATTGCTTAAAGGAGTACGAAAGGCAATGAGGTGATTCACGGGTAGTTTTAAGTGCTACGTGGTGAGTTAGATTTAGTTTTATTAATCGAGACCAATAAAAATATGAATTTATGATATTTGAATAAATTGTTGAATTATAATGATTTAATGATGTATTTTCCTTTAATTATGATAATTGATTGATTTATTGATTAGGGATTAAATAGCATGTTGAATATTAATTATATGTGAATTTATATTTTAAAAATGATGGATTAATGAAAAATATACTGAAAAGTTATATGAAATTTCTGAAAATATGATTGAAAAATTGATATGATATATAAGGAGACAATTTAATAAATATAATAAAAATAATAATTTTGAGAAAGAGCTAGATAGTTGAATTGAATGCTTTGATGTATGTTTGTTTGCATATTATTGCTTATATGCATAAAAGGGAAGACCGGGAAGGCAGCTGACCTGGTTGAAAAGACCAGGAAGGTAGCTGGTCTAGCTGAAATATATCGACATGTGGGAAGACAGTCTCAGATGATAATATGAAATGATCTGATAAGAAAGAAAGAAAGATAATTTAAATTCATGCATTATATTTGTTTTCAATATTTATTATTAATGCTTGAGATACTAAAGAATCAATTTTGAGTATTAAATGATTGATAGATAGATGAGTCTCATAATGAGACAATTCTGATGATAGATAAATAGAAAGAATAACATAATAAAGAATTATATTATTGATTGTTTATATAATGTGAACTTTATGATGATATTAAATTGAAAATATTAAATTGATAAAATATATGATATATATGTATTAAAAAATGATAGCCTAATAATTTATTTATTACAAAAATGGATAAATGATTGAATTAAAATATGAAGAAATTGATGATTAATTATGCTGATTTAACCAAAAAAAAAACTAAGGGTTTTTAATCAATAAATACAGCTGTGTTTTAAACATTAATGCATGAATTCCATGAAAATGAAGGAAAACGTTTGTCTCAAAAGTTCAACACAATAATAATATATATGAATAACACATACTACAAGAGAAAGTCTTAACTCGTTTGGCTATATAAGGCCCTTAACTAATGATCTAGATCACCATAAAACTTGATCCAAGACTCCATGGCTTCTCTCTCTCCCTCACTACTCACCACCGCCACCTTTCTTCCTCACTTCCCTCGAAAACCATCCAAAATTTCCAAAACTAGAAAGCAAAACCCCCCTAACTTCATCCCTAAAGTAGCATCATGCAAAGCTACAAATAACAGCAATAGTGACCAAACCCCTAGCTCAAAAGATGGGAAACAACCTTCTCTAAACAAATTTGATAGAAGGAATGTTCTTATGGGCATAGGAGGTCTCTATGGAGCTGCAACCAGTCTTACCAATGACCCTTTTGTGTTCGCCGCCCCAATATCAGCCCCAATTTTGAGCCAATGTGGGGAAGCAGACATACCTGAAGGCTCGACACCCACAAATTGTTGTCCACCAACAACCAAAAAGATCATAGATTTCAAACCACCTTCACAGTTTTCCCCAATGCGCGTTAGGCCTGCCGCACAATTAGCTGATCATGCCTATATTGCTAAGTACTCTAAGGCCTTGAAGCTCATGAAAGAACTCCCTGATGATGACCCACGTAGCTTTAAGCAGCAAGCCAGTGTTCATTGTGCTTACTGTAATGGGGCTTATGACCAGGTTGGTTTTCCTGATCTTGAGCTTCAAGTGCATTTTTCATGGCTGTTTTTCCCATTCCATAGATACTATCTTTACTTCTATGAGAGGATACTGGGGAAATTGATTGATGACCCAACTTTTGCAATTCCATATTGGAATTGGGACGCTCCTCTTGGTATGCCAATGCCTGCTATGTTTGTCGACTCTCAATCCCCACTCTACGACAGCCTACGCAATGCGAATCACCTGCCACCAAGACTGCTTGATCTTGATTACAATAAAAGTGACGACGATGGTACTTTCCCACCAGATGACGAACAGATATCAAGCAATCTGAAGGTCATGTATAGGCAAATGGTGTCTAATAGCAAGAAACGTAGGCAATTCTTCGGTCAACCATACCGTGCTGGTGATGATCCAAAACCAGGACAAGGTTCGATTGAGAACGTTCCTCACACTCCTGGTCACACATGGAGTGGTGATCCCAACCAGCCAAACTCAGAGGACATGGGGAATTTCTACTCTGCAGGGAGAGACCCTTTGTTCTATGCTCATCACGCCAACATTGATCGTTTGTGGACGATATGGAAAACCTTACCAGGCCGGAAAAGGACAGATATCACTGACCCCGATTGGCTTGATTCCGCGTTTGTTTTCTATGACGAGGACGCAAATCTTGTTCGCGTTAAGGTGAGAGATTGTCTAGAACCTGAAAAAGTTTTGAGGTATAAATATCAAGATGTTGAAATACCGTGGCTAGTTTCTAGTACTGCTAAGCCAAGGCCAAGAAGGTTATCATCAAAGAAAGTAGCAGCAGCTGAGTCATCACCATTTGGGTCAATAGCACAAGCAGCTGAAGCAAAGAAGAAGGTGATAACAAAAAGCACTGAACTTCAATTTCCTTTCGTTTTAGACAAACTGGTGTGTGTTGAGGTTGCAAGGCCCAAGAAATCAAGGAGTAAAAAAGAAAAAGAAGACGAAGAGGAAGTGTTGGTGATAGAAAAGATTGAGTTTGACGATGATACAGGTGTGAAATTTGACGTATATGTCAATGATGAGGATGATGATGTTGATCAATCGGTGCGTAGTGGACCCGGAAACACTGAGTTCGCTGGGAGTTTTGTGAGTGTTCCCCATTCCCATAAGCATGGTGGCAAGAAGGTGAAGACTTCTTTAGAATTGGGATTAACAGATTTGTTGGAAGACTTGAATGCTGAAGATGATGATAGTGTGGTGGTGACTTTGGTGCCAAGATATGGGAAGGGACTTGTTAGTATTGGTGGTATCAGTATTGATTTTATTCAAGATTGATATCAGCTATAGCTCAAATTGATCTTTTGAGGTCAAGATCATATATCTGGATTAAAAATTACCATCTATTAATTTAATCTCTCTACTTGATCTTTTAACTCTCTCTCTCTCTCTAGTCTCAACATAATTTCAAGGTTAAAATACATTTTTTCCCTTAATTAGGTTTTATATATACTTGATTTCATTTACCTTTTTGGCTTATTGACTTTTCATGTTTCAATTGGATCCTAAATTTATAATCTCGTTTCAATTGGATCCTAAATTTATAATCTAATTTCAATTGGGTTCTAAACACTTAATAATTGTATTACCTAAAATAATAATTATGGGAATGACCCAATTGACTTTGAGATTGTAAATTTAATGATCCAATCCAAATAAGATTATAAATTTAAAAACCCAATTGAAACAATAAAAAAATGAATGACATAAATGAAAACAAATATAAAACCTTATAAAGATGAAAATTGTAGTTTAGCCCAATTTCAAATTGTATCGATTATCATAACTGGTTGTCCTCTTCAATTACCCTGAAAACATATTCTGAATATTCTATTATTTCATTAATTTTTGAAATCTATATTTTAAAAGAAAGAAAGAGATGGTCGATTCATTATAATCTCCTGTTTATAGGTATATATATTCATAAGTATAGTTGTGTAGTGCTGCATCATTTGTTTGAGTATATTGACGTGAAAAGATCGAATTCAAATATCTTATATAAAAGACCTAAAAATAACTAGTAAGTCAAAAAAATTGAACTATTATTTTTAATTAATTGTTGTATAATTGAAACAATTAGCATATTTTTTAATGAAGAAAGGGGACATGGATTAATTAACTTTGATGGATTGTCCACATTATCTTTATCTTTGAGGTAATTGTCGTTGAATATGTATTATAATCCCGACCTCCACTTTTTTTCTTATGTTGAGTGGATAAAAAATGTCTAGCAATAGCAAATATTTATTTATATCAATATCTTATTTTTATTTAACAATTTGATACTTTCAAATATAATATTCTTATTTTTAGATTGCATTTGCAAATGCACATGTTATATTGAGTAAATAAAATATAATTAAAATAAACAACAATATATTTAAAAATTTTAATAAATTAAATGAACAAATATGAACAACATTAATTAAATTTATTTTAAGCACATGAAGTAATCCAAAACGAGCAAAGCACATCGGTGTTTTGATATTGACTCGTTGAACAAAGGAGCCTTGAAATATCGTTCAGACTTGTTCTTAAATGTATAAGTAAACCAATACAATTGAGTTCAAACAGAGTTTGGTCATGAGCATACATATTGGTCTTTTTAAGACTCTTATTTCCAAAAATAACATATCATTAGTGGCTTGAATATAATTTAATCTCTCCACTAACGTAAGGGTTTCAATCCAAATCCCCTCTCCACTAACGCAAGGGTTTCAATCCAAATCCTCTACCCCTAACCATTTAAAAAAATTGTTAACACACTTAAATATTAGTGGCTTGAATATAATTTAATCTCTCCACTAACGTAAGGGTTTCAATCCAAATCCTCTACCCCTAACTATTTAAAAAAATTGTTAACACACTTAAATTTTGTAACAACCCTTTGCATCCTCCAAAACTCTATTTTAAAAGCAAAGCCTCGTCTCTAGAGAACTCTATTTGAAATTACTCTTTCAAGCCTCGTCTCTAGACCCAAATTTCCTTTAGATTCATTATTAGCTTTACTTGGACCATATGTTGGGTCTCTAGGTGTTTGAAGAAAACATTTTTTTTTTGTTTTGCTTTCATGTTGGTTTATTTGTGTTGAAAATCACCAAGTAATCCTAGGTTGTGACCTTCAAACACCCAAATCTAAAATGATTTGAGTGAAAACAATAATCAAACCACAAAAGAGAAAACACGAGCAATTGTTATCGAGGTTCAGCAAATTGCCTATGTCCTCGTGAGCTCCTCTGAGCTCTCTGCACTAAATCAATAGAGTTCTTACAATTACAACCACAACTCTTCAAAAACAAGATGAACACTTGTGTATTTGATACAAGATATATTTATTGTTGCTATATAACCCTTTATATAGAGCAATAACTACCATAACTAATCTTAAAACCAATCTCAACCCTTAGATCTTGAGAACCAAACAATCATAGCCCTCTAAGTGGTTTAAGTGAACCTGTGCATTTCATCCAAACCAACACACCAGCTGAAGGAGCTCGAAATCTTGTTTCAGGAAGACTTTGCGCCCCATAGTGGAACAAGGTGTGCCGCGGTGAGCTCCAAAATCGTGGACTTCCCGATGCTGCAAGGTGAGGCTTGGGTGGTCAGTGCCTAGGCACAGAGATCCACACCGTAGCGCGCAAAGCTTGTGCCTAGGCACTGTTGTGCGTTTATCTACTTAAATAAATAAGCAAATAATCGAACTTGTTTTACTTGCAAGTGCACAAGGTCAATAGTAGCATAGTGTGCAAATGCAAGATCATCTCCACAGGGATTGGTAAATTTAGATTTAGAATTAGTTCCAGAGTAATAAAATAATAGAAATAAATAGAGTTTGAATTAATAATGATAAAAGCGTAGGGACTTGATATCCACCACTAATCATGCTACCCCAACAAAACAATATGCCAATACTGAATTATTGGTTAAACATAATTAGGGCTTCAACCAAGCCCTTACTAGGGTTTAGTTACACATGATTGTGATGCTAAACATATTCATAAAATAAAAATAAATGGGAAAGAATAAACTCGAGAGAAGAGTCGTCAATTCCTCTCCAAAGCTTACAACTCCAAAGGAAAATTAAAAGGCATGTTTTCTGTTTTAAAAGCCTATATATAGGGTCCTAAGGGTGCCTCGAAACCCTAATTTCCAAAATAAATCCGAAAGAAATCTTTCCAAAACTGGCTCTGCCGCCTCTCTGTGCATGTGCGCTCTTTTGTGCTAGAGTGCATGGGTGTGCTCGAGCCTTCTATGTGTGCGCATGATTGCTTGTGCGCTCGATCGCACTAGCTGGTTCCAGAAAACTTGTTTTCTTCCTTTAAAGCTTCAAAATTCTTTCTTTTCTTCAAAGACCTATGAAAAACACAGAAAACACGAAAAATGAAGTAGAATATACTAAAATATATAAATAAAGAGCCTAACAACTATAAATTAAGGGGCTTAAATATGAATATTTAAGCACTTATCACACCCCAAAACTTACATATTGTTAGTCTCTTAGCAATACGAAACTAAAAACTAAGTGAAAAACAATAACAAAGATAAATTCATCATTCATGTTATTTAAACATTTGGGTTGCACATAAAACCGTGATGATTGTTCATAAGTAAGCTTATAATAAAAACACATTTTTGCAATGAATAAGGGTTTTAAAAGTTCAGGTTACTTACACAAGGCTAGTTTAAGGCATCATAAGTTTGACTTAGAGTGTGATGGATTAGCACATAAAAGGTGAAGCTTCCGAATAATTTTGATGTATATTGTTTCGATGTCTTAACATTCATCGAATTCCCTAGCAAAATGAACAATAATGGCATAGTCTTATTTCTTCCGCTTTCTTTTATTATGAGCTGTTTGCCATGTTGAGTTCCATTAAGCTTTCTAATTGACCCATGTAGCGAGTGTTTAGCTAATGACTCCCAAACCAGATGGTTTTAGGGCATTAGGTATAAAGACACCCCTAAGGACTTACTAACTCGAGTCAAAAAGGCTACGAAACTAACTGGTCTTAATGCTTCCAAGCAAAATCCCCACCTTTTGACATGAACACTCACTGCTTACTAAGGCAAGAGGTCCAGCTACTCAGTGAAAACTTTATTTAATGATCATTATATTCATCATTTGCACCTTTTGACGTGAACACTCAATGCTTACTAAGGCAAGAGGTCCAGTTACTCAATGGAAAGTTTATTTAATGATCATTAGGAGCATTTTATTTTCTCTTTTTGCATAATAAACATTTTTCTTTTATTTTTCTATGCCAAAGTATTATTCTAACAAGTTATCCGATTACAGTTAGGTCATGGAAACATATACATAGAAATTATACGTCATACCTCACACCTTTATATGCTAATGTGCTCGTGTCAGGTTTAGATCAAACTTGTGAATTCTTAAATGGCTTGAGGTAGGTAATTAAACTTTTAAAATTCTTATTACTAGACTATGTGTTATAGATTTTAAGCTTACTAATGAAGTTTTATCATAATATTTGTTGTAATCAACCAAAATTTTTAAACAATATGAATGTGCATTTATCTATAAAAAAAAATAATAAAAAACTGGGACATAGTGTGTGAATGTAAATATGTCTCCCATACCCCCAAACTTAATATACACATTGTCCTCAATGTGTGAATGATATGGAAAGATCTTACATGGGAGATGGAGAACTAGGTGGATGGTATGACTCGTAGCACGCCCCCAAACTTGAACTTGATTCATGCACTATGTACCTAAAAAAAGAAAAAAAAATGTGCCGGAAAACAAGAAATATTAATAATAAACAGTTAAAAAATACTAATAATAAATAAAAGACAATACTAAAAATAAAAAGGATATGCTGTGGGGTGCCTCCCATGAGTGTTAAGTTTTACGTCTTTAGCCAGACGGGGTATCTCTCTCACTATTGGTCTTTCACTGAGTATTTTTAGCGAACAGCTTGTGGGTAACAGTGAATTGAAGCTATGGGCAGCATTTTTAACAAGGTCTCAACCTCCGTACTCAGTAGCCTCAATACCACTGACCTCAATAGAGGCGTTTGAGCTACATGTGTATCAAGTTTGGAGTGTTCAAATGCTCTCTACAGTAGCTTCAGCGCTAATCTTTTGGTAGGGAGTACCTAAAGTCCCTCGCATTTGGCTCACGTGTTCTTGTTGCTATTTCATACTGGATAGTTTGGAGCGCTAAATCTTCATCTCTTGGTTGCACTGTAATTTCAGAGTGTGGTGTGACTCTGTGTCCATGTACCATGAATGTTTGATTTCTTGCTGGCAACTACTGCAATTCCAAGTTTGATGCCTGGACAATAGATGAGAGAAAAGTAGTATTAGTATGCTCAAGAGTTTCAAACGGAGGAGTGAACTTACTTGGATGCTTTGGAGAGGCTTCAAGAAGGTGCACAGCTTCAATGATGTCATCAGTAATATCTTCAGATTCTGGCTTAACATCCGAACTTGTGAAGCTATGGGTGAGGGTGGCCTCCAATGGATCAGTGTGATGGACCTGAAAAACTTTCTCGACAATACTTTGCATCATACATTCATTAAAGCATTCATCATCATTATCATCTTGGGATAATTTAAATGCATCAAATATCTTAAATTCTATTGTCTCACAATTTACCGTCATACTTACAATACCCTTTTTCACATTAATTATTGTATCAGCAGTTCTCAGAAAGGGTCTTCCTAAGATGATGGGCAGAGGTAATGGTATAGGAGATTCTTCCATATCTAGTATAATAAAATCAGCAGGTAAAATAAATTCACCTACATTTACCAAGACATCCTTAATAATACCTCTTGGTCTTTTGATGCTTCTGTCTGCCAATTACAAAGTGATGGAGATTGGTTGAAGCTCCCCCAAACCTAGCTTTTTAACTACCGTGAATGGCAGCAAATTGACACTTGCTCCTAAATCCAATAGTGCATGCTCAAAAAATTGGTCACCTATCCTGTAGGGAATGGTGAAACTACCTGGATCTTTTAGCTTTGGTGGTAGTTTTCTTAACAATACCGCACTTAGCTCTTTAGTTAGAGCCACTGTTTCATACTCTTGAAACGTTCTTTGATTAGTGCAACAATCTTTTGAAAATTTAGCATAAGCAGGAATTTGCTTAATTGGATCTAATAAGGGAATGTTAATTTTTACTTTTCTCAAAGTTTCAAAAATATCAAGCAATTTATCTTTCTTTGGCTTTACTAACCTTTTAGGGAAGGGAGGTGTATTCTATTTCTCCATTTCACTTACATTGGATGTGGATGGCTTAGTTGGAGATGCTTGTGCTGGCTCATTAACTCCTATGATCTTACCATTTTTTAGAGTTATAACGGCCTTCGGTTGCTGATGTCCTCCAGGATTAGGCATTGTTTGGGTTGGAAATTCTCCTTGCCTTCATCCACTTAGCTCCTTAGCCATTTAGCCCATTTGTGCTTCTAGTCTTTGGATGGTTTGCTCATGCTTTGCAATTGTTTGTCTTTGCTCAGTTTGAATTTGCCTTCCATCTGCCATAAACTGTTCTTGTGACATTATCAGTTGCCTTACCATACTCTGTAGGTCACTCTTTTTTTACTCTTGAACTGGTTGGGCTACTTGGTGGAAGTTCCTTTGTTGTTCTTGAAGGTTTAAGGCATTTTTATTGTTGTTCTATGTGGATTTGGGGTGGTTTCGCCATCCAGGATTGTAGGTAGTTATATATGGATCATTCTTGGGAGGATATTTGTTCGGTCCCACATAGTTCGCTTGCTCTTGATCTGTAGATGAATACAAAGGGCAAGTTTCAGTAGTGTGATCAAAATGAGAACATATAGCACATACCTGGAGTGATGTAGCTTGTGGACTTGGTGAGGTGTTCTGAGCAGTCATGACTTTTACAAGCATATCTAGCTTTCTTTCCATAGCAACCATCTAATTTGGAATTCCACTAATTAAGTAAACTTCATACATGCCCTTACTCTTTACTCCTTGTCTCCTTCTGGATGAGAATTATTGGGTGTGCTCACTCAATGCCTCAAACAGCTCCATGGCTTCTTCATTGCTCTTCTTCATCAGCACACCTCCACAACCTGAATCAACAATACCTTTATTCATGTCATTTAGACCTTCATAAAAGGCTAGTACCAGCTCATCTTGAGGTAGGTTGTGATGTGGGCATTTGAGTAACAGCTCGTTGAAATGTCCTCATGCCTCAAAGAACAGGTCTCCATCCTTCTGTTGGAAAGACTGAATCTCCTTCCTCATTTGCCTCGTCTTTTGGGCTGGGAAAAACTTTCTTAGGAACTTGCTGGCCAACTCCTCCAAAGTATGGATAGAAACTATAGGCAATTAATTGTACCACAATTTAGCATTATCTTTTAAGGAAAGGGAAAAGAAATAACCTGATTCCTTCTTGGTCTAGGCCCTGGATGTGCTGAAACTTGCAGAGATCAAAGAATTCTCGAAGGTCCAAGTGTGGATCTTCATTAGGTGTACCCCTAAAGTGAGTTGCATTGAGTATCTGCGGAGATATGTAATAATTGTCTTCCGCCTCTGGTTGATAAGCAATGCAAGATGGCTGGTCAATGTTCCTTGGGATGAAGGATTGCTTCAACGGTCTTCGCTCAGGTGGTTGTTGGTTTTCTAGCTGTTCCGCCATTGATACTTCTTCATCGAATTCTTCTTCTACCTCTTCAAAGTTGTCTTTAAGCCTTCGTCGAAGGGTCCACTCAAGCTCTGTATCGAGGGGAAAGAAGGTGGGATGCCTGGATCAAAGCCCTTGCATGAATTAGTGAAAACCGCTTTAGTGTAGCAGTTCAGTACTGCTGCTCGGCTAGACTCTGCCTCAAATGCGCTCGATTGCACAAGGTAATTTCGCTCGATCGCAAAAGGTGTTGCACTTGAGCACAGTGTCACAGAGAGCTTCTGCTGCAGTGCCTGAAACAGAAAACGAAAAGAAAATGGATTAGGTTTTTGATGAAACAGAAACTTAAAATTTTTAGATTTTTGATAAAAATAAAACAGAATAAAATAAAAATAAAAATGACTAAACTAAACGAAAATAATTCTAAAAATAAATTTAGCACAGTCCTCGGCAACGGTGCCAAAAACTTGTTGTACGTTTATCTACCTAAATAAATAAGCAAATAATCGAACTTCTTTTACTTGCAAGTGCACAATGTCAATAGTAGCATAATGTGCAAATGCGAGATCATCTCCACAGAGATTAGTAAATTTAGATTTAAAATTTGTTCCGCAATAATAAAATAATAGATATAAATAGAGTTTGAATTAATAATGATAAAAGCGTAGGGACTTGATATCCACCACTAATCATGCTACCCCAACAAAACAATATGCTAATACTGAATTATTAGTTAAACATAATTAGGGCTTCAACCAAGCCCTTACTAGGGTTTAGTTACACATGATTGTGATGCTAAATATATTCATAAAATAAAAATAAAGGGGAAAGAATAAACCCGAGAGAAGAGTCGTCAATTCCTCTCCAAAGCTTACAACTCCAAAGGAAAATTAAAAGGTATGTTTTCTGTGTTTTACAAGCCTATATATAGGGTCCTAAGGGTGCCTCGATCGCACTAGCTGGTTCTAGAAAACTTGTTTTCTTCCTTTAAAGCTTCAAAATGCTTTCTTTTCTTCAAAAATCTATGAAAAACACAGAAAAGACAAAAAATGAAGTAGAATATATTAAAATATATAAATAAAGAGTCTAACAACTGTAAATTAAGGGGCTTAAATATGAATATTTAAGCACTTATCAGGCGCCAAATGCTGCTGAAGCTAAAATTCTGCAGCAAGGCCATCTCTTCTCAAGAACTCCTCAATCTTTAATTCTTAGGCAAGAAACCCAACAGTCTCTACTTTTGTCTAAGCAATTAAAACTGAACCAATTGTGCAGAGAACTCAGGATCCAAAATTGACATAAGTCACCATAGCATCCGATTCCTACTCTAAGAAGTTCGAGGCAATGATTGAACTTGCTTAGAGTTAGAACTTTAGTGCCTAAATCTGTAAGATTTTCTTCCGTTGCCACTTTGTCCACATGAATGCTTCCTTCCGTAACCTTTTCCCGAATGAAATGATACTGAACATCCACATGGTTAATCCTCCTATGGAACACCGGATTCTTACCCAAATGCAATGCACTTTGACTATCCGTATACACCACCACCTGCTTTTTTAGAACCTTCAATTCTTCCAACAACTTTTTCCACCATAGAGCCTCCTTAATAGCTTTTGTTGCTACTATATACTCTGCTTCGGTTGTTGAGAGTGCTACCATCGGCTGCAACTGAGCCTTCCAACTTATACAACATCCATTTAAGCTGAAGAAGTATGAAGTAATCGGTCTTCTCTTATCCCGGTCTGCTCCATAGTCTGAATCCGCATAACCTTCTAACCAGATGGACTTACCCCTCTTCTCGTAAACAAGCCCCATATTTGAGCTTCCCTTCAAATACTTCAAGCAACCACTTCATCCCAAGCCAATGCTCCTTTCCAGGATTACTCATAAATCTGCTGAGAACACTAATGGCATGAGAAATGTCAGGTTTAGTGCTTAGCATAGTGAACATGACTGATCCAACGCACTAAAGTAAGAGACCTTTTCCATTTCCTTCTTCTCCTCATTCGAATTAGGACATTGATCGCTGGAGAACTTGAAATGACCAATAAAGAGAATTTTTACTGGTTTATTATCTTCCATAGAAAACTTAGACACCATCTTTTCTATGTAAGAAGTCTGAGAAACCTTCAACCTGTTTCTCTCCCTTTCCCGGATTATACACATCCCAAGGATATTTTGAGCATGACTAAGATCTTTCATCTCAAACTCCGAACTGAGTTGAGACTTCAACCTTTCTATCATCTCCTTGTTGCTACCAACCAATAGTATATCATCAATATAGATGAGAATAATCAACAATTCCTCCACCTTGTCACCTTTGTAGTACAAGCACGAATCATAGTAGACACCATCTTGTCTATATAAGAATTTATTTAAATATACAATTAGCCAACTGAAATTTTCTCCAAAGGTTTTTTAAAACAAAAAAATTATTCAAGAAAAACACACAAAAATAGAGGAAAAAGATATAATTGCGTATATCATATCCAAATTGCTTCTTAAATTCGTCATTTCTCTTAGGTGTATTAATACAGAGGAGAACATATTTTTGATTGATAGAATAAAGAAACCTAAATTAATACTTATCAGATTATTTCTATTGAATTCTTTGTAGCTTCATAATTCAAAGAAAAAATTTCCAATGCAGTCGAAGAAATAAAAAGGTCATCAAAAGCATCAAATTCACAATGGAGGGGGGAAAAACCATATATACCTGCTGCACACAGTCATAGAAAGGATAAAGAAAATTAATTATTTTGGCTAACGCAAATTATTACCCAGCACACATTAATGAATAGCATAAAAGAACTGGGTGAGAAGAAATTTCTCTTAGATAACACGTGTCGAAACTCACATGTAGTCTTTGCTAAGAGATTTGATTTTAAGTAGAGTATAGATGGTGGGGGCATTTCATTACTTCTTTACGGTGGCTTTATAAATTCAAATTAAGGTTTTAATTTTCACATGTCAATAATTAATGAAATTTGTGCTAAGTACAAAGAGATTCTTGATGAACAAAGACACGTTAATTATTTCAAACCACTGTATCAAATAGGCTAAACATATTTAAATCAGTTTATTTGATTTATTGATAGAGTTATAACTAGATATGGTTAGAAATAATTTAAAATAACATTAAAAAAATTAAAGAGATAATATATTAATTTTATATTTAGTTCATAAGATTGTAAAATTGAAACTAAAATAAAATAAAAAATCTAAATATAAAAATACCCTAATACTATTTATTATACATAACAATATCTAATTTTCTTACCAATCCTAAAGTATAATTATTATTTTTATTATTATAATCATTATTCTAATAATAATAAATAATTATTATATTTATCATCATAATTATAATAATTATTATTATAATTACTATAATAATATTTAAAAATAATAATTATAAAATATAAAAAAAAAGAAAAAAGATAACAGGTGTCTAACTCACATAAAGTCTTTGCTAAGAGATTCAATTTTAAGTAGTCTATAGATGGTGGGGGACATTTCTTTACTTTAGCCACCGCACACGATAGTCTTTGAAGTACTGTGGCTTTCTAAATTCACATGTCAATAATTACGAAATTTGCGGTGATGGACGGAGACGCATTAATTATTTGCGGGGCTTTGTAAACCAGCGTCTCAAAGTGGCCATTGATGGCTTTGGTTTTTTTTTTTTTTTTTTCTCTCAGTGTACTTATCATATCACAGTTTGATTTGATAGTTTGGGTGAAATCGCAAAATAATTGGCATTTACGTATCTATAATATCTATTCCACTGAAGCAATAAAAAAATATTTTATTATAAATTAAAAGAATATAAAACTTTGTATGCATGTCGATCTTTTTTTTTTCTTTATCTCTTAATCTTCTGTTGGTCTCTTTATTAAAATAAACGATTGAGAAAATATTTATAAAAAAGTTTTAGTTATTATGTGGTTATTATATTGTTTATTTAAAATTATTACAGTTACTATATTGTTGCTATACATTTGAAATTATTGCATTTTACTGTACCTTTTATATATATAAAAGATACTATCCCCAACAGCTCATTTAGTTTTTTTCTGACCTTGCCACGTGTTTCTCTAATTGTTTGTCATTTTTATGTTAAGAAACAAACAGATAGGTTAGAACTATTCACGAGCGTCAGCGGCATCATGCATGCATTTATTTGCTAGAGCTGGGTCTACATGTTATGTGGGTTTCGTTTCATTTAGTTTTCTTCTAGCCATATCATGTGTCTCTTTAATTTATGTCCAAAACGTACACAATTTGGTTTAATATTAAAAATTTTAAAAAGTATTTATTCAATTTTTTTAATTAATAAATATCGATCTATCTTAAGGTTTCTCTTTAATTTTTTTTATAGGATTTTTTGGAGACATTACATAATCAAGACGGGAACAACGATAAAGAGTTTTCTAACTTTGATATTCTTTGACAGTCTTAAGACTTTATGAGAATATTATTATAAAAATTGTATTTTGTATATTTTTAATGAATTTATATAATTTAATGGATCACATGATTTAGTTTATAGATTGTATGATATATGCTTTGAACAAGATGTAGAATTAATTAGTATACATGTTTACAGGTGATTTAAAAAAAAAATATTTAAAAAGAAATAAAAAATTTAATAATGTATGCAATAGAAAATTCATCGCTAATACTCAACATATTCATTGCTAAAAATAATGAATAATTTCATCAAGAAATTCTTCAAGTGAACCTTATCCAAATTGGGTTGCCGAAAGAAGAAATCGTATTCTAATGGGCATGGTGAGAAGTATGATGAGAAACTCAAATCTTCCCATGTGTTTTGTGGAATGAAGCCCTAAAAACTACAATATCTTAAATAGAGTTCCATCTAAAGTTGTTTCTCAAACTCCTTTCGAGTTGTGGAAAAGGTAGAAACCAAGTTTAAATTTTTTTATTAATTACATTTAAATCATTCATGATGTGTTAGAAGGAATATCTAATGAAAGAAAATGAGATGGTGAAACAGATCTGTCCAAGAATATCAATCTCTTGGATTTTCTGTTGGCTAGAATTTTTCTGCCTTTTCATTAATGCATTCAACAGTATTTATAGCTGATTAACTCAACTGACTTGGCAAAATATTTGCCTAACTACAAGGAATTGAAATAACTGACTACTGGTAAGTAATTTCCGAAAGATAAGGAAAGAATAACAAACTAAAATTGAAAGACACGACTCCAACAACTAAAAACACGACTCCACGACTTTATCTGATTACCAACAACTCTGGTAACAGATTGTTTTATTTTCAGGTTGACTAAATCAACTTAAAGAAAACAAACTTAAGGCTGTAGGCCCAATGGCCACAAGACCCCAAGCTTAACCAACAATCTCTCCCCCTTGGAGGACGTTGTCCTCAAGGTTAGGGAACTCATTCTTCAGTTTGTAATAATCCGTCCAAGATACATCTTCAGGAGGCAGCCCTTTCCATTGGACAAGAACCTCAACACTAGCTCTATGGTGTTTATGCACCATCCTACGTTGCAAGATCTTCTCCGGCTCCATCTTACAAAACTCCTTAGCAGCTGTTGGTGGCAACGTTGTGGAGTGCAGATTGCGGTGGCCTAGCTTCTTCTTCAAGAGTGAGACATGGAAGGTGGGATAAATCTTAGAGTCGGCTGGATGCTCCAAACGGTAAGCCACTGTTCCCACTTTGTCTAGAATCTTATAGGGACCATAAAATCTTGGAGATAATTTCTGATTGCACCGATAGACTAGGGATTGATGTTGATAAGGTTATAACCGTAGATAGACAAAATCCCCAATCTGAAATTCACGCTCTGTCCGCCTCATGTCGGCATATTTCTTCATACAAGCTTGGGCAAAGTGAAGATTTTGTCATAACAACTTTAGGATCTCATCTCTGGAACATAAGGTGTCCTCGACAGCTTGAAGTTGTGTTGTTCCTGGAGAGTAAGATAGAAGCTTTAGGGGTGGGTAGCCATAGACAACCTCGGAATGTTGGTGTTGTACTACTATTCCGCTAAGGCCAACCATTTCTTCTAATCCTTAAGCGTAATACCCGAAAAACTCCTTAAATATTGTTCCAAACATTTATTGACGATCTCAGTTTGGCCCTTAGATTGTGGATGATAGGTTGATGTGAATTGTAAGGAGGTTCCCTGCAACTTAAATAATTCCTTCCAAAAAAGATTTGTAAAAAAGTAAGGTCACGGTCTGTGACGATAGAGAAAGGCATCCTATGTAATTTAAATACATGCTCTAGAAAAATATTAGCAATTTTCGAAGCTGTGTAAGGATGAGATAAGGAAATGAAATGTGCATACTTCGACAGGTGACCCACCACCACCATAATAACACTACAGCCATGTGAAAGGGGCAGGCCTTCAATAAAATCCATAGAAATATTAGTCCACACCTTATTAGAAATTGGAAGAAGTTGAAGAAGTCCTGGTGTAGGAATATTTTCAGTTTTCTTCCGTTGACAATTCTCACACTCCTAAATGAAGGTACGGATGTCCCTGTGCATTCCTTTCCAAAAAAAACTCAGATTTCACTCGATGTAATGTTTTCTGGAATCCAGAGTGTCCTCCTTAAGGGCTGGAGTGCATGAGCTCCAGATGCATGTCCTTGATAGGAGAGTAGGCAGCCATATAAATTCTGTTTTTGTAAAATAGGATTCCATCCCTTATTGTATAAGTTGATGTATCCAAGTTGCCTTTATAAAACTGATCCCGCAATGCAAGTAATTCAGTAGAAGTTGCATATTCAGATTTTAAATGAGATAACCAAGAAGCCATTGGTAGGGTAATAGTCAAGATTTCCCCAACATCTTTTCTAGATAATGCATCAGCAACAGAATTTTCCTTCCCTTTCATGTAATGAACCACAAAATCATACCCCAATAGTTTGGTGAGCCATCTTTGTTGAGCGGGGGTACCTACATGCTGATCCAACAAGTATTTGAGACTTTGTTGGTCAGTTTGTACCACAAACTTCTGTCCCAAGACATAGGGTCACCATTTTTTTATAGCCAAGACCAATGCAAGCAACTCTTTTTCATAAGTGGAATGGGTGAGAGCTTTTCCTTTCAAAGCTTGACTCATAAACGCAATGGGTTTACCGTCCTGTAATAGAACTACTCCAATGTCGTACCCTGATGCATCACACTGAATTGTAAAAGGTTTAGAAAAATTAGAAAGTACTAAAATAGGAGGTGATGTTATAGCCTGTTTGAGGTCTTGAAATGACAGTTTGGCGTCTTCTGACCAAGTGAAATTATTATTTCGAAGTAAAGCTGTTAAAGGGGCAGTAATGAGGCCATAATTTTTAATAAACTTTCGATAGTATCCCTTAAGGCCTAGGAAACCACAGAGGGACTTTAAAGTAGTAGGAAAAAGGCCAACTTAGCATCGATTCTATTTTGGACTGATCGGCTCGAACACCTTCTACAGAAATGAGATGACCAAGATAATTGATTTCGGGGCAACCAAAACTACACTTGGAAAGTTTAGAGTTGATTTTTTGTAATGTGTCGAGCACAAGTTTTAAGTGATGAATATGGTCATCCAGAGTTTTACTATAGACAAGTATATTATAAAAAAAAAAAGAAAAAAAAAAGGAGCTTACAGAGAAAGAAGCGAAAAATTTCATTCATGAGACTTTGGAAGGTAGCAAGAGCATTAGTTAAGCCAAAGGGCATAACTAAGAATTCATAATGGTCATCATGGGTGCGGAAAGTAGGTTTTGGTATGTCACTAGGGAAAACTCGTATTTGATGGTATCCCGATCGAAGGTCGAGTTTTGAAAATATTGAAGCCCCATGTAATTCATTAAAGAGTTCGTCGACAATTGGAATAGGAAATTTAGCCTTAATAGTATCTTTATTTAGAGCCCTATAATCGACACATAATCTCCAACTTCAATCTTGTTTACAGACTAATAGAACGGGAGAAGAAAATGAGCTTTGACTTGGTCAAATAATCCTGGTGTGGAGCATTTCTTTGATTAACTTTTCAATTTCTGTCTTCTGGAAATAGGGGTAATGATATGGTCGAGAAAAAACTAGTTTGGTTCCTTCATAAAGGTCAATATGGTGATCGAGAGTCTGGGTTAGTGGTAAGCCAGTAGGTATTTGAAAAACCGATTGAAAGGTGTCTAGAAGAGGCTGGATTTTAGGGTGAGTTTGAGATGGAGGTGTAGAAAAATCAGGACCATCAATTGATTGTAACACTATACCTTGTTTGTCAATTTTAGCTGCCTTCCTGAAGTCATCACCTCTAAACAGTGAGTTTGCAGAAGGGTTAAGGCCGTGGAGAGCCACGCTGCTACCCTTGAAAGTAAACACCATGGATAACTTTGAAAAATCCCATAAAATAGGCCCGAGTGTCTTCAACCATTGAACACTTAAGACCACATCACAACCACCCAATGTGAGGACAAAAAATTCTGCGCAAAATGTAATACCTTGCATTTGAAATTCCTTATTCTTCGTAAAACCATCACTGTGTACAACATCGCCATTTGCCACCTTCACAGTCAAACCCGGTGTATGGCATAGAGGTAAATGCGCCTTGGCGATGATAGAGGGGTCCACAAAATTATGGGTACTCCCGGTGTCAATCAACACCACTATACGTATGCCAGGAATAAACCCAATAAGTCACATAGTCCTTTGGTTTGGAGAACCAACAAGAGCATGAATTGAGATTGCTGGTGAAGGCTCTTTGGCATTGGATTCCAAGCTAGGAAGCTTGGAACTTGACCCTCCTTCTTCAAGAAGCAAAGGGGTGGAGTGAACAATTTCATCATCCGCCGAATCTTCATACTCCATAATGAAAAGTTTCGCTGATTTGCATCAATGACTAGGGGCCCACTTATCATCACAATTATAGCACAAGCCTTTGTCTCGTCATTCCTTCATTTGTGCTAGAGATAAGCGTTGAATGGGTACCAACGTCTTGGTTGGTGGCTCCGTAAGAACCAATGGAGTCTTAAGAGGTCCCATAGGAATGCAAACAATTCACTTGAGAGCTACCACATTCTCTTCTTGCATTTTGGAGATGCCAAATGCATGCAACAATGAGATTGGCTTCAGCATGTGAACCATATAGAGAATATCTTCTCGTAACCCGCTCAAGAAACATCTGAGCTTGTAAGACTCGGCCAATCCATGTAGTTGATTAGAAAGATATTCAAACTCACACTTATAGGCTTCACCGTAGTTGTTTGTCGCAGCTTTGTGAGGGCCTCCATGGCATCTTCGTAATCTGATGGCCCAAAACTAGTGAGCAAGGTACGTTCAAACACGTCCCAATTAGGGAATCCGTCTGCTGCATCCAACTCTTGGAACCACATCAAAGCCTTGCCTTCCATATGGATGGAAGCTAATAAAACACGATGCTTTGGGTGTGGCTGATGATATTTAAAAAATTGGTTAGCCCTATATAACCACTCATTGGGGTTATTCCCATCAAATGTGGGAAACTCCAATTGTATGGTTTTGGTTTGAATGCCACTAGTATCCTCAAAAAGAGGATTCTGAGTGTGGGTAACCTACTAGTCACTAGGTTCTTCAACCTTTTTGCCTCATGTCGCATCAAGGTCTCTAAATTAGAAGCAACCACCTTTACTTGCTGCGCTAATCCTTCCACTATTTGTTGCAGGTATGCATGCTGTTTTTCCTGAGTTTCTTGAACCTACTTTAAAGTTGCCAATGAATCTGCTAACTGTGAGTAACGTGTGCCTATATTACCCTCAGCCATGGATGCACCGGCTTTGATACCACTGTTAGAAGGAATATCTAATAAAGGAAAATGAGATGGTGAAACAGATCTATTCGAGAAGATCAATCTCATGGATTTTCTATTGGCTAGAATTTTTCTGCCTTTTCATTGATGCATTCAACAATATTTATAGCTGATCAACTCAACTGACTTTGCAAAATATTTGCCTAATTATAAGGAATTGAAATAACTTACTACTGGCAAGTGATTGCCGAAACATAGGGAAGGAATAACAAACTGAAATTGAAAGACACAACTCCAACAACTAAAGACACGACTCCACGACTTTATCTGATTACCAACAACTCTGGTAACAGATTGCTTTATTTGCAAGTTGACTAAATCAACTTAAGGAAAACAAACTTAAGGCTGTGGGCCCAATGGCCACAAGACCCCAAGCTTAACAGGCCCATCCCTGGGCTTGGCCCACAACATGATGGGTATTAAAATACCACTTTATCAACTCAAAGATTAAAAATGTTAATTACATGTAAACCATTTAAATAATTAGAACAGTAACGAAAGGTAACTTAAGAAAAAAATTTCTTAAGTGCACTATTGGATGAAAGCCACGCCAACACTAAGGATGATGTGGCATTCATCCAATAGTGCATATGGAAAAAAAAATCCAAATTATTAGAAAAAAAATCTTCTTCCTTATTGAAATATTTATAAGAAAAATATCTTACTTTTAATTGACGACAATTATTTTAAGATATGAAATGAAAACCATTAATCATAAAATAAAAAAGAGTATAGCTTTTTGGGTTAAGGTTATTGCCTCAACAAAAATGGCTGTAGCCGCATCCTCTTAATTTATAGAAAAATTTATGGACTAACTTGTCCTTTACAATTAATACCATCTTTCACCAAGTCAATAGAGATCATTGACCAACACTACCTTTAGATTCTCTCTATCCTTCTGTCTTTTTAGCAGGTTGGGGGTTGGGAGTTGGGCGGCAAAGGAAACACCTCTATCAATGCAGTAATCAATGGTCTACTGTGCTGGTGAGTCCATATCTCTTGAATTTATTTTCAACAAAACAAATCAAAATATAACCCCAAAAAAAATGAAGAAGATGGGTGGTGGGATAAAGAGTCGGGATGTTAGAATTGAGATATTGGAATGTAAGTTTTTCAAATATTACAGAGTGTTTTAAAATTTTAATAAAATAATATTAATTAATTAATTAAAAAATAAAAAAATTTAAATAATAATAATTTAAATTTTAACAAACATTAGTATTTTTATTAACTCTCTAGAGTATAATTATAATTTTATAAATAATAATACATATTTATATATAAATTATATATAACTTATATTTTTATATTGTTGTAATTTGTAAGTGATTAATTAAATAGTTTGTACTAATTACTAAACTAAATAGCATGTAATATATATTTATTAAATGTAATGATATGATAACAAGAACACTAGTTTAGTGGTTAAAACTTGAATTTCTACTAAATAAGTCATGGTAGCATTTGACTTGCATTTTTATGATTTTTAAGGTTTTAAAAAAAATGTACGCTCCAAAAAAAAACGCCTAAATATAAGCACCTCTTAACGTTTTTGCCTCGTCTCAGGAGAGCTCCACGAACGCCATTAAGTACACTGGTTGAATGTAAGGGAGTGGTACAGTATCCAATAGGAAATGAGCTAAGAGCAATACAAAAATTACACCACTAGAAGTAAATTAGTCAAATGACTAATAAGTGCAAAGACTAAGTGCAGTTTAGGTAATTCAATTGTTGGTTTGTGGCCGTGGAAATAGCTCCATTGTCGAGCAAAATTTTAGTTATTTGAAGGTTAACTGTAAAATTTTGAGATTGTGGTTTTCTCAAATTTTTAAGGGAAACATAGAGATAAATTATCAACATCTTAACAATCAAATCTCATCTTAAAGCAAAGGTTGTGTTACACCACATAAAATCTCTTTGAAGATATTATTTCTTTATTGCTTATTGTTTATACCTTAATTATTTTTTTTATAGAACTTTATGCCTTAATTACTACTATGTAGTGTAAACACCATTTTTATCAAGTATAAAATTTAATTTTACAAAGTAACACATCAAAGTCTATGTATCTCCATTTACCTGACCAAAGTAAAATGTAACACATGTTTTTGAAAGCTCAATTTTTTTTTTGTTAAAGGGTGAAATTTAAATTAATTTGATTTAACTTGTTCATTAAAACAATTTTCAAACATTTAGTAGTTTTAGTCACATTCATATACAATAATTTTTCCCTAAACTAAAATTCAAGGATGAAAACCTAAACTCTTTTAGGAAATGACTTTCAAATTTTGATTTTTAAAAACAGATGGAACATAAAACCTTAATTTTTTTTATTTTTTTAAAAGATAATTAGGAAGTTTCTACTTAATCCGAATCTAAAAAACCCTAAAATTTGGAAAAGACATCTAAAAAATATTAAAAATTAAAAAAATAGCAATAGATTTTTTTTTTGAAAAAGTAATAATTTTATGCATCTCTTCCTTGTTAGAATCCAATATATATATATATATATATATATATATATATAGAGAGAGAGAGAGAGAGAGAGAGAGAGAGAGAGAGAGAAAAGAAAGAAAGTGAAGGAATGTATTATTGAAAAGAATGAAAATTGGATTGGTTGAAGCTATATAAAAAGAGCAGTTTCATTTACTTTAAGTGATATTGTTGATGTGACATACTAATGACAATTGGATTTAATAGAATGAGTGAGATATAAGCAAATTGTCTCTACGTTTCCCACAGAAAATTGAGAGAGTCGAAATCCAAAATTTTGATAAGTGAAAAAAAAAAATAGTTCGAGTTATGGTTATGCTTTTATATTTCATTTGAACCAAATAAAAATTGAATTCGTTTTATTTTCAAATGAATTTAGAAACAATTCATTAAGATATGAATTTTTATGTTTGATTTTTTATTATATAATTCATTTGCATTTTTATGCTTAAAATGTTTTAAATGAATGAAATTTTTTTAAAAAAAAATGAAGAAATGAGAGGAGAAAGGATTAAATGAATAAATGCGACAATTACTGCTCTTAATTGTCGCACCACCATCATGGGTATCACAAGGTGTCAAACTTCTCTAATTTTTTCGAACCAGAAGACAGAGGTGACAACTAGAGATGGGTCCTATTAATAGAAATGGAGATCAACTCCTCTGTTGTAAAAATAAATAAATAAATGAATTAAAGCTTGCAATACACATAAATTTTGATTGTAAAGTGGTTCCCACCAAATCCCAAAATTTAAGGAGTCCAAATACATGTGCAAATGTAATGTATTGTAGACTTTACTTCATTATTTTTGCTGCTGAGGAGTTGATCTCATGAAACTGATTATACTATCAATCTAACTCACCATAGGGTATTTCTATTTCCACCATACATCATATGGAGTACATAATTTATTTATTTTGGTGGGAAATTTTTTTTGTCTAGATTGGGTCCATAAAAGATAAGTAGTACAATGGTTCATCTCACATTTGGTTTATGCTTGATTTCATTAAGTGTTTAAAAGTTGCTTGTTATTTGCAAAAAGTTTTAAAATCCAATTCACCCCCCTCTTGGGTTGCACTTTGGTTTACAATTAGTATCAGAGCATAGTTCTCACAGTAAGGCTTAAAATCCTTGAGTAGATTCTATGACAACTAATAAGTATAATGAAGGTCATTCTTACACTAGGTCTCTTTTGTTTAATGGAACAAATTATAACTATTGAAAAAATAGAATGAAAATCTTTGTTGAAGATCAAGATTATAATTTGTGGAGAATCATTGAAGAAAGACCTAGGTTTCCTATAAATAATGTCCTAGGTTGTGAAGTAGAAGCTACAACTCTTAAATTAAAATAATAATTTAATGATGAGGATTATAGAATGATGTCCTTAAATAGTAGAGTTACTAGTATTCTTCATTGTGCTTTAGACATTAATGAATACAATAAAATTTTTGCATGTGTTTTGGCTAATAAAATATGGGATAAACTTCAAGTTACATATGAAGGCACTAGTGAAGTAAAGAAATCAAAAATCTATATGTTCATTTTTGAATATGAAGCTTTTAAAATGTCTCTTACTGAAACCATTTCTGAAATGTACTATTGATTCACTAATGTTATTAATGGTTTAAAGCTTCTTGGTAGGACTTACGATGATTGTGAATTGGTAAGAAATATTTTTAGATCTTCGCCACCAAATTGGGAATCAAAGAGGACGGTCATTGTAGAAGACAAAGACCTTGAAAAACTTGATGTCGAAACACTTCTTGGATCATTATTAACTCACGAGATGGATGTAATAAATTGTGTTGTTGTTCATGATGAGTCACAGAAGAAAAAAGGTCATTGCTCTCAAAGCCACCTCAAGTAAACAAGTGGAAGATGAATTAAATGAAAGTAGTGAAGAAGATGGAGTAATGACTCTCATCATAAAGAGGTTTCAAAGATTCTTGAAGAAGAGCAAGAAGCCTTATACGAAGGACAACTCTGCTGAGAAAGATCCCATAATGTGTTTTAGTTGCAAGAAACAAGGGCACATCAAGGTGGATTGTCCTACAACAAAGAAACCTTACAAGAAATTTAAGAAGAAAGCATTAGTTGCAACCACTTGGAGTGATGATGATGAGGACATCTTGGAAAGTGAAGTTCACTACCAAGAGATTGTCAATCTTTGCTTGATGGAAATTGACAATGAAAATGAGGTAACCAATTCCTTAGCAATTGTATCGATAATGAAAATGGCAATGAATAATTGATTGATGCTATAAATGAAATGCATGAGAAATTTAAAAAAAATTGATGCTAAGAATATTACTCTCAAGAAAGAAGTTTCATGACTCTCTAAAGAGACGAAAGTTCTAAAAGAACAAAAAGAAAAACTCTTTTTAGAACTTAACAACTCATCACAAGAATCCTTGATGAATGAAAATATTGATTTGAATAACACAATATCTAGACTTGTAAGTAGAAAAGAAAAGCTAGATAAAGTGTTAGTTTGTCTAAGAATAAGTAGGGAAAAATCTGGTTTGGGTTATTCTCTATTGGGCAAATAAAAATCAAATGAAACTATCTTTGTGAAAGAAACATGTGTTGATGAACCCTATACTTCTAAGGCTCCTAGTAATGTTGATAATGTTCCTTTGAAAAATGCTAAGAAGCCTAAGAATTCAGATGTCAACTCCTATAGTAGAAATTCGCATGCCAATACTAGGAATAGATAACCAAGAGATACCTATGCTCATATGTATGCTTATTCTAGAAATGCAAATGCTAAGTATGCTCATTTAAGAAATTCACATGCTAGGAATGCATATCCTAGAAGAAACTATTATTCATATCCTAGAAACAACATGTATGCTCATAACTCTAATAATGCAAGAAACATGTATTCTAGGAATACTAGATATTCTTATCCAAGAAATGATAGATTTGCATATTCTAGACATCCTATAAATTACTATGGTTATCAATCTAGGATCATGTATCATCCACAACACTATGATTATGGAGCACACACAAAGGTTAAAGGTGAGTATTTATACCTTGATAGTGGATAGTCAAAGCACATAACTGATGATCAAAGCATATTTATGGAGTTGACTCTAAGGGATGGCGGACATGTCACTATTGGAGGTGACACCAAAATGAAGATCATTAGACATAGTAAAGTTCGTAAAAAAATTTAAACTGTTTATCATGTTTTCCTTGTGCAAGGCCTTAAGCCTAATGTTGGGAAACCACCTTGGATGATGCCCAGGAGATGATCTTCCAAACACCCAAGTCTAGAGTGACTTGTATAAAGAAAAGAGACAGCAACCAATCAAAGCAAGAAAGAAAATAACACAAGAAATTTGTTGACGAGGTTCGGTAATATGCCTACATCCCCGTGAGCTCCTCCGAGCTCTCTGCACTATCTTATCAATGGAGTTCTTTACAATCAGCAATACCCTTCCAAGAACTCATAGGTTCTTGAAGAACAAAAGAAAAAGAAGAAGAAGAAGAAGAAGAAGAAGAAGAAGAAGAAGAAGAAAGTGATAAGTACTAACCCTGGAATTTTCCCAAGAAAATTCCCCTTACAAGCCCTTGAATCCCCTTTCTATCCTACTCTTTCTTCCTAAACAACCAGTCTCTCTATAGAATTTTTCTTGAGTTTAGTGTCTTTACACTCTTACAATTGATCTCACTTTTAATCACAAGTTATTCCTCACATATCTTGTTGGAGATTGAAGCTAGGTGACCCTTTATATAGTGCACCAACTTCTTGTCCAATCTTGAGAGTCAATCTCCACCCTTAGATCTTGATGACCAATTAACTATGGCCCTCCATCAATCCTCAGTGAAGCTGTATGTTTTGGATATGTCCCATGCACCACTCAAAGAGCTAAAACATGTGTGCATCAGTGTGCCTGGAGGCCTAGAACTGGGTAGGCCACGGCCCAGGGCAAAGCACACATCTCTAACTTTCTGGGCGCCATGGCCTGGGGGAGTCTGAGCCACGGCGCACACCTGGCTAGAAGCTCCTCCATGCTGGGCGCCGCACCTTGGAAGTTCCTGGTGTGCATGCTCTAATGCTGAAGCCATTCAAATCCTGTTTAAACCTTAGACAAATACCAACAATCTCTACCTTTGTCCAAGTGTTTAAACCCGAACCCATTGTGCAGAGAACTCAGTATCCAAACTCATCTTGAGTCATCATATCAACCGATTCCAATCCTAAGAAGTCTAAGGCAATGATTGAACTTGCTTAGAGGTAGAACTTTAGTACCTAAATCCGCAGGGTTTTCTTCCATGGCCACCTTGTCCACATGGATGCATCATTTTGTAACGTTTTCTCGAATAAAATGGTACCGGACATCCATGTGCTTTGTCCTCTCATGGAACACCAAATTCTTGCACAAATGCAATGCACTTTGGCTATCCAAATATACCACAACCTGCTCCTCTAGTACCTTCAACTCTTCCAACAACCCTTTGCACCACATAGCCTCATTGATGGCTTCTGTAGCCGCTATGTACTCAGCCTCGGTTGTTGAGAGTGCTACCACCGGCTGTAACTGAGCCTTCCAACTTAAATAACATCCGTTTAAGTTAAAGAAGTAAGAAGTAATCGATCTCCTTTTATCCCGGTTTACTCCATAGTCCGAATCAGCATAACCCTCAAGGCAAATGGACTTACCCCTCTTCTTATAAACCAGCCCCACATCTGGGCTTCCTTTCAAGTACCGCAGCAGCCACTTCATCCCAAGCCAATGCTTCTTTCTGAGATTACTCATAAACCTACTGAGGACATTTATTGCATGAGCAATATCAGGTCTAGTGCTTACCATGGTGAACATTACATAACTAACCGTACTAGAGTAGGGGACCTTTTCCATTTCCTTCTTCTTCTCATTTGGTCTTGGACATTGATCGCTGGAGAACTTGAAATGACCAGCAAAGGGAACCTTCACTGGTTTGTTATCTTCTATAGAGAGCTTAGATATCATCTTCTCTATGTAGGAAGTTTGAGAGATCTTCAATCTGTTTCTCTCCCTTTCTCGGATGATACACATCCCAAGGATCTTCTTTGCATGGCCAAGATCCTTCATCTCAAACTCCTCACTGAGTTGAGCCTTTAATTTTCTTATCCACTCCATACTACTCCTAACCAGCAACATATCATCAATATAGATTAGGATGATCACCACTTCCTCCACCTTGTGCCCTTTGTAATAGAAGCACGAATCATAGTAGCTCTTCATGAAACCTAGGTTGGTTACAAAGGAATTGAACCTCTTATTCCATTGTCGAGGTGATTGTTTCAGGCCATATAGAGTTTTCTTTAGTTGGCACACCAAATCTCCCTGCCTTCCTTCCTCATAGCCTTCGGGTTGCCTCATGTAAATGGTTTCATCAAGCTCTCCATGTAAGAACGCTGTCTTCACATCTATTTGCTCGATTTCCCAATTGAATTGGACCGCCAATGTTAACATTATCCTGATCATCTTGTATTTCACAACAACTGAGAATATTTCGGTGAAGTTTATGCCTTCTCTTTGTGTGAACCTTTCGCCACCAGCCTAGCTTTATACCGGACTTCATCCCCTGGAGTGTTCCCTTTTTTGATCTTGTAGATCCATCTACAATCCACAACTCTCTATTTTTCTGGTTTAGGTACTAATTCCCAAGATTTTTTCTTCCACAAAGAATCCATTTCTTCCTCCATAGCTAGCTGCCACTTTGATGAATCCTTACATTATATGGCTTCCATGTAAGTTTATGGTTCAACTATTCCTCCTTCTATCTAAGGAGCTGCTACATTAGCATTCGCAAACCCATATCTCAAAGGTGGTCTAACCACCCTCCTTTCCCTATCCCGTGTGAGCTGGTAGTCATTCAAACTTGCTGCATCATCCCCTTCCAGTTCAGCCTCCTCTTGAGTGTCTTGAGCTTGGCCTTCATCAATGGGTTCTACCTGGTCTAAACCTTCTTGCCTTCCTTGGTCTACCTGAATTGAATTCTCCTTGATGCTATGCTTCACAAATTCTAGACTGGTTTGCTCACTCCCTGTGTTGGTGTCCTTGCTGGTCCCCAAAGATCTACATGGATGTAGTTAAGAATCCCCTTAGACTTGTGCACTCCAGTGTTAAAGCTGACCCGATGTTGCTTCTTAAGAATGCAAGTTTCGCAGAAATCAAGTTGCTCTACTTTGTCACCACCAAGTAGACCATTCTTGCTGAGAACTTGCAGCCCCTTTTCGCTCATATGTCCCAAGTGATTGTGCTAAATTGTTGCCTTATCTATCTCATCCATCAAGCTTACTACTTGATCCTTGATTTCTGTCTCACCGATCATCTCATAAAGTCCATCTTTGATTGCTTCTATGATCACTATCAAAGAACCCTTGGTTACCTTGATCTTTCCTCCCTCGGCTTTGTATGTATACCCCATGGAATCCAGCTGCCCCAATGAGATCAAATTCCTCCTTAAATCCGGGAGGTACCTTACATTTCGCAGTAGCCTTGTGACTCCATCAAACATCCTCAACTGGATATCTCCTATCCCCTTTACTTGGAAAGAATTGTCATTCCCCAAGAAAACCCTTCCATCATTGGTCTCCTTGAAATTCTTGAACCGTTCCTTGTGAGGGCAAATGTGATAAATGCACCCGGAGTCTAGAATCCATTTCTAGCTGCCTTGCCTCCTGCTCACATTTGAGCACACAACAAGAACATCATCTTGCTATTATCCTTTGGTGACCGAAGCTTCTCCATTGTTGGTATGGCTTCTCCTTCTCTCATCCCACAACGTCTTCTTGCAATCTTTCTTGAAGTGACTCTTCTTGTTGCAGTAGAAGCATCGTCTTCCTCCAAACTTCAGTTTGGAATACGATCTCCCATGGCTCTGCCTCTACCTTTTGATATCTTCTGGTAATTGCCATAAATGCTACTGCTATTCCGAGTTCTTGGCCTTCCTCTTACGAATAACTCTTCCCCACTTAATGCCTCCTTACTCTTGGCTTTGAAATCATGAGCCCTTATAGCATTTACCACAATTTCTTTGGTCAGTATATCTCTTCTATATTCAATTGTATTAATTAAACTATCAAAACAATCAGGAAGAGAATTTAATAACATAACAACCAATTGTTCATCCGGGAATTTAATACTACAACTAGCCAAATCTTGAACTAGTTTATTAAAGACATCAAGATTATCTTGTAACTCTTTATTAGGATCCATTTTAAAAGCAAAGATTCTTTTAAGAAGATAAATCTTGTTACGGAGAGTTTTGGTAAGAAACAACTCATCTAGTTTCTTCCATATGACAGCAAGATCTTCTGAGTCTCCGCACTCCCTTATGACACTATCCAACATGTGCAAAAAAACGGTGTTGTATGCCATCTTTTTCATCTAAATCCGCTGGTCTTCCGTGATACTTGCTGGAAAAGTATCATCTTGTCTAATAGCCAAGTCCACCTTCTGTTGCATAAGAACGGCCTTGATCTTCCACTTCCACAGGAAAAAATCTCTTTTTTCTATCAAACTTCTCAACAACAAAATTTGAACCGATCTTGCGGAGATGATCCCAGATTTGTGTAGCACCCACAAATTCTTTCCAACTTCTTCTAAACCTTAAGAACATGATCAAAGGTTGATCTCAACACCGTTCTTGAATCAACCTCAATAACACGATCTGATCTTGATCTTTGCTCCATTCTTGAATCACCCAAGAAGTTTGTTATTTGATTCTTGGAGTCTTGCTCCAATACCTTCTATTCTTGATCCAATACCCAGCTGTGCAAGCTCTGATACCACTGTTGTGGTATCTCCTCTAGCTTTGATACCACTGTTAGGAAACCACCTTGGATGATGCTCAAGAGGTGATCTTCCAAACACCCAAGTCTAGAGTGACTTGTATAAAGAAAAGACACAGCAACCAATCAAAGCAAGAAAGAAAATGACACAAGAAATTTGTTGACGAGGTTCGGCAATATGCCTACGTCGTTGTGAACACCTCCGAGCTCTCTGCACTATCTTATCAATGGAGTTCTTTACAATCAGCAACACCCTTCCAAGAACTAACAGTTTCTTGAAGAACAAAAGAAGAAGAAGAAAGTGATAAGAACTAACCCTGGAATATTCTTAAGAAAATTCCTCTTACAAGCCCTTGAATCTCCTTTCTATTCTACTATCTCTTTCTAAACAACCAGCCTCTCTACAGAATCTCTCTTGAGTTTAGTGTCTTTGCACTCTTACAATTGATCTCACTTTTAATCACAAGTTATTCCTCACACATCTTGTTAGAGATTGAAGCTAGGTGACCCTTTATACAGTTCACCAACTTCTTGTCCAATCTTGAGAGCCAATCTCCACCCTTAGATCTGGATGACCAATTAACCATAGCCCTCCATCAATCCTCAGTGAAGCTGTGCATTTTGGACATGTTCCATGCACCATTCTAAGAGCTAAAACATGTGTGCATCAGTGTGCCTAGCACCGTGGCCCAAAACAAGGCAGGCCGCAGCCCAGGGCAAAGCACACATCTCTAACTTTTTGGGTGCCGCGGCCTGGGGGAGTCTGAGCCGTGGCGCACACCTGGCCAGAAGCTCCTCCATGCTGGGTACCGCACCTTGAAAGTTCTGTGCCATGGCGTACATTGGTGTGCATGCTCTAACGCTGAAACCATTCAAACCTTGTTTAAACCTTAGACAAATACCAACACCTTATTTGCTAAGCATTAGTCAATTATGTGATAAAGGTAATAAAATCATATTTAAATCCTCTCATTGTCTTATAATAAACATCAAGAGTAACAAGATCAAATTTGTTGGCCAAAGACGTGAATATATCTATTTAGTTGATCTGAAAACTTTGCATTCGGAAAATGAAAAACATTTTTTTAAGTTTTAGTGAAAACTCATGGTTATGGCATAGAAGGCTTAGGCATATGAATATAGATTTGATCAAGACTCTTTCTAAAAAGGAGTTAGTTGTTGGTCTTCCCAAAATGAAATTTGAAAAAGACAAAGTTTGTGGTGCTTGTCAAATGGAAAAACAAGCAAGAATTTTTTTAAATCCAAAAATATGGTTTCAATGTATAAACATTTAGAGCTTTTGCATATGGACTTGTTTGGTCCAATAAATATTATTAGTCTAAGTGGCCATCAATATACTCTTGTTATTGTAGATGACTATTCTAGATATATTTTTGTTTTTTTATTGCTTATAAGGATAGAACTTTTAAAAGTTTTGTAAAATTTCATAAAAAAGGTTCAAAATGAAAAAGGTATTGTTATTTCAAGCATAAGAAGTGACCACGGAAAAGAATTTGAAAACCAAAGTTTTTCAAAATATTGTGATGATAATGGTATTGATTACAATTTTTCAGCTCCTAGAACTCCTCAACAAAATGATGTTGTTGAAAAGAAAAATAGAATTTTAGAAGAAATCGGTAGAACTTTACTTTGTGAAAATAGTTTGTCAAAATACTTTTGTACGAAACCATAAACACCACATGTTATGTTTTATATAGAGTTTTAATAAGGCCAATGCTTAAGAAAACTCTATATGAACTATGGAAGTCTAATATCTCTTATTTTCATGCTTTTTGGTTGCAAGTGCTTCATTTTAAATAATAAAAAAGTTAATTTAGGTAAATTTGATTCTAAGACCGATGAAAGAATTTTCTTAGGTTATTCAACCTCTAGAAAAGCATATAGAGTCTTTAATAAAAAAACTCTAGTGGTTGAAGAATCCATTCATTTTGCATTTGATAAAAATAATCCTTTTTGTAGAAGAAGAGCTTTTATTGATGATGATGTAGGTTTCATGCCAAGAATGGATGTAACCACTTCCATTGTCGACCCCAAGGAGAATCAACCTCAAATAACTCAAGGGGAAGATGTACCTAGACTTGATCAACCTTCAATAAGTCAACAATGAAATGATCATCCTAAAGACTAAAGGTATGTGAATTATCACCCAATCGATCAAGTGATTGGTGATCCTTAACAAGGGGTAAGAACTCGATCCTCTATAAGAAATGTATCAATTATGTTGCTTTCTTATCTCAAATAGAACCTAAAACTTATGATGAACCTTGAAAATGATGAAAATTAGATAAATATTATGCAAGAAGAATTAAATCAATTTGAAAAAAATAAAGTTTGGACTTTAGTTCCTAAACTTAATGATCATTTGGTAATTGGAACTAAATGAGTTTTTAGAAATAAAATTTATTAAAATGGTGTAATAACTAGAAAGAAGACTAGATTTGTAGCTAAAGGATATAATCAAGAAGAAGGGATTGATTTTGATGAAACTATTGCTTTCGTAGCTAGATTAGAAACTATTCATATGTTGCATGCATTTGCATGTTGTGCCTTTTTAAATGGTTTTTATTGAAGAAGAGCTCTATGTTGAACAACCTCTTGGTTTTGAAGATCTTAACTTTTCAAACCATGTTTATAAAATTTGTAAAGTTCTTTATGGGTTGAAGTAAGCTCCTAGAGCATGGTATGAAAGATTAAGTAAGTTTTTACTTGATAATGATTTTTCAAGAGAAAACTAGACACTACCCTTTTTATAAAAACTTATGAGTATTGTACTCTTATGGTACAAATATATGTTGATGATACTTAGAATTTAAAAATGCTTTCCTTAAAATGGTTTTGTCATCATCAAAAAGGGAGAGATTATTAACCTCTAACTTGATTTTAATAATGATAAAATAATATTGATTTGATCTAATAATCTTTATCTAAGTGTTTAAGCATTTAAGGTCGTTACACTCAAAGAAATGTCCACACCTCTGAAGATGTCTAAAGAACAAGATTAGAAGCTCTTAAGGTAGTTGAAATATTGTAAATCTTCTCTCAATTACATAGTTGTATTTATGGCTCATTTTGTTTTTCAAAATGCTGTTGACAAAATCATTTAAATTGGTCTTATTTTTTATAAGTCAAAATAAGACAAGAAAATTCCGTTTCAATGGATTCAGTTGACTGAATAGATCATTAAGTCGACTGAATGACAGAGAAAATGTCCTAACCTTTGATTCAGTTGACTTATGAATGATTAAGTCAATTGAATGAAGAATAGAACCTTCTAGCCTTTGACATAGTCAACTAAATAAAGGATAGAGAGTTTATCTCTCTAGTCCAATTGACTATATGGTTCATACAGTCTATTGAATTAAGCCACTGAAGCAAAATTACCTTGATTTAGTAGATTGAACCAAGCATTTAGTCAACTAAACCAAGCATTTAGTGGACTGAACAAAGTATTCAGTCGACTGAACACTCGATTAGATGGTTAATTTTTGAAAAGAATGGCGCAGGTTAGAGCATGTAATGCTCCAAAACGACCATACCTTATGTGTAACGACCATATGGAGTGAAGTCTATATAAACCACCTTTTAAATAAGCAAACCTAACAATCAAAATCACTGAATTTATTCTAAAGTCATTAATATCTTTTAAAGCTTTCAAAAATCTTCTTGAGTCATCTTTAAAGCTTTGTTCTTGAAGGAGAGATATTCTTCATTTGTAAAGTATTAATTGTAATCTCTCTTGCACCAATCTAAATCTTAAATTTCAATCATTGTAAAGAAAAATAGTTAATGTAACTCTTAGAAGTGTTTAGGTGTAAAACACTTTAGTGTAAACTTTCTTGGAAGAGAACTTTGTAAAGGTTTGGGCAACACCTCTAAAGTTACTTGTTTGATTTAGTGGAATATTTGAAGGAGTCTCCTTGAAGACAAAGGTTCGAAAAGTTTTCGATATTGCCAAACCACTATAAACGGAGTTTGCATTTTCTCATCATTTAATCTTTTAAATTCCAGTAATATAATTCTTGTGGTTTATTCTTGATTTAATTAAGTGTTTAAAATTTTTTTTTTTATTTGCAAAAAGTTTTGCAACCCAATTCATCATCTTTTGGGTTGCACTTTGGTTTACAGTTTGTTTGCAATTTTTTTTTTCTTTGTTTGTAACTTTTGTCAATTTTGTTTGTTTGTATATATTTTTTTTTATATCTATAAATATTAAGAGCTTTTGCTATTTCATTAGCTTAATTAGGTTAAGCTTTTGTTATTTCGTTAGCTAAGCACTTGATGCGACTACTCATTTGTTGATCGATGATCAGCATTTACAAAAGGGTTGATTATTATTATTATGGTTTTATTAATTAAATTGTTTGTTTGAGATTTCTAGAAGCTTGTGTTTGAATAAATAGTTTCATTCATGATCATAACCTATATGATAAATGAGAGATTCTTGGCTAAGCTAGATTCGACTAGAAATTCAATGTTGAGCGAAATAAAGTTCATTAGTAATTATGTGAAAGTGGAGTAGTAGTAACTTCCCACTAGCATTTTCATTTTTCAAATCTTGCTAGGATAAGTGTTAATTTTTGTGTGGTATCGATCTAGCTCTTGTCTAAACAAGCATTTATGATAATAAAGATAAGAAAAAAAATTATTGGTTATTATCTTAAGTCAAAAGTATTTGACTGTCTTGAGTTCTTAAGATCAATTTTTTTTTGGTCAAGAGCTCCTTTATAATTAATAAAGAAAAGTTGATATTATGGGTTGGGAGGAATAAAAGCATATATTTGAATTATCATTGTACTAAAAAATATATTAAATAATATTATTTTTGTTTATTGAGTTTTATCACTGACAATAAATTTTCTTCTATCTTTCAAATTGAATAATTTTTTTTTCCTCAATTTTAAAATATTAATAAATTATCGTATCCATCCAACTGGTGAAATGTAGTTGGTCGAGAGACATAGTTAGAGTCACCCCTAACTATCTGACATGCCTCATCATAGTCAAAATTGTCTAGCAATCCATCTAGACTCTATTGGACCCCTCCCATGGGGATTCTCAGTAGATTGACCAAGAGATCAGTGTTCACTTCAAATTCTATGCCCATGATATTGGTTTTAAATCGAAGAGATAGTGGACTGGGTTTGACCAGGTTAGCATAGAATTGATGAATGAGGTGTGGGTAGTATTTTTGGTGTATTTTGACAATGGGGGTTTAGATGTATCACCTCAAAACCAGGAAAAATGTCAAAATTTGCATGACGAATAGAATCGAAATCGACGAATCTACCCATTATGATTTTCCTATGTCAAATGACAGAGATATATCTTCTACTGGCGACGGGGTTTCGGAAAGTGACTTATCGAGCTCGGTCCTTGCCTGTTTACTTGAGGAACCAGTTATCCCCTTCCCCTTAGTATCTGGTGTCGAGGATTTATTTGATCAAGGCCTTGTGGGCTCGTGAGGTCCGACAACCATGGTTTTTAATCGGATTCTCTCAGATATTTTGAAAGAGTAAAACTACATATAGTGTTTCAATTTTGAGCTAATACCATTTAGAAGTTTTTTCCATCCAAACAGAAGATCAAACATGTTGAAATAAAGCAATAAATGTTAAACAGAAGATCAAAATCTATTTTTGGAGATAGCATCTACAAGTTGGGCAGTTACCAATATGTAATTGTCAAATAAGGAGTAATTAGCATGTGATTTGAAAAGGGTTATCAAAATTAAATATTGGAGGGAAAAATGTGTACTAATTCTGCTTAGTAGCTGCCCACTTTCTAGCATGATAGTTGATTAATGGTAATGGTTAAGTGAAAAAAGAAAAGAAAATTATTAGGAAGTCATTAAATAAATAAAATAAAGGAATCCACTTGGGCTATTTTTATTAGAATCCATGTAATGGGCTTTTATGGCCTAGTTGTTGAAGAAGGCGCTCCGGGCGCAGTTGATTCATTAGGACCCAACATACTTGGAGTAGATTTTTATCCTTACAAGACCCTATGACATGGTAGTAGGCTATTACGCTTAGCCAAAAATCTATACATTGGGTTTTACTAACCTAGCTTGGGCCTTTCAAGACAGGCTAACAGTAAACACTAGACCCAAGATTTGGCCTCATCTTCTGTCTGAGGATTTGCTTGATAGAGTACTGACAAAGTTGCTTTAAATTGGAATGCTTTAAAGTTTATAAACTGTTATCTGAGTGCAATGTTGCTCAAACCATTAAAATTCAAGGCCAACTTGAAAGTTCAAAAGAACTGAAAACTTAATTAAGTTTTGACTCTTTTTTTTTTTTATTATTTCTTTATAACTGTGGGCTGAGAGATCTGAACTGTGGACTTCCTGTTTATAGAAGAGGTGTGGTTACACCACCATAATTAATTTGTTTTCTTTGATTAGCAAATTCGAAAAGACCAAAAAACAAAAAAAATTCCTGATAAGAGAAAATTTATTAAACCTTCAAAACATATCCATTATGTTTGACATGACATGATGACTCAAATTGACGAGAAATTGGATTTGGAGAGTCCATCATACAAAATTCAAATATATGATATCAGACACTATAAGAACAAAAAAAAAATTAAGTTAATGAGTTCTGATTCCGCCATCATATATATGTCATTTACTAATTTAATTTATTTTTTATGTGAGATTAGTTTTTCACATTTGCTTACTCATATGAGTCTCTCAAGCTCTCCTTGTTGTTCGACTATATTACCGCAAGCATCTAAGAGTCAACCACATGATTTTTCATGCCCAACCAAACCATCAGTTTTGTTTTTCTTAAATACTGGATGGAAGAGGTGCTTGAGAAGATTTGGCCTTTCGTTTTGAATGATATTGGCCTGAGGAGTTGCTTCGGGCCTCGCACCAAAAATTATAAACCAAGAAAATCCCAACACCATTTATTACCACTAAATATGATAAAAAAATTTATTGGCTTATATATGATATTAAGACCCAAAGTTTAAGCTAATGAGTTTTGATTTCATCACCATATATATATCATTCACTAATCCAATTTTTTTTTCATGTGGATTCATAAGCTTAAAATTTTTTATTCATATAATCTCCGATGTGAATCTTCACTTGGTCGACTTTCTAAATTTTTTGAACCATCATGCTTAACATAGTTAAACCTAGAAAATTGTCTTGATAATTTGAAGTATTTTGTACCTTATAGATAAGGTACGATCATTATTGTTTGGACCAATTTTAATAAGCAAGTAAAGCTTATAAAATTTTAACATTCAATAATCAAGTTTGCATTCCTTTTCCTAACTTTCTGATATCATATTTCTTACTGGTATACTAATTAATGTTGAACTAATAAAAACAAATTACACTAAAGACCAAAGGTTAATTGTCAAGCTTTTCAAGTATTTTTTTCTTCAACTAGCTCTTTAAGTTGACTCGATTAATAGAGTAATCATATAGTGTTCTCTTATTTATTTTTTGCCCTTTTTCTTAGATTGCTTAATTGACCAAAACTCATTTATATTGCTCTCTAATCCCGAGTTAATCACCATTGGTATACTATTCCGCCCACTGGCTTAATTTCAATCAAGATCATGGAGAGTAGTTGGCTGACTATCTCGAAAACTGATTAGAATGTTTTAAATCAATTTATTTTATTTATATACATGTTAAGATATCACATGATTAATTTGGATTCAAAATTTTCTAGTAAACTAATGTTCGTATAACTTTTTATGTGAAATACTTTCGATTTAACAATATATTTTCCATCTACCATTAAAATGCAATTTTATAATACTGGAGAAAGTTATATGAAGGTATATCAAGGTCAAATAATTGATAAGAAGAATAAATAAATCATTTGAGCTGGAAGGAGGGCAGCTAGCAAATAGTAATTCAATAATCACCGATCACGTGGTTGCACGTTTAGATTTGCAAAGTTATCCACTCACTGGTACAAATTATAATGAAGTTATCTACGAAACTAGTGCTAAATCTTGTTATCGGACAAATTTATTTCGCATCTTACGATAATAAAAAAATTCAAACCTAAACATTTTCAACTTAATTTCATTTCTATGCGATAAGATTTCATGTTTATTAACTGCTCACTCTCTCTTATATCACTTTTTGAAAAGAGCGGTACCATATACATTCATCCGATTTTACACCCCATGCAAAATCCATATAACTCCTTTAATAATCGTCATTAAGCTCTCACTCATAATTTGTTTGTTTTATCAATTTTACAAATTTTCTTGTGTTTTCATTTGATATCGAAATCTATGATAGATATCTCTTTACCGTTATGGAAAATGGATATGTAAAAGAATTGAGGTCGTAGACTCACATGTAATCGTGGTGGCATATGCACAATGCCATGTTTTTATGAAATTAAACAAATGTTTTTTTTTTTTTTTTATATTTGGAGTAAAGTATTAAACCTTTTCCAATGCTAGTTAGATAATGGATTTGGTAGAACTAAATTAATCTTCAATTAACAATAATTTTGAGTTACATCAAATTCTTAATTACAAGTGAAATCCCCCATTAATTAATACTTCGAAGAACAGGCCAGAGATTCTTAGCTTCTTTCAAAACTACTATAGGTACATAACCTTAGAAGAGTCGAATTTTAGAAAACGACATACTTTTAATTAGTGCAATATACTCAAAATGATTAAATTGGATATTTAACCTAATAAACAAAATCAATACATTTGCAACTTTGCGTAGAAAGCCAAACATGAATCAGAAAGAATTTCCTCGAATGGTGTAAGTTAAACGTTTACCTAATTACAAACAACTATTCTTTCTTTCAGTTAAATATTTCCCCAAATGGTCATATATAAACTTTGCATTGTCAACTTATTTTAGTTTATTAGCAACATGCCATATGGATAAACATAAATACATCTTATAAAGAGAAAACTCTTAACACATTTTATTATATAAACATGGCCGTTAACTAATGATCTTGATCACCATAACCACTGATCTTAGACCATGGCTTCTCTCTCCCTCACCACCACCTTTCTCTCTCCCTTCTCTCAAAAACCATCCCAACTTTCCATAATTAGGAAGAAAAACCCTAACTTCATCCCAAAGGTACTATCTTGCAAAGCTACAAATAACAACAATAGTGACCAAAACCCTACTACTAGCTCCAAAGATGAAGAACAACCTTCTCTAAACAAATTTGATAGAAAGAATATCCTTATTGGCCTAGGAGGCCTCTATGGAACTGCATCCAGTCTTAAAACTGACCCTTTTGCATTTTCCGCCCCAGTATCAGCCCTGGATGTGACTAAATGTGGCAAAGCAGATTTACCGTCAGGTGTCACGACCCGTGTGGGACCCGCGTGTTCTAGTGTTTCCTAGTACACTTTTCGATTATAATGTACCTCATTGTACTGCACGTGCACTACATGGTAGTACCTTTTACTTTCGTACTACACTTGTACTACACTTATAGCACCATAGAATTGTGACAGTTGGCAAGATGTTAGCTGATTATGCTCAAACTAATACGCGGTTATTATGTATAGTTGAGGTGTCGATCCCACGAGGAAAAGAAAACTACAAAGAAAAGTGTAAACCTTAACACGAACGATAAAGATCAAGTGAGAAAATTTGTGTTTTGATAATGAAGTAATGTGAGAAAATTGTGTAAATAGATTGAATAATGTAATAGAGAAACAACAAGGGTCTGGGAATCCTCCCTAGGTTCGTTGCCTTATTCCAATCTTGATTCAGTTGTTTTTATCTCGATTACTAGTTTCACATCCCAAACAAGTAATCGGTAAATATTCAATCAAAGCACATGTAAACCCTAATGTAATTGATATGAATTACTCTGTACTTTCGATTTAAGCACACATGGCTTATCCTATAGATTTATCAAGAAACGACAATATATCTTAATGATAATATCGCACTAATGGACAAACTAAAAGATAAATCTACCGGACTCAATCACATCCAACAATCTTGACATAAGAAGAGCATGACTAGACTTATATCGAGGAGAAAGATACAATCACCGGATTTAAGAGAAAATCTTCTAGTTAAATCAAAGAGTAAATCATAACAATGTTTTGACAATAAGTCCAAACTACAACTGAATCAATAATGGAAAATAAGAACAATTACACCTAGGGATTCATCCCTTCGCCTTGCTTGGAGATTAGTTGGCTATGGTGTTCATTCTTGAACACTTTGATGGGGGAGAATGTGGCAGCCTTCTTGAGTTTTCCATCCTTAATGCTTGCTTTTTATCAAACCCTAAGTGATCTATTTATAATACAAAAGGTCCAAGGGTGTTTTCCGGTTTAAATTATCATTAAAGCCCTAATTAAGTCATAACTCGGAAACAAAGCATCGAGCTTGCGCCACGGCTCACATCAATCCAAGCCGTGGCTCAGCCTGCCAGGCTGCGGCTTAGACTAGTCCAGGCCACAGCACACACTGGTGGTCTTCTTCTGGATTTTGCAAGGTTCTGGGTATGGTTCTGGAGGCCTTGGCTTAAACTTTTTAGGCCGCGGTGCACACACTCAAGACTTGATTTTTCTTTATTTTGTCCTTCCGTAATCATGCCTTCACTCTGATGTGCATCGAAGCATCGTGCTTTAAGCTATGATGGCTTTCCACCTTTTTTGGACTCAAAGTACCTGAAAATGCATCGAAATATATCAGCAATCCAAGAATATCACTTTAGAGTTGTTAAGGTATAAAAGTGCAATTCAAGATCAACCCTAAAATACTAACAAATAAGTACTGTTAAGATGCATTTTATGACTCTCATCATAACCCCTAACTAGCTTATTGTCAGTCCCTAGAAATTTAAGCGAAAACAAGACAATATGAAATGAATTCTACGGTAGAAATCAAAACAACGTAAAGCAATGTTAGTGTTAAACCAAGAGTAATTCAACTTTTTGTCTCAAAAATCACACAACACACAGCATATAGAATCATTAAATATCACACAAGTCCAAAAGTAATCCAAATATCAATCTTAAAATTGTTATCGACTCTTAACATCCATCTTACCACAATCTATTAATCCAAACACCTGGATGATTTTATGCATAACATTCATAATACAAGTCTTGGCCTATAAAAATATATTAATTTGCATGACATCAATCACAAAAACAATGCTTCATAGGCTCATTTTTCAAATCACTCTTCACTATTGTAGAAAAATCACACTACCTTGGATCAATAGGTCTTTAATAAGCTTGTAACGTTAGGCTGAGGAAAATGTCAAGAAAAAAGGGGAAGGATTCAACAAGTAAAAGAACTTAATCTCTTAGTTTTAAACACAACCACTTTAATCACTGGATAACCTTACTTCAACACCCAACTCTTTCAACCATTTTTCGAGCATTTTTCTCAATAAATCACCACTTTTTTTTTCTTTTTTTTCTTTTCTTTTCCACAACCCTCAACTTATCTCCTTTAATGTACTTGGGTTATGGTAATAATATTTTTTCATATTTTCATCTTTATTCCTCTTAAGTGCTTCTCAACAAATGTGTATAACTAAGTTCTTTTAAAAGAATGGTAAGGATAAAATATTTTTAGGCTTATGTAAATGGGTTATCGAAAGAAACAAGGCTCAAATTCTTTTCCAAGAAAAGGCTCAAACATATGACTAGCAATAAATATAGCAAGGGTAAGTTTGAAAGGCTAAAATGTTCCAAAAATGACCTATATCATATCCTAAGTAATGTGCATTCTAGGATTTCACTTCAAGTGATTATCAAATAAGTTCTAGAGCTTGTCGAGACCGCAAAAATATTCAAAAAACAATCACACATAAAACTTCTTTAAATGTTTTAGACTAATCATGCAATCTTACCGCAAACTAGAGTCTCAAACCAAATGAAGATTGACACTTAAATTATTCTCAAACCGAAGCAAGATTTAACTTCTTCTAAACACTATATGATATCTCAATTAGGCTCATTTCATTGACATGTGAATTAACTACAAGGCTTAACACAAAGCATGATAAAAACAAACAAAAAAGGAAAGTGACACCTAGCAGTTCAATGAAAAACATAAATACATTTCCTCCACCCCCAACTTAAAAATTGAATTGTCCTCAATGTGAAAGAAAAAGTAAAGGAAACTACCTTTGTAACCAAAAGTGCACAGAAGCTGAAAATTGTGCACCACCATTTGAACTGCATACCGTGCTTCTTGTTGAAATTGCTATCTATAACATAGAACAAAAAAAACAAAGAGAAAGCAACTGCGGTGTAACATTAAGATTCCCACCGTATGTTAGGTTAACACAAGAAATGAAAATAAATAACGAAAAACGAACATAAAGTACGAAAAATAAAATAACAAAAAATAATACACAATAAATGTTAGTACAGTCATCCAAAAAAAGAGTAAAAGGAAACAAACAAGATAGAACCCAAAACTAATCCTCTATGTCTTCATCCTCCTCTTCATTTTCTTTATTCTCTTCACCTTCCTCGAGAGTTGGATCAAAAGATGAACCTGAATAGGGTGGCAAAGTGGGAAAGTGATCCATGTCATAACCAGTGGTGGAGGCAAGGTGTTGGTACATCTGACCAAAAGAAGAGTATACCCCCGCTTGATAATCGTCTTGCCTAGCCAAGAATCGTTCTTGACGATCAAACCTATCATGCAAGAGTTTCTGATGCTCGTCAAAACGAATGTATAAACACTCAAGGTGTTCTGTAATAATGAAATGCCTAGAAGGAGGAGGGGGGGGGGGGGCAGCAATCACTGCTATCTCTCTCAGAGCTGGCAGCCTTAAAGCTTTAATCAGAGTGAGCATGCCATCATTGATGAACTTCTTGGGTTACTGGGCCTCCTCATCAGGACTGTACTAGACGCCAACTTAGATGCATAATTGGGTAATTAATGAAGGGGAGTACAATTCAAGCTTTTGTCGCACAGTGTGTATGATAGAATTAAATATGATTTGGCCCACATCAATAGTCATGCACATCAAAATGGAATAAATTAGAACATCTCTCTCAACAGTAAAGTCACTATAGTGCGTAGCAAGCATCAATCCCTGACATACAAAATATTTCCAAGCTCGAGCATTGACAGTCAGAGAAGTACCAGACAAGGTTTTAGGGGTATCACCCGTCATTTTCCATGTTGTGCCCGGAATACAGAGAGTATTACAAATCTCTTCATAATCAATATTAGATGCATATGCAATATACTCACTGTTTTCTATGTCAGGTAGCCCATAGAATCTATTGATAGATGTGCTGCTAAAAGAAACTATTTTTCCTCTCTCTCTCACTTTGCCATTCCTATGTTCGTCTGCATTAGCGTAGAATTCTCTAACCACATTTTTAAAGGAATGAGATGGTTGTCTTGCAAATGTACCCCAATGCCTATCAATAATAATTCTAAACAAGGTTGAGTTTCCCCTCTCTGTGATAGTGAATCCTCTCTCAGGAATGGGTTTTCTAGTCTACATCATCCTAACATATCTCTCACTTGCCTCAAAACTAACAAATTTGCTCTCATCGTACTCTTGAGGTTGTAACCCCCTTGGTCTCTTGGTTTTAGGAGCCATTTGAATCAAATTTATAGAACAACATAACTAATACAAAATCAACCACCCAAATAGCACAAATTCATAATAAAGAGAAGAAATTGGTCTTACTTGATGCCCAAAGTTGGATAGAAGAAAGAGTATCCACCAACTTGAAATCTTCTTGAAGAACCCAAAATCCTCTTAGAACCAAGCTTTATGGAGAAATTTCTAGCAAAATCTGCAATATTAGTGCTAAATCCTCCAAGAAAAGATGCTAGAATCAAGAGATTTTGAGTAAAAGTGAGTGGGTAAGTGAGGGTTTGGAGAGAGGATGAGAGAGAGAGAGAGAGAGAGAGAGAGAGAGAGAGAGAAGTGTGCTGTGTTTCTCAAAGGCAAAATGACGATTACAAGTGCAGAATTAGGTTTTATTTTTAGTGTGTAGGGACAAGTGGCGAGCTGGTGCCGCATCTTGGCCTTATAGGCGCCGTAACTTGAAGTCCTAGGCCCTCATTGCGTGTTGCTGTGCACTGAGGCGCGAGAGAAACTAGACGCGGCACGCTGGCTTGTGCTGAAGTCTGCTTGACGCTACGGGCCGAGGCTCAAAAGACATTGGGGTGCGGCTTGGGCTGGTGTGCGTACTGGGGAGCGAGGCGCGCTGGGCTGGGCCTAGGCATGACCTGGGCTGCTGCAAGTGTGCTGGAAGACAGCAAAACAAAAAGAGAGAAAAAGGCATACAAGTATAAAAAAAAATTACTAAAATTTCACCGAAAACTAAAAAATAGATTAAATCAAACTAGAAAAACTAAAAATTAAAATTGAAATAAACTTAATTAAAAATAAAACAAAATAAAAATAAATAAAAATATACCCGTGTGGTGTGGTCAAGGTAAATAGACTGGATCCATAAGTGGAATGTCTTCCACTTCCGAATCTTGCCTATCAATTAAGATTTTAAGGTGTTGACCATTTACTTTAAAGATCTGACCATCTCTAGTATCCTTTATTTCTACCACCCCATTTGCAAAAACATTTTTCACTACAAAAGGGCCGGTCTATCTCGACCGAAGTTTTCTTGGATGCTTATGGAGTCTAGAATCATATAAGAACACCCGATCATTAGGTTTAAATGTTTTCCTCAAAATATTTTTATCATGAAACACTTTCATTTTAGCTTTATAGATTCTAGAGTTCTCATAAGCATAATTTCTTAACTCCTCTAACTCGGTCAACTGAAATTTCCTAAGCTTACCCGCTTCTCCTATGTCAAAATTGAAAGACTTGATGGCCCAATCAGCTCGATGCTTGAGCTCTACAGGTAAATGGCAAGACTTTCCGAAAACAAGCCTATAGGGTGACATACTTAAGGGAGTTTTGAAAGCTGTACGGTAAGCCCAAAGCACATCTACTAGTCTCAAAGACCAACCTTGCGATCCGGGTTGACTGTTTTTTCTAAAATTTGCTTAATTTCCCTGTTTGCAAGTTCTACTTGTCCACTCGTCTGAGGGTGGTAGGTAGTAGAGATCTTATGTAACACCCTATACTTTCTCATCAAAGCTTCAAAAGAACGGTTGCAAAAACGCGTACCTCGATCACTAATTATAGCACGTGGTGTACCAAATCGAGATAACACATTTTCTTTGAGAAATTTAATTACTGTTCTATTATCATTGCTTTAGCAAGCTGCTGCCTCTACCCATTTTGACACATAATCTATTACCACAATAATATATTGATATCCGAAAGAAGGAGGAAATGGTCCCATAAAATCAATGCCCCAATAATCAAAGATTTCAATCACTAAAATTAGGTTTAAGGGCATTATATTACGACGAGACACAACTCCTAACTTCTAACACTTTTCACATGAGCAACAATAGATATTTGCATCTTTAAACAAGGTGGGCCAATAAAATCCACACTGCAAAATTTTTGTAGCAGTTTTTTTCATTGAAAAGTGGCCCCCACAAGCTTGGGAGTGACAAAATTCCAAGACGCTGGCAATCTCTTCATTAGGGATGCAACAACTTAAAATTTGGTCAGGGTAGTATTTGAAAAGATATGGGTCATCTCAATAAAAATTACATACCTCATTCAAGAACTTCCTCTTATCTTGATCGCTCCAATTCCTTGGTATCTCACCGGTAGCCAAATAATTCACGATATGAGCAAACCATGGCAGAGAAGTAATAGAGACTCATCGAGAAAATCATCCTTGATTGGCATGTCATCAGAGGTGTCCTCAAATTCTTGTAAGAGTAAGATCCACAATATTAATCGTGCCTCAGCATCCTTCTTTGTAAGAAGGTACTTAAGGGTTGCATGATCTTTTAAATCAGCCATGCTCTAACCTAAGTCTGATTTATGTTCATTCGTGGTCCAAATTAATTTCTCACCTTGAGACTCAGATAACTCAGATGAGATAATAACAGGAAAGTATCACCTGGACCGAGGAAAACATGCTTCAAACCCTTAGGCAGAGGCTTCAATTCAACTTTGGGTGCTTCCACACTTAAGGGGATTTGTTTCTTGCTTCTTTTAGGCAACTCTTCAAACTTTGGTTGCCATGCTCGAGTGCCATAATCCTGAGATTTACCAAAAATGGCACAAATATCAATTACATAAGATTTATTATTAATATAATCAAACTCAGAATTAACAAGAAAATACTCAAGAGGATCAAAATCATGAGCTATAGAAACTCCCCTATCGATGAGTGACACAATCATGTATAACTGGTGGCCCTCGTCATCATCTTCTGGTTGTTTTGCAACATTGAAGATGTTCATCTCGAGGGTCATGTTTCTAAAGGACAGCTTCATAAGTCCATTCCTACAATTAATAAGAGCATTTGCAGTAGCAAGGAAAGTTCTACCCAAAATTAAAGGAATTTTAGAGTTAGTGTCAACAACAGAAGTAGTATCAAGAATTAGGAAATCAACAGGATAATAAAATTGTTCAATTTGAATTAGAACATCCTCTACCACACCCCGGGGTACTTTGACTGAACGGTCAGTCAATTACAATACCACAGCGGTTGGTTTGATTTCTCCCAAACCCAGCTGCAAATAGATAGAAAATGGCATTAGATTTACACTAACTCCTAAATCTAGCAATGCTTGTCCAACCTCATGATTTCTAATGCTACATGCAATGGTTGGACAGCCAGGATCCTTGTATTTAGGGGGAATCGTTTGCTCAATTAAAGCACTAACTTTCTCTGATAGGAATGTTGTTTTCTTTACATGTTGTTTCCTCTTAATTGTACACAAATTCTTGAGAACTTTTGCATAAGTAGGAACTTGTTTAATGACATGCAAAAGAGGAAGATTAAGTTTTACTTGCCTTAGGTTCTCTAAGATTTCATTGTTTAGGTCTAGATTTTTCTTGTTTGATTTTAAGGCTTGAGGGAATGGTGCCTTAACAGGGCTCTTGGTAATCTCAGGGTCCTTAGGCAGCTCGGTATCACTACTGCCTTGACCCTTTTCCACATCCTCTGATTTGTTTGTTTTTGGGATGTGTAATGACTTACCATTTCTTGTCACAATGGCATTCACATCTTTCAGATTTGCTTGTACCATGTGTTGACCATGGGGTATGGACTGAGCTTGAGAAGGGAACTTACCTCACTCATTCACATTCAAGGAGCCCATCAATTTGGATATTTGGCTCCTTATTTCCTTGTTCTCTTCAACAACCTGTGTAATTAATGCTTCACATCTTTGGTTTGTCTTACCCTTTGCCTCAATAAAAGCATGCAAGGTGTCTTCTAAAGAACTCCTAGAGGATGAGGGTGCATGATATGGTGCAGAATATGATTTAGGGGGTTGTGCAAGCTGCTGGTTTTCAGACTTTCAGCTGAAGTTGGGGTGATTGCGCCATCCTAGATTTTAGGTATTAGAGAAGGGTGCAAAAGACTTCTTGTACATGTCTAAGGTATTACATTGTTCCTCATACATCCCTCTCATATCAATAAATATGGGACACTCTTGGGCAGGATGGCCTACCCTGCCACATACAAAACATGGTTCCAAAGATTCAACTTGATTAGCCACGTGTGTTGGCTTTGAGCCTTTAGTCTTTAACGCATCTAACTCCCTAGTGAACATCTCAACCTTAGCCTTTAGGTTGTTCTCTTCTCTAAGATGGTAAATTCCACCACCAGTGGGGTTTCCTACAGGTTGTGACCTATTTGTGCTTTCAGTAGCACTAGGTCCAGTCCAGGTGTGAGCTTTTTCAATAAGCTCGTTGAGGTATTTTATGGTCTCATCAGGATCTTTTTGTAAAAATTCACTATTGCACATCATCTCTATAAATTAGCGCTCTCTATAGATAATACAGTATGTATTTGATGCTTCTTTTGATTGGAGCTGTTGAGATTTCATATAACTGATACATAACTGAGATGATTAATAACAGTTAAAATCATTTGGTCAGATATATAAATTTTGCGCATTCAGATATGATAAACTCATTTGTGTGCATAAATAATCACCCAAAAAAAACAAATTAAAGGTAGAGGTAAATAGGCTAAAAGTAATTTTGTTGGGAATAATGTATAAGTGGGGCTAATGGTTATTGTTTTAGCTGAAAGGGTAAAAAGGTCTTTTGATATACTAGAGGACAAAATCTGTCGTGGAATGGTAAAATTTGGGTGTGTATTTAATGCTTTCTTGGGTGAAATGGAGTTTTTTTCCCCCAAAATGAGGTTCTTAAAAATCTTAATTTTCTAAATAAGGTTGTTTTAATCTTATTTCTTAAACTAGGGTATTTTGTGCCATATTATCAAATAAAAAAGAAATAAATTATACTAGTAGTCTTTATAATTTGACATTTAAAAATAAATTACCCATCCTTATTAACCTCATCTCCTTTCTCTGGCTACATCCATTGAAAAAAAAAATCCATTCAGCAAATTAACTAAATAATTAACGAACTTGAATCATAAAAAAACTTAACATCACGATCTTCTCAATTAAGTACCTTGATTGTGCTATCTCTCTTAGCTTCAATCATGTATGAATATGCAAATCCTTGTTTTTTTTTACTGCAAGTTGAACTGACTCTTATAAACTCCAAAATTTCAGTTTTATTTGGATATGAAGTTTGTCATATACTTTGCATCCCAAGGTCGCTATGAGATCATATCTATAGCCATGACAACATATGTTGTTACAAGGATGGATCCATATAGGTATGTCATGTAGTTTCTTTTTTGGAAATCAGCATTGTTTTTTCTTTTCACGTCCTTTGTTAAGAATTAAGAATCCTAAAATATATAGGTAGGTACCGTTGTTGGCAGGACCAATTGCCTAGCTGACTAAAATAAAAGTTAACACGATAAACTAGGTGGTAACAATTCAAAAGATACATCACAAGGTTCATTCAATGATGCATGTAACACACCCCATCTACCCCTCATCTCCCATGGTTAGATGAATCAACAAGAGCAGTGTAATACTCATACCTTTAAAACAAAGGTATCAAGGTAATTTAATTTTATATTGAATTAAGTTATGCATACATGAAAGATTGATTTTTGAATTTGATATAATTTTGAAAGATGACATTGAGAATTTTATTGAAATAGTTAGAAAACATTTTTAAAAGGAAAGTATAAAATTAAAGTTGTTTGGAAGTTTAAAATGAAAGAATTTTGAAGAAAAATGTAGAATTAATTTGAATAAATTTATTATAAGATCTTGTAGATGAAAATATAATTTTTTTGTATTTTTATATAAATTTTTTAAGAAAGAAAAGATGAAAATTTGATTTTTAAAAGAGAAATGACAAAATCGCAATTAAACAGTGGCAGAATCATAATTACTAAAGTTGTAGAACCATAAATTTTAAAGGCTGAAGGACAGGTGGCAGATTCGTAATTAAGGAATGACAAAATTGTAAATGTTAAATGAATATGACCGGTGAAAGATTCGTAATTAAGGAGTGGCAGAATTGTAAATGTTAAATGAATATGATCAGTGGTATTCGTAATTATGGAGTTACAGAATTGTAAAATTTAAATGAGATGCATGGCGGCAGAATTGTAAACAATATGTGGCAAACTCAAAGAACCTATATTGGTAGTGGTGGACAGGTGCACGCTTGTGCCAAAAAGCAATTTCCAAAGTATGCACGCGAGACATACCGGTTTTTATAAAAATCAACTTGCTTTGTTAAAATTAGTTCTACAAATTCTTCTATCTACAAAATTTCTCTATCTCTCCAAAAAAAATTACTCTATAGAAAATATTGAAAAACACTTCTAAACACTTTGATATTAAAAGATTTGATAGTTGAATGTTGAAAGATTGAAATTTTGATGAAATTTATAAAAAAAATTTAAAAAAATTCGAGGAAAGCTTTAAAAAAGGTAATAGTGAGAATTTTATTTTAAAGATTGAGTATTTATAAATTTTTTAATAAATATTTCTTAAAAAGAAGATTTGAATTTGGATTTGAAGAAACTGAAAATAATTTTGTTGATAGTATTGATTTTTAAAGACAATTGAAAATATGTATTACATGAAATTACCTGGAATTTGATATAGAAATTTAAAAGTATAAATTATGGTAGAATTGAAATATTATGTTAGGTGTTGGTCATCAATGGGTGAAATTATTGAAAGGAGCAGAAAATGAAAAGAAGTTGTGCAATAACAACTTTAAGTGCTACTAGGTAAATTAGATTTATTTTTAGTAATCGAGATAAATATGAAATATAAAATGATGATATTTGAATTAATTATTGAACTATAATGATTGGTTGATATTATGTGAATAATTGATATATTAAAATTTTATTATATGAGAAGTAATATTATTGAAATAATAGGTTGATAAAATATATAGCGAAAGGATAAATGAAATTCTTGAAAAATTATGATTGATAATTTGATATGAGATGTGAGGAGACAATTTAATATATATATATATATATATATATAATAAAATAATAATTTTGAAAAATAGATAGTTGAATTGAATGCTTTGATGTATGCTTGTTTGCATATTATTGTTCATATGCATAAAGGGAAGATCAGGAAGATAGCTGATCTGGCTGAAACATGTCGATATGTGGGAAGAGCTTCCCAAATTATAATATGAAATAATGTGATGATGTGATGAAAAAGAAAGAAAGAAAGATGATTTAAGTACATCCCTTTATTTATTCTATTATTTTGTTATTGTTGATTGAGATGTTAAGTCGTAAGTCTTGATTGTGAAATTATTGATAGACCAATGAGTCTCACAGATAGACATATATAATGAGAAAGAAATATGAAAGGATGATAAGATGAATTTATTTGATTGATTAATTATATGTTGTGAACCTCATAAAGAGGTAAATAATGATGTTGAATTGATAATCTCGAGATGATTAAATATATAAGAACAAAAATTGATATATTTGATGTTAATTTAAGAAGAGATTGATGAATAGCTGGAATTATGATATGAGTAGTGATAATAGAATGTTATTATTGAATTATATGAAATAATAGATGAATGAATATTAGAAGATTATTTAAAAGATTAAATTATTATATGTGAAGCGTTGTGAGTTTTAAATTACTCGCAAGCGCACGAGTCATTTGCAATATAGTGTTGTGCAAGTGCGAGGTCGAATCCACAGGGAATTGCGTTGTGAAAATATATTTTTATCTAAACTAACCCTATTTTAACCTAGTTCTGAATTTTGGCTTGTAAAGAAATATAAACTAAACTAAATTGATTGAAAAACAACTGATAAAAACACTAAGGTTTTCTGAATCCACCCCACCAATGTAAAGCATATATCTTCATGTTCTATATAAAAATAATTTATCAAATCATTCCATGAATCCACCATTATACAAATCACGGCGAATACCCAAACTAAACCAAAACCATCCAATGTATCCGTTTAATTCACAAATCACAATGGATATCGAATCTAATTTGAATGATCAGCCGTATCCGGCAAATGAAACACAAGAAATATCCAATTTAACAATTTAAAAACAATCAATCATAAGAGTTTACTTAAAGAATTGAAATAGAACATTTATACTAAAAATATCATAATTGTACGAACATATGTGAAAATATAATGCTAAAAAATGGCGAGGCTTCATCTTCAACCTTAGATGAAGATTTTAGCCTCGCATAATTATGAACATAATTTTCACAATTACAGTGCTAAACATTTAAACTTTAAAACTTAAAATAAATTAAAACTAACAATACATTGATAGAGAGATTCCACTCGCAGCTATAGTGCGGCGCTTCCCCTCTTGATAGCAAAGCCTTCGAGATCCACCAGAATGCTAGCAAAAGTCCTCCAGATAACCGATAGGTGGGGCTTTCATTGGGAAACTCCATGAGTGCAATGTGTTTCCAATCCGATGTGGGATGTGGGATATAGAATGTGTTTCCAATTGACATGGGATGTGGGATTTAAGCCTTCACATGCCCTTCAAAACTTCTGCCCACGCTGAAATCCCGCACAGTCTGACCTTTGTCTACTAAAACTGCCATAACTTTCACTAGAAAAATCGTATTTTTATGAGCCGTAAAATTCTCCAGAAAATAAGCATCCAGATCTTTCCAAGCATATATGGCTTATCTCCTGGTTCTTCCTGAATCATTACAGTTTAATCCACAAAAATTACTTCTACCACGCTGAAATCACGCACAGCTTGACATTTTCTACTAAAACTATCATAACTTTCTCTAGAAAAATCATATTTATGAGCTGTAAAATATCCCAGAAAATAGACATCTGGATCTTTCTAAGCATATATGGTTCATCTTCTGGTTCTTCCTGAATCAATACAGTTTAATCCGCAAAAATGACTGATATGTACAGGCAATTCTGGCAATTTAGTGAAACTCCTTTCCAAGTGCTTGTAAACCTGTAAAACAACGAAAACAACTCAAAGTAACAAATTCCTAAGCTAACAGAGATAAATTAAGGGGCCAAAATATGCAATATTTGGCACTCATCAAATACCCCTAAAGTTACATTTTGCTAGTCCCTTAGCCAAACAAAATAATAAAAAAAAACTAAATGAGTATTTTTCTTTATTTATGCAATTTTTTTAAAAAAATTTTATTTATACTTTTCTATGCCAAAGTGTTTATTCAACAAGTCATCTAGTTTCAGTTAAGTCATGGAAACATACACATTAAAATCATCTGTCATACCTCACACTATTTTGTGCTAATGTGCTCATGTCAGATTAGATCAAACATGTGAATTATCAAATGCCTAAAGTAACAAAATTTTAAAACTCTATCATCAAATCATGTGTTTAAGATTTTAAGCTTACCAATGACATCACATCACAGTATTCGTTTAGATCAACTAAAATTTCAAAACAATCATGAACATGCATTTATCTTTTCAATAGTGTATATATATATATATATATGGGACAAGGTGTGTGTGAATATGTCTCCCATACCCCCAAACTTAAATTACACATTGTCCCCAATGTGTGAATAATATGGAAAGAGATGACTTGGAAGATGGAGAACTAGCTGGACTGGCATGGCTCATAGCATACCCCCAAACTGAAACTGAAGTACGCGTTATCCTTGAAAAATAAAGACTAAAAAAAAAAAGAAACGCTAGAAATAAACAATAATAAAAAATATGTAAAATAGTAAACAAACAGAAAGGATACGTTGTGGGGTGCCTCCCATGAGCGCTACGTTTTTTGTCTTCAACCAGACCTAGCATTAGTAATTGTGTCCAGCTAAGTGTTCCACCATCTGATCAATAAATGGGAGTGGAAAATGATCCTTCCTTATGGCAGCATTCAACTTACAGTAGTCTAGACACACTCTCCATCCTGACTGAACACGAGTTGGCTCCAACTCGTCATCCTTATGCTTCACTACCGTCAATCCAACCCTCTTTGGCATGAAATGAATCGGGCTCACCCACTCGCTATCAAAGATTGGATAAATGATCCCTACATCCAACAGTTTTATCACTTCAGTCCTCACAACCTCTTGCATAGCTGGGTTGAGCATTCTTTGTGGCTCCCTCAATGGCTTAACATTCTCCTCTAAATGTAACTTGGGCATCACCACTGAGGGGTTGATTCCCTGGATATCCTTAATAATCCAACTGATAGCTTCCTTGTGCTCTCTTAAAACGTCCACTAATTTCTCCTCTTGAGCCTCAACCAAATCTAAAGCTATAATCACAGGCAAAGAATCTGCTGGACTTAGGAACTTATACTTAATATTGTCCAGTAAAGGCTTAAGTTCCTTCTTGGGGGGTTCAAGTGTTGTGGTCTCCTCCGTCTCACTGTTCTTTTGAGGAGCAGACTTTAAAGTAGCATTTTTTTGCTCAAGTAACTTATCCACATCCAAATCCTCTCCAAACTGAGCAAAGCATGCCTCTAGGGGGTCCTCAATGCTTGATTCACCCACAGTCCTCCATCTTATTGCTCTCCCGAGGAGCAGACTCCAATATAGCATTTGCTTACTCAAGTAGCTTATCCAAATCCAAATCCTCTTCAAACTGAGCAAAGCATGTCTCCAGGGGGTCCTCAATGCTTAATTCACCCACAGTCTCCTCCGTCTTACTGCTCTCCTAAGAAGCAGACTCTAAGATAGCATTTTCTTGCTCAAGTAGCTTATCCAAATCCAAATCCTCTCCAAACTGAGAAAAGTATGCCTCCACAATGTCCTCAGACAGCCCTCCTTTCTTGGGCGCTTGTAATCTCTCAAGGTAAGGCGCTTTAGGTACAAAAGACCTAGGAAGATCCTCAATAGTAGGTGTGGCTGTAGATGGCTCAGCATCTCTCTTCTCCTTGTTGCCACTTTCTTGCCTTATTGCATAGTAGGGTTCTCTTCCACTTGTCTCCCCTACCTCAATGTGGTAATCGACTGCACTTGTTCCTGTCCGTGCGTAGGAGTTGATGAATTTTATACCCCAAACTGTTCCTTTGGGTTGGGCACAGGTTAACTGGGGAACTTTCCCTTCTCTCTTTCACCCACATGACTTGCAATTTAATCTATTTGACTCTCTAGCTTAGCAATCACTTGGGTGTTTACTATTTGGACACTCCTTACTTCGCTGATAGAGTGGCCGATCATCTTTATGAAATCCTTGAAGGTGTCCTCCAATGATTGTGAAACCGACGCTGGCGCTTGAGTGGGAGCTTGGTAAGCAGGTGATGGTGTTGGATGGATTGAGTTACCATAACTTAGAACTGGTGGAAGAAATCCATGAGGGTATTGATTGTGAGCATGATGAGGGGCTCCTCCCTGATTTATCAGTTGGTTCTGCTTCCATGAAATATTAGGGTGGTTCTCTCACCTTAATTGTACGTCTCGGAGTAAGATCCATTTGATTGCCATCGATAGTCATTGAAAGTGTTCATTTGTTCCATGGGATACTCGGCAAAAGCCAGCGTAGATGGAAAATTCTGTGCTAAATGCATAGGACTAGCACAAATGGAATAACTATCAACATTGAATATATTAGTTGTATTGATGGACTAGCCGGTCATCTTCATGAAATCCTTGAGGGTGTCCTCTAAAGACTATGAAACCAACACTGGATTCATCCACATTTTTTTAATTTTTATTTGATTTTTTTATGGGCAATTTCCAATAGAAACAAATAAACTAAAGTAAAATTGCAAAAGACAAAATAAAAAAAATGCTAACTTAAACTAGTAGAAAAATAAAATCAATTCAGAAAAAAATTTCACAAACAAAACAACTCCCCGGCAACAGCGCCAAAAACTTGTTGTGAGTTTTAAATTACTCGCAAGCACATGAGTCGTTTGCAATATAGTGCTGTGCAAGTGTGAGATCGAATCCACAGGGAATTACATTGTGAAAATATATTTTTATCTAAACTAACCCTATTTTAACCTAGTTCCAAATTTTGGATTGTTTATTGCAAAGAAATATAAACTAAACTAAATTGATTTAAAAATAATTGATAAAAACACTAAGGTTTTTTGAATCCACCCCACCAAAGTAAAGCATATATCTTTATGTTCTATACAAAAATAATCTATCAAATCATTCCATGAATCCACCATTATACAAATCATGGCGAATACCCTAACTAAACCAAAACCATCCAATGTATCCGTTTAATTCACAAATCACAATGGATATCCAATCTAATTTGAATGACCCGTCGTATCTGGCAGATGAAACACAAGGAATATCCAATTTAATAATTTAAAAACAATCAATCATAAGAGTTTACTCAAACAATTGAAATAGAACATTTATACTAAAAAATATCAGAATTGTACATATATGAAAATATAATGCTAAACAATGGCAATGCTTGATCTTCAACCTTAGATGAAGATTTTAGCCTCGCATAATTATGAACATAATTTTCAAAATTACAGTGCTAAACATGTAAACTTTAATACTTAAAATAAATTAAAACTAACAATACATGGATAGAGAGATTCAACTCGCAGTTGTCGAGCGACACTTCCCCTCTTGGTAGCAAATCCTTCGAGATCCACCAGAATGCTAGCAGAAGTCCTCCAGATTGCACACCGATTGCTTCAATGAGGTGGGGTTTTCATAGGGAAACTCCATAAGTGCAATGTGTTTCCAATCTGATGTGGGATGTGGGATATAGAATATATTTCCAACTGATGTGGGATATTGGATTTAAGCCTTCACATGCCCTTTAAAACTTCTGCCCACGCCGAAATCTCGCACAACCTTACTTTTGTCTACTAAAACTGCCATAACTTTCACTAGAAAAATCATATTTACGAGCCGTAAAATTCCCCAGAAAATAGACATCTGGATCTTTCCAAGCATATATAGCCATCACCAGGTTCTTCCTGAATCATTACAGTTTAATCCGCAAAAATCACTTCTGCCACGCTGAAATCACGCACAGCCTGACTTTTGTCTACTAAAACTATCATAACTTTCTCTAGAAAAATCATATTGATGAGCTATAAAATTTCCCAAAAAATAGACATCCAGATCTTTCCAAGCATATATGGCTCATTTCCTGGTTCTTCTTGAATCAATACAGTTTAATGCAAAAAAAAATGAATGATCTGTACGGGTAATTCTGGTAATTTAGTGAAACTCCTTTCCAAGTGCTTGTAAACCTGTAAAACAACGAAAAGAACTCAAAGTAACAAATTTCTAAGCTAACAAATGTAAATTAAGGGGCCAAAATATGCAATATTTGGCACTCATCATGAAGAAATGATTGAATTATAAGATGTGACTGGACGTATACAATCGAGTACTTCTTATAAATTTAATTCACTTAGCTTGTGAAGCTCACTCCTCATTGTTGAAAATTTTCAGGCAACTAGCAGGACTTATATAGTTTAGAGCTGATATTAGAGTAATTACTTTAAGCAAGTTATGTGGTCAAGTCCTCAAACATTGTAAGAAAAAAGAGAGAAATTTTTTAATAAAATCTTTTCATGTATTTTGTTATATTTGTATATTGTTTCTGATAGAAGAATGATGTTTCATCTCCTCTGAAAAGACTTGAGGATTGAATCCAAATTTTAAATTTCAGTTGATGTATTTTTAATTGTTGCATATATGTGTCATGCTGGGATGACAAAACGTGCTGACACTGTCTCGGGATAGCCAACTTGGGATGGATTGTTATAATTTTTGTATCAAAGCATTAGTATTATGATTCTGAAAACTGTATAAAAAGTAAGAAAGTTGAAGATTGAAATAAATTATATCTTAATGTTGAGTCAAAGGATTCTGCATGGGTGTGGTGGACCTAGAGTTAGAGTTGCTGACCTGACAGGGTGTGATAGGCCCTTAATATTTAGACAAGTTGAGGTTGAGATGGAGGTTGAGTTTGAGTGTGTGGTTCCTAGAAAGAATCATGTTGATAGTACAGTTGGTAATAATAGCGGTGTAAAAGAATCTGAGGTTGGCAGAGACGAGATAAGAAAAAAAATCTTGCTTATGCTCTTGAGAGAATAAATGCAGTAGAGGATATAGTTGATAGTCTACAACGTAGACTAGATGAGCAGGCTAGAGTAGAGCCTGAGGTTGTTGTAAATCCAGTGAGGGTGTATGTTCAAGAGGGGGAAGGTGAGTTTGTGCACGAGATGTAGGGAGATTGTTTTGTTAGATTCATTAAGTTGAATACAATGTCGTTTAGAGGATATATAAATCTTGAGGCTGGGCTATGGGTAAAGCATGTGGAGAGGTTGTTTGGTGTTTTACCAGTGACGGATAGATAGAGGGTTACTTTTGCTACCTTCAAGTTATAGGGAGAGGCTTTAGAATGGTGGGAGTATACTCTTCCTAGATTGAATGCAGATATGGATTGACCCTTAACCTATAATAGGTTTAAGAATGTTTTCTTTAATAAATACTTTCGTTATACCTTTAGGGTCCAACATGAGAGACATTTTATTTACTTGAGGCAAAATATATTAACAATGACTCAGTATAATAGCAGATTTGTAGCATTATTAAAGTTTGTGCCATAGTTGGTGGATACAGAGGAGAAAAATGTAAGAGATTCTTGGCTAGATTACATTTTGAGATCATATCAAATTATTTTACTCGAGACATGAGAAATTTGTCAAATTGGTGGATGTAGCACTTCAGATTAAGAAAAATGTGATGGAGTTTAGAGGAAGAAGATAATGGCTAAAAAGACCTATATTGGAAGGTTCTAGAGGTGGTGGTGGTGGTATAAGACCACCCTAGAAGGGGTGTTCTTATTCACAAGGACCTATGATGCAGAACTAGAGGCAAGCAGGGTTTATAGCTTCTACAACTCAGAGTAATGTTGGTAGGACCCCTAGATTTGGGAGATAGGCTATGAAAGCTGAAAGATATGGTAGAGGTAGGAGTGTACCATCTAGGGATATGGTAGTGTTGTCTTTTATAGAGAATGCAGGGTATGTTATAGATATAATCAGGTAGGACATTAGGCCTAGTTTTGTCCTACTTTGATGTGCTTCATTTGTGGAGTGGGTGGACAAATCAATATGGATTGTCCATAGGGGATATCAATAGAGATGAATGTTGGAGGTGTGGGGAGAGAAAAGTTAGAGAAAGAAGATAGATCTAAGAGTATGCGGGGTAGATCTTTAGGAAAATGAGCAATTACTGAGAGGGGGTGAGGCAGTCAGACGTAACCTAGAAAGAGTAGATTTTATGCTTTGACCCAGAAGGATGCACATGCCATCCCTGATATTGTGATGGGCATTATATCTATTTTTTAGAAACTTATTATATTGTTAATTGATCCTGGTGCAACCTATTCTTTTGCATCCAGTGTTTTTATGAAATCTGTTGATGCATAACGTTATTTGATGCATAATCTAATTGTTGAAATTTCTACTAGAGATAGAATTATGATTAGAATTATTTATTGGGGTGTGTAATCCATATAGCTGATAGAGAGTTTGAAGCTGATTTGTTGCCTTTAGATATGACAGATTTTGATTTAGTTTTAGGGATGAATTGGTTATTTACATGTCATGCTTGGTTAGATTGTTTTAAGAAGAATGTGGTGTTCATGATACTTGGACAGGGAGGAGTTTAATTTTCAAAGAGAATGTAAGATACTTGCAAACTGTCTTATTTCTGCCACGACTACTAATAGATGGCTGAGGAAGGGTTGTGAGGGGTATTTGGCATATATGGTGGATTCTAGAAATGAGGTTAGGAAGTTAGAAGAAACTTTAGTGGTGAAAGATTTTTCTGATGTGTTTCTTGAGGAGTTGTCTGGTTTGTCTCCCAGTAGGGAGATTGAGTTTTCTATTGAGGTAATTTTAGGACCAATACCCAATCTATAGCACCTTATAGAATGGCACCAGCTGAGTTGAAAGAATTGAAAGTTCAACTTTAGGAGTTGTTCGATAAAAATTTATTCAACCTAGTATGTCGCCTTGGGGAGCTCCTGTGTTGTTTGTGAAGAAAAATGATGGAACAATGAGGTTGTACATTAATTATAGACAGCTGAATAAGATCACTATCAAGAATAAGTATCCTTTGCCCATGATAGATGATTTATTTGAGCAATTGAAGGGGGCTAGGGTGTTTTCTAAGATAGACCTAAGATTAGGTTATCATTGGTTAAGGGTAAAGGATGGGACATGCCTAAGACTGCTTTTAGGACACAATATGGCCATTATGAGTTTCTTGTGATACCATTTGGGTTGATTAATGCTCTTACAACTATTGGTATTTGTCTAAGGATTAAACAGGAGTTAAAATTCATCATCAGGTCAAGCTGTGCACCGCGGCCCAGGTATTGTGCGTCGCGACCACCAGCAAATGAGAAGGCCTGGAAGAGGTGTGTGCCATAGCTTAGCCTCGCCCACACCGCAGCACCTAGAAAGGATGAAGAGGGTGCCCTAGTCCGCGCCACGGCCCAGCGCATCCAAGCCTCAGCACGAAGCTCCAACCCTCAGCACGAGGCACACCTGATGTTTATGTTTCAGTATTTCAAATGGTGCGTAAGGCATGATCAAAACGCACAGGATCACTTAGGATTGATGAGGGGCTATAATTGATTGGTCCTCAAGATCTAAGAGTGGAGATTGACCTTCAAGATAGGTTCAAGAAGTGGTGCACTATATAAAGGACCACTTAGCTTCAATCTCAACACAATAACACAACAAACACAAGTGATCATCATATAAGAGAATTCAAGTGCAAGTGTGAGAGTGCAAAGACACACAACACAGGAGAGGCACTAGAATAGATCTCAAAAGAGAGGCTAGTTGTAAAGAGAGAGTAGCATAGATTGTGGGTAGAGGGCTTTGTAATAGTTCTTATCACTTTCTTTTTTCTCTTCTTTGCTTCTTCAAGAACTTGGGTTTCTTGGAGAGGAGTTGTTGTAACTTGTAAGAACTTATTGGTTTAGTACAGAGAGTTCAGAGGAACTCACGGGCACGTAGGCTATTATCGAACCTTGATAAAAATTGTTGTGTTCTTTCTTTTCTATTTCTGATCATTACAAGTCATTCTAGACTTAGGTGTTTGGAAGATCACCTCCTGGGCATATCAAAGTGATTTCCCAACAGTGGTATCAGAGCTTTGGAACAATGGTATCACAGCCACAGGAGCTTTGGAGAACGGGTATCGGAGCTGGAACATAAGGTATCGGAGTTAAGACTTCAAGAATCAAAGATCAACTTCTTGGGTGATTCAAGAACGGAGTAAAGATCAAGATCTGATCGTGTTCTTTAGGGTGATTCAAGAACGGTATTGAAATCAATCTTCAATTTTGTTCTTGAGGTTTAGAAAAAGTTGGAAAGCAATTGTGGGTGTTGCATAAATCTGGGATTTTCTCTGCAAAATGGCTTCAAATTTCATTGTTGAGAAGTTTGATGGAAAGAGAGACTTTGCCCTTTGGAAGTGGAAGATCAAGGTTGTTTTTATGCAACAGAAAGTGGACTTGGCTCTTGGAGAAGATGATGGTTTTCCAGCAAGTATCACGGAAGTCCAGCGGATTGAGATGAAGAAGATGGTGTACAGTACCATTTTCTTGCACATGTTGGATAGTGTCACAAGGGAGTGCGGAGACTTGAAAGATCCAGTTGTCATATGGAAGAAACTAGGTGAGCTGTTTCTTACCAAGACTCTCCCTAATAAGATTTATCATCTTAAAAGATTCTTTGCTTTTAAAATGGATCCTAATAAAGAGTTGCAAGATAATCTTGATGTGTTTAATAAGTTAGTTCAAGATTTGAATAGTTGTAGCATTACATTCCCGGATGAACAATTGGCTGTTATTTTGTTAAATTCTCTTCCTGATTATTTTGATAATTTGATTAATGCTATTGAATATGGAAGATATACACTAACAAAGGAAATCGTGATTAATTCTATAAGGGCTCATGATTTTAAAGCCAAGATGAGGGAAGCATCAAGTGGTGAAGGGTTGTTCGTTAGAGGAAGGCCAGCAACTCGGAATGGCAGTAGCATTCATGGCAACTACCGAGAGAAATCAAGAGGTTGAGGGCAAAGCCATGGGAGATCTCATTCCAAACCGAGATTTGGAGGAAAAAGATGCTTCTACTGCAACAAGGACGGCCGTTTCAGGAAAGATTACAAGAAAAAGATGTGAGATGAGAGAGGAAGAAGCCATACCAACAATGGAGAGGCTTCAGTTGCCAAAGGAGAACAACAAGATGATGTTCTTATCGTGTGCTCAAATGTGAGCAGGAGGCAAGGCAACGAGAAATGGATTATGGATTCTGGGTGCACTTATCACATGTGCCCTCACCGGAATTGGTTCAAGAATTTCCATAAAACCAATGATGGAAAGGTTTTCTTGGGAAATGACACTTCTTACCAAGTGAGGGGGATAAGAGACATCCAGTTGAGGATGTTTGATAGAGTCACAAGGCTGTTATGGAATGTGAGGTATCTTCTAGATTTGAAGAGGAATTTGATCTCATTAGGGTAGCTGGATTCCATGGGGTATACATACAAAGCAGGGGGAGGAAAGATCAAGGTGACTAAGGGATCTTTGATAGTGACCAAAGCAGCAATAAAAGATGGACTCTATGAGATGATCGAAGAGACAGAAATCAAGGATCAAGCAGCAAACATGATGGCTAAGATGGATAAGACAGCCCTTTGGCACACTCACTTGGGACATACGAGTGAAAAGAGCCTGCAAGTTCTCAGCAATGATGGTCTACTTGGAGGAGACAAAGTAGAGAAACTTGATTTCTATGAGTGTTGCGTTCTTGGGAAGCAACACCGGGTCAGCTTCAACACCTGAGTGCACAAGTCTAAGGACATTCTTTACTACATTCATTCGGACCTTTGGGGACCAGAAAGAACACTAACACTGGGAGATAACTTTTACTTTTTGTCTTTAATTGATGATTATTCAAGAAAGGTTTGGGTTTATTTGCTTAAAAATAAATCAGATGCTTTGAATAAATTTGTGGTGTGGAAAAAGTTACTGAAAACTCAAATGGGTAAGGTAATTAAGGCTTTACGAACCGATAATGGCTTAGAATTTTGTAATAAGGATTTTGATAAATTCTGTGAATTAAATGGCATTCTAAGACATAGAACGGTTGTAAAAACACCTCAGCAAAATGGAGTTGCTGAGAGGATGAATAGGACCCTTATGGAAAAGGTTAGATGCATGTTAATAGGATCTAGATTACCAAAATATTTTTGGGGGAAAGCTATGTCTACTGCTACATACTTAGTAAATAGATCACCCTCTAGAGCTTTAGAGCTTAAGACTCCCATGGAGATGTGGAATGGAAAACCCCTGAGTTGAGCAACCTTAGGACTTTTGGGTGTGCTGCATTTGCATATCAAAAGGATAATAAACTTAACCCGAGGTCTAGAAAATGTGTGTTTCTAAATTATATTGATGGGGTTAAGGGGTATAGATTGTGGTCCTTAGAACCAAAAGGAATGAAACTTATAATAAGTAGGGATGTTATTTTTAATGAATTGTTATTTCCCTATTTGGAGAAAACTAACCCTGCAGGGGCTAGTGATCAAACCAGCCTGAAATTTGTGGAGCATTACATCAAGGAAAATTCAGTTTAGGTAGAGCAAGGAAAGCAAGAGGGTTCGGACTAGGTAGAGCCCATTGATGAAGGCCAAGCTCAAGGCACTCAAGAGGAGGCTGAACTAGAAGGGGTTGATGCAGTAAGTCAGAATGACTACCAGCTCACAAAGGACCGAGGAAGGAGGGTGGTCAGACCAACTTTGCGATATGGGTTTGTGGATGCTAATGCAGTAAGATAGATAGAGGGATGGTTGAACCAGAAACTTACATGGAAGCCGTGGAATGTAAGGAGTCGTCAAAGTGGCAGCTAACTATGGAGGAAGAAATGAATTATTTGAGGAAGAACAACTCTTGAGAATTGGTGACCAAACCAGAAAAACAGAGAGTTGTCGATTATAGGTGGATCTACAAGATTAAAGAAGAGAACACTCCAGGGGATGAAGTCCTGTATAAATCTAGGCTGGTGACGAAGGGGTTCACACAAAGAGAAGGTATAGATTTCACCAAAATATTCTCACCGGTTGTGAAGTACAAGACGATACGGATAGTATTGGCAATGGTGGTCCAATTCAATTGGGAAATCGAGCAAATGGATGTGAAGACAACGTTATTACATGGAGGCTTAATAAGACCATCTATATGAGGCAACTCGAAGGCTATGAGGAAGAAAGGCAGGGAAAGTTGGTATGCCAATTGAAGAAATCTCTCTATGGACTAAAGCAATCACCTTGGCAATGGAATAAGAGGTTTGATTCCTTTATAACTAACTTGGGTTTCATGAGGAGCTACTATGATTCGTGCTTGTACTATAAGGGGCACAAGGTAGAGGAAGTGGTGATTATCCTCATTTATGTTGATGATATATTGCTGGTTGGGAGCAGCATAGAGAGGATAGAAGAATTGAAGTCTCAACTCAGTTCAAAGTTTGAGATGAAGGATTTTGGCCGTGCATAGAAGATCATTGAGATGAATATAATCTGGGAAAGAGATAAACAGATTGAAGATTTCTCAAACTTCTTATATAGAGAAGTTGATATCTAAGTTCTCTATGGAAGATAGCAAACTAGTGAAGGTTCCCTTTGCTAGTCATTTCAAGTTCTTTAGTGATCAATGTTCGAGATTTGAGGCGGAGAAGAAGGAAATGGAAAAAGTCCCTTACTCTAGTGCGGTTGGTTCAGTTATGTTCACCATAGTAAGCATTAGACCCGATATTGCTCATGCAATAAGTGTGCTGAGCAGGTTTATGAGTAATCCTAGAAATGAGCATTGGCTTGGGATGAAGTGGTTGCTGAGGTACTTGAAGGGAAGCTCAGAAGTAGGGTTGATTTATGAGAAGAGTGGTAAATCCATCTGTCTTGAGAGTTATGTGGATTCGGACTATGGAGCAGACTGGGATAAAAGAAGATCGATTACCTCCTACTTCTTCAACTTAAATGGATGTTGTATAAGTTGGAAGGCTCAGTTGCAGCCGGTGGTAGCACTCTCAACAACTGAGGCAGATTACATAGTAGTAACAGAAGCCATTAAGGAGGCTATATGGTGCAAAGGGTTGTTGGAAGAGTTGAAGGTCCTAAAAGAGCAGGTGGTGGTGTATTCGGATAGCCAAAGTGCGTTCCATTTGTGTAAGAATCCGGTGTTCCATAAGAGGACAAATCACATGGATGATCGGTATTATTTCATATAGGAAAATGTTTTGGAAGGATGCATTCATGTGGACAAGGTAGCCACGGAGGAAAATCTTGCAAATTTAGGCACCAAGTTTCTACCTCTAAGTAAGTTCAATCATTGCCTTGGACTTCTTAGGATTGGAGTCGGTTGATATGGTAACTCAAGTTGAGTTTGGATCCTGAGTTCTCTGCACAATGGGTTCTGGTTTAATCGTTTAGACAAAGGTAGAGATTGTTGGTATTTCTCTAAGGATTAAACGGGAGTTGAAATTCATCATCAGGTAAAGTTGTGCGCCGTGGCCCAGGTGGTGTGCGCCATGGCCACCATCAAAGGTGAAGACCTGGAGGAGGTGTACACCGCGGCTCAGCCTCCCCTAAGCCATGGCACCCAGAAAGGATGAAGAGGGTGCCCTGGTCCGCATCGCAGCCCAGCCCATCCAAGCCTCAGCACGAAGCTCCAAGCCTCAACACGCCCTGTTCCAAGCCTCAGCACGAGGCATACCTGATGCTTATGTTTTAGTATTTCAAATGGTGTGTAAGGCATAATCAAAATGCACAGGATCACTTAGGATTAATGAGAGACTATGATTGATTGGTCCTCAAGATCTAAGGGTGGAGATTGACCTTCAAGATAGGTTCAAGAAGTGGTGCACTATATAAAGGGTCACCTAGCTTCAATCTCAACACAATAACACAACAAACACAAGTGATCATCATACAAGAGAATTCAAGTGCAAGTGTGAGAGTGCAAAGATACAAAACACAGGAGAGGCACTAGAATATATCTCAAAAGAGAGGCTCGTTGTAAAGAGAGTGTAGCATAGATTGTGGGTAGATGGTTTTGTAATAGTTCTTATCACTTTCTTTCTTCTCTTCTTTGGTTCTTCAAGAACTTGGGTTCTTGGAGATGAGTTGTTGTAACTTGTAAGAACTCATTGGTTTAGTGCAGAGAGTTCGGAGGAACTCATGGGGACATGGGCTATTGTCGAACCTCGATAACAATTACTGTGTTCTTTCTTTTCTTCGATTTCTATTTCTGTTTCTGATCATTACAAGTCATTCTAAACTTTGGTGTTTGGAAGATCACCTCCTGGGCATATCAAGGTGATTTCCCAACAGTAACATATATAGATCTGATTAATTAGACGTTTAAACCATTCTTGGATGAATTTGTGGTTGTATTTATTAATGATGTCCTCGTATATTCCAAGAGTGAGGAGGAGCATGTGCAACATTTAGAGATGGTGTTGGAGGTTCTGAGAAGAGGGAGACTGTATGTAAAATTCTTTAAATGTAAGTTTTGGTTGAATGAAATATCTTTCTTAGAGCATATCGTATCTGGAGAAGGTATAACAGTTGACCTACATAAAATAGAGGCAATGCTAAGTTGGGAGAGACCACTAATGCGATTAAGATTAGAAGTTTCTTGAGGATTGACTGGTTATTATAGAAGATTCATTCAGAAATTTTCTATTATTGATGTACCATTGACTAGATTGACCAAGAAAGAAGTGAAGTTTAAATGGTCAGAAGAATATGAGAAGAGTTTTCAACTGTTGAAAGAGAAGTTGACTACTATCCCAGTATTAGTGCTTCTTTTTGGTGATGAAAGATTTATGGTACATAGTGATGCATCATTATAGGGATTAAGATGTGTGTTAATGCAACATGGGAGAGTTGTAGCCTATGCTTCTAGGCAATTGGAGAACCATGAAAGGAATTACCCGACCCATGATCTAGAGTTGGCTGCCATAGCATTTGCATCAAATATTTGGAGACATTATTTGTATGGAGCCACTTGTTAGATTTTCATTGATTATAAGAATTTGACATATTTACCTACCCAAAGAGAGTTGAATTTGAGGTAATGGAGGTAGATGGAGTTGATTAGTGACTATGACTGTACAATTCACTATCATCAAGGAATATAAATGTAGTAGCTGATGCGTTGAGTATGAAGTCTCTAGAGAAATTAGCTACTTTAGAAAGTCATGAAGTGAATTGGATTGTTGAGCTGAGAAAGATGATAATGCAGTTCAGTATCAATGATAGAGGTGTATTGATGGAAAATATGATCGTACAGTCTTCTATTGTTGATCGTTTATTCAAGATGCATAATAGAGATGAGGAGATAGAGAAGATTAGATGGGAAATGTTGAATGGGAAACAGACTGAGTTTAGAATTAGGAAGGATGATATGGTAGTATTGGGACATAAAATTTATGTTCCCAATAATGTTGAGATGAGAAAGAAAATACTGAGAGACTGTAATACCCGTATTCGTAAAGAAAAGGAAAAAAAGTAATTTAATAAATATAACAAAGAGTTAAAACAATATATATATATATATATATATATGTATGTATGTGTGTCTATGTGAAAGATTTAATTTTTATAAAACAATTCTTTAAAAAAAAAAAGACAAGTGGTGGTGTAAAGAAAAGAAAAAAAAAATTAAATTTTTTTAAAAAAAAAAAAAATCAAAAACCAAATTGGTACACCTGGACTTCCAGGTGTTGTAACAAAAATGTAAATGTGCTGCATGTTAAATAGCACTTAAAATTCAAATGTTGGAAAGCAGTGCCGCGTAAAAATAATTTTATATATTGAATTGTTTTATTGGCTTTACCAAATCCTGTTTGGTTTTCTTCAATCTCAAATCTAAATTACTCTATTTCTTTAAACACTTGGGGACCGAAAGAAAGGTTGAAAGAGTAAAATTTTGAAGGGGTTTACGGGAGAATTTCATAGAGAATCACGGGAAGCTCTAAGAAAAATAAAAGTAATGACGTGAAGTTTATTTTTGAAATTTAACATACATGAAATTCCTGGAATTCAAAGTGGGAATTTTCAAATGGTGTGAATTATGGAAGAATTGAAGAATAAATTAGAATTTAATATGAATATTATGTCAGGTGTTGATGATCAGCAATCGAGGAAAATTACTAAGAGGAGCAGCAAAGACAAAGAGGTGATCCACGGGTAGCTTTAAGTGCTACGTGGCGAGTTATATTTACTTTAAGTAATCAAGATAAATATATAGTGATAATATTTGAATAACTTATTAACCTATGATTTGATAATAGATGAAAGTTGTTTGATGGGTATGATAAGTATAATTGATATGTGGAAAGCTATTATATGAGAAGTAATATTATTGGAATAATGAGTCGATTTAATAATGAAGGGGATAAATGAAATTCTTGATGAGTTATGGTTGATAAATTAATGTGATATGTGAGGAGAATAAATTAGTAAAATTGATTAAATAGTAATTTGAGAAAATGCATAATAGCTAAATTTAATGTCTGAATACATGTTTGTTGTTATATTACAGTTCATATGCATATTTCATATCATTGTTCATATGCATATGCATGAAATAAAAGAACCGGGAGGGGTCCGGTCTAAATGAAAAACTGTGACAGCCGGTATATGTCGAAAATAAATGAAAAACCGTGACAGGCAGTATATGCTGGAAATAAATGAAAACCGTGATAGCTGATATATGCTAGAAATAAATGAAAACCGTGACATCCAGTATATGCTAGAAATAAAAGAACCAGGAGGGGGCCGGTCTAAATGAAACAAAAGAACTGGGAGAGGGCTAGTCTAAGATAAAATCATGTCGATATGTGGGAAGACGTTCCCTAATAATAATTCATGCATTGCATATGTTTTAAGTATTAATTGTATTACTAAAATGCTGAAGTGTTGTTTGTTATTTTAAATTTATAGATGAATGAGTCTCACAGAGAGACAGTTATGGTGAGAAAAAAACATAGAAGTATGATATGATAAGAACTATCTAAATGGTAGACTATATTCTATGAACCTCATAACGAGGTAATTATGAGATAATTGATGGTCTTAAGGTGAACAAATATATAAGAAGAAGAAATTGATAGAGAATAAGACTTATGATATGAGTAATGATAATAGAATGCTATTATCAAGTTATATGAGATATAAATGATTAAATATTAAAAGACTATTTATACGAATTGAATGCTTCTAGTAAATTTTATTCACTGAGCTTGTGAAGCTCATCCCTCAATGTTAAATGATTTCAGGCAACAGGCATGACAGATAGTTGGTAAGTTGAAATTCAAACGGATTTATTATCTGTAAGCCACGTGGTCCACATCCTCAAACTAATGAGAAAAAAAAATATTTTTAAATATTCATGCACATTATGTTGTATACAATGTTTAAGTTGAAATTTGAATGATGTATCTCCCCTGTTAAGGGTTGAGGATTGATGTCAATAATTGCAGTTGATAAATTTTTATTGTTGCATATATGTGTCGTGCTGGGATCTTCAAAATGTGATGACACCGTCTCGCAGGTGGCCAACCAGGGATGGGTCGTTACAATTTTGGTTTTAGAGCATTAGGTTTTATGATTCTATAGACTGCATAAGAACTTAAAGAAATGGAAGATCTAAATAAACTATATTTTAATGCAGAGTCTAAGGTTGACACGTGGACGTGCTAGAGCTAGAGGTAGAGTTCTGAATCAGAGGGGACGTGGTAGACCCCCAGTATTTAGAAGAACTGAAGCAGAGGAGGATGTTGAGTCTATGGTTCCTGCGAGGGAACAAATTGATAGTGTGGTAGGTACTAGTAAAGCTGGGAGAGAATCTGAGATTAGGAGGGATGAAATGAGAGAAGCTCTTGAGCATGCCCTAGAGAGGATGAATGCAGCTGAAGAAAGAGCTGATAATTTGCAGAGGAGATTAGAAGAAAGGGGTAGAAGAGAACCTAATGTGGTGAGACAAGAGGTTCATGAGGGAGAAGGTGTGTTTGCACATGAGATGCAAGGTGATTGTTTTGTGAGATTTCTTAAGTCTAAACCCTAGTCTTTTAGAGGATCGGTAAACCTGTAAAAACTGAGCAATGGATTAGACATGTCGAGAAATATTTTGAGGTCTTACTAGTGACAGATGGACAAAATGATGCTTTTGCTTCATTTATGGTGGAGGATATTTTGCCCAAGGTAAGCACACAGGTAGAACAACCTTTAACTTGAAGTAAGTTTAAAGATGAGTTCTTTGCGAAGTATTTTCTAGATACCTTTCGAGCACAACAAGAGAGAGATTTTATTCATATAAGGTAAGGTAATTTATCGGTGGCTGAATATGATTGTAAACTCATAGCCCTGTCAAGGTTTTAACCTGAATTAGTGAATATGGAAGAGAGGAAATGTAAGAGATTTTTAGAAGGATTACACTATGACATTCGGACTAAACTCTCTTATATGAGCATTGGAAATTATACTATACTGGTGGATAAAGCATTACAAATTGAGAAATATTTGATGGAGTTTAGAAGTAGGAGGGAGTGGCTGAAAAAGGTCTAGATTTGAGGGACCTAGAGGTTGTGGCAGTATGAGTGTGTAGGGTGGGAGACCACCCCAGATGGGGTGTTCCTTGTCACAACGAACTGTAATGTAGAGTCAGAGGCAAGCATGATCTGTTGTTTCTGTCACTCAGAGTAATACCGGTGGGACCTCTACGTTCGGAAGACAGACTATGTGAAGTGGGAGTTATAGTAGATGAGTAAGTATGCCATCAAAGGGAGATGGTAATCTGATGTATGATTGAGAGCTAAGGGTTTGCTTTAGATGTAATCAGACGGGGTATCTATCTCAGAATTGCCCTACGCAGATATGCTTTGTATGTGTTAAGAGAGGACACGTTGCTGCAAATTATCCAATGGGGAAATCTACTGACGTAGGCGTTGTAAGTGTTGGGAGAAGACTAATGGAGAGAGGTGGTGGATCAGGGAGTGTGCAGGGCAGAGGTCAAGGATCAGTAGCTGAGAGAGAACATGGTAGCCAATTATAGTCCAGAGACAGCAGAGTCTATGCATTGATCCAACATGATGCACAAGCCATTCCTGATGTTGTCATAAGTATGGTATCTATCCTAAGCCTGCTAGATTATTGATTGATCCTGGTGCAACCCACTCTTTCGCATCTAGTGTTTATAAGAAATCTATTGGTGCTAGTGTTAGTCCTTTGATGCATGCTATTATTGTTGAGGTTCCTACTGAGGATAGGGTTATTATTAGGACAATATATCGCAGTTGTGTGATTTATATGGCTGATAGAGAATTTGAAGTTGATTTATTACCTTTAGATATGACAGATTTTGATTTAATTCTAGGAATGAATTGGTTATCTGCATATCATGCTTGGGTAGATTTTTTTAAAAGGAATGTGGTGTTCAAGATACTTGGATAGAAAGAGTTTAATTTTCAAGGAGAACGTAAGATACTTGCTAACTATCTTATTTCTACCTTAACTACCAGTAAATGGTTAAAGAAGAGTTGTGAGAGGTATTTGGCATATGTGGTTGATTCTAGCAAGGAAAGTAAGAAGGTAGAAGAAATCTTGGTAGTAAAAGATTTTTCTAATGTATTTCTTGAAGTGTTGACTAGTTTACCTCCCAATAGGGAGATTGAGTTTTCTATTAAGGTGATTCTAGGATCAGCACCCATATCTATAGCACTTTATAGAATGACACTAGCTGAATTGAGAGAGTTGAAAGTTCAGCTTAAGGAGTTTCTAGATAAACAGTTTATTCGACCTAGTATGTCATCTTGGGGAGCCCATGTATTCTTTGTCAAGAAGAAGGATGGGACAATGAGATTGTACATGGATTATAGACAGTTGAATAAGATCACCATCAAGAATAGATATCCTTTGCCAAAGATAGATGATTTTTTCAAACAGTTACAGAGAGCTAGGTTGTTTTCTAAGATAGACCTGAGATCAGGTTATCATCAATTGATGATAAAGGAGGGGGACGTGTATAAGACTGCTTTTAGGACACGTTATAGCCATCATGAGTTGTTGGTCATGCCATTTGGGTTGACTAATGCTCCTGCAGCATTTATGGATCTAATGGATCGGATGTTTAAACCATTCTTGGATAGATTTGTGATTGTGTTTATTGATGACATTCTGGTATATTCCAAGAATGAAGAGGAGCATACACAACATTTAGAGATAGTGTTGGAAATTCTGAGGAGAGAGAAATTATATGCAAAGTTCTCTAAGTGTGAGTTTTGGTTGAGTGAAATATCTTTCTTGGGGAATGTTGTGTCGAAAGAAGCAATAGCAACTGACCCACAGAAGGTAAAAGCAGTGTTGAATTGGGAAAGACCCATTAGTGTAACTGAAGTTAGAAGCTTTTTGGGGTTGGCTGGTTATTATAGGAGATTCATCCAAAAATTTTCTATGATTGTTGGACCATTGACTAGATTGACCATGAAGGACATGAAGTTTGGGTGGTCAGAGGAATTTGAGAGGAGTTTCTGGGTGTTGAAAGAAAAATTGACTACTGCCCCGGTATTAATGCTTCCTTTTAGTGATGAAAGATTTGTGGTTTATAGTGATGCATCACATCAGAGGTTGGGATGTGTGTTAATGCAATATGGGAGAGTTATAGCTTATGCATCTATGTAATTGAAGAACCATGAGAGGAATTACCCGACCCGTGATTTAGAATTGGCTGCCATAGTTTTTGCTTTGAACATTTGGAGACATTATCTATATGGAGCCAATTGTGAAATTTTTACTAATTATAAAAGCTTAACGCATTTACGAACCCAGAAGGAGTTGGTTTTGAGGTAGAGGAGATAGATGGAGTTGATTAGTGATTATGACTGTACCATTCATTATTATCCAGGAAATGCTAACGTAGTAACTGATGCATTGAGCAGAAAGGCTACAGGGAGATTAGCTGCTATTGGAAGTCATAATACTAGTTTGATGATAGAATTAAGAAAAATGAGGATGTAGTTGAGTGTCAATGATAGAGGAGTATTAATAGCAAATATGGTGGTACAATCTTCTATTATTGGTCGTTTATTACAGATGCAGGGTAGAGATGAGGGGATAGAGAAGATCCAATGGGAAGTGTTAAGTGGGAAGCCAACTGAGTTTAGAATTAGAGGAAATTTTATGGTGGTATTGGGGCATCGAGTTTGTGTTCCCAATGATGTGGAGATGAGAAAGGAGATACTAAGAGAGGCTCATGATTCTGTATATTCCATGCATCCAGGAAATACTAAGATGTATAGGGGATTGAGACAAAATTATTGGTGATCAGGGATGAAGAAGGATGTAGCGGAACATATTTCTAGATGTCTGACTTGTCAACAGGTGAAGTCTGAGAATAGACATCCAGTAGGTTTATTACAACCTTTTCCAGTACCTGAGTGGCCATGGGAAAATGTGAGTATGGATTTTATCTCTGGTTTTCCCCGTACCCAGAGGGATCATGACACTGTATGGGTTATACTAGATAGACTTTCTAAGTCATCATATTTCCTTCCTATTAAAAGTACTTAGAGTCCTAAAAAGTTGGCTGAATTGTATGTAGTGGAGATTGTAAGATTACATGAAGTACCCTTGAGTATTGTATCAGATAGAGATTATAGATTTACCTCTAGATTTTGGAGAGGTTTCCAAGAATCTATGGGTATGCAACTACAGTTTAGTACAGCTTTTCATCCACAAACTGATGGGCAAACGGAGAGAATCATCAGAATACTAGAAGTTATGCTGAAGGCAAGTGTATTAAGTTTCTTAGTGAGCTGGGATGCTTATTTGCCTTTGATTGAGTTTGCATATAATAATTAGTATCAAACTAGTATTGAGATGGCACTATTTGAAACTTTATATGGTAGGAGGTGTAGAACTCCAGTATGCTAAGAAGAAGTCGGAGAGAGAAAGATATTGGGTCCAGAAATGATAGATCTGACTACTGAGATGATCAAACTAGTTAGAAAGAACCTTAGAATAGCACAGAACAGACAGAAGGGATATGCTGACAATAGAAGACGACCTCTCAAGTTTCAAGTTGGTGATTGGGTATTTTTGAAGATATCTCCGTGAAAAGGCGTGTTGAGGTTTAAAAAGAAAGGAAAGTTGAGCTCGAGATTTGTGGGGCCATATGAGGTGATTGAGAGAGTTGGACCAGTAGTATATAGATTGGATTTTCCTCTAGAGCTAAAGCAATTACATAATGTGTTTCATATGTCACTTTTGAGAAAGTACTTACACGATGAATTTCGTAGTATCTCGAATCAGGCGATAGAACTTCAGGAATTTTTGACTTTTATGCAAGTACCGATCAAAATTCTAGACAGGAAGGAACAAGTCTTGTGCAATAAAGTCATTCCTTTGATTCAAATATTATGGCGGAATAAAGATGTCGAAGAACTCACTTGAGAGCATGAAGCAAGAATGAGGAAAGAATACCCCCAACTCTTTCATGAATTAGGTAAGGAAATTTTGGGGACGAAATTTTTGTAAGGTGGGTAGAATTGTAATACCCGTATTCGTAAAGAAAAGGTAAAGAAGTAATTTAATAAATATGACATGGAGTTAATATATATATATATATATATATATATATATATATATATATATATATATATATTGACCCTCACCTATATTTTAATGATGAAAAAACACAACTCTTATTATACTAACAGTGCTATCTAAGTGTATTAAGCGATAAAAGTATACAACCAGAAATCAAGGTGCAAGAACTCAACCTGAATCAAACTCCAAGTCAAGACAGAAGCTCTAGTATAGGTTTAAGGTTTTTAAACAAGTTGTAAATCTCACTTGTTTAGGTAAAAAGCTTGTCTTATGACTCCTTTTGAAAAAACATTTTAACAGAACTTTTCAATCAAACGTTTTTAAGTTAAAAACATGAAAACTGGGTTGATAAGCAACCCAGTCGACTGGGTGCTTCATACCAGTCGACTGATATATTGGATAGACTGTCCCTAGTCAACTAGTAAGAACCACTTAGTCAACTGGTACCTTCAATAGCCTTAAAAATGAGATTTTTAACTTATCCCAGTCGATTGGTAGTTCAAAAAATATGACCGCTAAGACGCAAGATTTCAGCAAAAATTGCTTCAAAATCTACCAGATCAGCACAAAGCGGCCATATTACATCAAGGCTATATAAACCCACTCTATTGAGCATTTTAAGATAAGAGATTACACATTCAATCAAGTTTTTACTCATTGATACACAAAAGCTTTGAAATATTTATTGTTGAGCCATTCTTCAAGCTTTACCTTGAAAGAAAGATATTATTCAGTTGTATAAGCTTTCATTGCTATTTCTCTACCATTTACTTTACAACATTTATTGTAAAGGGATTAGCTTCCGAAAGAAAGAGATTAGCTTTCGAGAGGAAGGGATTTTGCTTCCAAGAGGAATGGATTGATTGTAAGGTTTGTGCAACACCCGTGAAGTTGCAAAACTAAGTTTCTTAGTGGATTACTTTAAGGAGGTTCCTTGAAGAGAGTGGACATAGGGTCCGAACCAATCCAATATTGTCGAACCATTATAAATTGAGTTTGCATCCTCTATTCCTTAAACTCTTTTGTTTATAGCATATTATTTGTTTACATGCTTGTGGGTTAATTTGTTTTTTATAAACTTGTGTTTAATTAGCAAAAGTTTTTAAAAACCTAATTCACGCCCATCTTGGATTGAAACCTCAGTCTACAATATATATATATATATATATATATATATATATATATATATATATATATGAGAAAGATTTAATTTTTATAAAACAATTCTTAAAAAAAAGGATGCGTGGTGGTGTAAAGAAAAAAAAAGAAAAAGATAAAAAAAAAAGTTTTTTTTTTTTTTGAAAAAAAATCAAATTGGTGCAACACCTGAACTTTCAGGTATTGCAACAAAAATTTAAATGTGTTGTATGTTAAACAACACTTAAAATTCAAATGGTGGAAAACGGTGCTGTGTAAAAATAATTTTATATATTGAATTGTTTTTAGTGTTACCAAATCCTGTTTGGTTTTCTTCAATCTCAAATCTAAATTACTCTATTTCTTTAAACACTTGGGGACAGAAAGAAAGGTTGAAAGAGTAAAATTTAAAGGGTTTACGAGAGAATTTCATAGAGAATCACTGGAAGCTCTAAGAAAAACATAAGGTAATAACATGAAGTTTATTTTTGAAATTTAGCATACTTGAAATTCCCGAAATTCAAAGTGGGAATTTTCAAATGGTGTGAATTATGGAAGAATTGAAGAATAAATTAGAATTTAATATGAATATTATGTTAGGTGTTGATGATCAGCAACCGGAGAAAATTACTGAGAAGAGCAGCAAAGGCAAGGAGGTAATCCACGAGCAGCTTTAAGTGCTACATGGTGAGTTAGATTTACTTTAAGTAATCAAGATAAATATGAAATATATAGTGATAATATTTGAATAACTTATGAACCTATGATTTGATAATAGATGAAAGTTGTTTGATGGATATGATAAGTATAATTGATATGTGGAAAGTTATTATATGAGAAGTAATATTATTGGAATAATGAGTCGATTTAATAATGAAGGGGATAAATGAAATTCTTGATGAGTTATGGTTGATAAATTGATGTGATGTATGAGGAGAAGAAATTAGTAAAATTGATCAAATAATAATTTGAGGAAAGGCAGGATAGCTAAATTTAATGTCTGAATACATGTTTGTTCTTATATTATTGTTCATATGCATATTTCATATCATTGTTCATATGCATATGCGTGAAATAAAAGAACAGAGAGGAGGTCGGTCAAAATAAAAAACTGTGGCAACCGGTATATGCTGGAAAGAAAAGAACCGAGAGGGGGCCGATCTAAGATAAAAACATGTCAATATGTGGGAAGATGTTCCCTAATAATAATTCATGCATTGCATCTATTTTAAATATTGATTATATTACTGAAATGCTGAAGTGTTGTTTGTTATTTTAAATTTATAGATGAATGAGTCTAACAGAGAGACAGTTATGGTGAGAAAGAAATATAGAAGCATGATATGATAAGAACTATCTAAATGGTAGACTATATGTTGTGAACCTCATAACGAAGTAATTATGAGATAATTGATGGTCTTAAGGTGAACAAATATATAAGAAGAAGAAATTGATAGAGAATGAGACTTATGATATGTGTAGTGATAATAGAATGCTATTATCAAGTTATATGAGATGTAAATGATTAGATATTAAAAGACTATTTATATGATTTGAGTTCTTCTAGTAAATTTAATTCATTGAGTTTGTGAAGCTCATCCCTTATGTTAAATGATTTCAAGTAGCAGGCAGGATAGATAGTTGGTGAGCTAAGATTCATATAGATTTATTTTTTTGATCTGTAAATAAACATGTATTGATTGATCAAAAAAGTACAAAAATCACTGGGCATACCTAGGAGATATACAAGTGAGGCATATACAACAAAACAAGAGGCTAGTACAAAGCCTAAAGAACTAACCAAGAAATCCCAAACATGGGATCAACAAAGAATCTAGCTGACCTTAACATGTAGCCCTCACAAAAACAACCAACCAAAAGTTTACATGGGAGCTGGGCATACCCAGGAAATAACCAATAAAGCAAACCAGTAAGGGGAAGCCAAACTGAGCAATTCAAACCAGGGTATACCCTGGGAAATACAAGGGAAACAAAGCAAGAAGGACAACCAAACACCATATATAAGGGGCAAGGAACCTTCTGGACAGAATCTAAAGCAGTAGCCTGTGCTCAGGGCAAGCAGCATAGACAATTTTGTAGATGCCAGTATGGATCTTCTTAACTGTGCTGGTAGGTGTGATAGGATTCTTGTCAAAAATCTTGGCATTTCTGGTAAGCTAAATGTTGTAGACTGTGCTAACAAGAGCTGACTTTCTAGCCACAGCAGGGGGGCCAGTACCTTTCACTTTAAGTGTCCATCTAATGGCACTCTCAATTGTTATCATTTGCCTCCTGTTGCCTAGTCATTTGATGATGGAAACCCAGATTTCCTTGCTAACTCTACAAGAGAAGAAGAGGTGCTCCTTGTTCTCTTCCTGGTCAGAGCATAGAGGGCACAACTTTTCATTTCCTTCAAGATGAAGCTTGTCTTTGGTGAAGAGCCTGTTCTTTATTGCCAGCCACAGAATGAATGATTGTTTGGGAGGGCAGAGCCCATTCCAGACCATGGAAGCCCATCTGACCTCATTTCCTTTCTGTCTCATTGCATTATACACTTTCTTAATGCTCAACTCATCATTCTGCTTCCATTCCATCAGTTTATTGGCAGCTTGCAGGGCACAAGGAGGCTGTCCAACCATCTCATCTCTGATTTCCAGAATCTTCTTCCAAAGAGGGGAGTCCCCCTTGCATGCCTTGACCTCCCATATAGATTTGTTCACAAGGTAGTAATGCTGGACTCATTGAATCCATAGGGAGTCTTTCTTCATATGAATGTTCCACAAGACTCTTGTAAGGAGAGCTTTGTTCCAGGATTTGAGCTCCACCAGACCAAGACCCCCTTCAAGCTTAGGTTTACAAATGTCAGCCCAAGCAACAAGAGCTTTCCTCATGCCCCCATTTTTACCATTCCATAGAAAGGTTCTATAAAGCTTGACAATCTTCTCTAGTATGTTACTTGGAATAGGAAAGATTGCAAGCCAGAAGCACTCCACTCCTTGAAGCACTGACTTGATGAGTTCAGTTCTCCCAGCATAAGATAGAGAGGAGCCAGCCCATGCACTAATGTAGCCTGAAATTTTCTCAATGAGAGGGGCATAGTGGGTAGCATTTAGCCTTGCAGAGGCAAGAGGGACCCCAAGGTACTTGAAGGGGAGGCATCCATCCTCCATTCTAGTGCATCTTCTAATTTCCATTAGCTCATTAGGCTTAACACCAGCATGAAAGATGTTAGATTTTGCAAGGCTAGCCTTTAACCCTGTACACTCACTGAAGGTGCTGACACACTCCATTAGCATCCCCACTGATTTTGCCTCCCCTCTAGCAAATAAAATTAGATCATCAGCAAAGGCCAGGTGGGTGATCTTGAGTTTATCACACTTGGGGTGAAATCTGAAACCATCTTCCTCTTTCAACCTCTTGAGAAGCCTTAATAGGTATTCCATACTCAAAACAAATAAGTAAGGAGATATAGGATCACCTTGTCTCAGACCCCTTCTGCCTTTGAAGAAACCATGCAGGCTACCATTAATTGATAAGGAATATATTGTGGAAGAAACACATTCCATAATCCAGTCTATGAACTTTGCAGGGAACTCCAGCCTCACAAGCAGCCTTTTGAGAAACTCCCATTCCACAGTATCATAAGCTTTCCTGAGGTCTATCTTTATCATGCACCTAGGAGGGATCCTCTTCCTACAATACTTCCTAAGAAGCTCCTGAACCAGGTATATGTTTTCGGCCATACTTCTAGACTTTATGAATGCAGCCTGTGCAGGGTTGACAATGAGATTCAAGCTGGGAGCTAATCTTGAAGCCAGAATCTTGGAGATAACCTTGTAGATCACATTACAATAGGCTATTGGCCTGAAGTCCTCGACTCTAGAGGCATGCTTGCCTTTGGGAATCAGGACTAGGGATGAGTGATTAATCTGCTTTAAAAGCTTCCCACTCAGGAAGAACTCTTGAACAGCCTCAATAATCTCAGAGTGGACAACCTCCCAAGCTTTCTTGAAGAATTTAGATGAGAACCCATTTGGTCCAGGGGACTTATCCTCCCCTATACTCCACAAAGCAGCCTTGATCTCTTCCTCAGTTACATTCTTGACCAACTCTTCAGCTTGGCTCTCTTGAAGGACAAGCCCCTCTCTAATAAAATCCATCTCAATGGGATTACATCTTCCAAAGGAACCTAGAAGCTCCTTGTAGAAGTTGGAGAATTCCTGAACCACTTCAGCTTCAGAATTAGTTTGGCAACCATTTGCATTTCTAATAGTAGCAATATGATTCGTTGTAGATTTCCTCTTCACCAAGGCATGAAAAAACTTGGTCCCCCTATCACTATTGAGTATGTATTTGCATTTAGCTTGCTGGGATAGGAAGCTTCTCTCAGCCTCTGCAAGCTGGAAAGCTTTCAACTTAGCATTTGCCACCCTCACTTGTAATTTAGTATCATTTGGGTTATCATGTAGATCTTGCTGCATGCCAGACAGCATGGTAGCAGCCTCCAAGGCTCTCTCAGAGATATGACTGAAGTGCTTCTTATTGAGGTCTTTGAGAAAGGGTTTGAGGCCTTTCAAAAGCTTACATAAGATAAACTGTTTGGAGCCCCTCACAGGCTAGCCCCAATGAGTTCTAATGAGGTCCATGAATTGCTCATGATCAGCCCACATGTTGAAAAACTTGAAAGATCTCCTACCCCCCCCCCCCCAACCTCATCCATCAAGCTGACTATACAGGGAGAGTGGTCAGAGAGGCACCCTGCAGGCAGAAATGAAGCTTGAGCTCTCATCCCCTTTTGGAACCACACATTGTTTACCATTGCTCTATCCAACTTGCACCACACTTTGTTGTTGGACCAAGTGAAGAAGCACCCACTTGCATTTACATCAGACAGGCCAGTTTCCCTACAACAAAATGAGGGATCTCTAATTTCATAATCTGTTACAGGCAGCCCATTAGTTTTCTCATCAATAGCAAACACATTATTAAAATCACTCAAGACAAGCCAAGGGGAAGACAAGTCATATCCAAAATTACATAAATTGTCCCATAAGGGCCTCCTTGATACAATGGAGTTGAACCCATACACAAAACTAGTCACAAAATTACATGAGGAGATTAAACAAGTCACATTACAATGGATAACTTGGGTGGAAGAATCAATAATAGATACACTGACCTTGGAGGGGTTCCAAAGAAGCATGATTCTGCCTGAAGAGTGAGTGGAGAAGTTGTTTGCCTGGCTCCACCCATTGAATTTGTTCCCCATGATCTTTAACAGCTTTGTCTCATCAAGCTTACATTCCAAAATCCCCATTACATCTATCTTATGCATCTTCATGAGGTTTAGCACCTCATTGTGCTTCAGGGGCTTGTGAAAGCCCCTAATGTTCCAGCAAGCAACAATCATTTGTGAGGTAGGGAGGCATGCCTTCCCTTCCTAGGTGGATGTGCTTCTTTTTGGTCTATTCTGTCTTTCTTTCTCTTGACTGCTTGAAAACCATCATCCCCTTGAATCCCAGGCCCCCTGTCTCTTTCACTAATGCCTTGGACCAGCCCAGATTTTTGCTTAGGATCCATGTTGGGAGGGTCAGGAAGGTTAGGAGATTTGAGACCAGCCACCACAGGGATTGGGGGGTTAGCATCTTGGACCCCCTCCCCTCTTGAGACATTGGGGTTTAGATCTTCTAAGTTAGTCCCATTCTCTTCTTGGCCAGCTTCTCTAGGCTCATGGTTGGGACCATCCTTTTCTAGCTCATTCAAGTTTGCCATTTCTCTACTAGTCTCCACAGCTTGGTCACTAGCATCTTTGGCTATATCACCCTTAGCCTTGGAACCTTCCTTCTAGCAGGCTATTTCCCTTTCTCATTTGGCTTTCTACCCCTTTCAAGGTTGGAATTCTAGCTGCAAGATTGGAGGTCATGCCCTACAACCTTACACTTTGAACAATATCTAGGGAGGTTTTCATAGCAAATCTTTAGTTTAAATGCATCTCTATTGAAGAGGGTCAATGGAACTGAGAATTGTATATCCTTAGCTACATCCATTTCAACCAGCAATCTAGCATATGATATTCTCTCTTTAGTCCTTGTGAATTGGTCAGCATATAGGGGCTTTCCAATTAAGGTACTAATCTTACTAAGGCAGCTAGCTGACCATAGCTCAAGGGGCAAGCCCTTTAGTTGAATCCAAACAGGAATGGAGGTGATTTCCTCATTGCCAAACTTGAACATATTAGGCATTGACTTCAAGAGTAAAGGCTTACCATACACATGGTATAGGCCTTCTTGCAGCACTTTTAAACAAGCATCTTCATTATAAAATTTAAATACTATCCAACCATTTTCATGGAACTGAGTGGAGACTCTTACCTTCCAGGAGTCAGTGAGCAGTTTGAGGGCAGCCCTCCCTAGAAACCTCCCTGCAAAATATCCCACCAAGCAGAAAGGTTGATCATCAAACACTTCAAGCATGTTTTCCTGAGTGACTCTGACTATTCCTCCCTCACTGGCAATGGAGGAGAGCTGGAGACCCTTATTTTGAATCCTATTCTCTGCAAAGAGGCTGACCCAATGAGTTTTCTTGGCCTCCTCAACATTTACAGGCCTCTTGCCCTTAGACTTGAAGATATGCTGGGCTCCTACAGGACCTGGAGCAGGGGAGGCTGCATTGTCCCTTGAGTCAACTTGAAGGCTCACATTCTTCAAGGGTGAGTGAGGTCTAGACTCACTGCATTCCTCTTCCCTTCCTTGCCTTGCAGCTGGCTTTCTACCATGAACAGTTCCATGAACAGTAGCTTCACAGCTTGCATTATCTTCCTCACTGGAAGAACATAACTCCATTTGACCAGAGCCTTCTACACTCTCACCAGAGGAGCTTAGGTTCTCATCTTCAATGTCTAGGGACTCTTCTTGCAATGTTTGGCTAGCTGCATTGCTTTGCATTTGAATTTTGATACTGTTCACCTTTGAAGCTCTAGCAGAGCTTCCATTCTTGCCCGAGCTAGAAGCTTCCATTTGAGACCCTAAGGGTTGGGAATCCTTCTCTCCCAAGGAGCAGGAAGAGAATGTTGAACCTTTGGATGGTCCCTTGGCCCCATCCAAGCTTGCACTGCCTGCAACTTCTTCTCGCGACAAAGTTACTGTAGCAGCTTTGTTCTTGAAATGATTCTGGACATAATCCAGATCATTTTGTTCCTGGACTGTTAGAGGAGGCTTCCTAGTAGATTTCTTCTTCCCCATACTGAAGATGGCAGGAAAAATGACACAAGAAGAGGTGGAGAAGGAGGAGAGATGATCTGGAGACCATAGGCAGCATTGTTCACAGTTGAGAGCTTCTCTCTCTAGCTGCCCGGGTGACTAACTTTGACTGTAGGCCACGTGGTCCATATCCTCAGACTAATGAGAAAAAAAATATTTGTAAATATTCATGCATACTATGTTGTATACAATGTTTTAAGTTGAAATCTGAATGATATATCTCCCCTGTTAAGGTTTGAGGATTGATATAAATAATTACAGTTGATAAATTTTTATTGTTGCATATATATGTCGTGTTGGGATCTTCAAAATGTGATGACACTATCTCGGGGGTGGCCAACCCGAGATGGGTCGTTATAGAAAGGCTCATGATTCTATGTATTTGATGAATCCAGGTAATAATAAGATGTATAAGAAGTTGAGACAAAATTATTGATGGTCAGGAATAAAGAGGAATGTAGCTGAGTACATTTCTAGATGTTTAGTTTGTCAACAGGTGAAGTATGAGAATAGACATCCAGTAGGTTTACTACAGCCTCTTCTAGTGCTTGAGTGGCCATAAAAGAATGATAGTATGGATTTTGTTTCAGGTTTTCCCCATACCTAGAAAGGGCATGATACTATGTGAGTGATTATAGATAGACTTTCTAAGTCATCCCATTTTCTTTAAGATTATTTAGAGTCCTGAAAAGTTGGTTGAGCTGTATGTAGTAGAGATATTGAGATTGTGTAGTTTATCTTTGAGAATTATATCTAATAGAGACTCTAGATTTACTTCTAGATTTTGTAGTGGTTTTCAGAAGACTATGGATACGCAGTTACAATTTAGTACAACTTTCCATCCTTAGACATATAGGCAGATAGAGAGGATTATTAGAATATTAGAAGATATGTTGAAAGCAAGTGTATTGAGTTTCTCAGTGAGTGGGGATGCTTATTTACCATTGATTGTCTCATGGAAGAATATTTTGAGATTTTGAAAGAAAGGAAAATTAAGTCCAAGGTTTGTGGGGCCCTATGAAGTGAATAAAAGAGAGTTGGACCAGTAACTTATTGACTGGATTTGCCTCCAGGGTTAAAGTAGTTGCACAATGTGTTCCATGTTTCACTTTTGAGAAAGTGCTTACATGATGAATCCCATAATATCTCGAGTCAAGCTGTAAAACTTCCAGAAGATTTGACCTTTATGCAACAACCAGTCAAAATCTTAGACAGAAAAGAATAAGTCTTGCGCAATAAAGTTATTCCTTTAGTTCAACTTTTAAGGTAGAATAAAGACGTTGAAGAGATTGCTTGGGAGTGTGAGGCAAGAATGATGAAATATTATCCCCAATTATTTCACGAGTTAGATAAGAAAATTTTGCGGACAAAATTCCCCAAAATTTTTATAATGAGGGTAGAATTGTAATACTCATACCTTTAAAACAAAGGTATCGAGGTAATTTAATTTTATGTTGAATTAAATTATGCATACATGAAAGATTGATTTTCAAATTTGATATAATTTTGAAAGACGAAATTGAGAATTTTATTGAAAGAGTTAGAAAATATTTTGAAAAAGGAAAGTATAAAATTAAATTTTTTTGTAAGTTTCAAATGAAAGAATTTTGAACAAAAATATAGAATTAATTTGAATAAATTAATTATAAGATTTTGTAGATGAAAATATAATTTTCTACATTTTTATATAAAATTTTTAAGGAAGAAAAGATGAAAATTTGATTTTTAAAAGAGAAATGACAAAATGGCAATTAAATAGTGATAGAATCGTAATTACTGAAGTGGTAGAATTTCAAAGGCAGAAGGATCAGTGGCAGATTCATAATTAAGGAGTGACAGAACTGTAAATGTTAAATGAATATGACAGGTGGCAGATTCGTAATTAAGGAGTGACATAATTGTAAATGTTAAATGAATATGACAAGTGGCAGATTCGTAGTTAAGGAGTGGCAGATTCGTAGTTAAGGAGTGGCAGAATTGTAAAATTTAAATGAGACGTATGGTGGCAGAATTGTAAACAATATGTGGCAAACTCAAAGAACCTATATCGGTAGTGGTGGAAAGGTGCACGCTTTGTGCCAAAAAGCAATTTCTAGAGCATGCATGCAACATATACTAGTTTTGTATAAAAATCAACTTGCTTTGTTAAAATTAGTTCTACAAATTTGTACCTTTACAAAATTTATCTCTCTCTCTAAAAAAAAGTACTCTTTAGAAAATACTAAAAAATACATCTAAACACTTTAAGATTGAAAGATTTGATAGTTGAAGGTTGAAAGATTGAAATTTTGATGAAGTTTACAAAAGAATTTTAAAGAAATTCAAGGAATGCTTTAAAAAAGGTAATAGTGTGATTTTTACTTTTAAAGATTTAAGTATTTTTAAATTTTTTAATAAATATTTCTTCAAAATAAGATTTGAATTTGGATTTGAAGAAATTGAAAATAATTTGTGTTGATAGTATTGATTTTTAAAGACAATTGAAAATATATATTACATGAAATTACCCGGAATTTGATATAGAAATTTAAAAGTATGAATTATGGTAGAATTGAAGAATAAATTAGAAATTCTAATTGAAATATTATGTTAGGTGTTGGTCATCAATTGGTGAAATTATTGAAATAAACAGAAGAGGAAAAGAAGTTACGCAGTAATAGCTTTAAGTGCTACTAGATGAGTTAAATTTACTTTTAGTAATCAAGATAAATATGAAATATAAAATTATGATATCTGAATTAATTGTTGAATTATAATGATTGGATGATATATGATAGTTGGTTGGTTGATATTATGTGAATAAGTGATATATTAAAAATTTATTATATGAGAAGTAATATTATTGAAATAATATGTTGATAAAATATATAATGAAAGGATAAATGAAATTCTTGAAAAGTTATGATTGATAATTTGATATGAGATGCGATGAGACAATTTAATATATATATATATATATATATATATATATTAAAATAATAATTTTGAAAAAAGAGATAGTTGAATTGAATGTTTTGATGTATGATTGCTTGCATGTTATTGTTCATATGCATAAAGAAAAGACCAAGAAGATAGCTGGTCTAACTGAGAAGACCAGGAAGATAGCTGGTCTGACTGAGAATACTAGGAAGGTAGCTGGTCTGACTGAAACATGTCGACATGTGGAAAGAGGTTCCCAAATTATAATATGAAATAATGTGATGATGTGATGAAAAAGAAAGAAAGAAAGATGATTTAAACACATGCATTTATTTATTCGGTTATTTTATTATTGTTGAATGAGATGTTAAATCATAAGTCTTGATTGTGAAATTATTAATAGACCAATGAGTCTCATAGAGAGACAGATGTGATGGGAAAGAAATACGAAATGATGATATGATAAAATTATTTGATTGATGATTGATTATATGTTATGAATCTCATAACGAGGTAAATAATGATGTCGAATTCATAATCTCGAGATATTAAATATATAAGAACAAAATTTGAAATATTTGATGTTAATTTAAGAAGAGATTGATAAATAGTCGGAATTATGATATGAGTAGTGATAATAGAATGTTATTATTGAATTATATGAGATAATAGATGAATAAATATTAGAAGATTATTTGAAAGATGAAATTATTATATGTGAAGAAATGATAAATTAGAAATGATTGAATTATAAGATGTGACTAGAAGTATACAATCGAGTACTTCTAGTAAATTTAATTCATTGAGCCTGTGAAGCTCACTCCTTATTGTTGAAAATTTTCAGGCAACGGGCAGGACAGACAGAGTTTGGAGCTGATATCAGAGTAATTACTTTAAATAAGTCATATGGTCAAGTCCTCGAACATTGTAAGAAAGAAGAGAGAAAAATTTTAATGAAATCTTTTCATGCATTTTGTTTTATTTATATTTTGTTTCTGATAGGATAATGATGTTGTATATCCTCTAAAAAGAGTTGAAGATTGAATCAAAATTTTAAATTTTAGTTATTGTATTTTTATATTGTTGCATATATGTGTCGTGATGGGATGACAAAACGTGACGACATCGTCTCAGGTGTGGCCAACCTAGGATGGGTCATTACAAGCAACTACTCTTCACTGCCCTAGTATTTCCTTATGTTGAAAGCAAACAAAGATGTATAGCTCAATGCAATGAGATTGTTGGGATTTTACCTCTAAAATCCACTTACTCAAATTTTAGGCAAAAATATAACCACAACAATTAAATAGGCAAATAAAATAAAGAGCAAGAACCCCAAGAATTAATGTGGTTCGGCAACCTCTTTGCCTACATCCACAAATAAATCAACTTCTTTATAAATCTTCAATTACAACTTTAGGAACAACAAAGCTGTCAAACTATCACCTAAAGTCTCAATACAACAAAAACTCTTAACCTAGCTCTAGTTGTAAGTACCCTCTCTACTTGACAAGCCAAAACCCCAATACACCCAAAACTCCCATCCTAGTTCTAGTAGTAAACCTCTCTAGTTTACAATGTAAAAGGAAATTATTAGTGTGCCTCAAACCTTCTCTGGGACCCTCTTTATATAGATGATATTTTCCTAATACTATTAGGAAAAGAACAGCAATAAAAATATAAAAAAACAACTTCTACTACTACTAGGACAAACAATATCCAATAGAAAACTACTACCACTCCTATTAGAACAAACAACTATAAAATAGGAAACCACTTTTCCAAAACTAATTAAAAGTCTTCTTTGTGGGGAATTGAGCCAAAACCTCAACAAATATCCAGCTTAGCTCAAATTCTCCACCTCATCATCAAATTTGATTTTCTTCTTTGGTTGGTGTGATCTTTCCTTTTGATCTTCCCATCTTATCCTCTTACTCTTTGAAGAAATCATCATCTCATTCAACACGTACAAGCTTTCTTCATTCACAGAATATGGCATCACTATCTTTGAAGCATCAAGAACTTGCATTTCATCATTCTCATTAGCCTTTCCATTATCAGTCTCCTTCATTCTACTCAACTCCTCTAAGTCCTTCATCGTGGCCTTGTTTTGGAATTGTATGTGTTCTTCTTCCTCGTTGTAGATGCACTCCTTATTTGAAAGTCTAGAGACTTGGATCTTGATCTTTCCTCCACCTTCCTTGAAATGCTCCACTTTCTCACTCTGTCTGGCTCTTCTCTTAATACAATCAGGAACAATTATTCAACCTCTAACATACTTGACCTCATCAACTTATCTATCTTTGGAGGTACTGCACGAACCTCTTCATCCATCCAAATTTCCTTGCCCACCATTAACATCTTGACTTCTTCTTCCAATGGCAAGCACTTCATCTCTATCAACATAATACTCAACAAATTAGTGATGATGGAATTGAAAAAATTAATGTTCATCATACCTTTTTCCATCTTTAATTCATCAAATAGCTCAGTCATGCCTATTTTTTTGTATTTTTACCATCGGAACTACAACTCTGATACCACTTGTGGGGATTTTACCTCTAAAATCCACCAACTCAAATTTTAGGCAAAAACACAACCACAACAATTAAATAGGAAAATAAAATAAAGAGCAAGAACACCAGGAACTAATGTGATTCAGCAACCTCTTTGCCTACATTCACCAACAAACCAACTGTTTTATTAATCTTCAATTAATACTTTAGGAAGAGCAAAGTTGTCAAACTCTCACCCTAAGTGCCCTTTTTACTTGACAACCCAAAATCTCAATACATCCAAAGCTCTCATCCTAGCTCTAATAGTAAACCCCTCCGGTTCACAATATATATGTAATATCCGTATTTATGAAGTAAGGGTAAAGAAGTAATTTAATAAATATGACATGAAATTTGAATAATATATTTACTTGAAGGATTTAGTATTGAATAAAATAATTCTTTTGAAAAAAAATTTGGGACATGGACCTCATTAAAAGAAAAGAAAAAAAAAATTGGACCTGAACGTCCAGAAGAGGTCAGAAGAAAGAAAATAAGAAAAAAAAAAGTCAAAAAATTAAAAAAAAAACCAACAAAGTCAAAAAAAAAAAGCATGGGCAACATGTATAACACCTACTGCCAATTTAAGAAGGCAACTGAGATTGCCTTACACATCTCCAAAACATGGAGAAGTTTTGGGAGCTCAAGAATGCAAGAGGAGGGGACTGCTAAAGCTAGGAAAAATATATATAAACATATAATGGATAAACATATGGAGACTGAACGATTTCGTTCAGTTCTTTTCAACTTCTCGTTTGTTTTTCAAAGCAATCGGGGACCCAAAGAAAGGTTGAAAGAGTAAAATTCTGAAGGTGTTTTCTGTGAAATTTCATAAAGAATCATGAGAAGCTAACAAAAACAGAAGATAATAGCGTAGTATTTATTTTTGAATTTTTAGCATATATGAAATTCCTGAAGTTCAAAGTGAGAATTTTCAAAGGGAGTGGTTTATGATGAATTGAAGAAATAATTAGAAATTTAATACAAATATTATATCAGGTGTTGACGATCTACAACCAAGGAAAATTTATGAGAGGAACGAGAAAGGCAAGGAGATGATCCACGGGTAGCTTTAAGTGCTACGTGTGAGTTGAATTTATTTTAAGTAGTCTAAATAAAAATGAAAAATTTAGTGATAATATTAAAATAAATTATTAGCTTATGTTGTGGTGATAGATAAAGATTTGGTTGATAATTATAATAGGAATTTTGGACATGTAGAAAATTATTAGGAGAGAAATAATATTTTTTGGAATAATAAGTTGATTTAATAATCAAAGTGATAAGTGAAATTTTTGATGAGTTATATTGATGTTTTATTACGAATTATAATGAGATAAATTTTAGTGGATCTTGATAAGCTTTGATGGATGATTTGATATGATTTGGGATGAAATTTAGTGGATCTTGACAAGCTTTAATGGATTATTTGATGTGATTTTGGATGAGAGGAATTTAGTGAAAATTTTGTTATATAAATTTGAGAATAATCAGGATAGCCAATTTAAGTATTTTGAATTTATATGTTATTTTTTTTATTATTGTTTATATGCATATTTCGTATCATTACTCATATGCATATGCATTAAATGAGAAAGAAAAGAACCGAAAAGGCAGCCGGTTTAATGAAAATGAAAGAACCGAAAAGGTAGCCGATCTAAATGAAAAACTGTGCCAGCCGGTATATGCTAGAAATGAATTCCGTGACAACCGGGACATGCTGAAAGAACCAGGAAGGCAGCCGGTATAGGATAATAACAACCTGTCGATAGGTGGGAAGATGTTCCCATCATAATCATTCATGCATTACATCTGTTTTAAATTATTGCTTGCATTATTGAAATGCTGATATGTGATGTATTATTGTGAATTTAATTATAGATGGTTGAGTCTCACAGAAAGAAACAGTTATGGTGATAAGATTATTGAAATGCTGAGGTGTGGTGTGTTATTCTGAATTTAATTATATATGGTTGAGTCCCACAGAAAGAGACAATTATGGTAATAAGATTATTGAAATGCTGAGGTGTGGTGTGTTATTGTGAATTTATTTATAGATGCATGAGTTTCACATAGAGACAGTCATGGTGATAAGAACTATATAAATGGTAGATTTTATGATGTGAACCTCATTATGAGGTAATTATGAGAAAATTGATGGCCTTAAGGTGAACCAATAAATAAGAGGAAGAGGTTGATAGAGAATGGATATGATGACATGTGAAGTGATAGTAGAATGCTAGTATTAAGTTGTATGAAATTTAATTGGTTCAAAATTGAAAAACCTTTTATACTATTGAGTACTTCTAGTAAATTTAATTCACTGAGCTTGTGAAGCTCACTCCTCATTGTACAATGATTTTCAGGTAGCAGGCTTGACAAATAGTTTGGTGAGTTAAGGTTTAGAAGAAATCATTTTCTGTAAGCCTTGTACGTGTCAACATCCTCAGACTAATGAGAAAATAAAATAAAAATTTATTTGTAAATATTTATGCATTTTACGTTGTATAGAATGTTTAAATACCAGATTGATATAATTCCCCTATTGAAGGTTGATGATTTATGAAAAACAAAATTTGATGTTGTTTATTTTCTTTGTTGCATATATGTGTCATGCTGAGATTTTCAAAATGTGATGATACCGTCTCGAGGGTGGCCAACCCAAGATGAGTCGTTACAATTTTGGTATCAGAGCATTAGATTTTATGATTCTGTAGCCTGCATAAAAAATTATGAAAGTGGAAGATTAAAATAAATTATATTATAAACAGTCTGAGGATGACACGTGGATGCACTAGAGTTAGTGTTAGAGTTATTGATTTGAGAGGGCATGGTAGGCGCCCAATATTTTGACAAGTCAAGGTTGAGTCTGAATATGTGGTTCCTAGATAGGAATGTGTTGATAGTATAATTTATATTAGTAAATGTGTGAGAGAATCTGAAGTTGAAAGAGATGAACTAAAATAAGCTCTTACACATACTCTTTAGAAAATGAATATAATAAATGATAGAGTTGATAGCCTATAGCATAGACTTGATGAACAGGCTAGAGCAGTACTTGAAATTGTTACAAATCTAGAAAAGGTAAAGGTTTAAAAGGTGGAAAAGTGAGTTTATGCATGAGATGCAGGGAGATATATTAATTCGAATGCCTTAATGTCTAAATGATCTATGAAACCTTTAAAACCTGAGTTTTGGGAGAAACATGTAGAAAATTTTATTTGGTATTTTATAAATGACTGACAGGCAAAGGGTCACTTTTGCTTCATTTGAGTTAAAAGGATAAGCTTAGAATGATGAGAGGATACTCTTCCCAGGTAAGTACAAATATTGATAGACCCTTAACCTGGAATAGGTTTAAGGAGGTTTTTCTTGACAGATATTTTCTTTATACCTCTAGAGCTCAACAAGATAGAGTTTTCATTTATTTGAGGTAAACTATGTTGACTGTGGCTCAATATGGTAGGAGATTTGTGGCCTTGTAAATGGTTGTATCAGAAATGGTATACCCAGAGGAGAAGAAGTGTAAAAAGTTCACAGATGAACTATGTTTTAAGATTTGATCAACACTATCTTACATGAGGCATATGAATTATGTCAGATCGGTGGATATATCATTTCAGATTAGGAAAGATGTGATGGAGTTTAAGGGAAAGAGAAAAAGTGGTTAAAAAGGCTTAGACATAAAGGTTATAGATGTAGTGGTAGTATGAATGTGCAGGGTGAAAGACCACCCCAAATGAGGTGTTCCTTGTCACAGGGAACTGAAGTACAGAGTCAGAGGAAAGCAGGATCTATTATTTCTGTAGCTTAGAATACTATTGGTGGGACCCTTAGCTTTGGGAGACAAATTATGGGAACTGGGAGTTATAGCAGAGGAAGTAAGTACGCCACCAAGGGGAAGTGGTAATCTGACGTATGATTGAGAGACAAAAGTTGTTATAGATATATTCGGATAAGATATTTATCCCATAATTGTTCTAATTTGAGGTGCTTTATATATAGAAAAGTTGACATGTCAATGTTGATTGATCTTGATGCCACCCATTCTTTTGCATCAAGTATTCGTATGAAATCTATTAAAGTATGTATTAGTCCTTGGATGCAAAATATTTTTGTTAAAGTTCTCACTAGAGGTAGAGTGATAATCATAAATATTTACGAGGGTTGTGTGATTCGTATCAATGATAGAAAATATGAAGTAGATTTATTATCTTTGAATATAATATATTTTGGGAAATAGTTGGTTATTGACGTTTTATATCTGGGTTGATTATTCCAGAAAGAATATAATGTTCAAGATATGGACATGAGAAGTTTAACTTTCGGAGAGAACATAAAATACTCTCGAACTATCTCATTTTACTCTGAACAATAGCAGAAGGTTAAAGAAGGGTTTTAAGGAGTAATTGGGCCTACATAATGGATTCTAAAAAGGAAAATAGGGAGTTAGAATAAATCTTAGTGGTGAAAGATTTTTTTAATGTAATTCTTGATGAGTTGCCTAGGTTGCATCCCAGTAGGGAGATTAAATTCTCTATTGATGTGATACCAGGATTATCACATATATTTAATAGCACCCTGCAGAATGATGTCAACTGAATTGAGAGAGTTGAACTTACCATTTTAAGAATTTTTGGATAAATAATTTATCAGACCTAATGTATTTGGGGGAACCCTTGTGTTGTTCGTGAAAGAGAAAGATGGAACGATAGGAGTATATATAGACTACAGATAGTTGGAATAATAACAAATATATTTTACCCAGGATAAATGGATTGTTTGAGCAGTTGCAAGGAGTGAGATTGTTTTCTAAGATAAACCTGAGATCAGTTTATCACCAATTGAAGATAGAGAAGAGAGACGTGCCTAAGACTGTTTTTAGGACACGTTATGGTCATAAGTTTCTTGTGATGACATTTGGATTGAATAATGTTCCAAAAACATTCATAGACTAGATGAACAAAATGTGTTGGTGTTTATCTAAGGTTTAAACATGGTTCAATGATGGTTAAAGTCTAAACCAAGGTTGGAAGATTAAAGTTCAGCATGATAAAGGAGTGCACACATGTGTGTGCATCACTTTGGATGTGTGTGCACACCCCTATTCAGCAAGGCAAAGAAGTGCGCAAAGCTGTGTGAAGGGCAACATCAGTGTGTGCTGCACCGCTTCTTCACCAGCGCTGCACCACCCAGTAAGTGGTGAAAATGGTGTTTTGCCTAGCGCCGCAGCATGCCCTGTTTAGTGCCGCAGCGCTAGGCACACTGATGCACACATGGAAAGCTTGTTTAAGCCTTTTCTTAGGTGCGTGGATGCAAGGTTAAAATGCACAGCACCACTTAGGATTGATGGAGGGCCATGGTTAAGTGGTCATCAAGATCTAAGGGTGGAGATTGACTCTTAAGATTGGACAAGAAGTTTGTGCACTATATAAAGGGTCACCTAGCTTTATTATCAACACAAGTTTGTGACATACTTTGAGATCAATTATAAAAAGTGACAAGACACAATACAAGAGAGAATTGTGTGAGAGTGCAAAGACACAAAACATAAGAGGGACTCATTGTAGAGAGGCTGGTTGTAAAGAAGAGAGAGTAGAATAGATAGAGAGCATTGTAATAGTTCTTATCATCTTCTTTCTTCTCTTCTTGGTTTCTTCAAGAACTTAAGGTTTCTTGAAGATGGTTGCTGTAATTGTAAAGAACTATTGATTTAGTGCAGAGAGTTCAGAGGAACTCACGTGGACGTAGGCTATTGCCGAACCTCGATAACAAATCACTTGTCTTCTTTTCTTTCTTGCTTTCGATTGCTGTATTTCTTTCTACAAGTCATTCTAGACTTGGGTGTTTGGAAGATCACCACCTGGGCATCTTGTCAAGGTGATTTCCAACAGTGGTATCAAAGCTTGCATAGCTGGGTATCAGAGTAAGAACAAGAAGGTTACGGAGTCAAGACTCCAAGTATCAAATACCAACTTCTTGGGTGATTCAAAAATGGTGTAAAGATCAAGATCATATCGTGTTCTTGAGAGTGATTCAAGAATGGTGTTGAGATCCATCTTCGATCTGTGTTCTTGAGGTTTAGAAGAAAACATTTGTGGGTATTGCATAAATTTGGGATCTTGTCCGTAAAGATGGCTTCAAATTTCATGGTTGAGAAATTTGATGGAAAGGGAGATTTTTCCCTATGGAAGCGGAAGATCAAGGTTGTTCTTATGCAACAGAAAGTGGACTTGGCTATTGGAGAAGATGATGTTTTTCCAGCAAGTGTCACAGAGGACTAGCGGATTGAGATGAAGAAGATGGCTTACAGCACCATTTTCTTGCATATATCGGATAGTGTCACAAGGGAGTACGGAGACTCAGAAGATCCGGCTATCATATGGAAGAAACTAGATGAGCTGTTTCTTACCAAAACTCTCCCTAGCAAAATTTATCTTCTTAAAAGAATCTTTACTTTTAAAATAGATCCTAGTAAAGAGTTGCAAGATAATTTTGATGTCTTTAATAAACTAGTTCAAGATTTAGCTAGTTGTAGTATTAAATTCCTGGATGAACAATTGGCTGTTATTTTGTTAAACTCTCTTCCTAATTGCTTTGATAATTTGATTAATGCTACTAAGTATAGAAGGGATACTTTAACTAAGGAGATTGTGATCAATGCCATAAGGGCACATGACTTCAAAGCCAAGATGAAGGAGACATCAAGTGGAGATGGGCTGTTCGTAAGAGGAAGGCCAGCAACTCGGAATGGCAGTAGCAACCATGGAAACTACAGGGAGTAATCAAGAGGTAGAGGGCAGAGCCATGGGAGAGCACATTCCAAATCAAGATTTGGAAAAAAGTACTTCTACTGTAACAAGGAGGGCCATTTCAGGAAAGATTGCAAGAAGAAGATGTGGGATGAAAGACAAAGCCACACCAACAATGGAGAGGCTTCGGTTGCTGAGGGAGAACAGCAAGATGATGTTCTTGTTGTGTTCTCAAATATGAGCAGGAGGCAAGGTAGTGAAAAGTGGATTCTGGATTCCAGGTGCACTTATCACATGTGCCCTCACAAGAAATGGTTCAAGAATTTCAAGGAGATCAATAATGGAAGGGTCTTCTTGGGGAATGACAATTCTTGCCAAGTGAGAGGGATTGGAGACATCCAATTGAGGATGTTTGATGGAGTCACAAGGTTGCTACAAAATGTGAGGTATCTTTCAGATTTGAAGAGAAATTTGATCTCATTAGGGCAGTTGGATTCCATGGGGTATACATGCAAAGTAGAGGGAGGAAAGATCAAGGTGGCCAAGGGATCTTTGGTAGTGATCAAGGTAGCAAGAAACGATGAACTCTATGAGATGATCGGAGAGACAAAAATCAACGATCAAGCAGCAAGCTTGATGGCTGAAATGGATAGGGCAGCCCTTTGTCACATTCGCTTGGGACACATGAGCGAAAAGGGCCTGCAAGTTCTTAGCAAGGATGGTTTAATTGGTGGTGACAAAGTAGAGAAACTGGATTTCTGTGAGAGTTTCATTCTTGGGAAGCAACACCGGGTCAGCTTCAACACCGGAGTGCACAAGTCTAAGAGGATTCTTGACTACATTCATTCGGACCTTTGGGGACCAGTAAGAACACCAACACAGGGAGGTGACTTTTACTTTTTGTCTTTAATTGATGATTATTCAAGAAGAGTGTGGGTTTATTTACTTAGAAATAAATCAGATGCCTTGAATAAATTTGTTGTGTGAAAAAAGTTGCTAGAAACTCAAACGGGTAGGGTAGTTAAGGCTTTACGAACCGATAATGGCTTAGAATTTTGTAATAAGGATTTTGATAAATTCTGTGAATTAAATGGCATTCTAAGACATAGAACGGTTGTAAAAACACCTCAGTAAAATGGAGTTACTGAGAGGATTAATAGAACCCTTATGGAAAAGGTTAGATGCATGTTAATAGGATCCGGTATACCAAAATATTTTTGGGTAGAAGCTGTGGCTACAGCTGCATATTTGGTAAATAGATCACCCTCTAGAGCTTTAAAGCTCAAATCTCCCATGGAGATGTGGAGTGGAAAACCCTCTAAATTAAGCAACCTTAGGACTTTTGGGTGTGCTGCATATGCACATCAAAAGGAGGATAAACTTAGCCCAAGATCTAGAATATGTGTATTTCCAGGATATGGTGATGGGATTAAGGGATATAGGTTGTGGTCCTTAGAAAAGAAAGACATGAATCTTATTATAAGTAGGGATGTTATTTTTAATAAATTATTATTTTCCTACTTGGAGAAAACTAACCCTGCAGAGGCTAGTGAGCAAACCAGTCTGGAAGTGGTGGAGCATCGCATCAAGGAGAGTTCGGTTCAGGTAGCGCAAGGAAGGCAAGAGGGTTCAGACTAGGTAGAGCCCTTGGATGAAGGCCATGCTCAAGAAACTCAAGAAAATACTGAACAAAAAGAGGTTGATGCAACAAGTCATAATGACTACCAGCTCACAAGGGACCGAGGAAGGAGGGTGGTTAGACCACTTTTGAGATATGGGTTTGCAGATACTAATGTAGCAGATCCTTGGACAAAATGAGAGGTTGAACCAAAAACTTACATGAAAGCCATGGAGTGTAAGGATTCATCAAAGTGGCAGCTGGCTATGGAGGAAGAAATGAATTCTTTGATGAAGAACAACTCTTGGGAGTTGGTGCCCAAACCAGAAAAACATAGAGTTATAGATTGTAGATGGATCTACAAGATCAAAGAAGGGAATACTCCAGGGGATGAAGTCCGGTATAAAGCTAGGCTGGTGGCGAAGGGGTTCACACAAAAAAAAGGTAGAGATTTCATCGAAATCTTCTTACCGGTTATGAAGTACAAGACAATACGGATAGTGTTAGCATTAGTGGTCCAATTTGATTGGGAAATCGAGCAAATGGATGTGAAGACAATGTTCTTACATGGAGAGCTCGATAAGACCATTTTCATGAGGTAACCTGAAGGCTATGAGGAAGGAAGGCAGTGAGAGTTGGTGTGTAAATTGAAGAAATCTCTCTATGGCCTGAATCAATCACCTCAGCAATGGAATAAGAGGTTTGATTCCTTTTAATCAGCATAGGTTTGATGAGGAGCTACTATGATTCGTGCTTGTACTATAAAGGGCAGAAGGTTGAGGAAGTGGTTATCATCCTCATCTATGTTGATGGCATGTTGCTGGTTGGGAGCAACATGCAGAGGATAAGGAAATTGAAGGCTCAACTTAGTGAGGAGTTTAAGATGAAGGATCTTGGCCATGCACAGAAGATCCTTGGGATGTGTATCATCCGGGAAAAGGAGAGAAACAGATTGAAAATCTCTCAAACTTCCTACATAGAGAAGATGATATCTAAGTTTTCTATGGAAGATAGCAAACCAGTGAAGGTTCCCCTTACTGGTCATTTCAAGTTCTCCAGTGATCAATGTCCGAGATTGGAGGCGGAGAAGAAGAAAATGAAAAAAGTCCCTTATTCTAGTGTTGTTGGTTCTGTTATGTTCACCATGGTAAGCACTAGACCTGATATTGCTCATGCAATAAGTGTTCTCAGCAAGTTTATGAGTAATCTTAGAAAGGAGTATTGGCTTGGGATGAAGTGGTTGCTAAGGTACTTGAAGGGAAGCTGGTTTATGAGAAGAGGGGTAAGTCCATCTGCCTTGAGGGTTTTACGGATTCGAACTATGGAGCAGACCGGGATAAAAAGAGATCAATTACCTCCTACTTCTTCAACTTAAACGGATGTTGTGTAAGTTAGAAGGCTCAGTTGCAGCCAGTGGTAGCACACTCAAACCGAGGCTGAGTACATAGCATCTACGGAGGCCATTAAGGAGGCTATGTGGTGCAAAGGGTTGCTGGAAGGGTTAAAGGTATTGGAGGAGCAGGTTGTGGTTTTTTTGGATAGTCAAAGTGCATTGCACATGTGTAAGAATCCAGTGTTCCATGAGAGGACAAAGTACATGGATGTTTGGTATCATTTCATTCGGGAAAATGTTACGAAATAATGCATCCATGTGGATAAGGTAGCCACGAAAGAAAATCCTGCAAATTTAAGTACTAAAGTCCTACCTCTAGGTAAGTTCAATCATTGCTTTGGACTATTTAGGATTGGAGTCGGTTAATTGATGACTCAAGATGAGTTTGGATCCTGAAGTTCTCTGCACAATGGTTCGGGTTTAAACACTTAGACAAAGGTTGAGATTGTTGGTATTTGTCTAAGATTTAAACATGGTTCAAAGATGGTTAAAGTCTAAACCAAGGTTGGAAGATTAAAGTTTAGCATGTTAAAGGAGTGAACACATGTGTGTGCATCACTTTGGGTGTATGTGCACACCCCTATTCAGCAAGGCAAAGGAGTACGCACAGGTGTGTGAAGGGCAGCATCAGTGTGTGCTGCACCGCTCCTTCACCAGCGCTGCACCACTCAACAAGTGGTGAAAATGGTGTTTTTCCTAGCGCTGCAGCATGCCCTGTTCAGTGCCGCAGCGCTAGGCACACTGTTGCACATATGGACAGCTTGTTTAAGCCTCTTCTTAGGTGCGTGGATGCAAGGTTAAAATGCACAGCACCACTTAAGATTGATGGAGGGCCATGGTTAAGTGGTCATCAAGATCTAAGGGTGGAGATTGACTCTCAAGATTGGACAAGAAGTTGGTGCACTATATAAAGGGTCAGCTAGCTTCATTATCAACACAAGTTTGTGACATACTTTGAGATCAATTGTAAAAAGTGACAAGACACAATACAAGAGAGAATTGTGTGAGTGTGCAAAGACACAAAACACAAGAGGGACTTATTGTAGAGAGGCTGGTTGTAAAGAAGATAGAGTAGCATAGATAGAGAGCATTGTAATAGTTCTTATCATCTTCTTTCTTCTCTTCTTGGTTTCTTCAAGAACTTGAGGTTTTATGAAGAGGGTTGCTGTAATTGTAAAGAACCATTGATTTAGTGTAGAGAGTTCAGAGGAACTCATGGGGATGTAGGCTATTGTCGAACCTCGATAACAAATTGCTTGTCTTCTTTTCTTTCTACAAGTCATTCTAAACTTGGGTGTTTGGAAGATCACCACCTGGGCATCTTGTCAAGGTGATTTCCAACAAAATGTATGAATCATTTCTTGATAATCTTGTGGTTGTGTTCATTGATAACATCTTGGTTTATTTTAAGACTACGGAAGAGGAGGTAAAACATTTAGAAATTGTGTTGGAGATTTTGAGGAGAAGAAGATGGTATGTTATAAGTTCTCTGAGTGTGAGTGTTAACTGAATGAAATAACTTTCTTGGAACATGTAATATCGAGAAATGGCATAACAGAAGATCCATAAAAGGTAGAGGCAATGTTAAGTTGGGAGAGACTAACTAATGTGACTGAGATTAGAATCTTCTTGGGGTTAGTTGGTTATTATAGAAGATTCTTTCAGAATTTTTTTATTATTGTAACACTGTTAAATAGACTGACCAGGGAAGAGGTGAGACAATTATGAAGAAGTATTGTTCACAATTGTTTCTTGACTTGGTAAGGAAAATTTTGGGGACGAAATTTTTATAAGGTGGGTAGAATTGTAATACCCGTATTCGTGAAGTAAGGGTAAAGAAGTAATTTAATAAATATGACATGAAATTTAAATAATATATTTACGCAAACGATTTAGTATTGAATAAAATAATTCTTTTAAAAAGAAAAATCTAGGACGTGGACATCATTAAAAGAAAAGAAAAAAAAATTGGACCTGAACGTCTAGAAGAGTTCAAAAGAACGAAAATAAGAAAAAAAAAATTTAAAAGAAAAGTCAAAAAGTTTAAAAAAAAAAAACCAACAAAGTCAAAAAAACATGGGCAGCATGTATAACACCTGCTGCCAATTTAGGAAGGCAATTGAGATTGCCTTACACGTCTCCAAAATGTGGAGAAGTTTTGGGAGCTCGAGAATGCAAGAGGGGGGGGGGGGGGGACTGCTAAAGCAAGGAAAAATATATATAAACATATAATGGGTAAACATATGGAGACTGAACGATTTCGTTCAGTTCTTTTCAACTTCTCATTTATTTTCTCAAAGTAATTGGGGACTCAAAGAAATGTTGAAAGAGCAAAATTTTGAAGAGGTTTTTTACGGAATTTCGTAAAAAATCATGAGAAGCTATCAGAAACAGAAGGTAATAGCATAGTATTTATTTTTGAATTTTTAGCATATATGAAATTCCCGAAGTTCAAAATGGAAATTTTCAAAGGGAGTGGTTTATGATGAATTGAAGAAATAATTAGAAATTTAATATAAATATTATGTCAGGTGTTGAAGATCTACAACTAGGGGAAATTTCTAAGAGGAACGGGAAATGCAAGAAGATGATCCACGGGTAGCTTTAAGTGCTACGGTGAGTTGGATTTTCTTTAAGTAGTCTAAATAAAAATGAAAAATTTAGTTATAATACTAAAATAAATTATTAGCTTATGTTGTGGTGATAGATAAAGATTTGGTTGATAATTATGATAGGAATTCGTGCAAAAAATTATTAGGAGAGAAATAATATTTTTTTGGAATAATAAGTTGATTTAATAATCAAAGCAATAAGTGAAATTCTTGATGAGTTATATTGATGTTTTAATACGAATTATGATTTGATGAATTTTAGTTGATCTTGATAAGCTTTGATAGATGATTTGATATGATTTGAGATGAAATTTAGTGGATCTTGACAAGTTTTAATGGATTATTTGATGTGATTTGGGATGAGAGGAATTTAGTGAAAATTTTGTTATATAAATTTGAGAATAATCAAGATAGCCAATTTAAGTGTTTTGAATTTATATGTTGTTTTTTTTTATTACTGTGTATATGCATATTTTATATCATTGCTCATAGGCATATGCATTAAATGAGAAAGAAAATAACCGAGAAGGCAGTCGATCTAATTGAAAAACCATGCCAGTCGGGACTAGCCGAAAGAACCGGGAAGGCAGCCGGTCTTATGAGAATGAAAAATACCAAGAAGGCAGCCGGTCTAAATGAGAATGAAAGAACCGGAAAGGCAGTCGGTCTAAGATAATAACAACCTGTCAACAGGTCGGAAGACGTTCCCATCATAATCATTCATGCATTACATCTGTTTTAAATTATTGCTTGCATTATTGAAATGCTGATATGTGATGTATTATTGTGAATTTAATTATAGATGGTTGAGTCTAACAGAAAGAAACAGTTATGGTGATAAGATTATTGAAATACTGAGGTGTGGTGTGTTATTGTGATTTTAATTATAGATGGTTGAGTCTCAAAGAAAGAGACAATTATGGTAATAAGATTATTTAAATGCTAAGGTGTGGTGTATTATTATGAATTTATTTATAGATGGATGAGTTTCACAGAGAGACAGTCATGGTGATAAGAACTATCTAAATGGTAAATTTTATGATGTGAACCTCATTACGAGGTAATTATGAGAAAATTGATTGTCTTAAGATGAAACAATAAATAAGAGGAAGAGGTTGATAGAGAATGGATATGATGACATGTGAAGTGATAGTAGAATGCTAGTATTAAGTTGTATGAAATTTAATTGATTTAAAATTGAAAGAACTTTTATACTATTGAGTATATCTATTAAATTTAATTCACTGAGTTTGTGAAGCTCACTCCTCATTGTACAATGATTTTCAAGTAGCAGGCTTAACAAATAGTTTGGTGAGTTGAGGTTCAGAAGAAATCATTTTATGTAAGTCTCGTACGTGTCAACATCCTCATACTAATGAGAAAAGAAAATAAAAATTTATTTGTAAATATTCATGCATTTTACGTTGTATAGAATATTTAAATACCAGATTGATATAATTCCCCTGTTGAGGGTTGAGGATTTATGAAAAATTTCTTTTGATGTTGTTTATTTTCTTTGTTGCATATATGTATCATGCTGAAATTTTCAAAATGTGATGATACCGTCTCGGGGGTGGCCAACCTGGGATGGGCTGTTACAGTATATAGGAATTATGAGTGTGTCTCAAACCTTCTCTTGGACCCCTTTTATATAGAAAATATTTTTCATAATACTATTAAGTAGATAATAGCAACAAAGAAGGGGTAATTTAGTTAATTTGATGATTTAAGTTCATTGATTATTTAGTTAATTTGCTGAAATAATTTTTTTTATTTTCCAATGGATGTAGCTAGAGGAAGGAGATGGGGTTAAGAAGAGAGGTAATTTATTTTTCCAATGTCAAATTATAAGGACTACTAGCATAATTTATTTCTTTTTATTTGATGATGTGGCACAAAATACCTTATTTTAATAAATAAGATTAAAACAACCCTATTTAGAATTAAGATTTTTAAAAAGGAAAGCATGATATAAAGATGTGAAAGATATGATCCCAGTGGCCATCAAATGACTGAAGAAATAAAAAAAGCAGTTGAGGAATCACCTAGTCTCTGACAGTGGTTGAGGATGGGAGCAAAGGCAGTGGCATTGACAGTGGAGTACTTGTTTTTTCCATTTAAAAACCTTAAACTCTGGCATAGAAAACAAGGACACCAAATTGTTCCATCTTATACAAAAACGATGGATTACCATATGCAAAGTCAAGAAAAACCTCCACCCCTTCTAAAAATTTCGTAGATAAGGCATGATTAACAACTCGACGATCCATCCAGCTACGGTCAGTTGTCATCGTTTTAACTACTAAAATAATAAAGAATCTATTATCAATAAGTTGTTTTAAATATATAGTATTCTTTCAATTATGCATATGTTTTTGTACATACAGATCAAAATATATGGATTGAAATAGCATGATACAATAACAATCATATATTTTGTTATCACTTTTCTATCTTCCAAAAATGCTTCATTAAATACATATGGTTTCTAATGATGCTAACTTATAATGACAATCTGACATAACAATCTAAGACTAACTTTTTTTTTAAAATTAAAAAGGTAAACTAACATAATAATATATAGATTGAAATAGCATGATAAAATAACAAACATATATTTTTATATTACTTTTTTTATCTTACCAAAAATAATGAAACAGGTATAGATTTAAACATTAATTTATCACACAATCATGGGGCTAACATATAAATATTTGGATTTACATACCTGACTCAATCAATAACGGTGAAGTACGACTGACGAGATCGTTTGTAGCCTGCCAGACGAAAATTGATAACAAATTAGTAAACATCATAGTGATTTTGTTGACCTTTATTTGATTTTAATTATGACAAAACAATGTTTTAACTATGCTGATAGTTTTATCCAAGTATTTTTAACTGCATCTAAGCATCCAACTTAAATACAAGATGCATTACAAGATTAAGGAAGAAGATATCATACTTGAGAGATACTCAAAAGAAGACCAAAGACCTAGAGTAGGTTCTAAGGTAGTTAAGATATATAAATCTCTACTTACAAGTATTTAGCTTTTCTTTATGACTCAGTTTTAAACAAAATATTTTGACGAAAACAGATTTGACTGAAAAAACCTTTGAAAATAGAAAAATTCTGGTTCAAGACATTCAGTCGACTGAATGCTTTGATTCAGTCGACTGAATGAAGCTCAGTCGATTGACTGAAGTCATTCAGTCAACTGAATGAATGATATAAAGTTTTTTTCATTCATTCATTTGACTGAATAAACTATACAGCCGACTGAATAAAATACATACAGTAAGTACACGATTTCAACAGCATTTCCTCTTAGTCCTCCAAGTACACAACTTAAATTCAGAGCAATATCCTAAGGAAGATAGGCCTGAATTTAGTGTGTACCCAAAGAATAATGAGAATTGTAGCCTAAATCTAGTCGAAACAAAAGCTAGCTATGACTACAAATTGAAAAATCGATCACGCATTCCTGAACCGTCTACTCTAGAAAATCCAATGATTATTTGAACACAAGCACTTTCTTTGTAAACATATTAATTGATAGCAATGAGAGCATTTGGGTCACTTAATAATTATTGTATGGACATTCTAAGGTAGGATGCAATGCATGGATATATTCATTATTTTCCATGATGCATGTACAACATGCACATTTATAAGTAAACAAGCTCACATTTATAAGTATAGTATGCACATTTATGGTCAGCCATTTATTCTGTGTCATTTTCACTGTTAGCTTATGTATTAATAATTTAGAATATGCATCATAAAGTTTAAACTTGCTTAAACTTGAACTTTATCACTTTTCAATAAACTAAGTTTGGTTTTTGAGCTTTTTATCTTTCTTAAACTTAAACTCCATTTTTCTAAATGCTAGGCTCATCAATTATATTCTCACAAATCTCAATCTCAACTCGTAAGTATAAACTAGATATATAGCATATTCACTAATTTACATTAACTATAATTATAAAAAAAAATACTAAAACTAACTAATTTTATCAAAGTTATCAATCTTTTTTTTTCACCCTTTTTTTCTGTCTCTAGGGTCTATGTTTCTAATCTAATTTCAAGCGCCGTAATTAGGCTACTTAAATATCAAAGCTCTTAATCTATAACATTTTTTAATTGAATCGGTTTCGTTAGTTGCACTGTAATTATATTATTATATGATGGTTTTCCCTTTCAATTAAATTTTACTCAATTAATTAATTTTTCCATACTATGTAGAAAAATAAACTTATATTCTTAATTTGTATGGAACAAGTAAGGACATGTAGATATTGCAGAAATATCACCTAAGAAAACTCAAGGAACATTTACATTTTCCAATCAGGTATAAGTAAACCGTTACATTATTTAACTGAAATAATTTAAAAATAAGTTTATTATATTGACGGTAATAATTTTTTCCAAGTATACAATTGATTCAGAATGTGGGGGACTCGCTTGTATATATCATTGGAAATTTCATTAATTGAAGCAGATGATATTTGAGTAATATTTCACATTCACATATCTATTAATAAGAACTACAAAGAATTACTAAGCATTTTTTTAAGTGCAATAACATGATCCATTCAATTTCCAACATATCATATCATTAAAACTTATGAACAAGGCCCAAAATCTGGAATTAAATTATATTTTCAAAACCAAACACAATCAAAACATTTGAAAACAGAAAACAAAAAAACAAAAAAGTTGCAACCCACTTAACAGAAACTAAGCAACATATATATTAAAATTATAAAAAAAAACAGAAATAAATTAAATTAACAAAATTAACAAAACAAGTTAGAGAGGACTTATAGTAGAGAGAGATACGAGAAAATGAGTGACAAAAAACAAAAAAAAAAATCCAACCTACCAAACGGAACATAAGAAACATATATATCAAAATAAAAATATAAAAATATAAACTAACAAAACATAAATAACAAAATAAACTAGAGAGTAGAGAGAAAAGAAACTTACAATTTCTGGTAGAGAGAGAAAGTGGTGAAGAGGAGAAAAAAAATGAAAATTATAAAAATGAGAGAAATATGAGAGAGAGAGCGAGAGAGAGAGAGAGAGAGAGAGAGAGAGAGAGAGAGAGAGAGAGGGGAGTATGAAAGAAATTTGAAGAAGAAAAATGGTGAAATATCTTGTGGCTGCAAAGGGAAAGGAAACAAAAGATAAGAGGAATGGGGAAGGGTTGATGCACGATATCTGGGGTTATATTATTACATAGGGATTTAGTTGCCTCAGTGATAATATAAATTCCCTCAGTGATAATAGTTACCATTTTTGATAATTAAATTAAAATAAATTTTATATTCATTTATCAACACCGAAGGATTTAAATCCCTCGGTAATAATATATTTCAATTTAAAGAAATCAAAAAATATCTTTAAATTTATTTACTAACTTAATATAGAGTGTGAAAATATTATCAATGTCCCTAGGTGATAATATTTCAAACTATCATCGACGGACATGTGGTCCTCGGTGATATCTGTTATTGAAAACACTTATCACCGAGGGATATGTGTCCCTCGGTGATATGCATTTTTCTTGTAATGAACTAACTAGATCCAAATCCGGATCCGGTAATGCGGCAGAGAACTCATCCTCTATGGGGGAGTCATAGTGGACGTCGATATCATCGAAGGAGAGGGCACATCGGCAGTGAGTCTCAGCTGGTGTGACGGCGCAAGGGAAGGGCAGATGGTGGATAGGGAGGAGGGCACTGTGACGGATGGATCTGAGGAAGTTGGAGTGGTGGTGGTGGTATGAGGGATGAGGAAGAGTCCAGCGAGGTGGATTCGGAGGGAGATGATGAAGAAGGATGGATGGTAGTGGTATAGGCAGGGTTTGGTGATGAGAGGGTATTTGTGAGATTTTAATAATTTACTAAGGGTATTTTTATCCAAAATACATCTGAATGATATTAAGACTCAATTTTAGATTTGATTCGGTCATACCCATTAAGTGCCATTAAGATGTGTAAAACAAACGAATTTAATAGCATCACATCTAACTGATTCAGATGTGGTACCATTAAGTGGTCTAAACAAACACAACATAAATTGTCAAAACAATAGAGAGAGATACAAGGGGCCGACCAGGGATCGATCTTGTTGAGGAAGGGATGGGGTTAGGTTGGCCGCTATATGGACGGCTGTTGCAATTAGGTGTGGCGGTTTTCGGTGGTCAAAGCAAAGAATTAAAAGAACGAAAGAGAAAAATAAGAAAAATGAGAGGTATAAAGGTTACTTTGATTAAGGTTAAAAAAGAAAGGAAGAAAAAAAAAATTTAAAAAATCTTATATAGAAAGGGCATTTTTAAGTCTAAAAAAAGTTTTTGGTTGATGTTTCATGCTTTTTGATCAACATGGATGATAACTTTAACCATACCCATCGGGTACCTACAAAATTTGACCATGATGGAGAGGCTTTGGAAACCTTTTTTTTTTTTTTTTGGATAGGTCAAGTGCAAGTGAAAAATTAAAATACTCATAGGCGTGGGACAAGTGCGGGGAGAGTGATATATGACCCAATGGATACTCATATATTATTATTATTATAAATATATATATATATATATTTAATTAAGAGTTTATCATTATATATATATTTATTTATTTGGAGAAAATATTATTTTATTTGTTTTAACTTAGCTATTTTATAATTTTTAGGATGTAATTGTTGGACATGTGAAATATAATGATTAGGTGTCAAATCCCCATTTGTGACGACCATCCATTGTTGATGAGCCTCATCAAATAAATTTTTTTTTTCTGACGGAAAAAATACTGTCGCAGAACAATATTATCTGCGACTGAATGAGTGATGAAAAACTCATTGCTGATACTTTAATCGGCTTTGTGTAAAAATAAAAAAAATATATATATTTATTTAATATTATCTGCAACATAATTTTCATCGTAGTTACGCACAAAATTTCAGTCGCAGATACTATTATTATTATTATTATTTGTTTTTCTAATTATGGAATCGAAGGATAAATGGATCTCTGAGAAAGAAAACTCTACCTTATCTGAGGACCTTATGGACATTCGTGAATTATGTGAAGAAGCAAAAACTAACAAGCAAAGGAAGAGAGGTACAATTTTATTGCTTACAATGTGTGTACACATATATGTGATTATATAATTAAAATTATTACATGTAATTTGTAGGAGTAATGATGTTGGAATTAGATGATAGGGAAGGCAAAAACAAGGTGGTGGTTGAAGAAGTGGTTGAAATGATTCAAGACGATGAAGAGCTGAAAGAAGAATGCACTGATGATGATGATGATGATGATGATGATGATGATGATGATGATGATGATGATGATGATAGGGGTAGTGATCATGGAAGACAATGAAGATGGCCTCGATTTTGACTTTAATGGTTTTTTTTTTTTTTTGAAATTATAAATGTAGTGTACATCTTCTCTTTTTATTTTTTTTTATCTTTAGTAAAATTTGATCTCTTCCTAATGATAGAGTGTTTTATTTTGATTGTTACTTCTTATCGTATTAATATGCATCGATATTTCACCTTTCAAAACAAAATATGTAGTTTAATTTTTTTTGAATAATAGCTCAATTGTCAATCTGGCTAAGCAACTACTACAAAAAAAACCTACTTATCACCGATGAATTTTTTCAGTCGTTAAAAAGTGTTCTACCATCGGTAATATTTATCACCAAGGGAATTAGCTTATCGGTAATATCCTCTTTACTTGACAACCCAAAACTATAATACACCCAAAGCTTTCCTTATCCTAGCTTTATAGTAAACCTTTCCAGTATACAATCTATATTAGAATTATTAGTGTGTCTCAAACCTTCTTTGGGACCTCCTTTATATAGAGAATATTTTCCTAATACTATTAGGAGGATAGCAACAACAAAAAAGGGGTAATTTAGTTAATTTGATGATTTAAGTTCTTTAATTATTTAGTTAATTTGTTGAATGATTTTTATTTTTTATTTTTCAATGGATGTAGCTAGAGGAAGGAGATGGGGTTATGAAGAGAGAGTAATTTATTTATCCAATGTCAAATTATAAGGACCACTAGTGTAATTTATTTTTTTTATTTGATGATGTGGCACAAAATACCTTATTTTAATAAATAAGATTAAAACAACCCTATTTAAAATTATGATTTTTAAAAAGGAAAACATGATATAGAGATGTGAAAGATATAATCCCAGTGGTCATCAAATGACTGAAGAAATACAAAAAGAAGTTGAAAAATCACATGGTCTCTGACAATGGTTGAGGATGAGAGCAAAGGCAGTGGCATTGACGGTGGATTAGATTTTTTTCTTTTGTTGAAGTGATATTTGTGTAGACTTAGAAATACAGCAATATGGAGTGATAGTTTTGTCTTTTCAATTTAATAAAGATTCATTTGTAAAATTCATTTACAAATTCTATCAAACTTACTTAATTATATTAGAATTCATTTGAAAATAAATTCTATACTTTTATTGTCAAACCAAACATAAAATCAGTTCATTTCCAATTGAATTTTACATCTAATTAACAAATTAAACACAATAGCTTATAGAATTCAACTTAAAAACAGAGAAATTAATTTGTACCAAACAAGTTGCAAATCAAATCCATTTGATTATCTTTGTTTTCTCAAACTTTTGTCCAATCAAAATTATCAAAATCATAGAATTTTTGAGTTTATGACAAAGACGAGAGAAAAAAAAAATAGTCCGTAGTTTTTGAGTTTTCAAACTTTCAATTTTGGGAGTAGGTGCAGTAGACAACCGTTTGAGCCGGTTAGATGCTCATTTCTTTTTCTAAACCAACGTCGAGATCTTTTGAAGAGAATCTAAGGGCTACCACTCATTATCACGTGTAAAACTTGTTTATTTTCTGTAGGCAGAGGACAAAGGAGACAGCTGTGCATGGTTCCTACTAACAAAAGTCCAACTCACTCCATTGGTAATAATCAAACAAAAGGAAAAACGGAAAAGTGTCGGGGTCCCACAAAAGGTCTTTCTATGATATTCATAACACATTATTTTCTGCATGTGAATGTTCAGAAAGGACGAAAGCCAAAGCAATAAGTGGCTTGAATTCATTGAAGCTCTGTGATATTTTCTGTCTGGTCAGATTGAAATGAAATGATAAAAGAGTGGTCAAACAAAGAAAAATGAATATGAGAAAAGATTTGTCAACTTTGGAGACGTACCTTGTCCTTAGATGATATATATATATATATATATATATATATATATATATATATATATATATATATAGGGCCACCACTCATTATCACGTGTAAAACTTGTTTATTTTCTGTAGGCAGAGGACAAAGGAGACAGCTGTGCATGGTTCCTACTAACAAAAGTCCAACTCACTCCATTGGTAATAATCAAACAAAAGGAAAAACGGAAAAGTGTCGGGGTCCCACAAAAGGTCTTTCTATGATATTCATAACACATTATTTTCTGCATGTGAATGTTCAGAAAGGACGAAAGCCAAAGCAATAAGTGGCTTGAATTCATTGAAGCTCTGTGATATTTTCTGTCTGGTCAGATTGAAATGAAATGATAAAAGAGTGGTCAAACAAAGAGAAATGAATATGAGAAAAGATTTGTCAACTTTGGAGACGTACCTTGTCCTTAGATGATATATATATATATATATATATATATATAGGGCCACCACTCATTATCACGTGTAAAACTTGTTTATTTTCTGTAGGCAGAGGACAAAGGAGACAGCTGTGCATGGTTCCTACTAACAAAAGTCCAACTCACTCCATTGGTAATAATCAAACAAAAGGAAAAACGGAAAAGTGTCGGGGTCCCACAAAAGGTCTTTCTATGATATTCATAACACATTATTTTCTGCATGTGAATGTTCAGAAAGGACGAAAGCCAAAGCAATAAGTGGCTTGAATTCATTGAAGCTCTGTGATATTTTCTGTCTGGTCAGATTGAAATGAAATGATAAAAGAGTGGTCAAACAAAGAGAAATGAATATGAGAAAAGATTTGTCAACTTTGGAGACGTACCTTGTCCTTAGATGATATATATATATATATATATATATATATATATATAAACTCACTTACCATTTTGTTGTGACGATTGAGAATATTATTATTATTTACATTTTATTATGATTAAAATTGATATTTTAATATATAAATATTAAAATCAATTAGATGAAAAAAACATTCAAATAGTGTAATAGTTTTTATGTACCCTTATTAATAATTTTAATATCTAAAAATATTTTTATAATTTATCAAATAAATATATCAATTAGGTTGATAATATTTTTAACATAATTTTTACCAATTATCAAATAACTTTTAATTTCACGATATTTTTCATTTAAAATCAATTTTAAATCTCTATAACAAAATCAAAAAGTAAATAGACCATGTATTTATACCGATGGTCAAATTCCACTACACATATCTCCACTTAATTACAATCTAAAACTATAATACACCCAAAGTTTTCCTCATCCTAGTTTTATAGTAAACCTTTCCAGTAAACAATCTATATGAGAATTATTAGTGTGTTTCAAATTTTCTTTGAGACCTCCTTTATATAGAGAATATTTTCCTAATACTATTAGGAGGATAACAACAACAAAAAATGAGTAATTTAGTTAATTTGATGATTTAAGTTCATCAATTATTTAGTTAATTTGTTGATTGATTTTTATTTTTTATTTTTCATGGATGTAGCTAGATGAAAGAGATGGGGCTATGAAGAAGGGGTAATTTATTTATCCAATGTCAAATTATAAGGACCACTAGTGTAATTTATTTATTTTTTTGATGATGTGGCACAAAATATCTTATTTTAATAAATAAGATTAAAACAACCCTATTTAGAATTACAATTTTTTAAAAAGGAAAACGTGATATAGAGATGTGAAAGATATGATCCCAATGGTCAACAAATGACTGAAGAAATACAAAAAGAAGTTGAAAAATCACATGGTCTCTCACAGTGGTTGAGGATGAGAGTAAAGGCAGTGGCATTGATGGTTGATGAAGTTTTTTTCTTTTGTTGAAGTGATATTTGTGTAGACTTAGAAATAAGCAATATGGAGTGACAGTTTTATCTTTTCAATTTAATAAAGATTCATGTGTAAATTTCATTTGTAAATTCTATCAAACTTACTTAATTATATTAGAATTCATTTGAAAATAAATTTCATACTTTTATTGTCAAACAAAACATAAAATCAGTTCATTTTCAATTGAATTTTACATTTAATTAACAAATTAAACACAAATAACCTATAAAATTCAACTTAAAAACAGAAAAATTAATTTGTACCAAACAAGTTGCAAATCAAATCCATTCTATTATCTTTGTTTTCTCAAACTTTTGCCTAATCAAAATTATCAAAATCATAAAATTTTTGAGTTTTTGACAAAGATGAGAGAAAAAAAAAAATAGTCCGTAGTTTTTGAGTTTTCAAACTTTCAATTTTGGGAGTAGGTGCAGTAGACAACCGTTTGAGCCGGTTAGATGCTCATTTCTTTTTCTAAACCAACGTCTAGATCTTTTGAAGAGAATCTAAGGGCTACCACTCATTATCACGTGTAAAACTTGTTTATTTTCTGTAGGCAGAGGACAAAGGAAACAGCTATGCATGGGTCCTACTAACAAAAGTGATTCAGTCCAACTCACTTCATTGATAATAATCAAACAAAAGGAAAAACGGAAAAGTGGCTTGAATTAATTGAAGCTCAATGATACGTTAAACAAAACATAAAATCAATTTATTTTTAATTAAATTTTATATTTAATTAACAAATTCTATACAATAATTTATAAAATTAAATTTTATAAAAACAAAAAAATTAATTTTCAATTAGCAAATCAAACACAATAATTTATAAAATTAAATTTTATAAAAACAAAGAAATTAATTTGTACCAAACAAGTTGCAAATCAAATCCATTCGATTATCTTTGATTTCTCAAACTTTTGTTCAATCAAAATTATCAAAATCATAGATAGAGACTTCAAACGTTCAATTTTGGGAGTAGGTGCAGTAGACAACCGTTTGAGCCGGTTAGATGCTCATTTCTTTTTCTAAACCAAAGTCTAGATCTTCCGAAGAGAATCTAAGGGCTACCACTAATTATCACGTGTAAAACTTGTTTATTTTCTGTAGGCAAGAGGACAAAGGAGACAGCTGTGCATGGGTCCTACTAACAAAAGTCAAACTCACTGCATTGGTAATAATCAAACAAAAGGAAAAACGGAAAAGTGTCGGGGTCCCACAAAAGGTCTTTTATATGATATTCATAACACATTATTTTCTGCATGTGAATGTTCAGAAAGGACGAAAGCCAAAGCAATAAGTGGCTTGAATTCATTGAAGCTCTGTGATATTTTCTGTCTGGTCAGATTGAAATGAAATGATAAAAGAGTGGTCAAACAAAGAGAAATGAATATGAGAAAAGATTTATCATCTAAGGACAAGGTACGTCTCCAAAGTTGACAAACCTTTTCTCTTATATATATATATATATATATATATATATATATATATAATCAGTTACCATTTTGTTGTGACGAATGAGAATATTATTATTATTTATATTTTATTATGATTAAAATTGATATTTTAATATATAAATATTAAAATCAATTAGATGAAAAAAAACATTCAAATAGTTTAATAGTTTTCATGTATCGGTATTGATAATTTTAATATCTAAAAATATTTTTATAATTTATCAAATAAATATATCAATTTGATTGATAATATTTTTAACATGATTTTTACCAAATATCAAATAACTTTTAATTTCACGATATTCTTTATTTAAAATTATTTTAAAATCAATTTTAAATCTCTATAACAAAATTAAAAAGTAAATGGACCAAACATGTATTTATACCGACGGTCAAATTCCACTACACATATCTCCACTTAATTAAAAATATATATTTAAACACTAAGCAACAAAATAAAAGAAACAATAAGATTAGACACATTAAGGTGGTATTTGGTTTTTTAGTATTTAGTACTGAATACTGAATGAGCATATGAATAGTATTGAATCAATAAGAGGCGGTGTCAGAATACTGAATGAGCATATAAACTGATTGAAAAATCTGAATGTGTATTTTTTTTCTTTTTTAACTGTTAAAAACATAATTGTTTGTTGTAAATAAGAGTCAGTTGCTGATTTGAATAAAGTTTGCATGTTTTATCACAAAAATATTCTCAATTCTTTATTATTTTTTTAATGAATTGAATCATAATATCATATTAGTTTATTTAAATAACTAATTTAAAAATAAAAATAGATTAGATTAATAATAAATACATATATTACTAAATGTGTTTTAAAACCCGTCGAGGGCAACCTTCTCAACACCTCCCACAAGCATTCCTTCAACAATCCTGCTAAGCAACCACTACAAAAAACCCACTTATCGCTGACGGATTTTTCCTGTCGTTGAAAGGTTTTCTACTATCGGTAATACTTATCATCAAGGGAATTAGCTTATCATTAATATCTTTTTTAACCGAGGGAGGTTATCATCGACGGTTATCACGAAGTGACTCCCTCGGTGATAGTGTTTTAAAAAAAATCATTTTTTGATCTTTGTAAAATAATAATAAAATAATTAGATCAACACCGAGGATGACCCGTCGGTAATAATAGTACTTATCACAATCCCTCGGGAATGAGTTGTTTTTTAAAAAAAAATTAAAAAATAAACTAAGCTAAACACCGACGGATGTGTCCTTTGATGATAATGATTACCACCGACAGTAGCAATCCCTTGATATGAATGTGCAATAATATCACCGAGGGATTTATCCATGAGTGATAGTAATTAATTTTTAAATATTTTTATTTGTTTTTTCAATTTTCTATGTTAAAACATATTCAACCTGCTTCAAATATTTTTTTTTAAAAAAATACAGAATACAACGAAATCAAGAATACAAAATATTTTGTAAATTAATATACGAACGAAAATACAATCGATAATCGAATACTCCCCCTTAAAAAATTGAATATTCTAAAAATTCTAAATACAAATGTCTAAAAAAAACTATGAGTCAGCCAAGTGTGTATCACCATCAGGGTCCACATGCTCAACGTCCTCTACAGCTGGATCCTATATGTAACAAATAACATGATCATATATATATATATATATATATATATATATATATATATATATATATAAACCAAACCAAAAGAGAAACTAAATAATTTATGAAAGTAAAACCGCTAAGTTATATACTTTTTGAGTCCGAAAGCTCTCGGATTTGTAACTGGTGATCCGAAATGGATTTCGTTTGTTCTAACAAGTCACATTCAACCAAACGGACGTGACAGTAAACCCACCTCGTCCGTTACCTAAGTTATCTACTTTTTTACCTTAAAACCGCTAAGTTGTATACTTTTTGAGTCTGAAACCTCTCAGGTTTGTAACCAGTGATCCAAAATGGATTCTGTTTGTTCCCACAAGTTACATTCTACTGAACGGATGTGATAGTACCCATCTCGTCTATTACCTAAGTTATCTACTTTTTTACCTTAAAACTGCTAATTTATATACTTTTTGAGTCTGAAACCTCTCAGGTTTGTAACCGGTGATCTAAAATGGATTTTTTTTGTTTTCACAAGTTACATTCTACCAAATAGACGTTACAGTAAACCTACCTCGTCAGTTAACTAAGTTATCTACTTTTTTTACCTTAAACCATTAAGTTATATACTTTTTGAGTCTGAAACCTCTTGGGTTTGTAACCAGTGATCCGAAATGGTTTCCTTTTGTTCCCATAAGTTACATTCTACCAAAAGAATGTGACACTAAACTCGTCTTGTTTGTTGCCTAAGTAATCTATTTTTTTTTTACCTTAAAACTGCCACAGTGTTGTACCTAATAATGTAAAAAAAAAATTCAATGTGTTTTACTTACATCGGATCGTGTGGGAGGATACATTCGTTGTTGCATCGCGTTGACATCAACAACAGGTCTGAACCATGATGTAATGGATCTGACGGAGGAACTACTCCTACCTAGAAAGATGGTAGTAAAAGGGCGACCATCTATCATGCCTCTGAATCCGTAAAATCGCCCATTTTTTAGCCCACATGATGCATGCAACCACTCAGCGGTGTCGATCTCAGGCTGTGAGGATGCTTCAATCTTGCCACCACTCTTCTCTCGAACACACTAGTCATATGTTTCTTACATTACAAACAAATATATATGATTAATACTTTTTTTTCCCAAACTATATATAAGTGTATAGAAAAAAAAAACATATAGCAATACGCTCGTGTGGATGCCCGTGTTGATAGACCCCCCAATATGGTGAACATGCCAATCATCGCCTGACCGCCTATTCACCGAGGCAGGATTGGAGCAATGAGTACATGTGTTTGATTCCCAGAAGCTAGCCAAAGCATCCTAGTGCTCAGTAGGGATCTTGTGGCCTCTTCCTCTGCCATCCTCACTCCAACCATACCGGTTTATTTTGTCCTTGCCCCGCTGTTGCTTACACTTATCCTTTAATTCATTCATCTAAACGGTGTGGTGAGCTAAAACGATCCTATCATGGATAAACCTAGCATACTCAAGCTCTTTGGGGGTCGCAAAAGTGTAGTGCAACAACCAAAATATGATTAGTTTTCAATTATTTTATATATAATACAATCATAGAATATATTATAACAGTAAAACTAAAACAAATAAATTGAGAAAAAAGTAATACCAGAAAATGATCCCAAATAGAGTTCTGGATGTTGGCAATGTATTGATAGTAACTATTCCATAGGCCATTCATGTGCTTCTTCACTTGAGTCATAATGTTTTAGAAGATTTTGAACCAATGGAATTTACTACATTCATAAACAAATAAGTACATTAATCAATATATGACATATATTAATGAAAATTAATGACATGAATAATATACAATGAACATGTATAAACATCTATCGCTCAATATGGTCAAAAGTTTTTTTTGAGATGGCAAAGGCTTCTCTCGGTTTAGTCCTCTGACCCGATGGGTGATTGGAGGGGCCTTAGAAGGCCCGACCTCCAACCCTACATAAGAAAATGTATAATTGCATATTAAATAATACATTATTTAAGAATTACTTTAAATTAACAAAAGAATGCATAATTAAATAAAAACATAAAAGTGGATCCTACCCTTTGGAGTAGAAGCCTAGGGAATAGTAGCCTCTGGTGGCATAGCCAGGCTCGTGGGACCTTGTCCATGGCCCCTGTTCTCTGCACCTCTAAGTGCTCGACCTCTACCTTGTGGCATCCTGTTTTCCAAGAAAAGTTGGAAATGTGAATATATGACATTTGATACAATCTGTTTAAAAACTAGCTCATGCAAATGACAATAAAGAAATCATACAATTTATACAGTTTGTTAGTCATGAAACTCATATAATTCTCATCATCCATGAAAAAAATTTATCTTACCACTAACTAATCAACATCCATGTTATATCATCAATGTAGTAGCCTCTGGTGACACAGCTAGGCTCGTGGGATCTCGTCCATGGCCCATGCCCTCTGCACCTCTAAGTGCTCAACCTCTACTTCATGGCATCCTATTTTCTAAGAAAAGTTGGAAATGTGAATACATGACATTTGATACAATCTTTTTAAAAACTAGCTCATGCAAATGACAATAAACAAATCATAGAGTTTGTGCAATTTGTTAGTCATGCAACTCATATAATTCTTATCATCCATGAAAAAAATTTAACTAATCAACATCACCATCATCATCATCATCATTATCATCCTCGTCTTCTTCTTCTTCTTTTTCTTCCTCTTTTTTGATACAATCTATTTGATACATGGCATCCTGTTTTTTTTTCTTCTTCTTCTTCTTCTTCCTTTTCTTTTTCCTCTTTCTCTTTCTCTTCTTCTTCTTCTTCTTCCTCTTCTTTTTCTTCTTCTTTTTCCTCCTCTTCCTCTTCTTCTTCTTCTTCCTCCTCTTCCTCTTCTTCTTCTTTTTCTTCCTCTTCCTCTTTCTCTTCCTCTTCTTCTTCTTCTTCTTCTTCTTCTTCTTCTTCTTCTTCTTCTTCTTCTTCTTCTTGTCCTTCATTTTCTTTTTTTTTCTCTTCTTCCTCTTCTTCTTCTTCTTCTTCTTATTATTTTTCTTTTTCTTCTTCCTCTTCCTCTTCTTCTTCTTATTATTCTTCTTCTTTTTCTTCCTTTTCTTCTTCTTCCTCTTCTTCTTCTTTTTATTCTTCTTCCTATTCTTCTTCTTCTTCTTCTTCTTCTTCCTCCTTCTCTTCTTCTTCTTCTTATTCTTCCTCATTTTCTTATTCTTCTTCTTCTCTTTTTTTTCTTCCTCTTCTTTTTCTCCTCATCCTCTTCTTCTTTTTCTTCTTATTCCTCTTCTTCTTTCTCTTCCTCTTCTTCTTCCTCTTCTACTTCCTCTTCTTCTTCTTCTTCATTTTCTTCTTCATCTTCTTCTTCCTCTTCTTCTTCTTTTTCTTCTTCTTCTTCCTCTTCTTCCTCTTCCTCTTCCTCTTCTTCTTCTTCTTCTTTTTCTTCTACTTCTTCTTCTTTTTCTTCTTCTTCTTCTTATTCTTCTTCATTTTCTTCTTCTTCCTCTTCTTCCTCTTCTTCTTATTCCTCTTCTTCTTCTTCTTCTTCTTCTTCTTCTTCTTCTTCTTCTTCTTCTTCCTCTTCCTCTTATTCTTCTTTTTTCTTCTTTTTCTTCTTCATCTTCCTCTTTTTCTTCTTCTTCTTCTTCTTCTTCTTCTTCTTCTTCTTCTTCCTCTTCTTTTCCTCATCTTCTTCCTTTTCTTCTTCTCCTTCTTCTTCTTCTCCTTCTTCTTCTTCTTCCTCTTCTTCCTCTTCTTTTTCTTCTTATTCTTCTTCCTTTTCTTCTTCTTCTTTTTTGTATTCTTCTTCTTCTTCTTCTTCTTCTTCCTTTTCTTCTTCTTCTTCTTCTTCTTCTTCTTCTTATTTTTCTTTTTCTTCTTCTTCTTTTTCCTCTTTTTCCTCTTCTTCTTCTTCTTCCTCTTCTTCTTCTTCTTCTTCTTCTTCTTCCTTTTCTTCTTCTTCCTCTTCTTCTTCTTCTTCTTCTTCTTATTTTTCTTTTTCTTCTTCTTCTTCTTCCTCTTTTCCTCTTCTTTTTCTTCTTCTTCTTCTTTTTCTTATTCTTCTTCTTCTTCTTCTACCTCTTTTTCTTCTTCTTCTTCCTCTTCTTCATCTTCTTCTTCTTCTTCTTCCTCTTCTTCGTCTTCTTCTTCCTCTTCTTCATCTTCTTCTTCTTCTTCTTCCTCTTCTTCTTCTTCTTATTCTTCTTATTTTTCTTCTTCTTCTCCTCCTCCTCCTCATTTTCTTCTTATCCTATTCTTCTTTTTCTTCTTCTTCTTCTTTTTATTTTTCTTCTTCTTCTTCTTCTTCTTGCTTTTCTTCTTCTTCTTCCTCATCTTCCTCTTCTTCTTCCTCATCTTCCTCTTCCTTTGTGGGAGCATGTATATCGAATAGATTAATCAACATGCATGTTATATCATCATAGTAGTAGCCTCTGGTGACACAACCAAGCTCGTGGGACCTCGTCTATGGCCCCTGCCCTCTACACCTCTAAGTGCTCGACTTCTACCTCGTGGCATCCTATTTTTCAAGAAAAGTTTGAAATGTGAATACATGACATTTGATACAGTTTATTTAAAAACTAGCTCATACAAATGACAATAAAGAAATCATACAATTTATGCAATTTGTTAGTCATGTAACTCATATAATTCTCATTATCCATGAAGAAAATTTAAGTTACCATTAACTAATCAACGTCCATGTTATATCATCATCATCATCATCATCATCATCATCATCATCATCATTATTGTCCTCATCATCATCATCATTTGTCTCCTCTTCTTCTTCTTCCTCCTCCTCCTCCTCTTCTTCCTCTTCATCTTCTTCCTCTTCATCTTTTTCCTCTTCTTCTTCTTTCTTTTCTTTTTCTTCTTCTTCTTCCTCCTCTTCTTCTTCTTCTTCTTCCTCACATTCCTCTTCATTTGTGGGAGCATGTATATCGGATCGATTTACTTCTTCCATTACAGTGCTAACATCATGAATAATACCCGATATATCTATATCATCATCTAAGACTCTACATGGAACTGATGGTTCATCCTCTTGGAAGTAATCTGTAACTATAGGCATTACATCATCGTCTAGATCTTGATACAAAGAAAATTTGACATTGCCTCTAGCCTTCATTTTACACACTACCCACCAATCATTTCTTCATTTCTTATTGGAAGGGTAAGTGCAATATTATACTTGTATTTCTTGTGAAGCTAACGCGAATGGTTCGTCTGAGTTAAGCCTAGATTTATACTTAATGTCTTTGAGACCATGTCGATTTATTTGAACTCCATTCTCATAATCTAACCAATCACATTTGAATAATACAACAATGTTATCAATCCCTATATATTGGAGCTCTATAACTTCTGTCAGCATCCCGTAGAAGAAACGTTCAAATTCATTGTAACAACTACCTTTCACAAGTACACCACTGTGTTTTCTTATATTGTCCATACTCCTTGGTGTGAAACTTGAATCCGTTGACATAATATCCAGGATAACACTTCACATGATTGACCGTACCATCGCATTTTCTTCGTATTTGCCTATCAATTGTTTTATCCTTAGTGACCTATGATTAAAATATATAATTCAATGATACTCATTATATAATAAACATATACTATAAATATTTAAAATATATCATCTAGCATGGCTTACAAGATCCCAAAGCCATTTTGAGAAGTTCTTCTCACGAAGTTTTTCAATTTGTTCGTTAGTTATGCCTCGGTGCGCACTCCTCAAGGACTCATCATATTGTCTACAAAAATGGTGATGAAGAATTAATTATTATCTAAGATATGCATATGTTGTGAGAGAATACATTAGATTTAAAAATGATAATAGCACTTACTCCACATATAGCATAACTTCAGCGCAATTAAGGAGAACATAGATCTGTGTGGCCTTTAGCTCTTTGTCATCTAAGACTCTAATAGTCTCATAACAAAAAGCATAACTTGGATAACTGAAAATAGATAGGCACTCTCCTTGATCAACATTCTCCCTGTTGTCGTTCCGTCTGACTCGATTCATTTGTCTGAACATTTTGTTGAAAACATTAAGCATAAAAATTTGAGATTTCTTGTATGATGTATGCTTTAACCATGGAACCTTCAACGTGCACTTTATTTTAATCCTTTTTCTTTATGTTGTGCATACACCTATTTTGCATATATACAAATTTATTGAAATTTAATTCAATTATATGAAGTGAGAAGACTCTAACAATTGGCAAAATTATTGATATTATCTCTTAAACGGATATATCCATCGATATTGTACAGGGCCACCGACTTTAGCTTCGTAAGCTAAGCGAATCGAAAAATGCTCCATTGAATCAAAGAATACCGGAGGGAAAATCTTCTCAAGCTTGCATAGGATGATTGGAATATTTTTCTCAAGCATGCATAGGATGATGGGAATATTTTTCTCAAGCAACTCTAAATTCTCAACACACAATTCAGTTACGCATATGTCTCTGAAGAAGTTACTTAGGTTTGTTAACTCATCTCACACAAGGTCAGGTAAAAAGTCACAAAATACTAGGGGAATTAATCTTTCCATGAACATGTGACAATCGTGACTCTTCATCCCGTAGAACTTGAACTCGTTCAGTTTAACACATCATGCTAAATTTGAGGCATATCCGTCTAGGAACTTCAAATTTGAAACCCATTCGCATACCGCCTTTATCTAGGACTTGTTTAATGCGTACGTTGCTTTGGGTTTATATTTAGGTTTACCATTGACTTCAACCAACTCCAATTGAGGATGCCTACAAAACTTTGCCATATCTAAATGAGTGTTAGCATTGTCTTTAGTTTTACCTTTGACATCCATAACAATGTTGAAAACGTTGTCAAACACATTTTTCTCAATATGTCATCCAAATTATGGTGAACAAGATTAGTTAACTAGTATGGTAGATCTCAGAAGATACTCATCTTTGTCCAATTATAATCCTTCCCAAATCCACGTATTTATTGTTTTTTACCATTAGAACCGAATGTGATATGCTTGAAAGACATCACTATAGCTTTCATATCTACCCCCGACAACCGTGGTGGCAGCGGGCCACTCTCAGATCTATTCTTTATGAAACCTTGCTTCTGCCTCCTAAAAGCATGATCTTCTAGTAAGAATTGACGGTGACAGTCTAACCAAGAATTTTTATGACCATGTGGTAGTCAGAACGATTTTGTATTTTCCATACAGTAAGGACAAGCTAGTGGACTGTGAGTACTCCACCCAAAAAGCACACCATATGCAGGGAAGTCACTGATGATCCATAGAAGTGTAGCCTTCATATTAAAATTTTGTTTCTTAGCTACATCGTAAGTAGGAACTCCATCTGTCCACAACATCTTCAACTCGTCTATTAATGGACGTAGATAGACATCCAGATTCTTACCAAGGTTGTTTGGGCAAGAAATTACCAATGCTAATAACATATTATGCTCTTTCATGCACATACCAAGAGGTAAATTATAAGAAGTGACAAATATCGGCCAAACAGAGTGAAACCGTCAGTTGAGAGTCCCAACCTAACATTACGTGGTTCATTGGCAAACTCAAAGTGAGTATCATCAAAATGTTTTCGCGCCATCCCATCTGTCGGGTGGATGAACATGTTTGGCATACTACGTTTGCCCTCCTTATGCCATATCATGTGTTCATCAATGTTTTTCGTCAAATAAGTGTTTGAAGTCTAAGTGTCAACTGAAGGTAACCCAACATCTTGTGTGGTATATCTTTTAGCTTCTTATTACCACTATGCCTAGATTTAAACCGAGGATGTCCCTACACATCATAGACTTTCTTGTCTTTGTCTTCCTTGTAATACAACATACAATCATTTGGGTATGAATTCTCATACCCAAGTCCTAACTCTTTCACCATTTTCTTAGACTTGTAAAATTTTTTAAGCAACTTCTCGTCTTTGGGCAACATACTCTTAATTATTGTCAATAATTGATCGAAATAGTTTTCAGACATGTCAAAATCAGATTTACAATTCAATACTTATTGACAATAGCTATGGTCAGTTGTCATCGTTTTAATTACTAAAATAATAAAGAATCTATTGTCAATAAGTTGTTTTAAATATATAGTATTCTTTCAATTATGCATATTGTTTTTCTTACATGCATATCAAAATATATGGATTGAAATAACATGATACAATAACAATCATATATTTTGTTATCACTTTTCTATCTTCCAAAAATGCTTTATTAAAGACATGTAGTTCCTAATGATGCTAACTTATAATGACAATGTGACATAACAATTTAAAGCTAACTTTATTTTCTTTAAAAAAATTAAAAAAGTAAATTAACATAACAATATATGGATTGAAATAGCATGATAAAATCACAAACATATATTTTGTTATCACTTTTTTTTTTTATTTTGCCAAAAATTATGAAACAGGTATAAATTTAACATTAATTCATCACACAACCAAGGGGTTAACATATAAATATTTGAATTTACATACCTGACTCAATCAATAACGGTAAAGTACAACTGATGAGATCTTTTGTAGCCTGCGAGACGAAAATTGATAACAAATTAGTAAACAGCATAATTATTTTGTTGACCCTTATTTGATTTTAATTATGACTAAACAATGTTTTAACTATGTTGATAGTTTTACCTAAGTGTTTTCAACTGCATCTAAGCATCCAACTCAAAGCCGAGATGCATTACAAGATTAAGGAAGAAGATATCGTACTTGAGAGATACTCGAAAGAAGGCCAAAGACCTAGAATAGGTTCTAAGTTAATTAAGATCTATAAATCTCTATTTACAAGTATTTAGCTTCTCTTTATGACTCATTTTTAAACAAAATATTTTGACGAAAACATATTTGATTGAAAAAACCTTTGAAAATAGAAAAATTCTGGTTTAAGACATTCAATCGACTGAATGCTTTGATTCAGTCGACTGAATGAAGTTCAGTTGATTGAATGAAGTCATTCAATCAACTGAATGAAGGATATAAAGTTTCTTTCATTCTTTCAGTCGACTGAATAAACCATACAGCTGACTGAATAAAATACCCGACACTAAGTACATGATTTCGAAGGCATTTCCCCTTAGTCCTGCAAGTACACGACTTAAATTCAAAGCTATATCCTAAGTAAGATAGGCTTGAATTTAGTGCGTACCTAGAGAATAATGAGATTTGCAGCTGAAATCTAGTTGAAACAAAACAACCTATGACTACAAATTGAAAAATCGATCACCTATTCATGAACTGTCCACTCTAGAAAATCCAATGATTATTTGAACAAAAGCACTTTCTTTGCAAACATATTAATTGATAAGCAATGAAAGCATTTGTGTCATTTAATAATTATTAGACGGGCATTCTAAGGTAAGATGCAATGCATGGATATATTCATTATATGCTATGATGCATATATAATATGCACATTTATAAGTAAACAAGCTCACATTTATAAATGTAGTATGCACATTTATGGTCAGTCATTTATTCTGTGTCATTTTCATTGTTAGATTTTTTATTAATAATTTAGAATATGCATCATAAAGTTTAAACTTGCTTAAACTTGAACTTTATCACTTTTCAATCAACTAATTTTGGTTTTGGAGTTTTTTATCTTTCTTAAACTTGAACTCTACCAGTTTTCACTCTCTTTCTCTAAATGCTAGGCTTATCAATTATCTTCTCACAAATCTCAATCTCAACTAGATATGTAGCATATTCACTAATTTACATTAACTGTAGTTATAAAAAAAAAAATACTAAAATAACTAATTTTATCAAAGTTATCAATCTTTTTTTTACTTTTTTTCTCTCTTTAGGCTCTATGTTTCTAATCTAATTTCAAGCGCTGTAATTAGGCTACTTAATTTTCAAAGTTCTTAATTTATAACATTTTCGAATTGAATCAGTTTCGTTAGTTATGCTGTAATTATATTATTATATGATGATTTTCCCTTTCAATTAAATTTTACTCAATTAATTAATTTTTCCATACTATGTAGAAAAACAAACTTATATTCTTAATTTGTATGGAACAAGTACAGGCATATAATGCAGAAATATCACCTAAGAAAACTCAAGAAGCATTTACATTTTCCAATCAGGTATAAGTAAACCATTACATTATTTAACTGAAAAAATTTAAAAATAAGTTTATTATATTGATGGTACTAATTTTTTCCAAGTATACATCTGATGCATAATGCGGGGGTCTCGCTTGTGTATATCATTGGAAATTTCATTAATTGAAGCAGATGATATTTGAGTAATATTTCACATTCACATATCTATTAATTAGAACTAAAAAGAATTACTAAGTATTTTTTTCAAGTGCAATAACATGATCCATTCCATTTCCAATATATCATATCATTAAAACTTATGAACAAGACCCAAAATCTGGAATTAAATTATGTTTTCAAAACCAGACACAATCAAAACATTTGATAACAGAAAACAAAAAAAACAAAAAAGTTGCAACCCACTTAACGAAAACTAAGCAACATATATATCAAAATTAAAAAAAAAACAGAAATAAATTAAATTAACAAAATTAACAAAACAAGTTAGACAGGACTTCAAGTAGAGAGGACACAAGAACCCACTTAACGGAACCTAAACAACATATATACGAAAATAAAAAAAATTAAAAAGCAAAAATAAATTAAATAAAAAAATTAACAAAATAAGTTAGAGAGGACTTACAGTAAAGAGAGATGCGAGAAAATGGATGACAAAAAACAAAAAAATTCCAACCTACCAAACAGAACCTAAGCAACATATATATCAAAATTAAAAAAATAAAAAGATAAACTAAAAAAACATAAATAACAAAAGAAACTAGAGAGTAGAGAGAAAACGAACTTACAATTTCTGGTAGAGAGAGAAAGTGGTGAAAAGGAGAAAAAAAATGAAAATTATATAAATGAAGGAAATATGAGAGAGAGAGTGTGAAAGAAATTTGAAGGATAAAAATGGTGAAATGTCTCGTGGCTGCAAAAGGAAAGGAAACCGAAGATAAGAGGAATGAGGGAGGGTTGATGCGTGATATATAGGGTTATATTATCACTGAGGGATTTAGTTCCCTCAGTGAAAATATAAATTTTCTCGGTGATAGCGGTTATCGTTTTTAATAATTAAATTAAAATAAATTTTATATTCATTTATCAACATCGAGGGATAATCCTTCAGTAATAATATATTTCAATTTAAAGAAACCAAAAAATATTTTTAAAATTTTTCACTAACTTAATACTTAATACTGAGTGATAGGTGATAATATTTCAACCTATCACTGACGGACACGTGGTCTTCGGTGATATCTGTCATTGAAAACACTTATCACCAAGGGACACGTGTTCCTCGGTGATAGTCCCTCGGTGATTAGCAGTTTTCTTGTAATGAACTAACTAGATCCATATCTGGATCCGGTAACGTAGCAGAGAACTCATCCTCTATGGGGGAGTCACAGTGGACATTGATATTATCAAAAGAGAGAGTGCAGCGACGGTGGGTCTTTACTGATGTGACAGCGCAAGGGAAATGCAAATGGTGGATAAGGAGGAGGGCACTGTGGCGGATGGATATGAGGAAGTTGGAGTGGTGGTGGTGGCCATGATGGTTGACTAGGAGGGATAAGGAAGAGTCCAGCGAGGTGGATTCGGAGGGAGAGGATAAAGAAGGATGGACGGTAATGGTATAGGTGGGGCTTGGTGATGACAGGGTATTTGTGAGATTTCAATAATTTACTAAGGGTATTTTTATCCAAAATACATCTAAATGTTATTAAGACTCAATTTTAGATATGATTCGGTCAGACTCATTAATTACCATTAAGAAGTGAAAAACAAATGAATTTAATAACATCACATCTGACCGATTCAGATGTGGTACCATTAAGTGGTCTAAACAAACACAACCTAAATCATCAAAACCATAGAGGGAGATACAAGGGGATGACCATGGATCGATCTTGTTGAGGAAGGGATGGGGTTATGTTTGGCCGCTACATGGACGACTGTTGCAATTGGGTGTGGCGGTTTCCAGTGGTCGAAGCAAAGAATTAAGAGAAAGAAAGAGAAAAAGAAGGAGAATGAAAGATATAGAGGTTATTTTGATTAAGGTAAAAAAAAAAAAGGAAGAAAATTCAAAATTCAAAAAATCTTATGTAAAAAGGGAATTTTCAAGTCTAAAACAATTTATGGTTGATGTGTCAAAATGAGTGTGTGCATCAGGTCAGGCCACAACCCTGCTCTCTCTAGGCCGCGGTGCCCAGAAAGTGGAAAGCTGGAGAAAGGCTAAGGCCGCGACGCCCACTACCCAAGGCCGCTGCTCCCAGAAAAGGATGAAGGTGTGCTCTACCTTAGGCCGCGACGCCCTCTGTTCAAGGCCACGACACTAGGCACATTGAAGCAAGGTTCAGCCTCTTGTTAGGTGCGTGGATGCAAGATCAAAATGCACAGGATCACTTAGACTTTATCAAAGGCTAAGGTTGATTGGTCATCAAGATCTAAGGGTGGAAAATGACACTCAAGATTGGACAAGAAGTTGGTGCACTATATAAAGGGTCACCTAGCTTCAATCTCAACAAGAAAACTTGTGGATGTAATGTGATATAAACACAAGTGTGTGTATGTGTGTGATAGAACATGTGAATGAGAGAATTGTATGAGAGTTAAAAGGCATAGTTATACAAGAGGGACTCATTGTAGTGAGGCTGGTTGTAAAGAGAGAGATTAGTATAGAAAGGGGATTCAAGAGACTTGTAAGTGGAAATTCCAAAGGAGAAAGTTCCAGGGTACCTCAAGACCTTATCACTTTCTTGTTCTATTATTTATTTCTTCAAGAACTTGTGGATTCTTAGAAGGGGTTGTTGTGATTGTAAGAACCATTGATTTAGTATAGAGAGTTCGGAGGAACTTACAGGGACGTAGGTTATTGCTGAACCTCGATAACAATTGCTTGTCTTCGTTCTTGCTTTGGTTGCTCTATCTTTTCTTTACAAGTCATTGTAGACTTGAGTGTTTGAAAGATCACCACCTGGGCATCTTGTCAAGGTGATTTTCAATAGTGGTATCAGAGCTAGAGGAGATACCACAACAGTGGTATCAGAGCTAATATAGCCAAGTGTCGGAGCAAGAAAAGAAGGTGTCGGAACAAGACTCCAAGAATCAGAGGTCAACTTATTGGGTGATTCAAGAACGGAGTTAAGATCTATATTTGATCATGTTCTTGAGGTGAATCAAGGATGGAGTTAAGATCAATATCTGATCGTGTTCTTAAGGGTGATTCAAAAATGGAGTAAAGATCAAGATCTGATCGTGTTCTTGTGGTTGATTCAAGAATGGTATTGAGATCAATCTTCGATCTATGTTCTTGAGATTTAGAAGAAGTAGAGAACAATTGTGGTGCTGCACAAATTTAGCATCATCTCCGCAAGATGGCTTCAAACTTCATGGTTTGATGGAAAGGGAGATTTTTCCCTGTGGAAGCGGAAGATCAAGGCTGTTCTTATGCAACAGAAAGTAGACTTGGAGATTGGAGAAGATGATGCTTTTCCAACAAGTACCACGGAGGACCAATGGATTGAGATGAAGAAGATGGCATACAACACCATATTTCTACACATGTCGGATAATGTCATAAGGGAGTGTGGAGATTTGGAAGATCCAGCTGTCATATGGAAGAAACTAGATGAGTTGTTTCTTGCCAAGACTCTCACTAATAAGAGGTATCTTCGGAAACGAATCTTTGCTTTTAAATTTGATCCTAATAAAGAGTTACAAGATGATCTTGATACCAAGATAAGGAGTACCTCAAGTGGAGAAGGGCTGTTCATTAGAAGAAGGCCAACAACTCAGTATGGCAGCAACATCCATGGCTACTACCGGGACAGAGGTAGAGGAGAGAGCCATGGGAGAGTGCACAACAACATCCATGGCTACTACTGGGACAGAGGTAGAGGAGAGAGCCATGGGAGAGTGCACAGCAACATCCATGGCTACTACTGGGACAGAGGTAGAGGAGAGAGCCATAGGAGAGTGCACAACAACATACATGGCTATTACCGGGACAGAGGTAGAGGAGAGAGCCATGGGAGAGTGCACAACAATATACATGGCTACTATTGAGACAGAGATAAAGGAGAAAGCCATGGGATAATGCATTCCAAATTGAGATTTGGAGGGAAGAAATGTTACTACTGCCACAAACAGGGTCATGTCAAGAAAGATTACAAAGAGAATATGAGGGATGAGGGAAGAAGCCATACCAAGAATGAAGAGGTTTTGGTTGCCAAAATAGAACAGCAAGATGATGATATTCTTGTTGTGTGCTCAAATGTGAGCAAGAGGCAAGAAGGTAACGAGAAATGGATCTTGGAAACCGGGTGCACTCAGCACATGTGCCCTCACTAGGATTGGTTCAATGTTGATATTTGTCTAAGGTTTAAACATGGTTTAAACAATGTTAATGTTTAAACCAAGGTTGGAAGAATAAATTTCAACATGTTAAAGAAGTGCAAACAAGTGTGCGCGACACCTTGGAGCAAGGCAAAGGTAGGCACACTAGTGTGTGTGCTTAAGCACACAAGCTGGAAAGTATGTGCATTAGGTCAAGCCGTGGCGTAACTTTGTCCAAGCCGCAGCGCACAGCATGGAGGAATGCTGGAAGAAGGCTAGGCCGCGACGCATCCTACCTTAGGCCGCGGCTTATAGAGTGGCAGTAAGTGTGCCCTTTTTCAGGCTGCACCCTGAAGGCACACTTAGGATAGTTTTTCAGCCTTATGTTGAGTGCGTGGATGCAAGATCAAAGGCCATGGTTGAGAGGTCATCAAGATCTAAGGGTGGAGATTATCTCTCAAGATTGGACAAGAAGTTGGTGCACTATATAAAAGGTCACCTAGCTTTATTCTCATTAACATTGTGACATAATTTGAGATCAATTGTAAAGAGTGACAGACATACAAGAGAGAATTGTGTGAAGGTGTAAAGACACAAAACACAAGAGGGACTCATTGTAGTGAGCCTGGTTGTAAAGAGAGAGTAGTATAGATTTGATAGAGAGCATTGTAATAGTTCTTATCATCTTCTTTCTTCTCTTCTTGGTTTCTTCAAGAGCTTGAGGTTTCTTGAAGAAGGATGCTGGATTGTAAAGAACCAGTGATTTAGTGCAGAGAGTTCAGAGGAACTTATGGGGACGTAGGCTATTGCCGAACCTCGATAACAAATCGCTTATCTTCTTTCTTTCTTTGATTTCTGTTCCTGTTTTCAATTCCAAATCTTTATAAGTCATTCTAGACTTAGATGTTTGGAAGATCACCACCTAGGCATCTTGTCAAGGTGATTTCCAACATTCAATAATTTCAAAGAAACCAATGATGAAAGGGTTTTCTTGGGGAATAATATTTCTTGCCAAGTGAGGGGGATAGGAGACATCCAGTTGAGGATGTTTGATGGAATGGTAAGGCTACTGAGGAATGTGAGGTATCTTCTAGATGTGAAGAGAAATTTGATCTCATTGGGGCAGCTAGACTCTATAGGGTACACATATAAAGCAGAGGGAGGAAAGATCAAGGTAACCAAAGGACCTTTGATAGTGATCAAAGCAACAATGAAGGATGGTCTCTATGAGATGATCGGAGACACGGATATCAAGGATCAAGCAGCAAGCTTGATGGCTGAGATAGATAAGGTGGTTCTTTGGCATAAACACTTGGGACATATAAGCGAAGAAGGGCTGCAAGTTCTCAGCAAGAATGGATTACTTGATGGTAACAAGGTAGATAGACTTGATTTTTGCAAGGGCTGTGTTCTTGGGTAGCAACATCGTGTCAGCTTCAACACCAGAGTGCACAAGTCTAAGGTCATTCTTGACTACATTCATGCGGACCTTTGGGGACCAGCAAGGACACCAACACAGGGAGGTAACTTTTACTTTCTATCTTTAATTGATGATTATTCAAGAAAGGATTGGGTTTATTTGGTTAGAAATAAATCAGATGCTTTGAATAAATTAGTGGTGTGGAAAAAGCTGGTGGAGACTCAAAGGGGTAGGGTAGTTAAGGGAATAAGAATCGATAATGGCTTAGAAATTTTTAACTAAGAACTTGATCAATTCTATAGGTTAAATGGCATTCTAAGACATAGAACGGTTGTGAAAACCCCTCAGCAAAGTGGAGTTGCTGAGAGGATGAACAAGACCCTTATGGAAAAGGTTAGGTGCATGTTAGATAGATCCGGATTACCTAAATGTTTTTAGGGGGAAACGGTGTCTACTGTTGCGTATTTGGTTAATAGATCACCCTCTGGGTTGTGTACCATAAGACTCCCGAGGAGATATGGAATGGAAAACCCCCTAAGTTGAACAACCTTAGAACTTTTGGATGTGCTGCATATGCACATCAAACAGATGATAGACTTAGCCTAGGATCTAGAAAGTGTGTGTTTCTAAAATATGGGGAAGGGGCTAAGGTTGTGGTCCTTAAAGAAAGAAGGATTGAAACTCATGACAAGTAGCAATGTTTTTTTTAACGAATTATTATTTTCCTATTTGGAGAAAACTAACCCTGCAGGGGCTAGTGAGCAAACCAATCCGAAATTTGTGGAGTATAGCATCAAGGAAGATTCAGTTCAGGTTAAGCAAGGAAGGCAAGAGGGTTCAGACCAGGTATAGCCCATTGATGAATGCCAAGCTCAGGACACTCATGAGGAGGCTGAACTGAAATAAGATGATACAGGGAGTCTAGAGGACTATTAGATCACAAGAGGCCAGAAAAGAAGGTTGGTCGGACCACCTTCAAGATATGGTTTTGCGGATGCTGTGGATGTAGTAGCTCCTTGGATAGAAGGAGAGATGAATGAACAAGAGTCTTACATTGATGCCATGGGATGTAAGGATTCGCCAGGATAGAAACTAGCTATGGAGGAAGAAATTGATTTTTTGAGGAAGAACAACTTCTGGGAATTAGTGCACATTCTGGGAAAACATAGAGTTGTGGATTGTAAGTTGACTTACAAGATCAAAGAAGGTTACCCTCCAGGAGATGAAGTTTGGAATAAGTCTAGACTGGTGGCGAAGGGGTTCACACAAAGGAAAGGCATGGATTTAACAGAAACCTTCTCACTTGGACATAAGGTGGAGGAAGTTGTGATTATCCTCATCTATGCTAATGATATGTTGTTGGTTCAGAACAGCAGGGAGAGGATGAAAAGGTTTACATCTCAACTCAGTGAGGAGTTCGAGAGGAAGGATCTCAACCTTACACAAAAGATCCTTGGTATGAGAAAAATTCGGGAAAGGGAGAGAAATGAGTTGAAGGTTTCTCGGTCTTCTATGGAAGATGGTAAACCAGTGAAGGTTCCCCTTGCTGGTCATTTCAAGTTCTCCAATGAACAATGTCTTGGAATGGATGAGGAGAAGAAGGAAATGGTAAAGGTCCTTTACTCTAGTGTGGTTGGACCAGTCATGTCCATGATGGTAAGTACTAGACCCGATATATCTCAGTCAATGGATATTCTCATCAGATTTGTGAGTAATCCTGGAAAAGAGCTTTGGCTTGGGACGAAGTGGTTGCTGAGATATTTGAAGGGTCAGTGGCAGCCTGTGGTAGCACTCTTAACAACCGAGGCTGAGTGCATAACGACTATGGAAGCCATAAAAGAGGTTATGTGGTGCAAAGGGTTGTTGGATGAGTGGATGGTCCTAAAAGAGCAGGTGGTGGTGTATTCGGTTAACCAAAGTGCGTGGCACTTGTGTAGGAATCCGGTGTTCCATGGGAGGATAAAGCACATGGATAAGGTAGCCACGGAGGAAAGTCTTACAGATTTAGGCACCAAGGTTCTACCACTAAGAAGGTCCAATCATTGCCTTGGACTTCTTAGGATTTGAGTCGGTTGATTGATGACTCAAAATGAGTTTGGATCCTGAAGTTCTCTGCACAATGGTTCGGGCTTAAACACTTAGATAAAGGTAGAGATTGTTGGTATTTGTCTAAGATTTAAACATGGCTAAGGTTTAAACATGGTTAAGGTTTAAACATGGTTGGAAGAGGTCAAGCATGAAGTCCTTGAAGCCTCAACACACTAGGAGAGTGTGCCTCAGCATGCAAGCAACAAAGAAGGTCCAGCAAAATGAGTGTGTGCCTCAGGTCAGGCCACGGCCTTGCTCTCTCCAAGCCGCTGTGCCCAAAAGATGGAAAGTTGGAGGAAGGCTAAGGCTGCGGCACCCACTACCTAAGACTGCGGCGCCCACTACCTAAGGCCGCGGCGCCCAAAGAAGGATGAAGGTGTGCTTTGCCTTAGGCCGCGGCGCTAGGCACACTGAAGCAAGGTTGTTCAACCTCTTGTTAGGTCTGTGGATGCAAGATCAAAATGCACAGGATCACTTAGACTTGATCAAAGGCTAAGGTTGATTGGTCATCAAGATCTAAGGGTGGAAGTGACACTTAAAATTGGACAAGAAGTTGGTGCACTATATAAAGGGTTACCTAGCTTCAATCTCAGCAAGACAACTTGTGGATGTAATGTGATATAAACACAAGTGTGTGTGTGTGACAGAACATGTGAATGAGAGAATTATATGAGAGTGCAAAGGCACAGACATATAAGAGGGACTCATTGTAGTGAGGTTGGTTGTAAAGAGAGAGATTAGTATAGAAAGGGGAATCAGGGGACTTGTAAGTGGAAATTCCAAGGGGGAAAATTCCAGGGTACCTCAAGACCTTATCACTTTCTTTTTCTATTATTTATTTCTTCAAGAACTTGTGGATTCTTGGAGAGGGGTTACTGTGATTGTAAGAACCATTGATTTAGTGCAGAGAGTTCGGAGGAACTCATGGGGACGTAGGCTATTGCCGAACCTCGATAACAATTACTTGTCTTCTTTCTTTCTTTGGTTGTTGTATCTTTTCTTTACAAGTCATTGAAGACTTGGGTGCTTGGAAGATCACCACTTGGGCATCTTGTCAAGGTGATTTCCAACATCATGCTTTTTGATCAACGTGGATGAGAACTTTAACCATACCCATTGGGTACCTACAAAATCTTACCCTGATGGGGTTTGGAAACCATCTTTTTCGGATAGGTCAAGTGCAAGTGAAAAATTAAAATACCCATAGGTGTGGGACGGGTGTGGGTAAATTGGTATATGACCCAATGGATACTCATATATATATAGGAGAGAATATTATTTTATTTGTTTTAAGTTAGCTATTTTATGATTTTTAGGATATAATTGTTGGACATGTGAAATATAATGACTAGGCGTCAAATCCCCATTTGTGACGACCATATATTGTTGATGAGCCTCATCAAATAATTTTTTTCCTAACGGAAAAAAATACTGTCGCAAAACAGTATTATCTGCGACTGAATGAGTGATGAAAAATTCGCCACTGATACTTTAATCGCCTTTGCGTAAAAAGAAAAAAAAATATTTTGAAAAAAATATTTAATTAATATTATCTGCAGCAGAATTTTCGTCGTAGTTACGCACAAAATTTCGATCGAAGGTAGTACTACTACTACTACTATTATTATTATTGTTATTGTTGTTGTTGTTGTTGTTGTTATTGTTGTTGTTGCTGTTATTATTATTATTATTATTATTATTATTATTATTATTATTATTATTATTATTATTATTTCTTGTTTTTATGAGTATAGAATCGGAGGATGAATGGATCTCCGAGAAAGAAGACTCTACCTTATCTGAGGACCTTATGGACATTCGTGAATTCTGTGGAAAAGCAAAAACTAACAAGCAAAGGAAGAGAGGTATAATTTTATTGTTTACAATGTGTGTATATAAACACATATATGTGATATATATAATTAAAATTATTACATGTAATTTGTAGGAGTAATGAACTTGGAATTAGATGATAGGGAAGGCAAAAACAAGATGGTGGTTGAAATGATTCAAGAAGATGAAGAGCTGAAAGAAGAATGCACTAATGATGATGATGATGATGGGGTAGTGATCATGGAAGACAATGAAGATGGCCTCGATTTTGACTTTAATGGATTTTTTTTGAAATTATAAATGTAGTGTACATCCTTTTTTTTTTTAATTTTATCTTTAGTTAAATTTGATCTCTTCATAATTATGCAGTGTTTTATTTTTATTTTTACTTATTTTTATATTAATATACATCGATATTTTGCATTTCAAAATAAAATATGCAGTTTAATTTTTTGAATAATAGCTCAATTGCATCAATCCATATATGTTCTTTATATATATATATATATATATATATATATATATATATATATATATTCTTTAATTTATTTTTAATAACGTTATATCTTATACATAGTATTCAATATTTTTCAAAAAATAAAATAAATTAGGTCTAAAAAATATATATAATACAATTACATTCACTGGTAATCACAATTTAGTCTAAGTTTTTTTTAAAAATATTATTATTATGAAACACTCTTGTATTTTGCCTTGTGTTTTAATATTCTTTTTATATTTTAAATTCAATCAATTTATACCATACATACATTATAGGGAGGTATCCAATAGATTATTCTGATCAAAATTCCGATCAAATTAGAATCGGTGCACATATGCCTTTTATTTGAATGCGAAAAACAATTCTGATAGTATTTTCTCAGAGTTGTCTGTGAATTACAGATTGAGAAGTTAGAAATTATGAGGTAGTTTGAAGAAAATGAGAGAGAAGAGATTTGCGGGAGAAAATAAGAAAGGGCAGAGTTATCTTTTCGCATTAAAATGAGGTATACATATGGACTACATGTGTGCACTGATTTTAACTTAGCTGAAACTTTGATCAGACCTATTCGATTTTCCCTTATAATGCAGGGTGTAAATTGATTGAATTTAAAAGATACGAGGGATATTAAAAAATGAGGCAAAATGTAAAGGTGTTTCGTGATAATCACCCTTAAAAAATGACAAACTCCTTCCATTCGTGACGATACTAACAGAAAATTAGGAAAGACAATTTTTATCCATCACGGGTCTAACAGATATCTCGCATCTTAATTTTACATTTAACTTCATTCGTTCTTAGCTTTAAAACTCTCAGCCCCTAATTCAATTCTCTTTTCTTGGAAGAATATAAAGCCTAATCTAACATTCATCCATCACATTAAACATTCGAACGCTGAAGAACTTAGTTTTTCACATCTAATTGACATGTCTGATTGAAGTTTTCATGCCCAACTACTTTATTATCTTTTTCTTTTTTTGGTTTCAATGGAGCAATATGGAGATCATGTTATGTAGCTCCCGGAGAAAAATGGAGGCGGAAAACGAGTGGATCGAACTGGGTACGAGTTAGGTGCAATGAGTGATGAGCCAACGGACTCAGGTAAAAAATACCCGTTTCTTAATGACTCAATTATTTTATTTTCGTGTTTGACGCATTAAAAAAACAGGTGAACTCATGAGTATCTATTAAAATTGACCGGTCCATTTCTTATCATATTATTTTTTTTAATCTCTCTTTAATATTCTTATACTTCCTATCTCTCTCAACATTTTCTGTTTCTGAACTTGTTTCCATTATGGCTGGGGGAGGGGTTGAGTTTCCAACAAAAACCAAAAATTATTATAAATAAAATGAGAAAAGTAAAACATAACAGGCACTTTTCGTGTTACACACTAATTGAGACCAATGATACGATGACAAGATAATAGTTTGTAAGGAGTAGTATTATAATTAATATGCAAATATAAGTACAGACATGGGAAAAGCCATGGACGAAGAGAAATAAAAATTAGCGGGCTCACTAATGTTCTTAAAAAATGGGCATCTAAGAAGCTCTGGTTGAGAAGGCGTAGAATTCTCGTTTAAGCCACTGAAAAAATAATCCATTCTTGTTGCAATGCCGTTATACCTAGATCATTGTGTATGTTAAACGGGTAAATTCGACCCGATCAAGATTTTCGCAAGTCTAATCAGTCAAGTACATGTCATTTTCTATCAAGTCTTAAAATCTAATCTTATACCCACGTTTTAATGGGTACAAACCAACCATTAAACGGGTCAAAGCTTTGTTCCCCACCTCTAGAGAAAATCTTGGAGCATTTAAGTTACCATACCAGCTTAAAAGAAATCTTTGTTAATTAACTTTTGCTTTATGTTAACTAAGGCACGGGTTCAACACTTTAAATGTAACTGCCACGTCAACTAAAACTTTTAAAGATAGAAACATTTTTCAAAAGCTTTAGACTAAATTATAGAAATTAATAAATTTGAGAGATTTAATTGTATTTTACGTTTCAGAAATCCATGCTTAAAATTAGTAGGTAAATGGAACATTTATTTATATTATTTTTTTAAAATGATTCATTAGAGACTTTAATATATTATATATAAGAAAGCAATGTTGCACGGGTTATTTTAGAATCCAAATGATTGATTTTGAGTTATTTCTATAACTTTTACAAACCGAATTATCAACTTAAAATTTCAAAAAATACAAAATTAAAAATATATTTGTAAAAAAAAAATAATGTCTTCCCTGACATCTAGCTTGTTGAATAGACCAATTCAAAATATAAGTCAAATTCATTCGATTTTAATCTTTTGTCCAATCAAATCCATCAAAATGATAGATCGAGACCGATCCTTAACAAAATCAAATCTCCATAGTTTTTGAGTTTTCAAACTTTCAATTTTGGGAGTACGTGCAGTAGACAACCGTTTGAGTTTGCAATTGCAACCAAAATACACAATATGTTCTCTTTTTGGAGTGGAATCATTTGTGTAAAGTTTCTTGCTCTTTTTCAAAAACTTATGAAACCTTTTGGTGATTAAAGACATTTCACCATCTTCTTCACTGTTCTCATTTTCTTCTTCCTTATCTTCCTCTTTGTTTCTTGTGGAGGTTTTGAGAGTAATCATTTCTTCTTCCTCGTCTCATCATCATTGGCATCAGGATTCATTTCTTCCATCTCGTATGTCAATAATGATCCGATAAGCGTTTCGACATCAAGTTTGTCGAGATCTTTGACCTCCGTTATGGCCGTCTTCTTTGCTTTCCAAGTTGATGGCAAAGATCTCAATATCTTCCTTATTTGTTTAAACTCCTCAATGTTCCTACCAAGAAGCTTTAAATCATTAACAACAGTGGTGAAATGTGAGTGCATTTGAGAAATTGTTTCGCTAGGAGACATTTTAAAAGATTCATACTCGGACATTAGCATATAAATTTTTGTTTTTTTTTAACTTCGCGAGTGTCCTCATAAGTAATTTGTAGTTTGTTCCATATCTCCTTAGCCAAAACACATGCATAAATTTTATTGTACTCAAAGTTATCTAAAGTAACATACTAGTAGCTCTACTATTTAGAGACATCATTATACAATCCTCTTCGTTAAACTTCGATTTTAGTTTAGGCATTGTATGATTGATTTCTCCAATAGTTATTTCCTTTGTAGGAATTCTAGGTCCTTTCTCAATGACTCTCCACAAATTATAGTCTTGTCATTCGACAAAGATTTTCATTCTATTTTTTTTCAATAATTATAATTTGAGCCATTGAACAAAGGAGGTTTAGTATAAGAATGACCTTCGATATAGCTATTTGAAGCCATCAGATAAACTCAAGGATTTTAAGCCGAAAATTGAGTACGTTGCTCTGATACCAATTGTAGACTGAGGTACAAACCCAAGAGGGGGGTGAATTAGGTTTTAAAAACTTTTTAACAATTAACACCGAAGTTTTTAACAATTTAATCAAGCAAGGCACACAACAAATAAGATGCTTGAAATTAAAGGAGTAAAGGAAGAAAATATGCAAACTCCGTTTTATAGTGGTTGGGCAATATTAGAATCTTTATGACCTTACGTCCACTTTCTTTAAGGAACCTCCTTGAAGCAATCAACTAATTGTAGTCAAGCAACTTCACGAGTGTTTCACAGACCTTACAAGCACTCTCTTCTACAAGGAACTTACAAGGAAGTGTTAATCCTAAACACTCTAAGAGTTACACCAACTCTTTCTTTTTACAATGATTGATATTAAATGTAAAAGGAAAGAAGAGAGATAGCAATGAATGGTTTACAAGATGAAGGTTATCTCAATTTCAAGAACAAAGCTTAAAGAATGGCTCAGAATAAATTTTCCAAGACTTTTGAGAGTATTAATAAGCTATAAATCAAATTGAGTGTTCTTCCTTGTTGTTTAAATGCTCATTGATGGGTTTTTTTTTTTGTTTTTATATAGCCTTGGTCTTATATAACTATTAGACACTGATTTGGTTGGTTTGGAGTATTAAATGCTCAAGTCCCGCGTCTCAAACAATCATATTTTCGAATTACCAGTCGACCGGATCCTTGTACCAATCGATTAGGTCATATGAGAAAATCTAGTTTTTGGGCTTAAGACAAGTACCAGTCGACTGGGTATTAGGACCATTCGACTGGGTCCTGGTACCAGTCAACTACGTCAAGGGGCAGAACCTACTGTCCCTTTTACTAGTCGACTAGGTTGACCCAAAACATAGTTTTTATGCTTAAAAGCAGTTTTTTGACTTAAAGACATTTTTCAGATTATTTTTGTGAAAGCTTTTTGTAATCAAAGTGAGCCATAGTTAAGCTAGGTAACTGAAAACAAAGATTTACAACGTGAATCAATTACCTTAGAACCTATTCTAGATCTTTTGTCTTATTTTTGGTAATTGTACGTGTCGTATTCTTGCGTCTTGTTTCTGTATTGAATGCTTTTGCCGCTTAAACACTTAGATAAAACTGTTAGTGCAATTTAAGTAGTGTTTTGTCATAATTAAAATCAAATGTGGATAAATAGAACTACAACTCTGATACCACTTTTTGAGATTTTACCTCAGAAATGCACCTACTTAAATTTTAGGCAAAAACACAACTACAACAATTAAATAGGCAAATAAAATAAAGAGTAAGAACACCAAGAACTAATGTGGTTCGGCAACTTCCTTGCCTATATCCACCAACAAACCAACTGTTTTGTTAATCTTCAATTAAATTTTAGGAAGAGAAAAGTTGTCAAATTCTCACCCCAAAGTCCCAATACAACAAAAGTTCTTAACCTAACTCTAGTTGTAAGTGCCCTCTTTACTTGACAACCCAAAACCCTAATACACCCAAAGCTCTCATCCTAGCTCCAATAGTACACTCCTCCAGTTTACAATGTATATGGGAATTATGAGTGTGTCTCAAACCTTCTCTAAGACCCCTTTATATAGAAAATATTTTCCTAATACTATTAAGAGGATAAGAAAAAAGAAGGGGTAATTTAGTTAATTTGATGATTTAAGTTCATTAATTATTTAGTTAATTTGCTGAATGAATTTTTTATTTTTTTTAATTTTCCAATGGATGTAGCTAGAGGAAGGAGATGAGGTTAAGAAGAAAGGGTAATTTATTTTTCCAATGTCAAATTATAAGGACCACTAGTGTAATTTATTTCTTTTTTATTTGATGATGTGGCACAAAATACCTTATTTTCATAAATAAGATTAAAACAACCCTATTTAGAATTAAGATTTTTAAAAAGGAAAACGTGATACAAAGAATCCATTTCTTCCTCCATATATAGCTGCCACTTTGATGAATCCTTACATTCCATAGCATCCATGTAAGTTTCTGGTTCAACCATCCCTCATTCTGTCCAAGGAGTTGCTACATTAGCATCCGCAAACCCATATCTCAAAGGTGGTCTGACCACCCTCCTTTCCCGGTCCCTTGTGAGCTGATAGTCATTATGACTTGCTGCATCATCCCCTTTCAGTTCAGCCTCATCTTGGGTATCCTGAGCATGGCCTTCATCAATGGGCTCTACCTGGTCTGAACCCTCTTGCCTTCCTTACTCTACCTGAACTGAATTCTCCTTGATGCGATGTTCCACAAATTCCGGACTGGTTTGCTCACTAGCCCCTGCAGGGTTAGTTTTCTCCAAATAAGGAAATAACAATTCATTAAAAATAACATCCCTACTTATTATGAGTTTCATTCCTTTTGGTTCTAAATACCACAACCTATACCCCTTAACCCCATCACCATACCCTAGAAACACACATTTTCTAGACCTTGGGCTAAGTTTATCATCCTTTTGATGTGCAAATGCAGCATATCCAAAAGTTCTAAGGTTGCTCAACTTATGGGGTTTCCCACTCTACATCTCTTCGGGAGTCTTAAGCTCTAAAGCTCTAGAGGGTGATTTATTAACCAAATATGCAGCAGTAGACACAGCTTCCCCCCCAAAAATATTTTGGTAAACCGGACCCAATTAACATGCACCTAACCTTTTCCATAAGGGTCATATTCATCCTCTTAGCAACTTCATTTTTGCTGAGGTGTTTTTATAACCGTTCTATGTCTTAGAATGCCATTTAACTCATAGAATTTATCAAGATCCTTATTGCAAAATTCTAAGTCATTATCGGTTCGTAAAACCTTAACTACCCTACCCGTTTGAATCTCCAGCAACTTTTTCCACACCACAAATTTATTCAAAGCATCTAATTTATTTTTAAGCAAATAAACTCAAACCTTTCTTGAATAATCATCAAATAAAGACAGAAAGTAAAAGTTACCTCCCTATGTTGGTGTTCTTGCTGGTCCCCAAAGGTCGAAATGAATGTAGTCAAGAATACCTTAGACTTGGGCACTCCAGTGTTGAAGCTGACCCAATGTTGCTTCCCAAGAACGCAACACTCACAAAAATCCAATTTCTCTACTTTGTCACCACTAAGTAGACCATCCTTGCTGAGAACTTGCAGGCCCTTTTCGCTCATATATCCCAAGTGAGTGTGCCAAAGGGCTGCCCTATCCATCTCAGCCATCAAGCTTGCTGCTTGATCCTTGATTTATGTCTTTTCATCATCTCATAGAGTCTATCTTTTATTGCTGCTTTGATCACTACCAAAGATCCCTCAGTCACCTTGATCTTTCCTCCATCTGCCTTGTATATATACCCCATGGAATCCAACTGCCCCAATGAGATCAAATTCCTTTTAAAATCCAAAAGATACCTCACATTCCGCAGCAGCCTTGTGACTCCATCAAACATCCTCAACTAGATGTCTTCTATCCCTCTCACTTGGCAATAAGTCTCATTCACCAAGAAAACCTTTTCATCATTGGTTTCCTGGAAATTCTTGAACCAATCCTTGTGAGGGCACATATGATAAGTGCACCCGGAATCCAGGATCTATTTCTCGCTGCTTTGCCTCCTGCTCACATTTGAGCACAAAACAAGAACATCATCTTGCTGTTCTCCTTTGGCAACCGAAGCCTCTCCATTCTTGGTATAGCTTTCTCCTATCTCATCCCACATATTCTTCTTGCAATCTCTCCTGAAATGACCCTCCTTATTGCAGCAGAAACATTTATTTCATCTAAATCTCGGTTTGGAAGGAGATCTCCCATGGCTCTGCCCTCTACCCTTTGATTTCTCCTGGTAGTTTCCATGAATGCTACCGCCATTCCGAGTTGCTGGCCTTCCTCTAATGAACAACCGTTCTCCACTTGATGCTTCCCTTATCTTGGCCTTGAAATCATGAGCCCTTATGGCATTGATCACAATCTCCTTGGTTAAGGTATCTCTTCCATATTCAATTGCATTAATGAAATTATCAAAACAATCAGGAAGATAATTCAACAAAATAATAGCTAATTGTTCATCCGAAAATGTTATGCCACAACTATTCAAATCTTGAACTAGCTTATTAAACACATTAAGATTATATTGTAACTCTTTATTAGGATCCATTTTAAAAGTAAATATTCTTTTAAGTAGATAAATCTTATTAGGGAGAGTTTTGGTAAGAAAAAACTCATCTAGTTTCTTCCATATGACAACAGGATCTTCCGAGTCTCCGCACTCCCTTGTGACACTATCCGACATGTGCAAGAAAATGGTGTTGTATGCCATCTTCTTCATATCATTCTGCTGGTCTTCTATGATACTTGCTGGAAAAGTATCATCTTCTCCAATAGCCAAGTCCACCTTCTATTGCATAAGAATAGCCTTGATCTTCTGCTTCCAAAGAGCAAAGTCTCCCTTTCCATCAAACTTCTCAACAATGAAATTTGAAGCATCTTGCGGAGAAAATCCCAGATTTATGCAGCACCCATAATTGCTTTCCAACTCCTTCTAAACCTCAAGAACACGATCAAAGATTGATCTCAATACTGTTCTTGAATCACCCTTAAGAACACGATCAGATCTTGATCTTTACTTCGTTCTTGAATCACCCAAGAAGTTGATCTTTGATTCTTGGAGTCTTGCTCCGGTACCCGCTCACCAAAGCTCTTTCGGTTCTGATACCACTGTTGGTGGTATCTCTTCCAGCTCTGATATCACTATTGGGAAACAACCTTCAAGATGCCCAGGTGGTGATCTTCCAAACACTCAATTCTTGAATGACTTGTAATGATCAGAAACAGAAACAGAAACCAAAGAAAAGGAAGAACACAACAATTGTTATCGAGGTTCAGCAATAGCCTACGTCCCCATGAGTTCCTCTGAATTCTCTGCACTAAATCAATGAGTTCTTACCAGTTACAACAACACCCCTTCAAGAATCTCAAGTTCTTGAAGAATGAAAGAAGAGAAAAGAAAGTGATAAGGTCTTGAGTTACCCTGGAATTTTCCCCAGAAATATCCACTTACAAGTCCCTTGAATCCCCTCTCTATACTACTCTCTCTTTCTAAACAACCAACTTCTCCAATGAGTCTCTCTTATTTTGTGTCTTTGCACTCTTACAATTGATCTCTCATTCACAATCACAAGTTATGTTGATTTACACCTAGATGACCCTATATATAGTGCACCAACATATTGACTAATCTTGAAGGTCAATATCCACCCTTAGATCTTGAGGACTAATCAACCATAGCCTTTGATCAACTCTAAGTGATCCTGTGTATATTGATCATGCATCCACGCACTTAACAAAAGGCTGGGAAAATCAGCATCAATGTGCCTTCAAGCCGCGGCCTAGAACAGGGCAAGCCATGGCCTGAAGGGGCTGAAACTTTCTGTCATGCTGGAGGCCGTGGCCTTGAGTGGCTGAGCCGCGGCGCACACTTCTTGGGCTGCAGTGCACAGTTGTTCTCCCATATTTTGAAGTTCTTGGAGGCCAAGGTGCGCACACCTTGAGCCGAGGCGCCAAGACTTGATGCTGAACCCTTTCAAACCATGTTTAAACACAAACACCAACAATCTCAAAAGCTGAAGTTGATGGAAAATGTTCCAATTAATTCTTTATACTTTAAATATTAAATGAAAAAAAGGTATTCCCAAGATTTGAATCATGATTTAAAATTTTGATACTATATTAAAAATAATTGAGTTATCAATTATCTCAAAAGGCAAAGCGTCAGGCTCCACCAAAGATCTTTATATGATATTCAGAATAATTATTTTCTGCATATGAATCTTTAATCATGTTAATAAAGGATGTAAACCAAAGCAATAACTGGTTTGAATTCAATGAAGCTATGATATTTTCAGTCTTGTAGGATTGAAATAAAGCTATGATATTTTCCCCAATGATCGCTTTTATAGTGGATGGATTGTAGTGGATTTTAATTCTTGGAAACGATCGCGTTCTATTGGTGTGATTACTAATTATGCATGTACAATATGGCTGTTATCGTGTCTTTTTACAATAGACATTTAGGTTCAGTCTTAAACTGATATAACTGAGTGTCTCTTCACAAGAGACATTTTAGTTCACCATTCAACTATCATTTAATGTTTCAAAGATTTTAAATTCCCATTAAGATAGTTGACTGTGTTCCAAAAATCATCTTCTAAACAATAAGGTATCAAGCTGACAGTTTACTGTCTAAACTCTTTGTCCCTTTCTGAACACTTACTGTCGATTGTCCATTTTCACAATTGATTGTCAAAATTTTCTGCCCAATTCCACAATCGATTATCTTAAATGACAATTGACTATCTTCTGAACCAAATTCGAATTTACTTTCCTTTTCTCTTTTTCCTTTGGTTTTCTAAATCATCCAAACATTACAAAAAACTCGACATATACTAACGGTTAGAATCCGTTGGTAAAGACACAAAAATCGTTGGTATATACCCTTTTGGGCTATACCGACAGTTTTGAAAAGTGTTGCAAGAACCAACGTATTTGTAGGAATATACCGACGGTTTTTTGACCGTCGGTATAGACATAAGAGATTTACTTACGATTTCCAAAACCGTCGGTATAGGTTGTGAATCTACACCGATGGTCGTATAACCGTCATTATAGGTAGGTTTTACTGACGGATAAAACCCATCAGTATAGATCGTAAACCTATACTGACAGTTTTATAACCGTAACCATAGGTATGATTTAATGACTAAAAAAATCTATCGGTATAGCTCAAAGGTGTTTTACTTACAGTTTCTAAACTGTCAGTATAGCTCCTCAATATACCGACGATTTTATAAGATTTACTGACAGCATGCATAAGTGCAAGATATGGGAAACATGACAATCATAGCTTTTGAGGCCTATCAACTTTCGTTGTTTGAGCTGAACACAAAGAGAGATATTGGATGAGTATTCATCTAGAGTTTTTATCTCCTTGAGAACCTTTAGAGAAACAACTTTTTTATTTTGGAGTCATAGCATAACAAGTTTCAGGAATAACGTTTTTCCGAGCGATAGGATGCTTTCTCAACTGAAGTACACTTCTTATACCCATATGTTCGAGGTCACGCCATGTGTTATTGTTATCCTTTGGCTTTCCTTCTTGACCTAACAACGTACCAATAACATTATCACAAACATTCTTTTCTATGTGCATCACATCAAGATTGTGACACAATAGATGATGATCCCAATAAGGCAAATGAAAAAAATACTCTTCTTCTTCCAACGCCCCTCCTCATAATCATTACTACCATCTCCAAGGCTCTCTAATTGCCTCAATACTTCAGTCCTTGATAATGGTTTAGGTGCACATCTATGTTCTTCATTTCCCATTAAAAGAATGCTTATCAATTCGAAAGTTATGGTTAGGTTTTAACCATCTTCGATGACACATATAACAATGTTTTCTATTATGATGCGAATAGAAAGATAAGGTGTTAAAGCCACAATGAGGACATGCATATCTACCCTTATTACTCCACCCAGACAAGTTGGCTATGTAGCATTAATAGTCCACATCAATCCCACACACATCTGAAAACTTTGATTTGCTGAAGCATCGAAAGTGTCAACGCCAACTTCCAACAATTCTTTCAATTCATTTATTACAGGTAGCATGTATACATCGAGATTATTACCAGGGCCTTTTGGACTGGGAACCAACAATGAGAGTATAAAATTAGGTTGCTTCATGCACATTCATGGAGGCAAATTGTAAAGTATTAATATGACAGGCCAAGTGTAACGACCCATTCTGGGTTGGCCACCCCCGAGACGGTGTTGTCACATTTTGAAAATCCCAACACGACACATATATGCAACAATAAAAATATACCAACTGCAATTATTTCCATCAATCCTCAACCCTCAACAGGGGAGATACATCATTCAGATCTCAATTGAACATTATATACAACATACTATGCATGAATATTTACAATTATTTTTTTTTTCATGTTTGAGGATGTGGACCACGTGGCCTACAGAAAATAATTTAGTTCGAACCTCCGCTCACAATTTTATATGTCATGCCCGCTGCCTGAAATCATTGAATAATGAGGAGTGAGCTTCACAAGCTCATTGAATTAAACTTACTAGAAGTACTCAATTTGTATAATTAGTCTTCCAATAATATTATTTCTCATAAAATAATTCTCTACACATCCATTATTCTTATCATACCTATCAACCAATTTTCATCTATCACCAAATCATAAGTTAATGATTTATTCAAATACTATCACTGTATATTTCATATTTATCTTGATTACTTAAAATAAATCTAACTCACCACGTAGCACTTAGAGTTACCCGTGGATCACCTCCTTGTATTTCCTCCTTTCAGCAATTTTCCCTGTTGCTGATGATCAACACCTGACATAATATTTATATTAAATTTCTAATTTATTCTTCAATTCCTTCATAATTCATACTCTTTGAAAATTCTCACATTGAATTCTGGGAATTTCATATATGCTAAATTTAGAAAATAAACTTCATGTTATTACTTTCTGTTTTTCTTAGAGCTTCCTGTGACTCTCTATAAAATTCTCCCGTAAATCCTTTCAAAATTTTACTCTTTCAACCTTTCTTTCAGTCCCCAAGTGTTTAAAGAAAGAAAGTAATTTAGTTTGAGATTAAAGAAAATCAAACATGATTTGGTAAGTAATAAGTAAAATAAACTAAAACTAAAACTAAAACTATATATATATATATATATATATATACATATATTTAATTACCAGCACCGCTTTAAAGAAAATCAAAAATGTTTCAAAATTTTACTCTTTCAACATTTCTTTCAGTCCCCAACCTTTTTTTTTCTTTCTTTTTTACAAAACTTTTTTTCTTTTTTCCTTTGTCTTCCTAGACACTTCAATTTATTTTTATTTTTTTTCATTTTCATTTTTATTTACACCACCACACGTTGCTTTTTTTTTAAGAATTATTTTATTTAATAATAAATCTTTCACATATATATTATTTTAATTCCATGTCATATTTATCAAATTACTTTTTTACCCTTACTTTACAAATGTGGGTATTACAATTCTACCCACCTTACAAACATTTCGTCCTCGAAATTTCCCCTAATTCATGAAAGAGTTGGGGTTATTCTTTCCTCATTCTTGCCTCATGCTCCCAAGTAATTTCTTCAACATCTTTGCTTCGCCATAATACTTGAATCAAATGAATAGCATTATTACACAGAGCTTGTCATTTTCTTTTTAAATTTCTCATTGGTACTTGTATAAAAGTCAAACCTTCCTTAATTTCTACAGCTGCGCTCAAAATATTATGAGATTCATCATGTAAGCGCTTTTGCAAAAGTAAAACGTGAAACACGTTATATAACTGCTTACAATTTTTTGGAGGCAAATCCAGGCTATTCATAACTAGCCCAACTTTCTCAATAACCTCATATACTTCAGACTCAACTTTCTCTTCTTTTTAAACCTCAATACACTTTTCCATGAAGATATTTTCACATACGCCCAATTACCAACATGAAATTCAAGAGGTCTTCTTCTATTCTCAGCATAGCTATTCGGTCTACTCTGTGCTGCTTTAAGGTTCGCTTTAACCCGTTTGGTTCTCTCAGTTGTTAACTCAATAATTTATAGACCAAATATATTTCGCTTTCCTGCTTTTTCCCAACATATAAGAGTTCTATTCCTCCTACCATACAATGCCTCAAATGGTGCCATTCCAATACTAGATTGATGTTGATTATTATAAGCAAATTCAATCAATGGCAAGTACGCATTCTAACTTACTAAGAAACTAATCACATTTGCCCTCAACATATCTTTTAGTACTCTAATAACCCTTTCTGTCTGAGCATGAAAAGTTATATTCAATTGTAATTGTGTCCCCATGGCTTTCTGAAAGCCTCTCCAAAACCAAGATGTAAATCTAGCATCTCTATTTGACACCATGCTCAATGGTACTCTATACAACCTCACAATCTCAGTAATTCAACTAACTTTTCAGGACTTCAGGTAGTTTTAGTAAGAATAAAATGTTTAGAATTAGAAAGTCTATCTACTATAACCCATACAACATCATGACCTCTCTAGCTACGGGGAAAACTAGAAACAAAATCTATGCTCACATTCTCTTATGGCCACTCAGGTACTGAAAGAGGTTGTAATAAACCTGCTGGATGTCTATTCTTAAACTTCACCTTTTGACAAGTCAAACATCTAGAAATATGTTATGCTACATCCTTCTTCATTCCTGACCACCAATAATTCTGTCTCAACACCCTGTACATCTTATTATTACCTGGGTGCATAGAATATACAGAATTATTAGCCTCTCTTAGTATCTCCTTTCTCATCTCCACATCATTGGGAACACAAACTCTATACCCCAATACCACTGTACCATCTTCTCTGATTCTAACTCGGTCGGCTTCCCACTCAATACTTCCTGTCTAATCTTCTCTATCCCTTCATCTCTACCCTACATCTGTAGTAAACGATCGATAATAGAAGATTGTACCACCATGTTGGCCATCAATACTCCTCTATCATTAACATTTACTGCATCCTCATTTTTCTTAATTATATCATTGAGCTAGTATTATGACTCCCAATAGCAACTAATCTCCCTGTCGTCTTTCTACTCAATGCATCAACTACTACATTAGCCTTTCCTAGATGATAATGAATTGTACAGTCATAATCACTAATCAACTCCATCCACCTCCTCTGCCTCAAATTCAACTCTTTTTGGGTAGGTAAATGTGTCAAACTTTTATGATCAGTAAAAATTTCACAATTGGCTTCATATAGATGATGTCTCCAAATATTCAAAGCAAAAACTATGGCAGCCAATTCTAAATTATGGGTAGGGTAATTTCACTCATTATTCCTCAATTGCCTAGAAGAATATGCCATTATCTTCTCATGTTTCATCAACACACATCCCAACTCTTGATGGGATGCGTCGCTATACACCACAAATCCTTCATCACTAGAAGGAAGCACTAATACTGAAAATATAGTTAATTCTTCTTTAGTAATTGGAAACTTTTCTCACACTCCCTAGACCATACAAATCGCACATCTTTCTTGGTCAATCTAGTCAACAGTACTGCAATAATAGAAATTTTTTGGATAAATCATCTATATAATAACTTACCAATCCTAAGAAGCTTCTGATCTCAGTTACATTAGTTTGCCTTTCTCAACTCAACACTACCTCTACCTTCTATGGATCAATTACTATACCATCTCCAGAAACTACATGCCCTAAAACATTTATTTCATTTAGTCAAAATTTACTTTTAGGAAATTATATCATACAATCTCGTTCTTCTCAAAATCTTCAACACACTCTCTAATGTTTCACATGTTCTTCCTTATTATTAGAATATACCAAAATGTCATCAATAATTATAACCACAAATTTGTCAAGAAATAGTTTAAACACCCTATTCATCAAATCTATGAATGTTGCTAGAGCATTTGTCATCCTAAATGGCATCTCAAGAAACTTATGACCATAATGTGTCCTAAAAGCAGTCTTAGGCATGTCTTCCTCCTTTATCCTTAACTGGTGATAACCTGATCTCAGATTTATCTTAGAAAATACCCTCTATCTCCCCAACAGTTCAAACAATTTATTTATCTTAGGCAAAAGATATTTGTTCTTAATGGTGATCTTATTCGGCTGTTTGTAATCTATACACAACCTCATCGTTCTATTTTCTTCTTTACAAACAATATAGGGACTTCTCATGGTGACACACTTAGTCAAATAAATTTTTTATCTAACAACTCTTGAAGCTGAACTTTTAATTCTCTTAACTCAGTGAGTGTCATTCTGTACGGTGCTATAGATACATGTGATGAACCTGGTATTACATCAATAGAGAATTTAATCTCCCTACTGGGAGGTAAACTAGACAACTCATCAAGAAATATATCAGAAAAATCTTTCACTACTAAGATTTCTTCCAACTCTCTACTATCATTTCTAAAATCCACCACATATACCAAATACCCATCACGTCCTTTTCTTGACCATTTACTAGTAGTCAGAGCAAAATAAGATAGTTTGAGAGTATCTTATGTTCTCTCTGAAACTAAATTCCTCTTATCCATATCCTGAACACTACATTCTTTTTGGAACAATTAACCTAAGCGTAATACGTTCACAAGTAATTCATTCCCAAAATCAAATGAAATTTTATCACATCCAAAAGTAATAAATCAACTTCAAATTCTCTATCAGCGATACAAATCATACAACCCATGTAAACATTTATGATTATCACTCTATCTCTAGTGGGAACTTCAATAATAATATTATGCATCAATAGAATTCATAAATACATTGGATGCAAAAGAATAGGTTGCACTAGGATCAATTAATAATCTAGCAAGTATATCAAGACTAGATATTGTACCCATAACAATATCAGGAGTAGTTTGGGCATCATGCTGGATCAATGCCTAAATTATGCTCTCTCTAGATTGCATCTGATTACCTCTCATTTTTTCAGTAACTACTTCTTTGCCTCTGCTCCGCATACTCGTTGATCCATCACCTCTCTCCACCTGTCTTCTTCCAACACCTCCAACACTTATCTCCATAGATTTCCCTTTGGTGGTATACTTACTCCTCTACTCTAACTTCCAATTCCCATAGACTGTCTCCTAAATCTAGGGGTCCCACCAACGTTACTTTGAGATGCAAAAGCAACAGATCCCGTTTGCCTCTAGCTCTATATTAGAGTTCCCAGTAACAAGGAACACCACTTCTGGGGTGGTCTCCCACCTTGTACACTCATACTACCACTACCTCTAGAACCTTCATGTATATACCTCTTCAACCATTCTTTCTCTATCCCTTAAACTCTATCACATCTTTCTCAATCTGAAGTGCTATATCTACCAACTTGACATAATTCATTTGCCTCATGTAAGATAGTTTCGATTTAATCTCAAAATGTAATCTATCTATGAACCTCTTACACTTTTTCTCCTCTAGGTCTACCATTTTCCCAACCTATGTGAATGGAGATCCCATGAAATAGGTTTAATGGGAACAAAAAAGTTTAATATATGCACTATCAATTTCAAATGTCCCTCCCTATGGTGTAGATAATGCTTACTGCCAAATATAGTGATGTTGGAAATATAAGTAATCTCTAAATGAATTCATAGTCCATATATGTGGTGTGTGACAAAACACACTTGATGGGTTCGCCTATGTAAGTGTAGAGGTATTGGTTGCCTTATATGAAAGTTAGAGCTAAATTTTCTAAAGCACTCATGAAAATCCAGGCAGAGTGGAAGGCTATAAGCCACTAAACCGAGAACTCGTTAAAAGAGAAATTTTGAGGTGTATGTATAGAATTGATGGTTTTCAAAATAGTGTTTAGTTCAAGACACCTTAGTCACCAATCACTTGTAAAATACTTTCTGTTAACACAAGGCATCAATTCAAATCCACAAGATATCAGTGGTTTTTACACTTCATTTAGGTCCATAGTTATTTTCTTTTTCATTAAATTTTAAATCATGTGGGGATTGTTGGAAAATTGCTTCAAAATTCCATGGAAAATCTCATTTAATTTCCACCATTAAATGTTCATTACTCCTCTTTATTCTCTAGAACCTTTACCGGTTTCTTAACTTGAATTGCTTTATTTAAAATTCTGATTTTAAACCAATATTTATTAGCATAGAAAGTTAAAGGAAATCTGATTATTCCTTTGTAACTAATGGTGGACAAATTCAAGTGTATTTCCGTTAACTATTAATTATCTTCCAATAATTTGCAGTGATTTTAAAATAAGTGCTGATCTGCCAGATTCCTCCAAGGACCACAATTATCTCCATTTAATAATTGATATAGAGATCAAGCTCACGGTGAGAGTGAATGCCACATTGACAAATTTGAATTTTAATATTCTCTATTTAATGATGTGACATTAAATCTCACTATAAATTTGACTCCATTTCAACTTTCAAATGGAAAGAATCGTGATCCTTCCTCCAAAGGGTAAAACACTAAATTCTAGCATTTATATACTTCTAAACTCTAGCTAATGGTCGTTCAAAAGCTGTAGCTTTTCTTATAAATTCCTTGGTAGTGTAAGGCAAAAAGATTATAAAAAAACTGAGGAATTTCCTCTACTAATTACATAGCTTATATTTTGTCATTCATCTTCCAAATTTTTATCTTTTTTCTTGGGAAATTCTTTATACGAGTTCAAAACTTTATTTGTGAGTGTACGCAAATCAGACTACCGTTATATCTTTGAGGGTGACCGCTAGAGCCATTTACACCACATTAGGATGAAATAGTTTCTCAAAAAAGGGAAAATTCATTTCTGCGCCTCGGTGTTCATCTTTTGTGATTACATATTATTGTACGTCATTCTTCCGAGGTATATACTTGCTGCTACTTTATACATCACTTTTATTAATTATTAGAGCAATAGTCTTATTGCTATTATTTCTAACAGGAATGCGATGAGTGGGGAGATGCAGGGGAGAGCAATACATCAAACGCATAAAATTTGCCCAAGTAGACCAGTGTCTCAAAGTGGCCATTGATGGCTTTTATTTTTTCTTTCCTCAGTGTACTTATCGTATCACAGTTTGATTTGGTAATTTGAGGTGAGATCGCGATGCAGTAATCAATGCTCTACTGCGCTGGTGGGCTCTATGCTTCTGTTGAGTCTTCATCTCTTGAATTTATTTTCAACAAAACCAATCAAAATATAACCCCCAAAAAAATGAAGGAAGATGGGTGCCAAAAGTTGTGGCCATTATATATATATATATATATATATATATATATATATAGCAAAAGCGTTGGATGAGGAGTCCAGATGTAAACACCAAGATGTTGGGACGTAAACCTTTCGAATACGTTAGAGTGTTTCAAAATTTTAATAAAAATAATATTAATTAATTCATTAAAAATAAAATAATTAATTAAAATAATAATAATTTGAATTTAAATAATTTAAATTTTAACAAACTTTAATAGTTTTACTAACTCCCAAGAGTATAATTATAATTTTATAAATATTAATATATATTTATATATAAATTATATATAACTTATATTTTTACATTGTTGTAATTTGTAAGTGATTAATTAAATAGTTTGTAATTATTACTAAACTAAATAGCATGTAATATATATTTATGAAGTGTAATGATATGACAACAAGAACACTAATTTAGTGGTTAAAGCTTGAATTTCTACTAAATAAGTCATGTGAGCCTTTGACTTTGTATTTTTCTGATTTTTAAGGTTTTTTAAAAAAAAATTCACAAGGTGTGGACCCGGGACGTGTTTTTTTGCGTCCTGAGCGTATGTTCCAAACAAAAAAAATGTATGCTCCAAAGAAAAAAAAGGCCTAAATGCCAGCACTTAGAAATGTTTTTGCCTCGTCTTGGGAGAGCCCCACAAACGCCTTTAAATACACTGGTTGAATGTAAGGGAGTGGTACAGTATCCAATATGAAATTGAGCTGAGAGCAATACAAAAAATACACCACTAGAAGTAAATTAGTCAAATGGCTAATAAGTGAAAAGACTAAGTGCAGTTTAGGTAATTCAATTGTTGGTTTGTGATTGTGGAAATAGTTCCATCGTCGAGCAAAATTTTAGTTAATTGATGGTTAACCGTAAAATTTTGAGATATTTATTTTCTTAAATTTTTAAGAGAAACATAGAGACAAATTGTCAACATTTTAACCATCAAATCTCATCTTAAAGCTGAGGTTGTGTCGCATCACATAAAATCTCTTTGAAAGTATTATTTCCTTACTGCTTATTGTTTATACCTTAATTAATTTCTTTTTCTTAGAACTTTATGCCTTAATTACTACTATGTAGTGTAAACACCATTTTTATCAAGTATAAAAATTAATTTTACAAAGTAACACATCAAAGTTTATATATCTCAATTTACTTGACCAAAGTAAAATATAACACATGTTATTGAAAGCTCAATTTTTTTTGTTAAATGGTGAAATTTAAATTAATTTGATTTAACTTGTTTTTTAAAACAATTTTCAAACATTTAGCAATTTTAGTCACATTCAAATACAATAATTTTTCCCTAAACTAGAATTCGAGGATGAAAACCTAAACTCTTTTAGGAGATGACTTTCAAAATTTGATTTTTAAAAATAGTTGGAGCATAAAACCTCAATTTTTTTTTAAAGATAATTAAGAAGTTTCTAGTTAATTTGAATCTAACAAACCCTAAAATTTGGAAAAAACATCTAAAAAATATTGAAAATTAAAACATAGCAATAGATTTTTTTTGTTTTGAAAAAGTAATAATTTTATGCATCTATTCCTTGTTAGAATCCAAAATATAGAGAGCGAAAAGAAAGTAAAGGAATTTATTATTGAAAAGAATGAAAATTGGATTGGTTGAAGTTATATAAAAAGAGCAGTTTCATTTACTTTTAGTGACATTATTGATGTGAATACTAATGACAATTGGATTTAATAGAATGAGTGAGATATAAGCAAATTGTCTCTATGTTTCCCACACAAAATTGAGAGAGTTAGAATCCAAAATTTTGATAAGTGAAAAAAAATATATAATTCGAGTTATGGTTATGCTTTTACATTTCGTTTGAATCAAATAAAAATTGAATTCGTTTTATTTTCAAATGAATTTAGAAACAATTCATTAAGACATGAATTTTTATGTTAGATTTTTTTATTATATAATTCAATTGCATTTTTATGCTTAAAATATTTTAAATGAATGAAAAATTAATGTTTTGAGATCCCTGTTTTAGTAAAATCTTCAAACTTTCAGCTCCTTTTAATTTTTGGGCTGTATTCTAGACTATTTTTCAGCAAGAATTTGAGGTAGTTTTGAGTTATAACCATTTCTAGGTTACATTATACTTCTTAAACTTAATTGTAGAACTTTGTTTGACATGATTTGAGTTTAAATTGATGGATTTATGAGTTGTTGAAGTTTGGAGAAATTATTAAGAAAATCTAGAAATTTTATGTTGAAAAATTATGATGTTGGAGTTTAATTTGAGTTGTGGATATTGTAAAATATGAAAGTTGAGATCTAAAAGAGTACGAGTTTAAGTGGATTTGATTTAATTTCATAAATTGGAGAATTTCTTTGTAAGAATTATAACTTTTCATGGAAATTGTTAAGATAAGGAAAGTATGGAATGAAATAAGAAAAGTTTGTAATGGTTATTAGTATAAGTTTATATTTATGAAAGTATAAAGATTGATGGATTTATGAATCATTAAAATTGAAATGTGGATTATGGTAGAAAAAACTAAGATTTGTAATTTGGAGTAACTTGAATTATGTAAGTTTGGGTTTGTAGTTAATAATTGTTGGAACTAAAGTAAATCCTTAAGTTGGAAGGATACTTAGTGAGAAAACTAAAGTTTGGGAAGATTCCTATTAAATGAGTATTTTGGATTTTTGTGTGATTTACTCTAAGTTAGTGTTTGGAAAATGGTAATTATGTGAATTTGGGAGTTTGATGGTATAAAGATGGTTAGACTGTATGGTTTACTTGTCTTCGAAGAAGTTTTGAGTGGTTGATAGAAACTTTAAGCAAAAAGCTTGGAAAAGATGCTGGAAGTAAATAAAAAAGTCATTATACTTAGTCTTAACATTTAAGGAGTTTAAACTTTCTTGAACCTTAACTTGAAATTTTCTTGGGAAAGACTAAAAGTATCATTGTTAGGAGAATTAATTTGGATTTGATAGGAAAGGAAAGAAGGATAAAGAAAAGGAAACGTGTAGCATTGTACTCTTTTAATTATGCTTGTTATTTTGGGATAAAGAATATATATATATATATGTATGTATGTATGTATACTTCTTGGATTGGTGTTCTAAATAGTGTATTCTCTAGGTGTGATGGAAGAACGAAGCAAAGGCAAGGAAAAAGTTCAAGAATAGCACTTGGCGCTATCAAGGTGAATTTCACCTTACTCTTACTAAGTTCAATATAATAAATGATCATGGAAATACATTACATGGATAAAATTTTATTGGTTTATGAATGTATAAAGGAATAATGATAGTAATATCTTGATATGTTTGAAATTGTTGTGAATGGATTGATTGTGATATGTTGGTTGTAGATTTGGTATTAAAACTAGTTTTATAAATTATGCATTTTATGAATATGGTTGAATTATTATTTTGAAAAGGATTAATGTTGGAAGGGACATGATCTCAACTAGAGTAGGTTGTTACTTAGGTAAAAAGGATTCGAGTATGATGTGAACCTCACCTAGTGTAGCTTGTAACCTAGGTGAAGGGTATGATGTGAACCTCGCCTAGTGAAGGTTGTTACCTAGGTGGAGGGTATGTATGGACCTCACCTAGTGTAGGTTGTTACCTAGGTGAAGGGTATGATGTGAACCTTGCCTAGTGTAGGTCTTTACCTAGGTAAAAGGTATGTATGGACCTCGACTAGTGTAGGTTGTTACACAGGTGGAGGGTATGATGTGAACCTCGCCTAGTGTAGGTTGTTACCTATGTGGAGGATATGTATGGATCTCACCTAGTGTAGGTTGTGATCTAAGTGAAAGGGATCCGAGAATGATATTGAAATGGTAGAACCCCACCTAGAGTAGGTTGTGACCTAGGTGAAAGGGATTCAAGGATATGAAAACGAGAAATGTACCAGTACATGGGGAGACATCCCCGTTGTATTATGATTAGACCAAAGAAAGGCAACAAAATAAAACGAGATATGAGATGATCATGCATTGCATTTCATTGAGAATAAATATGATTGATCCATAAAAGGTTTTTGATTGAATTTACCCAATGAGTGGTATGTAATGTTTATGAACTGTGATGGATATAGTATTAGTGAATTTATTTAAATTTAAGTAAATGATTACTGATGAAATAAATATATTATTGTGTTCTTTGAATGAACGTAAATTATGATTAATGTAATATATATATATATATGTAAATTGTTGAGTTATAAATGAATATCATGTGTCATAAATAACTTGAATGAGTTGATGGCATTATATTTGAGAAATCTTTGTGCTATGCAAAATGGTTATTTAAATTTATATTTCTTGATGACATTATGGAACTGATTGGAAACAGAAAGTGAAAATGAAACTGACGGGAAATGGAAAGTGAAAGTGGAACCTAATGGAATTGGAAAAGGAAATGGAACAGAGTAAATATTTAATATGATATTTAATGTATTGATATAAAGAAATATTTTCCCATATTAAATACATGGGTATATACCTTTTTTATTATTATTATTCTTGTGATTGTTAAATGTTAAATGTTTAAATGTAAAAAGCATGGATGATTTCATTACTTGTGATAATTATGAGTAAAAATATCTATATATGGTAGTGACTTTATGATTCATGATTCAAATTAAACTGATTTCCTTCAAAGGTAATGAAATTCTAGTGGATGATTACTTCGAGTAATATGATTACTCACTGAGCTTCTAGCTCATTCCTTTCTTTTCTAACATTTCAGAAAAATAATTGATTAGAATTAAAGCAATGAAGGAGAAAAGTATTTTTAGATTGGTTTCATGCGAAGCATCATGATCCTATTCTTTGTTTTGAAAGTGTAAATTAATGTATTTGTCTTCTTCTTTTTTTTTAATAAAAAAGTATATATATTTTGAATTGTCATGGTTGTAGTTGGATAAAAAGTTTATATGTCCTGTAAATTCTTGGTCTTATCCAAGATGATTTGTACAAAGGGTAAAGGAAATATGCTAGTGTATATGCATATGGTTTGATCATAGTTGTGATAGAAGTATAGGATTTCAAGCTGTACTACAGGTTCAGGTACTCTACACTCAAGGGTAATGATGCCATTTCGAGTGGGATCCTTCTAGTCCTCTCGGGAGGGGTCGTTACAAACTTGATAGTATTAAACAAACATAGTAAAACCTAGACTAACATAGCAAAGTAATGCTTAAAATTAAACTAACATAGAAAAATTTAGTGTTAACATAATTTATTTTTATTATTTTTGTATACAAAATAACGCTTAAATGTAAATCAACATAACAAAATCTAAACTAACATAGAAAAGTAATGCCTAAATTTAAACATATATAGAAAAATTAAGTGCTTTCCTAATTTTTTAATTAATATTTTATACAAAATAATGCTTAAATGTAAACTATTATAACAAATTCTAAACTAACATATCAAAATAATCCCAAAATTTAAACTAGCATAGGAAAAGTAAGTGCTAACCTAATTTATATATTTATTTCCCTCTACAAAATATTGTTTAAATTTAATCCAACTCAAATTTTTACCATAAAAATAATAATTAAATTTAGACTAACAAAAAATTCTAGAAATATATACTAACAAATAAACTACTATATATAAACAATTTTAAAAAATAGCACTAGAAATATACACTACTGCAAAATTAATAAACAAATATTTAACTAAATAATGAAAAATAGGAAGTGAGAGAAAGAGATACCAGTGAGAGAGATTGTGGATGGTAGTGAGAGAGATCTCGCGATGATGGGTAGAGAGGGAAGGAGAAAGGAAGAAGAGGAAGAAAGGAGAGAGATAAAAGTAGAGTTAGACGAGTGAGGGGGGTCGTGTGGCGGTGGTGGGTGAAGAGAAAGAGAAAGAAGAAGAAGAAGAAGAAGAAGAAGAAGAAGAAGAAGAAGAATAAAAAGAAATAGGGGTTTCACGCAGATGCTATGGATTAATCCCATCTGAGATAAACGATGCGATTAAAATCCATAGCAATTACCTTTTTTTAAAATTTTTTAAATAAATTTAGAAAACTAATAAAAAAACTTCTCATTTGTGACGAACACGTGTTAGTCAAAGAAAAAGTTTTAAAACGGTTAAAAAATAAATAAAAATAATTTTTTTTTTGAAATTTAAACACTTTTGTTGATGATTTTCAAAATAAAATTGGATTTAAGTTTGATGTGATTTGAAAAATCGAAGGAAAGGAGAAAAGAAAGAAAAATTTATTTTGACTCATCGGTAGTCAACTGTAAGGTCAATATAGTCGACTGTATGATCAAGCATAATCCAATTGACGGTAAGATTAGTTTAATCGACTGAATAATCAAGTAGAAACTTTTTGTGGGTTTGTCTAGTTTACTGGACAAAGGATCCATTAGACTGGATGCTCGAGACTTGATTGTATTACAGTCGACTAGGTAATGGACCTAGTCGACTGGACATTCTAAAATTTGAATTTTTTTGAACGTTAAATAGCAGTTAGTCTTGAATTGAAGTGTCTCTTGTGAAGAAACACTCATTTAAGTCAGTTTACTACTAAATTAAAGTGTCCCTTATGGAAAGACACTAATTAAACTCTATAAATAGAGTAGTTAACCGTCATATTTTTAGATTTTGAATAACCTTTCTTCCTTTTCTTCTATTTGTCTCAAAATTGATCTTCTGATGTTTAGAAATCCTGCAAATTTTCAAACGTAAGCGATATTTATCCATAAACTCACAGAAGCTGTTGTGGGTTGTTCTTCATGAGTGCAAAGTGCAGAACAACTACAGAACTTCATTGTATCTTAGGGGAAAATTTTCGAAAAAATTCTTACAAAATGATTGATACTTGTTCTATTATAGATCTATTTAGTGAAATAAAAACTATGCTAGATCAATTTTCTCAACATAAACTGAAAATGGATAAGACCATAACAGTCACAACCATTATCGATAAATTGTCTCCACTTTGAAATTTGTTTAGGAATCCTCTTAATCACTGAAATGAAGACCTGACTCTTGCGGAGTTGGGCAATTGTCTTTGAATTGAGCAGAATTTACAAAAAGAAAGAAAGGAAGAAGCCCTCTCCAATATTAATTTGGTAGAGGAAGAAGAGACTTTGAAAGAAATCTCTCAAGATTCTCACAAGAGAAAGAATCCTTAAACCAATTTTGACAAGAGTAACAAGAAGACAAAGGGTGCTTGCTTCCATTGCGAGAAACCAAAACACTTCAAGAAAGATTTTCAAATGCTTAAGAAAAGGGCAAAGAACAACAAGAGTTTGTGGCTTAATTCTGATAAGAATATGTAAGGCTTAAGGGGAAAAGTGTTTATTAGTAATGCTTAAATGTATGAGATTATATTTAAGTGAATGAGAGAATGTTTAAACACAAAATTAATAATAAGACTATTATTAATGTTTGTATTATTGCTTATTCAATTTACTTTGGCATATTTGTTGAAGATCATGTTATGGTAAGTTAAAGTTATTTCCTAAAATCGATATAAGTATGGAAATTGCATGCTTATTAAAATCACTAGAAGATTTTCAAAAGTTCAATGAAATTCATGTTTAATTCAATTTATAATGATTTATGAATCTTATATCTTATTAATTGTTATTTTCTTTTAATTGCATAAATTATATATTTTCTAGAGGTGATATATATCTAAGAGTTAAACACACACACACACACACACACACACACACACACACATATATATATATATATATATATATATATTAAAATATCTATAGTTGTAAATTCTCAAGGAAGTTTTAAGAAGACCTCTAGTGTATTTTGATGAGTACTTGACTTAGAATCGAATGTATTCTTGTGGTAGAAGTTTACAATAATATGAATCTCAAGAGGTTACTCGTGGTAAAATCCAGTTTGGATGATAATCTCACTTGGACTAGTGATATGAGTATATGCAACAGTAGGTATTGTAAAAAGGTATAAACATCAAGTTAATACTGAGTAAGATAATGAATTATAAGTGGGCAAAGTCAAGTAGTTATAAGTGATTAAAAATATAACCTGTGGTTAGGGTGATTCTGAGTTTAAATTGAATAATTTGAGACCTGTCAATCACATGAATTATAAATAGAAAGGAAAGAAGACAAGATTTACCTAGGTTCACCCCAAAATAGGGCTACTTCTTGCCAGAAGTTTCTTATTATCAACCTCACAAATCTCTATGTTACAATGTATGTTCAGTACATAAAGAGTATTTATATGCAACTTAAGACGTCCTAATTAGAATTTCCGTTCTACTGCAGAACTACGGCTATTCATGGACCTAAGCCCAAAACTCCAAGAAAGAAACTAGGCCCAACTCATGTACATGGCCTGAAAGTTTTGGTGGTACTGCCCCCTAACCCTCTGCCAGAATAGGGTTCACCCCAGAGCGGGACCCCGTGTTCATATGAGGTTCTATAGATCTGGTCCCATGAAGTATGCACCAACTCTAACAATCTCCCACTTGGTAAATACTTCACACACATGGAAAAATTCCCAGGACTCTGTTTCTTCAAGCCCATATCAGTAACACACCACTCAAACTTTACTAGTCTAACTGCTTTCGTCAAGAAATCTGCGTTGTTCACTACTGTATCGACTTTCTCCAAAATTATTACCTTTTCTTCAATCTTTTCCTGGATGAAGTGATATTGGATATCAATGTGCTTCGTCCGTGAATGAAATGCAAGATTCTTTTCTAAGAAGATAGCACCTTGATTGTCACATTTCACCTTCACTGCTTCTTGTTTAAACCCAAGCTCATCACACAACCTTTGAAGCCAAACCACTTCCTTTCTAGCATAAGTTATTACCATATTCTATGCTTATAAAGATGAAAGGGCAACAACACTTTGCCTTTTGCTCATCTAAATCACTGCCTTACCAAACAGATTGAAGATATATCCACTTGTAGACCGCCTGCTATTAATGTTTCATCCCCAGTCAGCATTAATTTATCCTACAATATCAAGATTCTTCTTACCTCCCATACCTCCATAACACAATGCAAACTCTTATGTGCCACAAAGATATCAAAGAACTCTCTTTATTGCAGTCCAATGGTCTTTCCCAAGATTGGACATATATCTACTCAATACTCCCACTGCTTGGGTAATATCGGGTCTCGTACACACCATGGCGTACATCAAGCTTCCAACCGCACTAGCATAAGGTATGTACGCCATATCTTTAGCTTCTTCTTCCATCTTCGGATATTGTTTTGCAGATAACTTGGTTCCCAAAGGCATGGGAGTCCCTACCGGCTTGCTATCAGACATGTTGAATTTCTTTAACACTTCTTCAATATACTTCTTCTCACTTAGCCATAGTTTTCGATTTTCATGATCCTTCTTTATCTACATGACCAAGATAAAGTTTGCTGGCCCTAGGTCTTTCATGTCAAACTGCCTTGATAACAATTCCTTCACAATGCTAATCATCTCTTGTTATTTCCAATCAATAGCATATCATCCACATACAAGGTTAAATTGACAAAATCAACCCCTAACCTTTTCACGTAGACGCAGTGATCAGCATAGCTGCGAGTGAACCCAAGCTGAATGGTATATATATCAAACTTCTGGTACCACATCCGTGGTGACTGCTTTAGTCCATATAAAGACTTCTTCAATTTACAAACCAGCTCTTCCTTACCTTTGCTCACAAAACCTTCAGGTTGTTTCATGTAAATTTTCTCCTCTAAGTCCCCATAAAGGAAAGATGTCTTCACATCCAGTTGCTCAACCTTTAGATCATAAGCAGCTGCCATGGATAAGACACATCTGATAGTTGTCAACTTTGCTACCGGGAAAAATATCTCACCATAGTCAATTCCCTCTATTTGCGAGTACCACTTTGCAACCAGACGTGCCTTGTACTTTTCTATCATTCTATCTGCATTTTTTTTCTTCTTGAAAATCCATTTGCACCCAATTATCTTCCTATCTTTAGGCAATTTCACAAGGTTCTATGTTTTATTCTTGTTTAGTGCCTGCATCTCCTCTTTCATAGCATCCTCCGAGGTCCTTGCCTCTTTTACTGTGCTAGGATCATCACCAGTAATATTTAAAGCATATAATGCATTGCAAGCACTAGAGGAACACCTGATGGGTGGTCTCCTAACCTGTTTCGATCTCCTTATAATAGGCGTGGTCTCTATCTCCGAGCTAGCATCTAAATGCCCATCCTTTATATCAAAAACATGAATATCTTGTTCAGACCCAACTGACTCAGTATCTGAAGTACCTGGTGTAGTTTGTGGGGCAATTTCCCACTCTTTATCTTCTGGGCTAAGATCAATTTGAACTTTTTTTGCTGTTCCTGTACATTTTGGACAGCTGCCATATCTCTTTGTGTTTACTTGAACACATCTCTACTGTAACTGCACTCTTGTTTTCTGGATTCCATAACTTGTACCCCTTGAACCTATCTTTAAAACCAATAAAGATGCACTTCACTGATTTGTTGTCAAGTTTTTTCCTCTTTTCTTTTGGTGCATACATATAAGCATCACACCCAAACACCCTAACATGTGCCAAACTCGACTTCTTCCTGAATAATACCTCAAATGGTGTCTGATCCTATAAAGCTGATGTAGGTGACATGTTCTTTAGATAACATGTCATAGCTACAGCCTCTACCCAAAAATCCAGCTCCAAGCCTGAACAACTCAACATACTCCTCGATTTCTCCATGAGTGACTGATTGAGTCTCTCAGCCATCCCATTCTGTTAAAGTGTAGATGGAGTTGTTTTCTGTCTTGCAATGTCGTTTGCCACACATAATTGCTCAAACTTGTCTGAGAAAAATTCTCCTCCATTATTTGTTCTCAGTGCCTTTATCTTTCTTTCCATCTGATTTTCAACCAATGCTTTAAACTCACGGAACTTATCAAATGCTTCAACTTTACACTTAATGAAATAAATCCATGCATACCTTGAAAAATCATCAATGAAAGAGACATAATACCTTGATTTTCCAAGAGATTGGACTGGAACTAGCCCAAACACATCACTATGTATTAAATCTAGAATACCCTTTGCCCTCGTGCCAGCGGACTTAAAACTCACACGGTTCTACTTACCATGTAGATAATGCACATAAAAACTTAATCTCATGGAGCAATCTAAGACTCTCTTCACCATCTGCTTTGATGATAAATTAGATAGTCCATTTTCATTGATATGCCTAAGCCTCTGATGCCACAACATAGAGGACGTTGCCTCATCATCAATTATCTCTTCAGAAATAAAACCTCTACTGCACTGACTTTGTACTGTATTTTTCAGTAGCTTTTATAACGTACCATACCGAACACCTCGTGAAATTACTAACAATCCATGAGTCATCTTGCACGAGTTTTTTTCACAACTGAAATTCACTCCCCTATCTGCCATCTTGCTGATTGACATTAGGTTCCCACTGAGACCCAGAATATGCATCATGCCTGGAAGTGTTCTGACTGTCCCATCATTTATCCTCAACTTTACCTTCCCATGATCAATAATTTTCATCGAAGAGTTATCTCCTAATAAAACATTTACCCCATCAAAGGTTTCATACTCATGAAACCAATCCCTGTGAGGTTTCATGTGAAAGGATGTTCATGTGTCAATTATCCAAATACTCTGATCTGATTGAGGCAAACAAGATGCCATATTTATGTCACCAGTATCATCATTATACTGGTTCCTGTTACCTGAAGCTAATATCTCGCCGTTCACTTTGTCAGGGTTCATACTCTTACTTCTGCACTCATTCTTTAGATGCCCAGGCTTTCTACACTTTCACCACTTCAACCCAGATTTATCCTTACTTTTTAATCTTCCCCTGAACTTGGGTTTATCACCAGATCACTTGTAATATTTATCCGATCGAGCTTCTCCCACTCCGTGATGGTCACTAAAGATGATGTCGAAACCACCATCGACGACGCCTCTGCCGTGGATGCCGTATTCTTTAGTATCTCATCGACTATTATTGTCCACTGATCTCTATCCATGAGTAGATCCTCCATCTTTAGTTTCCATAACTCGAAGCTTTCCCTACGAACTTCTCGATTTCAATATGTGATCCAACCGACATCTCTAATCGTTAATCCTCAAACACAAGGCTATGATATCAATTGAATAATTCGAGACCTGTCAATCACACAAATTATAAACAAAAAGAAAAGAATACAAGATTTACCTAGGTTCGCCCCAAAATAGGGCTACGTCCTGCCAAAAGTTTCTTATTATCAACCTCACAAATCTCTCGATTACAATGTATGCTCAGTACATAAAGAGTATTTATATGCAACTTAAGACGTCCAAATTAGGGTCTAACTAGGATTTCTGTTATGCTGTAGAACTACGGCTATTCATAGGCCCAAGCCCAAACCTCCAAACAAAAAACCAGGCCCAACTCATGTACATGGCCTGAAAGTTTTTGAGGTGCTAACCCCCTAACCTTCTGCTATCAATGTCTCCTCTAGGAGAGCGAGACCCCCGCCCGCTCATAGAGGAGCAGGACCTTGTGTTCATCCGGAGTTCTACAGATCTGGTCCTTTGAAGTATGCACCAACTTTAACATAAATGTGATTGGTATTATATACGCAATGGATTACAATGAATTATCCTATATATTTAGCCAAGTAAAAATTCTTGACGTTAACCAAGTTTCTAGCTAGCAAATTATTAAAATTTATAAAGGATGGGGATTAAGCCTATACAATTAATCACCCGTGGTGGAATCTCGATTCAATGCTTACTAGCCACAAGTCTTAAGTTCAATGAGACAGAATACATCATTAGTTGTGATTGCAAACACCTACAGTAAATGTTCCATCCTAGGAGAAGGATGTTTGGAAACCATAGTGATAAAGTGAAGGCTAACTTTGAGTTCTTAATAATGTTTATAAAAGTTTTATTTGGTGTGTTAAGCTATAGAACATACTTGATAAGCTTACCTAGTGAGTGTGAAGTATAGTCACTTATGTTGAGTTCAAGGGCTTGACTCTAGAGCACTCATGACATAAGATACATCATAAAAGGCATGTAAACGTGTCAGCAATTTTTCTGGAAAATTCTATGAGGAGAAGTCTCATGTGTGAGATATGTTCAGTTGAACAAATAGGATTTATGGTTCAAAGTATTATACTACCACATATTCTGTTTAACTTTGATATGTTATCACTAAGTGAATATTCAAGTCCAAAAGACATCTTTATTTAGACATGAACTTCAATGGATAACAAAATATCATATTTTCAAGTTTTATCGAGTCAAATTATTTTGAAAATGGTGGGGGATTGTTGATGACTTTCAAAATAAACTTGGATTTAAGTTTGGGGTGATTTAGAAAATCAAAGGAAAGGAAAAAAGAAAGAAAAATTCATTTTGGCTCATGGGCAGTCGATTGTAAGGTTAATACAATCGATTATATGATTAGGTATAATTTAGTCGATTGTAAGATCAATCCAATCGATTGGATGATCAGGTATAAACTTTTTGTCGGTTTATTTAGTCGATTGGATGCCCGAGACATGATTGTATTTGAATAATACATGAGGAACAGTCGATTGGGTAATGGACACAGTCGACTAAACATTCAAAAATTTCAGTTTTTCTAAACATTAAATGACAGTTGGTCTTGAACTGAAATGTATTTTGTGAATAGACACTCAGTTAAGTCAGTTTACTACTAAACCATAGTGTCCCTTATAAAAAGACACTAATTAAACTCTATAAATAGAGTAGTTAACTGTCATACTTTACAGATTCTGAATGACCTTTCTTCTTCTTCTCCTTCTCTCAAACTTGATCTTCTTAAGTTTAGAAATCTTGCAAATTTCCCAACACAAGTGCTAATTATCCATAAACTAATATAAGCTGTTGTGGGTTGTTCTTCACGAGTTCAAAGTGCAGAACAACAACAGAGCTTCATTGTATCGTAGAGGAAATTCGTTGGAAACCTTCTTGCACCGGTGAAGGAAAAATTAATCCTTAAGGAAAGCGACCTGGTCGTGCCTTGAAGCCATTTCTCTAATTCTATCTTATTTATTTTGGTAAACAGTCCTCATAAATTTCTCTAACAATTTTTACGACGGAAATTTATATATCTCAGAGGGAATAGTTTGTCACAGATATTATCTGTGACGGACAAATAATTCCCTAGCAGATTAGCAATTTCTTGCGATGGAAATTGATTCGTCACTGATAATCTATAGCAAAATAAATACTTTTTCTTGTAATACTCGTTGCTATCCCTAAGCAGCATTTGTTGGTTGACTAACGAAATATTAATATCTATTAACTACAAGTGAGATATTTTTGTAAGAAATTAAACTATGAATAAAACAAACGAAGGTTTATGTAAGTTTTCAAACTACAATTGGGTAAGTGCAATTTACCCTAAACTTCAGTGGGTAAATAGATTGTTAAATATGAGGTTTTGATTTTGTGGTTATGGTTGACATTCTAAGACTACAAGATCTCATGTTTCATTTTCACTTATTGTTTTATTTATCTAAGTTATATATTGTTATTTCTCTCACTATATAAGGGCTTGAGTGTGTTATTGTAATGATGAATTGTTGTTTATTTAGCTTTTATAATTGTGATCGAATGATAATATTTATACTTTATTGCTTTCAATAAAAAATAATCAAACAAATATCAAATAAGAAGAAAACCCATACAGATCTCCCAAGAAAAACCCAAAAAAAACTTTTATAGATCTGACAATACCCAAACAGATATCAAATAGAAGGAAAACTAAAGTAAATCTTTACCCAAAAAAAAAAAAAAAACCTAAAAACTCGTTTAAATATGATAAAGGTGGGTGTAGAGGGTTTCGATTTTCTCAATTTTGAGATGGAACTTTAAAATCAAGTTAAGCTCATCTTAACCATTCAATTTGTTTTTAGATGGACAAGATTTTACCACCTAAAAAAATAATGCCATGTCAAATATATATATACACTACAAGAGAAAGTCTTAACACGTTTGGCTATATAAGGCCCTTAACTATTTAGTGATCTAGATCACCAGAACACTTGATCTAAGACTCCATGGCTTCTCTCTCTCCCTCACTACTCACCACCACCACCTTTCTCCCTCACTTCCCTCGAAAACCATCCCAACATTCCAAAACTAGAAAGCAAAACCCCCCTAACTTCATCCCTAAAGTAGCATCATGCAAAGCTACAAATAACAGCAATAGTGACCAAAACCCTAGCTCCAAAGATGAGAAACAACCTTCTCTAAGCAAATTTGATAGAAGGAACGTTCTCATGGGCATAGGAGGTCTCTATGGAGCTGCAACCAGTCTTACCAATGACCCATTTGCATTCGCCGCCCCAATATCAGCCCCAATTCTGGGTCAATGTGGGGAAGCAGACATACCTGAAGGCTCGACACCCACAAATTGTTGTCCACCAACAACCAAAAAGATCATAGATTTCAAGCCACCTTCTCGGTTTTCCCCAATGCGCGTTAGGCCCGCCGCACATTTAGTTGATGATGCCTACATAGCTAAGTACTCTAAGGCCTTGAAGCTCATGAAAGAACTCTCTGATGATGACCCACGTAGCTTTAAGCAGCAAGCCAGTGTTCACTGTGCCTACTGTAATGGGGCTTATGACCAGGTTGGGTTTCCTGATCTTGAGCTTCAAGTGCATTTTTCATGGCTGTTTTTCCCATTCCATAGACACTATCTTTACTTCTATGAGAGGATATTGGGGAAATTGATTGATGACCCAACTTTTGCAATTCCATATTGGAATTGGGACGCTCCTCTTGGTATGCCAATGCCTCCTATGTTTGTCGACCCTCAATCCCCACTCTACGACAGCCTACGCAACGCGAATCACCTGCCACCAAGACTGCTTGATCTTGATTACAATAAAAGTGACGACGATGGTACTTTCCCACCAGATGACGAACAGATATCAAGCAATCTGAAGGTCATGTACAGGCAAATGGTGTCTAATAGCAAGAAACGTAGGCAATTCTTCGGTAAACCATACCGTGCTGGTGATGATCCGAAACCAGGACAAGGTTCGATTGAGAACGTTCCTCACACTGCTGGTCACACATGGAGTGGTGATCCCAACCAGCCAAACTCAGAGGACATGGGGAATTTCTACTCTGCAGGGAGAGACCCTTTGTTCTATGCTCATCACGCCAACATTGATCGTTTGTGGACGATATGGAAAACCTTACCAGGCCGGAAAAGGACAGATATCACTGATCCCGATTGGCTTGATTCTGCGTTTGTTTTCTATGACGAGGATGCAAATCTTGTTCGCGTTAAGGTGAGAGATTGTCTAGAACCTGAAAAAGTTTTGAGGTATAAATATCAAGATGTTGAAAAACCGTGGCTAGTTTCTAGTACTGCTAAGCCAAGGCCAAGAAGGTTATCATCAAAGAAAGTAGCAGGAGCTGAGTCATCACCATTTGGGTCAATAGCACAAGCAGCTGAAGCGAAGAAGAAGGTGATAGCAAAAAGCACTGAACTTCAATTTCCTTTCGTTTTAGACAAACTCGTGTGTGTTGAGGTTGCAAGGCCGAAGAAATCAAGGAGTACAAAAGAAAAAGAAGACGAAGAGGAAGTGTTGGTAATAGATAAGATTGAGTTTGACGATGATACAGGTGTGAAATTTGACGTATATGTCAATGATGAAGATGATGATGTTGATCAATCGGTGCGTAGTGGACCCGGAAATACTGAGTTCGCTGGGAGTTTTGTGAGTGTTCCCCATTCCCACAAGCATGGTGGGAAGAAGGTGAAGACCTCTTTAGAATTGGGATTAACAGATTTGTTGGAAGACTTGAATGCTGAAGATGATGATAGTGTGGTGGTGACTTTGGTGCCAAGATATGGGAAGGGACTTGTTAGCATTGGTGGCATCAGTATTGATTTTATTCAAGATTGATATCAGCTATAGCTCAAATTGATCTTTTGAGGTAAATATCATATATCTGCATTAAAAATTCAATCTATTAATTTAATTTCTCTACTTGATCTTTCAACTCTCTCTCTCATCTCAACATAATTTCAAGGCTAAAATACATTTTTTTTGCCCTTAATTAGGTTTTATATATACTTGATTTCATTTGCCTTTTTCGCTTATTGACTTTTGATCTTTTCAATTGGGTCTTAAATTTATAACCTCATTTCAATTAGGTACTAAAGAGAATGACCCAATTGAAATTAAATTGTAAATTTAATGATTCAATTAAAATAAGATTATAAATTTGAAGACCCAATTGAAACAAAAAAATGAAAAACATAAATAAAAACAAATCGATCATTATAATCAATTTTCCTCTTCAAATTTCCCAAAAAACATTATTTGGATATTTTTTTATTTCATTAATTTTTAAATACATATTAAAAGAAAGAGAGGATGATAGATCCATAATAATCTTCTGTTTATGGGTATAAACATAAGTCACTGTGTTGTGCTACACCATTTTTTAAATTAATTTTTTAAAGTATATTGATATGAAAAGATATATCTTATATAAAAACCTTAAAAATAACTATTAGACCAAAAAACTTGAATTATTATTTTTAACTAATTGTTGTATGATTGAAACAATTAACATTTTGTTTTAATTGAAGAAAGGGAACATGTTGATTAACTTTGATGGGTGGATCTTGTCAGGAAAAAAAGAGGAGATTTAAATGGTTATGGGTCCACATTATCTTTATCTTTGAAATATTTGTGGTTGTGTATGTAGTATAGTCCCTTGAATTTTTAGATGAATGTTGTAAAGGTTGATAATGAATTGTCTTTTTGCCTGTGCGCTGTAAAGCAATGTGTTAGCTGAAGCTTTGGAGCATAGTGCGAGCTGGGTAAACAGATCCATTACTGAGAAAGTGCATCTTTGACGGTGATATGGGGTAAGATGAGATTAAAAATTGTAAAGTAAAACTTATAATGCATTATTTTTGCATATGAATTTGAACTACTTAGATTTTAGGATATAGTAAAATCATTTTATAATCAAAATTTATGTTAACTGCAAGTTTTACTTTACTATTTTTTACACCAAATAAGTTGATCTCGGATAAGATTGGCTCCTATGATCCATAATGAAAGGAAACTCAACCCAATTGGTATCCCAAAAAGGGATGTCCCCTCTTCCCGTGGTCCATTTAGAATTCTCCAATAAGTGAAGGATAGGTGGGTAACAAGCTTGAGAGTGGAAAATTGTCATTTAATTTTCACTATTAAATGCCCAATAATTTTTTTTTATTCTCATTACTCTTTTTATTCTTTAGAATCTTTACTGGTTTTTTTTTTTTTTTTTTAACTCGAATTGCTTCATTATGTAAATTAAAATTCTAAATTTAAATCAATATATATTAGATCAAAGGAAATCTAATTATTCCTTTGTAAGTGATGGTGGACAAATTCAAGTATATTTTTGTTAACTATTAATTGTCTTCAAATAATTTGCATTGATTTCAAAATAATAGCTGACTTGCCAGATTCATCGGTAAAACACTAAATTCTAGCATTTAGTATTCTCTTAAACTCTAGTTAATGGCTGTTCAAAATGGTATTATACACTCAATTCCTCTAAAATCATATTGTGAACAAAATGTAGTGAGGTTGAGAAAATAAGTAATCTTTTAGTGTAGATAGTGCACTATCAATTTCAAATGTCCCTCCCTATGGTGTAGATAGTGCTTATTGTCAAATATAATGAGGTTGAGAAAATAAGTAATCTCTTAGTGAACTCATAGCCGTATAGGTGGCATGTGACAATACACACTTTATAGTTTCACATTTGTGAGTGTGAAGTTATTGGTTGCCTTCTATGAAAGTTAGAGCTAAACTTTCTCAAGCACTCATGAAAATCCCTGTAAGGCGCAAGGCCATAAGCCACTAAACCGAGAACTCGTTAAAAGAGAAATTTTTGAAGTGTATGTATAGAATTGATTGTTTACAACACAGTTTTTGGTTCAAGATACCTTAGTCACCAGTCACTTATAAAATAATTTCTGTTAACACGAGGTATCGATTCAAGTCCACGAGACATTAGTGGTTTTTACACTTCGTTTAGGTCTATACTTATTTTCTTTTTTATTAAATTTTGAATCATGTGGGAGATTGTTGGAAAGTTGCTTCAAAATTCCAAGGAAAATCTCATTTAGTTTTCACTATTAAATGCCCAATATTTTTTTTTTATTCTCATTACTCTTTTTATTCTTTAGAATCTTTACTGGTTTTTTTTTTTTTTTTTTAACTTGAATTGCTTCATTATTTAAATTAAAATTCTAAATTTAAATCAATATATATAATATAGGTCAAAGGAAATCTAATTATTCCTTTGTAATTGATGGTGGAAAAATTCAAGTATATTTTTGATAACTATTAATTGTCTTCAAATAATTTGCATTGATTTCAAAATAATAGCTGACTTGCCAGATTCATCGGTAAAACACTAAATTCTAGCATTAAGTATTCTCTTAAACTCTAGTTAATGGCTGTTCAAAATGGTATTATACACTCAATTCCTCTAAAATCATACTGTGAACAAAATGTTATTATACATGAAACAACAACTTCATATACACCTAAACAAAATGGATTTGATGAAAAAAATATAGAAACTTAAAAGAAATGATGAATGCCATGTTGATAAGTTTTAGACTTCTTTCAAACATGTGGGGAGGGAATCCATCTTATTTGCATGACATGTTTCGAATATAATACCTCACAAAAAGACGTAAAACACTATATGAACTATGGAAGGGATATACACCCAACTTAAAATATGTATATCCCAAGAAACGTGCAATAAATGAACAAGTTATAGAAACTTTCAAAAGAATCTCAAGCCTTATATCACAACTAGTATCTTTTGAACAAGAAGTAATACGAAGTAAAAGAGCTAGAACTGAGACAAACTTTGGACTAGATTTTATAATTATTTTCTTAACAGAAAATGAACCTAAAATTTATCAAGATGCCATGAAATATGTGGATTCTAAATTTCGGAAAGATTCTACTAATAGTGAACTTGAATCTATAATGGTTAATCTCACATGAGAATTAGTAGACTTGCTTAAAGAATATAAACTAATAGGTTGTAAATGGGTTTTTAAAAGGAAAATGAAAGTTGAAGGCATGATAGAAAAATTTAAGGAAATATTAGTAACTAAAGGCTATACTCAAAGAGTGGATTACTTTGGCATATACTCTTCAATTAGTAAATTAGCTACTATAAGAATATTAATAGCCAATGCATTTATTAATAAATTGTGCATATATATCATATAAATGTAACTTCTTTAAATGGTGATCTAGATGAATAGAGATATGTATGGAATAATTAGATAGGTTTATAGTTCCTGGACAAAAACAAAAAGTGTGTAAACTTACGAAATCTTTGTATGGATTAAAAGATGCACCATGGAAATGGAATGATAAATTTAATAGAACTTTGGTTTTAAATGTATTTATTGTTAAAGAATCTAATAATTATGTCTAGAGTAGATTTAATGGAAATTCTAGTGTTATTATATGTTTGTATATTGATGATATGCTTATCTTTGGGATAGGTATATCCATATGGTAAACTAACTAAGAGTTTTTTGTCTCCTCAATTTAATAAAAAAACTTAGGAGAATATGATGTCATTTTGAGTTTCAAAATAATTCGTAATAGTAAAACATTAGCTTTATCATAATCTCACTACACTAAGAAGACACTTTAAAAGTTTAATTATTTTGATTGTGATTATGTGAGAGCTCTTTATGATTATAGTGTACATTTGAAAATTAATAAAGAAATTTCTGTCTCAGAATCTGAGTATGCCAAGATTATTAGTAGTGTAGTGTGTCTTATGAACTGAACTCGTCTTGATATTGCTTATGATGTGAGTAGATTAAGTAGATACACTCATAATCCTGATCATAGTAATTGAATGCATTAACTCATTTGTGAAGAAATTTGAAGGGAACTATGAATTTCATACTTCAGTTTATAGGATATTAGGTAGTACTTGAGGGGTATTGTAATGCCAATTGGGTATCAGATAATGATGAGATAAATTCAACTAGTGGCTATGTATTAGTGTATTCAAAGCTGTTTATGGGGCTTGGGGCGTGCCCTAGGGCGTACGCCCGGGCACCCCGTGCCTAAAAAAACACTCCTCAGGCACTCAGATGTTCACCCCGTCAAGTTTTTTAAAAAACCTTAAAAATCAGAAGAAAAAACTAAGTCAAAGCCTTGAACCTATAACCTAATGAGTTGAAATACAAGTCTTAACCACTAAGCTAATGTTTTTGTTATGATACAATGACACTTCATAAATATATATTACATGTTTTCTAGTTTAGTAACAATTACAAACTATTCAGTTAATCATTTACAAGTTACAACAATATAAAAATATAAGTTATATATAATTTACGTATAAATATAAATTAATATTTATTTAATTATAATTATTATGCTCTAGAGAGTTAGTAAAAATATTAAAGTTTGTTCAAATTTAAATTATTATTATTTTATTTGAATTAATTAATATTATTTTATTAAAATGTCAAAACGCCCCAACAAATTCAAAAGGTTTACGTCCCAACGCCTCGGGACAAAACACCTTCACCTCGGAAAGCACTGGTATGTATTCACCTTAGGTGGATGATCTATTTATTGGAAATTTTCCAAGCAAACTTGCAATGCAAGATCAACTATGGAGTTAGAATTCATTGTTTTGTTATCTGAATCTTGATACTAATACGTAAATAATCAATGATACAACTAAGATATTTTCATATTAAACTTGTCAAGAATTCGTATATATATATTGAGAAGATGTGTTAGAAACAAACCGGAATCCATTGCAAGCAAGCCTCATTGGGTTGATCTTCTAAGACTACAGAGAGAACCACCTTTAGTATGGAACCAATCAACTGAATGTTAGAGGGGAGGGAGAAGAACTTTCTGTTTCAATAAAATTTAACACAACTGTTAATCACTCTCCTCTGATATCTATTTATTTCCCTGTGCTTTAGGGACCATAGCCCTAACAGTTACCTCACACATGTGCATTGGGTCTTTGGCTCATTAACAAAGACCCATACCACATCGGGCTTCTATACATAAGGTGGCCCATACTAAAAAACCTTGATACTTTGGAGACCTATAACAATTATATCACTTAATTGGGTCCTTTATTAGATAACGGGTCTATATGTACAATGTTATAACATATCTGAACCCAAAATTCCAACAATCTCCCACTTAGGTTACATATGTTATCCTTTATATTGTATATGAAGATAACCTTAATTGAGCTCATTTGTGCTATCTAAAACAAAATATCCAACAACAATCTGGTCCATTAACCATATCAATGTAGGATCAAAGTGGCATTTATCATATTTATCGTAACAAGACCTATCAATGGTCACAATACTAATACAATTAATGACATAGATCTAGTATGGATGTGTAGCATGGAAATTACATGAAACGTGATCTTAAACATGTCAATTTCCAATTGGTCCTCCATATGACTCAAAAGAATTATATGAAATACTTTCAAACATTAAATGCAAAACTGCAATGAAAGTCATCATACATAATCCAAAGTCTGTACAGAACAACACAACCATGTCAATTAAGCAAAAGTAAAAGGCCAAATACAAACTCCCACTATACGGGCATATGGTCTAAAAGAACAACACCTATGTGAGCAACATGCTCATTAAACAATATGGGTGGAAAACCCTTAGTAAGCGGATCCGCAATCATAGAGTTTGTACTGATATGCTCAATTAACACTTGAGAAATCTGGACTCTCTCTTTGACAACCATAAACTTGATGTTAATATGCTTTGACCTCGACGATCTTCGATTGTTCTTGGAATACAACTCAGCAGCCTTATTATCATAATAAATCGTTAATGGTCTATCAATACCATCAACCGTGCGCAGCTCAGTAATAAAATTTCGTAGCCATATTCCCTGATTTGATGTCTCATGGTAAGCTATGAACTCTGCCTCTATAGTGGAAGTAGCTATGAGTGACTGTCTCACACTCTTCCATGATATAGCTCATCTAGTTAACATAAGGACATAGCCAGAAGTGGATCTCATGCTATCGAGACACCCAGTAAAATCAGAGTCTGAATACCCAACGATCTCTAAAAGATCCGATCTTCGATATATGAGCATATAATCCTTCGTTCTCTGTAGATATCTCATAACCCGTTTAGCTGCTTTCCAATGATCGACGCCCGGGTTACTCAAATATCTGCCTAGCATTCCAATAATGTACAGAATGTCCGGTCGCGTACATACTTGTGCATACATGAGACTTCCAACAGCCGAGACATAGGGATATTTCTCCATTTCCTTCTTCTTAAGTTTATTTTTCGGACATTGGAGCAAACTGAACTTATCACCTTTTGCCACGGGAGTGTTTCCAGGTACACAACCACTCATGCTAAATCTACTTAGCACTTTATCAATATAGGCCTTCTATGATAGTCCAAGTATACCTCTGGAACGATCTCTATGGATCTATATACCCAAAACAAAGGACACGTCACCAAGATCTTTCATTTCAAATTTACTTGATAGAAATCTCTTGGTTTCATGCAATAGGCCTATATCGCTGCTTGCTAGTAGAATGTCGTCTACATATAGCGCCAGGATAATAAATTTGCTCGCACTAAACTTGAGATATATGCACTGATCAATGGTGTTTTCCTTAAATCCAAAGGATGTAATCACTTGATCAAATTTTTGATAACATTGTCGGGATGCCTGTTTTAAGCCATAAATGGATTTTTTAAGCTTGCATACAAGATGCTTTGAATCTTTGGACTCAAAGTTCTCCGATTGCACCATGTATATTGTTTCTTCAATGTTTCCATTGAGAAACACTGTTTTAACGACCATTTGATGTAGTTCCAAATCATAGTGAGCTACAAGTGCCATAATGATTCTAAAGGAATCTTTCATTGAAACCGGTGAAAAAGTCTCTTTATAATCAATGCCTTTATTTTGAGTGAAACCTTTGGCGACTAGGTGGACCTTATACCTTTCAATGTTGCCTTTTGAATCCCGTTTAGTTTTAAATATCCATTTGCAACCAATCAGTTTCGCAGCTTTGGGCAACTCTACTAAGTCCCAAACACCATTGTCATCCATTGATTTCATCTCATCCTTCATGGCTTCAATCCACTTTTCAGAATTAGGACATTGTGTGACTTGGCTAAAAGAAGTTGGATTATCTTTCAGACCCATATCAAACTCATGTTCCTGGAGATACACGACATAATCAATCGAAATGGCGTTTCTCCTTTCTCTAATGGATCTCCTTAATGGCACTTCCATTAAAGGTTGTTAAGGTACCTCTTGATGAACCTCAGGCGGTTCCTGATTTTGAGCAGGTGGCAATTCAGGTTCATCATCAATGCGTTGGATCTCCGGATTTGCATTTTGAATAACATCAAGTATGGATACCTGAACGTTTTCAGTTGCAATAACAGGAATGTAAACACATTCTTCTTCAAAATTGACTTGCCTGAGTTGGTCTCTCCCATTTAACTCAACATCCTCTATGAACTTGGCATTTTCCATTTCGAAAAAGGATCTATTAGACGAATCATAAAATTTGAAACCCCTTTATCTTTCAGAATATCCAACAAAATAGCAGCTAACGGTCCTTGAGTATAACTTCTTCTCATTTGGCTTATAAGGCTGAGCCTCAGCTGGACATCTCCAAACATGCAAATGCCTAATGCTAGGCTTTTTGCCTGTCAATAACTCGTATAGGGTTTTAGCTACTGCTTTACTTGGAACTTTGTTCAAGATGTAAACTGCAGTCTTGATGGCTTCACCCCAAAGATATTCTAGCAAAGAAGAATGATTAATCATACTTCTTACCATATCCTTTAAGGTTCGGTTTCGTCTTTCAGCTACACCATTTTGACTAAGAGTCCCTGGCATGGTGTATTGAGAAACGATACCATATTCTATCAAAAATTTGGTGAAGGGTTTGGGACGTTGTTCACCTGATCCATTATATCTACCGTAGTATTCACCTCCACGGTCAGATTTGATAGCCTTAATTTTCTTACCTAATTGATTTTCAATTTCGACTTTGAAATTCTTGAACACATCTATAGATTGAGACTTCTCATGAATTAAATAAAGATAGCCATACCTGGACTAGTCATCTATTAAAGTGACAAAATATTGTTGTCCATTCCAAGAAGCTGTAGGGAATGGACCACAAATATCCGTATGTATCAATTCTAGGACACTATTACTCCTATTAGCACTTTTATTTTTAACATTTGTTTGTTTTCCCTTAATGCACTCAATGCAGACTTCAAAATCTGACAAATCTAAGGGATCAAGAATTCCTTCTGACACAAGTCTTTGAATACTTTGTTTAGAAATATGTCCTAAACACTTGTGCCATAACATTAATGAATTCTCATTTGTTAATTTGCACTGAATACCAACCTTACTGGTATGTAAGGATTCGTTTTCTTTGGAGGCAATCATATCAAGTTTATATAAATTATCAATTAAAGAACTGGTACCAAACAAATTTGAATTCTGAAAAAGACTAAACTTTCTATTTCCAAATGAACAAGAAAAACCTGATTTGTCCAAACATGAAATAGAAACCAAATTCCGTCTAAAAGACGGTATATAAAAAGTCTCATCAAATTCAAATTACAACCAGATTCCAATTGTAATCTAAATAAACAAACTACCTCCACAGGAGCTCTTTCGCCATTTCCTACATAAATGAATATTTTAGCATCAGTTGGCGTTCAACTTCTTATGCATCCCCTTATTCTCATGCCAGGTCACATACTTGGCATATTTTGTGCAGTCTTTCTTCATATGACCAGCTTTGTGGTAAAAGAAATAAGTTATACCTTTATCTTGTTTCTATTATCCATTGTGGTGTGAATTTTCGAACCTTACAGTTTTCTTTCCTTTAATGTTCCTCTTTCTTTTCTTGCTGGAACTGGGGCCCTGATGAGTTGATGCTAAATGAGAACTTTCAACCCTTTCATGATTAAGTCTCTCTTCCTCTTGTACATTGAGCAATCAGCTCATTCAAAGCCCATTTCTCCTTTTGAGTATTGTAACGGATTTTGAAAGGACTGAATTGTATAGGAAGAGAGATCAAGACTAAGTGCACCAGAATATCTTTTGGCAATTCTAGCCTTTAGTCTTGTCATAAGGTTTGACATCTCCATGATGTACTCTCTTATATTCCCCTTCCCTTTGTACCGCATTGAGACAAGCTTAGTCAAGATGGTGCTTGTCTCGACCTTTTTGTTTGCGGCGAATCGGTCTGCTATTTGGGAGAGGAATTTTTTAGCATCATTTTCATCAGGAATAGAACCCCTGATGGTATCTGGAATCAAGTGCTTCATAATCATTAGGCTCATGCGGTTTGTTCGCTCCCACTTTTCATATACAACCTTTTGCTCAGCGGTACTATCGCTGGTCAAAGGTTCGAGGCGATCGACCCTCAATGCATAGTCTAATTCCATGCACCCGAGCATGATCATAACATGATCTTGCCACTTCTTGAAATTCGTGCCGTTAAGCACAAGAATGCTGTTGATGTTAGCAGAACTCGATGTTGCTATAAACAAGAACAATAGCTCACAATTAGTAACAACTCATGTATATATGAATCAAAACAAAACTGTATACATATACACAGGCATGTGGGCCCATAACAAGATACCTAGCACAACATTAATACTTAGTCTTTGGACAAAAATATCAACTTGTAAGTGGTATCTCAAATATAGTTCATGAATATTGACAACCCAACCTGCCAAATAATGTGCCTTTCTTTGGACCGACACATTATTCGCATGGCAACCTTTATTTGTCACATATTCACAACTATTTTAATCTATTAACAATGCAAAAATAACCTTCCTTTGGGCCAATTATTTTCATATATTAATAGCATGTTTACATGTCTTAAAATAAATAAATTTACATATTAGAGATTGTTTTGACAACATAATACTTCAATTCATTCATCAAAAACATTAAACACAAAATTCTTAAAAAAAAAAAATTTCTTTACCTTGACTGGCGCCACGGTGTCAGCCCTTGGCACCGCGGCGCCAGCAATCTACCCAAGGAATAGATTGCTAGTGCTACAGCGCTAGTTCTCTGAATTTTGGGACTGACTGTAGTGGTCCTCTACAATGAATACCAAAATAATATGCTTGCAATTGGCAAGCTGTCATGACAATAAATTTTTTTTTTCCACAATTTCCACTTTGCTATATATTCTCAGCATATCCAGAATATCATGGCAAGTTGTCATGACAATAAAAAAATAATTTCCATAATTTCCAATCTTTATAGAAAAATTGCATACAATATAAAATAACTTCCACTGGTTATAGAAAAATTAAAAAACGGTTATCTTTATCATATGAACCAGTACCAAGGGGCTTAATGCATAATTTATGGAATTAGCCAAAAAAGAAAGATCAAAGCCAGCACCGCAGCGCTGGTTTGATAAACTGCAATTTACAGTTACAAAAATAGTCACTAAAAATCACCAAAATTTAATATTGTCATACCTAAAAAAAAAAATTATATTTGGAGATGCAATTCACAGAGTTATCATGCAATCTCATCAACAAACATGGATTTATAACAATTTTTTTTTAAAACAAATTTCTGCTCTAAACACGCTTTATGGGAGAAAATTCAAGAAACTCAATTTTCATATGAATCTCAACAATTTAACATGAAAGATTCTGATACCATTTGTTATCTGAATCTTGATACTAATACACAAATAATCAATGGTACAACCAAGATCTTTTTATATTAAACTTGTCAATCAACTGAATGTTAGAGGGGAGGGAGAAGAACTGTTTGTTTCAATAAAATTTAACACAATTGTTAAACACCCTCCCCTGATGTCTATTTATTTCCCTGTGCCTGAGGGACTATAACCGTAACTGTTACCTCACACATGTGCATTGGGTCTTTGGCCCATTAAGAAAGACCCATATCACATCGGACTTCTATACATAAGGTGGCTCATACTAAAGAACCTTGATACTTTGGAGACCCATAACAATTATATCACTTAATTGAGTCCTTTATTAGATAACAGGTCTACATGTACAATGTTATAACATATCTAAACCCAAAATTCCAACATGTTTTAGATCTGGCGGGTACAAAAGTTAGATGGTAGAGGAACCTCTTAGCTGATATTCCTTTGTGGGAAAAACCAGTTCCTTCAATTTCCCTATATTATTATTCTCAAGCAGTTATTGCCCAGGCAAAAAGCAAGGTCTACAATGGTAAACAGAGGCATATGCAATTAAGGGATAATATTAAGCAAAGGAGTAATAGCCATTGATTTTGTAAGGTCAAAGAGAAATTTAGCTGATCCTCTAACAAAAGGGTTATCAAGAAAACTAGTTGATGACACATCAAGGAGGAAGTGACTTAGGCTCATTAAGTAAACTTTATGTAATGGCAAACTAACATATGTGAATGGAGATCCCATGAAATAATTTTAATGGGGCAAACAAGTTATAGAAAAGTTTAATATATGCACTATCAATTTCAAATGTCCCTCCCTATGGTGTAGATAATGCTTATTGCCAAATATAGTGACGTTGAGAAAATAACTAATCTCTTAATGAACTCATAGCCATATAGGTGGCATGTGACAATACACACTTTATGGTTTCACATTAGTGAATGTGAAGTTATTGGTTGCCTTCTATGAAAGTTAGAGCTAAACTTTCTCAAGCACTCATGAAAATCCATGCAAGGCACAAGGCCATAAGCCGCTAAACCAAGAAATTTTTGAAGTGTGTATAGAATTGATGGTTTACAAAGCAATGTTTTGTTCAGGATACCTTAGTCACCAATCACTTGTAAAATAATTTCTATTAACACGAGGGATCGATTCAAGTCTACCAGACATTAGTGGTTCTTACACTTCATTTAGGTCTATACTTATTTTCTTTTTTATTAAATTTTGAATCACGTGGGGGATTGTTGGAAAGTTGCTTCAAAATTTCAAGGAAAATTTCATTTAATTTTCTCCATTGAATGCCCAATACTCATTTTTATTCTCATTACTCCTCTATATTCTGTAGAATCTTTATCAGTTTCTTAAGTTGAATTGCTTTATTTAAACTTTTGTATTTAAACCAATATTTATTAGCATGAAAAATCAAAGGAAATAAAATCTAATTATTGCCTTGTAACTGATGGTGGACAAATTCAACTACCGTTAACTATTAAATGTCTTGCAATAATTTGCATTGATTTCAAAATATATGTTGATTTGTTAGATTTCTCCAAAGGGTAAAACACTAAATTCTAGAATTTAATATTCTCCTGAACTCTAGCTAATGGTCGTTCAAATGATGTACCTTCTTCCTATAAATACCTTGGCAGTCTAAGGAAAGAGATTATAAAAAAGCTGAGTTTCCTCTACTAATTACATAGCTTATATTTTGTCATTAATTTTTCAAATATTGTCATTTTTTGGGCACTTCTTTATACAAGTTCAACGCTTTATTTGTGAGTGTATGCAAATCAAGCTGCTGTTATATCCTTGAGGGTGACCGTTAGAACCATTTGCACCATAATAGAGTGAGATAGCATCTCAAAGACGACAAATTCATTTCCGTGCCTCATCGTTCATCTCTCTTGTGATTACATATTATTGAACGCGATTCTTCTGAGGTGTATACTTGCTGCGACTTTATACACCACTTTTGTTTATTATTAGAGCACTAGTGTTATTGTTATTATTTCTAACAGGAATGTTATGAGTGAAGAGATGAAGTGGAGAGCAATACATCAAACGCATAAAATTTGCCCAAATAGTCTTACCTTAATCTCAATGCCATCTTTACATGAAGAGATAACATCGCCTCATAAAGCGAACATAAACCATGTTGTTTGGACATTCAATCGTTGGAGAACAAATCAGAGACCAAGAGACCCAACGATGCGTGTTGTCGCTACGTTGGGACCAAAAAAACCAGCAAAATTTTTCTCAAGCAGAAGTAAAAATTTATTTGGGAGTGAAATGACTGAAAGGGGTGTAAATAAGGATCGAAATGAGAACACTTTGCAGCAATTACTGTGAGTTTACCACAAAAAGAAATGAGAACACTTGGGGTTTCAGGTCATTTGGGTCATAGATTGTTCGGGTCACAAGTTGTTCGGGTTTCGGATCATGTGGGTCTCGGGTCATTCGGATCACATGTCGCTCAGGTTTCGGGTCAATCAGGTCTCGGATCATGTAGATCTCGAGTTAGTTCAGATTGGATCGAGTTGGGTTTCAGGTTGACCCATTATGTTCAATTGTTCATGTCAATTTGTTAGTCGTTATCTTTTTTTTTTCGAAAAAAAGAATCATGTTAAAATCTAGTTTACTATTTTAATTTTGATTTAGGTACAAATTAGATTCAATTTGAGTCGTTTGACTTTAATACATGACCACCTATATTGAGCATTTACCTTAATTTTATGATTTTTTTAAAATTAAATTAAATTAATTTTTTATAATAACAAGAGACCACCCCTCCTAGTGGTGGGTAGGCAAATTCAATTTAATTAAATAAAGCTCTTACAAATCAATGATAATAAATAATTTAAAAGTGGTGATATATACCACGGACCTGATTTCACGTGAGTTATCATGGAGTCGAAAATGTCCATTGGTAATTAAGAGAAAATTGACTAGGCATTTAATTTTTTAAAACAATTACTATTTAATTTTCTAGTGATTACTAGTGGATTTTTCTGATTCCATGGTAACTCCAATGTATCCGAGTCCATGGGATCACCACTCATTATTTAATATAAGTAAGTTTTGTTTGATATTCTTTTTATGTTAATACTTAAGTATTTAACTTAATTCTAAGTATTAAGTAACAATTTATCAAGTCAAAATTATAAATACATTATTCACTAAGGTGAAGTTTTGAACTTTATTATTATATTTTTCTCTATGAATAAGAAACTTATAAATAATTAAATATGTGAAGTTGATATTAAAAATTGTTAATCATAAATCAAATTGGGTTTATCATAAAAAAAGATATATTCAAAATTAATCATGATTTTTATTAAGATAAAAATATTGGATAATTAATAATATATCATATACCATGTCTTTGTTTCACTCGGTGCAGAAAAGGTTTGTATATGATATTTATTATAAATAAATTAAAAAATTTATTTATTAATAGTTAGCATAAGATAATTACTTTATGGTTTTATATTTCTTTTACAAGCTATGGTTTCATACTTGATATCCTTACTTTATACAAATTACAAACAATTAATTTTTCTCTTTCAGAAACATCAGGTCAATTTGGGTCTTGGGTCACGGGTCGTTTGGGTTTTAGGTTTCTCGGCTCAAGGGTCGCTTGGGTCAGTTGTTTTTGGGTCTGTTGGGCCTCGAGTCATAAGTCATTTCGGTTTCGGGTTGTTCAGGTCTCGGATCATGATATTTTACTGTAGTTTCAGGTTCGAGTGGGTTGGGTTTTGGGTGGGTCGAGTCGAATTTTCAGATCGGGTCAGATTTTGTCACATTTTAAAAAAATTTAACCAAGATATAGATCGAAGACTTGCTTCCATTCAGAAAATCAAGCATATGATCATTAGCAAGTAGGAGATGCAAAATGGGTTACCATCTCTCTAACACATTTAACCAATAGTATTAACAATAAATTGAATTTATGAGATTGTAGTCTAAAAATATATAAAAGAAGGAAATAAGAGCTTCCACCATAATTTTTTTTAATAAATTGTTACTTTAATGAATATTAATAGCAAAAACTTTTTGTTTTCTACATGTTTCTAAATTTCATTTTTAAATATTATTTTTTTCTTAAATTTAAAATTTTTATTTATACATTTTTAAGTTTTTAAAAGGTAAATTAAAGTTTTGAGTTTTTAAAATTTACTCGAACTACTCGTGAGTCAGCTCGAGCAAACGAGCTTGAGTTTAAATTTTTAGGTTTGGAGTCTTCTCGAAATTTAGCTATTTTCTTCACAACCTGAGTTTGGAGTCTTCTCGAAATTTAGCTATTTCCTTTCATAGATTATTCTCAAGTCTCGATCATTTACCTGAGAACTAATCGTGATCTGGAAAGTATAAAAAAATATATATATGGAGTATCTGAAATATATAGAAACATATCTAAAATTCTTCACAAATACCATCCATTTACAAAGAAATTATAGACTTCCATGGCAGATTTAATAATAAATTTTTTAAACTAACGGGATTAATTTAGGGGAAAATTAGTTCTTTTATCACATCAAGAGCTGGTTCCTTGTAAAGAATCATAATTGTGTTTGTTTTCTTTCTTAAATGAAAAGAAAAGAGCTTTTATCGTTTCCCATATCTGTATATATACGCATGTATACATATATATATATATACATATATATATATATGGTAAAATTACATTTACTTACATTTAGTATGACCTAACCTACAAACCCGTAGTTTTAAAACCTACATATACCTTCTATTATTAAATCTTGATTAGTCAAATCTATTAATTTTGATCAACAATCAGTCCACGTCAGTATTTATTTTGAAATAACCCTATAATACCTTTGGATTAAAAACTCAACTCTCTCCCTTCAACATCAGTTGATTTTGAGAAGCTCCTAAAAAGAAACCTTAAAAGTATAGCAAAAATCCACCCATGCCCCATTAATGGAAGAATTTTGTGGGCCTCCATTGTAAACATAACTAATTCCTCTAGAATTTTGGGGGAAATGTTCTCGGCTTCATCTAGTGCTACCTTCAGATTGGTGATGGCGGTTTTCACCAAGCCCCATGAAAATTCACTATTCTCCTATTCAAAATATATGAGTTTAGCAATACGTAAACCAAAGAGATGGTACCACCTTTGAGCTCCGAGCCCTAACATGAATAACATGCATATATCTTTTCATACAATACAAATCACAATTCATTATGCTCAAACAATTCATTTCATGTATAATTGCATTTACATACTATCCTAAATACTTCACTTTTTTAAATCCATATAATTTACAAATGTTTGAATTTTCTCTTCCTTTTTATACAAATACATTAAAAAAGAATTTTAGACTCAAGAAGACTATGAAGATGTCGCTTCCAAACCACTCGAGAAATCTTTAACAATTAGCTCTCAACTAGAGCTTGCTCCCATTTTTGGCTGTCACATGGGAGAAAAATAAAACATAAAGGAATGTGTGAGCTTCAAAAAGCTCAATGAGTGACGTATTACTCAAAGTATTAGATTTTTCTATTTCATTTACCAATCCATATCATTCATTCAAATAATTAGCATATAGCTCTAAGTGATACCCATCTTTTTTTTAATAAATCTTATATTTCTTTCATATCTTTAATTCACGGAAGGGTGCCTATCACATAATGTCAGTACACACCATATTGTACTCACAAAAGAATATATGGTACATCCATACATTCATCACACAATCCAGTCTCACAATTTTCATATCACAAACAATCAACCAATAAGCGCAACGTCATCATGTCACACAAATCAACATCTCATGCTCTTCACTGGGCCAATCACATTAATCATCAAATGAAATGCAATGCAGTGCATGATCATCTCTCATTTCGTTTCATCTCATTGCCTCTCCCTAGGCTAATCATATCACAATGGGGGCATTCCCCACGTACTGGTTTGTCACTCAGCATCATAACTAAACTATATCTAGAGTTGCTTCTGTGTAATTTAAAAAGACAATTACCAAATTATTTTGTCTCTATCTCAAGTAAATTCCCTTAATTAGTTCATCTTTTCAATTTTCTTCACTTATAGTTTTACTTAATTCTCACCAACTCTTCTCAAACCTTTGATCATATTTCAAAGTGATTACTCTCCCTCTTTCCTCAAAATCACTTCACTCTTTCACTTGATCTCTTGATTAAATCTCCCACTCACTTCTCTTAATTATAAAAGCCATAGATAATATCAGATCATTACTCATCTTGTCCACTTAACTCTCATAAGAATCACCCGATAACGCTTTACTTACAAAAAATAAGCCACATTATTTCAATCATCATCACCTTTTCCTTAAGGGCTCGCCAATTTAAACTTTTCATGTTATAATCTTTCTTGATCCTCAGCACCATACTCCTTTACAAATGTATCATCTTATTGTATTTAAAGTTCTTACTCATTCCAATTAAATCTTTAAGTTATCTCTATCTTGTTGATTTTTCCATCATTATAATTATTGACATTATCGTCATTGGACTAGTACTAGAGATTCCCAAAACACGTCTTTAATCATCAGTTAAACATTCACCTTTCTTAAATTTTAGTATTTTACACTCCTCCTATACACCCTCTTAGTCCCACAAACAACCCATCCATTTTATTCATAAAAATTTTCCCTATCATCACCAAACCTCAATTACCCCTTTTTTTCATCAAAACAAAATATTTCCACATAGCCACTTTACTCTTCAACTCTCATTTTTCATCATTTAGTTCATTAAATCATATTATCACCATTTTTTGATCCATTTCTTCTTCTTTATAAGCATTAGAATCTTTACTTTACCCTTCTCATGTTGCTAACTAAAACTTCTGCTTCTACTCATCACAAAATTATCATCACTAGTGATTCATATATCTTTCTAAATTTAGTTTACATACTTTTTGCTCATTTTAGAATTTAAATCTTCTAGAAAATCACCAAACATAACACTATCCACGTCTCCCCTTATCAAACACTAGGATCTCTTACACGGTTTATTCGAAAACTAACAACCTCCACTAGATTAACCATTATTGATAGCATCCCATTATTATTTAGCATACAAAATCTTTACAATCTTCAAAAGAACTTTTATCCTTTAGCTTTTTATCATACATTAATACTCTTCTCCCAAAAAATAAAGTTAGTAACAATTTCACATATCTCTTTAAAATTTACCATGTTCCTCTCAATTTTTTTCGAAGATTTCAAAATCATCATTATTTGGCCTCTCTGGAATGAGTACACACTCATCATATACATAGTCTTATAAAATTTACAAATTCTCTTCACTCTATCTTAAAATCCATCACATCCAACGCTCCAAGACAGATTTTAGAGCTTACTTTGTTTTACAAATTTATGTTTTTTCCAACCATTTCTTTTACCAAACCATTCTCCCAAAATTTATCTTTTGAAACATCCTTCAAAAATTTCAGCAAACCCATAAGCTAGTTACTTCATTCTTCACGATTTTTACTAACTTCATTAACTAATTTTTTTTTTCAAATCTTTGTTACTAGGAAAAATTGAACGATTCGAGACGTGTCAATCATATGAATTATAAACAGAAAGAAAAGAAGACAAGATTTACCTAGGTTCACCCAGAATAAGGCTATGTTCTGCTAGAATAGGGTTCACCCCAGAGCGAGACCCCTGTGTTCGTCCGGGGTTGTACAGATCTGGTTTTGTGAAGTATGCACCAACTCTAACAATCTCCCACTTGGTAAATACTTCACACACATGGAAAAATTCCTAGGACTCTGTTTCTTCAAGCCCATCTCAGTAGCACACCATTCAAACTTTGCTAGACTAACTGCCTTAGTCAAAAAATCTGCGTTGTTTACTGCTGTATCGACTTTCTCTAAGATTATCACATTTTCTTCAATCTTTTCCAAAATGAAGTGATATTGGATATCAACGTGCTTCGTCTGTGAATGAAATGAATGATTCTTTGCTAAGAAGAAAACACCTTGATTATCACATTTCACCTTCATTGCTTCTTGTTTAAACCCAAGCTCAGTACACAACCTTTGAAGCCAATCGACTTCCTTCCAATATGAGTTATTGCCATATTCTCTGCTTCTATAGATGAAACGGCAACAATACTTTGCCTTTTTCTCATCCGAATCATTGCCCCATCAAACAAATTGAAGACATATCCACTTGTAGACCTCCTACTATCAATGTTTTCTCCCCAGTCAGCATCAACTGATCCTACAATATCAAGATTCTTCTTACCTCCCATACCTCCATAACACAATGCAAACTCTTATGTGCCACAAATATATCTAAGAACTCTCTTGATTGCAGTCCAATAATCTTTCCCAAGATTAGATATATATCAACTCAATACTCCTACTACTTGGGCAATATCTGGTCTCGTACACACCATGGCATACATCAAGCTTCCAACCGCACTAGCATAAGGCACGTGCGCCATCTCTTCAGCTTCTTTCTCAATCTTCGAACATTGTTCTGCAGATATCTTGGTTCTCAAAGGCATGGGAGTCCCTACGGTCTTGTTGTTAGAAAAGTTGAATTTCTTTAACACTTCTTCAATATACTTTTTCTAACTTAACCACAGTTTTCGATTTTCACGATCCCTTTTTATCTGCATGCCCAAGATAAAGTTTGCTGGCCTTAGGTCTCTCATGTCAAACTGCCTTGCCAGCAATGCCTTCATAGTGCTAATCATCTTCATTTTATTTCAAATCAACAGCATATCATTAATATATAAGGTTAAAATAACAAAATCAACCCCTAATCTTTTCACATAAATGTAGTGATTAGCATAGCTGCGAGTGAACCCAAGCTAAATGGCATATGTATTAAACTTCTGGTACCACATCCATAGTGACTATTTTAGTCCGTACAAAGAGTTCTTCAATTTACAAACTAGTTCTTCCTTGCCTTTGCTCCCAAAGCCTTCAGTCTGTTTCATGTAAATTTCCTCCTCTAAGTCCCAATGATGGAAAGCTGTCTTTACATCCAGTTTCTCACCATAGACATTTCCCTCTATTTGCGAGTACCTCTTTGCTACCAAATATGCCTTCTACTTTTCTACCATTTCATCTGCATTTGTTTTCTTCTTGAAAATCCGTTTGCACCTAATTGCCTTCCTATCTCTAGAAAATTTCACAAGGCTTCATGTTTCATTCTTGTCAAGTGCCTGCATCTCCTCTTTCATAGCATCCTCCCACAGATTTGCATCATCTGAGATCCTTGCCTCTTTCACTATGCTAGGATCATTACCAGTAATATTTAAAGCATGTATTGCACTGTAAGCACTAGGAGAATACCTTATGGGAGGTCTTCTAACCCGTATGGATCGCCTTATGATAGGCGTGATCTCTACCTCCGAGCCAGCATCTAAATCTTCATCCTCTACATCAGAAACATGAATATCGTGCTCAGACCTAATTGACTCAGAACCTAAAGTATCCGATGCAATTTGTGGGGTAGTCTTTCACTCTTTATTTTGCTAAGATCAATCTGAACCTACTTTAGCTGTTCCAGTTCATCTCGGACAACCACCACATCCATTTGTGGTTTCCTGAACACAACATCTCTACTGTAAACTGTACTCTTATTTTTTGAATTCCATAACTTGTACCCCTTGGCCCCATCTTTATAACCAATGAAAATGCACTTCACTGATTTGCTGTCAAGTTTGTTCCTCTTTTCTTTTGGAACATGCATATAAGCATCACACCTAAACATCCTAACATGAGCCAAACTCGATTTCTTCCTGAATAATGCCTCAAACAGTGTCTAATCTTATAAAGCTGATATAGGTGACATCTTTTTCAGATAACATGCCATAACCACAGCCTCCATCTAGAACTCCAGCTACAAGCCTGCACAACTCAGCGTACTCATTGAATTCTCCATGAGTGATCAAATGAGCCTCTCAGACACCCTATTCTATGGAGATGTATATGGAGTTGTTTTCTGTCTTGCAATGTCGTTTGCCATATAAAATTGCTCAAATTTGTCTGAGCAAAATTTTCCTCCGTTATCTGTTCTCAATACCTTTATATTTCTTTCTATATGATTTTCTACCAATGTTTTAAACTCACGAAACTTATCAAATGCTTTAGCTTTACTCTTCATGAAGAAAATCCATGTATACCTTGAAAAATCATCAATGAAAGAGACATAATGCCTTGATTTTCTAAGAGATTGGACTAGAACTTGCCCAAACATATCATTATGTATTAAATCTAGAATACCCCTTGCCCTCGTGCTAGCGGACTTAAAACTCAAATGGTTCTACTTGCCATATAGACAATGCTTATAGAAACCGAATCCCATGGAGCAATCTGGGATTTCCTTCACCATCTACTTTGACGATAAATTAGATAGTATATTTTCACCAATATGCCCAAGCCTCTGATGCCACAACATAAAGGACGTCACCTCATCATCAGTCGCCTTCTCAGAGATAAAACCTCAACTGCCCTTAGTTTGTACTGTACTTCCCAGTAGCTTATACAATGTACCATACCGAACACCTCGTGAAATTACTAAAGATCCACGAGTCATCTTGCATGAATTTTTGTCACAGCTGAAATTCCCTCCCTCATATGCCATCTTGCTGACTGACATCAGGTTCCTGTTGAGACCTGAAATAGATATCACATCTGGAAGTGTTCTGATCGTCTCATTTTTAATCCTTAACTTTACATTCCTATGACCAATAATTTTCACCGAAGATTTATCTCCCAATAAAACATTTCTTCGACAAAGGTTTCATACTAAAAAATCAGTCACTGTGAGGTGTCATGTGAAATGATGCTCCTGTGTCAATTGTCCAAACACTCTTATCTGATTGAGCCAAATAGGATGCCATATTTAAGTCACCAACATCATGTTCGCTTATCAGGGTTCACACTCTTACTTCTACAATCACTCTTTAGATGCCCAGGCTTTCTACACTTCCAACACTTCAACCCAGATTTATCCCTACTTTTTTATCTTCCCTTAAACTTAGGTTTATCTTTAGACCACTTGTAGTCTTTATCATGGGTTTGCCCTCTCACAAATAAGGCCTCCTTTGACGAGGTCTCTATACCCTACTACCTCATCGTCTCAAATAATAAGGCTGCCATGACATTCTCAAAAGATAGATCAATCGTACCACTACCAATCGTAACTATCAAGTTATCCCATGAATCAAGTAGTGAACAGAGCAGCGTAATAGCCTTATTGTCATCCGTCATATCAACCCTAATAGATAATAACTGACCTATGAAAATGTTGAAATCATGTAGATGAACAGAGAAAGAATCGCCCTCAGCCATCCTAAGGTTATACAACTTCTTCTGCACAAATAGTTTGTTTACGAGATATTTACTTTGATAAAGATTTTCCATCTTCTTCCAGAGATCTTTCATAGTCTTTTCTCCCAAAATGTTTATCAGGATAGAATCAGTTAGGCACAGCCAAATCAGACTTTGTGTCTTCCGATCGAGCTTCTCCCACTCCATGCTGGTCGCTGAAGATAATGTCGAAACCACCACCTGCACTGCCTTTACCGTGGATGCCGTACTCTTCAATATCTTATCTACTATCACCATCCACAGATCCCTATCCATGACTAAATCCTCGATCTTCAGTTTCCATAACTCGAAGCTCTTCCCTCCAAACTTCTTGATTTCAATCCGTGATCCAATCAACATCTTTGATCGTTAATCCTCGAACACAAGGCTTTGATACAAATTAAACAATTTGAGATCTATCAATCACATGAGTTATAAACAGAAAGAAAAGAAGACAATATTTACCCAAGTTCACCCCAAAATAGGGTTATGTACTGCCAGATGTTTCTTATTATCAACCTCACAAATCTCTTATTACAATATATGCTCAGTACATAAATAGTATTTATAAGCAACCTAAGACGTCATAATTTGGGTCTAATTCAGATTTCTACCTTACAGCAGAACTACGGCTATTCATGGGCCAAAGCCCAAACTGCCAAGCAAAAACAAAGCCCCCAAAACTTTCAGGCAATTTATATGAGTTAGGCCTGGTTTTTTGCTTAGCGGTTTGGGCTTGGGCCCATGAATAGCCGTAAGTCTACAGCAGAATGAAAATTCTAATTAGACCCTAATTAGAATGTATTACGTTGCTTATAAATACTCCTTATGTACTGAGTATACATTGTAACGATAGAGTGAGGTTGATAATAAGAAACTTCTAGCAGCATGTAGCCCTATTCTAGGGTCAACCTAGGTAAATCTTGTCTTTTTATCTTTCTGTTTATAATTCATGTGATTGACAGATCTTAAATCATTCAATTATTATCAGAGCTTTGTGTTCAAGGATTAACAATCAGAGATGTCGATTAGATCATGGATTGAAATCAAGAAGTTCGGAGGGAAATGCTTTGAGTTATGAAAACTAAAGATGAAGGATCTACTCGTGGATAGGGATCTGTGGACGGTGATAGTTGATAAAATACTGAAGATTACAGCGTCAATGACAGAAGAATCGCCGATGGTGGTTTTGACATCATCTTTAGTGACCATCACGGAGTGGGAGAAGCTCGATCGAAAGACACGTAGTCTGATTCGACTATGCCTGGCCAATTCTGTCCTAATAAAAATTTATGGAGAAAAGAATGCGAAAGATCTCTGAAAGAAGCTGGAAAGCCTTTATCAGAGTAAATCTCTAGTAAACAAATTGTTTCTGAGGAAGAAGTTGTACAACTTTCGGATGGCTGAGGGTGATTCTTTCTTTGTTCATCTACATTAGTTTAACACTTTGATAATAAGGCTATTACGCTGCTCGGTTCACTACCTGATTTGAGGTATAACTTAATAGTTGTGATTAGTAGTGGTATAACTGATATGTCTTTTGAGAATGTTGTGGCAGCCCTATTATCTGAAGAGATGAGGCAATAGGGTACAAAAAACTCGTCAAAAAATGCTTTATCTGTGAGAGGGCGAACCCATGATAAAGACTACAAGTGGTCTGGTGATAAACTCAAGTTCAAAGGAAGATCGAAAAGTAGAGAGAATTAGGGTTGAAGTGTTGGAAATGTAGGAAGTCTGGGCATCTAAAGAAGGAATGTAGAAGTAAGAGTGTGAACCCTGAAAAGCAGACAGTTGAGAGATCAGCTTCAAGAAATAAGGACCAGTATAATGATGATGCTGGTGACTTAAATATGGCATCCTATTTGGCTTAATCAGACCAGAGTGTTTGGATAATTGACATAGGAGCATCCTTTGATATGACACTTCACAGGGACTGATGATGAGGTAAAGATTTTAGTGGGAGATAACTCTCCAATGAAAATTATTGGTCGTGGGAAGGTAAAGTTGAGGATGAATGATGGGACATTCAGAACACTTCCAGGCATGATGCATATTTCGGGTCTCAGCAGGAACTTGATGTCAGTCAGCAAGATGGCAGATGGGGGAGTGAATTTCAGTTGTGATAAAAATTCGTGCAAGATGATTCATAGATCGTTAGTAATTGCATGAGGTGTTTGGTATGGTACATTATACAAGCTATTAGGAAGTACAATACAAAGTCAGTGCAGTGGAGGTTTTATCTCTAAGAAGGCGACTGATGATGAGGCGACTGATGATGAGGCGATGTCCTCTATGTTGTGGCATCAGATGCTTAGGCATATCGGTGAAAATGGACTATCTAATTTATCATCAAAATATATGGTGAAAAGAGTCCTAGATTGCTCCATAGGATTTAGTTTCTGTGAGCATTTTCTACATGACAAGTAGAACCATGTGAGTTTTAAGTCTGCTAGAACGAGGGCAAATGGTATTCTAGATTTAATACATACTGATGTGTTTGGGCCAATTTCAGTCCAATCTCTTAGAAAATCAAGGTATTTTGTCTCTTTCATTGATGATTTTTCAATGTATGCATGGATTTCCTTCGTTAAAAGTAAAGTTGAAGCATTTTGATAAGTTCCGTCAGTTTAAAGCATTGGTAGAAAATCAGGTGGAAAGAAAGATAAATGTACTGAGATTAGATAATGGAGGAGAATTTTTCTTAGATAAGTTTTAGCAATTCTGTGTGGCAAACGACATTGCAACACAGAAAACAACTATATATACACCTCAACATAATGGGGTGGCCGAGAGACTTAATCGGTCACTCATGGAGAAATCAAGGAGTATGTTGTGTTGTGCAGGCTTGGAGCTGGAGTTTTGGCCAGAGGCTGTAGCTACGGCTTATTATTTTAAGAGCAAGTCACTTACATCAGCTTTACAGGATCATACATCGTTTAAGGCATTATTCGAGAAGAAGCCGAGTTTGGCTCATGTTAGGGTGTTTGGGTGTGATACTTATATGCATGTGCTAAATGAAAAGAGGAATAAACTTGACAACAAATCAGTGAAGTGCATTTTTATTGGTTATAAGGATGGGGTCAAGGGGTATAAGTTATAGAATCCAGAAAATATAAGTATAGTTTACAACAGAGATGTTGTGTTCAGGGTAACATAAAGGGATGTGGCGGCTGTCCAAGATGTATCGGAACAACCAAAATAGGTTCAGATTAATCTTAGCTCGGGAGATAAAGAGTGGGAGACTACCCCACCACTGCATCGGATACTTCAAATACTGAGTCAATTGGGTCTAAGAAAGATATTCCTATTTCTAATTTAGAGGATGAGGATTCAGATGCTGGCTCGGGGTAGAGATCACGCCCATCATAAGGGAATTCACAAGGGTTAGGAGACCACCCATCAGGTATTCTTCTAGTGCTTATTGTGCATTATATGCTTTAAATATTACTGGTGATTATCCTAGCATACTGAAAGAGGCAAGGACCTCGGAGGATGCAAATCTCTGAGAGGATGCTATGAAAGAGGAGATGCAGGCACTGGATAAGAATGAAACATGAAGCCTTGTGAAATTACCTAGAGATAGGAAGGTAATTGGGTGCAAATGGATTTTTAAGAAGAAAACAAATGCAGATGGAATGGTAGAAAAGTACAAGGCATGTCTGGTTGTAAAGGGGTACTCGCAAATAAAGGGAATTAACTATAGTTAGATATTTTCCCCGGTAGCAAAGTTAACATCTATCAGATGTGTCTTATCCATGGCAACTTCTTATGATCTAGAGGTTGAACAACTGGATGTGAAGACAGCTTTCCTTCATGGGGACTTAGAAGAAGAAATTTACATAAAACAACCTAAAGGCTTTGTGAGCAAAGGTAAAGAAGAGTTTGTTTGTAAATTGAAGAAGTCTTTGTACAGACTAAAGTAGTTACGACGGATGTAGTACCATAAGTTTGATACATATGACATTCAGCTTGGGTTCACTCATAGCTATGCTGATCACTATGTCTACGTGAAAAGGTTAGGGGTTGATTTTGTCATTTTAACCTTGTATGTTGATGATATACTATTGATTGGTGATGAGAGTCATAAAATGAACCTTAACAGTACTTAATTATTAGCATTTTAGGGTTGATCTAGGTTTTAATTGCACTTTTATGTGTTAACAACTCTAAAGTATCATTCTTGGATCATTGATCTATTTCGGTGCATTTTCAGGAACTTTTAGCTAAAAGAAGAGGAAAAGTCATCATTCTTGAAGCACAAAGACTCGAGGCATACCAGAGTGAAGGCATGGTTGTGGAAGGACAAATGAAGAAAAATCAAATCTTAAATGTGTGCGCTGCGGCCTGGAAATATCCAAGCCTCGGCCTCCAAATAGAGTAGAACTCTTAGGCTTACAAGAACCAATCTTTTATTTAATCACCTTTTTATAATCTTTAATAATTTATTCCAAGTAATGGAGGAAATTCACCAATATTCTTCGATTTAGACCTCATCACATTAGAATTTGATTAAAATTTAACACATTACTCTTCTTACAATTTCACACAGCGATTTCCATTCACAACAATTCCAATTTACATTTAATAATTCAACTCCCTTCTAATATCATATACTTCAATTCAACTACATGATTTACTATGATTATTCCCATGAAATTTCTATTCAAGACAAGCACATATTTCTTTTACTATCTTTCTTCACATTCCAACTATCACAAAATTTTCCTTTGTCATTAACCCAATGCTACCATTCCTTTATTCAAATTGTTTCTTCCTTTTTACTCCAATCATTTTCAATATTTTTTCTTTCACCACATCAATTATTTATCGTACTAATTCATCTTGTTAATCATTTTTACGCTTGTTAAATCATCAAAATTCTACCAATATATCACTCTCCCATCTTTATTTCACATTTTAAAATCAAGAATTTTTAATATTCTCACAAAATTTTCGGCACTACCTCCCCAATTCTTAATCTGTCTATACTTTCTAATGGCAATTATATCATACTATTATTCATCATAGGTTCAATTACCTCTTGCACCAATCACATACATATAACGAATCATTGATTTATGACTTCACTTCGTTCCATTCCTTTTACAATCTCTTAACAAATATTTCTCAGGTTTAAACATTCTCTCATTTATTATAAAAGTTCACCCTTAGCAAACTTTCTAATTCATTTAACTAACATTTAATCGTTTAATTTATCAACGAAATATATCATTAACATAAAATTTCCAAGTAATTAAAAGAGTAAATTCCATTTTTAGTCATTTTAGTTTGCCTTGTGTCCTTATTGGGTCCCTTAAGTTTAAAACATCTTTATTGGGTCCTTTAAGTTTTGTACCCATTCTAATCGAGTCCTTTACCCAAATGACATAGTAATCTCATTCACAACAGGTTCATTTACAGCAAGCTTATTTACAATATATTCATTCACGTCAAATTCAACAACATAGTCAAAAATAGTTTTATCAAAATCAAATAGTGCAGTCACATTATTTGTTATCCCCACATCTTCATCAACTTCATTTAACTAGTCCCCCATTACATTAACAACAACCCTATGTTCCAAATAAAGTTCAATGACTATTGACTTGGAAAATTTCATGTACATAGTGTACATATTTGAATCACTAGTTAATGAAGCAAAATCATTTGGGTGAAGGTCGTAATTAGAATGGGTACCAAACTTAAAGGACCCAATATAGACGTTTTAAACTCCAGGGACTCAATAAAGACACGAAACAAAATAAAAGGACTAAAAATGAAATTTACTCTGATTAAAATTATTCATTTTTATTACCTTTCCACATCTTCACATACAACATAATTCACACAACATTTATATTCACTAGCAAGAATGCAACTAACCACACCACAACACAATTCACATATGCATACATATACAAACTTGACAATTCACCATCAAAATAGAACATTCATATCGATAATCTTTCTTAAGAGCATTAGTAGAAAAAATATCACCAGCATAAATAAGCTGTTACACATAGCACAAAATCATCCAACATAACATTGAATCAATCCACTCTATCTATAAGAAATCTTATGACATCCCTTTCCAATATCAACTTTGATTCCTAGATAGCATCCTCTCTAACATTACACGACCGACTCTTTACAAACTTCCCATATATCATGCTCATGCAACTAGGGTCTAAATAATCTTAAGCCTATGCTTTATTACCAAAAATGTAACGATCCATCCTTTAATGAGCCCTACCCTAGACAATATCTTCACCTTTTAGCTCTGAGTCCTAACCTGAATGCCATGCATACATCTTTTCATACAATACAAATTAAAAATCATTATGCTCAAACAATTCATCTCATGTACAATCACATTTACATTATATCATAAATACAAGATTTATTTAAATCCATATAATTTACAAATGTTTAAATTTTCTTTTCCTTTTTATACAAATACATTAAAAAAGAATTTTGGAATCAAGAAGACTATGAGGATGCCACTTCCAACCACCTGAGCAATATTTAACAATTAGCTCTCAACTAGAGCTTGCTCCCATTTTTGACTGTCATATAGGGAAAAATAAAACAAAAAAGAGGGAGTGAGTTTCAAAAAACTCAATGAGTAACACATTACTCAAAGTATTCGATTTTTTTATTTCATTTACCAATCCATATTGTTCATTCAAATAATTAGCATATAGCTCTAAGTGACATCAATTTTTTTTTATACACCTTAAATTTCTTTCATATCTTTAATTCACAGAAGGGTGCCTATCACGTAATGATACTACACACCATATTATACTCACAAAAGAATTTATGGTACATTCATACATTCATCATATAATCCAGTCTCACAATTTCCATATAAAAAATAATTAACTAACAAGTGCAACATCATCATGTCACACAAATCAACATCTTATGCCCTTTAATAGGCCAATTACATCATGTGCCCATCATTGGGCTAATCACAAAAATCATCTTATAAAATGCAAGGCAGTACATGATCATCTCTCTTATTTCATTTCATCTCATTGCCCCTCATTGGGATAATCATATCACAGGTGTCTCCCCACATACCGATATGTCACTCAACATCATCACTCAGCATCATCACTCGAATCCCCTTCACCTTTTCCTGGGTAGGGTCCTAACATTCCAAAGTTTTCCTCGGTGCACTTTCATCTCTTGTGGGCGGGTGTTGTGCGTTCATCTAACTAAATTATTAAGAAAATAATTGAACTTGTTTTACTTGCAAGTGCACAAGGTCAACAGTAGCATAGTGTGCAAATGCGAGATCATCTCCACAGGGATTGGTAAATTTAATTTTAGAATTAATTTCACAAAGTAAAAATAGATAGAAATAAATATTGAGTCTAGATTAATAATGATAAGAACATAGGGCTTTGATAACCACCATTAATCATACTTTCCTAATAAGTAATGTGCCAATGCTATAGCCCTACCATGAATACCTAATGGTTGTCAACCTAAGGGCTTGATCCACTCCTTAGGCTATAGATTTCCCTATGCAATGAGTTAGGCATGGTGTATACTCTAACTTTTTTCTCTCTTAAAGGATTCAGCATGGCATATACTGAGTTGTTCCTTAAGAGAGCATAAGGTCTGTGGAAATTGACAACCACATGAGACCTAGGGCATGTTGTATACTCTTGGTTTCCCATGTTGATTAACCCAAGAATCTGATGTGAAATTCTTTTGTTACTATTGCTAGACCCAGGACTCGGTCGTCCAAATTGATCTAACTAACTAATCCATACCACATGCATACGTTGATCAGACACACACATACGAGAAATTCAATAAAGCAGACATTAATCAATTAAAGCATCATAACATGGCTATTTGCAAAGGCAACAATACTTATATATAGAAAAGTATAATTATGGCTTCAATCGAGCCCTATTAAGAGTTTAGTTACACATGCTAAGTAAACTAAACATTATAACCATAACTAAACTAAGTAGAAAGATAAAACCCGATGAAATACTGTGGAGATAAGTCGTCAATTCCTCTCCAAAGCTTACAACTTCAAGCAAAATCAAAAGGTGTGTTTTCTGTGTTTTACAAGTCTATATATAGGGTTCTAAGGGTGCCCCGAAACCCTAATTTTCATTTTAAGATCCAGATACTTCTTTCCAAAACTGGCTCTGCCGCCTCTCTGTATGTGTGCGCTCGATCACATGGGTCTGCACTCAAGCGCGTGGGTGTGCTCGATCACATGAGAGGTGCGCTCGAGCGCACCTTGCTAGTTGCAGATCTTATCTTTTTTATTCCTTAGAGCTCCAAAATGTCTTCTTTTCTTCAAAGACCTATAAAAAACATAAAAAAAACATAAAAAAATGAAGTAGAATCTACTAAAATATATAAACAAAGAGCCTAACAAGTGTGAATTAAAGGGCTTAAATATGACTATTTAATCACTTATCACACCCCCAAACTTACATATTACTAGTCCCTTAGCAATACAAAATGAACGACTATATAAAAATAAAATAAAAGATAAATTCATACTTCATGATATCCAAAAATTTGGGCTGCACATAAAACCATGATGATTGTTCATGAGTAAGCTTATAGTAAAAACACATTTTTACAATGAATAAGGATTTTAAAAGTTCAAGTTACTCACCCAAGGTTGGTTTAAGGCATCGCAAGTTTGATTTGGTGTGTGGTGAATTAGCACATAGAAAATGGAGCTTCCAAATAATTCTAATGTATAGTGTTTCGGTGTCTAAACCTTCATCGAATTCCTTATCAGACAGAATAATAATGGCATAGTTTTTACTTTTTTTCTTTTTTTTTCTTTCATCATGATATTTTTGCCATGTTGAATTCCTTTAAGCTTTCTAATTGACCCTTGAAGCGAGTGTTTAGCCAATGACTCCCAAACCAGATGGTTTTAGGGCATTAGGTGCAAAGATACCCCTAAGGACTTACTAAATCGAGTCAAAAAGGCTATAAAACTAACTGGTCTCAATGCTACCAAGCAAAAATCCCCACCTTTTGACGTGAACACTCACTGCTTACTGAGGCAAGAGGTCTAGTTACTCAGTGGAAACTTTATTTAGTCATCATTATATGCATAATTTTCACTTTTTGACGTGAACACTCACTACTTACTGAGGCAAGAGGTCCAGTTACTCAGTGGAAAGTTTATTTAATGATTATTAGAAGCATTTTATTTTTTCTTTTTGCATGATAAACATTTTTTCTTTATTTTTCTATGCCAAAGTGTTCTTCTAACAAGTTATCCGATTATAGTTAGGTCATGGAAACATGTATACAAAAATTAAATGTCATGCCCCACACAATTGTGTGCTAATGTGCTTGTGTCAGTTTTAGATCAAACTTGTGAATTCTTAAGTGCCTTGAGGTAGGTAACTAAACTTTTAAAATTCTTATTACTAGACTACATGTTCTATATTTTAATCTTACTAATGAAGTTTTATTATATTTGTTTTAAATCAACCAAAATTTTCAAAACAAAATGAACATGCATTTATCTTTTTTTTTTTAAAAAAAAAACGGTTACATAGTGTGTGCATGTGTTTCCCCTACCCCCAAACTTAATATACGCATTGTCCCCAATGTGTGAGTGACATGGAAAGATCTGACCTGAGAGATGGAGAACTAGATGGCTGGCATTGCTCGTAGCATGCCCCCAAACTTGAACTTGATGCACGCACTATGTTCCTGGAAAAGAAAAACAAATGTTGTGCTGGAAAACAAGAAATATGGATAATAAATAGTTAAATAAAAATAAATATTAACAAGAAATGAAAATACTATAATGAAAAGGATATGCTGTGGGATGCCTCCCATGAGTGCTAAGTTTTATGTCTTCAGCCAGATGGGGTAGCCTCTCACTGCTGGTCGTCAGGTACTGCAAACTACTTGTTTAGGCATTGTGGTGTAGCTTCTAGTGTAAATACGCTCGATCACAAGTGTATGTGTGCTTGATTGCACTGAGTGCACTCGATCACAAGAGCCTTGCACCCGATCACAATGGTTCAGGAAATGTCTCGAACAGGTACTAGAAGCTCATGTGGTTCAAGTGCCTTTGGATCAGTTGCATATTGAACAGTTTGAAGTGCCAAGTCCTCATCTCTAGGAGGCATGTTGAGATCAAGATATGGTTTGACTCGGTGTCCATTGATTGTGAATGTCTAATTGCCATTGGAACCATAAATCTCTAAAGCACCATGAGGAAAGACCTTGGTGACCACATACGGATCAGACCATCGGGACTTTAGTTTGCCTGGGAAAAGTCTTAATCTTGAGTTGTAGAGTAACACCCTTTGTTCCACATGAAACTCTTTCCTCACTAGTTGTTTGTCAGTATAAGCTTTTGTCCTTTCTTTGTAAAGCTTGGCATTCTTATACGCATCATACCTTAATTCTTTTAGCTCATTTAAGTGCAGCTTCCTCTTTTAACCCGCTTGTTTCATATTAAAATTGAATTGTTTAATGGCTCAATATGCTCGATGCTCTAGCTCTACTGGTAGATGGCATACTTTCCCAAAGACTAAGCAGTATGGGGACATTCCAATTGGGGGCTTGTAAGCTGTCCGATATGCCCATAGAGCATCATTTAGTTGTAAAGACCAATCCTTCTGATTAGGATTCAAGGTCCTCTCCAGAATGCTTTTGATTTCTCGGTTACTTATCTCCACTTGGCCACTAGCCTGAGGGTGATATGGAGTGCCAACCTTATGGGCAATCCCATATTTTCTGATGAGTGCTGCAAAAGAATGATGATGAAAGTGGCTGCCACCATCACTGATGATCGCTCTTGGTGTCCCAAATCGGGTAAAAATGTTATCCTGTAGAAACTTCACAACCACTTTATGATCATTAGTCTTTAAGGGGACAACCTCGACCCATTTGGACATATAATTCTCACCCACAAGAATATATAAATAACCAAAGGAATTGGGGAATGGGCCCATGAAATCAATGCCCCATACATCAAAAAGTTCTACTATATGAATATTTTGTAGGGGTATCTGATTTCGAGATGAGATGTTACCTGTCCGCTGGCATCTATCACATGAGCTGCAGAATGAGAAGGCATCTTTAAACAGATTAGGCCAATAAAAGCTGGATTGTAGTAGCTTAAGTGCTGTTTTCTTGGCCCCAAAATGTCCTCCATAAGCAAACTGATGGAAATGTTGTAATAAGCTCAAATGCTCCTCTTCCGAGACACACCTTCTGATGATTTGATCTGGGTAGAATTTGAAAAAGTAAGGGTCATCCCAATGGTAGTGTCGAGACATAGATATCAACCACTTCTTTCCTTGACTGGTCATACCTGGAGGAAAAACTTTAGCAGTTAGATAATTAACAATATCAGCATACCATGGAAGTGTTACCTCTAGTGCGAACAATTGTTCATTAGGGAAGTACTCATTCAAAGGCAGCTCATTGTTGTTATTCTTATAGGGAAGCCTTAATTAATGATCTGCAACCACATTCACGCTGTCTTTCTTGTCTTTGATCTCCAAATCAAATTCTTGCAATAGAAGTACCCATCTGATTAACCTAGGCTTTGCATCTTTCTTAGAAAACAAATATCTCAAAGCAGCATGATCAGTAAAAACAATAACCTTAGAGCCAATCAAATATGATCTAAACTTCTCTAACGCAAAAATAACAGCTAACAATTCATTTTCAGTGGTAGAATAGTTAAGCTGAACATCATTTAAGGTTCTAGAAGCATAGTAAATAGCATGAGATACCTTATTGATTCTCTGACCTAAGACAACTCCCAAGGCGAAGTCACTGGCATCGCACATCAACTCAAATGGAAGATTCCAATCTGGTGCCATCATTATTGGTGTGAAAGTGAACACATCTTTCAATGTGTTGAAAGCTTTCATACAATCATTAGTCCACTCATATTCAGTATCTTTAGCTAACAATGCACATAGAGGTCTAGAGATTTTGGAGAAATCCTTGATGAATAGTCTATAGAATCCAATATGTCTAAGGAAACTTCTGACTCCCTTGACTGTTAAAGGAGGGGGCAACTTTGAAATGATGTCTATTTTGGCTTTATCTACCTCAACACCTTTGTTGGAGATGGAATGACCCAACACAATGCCTTATTAAACCATAAAGTGACATTTATCCCAATTCAGCACTAAGTTGCTCTCTTCACATCTCTTTAGGACACTCTCTAGATGATTTAGGCATTCATCAAAATTGAAACCAAAAACACCAAAATCATCCACGAATATCTCAATGAATTTCTCCACCATGTCGAAAAATATGCTCATCATACATCTTTGAAAGGTGGCTGGTGCGTTGCATAAACCGAATGGCATCCTTCGATACGTAAATGTACCGAAAGGACATGTGAATGTAGTCTTTTCTTGATCCTTAGGTGCTATAGCAATCTAGTTGTACCCACTATACCCATCCAAGAAGCAATAATAGCTATGGCCAGCTAATCTCTCTAACATCTGATCAATGAATGGCAAGGGGAAGTGATTTTTTCTGGTCACGTTGTTTAATCTTCGGTAGTCAATACATACCCTCCAACCAGTTTTTTTGTCTTGTAGGTATGAGCTTTTCATCCTCATTCTTCACCACTATTATCCCACTCTTTTTAGGAACAAATTGGACCAAACTTACCCATTTGTTGTCTGAGATGGGGTAGATAATGCCAACATCTAATAGTTTTAATACCTCGGCCTTTACTATCTCTTTCATGTGTGGGTTAAGTCTTCTTTGTGCATCTCGAGTGGGTTTTGCTTCATCCTCAAGGTAGATATGATGCATGCATTTAGCTAGACTTATCCCTTTTATGTTAGAAATGGTCCATCCAATGGCAGATCTATGCTCTCTAAGAACTCTCAATAGTTTCTTCTCTTCTCCAATACTTAAATTGGCAGCCACAATCATAGATAATGTCTTTTTTTCTCCCAAATAGGCATAAGTTAAATGTTCTGGCAGCTGTTTCAATTCCAAGATAGGTGTCTGGACAATAAAAGGGAGAAAAGTAGTATTAGTAGGTATGAGAGATTCAAATAGAGGAGCATACTTACTTTGAATGTTTTGGAAAGGCCTCAAGGAGGTGCACAGCTTTGATGATGTCATCAGTAATATCTTCAAGTTCTTGCTCAATATCCAATTTTGTGAAGTTATGGGTAATAGTGGTCTCTAATGGATCAATGTACTGGACATGAAAAGCTTGCTAAACAAAACTTTGCATCATACATACATTAAAGCATTCCATGTCATCTTGAGGTAGTTTTAATGCATCAAATATTTTAAACTCTATTTTCTCACCATTTACCATCATACTTACTATAGTCTTTTTCACACAAATCTTTGTATTAGCAGTTTTCATAAAATGTCTTCCTAATATGATGGGCAGAGGTAATGGCATAGGGTATTCTTTCATATCTAACACAATAAAGTCAGCACGTAATATAAACTCACCTACCTTTATCAAGACATCCTCAAGAATATTCTAGGTCTTTTGATGCTTCTATCTGCCAATTGCAAAGTGATGGAGGTCGGTTGAAGCTCCCCCAAACCTAGGGTTTCAAATATTGTGTATGGAAGTAGATTGACACCCGCCTAAAGCTAGTAATGCCCGCTCAAACAGCTAGTCACCTATCCTACAGAGAATAGTGAAACTACCCGGATCTTTCAGTTTTGGTGGTAGTTTTCTTAATAGCACAACACTTACCTCTTCAGTTAAGGTTACCATCTCATGTTCCTTAAACTTCCTCTTATGAGTGCAATAATCTTTTAAAAACTTAGCATAAGCAGGTATTTTTTGTATTGCATCTAATAAGGGAATGTTTATTTCAACTTTCCGTATGGTTTCAAAGATATCAAGCAGTTTATTTTCTTTCTTTTGTTTAACTAACCTTTGTGGGAAGGGTGGTGTATTCACCTTCTTCGTCTCACTTACCTTTGATGCCGATGGTTTCTCTATAGATACTGTTGCAGATTCATCAATCCCTATCACCTTATCATTCTTTAGAGTTGTGACAGCTTTCAGTTACTGGTGCCCTCCTAGGTTCGATAGTGCTTGAGCTGGAAGCTCACTTTGCTTTCTGCCACTCAATTCTTTAGCTAGTTGCCCCATTTGTACCTCTAGCCTTTGAATGGCTTGTTCATGCTTCGTAGTGGTCTGTCTTAACTCAGTCCGAAATTGCCTTTCATCTGCTATGAACTAATCTTGTGAACTCATCAATTGTTGTTGTTGGGATACCAACTACTATTGCTGAGTTGCCAGTTACCTTACAAGACTCTCTAGATCATTTTTCTTTGTTTCGGGAAATGAGTGGGCTGCTGGTTGGGAGTTCCTTTGCTACCCTTGACTGTTCTGATTGTTGCTCCAAGAAAAGTTTGAGTGATTTCGCCATCCAGGGTTATAAGTGTTTGCATACGGATTGTTCTTTGGCGGTTAGTTGTTTGGTCCCACATAATTTGCTTGCTCAGGGTCTGTAGATGAATACAAGGGACATGTCTCAGTAGTATGATCAAATTGAGAACATATAGCACATACCTGGAGTGGTGTGGCTGGTGGATTAGGCGATGCATTCTGAGCAGTCATGGCCTTAACTAGCAGATCTAGTTTCCTCTCCACAACAGCTATTTGGGTAGAGGATCCTCCGTTTAGGTTCACTTAATACATGCCTTTGCTCTTAGATCGATGTCTACCTCGAGAGGAGAACTGCTGGGTGTATTCGCTTAAGGTTTCGAATAGATCCATAGCTTCTTCGCTACTTTTCTCCATCAGCACTCCTCCACAACTTGAATCCACAATACTTTTATTAGTATTGCTTAAACCTTCATAGAAAGCTTGTACCAGTTCATCCTGAGGTAGATTATGATGTGGGAATTTGAGTAGCAGCTCATCAAAATGTCCCCAAGCCTCAAAGAATAGGTCTCTATCATTTTGTTGGAAAGACTGAATCTCCTTCCTCATTTGCCTCGTCTTTTGGGCTGGGAAAAACTTTCTGAGGAACTTGCTAGCCAACTCCTCCTAAGTGTGGATAGAATTGCAGGCAATGAATTGTACCATAGTTTAGCATTATCTTTTAAGGAAAAAGAGAAAATAATTAACATGATTCCTTCTTGGTCTAAGCCTCGGATGTGCTGGAACTTGCAGAGATCGAAGAACTCTTGAAGGTGTAAGTGTGGATCCTCATTAGGTGTGCCCCTAAAGTGAGTCAATGCATTAAGTATCTGCAGAGATATGTAGTAGTTTCCTTCTGCCTCTGGTTGATAAGCAATGCAAAAGGTCTGGTCGAGGTTCTATGGGATGAAGGATTGCTTCATAGGTCTTCGCTTAGGTGGTTGTTGATTTTCGTTCTATTCTATCATTGGTGCTTCTTCCTCAATTTCTTATTTTACCTCTTCATAGTTGTCTCTAAGCATTTTTCGGATGGTCTACTCAAGCTCTGTATCGAGGGGAAAGAAAGTTGGATGCTTGGATCGAAGCCCTTGCATGAATCAGCAAAAATCGCTTCAGTACAGCAGTTCAACACTGCTGCTCGGGTAGCCTCTGCCTCAAGTGCGCTCTATCGCACAAAGGGGTGCACTCGATTGCAAGTGGCACAGAGAGTTCTATTGTAGTGCCTGAAGCAGAAAACGAAAAAGAAATAGATTAGGTTTTTGATGAAACAAGAATAAAGTGAGAAACAAAAACTTAAAATTTGAGATTTTTGATCAAAATAAAATAGAATAAATAAAAAAATAAAAATGACTAAACTAAATGAAAATAATTCTAGAAAGAAATTTAGCGCAATCCCCGGCAACAGCGTCAAAAACTTGTTGTGCTTTTTTCTACTTAAATTATTAAGCAAATAATTGAACTTGTTTTACTTGCAAGTGCACAAGGTCAATAGTAGCATAATGTGCAAATGCGAGATCATCTCTACAATAATTGGTAAATTTCGTTTTAGAATTAATTTCACAACGTAAAAATAGATAAGAATAAATATTGAGTCTAGATTAATAATGATAAGAACATAGGGCTTTGACATCCACCACTAATCATACTTTCCTAATAAGTAATGTACCAATGCTATAGCCCTACCATGAACACCTAATGGTTGTCAACCTAAGGGCTTGGTCCACTCCTTAGGCTATGGATTTCCATATGAAATAAGTTAGGCATGGTGTATACTTTAACTCTTTTCTCTCTTAAGGGATTCAACATGACATATACTGAGTTGTTCCTTAAGAGAGCATAAGGTCTGTAGAAATCGACAACCACACGAGACCTAGGGCATGTTGTATACTCCTGGTTTCCCATGTTGATTAACCCAAGAATCCGATGTGGAATTCTTTTGTTACTATTGCTAGACCCAGGACTCGGTCATCCAAATTGATCTAACTAACTAATCCATACCACATGTATACGTTGATCAAACACACACATATGAGGAATTCAATAAAGCAGGCATTAATCAATTAAAGCATCATAACATGGCTATTTGCAAAGGCAACAATACTTATATATAGAAAGCATACTTATGGCTTCAATCGAGCCCTATTAAGAGTTTAGTTACACATGCTAAGTAAACTAAACATTATAACCATAACTAAACTAAATAGAAAGATAAAACCCGATGAAATACTGTGGAGACGAGTCGTCAATTCCTCCAAAGCTTACAACTTCAAGCAAAATCAAAAGATGTGTTTTATGTGTTTTACAAGTCTATATATAGGGTTCTAAGGGTGCCCCGAAACCCTAATTTCTAATTTAAGATCTGGAGACTTCTTTCCAAAACTGGCTCTGCCACCTCTCTGTGCATGTGCGCTCGATCATATGGGTCTGCGCTCGAGCGCATGGGTGCACTCGAGCCTTCTAAGTGTGTGCACGAGTGCATGGGTGCACTCGAGCCTTCTAAGTGTGTGCACGAGTGCCTGTGCACTTGATTACATGAGAGGTGTGCTCGAGCGCACCTTGCTGGTTGTAGATCTTCACTTTTTTCTTCCTTAGAGCTCCAAAATGTCTTCTTTTCTTCAAAGACCTATAAAAAACACAGAAAACACAAAAATGAAGTAGAATCTACTACAATATATAAACAAAGAGCCTAATAAGTTTGAATTAAGGGGCTTAAATATGACTATTTAAGCACTTATCAGCGGGTTGTCCTTTCACATGTACACTTGAAACACTCAACATGTTCACAATGAGAGTATAAATTCAGACATCAAATTCATAACAATCACAAATAATTCATTCTCATCACACAAAAGACATTCATTTCCATTCCACAATCAATTCAATTTTTACACATAAATTCACAGTACACACTTCATATTCACAACCATTCTCCACAATTCAATCACAATCTATTCAAACAATCATATCATATAATAAAAGGAGGAGATACTTTGACTTAAATGTATATCATTTCATAAGTATACATACAATTACGTAATACATTCAATATACAACCATATTTATATTTCTTTCATATTATTCTATAATTTTGTTAAATTTTAGGTCCTTAGATTCCTTCTCGCTTACTGAAAGTAATGCGAACTCACCTCTCTCTGGGATCAACAAACTTGTCCCCAGCTACTCCATTTGTTCTTAAACGTTGTTTTTCACTTGTACCTAAAAGTAAAATAATATTTAACCCCATCATTATCTGTCATTAATGAATACTATGCACCAAAGATATTTGTATACTTTAAATGTCATGTGCGCACTTTACACGCAATCAAAAATCAAAGAATAAGTGTCATGTCCCTTTTCTTTCCCTTTTTGAATTATCAATTTTGGCTCTTAAAACCATTTTAATCTCATGAATACTAGGCATTTCAAAGTTGTTTTAATCATGTTTCCAATATATATAAAGATTAAAATCACTTTGGAAAAGTTTCACATTAAAAAACAGAAAGAAAAATGTCAAAATTTTGAAAATCAGCATGATGTAGTTGACTGAGTACCTGATCCAATCAACTGAAAAAGGTCTAGAAAGTTCATTTAGTCAACTGAACACCTGATTCAATCAATTGAATCCACTGAGTGTAGCACAAAAATGGCCCAGAAGCTTTACCCAGTCTATTGGGTACCCGATCCAGTCGACTGAATCCCTTGATTCCAAGAAAAATCTTCCCAAAAACTCATATTTTTCTCCAAAACTATTCTTGATTCATTTAAGTCTTTTCAAATCTTTAAAGATACAACTTTATAATAGTTTTGTTAACAAAACCAACATTGTTCACACTATGTAAGGGTTCAAAACCCATTTTCCTTCAGAATAACTTAAATCACTTAAAGTTTTTCTTAAACAACATCTAATCCATAAATGAAAACTTAAATCATATGTTTGTATACATGCTTAAAGATTGAAGCTAGAAAAAAGAAAATTTTGACCTTAATTTTGAGCAAAATTTCCCCTCTTTTTCTTTCTTTTTTTTTCCTCCTCTTTCTCTTATCTTCTTCTTTTCTTTTCTCTTTTTTTTCTCTCTTTCTCTTGGTCCCTCTAGAAAGATCCTGCACACACACACAAATATGATTCCTCTCTCTCCCTTTCATAGATTAATGTTAGCCTTATTACACAATTTCCTTTTTATTTTTTTTTTCTACATTTCACCACACCACTCTTTATAATTTCAGTTTTTACTTAATTTTTCTTGCCACCCTTCAAAAACTTTGTAATCCTCCATTGACATGTATTTTTATTATTTGATTCTTAGTTTATTTATTTATTTCCAAGTCTTATTAATCCCAATATGAATTAATTATAGTTTTTTTTCAAATAAATGTACTAATTCTTATAAAAGTACACTCTCGTGAATTTAAAATAATTTAATTAAGTACCAGACTCTACAATTTAAATAATTTTTTTTAATAAAAATTAACTATGTGGGAATTTAACCCTATGTATTATTTAACAAGGAAATGAAAACTAGAAAAACAAAAGAAAATAATGGGCAATCAATTCTAGAAATGAAAAAAGGCTTGCACGTCGAACGTCGCCCACATCTTCAATTCAGCTTGTTGAATGTCCCCCTATCGAGTCTATATCTTGTAATTCCTAACAAAACTCTTTTTTTATAGGTGCATTATAATCACATCTCGTTTTAGAAATTTACCGTTGCTACAAACAGAGTAAGGACACCGAATAGTTTCCCTATACATATAGTGTTTATTACTATACACAAAGTTAAGAAAATTTTCAACTCCACACTCCTAAATTCTTTGGATATGACATTGTGCACAACATGACAGTCCATCCAAATCCGATCAACTAACATCGTTTCAGCTACTAAAAAAGTGTTGACTCTCGAAATTATTCCAATTAAAATATATATTCCCCAAAATAAATAAAGCAATTTAATATTTTTGAGATAATCCCTATTAAAGTCCTTATTTTTTTAGGAATTATTCTTTAAGAGCATTATTTTATATCCTATGCATAAAACATACCCTTATTTGTATGATCCCTCCTCTTTTGTCATTTAAGAGTGCAAGGTAAGATTTATATCACAAATTATGTTGATAATTTACAGAAACAATCAATTCATCCTCAAGTAATTGTAAACTACTTAAATAGTATACACAGGTTTGAATTACTTACCTAATCAACGGGAGTAGTAGTGGAGTAACAAAAGTAGTGAGTACCACCGATATATCATTTAACCTTGAGAGAAAAAAATGATAAAGTATTAGCTAATAAGAAATATAAAAAAACCTACAACATCTTCAGTATCGCGCATGTTGATACTTTCTAGCCACATCCTTCCATTCACTAAAAAGTAGGGTTCATAATCCATTCAAGAATGCAAAATCCTTATTGCATTTAATAACTCCAATGTCATTTCATTTCGATAAAAGTTTGGCAGCATCTCCACATAGTTCTCCAAGTACACGACTTAAATTTGGTTCTATTACTTGAATAAGATAGCTCTGAATTTAGTATGTACTCAGGAAACAAGGATACTATTGAAACTTAATAGAAACAAACCAAGGAGTTATTAAATGTAAAATAGATCATGTATTGTTAAATTGTCTACACTGAACAATCCAAAGATTATTTGAACAAAAACACTCTCATTGCTAACATATAAATTACTAAGAAAAAATGCATTTGTGTCGCTCAGTAATCCTTAGACGGACGATAAGGGAATATTAAGAGAAAATTATGCTAAGAATTCGCTTAGTTTATTTTGTTTTTTGGACTTTACCAAAATTTTCAAATGTCAAAACAACTTGCAAAATTCAATTCAATCCCAATCCAATCAAATTATATAGCCCATTCTCCATATACATTTATCCACCAAAGCAACCCTTATTTATTATTCGAATTAAAGAATTAAAATTAACTCAAAACAAATTTCTTATAATTACAACTCACAAACTAGCTTAATATTTAGCTAACTTGATAGGATTAAATAAACATAGTAAAACCTATGTTAACAGGGCCAAGAAATGCTTAAAAATAAACTAACATAGCAAAATTTAGTGTTAACATAATTTATTTTTATTATTTTTTTTATAAAAAATAATTCTTAAATGTAAACCAACATAACAAAATCTAAAATAAAATAGCAAAATAATGCCTAAATTTAAAATAACATAGCAAAATTATGTACTAGCCTAATTTTTTAATTAATGTTTTATAAAAAATAATGCTTAAATGTAGATATTAAAAAAAAAAATTCTAAACTAACATATCAAAAATAATCCCAAAATTTAAAGTAACATAGGAAAAGTAAGTGCTAACCTAATTTGCATAATTATTTTCCTCTACAAAATATTGTTTAAATTTAAGCCAATTCATTTTTTTACCATAAAAATAATAATTAGATTTAGACAGGAAAAAAAAAATCTAGAAATATATACTAACAAATAAACTACTATATATGAAAAATAAAAATGTGGCACTAGAAATATATACTATTGAAAAAAAATAAAAAAAAGACAATATTTAACTAAATAATGAAAAATAGGAAGTGAGAAAAGAGATCGCGAATGGCAATGAGAGAGATCTCGCAAAGATTGGTGGAGAGGGAAGGAGAAAAGAAGAAGATGAAGAAACTAAAGCGAGAAAAATATAGGTGGTGGAGTGAGAGAGGTCGTGTGGTGGTGCTTGATGGAGAGAGAGATAAAGAAAGAAGAAAGAAGAATAATAGGAAGAAATAGGGGGTTTTGCGTAGATGTTTGGGATTTTAATTCCATCTGTGAAGGATGATGCGATTAAAATTCATCGCAATTACTTTTTTAAATTTTTTTAATAGATTTAGGGAAACAATAAACAATATTTTCTCATCTGTGACGAACATGTGTCAGCCACAGAAAAGTTTTAAAAATGTTAATTTTTTAAAAATAATCGAAAAATATTGTTTTTTAAAATTTAAACTTTTTTGCGATGGAAATTCATATATCTTATGGGAATAATCCATCGTAAATAATATCTACGATGGACAGGTAATTCCCTAATAGATTAGCTATTTTTAGTAATGAAAATTGATCCATGGCTGATAATCCGTAGCAAAAAAATACTTTTTCAAACTAAATATTAATATTTAATGGCAACAAGTGAGATATTTTTGTAAGAAAATAAAGTATGAATAAAACAAATGAAAGTTAATGTAAGTTTTCAAGCTATAATTTGGTAAGTGTAAATTACCCTAAACCTCATAGGGGTGAATGTGTTGTTCTTTAAAATAAATATGTTAAGATGTACATATCTAGTATCTACTAAAAGATGTATCTATCCATTCGACATGATTTATTTATCTAAAACCCATGTAAATATCGACTGTGAGGTCTTCATTTAGTGCTTAAGGCTAACAATTATTTTATTTCTCTAACTTATATGTTGATTTTTCTCCCATTATGTAAGGGTTTGTGTGAGTTACTATAATGATGAATTGTTGTTTATTAAGCTTTTAGAATTATTATTGAATGATCATACTTATACTTTATTGTTTTCAATAAAAAAAATAATCAAAAAAATATCAAATAAAAAGAAAACGCATACCAATCTCTCAAGATAAACCCAAAAAACTTTTATGGATTTGAAAACACCTATACAAATATCAAATAGAAGAAAAATCCATGCAGATCTTAGCAAAAAACCTAAAAACTAGTTCAAATATGATAAAGGTGGGTGTAGGGATGATGCGTTGCTGCATGGCAGGAGGAATGATGGAAAAGGAAGAAAGCACCAGTGAAGAACAATTGAGTTTATTGTTAGAGAAATTATGAGGGCTGTTTACCAAAATGAACAACAGAGAATAAGAGAAATGACTTCAAGGCACGACCAAGTCATTTTTCTTAAGGTTTAATTTTTCCCTCACCAGTGCAATGAGGTTTCCAGATATTTCCTCTAAAAGACAATGAAACTCTGTTGTTGTTCTACACTTTACCCAGAGCAACTTTTATGAGTTTTATGGATAAAGAACACTTATGTTTGGAAATTTGCAAGATTTCTAAACATAAGAAGATCAATTTTTTAGAGAAGGAGAAAAGGAGTAAGAAAAGAAATCTGAAATTCTAAATTATGTAATTATGACAGTAAAACACCTTTTTATAGTGTTTAATTAGTGTCTTTTCATAAGAAACACTTTGGCTCAGTAATAAACTGATATAACTGAGTGTCTCTTCTCAAAAGACACTCCTGTTCATGAGCAACTGTCATTTAACATTCAAAAAATTCAAAATTTTCAAATATTCAGCCGACTGAATCATTTGTTCAGTCCACTAAACAAGTAACAGAGAGTTTATGCCTTCCATTAAGTCAACTGAATCAATAATCAATCAACTGAATGAGTCACAACTTGATTTTCCTTTTCTTTTCTCATTTCCTTTGATTTTCTAAAGCATCAACAACTTAAATCCAAGTTTATTTTGAAAATCATCAATAATTCCCCCAATATTTTCAAAATATTTGCACTCAATAAAACTTGAAAATCTGATCTTTTATCATCCATTGAAGTTCATACCTAGATGAAGATATCTTTTGGATTTGAATCTTCACTAGTGAAAACACATCAAAGTTAAATAGAATATGTGGTAGTATAATACTTTGAACCACAAATCCTATTTTTTTAACAGGACATGTCTCAGACATGAGATTTCTCCATATAAAATTTGCCAGAAAAATTGCCTACGACTTTACAAGCATTGTGTCATGTAACTTATGTCATGAGAGCTCTGGAGTCAAGCCCTTGAACTCAACAGAAGAGCCACACTAGTTCACACTCACTAGGTAAGCTTATCAAGTATGTTCTGTAGCTTAACATACAAAACAAAACTTTAATAAATCTTATTAAGAACATAAAGTTCACCCTTCACTTTATCATTACAGTTTCCAAACACCCTTCTCTTAGGATGGAATATTTATTATAGGTGTTTGCAATCACAACTGATGATGTAATTTGTCTCATTAAACTGAAGACTTATAGTTAGTAAGCATTGAGTCGAGGTTCTATCATGGGTGGTTAATTGTATGGGCTTGATCCACATCCCTTATAAATTTTTATTCTTAGCTAAATGCCCATGATAATTCATTGTAGTGCATTGCATACATAATACTAATCGCACTTGTACTCATAATCACCCTCACCACAAGTGATATTTTTCTATCACTTATAACTACTTGACTTTGTCCACTTGTAATTCATTATTATGCTTAGTGCTAGCTTGGTGCTTATACCATTGTACAATACTCAGTGTAGCATATACTTATAATACTAGTCTAAGTGACATTATCATCCAAACTGGATTTTACTACAAGTAACTTCTTGAGATTCATATTCTTGTAAATTTCTACCACAAGAATACATTTGATTATAAGTCAAGTACTAACCAAAGCATACTAGAGGTCTTCTCAAGACTTATATGAGAATTCACACTTGTTTTGAGCAAAGTTTCAATATATATGTTTAACTTTTACATATATAACAACTCTAGAAAATATATAACTTTTTATTTAACAAGATATAACATTTATAAATCATTATAAATTGAATTAAACATAAATTTCATTGAACTTTTGAAATTCTTCTAGTGATTTTAATAAGCATACAATTTCCTTTCTTATATCGATTTCACGAAATAATTTTAACTTAAATATAACATGATCTTTAACAAAAATGCCAAATTAAATTTGATAATCAATAATTCAAGTATAAATAATAGTTTCATTAATAATTTTTTATTTAAATATTCTCTCATTCACTTAAATATCTCATACATTAAAGTACTAACAAACACTCCTCCCTTAGACCTTATACATTCTTATCAGCCTTAAACCATAAACTCTTGTTGTCCTTTGCCCTTTTTCTTCAGAATTCGACAATCTTTCTTGAAATGTCCTAGTTTCCCTCAATGGAAGCAAGCACTCTTTGTCCTCTTGTTATTTTTATCAAATTTTTTTGAAGGATTCTTTCTCTTATAAGAATCTTAAGAGATTTCTTTCAAATTCTCTTCTTCCTCTATATAATTAATATTGGAGAGGGCTTCTTCCTTTCCTTCTTTCTGTAAATCCTCCTCAATTCAAAGATGGTTTGTTAACACCTTAAGAGTCAATTCTTCATTTTGATGCTTTAAATGATTCCTGAAATTTTTCCAAAGTGGTGGTAGTTTGTCTATAATGGTTGTGATCATTATGGTCTCATCCATTTTCAGTTTAAGTTGAGAGAATTAATCTAGTATAGTTTTTATTTCACTAAATTGATCCAAAATAAAATGAGTATCAGCCATTTTGTAAGTATTAAATTATATAATAATAAATCACTTACTTATAGGATCTTTCTTCATGTACCTTGCATGCAACGAATCTTACAACTCCTTTGCAGTATTTACATTGTGGAAAACATCAAACAAATTATTGGACATCGCACTCAGAATATGACCCTTCTGTATATCATCATGTTGATCCATTTCTATCTATCACCAGTTTGAGCAATCGTCTCATTTTTTTGTAGGTTCCGACCTTGGTGTAGTGATAATATAATACACTCACAGTGAAGTCAAAAGAAAGAATAGTTTCTTTTGTCAGCGATAAAAATCTTCTCCATCGAAACGCTCCAATTTGTTGAAGTCCAACACCATATCTCTCAAGGAACTCAAAGAGGTAGTCATTTTGATAAACAAATTGAAAATTAAACCTTAAGATTGTTACGGAAATTATTAGGGTTGTTTACTAAAATGATCAAGAGAGAATAAGATAAATGGCTTCATGGCATGACCAAGTTGCTTTCCTTAAGGTTTAATTTGCCCCTCACTGGTGCAAGAAGGTTTCCAGCGAATTTCTTCTAAGATACAATGAAACTCTATTTTTGTTCTACATTTTGTACTCATGAAGAACAACCCATAACAACTTCTATAAGTTTTATGGATGAAGAACATTATGTTTGGAGATTAGCAGGATTTCTAAACATAAGAAGATTAGATTTTTAAAGAAAGAGAAAAAGAATAAGAAAGAAAATCTGAAATTCTGAATTATGTAATTATGATGGTTAAACACCTTTTTATAGTGTTTAATTAGTGGCTTTTCATAATAAACTCATATAACTGAGTGTTTCTTCTCACAAGACACTCTTGCACACGAGCAACTATCATTTAACATTCAAAAAACAAGTTTATTTTGAAAATCATCAATCAACACCATTTTCAAAATATTTTAACTCAATAAAACTTGAAAATCTGATCTTTTATCATCCATTGAAGTTCATACATAGATGAAGATGTCTTTTGGACTTGAATCTTTACTAGTGAAAACACATAAAGTTAAATAGAATATGTGGAAGTATAATACTTTGAACCACAAATCCTATTTGTTTAGCAGGACATGTCTCAGATATGAGACTTCTCCTCATAAAATTTGCCAAAAAAATTGCCGACAAATTTACAAGCCTTATGTCATGTATATTATGTAATGTGTGCTCTAGAGTCAAGCCCTTGAACTAAGAAGAGCCACACTAGTTCCCATACACTAGTTAAGCTTATCAAGTATGTTCCGTAGCTTAACGTACGAAAGAAAATTTTATAAATCTTATTAAGAACTTAAATTTCACCTTTCACTTTATCATTACAGTTTCCAAACACCCTTCTCTTAGGATGGAATATTTATTGTAGGTGTTTGCAATCACAACTGATGACATAATTTGTCTCATTAACTTAAGAATCACGGTTAGTAAGCATTGAGTCATGGTTTTATCATGGGTGATTAATCGTATAGGCTTGATCCACATCCCTTATAAATTTTTATACTTAGCTAAATGCCCATGATAATTCATTGTAGTGCATTGCGTACATAATAACAATCATATTTATACTCAAAATCACCTCACCATAAGTGATATTTTTCTATCACTTATACCTACTTCACTTTTTCCACTTATAATTCATAATTATGCTCAATGTTAACTTGGTGTTTATAGCATTGTACAATACTTACTGTAACATTTACTTAGAATTGGTGCATACTTCACGAGACCAGATCTGTAGAACCCCAAATGAATATGGGGGTCTCGCTTCCTGGAGAGCGGGCAGGGGTTAGGAGGCAGCACCCCCAAAACTTTTAGGCTATGTACATGAGTTGGACCTGGTTTTTTGCTTGGCGGTTTGGGCTTGGGCCCATGAAGAGCCGTAGTTCTGCAGTATAATGAAAATTCTAATTAGACCCTAATTATGACGCCTTAAGTTGCATATAAATACTTTTTATGTACTGAGCATACATTGTAATAGAGAGATTTGTGAGGTTGAAAATAAGAAACTTCTGGTAGGATGTAGCCCTATTCTTGGGTGAATCTGGGTATATCTTGTCTTCTTTTCTTTTTGTTTATAATTCGTGTGATTGCCAGATCTCAAATCATTCAATTGGTATCAAAGTTTTGTGTTCGAGGATTAACAATCAAAGATGTCGATTGGATCACAGATTGAAATTGAGAAGTTTGGAGGGAAGAACTTCGAGTTATGGAAAGTGAAGACGGAGGATGAGGTGACTGATGATGAGGTGAAGTCCTCTATGTTGTGGCATCAGAGGCTTGGGCATATTAGTGAAAAGGGACTATCTACTTTATCATCGAAACAGATGGTGAAGGGAGTCCCAGATTGCTCTATGGAATTCAGTTTCTGTGAGCATTGTCTACATGGCAAGTAGAATCGTGTGAGCTTTAGGTCTGTTGGCACGAGGGAGTTCCAATTGTGTTTAGGCCAGTTCCAGTCTAATCTATTGGAAAATAAAGGTATTAGGTGTCTTTCATTGATGATTTTTTAAGGTATATATGGATTTACTTCATTAAGAGTAAAGCTAAAGCATTTGAAAAGTTTCGTGAGTTTAAAGTATTGCTAGAAAATCATATGGAAAAAAAAAATAAAGGTACTGAGAACAGATAATGGAGGGGAATTTTGCTCTGACAAGTTTGAGCAATTCTGTGTGGTAAACGACATTGTAAGACAGAAAACAACTCCATATACACCTTAATAAAATAGGGTGTCCGAGAGACTCAATCGGTCACTCATGGAGAAATCGATGAGTATACTGAGTTGTGCAGGCTTGGAGCCAGAGTTCTAGGCAGAAGCGGTGGCTACATCATGTTTTTTGAAGAATATGTCACTGACAAGTGCTTAAATATTCATATTTAAGCCCCTTTATTTACATTTGTTAAGTCCTTAGTTATGTTAATTTAGTCCATTTTACTTCATTTCTGTGTTTCACATGTTTTTATAGGGTCTTAGAGGAAAAGAAGCATTTTTGGCACTTAAAAGAAGAAATCTGGAGATCTTGAAGCAGCTGCTAGCTAAAGTGCGATCGAGCGCACTATTGGGTATGATCAAGCGCATAAGCACTCATGCACACACAAAGAATGATCTAGCGCAGCCTTGCGATCAAGTGCACATGTACGGACGTGAATAGTAAAATGGCAGAACTAGTTTTGGAAACAGAGGAGGTTTTGCGTTTTAGGAAGTTTAGGGTTTCCAGAGTCTTCTACGGTTATTCAACCCCTATAAATACACCTGTAAACACACACAAAAGACATCCTTCTTTTATCTTTTGCTTAGCTCGGAGTTGTAAGCTTTGGAGAGGATTGACAACCCATCTCCACAGTATTCTTTGGGTTTTATATTTTATGTTTAGTTTATGTTATGATGCTTATCTTAGACAACATGTGTAACTAACTCTTTATAGGGCTCGATTGAAGCCCTAGTTATGCTTTCCCATATATACATTCATTGATTATCTTTGCAATAACCTTGATTATGATACTTAACTTGACTAATGCCTATGTTTATTTAAATTCCTCATATGTGTATGTCTGATCAATATGTGCATGTGGTATGGATTAGTTAGTTAAGACCAACTGGGATAACTGAGTTCTGGGTCTGACAATGGTAACAAAAGATATCCACACTGGATTCTTGGATTAATCAACATGGGAAACCAGGAGTAGATACAATGCCCTAGGTCTCATGTGGTTGTCGATTTCCATAAATCTTATGCTCTCTTAAGGAACAACTCAGTAGATAACATGCTGAATCCCTTAAGAAAGAAAAGAGTTAGAGTAGATACCATGCCTAACTCGGTGCTTAGGGAAATCAATAGCTTAAGGAGTAGATACTATGCCCTTAGGTTGGAGTAGATACCATGCCCTTAGGTTGGCAACCATTAGGTATTCATGGTAAGGCTAGTGCATTGACACATTACTCATTGGGAAAGTATAATTAGAGGTGGATATCAAAGCCCTATGTTCTTATTATTATTAAATCACACTCAATTGTTATTTCTGTCTTTTTATATTGAGAAACTAATTCTAAAAATGAAATTCACCAATCCCTGTGGAAATGATCTCGCACTTGCACACTACGCTACCATTGACCTTGTGCACTTGCAAGTAAAACTATACGGTTAATTGCTTATTTATTTAGGTAGATAAAAGCACAACAAGTTTTTGGTGTTGTTGTCGGGGATTGCGCTAAATTTCCTTTTAAGAATTATTTTCGTTTAATTTAATTATGGTTATTCTTATTTTATTCTACTTTAATTTTTCTTTTTAAGTTTCTGTTTTTCATCGTTATTTTTATTTTCATCAAACCTTAATCGATTTCTTTTCTGTTTCAGGCACATCAGCAGAACTTTCTGTGACACTTGCGATCAAGCACACCTTCTTGTGCGATCGAGCGCAATTAGGGTAGAGAGTTACCCGAGCAGCAGTGTTGAACTGCTGCACTAAAGCTGTTTTACCTGCTTTATGCACGGACTTCGATCCCGACATCCAACATTCTTTCACCTCGATCCCGAGCTTGAGCGGACCATCCGACAAAGGCTTAGAAACAACTTTGAGGAGAACGAAGAAGAATTTGATAACCAAGCACCAATGGCAGAACAGCACGAAAACCAGCAACCACCTGTATGAATATAGATGAAGCAATCCTTCATCTCACAGAACCTTGATCAGCGATCATGTATTGCATATCAACCTGAGGCGGAAGGAAACTATTACATATCTCCGCAAATATTGAGTGCTTTGACTCACTTTAGGGGTACACCTAATAAGGATCCACACTTGCACCTTCGAGAATTCTTCGATCTTTGCAAGTTCCAGCACATCCAAGGCTTAGACCAAGAAGAAATAAGGTTAGTTCTGTTCCTTTTTTCCTTAAAAGATAATGCTAAACTATGGTATAATTCCTTGCCTGCAGTTTCTATCCACACTTGGGAGGAGTTGGCTAGCAAATTCCTAAGGAAGTTTTTACCAGCCCAAAAGATGAGGTAAATGAGGAAAGAGATTCAGTCCTTCCAATGAAAGGATGGAGACCTATTCTTCGAAGCATGGGGACACTTTAACGAGCTGCTACTCAAATGCCCACATCACAACCTACCTCAAGATGAACTAGTACAAGCTTTTTATGAAGGTTTGAGTGATACTAACAAAAGTATTGTTGATTCAAGTTGTGGAGGAGTGCTGATGGAGAAAAGTAGCAAAAAGGCAATGAAACTCTTCGAAAACCTAAGTGAACACACTCAGCAGTTCTCCTCTCGAGGTAGACATGTAACCAAGAGTAAGGGTATGTATGAGGTAAATTTAAATGGAGGATCAACCACTCAAATAGCTACTATAGAGAGGAAACTAGACTTGTTGGTTAAAGCTATAGCTGCCCAGAATGCCTCATTTAACCTACCAACTACACCACTCCAAGTATGTGCGATATGTTCCCAATTTGATCATAATATTGATACTTTTCCTTTGTATTCATCTGCAGATCCGGAACAAGCAAATTACGTGGGACCTAACAACTATCCACCAAAGAACAACCCATATGCAAACACTTACAACCCTGGATGGCGAAACCACCCAAATTTCTCTTGGAACAACAATCAAAATACCCTTAACCAACAAGGGGCAGCAATGAAACTCCCAACCAGCAGCCCATACTGCTCCTGAACCAAAGAAAAACGACCTCGAAAGTCTTGTGAGACAATTGGCCACTCAGCAACAATAATTAATGACCTCACAAGATCAGTTCATGGTGGATGAAAGGTAATTCCGGACTGAACTAAGACAAACCACAACAAAACATGAACAAGCCATCCAACGGCTAGAGGTACAAATGGGACAACTGGCTAAAAAGCTAAGTGGTAGAAAGTAAGGTGAGCTTCCAGCTCAAACACTACCTAACCCTGGGGGGGGCATTAACAACTGAAAGCTTCACAACCTTGAGAAATGGTAAGGTGATAGGGTCCAATGAGTCTGAAAGAGCATCTGTAGAGAAACCATCGCATCAAAGGTAAGTGAGACGGAGAAGGTGAATGCACCACCCTTCTCGTAAAGGTTAGTAAAACAAAGGAAATACAATAAACTGATTGGTATTTTTTAAACCTTGCAGAAAGTTGAAATTAACATTCCTTTATTAGATACAATTCACTAAATACCTGCTTATGCTAAGTTTCTAAAAGATTGTTGCACTCATAAGAGAAAGTTTCAAGAATATGAGACTATAGCCTTAACTAAAGAAGTGTTGTGCTGTTAAGAAAACTCCCACCAAAACTGATAGATCCGGGTAGTTTTACTATTCCCTGTAGAATAGGTGATCAATTGTTTAAGAGAGCATTACTAGATTTGGGAGCGGGTGTAAACTTACTACCATACATGGTATTCGAAACCCAAGGTTTGGGGGAGCTACAACCGACTTCCATTACCTTGCAATTGGCCGATAAAAGTATCAAAAAACCTAGGGGTATTCTTGAGGATGTCCTAGTTAAGGTGGGAGAGTTCATTTTACCCGCTGATTTCATTATACTAGATATGGAGGAATGCCCTATGCCATTACCCCTGCCGATTATATTAGGGAGACCCTTCATGAGAACTGCTGATACTAAGATTTGTGTGAAAAAGGGCATAGTGAGTATGAAGATCAATGGTGAGAAAATAGAATTTAAAATATTTGATGCATTAAAACTATCTCAAGATGATTTGGAATGCTTTAATGTATGCATGATACAAAGTTTTGTTGAGCAAGCTTTTCAGGTCCAGCACATTGATCCATTGGAAACTACTATTACCCATAGCTTCACTGAGGTGGAGATTGAGCAAGAACCTGAAGATATTACTGATTACGTCATCATAGCTGTGCATCTCCTTTAGGCCTCTCCAAAACACTCGAGTAAGTATACTCCTCCATTTGAAACTCTCATACCTACTAATACTATTCTTCTTCCTTCCATTATCCAGGCACCAACGTTGGAATTAAAGCAGCTGCCTGAGCATTTAATGTATACTTATTTGGGAGAAAATAAGACTTTATTTGTGATCGTAGCTGCTAATTTGAGTAGTGGAAAAGAAGAGAAGTTATTAAGAGTTCTTAGGGAGCATAGATCTGCCATTGGATGGACCATTGCAGACATTAAGGGGATAAGTCCAACCAAGTGCATGCATAATATTTACCTTAAAAATGAAGCAAGGCCCACTCGAGATGCTCAAAGAAGACTTAACCCACACATGAAAGAGGTAGTAAAGGCTGAGGTATTGAAGCTACTAGATGTTGGCATTATCTACCCCATATCAGACAGTAAATGGGTGAGTCCGGTCCAAGTTGTTCCTAAAAAGAGTGGGACTACCGATGTAAAAAATGAAAATGAGAAGCTCATACCTACAAGAAAAACAACAGGTTGGAGGGTATGTATTGATTACCGGAGATTGAACAAAGTAACCAGAAAAGATCATTTCCCTCTGCCATTCATTGATCAGATATTAGAAAGATTAGTCGGTCACAGCTATTACAGCTTCTTGGATGGGTACAGTGGGTACAGCCAAATTGCCATAGCACCCGAGGATCAAGAAAAGACTACCTTCATATGTCATTTCGATACATTTGCTTATCGAAGAATGTCATTCAGTTTATGCAACGCACCAGCCACTTTTAAAAAATGTATGATGAGCATATTTTTCGATATGGTGGAAAAGTACATTAAGGTATTCATGGATGATTTCAGTGTCATTGGTTCTAATTTTGATGAATGCCTAAATCATTTAGAGAGTGTCCTAAAGAGATGTAAAGAGAGCAACTTAGTGTTGAATTGATAGAAATGTCACTTTATGGTTCAACAAGGCTTTGTGTTGTGTCACTCCATCTCCAACAGAAGTATTGAGGTAGACAAAGCTAAAATAGACATCATTTCAAGGTTGCCTCATCCTCTCTCAGTCAAGGGCATTAGAAGTTTCCTTGGACATGCCAGTTTCTATAGAAGATTCATCAGGGATTTTTCCAAAATCTCAAGACCTCTTTGTGCGTTGTTAACTAAAGATACCAAATTTGAATGGAATGATGACTGTATGCAAACTTTCAACACATTGAAGGATGTTCTCACCTCCGCCCTGATAGTGATGGCACTGGATTAGAGTCTTCCATTCGAATTAATGTGCAATTCCAGTGACTTCTTCTTGGGAGTTGTTTTAGGTCAAAGAGTCAATAAGGTACCTCATGCTATTTACTATGCTTCTAGAACTTTAAATGATGCTCAGCTTAATTATTCTACTACTAAAAAGGAATTGTTAGCTGTTATTTTTGCTTTAGAAAAGTTTAGATCATATCTTATTGGTTCTAAGGTTATTGTATTCACTGACCATGATGCTTTGAGATATCTGTTTTCTAAGAAAGATGCAAAGCTTAGGTTAATCAGATGGGTACTCCTATTACAAGAATTTGATTTAGAGATCAAAGACAAGAAAGGCAGTGAGAATGTGGTTGCAGATCATTTGTCAAGGCTACCCTATGAGAATAACGAAAATGAGTTGCCTTTGAATGAGCACTTCCTTGATGAACAACTGTTCGCACTAGAGGTAAAACTTTCATGGTATGCTGATATTGTAAATTATCTAACTGCTAAGATTTTTCCCCCAGGCATGACCACACAAGGAAAAAAGCGACTGATATCTCCGTCTAGACACTACCATTGGGATGACCCTCACCTTTTCAAATTCTTCCCTGATCAAATCATCAGATGATGTGTCTCAGAAGAGGAGCACTTGAGCCTATTACAACACTGCCATCAGTTTGCTTGTGGAGGACATTTTAGGGCAAAACAAACAGCTCTTAAGGTATTATAATCTGGTTTTTATTGGCCTAATCTGTTTAAAGATGCTTCCTTCTTTTGCAGCTCATGTGATAGATGCCAGTGGACAGGTAATATCTCTTCCCAAAATCAGAGGCCCCTACAGAATATTCATGTAGTATAACTTTTTGATGTATAGGGCATTGATTTCATGGGTCCATTTGCTAACTCCTTTGGTTATTTATATATTCTTGTGGGTGTGAATTATGTGTCCAAATAGGTTGAGGTTGTCCCCTCAAAAACTAACGATCACAAAGTAGTTATAAAGTTTCTACAGGCTAACATCTTTACGTGGTTTAGGACTCCAAGAGCAATCATCAGTGATGGGGGCAGCCACTTTCATCATCGCTCTTTTGCTGAACTACTTCGGAAATATGTGATCACTCATAAAGTTGGCACTCCATATCATCCTTAAACTAGTGGCCAAGTGGAGATAAGAAACCAAGAGATCAAAGGAATCTTAGAGAGGACAGTGAAGCTTAATCAGAAGGATTGGTCTCTATGCCTAAATGATGCTCTATAGGCATATCAAATAGCTTATAAGACTCCAATTGGCATGTCTCCCTACCGCCTAGTCTTTGGGAAAGCATGCCATCTCCCGGTAGAATTAGAGCATCGAGCGTATTGGGCTATAAAACAGTTCAATTTTGACATGAAACAAGCGGATGAACAAAGGAAGCTGCACCTAAATGAACTAGAGGAACTAAGGTATGATGCCTATGAGAATGCCAAACTCTATAAAGAACGGATAAAAGCTTATCATGACAAAGAACTAGTGAGGAAAGAATTCCATATGGGACAAAAGGTATTGCTATACGACTTATGATTAAGACTGTTCCCAGGCAAGCTCAAGTCCCGATGGTATGGTCCTTATGTGGTCACCAAGGTCTTCCCTCATGGTGCTTTAAAGGTCCGTGATCCCAATGGAAATCAACCTTTCACGATAAATGGACACAGAGCCAAGCCATACCTTGATATTAACTTACCTTCGAGAGATGAAGACTTGGCACTTCAATCTGTACAGTATACAGTTGAAATACAAGCACCGAAGCCACAAGAGGTGGACTCTAAGTGCCCCCTTCAAAGAAAGTAACACTGCATCAAGAGACTGCTTGAATCATTTCACCTTTGATACTCATATAGCTCAAGCGTCTCCACTAAGGTTGGTGGTACTGAGGCCACCAACGTACGGTATGATTGTATTGTTCTAATTTTATTGTTTCAGTCTTGGTAAGTTTAATTTCTCTATACATGCTGTCATGTGATCGAGCGCATGCTATAGTACAATCGATCGTAATCGGGGCAAAGACTCACATGCTTACTTTAAAACAACTTACTTTTGTTTATCCACTCACTCACACTCTCTGTCTTCACTCACTCGCACTCTCCCTTCTACTACACACCACTCACACTCTCTTTCTTATTCACTCACTCACCACCAACCATCACTCACACAAACACCACACAACACCGTCCAGACCAACCACCACACTCTGCCACCATTCCGTGATTCCAGGTATGCCTATCCAAAATCTTTTTAATCACACACATTCACCCATAATCACATTCATTATTTCTTTATCTTTTTACTAATTCATTGCATAAACACTATATTGTTCGGTTGTGTGATTATATTTTGGTTATACAGGTGGGTATGAACAAACTCAAACATCAAAAACCATAGCTTGATTTTTTATCGCACACAAGTTGTTCGACAAAAATTCTGACAGTGTGCGATCGAGTGCAGAGTCCAGTGTGCGATCGAGCGTACATATTCATGATCGATCGTAGATTTGACAGAAACCAAAATAAATATATCCAAACAATCCACTTCCACCTCCTGTGCTTCGAGCTGCCGTGCCCCATCATCCCGGCCCAGCATCGAGAAAAGAGAGCTCTTATTCGAGACCACTTTCACTATCGATGAAGTCTTCATGAAGATGGATGCCACTCAATGGACGGTCCAAGCATTTAAACACCGGGGTTTAAAGAGGCTTTTTAAACCAGTTTGCTTGACTGCTTACACCCAGCTGGTAGTCCAGTTCTATGAGAGTCTGTCTTTTAACTGTAACAGACTAGGAGTATTGACTTCTATAGTCCAGGGCACATCCATCAAGGTAACTAGTGCCGACATAGCCGCTGCTCTTCATTGCTGTGATGGGTCCCCTCCGAAAGACACCGATATCGAGGAGCAGTTGGAATCTTTTGACCTGACTACGATCATCGAGGACATGTGCACTGGTTAGTTCGCTGATAGGCACAACAACATAGTGAGCCGGTCAAAGCTACTCCATGGCTCTGGCTTGTGGACACCATCCTCCAGCATAATGTGTGCCCACTGGGGCGCAAGATACAGAGGAGAGATCAGTTTCTACAAACATTATATGCCTTCTATAGAGGCCACTAGTACTCTATCCTAACTGTCTCAGCTATCATTTGGAGTCAGCCGCATAAATTTTGGGATCATGTCCATCGCTGCCATACCACCACGGCCAATGCATGGGGGCTCCTATTCCCGTTCCTACTTTCTTACATCCTCAAGAAGAAAGGGATTAAGGGGACCACCAGCAATGGACCATTGTGAGAGCATCCCTTCTTTGGGAAGGCTTAGTGGACCCATAGCCTTTCGCACATGCCTCGAGGACTCCTAGCTCCTGCACCTGTAGCTGAGAGAGTTAAGGAGGACATATGGAGACAGAGACCCCTACGGTTAGCTGATTGCAAGAGGAAGACCATCCGAACATGGGACCCACTAAGTCTCAGCACTTTCTCCCTGAGCTGTCCTCTTTCCGAGGTGAGATCTCTGTAGCTACATCACTAATGCACCAGTGCATAGATGGTTTGGAGGCACGGTTTGCATGACAGGAGGCGATGCTACAGGCCATCCTCAATTGCTTACCTCCTGCACCCAGTACCTCTTCGACTGCACCACCTGATGACCAACAGTGAGAGGATACCCCGTCTGGCTGATGATGTTAAACTTAGCGCTCATGGGAGGTAACCCAAAGCATATCCTTTTTAGTATTTCCTTTTATTGTTAGTCTTTACTTTAATTTGTTTATTATCATTTGTTTTCCAGTTTATGTTTGTTTCTTCTTTTTCAGGAGCATAATCAGTGCATCCAGTTCAAGTTTGGGGGCGTGCTACGAGCCAGCCGGCCATTAAGTTCTACATCTCCCAGGTCAGATCCCTCCATGCTTCTTATACACTGAGGATAATGTGCAATTTAAGTTTGGGGGTATGGGGACACACTCGCACACACACTATGTCCCAATTTTTGTTTTTATAGATAAATGCATGTTCATTCTGTTCCAAAAATTTTGGGTGATCTAAACAAACAATATGATTTGACTTCATAAGTGAGATTAATACCTTGAACATATGGGCCAATAATTAATTTTTAAGCCTAGATCGCTTACTTTTAGGCATTTAAACATGTCCACATTAGCACATAGTTGTGTGGGGTATGACATGTAATTTTAATTTGTATGTTTCTTTTGCTTGATTGTGAACCAGATGACCTGTTAGATTAATGCTTTGGCATAAGAAAATAGAAAATTATTATTATTGCTCAAAAAGAAAAATGCTCCTAATGATCATTAAACAAACTTTTCACTGAGTAACTGGCCCTCTTGCCTCAGTAAGCAGTGAGTGTCACGTCAAAAGGTGGAAATTTTGCTCACATGATCATTAAAAAGAACTTTCCACTGAGTAACTGACCCTCTTACCTCAGTAAGCAGTGAGTGTCATATCAAAAGGTGGAAATTATGATTGGTAACATTAAGACCAGTTAGTTTCGTATCCTTTTTTACTCGAGTTAGTAAGTCCTTAGGGGTATCTTTACACCTAATGCCCTAAAACCATCTGGTTTGGGAGTCATTGGCTAAACACTCGCTACATGAGTCAAATAGAAAGCTTAAGGGAACTAAACTTGGCAAAAATCTCACAAATAAAAGAAAAGAAGAAAAACTATGCCATCTTTGTTGATTCTAATAGGAAATTTGGTGAATTCTGAGACATTGAAACACTACACATTAGAATTATTTGGAAACCTAATCTTTTATGTGCTAGTTCACCACACACTAAAGTCAAAATTGTGATGTCTTAAACTGCCTCATGAAAGTGATTTGTGTTCAAAACTCTTATTCATTGCAAAGATGTGTTTATATTTGTTAAGCTTGCTCATGAATACGTATCATAGTTTTGTATGAGACCTAAACTTTTGTGGACACCATGAATATTGGATTTATCTGTATGTCATTATTTTCCATTTTAATTTTTTAGTTTTGTATTGCTAAGGGACTAGCAATATGTAAGTTTGGGGGTGTTATAGGTGCTTAAATATTCATATTTAAGCCCATTTATTTACATTTGTTAAGTCCTTAGTTATGTTAGTTTAGTCCATTTTACTTCATTTATGTGTTTCACATGTTTTTATAGGGTCTTGGAGGAAAATAAGCATTTTTAGCACTTAAAGGAAGAAATCTAGAGATCCTGAAGCAGCTGCTGGCTAAAGTACAATCGAGCGCATAAGTACTCGTGCGCACACAAAGAAGGATCGAGCGCAACCTTGCGATCGAGTGCACAACGAATGCGATCGAGCACACATGTACGGGTGTGAACAGTAAAACAACAGAACCAATTTTGAAAATAGATAAGGTTTTGTGTTTCAGGAAGTTTAGGGTTTCCAGAGTCTTCTAGGGTTATTCAACCCCTATAAATACACTTGTAAACACACACAAAACACATCATTCTTTTATCTTTTGCTTGGCTCGGAGTTGTGAGCTTTGGAGAGGATTGACAACCCGTCTCCACAGTATTCTTCAGGTTTTATATTTTATGTTTAGTTTATGTTGTGATACTTATCTTAGACATCATGTGTAACTAACTCTTTATAGGGCTCGATTGAAGCCTAGTTATGCTTTCCCATATATACATTCATTGATTATCTTTGCAATAGCCTTGATTATGATACTTAACTTGATTAATGCCTGTGTTTATTTAAATTCCTCATATATGTATGTTTGATCAATATGTGCATGTGGTATGGATTAGTTAGTTAAGACCAATTTGGATGACTGAGTCTTGGGTCTGACAATGGTAACAAAAGATATCCACACCGGATTCTTGGATTAATCAACATGGGAAACTAGGAGTAGATACCATGCCCTAGGTCTCATGTGGTTGTCGATTTCCATAAATCTTATGCTCTCTTAAGGAACAACTCAGTAGATACCATGTTGAATCCCTTAAGAAAGAAAAGAGTTAAAGTAGATACCATGCCTAACTCGGTGCTTAGGGAAATCAATAGCGTAAGGAGTAGATACCATGCCCTTAGGTTGGCAACCATTAGGTATTCATGGTAAGGCTAGTGCATTGACACATTACTCATTGGGAAAGTATAATTAGAGGTGGATATCAAAGCCCTATGTTCTTATTATTATTAAATCACACTCAACTATTATTTCTATCTTTTTATATTGAAAAACTAATTCTAAAAACGAAATTCACCAATCCTTGTGGAAATGATCTCGCACTTGCACACTACGCTACCATTGACCTTGTGCACTTGCAAGTAAAACTGTAAAGTTATTTTCTTATTTATTTAGGTAGATAAACGCACAACAATCACCTATACCAGCTTTGCAGGATCAAACATCGTTTGAGGCACTATTCGGGAAGAAGTCGAGTTTGGCTCATGTTATGGTATTTGGGTGTAATGCTTATATACATGTACCAAAAGAAAAGAGGAACAAACTTAACAGCAAATCAGTTAAGTATATTTTCACTGGTTATAAGGATGGGGTCAAGGGGTTCAAGTTATAGAATCCAGAAAACATGAGTATAGTTTTTAGCAGAGATTTTGTGTTCAGAGAAACAAAAAGGGATGTGGCGGCTTTCCAAGATGTACCGGAACAGCTAAAGTAGATTCAGATTGTTCTTAGCCTAGGAGATAAAGAGTGGGAGACTACACCACATATTACATCAGATACTTTATATTCTAAGTCAGTTGGGTCTGAGCACTATATTCATGTTTCTGATGTAGAGGATGAGGATCTAGGTGCTAGCTTAGGGGGAGAGACCACACCTGCCATGAGGAGATCTACACGGGTTAGGAGACCACCCAAAAGGTATTCCCCTAGTGCTTGCAGTACAATATATGCTTTAAATATTACTAGTGATGATCCTAGCACAATGAAAGAGGCGAGGACCTCGAAGGATGCAATTTTGTGGAAGGATGCTATGAAAGAGGAGATTCAGGCACTGAATAGGAATAAAACATGTAGCCTTGTGCAATTTCCTAGAGATAGGAAGGCAATTGGGTGCAAATGGGTTTTTAAGAAGAAAACAAATGCATATGGAATGGTAGAAAAGTATAAGGCACGTCTGGTTGCAAAGGAGTACTCGCAAATAGAGGGAATTGACTATGGTGAGATATTTTTCGCGGTAGCAAAGTTGACATCTATTAGATTTGTCTTATCCATTGTAGTAAGGACTCTCATGCCTTTGGGAACCAAGTTCTCTGTGGACCAATGTCCAAAGATTGAGGGAGAAGCTGAAAAGATGGCACACGTACCTTATACTAGTGCAGTTGGAAGCTTGATGTACTCTATGATGTGTACGAGACCAGATATTTTCAAGCATTGAGAGTTTTGAGCAGATATGTGTTTAATCTTGGGAAAGAGCATTGGACTGCAATCAAGAGAGTTTTAGATATCTTCGTGGCATGTTAGAGTTTGCACTGTATTATAGAGGTATAGAAGGTAAGAAGAATCTTGATATTGTAGGATCGGTTGATGCAGACTGGGGATGCCACATTGATAGCAGGAGGTCTATAAGCGAATATGTGTTTAATCTGTTCGGTGGGGTGGTAAGTTGGATAAGCAAGAGGCAAAGTGTTTTTACTCTTTCATCCACAGAAGCAGAGTATATGGTCATAACTCATGCTGGAAAGGAAGTAGTTTGGCTTCAAAGGTTGTGTGTTGAGCTTGGGTTTAAACAATAAGTAGTGAAGGTGAAATGTGACAATCAATGTGTTATCTTCTTAGCAAAGAATCCTGGATATCATCTACAACCAAAGCATATTGATAACCACTATCAATTCATCCGGGAAAATATTAAAGAAAATGCGATAATTTTGGAGAAAGTCAATACAACAATGAGCAACGCAGATTTCTTGACTAAAGAAGTTAGTCTAGCAAACTGAGTTCTGAGAAGTTTTCCATGTGTGTGAAGTATTTACCGAGTGGGAGATTTTTAGAGTTAGTGCATACTTCACGGGTCCAGATCTATAGAACCCTCGACGATAACGAGTCCAAATATATACAAGCAGATAAATTTCAGGCCCCGTACATGTTTTCGATCTGGTTTTCTACTTGACTATTTGGACTTGGGCCCATGAATAGTTATGGTTTTGCAGCAGGGGAGAAACCCTAATTAGGGCATCTTAAGTTACTTATAAATACTCTTAATGTACTAAGCACACAATGTAACGAGAGATTTATATATGTTTGGTTCTAGAGTGCTGATAGGGTTCTTGGTCAGGTTGATAGCATTAGTATTATCACAAAATATCGGGATGCCTTTTAGGTTCATGCCAGAGTCTTCTAGTTGTTGTTTCCTCCATAACACTTGGGCACAACAACTTCCAGCTGCTACATATTCCACCTCGACGGTTAATAGTGCAACAGAGTTTTGTTTCTTGGAAAACCAAGAGGTTAACATTGCACCTAAGAATTAGCATGTTCCACTTGTGCTTTTTGTATCTAACCTACATCCAGCAAAATCAGCATCGGAATATCCTACTAGCTCAAAAGATGAATCTCTAGAGTACCATAATCCTATGGTTTAGGTTCCTTGTAGATATCTAAGGATTCTTTTTACTGCAACTACATGTGATTCCTTAGGATTAGACTGAAATCTAGTACACATCCATACACTGAACATTATATAATGTTTACTTGCAATTAAATAAAGTAAAGCACCTATCATGCTTCTGTAATATTTAGTATCTATAGATGTACCTCCTTCATCAAGATCAAGTTTTGTGAGTTTCCATGTCTTCATTTGCTTGAGGTGGACTCTCCTTTGGGTCAACAATGGGAGTAGGAGTTTCCATTCTTGGAATAAAATTTGCATGATCATTAAAGGAAACTTCTCTACTACTAATTGGGTTAGACTCATCAAGTGTTACATGTACGGATTCTTCTACCACTAGAGTTCTCTTGTTGAAAACTCTATAAGCCTTACTAGATGTTGAATATCCTAAAAATATTCCTTCATCGGTCTTAGAGTCAAATTTACTCAAGTTAGTTTTATTGTTATTTAGGATGAAGTATTTGCAATCAAACGTACGAAAATAGGAGATATTAGGCTTTCTACCTTTCCATAGTTCATATAGAGTTTTATCAAGCATAAACCTAATTAAAATTCTATTTAAGATATAGCAAGAAGTGTTTACTGCTTCAGCCCAAAAGTATTTTGGTAAACTATTTTCACAAAGCATTGTTCTTGAAAATTCTTCTAGAAATCTATTTTTCCTCTCAACAACTTCATTTTGTTGAGGAGTTCTAGGAGCTGAAAAATTGTGATCAATTATATTTTCATCACAAAATCTTGAAAAACTTTGGTTTTCAAATTCTTTTGGATAATCACTTCTAATGCTTGAAATACAAATTCCTTTTTCGTTTTGAACCTTTTTGCAAAAAATTTCAAATCCTTTGAAAGCTTCATCCTTGTAAGCAATAAAAATAACAAAGGTATATTTTGAATAGTCACAATAATAACAAGAGCATATTGATGGCCACCTAGACTAATGGTACTAATTGGACCAAAAAAGTCCATATGCAAAAGTTCCAAAGGTCTAGTAGTTGAGACTATATTTTTTGATTTAAAAGAAATCCTAGTTTGTTTTCCTATTTGACAAGCATCACATACTTTGTCTTTTTCAAAATTGATTTTGGGAAGTCCAATGACTAAATCTTTTCTTGAAATGATTTTCGGCAAGTTCATGTTTACATGACCAAGCCTTCTATGCCATAGCCATGGATTTTCACTAAATACAGAAAAACATTTTTCATTTTCAGAATGCAAGAATTTCAAATCAATTATATAGACATTTTAATATCTATGGCCAAAAAATTTGATCTTGATGTCTATAACTAGACAATGAGAGGTCTCAAATGTGACTTTGTTGCCTTTGTCACAAAGTTGACTAATACTTAGTAAATTTGGCTTAAGGCCTTGTACTAGCAATACATTATCTATGGTTGAGAAATCATTACCAACTTTTCCTTGCCGGATGATCTTTATTTTTATGTTGTCTCCAATGGTGACAAGTCCACCATCTCTTAGAGTTAGCTCATTGAATACACTTTTATCACCGGTCATGTGCTTTAAGCATCCACTATCAAGGTACCAACAGTTGCCTTTCTCCTTGGTGTGGAGACATATCTCATTTTCATCATCGATAGCCATAAGACATAGGTTGGCAATCTCCTCAAATCCGATTTCTTTGTCCGAGGACTCTTCTTCTTTGTCATCACTCCAAGTGGTTGCTATCATGGCTTTCTTCTTGAAGCTCTTGTATGGTTTGTTTGAAACCATACAGTCAGCCCTAATGTGATCGGGCTTCTTACAGCCATAACACATAAGTGGTTCCCTTTTAGAGGTGGGATCCTTTGTGTAAGGTTTCTTGCTTTTCTTCAAGAACCTATGAAACCGTTTGGTAATTAAGGCCATTTCACCATCTTCTTCACTGCTTTCTACCTCTTCTTTTGATTCCCCTTCTTTGTTGCTTATAGAGGCTTTGAGAGTGATCACCTTTTTCCTCTTCTCATCATCATTGACAATATGATTCATTTCTTCCATTTCATATGTCAATAATGACTCAAGAAGTGTCTCAACATCAAGTTTGTCGAGATCTTTGACTTCCGTGATGGCTGTCTTCTTTGTTTTTCATATGGGTGGCAAAGATCTTAAGATTTTTCTTGTTAGTTCAAACTCCTCAATGTTCCTACCAAGATGCTTCAAGCCATTTACAATAGTTATGAAACGTGAATGCATTTGAGAAATTGTTTCGTTAGGAGACATTTTATAATATTCATATTCAGAAACTAGTATATGAATTTTTGAGATTTTAACCTCACTAGTTCCTTCATATATAACTTGCAATTTATCCCATATCTCCTTAGCCGAAACACATGCAGAGATTTTATTGTATTCAGATATATCTAAAGCACAATATAAAATGCTTGTGGCTCTACTATTGAGAGACATCATTCTACAATCCTCATCATTATACTCAGTTTTGAGTTTAGGCATTGTATGATTGATTTCTCTAATAGTTATTTCCTCTGATGAAATTCTAGGTCCTTCTTCAATGACTCTCCATAGATTATAATTTTGTCTTTCGACAAAGATTTTCATTCTATTTTTCCAATAGCTATAGTTGGAGCCATTGAACAAAGGAGGTCTAGTATATGAGTGTCCCTCAGAATAGCTATTTGCTGCCATCGGATCAACTTAAGGATATTAAGCCTAAAATTGAGAACAAGGCTCTGATACCAATTGTAGACTGAGATTTTAACCCAAGAAGGGGGTGAATTGGGTTTTTAAAAACTTTCGCGGAATAAACACAAGTTTATAAAAATAGATAACCAACAAGCAATTGAAACAAGTAATATGTTGTATATAAAGAGTTTAAGGAGTAGAGAATGCAAACTCAGTTTATAGTGGTTCGCCAATATCGAATTCATTCCGACCCTATGTCCACTCTCTTCAAGGAACCTTTTTGAAGTAATCCACTAAGAAACTTAGTCGCGCAACTTCACGGGTGTTGCACAAACCGAACACAAGCAACTTACGGGTGTTGCTTAAACTGTACAATCCCCTTCCTCTTGGAAGGAATCCCCTTCCTTTCGAAAGTAATGCCCTTCCTCTCGGAAGTAATCCCCTTCCTCTTAGAAGTAATCCCTTTACAATGAATGCTATAAAGTAAATGGTAGAGAGACAGCAAATGAAAGCTTATACAACTGAATAATGTCTCTCTTTCAAAGTAAAGCTTGAAGAATGGCTCAGCATGAATATTTCAAAGCTTTTTTTGTGTTTCAAAGAGTAAATGACTTGATTGTGTGTGTTCTTATCTTTTTGAATGTCTCAACCTCTCTATTGAATACTCAATAGAGTGGGTTTATATAATCATGTATTAATATGGCTGTTAAACTTTAATTTGAAATGATTGTAGCTTTAAAAGCCCATATTTCGAGTCCCAACAGTCATATTTTTTGAATTACCAGTCGACTGAGTCCACTTAAAAAATCTCATTTTTAAGGCTAAAGTGGTACCAGTTGACTGGGTTGATCTTACCAGTCGACTGTGGACTGTCTGTCCATTTTATCCAGTCGACTAGTATGTTTCACCCAGTCAACTGGGGACTCACTGTCCCACATACCAGTCAATTGGTATATGTACCTAGTCAACTGGGTTGTCTTCTAACCTAGTTTTTCTGTTTCAAAAAGTGTTTAATTTAAAACCGTTTGATTAAAAGTTTTGTTTAAAAAATCTTTTGTGTGCGAGCCATTGGACAAGCTTTTCAATGTACAAGTGAGACTTACACTTTGTTTTAATGCCTTAGACTTATACTAGTTCTTCCGTCTTCACTTGAAATATTGATTCGATTTGAGTTCTTGCTCCTTGATCGTTGGTTGCATGCTTTTATTGCTTACTACACTTAGATTGCACTGTTAGTTTAATCACAGTTGTGTTTTGTCATCATTAAAATATAGGTGAGGGTCAACATTTCTCACCATAATTGTCCCTCTATGAGACTCATTCATTTATAAATAAATTCACAATAACAAACAACACTTCAGTATTTCAGTAATGCAATCAATATTTAAAACATATGCAATGCATGAATTATTATTGGGGAACGTCTTCCTAGATGTCGACATGTTTTTATCTTAGACTGGTCCCCTCTTGGTTCTTTATTTCCAGCATATACCGATTGTCACGGTATTTATTTCCAGTATATACCGACTGTCACGGTTTTCATTTATTTCCAACTTATACAACTGTCACGGTTTTCCTTTATTTCCAGCATATACCACCTGTCACAGTTTTTCAATTAGACCGACCCCCTCCCGGTTTTTCAATTAGACTAGCCTCATCCTAGTTCTTTCATTTCATGCATATGTATATGAACAATGATATGAAATATGCATATTAACAATAATATAAAAACAAACATAAATTCAAATATTTAAATTAGCTATCATGATTATTGTCAATTTATTATTGAAATAAATTCTACTAAATTTCTCTCCTCATAAATCATGTCAAATCATCCATCATGATTTGTCAAGATCCACTAAATTTAAACTCCTCATAATTCGTATCAAAACATCAACCATAGCTCATCAAGAATTTCACTTATTTCTTTTATTATTAAATCAACTTATTATTCCAAAAATATTATTTCTCACATAATAATTTTCCACATGTCCAAAATTTCTATCAATCAATTTTTCATCTACCATCAAAGCATAAGCTAATAATTTTTTTAATATTATCACTAGATATTTCATTTGTATCTAGATTACTTAAAGTAAATCTAACTTACCACGTAGCACTTAGGGCTACCCGTGGATCATCTCCTTGCCTTTCCTACTTCTCTCAGCAATTTCCCCCGGTTGCTAATCGTCAACACCTGACGTAATATTTATATTAAATTTCAAATTTATTCTTCAATTCTTCATAATTTATACCCTTTGAAAATTCTCACTTTGAATTCCGAGAAATTTCTTGTATGCTAAAAATTCAAAAATAAACATCATATTATTACCTTCTGTTTTTCTTATAGCTCCATATAGTTCTCTATAAAATTCTCCCATAAACTCCTTCAAAATTTTGCCCTTTCAACCTTTCTTTCGGTCCCCAAGTATTTAGAGAAAATGAGTAGTTTGAATTAAGGAAAGGGGAAAACCAAAGAGGATTTGGAAATGAATAAATAAAAGAAGAAAAACTAGACTGTATATAAAAAAAATCTTTAAAACTCAGTAGCCCTCCCCCCAATTCTCAAGCTGCCATGACATTGAAATGTATTAAACATGCAAAGGTTTCCTTTTTAGCCACTTGCTGTCATATTACCTTCTGTTTTTCATATAGCTCCATGTAGTTCTCTATAAAATTCTTCCATAAACCCCTTCAAAATTTTGCCCTTTCAACCTTTCTTTCGGTCCCCAAGTATTTAGAGAAAATAAGTAGTTTGAATTAAGGAAAGGAGAAAACCAAAGAGGATTTGGAAATGAATAAATAAAAGAAGAAAAACTAAATTGTATATAAAAAAATCTTTAAAACTCAGTACCCCTCCCCCCAATTCTTAAGCTGCCACGACATTGAAATGTGTTAAACATGCAAAGGTTTCCTTTTTAGCCACTTGCTGCCATGTTTTTTTCCTTTTTTTTAGAAAAACAAAACTTTTTTTTTCTTTTTTCATCTCCTTTATATTGTTCACGATTTTTTTTAAAGAATTGTTTTATTCAAATAATAATAAACATTTCACATATATTTTATTTTAATTCCATGGCATATTTATTAAATAACTTCTTTACCATTACTTTACGAATACGGGTATTACATCAGCAATCTCAAGAAATTGCTAAAAGGAGTAGGAAAGGCAATGAGGTGATCCACAGGTAGCTTTAAGTGCTACGTGATAAGTTAGATTTAGTTTTAGTAATCTAGACCAATAAAAATATAAATTTATGATATTTGAATAAATTGTTGAATTATAATAATTTAATGATGTATTTTCCTTTAATTATAATAATTGATTGATTTATTGATTAGAGATTAAATAGTATGTTGAATATTAATTATATATCAATTTATATTTTTAAAACGATGGATTAATGAAAAATATGCTGAGAAATTATATGAAATTTCTGAAAATATGATTGTAAAATTGATATGATATATGAAGAGACAATTTAATAAATATGATAAAAATAATAATTTTAAGAAAGAGCTAGATAGTTGAATTGAATGCTTTAATGTATGCTTGCTTGGATATTATTGCTTATATGCATAAAAGGGAAAACCGGGAAGGCAGCTGGCCTGGTTTAGAAAACTGGGAAGGCAGCTAGCCTAGTTTAGAATACCAGGAAGGCAATTAGTCTGGCTGAGAAGACTAAGAAGGTAGCTGGTTTAGCTGAAACATGTCGACATGTGAGAAGACATTCCCAGATGATAATATGAAATGATCTGATAAGAAAAAAAGAATGATAATTTAAATTCATGCATTATATTTGTTTTCAATAGTTAATATTAATGCCTAAGATGCTAAAGAATCAGCTTTGAGTATTAAATTATTGATAGATAGATGAGTCTCATAATAAGACATATTTGATGATAGATAAACAAAAAGGATGCCATGGAATGTAAGGATTTGTCAAAGTGGCAGCTAGTTATGGAGGAAGAAATGGATTCTTTGAAGAAGAACAACTCTTTGGAATTGGTGCCCAAACTAGAAAAACAGAGAGTTGTGGATTGTAAGTGGGTTTACAAGATCAAAGAAGAGAACCCTCCAAGAGATAAAGTCTGGTATAAAGCTAGGCTGGTGACGAAGAGGTTCACACAAAGAGAAGGCATAGATTTCACCAAAATATTCTCACTGGTTGTGAAATACAAGACGATACGGATAGTATTGGCAATGGTGGTCCAATTTGATTGGGAGATCAAGCAAATGGATGTGAAGATAGCATTCTTGCATGGAGAGCTTGATGAGACCATCTACATGAGGTAACCCGAAGGCTATGAGGAAAGAAGGCAGGGAGAGTGAGTGTGCCAATTGAAGAAATCTCTCTATGGCCTAAAGCAGTCACCTCGGCAATGGAATAAGAGGTTCGATTCCTTTGTAACTAGCTTGGGTTTCATGAGGAGCTACTATGATTCGTGCTTGTACTACTGATAAGTGCTTAAATATTTATATTTCAGCCTCTTAATTTACATTTGTTAAGCTCTATGTTTACATGGATGCCATTGAATGTAAGGATTCGTCAAAGTGGCAGCTAGCTATGGAGGAAGAAATGGATTCTTTGAAGAAGAACAACTCTTTGGAATTGGTGCCCAAACTAGAAAAACAGAGAGTTGTAGATTGTAAATGGGTTTACAAGATCAAAGAAGAGAACCCTCCCGGGGATGAAGTCCGGTATTAAGCTAAGCTGGTGGCGAAGGGGTTCACACAAAGAGAAGGCATAGATTTCACCGAAATATTCTCACCGGTTGTGAAGTACAAGACGATACGGATAGTATTGGCAATGGTGGTCCAATTTGATTGGGAGATCAAGCAAATTGATGTGAAGACGACATTCTTTCATGGAGAGCTTGATGAGACCATCTACATGAGGTAACCCGAAGGCTATGAGGAAGGAAGGCAGGGAGAGTGGGTGTGCCAATTGAAGAAATCTATCTATGGCCTAAAGCAGTCACCTCGGCAATGGAATAAGAGGTTCGATTCCTTTGTAACTAGCTTGGGTTTCATGAGGAGCTACTATGATTCGTGCTTGTACTACTGATAAGTGCTTAAATATTTATATTTCAGCCTCTTAATTTACATTTGTTAATCTCTATGTTTACATGGATGCCATTGAATGTAAGGATTCGTCAAAGTGGCAGCTAGCTATGGAGGAAGAAATGGATTCTTTGAAGAAGAACAACTCTTTGGAATTGGTGCCCAAACTAGAAAAACAGAGAGTTGTAGATTGTAAGTGGGTTTACAAGATCAAAGAAGAGAACCCTCCGGGGGATGAAGTCCAGTATTAAGCTAGGCTGGTGGCGAAGGGGTTCACACAAAGAGAAGGCATAGATTTCACCGAAATATTCTCACCGGTTGTGAAGTACAAGACGATACGGATAGTATTGGCAATGGTGGTCCAATTTGATTGGGAGATCAAGCAAATGGATGTGAAGATGACATTATTTCATGGAGAGCTTGATGAGACCATCTACATGAGGTAACCCGAAGGCTATGAGGAAGGAAGGCAGGAAGAGTGGGTGTGCCAATTAAAGAAATCTCTCTATGGCCTAAAGCAGTCACCTCGGCAATGGAATAAGAGGTTCGATTCCTTTGTAACTAGCTTGGGTTTCATGAGGAGCTACTATGATTCGTGCTTGTACTACTGATAAGTGCTTAAATATTTATATTTCAACCTCTTAATTTACATTTGTTAAGCTCTATATTTACATGGATGCCATTGAATGTAAGGATTCGTCAAAGTGGCAGCTAGTTATGGAGGAAGAAATGGATTCTTTGAAGAAGAATAACTCTTGGGAATTAGTGCCCAAACTAGACAAATAGAGAGTTGTGGATTGTAAGTGGGTTTACAAGATCAAAGAAGAGAACCCTCCGGGGGATGAAGTCCGGTATCAAGCTAGGCTGGTGGCGAAGGGGTTCACACAAAGAGAAGGCATAGATTTCACCGAAATATTCTCACCGGTTGTGAAGTACAAGCCGATACGGATAGTATTGGCAATGGTGGTCCAATTTGATTAGGAGATCAAGCAAATGGATGTGAAGATGACATTCTTTCATGGAGAGCTTGATGAGACCATCTACATGAGGCAACCCGAAGGCTATGAAGAAGGAAGGCAGGGAGAGTTAGTGTGCCAATTGAAGAAATCTCTCTATGGCCTGAAGCAATCACCTCGGCAATGGAATAAGAGGTTCAAATCCTTTGTAACTAGCTTGGGTTTCATGAGGAGCTACTATGATTCATGCTTGTACTACTGATAAGCGCTTAAATATTCATATTTAAGCCCCTTAATTTACATTTATTAAGCTCTTTGTTTACATATTTTATTATGTTTTATTTCATTTTTGTGTTTTCTATGTCTTTATAGGCTTATGAAGAAAAGAAAGCGTTTTGAAGCTTTACAAGAAGAAAACTGAAGATCTAGAGAAAGATGGTGCGATCGAGCATAACATGGATACGATCGAGTGCACATGCAAACAAGCGCACACATAGAAGGCTTAAGCACAGAAGCAAGTGATCGAGCGCACACGGATAAAGAGGCGGTAGAGCCAATTTTGGAAAACTTTCTTCTGGACCTATTTTGGAATTAGGGTTTCGAGGCACTCTTAAAACCCTATATATAGGCTTGTAAAACATAGAAAACACATGCTTCCTTTTATCTTTTACTTTTGCTTGAAGTTGTAAGCTTTGGAGAGGAATTGACGACTCATCTTCACAGTATTCTTCAGGTTTTATTTTTCAGTTTTGATTTATGTTATAATAATGTTTATCATAGATAGCATGTGTAACTAACTCTCTATAGGGCTCGATTGAAACCCTAGTTATGCTTTCCTATATATATATATATTCATTGATTATCTTTGCAAATAGCCATGTTATGATACTTTAATTGATTAATGCCAGTTTTATTGAATTCCTCATATATGTGTGTCTGATCAACGTATGCATGTGGTATGGATGAGTTAGTTAGATCAATTTGGATGACCAAGTCCTGGGTCTAACGATAGTAACAAAAGAAATCCATGCTAGATTCTTGGGTTAATCAACATGAGAAACCAAGAGTATACACCATACCCTAGGTCTCGTGTGGTTGTCGATTTCCACAAATCGTATGCTCTCTTAAGGAACAACTCAGTATACACCATGCTGAATCCCTTAGGAAAGAAAAGAGTTAAAGTAGATACCATGCCTAACTCATTGCTTAGGGAGATCAATAGCTTAAGGAGTAGATACTATGCGCTTAGGTTGACAACCATTAGGTATTCATGGTATGGCTAGAGCATTGACACATTACTCATTGGGAAAGTATGATTAGTAGTGGATATCAAAGCCTTATGTTCTTATTATCATTAATTTACACTCTACAGTTATTTTTATCTTCTTATATTGAGAAACTGATTCTAAAATGAAATTCACTAATCTCTATGGAAATGATCTCGCACTTGCACATTATGCTACTACTGACCTTGTGCACTTGCAAGTAAAACTGTATGATTATTTGCTTATTAAATTAGGTATATTATCGCGCAACAAGTTTTTGGCGCCATTGCTGGGGATTGCACTAAAATTCTTTCTAGAATTAGTTTTATTTAATTTAGTAATTTTTATTTATTTATTCTGTTTTATTTCTATCAAAATTTTATGTTTTTATTTTACCTTTATTTTTGTTTAAAAACCTAATCTATTTCTTTTTATTTTCTGCTTTAGGCACACCAGGAGAACTTTCTGTGCCACTTGCGATCGAGCGCACCCCTTTGTGCGATCGAGCGCAATATAGGCAGAAATTTACCCAGACAGCAGTGTTTGACTGCTGCACTAGAGTGATTGTCATCAATTCATGCATGGGCTTCGATGCAAGCATCCAACATTCTTCCCCCTCGATATCGAGCTTGAGTGGACTATTCGACAAAGGATTAGAAACATCTCCGAGGAGGTTGAAGAAGAAATTGAAGAATAACCACAAATGGCGGAACAAATCGAAAATCAACAACCACCTGAGCGAAAACCGACGAAGCAATCCTTCATCCCATGGAGCCTTGATTAGCCATCATGTATTGCTTATCAACCTAAGGCGGAAGGCAACTACTACATATCTCCGCAAATACTCAGTGCATTAACTCACTTTAGAGGTACACCTAATAAGGATCCACACTTGCACCTTCGAGAGTTCATCGACCTCTACAAGTTCCAGCACATTCGAGTCTTAGACCAAGAAGGAATAAGGTTAATTCTTTTCCCTTTTTCATTAAAAGATAATGCTAAACGGTGGTACAATTCATTGCCTGCAGTTTCTATATACACTTGGCAGGAGTTGGCCAGTAAGTTCTTAAGGAAGTTTTTCCCAACCCAAAAGACGAGGCGAATGAGGAAGGAGATTCAGTCTTTCCAACAAAAGGATGAAGACTTATTCTTTAAGGCATGGGGACATTACAACGAGCTGCTACTCAAATGCCCACATCAAAATCTACCTCAAGATGAACTGGTACAAGCTTTCTATAGAGGTTTAAGTGATACTAATAAAAGTATTATGGATTCAGGTTGTGGAGGAGTGCTGATGGAGAAGAGCAGTGAAGAAGCCATGGAGCTATTCGAAACCTTAAGTGAACACACCCAGCAGTTCTCCTCTTGAGGTAGACATGTAACCAAGAGCAAGGGTATGTATAAGGTGAACCTAAATAGAGGATCCTCTACCCAAATAGCTGCTGTGGAGAGGAAACTAGATCTGATAGTAAAAGTCATGGCCGCTTAGAGTGCATCACCCAATCCACCAGCTACACTACTCCAGGTATGTGCAATATGTTTCCAATTTGATCATAATACTGATACATGTCCCTTGTATTCATCTGTAGATCCGGAGCAAGCAAATTATGTGGGACCTAACAACTATCCGCCAAAGAACAACCCGTATGCAAACACTTACAACCATGGGTAGCGAAACCACCCAAATTTCTCTTGGGGCAATAATTAGAATACCCTTAACCAGCAAGGGTAGCAAGGAAACTCCCAGCCCACTTGCTCAGCTCCCGAGACAAAGAAAAGTGACTTTGAAAGTCTTGTGAGGCAATTAGCAACTCAGCAACAACAATTAATGACTTCACAAGATTAGTGCATGGCAGATGAAAGGTAATTTCAAACTGAACTAAGGCAAACCACAGCAAAACATGAACAAGTTATCCAATGGCTAGAGGTACGAATGGGACAATTGGCTAAAGAGCTAAGTGGCAGAAAGCAAGGTGAGCTTCTGGTTCAAAAACTACCTAACCCTGGAGGGCATCAACAACTGAAAGCTGTCACAACCCTCAGAAATGGTAAGGTGATAAGGACCGATGAAACTGCAAAAGCATCTCTGGAGAAACCATCAGCATCAAAAGTGAGTGAGACGGAGAAGGTGAATGCACCACCCTTCTCGCAAAGGTTAGTAAAACAAAATAAAGAAAATAAACTGCTTGATATTTTTGAAACCTTGTGGAAAGTTGAAATAAACATTCCCTTGTTAGATGCAATTCAAGAAATACCTGCTTATGCTAAATTTTTAAAAGATTGTTGTACTCATAAGAGAAAGTTTCAAGAGCATGAGACTATAGCCTTAACTGAAGAGGTAAGTGTTGTGCTATTAAGAAAACTCCCACCAAAACTGAAAGATCCGTGTAGTTTCACTATTCCCTGTAGGATAGGTGATCAGTTGTTTGAGTGAGCATGACTAGATTTGGGAGCGGGTGTAAATTTGCTACCATACATAGTATTCGAAACCCTAGGTTTGGGGGAACTACAACCGACTTCCATTACCTTGCAGTTGGCAGATAGAAGTATAAAAAGACCTAGGGGTATTCTTGAGGATGTCCTAGTAAAGGTAGGTGAGTTCATTTTACCTACTGATTTCGTTGTGCTAGATATGGAGGAATGCCCTATGCCATTACCCCTACCCATCATATTAGGAAGACCCTTAATGAGAACTGCCGATATGAAGATTTGTGCGAAAAAGGGTATAGTAAGTATGAAAGTCAATGGTGAGAAAATAGGATTTAAAATATTTGATGCATTAAAACTACCTCATGATGATATGGAATGCTTTAATGTAAGTATGATACAAAGTTTTGTTGAACAAGCTTTTCAGGTCCAACGCATTAATCCATTGGAGACTATCATTACCCATAGCTTTATGAAAGTGGATATTGAGCAAGAACCTGAAGATGTTACTGATGACATCATTAAAGCTGTGCACCTCTTTCAGACTTCTCCAAAACACTCAAGTAAGTATGCTTCTCCATTTGAATCTCTTATACCTACTAATACTACTTTTTTTCCTTCTATTTTCCAGGCACCAACATTGGAATTAAAGTAGCTACCATAGCATTTAACTTATGCCTATTTAGGAGAGAAAAGGACATTACTAGTGATTGTGGCTGCTAATTTGAGTATTGGAGAAAAAGAGAAATTATTAAGAGTTCTTAGGGAGCATATATCTGCTATTGGATGGACCATTGCTGACATTAAAGGGATAAGTCCAACCAAGTGCATGCATAATATCTACTTTGAGGATGAAGCAAGGCTTACTCGAAATGCTCAAAGAAGACTCAATCCACACATGAAAGAGGTAGTAAAGGCCGAGGTATTAAAACTATTAGATGTTAGCATTATCTACCCCATCTCTGACAGTAAATGGGTAAGCCCGGTCCAAGTTGTTCCTAAGAAGAGTGGGATCATAGTAGTGAAAAATGAAAATGAGGAGCTCATACCTACAAGAAAAATAACTGGTTGGAGAGTATGTATTGACTACTGAAGATTGAACAAAGTGACCAGAAAATATCATTTCCCCTTGCCATTCATTGATTAAATGTTAGAAAGATTAGGTGGCCACAGCTATTATTGGTTTTTAGCTGGGTACAGTGGGTACAACCAGATTGCCATAGCACCTGAGGATCAAGAAAATACTACCTTCACATGTGATTTTGGTACATTTGCTTATTGAAGGATGCCATTCAGTTTATGCAACGCACCAGCCACTTTTCAAAGATGTATGATGACCATATTTTTCGATATGATGGAGAAATACATTGAGATCTTCATGGATAATTTCAGTATCTTTGGTTTTAATTTTGATGAATGCCTAAATCATCTAGAGAGTGTCCTAAAGAGATGTGAAGAGAGCAACTTAGCGCTGAATTGGGAGAAATGTCACTTCATGGTTCAACAAGGCATTATGTTGGGTCATTCTATCTCCAATAAAGGTATTGAGGTAGACAAGGCTAAAATAGACATCATTTCAAAGTTGCCTCCTCCTCTCATAGTCAAGGGTGTTAGAAGTTTCCTTGGACATGCCGGTTTCTATAGATGATTCATTAAGGATTTCTCCAAGATCTCTAGACCTCTTTGTGCATTATTAACTAAAGATACCAAGTTTGAGTAGACCAATAACTGTATGAAAGTATTCAACACATTGAAGGATGTTTTCACCTTTGCCCCAATAATGATGGCACCAGATTGGAATCTTCTATTCGAATTGATGTGCGATTCCAGTGACTTTGCCTTAGGAGTTGTCTTAGGTCAAAGAGTCAATAAGGTACCTCATGCTATTTACTATGCTTCTAGAACTTTAAATGATGCTCAGCTTAACTATTCTACTACTGAAAAGGAATTGTTAGCTGTTATTTTTGCTTTAGAGAAGTTTAGATCATATCTTATTGGCTCTAAGGTTATTGTATTCACTGATCAAGTTGCTTTGAGATATTTGTTTTCTAAGAAAGATGCAAAGCCTAGGTTAATCAGATGGGTACTCTTATTGCAAGAATTCGATTTGGAGATCAAAGACAAGAAAGGCAGTGAGAATGTGGTTGCAAATCATTTATCAAGGCTACCCTATGAGAATAACGAAAATGAGCTGCCTTTGAATGAGAACTTCCCTGATGAACAATTATTCGCAGTAGAGGTAAAACTTCTATAGTATGCTGATATTGTCAATTATCTAACTGAGCTAAGACAAAGCACTGCAAAATATGATCAAGCCATTCAAAGACTAGAGGTACAAATGGGGCAATTAGCTAAGGAATTGAGTGGCAGAAAGCAAGGTGAGCTTCCAGCTCAAACACTACCTAATCCAGGGGGGCACCAACGACTAAAGGCTGTTACAACTCTTAGAAATGGTAAGGTTATAGTAACCGATGAGTCTGCACTAGCATCTCTAGAGAAACCATCTGCATTAAAGGTAAGTGAAATGGAGAAGGTGAATGCACCACCCTCCCCCAAAGGTTAGTAAAACAAAAGAAAGAAAATAAGCTGCTTGATATTTTTGAAACTTTGCGGAAAGTAGAAATAAACATTCCTTTATTAGATGCAATTCAACAAATACTTATTTATGCTAAATTTTTGAAAGATTTTTGCACTCATAAGAGGAAGTTTTAGGAACATGAGACGGTAGCTTTAATTGAAAAGGTAAGTGCGGTATTGTTAAGAAAGCTACCAACAAAGCTAAAAGATCCAGGTAGTTTTACTATTCCCTGTAGAATAGGTGACCAACTGTTTAAGCGTGCATTACTGGATTTAGGAGTGGGTGTAAATTTGTTGTCATACATAGTATTTGAAACACTAGGCTTGAGGGAGCTTCAACCGACTTCTATCACTTTGCAATTGGCAGACAAAAGCTTCAAAAGACCTAGAGGTATTCTTGAGGATATCTTGGTAAAGATAGGTGAGTTTATTTTACCTGCTGATTTTATTGTGTTAGATATGGAAGAATGCCCTATGCCGTTACCTCTACCCACTGTCTTAGGAAGATCCTTTATGAGAACTACTGATACAAAGATTTGTGTGAAAAAGGGTATAGTAAATATGAAGGTAAATGGTGAGAAGATAGAGTTCAAAATATTTGATGCATTAAAATTACCTTAAGATGATATGGAATACTTTAATGTATGTATGATGCAAAGTAGGTCCATCACATTGATCCATTGGAGACTACTCTTACCCATGGCTTCACAAAATTAGATATTGAGTAAGAACCTGAAGATGTTACTAATGACGTCATTAAAGTTGTGCACCTCCTTGAGGCCTCTCCAAAACATTCAAGTAAGTATACCCCTCCATTTGAACCTCTTATACCTACTTATACTACTCTTCTCCTTTCTATTTTCCAGGCATTGTTATGCGAAAATCCACCTAAATAAATAAGTGAATAATCGTACTTATTTTACTTGCAAGTGCACAATGTCTATAGTAGCATAGTGTGCGAATGCAGGATCATCTCCACAGGGATTAGTAAAGTTCGATTTAGAATTAGTTTCGAAATAATGAAATAAAAACAAGAGATATAAATATTGAGTTGGAAATAATAAAGATAAAGGCACAGGGACTTGATATCCACCACTAATTATGCTATCACAACAAAACAGTATGCTAATGCTATACTCATGCTATGAATATCTAATGGTTGTCAACCTAAGGGCATGGTATCTACTCCTTAAGCTATTGATCTCCCTAAGCAATGAGATAGGCATGGTATCTACTCTAACTCTTCTCTTTCTTAAGGGATTCAGCATGGTATCTACTGAGTTTTTCCTTAAGAGAGCATAAGATCTTTGGAAATCGACAACCACATGAGACCTAGGGCATGGTATCTATTCACGGTTTCCCATGTTGATTAACCAAAGAATCCAGCGTGGATATCTTTGTTACTATTGTTGAACCCAGGACTCGGTCATCCAAATTGATTCAACTAACTAATCCATACCACATGCATACGTTGATCAGACACACACACATGAGGAATTTAAATAAAAACAGGCATTAATCAAGTTAAGCATCACAACACAAATATCGCAAAAGCACTAATACTGATTTATTGAATAAACATAATTAGGGCTTCAACAAAGCCCTTACTTAAAAGTTTAAGTACACATAATAAAAATAAAGAAAAGAAGAAACCCGAGAGAAGAGTCGTCAATTCTCCTCAACAGTTTCCTTCTCCAAGCTAAAGCAAAAGATAAAAGAAGGGATCTCTCTTGTGTGTGTTTTACAGGTGCATTTATATGGGTTGAATAATCCTAGAAGACTCAGGAACCCTAAACTTTTCTAAAACATAAAACTTCTTTATTTCCAAAACTGGTTCTATCGCTTTACTATTCACACCCGTACATGTGCACTCGATCACATGCGTTGTGCACTCGATCGCAAGGCTGCGCTCGATCGCACCTAATAGTGTGATCGATCGCACTTTTGCTAGTAGCTGCTCAAAGATTTCCAGATTTCTTCCTTTAGGTGCCAAAAATGCTTCTTTCTTCTCCAAAACCCTATAACAATGTGTAAAACACAAAAGTGAAATAAAATAGACTAAAACATATAGATAAAGAGCTTAACAAATGTAAATTAAGGAGCTTAAATATGAATATTTAAGCACCTATCACACCCCGAAACTTACATATTGCTAGTCCCTTAGCAATACAAAACAAAAAACTAAAATGAAGAATAACGACACATAGATAAATCCAATATTCATAGTGTCCATAAAAGTTTAGGTCTCACACAATACTATGATGTGCATTCATGAGCAAGCTTAACAAATATAAACATATCTTTGCAATGAATAAGAGTTTTGAATGCAAATCACTTTCATAAGGCAGTTTAAGACATCACAAGTTTGACTTTAGTGTGTGGTGAACTAGCACATAAAATATTAGATTTCCAAATAATTCTAATGTGTAGTGTTTTGATGACTCAAAATTCACCAAATTTCCTATTAGAATCAACAAAAATGTCATAGTTTTTCTTCTTCACTTTTTTTTTTATTTGCCAAGTTAGTTCCCTTAAACTTTCTATTTGAATCATGTAGCGAGTGTTTAGCCAATGACTCCCAAAGCAGATGGTCTTAGGGCATTAGGTGTAAAGATACCCCTAAGGACTTACTAACTCGAGTAAAAAAAGCTACGAAACTTAACAGGTCTTTAGTTCCCTTAAGCTTTCTATTTGACTCATTTAGCTAGTGTTTAGCCAATGACTCCCAAACCAGATAGTCTTAGGGCATTAGATGTAAAAAAACCCCTAAGGACTTACTAACTTGAGTAAAAAAGGCTACAGAACTTAACAGGTCTTAATGCTACCAATCAGAATTTTCACCTTTTGACGTGACACTCACTACTTACTGAGGCAAGAGGGTCAGTTACTCAGTGGAAAGTTCCTCCTTTTTTTTATGCCAATGCATTAATCTAACAGGTCATCTAGTTCACAGTCGAGCAAAAGAAACATACAAATCAAAATTACATGTCATACCCCACACAACTATGTGCTAATGTGCTCGTGTTAGTTCAGGTTAAACTTGTGAATCCTTAAATGCCTAAAAGTAAGTGATCTATGTTCAAAACTTAATTATTGACCTATATGTTCAAAGTTTTAAGCTCACTTATGAAGTTAAATCATATTGTTTGTTTAGGTCACCCAACATTTTTGGAACAGAATGAACATGCATTTATCTATAAAAACAAAAAAAAATAAAAAAAAAAATTGGGACAAAGTGTGTGTGAATGTGTCTCACATACCCCCAAACTTAAATTATACATTGTCCCCAATGTGTGAATAACATGGAAAGATCTGACCTGGGAGATGGACAACTAGCTAGGTCGGCATGGCTCATAGCGTACCCCCAAACTTGAACGGATGCACACATTATTCCTAAAAGAAAAAAAGAACTAATGTAATAGGGAAAACAAGAAATACTAAAAATAGATAAATAACAATAAATGCTTAAAACAATAAAAATAAAAGGATAAGCTGTGGGGTGCCTCTTATGAGCGTTAAGTTTAATGTCTTCAGTCGGACCAAGCCTTATTTTTCCCCGAAACTAAGATTGGCAGCAACTATCACAGGTAGTGTCTCATTCTCTCCCATATAAGCATAAGTCAACTGCTTCGGCAATTGCTTTAACTCCAAATTTGGTACCTGGACAATAGAAGGAAAAAAATAGTATTAGTAGGCACATGAAGTTCAAATGGATCGGTGTACTTACTTGGGTGCGTTGGAGAGGCCTCTAGGAAGTGCACAGTTTCAATGATGTCATCAGTAACATCTTCAGATTTTGGCTCAATATCTGATCCTTTGAAATAATGGGTGAGGGTGGTCTCCAATGGATCAGTGTGATGGACATGACAAACTCGCTCAACAACACCTTGCTTTTGTTCACTCAGCTCCTTAGCCATTTGGCCCATTTGTGTTTCTAGTCTTTGGATGGTTTGTTCATGCTTTGTAATGATTTCCTTTTGCTAAGTCCGGAATTGTCTTTCCTCTGCCATGAACTGTTCTTGTGAAGTTGTCAATTGCCTTACTATACTCTCTAGATCACTCTTCTTTAACTCTTGAACTGGTTTGGCTGCTTGGTGGAAGTTCTTTTGTTACCCTTGAACGTTCAAGGCATTTGAATTGTTGCTCTATGGGTGATTCTGCCATCCAGGATTGTAGGTATTTGCATCAATGTTGTAGAGTTCGGTCTCACATAGTCTGCTTGCTCTTGATCTGTAGATAAATATAAAGGGCAAGTGTCAATAGTGTGATCAAAACAAGAACATATAGCACACACCTGGAGTTGTTTGGCTCGTGGACTAGGTGAGATGTTTTGAGCAGTCATGGTGTTCATAAGCATATCGAGTTTCCTCTCCATAGCAGCTAGATAAGTATATGCAGCTTCCGCCATTGGTGCTTTTCCTTCGAATGAATTCGTTGAAAAGCGTCAGTGCAGCAGTGTCAGTATTGCCGCTCGAGTACTCTCTGGAGCTTTTACGCTCGAGCACACCAAGAACAACGCTCAATCGTACTGGGCCTGCACTCGATCGCACTGAGGACAGAAACTCCTCTACTGCACACCTTAAAAAAAACAGAAAATGAAAAGAAGGAATAAATCTGATATTTGGTATAAAAAAAAACAAAACAGAATAAAATAAAATAACAAAAATAATTCCAAAAAGAAATTTAGCACAATCCCCGGCAACAGTGCCAAAAAATTGTTGTGCGAAAATCCACCTAAATAAATAAGTAAATAATCGTACTTGTTTTACTTACAAGTGCACAAGGTCTACAGTAGCATAGTGTGTGAATGCAAGATCATCTCCACAGGGATTGTTAAAGTTCGATTTAGAATTAGTTTCGAAATACTGAAATAAAAACAAGAGAAATAAATATTGAGTTGGAAATAATAAAGATAAAGGCGTAAGGACTTGATATCCACCACTAATTATGCTGTCACAACAAAACAGTATGCCAGTGCTATACTCATGCTATGAATACCTAATGGTTGTCAACCTAAGGGCATGGTATCTATTCCTTAAGCTATTGATCTCCCTAAGCAATGAGTTAGGCATGGTATCTACTCTAACTCCTCTTTCTTAAGGGATTCAGCATGGTATCTACTGAGTTGTTCCTTAAGAGAGCATAAGATCTTTGGAAATTGACAACCACATGAGACCTAGGGCATGGTATCTATTCACGGTTTCCCATGTTGATTAACCAAAGAATCCAGCGTGGATATCTTTGTTACTATTGTTGAACCCAGGACTCGGTCATCCAAATTGATTCAACTAACTAATCCATACCACATGCATACGTTGCTTAGACACACACACATGAGGAATTTAAATAAAAACAGGCATTAATCAAGTTAAACATCACAACACAAATATCACAAAGGTGCTAATACTGATTTATTGAATAAACATAATTAGGGCTTCAACCAAGCCCTTACTTAAAAGTTTCAGTACACATAATAAAAATAAAGAAAATAAGAAACCCGAGAGAAGAGTCGTCAATTCTCCTCCACAGTTTCCTTCTCCAAGCTAAAGCAAAATATAAAAGAAAATATCTCTCTTGTGTGTGTTTTACAGGTGTATTTATAGGGGTTGAATAATCCTAGAAGACTCAGGAACCCTAAACTTTCCTAAAGCATAAAACTCCTTTATTTCCAAAACTGGTTCTGCCACTTTATTGTTCAGGCTCGTACATATGCGCTCGATCGCATGCATTGTGCGCTCGATTGCAAGGCTGCGCTCGATCCTTCTTGTGTGCGCATGAGCGCTAATGCGCTCGATTGCACCCAATAGTGTGATCGATCGTACTTTTGCCAGTAGCTGCTCCAGGATTTCCAGGTTTCTTCCTTTCGGTGCCAAAAATGCTTATTTCTTCTCCAAAACCCTATAACAACGTGTAAAACACAAAAGTGAAGTAAAATATACTAAAACATATAGATAAAGAGATTAACAAATGTAAATTAAGGTGCTTAAATATGAATATTTAAGCACCTATCTGGCACCAAACTTAGAATTGAAGTGGTTGCCAAAGCATTTAACTTATGCCTATTTGGGAGAAAATAGAACATTACCTGTGATTGTTGCTACCAATTTAAGTGTTGGGGAAGAAGAGAAACTGTTGAGAGTTCTTAGAGAGCACAGATCTGCTATCGGATGGACCATTGCTGACATCAAGGGGATAAGCCCAACCAAGTGTATGCACCATATCTACCTTAAGGATGAAGCAAAACCCACCTGGGATGCTCAACGAAGACTCAACCCACACATGAAAGAGGTAGTTAAGATAGATGTATTAAAAATGTTGGATGTTGGCATTATCTACCCTATCTCATACAGTAAATGGGTAAGTCCAGTCCAAGTTGTTCTAAAAAAGAGTGGGATCACAGTGGTAAAGAATAAAGATAAGGAGTTAATACCTACTAGAATAACCACTGGTTGGAGAGTACGCATTGATTACAGAAGGCTAAACAAAGTGACCAGAAAAGATCATTTCACACTGCCCTGCATTGATCAGATGTTAGAGAGATTAGCTCGCCATAGCTATTATTGCTTCTTGGACATGTACAGTGGTTACAACCAGAATACCATAGCACCTGAGGACTAAGAAAAGACTACCTTCATATGCCCTTTCGGTATATTTGCTTACAGAAGGACGCCATTCAGTTTATGCAATGCACCAGCCACTTTTCAAAGATGTATGATGAGTATTTTTTTCAACATAGTGGATAAATTCATTGAGGTATTTATGGATAATTTTAGTGTTTTTTGGTCTAATTTTGATGAATGCCTCAATCATCTGGAGAGTGTCCTAAAGAGATGTGAAGAAAGCAACTTAGTGCTAAATTGGGAAAAAATGTCACTTTATGGTTCAACAAGGCATTGTGTTGGGTCATTCCATTTCCAACAAAGGTATTGAGGTAGATAAGGCTAAGATCAACATCATTTCAAAGTTGCCTCCTCCTTTAGCGGTCAAGGGTGTCAGAAGTTTTCTTGGTCATGCTGGATTATACCGACAGTTCGTCAAGGATTTTTCCAAGACCTCTAGACCTCTTTGTGCATTGTTAGCTAAAGATACCAAGTTTGATTGGACTGATGACTGTATGAAAGCTTTCAACACATTGAAGAACATGCTCACCTCTGCACCAATAATGATGGCACCTGATTAGAGTCTTCCATTCGAGTTAATATATGATGCCAGCGACTTCGCCTTGGGAGCTGTCTTAGGCCAGAGAGTCAATAAGGTACCTCATGCTATTTACTATGCTTCTAGAACTTTAAATGATGCTCAGCTAAACTACTCTACTACTGAAAAGGAATTGTTAGCTATTATTTTTGCTTTAGAGAAGCTCAAATCATACCTGATTGGCTCTAAGGTTATTGTATTTACTGATCTTGCTGCTTTGAGATATTTGTTTTCTAAGAAAGATGCAAAGCTTAGGTTAATCAGATGGGTACTCCTATTGCAAGAGTTTGACTTGGAGATTAAAGACAAGAAGGGTAGTGAGAATGTGGTTGCAGATAACTTATCTAGCGTACCTTATGAGGATGACAAAATGAGCTACCTTTGAATGAGAACTTCCCCGATGAACAATTGTTCACACTAGAGGTAACACTTCCATAATATGCTAATATTGTCAATTATCTAACTGAGCTAAGACAAAGCACTGCAAAATATGATCAAGCCATTCAAAGACTAGAGGTACAAATGGGGCAATTAGCTAAGGAATTGAGTGGCAGAAAGCAAGGTGAGCTTCCAGCTCAAACACTACCTAATCCAGGGGGGCACCAACGACTAAAGGCTGTTACAACTCTTAGAAATGGTAAGGTTATAGTAACCGATGAGTCTGCACTAGCATCTCTAGAGAAACCATCTGCATTAAAGGTAAGTGAAATGGAGAAGGTGAATGCACCACCCTCCCCCAAAGGTTAGTAAAACAAAAGAAAGAAAATAAGCTGCTTGATATTTTTGAAACTTTGCGGAAAGTAGAAATAAACATTCCTTTATTAGATGCAATTCAACAAATACTTATTTATGCTAAATTTTTGAAAGATTTTTGCACTCATAAGAGGAAGTTTTAGGAACATGAGACGGTAGCTTTAATTGAAAAGGTAAGTGCGGTATTGTTAAGAAAGCTACCAACAAAGCTAAAAGATCCAGGTAGTTTTACTATTCCCTGTAGAATAGGTGACCAACTGTTTAAGCGTGCATTACTGGATTTAGGAGTGGGTGTAAATTTGTTGTCATACATAGTATTTGAAACACTAGGCTTGAGGGAGCTTCAACCGACTTCTATCACTTTGCAATTGGCAGACAAAAGCTTCAAAAGACCTAGAGGTATTCTTGAGGATATCTTGGTAAAGATAGGTGAGTTTATTTTACCTGCTGATTTTATTGTGTTAGATATGGAAGAATGCCCTATGCCGTTACCTCTACCCACTGTCTTAGGAAGATCCTTTATGAGAACTACTGATACAAAGATTTGTGTGAAAAAGGGTATAGTAAATATGAAGGTAAATGGTGAGAAGATAGAGTTCAAAATATTTGATGCATTAAAATTACCTTAAGATGATATGGAATACTTTAATGTATGTATGATGCAAAGTAGGTCCATCACATTGATCCATTGGAGACTACTCTTACCCATGGCTTCACAAAATTAGATATTGAGTAAGAACCTGAAGATGTTACTAATGACGTCATTAAAGTTGTGCACCTCCTTGAGGCCTCTCCAAAACATTCAAGTAAGTATACCCCTCCATTTGAACCTCTTATACCTACTTATACTACTCTTCTCCTTTCTATTTTCCAGGCATTGTTATGCGAAAATCCACCTAAATAAATAAGTGAATAATCGTACTTATTTTACTTGCAAGTGCACAATGTCTATAGTAGCATAGTGTGCGAATGCAGGATCATCTCCACAGGGATTAGTAAAGTTCGATTTAGAATTAGTTTCGAAATAATGAAATAAAAACAAGAGATATAAATATTGAGTTGGAAATAATAAAGATAAAGGCACAGGGACTTGATATCCACCACTAATTATGCTATCACAACAAAACAGTATGCTAATGCTATACTCATGCTATGAATATCTAATGGTTGTCAACCTAAGGGCATGGTATCTACTCCTTAAGCTATTGATCTCCCTAAGCAATGAGATAGGCATGGTATCTACTCTAACTCTTCTCTTTCTTAAGGGATTCAGCATGGTATCTACTGAGTTTTTCCTTAAGAGAGCATAAGATCTTTGGAAATCGACAACCACATGAGACCTAGGGCATGGTATCTATTCACGGTTTCCCATGTTGATTAACCAAAGAATCCAGCGTGGATATCTTTGTTACTATTGTTGAACCCAGGACTCGGTCATCCAAATTGATTCAACTAACTAATCCATACCACATGCATACGTTGATCAGACACACACACATGAGGAATTTAAATAAAAACAGGCATTAATCAAGTTAAGCATCACAACACAAATATCGCAAAAGCACTAATACTGATTTATTGAATAAACATAATTAGGGCTTCAACAAAGCCCTTACTTAAAAGTTTAAGTACACATAATAAAAATAAAGAAAAGAAGAAACCCGAGAGAAGAGTCGTCAATTCTCCTCAACAGTTTCCTTCTCCAAGCTAAAGCAAAAGATAAAAGAAGGGATCTCTCTTGTGTGTGTTTTACAGGTGCATTTATATGGGTTGAATAATCCTAGAAGACTCAGGAACCCTAAACTTTTCTAAAACATAAAACTTCTTTATTTCCAAAACTGGTTCTATCGCTTTACTATTCACACCCGTACATGTGCACTCGATCACATGCGTTGTGCACTCGATCGCAAGGCTGCGCTCGATCGCACCTAATAGTGTGATCGATCGCACTTTTGCTAGTAGCTGCTCAAAGATTTCCAGATTTCTTCCTTTAGGTGCCAAAAATGCTTCTTTCTTCTCCAAAACCCTATAACAATGTGTAAAACACAAAAGTGAAATAAAATAGACTAAAACATATAGATAAAGAGCTTAACAAATGTAAATTAAGGAGCTTAAATATGAATATTTAAGCACCTATCACACCCCGAAACTTACATATTGCTAGTCCCTTAGCAATACAAAACAAAAAACTAAAATGAAGAATAACGACACATAGATAAATCCAATATTCATAGTGTCCATAAAAGTTTAGGTCTCACACAATACTATGATGTGCATTCATGAGCAAGCTTAACAAATATAAACATATCTTTGCAATGAATAAGAGTTTTGAATGCAAATCACTTTCATAAGGCAGTTTAAGACATCACAAGTTTGACTTTAGTGTGTGGTGAACTAGCACATAAAATATTAGATTTCCAAATAATTCTAATGTGTAGTGTTTTGATGACTCAAAATTCACCAAATTTCCTATTAGAACCAACAAAAATGTCATAGTTTTTCTTCTTCACTTTTTTTTTTATTTGCCAAGTTAGTTCCCTTAAACTTTCTATTTGAATCATGTAGCGAGTGTTTAGCCAATGACTCCCAAAGCAGATGGTCTTAGGGCATTAGGTGTAAAGATACCCCTAAGGACTTACTAACTCGAGTAAAAAAGTAGCACTTGAGCCACATGTGGTGGACTTTAAGTGGCCCCTTCCAAGAAAGTAGCACTAAAGCTACTATAGAGAGCATTTGAGCAGTTCAGCCTTTGATAAACGTGTAGCTCAAGCACCTCTATTGAGGTTAGTGGTACTGAGGCCACTATGTACAGTACAATTTTATTTTTGCTAATTGTTTTCATTATTTTTAATTTTTTAGTCCTTTTTATAATTTATTTAGTTGTCAGCACTTTCTTCCCTTGCGATCGAGTGCACTACACAGTGTGTTCGAGTACAGTCTCGCCGTGTGCTCAATGGTGCGCGAGTGCACTACACCAATGCACACACTTGCGCACTTCAGAGTGCACTCGAGCGCACTTGGGGCAGAGAGTCATGTGTTAGTTTAAAGTCACTTGATTCTGTTACAATTTTTTTACTTTCACTCTCACTCACATACCCTTGCACTCTCGCACATCACTCTCACTCTCACTCTCACTCTTACTTAATCTCATTTATCACAAACTCAGTCACAACAACCCTTCCCCATCTCACATCAAACTCACTCATCACCATAACTTATAACCACATTTCACAAAAACACTGCCACCACTCCGTGATTCCAGGTATGCCCATACACATTTTTGAATTATCAAACAACAGTCACACACATTTTGGATTTATCTTTTTACTAATTCTTTGCATATACATTGTGTTTTTTTGTTTGTGTGGTTGTATTTCGGTTTTTGCAGGAGGTTGAGACCTTGTTAGAGTGCTACCCATAGCTTCAAATCATTGTTGCCCACAACTTGTTTGATAAATTTTCTGACTCAGTGCACTCGAGCTTAAGGAGTCTATGATTAAGTGTAAGGCAGAGTGTGATCAAGCACACTACACTGAGATTGAGCACAAATCCTACAGAGACCTCATTCAAAATGTCTAAACAGACTGCTTCCACCTCCCATGCCTCGAGAAGCCGTGCACAGTCTTCCCAACCTAACTTTGAACAACGGGAGATCTTATTCGAGACCATATTCAACGTGGAAGAGGATTTCAAAAACTTTGAAGCCATTCAATGAGCGGTCCAGGAGTTCAAGCACCGAGGTTTAAAGAGGCTGCTTAAGCCTATTTATTCTACTGCATACACCCAGTTTGTGGTTCAGTTCTACGAGAACCTATCATTCGACTGCAACAAGCCAGGTGTCTTGTCCTCATCGGTCCAGGGCAAATATATCGATGTTACCTCTGCTGATATAACTACAGCTCTTCATTGTTGTGATAAGTCTCCTCCTGAGGACACCTAGATGGAGGAACAGTTGGAGGCCTTTCCCTTGCCCTCCATCATTGAGGACATGTGTGTTGGGTAGTACGCCGATCGGCACAACAATGCGAGAAGTCAATCCAAGTTGCCTCCATGACTCTAGCTCGTGGATTCCATTCTTCAGTGGAATGTGTGTCCATTGGGACATAAGACCCAGAGGCGTGACTAGTTCTTACAAGCGCTATATGAATTCCACAGAGGCCACTGGTGCTCCATCCCGGCTGTCATCTAGAGCCAGCTACATAAGTTTTAGGACCACGTCCATGCACACTAGGTCACTACGGCGAATACATAGGGGCTCTCATTCCTGTTCCTCCTCAGTTACATATTCAAGAAAAAGAGGATTAAGGGCTTCTTCATCAATGGACCAGTCCGGGACCACCCATTCTTTGGGAAAAGCTAGTGGACCTTGAGCCAGTCGCACATGCCTAGAGGACCTCAAGGGCATGCACTTGCTACTGAGCAGGTGGAGGATGATCCCATGGAGACCGAGGAACCCTCAGCGAGCCATACCTAGGAGGAGGACTATCTAGACATGGAACCCACTGAGTACCAGGACATTCTCGAGGAGATGTCCTCTTTTTTATGTGAGCTCTCTGACATTCGACGGGAGGATAGAGAGGCTACATTACTAGTGCATCAGTGCCTTGATGGTTTGGAGCCACACTTTACGAGGCAAGAGGCGATGCTCCAGACCATTCTTGATCGACTACCTCCCGCCCCTGGTGCCTCATCAACTACACCACCCAGAGACCAGCAGTGAGAGAGGTGCACCGTCTGGCTGAAGACGTAAAACTTAGCGCTCATGGGAGGCACCCCACAGTATATCCTTTTATTTTAAGTATTTTTCACATTTATTTTTAGTACTTATTTTTATAACTGTTTATTATTAGTATCTCTTATTTTTTGGTATTACATTTTTTTTCTTTTTCAGGGACAATGTGTGTGTATCAGTTCAAGTTTGGGGGTGTGCTACGAGCCATGCCAGCCATCTAGTTCCATCTCCCAGGTCAGATCTTTCCATGTTACTCACACATTGGGGACAATGTGTAAATTAAGTTTGGGGGCATGGAAGACACATTCACACACTCTATCCCAGTTTTTTTTAGTGTTATTGAAAAAGATAAATGCATGTTCATATTGTTTTGAAAATTTTAGTTGATTTAGATAAATATTATGATAAGATTTCATCAGTAAGCTTAAAATCTAGAACATATGGTCTAATAATAAAGTTTTAGAAGTTTAATTACTTACTTTATAGCATTTAAGAATTCACAAGTTTGATCTAAATCCGACACAAGCACATTAGCACTTAATTGTGTGGGGTATGACATATAATTTTTATGTGTATGTTTCCATGGCCTAACCGTAATTGGATAACTTGTTAGAAGAATACCTTCGCATAGAAAAATAGAAGAAAAAAAATATTATCGCACAAAAAGAGGAAATAAAATGCTCCTAACGATCATTAAATAAACTTTCCACTGAGTAACTGGACCTCTTGTCTCAGTAAGAAGTGAGTGTTCACGTCAAAAGGTGGGAATTGTGCTTATAACGATCATTAAATAAAGTTTTCCCTGAGTAACTGGACCTCTTGCCTCAGTAAGCAATGAGTGTTCACGTAAAAAGGTGGGAATTTTGCTTGGCAGCATTAAGACCAGTTAGTTTCGTAGCCTTTTTTACTCGAGTTAGTAAGTTCTTAGGGGTGTCTTTACACCTAATGCCCTAAAACCATCTGGTTTGGGAGTCATTGGCTAACACTTGCTACATGGGTCAATTAGAAAGCTTAAGGGAACTCAACATGGAAAAAATCTCATAAAAAAAGAAAAAGAAATAAATAAAACTATGCCATTATTGTTCATTATGATAGGAAATTCGATGAATGTTGAGACATCGAAACATTATACATTGGAGTTATTTGGAAGCTTCATCTTTTATGTGCTAATTCACCACACACTAAGTCAGACTTATAATGCTTTAACCAGCCTCAAGTAAGTGATTAGGTTTTAAAACTCTTATTCATTGCAAAGATGTGTTTATATTTTAAGCCTGCTCATGAATAAATATTATGGTTTTGTATGCGACCCAAATTTTTAGATATCATGAATGATGAATTTATCTTTGTTATTGTTTTTCAGTTAGTTTTTCATTTTGTATTGCTAAAGGACTAGTAATATGTAAGTTTGGGGGTGTGATAAGTGCTTAAATATTCATATTTAAACCCCTTAATTTACATTTGTTAAGCTCTTTGTTTACGTATTTTATTATATTTTACTTCATTTTTGTGTTTTCTATGTTTTCATTGGTTCTTAGAGAAAAAAAAAAGGCATTTTGGAACTCAAAGGAAGAAATCTGGAAGACCTGGAAGCAGCCAAGTGCGATCGAGCACAAAAGAGTGTGTTCGAGTGCACAAGCACTCGTGTGTACACATAGAAGGCTCGAGCGCAACCTTGCACTCAAGTGCAAAAGCATGAGATCGAGCGCACACGTGCAGTAAAATAGCAGAACCAGTTTTGGAAAGAATAGCTCGGGTCTTATTTTTGGAAATTAGGGTTTCGAGATGTCCTTAAAACCTTATAAATAGGCCTGTAAAATACAAAAACAACACTTTTAATCTTCTTTTCAGTTTGAAAGCTTTGGAGACGAATTGACGACTCTTCTCCACAGTATTTTGCGGGTTTATTCTTTTCATTTTAGTTTACATTATGAGGATGTGTAACATCACCACCATGTGTAACTAACTTACTAATAGGGCTCGATTGAAGCCCTAATTATGCTTTTCTATACATGAGTATTGTTGCCTTTGCAATAGCTGTATTATGATGCTTTAATTGATTAATGTCTGTTTTATTGAATTCCTCATATGTGTTTTCCTGATCAACATATGCATGTGATATGGATTAGTTAGTTAGATTTATTTGGATGACCGAGTCTTGGGTTTGACAATAGTAACAAAAGAAATCCACGTCGGATTCTTGGGTTAATCAACATAAGAAACTGGGAGTATATAACATGCCCTAGGTCTTGTGTGTTTGTCAATATTCTCAGAACTTATGCTCTCTTAAAAAACAACTTAGTATACATCATGCTAAATCCTTTAAGAAAGAAAAGAGTTAAAGTATACACCATGCCTGACTCATGGCTTAGGAAATCAATAGCCTAAGGAGTATACACCATGCCCTTAGGTTGACAATATTAGGTATTCATAGTATGGTTAAAGCATTGGCACATTACTTATTGGGAAAGTATTTTAGTAGTGGATATCAAAGCCCTATGTTTCTATCATTATCAAATTCAAACTCAATATTTATTTCTATCGTTTTATATTGCGAAACTAATTCTAAAGCGAAATTCACCAATCCCTGTGCAAATAATCTCGCATTTGCACATTATGCTACTGTTGACCTTGTGCACTTGCAAGTAAAACTGTTCAAATATTTGCTTATTAATTTATATATAATTTTGCACGACACTAGCATTTAGTATTCTCCTGAACTTTAGCTAATGGTTGTTCAAAAGCGATAGCTTTTCCTTCTAAATACCTTGGTAGTCTAAGGAAAAAGATTATCGAAAAACTAAGGAGTTTCCTCTACTAATTACATAGCTTATACTTTGTCATTCATTTTTCAAATCTTGTATTTTTTCTAGGGCCGTTCTTTATACAAGTTCAAAGCTCTATTTGTGAATGTATGCAAATCAAGCTACCGTTGTATGTTTGAGGGTGACCGCTAGAACTATTTGCGAGCCTTTTTTTTCTTTTCTTTGAGAGGCTTAATTTTATTATTATTATTATAAAATAAATTTTGTTTTATATATAAAAGGGAGGAGATAAAATATTTGGTCTCATAATTTATTTACAAATTATCATGAATAATTATGCATAAACATCGTGATTAAATTTTTCTTGGATGTGGTTTACAGTTTCATTAACATGAGATTTGTTAATTGAATGGTGATGCTATTTTAAAATAATTGAACATCATTGTGTTTTAAAATTAGTTATAGCATTTTAAAATATATTGATGTGTGATTTTTGGATTTTACAATCACATCAAGTTTAATAAAATCTATGTAAAGTAGCATCACGAATGGTATTAAATCATTTGAAATATTTAACTACTCCACAAAGAGTTAATTATTTTGAATATAGAATAAGATATTTGATTTGATATTGAGAAAAGAATATTTTTATACCCACAGGCAAAAGCCTTTTATTCTTGATACCTAAATCACTAGTCTTATAATTAAAGAGCAAATCTAATACATGATGTAGCCTCTACCCACAGAAAGGATTGGATTTTTGCTAATGAATTCAACATGGGTTGGTTCATATTATAAATAATGCTTCAAAGTAAAGATTATATGTTTCTTGATTTTTTATTATTTCAGTTTTAGCTACTTCCTTCATGAATAGTGAATCATCACACATTACCTTGTTGAGTGGTGATAATTTTTCGGATTGAAAAGACAAAATTCTCTTAACATTAGGGTGTATGGACTTAGACTTGGCACTTCGTGTGGATGAACCACACATTCCCATGGAATTAAGCTCAACTGAAGAAAAAAAAATGAATATGAGAGGTGGAAGAGGTAAAACCGTTTAAGTTTGATACTTATTAGGTCTTATATTAACAAAAGCATAAGAGGTTTCATTCTCAACTGTGATAAATTCAAAGGCTTCTTGAAGTCAATTGAAGATCAATTTGTCAAGTATGATAAGGCTTTGACCAACATCTTAATGAGAAGGCTCTTAGGTAAAAGATATGACAATTCTAAAGGTGTGCGTGAACACATTATGGAAATAAGGGACATTGTTGCTTAACTCAAGTCCTTAGAGATTGACATTTCAGAGTCATTTCTTGTCCATTCTATTCTTGACTCTCTTCTTATGGACTATGGACCTATTAAAATATCTTATAACACATATAAGGATAAATGGTCAATTAATAAACTTATGACTTTGTGTGTTCATGAGGAAGAGAGATGATTACGCCCAAAGAATAACGCGGTAGTTGTAGCACAACATTGGGATGTCGATTCCACAGGAAAAGTGTAAACCTTAACACGAACAATAAAAGTTAAATGAGAGAATCTGATTTTTGATAATAAGGTATTGTGAGAAAATTGTGTAAATATAATGAAGAATATGATGGAGAGATAACAAGGTTCTGGGAATCCTTCTTAGGTTCGTTGCCTTATTCCAATCTTGATTCAATTGTTTTTATCTCGATTGCTAGTTTCAAATCCGAACAAGCAATCAACAAATATTCAATCAAAGCACATGTAAACCCTAATGTAATTGCTATGAAATACTTTTTACTTTTGATTCAAGCACACAAGACCTATCTTATAGATTTATCAAGAAACGACAGTATATCTCAATGACAATATCGCAGCAATGGACAAACCTACAAGATAAATCTACAAGAATCAATCACATCTAACAATCTTTACATAAGAAGAGCATGACTAAACTTATATAGAGGAGAAAGATACAATCACTAGATTAAGAAAAAATCATCTAATTAAATCAAAAAGTAAATCATAACAATGTTTAACAATAAATCCAAACTACAACTGAATCAAGAATAGAAATTAAGAACAACTACACCTAGGAATTAAGAATAACTACACCTAGGAATTCATCCCTTCGCCTTGCTTGGAGATTAGTTGGCCATAGGGCTCATGCTTGAACACTTTGATGGGGGAGAATGTGGCAGTTTTCTTGAGTTTTTCAGCCTTTTTCAATGTCCCTTTATCAAACCCTAAGTGATCTATTTATAATACAAAAGGTCCGAGGGTGTTTTCGGGTTTAAACTAGCATTAAAACCCTAATTAGGTCGTGACTCGGAAACAAAGCATTGCGCTCGCACCGTGGCTCACACTAATCCAGGCCGCGGCTCAACCTTTTAGGGTTTTCTTCACATTTCTGTAGGCCGCAGCTCAAATTGGTCCAGGCCACGGCGCATACTAATGATCTTTGAGGCTCTTTTTGGGCATGGTTTTGGAGGCCGCGGCTTAGTCTTTCCAGGCTATGGCGCACAGCCTTGGTTCTCTTCGATTTGTTCTTCCATAATCATGTCTTCACTCTAGTATGCATCGAGTCATTGTGCTTCAAGCAATGATAGATTTTTCTTCTCTTTTGAACCCAAAACACCTTAAAATGCACCGAAATAGATCAATGATCCAGGAATATCACTTTAGAGTTGTTAAGGTATAAAAAGTATAGTTCAAACCTAGATCAACCCTAAAATGCTAACAAATAAGTGCTATTAAGATGTATTTTATGACTCTCATCATAACCCCCAACTAACTTATTGCTAGTCCCTAGCAATTCAAGCGAAAACAAGACAATATGAAATGAATGCTATGGTAGGAATCAAAACAAAATAAAGCAATGTTAGTGTTAATCCAAAAGTAATTCAACATTTTGTCTCTAAAATCGCACATAACACATAACACATAGAGTCATTAAATATCACCCAAGTCGAAAAGTAATCCAAATATGAATCTTACAATTGTTATCGACTCTTAACATCCATCTTACCACAATCCATTAATCCGAACACCCGGATGATTTTATGCACAATATTCATGAATACTAGTCTTGGCCTCTAAAAATATATTAATTTTCGTGACATCAATCACAAAAACAAGCTCCATAGGCTTACTTTTCAAATCACTCTCCATTATTGTAGAAAAAATTACACTACCTTGGATCAATAGGTCTTTAATAAGCTTGTAATGTTAGGCTAAGGTAAAGGTCAAGAAAGAATGGGAAGTATTCAGTAAGTAAAATAACTTAATCTCTTAGTTTTAAACACAACCACTTTAAGCACTGGATAACCTTACTTCAATACCCAACTCTTTCAACCATTTTTCAAGCATTTCTCTCAATAAATCACCACTTTTTTTTCTTTTCTTCTTTCTTTGCCATAATTCACTTCCTTTTTTCTTTTCTCTTTTTATTTTGGCATACAACTATTCACCTCCTTTTTCATTCTTTTCTTTTCTTTTCCACAACCCCCAACTTATCTCCTTTAATATACTTGGGTTATGGTAGTAATATATTTTTTCATATTTCCATCTTTACTCCTCTTAAGTGCTTCTCAAAAAATGTGTATAACCAAGTTCTTTTAAAAGAAAGGTAAGGACAAAGTATTTTTAGGCTCTTAAAGGTAAGTAAATGGGTTATTAAAAAAAACAAGGCTCAAATTATTTTTTAAGAAAATGCTCAAACAGGTGACTAGCGATAAATATAGCAAGGGTAAGTTTGAAAGGCTCAAATGGTCCAAAAAATGGCCTATATCATATCCTAAGTAATGTGCATTCTAGGAATTCGCCTCAAGTGATTATCAAATAAGTTCTAGAGCTTGTCGAGACCGCAAAAGTATTCACAAAATAATCACACATAAAACTTCTCTAAATGTTTTAGACTAATCATGCAATCTTACCACAAACCAGAGTCTCAAACCAAATGAAGATTGACACTTAAATTATTCTCAAACCGTAGCAAGATTTAATTTCTTCTAAACGCTATATACTATCTCAATTAGGCTCATATCATTGACATGTGAATTAACTCCAAGGCTAACACAAAGCATGCTAAAAACAAACAAAAAAGAGCAAATAACACCAAGTAGTTCAATGGAAAAAAAAGAAATACGTTTCCTCCACCCTCAACTTTAAAAATTGAATTGACCTCAATGTGAAAGAAAAAGCAAAGGAACCCTTGTAAGCAAAAGTGCACAGAAGCTAAAAATTGTGCATCACCATTGGAACTGCATGCCGTTCTTCTTGTTGAAATTTCGATTTGATGCCCAAAGTTTGAGAGAAGAAAAAGTATGCACCAACTTGAAATCTTCTTGAAGAACCAAAAATCTTCTTAGAACCAAGCTTTTTGGAGAAATTTTGAGCAAAATCTGCAATATAAGTGCTAAATCCTTCAAGAATGGTGTTAGAAGTAAGAAATAGTGAGAAAAATGAGTGTGTTACTGTGTTCTCTAAGTAGAAATGAGGAAGATAATGCAGAAATGGGGCTTTTAAAATGGTCCAGTTCACGAGTTTGAGCCACGGCTTGGGCTTGCTCGCACCGAGGCTTGGCGACCTAATTCCTAATTGTTGCTTTGCTGTGCGCTGTTGGCTGGGCGCGGCGCTAGAGGCAGGCTAGGGGGCGAGCTTCTGTGGGCCGAGGCGAGGGTTGCTGGGCCTGGGCACAGCCCGGACCTAATTCTAATAAAAAAAACTTGCTTGTGCCAAGGGAAATAAAAATAACTCTTAAAAATTAAATTAAATTAAACTAAAAAAACTAAAAATTAACATGGAAATAAACTTAATTAAAAACAAAACAAACAAAATAAAAATAAATGAAAACATACATTTGTGGTGTGGTCAAGGTGAATAGACTGGATCCATAAGTGGAATGTCTTCCACTTCTGGATCTTGCCTATCGATTAAGATTTTAAGGCGTTGACCATTTACTTTAAAAATCCGAGCATCTTTCGTATCCTCTATTTCGACCACCCCATTTGCAAAAACATTCTTTACTACAAAAGGGCCAGTCCACCTCGACTAAAGTTTTCCTGGGTGCTTATGGAGTCTAGAATCATATAAGAACACCTGATCATTAGGCTTAAATGTTTTTCTCAAAATTTTATTATCATGAAACACTTTCATTTTAGCCTTATAGATTCTAGAGTTCTCATAAGCATCATTCTCAACTCCTCTAGCTCGGTCAACTGAAATTTTCTAAGCATACCGGCTTCTCCCATGTCAAAGTTGAAATGCTTGATAGCCTAATAAGCTCGATGCTCAAGCTCTACAGGTAAGTGGCAAGGCTTTCCAAAAACAAGCCTATAAGGTGACATACCTAAGGGAGTTTTGAAAGCTGTACAGTAGGCCCAAAGCACATTAACTAGTCTCAAAGACCAATCCTTGCGATACGGGTTGACCATTTTTTATAAAATTTGTTTAATTTCCCTGTTTTCAATTTCTACCTATCCACTTATCTGAGGGTGGTAGGCAGTAGAGATCTTCTGTAACACCCCATATTTTCTCATCAAAACTTCAAAAGAACGGTTGCAAAAATGCGTACCTCGATCACTAATTATAGCACGTGGTGTACCAAATCGAGATAACACATTTTCTTTGAGAAATTTAATTACCGGCCTATTATCATTGCTTCTACAAGTTGCTGCCTCTACCCATTTTGACACATAATCTATTGCTACAATGATATATTGATATCCGAAAGAAGGAGGAAATGGTCCCATAAAATCAATGCCCCAACAATCAAAGATTTTAATCACTAAAATTGGGTTTAAGGGCATCATATTACGACGAAACACAGCTCCTAACTTTTGACACTTTTCACATGAGCGACAATAGATGTTTGCATCTTTAAACAAGGTGGGCCAATAAAATCCACACTGTAAAATTTTTGCAGCGGTTTTTTTCATTGAAAAATGGCCCCCACAAGCTTGGTGACAAAATTCCATGACACTAGCATTCTCTTCATTAGGGATGCAACGTCTTAAAATTTGGTAAGGGTAGTATTTGAAAAGACAAGGGTCATCCCAATAAAAATTATGTACCTCAGTCAAAAACTTCCTCTTGTCTTGAGCACTCAAATCCATCGGTATCTCACTGGCAGCCAAATAATTCATGATATGAGCAAACCATGGTAGAGAAGTAATAGAGAGTAATTGCTCATCGGGAAAATCATCCCTGATTGGCATATCATCAAAGGTGTCTTCAAATGTGAGCCTCAAGAGATAGTCAGCCACTACGTTCTCTACTCCTTTCTTGTCTTTGATGGTGATGTCAAATTCTTGCAAAAGTAAGATCCACCGTAGTAGTCGTGCCTTAGCATCCTTCTTTGTAAGAAGGTATTTAAGGGCTGCATGATCTGTGAAAATAAGAATAGTCGAACTAATCAGATAAGCACAAAACTTGTCCAAAGCAAACACTACAACTAGCAATTCTTTTTCAGTAGTGTAGTAATTCATCTTAGCACTATTTAGAGTTTCGATAGCATAGTAAATAACAAAAGGCTTCCCCTCCCTTCGCTGTCCAAGAACAGCACCTACAGTAAAGTCACTAGCATCACACATAATCTCAAAAGGTAAAGTCTAATCAGGTGACTGCATTATGGGTGTTGAACTAAGCTTGCCAATTAGCATTTCAAAGGCCTCTTGACAAGCTTGTGTCCACTCAAATGGGGCATCTTTAACTAGGAGGGCACATAGTGGTCTAGATATGGTGGAAAAATTTTGTATGAATCTAATATAAAAACCAGCATAACAAAGAAAGGATCTCACATCCTTTACTGTCTTAGGTGTAGGCAACTTAGAAATTAATTCAATCTTAGATTGATCAACCTCTATCCCCTTAGGAGAAACAATATGCCCTAAGATAATACCTGAAGGTACCATGAAATGGAATTTTTCCCAATTTAAAACTAATTCCTTCTCCTCACAACGAATCAATACTCTCTCTAAATTCAATAAGCATGCATCAAATGAAGATCCAAAAATAGTCAAGTCATCCATAAAAACTTCCATGCAATTTTCAACCATATCACTAAAAATGCTCATCATGCAACGTTGAAAAGTAGCTGGTGCATTACACAATCCAAATGGCATTCTACAAAAAGCATAAGTACCAAAAGGACAAGTGAAAGTGGTTTTATCTTGGTCTTCTAATGCAATTTCAATTTGATAATAACCATCTAAGAAACAATAAAAAGGATTACCAGCTACACGCTCAAGAATTTGATCGATAAAGGGGAGTGGGAAATGGTCTTTCCGAGTGGCAGCATTTAATTTTCTATAATCAATGCACACTCGCCACCCAGTCACAAGTTTTGTAGGGACTAACTCTTCTAGGTCATTCTTTACCACAGTGACACCTGACGTTTTAGGAACGACCTGTGTAGGACTTACCCATTTACTATCAGCTATGGGATATATAATTCCCGCATCTAATAGTTTTAACACTTCATTTTTCACCACTTCTTTCATAGTGGGGTTAAGCCTACGTTGGGGGTCTCTACGAGGGCTAGTTCCTTCATCCAAATTAATTTTATGAGAACAAACCAGGGGACTAACACCTTTTAAATCAGTCATGCTCCAACTTAAGGCTGATTTATGTTCATTTAGGGTCCGAATTAATTTCTCACCTTGAAACTTAGATAATTCAAATGAGATAATAATAAGAAAAATATCACCTCGACCGAGAATAACAAGATCAAACCCTTAGGCAGAGGCTTCAATTCAACTTTGAGTGCTTCCACACTTAAGGGAATTTGTTTCTCACTTTTCTCAGGAAATTCCTCAAACTTCGGTTGCCATGTCCGAGTGCCATAATTGTGACATTTATCAAAAATACCACAAATATCAATTACATTAGATTTATCATTAATATAATCAAACTCAAAATTAACAAGAAAATACTCAAGATTATCAAAATCATGAGCTATAGAAACTCCCTATCGATGAGTGACTCAATCATGTATAACTGGTGGCTCTCGTCATCATCTTCCGGTTGTTTTGCAACATTGAAGATGTTCACCTCGAGGGTCATGTGTCCAAAGGGCAGCTTCATGAGTCCATTCCTGCAATTAATAAGAGCATTTGCAGTGGTAAGGAAAGGTCTACCCAAAATCAAAGGAGTTTTAGAGTTAGTGTCAACAGCAGAAGTAGTGTCAAGGATTAGAAAATCAACAGGATAGTAAAATTTATCAATTTAAATTAGAGCATCCTCTACCACACCCCGGGGTACTTTGACTGAACGGTTAGCCAATTGCAATACCATAGCGGTTGGTTTGATCTCTCCCAATCCTAACTGCAAATAAATAGAAAACGGTATCAAATTTACACTAGCTTATAAATCTAGCAATGCTTGTCCAACCTCATGATTTTCAATGCTACATACAATGGTTGGGTAGCCAGGATCCTTGTATTTTGGGGGAATCCTTTGCTCAATTAAAGCACTAACTTACTCTATCATGAACACTATTTTCTTTACATAGTGCTTCCTCTTAATTGTACACAAATCCTTGAGAACTTTTGCATAAGTAGCAACTTGTTTAATCACATGAAAAAGAGGAATATTAAGTTTTACTTGCCTTAGGTTCTCTAGGATTTCATTGTTTAGGTCCAGATTTTTCTTGTTTGATTTTAAGGCTTGAGGGAATGGTGCCTTAACAGGGCTCTTGGTAACCTCATGGTCCTTGGTCAGCTCGGCATTACTACTACCTTGACCCTTTTCCACATCCTCGGATTTGTTCATTGTTGGGATATGTAATGACTTACCACTTCTTGTCACAATGGCATTCATATCTTTCAGATTTGCTTGTGCCATGTGTTGACCATGGGGTGTGGACTGAGCTTGAAAAAGGAACTTACCTCGCTCATTCCCACTCAAGGAGCCCATCAATTTGGACACTTGGCTCCTTATTTCCTTGTTCTCTTCAACAACCTGCATAATTAATGCTTCACATATTTGGTTTATCTTACCCTGTGCCTCAATAAAAGCATGCAAAATGTCTTATAAAGAACTCCTAGAGGATGAGGGTGCCTGATATGGTGCAGGATATGATCTATAGGGTTATGCAAGCTGCTGATTTTCAGACTTTCAGCTGAAGTTGGGGTGATTGCACCACCTCATATTATAGGTAATAGAGAAGGGTGCCAAAGGCTTCTTGTACATGCCTAAGGCATTACATTATTCCTCATACATCCCTCTCAAATCAACAAATGTGGGACACTCTTGAGCGGGATGACCTACCCTGCCACACACAAAACATGGTTCCAAAGATTCAGTATGATTAGCCACGTGTGTTGGCTTTGAGCCCTTAGTCTTTAATGCATCCAACTGCCTAGTGAGCATTTCAACCTTAGCCTTTAGGTTGTTTTTTTCCCTAAGATGGTAAATTCCACCACCACTTGGGTTTTGTACAGGTCATGACCTATTTGTATTTTCAGTAGCACTAGGTCCAGTCCAAGTGTGAGTTTTTTTAGCAAGCTCATTAAGGTACTCTATAGCCTCATCAGGATCTTTTTGTAAAAATTCACCATTACTCATCATCTCTACAAATTGGCGCTCTCTAGATGTAAGTCCCTCATAAAAATAGCTCACTTAACGCCAATTCTCATACCCATGGTGAGGACACATACTCAACAACTCCTTAAATTTCTCCCAAGACTGATACAAAGTCTCATTGTCCTTTTCTGCAAAGGTGGAGATTTGTCTTTTTAAAGAATTGGTCTTATATTGGGGGAAGTACTTATTAAAGAAGACCTGATTCATCTAATTCCATAACCCAATAGATCGTGGTCTCAGCGAGTATACCTAACTCTTAGCTATATCCTTTAAAGCGAAATGAAAGAACTTGAGTCTCACGATGTCATCAGTTGCATCTTGACTATGAAAAGTCGCAACTACTTCCTCAAACTCTCTAATGTGTACATATGGGTTTTCATTTTCCTAGTCATGAAATGTAGGGAGTAACTGTATCATCCCTGTTTTAAAATCTTGTTGGCGAGTATTGGCTGGAAACATTATGCATGATGGTGTGGTTGTTCGGCTAGGATGCAAGTAATCTTTAAGTGTCCTAGCAACATTCTCATTGGGGTTATCAGCCATGTTAAAATCCTCTAAATTCTCATTTGGGGGTGCACTATGGGTTGATCTAGGTGAGGTTTCACTAACGGACGTGAATAGAGAGGGTAACTCTATTTCGGGTCATTTAATGACTCTACCTCACGAATCTCTCGGTCTAAGCATACACCAAATAAGTTAAAGGGAAAATAAATAAAATAGAATAAAAAATCAAAATTTAGAGAAAGGAACAATACTACCGTCTTGTCTCAAAGTTGACAATCTTCCTTGTACTTAAGTGTATCTCCCCGACAACGGCTCTAAAATTTGATTACGCCCAAAGAATAACGCGGTAGTTGTAGCACAGCTTTAGGGTGTTGATTCCACAGGGAGACAAGCGATCTACAAGGGAAAGTGTAAACCTTAACACGAACGATAAAATTTAAATGAGAGAATCTGAGTTTTGATAATAAGGTATTATGAGAAAATTGTGTAAATATAATGAAGAATATGATAGAGAGATAACAAGGTTCTGGGAATCCTTCCTAGGTTCGTGCCTTATTCCAATCTTGATTCAATTATTTTTATCTCGATTGCTAGTTTTACATCCCAAACAGGCAATCGGCAAATATTCAATCAAAGCACATGTAAACCCTAATGTAATTGCTATGAAATACTTTTTACTTTTGATTCAAGCACACATGACCTATCTTATAGATTTATCAAGAAACGACAGTATATCTCAATGACAATATCGCAGTAATAGACAAACCTAAAAGATAAATCTACCAGAATCCATCACATCCAACAATCTTTACTTAAGAAGAGCATGACTAAACTTATATAGAGGAGAAAGGTGCAATCACCAGATTAAGAGAAAATCTTCTAATTAAATCAAAAAGTAAATCATAACAATGTTTAATAATGAATCCAAACTACAACTGAATCAAGAATAGAAATAAGAACAACTACACATAGGAATTCATCCCTTCGCCTTGCTTGGAGATTAGTTGGCCATGGGGCTCATGCTTGAACACTTTGAAGGGGGAGAATGTGGCAGCCTTCTTGAGTTTTTCAACCTTTTTCATTGTCTCTTTATCAAACCCTAAGTGATCTATTTATAATACAAAAGTTCCGAGGGTATTTTCTGGTTTAAACTATCAGGTCTGAGGGTCTGAGGGTGTTTTTGGGTTTAAACTATCATTAAAACCCTAATTAGGTCGTAACTCGAAAACAAAGCATCGCACTCGCGCCGCGGCTCACACTAATCCAAGCCTTGGCTCAGCCTTTTGGGGTTTTTTTCATGTTTCTGTAGGCCGTGGCTCAGACCCTCCAGGTCGCAGCTCAGACTGCCAGGCCGCGGCTCAGATTGGTCCAGGCCGCGACGTTTACTGATGATCTTTTAGGCTTTTTTTTAGCATGGTTCTAAAGGCCGCGGCTCAATCTTTCCAGGCCGCGGTGTACAGCCTTGGTTCTCTTCGATTTGTCCTTCTGCAATCATACCTTCACTACGGTATGCATCGAGTCATTGTACTTCAAGTAACGATAGCTTTTTCTTCTCTTTTGAACCCAAAACACCTGAAAATGAACTGAAATAGATCAATGATCTAGGAATATCACTTTAGAGTTGTTAAGGTATAAAAAGTGTAGTACAAACCAATATCAACCCTAAAATGCTAACAAATAAGTACTGTTAAGATGCATTTTATAACTCTCATCAAGAGACTGAAGCATAAGAACCTAGAAAGTGCTCATTTGGTGACTTATGGAAAGGGACATTACAGGAAGGGTAAAAATGTTCCTAGAGTGAAAAAAGAAGGAAAAAGACAATTCAAGATAGATGGTGAAGGAACATGCTTCTTTTGTAAGAAAAGGGGACATATGAAGAAAGGTTACCTTAAATATAAGAAATGACTCGAGAAGAAAGGGAATCTCTTTTCCTTTGTGTTATGAATCTAATTTTGCTACTATTCATCATAATACTTGGTGGATTGATTCGGGTACTAAAATTCACATTGTCAATACCATGCAAGGTTTTCTCAACCTTAGGAAGCCAATAAGCAGTGAACAAGGCATACACTCGGGAAATGGAATGTGTTAACATGTGGAAGCCTTTTGAACCTTTAGATTAATCTTGGAGACTAGCTTTGTTTTAGATCTTGAAAACACTGTTTATATCCCTTCGGTTTTTAGAAACTTAATTTCTATTTCCAGACTATACCTTTTGGTTATGGTTTTAACTTTGTTGGTTCAAACTTTCAGTTGTCTAAAAACTCTTCTATTGTTGGTTATGGGACCTTGGTAGATGGTTTTTATAAATTAAATTTGAATTCCGCCTTTGAACAAACCCTCTTTACCTTGTATGATAATATTGGCACTAATCGTTGTATTATTGATGAAAGCTCCTCTATTTTATGGCATAGAAGATTGTGACATATCTCCATGGAAAGAATTAAAAGGTTAGTGAATGATGGAGTCTTAAACACTCTTGATTTCTCTGATTTTGGTACTTATGTGGATTGTATTAAGGGTAAGCAAACTAACAAGATCAATAAAGGTACAAAGGGGAGTTATGAGGTTCTAGAGATCATACACACAGATATTTGTGGTCCATTTACTCTACCTTATCTAAATAGTCGAAAATATTTTGCTTCATTTATTAATAACCATATAAGATATATGTATCTCTATCTCTTATTCCATAAAGATGAAGCCCTTGAGGCTTTCAAAATCTTTATGATAGTGGTAGAGAAATAATTAGAAAAACATATCAGAATTGTAAGGGCAGACAAGGGTGGACAATATTATGGAAGGTACATAGAAATGAGACAAAGCCATTTGTAAAGTTCCTTAAGAAAGAAGGCATCGTAGCTCAGTACACAATGCCAAGTGAACCTTATCGAAATTGGGTTGCTGAAAGAAGAAATCGAATTCTAATGGACATGGTGAGAAGTATGATGAGAAACTCAAATCTTCCCATGTGTTTTGTGGAATGAAGCCCTAAAACCTACAGTATCTTAAACAGGGTTCAATCTAAAGTTGTTCCTCAAACTACTTTTGAATTATGGAAAGGGTGAAAACCAAGTTTAAGACATATACACATATGGGGATGTCAAGTTGAAGTTAGGGTTTACAATTCATAATTGAAGAAGTTGGACTCAAGAACTATCAATGGATATTTCGTTGGCTATGCAGAAAAGTCCAAGGGATTTAGATTTTATTGTCCCTCACATACGCCAAGAATTGTTAAGGCTAGAAATGCTAAGTTCATTGAGAATGTTAACATTAATGGGAGTGGAACTTCTTAAAGAATTGAATGTGAGGAAGTGCAGGATTCAGTGGTAGTGCCGACACATACTGGTCAATTGATTTTTTTCAAGGGAATAGTTCAAGAACCATTAAAAAAGAACTAATTTGAGAAGAACCGCTTCATCAAGAACAATTTAACATAGAGCCTACAACTCAAAATCCACCAAATATGGAAGAGGCTATAGAATTAAGAAGATCCTCAAGAACAAGAAAGCCAGCAATTTCTAGCGATTATGTTGTATACCTACACGAATTTGATTTTGATGTTGGATTAAATAATGACCCTAGCTCGTTTTAACAAGCTATGAATGGAGAAAATTTTAGTCTATGGTATGATGCTATAAAAGACGAGGTAGAGTCAATGGCTAAAAATCAAGTTTGAGACCATTTTGAGTTCCTCGAATGAGTCAAGATCGTTGGTTGTAAATGGGTCTATAAAACTAAAAAAAAAAACTTCTAGTAACATTAAGCAATATAAGGCTAGGCTTGTAGTCAAATACTTTACTCAAAGGGAAGGTATTGATTATCATGACACATTTTCTCTTATTTCAAGGAAGGACTCATTTCGAATCATTATGGCTTTAGTAGCTCATTTTAACATGGAGTTATATCAAATGAATGTCAAAATGACATTCTTGAATGGGAATCTTAAGGAAGAAGTATACATGACTCAGCCTAAGGGATTTAGTTCTAAATAGAATAGTCATCTGGTTTGCAAGTTAAGGAAATCAATATATGTTTTAAAATAAGCCTCGCGTAAATGATATTTCAAATTTCACAATGTAGTTACTTCATTTGGTTTTGTGGAGAACATTGTGGATAATTGTATATAACTCAAGGTTAGTGGGAGCAAGTACATATTTTTAATCTTATATGTTGATGATATTTTACTTGCAACCAATGATTTAGGTATGTTGCACGAGATAAAGTATTTTCTCTCTCAAAACTTTGACATGAAGGATATAGGTGAAGCTTCTTATTTCATTGGCATAGAGATTCACAGAGATAGATCTCAAAGGACATTAGAATTTTCTCAAAAGACCTACATTGAAAAGGTTTTAAAGAGATTTTGAATGAAGGATTGTTCACCCTGTGTAGCACCTATCTTGAAAGGTGACAAATTTAGTTTAAGTCAATGTCCGAAAATGCTTCGAAAAATAAGTAATTGCAAAGTATTCTTTATGCAACAACAGTCGATAGTCTAATGTATGCACAAGTGTGCACTAGACCGGACATAAGCTTTTCAATGGGAATAATTGGTAGATACCAAAGCAATCTAGGAATGGAACATTGGAAGGCAGCTAAGAAAGTTATGTGATACTTGCAAAGAACCAAGAACTACATGCTCACATAGAAGCATGTTGATCACTTGGACATAGTTGGATATTTAGATTCAGATTTTGCTGGTTTTCCATACTCCAGGAAATCAACCTCAGGGTATGAGTTTTTACTTACTATAGGTATCATATCTTGGAGAAGTGCAAAACAATCAATAGTCGTTTCATCCACTATGGAGGCATAATTTATAGCATGCTTTGAAGTTATTTCACAGGCAATATGGTTAAGGAACTTCATTACAAGGCTTAAAGTGGTGGATTCCATAGCTAAGCCATTGAAGTTTTATTGTGATAATTCGATTGCAGTGTTCTTTTCTAAGAATAACAAGAGTGGAAGTCGAATTAAGCACATTGACATTAAGTACTTGGTTGTCAGAGATAACGTGAAAAACCATGTGGTAACGATCGACCATATAAGAACAGAGTTAATGGTTGCAGATCCCATGACAAAAAGACTGTCAGCAAAAGTGTATAAGGATCATGTGGATCATACGGGGCTTATTAGCTTATTTTAGTCTCATTGTTATCAAATAACATTTTTTTTATAGTCAATTCTGACATGATGTTTATATTTGGTGCACATAAAGTGTTTGTCATGTTTTATTAATCCATTAAATGGATTAGACCCTAAATGAATTATAAGAAGTCATTCATAAGGAATCAATGCCACATAAGGTTTTTATTTTGGAGAGAATCATACATTATAATACATGGAAAGAAATGTTTGCTAAAAGAGCACAACAACCATGATTCATGTATTGAGAATATCTTTTTGAGAATACAATGTCCATAATTATGACATGGGTAGTTTCAATCTATGGTCGTAGTTTATGAAAGTGTTACCCAAATTTCATTTATATCACATAGGCCAAGTGAGAGAATGTAAAACAATATGGCCCATATATGTTTTGTTTGGGTGACATGTAAAGAATTAACTACCCACTAATATATTGAATTGGGCATGTGGGTTATGAGTAGTTTGTTAAAATTAAACTACCTAGTAGTGGTGGGAAGTTATAACTCTCTTGATGAAAGGGAGATATAAAAAAAAAAATTAATCTGACAAGGGTCCTTATCCTAGCAAAATATACAATGTTTGTGATTTCCATCAAATTTCATTCTCAGAGATTTGCATAAGTTAAAAAGTTTTGTCAGATACACAAATCACTACAAATTATCGTGGATAGCAAAGCAAGTAGATTTCATTGGAGAACAATGTACTTGATCAATCATGGTTGGAGGTTAGTAATTTATTTATGTTGTTTCTTCTGCATTAAAGTTAACATTTGAACCATAATAGAGTGAAATCGCGTCTCAAAATGGGCAAATTCATTTTCGTGCCTCTGCGTTCATCTCTATTGTGATTACATATTATTGTACGTGATTCTTCCGAGGCATATTCTTGTTGCTACTTTATTCACCACTTTTGTTAATTATAAGAGCACTAGTGTTATTGTTATTATTTCTAACAGGAAAGTTATGAGTGAAGATATGCAGTGGAGACCAGTACATCAAACGCATAAAATTTGCCCAAATAGACTTACCTTACTTTCAATGCCATCTTTGCATGAAGAGAGAACATCGCTCCATAAAGCGAACATAAACCATGATCACCTTCAACCGTAGGAGAACAAATCAGAGACCAAGAGACCCAATGAAAGAGATCGGAGACTTGCTCCCATTCAGAAAAACAAGCATATGAATCTGATTCTATATGATCATTAGCAAATAGGAGATGAGAAATGGGTCACCATCTCTCTAACACATATTTAACCAATAGTATTAACAATAAATTGAATTTATGAGATTGTAGTCTAAAAATATATAAAAGAATGAAATAAGAGATTTCCCCCATAATTTTTTATAAAAAAAATTGTTACTTTAATGAATATTAATAGCCAAAACTTTTATTTTTCTACATGATTCTAAATTTCACCTTTAAATATTACTCTTTTCTCAAATTTTAAACTTTTATTTATACATTTTCAATTTTTACCTGCATAAAAAAGTAAAGTTATAACAAATAATTATTTATTTAATTAAATTTTTATTTTAAAAAAAATTAACATCTTATTTTTATTTAACTATTTGATATTTTTGAATTTAATATTCTTATTTTCAGATTGCATTTGTAAATACACATATTATATTGAATAAATAAATATTATTAAAATAAATAATAATCTATTTAAAATGTTCAATAAAAAAAATATTGACATCATTTATTAAATTTATTTTATGGATACTTAAAACTCTAATCAATTAGTTATTTATAGATTTGTAAATAAGGACATGAACTAATCCAAAACAAGTATGTTCACAATCTAAAAGTCTCGTTTAGATTTGTTCTTAAATATATAAGTAAACTAACATACATTTATCCAAATTTCATTATCGAAATCAAATTGCATTTTTAAATACCTACAGGAAGCATCCATTTCTCCTTCCTTTTAAAAATCTATAGCAAATGACCCCATGTGCTAGAGCACACTAAAACCTTGACAAATTACAATGTTTGCGACACCCTTATGAACAGAGGCATCAATTTTCTTTTCTTTTTGTTTTTTGTTCTTAATTAATTTCTCACTTTTATCAACAAAGCAGGCTATGAATGGGATAAGATTTAGACCGTCGGCAAACTCAGCCATAATAATGTTGTCCATCCTAGATAACCCTCAAAATTGCGATGTGGAACAATTTGATTGGTGATGGCACCATATTGGGGTTAATTCGAAAAGTTCGAGCCAGAATGGATCGGGATATTTGGGGATGAATGCCTCTGATTTTGATGATTCGATACTTGGGTTTGGTCAACTTAATTCATCTTTTATTAGTAAATGATTGGTAATAGCCTGCTAATTATTTTCAAAATTTAATTCAACAATTGATTTAGAGATATGAGGAGAGAGGAGAAGTACCGACCGGATTGATGAGAGCAAATTGCAGAGAGCGACAATGGAGATCAGAGAAGTAGTCGCGATTGGGGCCTTGATAATATATGAGAGCAATTCTGTCTTTTGTTTTTTTTTTTTTTTCTGTCAAAATTCAACGAAAGTTTAACGATCAAACGTAGTTTAAAAAGATATCTTTAAATTTTCAAACTACAAACCCTCGTTAAGTTATACTATAAGTAGATAAATATAATTTTTCATATGTATATACATAAATGTTAATTAGACACATTCGTCAAAAAATGACATGGTCAAAATATTTGGAGTACCCAAAAAATAATACAATAATTTATATATATATATATATATATATATATATATATAACACCAAAGTTTTAACATTTTGCTTTTTATATTTTTTATTTTGAAAGAAAAACACACTACAAGAAAAACAAGCTTTTGTGAGGGATCTTCAATGGAAGACTAATTATCTGCGATGGAAGTAGTGTCTGTCGCAAATAATGCAAATTCAGTTGCAGATGGTTTCAAATTTCAAAAAACTCCTCTTTTGTATTATCATTTTTTTTAAAAATTACAGTTGTAAAATTTTCATAGATGAATATTTCCATCACTCATAAAAAATTTAATTTTAAATGGTTTTTAAATTTATTTAAATAAGTTTTCTTTTTTAAATTAACTACATGGAATTTAACCCTACGTAATATTTAACAAAGGAAACAAAACTAGAAAAGCAAAAGAAAATAATGTGCAATCAATTCTAGAAAAGAAAAAAAGTGTGCACGTTGAACAATCTCTGCATCATCAATTCAGCTCATCGAACATTCCCAAAATAAACTAATCTCCCCTCCCCGTGTCAAGTCTATATCTTGTAATTCCTAACAAAACCATTTTTGGTATAAGTACATGATAATGATCATGTCTCGTTTTAGAAATTTACCATTGTTACAAACACCGTAAGGACGCCGAATAGTTTCTCTACACATACAGCGTTTGTTATTATACACGAGGGTAAGAAATTGTTCAACTCCACTCCTAAATTATTTTAATATGACATTATGCACAACACGACAGTTCATCCAACTCCAATCAACTAACATCCTTCCAGCTACTAAAAAAGTATTGACTCTTGAAGTTATTCCAATTTACAATTAAACTATATATTCCCAAAATAAATAAACTAATTTAATATTTATGAGATAATCCCAATTAAAACCCTTATTTTTTTTAAGAGTATTATTTTACATTCTAAACATAAAACATATCCTTATTTGTATGTTCCCTCATCTTTTGTCATTCAAGAGTTCAAGGTAAGATTTACATCACAAATTATGTTGATAATTTATAGAAACAATCAATTCATACTTAAATAATTGTAAACTAATTAAATAGCATACACAAGTTTGAATTTACGTACCTAATCAACAGGAGTAGTAGTAGAGTAAAAAAAGTAGCAAGTACCATCGATATATCATTTAACCTTGAGAGAAAAAACTGATAAAGTATTAGTGAATAAAAAATATATAAAAAAAAAGCACATCTTCATTATCGCACATGTTGATACTTTCTAGCTACATTAGTAGGGTTTGTATTCCATTCAGAAATGTGAAATTTTTATTGCATTTAATAACTCTTATGTTGTTTCATTTCGATAAAATTTTGGCAGCATCTCCCCTTAATTCTTCAAGTATATTACTTAATATTCGGTGCTATCACCCGAATAAGATAGCTCTGAATTTAGTATGTACCTAGCAAACAAGGGAAGATTCTACCGAAACGTAATAGAAACAAAACAAAGAATGAATTATTAAATGCAAAATCACACATTGCTAAACTATGCACACTGAACAATCCAAATATTATTTGAACAAAAACACTCTCATTACAAATATATGAATTGGTAAGCAAAAAAACACATTTTTGTCGCTCAATAATCCTTAGACGCGAAATAAGGGAATATTAAAAGAAATTTATGCTAAAAATTCAACATAGTTTCTTCTGTTTTTTGAACTTTCCCAAAATTTTCAAATGTCAAAACAACTTGAAAAATTCAATTCAATCCCAATCCAATCAATTATATAGCCCATTCTGCATATACATTTATTTTATCAAATAAACCCTTATTTATTATTTGAATTAAATAGATACAATTAACTCAAATCAATTTCTTTTATAATTACAACTCACAAATTAGCTTAATATTTAACTAACTTGATAGCATTAAACAAACATAGTAAAACCTAGATCAACATAGCAAAGTAATGCTAAAAATTAAACTAACATAGCAAAATTTAATGTTAATATAATATATTTTTATTAGATTTTTTTTTACAAAATAATGCTTAAGTGTAAACCAACATAACAAAATCTAAACTAACATAGCAAAATAATGCTTAAATTTAAACTAACATATCAAAATTAAGTGTTAACCTAATTTTTTAATTAACATTTTACACAAAATAATGCTTAAATGTAAACTAATATAAAAAATTCTAAACTAATATATCAAAATAATCCAAAAATTTAAACTAACATAGGAAAAGTAAGTGCCAACCTAATTATTTTCCTTTACAAAATATTATTTTAATTTAAGTCAACTCAATTTTTTACCATAAAAATAATAATTAAATTTAGTCTAAACAAAAAAACATGTAGAAATATATACTAACAAATAAACAACTATATATTAACAATTAAAAAACAGGACTAGAAATATATACTATTGTAAAAAAAAATATTTAACTAAATAATGAAAAATAGGAAGTGAGATAGAGAGATACAAGTGAGAGAGATCTCGGATGGTAGTGAGAGAGATATTGCGGCGATGCGTGGAGAGGGAAGGAGAAAGGAAGAAGAGGAAGAAACTAGAGAGATAAAAATAGAGGTGATAGAGTGAGAGAGGTCATGTTGCGGTGGTGGGTGGAGAGAGAGAGGAAGAAAGAAGAAATAGGGGTTTTGTGCAAATGTTAGGGATTTTACTCCTATCCGTGATGGACAATGCAATTAAAATCCATCCCAAATATTTTTTTTTAAAAAAAATTAATAAACTTTGAAAAACAATAAAAAATAATTTTCTCATCTGTGACGAACACGTGTCAACCTTAGAAAAGTTTTCAAACAGTTAAAATTTTTAAAAAAAAAATGAAAAATAATTTTTAAAAATTTAAACTTTTTGTGATGGAAATTTATATATCTGCGAGGGAATAATCCGTCGCAGATAGTATTTGCGATGGACAGATACCCTCACATATTAGCTATTTTTAGCGACGAAAATTTATATGTGGCTAATAATTCGTTGCAAAAAAATATTTTGTTCTTTACCATCCCTAAGCAGTATTTTAGTGGTTGACTAATGAAATATTAATATCTAATAACGACAAGTGAGATATTTTTGTAAGAAATTAAACTATGAATGAAACAAATGAAGGTTTATGTAAGTTTTCAAACTACAATTTAGTAAGTATAAATTACCCTCAATCTCAACAAGGTATATATGTTGTTCCTTAAAATAATATGTTAAGATGTACATAACTAGTATCTACTAAAAGATATATCTATCCATTCCGACGTGATATATTTATCTAAAACTCATACAAATCGTTTGTAAGGTCTTAATTTAATGGTTAAAGGATATCATAAGATTATAAGATCTTATGTTTCATTTCCATTGATTTTAAGATTGTTTTATTTCTTCAACTTTTATGTTGATTATTTCTCCCACTATGTAAAGGTTTTTGTATTTTATTGTAATGATGAATTGTTTTTTATTGAGCTTTTAGAATTGTGATAGAATGATCATACTATTACCGTTTTCAATAAAAAAAAAAAATAATCAAACAAACCTCAAATAAAAAGAAAACCTATATATATCTCTCAAGAAAAACCCAAAAAACTTTTATAGATCTGACAATACCCATATAGATATCAAATAAAAGAAAAACCCTTGCAAATCTTGGCAAAAAACTTAAAAATTATTTCAAATATGATAAAGGTGGGTGTAGGGATGGCGCGTTGCCGCATGGCGGGAGGAATGACGGAGAGGGAAGAGCGCACCATAAGTTTTTTCGCCATTGAATAATTGCGGGTTATCTAGACCGCCCAAAATTCAAACCACCGTCAATTTTACTTTCTTTATTTTCCGTGACTGCTACCTTAGACATCTCATATGCAAAGTATGACTTTTTTCTTCGAAAAATATATGATGCATGTATCCAAAAAATATATACTAGCGAAACGCCAATTAGCTTCAGTGGAACCAGGCTTGGTTTAACCTTGTGGGACACTTGTCTATGTATGTATCCAACAATTTAAAAACTGGATTTTAAGTTAAGTTCTTATTTAATTCGGTTTATGATTAATAAATTATATAAGAGTTCATTTTACTATTAGATAATATGAGACGACAGGAATTTTTTTTTCCATTTAATGATAAGATAGACCATTTTATTATGTATTTTTCTTAGAGATGAACTAAACATTTTTTTTCTTGATTTTAGGTTGGATTTCAAAATTATTTGTCCTTTTTTTCTCTCTCCTCACACTCCATTTCTCTCTCCTAGTTAAAATTACTGAAATATGTTGAATCAGGTTTGTTAATAATGCCCATGAATTTGAGTAATAATAAGGAAGCTATAAGAAGAAAAAAAAAATCATTAGGTGTTGTTTGTAGATTTCAAGGAAGTTATGAGAAAAGAATAAAGATTACGGGGTTACTCTCACAAAATACCATCAAAAACACCTTGAAAAATCTAGTACTATAATTGCTTTTAAAATTATCACTTGCAAGTGGGTGTTTCATTAGGTGTCCTCATGAGACAACTTGAGTGATGTGTTGCGTAGGGATTGGGTGCCTGTTAACCCTGATTCACCAAATCAGACCTCCATTCTCCTTCCCATCAAATATCTTGGCCGACGTGTTTTGATTGGTTTAATGTGAAAATGATGTGTCGCATCCAGACAACAATTTATGATAGATAAGAGGATCGGGGATTGAAAGTCAAATTTGTCACATCAATAATTACAATATTGTTATAGTGATTTTTAAAAAATAAAACAATAATAAATTATTCCGGATGTTGTAGTGTGTGCTCTTTCTTTTAACTTTTGTGTATGTTAACATTTTTTTTAAACAACTTTATTTCTTCTAGAATACATGTATGTGGTTTGGGTTTCTTTTATAATAAACTCTGATTTTTTTTTTACATAATCAACTTTATAGTTTTATATAAAATTTTTAAGTATTATTTATAAATGAAATTATCTAAAAAATTTAACAATATAAAAAATTTGATCATAATTTTTTTATACACATGTAAAAATAAATATGATTTACTATGACAAAAGTATAAGAATTTTTTAAAAACTGAAAATATTTTTTTTCTTATTTTCTTACTATTAGAAATTAAAAAACCACAAAAAAAATAATATGAGACTGAAAATTTTTTAAAAATAATTGAGTGATCTTAAAATGGTTTATGAAATTTATTGATATTAAAATAAATTAATCTCACACTTAAAATACAGATAAACGATGGAGTTAACGAAAATTTATCTTATACTTAATAATGTAAACTATAGGGTTTTGTACGCTGCATAACCAAAAACATAGGGTTTTGTTATGTAACCAAAAAAAAAGTTACAGGTTTTTAATCAATAAGTACAGCTACGTTTTATACTTTAATGCATGAATTCCATGAAAACGAAGGAAAACGTTTGTCTAAAAAGTTCTACACATTAATAATATATATGAACAACATATACTACAAGAGAAAGTCTTAACACGTTTGGCTATATAAGGCCCTTAACTAACGATCTAGATCACCATAAAACTTGATCTAAGACTCCATGGCTTCTCTCTCTCCCTCATTACTCACCACCACCACCTTTCTCCCTCACTTCCCTCGAAAACCAACCCAAATTTCCAAAACTAGAAAACAAAACCGCCCTAACTTCATCCCTAAAGTAGCATCATGCAAAGCTACAAATAACAGCAATAGTGACCAAACCCCTAGCTCCAAAGATGGGAAACAACCTTCTCTAAACAAATTTGATAGAAGGAATGTTCTCATGGGCATAGGAGGTCTCTGTGGAGCTGCAACCAGTCTTACCAATGACCCTTTTGCGTTCGCCGCTCCAATATCAGCCCCAATTTTGAGCCAATGTGGGGAAGCAGACATACCTGAAGGCTCGAAACCCACAAATTGTTGTCCACCAACAACCAAAAAGATCATAGATTTCAAGCCACCTTCACAGTTTTCCCCAGTGCGCGTTAGGCCCGCCGCACAATTAGCTGATGATGCCTACATTGCTAAGTACTCTAAGGCCTTGAAGCTCATGAAAGAACTCCCTGATGATGACCCACGTAGCTTTAAGCAGCAAGCCAGTGTTCATTGTGCTTACTGTAATGGGGCTTATGACCAGGTTGGGTTTCCTGATCTTGAGCTTCAAGTGCATTTTTCATGGCTGTTTTTCCCATTCCATAGATACTATCTTTACTTCTATGAGAGGATATTGGGGAAATTGATTGATGACCCAACTTTTGCAATTCCATATTGGAATTGGGACGCTCCTCTTGGTATGCCAATGCCTGCTATGTTTGTCGACTCTCAATCCCCACTCTACGACAGCCTACGCAACGCGAATCACCTGCCACCACGACTGCTTGATCTTGATTACAATAAAAGTGACGACGATGGTACTTTCCCACCGGATGACGAACAGATATCAAGCAATCTGAAGGTCATGTATAGGCAAATGGTGTCTAATAGCAAGAAACGTAGGCAATTCTTCGGTCAACCATACCGTGCTGGTGATGATCCGAAACCAGGACAAGGTTCGATTGAGAACGTTCCTCACACTGCTGGTCACACATGGAGTGGTGATCCCAACCAGCCAAACTCAGAGGACATGGGGAATTTCTACTCTGCAGGGAGAGACACTTTGTTCTATGCTCATCACGCCAACATTGATCGTTTGTGGACGATATGGAAAACCTTACCAGGCCGGAAAAGGACAGATATCACTGACCCCGATTGGCTTGATTCCGCGTTTGTTTTCTATGACGAGGACGCAAATCTTGTTCGCGTTAAGGTGAGAGATTGTCTAGAACCTGAAAAAGTTTTGAGGTATAAATATCAAGATGTTGAAATACCGTGGCTAGTTTCTAGTACTGCTAAGCCAAGGCCAAGAAGGTTATCATCAAAGAAAGTAGCAGCAGCTGAGTCATCACCATTTGGGTCAATAGCACAAGCAGCTGAAGCAAAGAAGAAGGTGATACCAAAAAGCACTGAACTTCAATTTCCTTTCGTTTTAGACAAACTGGTGTGTGTTGAGGTTGCAAGGCCCAAGAAATCAAGGAGTAAAAAAGAAAAAGAAGACGAAGAGGAAGTGTTGGTGATAGAAAAGATTGAGTTTGACGATGATACAGGTGTGAAATTTGACGTATATGTCAATGATGAGGATGATGATGTTGATCAATCGGTGCGTAGTGGACCCGGAAACACTGAGTTCGCTGGGAGTTTTGTGAGTGTTCCCCATTCCCATAAGCATGGTGGGAAGAAGGTGAAGACTTCTTTAGAATTGGGATTAACAGATTTGTTGGAAGACTTGAATGTTGAAGATGATGATAGTGTGGTGGTGACTTTGGTGCCAAGATATGGGAAGGGACTTGTTAGCATTGGTGGTATCAGTATTGATTTTATTCAAGATTGATATCCGCTATAGCTCAAATTGATCTTTTGAGGTAAAGATCATATATCTGGGTTAAAAATTACCATCTATTAATTTAATCTCTCTACTTGATCTTTCAACTCTCTCTCTCTCTCTAGTCTCAACATAATTTCAAGGTTAAAATACATTTTTTTCCCTTAATTAGGTTTTATGTATACTTAGATTTCATTTACCTTTTTGGCTTATTGATTTTTTACGTTTCAATTGGATCCTAAATTTATAATCTCGTTTCAATTAGATCCTAAATTTATAATCTAATTTCATTTGGGTCCTAAAACACTTAATAGTTGTATTATGTAAAATAATAATTATGGGAATGACCCAATTGATTATGAGATTGTAAATTTAATGATCCAATCCAAATAAGATTATAAATTTAAAAATTCAATTGAAACAAAAAAAAAATGAATGACATAAATGAAAACAAATATAAAACCTTATAAAGATGAAAATTATAGTTTAGTCCAATTTCAAATTGTATCGATTATTATAACTGGTTGTCCTCTTCAATTACCCATAAAACATAATTTGAATATTCTCTTATTTCATTAATTGTTGAAATCTATATATTAAAAGAAAACAAGATATGGTTGATTCATTATAATCTTCCGTTTATGGGTATATATATTCATAAGTATAGTTGTGCAGTGCCGCATCATTTGTTTGAGTAAATTGAAGAGAAAAGATCGAATTCGAATATTTTATACAAAAAATCTAAAATAATTATTAGGTCAAAAATTGAATTATTATTTTTAATTAATTGGTGTATGATTGAAACAATTAACATTTTGTTTTAATGAAGAAAGCGGACATGGATTAATTAGCTTGATGGATTGTCCACATTATCTTTACCTTTGAGGTAATTGTTGTTGAATATGTAGTATAATCCCGACCTCCACTTTTTTTTTTCTTTATCTACATGCACGTTGTAACTCGTACGAAAAGATTTTTGATGGACGGAGACACATTAATGATTTGCTGTGTTAGGTAAACCAGCTAGGCTTACATGTTATGTGAGTGTCGGTTTATTTAGTGTTTTTTTCTGATCATACCACGTGTTTCACCAATTGTTTGTCATTTTAATGTTAAGAAACTTAATATCAAGAAACAAATATGAGGAAATTAATTAAAGTATTCACGTGATGTGGGTTTTTATCACGAACATGAGAAAACAAACAGATAGATTAAAACTATTCACGAGCATCAGCGGCATCATGCATGCATTTATATATGCTAGAGCCATATCATGTTGTGTGGGTTTCGTTTCGTGTAGTTTTCTTCTAGCCATATCATGTGTCTGTTTAATTGCTGTCCAAAACGTACACAATTTGGTTTAATATTAATAGAAATGTTAATTTTTTTTATATATACTTATAAATTACTGTACAAAAGATTAAGCGTACATCTAAGCTTGTAATTAAGTGCAGCTAGAGATGACAATATCTCAATTAATAAGTTTAGACTTTGCAAAAAGAAAAATAAAATAGCCTAAGTGGGAAGTTATTAATTAAATATTGATTATATAAGAAAAAACTAGTGATAATTTTTATCATTCAAAATATTCATACAATATATATATATATACACACATCACATCAATTGCTAGTTTCTTGTATAGAATCATAATTCTGTACTTGTTTTCTTTCTAAATGAAAAGGTTTATTAGCTTTTGTGTATCATGATGCATACAAAATTTTGAAAAATAATTTTTTCGTAGACGAATTGGGGTATTGGTTTGTTCGTAATATCTAATGTCAGTTGTGAGAACAAATCTAATTCAATTTGAATTTTCAGTTTAAATTTTTTAGAGTTTTAATTTTAAAATTTTTAAATAGTGTTTATTCATTTTTTTTAATTAATAAATATCGATCTATCTTAAGATTTCTCTATAATTTCTTTTACAGGATTCTCTAGAGACATTACATAATCAAGACAGGATCAATGATGAAGAGTTTTCAAACCTTAACGTTCTTTGACAGTCTTAAGACTTGTATGAGAATACTACAATAAAAATTGTATTTTGTATATTTTTAATGAATTTATATAATTTAGAGGATCACATGATTTAGTTTATTAATTGTATGATATGTGCTTTGAACATGATGTAGAATTAATTAATTTACGTGTTTACAGGTGATTTAAAAAAAATTAAAAAAATTATTAGTATATGCGACGGAAAATCCATCGTTGATACTCAACATATTCGTCGCAAAAAATAATGAATAATTTCATTAAGAAATCCTCCAAGTTAACCTTATCAAAATTGGGTTGCCCAAAGAAAAAATCTTATTCTAATGGACATGGTGAGAAGTATGATGAGAAACTCAAATCTTCTCATGTGTTTTATGAAATGAAGCCCTAAAAACTACAATATCTTGGTTCCATCTAAAGTTGTTACTCAAACTCCTTTCGAGTTGTGGAAAAGATGGAAACCAATTTTAAGAAATTGTATTAATTACATTTAAACCATTCATGATGGATATTAAAACACCACTTTATCAACTCAAACATTAAAAATGTTTATTACATGTAAACCATTTAAATAATTAAAACAGTAACAAATGGTAACTTAAGAAAAAAAAATTCTAAGTGCATTATTGAATGAAAATTACGCCAACATTAAAGATGATGTGGCATTCATCCAATGGTGCACTTGAAAAAAAATTCTAAATTATTGGATAAGATTTTCTCCCTTACTGAAATATTGATGAGAAAAATGTCTTACTTTTAATTGATGACAATTATTTTAAGAAGTCCTAAAATGGAAATAAAAACCTTTAGTCATAAAATAAAAATAGTATAACTTTTTCAGTAAGGTTATTGCCTCAACAAAAATGGCTGTAACTGCATCCACTTAATTAAAAGAAAATTTTATGGACTAAATTGTCCTCTACAATTAATACCTTTCACCAAGTCAATAGAGATCATTGACCAACACTACCTTTAGATTCTCTCTATCCTTCTGTCTTTTTAGCAGGTTAGGGGCAAGTGAAATACCACTATCAATGCTGTAATCAATGCTCTACTGCGCTGGTGGGCTCTATACTTCTGTTGAGTCTTCATCTCTTGAATTTATTTTCAACAAAACCAATCGAAATATATTCCCAAAAAAATGAAGAAGATGGGTGGTCGGATAAAGCAGCCAAAAGTTGTGGCCATTTCATATATATATATATATATATATATATATATATATATATATAAAAGCTTTGAACGAAGAGTCGGGATGTAAGTCCCGAGACGTTGAGGTGTAAGCCTTTCGAATATGTTGGAGCGTTTCAAAATTCTAATAAAATAATATTAATTAATTAATTTAAATAATAAAAATAATTAATTTAAATTTTAACAAATTTTAATATTTTTACTAACTCTCTAGAGTATAATTATAATTTTAGAAATATTAATATATATTTATATATAACTTATAAATATATTGTTGTAACTTGTAAGTGATTAATTAAATAGCTTGTAATTATTACTAAACTAAATAGCATGTAATATATATTTATGAAATGTAATGATATGACAGCAAGAACACTAGTTTAATGGTTAAAACTTGAATTTCTACTAAATAAGTCATGAGAGCCTTTGACTTGTATTTTTTTTATTTTTAAGGTTTTTTAAAAAAATTCATATGGTGTGGGCTCGGGATGTGTTTTTTTATGTCTCGAGCGTACGTTTCGAGAAAAAAACACCTAAATGCAAGCACCTCGAAACATTTTTGTCTAGTCTCGATAGAGCCCTACGAATGCCTTTAAAAACATTGATTGAATGTAAGGAAGTGGTACATTATCCAATAGGAAATTGAGCTAAGAGTAATACAAAAAATACACCACTAGAAGTAAATTAGTCAAGTGACTCTAATAACCGTAAAATTTTGAGATTGTGGTTTTTTCAAATTTTTAAAGGAAACATAGAGACAAATTGTCAATATCTTAACCATCAAATCTCATCTTAAAGTTAAAGTTGTGCCACATCACATAAAATCTCTTTGAAAATATTATTTATTTGCTACTTATTGTTTATACCTTAATTACTTTCTTTTTAGAACTTTATGCCTTAATTACTACTATGTAGTGTAAACACCATTTTTATCAAGTATAAAAAGTAATTTTACAACTATATATCTCCATTTACCTTGCCAAAGTAAAATGTAACACAAGTTTTTGAAAGCTCAAATTTTTTTGTTAAAGGGTGAAATTTATATTAATTTGTTCTTTAAAACAATTTTCAAACATTTAGCAGTTTTAATCACATCCAAATACAAAAAAATTTCCCTAAACTAGAATTCAACGATGAAAACTCAAACTCTTTTAGGAAATTACTTTCAAAATTTGATTTTTAAAAACAATTAGAACGTAAAACCTTAATTTTTTAAAGATAATTAGGAAGTTTCTAGTTAACCTGAATCTAACAAACCCTAAAATTTGGAAAATACATCTAAGACATATTAAAAATTAAAACAATGGCAATAGATTTTCTTTTTTAAAAAGTAATAATTTTATGCATCTCTTCCTTGTTAGAATCCAAAATATAGAGAGAGAAAAGAAAGAAAATGAAGGAATTTATTATTGAAAAGAATGAAAATTGGATTGGTTGAAGCTATATAAAAAGAGTAGTTTCATTTACTTTAAGTGACATTGTTGATGTGACATACTAACAACAATTGGATTTAATAGAATGGGTGAGATATAAGCAAATTGTCTCTACGTTTCCCACATAAAATTGAGAGAATCGGAATCCAAAATTTTGATAAGTGAAAAAAAAAAAGTAGTTCGAGTTATGGTTATGCTTTTACATTTCGTTTGAACCAAATAAAAATTGAATTCGTTTTATTTTCAAATGAATTTAGAAACAATTCTTTAAGAAATGAATTTTTATGTTTAATGTTTTATTTTTATTTTTTATTATATAATTCAATTTCATTTTTATGCTTAAAATGTTTTAAATGAATGAAAAAATTTAAAAACAAAAGTGGGAGGGAGAGGAAAGGGGATGAAATGAAAAAATGCGACAATTACTGCTCTTAATCGTCGCACCACCATCACGGGTATCAGAAGGTGTCAAACTTCTCTAATTTTTTCGAACCAAAAGACAGAAGTGACAACTAGAGATGGGTCCTACTAACAGAAATGGAGATCAACTCCTCTATTGTAAAAAAAAAATAAAAATTATGAATTAAAGTCTGCAATACACATAAATTTTTTATTTTAAAGTGGTTCCCACCAAATCCCAAAATATAAAGAGTCCAAATAAATGTGCAAAAATAATTTATCGCAGACTTTACTTCATTATTTTTACTGCAGAGAAGTTGATCTCACGAAAATGATTATACTATCAATCTAACTCACCATAGGATATTTCTATTTCCACCATACATCATGCGGAGTATATAATATATTTATTTTAGTTAGAAAATTTTTTGTCTAGCTTGGGTCCATAAAAGATAAAGGGTACAATGATCCATCTCACATTTGGTTTATACTTGATTTCATTAAGTGTTTAAAAGTGGTTTATGCTTGATTTCATTAAGTATTTAAAAGTTGCTTGTTATTTGCAAAAAGTTTTAAAACCGAATTCACCCCCTCTTGGGTTGCACTTTGGTTTACAATTGGTATCAGAGCATAGTTCTCATAGTAAGGCTTAAAATCCTTAAGTAGATCCTATGACAACTAATAACTATAATGAAGGTCATTCTTACACTAGGTCTCCTTTGTTTAATAAAACAAATTATAACTATTGAAAAAATATAATGAAAATCTATGTTAAAGATCAATATTATAATTTGTGGAGAATCATTGAAGAAAGAGCTAGGTTTCCTGTAAATAATGTCCTAGGTTGTGAAGTAGAAGTTACAACTCCTAAATTAAAATAATAATTTAATGATGAGGATTGTAGAATGATATTTTTAAATAGTAGAGCTACTAGTATTCTTCATTGTGCACTAGAACACAAATTTTGTATGTGTTTTGGCTAATAAAATATGGGATAAACTTCAAGTTATATATGAAGGCATTAGTGAAGTAAAGAAATCAAAAATCTATATGTTAGTGTCTGAATATGAAGCTTTTAAAATGTCTCATACTGAAACCATTTCTGAAATGTATTATTGATTCACTAATGTTATTAATGGTTTAAAGCTTCTTGGTAGGACTTATGATGATTATGAATTGGTAAGAAATATTTTTAGATCTTTGCCACCAAATTGGGATCAAACAGGACGGTCATTGTAGAAGCCAAAGACCTTGATAAACTTGATGTTGAAACACTTCTTGGATCATTATTAACTCACGAGATGGATGTAATAAATTGCGTTGTTTATAATGAGTCAAAGAAGAAAGGTGTCATTGCTCTCAAAGCCACCTCAAGCAATCAAATGGGAGAACAATTAATTGAAAGTAGTGAAAAAGATGGAAAAATGACTCTCATCACAAAAAGGTTTCAAAGATTCTTGAAGAAGAGCAAGAAGCCTTACACGAATGACAATTCAGCCAAAAAGGATCCTATCATGTGTTTAGTTATAAGAAACATGGGCACATCAAGGTGGATTGTCCTGCAACAAAGAAACCTTACAAGAACTTTAAGAAGAAAGCATTAGTTGCAACCACTTGGAGTGATGATGATAAGGACATCTTGGAAAGTGAAGTTCACTACCAAGAGATTTTCAATCTTTGCTTGATGACAATTGATGATGAAAATGAAGTAACAAATTCTTTCCTCAGCAATGATATTGATAATGAAAATAGCAATGAAGAATTGATTGATGCTATAAATGAAATGTATGAGAAATTAAAAAAAAAAAAATTGATGCTAAGAATATTACTCTCAAGAATGAAGTTTCATCACTCTCTAAAGATATGGAAGTTTTAAAAGAACAAAAAGAAAAACTCTTTTTATAACTTAACAACTCATCACAAGAGTCCTTAATGAATGAAAATATTGATTTGAATAACACAATATCTTGACTTGTAAGTGGAAAAGAAAAGCTAGATAAAGTATTAGCTTGCCAAAGAATGAGTAGGAAAAAATCCCATTTGGGTTAATTCTCTATTGAGCAAGTAAAAAGCAAATGAAACTATCTTTGTGAAAGAAACATGTGTTGATGAACCCTCTACTTCTAAGGCTTCTATTAATGTTGATAATGTTCCTTTGAAAAATGCTAAGAAGCCTAAGAATTCAAATGTCAACTCCTATAGCAGAAATTTGCATGCTAATACTAGAAATAGATAACCAATATCTACCTATGCTTATTCTAGAAATACAAATGCTATGTATGCTTATTCTAGAAATGCAAATGCTAGGTATGCTCATTCAAGAAATTCACATGTTAGGAATGCATATCCTAGAAGTAACTATTATTCATATTCTAGAAACAACATATATGCTCATAACTCTAATAATGCAAGAAACATGTATTCTAGGAATACTAGATATTCTTATTCAAGAAATGATAGATTTGCATATTCTAGACACCCTAGAAATTACTATGATTATCAATCTAGGATCATGCATCATCCACAACACTATGATTATGGAGCACATTATAGAACTAAGAAAGTATTGGTTCCTAAAGGATATGTATTTTCGATGACTAACCTAAAAGGACCCAACAAATTTTGGGTACCTAAAAGCTTCGTTGTGTATCCTTGTGTGATGTAGATATGTCTCCACACAAAGGTTGAAGTTGAGTATTGGTACCTTGATAGTGGATGGTCAAAGTATATGACCGATGATCAAAGTATCTTTATGGAGTTGACTCTAAGGGATGGCGGACACGTCATCATTGGAAGTGACACCAAAATGAAGATCATTGGATATTATAAAGTTGATAAAAAAATTTCAACTCTTGATCATGTTTTACTTGTGCAAGGCCTTAAGCTTAATTTTCTAAGCATTAGTCAATTATGTGATAAAGATAATAAAATCATATTGGAATCCTCACATTGTCTTATAATAGACATCAAGAGTAACAAGATCAAATTTGTTGGCCAAAGACGTAAATATGTCTATTTAGTTGATCTCAAAACTTTGCATTCGGAAAATGAAAAATGTTTTTCAGCTTTTAGTGAAAACTCATGGTTATGGCATAGAAGGCTTGGCCATGTGAACATAGATTTGATCAAAACTCTTTCTAAAAAGGAGTTAGTTATTGGTCTTCCCAAAATGAAATTTGAAAAAGACAATGTTTTTGGTGCTTATCAAATGAGAAAACAAACAAGAGTTTTTTTAAATCCAAAAATACGGTTTCAAATTATAGACTTTTAGAGCTTTTGCATATGGACTTGTTTGGTACAATAAGTATTATTAGTTTAAGTGGCCATCAATATACTCTTGTTATTGTAGATGACTATTCTAGATATACTTTTGTTATTTTTATTGTTTATAAGGATGAAACTTTTAAAGTTTTGTAAACTTTTGTAAAAATGTTCAAAATGAAAAATGTATTGTTATTTCAAGCATAAGAAGTGACCATGGAAAAGAATTTGAAAACCAAAACTTTTCAAAATATTGTGATGATAATGGTATTGATTACAATTTTTCAGCTCCTAGAACTCCTTAACACAATGGTGTTGTTGAAAGGAAAAATAGTGTTTTAGAAAAAATTAGTAGAACTTTACTTTGTGAAAATAATTTGCCAAAATATTTTTATGCGGAAGCCGTAAACACCACATGTTATGTTTTAAATAGAGTTTTAATTAGGTCAATACTTAAGAAAACTCTATATGAACTATAGAAGTCTAACATCTCTTATTTTCATGTTTTTTTGTTGCAAGTGCTTCATCTTAAATAACAAAAAATTAATCTAGGTAAATTTGATTCTAAGACCAATGAAAGAATTTTCTTAGGTTATTCAACCTTTAGCAAAGCTTATAGAGTGTTTAATAAAAGAACTCTAGTAGTTGAAGAATCTATTCATGTTGTATTTGATAAAACTAATCCTTTTTTTTTATAGAAGACGAGCTTTTCTTGATGATGATGTAGTTTTCATGCCAAGAATGGATGCAACCACTTCCATTGTCGACACCAAGGAGAATCAACCTCAAATAACTCAAGGGGAAGATGTACCTAGGCTTGATCAACCTTTAATAAGTCAACAAAGAAATGATTTTCCTAAACACTAGAGGTATGTGAATTATCACCCAATCGATCAAGTGATTGGTGATCCTTAACAAAGGGAAAGAACTCGATTCTCTATAAGAAATATATGCAATTATGTTACTTTCTTATCTCAAATAGAACTATAAAGAACCTGAAAATGATGAAAATTAGATAAATATTATGCAAGAAGAATTAAATCAATTTAAAAAAAAATTAAATTTTGGACTTTAGTTCTTAAATTTAAGGATCATTCGATAATTGGTACTAAATGAGTTTTTAAAAATAAAATTGATTAAAATTGTGTAGTAACTAGAAACAAGACTAGATTTGTAGCTAAAGGATATAATCAAGAAAAAGGGATTGATTTTGATGAAACTTTTACTTTAGTAACTATATTAGAAACTATTCATATGTTGCTTGCATTTGCGTGTTTTAATAATTTCAAATTAATATAAAAAGTATATTTTTAAATGGTTTTATTGAAGAAGAGTTCTATGTTGAACAACCTCGTGGTTTTGAAGATCCTAACTATTCAAACCATGTTTATAAGATTTGTAAAGTTCTTTATGGGTTTAAGTAAGCTCCTAAAGCATCGTATGAAGGGTTAAGTAAGTTTTTACTTGATAATGATTTTTCAAGAGAAAAATAGACACTACTATTTTTATAAAAACTTATGACTATAATACTCTTATAGTACAAATATATGTTTATGATACTTAGAATTTAAAAATACTTTCCTTAAAATAGTTTTGTCATCATCAAAAAGGGAGGAATTGTTGACCTCTAACTTGATTTTACTAAAGAAAAAATAATATTGAATTGATCTAATAATCTTTGTCTAAGTGTTTGAGCATTTAAGATCATTACACTCAAAGACATGTCCACACCTCTGAAGAAGTCTAAAGAACAAGATTAGAAGCTCTTAAGGTAGTTAAAATATTGTAAATCTTCTTTCAATTACCTAGCTGTATTTATGGCTCATTTTGTATTTCAAAATGCTATTGACAAAATCATTTATATTGGTTTTATTTTTTATAAGTCAAAGTAAAACAGAAAAATTTCATTTCAGTGGATTCATTTGATTGAATGGATCATTAAGTCGACTGAATAATGGACATAATGTCCTAACCTTTGAGTCAGTTGACTTATGAAAGATTAAGTCAACTGAATAAAGAATATAACCTTCTAGCCTTTGACCTAGTCGACTGAATGAAGGTTAGAGAGCTCTATCTCTCTAGTCCAATTGACTATATGGTTCATACAGTCGACTAAATGAAGCCACTGAAGGAAAATTACCTTGATTTAGTAGACTGAACCAAGCATTCAGTCAACAGAACACTCGATTATAATGGCTAGTTTTTTAAAAGAATGGTGCAGGTTAGAGCATATAATGCTCCAAAACGACCATACCTTGTGTGTAACGACCATATGGAGTGAAGTTTATATAAACCACCTTTTAAATGAGCAAATATAACAATCAAGATCACTGAATTTATTCTAAAGCTCATTAATATCTTTTAAAGCTTTCAAAAATCTTCTTGAGTCATCTTTAAAGCTTTGTTCCTCAAAGAGAGATATTCTTCATTTGTAAAGCGTTAATTGTAATCTCTCTTGCACCAATCAAAATTTTAAATTTCAATCATTGTAAAGAGAAAAAGTAAATATAACTCTTATAAGTGTTTAGGTGTTAAACATTTTAGTGTAAACTTTCTTGGAAGAGAACTTTGTAAAGGTTTTGGCAACAAATCTAAAGTTGCTTGTTTGATTTAGTGGAATACTTCAAGGAGTCTACTTGAAGAGAATGGACAAAAGTTTGAAAAGTTTTCAATATTGTCGAACCATTATAAACGGAGATTGCATTTTATCATCATTTACTCATTTAAATTCTAGTCTTGTAATTTATTCTTGATTTGATTAAGTGTTTAAAACTTGTTTTTTATTTGCAAAAAGTTTTACAACCCAATTCATCATCTTTTGGGTTGCACTTTGGTTTACAGTTTGCTTGCAATTTTTTTTTATTTGTTTGTAACTTTTTTCAATTTTGTTTGTTTGTATATTTTTTTTTATATCTATAGATATTAAGAGCTTTTGCTATTTCATTAGCTTAATTAGGTTAAGCTTTTGTTATTTTGTTAACTAAGCATTTGATGAGACTACTCATTTATTGATCGATGATCAGCATTTAGAAAAGGGTTGATTGTTATTATTATGGTTTTATTAATTAAATTGTTTGATTGAGATTTCTAGAAACTTGTGTTTGAATAAATAGTTTCATTCGTGATCATAACCTATATGATAAAGGATAGATTCTTGTATTAGCTAGATTCGACTAGAAATTCAATGTTGAGAAAAATAAAGTTCATTAGTAATTATATGAAAGTGGAGTAGTAGTAACTTCCCACTAGTATTTTCAATTTTCAAATCTTGCTAGGATAAGTGTTAATTTTTGTGTGGTATCAATCTAGCTCTTGTCTAAACAAGCATTTATGATAATGAAGATAAGAAAAAAATTATTGGTTATTATTTCAAGTCAAAAGTATTTGGCTGTCTTGAATTCTTAAGATCAATTTTTTGGGGTCAAGAACTCCTTTATAATTAATAAGGAAAAGTTGATGTTATAGGTTGGGAGGAATAAAAGCATATATTTGAATTATCATTGTACTAAAAAATATGTTAAATATATATTATTTTTCTTATTGAGTTTTATTACTAACAATAAATTTTCTCCAATCTTTCAAATTGAATAATTTTTCTCCTCAATTTAAAATATTAATAAATTATCGTATCCATTCAGTTTTTTAATTATTTAAAAGATTTTTTTACACATACGATGCGACAAAAGCTTGTAGGTTCTTTCTTTAAATTAGGCACGTGGGGTGCATGATTAAAATGATTTGACATGCAAATATATTATTTATTATATATAAATTCAAATAATAAATGTTATTTCCTTTTTATAAATATTTATAAATTACTACTATTTAGTACTGTACAAAAAATAAAGTGTACACCAAGCCGTGTAAGTGCAGCTAGAGATGAGAATATGTCAATTAATGAGTCTAGTTGTTTAAATAATTAACAACCTAAGTGGACTTTGCAAAATGAAAAGAAGAGAATAATTAACAACCTAAGTGCAGCTTTTTTCATTGCGCATGATTCTTCTATTAATTCTAGGTAGCTTTTGCGTACCGTGATGCTTACAAAATTTTGTAAAATAATTACCTGATGGACGAGTCAGAGCTAGTTGCTTGTCGAAATAAATAATAAATAATATTTATTATTAAATTATTTTTTTATCATCATTATTATAATTATTATCATAATTTTAATTATTAATTATTATCATTATAATAATAATAATTATTATTTTTACTATAATAACAATTATTATTATTATTACTATAATATTTTGAATACTGCTGATTAAAATTCGGATTTTAAGAAAAATTATTATTTAATCTGTATTTATGAAAGATATTTTATACAAAAATTTATTTTATTACTAAATGATATAAAAAAATATTTTTTTATTCAATGTTAATAATTTTTCAAATTTTAAATGAGATTTCAAAATTGTTCGCCTTTCTTCTGTCTCTCCTCGCCCTCCATCTCTCTCGTGATTAAAATTGCTAGCTTATAGATGCCAAGGAAGCTACTAGGAAAAAATCATGAAGTGTTTGTAGATTTCAAAGAAGATATGAAAAAAAGAAAAAATCATGAAGTGTCCCAATAATATTACTCATGAAACAGCTTGAGTGACATTTCACATAGGGATTGGATATCTATTAAATTTGGTTAATTAAATCAAAAAAATTTTTTGATTGGTTCAAATTTAAATTAATTAAAAAATTTATTAAAAATTTTAAAAATTTTATTAATAATAATAATTTTTAAATCTCACATTTATATTAATATTATTAATAAATTTTTTAAAATTATTAATAAAATTTTCAATTCAACAAATCCTTTAAATTTAAACCCAAACAAAACAATAAATTTTGCTGAATCAGACCTCCATTCGTTTTCCCACCGCATGTTAGGTGACGTGTTTTGACTGGTTCAATATGAAAACGTGGTATTTGTCACATCAATAATGAAAAGTCTTAAACACTTTTGTTTCTTTTAAAATAGGAAACTGTAGGTTTTCTTATACATAACAAACCTTTCAACTTTAATAAGTTTGCAACGATAATATTTTAAGTATTATTTGTAAGTAAAATTATTTTAAAATTTTAATAATAAAAAAAATTCGATCACAATTTTTTTTTATATATATACAAAAAAATAAATATGATTTATCATGAAAAAAAATACAACAACTAAATTGTTTTTTCTTACCATTCAATATTGATAAACCAAAAAAAAAAATAACAAAAAAATTCATAAAAAATAATATACTTTATAAAATTTATTGGGGTATCAAAAATTCGTAAACTGTAGAGTTAAAAAATCAATATTAATAATGCAAACCATAAAACTTGTTTTACACAGAAAAAAATATTTGGAACTTTAAGTCAATAAGTACGACTGTAAAAGCCAGCTAATGTCTTTAATTTTTGTATGCTAGCATTTTAAACGGTAATGCATGAATTCCAAAACGTTTCTCTCAAAAGTTCTACACAATAATATATATATATATATATATATATATGTGTGTGTGTGAACTAAAACTCCATGGCTATCTAAGACTCCATGGCTTCTCTCTCTCCCTCAATACTCACCACCACCACCTTTAGCCCTCGCTTCCCTCGAAAACAATCCCAACTTTTCAAAACTAGAAAGCAAAACCCCCCTAACTTCATCCCTAAAGTAGTATCATGCAAAGCTACAAATAACAGCAATAGTGACCAAACCCCTAGCTCCAAAGATGGGAAACAACCTTCTGTAAACAAATTTGATAGAAGGAATGTTCTCATGGGCATAGGAGGTCTCTATGGAGCTGCAACCAGTCTTACCAATGACCCTTTTACAGCAGCTGAGTCATCACCATATGGGTCAATAGCACAAGCAGCTGAAGCAAAGAAGAAGGTGATACCAAAAAGCACCGAACTTCAATTTCCTTTCGTTTTAGACAAACTACTGTGTGTTGAGGTTGCAAGGCCCAAGAAATCAAGGAGTAAAAAAGAAAAAGAAGACGAAGAGGAAGTGTTGGTGATAGAAAAGATTGAGTTTGATGATGATACAGGTGTGAAATTTGACGTATATGTCAATGATGAGGATGATGATGTTGATCAATCGGTGCGTAGTGGACCCGGAAACACTGAGTTCGCTGGGAGTTTTGTGAGTGTTCCCCATTCCCATAAGCATGGTGGGAAGAAGGTGAAGACTTCTTTAGAATTGGGATTAACAGATTTGTTGGAAGACTTGAACGCTGAAGATGATGATAGTGTGGTGGTGACTTTGGTGCCAAGATATGGGAAGGGACTTGTTAGCATTGGTGGTATCAGTATTAATTTTATTCAAGATTGATATCAGCTATAGCTCAAATTGATCTTTTGAGGTAAAGATCATATATCTGGGTTAAAAATTACCATCTATTAATTTAATCTCTCTCTCTCTCTCTCTCTCTCTCTATCAACATAATTTCAAGGTTAAAATACATTTTTTTGCCCTTAATTAAGTTTTATATTTACTAGATTTCATTTACCTTTTTGGCTTATTGACATTTTAAGTTTCAATTGGGTCTTAAAATTATAATCTCGTCTCAATTGGGTCTTAAACACTTAATAGTTGCTTTACATAAAATAATAATAAAGAGAATGACCCAATTGAAATGGAATTGTAAATTTAATGATCCAATTAAAATAAGATTATAAATTTAAAGACTCAATTAAAACCAAAAAAAAAATGAAAGACATAAATGAAAACAAATCGATCATTATAATCAATTGTCCTCTTCAAATTTCCCAGAAAACATATTTTGGATATTTTTTTATTTCATTGATTTTGAAATACATAATAAAAGAAAGAGAGGAGGATAGATCCATGATAATCTTCAGTTTTTGGGTATAATCATAAGTCACTGTGTTGTGCTTCACCATTTTTTAAATTAATTTTTTAAGTATATTGATATGAAAAGATCGAATTCGAATATCTTATATAAAAACTTTAAAAATAACTATTAGACCAAAAAACTCAAATTATTATTTTTAATTAATTGTTGTATGATTGAAACAATTAACATTTTGTTTTAATTGAAGAAAAGGGACATGCTGATTAACTTTAATGGGTGGATCTTTACACGAAAAAAAGAGGAGATTTAAATGGTTATGGGTCCACATTATCTTTACTTTGAAATATTTGTGGTTGTATATGTAGTATAGTCCCTTGAATTTTTAGATGAATGTTGTAAAGGTTGATAATGAATTGTCTTTTTGCCTGTGCGCTGTGAAGCAATGGGTTAGCTGAAGCTTTGGAGCATAGTGCGAGCTGGGTAAAGAGATCCATGACTTAGAAAGTGCATCTTTGACAGTGATACGGGGTAAGATGAGATCAACTTATCTACAGTAAAAATTGTAAAATAAAACTTATAATGCATTACTTTTTGCAAATGAATTTAGACTTTTTAAATTTTGAAATGTGGTAAAATCACGTTATAATCAAAATTTATGTTAACAGCAAGTTTTACTTTATAATTTTTTACACCAAATGAGTTGATCTCGATAAAATTGGCTCCTCTGATCCACAGTGAAAAGAAACTCAAGCCAATTGGTATCCCAAAAAGAGATGTCCCCTCTTCCCATGATCGATTTAGAATTCTCCAATAAGTGAAGGATAGGTGGGTGACAAGCTTCCAAACATGGGAGTGGAAAATTGTCATTTAATTTTCACTATTAAATGCCTAATATTTTTTTTATTCTCATTACTCTTTTTATTCTTTAGAATCTTTACTGTTTTTTTTTATTTTTTATTTTTAACTTGAATTGCTTCATTATGTAAATTAAAATTCTAAATTTAAATCAGTATATATTAGGTCAAAGGAAATCTAATTATTCCTTTGTAATTGATGGACGACAAATTCAAGTATATTTTTGTTAACTATTAATTGTCTTCAAATAATTTGCATTGATTTCAAAATAATAGCTGACCTGCCAGATTCATCGGTAAAACACTAAATTCTAGCATTTAGTATTCTCTTAAATTCTTGTTAATGGCTATTCAAAATGGTATTGTACACTCAATTTCTCTAAAATCATATTGTTACCAAAATTGTATTATACGTGAAACAACAATTTCATATACACCTATTAATTTAATGTCTCTACTTGATCTTTCATCTCTCTCTCTCTCTAGTCTCAACATAATTTGAAAGTTAAAATACATTTTTTTTTCCCTTAACTAGGTTTTATATATACTTGATTTCATTTACCTTTTTGGCTTATTGACTTTTTACGTTTCAATTGAATCCTAAATTTATAATCTAATTTCAATTGGGTCCTAAACACTTAATAGTTGTATTACGTAAAATAATAATTATGGGAATGACCCAATTGATTATAAGATTGTAAATTTAATGATCCAATCACCCAATTGATTATAAGATAATAAGATTAAGCCAATTGAAAAAAATAATAATGACATAAATGAAAACAAATATAAAACCTTATAAAGATGAAAATTGTAGTTTAGCCCAATTTTAAATTGTATGGATTATTATAACTGGTTGTCCTCTTCAATTACCCAAAAAACATAATTTGAATATTCTCTTATTTCGTTAATTTTTGAAATCTATATATTAAAAGAAAGAAAGAGATGGTCGATTCATTATAATCTTATATATATATATATATATAGTTGCGTAGTGCTGTACCATTTGTTTGAGTATATTGACAAGAAAAGATTGAATTTGAATATCTTATATAAAAGACTTAAAAATAACTATTAAGTCAAAAAAATTGAATTATTATTTTTAATTAATTGTTGTATGATTGAAACAATTACCATTTTGTTTTAATGAAAAAAGGGGCCATGGATTAATTAACTTTGATGGATTGTCCACGTTATCTTTATCTTTGAGGTAATTGTTGTTGAATATGTAGTATCTCGACCTCCATTTTTTTTTTCTTTGTCTACATGCATGTTGAGTGGATAAAAAATGTCTAGCAATAGTAAATATTTATTTATATCAATATCTTATTTTTATTTAACAATTTGATACTTTCAAATATAATATTCTTATTTTTAGATTGCATTTGCAAATGCACATGTTATATTGAGTAAATAAAATATAATTAAAATAAACAACAATATATTTAAAAATTTTAATAAATTAAATGAACAAATATGAACAACATTAATTAAATTTATTTTAAGCACATGAAGTAATCCAAAACGAGCAAAGCACATCGGTGTTTTGATATTGACTCGTTTAACAAAGGAGCCTTGAAATATCGTTCAGACTTGTTCTTAAATGTATAAGTAAACCAATACAATTGAGTTCAAACAGAGTTTGGTCATGAGCATACATATTGGTCTTTTTAAGACTCTTATTTCCAAAAATAACATATCATTAGTGGCTTGAATATAATTTAATCTCTCCACTAACGTAAGGGTTTCAATCTAAATCCCCTCTCCACTAACGCAAGGGTTTCAATCCAAATCCTCTACCCCTAACCATTTAAAAAAAATTGTTAACACACTTAAATATTAGTGTCTTGAATATAATTTAATCTCTCCACTAACGTAAGGGTTTCAATCCAAATCCTTTACCCCTAACCATTTAAAAAAATTGTTAACACACTTAAATTTTGTAACAACCCTTTGCATCCTCCAAAACTCTATTTTAAAAGCAAAGCCTCGTCTCTAGAGAACTCTATTTGAAATTACTCTTTCAAGCCTCGTCTCTAGACCCAAATTTTCCTTTAGATTCATTATTAGCTTTACTTGGACCATATGTTGGGTCTCTAGGTGTTTTTTTTTTTTTTTTTTTTGCTTTTGTGTTTGTTTGTTTGTGTTGAAAATCACCAAGTAATTCCAGGTTGTGACTTTCAAACACTCAGATCTAGAATGATTTGAATTAAAACAGGAATCAAACCACAAAAGAAAAAACACAGGCAATTGTTATCGAGGTTCGGCAAATTGTCTACGTCTCTGTGAGCTCCTTTGAACTCTCTGTACTAAATCAATGGAGTTTTTACAATTATAACCACAACTTTTCAAGAACAAGATGAACACTTGTGTATTTGATACAAGATATATTTATTGTTGCTATATAACCCATTATATAGAGCAATAACTACCATAACTAATCTTGAAACCAATCTCAGCCCTTAGATATTGAGAACCAAACAATCATAGCCCTCTAAGTGGTTTAAGTGAACCTATGCGTTTCATCCAAAACAACACACTAGCAGAAAGAGCTCGAAATCTGGTTTCAGGAATACTTTGCGCCGCGATGCGGAACAAAGTGTGTCACGGTGAGCTCCAAAATCGTGGACTTCCAAAGATGCTGCAGGGTGAGGCGCAGTTGGTCAGTACCTAGGCATAGAGGTCTGCGCCACAGCGCGCAAAGCTTGTGCCTAGGCGCCAAATGCTACTGAAGCTGAAATTCTGCAGCAAGACTATCTCTTCTCAAGAACTCCTCAATCTTTAATTCTTAGACAAAAAATCCAACAATCTCTACCTTTATCTAAGCAATTAAAACCGAACCAATTATGCAAAGAACTCAAGATCCAAACTCGACATAAGTCACCACATCATCCGGTTCCTACTCTAAGAAGTTCAAGGCAATGATTGAACTTGCTTAGAGTTAGAACTTTAGTGCCTAAATCTACAGGATTTTCTTCCGTTGCTACTTTGTCCACATGAATGCTTTCTTCCATAACTTTTTCTCGAGTGAAATGATACCAAACATCCCAATTAAAGCTTAATAATTTATTTATTACAAAAATTGATAAATGATTGAATTAAAATGTGAAGAAATGGATGATTAATTATGCTGATTTAACCACAAAAAAACTAAGGGTTTTTAATCAATAAATACAGCTGCGTTTTAAACGTTAATGCATGAATTCCATGAAAATGAAGGAAAACGTTTGTCTCAAAAGTTCAACACAATAATAATATATATGAATAACATATACTACAAGAGAAAGTCTTAACTCGTTTGGCTATATAAGGCCCTTAACTAATGATCTAGATCACCATAAAACTTGATCCAAGACTCCATGGCTTCTCTCTCTCCCTCACTACTCACCACCGCCACCTTTCTTCCTCACTTCCCTCGAAAACCATCCAAAATTTCCAAAACTAGAAAGCAAAACCCCCCTAACTTCATCCCTAAAGTAGCATCATGCAAAGCTACAAATAACAACAATAGTGACCAAACCCCTAGCTCCAAAGATGGGAAACAACCTTCTCTAAACAAATTTGATAGAAGGAATGTTCTTATGGGCATAGGAGGTCTCTATGGAGCTGCAACCAGTCTTACCAATGACCCTTTTGCGTTTGCCGCCCCAATATCAGCCCCAATTTTGAGCCAATGTGGGGAAGCAGACATACCTGAAGGCTCGACACCCACAAATTGTTGTCCACCAACAACCAAAAAGATCATAGATTTCAAGCCACCTTCACAGTTTTCCCCAATGCACGTTAGGCCTGCCGCACAATTAGCTGATCATACCTACATTGCTAAGTACTCTAAGGCCTTGAAGCTCATGAAAGAACTCCCTGATGATGACCCACGTAGCTTTAAGCAGCAAGCCAGTGTTCATTCTGCTTACTGTAATGGGGCTTATGACCAGGTTGGGTTTCCTGATCTTGAGCTTCAAGTGCATTTTTGATGGCTGTTTTTCCCATTCCATAGATACTATCTTTACTTCTATGATAGGATATTGGGGAAATTGATTGATGGCCCAACTTTTGCAATTCCATATTGGAATTGGGACGCTCCTCTTGGTATGCCAATGCCTGCTATGTTTGTCGACTCTCAATCCCCACTCTACGACAGCCTACGCAATGCGAATCACCTGCCACCAAGACTGCTTGATCTTGATTACAATAAAAGTGATGACGATGGTACTTTCCCACCGGATGACGAACAGATATCAAGCAATCTGAAGGTCATGTATAGGCAAATGTTGTCTAATAGCACGAAACGTAGGCAATTCTTCGGTCAACCATACCGTGCTGGTGATGATCCAAAACCAGGACAAGGTTCGATTGAGAACGTTCCTCACACTCCTGGTCACACATGGAGTGGTGATCCCAACCAGCCAAACTCAGAGGACATGGGGAATTTCTACTCTGCAGGGAGAGACCCTTTGTTCTATGCTCATCACGCCAACATTGATCGTTTGTGGACGATATGGAAAACCTTACCAGGCCGGAAAAGGACAGATATCACTGACCCCGATTGGCTTGATTCCGCGTTTTTTTTCTATGACGAGGACGCAAATCTTGTTCGCGTTAAGGTGAGAGATTGTCTAGAACCTGAAAAAGTTTTGAGGTATAAATATCAAGATTTTGAAATACTGTGGCTAGTTTCTAGTACTGCTAAGCCAAGGCCAAGAAGGTTATCATCAAAGAAAGTAGCAGCAGCTGAGTCATCACCATTTGGGTCAATAGCACAAGCAGCTGAAGCAAAGAAGAAGGTGATAACAAAAAGCACTGAACTTCAATTTCCTTTCGTTTTAGACAAACTGGTGTGTGTTGAGGTTGCAAGGCCCAAGAAATCAAGGATTAAAAAAGAAAAAGAAGACGAAGAGGAAGTGTTGGTGATAGAAAAGATTGAGTTTGACGATGATACAGGTGTGAAATTTGACGTATATGTCAATGATGAGGATGATGATGTTGATCAATCTGTGCGTAGTGGACCCGGAAACACTGAGTTCGCTGGGAGTTTTGTGAGTGTTCCCCATTCCCATAAGCATGGTGGGAAGAAGGTGAAGACTTCTTTAGAATTGGGATTAACAGATTTGTTGGAAGACTTGAATGCTGAAGATGATGATAGTGTGGTGGTGACTTTGGTGCCAAGATATGGGAAGGGACTTGTTAGTATTGGTGGTATCAGTATTGATTTTATTCAAGATTGATATCAGCTATAGCTCAAATTGATTTTTTGAGGTAAAGATCATATATCTGGATTCAAAATTACCATCTATTAATTTAATCTCTCTACTTGATCTTTCAACTCTCTCTCTCTCTTTAGTCTCAACATAATTTCAAGGTTAAAATACATTTTTTCCCTTAATTAGGTTTTATATATACTTGATTTCATTTACCTTTTTGGCTTATTGACTTTTCACGTTTCAATTGGATCCTAAATTTATAATCTCATTTCAATTGGATCCTAAATTTATAATCTAATTTCAATTGGGTCCTAAACACTTAATAATTGTATTACCTAAAATAATAATTATGGGAATGACCCAATTGATTGTGAGATTGTAAATTTAATGATCCAATCCAAATAAGATTATAAATTTAAAAACCCAATTGAAACAAAAAAAAAAAAAATGAATGACATAAATGAAAACAAATATAAAACTTTATAAAGATGAAAATTGTAGTTTAGGTCAATATTAAATTGTATCGATTATCATAACTGGTTGTCCTCTTCAATTACTCAGAAAACATAATTTGAATATTCTATTATTTCATTAATTTTTGAAATCTATATATTAAAAGAAAGAAAGAGATGGTCGATTCATTATAATCTCCTGTTTATAGGTATATATATTCATAAGTATAGTTGTGTAGTGCTGCATCATTTGTTTGAGTATATTGACCTAAAAACGATCGAATTCAAATATCTTATATAAAAGACCTAAAAATAACTAGTAAGTCAAAAAATTAAATTATTATTTTTAATTAATTGTTGTACGATTGAAACAATTAGCATTTTTTTTAATGAAGAAAGGGGAAATGGATTAATTAACTTTGATGGATTGTCCACATTATCTTTATCTTTGAGGTAATTGTCGTTGAATATGTATTATAATCCCGACCTCCACTTTTTTTTTTCTTTATCTACATGCATGTTGAGTGGATAAAAAATGTCTAGCAATAGCAAATATTTATTTATATCAATATCTTATTTTTATTTAACAATTTGATACTTTCAAATATAATATTTTTATTTTTAGATTGCATTTGCAAATGCACATGTTATATTGAGTAAATAAAATATAATTAAAATAAACAACAATATATTTAAAAATTTTAATAAATTAAATGAACAAATATGAACAACATTAATTAAATTTATTTTAAGCACATGAAGTAATCCAAAACGAGTAAAGCACATCGATGTTTTGATATTGACTCGTTTAACAAAGGAGCCTTGAAATATCGTTCAGACTTGTTCTTAAATGTATAAGTAAACCAATACAATTGAGTTCAAACAGAGTTTGGTCATGAGCATACATATTGGTCTTTTTAAGACTCTAATTTCCAAAAATAACATATCATTAGTGGCTTGAATATAATTTAATCTCTCCACTAACGTAAGGGTTTCAATCCAAATCCCCTCTCCACTAACGTAAGGGTTTCAATCCAAATCCTCTAACCCTAACCATTTAAAAAAATTGTTAACACACTTAAATATTAGTGGCTTGAATATAATTTAATCTCTCCACTAACGTAAGGGTTTCAATCCAAATCCTCTACCCCTAACCATTTAAAAAAATTGTTAACACAATTAAATTTTGTAACAACCCTTTGCATCCTCCAAAACTCTATTTTAAAAGCAAAGCCTCGTCTCTAGAGAACTCTATTTGAAATTACTCTTTCAAGCCTCGTCTCTAGACCCAAATTTTCCTTTAGATTCATTATTAGCTTTACTTGGACCATATGTTGGGTCACTAGGTGTTTTTTTTTTTTTTTTTTTTTTTTGCTTTTGTGTTTGTTTATTTGTGTTGAAAATCACCAAGTAATCCTAGGTTGTGACTTTCAAACACCCAAATCTAGAATGATTTGAATTAAAACAAGAATCAAACCACAAAAGAGAAAACACAAGCAATTGTTATTGAGGTTCGGTAAATTGTCTACGTCTCTGTGAGCTCCTTTGAACTCTCTGTACTAAATCAATGGAGTTCTTGCAATTATAACCACAACTTTTCAAGAACAAGATGAACACTTGTGTATTTGATACAAGATATATTTATTGTTTTTATATAACCCATTATATAGAGCAATAACTACCATAACTAATCTTGAAACCAATCTCAGCCTTTAGATATTGAGAACCAAACAATCATAGCCCTCTAAGTGGTTTAAGTGAACCTATGCGTTTCATCCAAAACAACACACTAGCTGAAAGAGCTCGAAATCTGGTTTCAGGAATACTTTGCGCCGCGGTGCGGAACAAAGTGTGTCACGGTGAGCTCCAAAATCGTGAACTTCCAAAGATGCTGCAGGGTGAGGCGCAGTTGGTCAGTGCCTAGGCATAGAGGTCTGCGCAGCAGCGCGCAAAGCTTGTGCCTAGGCGCCAAATGTTGGTGAAGCTGAAATTCTGCAGCAAGGCCATCTCTTCTCAAGAACTCCTCAATCTTTAATTCTTAGACAAAAAACCCAACAATCTCTACCTTTGTCTAAGCAATTAAAACCGAACCAATTGTGCAGAGAACTCAAGATCCAAACTCGACATAAGTCACCACATTATCTGGTTCCTACTCTAAGAAGTTCAAGGCAATGATTGAACTTGCTTAGAGTTAGAACTTTAGTGCCTAAATCTGCAGGATTTTCTTCCGTTGCTACTTTGTCCACATGAATGCTTTCTTCCATAACCTTTTCTCGAGTGAAATGATACCAAACATCCACATGCTTAGTCCTCTCATGGAACACCAGATTCTTACACAAATGTAATGCACTTTAGCTATCCGTATACACCACCACCTGCTCTTTTAGAACCTTCAACTCTTCCAACAACCCTTTCCACCATAGAGCATCCTTAATAGCTTCCGCTACTGCTATATACTCTGCTTCGATTGTTGAGAGTGCTACCACCGGCTGCAACTGAGCCTTCCAACTTATACAACATTCGTTTAAGTTGAAGAAGTATTAAGTAATCAATCTTCTCTTATCCCGGTCTGCTCCATAGTCTGAATCTGCATAACCTTCTAACCAGATGGACTTACCCCTCTTCTCGTAAACAAGCCCCACATCTGAGCTTCTCTTCAAATACCTCAGCAACCACTTCATCCCAAGCCAATGCTCCTTTCCAGGATTACTCATAAACCTATCGAGAACACTAATGGCATGAGAAATGTCGGGTCTAGTGTTTACCATAGTGAACATGACTGATCCAACCGCACTAGAGTAAGGGACCTTTTCCATTTCCTTCTTCTCCCTATCCGAACTAGGACATTGAACGCTGGAGAACTTGAAATGACCAACAAGGGGAATTTTTACTGGATTACTATCTTCCATAGAGAACTTAGACACCATCTTTTCTATGTAAGAAGTCTGAGAAACCTTCAACCTGTTTCTCTCTCTTTCCCGGATTATACACATCCCAAGTATATTTTGAGTATGACCAAGATCCTTCATCTCAAACTTCGAATTGAGTTGAGATTTCAACCTTTCTATCCTCTCCTTGTTGCTACCAACCAATAGCATATCATCAACATTTTCTCCACCTTGTCACCTTTCTATTATAAGCACGAATCATAGTAGCTCCTCATGAAACCTAAGCTAATTACAATGGAATCAAACCTCTTATTCCACTGCCGAGGTGATTGCTTCAAGCCATAAAGAGATTTCTTCAAATTGCACACCAAATCCCCCTACCTTCCTTCCTCATAGCCTTTGGGTTGTCTTATGCAGATGGTCTCATCAAGCACTCTATGTTAGAACGCTGTCTTCACATCCATTTGCTCAATCTCTCTATTAAATTGGACCACCATAGCTAACACCATCCTTATCTTCTTGTATTTCATAACCGGTGAGAAAATTTCTGTGAAATTTATGCCTTCTCTTTGTGTGAACCCCTTTGCCATTAGCCTAGCCTTATACCGGACTTTATCTCCTAGAGTGTTTCCTTCTTTGATCTTGTAAATCTACTTACAATCCACAACTCTCTGTTTTTCTGGTTTAGACACCAATTCTCATGTATTGTTCTTCCTCAAAGAGTGGATTTCCTCCTCCATAGCTAGCTTTCATCTTAACGAATCCTTACTTCAAATGGCATCGCTGTAAGTTTCTAGTTCATAGTTGATTATCTCTCCTTCCAAATAAAGAGCTGTTGCAATAACATTCGCAAAACCATATCTCAAACTTGGTCTGATCTGCCTCCTTTGCCGATCTCTTGTGAGCTGATAATCATTCCAATTTGTTGCATCATCTCCTTCTAGTTCAGCCTCCTCTTGAATGTCTTGAGCTTGACCTTCATCAATGGGCTATACCTGATCCAAACCCTCTTGTCTTCCTTGCTCTACCTGAACCGAAATTTCTTTGATGCTATGCTCCACATAAACCGGGCTGATTTGCTCACTTTCTCCTGCATGGTTAGTTTTCTCCAAATAGGAAAATAACAGCTCATTAAACATGACATCCCTACTTATTATGAGTTTAGTTCCATTTAGCTCTAAGGACCACAACCTATACCCCTTAACCCCTTCAGTGTATCCTAAAAACACACACTTTCTAGACCTTGGGCTAATTTTATCATCCTTTTGATATGCAAATGTAGCACATCCAAAAGTCCTAAGGTTGCTTAACTCAGGGGGTTTTTCACTCCACATCTCCTCGGAAGTCTTAAGGTCCAAAGCTCTAGAGGGTGATCTATTAACCAAATACGCAGCAGTAGACATAACTTCCCACCAAAAACACTTAGGTAAACCAGAGCTAACAATCATGCAACTAACATTATCTAAAAGGATCCTATTCATTCTTTCAACAACTCCATTTTGCTGAGGGGTATACACAACCGTTCTATGTCTTAGAATCCCATTTAAATCACAAAATTTGTCAAATTCCTTATTACAAAAGTATAAGCCATTATCGGTTCTCAAAACCTTAACTACCTTGTCCGTTTGAGTTTCTAACAACTTTTTCCATACCACAAACTTATTCAAAGCATCCAATTTATTTTTAAGCAAATAAATCCAATCCTTTCTCGAATAGTCATCAATAAAAGAAAGAAAGTAAAGATTATCTCCTTGTGTTGGTGTTTTTGCTAGCCCCCAAAGATCAGCATGAATGTAGTTAAGAAAACCCTTTGATTTATGCACTCTGGTGTTGAAACTAAGCCAATGTTGCTTCCCAAGAACACAACTCTCGTAGAAATCAAGTTTTTCTACCTTGTCACCATCAAGTAAACCATCAATGCTGAGAACTTACAGCCTCTTTTCACTCATATGTCCCAAAGAATTGTGCCAAAGAACTGCCTTATCAATTTTAGCCATCAAACTTGCTGCTTGATCCATGATGTTCGTCTCTCCAATCATCTCATTGAGACCATCCTTTATCACTGCTTTGATTACCACTAAAGCTCCCTTGGTTATCTTGATCTTTCCTCCCTCTACCTTGTATGTGTACCCCATGGAATCTAGCTGTCACAAAGAGATCAAATTTCTTCTCAAATCTAGAAGATATCTCACATTCCATAGCAGCCTTGTAACTCCATCAAACATCTTCAATTGGATGTCTCATATGCCCCTAATTTGGCAAGAAGTATTGTTCCCTAAGAAAACTTCTCCTCTATTAGTTTCGTTGAAATTTTGACCATATCACAGTGAGGACACATATAATAAGTGCACCTGGAATCCAAAATCCTTTTCTCACTGCTTTGCCTTTCGCTCACATTTGAGCACACAACAATAACATCACCTTCTTGCTGTTCTCCCTTGGCAATCGAAGCCTCTCTATTTTCGGTATGGCCTCTTCCTCTCTCATCCCTTAACATCTTTTTGCAATCTTTCTTGAAATGGCCCTCCTTATTGTAGTAGTAGCATCACTTTCTTCCAATTTTCGGTTTAGAATACGATCTTCCATGGCTTTGTCCTTTACCCTTTGGTTTGTCCCCGTAGTTTCCATAGTTGTTGCTGCCATTCCGAGTTGTAGGCCTTCCTCTAAGGAATAGACCTTCTTCACTTGATCCTTCCCTCATCTTGGCTTCGAAATCATGAGCCCTTATAGCATTAATCACAATTTCTTTGGTTAGTGTATCTCTTCCATATTCAATAGCATTAATCAAGCTTTCAAAACAATCAGGAAGAGAATTCAACAATATAATAGCCAACTGTTCATCTAGGAATTTTATACTACAATTAGCCAAATCTTGAACTAGTTTATTAAACACATCAAGATTATCTGGTAACTCTTTGTTAGGATCCATTTTGAAAGCAAAGATACATTTTAGAAGATAGATTTTATTAGGAAGAGTTTTGGTAAGAAACAACTCATCTAGTTTCTTCCAAATGACCACTAGATCTTCCGAATCTCCACATTCCTATACGCCATCTTCTTCATCTCATTCCGCTGGAGCTCTATGATACTTGCTGGAAAATCATCTTCTTCTCTAATCGGCAAGTCCACCTTTTGTTGCATAAGAACTGCCTTGATTTTTCGCTTCCAAAGGGCAAAGTCTCCCTTTCCATCAAACTTCTCAACAATGAAGTTTGAACCCATCTTGCAAGAAAATATCCAAAGATTTATGTAGCACCCACAATTGCTTTCCAAATCTCTTCTCTCCGACTTCTAAACCTCAAGAACCCAAACAAATCTTGATCCCAACACCGTTCTTAAATCACCTAAGAATTTTTTTTTTCTTCTTTGAATCTTGCTCTGATACCACTGTTGAAAATCACCAAGTAATCCCAGGTTGTGACATTCAAGCACCCAAATCTAGAATGATTTGAATCAAGACAAGAATCAAACCACAAAAAAGAAAACACAAGCAATTGTTATCAAGGTTCGGCAAATTGCCTACATCATCGTGAACTCCTCTGAGCTCTTTGCACTAAATCAATGGAGTTCTTACAATTACAACCACAACTTTTCAAGAACAAGATGAACACTTGTGTATTTGATACAAGATATATTTATTGTTGCTATATAACCCTTTATATAGAGCAATAACTACCATAACTAATCTTGAAACCAATCTCAACCCTTAGATCTTGAGAACCAAACAATTATAGCTCTCTAAGTGGTTTAAGTGAACCTATGTGTTTCATCCAAAACAATACACCAGCTGAAGGAGCTCGAAATCTGGTTTCAGGAAGACTTTGTGCGGCGGCGTAGAACAAGATGTGCCGCGGCGAGCTTCAAAATCGTGGACTTCCAAAGATGCTAAAGGGTGAGGCGCGGGTGGTCAGTGCGTAGAGACAGAGGTCCGCACTGCGGCGCGCAAAGCTTGTGCTTAGGTGCCAAATGCTGCTGAAGCTGAAATTCTGTAGTAAGGCCATCTCTTCTCAAGAACTCCTCAATCTTTAATTCTTAGACAAAAAACACAACAATTTGTTTTAAATCATTTTTTCGAAAATAAATTTTTTGTTTCTTTTTTTTTCCTCGAGCCTTACCAGACCCAAATCTAATTAAATTATTTTTGTTAATGCACACACAACATACAACAATTTATATACCAAAGAACAAAACATGAAAAATATGTCTTTCTATTTTCAAAACAAATCTTTTGCTTTCATTTTGTTTTGCAAATGTGAGAATGAATATGATGAAACGTTCAACTTCAAATTTAGGTGTCGGTCCACTTTTCTAACTATCTTTATCATAATTTAGCTTCAATTTTAAGTATTATTTGATTTAACAATAGTTTTGGTTTATGATTTATAAAATGCTTTCTAAAACATCAGATTTGAAATTATATTTTTAGACTCTTTGTTGATATCAAATGCACAAGAAACTTTTATATAAGACCCAGCTTATCATAACATATGTCATGTCCACGTCTGTCAGCTCCTACTCCGCATATTTAATGATTTAAGGCTTGATCAACCGGTGTCTATGTAAGAATTTATTTAAATATACAATTAGCTAACTGAAATTTTCTCCAAAGGTTTTTTAAAAAAAAAATTTATTCAAGAAAAACTCACAAAAAGAGAGGAAAAAGATATAATTGCGTATATCATATCCGAGTTGCTTCTTAAATTCGTCATTTGTCTTAGGTGTATTAATACAGAGGAGAATATATTTTTGATTGATAGAATAAAGAAACCTAAATTAATACTTATCAGATTATTTCTATTGAATTCTTTGTGGCTTCACAATTCAAAGAAAGAATTTCCAATGCAGTCGAAGAAATAAAAAGGTCATCAAAAGCATCCAATTCAAAATGGAGGGGGAAAAACCATATATAGCTGCTGCACACAGTCATAGAAAGGATAAAGAAAATTAATTTCTCTTGGCTAAAGCAAATTATTAATGAATAGCATAAAAGAACTGGGTGGGAAGAAATTTCACTTAGATAACATGTGTCTAAACTCACAGGAAGTCTATGCTAAGAGATTCGATTTTAAGTATAGATGCTGGCGGCATTTCTTTACTTCTTTAGCCACCGTACATGGTGGCTTTATAATAATATTTTAAAAATTATAATTATAAAATATAAGGAGGAGGAAAAAGATAACAGGTGTCTAACTCACATAAAGTCTTTGCTCAAAAGATTCAATTTTAAGTAGCCTATAGATGGTTGGGGACATTTCTTTACTTTAGCCACTGCACACGATAGTCTTCGAAGTAGTGTGGCTTTCTAAATTCACATGTCAATAATTACGAAATTTGCGGTATGTACGACAAGATTTTTGATGGACGGAGACGCATTAATTATTTGCTGCGGTAGGTAAACCAGTGTCCCAAAGTGGCCATTGATGGCTTTGGTATCATATCACAGTTTGATTTGGTCATTTGGTTGAGATCGCAAAATAATTAGCATATAAATATCAATAATTAATAGAGAAACATAAAAATAAGTATTTTTTGATTCGGTCTATAATATCTATTCCACTAAAGCAATAAAAAAATTTATTATAAATTAAGAGAATACAAAACTTTATATACATAAAAGATTGAGAAAGTATTTATAAAAAAATTTAGAGTTATTATGTGGTTATTATATTGTTTATTTAAAATTACTGTAGTTACTATACATTTGAAATTATTGCATTTTACTGTACCTTTTATATATATTAAAAAATACTATTACCAACACGTACAAAACACCTTTTATGTGGCTAACATATTATGTGGGTGTCGGCTCATTTTAATGTTAAGAAACTTAATATCAAGAAACAAATATGAGGAAATTAATTAAAGTATTCTCGTGATGTGGGTTTTTATCACGAACATCAGGAAACAAACAGATAGATTAGAACTATTCACGAGCATCAGCGGCATCATTTATATATGCTAGAGCTGGGTCTACATGTTATGTGGGTTTCGTTTCATATAGTTTTCTTCTAGCTATATCATGTGTCTCTTTAATTGCTGTCGAAAACGTACACAATTTGGTTTAATATTAATAGAAATGTTAATTTTTTTTTATATATACTTATAAATTACTGTACAAAAGATTAAGCGTACATCTAAGCTTGTAATTAAGTGCAGCTAGAGATGACAATATCTCAATTAATAAGTTTAGACTTTGCAAAAAGAAAAATAAAATAGCCTAAGTGGGAAGTTATTAATTAAATATTGATTATATAAGAAAAAACTAGTGATAATTTTTATCATTCAAAATATTCATACAATATATATATATATATATATATATATATATATATATCACATCAATTGCTAGTTTCTTGTATAGAATCATAATTCTGTACTTGTTTTCTTTCTAAATAAAAAGGTTTATTAGCTTTTGTGTATCATGATGCATACAAAATTTTGAAAAATAATTATTTCGTAGACAAATATGAGGAAATTAATTAAAGTAGATAAGTTAGAACTATTCATGAGCATCAGCGGCATCATGCATGCATTCATAGATGCTAGAGCTGGGTCTACATGTTGTGTGGGTTTCGTTTCATTTAGTTTTCTTCTAACTATGTCATGTGTCTCTTTAATTGCTGTCCAAAACGTACACAATTTGGTTTGATATTAATAGAAATGTTATTTTTTTTTTATATATACTTATAAATTACGGTACAAAATATTAAGCGTACAACCAAGCTTGTAATTTCGTGCAGCTAGGTATGAGAATAACTCAATTAATAAGTTAAGACTTTGCAAAAAGAAAAATAAAATAGCCTAATTGGGAATATTGTAAAGTGGATCGTCTTGATAAGATAACATATCAGATCGGGTTGGAGAAAATTCTCTATTATTTTTTTGGGATTTTTCTTCAAAATATAATCTTCAAAAAAATAAAAAAGATGGGTGGTGAGATAAAAGTAATATCCGTAATCGTAAAATAAAAAAAATTTAATTTAATAAATATGATATAAAATTAAAATAATATATTTATATGAAATATTTAATATTAAATAAAATAATTCTTAAAAAAAATTAAACATGTGATAGCATAATTATAAAAAAAAATACTTTTTTTTAAAAGAATCCAAACGTGCAAAACAAATAAAAAAAATGTTCATAAAAAAAATATTTTAAAAAAATAAAAAACGTGACAGCAGGCTGCCACCTGCTGTCAAATTAAGAAAGAAATGATGCATGTATTTTACCTTGCTAATAAGTGGCAGAGATTTGGGGGATGTGCTGCAGGGAATGTAAAAGATGGGCTGCCAATTTTGTAACGAAATTTTACTCATATATATATATATATATATACACACTAAATAATTTATATTATTATCTAAAAATCCTGTTTGGTTTTCTTTCAATTTCTCATTTTCTCAAAACATTTAGAAACCCAAAGAAATATTAAAAAAGTAAATTTTTGAAGGAGTTTATGGTAGAATTTCATAGAGAATGACAGAAAGCTATAAGAAAAATAAAAAGTAATAATGTAATGTTTTTCTTTTTAATTTTTAGTGTTCATGAAATTTCTCCGAATTCAAACTGAGAATTTTTAAAGGGTGTGAAGAATTGAAGAAATAATTAGAAATTTAATACAAATATTATGTCAAGTGTTAACGATCAACAACCAAGGAAAATTTCTCAGAGGAACGAGAAAGGCAAGAAAGTGATACATGGGTAGCTTTAAATGTTACATGGTGAGTTAGATTTACTTTAAGTAATCTAAATAAAATAAAATATCTAGTAATAATATTAAAATAAATTATTAACTTATGCTTTGGTGGTGAATAAAAATTAAATTGATATGTATGATATGAATATTAGACACGTAGAAAATTATTATGTGAAAAGAATTATTATTAGAATAATAAGTTGATTTAATAATAAAAGTGATAAGTGAAATTCTTGATGGCCTATGGTTGATATTTTGATACGAATTATGAGGAGATGAAAATTGGTGGATCTTGATAAGCTAAGATTGATGATTTGATGTGATTTATGATGAGAAGAATTTAGTGAAAATTTTTATAATAATTTGAAGAAAGATATGGTAGTTAAATTTAAATATTTTGAGTTTATATTGTTTTTATATTACTGTTTAGGTGCATATTTCATATCATTGTTCATATGCATATGCATTAAATAAAAGAAAATAACCGGCAAGGGGCTGGTCTAATTGAAAAACCGTGACAGCTGATATAGGCTGAAAATAAAAGAGACACTGTGACAGCCGATATATATTATAAATAAATCCATGACAGCCAGGACAAGCTGTAAAGAAAAGAATCGGGAAGGCAACTGATCTAAATGAAAATGAAAGAACCGGGAAGGTAGTCGGTCTAAGATAAAAACATGTCGACATGTAGGAAGACATTCCCATAATAATAATTCATGCATTGCGTATGTTTTAATTATTGCTTGCATTATTGAAATGCTAATGTGTTGTGTGTTATTGTGAATTTATTTTTAGATGGATAAGTCTCACAGAGAGACATTTATGGTGATAAGAACCATCTAAATGGTAGTTTTATGATGTAAACCTCATTACGAAGAAATTTTGAGAAAAGTGATGGGCCTAAGGTGAATCAATAAATAAGAATAAGAGATTGATAGAGAATGAAACTTATGACATATGTAGTGACAGTAGAATGCTAGTATCAAGTTATATGAGATATAATTGATTTAATATTGAAAGACTATTTATGTAGGTTGAGTACTTCTAGTAAATTTAATTCACTGAGCTTGTGAAGCTCATCCCTAAGTGTGAAATGATTTCAGGTAGCAGACAGGATAAATGGTTTGATGGGTTGAGAGTCAGACAAAATCATTTTTCTGTAAGCCATGTACGTGTCAACATCCTCAGACTAATGAGAAAATAAAATAAATATTTATCTGTAAATATTCATGCATTTTACGTTGTATAATATGTTTAAGTTAATATCAGACTGATGTATCTCCTCTATTGAGGGTTGAGGATTAATGTAAACGAATTTTTGTTAGTACTATTTTTACTGTTGCATATATGTGTCGTGTTGGGATTTTCAAAATGTGATGACACCATCTCGGGGGTAGCCAACCCGGGATGGGTCGTTACGATTTTGGTATCAGAGTATTAGGTTTTATGATTCTGTAGACTGCATAAAAAGAAAAAAAGTGAAAGATTAAAATAAATTATAATGAACAGTCTGAGGATGACACGTGGACGCGCTAGAACTAGAGTTAGAGTTGTTGACTTGAGAAGGCGTGGTAGGCCCTCAATATTTTTGACAAGTTGAGATTGAGTCTGAATCTGTAGTTCCTAGAAAGGAACATATTGGCAATATAATCGAAATTGATAAAGGTGTGAGAGAATCTGAAATTGAAAGAGATGAGCTAAGATAAGCTCTTACACATGCTTTTGAGAAAATGAAAGTAACAAATGATAGCGTTGATAGTCTATAACATACACTTGATGAACATGCTAGAGCTGTGCCTGTGGTTGTTGTAAATCCAGTAATGATAGACGTTTAAAAAGGGGGAAAAGTGAGTTTATGCATGAGATACAAAGAGATATATTAAGCTGAATGCCTTGTTGTTTAAAGGATATATGAATCCTTTTAAGCCTGAGTTTTGGGAGAAATAGGTAGAATGATTATTTGGTATTTTACCAGTGACTGACAGGCAGATGGTTGCCTTTACTTCGTTTGAGTTAGAATGAGAAGTTCTAAAATGATGAGAGAATATTCTTTGCAGGGTAAGTGCAGATGTTGTTAGACTCTTAACATGGAATGGGTTTAAGGAGATTTTTCTTGATAAATACTTTCCTTAGACCTTTAGAACCCAACAAGATAGAGATTTTATTTATTTGAGGCAAATGGGTTGACTGTGGCTCAGTATGATAGCAAATTTGTGGTCTTGTTAATGGTTGTACCTGAAATGGTAAACCTAGAAGAGAAGAAGTGTAAGAGGTTCATAGATGAACTATGTTTTAAGATTTGATCAAAACTATCTTATATAACGCATATGAATTATATCAAATTGGTGGATATAGCACTTCAGATTGAGAAAGATGTGATGGAAATCAAAGGTAGGAGGAATCGGCAGAAGAGGTCTAGATTTGAGGAACCCAAATGTGGTACCAGTATGAGTGTGCAGGGTGGGAAGCCACTCAGATGAGGCGTTCTTTGTCATAGAGAAATTTAGTTCAGAGTCAGAGGCAAGCAGAATCTGTTGCTTTTGTAGCTCAAAATAATATCGGTGAGACCCCAAGATTTGTGAGACATGTTATGGGAACTAGGAGTCATAGCAGAGGAAGTAAGTATGCCACCAAGGGGAAATGGTAATTTGACGTATGATTGAGAGATAGAAGTTTGTCATAAATATATTTAGATAAGATAATTATCCAAGAATTGTTATAATTTGAAGTGCTTTATGTATAGAGAAGGTGGACATATCAATGTTGGTTGATCTTGGTGCAACCCATTCTTTTACATTCAATATTCCTATGAAGTCTGTTAAAGTATATGTTAGTCCTTTTATGCAAAATATTTTTGTTGAAATTCTCACTAGGGATAGAGTGATAATCATAAATGTTTACAAGGGCTGTGTGATTAGTATCAGTGATAGAAAATCTGAAGCTGATTTATTATCTTTGAATATGGTGGATTGTTTTAGAAAGAAGATAGTGTTCTATATATGGACATGAGGAGTGTACCTTTCAGAGAGAACATAAAATACTCTCTAATTATCTTATTTTACTCTGAACACTAGGAGATGGTTGAAGAAGAGTTGTGAGGAATATTTGGCATATATAATGGATTCTAAAAAGGAAAATAGGAAGTTAGAATAAATCTTAATGGTGAAAGATTATTCTAATGAAGTTCTTGATGAGTTGTCTAGGTTGCCTCCAAGTAGGAAGATCAAATTCTCTATTGATGTGATACCAGGATCATTACATATATTTAATAGCACCCTACAAGAGTGACACCCATTGAGTTAAGAGAATTGAAAGTTTAAGAATTTTTAAGTAAACAATTTGTAGGACCTAATGTATTTGGTGAGCCCCTGTGTTGTTCGTGAAGGAGGAAGATGGAACGAAGAGATTGTGTATAGACTACAAATAGTTAAATAAGAACAAATATCTTTTACTCATGATAAATAAATTTTTTGAGTAGTTGCATTGAGTGAGAGTATTTTCTAAGATAAACCTAAGATCAGGTTATCACCAATTGAGGATAGAGAAATGAGACGTGCCTAAGACAGTTTTTAGGACATCTTGTAGTCATATGCTTTTTGTGATGTCATTTGGATTAACTAATGTTCCAGAAACATTCATGGGCTTGATGAATAAAATGTCTGAACCATTTCTTGATAATCTTGTGGTTGTGTTCAGTAATGACATTCTGATATATTCTAAGAAGGAAGAACAACATGTGAAACATTAGACAGTGTGTTAGAGATTCTGAGGAGAGAGAAACTATATGCGAAATTCTCTAAGTGTGAGTGTTGGCTAAATGAAATAACTTTCTTGGAACATTTAATATCGGGTAATGACATAACAGTTGATCCACAAAAGGTAGAGGTAATGTTAAGTTGGGAGAGACTAACTAAGGTAACTGAGATTAGAATCTTCTTGGGGTTAGCTGGTTATTATAGAAGATTCTTTTAGAAATTTTTATTATTGAAATACTGTTGAATAGATTGACCAGGAAAGATGTGAGATTTGTATGGTGAGGGAAGTGTGAGAAAAAACTTTCAATTGCTAAAGGAGAAATTGACTACAGCTCCAGTATTGGTGTTTCTTTCTAGTGATGAAGGATTTGCCGTATATAGTGATATGTCAATCAATGATTGAGATATGCGTAACATAGGAAAGTTATGACCCACACTTCTAGGAAATTGAAGATTCATGATAGAAATTACTCTACTCATGACTTAGAGTTAGCTATTATAGTGTTTACTTTAAAGATTGGAGACATCATCTGTATGGAGCCACTTATAAGATATTCATGGGTTATAAGAGTTTGAAGTACTTACCTACCCAGAGAGAGTTGAATTTGAGGCAAGGATGGTAGATGGAGTTGATTAGTAGCTATGATTGTACAATTTCCTATCATCTATAAAAAAGTGAATGTGGTAGCTGATGCATTGAGTAGAAAGTTTACAAGAAAGTTAACTGCTATTGGGAGTCCTGATGTGATATTGATGATAGATTTAAAAGAGATAAGAACGAAGTTGAATATCAGTGATAGAGGATCATGCTTAATGAATATGGTTGTACAGTTATCCATAGTAAAATGTTTTAGAGATGCAAGGTAGATATGAAGAGATAGAAAAGATTAAGCATTGAGTGCTTACTAGAAAACATTTCGAGTTCAAAAATTTGAAATGAGGGTACTTTTGGTATTGAACATAGGAGTTGTGTTCCTAATAATTCGGAGTTGAGAAAGGAGATAATGAGAATGACACATGATGATGTAGATTCGATGCAATCAAGTAATAAAAAAATGTATAGAGGATTTAGACAGAAATTCTGATGGTCAGGATTGAAGAGGAATGTAGCTGAGATTGTGAGGTTGTATCGAGTATCATGGATCATAGTGTCAAATAGAGATGCTAGATTTACATCTTGGTTTTGGAGAGACTTTCAAGAAGCCACGAGTACACAGTTGTAATTTAATATAATTTTTTTCATGCTCAGGCAAAACGGATTATTAGAGTATTAGAAGACATGTTAATAGCAAATGTGATTAGTTTCTCAGTAAGTTAGGATGCTTACATGCCATCGACTGAAATTGCTTATAATAATCAGTATCAAACTAATATTGGGATGGCACCGATTGAGACATTGTATGGTAGGAGGTGTAGAACTCCTATATGTTGGGAAGAAATGGGAGAGAGAAATATATCTGATCCATCATTTATTGAGTTAACAACTAAAAGGATCAAATTAGTTAGAGAGAACCGTAAAGTAGCACAAAGTAGACAGAATAGCTATGCTAATAATAAAAGAAGACCTCTTGAGTTTCAAGTAGGTGATTGGGTGCATTGAAAAATATCTCAATGAAAAGGGGTATTGAGATTTAAATAGGGAAGGAAAGTCGAGTTTGAGATAAGTGGGTCCCTATGAGGTTATTGAGAAAGTTGGGCTAGTTGTGAGTAGCCTGGATTTGCCTCCAGAGTTAAAACAGTAGCATAATGTATTTCATGTTTCACTTTTAAGAAAGTGTTTACATGATGAGTATTATAATATTTCGAGCTAAACTATAGAAATTCATAAAGTTTGGGTTCATATACAAGTACCAGTGAGGATTTTAGACAAAATATCAAATCTTATATAATAAAATAATTGCACTAGTTCAAGTTCTGGAGCGGAATAAAGATGTTGAATAGATCACGTGAATGCATGAGACAAGTACGAAGAAATATTATTCATAATTGTTTTTGGAGTAAGGTAAGGAAATTCTGGGGACAAAATTTTTGTAAGGTGGGTAGAATTGTAATACCCTAATCGTAAAGTAAGAGTAAAAAAAAGTAATTTAATAAATATGACATGAAATTAAAATAATATATTTATACAAAGGATTTAGTATTGAATAAAATAATTCTTTTGAAAAAAAAAACTAGACACGTGGAGGCGTAATTACAAAGGAAAGAAAAGGAAAAAAATAATTTTTTCTAAAAAATATCCAGACATCCAAAAAAGAAAAGAAGAAAAAAAAAGTTTTATTTTATAAAAAAGGTTTTTTAAAAGAAAAAAATGAAAAACGTGGCAGCAGGTGGCTGCCACCTGCTGCCAAATTAAGAAATAAATGGTGCATGTATTACACCTTGCTAATAGGTGGTAGAGATTTGGGGGAGGTGCTGCAAAGAATGTAAAAGATGGGCTGCCAATTTTGTAACAAAATTTTACTCCATTATATATATATACACACACTAAGTAGTTTATATTATTACTTATAAAATCTTGTTTGGTTTTCTTTCAATTTCTTGTTTTCTCAAAACACTTGGAGATCCAAAGAAAAGTTAAAATGGCAAAATTTTGAAGGGGTTTACTAAGGAATTTCATAGAGAATCACGGAAAGCTATCAGAAAAATAGAAGTTAATAATTTAGTGTTTATTTTTGAATTTTTAGCTTTCATGAAATTTCTCTGAATTCAAAGTGAGAATTTTCAAAGGGTGTGGTTTATGAAGAATTGAAGAAATAATTAGAAATTTAATACAAATATTATGTCAAACGTTAATGAACAACAACCGAGGAAAATTTCTGAGAGGAATAGGAAAGGAAATGAGGTGATCCATAGGTAATTTTAAGTGCTATATGGTGAGTTAGACTTACTTTAAGTAATCTAAATAAAATAAAATATCTAGTAATAATATTAAAATAAATTATTAGCTTACGATTTGGTGGTAGATAAAAATTAAATTGATATGTGTGATATGAATATTGAATACGTAGAAAATTATTATGTAAAAAGAAATATTATTAGAATAATAAGTTGATTTAATAATAAAGGTAATAAGGGAAATTCTTGATAAGCTATGATTGATGTTTTGATATAAATTATGAGGAGATGAAAATTGGTGGATCTTGACAAGCTAAGATAGATGTTTTGATTTGATTTATGATGAGAGGAATTTAGTGAAAATTTTTATAATAATTTGAGGAAAGATATGATAGCTAAATTTAAATATTTTGAGTTCATGTTGTTTTTATATTACTGTTCAGATGCATATTTCATATTGATGAGTGCCAAATATTGCATATATTGGCCACTTAATTTACATTTGTTTGCTTAGGAATTTGTTACTTTGAGTTGTTTTCGTTGTTTTTCAGGTTTACAAGCACTGGGAAAGGAGTTTCACTAAATTGCCAGAATTGCTCGTACAGATCAGCCATTTTTGAGGATTAAACTGTATTGATTCAGGAAGAAACAGGAGATGAGCCATATATTCTTGGAAAGATCCGAATGTCTATTTTTTGGGGAATTTTACGGATCAATAAAATGATTTTTTTAAAGAAAGTTATGGCAGTTTTAGTAGACAAAGGTCAGGCTGTGCATGATTTAAGCGTGACAGATCAGCTGTTTTTAGGATTTAACTGTATTGATTCAGGAAGAACCAGGAGATGAGCCATATATGCTTGGAAAGATCCGAATTTCTATATTCTAGAGAATATTATGGATCAATAAAATGATTTTTCTTGAGAAAGTTATGGCAGTTTTAGTAGACAAAGGTCAAAGAGCAAAAGCTGGAATCTGCAGTATCCCACATCGGATTGGAAACACATTGCACTTGTGATGTTTCCCTATATAAGCCCCACTTCACTTCATCTTTAGTGTGCAATTCCTGGTGCCATTTGGTGTAATCCAATGGACGTCTGCTAGCATTCTGGTGGTTCCCGAAGGCTTTGCTACCATGAGGGGAAGTGCTGCCCAACAGCGAGTGAAATTTCTCCCATGTATAGTTAGTTTTAATTTACTATTTTTTTTAGTTTAATGTTTAGTACTTTTATTATGAACTCTAGTTTCATGATTATGACTGGCTAAAATCTTCAACTAAGGTTGAAGATGAAGCCTTATCGTTGTTTGGCATAATAGTTTCAGATTTGTTTATACAATTCTAATTTTTTTTTAGTATAAATGTTCTGTTAATTATTTGAGTAAAATCTTATGATTGATTGCGTTTAAATTGTTCTATTAAATATTCTATATGTTTCATCTGATGGATACATCAAATTATTTTTGATTAAATTGGATTTCCTTTGTGATTTGTTAAGAGAAGATACATTGGATGCTTTTAGTTTGATTGAGATATTTGTTGTTTTTTGTTTTAAGTTGGATTCATGGAATGTTTTGATAGGCTATTTTTAGAACATGAAGATATATGTTTAACTTTGGTGGGGTGGGTTTAACTTTGGTGGGGTGGATTCAGAAACCTTAATGTCTTTATTATTAGTTTTAAATCAATTTAGTTTAGTTTTTATTTGTTTTGCAACATATAATTCAAAACTCGGAACTAGGTTAAGATAAGTTTAGTTTAGATAAAATTACATTTTCATAACGCAATTCCCTGTGGATTCGACCTCGCACTTGCACAACACTATATTGCAAACGACTCGTGCGCTTGCGAGTAATTTAAAACTCACAACACATATCATTGTTCATATGCATATGCATTAAATAAAAGAAAAGAACCGGGAAGGGACTGATCTAATTGAAAAACCATGACAGTTGATATAGGCTGAAAATAAAAGGGACACTGTGACAGCTGGTATATGCTGGAAATAAATCCGTGACAGTCGGGACAAGCTGTAAAGAAAAGAACTGAGAAGGCAGCCGGTCTAAATGAGAATGAAAGAATCGGGAAGGCAATCAGTCTAAGATAAAACCATGTTGACATGTGAGAAGACGTTCCCATAATAATAATTCATACATTGCATCTGTTTTAATTATTGCTTGCATTATTGAAATGCTTATGTGTGGTGTGTTATTGTGAATTTATTTATAGATGGATGAGTCTCACAGAGAGACAGCTATGGTGATAAGAACCATCTAAATGGTAGATTTTATGATGTGAACCTCATTACGAGGAAATTTTGAGAAAATTGATGGGCTTAAGGTGAATCAATAAATAAAAAAAAGAGATTGATAAAGAATGGAACTTATGACATGTGTAGTGACAGTAGATGCTAGCATCAAGTTATATGAGATATAGTTTATTGAATATTGAAAGACTATTTATGCAGATTGAGTACTTCTAGTAAATTTAATTTAATTCACTGAGCCTGTGGAACTCATCCCTCCTTGTGAAATAATTTCAGATAACAGACATGACAAATAGTCTGGTGGGTTGAAAGTCAAACAAAATCATTTTCTGTAAGCCACATACGTGTCAACATCCTCAGACTAATGAGAAAATAAAATAAATATTTATCTGTAAATATTCATGCATTTTACGCTGTATATTATGTTTAAGTTAATATCATATTGATGTATCTTCCCTGTTGAGAGTTGAGTATTGATGTAAAAGAATTTTTGTTTGTATTATTGTATATTATGTTTGTATTAATAGTTTTAGTCACTTTCAAAACCTAAACTCTTTTAGGAAATGACTTTCAAATTTTGATTTTTAAAATAGTTGGAACATAAAACCTTAATTTTTTTAAAGAGAATTAGGAAGTTTCTAGTTAATCCGAATCTAACAAACCCTAAAATTTGGAAAAGACACTTAAAAAATATTAAAAATTAAAACAATGGCAATTGGTTTTTTTTTTTTTTTTTGAAAAAGTAATAATTTTATGCATCTCTTCCTTGTTAGAATCCAAAATATAGAGAGAGAGAAAAGAAAGAAAGTGAAGGAATTTATTATTGAAAAGAATGAAAATTAGATTGGTTAACCTATATAAAAAGAGCAGTTTCATTTACCTTAAGTGACATTGTTGATGTGACATACTAATGACAATTGGATTTAATAGAATAGGTGAAATATAAGCAAATTGTCTCTATGTTTCTCACATAAAATTGAGAGAGTCAGAATCCAAAATTTAGATAAGTGAAAAAAAAAAAATAGTTCGAGTTATGGTTATGCTTTTACATTTCGTTTGATTCAAATAAAAATTGAATTCATTTAATTTTCAAATGAATTTAGAAACAATTCATTAAGAAATAAATTTTTATGTTTGATTTTTTATTTTTTATTATATAATTCAATTTCATTTTTATGCTTAAAATGTTTTAAATGAATGAAAAATTAAAAAAAAATGAGGGAGATAAGGGAGGGGAGAGGGGATGAAATGAATAAATGTGACAATTACCGTTCTTAATTGTCGCATTACCATCACGAGTATCACAAGTTGTCAAACTTCTCTAATTTTTTCGAACCAAAAGAAAGAGGTGACAACTGGAGATGGGTCATGCTAACAGAAATGGAGATCAACTTCTCTGTTGTTAAAAAAAAAATTATGAACTAAAGCCTGCAATACACATAAATTTTGATTGTAAAGTGGTTCCCACCAAATCCCAAAATTTAAGGAGTCCAAATACTTGTGCAAAATAATGTATTGCATACTTTACTTCATTATTTTTACTGCAGGGGAGTTGATCTCACGAAAATGATTATACTATTAGTTTAACTCACCATAGAATATTTCTATTTCCACCATACATCATGCGGAGTACATAATTTATTTATTTTAGTGAGAATTTTTTTTGTCTAGCTTGGGTCCATAAAAGATAAATGGTACAATGGTCCATCTTACATTTGGTTTATGCTTCACTTAATTAAGTGTTTAAAAGTTTCTTGTTATTTGCAAAAAGTTTTAAAACCCAATTCACCCTCTTCTTGGGTTACACTTTGGTTTATAATTGGTATCAGAGCATAGTTCTCATAGTAAGGCTTAAAATCCTTCAGTAGATCCTATGACAACTAATAACTATAATGAAGGTCATTCTTACACTAGGTTTCCTTTGTTTAATGGAACAAATTATAACTATTAAAAAAATAGAATGAAAATCCTTGTTGAAGATCAAGATTATAATTTGTGGAGAATCATTGAAAAAAGACCTAGGTTTCCTGTAAATAATGTCCTAGGTTATGAATACAATACAATTTTTGCATGTGTTTTGGCTAATAAAATATGAGATAAACTTCAAGTTACATATGAAGACACTAGTAAAGTAAAGAAATAAAAAAAAAAATCTATATGTTAGTATCTGAATACGAAGCTTTTAAAATGTCTTCTACTGAAACCATTTCTGAAATGTATTCTTTATTCACTAATGTTATTAATGGTTTAAAGCTTCTTGCTAGGACTTATGATGATTGTGAATTGGTAAGAAATATCTTTAGATCTTTGCCACCAAATTGGGAATCAAAGAGGACGGTTATTGTGGAAGCCAAAGACCTTGACAAACTTGATGTCGAAACACATCTTGGATCATTATTAACTCATGAGATTGATGTAATAAATTGCGTTGTTGTTCATGATGAGTTAAAGAAGAAGAAGGTCATTGCTCCAAAAACTACCTCAAGCAAGCAAGTGGAAGAAGAATAAAATGAAAGTAGTGAAGAATATAGAGAAATGGCTCTCATTACAAAGAGGTTTCAAAGATTCTTGAAGAAGAGCAAGAAGCCTTATATGAAGGACAACTCTGCCGAAAAGGATCCTATCATGTGTTTTTGTTGCAAGAAACATGGGCACATCAAGATGGATTATCCTACAACAAAGAAACCTTAAAAGAACTTTAAGAAGAAAACATTAGTTGCAACTACTTGGAGTGATGATGATGAAGACATCTTGAAAAGTAAAGTTGATTACCAAGAGATTGCCAATCTTTGCTTGATGGTAATTGATGATGAAAATGAGGTAACCAATTCTTTCCTTAGCAATGATATTAATAATGAAAATAGCAATGGAGAATTTATTGATGCTATAAATGAAATGCATGATAAATTAAAAAAAAAATTATTTGATGCTGAAAATGTTGCACTCAAGAAGGAAGTTTCATCACTCTCTAAAGAGATGGAAGTTCTAAAAGAACAAAAAGAAAAACTCTTTTTAGACCTTAACAACTCATCACAAGAATCCTTGAGAATGAAAATATTGATTTGAATAACACAATATCTAGACTTGTAAGTGGAAAAGAAAGGCTAGATAAAGTGTTAGCTTATCAAAGAATGAGTAGTGAAAAATCCGGTTTGGGTTATTCTCCATTGGGCAAGTAAAAAATCAAATGAAACTATCTTTGGGAAACAACATATGTTGATGAACCCTCTACTTCTAAGGCTCCTAGCAATGTTGATAATGTTTCTTTGAAAAATGCTAAGGACCCTAAGAATTCAAATGTCAACTCATGTGGTAGAAATTTGCATGCTAATACTATGTATAGATAACCAAGAGATACCTATGCTCATATGTATGCTTATTCTAGAAACGCAAATGCTAGGTATGCTCATTCAAGAAATTCACATGATAGGAATGCATGTCCTAGAAGCAATTATTATTCATATCCTAGAAACAACATGTATGCTCATAACTCTAATAATGCAAGAAACATGGATTCTAGGAATACTATATACTCTTATCCAAGAAATGATAGATTTGCATATTCTAGACATCCTAGAAATTACTATAATTATCAATCTAGGATCATGCATCATCTACAACACTAGGATTATGGAGCACATTATAGAACTAAGAAAGTATGAGTTCCTAAAGGATCTGTATTTTCAATGACTAACCTGAAAGTACCTAAGAAATTTTAGGTACCAAAAAGCTTTGTTGTGTATCCTTGTGTGATGTAGATATGTCTCCACACAAAGGTTGAAGGTGAATATTGGTACCTTAATAGTGGATGCTCAAAACACATAACCAGTGATCAAAGCATCTTTATGGAGTTGACTCTAAGGGATGGCAGACACATCACCATTTGAGGTGACACCAAGATGAAGATCATTAGACATAGTAAAGATGGAAAAAAAAATTCGACTCTTGATCATGCTTTACTTGTGCAAGGCCTCAAGCCTAATTTACTAAGCATTAGTCAATTTTGTAATTGTCTTATAATAGACATCAAGAGTAACAAAAACAAATTTGTTGGCTAAAAACATGAATATGTCTATTTAGTTGATCTCAAAACTTTTCATTCGGAAATTGAAAAATGTCTTTCAGCTTTTAGTGAAAACTCATGGTTATAGCATAGAATGCTAGGCCATGTGAACATAGATTTGATCAAAACTCTTTCTAAAAAGGAGTTAGTTGTTGGTCTTTCCAAAATAAAATTTGAAAAAGACAAAGTTTGTGGTGCTTGTCAAATGGAAAAACAAACAAGATTTTTTTTTTAAATCCAAAGGAATGCTTTCAATTTATAAACCTTTAGAGCTTTTGCATATGGAATTGTTTGGTCCAATTAGTATTATTAGTCTAGGTGGCCATCAATATACTCTTGTTATTGTAGATGACTATTCTAGACTTTTGTTATTTTTATTGCTTATAAGGATGAAACTTTTAAAAGTTTTGTAAACTTTTGTAAAAATGATCAAAATGAAAAAGGTATTATTATTTCAAGCATAAGAAGTGATCATGGAAAAGAATTTGAAAACCACAGATTTTCAAAATATTGTGATGATAATGGTATTGATTACAATTTTTTAGATCCTAAAACTCCTCAACAAAATGGTGTTATTGAAAGGAAAAATAGAGTTTTAGAAGAAATTGGTAGAACTTTACTTTGTGAAAATAGTTTGAAAAAATACTTTTGTGCGGAAGCCATAAACACCACATGTTATGTTTTAAATAGAGTTTGAATTAGGCCAATACTTAAGAAAACTCCATATGAACTATGGAAGTCTAAAATCTCTTATTTTCATGCTTTTTGGTTGCAAACGCTTCATCTTAAATAAATAAAAAAGTTAATCTAGGTAAATTTGATTCTAAGATATATGAAAGGATTTTCTTAGGTTATTCAACCTCTAGCAAAGCTTATAGAGTCTTTAATAAAAGAACTCTAGTGGTTGAAGAATTCGTTCATGTTGCATTTGATAAAATTAATCCTTTTTGTAGAAGAAGAGTTTTTCTTGATGATGATATAGGTTTCATGCTAAGAATGGATGCAACCACTTCCATTGTCGACCCCAAGGAGAATCAACCTCAAATAACTCAAGGGGAAGATGTACCTAAACTTGATCAACCTTCAATAAGTCAACAAGGAAATGATCTTCCTAAAGACTAGAGGTATGTGAATTACCACCCAATCGATCAATTAATTGGTGATCCTTAACAAGGGGTAAGAACTCGATCATCTATAAGAAATATATGCAATTATGTTGCTTTCTTGTCTCAAATAGAACGTAAAACTTATGATGAAGTTGAAAATGATGAAAATCAGATAAATGTTATACAAGAAGAATTAAATTATTTTGAAAAAAGTAAAGTTTGGACTTTAGTTCCTAAACTTAAGGATCATTCGGTAATTGGAACTAAATAAGTTTTTAGAAATAAAATGGATTAAAATGGTGTATTAACTAGAAACAAGACTAGATTTGTAGCTAAAGGATATAATCAAGAAGAAAGGATTGATTTTGATGAAACTTTTGCTTTCGTGGCTAGATTAGAAACTATTCGTATGTTGCTTGCATTTGCATGTTTTAATAACTTCAAATTGATGTAAAAAGTGCATTTTTAAATGATTTTATTGAAGAATATCTCTATGTTAAACAATCTCGTGGTTTTGAAGATCCTAACTTTTAAAACCATGTTTATAAGATTTGTAAAATTCTTTATGGGTGAAGTAAGCTCCTAGAGCATGGTATGAAAGGTTAAGTTTTTACTTGATAATGATTTTTCAAGAGGATAAATAGACACTACTCTTTTTATAAAAACTTATGAATATAATACTCTTATGGTTCAAAAATATGTTGATGATACTTAGAATTTAAAAATGCTTTCCTTAAAATGTTTTGTCACCATAAAAAAAGGGAGAGATTGTTAACCCCTAGCTTGATTTTAATAATGACAAAATAATATTGAGTTGATCTAATAATCTTTATCTAAATGCTTAAGCATTTAAGGTCGTTACACTCAAAGATGTGTCCGCACCTCTGAAAAAGTCTAAAGAACAAGATTAGAAGCTCTTAAGGTAGTTGAAATATTGTAAATCCTCTCTCAATTACCTAGCTGTATTTATGGCTCATTTTGTTTTTCAAAATACTATTGACAAAATCATTTAAACTGGTCTTATTTTTTATAAGTCAAAGTAAAATAGAAAAATTTTGTTTCAATGGATTCAGACGACTGAATGGATCATTAAGTCGACTGAATGAAGGACAGAATGTCCTAACCTTTGATTAAGTCGACTGAATGAAGAATATAAACTTCTAGCCTTTGACCTAGTCGACTGAATGAAGGATAGAGAGTTCTATCTCTCTAGTCCGATCGACTATATGGTTCATACAGTCGACTGAATGAAGCCACTGAAGCAAAATTACCTTGATTCAGTTGACTGAACCAAGCATTTAGTCGATTGAACACTCGATTATTGAAAAGAATGGCACGGGGTAGAGCATGTAATGCTCCAAAATGACCATACCTTGTGTCTAACGACTATATGGAGTTAAGTCTATATAAACCACCTTTTAAATGAGCAAACCTAACAATCAAGATCGTTGAATTTATTCTAAAGCTCATTAATATCTTTTAAAGCTTTCAAAAAATTTCTTAAGTCATTTTTAAAGTTTTGTTCTTGAAAGAGAGATATTCTTCATTTGTAAAGCATTAATTGTAATCTCTCTTGCACCAATCTAAATTTTAAATTTCAATCATTGTAAAGAGAAAGAGTTAGTGTAACTCTTAGAAGTGTTTAGGTGTTAAACACTTTAGTGTAAACTTTCTTAGAAGAGAAATTTGTAAAGTTTGGGCAACACTTCTAAAGTTGCTTGTTTAATTTAGTGGAATATTTCAAGGAGTCTCCTTGAAGAGAGTGGACATAGGATCGAAAAGTTTTTAATATTATTGAACCACTATAAATGGAGTTTGCATTTTCTCATCATTTACTCCTTTAAATTCCAGTAATATAATTCTTGTGGTTTTTTCTTGATTTTTTAAGTGTTTAAAACTTTCTTTTTATTTGTAAAAAGTTTTACAACCCAATTCATCATCTCTTGGGTTGCACTTTGGTTTACAGTTTGCTTGTAATTTTTTTTTATTTGTTTGTAACTTTTTTCAATTTTTTTGTTTGTTTAATTTTTTTTTTCTGTCTATAGATATTAAGAGCTTTTGCTGTTTCATTAGCTTAATTAGGTTAAGCTTTTGTTGTTTAGTTAACAAAGCATTCGATGAGACTACTCATTTAGTGATCGATGATCAGTATTTTCAAAAAGGTTGATTGTTATTATTATGGTTTTATTAATTAAATTGTTTGACTGAGATTTCTAGAAGCTTGTGTTTAAATAAATAGTTTCATTCATGATCATAACGCATATGATAAATGAGAGATTCTTGTCTAAGCTAGATTCGACTAGAAATTCAGTGTTGAGCGAAATAAATTTCATTAGTAATTATGTGAAAGTGGAGTAGCAGTAACTTCCTACTAGTATTTTCATTTTTCAAATCTTGTTGGGATAAGTGTTAATTTTTGTGTGGTATTGATCTAGCTCTTGTCTTCACAAACATTTATGATAAAGAAGATAAGAAAAAAAAATATTGTTCATTATCTCAAGTCAAAAGTATTTGACTGTCTTGAGTTCTTAAGATCAATATTTTTGGTCAATAACTCCTTTATAATTATTAAGGAAAAGTTGACATTATGGGTTGGGAGGAATAAAAGTATATATTAATAAATATTGATCTACTTTAGGATTTTTCTTTAATTTCTTTTACAGGATCCTTTTGAAACATTACATAATCAAGACAGGATCAATGATGAAGAGTTCTCGGACCTTGATAATCTTTGACAGTTTTAAAATTTTGATGAAAATACTATTATAAAAAATTTATTTTGAATATTTTTAATAAATTTATATAATTTAGTGGATCACGTGATTTAATTTATTGATTATATGATATGTGGTTTGAATAGGACGTAGAATAAATTAATTTATGAGTTTACAAGTGATTTATAAAAACATATTTTTTTCATAAAAATTCAAAATTCAGATGGAACTATCCGCAACAGAATTCTGTCGCAAATGGCTCTCCAACAGATTTCAATGTTTTCTGCGACCAAATTTCCGTCACATATACCTGTTTTTCTTGTAGTGCAGTGCAAAATGGGATTTTCACTTCAAAAATTTTACCACTAGTTTGAAACTTTAACTAAAAGAATCTCATCACATATATAACAGAGTTCATATGTAATAAAAGTTTAGGTATTATATATGACCGTTCTAATAATACTTAGTTTAATGTGTGAATCATTGATTTGAATGGATTTATACAAATTACATGAGAATTTGAAGCCACGGATAATCAAACAAAAATAATTTTATTTCATTTTAATTAAAGTTAAATTATAAATAGGTTCCAGTTAGGACACCTGTTAACCAGACCCAAATTGTATTATTTTCTATAATTTAACTCTCTTACATTCAATAATAATTTTCCACTTTGTATGGATCCAAAGATTAAGAAATTTTATTAATTACCCATGATGGGTATTAAAACACCATTTTATCAACTCAAAGATTAAAAAATATTAATTACATGTAAATTATTTAAATAATTAGAACAATAATGAAAGGTAACTTAAATGATGTAGCATCCATCCAATAATTACTTGAAATGATAATAAAAGTTACTTGAAATGATCTTCTTCTTTATTGAAAAATTGGTAATAAAAGTGTTTTACTTTTAATTGATGACAATTATTTTGAGACATTTTGAAATGAAAATAAAACTTATTAATCATAAAATATATATATATATATATATATATATATATATATATATATATATATATATATAACTTTTTGGGTAAGGTTATTGCGTCAAAAGAAAATTTTATGGACTATATATATATATATATATATAAAACTTTTTGGGTAAGGTTATTGCGTCAAAAGAAAATTTTATGGACTAAATTGTCCTCTACAATTAATACCATCTTTCACCAAGTCAATATAGATCATTGACCAACACTACCTTTAGATTCTCTCTATCTTCTGTTCTTTGGCAGGTTTGGGGGCAAGGGAAATACCTCTATCAATGCAATAATCAACGCTAGTGGGTAACGTTGAATGTTAAGAGCAATACAAAAAATACACCAGTAGAAGTAAATAAGTCAAATGACTAATAAATGCAAAGACTAAGGGCAGTTTAGGTAATTCAATTGGCCACAGTAGCTCTTCCATTGGTTTTTTGGTTGAGCACAATTTTAGTTAATTGACGGTTAACTATAAAATTTTAGGATTTTGGTATTCTAAGGGAAATGTGGAGAGAAATTATCATTATTGAATTTTAAAATTAGTTAGAACAAAACACCTTAATTTTTACAAAAAATTTAAAGATAATTAAAAAGTTTCTACTTAACCCGAATCTAACAAACTTTAACTTTGAGTAAGACATCTAAAAATATTAAAAATTAAAACAATGGCACTAGATTAATTTTTTTTAAATAATAATAATTTTATGCTTCTCTTCCTCTTTATTAGAATCCAAAGTATAAAAAGAGAACAAAAAGAAAGTGAATGAATTTATTATTGAAAAGAATGATAATTGAAAAGGTTGGAGGTGTATAAAAAAAACAGTTTTATTTACCTTAAATGACATTGTTAAAGTGACATACTAATGACAATTGGATTTAATAGAATAAATGAAATGCAAGCAAATTGTGTCTACGTTTCTCACACACAATTGAGATAATCGGAATCCAAAATTTTGATTAGTGAAAAAAATAGTTTGAGTTATGTTATGTTTTTACATTTCATTTAAATCAAATAAAAATTTAATTATTTTTATTTTCCAATGAATTTAGAAAGAATTTATGTTTGAATTTTTATTTTATATTGTATAATTCAATTATATTTTTATATTTAAAATAAGTGAAAAATTCAAAAATAAGAAAAAATGAAATAAATAAATACGACAAATACCGCACCATCACGAGGTGTCAAACTTCTCTAATTTTTTTCAAGCAAAAACAGTCGAAGAGTTTCGGTTTCAGTATTAACCCGAAATGAAACACTCCTATATTTCATTTTGTTTTTTATTTCGATTTGTTTAAACCGTTTCAGTCTGTTTCAACCGTAATATTACAATACTATTTTTTTTTGTATTTTTAAAAAATTTAAAAAGTAATTTGAAATTTACTATTTCTCTTCAATTAGATGATGGAAGAGTAAAACATTATCATTATTATTTTATGTTTGAACGATGATTATTTTTATAATTATATTTTATATATATATATATATATAATCTAATAAATACGTATTTAAAAATAAAAATCAAATCCAAAACAATGCATTAAGACATATCAAAAGACAGAGGAGATAACCGGAGACTTACTAACAAAAATGACTACTATTGGTCCAACTCACCAGGATAATTGTGTTTCTACCATACATCATAGGGAGTAGATAATTTACCTCAGTTTGGTGGAGCCCACACTATCTTTTAACTGACACGTAATAAACATGTGTAATTGGAATGCACATCAAACATCTTTTTATATATATATATATATATATATATATATATATGACTACTATTGGTCCAACTCACCAGGATAATTGTGTTTCTACCATACATCATAGGGAGTAGATAATTTACCTCAGTTTGGTGGAGCCCACACTATCTTTTAACTGACACGTAATAAACATGTGTAATTGGAATGCACATCAAACATCTTTTTATATATATATATGTTAAGAAAATTGTTTGTTATAGTGAATGCATTTCTTTTTTGGATTTTAAATATGCTTTCCAAAAATTCGTTGAAATAATTTATCTATCTTATGTTCATTCACTTTTTTTTTTTTTTATATGTTTTTGGTATAATGAAACTTGATTATGGAGATTCTAGGATTAAGTCTATACTAATGTTGAAGCTTTGAAGCATTTGATTGATCAAACATCTTTAAATTCTAGTTTTTATTTACTTTTGTTTGATTTGTATAGTTTTTGTATGGTTTATTTGAACTTTGTGTGAAATGATTTAAAGTACTTAATTTGTAAATGATAGTTTGTAAGATTTAATAAATTATTGTATTAATTTGATTTTGGATCTAATGAAATATGAATAATTGTAATAAAATATGTTTTCTTACGTGATATGTATATTTGCATTAATTTAAGTGAAAAATTCCTAAACAGATGATCCAAACCAACCCAAACCGATTTAAATAACTTGGGTTAAACCGAAGTTGGATGAGTTTATGGATTGAATTGAGTTGAAATTTTTTTAACCCTATATAATTGGATTGGGTTTATCCGTTAGATCAACCTAATCCAATCCGACCTATGCCCCGTTGTAGATAACTAATTTCGTTCCAAAAATTTTTAATGGACCACGCACGGGTTCCTACGACGAATCTTTGATCCTAGTGTGCTCATACTTGATAAAGGAGGAAGTTTGGATTTAATTGGAGTTCAAGCCATTTAATTCACTTTGGATTTAAATCAAATAGACCTTATTTGATTCAACTAACCCAAGACCAAAGTCTTCATTTAAACTTTGACCCAATCCAAAACTCACTAAAGCCCATTAATCTTTCCTAAGCCCAAACACTTTTGGCCCAAATTTCAAGCCCAAGAATACTTCTAATTTTTAAGGATAAATCTCTAATTTTACCCTTCACTTGGCACTCCTTGATTAGTTCACTTTTCTCAAAGTAAAAGATGTATCTCTCATCACCCTATGTGGTTAGCCATAATGAGGAATTTTCACTCATCTTTTTTGCTTTTTGAACTCATATTTCCCTCCTAAGTTCCATCACCTTATTTTTTTACTAAATGCTACTTTTTTTCCACACAAAAAGAAACTTTTTTCACCTAAAAAATAACAACAATGCACTTATAAAGTAGTTAATTTTTTCTTCCTCTTTGGACAGCCATATATACCAAAAAGAGAGAGTTTCCCTTCTCCTCCTTTTGCTTCGTTAATTGAACATTACCTTATTAATCTTCCACCCTTTCTTAAATGTCAAATAACACCTTTTTCTACCCCTAAAAAATCACATTTTATACCCCAAAAACAGCACCTAAAAACCAACATTTTTTTTTTTTTAGAATATGAAGCACTTTTCTCCTTTCTTTTGCTTTGTAATTGCACTATTTTTTCCCATAAGCTTTTACACTTTATTATATATCAAAAACCAAAGAAAACCGTGTCTTTTCCACCCCCTTTGGTCATCCAAAGCAAGGAGAGTTTCTTCTCACATTTTTTGCTTTGCTTTATTGAAAACACTTCAAAATGTCATTTCTTGTTCACCTTTTTGCAAACCTTTTTCTTCACTTTTTTTCACCTCAAAGAAACCCCTTCCTCTTCCCCATGTCCAGCCATCTAAAAGTCTTTTCCCTCTCACTTTTCACTTGGTTTACCACACCTCACTTCTCTAACCCACATTTACACCCCAAAAGTGAAACATCTTTTTCATCTCAAAAGTTGAAACGACTTTTCCTTGCCCTATATGACCAGTCATACACCTTTTTTTCATCAATTGTTTTTCTTTTTTTAATCTCTTGGCCAGTCCTTACTCCTCCTATAAATACCCCCTTTTGCTAACACCAAAAAAAAAAAACAACAACAACACAACACTAAGGCAAAGTTATGGAAAAAGAGAGAAAGTTTAGAGAGAAAGAAAGAAGTAAGGAAATAGAGAAGAGTAGGAAGATAAAAGAGAGAAATATAAAAAAAGAAAAAAAAAAGAGAAGACAATGTTCAAGAAAGGTGAGAAAAGAGTAAAGAATAAAATACAAAAGAAGAACTAGTGAGAGTTCTTCATCATTTTCGGATACCTTTTGTTTTTTGGTCTTCTAATCTTCATTAGAATCATTCTTCAAACTTCACTAAGTCCAGAAGAGCACAAGTATCTCCGAGGCTAATCCCCGCACGTTGAAATTTTCCTTAGTCAAAGAAGGTTGGTTAAGCTTCTACTTTTTGCAAAATAAATTGCTAGCATGATTCACGTGTTTAAACCACCTTGAAAATAGACTAGATTATTTTAGCTCACTTAGAAAGTTTCATCTTAAGATACTTACTAGTTTCTTAGCATGTTATCTTTCACTAGTTATATATCTTTCTTTAGTTAGCTACTAGTTATATGTAATCTCTTCGTTAAATGCAATGTTAAGTTAACGGTAATTTTTAAGAAGAATTTAAGTTAGATGTTTTATTTTAAGTTATCATTAATTACATGTGAACTTTAATTATTTAAGAAGAATTCTGGGCCCCCTTGCTCCTTGTTAATTTTGGGTCCCCTTTGGCCAAATAAAAATGTTACTAGTTACTAGTTATTTTGAATCTTATCTTTAAGGTAGTTTAGTTTAAATCTATTTAGCTTAATTCTTATTTTTTTAACTCGTCTAGTTTAAAGTAGCTTAGTCTAATTTATTTAATTTAGTCTTCAAGTTTAATTCATTTAGTTTAAAATAATTTAGTCTCAATCCATCTAGTTTAACTTATATAATTAATCCACCTAGTTTAAATGCACGCACTTTAATTTACTTCTCATCCATACTTTGCAAGTAGTTTTAATATTTTTTTTCATAGTTAAAGCAATTTATTTCCTTTATACACTTGCTTTTACCGCATTATTTTAAAGTTAATATTTGGTGTTGTTTTGTTTGAATAAAATGGTAAAATGTGTGCTTGGTTTTATTAGTAGTGTATGATAATAATACTTGAATTAGAATTTCAATTAATTTCATTGAAAAACAAAAGGCTAGACTTCGGTCTAGGTAAGAGAGAGCTTTAAATCCTCACTCTTTTGCACCCAAATCTCTCGGGCTTTAGAATTTCTCACGTAGACCAATGACAAGAGATTTGATCCCCTTCAAGGTCAAATGGCGGCTCTTTACCCGTCATCCTTGCTTTGTGCTTGGATGACAAACGGCCCCTTGTCTAATACATTAAAAGCACACCCATCATGAGAGCCTCCTTACTACTTATAAAGGATGTTAATTAGACTTGGTAGGTTCCACTCATTTCTATATGTCTACTCATTGTAATCCGCACCCTCGCCATATCCACCTTCTTTAAAGGGAGTGGCCTTGGGTAATGAGCCGGATGCATGGGTTTCGAGTGAAAAAGAGCGGTACCTACAGTTGGCGAGTTCACTGAGGAGATTTAACCTTAAAGTGTTTCTTAAAAATCTTTTGAAATTTTAATTTGAGTTATTATTTCATACTTCACTTTGCACACTAGCACTTATTTTTTGCTCTCGATGGAGTAAATTGGGGGGCCTGTTTCCTCTTAGTTTCTGGTGTGACCCCTATTTGCTTATCATCAGCCTATGGTGTGGGACAAGTTCCTCTTAGCTCTTGTCTGTGAAACGAAGGTTTGCCAAACGTGTTTGTAGTCTTGTGGTACACTTTTCAGACCACTAGAGGAGCATAATAGCATCCTTCTAGCCTTGGGGTACCTGAAACCATCGAAATTATAAGGCAACCCTACCCTCTTTTGACCAAACCCTATAACCTTTCCATCTAGGGCAGGGACCCTTTTTCTATCCATTTTTGTTTGCTTGTATGTGTTTGCCTTCACCTCACATGTTAATAAAAGATAAGATAAAATCAATTTGTTTGATAACATGTTTGGAAATTTAGTGTTTCCTTCGATTAAATCACAATAAAAAAATAATCTCAATGTTGTATCTAGGTTAGCCCAAAACAGTGGATTTTATCTTAGTTAAGTCTTGTTAGTTTGACCTCATTAAGGAGCCCACAAAAAAAAAATAGTAGTGATTGGGCCTTAACCCAAGAAATCTAAAATGAATACGACTAAAAGCCCAAGGATCAGGTGGAGAGATCCATGTTAGGAGCAATCTTTATCATTCATTTGGGCTTCTTGGATTTAGAAAAATCTCTTAGAAAACTTAGTGATATCAAACCCACAATATTTAACTATGAGAAAGCTCATGAAGGATTGAAGGAGACCAGACTAAGGAAGTTTGATTGGAATTTAATCGGAGGAAATTTCTTTTGATTAAATTATAACCAAATGAAATGAGACAAACATTGAGCCCAATTTATTTCAAACTAGAGGATTTAGCTCATTAGAAGAAACTAATGTTGATTAAGCCCTAACTTAAGAAATTTAAAATTAAAGTGATTAAGGACCTAAGGATCCAGTGGAACGATCCATATAAGGGCAATCTTTGTCTTTCATTTGGGCTTCTTGGGTTTAGCCTAAATCATCATTAAGGTCCGACCCTCTTGGGAAGCTCGTTGATGTTAAATCCACCATATTTAACCATGGGAAAACCAAGAAAATTTGATTGAAACTTAATCAGAGGAAATTTTCCTTCATGTTTCTGTCTCCACCTAATTGGGCTAATTGAGAACTTATCCACAAGTGGACTTTAATTCATTCAGTGGGCCTTTGGATGCAAAACTGAAACCCATTGATAAAGTTAAAGTAATACTACAGATAAGCGAGCATGGCAAAAAAAATTCAAAGAATGAAGAACTTAAAAAATGTCTTGTCTTTTTTGTAAAGAAAAGTTATAGGTCCGAGACGGCCGCAAGGGGGGGGGGGGGGGAGGGGGGGCGGCGCGCAGTCCTTCCGCATTTTGGTACCGATCCTCTAATGGAAGGCTAAAGAAAAGGTCTTCTACGAGTCTAGTCTCACCTTCAATGGAAAAACTTACTAACGACTCAGCTCTCATGCCTAATTATGCCTCACCAAACTTCCTTAGCATGATTAAAGAATTACTCACTACACCCGACCCGTCCACCCAAAACACAACCCTGACCCCTCTACCCTAAACACAACCCTCGACCCCTTCACCCAAAATACAACACTTGACCCCTCCACCATAACACAACCACAAACATAATTCTAAGCACAACCACAAACACTAACCCTTCCAAGCCCAACTTTGGAGAGATGAGTAGTGCCGAATTTTGGGGGTTCATGGCTTTAATTGAAGAATTTTTTGATCCAGATTGTTCAACTTTGAAGATCCAACGGACGAGGAAGGCAATGTGATGTCAATGGTAGGCCCTATTACAACGCATGAATAGCGAGTCGATGGAAATCAAACTAAAAAGATGCGTTTGAGAAACAAATTGGAATTGAGAATGCCAACTAGGGTCAGAGTATGTGAAGGATGCAAGTTAGTTTAAGAGTATCAATAAAGAATTCGAATGGTTGTATCAATTTGAGTCAAAGGTTTGAACGCTTTCTTTTAAAGGATGAGCAGGGGAATACTGTCTCTACCTCCTATTCAAATTCATTTCCCATGTCAATGAAAAAATGTCTGAATTTTAATGTTTTATGTTTCCAGTATGTGATAAGAAATCCCTTTCAATGAAATTGATTTTGAAAACAAAAAACTAAAAGAAATAAACACCAACTTTTAATCTGGGTACTAAATATGTTCCATTTTAATAAAAACAAAACATTTCATGGCATATATGCATTGTATACCTAAACATTATGAGTTAAATATCACCTCAGCCTACAAAAAGAAACATTGGGGAGTTCCCTTATAATCTTGAACCTATAAAATATTTGGTTTGGAAAGGCTAAGCAATTAGATTTGAGACCAGAGGCCATCATTCTATTTTTTCCCATTCATCAAGATTTTTCCCTCACTATGATTTCTTTCAAAACAACCCTCGCTAAAGATTGCTTTCACACCACAAAATCAAGGCCCGACACATGGCAACCTCTAGGCACCCCAATGAATTCAGTCCAAAGTGGATTCAACTTGAACAGATTCCCCTACTGCAGTTTTTTTTACTCAAGTGCATCAACCCAAGAAGATTTTTTCCTTCGGTATACCCAACCAGATTCCACTTCCTTTCGATGTCAACATATTTGACGATGAATTTTTTTAAAAAGAACAGGCCACAATAAGGGGCAAACAAAACAAAGTGAAAAAGAAGAGAAAGAAAAAGAAGAGAGAAGAATGATCAATGAAAAAGATGAAAAAAGAAGAAAAAATAAGGAGGATGACTGATGAAGGAGACGAAAGTCAAAAGACAAGAAAAAATGAAGAGAATAATTGATGAAGGAGATGAAAGTGAAAAAAAAAAGCAAAAACATAAATTAATTAAAAGGTAATCTTTAGCTTACAGGAACCCTAAAACACCTTTTAAACCTTTTGATTATCCTTTCCTTTGTTAGCCTTAGAAACCATTAACCACATTAGAAACCTTAAGAAAGTACTCTCAGATTGATGAAGATCAGTTAGCCCCACAAACTATTTTTGGGTGATGATGGAACTTAGCTTTTTTGAGCGAACATACCCTGTCTTGAAACCACTCGCGAAGGTTATCCCTCTGAAATTATTTTGCTAAACCAACACTCACTCTTGCACTACTTGTAAGAGGTTTCCACCAAATTCTACTTTACATCCAAGCCAAACGATTGTGTTTGCCGAACATATGAGATGAAACCCTCGAACTACGTATGGTTTAATCCCTCTTTGGTTATGTAGGCAACCACTTTGGTGTAGCCACAATCTTGCAAAAGAATATTAGTTTACCTTTTGTCCTTGTCAGAACCATGTAAATACAACATTAAGACCTGATTGAATCAATAAAATAAAATGGAATTGTTTCAATGTCTAAATTAACGAAAACTTATTTTTTTGAAAATGGCTCATGCCAATCATTCGTTTTTAGTGGATTTCGTAATACATATAGTAGACAAAAAACACAAAGAATCATGGCATCGTTAAGTTTTTATTTTGACTCGGTCCCGAGCTCAACAATGGAGGTAGATTTTGAGCTAGAACAGTAGAGGGAAGATTGGAACAAGTACGTGGGTGTCAAGATCCCACTTTGCTAGTATAACCTTAAGAAATTACAATCGATACTTAAACTTTCGAGTGAGAAGATCGCATCGATGCCTTACCAAGAGAAATTGTTGAGCTGGATACCTTTCACATTATCGATCCCGCATATCATTTGAGCTGAGATAGCTTCCATTATGTTTCTATTAAAGAAAGAAAAAAAAGATTGTGGACAAGTTGTGAAGCTTTGTTCTTAGATCTACTAAAGGATGTGTACCAAATAAGAGGAAAGATGGGTTTAAACACAAGTGCTGAGTCAAATATTTTTATCTCGACTTCGCTAGGAGGAAAGATGAGTTTAAATACAAGTTTTGATTCAAATAAAATAAGTTGCCAAAGAAAATGTCACTAAGTGCATTGTTCTTCAAAAGTCGTCTCTTGCATGCATTGTTTTTTCGAACTCTAAAAAACAGAATCCTAAATGCCATGACTTGACTCACGCCCATTTTTTTTTTAATTTAAATTTTTAACTAACAAGACTCTGCAGAATCACCAAAAAGCCCTCACAAGAGGCAAATCACCAAAAATCCCTCATCAGTAAGCAAAATCAACCTAAGTCCTCGTCAGCAGGCAAATCACCAAAAAGCCCTCATAGCAAGAAGAATCGCCAAAAAAAGCCCTCACAAGAAGAAAATCACCAGAAAGCCCTCATCAACAAGCAAAATCACCGATGAGCCATCATCAGCAAGAAAAATCACCAAAAATTCCTCACAATAGGCAAAATCATCGAAAATCTCTCACAACAGGCAAAAGCACAAAAATTCCTCATTAACTGATGAAATTACCCAAAAGTCCTCATTAGTAGGCAAGCCCAAAGTCCTTGTTAGCAAGCAACCTAAGTCTTCGTTAGTAGGAAAATCACCAAAGAGTCCTCATAGCAGGCAAAATCACCAAAACGCCTTCACGCAAGCAAAATCACAAACCATAGTCCTCGTTAGCAAGCAACCTAAGTCTTCATTAGTAGGAAAATCACCAAAGAGTCCTCATAGCAGGCAAAATCACCAAAACACCTCACGGTAAGCAAAATCACAAACCATAGTCCTCGTAGCAGGCAACCTAATGCCCTCATCAGCAAGCAAACCTAAGTTCTCATTAGCATGCAAGCCTAAGTCCTCATTAGCAAGCAAAATCACAAACCAAAGTCCTCATAGCAGGCAACCCAATGTTCTCATCAACAGGTAACAATATGTCTTCATCAGTAGGCAAACCAAAGTCCTTGTTAGCAAACAAAATCACAAACTAAAGTTATCATCAGTAGGAAAACCTAAGTCCTCATTAGCAGGCCAAATCACAAACCAAAGTGCTCGTCAGAAGGTAAATCAAAGTCCTCGTTAGCAAGAAAACCTAGGTCTTCGTTAGCAAGAAAACCTAGGTTTTCATTAGCAGGCTAAATCACAAACCAAAGTCCTCATTAGCAAGCAAAATCACAAACTCAAAGTCATCGTCAGCAGACAAATCAACGTCCTAGTTAGCAGGCAAATCGAAGTCCTGGTTAGTAAGAAAAATCACAAACTCAAAGTCTTCGCCAGCAGGCAAATCAAATTCCTTGTTAGTAGGCAAAATCACAAACTCAAAGTCCTCGTCAGCAGGCAAACCAAAGTCCTCGTCAGCAAGTAAAGCTAAGTCCTCATTAGCAGGAAAAATCATAAACCAAATTCCTCGTAGTAGGCAACCCAATGTTCTCATCAGCAAGCAAACCAAAGTCCTCGTTAGCAAACAAACCAAAGTCCTCGTTAGCAAGCAAACTAAAGTCCTCGTCAACAGGCAAATCAAAGTCCTCATTAGCAGGCAAAATCACAAACCAAATTCCTCATCTACAGGCAAACCTAAGCCCTCATTAGCAGGCCAAATTACAAACCAAAGTCCTCTTCAGCAGATAAATCAAAATCCTCGTTAGTAGGCAAACCTAAGTACTCATGAGTAGGCCAAATCACAAACCAAAGTTCTCGTCAACATGCAAATCAAAGTTCTCGTTAGCAGACAAATCGAAGTCCTTGTTAGTAGGCAAAATCACATACTCAAAGTCCTCGTCAGCAAGTAAAATCACAATATCAAAGTCCTCGTCAGCAGACAAACCAAAGTCTTCGTCAGTAAGAAAACTAAAGTCCTCACAGCAAGCACCAATCAGTCCAGAAGTGTCGCACGAGTGAACAGACGCCAGCTCCGTCACTCCAGGTACGTATCATTCTCATAGGTGATCCTATAACACCAACATTTCCCAACAACACGTTTATTTTTATGCACAAATCACATATTTTTTGTTCTAAAATTTTTTAACAAAACAAAGATCATTCACAACCTTTGATTTAAACTCTCAAATGAGCCCCAATCAAAGGGAGGCAAACTGTAGACCCCTAATTTCATTGCAAAAATTTTTAACAGACAACGCGCGGGTTTTTATTATGAATATTTAATCCTAGTATACTCGGACTTGGTAAATAAGGAAATTTAGATTTAATTGGAGAGTATGAACAATTGCAAGCCCTTTTTGTTCAATCCATTTAATTCACTTTGAGTTTAAATGAATTGGACTTTATTTTATTCAACTAATCCAAGACCAAAGTTTTCATTTCAAGTTTGATTCAATCCAAAACCTACTAAAGCCCATTGATCTTTTCTAAGCCTAAACACTTTTGGTCGAAATTTCAATCTCAAGAAGACTTCTAAATTTTAAGGATGAATTTCTAATTTTATCCTCAACTTGGCACTCCTTGATTGGTTCACTTTTCTCAAACTAAAAGTTACTTTTTTACAACCAAAAAGATGTATTTCTCTTCTCCCTATGTGGCTGGCCATAATAAGGAATTTTCACTCCTCTTTTTTTCTTTTTGAACTCACCTCTCCCTCCTAGGTTCCTTCACCTTCTTTTGCACCAAATACTACTTTTTTTTTTCGACACAAAATAAGATTTTTTTTCACCTAAAAAATAACAACAATGCACTTATAAAGTAGCTGAATTCTTTTTTTTTTTTACTCGTCTAGTTTAAAGTAACTTAGTTTAATTCATTTAATCTAGCCTTCAAGTTTAATTCATCTAGTTAAAAATAATTTAGTCTCAATCCATATAGGAAAAAGTAAGAAGCGTGAAATGATAAAGTCAAAAACCAAAATAATAATTATTTCTTGTGATAAACTTGAATTAACAATTGATATTGAAGCAATGATACTACCGAAGCTTAGTCTATTAATAAAAAACCAATTTTTTTTTTAAAGAGAAAGGAATATGAGAGAATTTGGTGAACTTAGAATAAATGGATTGTAATTCGGCTAAGATAATTTACCCACCTATATGAACCATTAAAATAAATTACCATGATTGGATTAGTAATTTTGCATAATATCACAAAATTAGATTTAATAATTTTTTTATTTTACCTTTGAAAAATATTATAGTGAGTGAATGCAAAAACACCATCTTTAAGTTTAAGTTTTAATTTTTTTTAAAAAAAAATTTGATTAGAGGGTATAATAAGATCATGAAATTATGAACTGAGTTTTGACTATCAAAAAGTAAAAGAAATGTTTAAAGTGTTGGATCTTATTTCTATGGTAATGTTTAAGAATCAATTTAAATGAAGGATTTTTTTTTAAGAAAAAATTGTTTTAATCTCCACTTAAACCACTTTCCAAATATCACCTATATAACTTACAGTATTATATTAAAAATTTAGATGGTATTTAATATAATTTATCTATAATACATGATAGTGCAATGTAAATTACTTTTAAAAAAAATAATTATATAAAGATATTACATCAATCAATTATTATTGTTGGCGATTTCACCATCCAAAGTACTGGCCATTAACCTCTGTTCATTTTCAGTGCCCACTTAATGCATGGACCTTACCTATCACATACAAAATAAGATGATAACTTTTTTAGTAAAACAAAATACGCGATACATGAGCTAGCAAATTTCTTTAACTTTTGTGCATGAGACAAACTGTATAATTTGTCTCCAAGTTCTTCAATAATATATAACTAGTATTTTAACACGCACCTACAGTGCATATTGATCTATTATTTTATTAGATTAAACAAAATATAAGATTAATAATATAAAAAACAATAAAAATATTTTTTATTTTATAATCATACGTGTGCGCACGTTAAATAGCACTACTATCATTTTCCTCTGCATTTTACAAACTCAAAGATAAAATGTTATGAAAGTCAGAGAAAGATGCTACCAATGTTGTTTAATGCGCGCACACGCATATGGTCCTAAGATTAAAAATATTTTTATTATTTTTTGTACTGTTAATCTCATATTTCATTTAATCCGATAGAAGAACAGATCAACACGCGCATATCACGTGTTGAGATGCTAGTATATTTAATTTGTTATCTTCAATTTGTTGTTTATACAAAAGCCCTCGCACGATCTATATGAAAAAGGTAAAAACAATTGTTACAGAAACGTTGAACAATATGTTTCAAAGGATTAAAGCTCATATGCATTACTAACTTTTTTAAGCTCTCGTAAAGAAAGCTATTGTATTCAATTACTTCTTCATGCAATATCTTTCTTTTCTTCTTGCATTTTTGTAGAGAATATTGTTAAAGTTGGTGCATACTTTACGGGACCAGATCTATAGAACCCCAGACGAATACGGGGATCCTACTTCTCGGAAAATGGGCGGGGGGTTAGGGGACAGTGCCCCCGAAACTTTTAGGCCATGTACATAAGTTGGGCCTGACTTTTTGCTTTGCAGTTTGGGCTTGAGCCCATCAAGAGCCGTAGTTTTGCAGCATAACGGAAATCTCTAATTAGGACGTCTTAAGTTGCATATAAATACTTTTTATGTACTGAGCATATATTGTAACGAGATATTTGTGATGTTGATAATAAGAAACTTCTAGCAAGACATAACCCTATTTTGGGATGAACCTGGGTAAATCTTGTCTTCTTCTCTTTCTGTTTATAATTCGTATAATTGACAGGTCTCGGATCTTTCTATGCTAAAAAACTAGAAACCTTAAGATATTGAAATAAACTTATATCTTAGGGCATTAAGACATTGTTTTTTTATTGATATAAAAATAAGTTGTTAATATGGAGTTTCATAGACATAATCGTGGCATCCTAGAGAGAATGAATGTAAAAGGAAAAAACAGGAGAAAATACAAAACAAAACTTCATGGATCAATCTTCCCCTTCTTTCTTATTTAAATTTTATATTTTGCATCCTTGAAATGCAATTTCATCTCCGCTCCATTTCTTTTTCATATAACCTTGAAAAAAACATAAAAAGAAATGATTACGATGATAAAAAATCAACAATGTAAAAGTAACAAAATAGCAAAACTTTAAAATAAAACCACTGACAAAAATGCAAACATTTTGGCCGCACCAAGAAAATGAATAGTGTTTGAATTACTATATACGTGTATTTAACTTCTAATTAAGTTAACTAAACCACACCAAAAGAAGACAGAAAAAAGAAAAGAAAAAAAGAGAGAATGAATCTAAAAAGTAAGGGACAAAACCCAAAACTTCATGGATCAATTTTCATCAGTTTGTCCCCTTCTTTCTTATTTCAATTTTCTTTTTTGCATATTTGAAATGCGACTTCATCAGCGATCAATTTCTTTTTCATATAATCTTGAAAAACAATAAAAAAGAGGCCAAAAAAAAAAAAAAAACCATGGTTACAAAGATAAAAAAAATTAAGAATGTAAAAGTAACAAAAAGAGTAGAAGTTTAAAAAAAAATCACTACAAAAATGCAAACATTTTGGTTGCACCAAGAAAACGAATAGTGATCGAATTACTACGTTATGGTGAAAGTGTGAAGAAATCATTTATGTACTTAATAAGTCTTACTATGTTTCCAATCCACTAATCTTCTTTTATTCGCAAAGCTGCAGCAAAATCAACAATATGTATTGGCTTGAAAACCTAAGCAAGACGGTGATGGGTAAAATAAAACACATGTCTAGCAAGTTAATCATAAGCTAATAATAACGAAGGAACTATATTAATTGAAGAATATCATATGACAAGCCCCTCATTTCAAACAAAAAAAATAAATATAAAACAAACCTAAAATAGAATGATGAAACCAGAAAAAAACCTAAACCATATTCATATGCATCAAAGGAAATCAACTAACAGTCAAAGAGAAATTAAGAATTAAACATAATCAAAAACCAAACCTAGTAAATTATAACATAAGTTACCATCATGAAACAAACATATTTATTGAAATTTCATAGATTCAGCAATAAATTCTAAATCATAAATAAGGTGTAGAGAATTGCAAACAACTTTCTCCATCCCATTTTAACTCTGCGATCCTACTTCAGATTTTAGATTCCATCTTTATTACATAGGGATGAAAATTTGGCTTCTTTTTTCACAATTACATAGACTTTCTAAAAAAAATGAATTTTCTTTCTCCGTTTCGTTCTACTTGATCCATGCCTTTATTTATTTAACTAAACATGCCTTTATTTATTTATTTAAGTGATAATTACATGTAGACACCTCAGGCCATTAATCTAATTGCTCACTTAGATTGATAATTTTCCTAAAAAAATATTTATTAGACAGACTTTTGATACCAACAAATAACAGATGCTATTGTTATAAATCAAATAGTACAAAATTTCATATAAAAGTCCCAAAACTCGAGGAAAACAACCTTTGATGAAAAAAAAAAAATTAGATATATTATCCATACTCTGTTTGAGGTGCACATGACAACACGCATAGCAAAGTCCTAGCAACTCTCTGAAAATTCATAGAAATATATAATCCATTCTAATATATATATATATATATATATATATATATATATATATATATATATATATATATATATAGAATCCATATGAAACCAGTAGTTTCTTACTGTCTTACATATAGACATTCTTATATTATCAAATATTTTTGCTATCAAGACAAACTTGGATTCTTGAGCACAAAAAATAGTGTTACTTGGATTTTACTCAACTTGACACTGACCGAGTAATCAAAGTTCATATCCGAAGAAAAAGTCTTTTGGACGTTTCCTAGGAATAATGTCAAAGTATCTTCTAATATAAGATATCTTATTATCAATGATTTATCAATTATCAAAATCACATAGTATGGTTGAGTCAAATTTTCAAGATAGTAGAAAATCTAGATTAAAATTGATATATTCTAGCCTTTCAATTATTCAATATAAATTAGTATAACTTCCCTCAATGAAACATAAAACTTGATATTCTCTAACCTTCTAGTTGCAACTCATTTTCTTCAGAAGAGCATCTTTTAAGTAAATTCACAAATGTGTTAAAGCCAATAGTTCAACAAAAATGGGCGTAATTCAATTCCTAAACTAAATACGAAATAAATAAATACATATGACATACCAATGGTTCGAACCAGCTCCGATATCCTTCGCCATGTTAGTACCCCTAAATATCTAATTCAATAGCCGATTTTAGAAGCATATGATTTGTAAATACATTTGAGGAACTGAATAATATCTGAAATAGATCAAATAATTAAAATTAGTTGTGAATAATTATGAACAGGGCCATTAGGATACGTGCATGTACCCTACTAAAGAATACACATACCCACCCAGAATCACCGTATTATAAACAACAAATAAAAGGAACTATTTGGCTAAATTCAAACAATTGCATCTACCTCTATGATTGAATAATTATGAACAGGGCCAATGCAGAGAGTGTGCAAACCTCCATGGTTGTGAGAAACTACAAAATGTGGGTGGATATGATTTAAACTGGTCACCTTAATTACCTGCATAGAAGAGGGTTTAATTACCTGCAACCCTGTCATCCCAACAATTACCAACATTGATGAATAGGAAAGCAAGGTTGTTCTTTATCTTTTCTTGATCTCTATTAATCGAGTTTGGTTTTTGAATTCAGCAAAGATCTCTTCGATTGTGTGTTGGTACGAGTTTAGCAACGAACAAAACCCACCCCAAGCAGCCACTTCAACTACAATAGGGGATCGTTGCTTTCCTATAGAAGGTGAATTTTGCTTACACTTAAACGACCAGAAAGGTAAAACGAAAAGAAAACAAACCAATACGATACTCATATACAAACAAAAAAATTCAGAAATAAAGAAGTGCCAAAATTATTTGGAGAAAGTTTATTACCTGTGAAATATGAAGCCTTCCTCTTGTATATGTTGTACCAGTGAAATGCTTTGTGGATTTCCCTTCAACTCCTACAGAACAAAACCATTTTCATGTTAATCAAATCGGATCCTCAGAATGAATGTACAAAAACTAAAATAATTATCTGGCAAGCTGACCTCAGAAGTGATTGTAATGTGGTAACTCAGAGCCACCACAGTCAGTTCAAAATAAATAATAGAAATGAATTATTACAACACATATTGACCTCAACTCTTGTTGGATCATAAACTTGATCCATTATGGGAGTCCAAAACCAAACTCAATCAAATTGGAGTCCAAGTCCATAATCAAGGTCCAAAACTACAAGCATTCTACCTAGAATTTTATTGGTGTGGTAGTTGAGCATGTGAATCATTTGGTAACCTAAAATATTGTTAGAACCACCAAGAAAAATGAGGTGTATGGTTGTTGTAATTTTGGATTAGTTTATTTGTGTGGTGTAGGATTGTTCTTAAGTAGTATAAATACCCCTCCCCATTTTGGTTTAATCATCAAGAAGAAGCAAGAGCTTCTAAGTGAGTGAAGAAGCAAAGTCTTCTAAGAGTGAGTTCTAGTATCTTCTTTCTTTTGAGTGAGAGTGCTCTTGTAATATCTCTTTGAGTTTGAATAAGAGTTGTTTGTGTGAGTGTTTTATTTCCAACAAAGTGGTATCAGAGCTTGAGTTGGAAAGTATACACCATTGCATATCAAATCGAAGGTCTCGACGAGAGAAATCCGACGCCGCCAGAATCTCCCCGATCGGAGTTCAGACGCGCCTCCACGAGCCGCCGGAAGATTGCTGCCAGAAAACCGAATTGACTCACCGAGTTAAGCTGGGTCAGCCGAGTTGGAGCCGAGTTGACCGAGCCATAAGCCTGTTGACCGAGCCGCTTGACCGAACCGCTTGAGCCGAGTTGACCGAGCATTCAAAGTCAACTGTTGACCAGGTTAGTGTTGACTTTGACCGTTGACCGAAAGTTGAAAATTTTGACCAGGTCCCTCCCAAAGTTTTTCAACATTCCGGATCTATCTACGCAATTAGAATTTCCAAATTCTCAACATATTGAGTGATATGGCAAATAGTGTGGCATCCTTCCAAGTCCCGACGCTCATCAATAACAATTACGACAACTGGAGTATCAAGATGAAGGCTCTTCTTGGCGCACATGATGTTTGGGATATCGTAGAAAAAGGTTTTAGTGAGCCAGATAACGAAGCTGCGCTGACCACAGCTCAAAAGGATAGTTTGAAAGATGCGAGAAAGAGAGACAAGAAAGCTCTCTACCTCATCTATCAAGCATTAGATGATGATGTTTTTGAGAAGATTTCGAGTGCAAGCTTTGCTAAGGAAGCGTGGGAAAAGCTGCAAACCTCTTACAAAGGATCCGAGCAAGTGAAGAAGGTCCGTCTCCAAACATTAAGAGGTGAATTCGAATCCTTACACATGAAAGTATCTGAGTCTATTTCAGATTATTTCTCAAGAGTAGTAGCTGTTTCTAATCAATTAAAAAGAAATGGTGAAAAGTTAGAGAATGTGAGGATAATAGAGAAGATACTCCGTTCGTTGGATTCCAAATTTGAGCACATCGTCGTGACGATTGAAGAAACTAAAGACTTGGAAGAAATGACGATCGAGAAACTCCAAGGATCATTACAAGCATACGAAGAGAAGCATAAGAAGAAGCAAGGGTTTACTGATCAACTCCTTAAGCTGCAATTCAAGGATATGCATGAAAGCTAAGGAGATGATAGAAACCAACGTGGCCGAGACAGAGGTAGAGGCCGTGGACGAGGAGGAAATCGCAGTCGTGGACGAGGTTGGAATTACAACAACAACAATTCCAACAATAACTACGAGAAAGGAGAAAGCTCAACACGAGGCCGTGGAAGAGGCAATCTAAACTCGAGGAATGACAAATTTCAAATTCGATGCTATAATTGTCAAAAGTTTGGGCATTATGCTTCAGAATGTAGAGCTCCTAACAACAGAATTGAGGAGAAGGCCAACTATGTGGAGAAGAAGACCGATGATAAAGAAACTCTTCTTCTAGCACGAAAAGAGACTGATGGTGTCCAAGCAAAATCCTGGTATCTTGACAGTGGTGCAAGCAATCACATGTGTGGAAGGAAAGACATGTTTGTGGAGCTGGACGAGTCAGTAAGTGGAAATGTCTCATTTGGCGATGATTCCACAATAGCGGTAAAAGGGAGAGGTAACATTCTTATCCGTTTGAAAGATGGGAGACATCAGTTTATTTCCAATGTCTACTTTGTGCCCAATATGAAAAGTAACATCTTGAGTTTAGGACAACTGTTAGAGAAAGGTTATGATATTCATATGAAGGATCATAATCTTTCTATAAAAGATGATAAGAATAACTTCATTGCTAAAGTACCGATGTCAAAGAATAGAATGTTCCTGATCAACATACAAAACGATGTTGCAAAGTGCTTGAAAGCTTGCTACAGAGATGCATCATGGCTATGGCATCTTCGTTTTGGGCATCTAAATTTTGGAGGTCTAAAGCTGCTATCCAAGAAGGAGATGGTGAAGGGACTACCTTGCATCAACCATCCTGACCAGCTTTGTGAAGGGTGTCTAGTCGGGAAGCAATTCAGAAAAAGCTTTCCAAATGAGTCAAACTCAAGAGCCAAGAAGCCACTCGAGCTCATCCATACCGATGTGTGCGGTCCTATCAAACCAAGCTCTCTCGGTAACAATAACTATTTTCTTCTCTTCATTGATGATTTTTCAAGAAAAACGTGGGTATATTTCTTGAAACAGAAGTCAGAAGTTTTCGAAGTCTTCAAGAAGTTCAAAGCTGCAGTAGAGAGAGAAAGTGGTAGAAAGATCAAAGCTATGAGATCCGACCGAGGAGGAGAATTTACTTCTAAGGAGTTTCAAGAGTTCTGTGAAGCAAATGGAATTCGTCGACCAATGACAGTTCCTAGATCCCCTCAACAAAACGGCGTAGCGGAAAGAAAGAACCGAACTATCCTCAACATAGCTCGGAGTATGCTCAAAAGCAAGAAACTACCCAAGGAGTTTTGGGCTGAAGCAGTGGCGTGTGCGGTCTACTTATCCAACAGATCTCCAACAAGAAGTGTTTGGGGAAAGACACCGCAAGAAGCATGGAGTGGAAGAAAGCCCGGCATCTCCCACCTAAGAGTTTTTGCATCATAACCTTTCTCTAACAGTTGTCCTAAACTCAAGATGTTACTTTTCATATTGGGCACAAAGTAGACATTGGAAATAAACTGATGTCAAAGAATAGAATGTTCCTGATCAACATACAAAACGATGTTGCAAAGTGCTTGAAAGCTTGCTACAGAGATGCATCATGGCTATGGCATCTTCGTTTTGGGCATCTAAATTTTGGAGGTCTAAAGCTGCTATCCAAGAAGGAGATAGTGAAGGGACTACCTTGCATCAACCATCCTGACCAGCTTTGTGAAGGGTGTCTAGTCGGGAAGCAATTCAGAAAAAGCTTTCCAAAGGAGTCAAACTCAAGAGCCAAGAAGCCACTCGAGCTCATCCATACCGATGTGTGCGGTCCGATCAAACCAAGCTCTCTCGGTAACAATAACTATTTTCTTCTCTTCTTGATGATTAAACCAAAATGGGGAGGGGTATTTATACTACTTAAGAACAATCCTACACCACACAAATAAACTAATCCAAAATTACAACAACCATACACCTCATTTTTCTTGGTGGTTCTAACAATATTTTAGGTTACCAAATGATTCACATGCTCAACTACCACACCAATAAAATTCTAGGTAGAATGCTTGTAGTTTTGGACCTTGATTATGGACTTGGACTCCAATTTGATTGAGTTTGGTTTTGGACTCCCATAATGGATCAAGTTTATGATCCAACACCCCCCCTTAAACTTGATCTTGTGACCCCTAGTAAGTTCCTTAATCTTATGAAGTTTTTGCTTGTCAGTGGCTTAGTAAAAATATCAGCAACTTGATCTTGTGACCTCACATATTCAACTTGCACATCCTTTCTTGCAACACTCTCTTTACAAGCTGTACAATCCGAACAATAAGAAGGTTGTGATCAGTCGAGATGTGGTGTTTGACGAAGAAGGACTATGGGATTTTGGATCTCATATAGATGACTTCAATTTCTCTCCCCCGTTTGAAGATGAGCTGACACAAATAGAACAGCCTGGAGAAGCCCAACAAGAGCCAACAACTCCACCTACTTCACCAACATCAACTACCCACGGAGACGAGTCACCTTCATCATCTTCAAGTGGGAGTCAAAGTGAAAGAGATGTGCAACGAACAAGAAGCCTTCGAGATCTCTATGAAGTGACTGAACGACAAGATAATCTTACATTATTTTGTTTATTTGCTGATTGTGAACCAATGAGCTATCAAGAAGCTGCAAAAGAAATGGAGTGGAGAGATGCGATGAATGAAGAAATCAAGGCTATCGAGAAGAACGACACATGGGAACTTATTTCACTTCCCAAAGGACACAAGGCGATAGGTGTCAAATGGGTCTACAAAACAAAGCGAAATGCTAAGGGAGAGATTGAAAGACACAAGGCGAGGCTTGTTGCAAAAGGCTACAGTCAAAAAGCTGGAATTGACTACGATGAGGTATTCGCCCCTGTTGCTCGGTTGGAGACTGTTAGACTAATTATTTCCTTGGCAGCTCAAAACAAGTGGAAGATACAACAAATGGATGTAAAGTCTGCCTTCCTAAATGGAGTTCTTGAAGAGGAAGTCTACATTCAGCAACCATCAGGCTACGAAGTCAAAGGTCACGAAGACAAGGTGTTGAAGTTGAAAAAAGCTCTTTACAGGTTGAAACAAGCACCAAGGGCATGGAATAGCCGAATCGACAAGTACTTCTAAGAGAATGGCTTCAACAAATGTCCCTATGAGCATGCTCTATATATCAAGATCAAAGATGGAGATATTTTGATCGTGTGCCTCTATGTGGACGATTTGATCTTCACCGGAAGCAACCCAAGCATGTTCAATGAATTCAAGGAAGTGATGACGAAGGAATTCGAGATGACAGACATGGGGCTCATGGCGTACTACCTTGGCATTGAAGTTAGGCAACAAAATGATGGAATTTTCATTTCACAGGAAAGCTATGCAAAGGAGATCCTGAAGAAGTTCAAGATGGAGAACTGTAAGCCGATAAGCACACCGATGGAATACGGAGTCAAGATGTCCAAACATGAAGAAGGCGAAAGTGTAGATCCAACATTTTTCAAAAGTTTGGTGGGAAGTCTACGCTACCTAACTTGCACGAGGTCCGATATTCTTCACGCAGTTGGATTGGTTAGTCGCTACATGGAATCTCCAACAACCGCCCATTTTAAAGCCGCAAAGAGAATTCTTCGCTATCTAAAAGGTACAATTGACTTTGGCTTGTTCTATTCAGTTTCTAATGATTACAAGCTTGCTGGATATAGCGATAGTGATTGGGGTGGAGACATAGATAATCGAAGGAGCACTACTGGATTCGTATTTTTCATGGGAGATACTGCTTTCACATGGATGTCAAAGAAACAACCGATTGTCACATTGTCCACTTGTGAAGCAGAATATGTTGCTGCTACCTCATGCGTTTGTCATGCAATTTGGCTTAGAAATCTATTGAAGGAGATAGGCTTGATACAAGAAGAGCCGACCAAGGTTTATGTCGACAACAAGTCAGCCATTGCCTTAGCAAAGAATCCAGTATTCCATGATCGAAGCAAGCACATCGATATTCGCTACCACTATATAAGGGAGTGTGTTGCAAGAAAAGATGTGCAAGTTGAATATGTGAGGTCACAAGATCAAGTTGCTGATATTTTTACTAAGCCACTGACAAGCGAAAACTTCATAAGATTAAGGAACTTACTAGGGGTCACAAGATCAAGTTTAAGGGGGGGTGTTGGATCATAAACTTGATCCATTATGGGAGTCCAAAACCAAACTCAATCAAATTGGAGTCCAAGTCCATAATCAAGGTCCAAAACTACAAGCATTCTACCTAGAATTTTATTGGTGTGGTAGTTGAGCATGTGAATCATTTGGTAACCTAAAATATTGTTAGAACCACCAAGAAAAATGAGGTGTATGGTTGTTGTAATTTTGGATTAGTTTATTTGTGTGGTGTAGGATTGTTCTTAAGTAGTATAAATACCCCTCCCCATTTTGGTTTAATCATCAAGAAGAAGCAAGAGCTTCTAAGTGAGTGAAGAAGCAAAGTCTTCTAAGAGTGAGTTCTAGTATCTTCTTTCTTTTGAGTGAGAGTGCTCTTGTAATATCTCTTTGAGTTTGAATAAGAGTTGTTTGTGTGAGTGTTTTATTTCCAACAACTCTTATTACAGTTGCTCACCCAAACTATTCCTCCCAAAAGTAAAACAACCAAATCATCAGTGAGACAAAACCCAAAAACAGTGAGAGGAAACCCTAAAACAAAGCTCCAATACATCGATGAAAACCCCCAATGCATTGATAGTGGCATGGCCTAGATCTTGAACATCCTGAGTAAGTCAAGCAAAATTATACAATTAGATCTAATTTATATCTGAATAAACATGTATGTAAGTATATATATATACACAAAGACATGCATACGATATAAATGTGTATGTGTGCATGTAAGGTAATTGAAAATAAAATAAGTAATACACTTACAGGTACAAATCATGAAATTTTTTTATTGTCAATGCTTGTATACTTCCCTGACATCATCCTCTCTCTTCCTTTCCATTTCTTTCTCTTCTTTTCTTTTCTCAGCTCCGAAAACAAAATAAGTAATGGTACAAATCATGAGATATTTTGGTTGTTAATGTTGTAAAATACTCTCTTAATTGATGACAATGACAAATGTTCCGTGCTTAAAGCTTCAGAGCAGTGCTTGCCATGGCCAAAGAACCCTTTTAACTTTGATTTCCACCAATAAAGCCACTCATGTGGATGAAGACACGGCCAGGGATTCTTGGCTGTTTCGAGAGCTCATCATCCCTCAAACCTGGCCATTGAGCCGGGAGAGCCTTGCGACTCTCGAATCTATCAGGAGATACTACCACTGCCTGCACTTGCCAATGTTTGCTCCTGTCACCTGCACATTACATTATGATAATTATACAGAATACTCATCTCAACTAAACTTTGCAAACAACACCTAATCTGAAACATAAATAAACCAGGTGATAGGGATAAAGAAAAGAAAACAGATAGCTCCCAAGATTATATTATCAATTCTTTAAACTTTGCAATAAGAACAATTTTAATTAGTAAAGGTTATGTTAGTGTCATTCTTTCTTTGGATTATGATGGGTATACACAAGTTTCATCATCGAAAGTGGTTTTAGGAGGCTTCGGCATTAAGCCAAAATTTGTTGATTTTTTTATAGGTGTTGGTGCTTTGACTGTCTGTAGTGAACGATTCGAAATCTGTCAATCATACGAATTATAGACAAAAAGAAAAGAAGACAAGATTTACCCAGGTTCACCCAGAATAGGGCTACATCCTGCTAGAACTTTTTTATTATCAACCTCACAAATCTCTGGTTACAATGTATGCTCAGTACATAAAGAATATTTATAAGCAACTTAAGACGTCCTAATTAGTATTTCCGCCTTACTGCAGAACTACGACTACTCATGGGCCCAAGCCCAAACCGCCAAGCAAAAACCAGACCCCGCCCGCTCATCGGGGAGCTAGACCCGTCGTCATCCGAGGCTTTACAAATCTGGTCCCGTGACGTATACACCAACTCTAACATGTAGAACCAGAAACAAGCGTTGAAAGGGAAAAGAAAAACTAATGCTCGTGTAATACCCGTATTTGTAAAGTAAAGGTAAGGAAGTACTTTAATAAATATGACATAGAGTTAAAATAATATATAGATATTGTTAAATGTGAAAAGTCAAATTTTTATAAAATAATTAAAAAAAAAGGGGACGTAAAAAAGAAAAAGAAAAACAATTTCTTAAAAAAAAGGCAAAAAATGTGGCAGCAGGTGACAGCTCTTGCTGCCAAGTTATTTGCATGCAATACATGTAAGTAGTAGCGTGGAGGCTTGTGGGGTGGGCTGCCAAAGTTTTTTTTTTAAAAAAATCTTACTTATATGTACTTTATGTAAACATAATTTTATACTTACCAAATTTCGTTTAGTCTTCCTTTAATGACCCTATTTTCTTTAAATTCTTGGGGACCGAAAGAAAGATTGAAATAACAAAATTTTAAAGGAGTTTACGGGAGAATTTTATAGAGTCACGAAAAGTTATCAGAAAAACAGAAGGTAATAACGTAATGTTTATTTTTGAATTTTTAGCATTCATGAAATTTCTCAAAATTCAAAGTAAAAATTTTTGAAAGGTGTGATTTATGAAAAATTGAAGAATAAATTAGAATTTTAATATAAATATTATGTCAGGCATTGACGATCAACAACCGGAGGAAATTACTGAGAGGAACAGGAAAGTGATCTACGGGTAGCTTTAAGTGCTTCGTGGTGAGTTAGATTTACTTTAAGTAATCTAAATAAAAATGAAATATCTAGTGATAATATTAAAATAAATTATTAGCTTATGCTTTGTTGGTAGATGAAAAATTGGTTGATAGGTATGATAGGAATTTAGGACATATAGAGAAATAATATTTTTGGAATAATAAGTTGATTTAATAATAAAAGCGATAAGTGAAATTCTTGATGAGCTATGGTTGATGTTTTGATACAAATTATGAGGAGATGAAATTTAATGGATCTTGACAAGGTTTGATGGATGATTTGATGTGATTTGGGATGAGAGGAATTTAGTGAAATTTTTTTTTATAATTTGAGAAAAATCAGGATAGCCAATTTAAATATTTGAATTCATGTTTTTTTTATATTATTGTTCAGATGCATATTTCATATTATTGTTCATATGCATATGCATTAAATAAAATAAAAGAATCGGGAAAGGGCCGGTCTAATTGAAAAACCGTGACAGCCAGTATAGGCTAGAAATAAAAGGACACCGTGACAACTAGTATATGCTGAAAATAAATACCGTGACAGCCGAGTAAGCTGGAAAGAAAAGAATCGGGAGAGGACTGGTCTAAGATAATAAAAACATGTCAACATGTGGGAAGATGTTCCCTAATAATAATTCATGTATTGCATCTATTTTAAATATTGATTGTATTACTGAAATGCTGATGTGTGGTTTGTTATTGTGAATTTTATTTATAAATGAATGAGTCTCATAAAGACAATTGTTGGAAATCACCTTGACAAGATGCCCAGGTGGTGATCTTCCAAACACCCAAGTCTAGAATGACTTGTAAAGATTTGGAATCGAAAACAGGAACAGAAATCAAAGAAAGAAAGAAGACAAGCAATTTGTTATCGAGGTTCGACAATAGCCTACGTCCCCGTGAGTTCCTCTGAACTTTCTGCACTAAATCAATGGTTCTTTACAATACAGGAACCCTCTCCAAGAAACCTCAAGTTCTTGAAGAAACCAAGAAGAGAAGAAAGAAGATGATAAGAACTATTACAATGCTCTCTATCTAATCTATACTCCTCTCTCTTTACAACCAGCCTCACTACAATAAGTCCCTCTTGTGTTTTGTGTCTTTGCACTCTCACATAATTCTCTCTTGTATGTCTATCACTCTTTACAATTGATCTCAAATTATGTCACAATGTTAATGAGAATAAAGCTAGGTGACCCTTTATATAGTGCACCAACTTCTTGTCCAATCTTGAGAGTCAATCTCCACCCTTAGATCTTGATGACCACTCAACCATGGCCCTCCATCAATCCTAAGTGATGTTGTGTGTTTTAACCTTGCACCCACACACTTAACAAGAGGCTGAATCAAGTGGAATATGTGTGCCTCAGTGTGCCTAGCGTTGCGGCCTTGAACAAGAGGCGTCGCGACTCAAGGCAAAACTCTTTTTCACCACTTGTTGGGCCCCACGGCCTTGGTGAGGGAGAGGTGCGGCGCTGCCCCTCCTCCAACACCTCCTTTGCTGGGTGCTGCAGCCTGGGAGGAGGAGAGCTGCAGCGCACACTGAAGCTGGACCCCTCACAGCTGTGCGCACTTCTTTGCCTTGCTGAATGAAGGTGTGCACACATACCCAAAGTGATGCACACACTTGTGTGCACTCCTTTAACATGCTGAAATTTATTCTTCCAACCTTTTTTAAACCTTAAACCTTAGACAAACATCAACAATCTTTACCTTTGTCTAAATGTTTAAACACGAACCATTGTGCAGAGAACTTCAGGATCCAAAGTCATCTTGAGTCATCAATCAACCGACTCCAATCCTAAGTAGTCCAAGGCAATGATTGAACTTACTTAGAGGTAGAACTTTAGTACCTAAACCCGAATGGTTTTCTTCCATGGCTACCTTGTCTACATGGATGCATCATTTTGTAACATTTTCTCAAATGAAATGGTACCGAACATCCATGTGCTTTGTCCTCTCATGGAACACCTGATTCTTACACAAGTGCAATGCACTTTGGCTATCCAAATACACCACAACCTGCTCTTTCAATACCTTCAACTCTTCCAGCAACCCTTTGCACCACATAGCCTCCTTAATGGCCTCCGTAGCCACTATGTACTCAGCCTCGGTTGTTGAGAGTGCTACCACTGGCTGCAACTAAGCCTTCCAACTTACACAACATCTGTTTAAGTTGAAGAAGTAGGAGGTAATCGATCTCTTTTTATCCCGGTCTACTCCATAGTCCGAATCTACAAAACCCTTAAGGCAGATGGACTTACCTCTCTTCTCCTAAACCATCCCTATTTCTGGGCTTCCCTTTAAGTACCTCAGCAACCACTTCATCCCAAGCCAATACTCCTTTCCGGGATTACTCATAAACCTACTGAGGACACTCATTGCATGAGCAATGTTAAGTCTAGTGCTTACCATGGTGAACATAACAGAACCAACCTCACTAGAGTAAGGGACTTTTTTCATTTCCTTCTTCTCCAGCTTCGATCTCGGACATTGATCGCTGGAGAACTTAAAATGACCAGCAAGGGGAACCTTCACTGGTTTGCTATCTTTCATAGAGAATTTAGATATCATCTTCTCTATGTAGGAAGTTTTGAGAGATCTTCAATCTGTTTCTCTCCCTTTCCCAGATGATACACATCCCAAGGATTTTCTGTGCATGGCCAAGATTCTTCATCTCAAACTCCTCACTGAGTTAAGCCTTTAATTTTCTTATCCTCTCCAGGCTGCTCCCAACCAGCAACATGTCATCAACATAGATGAAGATGATCACCACTTCCTCAACCTTTAGCCCCTTATAGTACAAGCACGAATCATAGTAGCTCCTCATGAAACCCAAGCTGATTACAAAGGAATCAAACCTCTTATTCCATTGCCGAGGTGATTGCTTCAGGCCATAGAGAGATTTTTTCAATTTGCACACGAACTCTCCTTGCCTTCCTTCCTCATAGCCTTCGAGTTGCCTCATATAAATGGTCTCATCGAGCTCTCCATGTAAGAATGCTATCTTCACATCCATTTGCTTAATTTCCCAATCAAATTAGAACACCAATGCTAACACTATCCGTATCGTCTTGTACTTCACAACTGGTGAGAAGATTTCGATGAAATCTATGCCTTCTTTTTGTGTGAACCCCTTCGCCATCAGCCTAGCTTTATACCAGACTTCATATCCTAGAGTGTTCCCTTTTTTGATCTTGTAGATCCATCTAAAATTCACAACTCTCTGTTTTTCTAGTTTGGGCACAAACTCCCAAGAGTTGTTCTTCATCAAAGAATTTATTTCTTCCTCCATAGCCAACTGCCACTTTGACGAATCCTTACACTCCATAGCATCCGTGTAAGTTTCTGGTTCAACCTTTTCTTCTGTCCAAGGAGTTGCTATATTAGCATATGCAAACCTATATCTCAAAGGTAGTCTAACAACCTTTATTTCCTGGTCCCTTATGAGCTGGTAGTCATTCTGACTTGCTACATCAACCTCTTCTAGTTTAGCCTCTTCTTGAGTTTCTTGAGCTTGGTCTTCATCAATGGGCTCTACCTGGTCTGAACCCTCTTGCCTTTCTTGCTCTACCTGAACCAAATTCTCCTTGATGCGATACTCAATAAATTTCGGACTGGTTTGCTCCCTAGCCCTGCAGGGTTAGTTTTCTCCAAGTAGGGAAATAATAATTCATTAAAAATAACATCCCTACTTATAATGAGTTTCATACCTTTCTTTTCTAAGGACCACAACCTATATCCCTTAACCCTATCACCATATCCTAGAAATACACATTTTCTATACCTTGGGCTAAGTTTATCCTCCTTTTGATGTGCATATACAGCACACCCAAAAGTCCTAAGGTTGCTTAACTCAGGGGGTTTCCCACTCCACATCTCCATGGGAGTCTTGAGCTCTAAAGCTCTAAAGGGTGATCTATTTATCAAGTATGCAACAGTAGCCACAGCTTCCCCCCAAAAATATTTTGGTAAACTGGATCCTATTAACATGCACCTAACCTTTTCCATAAGGGTTCTATTCATCCTCTCAGCAACTCCATTTTGCTGAGGTGTTTTTACAACCGTTCTATGTTTTAGAATGCCATTTAATTCACAAAATTTATCAAAATCCTTATTGCAAAATTCTAAGCCATTATCGGTTCGTAAAGCCTTAACTACCCTACCCATTTGAGTCTCCAGCAACTTCTTCCACACAACAAATTTATTCAAGGCATCTGATTTATTTCTAAGTAAATAAACCCACACTTTTCTTGAATAATCATCAATTAAAGACAAAAAGTAAAAGTTACCTCCCTGTGTTGGTGTTCTTGCTCGTCCCTAAAGGTTCGAATGAATGTAGTCAAGAATGCCCTTAGACTTGTGCACTCCAGTGTTGAAGCTGACCCGGTGTTGCTTTCCAAGAATACAACTCTCACAGAAATCCAGTTTATTTACTTTGTCTCCTCCAAGTAGGCCATCCTTGCTAAGAACTTACAGGCTCTTTTCGCTCATGTGTCCCAAGTGAGTGTGCCAAAGGGCTGCTCTATCCATCTCAGCCATCAAGTTTGCTGCTTGATCATTAATTTTTGTCTCTCTGATAATCTCATAAAGTCCATCCTTTATTGCTGCCTTGATCACTACCAAAGATCCCTTTACTACCTTGATCTTTCTTCCATCTACTTTGCATGTATACCCTATGGAATCCAGCTGCCCTAATGAGATCAAATTTCTCTTCAAATCTGGAAGATACCTCATATTTCGCAGCAGCCTTGTGACTCCATCAAACATTCACAATTGGATGTCTCCTATCCCTATCACTTGGCAAGAATTGTCATTCCCCAAGAAGACCCTTCTATCATTGATCTCCTTGAAATTCTTGAACCATTCCTTGTGAAGGCACATGTGATAAGTGCACCCATAATCCAGAATCCATTTCTCACTGCCTTGTCTCCTGCTCACATTTGAGCACACAACAAGAACATCATCTTACTGTTCTCCTTTGGCAACCGAAGCCTCTCTATTGTTGGTATGGCTTCTCCTCTCATCCTATATCTTCTTCTAGGAATCTTTTCTGAAATGGCCCTCTTTGTTGTAGTAGAAGCATCTCTTTCCTCCTCTAAGTCTTGTCTTGGAATGAGATATCTCATGGTTCTGCCCTCTACCTCTTGATTTCTCTCGGTAGTTGCCATGAGTGCTATTGTCATTCCTAGTTGTCGGCCTTCCTCTAATGAACAGCCCTTCTCCACTTGATGTCTCCCTTATCTTGGCCTTGAAATCATGAGCCCTTATGGCATTGATCACAATCTCTTTGGTTAAAGTATCTCTTCCATACTCAATAGTATTAATCAAATTATCAAAGCAATCAGGAAAAGAATTTAATAAAATGACAGCCAATTGTTCATCCGGGAATGTAATGCTACAGCTATTCAAATCTTGAACTAGCTTGTTAAACACATCAAGATTATCTTGCAACTCTTTATTAGGATCCATTTTAAAAGCAAAGATTCTTTTAAAAAGATAAATCTTGTTAGGAGAGTTTTGGTAAGAAACAACTCATCTAATTTCTTCTATATGACAGCCGAATCTTCTGAGTCTCTACACTCCCTTGTGACACTATCCAACATGTGCAAGAAAATGGTGTTGTAAGCCATCTTCTTCATCTCAGTCCGCTGGTCCTCCATAATAGTTGCTGGAAAAGCATCATCTTCTCAAATAACCAAGTCCACTTTCTATTGCATAAGAACAGCCTTGATCTTCCGCTTCCACAAGGAAAAATCTCCCTTTCCATCAAACTTCTCAACAACAAAATTTGAAGCCATCTTTGGGGACAAGATCCCAAATTTATGCAATACCCATAAATGCTTTCTTCAACTTCAAGAACACGATCGAAGATGGATCTTAACACAGTTCTTGAATCACCTTCAAGAACACGATCTGATCTTGATCTTTACTCCGTTCTTGAATCGCCCAAGAAGTTGATCTTTGATTTTTGAAGTCTTAGCCCCGTCACCTTCTTGTTCTTGCTCGGATACCCTCTCACCAAAGCTCGGATACCACTGTTGGAGATCACCTTGACAAGATACCCAGGTAGTGATCTTCCAAACACCCAATTCTTTAATGACTTGTAAAGATTTGGAATCGAAAACAGGAACAGAAATCAAAGAAAGAAAGAAGACAAGCGATTTGTTATTGAGGTTCAGCAATAGCCTACGTCCCCGTGAGTTCCTCTGAACTCTCTGCACTAAATTAATAGTTCTTTACAATATAGCAACCCACTCTAAGAAACCTCAAGTTCTTGAAGAAACCAAGAAGAGAAGAAAGAAGATGATAAGAACTATTACAATGCTCTCTATCTAATCTATACTCCTCTCTCTTTACAACCAGTCTCACTACAATGAGTCCCTCTTGTGTTTTGTGTCTTTGCACTCTCACATAATTCTCTCTTGTATGTCTGTCACTCTTTATAATTGATCTCAAATTATGTCACAATGTTAATGAGAATGAAGCTAGGTGACCCTTTATATAGTACACCAACTTCTTGTCCAATCTTGAGAGTCAATCTCCACCCTTAGATCTTGATGACCACTTAACCATGACCCTCCATCAATCTTAAGTGATGCTGTTCATTTTAACCTTGCACCCATGCACTTAACAAGAGGTTGAATCAAGTGGAATATGTGTGCCTCGGTGTGCCTAGTGTTGTGGCCTTAAACAAGGCGCACCGCGGCTCAAGGTAAAGCAACTTTTCACCACTTGCTGGGCGCTGCAGCCTTGGTAAGGGAGAGGTGCAGTGTTGCCCCTCCTCCAACACCTCCCTTGCTGGGCATCGTGGCCTGGGAGGAGGAGGGCTACAGTGCACACTAAAGCTGGACCTCTCACAGTTGTGTGCACTTCTTTGCCTTGCGGAATGGAGGTGTGCACACACACCCAAAATGATGCGCACACTTGTGTGCACTCCTTTAACATACTGAAATTTATTCTTCCAACCTTGTTTAAACCTTAAACCATGTTTAAACCTTAGACAAATATCAACAACAATTATGATGAGAAAGAAACATAAAGCATGATAAGATAAGAACTATCTAAATGGTAGACTTTATGCTATAGTGAACCTTATTACGAGGTAATTATGAGATAATTGATGGTCTTAAGGTGAACCAATACATAAGCGGAAGAAATTGATAGAGAATGAGCCTTATGATATGTGTAGTATAATAGAATGTTATTATCAAGTTATGTGAGATATTATTGATTTAAATATTAAACGACTATTGATACAAATTGAATACTTCTAGTAAATTTAATTCACTGAGCTTGTGAAGCTCATCCCTCATTGTAAAATGATTTCAAGTAGTAGACATGACAAATTGTCTGGTAGGTTGAAAGTCAGACAAAATCATTTTCTATAAGCCACGTACGTGTCAACATCCTTAGACTAATGAGAAAATAAAACAAAAAAAAATTATTTGTAAATATTCATGCATTTTACGTTGTATATTATGTTTAAGTTAATATCAGATTGATGTATCTCCCCTGTTGAGGGTTGAGAATTTATGTAAAAATTTCTGTTAGTATTATTTTTATTCTTGCATATGATGACACCAAAATTGTGTCGTGGTGGGATTTTCAAATGTGATGACACCGTCGCGGGGGTGGCCAACCCGAGATGGGTCGTTACAATTTTGGTATCAAAGCATTAGGTTTTATGATTCTATAGACTGCATGAGAACTTAAAAAAAAGTGAAAGATCTGAATAAACTATATTTTAAATGAAGAGTCTGAGGATGACACATGGTTATGCTAGAGCTAGAGATAGAGTTCTAAATCAGAGGGGACGTGGTAGACCCCCAAATTTTTAGGAGAACTGAATCAAATGAGGAAGTTGAGTCTGTGGTTCCTACAAGGAAACTTATTGATAGTTCAGCTGGTACTAGTAGAGCTAGGAGAGAATATGAGGTTAGGAGAATGAATTGAGAGAAGCTCTTAATCGTGCTATAAAGAGGATAAACACAGCTGAAGAAAAGGCTGATAATCTACAGAGAAGATTAGATGAAAGAGGTATGAGAGAACCTAATGTGGTGAGACAAGAGGTTCATGAGGAAGAAGGTATGTTTGCACATAAGATCCAAGGTGATTGTTTTGTGAGATTTCTTAGTTTAAACCCCAGTCTTTTAAGAGGATTTGTAAACCCTATAGAAGTTGAGCAGTGGATCAGACATGTCGAAAAATATTTTGAGGTCTTACCAGTCACAGATAGAAAAAATGTTGCTTTTACTTCATTTATGTTGGAGGGTGAGGCTTCTCAATGGTGGAAGGATATTTTTCCCAGGGTAAGCACACGAGTAGAACAACCTTTAACTTGGACTAAGTTTAAGGATGAGTTTTTTTGCGAAGTATTTACCAGATACCTTTCGGGCACAACAAGAGAGATTTTATTCATCTAAGACAGGGAAGTTTATCGGTGGCTGAATATGATAGTAGATTCATAGCCTTGTCAAGGTTTTTACCTGAATTAGTGAATACCGATGAGAGAAAATGTAAGAGATTTTTAAACGGATTACACTATGACATTCGGACTAAACTCTCTTATATGGGCATATGAAATTATGTTGTGATAAAGCATTATAGATTAAGAAGGATTTGATGGAGTTTAGAGGTAGAAGATAATGGTTGAAGAGGTCTAGATTTGAGGGACCTAGAGGTGGTAATAGTATGGGTATATAGGGTGGAAGACCACCTCAGATGGGTTGTTTCTTGTCACAAGGAACTGTAGTACAAAGTAAAAAAACAAGCAAGATCTGTTGTTTTTGTATATTTGGGAGATACGCTATGGGAATTGAGAGTTATGGTAGAGGAGTAAGTATGCCACCAGGGGAAAGTGGTAACTTGATGTATGATTAAGAGGTAAGGGCCTACTTTAGATGTAATCAGACGAGGCATCTGGCTCGGAATTGCCCTACGCAGATATGCTTTGTATGTGATGGGGGAGGATATGTTGCTACACATTTTCCAGCAAGGAAATCTGCTGACGTAGGCATTGGAAGTGATAGAGGAAGATCGGTGGAGAGATGTGGTGGATCAGGGAGTGTGTGGGGCAGAGGTCAAGGATCAGTAGCTGAGCGAGGACATGGCAGCCAGTTTCAGTCCATATATAGCAAAGTTTATACATTGACCTAACAGGATACACAAGCCACTCCTGATGTTGTCATGAGTATGATATATATCCTTAATAGGTCTGCTAGATTATTAATTGATCCTGGTCCAAACCATTCCTTTGCATCTAGCATTTATATGAAATCTATTGATGCTAGTTGTAATGCCCGTATTCGTAAAGTAAGGGTAAAAAAGTAAATTAATAAATATAGTATGAAATTAAAATAATATATTATACGCAAAAGATTTAGTATTGAACAAAATAGTATTTAAAAAATAAAAAAAAAAATTGGGACATGGATGTCATTAAAGGATTTTTGGGACGTGGATGTCATTAAAAGATTTTTGGGACGTGGATGTCATTAAATATTTTTGGGACGTAGACATCATTAAAAGAAAAGAAAAAAAAAGTATTTTTCTAAAAAAAAAAGTCAAAAAGTGTTGGCAGTAGAAGTAATGTCTGCTGCCAATTTCGTTGAAATGAAAAAGCATGGGCAGCAGGTGTAATACCTACTCCTGCTGCCAATTTCTTAAGGCATTTGAGAATTCCTCACACGTCTCCACAATGTGGAGATTGTGGAGACCTTTGGAGAGGGGGACTGCTGAAGTTTTCAGCCCCAAGTTTTCCTATATGTAGCAGATGTAAACGTAAAAAAAAAAAATTTACTCAAGAGATTTCATTTAGTTCCTTTAAATTATCTGTTCTCTTAAAACATTTGGGAGTTCAAAGAAATGCTGAAAGAGCAAAAATTTGAAGGAGTTTTCTGCAAAATTTTATATAGAATCAGGAAAAGCGATAAAAAAAAAGCATAAGGTAATAATATAATGGTTATTTTTGAATTTCTGACATTTATGAAGTTTCTCTGAATTCAAAGTGGGAATTTTCAAAGTGTGTGGGTTATATCAAATTGAATAATAAATTGGAAAATTTATATAAATATGATGTCAGGTGTTGACGATCTACAACCGAGAGAATTTTTTAGAAAAACAGAAAATGTAAGAAGGTGATCCACGGGTAGCTTTAAGAACTACGTACTGAGTTAGATTTACTTTAAGTAGTCTAAATAAAAATGAAATATCTAGTGATAATATTAAAATAAATTATTGATGTATGTTTAGGTGATAGATGAAAACTTGATTTATGGGTATGATAGGAAATTTGGTCATTTAGAAATATTTTTCGGTGAGAAATGATAATTTTGGAAATCATAAGTGTATTTGAGAATAAAAGCGATAAATAAATTATTGATGAGATATATTGATGTTTTAATACGAATTATGATGAGATGAATTTTAGTTGATCTTTATAAGTTTTGATGGATGAGTTTATGTGATTTGAGACGAATTTTAGTGGATCTTGACAAACCTGGATAGCTGATTTGATATGATTTGGGATGAGAGGAAATTAGTATAATTTTTGTTATATAAATTTGAGAAAAATCAAGATAGACAATTTAAGTGTTTTGAATTTATATATTGTTTTTATATTACTGTTTATATGCATATTTCATAACATTGCTCATATGCATATGCATTAAATGAGAAAGAAAAGAACCGGGAAGGCAGTCGGTCTAATGAAAATTAAAGAACCGGGAAGGCAGCCGGTCTAATTGAAAAATAATGACAGCCAATATGGGCTGGAAATAAAAGGGACACCGTGACAGCCGGTATATGGTGGAAAAATTCCGTGGCAACCGGGACTGCAAAGTAAAGAACCAGGAAGGGGCTGATCTAAGATAATAACAACCTGTTGACAGGTGGGAAGATGTTCCCATCATAATCATTTATGCATTTGCATCTATTTTAATTATTACTGCATTATCGAAATACTGAGGTGTGATGTATCATCGTGAATATAATTATAGATGATTGAGTCTCACAGAAAGAGACAGTTATGATGAAAATATTATTAAAAAGCTGAGATGTGGTATATTGTTGTGAATGATGGCTGAATCTCATAAAAAGAGACAGCTATGAAGATACAATTATTGCAAAGCTGAGATGTGGTATATTATTGTGATGTGGTATATTATTGTGAATTTAATTATAGATGGTTGAGTCTCATAGAAAGAGACAATTATGGTGATAAGACTTATCTAAATGGTAGACTTTATTATGTGAACCTCATTAAGAGGAAATTATAAGATAATTGATGGTCTTAAAGTGGACCAATGATTGAGAAAAAGATATTGACAGAGAATGAATCTTATGACATGTGTAATGATATTAGAAAGTTGTCATCAAGTTATGTGAAAAATAAAAGATTTAATATTAAAGGACTATTTATGGAATTTGGAATACTTTTAGTAAATTTAATTCACTGAGCTTGTGAAGCTCACCCCTCATTGTACAATGATTTTTAGGTAGCAGGCTTGGCAAATAGTTTGGTGAGTTGAGGTTCAGAAGAAACTATTTTCTGTAAGTCGCGTACATGTCATCATCCTCAGACTAATGAGAAAATAAAAATGAAAAATTTATTTGTAAATTTTCATACATTTTACGTTGTATATAATGTTTTAATATTAAATTGATGTAAAGTTCTTTTGGTGATATTTATTTTTATTGTTGCATATATATATCGTGCTGGGATTCTCAAAATGTGATGACACCGTTTCGGGGTGGCCAACCCGGGATGGGTCATTACAATTTGAGTATCAGAGCATTAGGTTTTATGATTCTGTAGACTGCATAAAAAGTAAGAAATTGAAGGATTAAAGTAAATTATAATGAACAGTCTGAGGATGACACGTGGACGCGCTAGAGCTAGAGTTCAAATTGTTGATTTGAGAGGGCGTGGTAGGCTCATAATCTTTTTGACAAGTTGAGGATGAGTCTGAACCTGTAGTTCCTAGAAAGGAACGTGTTGATAGTATGATTGATATTAGTAAAATAAATTATATTAGTAAAGGTACGAGAGAATCTAAAGTTGAAAAATATGAGCTAAGATAAACTCTTGCACTGCTCTTGAAAAGTGAAGGTAATAGATGATAGAGTTGATAGCTTATAGCATTGACTTGATGAACATGTGTCTGAGGTTGTTATTCTAGTAATGGTAAATGTTCAAAGGGGAAAAGTGAGTTTATGCATAAGATACAGGGAGATTGTTAAGTTGAATGTTTTGTTGTTTGTGAACTCTTTTAAGCCTAAGTTTTGAGAGAAACATGTAGAAAGATTTTTTTTGGTATTTTACCAATGACAAACAGGCAGATGGTTGTCTTTGCTTTGTTTGAGTTAGAAGGAGAAGTTTTGGATTGGTGGAGGGATATTCTTCCCAAGTTAAGTACAAAAAAAAATTTTGATAAACCCTTAATCTGAAATAGGTTTAAGGAAGTTTTTCTTGATAGATATTTTCCTTATATCTCTAGAGCCCAACAAGATAGAGATATTATTTATTTGAGATAAATGTGTTAACTGTGGCTCAGTATGATAGTAGATTTATGGTTTTGTCAATGGTTGTACCAAAAAAAAAATAGTAGACCTAGAGGAGAAGAAGTGGAAGAGGTTTAGATTTGAGGAAACCCGAATTGGTACCAATATAAGTGTATAGGGTGGGAGACCACCCAAAAAAGGCGTTCCTTGTCACAAAGAACTGTAGTACGGAGTCAGAGGCAAACAGGACCTGTTGCTTGTGTAGTTTGGATCAATATTGGTGGGACTCTTAGATTTGGAAGACAGGTTACGAGAACTGGAAGTCATGGTAGAGAAAGTAAGTATGCCACCAAGGGAAAGTGGTACTCTAATGTAGGGTTAAGGGATAGAAATTTATTATAGATATATTCAGATAAGATATTTATTGCAGAATTGTCAAAATTTAAAATGCTTTATGTGTGGAGAAAGTGGACTTGTCAATGTTGGTTAATCTTGATACAACCCATTCTTTTACATCAAGTATTCATATGAAGTCTATTGAAGTATGTATTAGTCATTGGATGCAAAATATTTTTGTTGAAGTTCTCACTAGAGATAGAGGGATAATCATAAAGGTTTATAAGGGTTGTGTGATTTGTATCAGTAATAGAAAATCTGAAGCTGATTAATTATCTTTAAATATAATATATTTTTGGGAAAGAATTGGTTATCATGTCTGGGTTGATTGTTCCAGAAAGAAGGTAGTGTTCGAGATATGGATATGAGGAGTGTAACTTTCAGAGAGAGCATAAAATACTCTCAAATTATCTTATTTTACTCTGACTACTAACAGATGGTTGAAGAAAGGATGTGAGGAGTATTTGGTATACAAAATGGATTCTAAAAAGGAAATTAGGAAGTTAGAAGAAATCTTGGTAGCGAAAGATTTTCATGATGTGTTTCATGAAGAGTTGTCCAGATTGTCTCCTAGTAAGGAGATTTAGTTTCATATAGATGTGATTTTGAGTTCAACATACATATCTATAGCACCCTATAGAATGACGTCAGTTGAATTGAGAGAGTTGAACGTACTATTTTAAGAATTTATGGATAAACAATTTATCTGACCTAATGTGTTTGGAGAGTTAGGTGTCGTTATTGAAGAAGGAAGATGGAACGATAAAAGTGTGTATAAACTATAGATAGTTGAATAAGAACAAAGATCTTTTACTCGACATAAATAAATTATTTGAGCAGTGCAAAGAGTGAAAGCATTTTCGAAGATATATTTGAGATTAGGTTATCACCCATTTGATAATAAAAGAAGGAGACATGTCTAAGACTGCTTTTATGACACATGATGGTCATAAGTTGACTAATGTTCCAGAAACATTCATGGACTTGATGAATCGAGTGTTTAAACCATATCTTAACAAGTTTATGGTTGCATTTGATTTCCTTATACATTCTAAGGAGGAAGAACAATATGTGAAACAATTAGACAGTGTGTTGGAGATTCTGAGGAAAGAAAAATTATATACAAAGTTCTCTAAGTGTGGGTGGTGATTGAATGAAATACTTTCTTGGAAATGTAATATCGGGAAATGGACAGCAGTTGATTTACAAAAGTTAGAGACAATGTTAAGTTGAGAAAAACCAACTAATGTGACTGAGATTAGAATCTTCTTGGGATTAGCGGGCTACTATAGAAGATCTTCTTAGAAATTTTTATTACTGAAATACGGTTGAATAGACTGACCAGGGAAAAAGTGAGATTTGTATGGTAAAGAAGTATGAGAAAAATTTACAATTATTAAAAAGGAGACATTTACTACAGCTCCAGTATTGGTGTTTTCCTTTTGGTGATGAAGGATTTGTGGTGTATAGTGATACATCACATCAATGATTGGGATATGTGTAGCATAAGAAAGCTGTGGCCCATACTTCTAAAAAATTGAGGATTTATAATAGAAGTTTCCACACTCATGACTTAGAGTTGACTATTATAGTGTTTACTTTAAATATTGAAGACATTATCAGTATGGACCTACTTGTAAGATATTCATGGATTATAAGAGTTTGACATACTTACCTACCCAGAGGGAGTTGAATTGGAGGCAGAGATGGTAGATGAAGTTGATTAGTAACGATGATTGTACAATTCACTATCATTTAGAAAATGTGAAGGTGATAGTTGATACATTGAGTAGAAAGTCTACAAGAAAGTTAACTGCTCGTGGGAGCCTGATGTGAAATTGATGATGGATTTAGATAAATGAGAATAAAGTTGAATATCAGTGGTAGAGGATCATGGATAAAGAATATAATTGTACAGTCATCCATAGTAAAATACTTTAGAGATGAAAGGTATAGATGAAGAGATAGAAAAGATTAAGTATTGAATGCTTACTAGAAAGTAAAATAAGTTCAAATTGGAAGTGATGGTATCCTGGATAGAAATAGTATTTCCAATAACGCAGAGTTGTGAAAAGAGATAAGGAGGGAGGCACATAATGATGTAGATTTGATGCAATCAAGTAACAATAAGACATATACAGAATTGAAATAAATTTTTTCTGATGATCAGGATTGAAAAAGGGATGTAGCTGATAGAAAGAATTATTACAGTACTAGAAGATATATTAAGGGCAAAGGTGATGAGTTTCTCAGTAAGTTAGGATGCTTACATGCCATCAATTGAAATTACTAATAATAATCAGTAACAAATTAATATTGGGATGGCACCGATTGAGGTATTTTTTGGTAGAAGGTGTAAAACTCTTAAATGCTGGGAAGAAGTTGCAGAGAGAAAGATATTTAGTTCATAAATTGTTAAATTAACATCTAAAATGATCAAATTGGTTATAGAGAACCGTAAAGCAGCACAAAGTAAATCAAATAGCTATTAATAAGAAAAGTTGAGTATAAGGTAAGTGGGACCCTATGAAGTTGTTAAGAGGGTTGAACTAGTTGTGAGTAGCCTAGAGTTGCCTCCAGAATTAAAACATTTATATATAAGGTATTTCATGTTTCACTTTTAAGAAAGTGTGTACATGATGAGTATTACAATATTTCAAGCTAAGCTAGAGAAATTCAGAAAGACTGGGTGTATATTCATGTACCAATAAGGATTTTAGAGAAAGGAACAAGTTTTGTATAATAAAGAAATTGCATTAGTTCAAGTACGGCGGCGGAATAAGGATGTTGAAGAGATTACGTAAAAGTGTGAGACAATTATGAAGAGGTATTATTCACAATTGTTTCTGGAGCAAAGTAAATAAATTTCGATGACGAAATTTTTGTAAGGTGGGTAGAATTGTAATGCCCGTATTCGTAAAGTAAGGGTAAAGAAGTAAATTAATAAATATAGCATGAAATTAAGAAATATATTTTACGCAAAGGATTTAGTATTGGACAAAATAATATTTAAAAAAAAAAAAAAAATTAGGACGTGGATGTCATTAAAGGATTTTTGGGATGTGGACGTCATTAAAAGATTTTTGGGACGTGGATGTCATTAAAGGATTTTTGGGACGTGGACATCATTAAAGATTTTTGGGATGTAGACATCATTAAAAGAAAAGAAAAAAATTATTTTTCTAAAAAAAAAAAGTCAAAAAATGTTGGCAGCAGAAGTAATGCCTGCTACCAATTTCGTTGAAATGAAAAAGTATGGGCAGCAGGTGTAATACTTGCTCCTGCTGCCAATTTCTTAAGGCATTTGGGAATGCCTCACATGTCTCCACAACATGGAGATTGTGGAGACCTTTGGAGAGGGGAACTGCTGAAGTTTTCAGCCCCAAACTTTCCTATATATAGCAGATGTAAACGTAAAAAAAAAATTTTACTCAAGAGATTTTGTTTAGTTCTTTTAAATTATTTGTTTTCTTAAAACATTTGGGAGTTCAAAGAAATGCTGAAAGAGCAAAATTTTGAATGAGTTTTCTTTGGAATTTTATAGAGAATCAGGAAAAGTGATCAAAAAAGTAGAAGGTAATAATATAATGGTTATTTTTTAATTTCTGATATTTATAAAGTTTCTCTGAATTCAAAGTGGGAATTTTCAAAGTGTGTGGGTTATATCGAATTGAAGAATAAATTGAAAATTTTATATAAATATGATGTCAGGTGTTGACGATCTACAACCAGGAGAATTTATGAGAGAAACGGAAAAGATAAGAAGGTGATCCACAGGTAGCTTTAAGAACTATGTGGTGAGTTGGATTTACTTTAAGTAGTCTAAATAAAAATGAAATATCTAGTGATAATATTAAAATAAATTATTGATGTATGTTTGAGTAATAGATGAAAACTTGATTTATGGGTATGATAGGAAATTTGGTCATGTAGAAATATCTTTCGGTGAGAAATGATATTTTGTAAATCATAAGTGTATTTGAGAATAAAAGCGATAAATAAATTATTGACGAGATATATTGATGTTTTAATACGAATTATGATGAGATGAATTTTAATGGATCTTGATAAGTTTTGATGGATGAGTTGATGTGATTTGAGACGAATTTTAGTGGATCTTGACAAACCTGGATGGATGATTTGATATGATTTGGGATGAGAGGAAATTAGTATAATTTTTGTTATATAAATTTGAGAAAAATCAGGATAGACAATTTAAGTGTTTTGAATTTATATGTTTTTATATATTACTGTTTATATGCATATTTCATAACATTTCTCGTATGCATATGCATTAAATGAGAAAGAAAAGAACCAGGGAGGCAGCCGGTCTAATGAAAATTAAATAATCGGGAAAGCAGACGGTATAATGAAAATTAAAGAACCGGAAAGGCAGCCGGTCTAATTGAAAATTAGTGACAGCCAATATGGGCTGGAAATAAAAGGGGCACTGTGACAGCCGATATATGCTAGAAAAATTCTGTGGCAACTAAGTCAAGTTGCAAAGTAAAGAACCGGGAAGAGGCCGATCTAAGATAATAACAACCTGTCGACAGGTGGGAAGACGTTCCCATCATAATCATTCATTCATTTGCATCTGTTTTAATTATTGCTACATTATCGAAATGCTGAGGTGTGATGTATCATCATGAATATAATTATAGATGATTGAGTCTCACAGAAAGAGACAGTTATGATGAAAATATTATTTAAAAGCTGAGATGTGGTATATTGTTGTGAATGATGGCTGAGTCTCATAAAAATAGAAGCTATGAAGATAAGATTATTGAAAAACTGAGATGTGGTATATTATTGTGATGTGGTATATTATTGTGAATTTAATTATAGATGGTTGAGTCCCAGAGAAAGAGACAATTATGGTGATAAGACTTATCTAAATGGTAGACTTTATGATGTGAACCTCATTAAGAGGAAATTATGAGATAACTGATGGTGTTAAGGTGGACCAATGATTGAGAAGAAGATATTGACAGAGAATGAATCTTATGACATATGTAATGATATTAGAAAGTTGTCATCAGGTTATGTGAAAAATAAAAGATTAAATATTAAAGGACTATTTATGGAATTTGGAATACTTTTAGTAAATTTAATTCATTGAGCTTGTGAAGCTTACCCCTCATTGTACAATAATTTTCAGGTAGCAGGCTTGGCAAATAGTTTGGTGAGTTGAGATTCAGAAGAAACCATTTTCTGTAAGCTGCGTACGTGTCATCATCCTCAGACTAATGAGAAAATAAAAATGAAAATTTTATTTGTAAATTTTCATGCATTTTACGTTGTATAGAATGTTTTAATATTGGATTGATTTAAAGTTCTTTTGGTGATATTTATTTTTATTGTTGCATATATATGTCGTGCTAGGATTCTCAAAATGTGATGATACCGTTTCGGGGTGGCCAACCCGAGATGGGTCGTTACACTAGTGCTAGCCCTTTTAATGCATGTGATTATTGTTGAGGTTCCTACTGGAGATAGGGTTATTATTAGGACAATCTATCGAGGTTGTGTGATTAATATTGCTGATAGATAATTGAAGTTGATTTATTGCCTTTAAATATGACAGATTTTGATTTAATTCTGGGGATGAATTGGTTATCTGCATATCATACTTGGGTACATTGTTTTAGAGAAAATGTGGTGTTCAAAATACTCGGACATGAGGAGTTTAATTTTTAGGGAGAACGTAAGATATTTACTAATTGTCTTATTTCTACCTTAACTACTAGTAAATGGTTGAATAAGGGTTGTGAGGGGTATTTGGCATATGTGGTGGATTTTAGTAAGGAGAGTAGAAAGTTAGAAGAAATCTTGATAGTAAAAGGTTTTTCTAATGTTTTCCCTGAAGAGTTGACTGGATTGCCTCCCAATAGGAAGATTGAGTTTTCTATTGAGGTGATTCCAAGATCAGTACCTATATTCATAGCACCCTATAGAATGGCACCAGCTGAATTGAGAAAGTTGAAAGTTCAACTTCAGGAGTTGCTAGATAAACAGTTTATCCAACCTAGTATGTCACCTTGGGGAGCCCCGGTGTTATTTGTCAAGAAAAACAATGGGATATTAAGGTTGTGTATTGATTATAGATAGTTGAATAAGATCACTATCAAGAATAGATATCTTTTGCCCAGGATAGATGATTTATTCGAGCAGTTATAAGGAGCTAGAGTGTTTTCTAAAATAGACCTGAGATCGGGTTATTATCAATTGAGGATAAAGGAGGGGGACGTGCCTAAGACAGCTTTTAGGACACGTTATAGCCATCATGAATTCCTAGTAATGCCATTTGGGTTGACTAATGCTCCTGCAACATTTATGGACCTTATGAATCAGGTGTTTAAACCATTCTTGGACAGATTTGTGATTGTGTTTATTGATGATATTTTGGTATATTCCAAGAATGAAGAAGAGCATAGGCAACATTTGGAGATAGTGTTGGAGATTATGAGGAGAGAGAAATTATATGAAAAGTTCTCTAAGTGTGAGTTTTGATTTAGTGAAATATCTTTCTTGGGGCATGTTGTGTTGGGAGAGGGGATAGCAGTTGACCCACAAAAAGTAGAAGCATTGTTAAATTAGGAAAGACTCACTAGTGTAACTGAAATTAGAAGCTTTTTGGGGTTGGCTGGTTATTATAGAAGATTTATCCAAAAAAAATTATGTGATTACTGGACCATTGACTAAATTGACCAGGAAAGACGTGAAGTTTAGGTGGTCAGAGGAATGTGAGAGAAGTTTCGAGCTGTTGAAAGAAAAACTGACTACTACCCCGGTATTAGTGCTTCCTTCTAGTGATGAAAGATTTGTGGTTTGTAGTGATGCGTCACACCAAGGGTTGGGATATGTATTGATGCAACATGGGAGAGTTATAGCTTATGCATCTAGGCAACTGAAGAACCGTGAGAGGAATTATCCGACCCATGATTTAGAATTGGCTGTCATAGTTTTTGCTTTGAAGATTTGGAGACATCATTTATATAGAGCCAATTGTGAAATTTTTACTGATCATAAAAACTTGACGCATTTACCGACCCAGAAGGAGTTGAATTTGAGGTTGAAGAGGTGGATGGAGTTGATTTATGATTATGACTGTACAATTCATTGTTATCTAAGAAAGGCTAATGTAGTAGCTGATGCATTGAATAGAAAGGCTACAAGAAGATTAACTGCTATGGGGAGTCATAATACTAGCTTGATGATAGAATTAAAAAGTATTAGGATACGGTTGAGTGTCAATGATAGAGGAGTATTGATGACAAATATGGTGATACAATCTTCTATTATTGATCGGTTATTACAGATGCAGGGTAGAGATCAGAGGATAGAGAAGATCAGACGGAAAGTGTTGAGTGGGAAGTCAACTGAGTTTAGAATTAGAGAAGATGGTATGGTAGTATTAAGGCATAGAGTTTGTGTTCCCAATGATATGGAGATGAGAAATGAGATATTAAGGGAGGCTCATGATTCTATATATTTCATGCACCCAAATAATAAGACGCACAGGAGGTTGAGACAGAATTATTGGTGGTCGGGGATGAAGAAAGATGTAGCAGAATATATTTCTAAATGTTTGACTTGTCAACAGGTGAAGGCTGAGAATAGACATCCAGTAGGTTTATTACAACCTCTTCTAGTACCTGAGTGGCCATGGGAAAATGTGAGTATGGATATTATCTCTGGTTTTTCTCATACTCAGAGAGGACATGACACTGTGTGGATTATAGTGGATAGACTTTCTAAGTCTTCACATTTCTTCCTATTAAAACTACCTGGAGTCCAGAAAAGTTAACTGAGTTGTATGTAGCAGAGATAGTAAAATTACATGGAGTACCCTTGAGTATCGTATTAGATAGAGATTCTAGATTTACTTCTAGATTTTGGAGGGGTTTCTAAGAAGCTATGGGTATGCAATTGCAATTTAGTATAGCTTTTCATCCACAAACCGATGGGCAAACGAAGAGAATTATCAGAATACTAGAGGATATGCTGAAGGCAAATGTATTGAGTTTCTCAATGAGCTAGGATGCTTATTTACCTTTGATTAAGTTTGCATACAATAATCAGTATCAAACTAGTATTATGATGGCACCCTTCAAGGCTTTATATGGTGGAAGGTGTAGAACTCCAGTATACTGGGAAGAAGTTTGAGAGAGAACGATATATTGTCTAGAAATGATAGACTTGACAACCGAAAGGATCAAACTGGTCAGGGAGAACCTTAGAGTAGCCCAGAACAGAAAGAAAGAATATGCTGATAAAAGAAAATGCCCTCTCGAGTTCCAAATTGGTGATTGGGTATTTTTGAAGATATCTTCATGGAAGGGTGTGTTGAGGTTTGAAAAGAAGGGAAAGTTGAGCCCGAGATTTGTGGGGCCATATGAAGTGATCGAGAGAATTGGACAAGTAGCATATTGTTTGGATTTACCTCCGTAATTAAAGCAATTACATAATTTGTTTCATGTGTCACTGCTAAGAAAGTACTTACTCGCTAAATCTCATAGTATCTCGAATCAGGTGATAGAATTTTAGGAAAATTTGACTTTTATGCAAGTACGGGTCAAAATCCTAAACAAAAAGAATAAGGAAGGAATAGAGATTGCCCCACAAGTCTTACGCAATAAAATCATTCTTTAATTCAAGTATTTTGGCGGAATAGAGATGTCGAAGAAGTCACGTGGGAGAATGAAGCAAGAATAAGGAAGGATTACCCCCAACTTTTTCTTGAATTATGTAAGGAAATTTCGGGGACAAAATTTTTGTAAAGTGGTTAGAATTGTACTACTCGTATTTGTAAAGTAAGGGTAAATAAGTACTTTAATAAATATGACATAGAGTTAAAATAATATATAGATATTGTTAAATACGAAAAGTCAAATTTTTATAAAACAATTAAAAAAAGGACGTCCAACAAAAAGAAAAAAAAAATTCTTAAAAAAAGGCAAAAAAACATGGCAGCACCTACTGCCCAGTTATTTGCATGCAATACAGGTAAGTAGTAGCGTGGAGGGTTGCGGGGCGGGCTGCCAAAGTTTTTAAAAAAAAATCTTACTTATATATACTTTACGTAAACATAATCTTATACTTACCAAATTTCATTTAGTCTTCCTTCAATTACTCTATTTTCTTTAAATACTTGGAGATAGAAAGAAAGATTGAAAGAGCAAAATTTTGAAGGGGTTTACGAGGGAATTTTATAGAGAGTCACGAAAAGCTATCAAAAAAATATAAGGTAATAACGTAATGTTTATTTTTGAATTTTTAGCATTCATGAAATTTCCTAGAATTCAAAGTGGAAATTTTCAAAGGGTGTGGTTTATGAAGAATTGAAGAATAAATTAGAATTTTAATATAAATATTATGTCAAGTATTGACGATCAGCAATCAAGGGAAATTACTGAGAGGAACGAAAAAGGTAAGGAGGTGATCCACAGGTAGCTTTAAGTGCTACGTGATGAGTTAGATTTACTTTAAGTAATCTAAATAAAAAAGAAATATCTAGTGATAATATTAAAATAAATTATTAGCTTATACTTTTTTGGTAGATGAAAAATAAATTGATCGGTATGATAGGAATTTTGGACATGTAGAAAATTATTACGTGAGAAATAATATTTTTGGAATAATAAGTTGATTTAATAATAAAAGCGATAAGTGAAATTCTCAATGAGTTATGGTTGATGTTTTGATACAAATTATGAGGAGATGAAATTTAGTGGATCTTGACAAGCTTTGATGGATGATTTAATGTGATTTGGGATGAGAAGAATTTAGTGAAATTTTTTTTATAATTTGAGAGAAATCAGGATAGCCAATTTAAATATTTGAATTCATGTTTTTTTTTTTGGTGTTATTGTTCAGATGCATATTTCATATTATTGTTCATATGCATATGCATTAAATAAAAGAAAAGAACCGGGAAGAGGCCGGTCTAATTGAAAAACCGTGACAGCCGATATAGGCTAGAAATACAAGGGACACTGTGACAGCCGGTATATGTTGGAAATAAATACCGTGGCAGCCAGGCTAAGCTAGAAAGAAAAGAGCTGGGAGGGGACGGTCTAAGATAATAAAAACATGTCAACATGTGGGAAGATGTTCCCTAATAATAATTCATTCATTGCATCTATTTTAAATATTGATTGCATTACTGAAATGCTAATGTGTGGTTTGTTATTGCAAATTTTATTTATAGATGAATGAGTCTCACAGAGAGACAATTATGGTGAGAAAGAAACATAGAAGTATGATAAGATAAGAACCATCTAAATAGTAGGCTTTATGATGTGAACCTCATTACAAGATAATTATGAGATAATTGATGGTCTTAAGGTGAACTAATACATAAGAAAAAGAGATTGATAGAGAATGAGCCTTATGATATGTGTAGTATAATAAAATGCTATTATCAAGTTATGTGAGATATCATTGATTTAAATATTAAACGACTATTGATATAAATTGAATACTTCTAGTAAATTTAATTCACTGAGCTTGTGAAGCTCATCCCTCATTGTACAATGATTTCAGGTAGCAGATAGGATAAATAGTCTAGTGGGTTGAAAGTCAGACGAAATCATTTTCTGTAAGCCATGTACGTGTCAACATCCTCAGATGAATGAGAAAATAAAACAAAAAATTTATTTGTAAACATTCATGCGTTTTACATTGTATATTATGTTTAAGTTAATATCAGATTGATGTATCTCCCCTATTGAAGGTTAATGATTTATGTAAAATTTTCTGTTAGTATTATTTTTATTGTTGCATATATGTGTCGTGCTGGGATTTTCAAAATGTGATGACACTATCTCGGGGGTGGTTAACCCGGGATGGATCGTTACAGCTTGCCCCTTTGATAATTGAGAAGAATCTCTAAGAAAAGAGAATTAGAGAAAGGCACTAGGTTCGAATTTTTTAGGAAGGTTGTAACGAGGAAGAAAGTCGTTGAGTCTAATAATAATGATTATAGACTGGAAGAGATGTATCATCTGGTGATGATGATTTGACTAATTGTGATGAGAATATTCTTAGGAATGATAAAGCATGGAGTGAGGCGGTCTCAATGTGGGATTTAGGGAAAAAAAATAGATTTTCTTTATGATGATGATATGTTAGAGTTGGTGCATACTTCACGGGACCAGATCTGTAGAACTTCGGACGAATACAGAGGTTTTATCTTTGAGAAGACGACTGATGATGAGGCGACGTCCTCTATGTTGTGGCATCAGAGGCTTGGACATATCGGTGAAAACAGACTATCTAATTTATCGTCAAAGCAGATAGTGAAGAGAGTCTTAGATTGCTCCATGGGATTTGGTTTCTATGAGTATTGTCTACATAGCAAGCAGAACCATGTGAGTTTTAAGTCCATTGGCACGAGAGCAAAGAGTATTCTGGATTTAATACATAGTGATGTGTTTGGACCAGTTCTGGTCCAATCTCTTGGAAAATCAAGGTATTATGTCTTTTTCATTGATGATTTTTTAAGGTATGCATGGATTTATTTCATTAAGACTAAAGCTGAAGCATTTGATAAGTTTCGTGAGTTTAAAGCTTTGGTAGAAAATTATATGAAAAGAAAGATAAAGGTACTGAGAATAGATAATGGAAAGGAATTTTGCTCTGACAAGTTTGAGCAATTCAGTGTGGCAAGCAGCATTATAAGACAGAGAATAATTTCATATACACCTCAATAGAATGAGGTGGCCGAGAGACTCAATCGATCACTCATGGAGAAATCGAGGAGTCTGCTGAGTTGTGCAGGCTTAGAGCTGGAGTTCTAGGTAGAGGCGGTGGCTACTACAACATGTTTATCTGAAGAATAGGCCACATAGATCAGCTTTGCAGAATCAAATATTGTTTGAGGCACTATTCATAAAGAAGCCGAGTTTGGCTCATGTTAAGGTGTTTGGGTGTGATGCTTATGTGCATGTTCCAAAAGGAACGAGGAACAAACTTGATAGCAAATCAGTGAAGTATATTTCATTTGTTATAAGGACGGGGTCAAGGGGTACAAGTTATGGAATCCAGAAAACATGAGTACGGTTTTTAGTAGAGATGTTGTATTTAGAGAAACATAAAGGGATGTGGTGGATGTCCAAGATGTACTGGAGTAGCCAAAGCAGGTTTAGATTGATCTTAGCTCGGGAGATAAAGAGTGGGAGACTATCCCACAGACTGCATCAGATACTTCAGATTCTGAGTCAGTTGGGTCTAAGCACGATATTCATGTTTCTGATGTAGAGGATGAGGATTCAGATGTTGGCTAAGGGGTAGAGACCATGCCTATCATGAAGAAATCCACATAGGTTAGGAGGCCACCCATCAGGTATTCTCCTAGTGCTTGTAATGCATTATATGCTTTAAATATTATTCGTGATGATCCTAGCATAGTGAAAGAGGCAAGGACCTTGGAGGATGCAAATTTGTAGGAGGATACTATGAAAGAGGATATGCATGCACTAGATAAGAATGAAACATGGAACCTTGTGAAATTGCCTAAAGATAGGAATGTACTTAGGTGCAATGGATTTTCAAGAAAAAACAAATGCAGATGGAATGGTAGAAAAGTACAAGGCACATCTGGTTGCAAAGGGGATACTCGTAAATAGAGAGAATTGACTGTGGTGAGATATTTTCCCCGATAGCAAAGTTGACATCTATCAGATATGTCTTATCCATGGCAGCTGCTTATGATCTAGAGGTTGAGCAACTAGATGTGAAGACAACTTTCTTTCATGGGGACTTAGAGGAGAAAATTTACATGAAACAACCTAAAGGCTTTGTGAGCCAAGGCAAGGAAGAGTTGGTTTGTAAATTGAAGAAGTCTTTGTACGAACTAAAGCAGTCACCACAAATGTGGTACTAGAAGTTTGATACATATTCCATTCAGCTTGGTTCACTCGCAGCTATACTGATCACTGCATCTACGTGAAAAGGTTAGGGGTTGATTTTATCATTTTAACCTTTTATGTGGATGATATGCTGTTGATTGGAAATAACAGGAAGATGATTAGCACTGTGAAGGCATTGTTGGCAAGGCAGTTTGACATGAAAGACCTAGGACCAACAAACTTTATCTTGGGCATGCAGATAAAGAGGGATCTTGAAAATCGAAAACTATGGCTAAGTTAGAAGAAGTGTTGAAGAAATTCAACATGTCTGACAGCAAGCCGGTAGGGACTCTCATGCCTTTGGGAACCAAGTTATCTGCGGAACAATGTCCGAAGATGGAGGAAGAAGCTGAAGATATGGCACACGTACCTTATGCTAGTGCAGTTGGAAGCTTAATGTACACCATGGTGTGTACGAGACCAGATATTGCCCAAGTAGTGGGAGTATTGAGTAGATATATGTCTAATCTTGGGAAAAAACATTGGATTACAATCAAGAGAGTTCTTATATATCTTTGTGGCACGTTAGAGTTTACATTATGTTATAGAGGTATGGAAGATAAGAAGAATCTTGATATTGTAGGATCAGTTGATGCTGACTGGGGAGGAGACATTGATAGCAGGAGGTCTATAAGCGGGTATGTGTTCAATCTGTTTGGTGAGGCAGTGAGTTGGATGAGCAAAAGACAAAGTGTTATTGCCCTTTCATCTATAGAAGTAGAGTATATGGCAATAACTCATGCTGAAAATGAAGTGGTTTAGCTTCAAAGGTTGTGTGTTGAGCTTGGATTTAAACAAGAAGCAATGAAGGTGAAATGTGACAATCAAAGTGCTATCTTCTTAGCAAAGAATCATGTATTTCATTCACGGACAAAGCACATTGATATCCAATATCACTTCATCCGGGAAAAGATTGAAGAAAATGTGTTAATCTTAGAGAAAGTCGATACAGCAGTGAACAACGCAGGTTTCTTGACTAAAGCAGTTAGTCTAGCAAAATTTGAGTGGTGTGCTACTGAGATAGGTTTGAAGAAACAGAGTCCTGGGAAGTTTTCTATGTGTGTGAAGTATTTACTAAGTGAGAGATTGTTAGAGTTGGTGCATACTTCACGAGACCAGATCTGTAGAACCCTGGACGAATACAGGGTCCCGCTCCTCGGAGAGTACATAAGTTGGGCCTGGCTTTTTGCTTGGCGGTTTGGATTTGGGTCCATGAAGAGCCGTAGTTCTGCAGCATAACGGAAATCCTAATTAGACCCTAATTAGGATGTCTTAAGTTGCATATAAATACTCTTTATATACTGAGCATACATTGTAATAGAGGGATTTGTGAGGTTGATAGAAATTTTTAGCAGGATATAGCCCTATTCTTAGGTGAACCTGGGTAAATCTTGTCTTTTTTTCTTTTTGTTTATAATTCGTGTGATTGACAGCTTTCGAATCGTTCAGATGAGAAGATTGTGATTGATAAAGTTTATCTAATGGAGTTGAGTGATACTTATAAGTATCAGAAGACGGCGTTTAATCAATATTGAAGTTGGTCTAGTGTTGCTGCTGGGTGTTTTTCTTGAATTCCTTTACTGTGTGATTTCTGTTTAGTATCTTTTGTTTTGGTCTTGGTGTGTGTTTGCTGCTGATGCTGATTTTTTTTTTTCTGTGTCTATTTGTTGTTGGTGGTGTTTATTGTTGTTTCTCTTTTAGTTTTGTTTTGTTGGGACTTTTTTCGGTGTTGCATTGTATCTCCTGATCTTTGATGCTTACTAATAATAATCTTTCTTTTGTCGTTCATAAAAAGTGAACGAGTATTATATAGGTTTCTTTTGTTTTGGTTTTATTCACCCAGAAAAAAAATTGGAATATGGTTTTTTTATTTCTTTTATTAACTTTTTTTTTTCTTTTATAGCTGTAAAAATATAATTTTACTAGAAAAATCTAATTTGAATATAATTTTTTAATTAATTAACAAAGATCCATTGACACCAGATATAAAAATAACGAACCTTACATCAATTTATAATTTTTTGTATAATCTATATTTTAGTAAACCAGTCATCATGCATGTAAAATTTTACATCGATACTATATTTATAAGTATTTTATCTATATTGTTAAAATTGACTAGAGTTAAAAAAATTTAATTTAATGAGCTATATAGATGAAATGCTTATACATTTATGATTAATGTGAAATTTTTGCATGCATGATCTATGCCAATAGGTGATTAAATGAAAAGGTAAATTACACAAACCTCTCTTGAGGTAACTTATAATTGTAAGCACCTCCCTTGAGTTTTCTAAACCTTCACTTACACTCCTTGATAAAAAAGATTAAATTTGATTTCATATGATTTTATGTGATTAATTTTTTCTATCAGTGGGTGTAAGTACTTATACCCTCTAGTAGGAAAAATTAAATTTAATTTCATGTAATTAAATTTTTCTATCAGTGAGTGTAAGTGAATGTTTAGAAAATGTAAGAAAAATGCTTACAATTATACATTACCTCAAGTTTGACCTCATTGCTCTGAAATTTAGCTATGTAACCAAACAAGGTAGTGCTATCATGGTAAACCCTTACTCATACCCCTATTTTCCTCGCGAATATTCATTGGTAATTTCATGGAAATCCATTGGTAATATATAAACGGATGACAGGAAAATCTTTTAAGAGCTTAATCTTGACACGCGCCATTTATGGGATAAATTATTGTCCAAACAAAGCGAACCAAAGTTAGTAATTATACTAATTCTATTAATAATTTTCATATCATTTATGGGATAAATTATTGTCCAAACAAAGCGAACCAAAGTTAGTAATTATACTAATTCTATTAATAATTTTCATATCAATTTTTTTAGTATTTAATTATTATTGGGTTATGTGTCACTTTTTGTATGACTTGTTGGATGTGTGCTAAATATTTATATATACACAAATTATTATTGTGTCCATACTTATTTGGGCAAAAATTCCTCTTTAATCACATTGAACTCTTCACAAATTAATAGATAATTTTGTAATAACAACACATCCAACAGCAAGAACTCCTAAGAAGACAAATCAATCCACTTTCGTAGATAAAAACTCAAATAAATGTTTATAAAATATTTTTTTAATATAAGATAAAATCAATTAAATTTTCAAATAACCATTTACCTCATTTTAAACTTAAAAATAATTCATTTTAAACCTCATTAAACTTTATAATAAAATTTCATTCTGAACCAATATCAATACCCATTAAATCTTCAATTTAAAATTTATTAAAAACATTTAATTAAATCTGTTATTTAATTTTAATTAACACTTTAAAATATGTAAAATCAATCAATTTTTCCAACAGCAACAGTAGTTTGTGGGAGCACTACTCTTTGATGTAGCCGGAGCAAAAATTGGTGGCCAGCTGCAAGAAACGGTGGTTTGACGGCTGGTGACAGTGGAGAAGAAGTAGGGCAAAAGTTGGCCGCAGTTGGCTTGATGACGGAGAACACGTGATGAAGATGTTGGGGACTGTGCCATTGTTGAGACCATGAACAGTTGCACAAGCATCAATTCCTGAGTGAGCCATTTTCATCGAGAAAGTTAAAAGAAGAGAATGAATTGTCAAGGGTATATTTGGTACCAATTTTTAGTTTTCAGTATTCGAAAACTGTTTTCGAAAATAATTTTTGAAAATTGTTTTCGAAAAGAATTTTTGAAAATAGTTTTCAGTTTTCAGTGTTCAAAAACATGTTTGGATAACAGTTTCGTTTTCGAAAACTGTTTCCAAAACAGTTTTCAGTGAAATGTTGTTTGGATGATCAGTTTTCGAAAACTGTTTTGAAAATAGAAAACTGTTTAGATTACACTTTCTTGTAATTGTTTTCAGCATTCAGTGTTCAGTTTAAATTTTAATATCTAAAATTAATTTTATTTCTCATATTTACTAAATACAATTTTTTAAGCACACACTAAATACTTAGAAATAATTAATATTATTTTATTTTTAAAATATTAGTATTTTTTATATATCATCGCTCAAACATGACAACACTCTTCCCCTTGTCATGTCATGTTTGTTAAATAAATTCTTAAAAATAATTATTTGAGCTATGGAATACACTATGTAAATGTCACTGTCATATAAACTATAACAACAGTCAGACCATGTAAATGAATAATAGGAAAATGACTGTTACAATCTGATTTCATCAGTTTCTTGTTCCCAAATTGTGTCTTTCACAATAAAATCTGATATATAAGATTTCGAGTAAGTGTATACGTAATTTTCTTCGGTTCAAAGAAATGATTCATTAAAATATACTTGCATTACATTATATTTCCATTACAAAGCAAAAAAAAAATTTATTTGAGCTATGGAATACACCATCTTTAAGGACTTGATTAGCAGTCTTGTTATTGTTCACATGTTGAACTGATAGGGACTGGTGTAACCATTGAAACTGGAATACAATCTTCCTCTTAAGCAACTTGGGTTTGTTTGCTGACTGAATCCTCTGCGACGTCATTGTTTTTACCCCACAGGAGAATATACAAACCAATTATGACAATGATTGATCCCAGAATAATGTTCCAATTTTATTAATAAGAGGGTGTTAGGAACTGTATATGTTAGAATTTAAGAGAGTAAAGAGATGTGAGAATTGAAGAGAGCAAAGAGATTGTACAAATGCTTACTTGAGTTCTTATTATTGAGAATACAATTAAGAGTATGTATAGGTTGTTAAAGGAAAAAGACATTCCTTAAAACAATGAAGGAAACATGGCCTAAAGTAAGCCTTAAAACAAGGAAGGAAACATGGCCTAAAGTAAGTCTTAAAACAATGAAGGAAACATGGCCTAAAGTAAGCCTTAAAACAAGGATGAATATATGGCAAGTGTGGGTGAAGTGGAATAGTTAGTGACCTTAATTAAAGAAAAGAATATGGACTTTGCCATCCATTGACAGCCCCCCTCAAATTGATGTAGGTTGATCAATAAGCATCAATTTGCTGCTTAAGAAGCAATGTCGATGGCGAGTGAGCGCTTTGGTGAAGATATCAGCAATTTGTAGGTCAGTGGAAACATGTGGAAGAGTGATAACACAAGCTCAAATGCTTCACGGATAGAGTGACAGTCGACTTCAATATGCTTCATGCGCTCATGATAGACAGGATTGGCTGTGATCTGAATAGCACTTGTATTATCAGCATGTAGAGGTGTAGGATCAGTTGCAGAAAAATCTAGCTCAGTAAGCAAACCTCGAAGCCAAATAATTTCGGAACAAGCAAGAGACATCGCCCGATACTCGGATTCTGTAGATGACTTAGAAACTCTGTCTTGCTTCTTACTCTTCCATGATATCAATGCATCACCTAAGAACACACACCAACCAGTAATGGAGCGATGTGTATCAGCACAACCAGCCCAATCAGCGTCGCTATAAGCAGTAAGTCGAGGAGAATTGCCTGCAGGAAAGAATAAGCCACGGGCAAAAGTGCCCTGAACATAGCGTATGATCCTACGGACAGCAACCAAATGAAGGTGACGAGGGGTCTGAAGAAACTGGCTGACTTGTTGTACTACAAAGGAAATGTCCGGTCTAGTAATGGTGAGGTAAACAAGACTGCCCACCAACTTTCGGTATAAACTAGGATCAGCAAGTAAATTACTCTCCTCTTTGCGAAGCTTGACATTCAATTCCATGGGAATATCAACAGAAGTGGCCTCCTGTAGGCCAGCTGTAGCAACCAAGTCACTAGCATACTTATGTTGATTGAGTGAAATACCCGACGGACTACGATGCACCTCAAGACCGAGAAAATATGTAAGAGACCCAAGATCTTTCATATGAAAGGACTCGGAGAGATGGGTCTTGAGCTGGCCAAGTAAAACAGAATCGGAACCAATAATCACAATATCATCAACATAAACTAAAAGAACAACAATACCCATGTCTGATTTTCGAAGAAACAAGGAAGTGTAATACTTGCTCTGCTTGAATAAGAATTGTAATAAATTAGTTCGAAATTTATCAAACCAAGCCCTTGGAGCTTGTTTGAGACCATAAAGGGAGCGACGAAGCTTACACACATGTGAGTTTGGAGAAGGAAACAATCCCGGGGGTGGCTTCATATAAATACACTCTTTAAGATCCCCATGAAGAAAAGCATTCTTGACATCCATCTGATGTAGTGGCTAATCATTGGAAGCAGCAAGAGCTAGAATCGTACGAACAGTGGTCATCTTAGCCACGGGAGCAAAGGTTTCTTCATAATTAACACCATATTCCTGTTTATTTCCAAGTGCAACAAGCCGAGCTTTATAACGATCCAAACTTCCATCAGATCAAACCTTGACGGAGTAAACCCATTTGCAACCCAGGGGGACTATAGTGGAAGGACAAGGTGCAATGTCCCAGGTATGATTGGCCTCTAAAGCAGCAATTTCTTCCTGCATAGCTTGTTGCCAACAATCATGCTTAACAACATGTGAGTAGCATGTGGGAATATCAAAATTAGACAATGCAGCAGTAAGAGCAGAAGCAAACCACCCATACCTATCCGGAGGTAAAGATATTTGAGAAGAGCGACGTACCAAGTGTTCTGAAGGTGCTGCAACTGACTGGAGCATGGTAGGATCAGATATCGGTTGAGTCATCGGAAGAGACTGTGGGCGGGAGCGTCTCGTATATACAACACCTGGTTTAAAGCGAGAACTGATTTGATGAAGATCTGAAAATTGTTGCTCAAATGAGGGGAGGACCACCATAGAAGAAGATAGCTCAGAGGACATAGGAAATAAATGTTGATTTTCAAAGAAAATAACATTTCTAGAAATATGTGTACGATGTAAGGTAGGATCAGAGCAAACAAATCCCTTTTGACACATATTGTATCCCAAGAATGCACATCTAACAGATTGAGCAGATAATTTATGTCGCTCATGGGGAGGTAAATTGACAAAACATACACAACCAAAGATACGAAGATTATCATAACTAGGTTGTTTAGCAAACAAGCGGAAATAGGGAGACTTTGTAACGACCCATCCCAGGTTGGCCACCCCGAAACGGTGTCATCACATTTTGAGAATCCCAGCACGACACATATATGCAGCAGTAAAAATCAATATTACCAAAAGAACTTTACACCAATCTGTAAAATGCATGAAGAGTTAAAAAAAATTTATTTTATTTTCTCATTAGTCTGAGGATGATGACACGTACGCGGCTTACAGAAAATGATTTCTTCTGAACCTCAACTCATCAAACTATTTGCCAAGCCTGCTACCTGAAAATTATTGTACAATGAGGGGTGAGCTTCACAAGCTCAGTGAATTAAATTTACTAAAAGTATTCCAAATTCCATAAATAATCCTTTAATATTTAATCTTTTATTTTTTTTACCTAACCTGATGACAACTTTCTACTATCATTTCCCATATCATAAGATTTATTCTCTATCAATCTCTTCTTCTCAATCATTGGTCTACCTTAAGACACTCAATTATCTCATAATTACCTCGTAATGAGGTTCACATCATAAAATCTTCCATTTAAATAAGTCTTAATATCATAACTGTCTCTTTCTATGAGACTCAACCATTTATAATTAAATTCACCATAATGTCTCACATCTCAGCATTTCAATAATCTCATTATTATAGATGTCTCTTTTTATGAGACTCAACCATCTATAATTAAATTCACAGTAATATGCCACATCTCAGCATGTCAATAATCTCATTATCATAGCTGTCTCTTTTTATGAGACTCATTCATCTATAATTAAATTCAATAAAAAAAATACCACATCTCAGCATTTCAAATAATGCAGCAATAATTAAAAACAGATGCAAATGCATGAATGATTATGATGGGAACGTCTTCCCTCCTGTCGACAAATTGTTATTATCTTAGACCGGCTGCCCTTCCGATTCTTTTATTCTCATCAGACCGGCTGCCTTCCTGGTTAATTCCAGCATATACCGGCTGTCACGATTTTCACTTTTCATCCCAGCATATGCCGGCTGTCATGGTTATTTCATTAGACCAGCTACCTTCCCGGTTCTTTCGGTTATATTATTAAATGCATATGCGCATGAACAATGATATGAAACAGTAATATAAACAATAATATAAAAACAATATAATGATTCAAACCACTTAATTTGGCTATCCTGATTATCCACAAATTTTATATAACAAAGTTTCTTTAAAATTTCTTACATCAAATCATCTTGATTTTTATCAAATTATATAAAAATTTCACTAAATTCTTCTCTTTCAAAATCACATCAAATAATCAATTAAAGTCTGTCCAGATCCACTAAATTTCATCTCAAATTATCCATCAGAATTTGTCAAGATCCACTAAAATTCATCTCAATTCATCCATCAAAATTTGGCAAGATCCACTAAAATTTATCTCGTCATAATTCGTGTTAAAACATCAGTATGTCTCATCAATAATTTATTTATTGCTTTTATTCTCAAATAAACTTATAATTTTCAAAAATATTATTTCTCACCGAGAAATATTTTTACATGTCCAAATTTTCTATCATACCCATAAATTAATTTTTCATCTATCACCCAAACATACTTAAATAATTAATTATAATAATATCACCAAATAATTGATTTTTTTTACTTAGACTACTAAAAGTAAATCCAACTCACCCCGTAGCGTTTAAAGCTACTCGTGGGTCACCTTCTTGCTTTTTTCTGGTTCTTCTCAGAAATTTCTCCCGTTGTAGATAGTCAACACCTGACATAATATTTGTATTAAATTTCTAATTATTTATTAAATTCATCGTAAACCACTCCTTATGAAAATTCCCATTTTAAGCTCTGGAAATTTTATATATGATAAAAATTCAAAAATAAATATTATACTATTACCTCATAATTACTGATAGCTTCTCATAATCCTCTATGAAATTCCATAGAAAATCCATTCAAAATTTTGCTCTTTTGACTTTTCTTTGGGTCTCCAAATATTGTGAGAATACAAAAATTTGAAAGAAAGAAACTGAACGATTTCAATTTCTACACATATATATAGGAGCTTCAGCCCCCTACCTAACTTTCTACTTTCTAAAAAAAAAACTCTACGTTTTTTTTTCTTTTGTTAGTCTTCAGCAGCCACCCCCCTTCCACCTAACTTTCTCATCATTTTGTTTTGTCCATTTTTTTTTTTAAAAGACCTCCACTAAGTAATGATGGAAGCACCATATTTTTTTTATATTTTCTTTCATTCTTTTCCTTTACTTTTTCCTTTCTCTTTTATTTTATTTATTCTTGTCTTTGGTCTGGGATGTTCATGTCCCAGATTTTTTTACTATTCATGATTTACTATTCACATTTTACTGTTCACATTTTTTTTTTGAATTATTTTATTCAATATTAATCCTTCACATAAATATATTAATTAAAATTCATGACATATTTATCAAATTACTTTTTTACCCTTAATTCATGAATACGGGTATTACAATTCCACCCACCTTACAAAAATTTCGTCCTCGAAATTTCTTTACTTTACTGCATAATCAAAATATAAATAATCCTTCTTCATACTTGTCTTACGCTTTCATGAAATCTCTTCAACATCCTTATTCAACCATCGAACTTTACACTAGTGAAATTATTCTTTTACACAAGACTTACTTTTTTTGCCCAAAATTCTCGCTGGTACTTGAATATAGGTCCAAATTTTCTGAATTTCTATAATTTAGCTCGAAATATCATGTAAACACTTTCTTAAAAGTGAAACATGAAATACATTATATAAATGTTTTAATTCCGGAGGCAAATTCAAGTTACTCACAACTAATCCAACTTTCTCAACAATCTCATAGGTCCCATATACTTCGGATTCAACTTTCTTTTTCCATTTAAATCTCAATACACATTTTCATTGAGATATTTCTCAATACACCCAATCACCTACTTAAGACTCAAGAGGTATACTCTAGGTTGCTTTACGGTTTTCTCTAACAAATTTGATCATCTCTAACTCAATAATAAATAGATCAGATATATATTTTTTTCTCTTTCATTTCTTCCCAACATATAGGAGTTCTATACCTCATATCTTTCAATGTCTCAATGGGTACCATCCCAATACAAATTTGATACTGATTATTATAAACAACTTCAATCAATGGCATGTAAACATCTCAATTTACTGAGAAATTCATCATATTTGTCCTTAGCATATCTTCTAGTAAAAAAAAATAAACTAATATGAGCATGAAATTATATAAAATTGTCACTGTGTACCCGTGGCTTTCTGAAAGCCTCTCCCAATACCAAGGTGTAAATCTAGCATCTTTCTTTAACATTATGCTCAATGGTACTCCATACAATCTCAAAATCTTAGCTACATCCCTCTTCAATCTTGACCATCAGAATTTCTGTCTCAATCCTCTATATTTCTTATTGTTACTTGATTGCATCGAATCTACATCATTATGTACTTTTCTCACTATCTACCATTTCAATTTTGCATTATTGGGAACACCATCCATGTACCAACACCAAACTACCTTCATTTCAGATTTGAACTCAAAATGCTTTCTAGTAAGCACTCAATGCTTAATCTTTTTCTGTCTCTTTATCTCTACCTTGCATCTCTAAAACATTTCATTATGGATGACTGTACAACCATATTTATTAACCATGATCCTTTATTACTGATATTCAACTTCATTCTTATTTCTCTTAAATTTATCATTAATTTAATATAAGGACTCCCAACAGCAGTTAACTTTCTTGTAGACTTTCTACTCAATGTATCAATTATCATCTTCGCATTTTCTAGATGATAGTGAATTGTACAGTAGTAATCACAAATCAATTCCATCCACCTCCTCTGTCTCAAATTCAACTCCTTCTGGGTTGGTAAATGCGTCAAGCTTTTACGATCAGTAAAAATTTCACACTTGGCTCTATATAAATGGTGTCTTCAAATCTTTTAAGCAAAAACTATGGCAACCAATTCTAAATCATGAGTCGGGTAATTTCTCTCATGGTTCTTTAGTTGCCTAGATGCATAAGCTATAACTCTCCCATGTTGCATCAATACACATCACCAGAGGGAAGCACTAATACTGGGGTAGTAGTCAGTTTTCTTTCAACAGCTGGAAACTGCTCACATTTTTCCTGGTCAATCTATTCAACTGCATTACAATAATAAAAATTTTCTAAAATAATCTTCTATAATCACTAACTAACCCCAAGAAGATTCTAATCTCAATTATATTAGTTGGTTTCTCTCAACTTAACATTATCTCTACCTTTTGTGGATCAACTGTTATGCCGTTTCCGAATATTATATGTTCCAAGAAAGTTATTTCCTTCAACCAACATTCACACTTAGAAACTTTGCCTATAATTTCTCTCTCCTTAGAATCTCTGGCACACTGTTTAATGGTCCATATGTTGTTTTTCCTTCTCAGAATATATCAGAATGTCATTACTGAACACAACCATAAGACTATCAAGAAACAGTTTAAATATTTTATTCATCATGTCCATAAATGTTTCTGGAACATTAGTTAATCCAAATGACATCACGAAAGCTTATGAGCATAATGTGTCCTAAAAGTAGTCTTAGACACGTCTCCCTTCTTTATCCTCCATTAGTGATAACCTGATCTCAGGTTTATCTTAGAAAACATTCTCACTCCTTGCAACTGCTTAAACAATTCATTTATCCTGATAAAAATGTATTTATTCTTATTCAACTATTTGTAGTCTATATACATCCTTATCGTTCCATCTTTCTTCTTCACTAACAACACCTGACTCCCTAAATACATTAGGTCAGATAAATTGTTTATCCAAAAATTCTTAAAACGGTACGTTCAACTTTCTCAATTCAGCTGACGTCATTCTGTAGGGTGCTATTAAATATATGTGATAATCCTGGTATCACATCAATAGAGACTTTAATCTCCTTACTTAGAGGCAACCTAACAACTCATCAAAAATTAATTTAGAATATTCTTTCATCACTATCTCCTTTTTATAATTCATGATATATGTCCAATACTCCTTAAAACTCTTCTTCAATCATCTCCTATTGGCCAGAGCAAAAATAAGATAGTTAAAAGTATCTCACGTCTATATCTTGAACCTTCTTTATGGAATAATCAATCCAGACATAAAACATCGATAACCAATTATTTCCCAAAATAAATTATATTCAAAGATAATAAATCAACTTTAGATTTTTTTGTCACTGGTACGAATCACACAATCCCTCATGAATATTCATGATTATCACTCTATCTCAAGTGAGAACTTAACAAGGATATTTTGCAATCCAAGGACTAATAAATTCTTCAATAGATTTTATATGAATACTGGATGCAAAAGAATGGGTTACTTCAAAGTCAACCAACACTGACATGTCCACCTTCTCAACACATAAAGTATTTCAAAATTTGAAAATTCTGGGATAAATATCTTTTCTGGTTATAATAAACTTTTATATCCCAATCATACATCAGATTGCCACTTTCACTTGGTGGCATACTTACTTCCTCTACCATGACTTCCAGTTCTCATAATCTGTCTCCCAAATCTAAGGGTCTCACCAATAGTATTCTAAGCTATTGAAGTAATAGGTCATGAGTTCCTCTGACTCTGTTTCTTCAGTTTCCTGGGACAAGGAACTCTTCCTTTGGGTGGTCTCCTACCCTGCACAAATCATATTACCACTACCTCCATAACTTTCATATCTAAGCCTCTTTGATGACTCTTTCTCTTTCCCTTAAATTCCATTACATCTCTCTCGATCTGAAATAATATACCCACCAATCTGACATAATTCATATGCCTCATGTAAGATAGTTTCGATCAAACCTTAAAACATAGTTCATCTTTGAACCTCTTACGTTTCTTCTCCTCTAGGTCTACCATTTTTGGTACAACCATTGGCAAAACCATAAATCTGCTATCATACCGAGCCACAGTTAACACATTTAAATAATATCTCTATCTTGTTGAGCTATAAAGATATAAGAAAAATATCTATCAAGAAAAACTTCCTTAAACCTATTTCAGGTTAAGGGTCTATCAACATTTGTACTTACCTTGGGAAAAATATCCTTCCATCATTCACAAAACATCTCTTTCTAATGCAAATGAAGTAAAGGCAATCATCTGTTGTAAAATACTAAATAGTGTCTCCACATATTTCTCCGAAACTTAATCGTAAAAGGATTCATAGATCCTTTAAACAACAAAGCATTTAGCTTAATTATATCTCTTTGCATCTTATGTATAAATCCACTTTTCCCCCTTTTTAAGTGTCTACCATTACTGGATTAACAACATCAGGCACTGCTCTAGTCAGTTTATCAAGTTTATGCTATAAGTTATCCACTCGATCATCTGATAAATTCATTTTCTCAAAAGTATGAGTAAGAGCTTATCTTAGCTCATCTATTTCAACTTCAGATTCTCTCATACCTTAATTATATTACTAATATCAATCATATTATCAACATGTTCCCTTCTAGGAACCACAGATTCAGATTCAACCTCGACTTATCAAAAATATTGCGGGCCTACCATGCCCTCTCAAATCAACAATTCTAACTCTAGCTCTAGCGCGTTCACATGTCATCCACAGACTGTTCATTATAATTTACTTTAATCTTCCACTTTCTTACTTTTTATGCAGTCTACAGAATCATAAAACCTAATGCTCTGATACCAAAATTGTAACGACCCATCCCAGGTTGGCCACCCCGAAACGGTGTCATCACATTTTGAGAATCCCAGCACGACATATATATGAAACAGTAAAAATCAATATTACCAAAAGAACTTTACATCAATCTGTAAAATGCATGAAGAGTTAAAAAAAATTTCATTTTATTTTCTCATTAGTCTGAGGATGATGACACGTACGCGGCTTACAGAAAATGATTTCTTCTGAACCTCAACTCATCAAACTATTTGCCAAGCCTGCTACCTGAAAATCATTGTACAATGAGGGGTGAGCTTCATAAGCTCAGTGAATTAAATTTACTAAAAGTATTCCAAATTCCATAAATAATCCTTTAATATTTAATCTTTTATTTTTTTTACCTAACCTGATGACAACTTTCTACTATCATTTCCCATATCATAAGATTTATTCTCTATCAATCTCTTCTTCTCAATCATTGGTCCACCTTAAGACACTCAATTATCTCATAATTACCTCGTAATGAGGTTCACATCATAAAATCTTCCATTTAAATAAGTCTTAATATCATAACTGTCTCTTTCTATGAGACTCAACCATTTATAATTAAATTCACCATAATGTCCCACATCTCAGCATTTCAATAATCTCATTATTATAGATGTCTCTTTTTATGAGACTCAACCATCTATAATTAAATTCACAATAATATGCCACATCTCAGCATGTCAATAATCTTATTATCATAGCTGTCTCTTTTTATGAGACCCATTCATCTATAATTAAATTCAATAAAAAAATACTACATCTCAGCATTTCAAATAATGCAGCAATAATTAAAAACATATGCAAATGCATGAATGATTATGATGGGAACGTCTTCCCACCTGTCGATAGGTTGTTATTATCTTAGACCGGCTGCTCTCCCGATTCTTTTATTCTCATCAGACCGGCTGCCTTCCCGGTTAATTCCAGCATATACCGGCTGTCACGGTTTTCACTTTTCATCCCAGCATATACCGGCTGTCACGGTTTTCACTTTTCATTCCAGCATATACCGGCTGTCACGGTTATTTCATTAGACCGGCTACCTTCCCGGTTCTTTCGGTTATATTATTAAATGCATATGCGCATGAACAATGATATGAAACAGTAATATAAACAGTAATATAAAAACAATATAATGATTCAAACCACTTAATTTGGCTATCCTGATTATCCACAAATTTTATATAACAAAGTTTCTTTAAAATTTCTTACATCCAATCATCCTGATTTTTATCAAATTATATAAAAATTCCACTAAATTCTTCTCTTCCAAAATCACATCAAATAATCAATTAAAGTCTGTCCAGATCCACTAAATTTCATCTCAAATTGTCCATCAGAATTTGTCAAGATCCACTAAAATTCATCTCAATTCATCCATCAAAATTTGGCAAGATCCACTAAAATTTATCTCGTCATAATTCGTGTTAAAACATCAGTATGTCTCATCAATAATTTATTTATTGCTTTTATTCTCAAATAAACTTATAATTTCCAAAAATATTATTTCTCACCAAGAAATATTTCTACATGTCCAAATTTTCTATCATACCCGTAAATTAATTTTTCATCTATCACCCAAGCATACTTAAATAATTAATTATAATAATATCACAAAATAATTGATTTTTTTTTATTTAGACTACTAAAAGTAAATCCAACTTACCCCGTAGCGTTTAAAGCTACTCGTGGGTCACCTTCTTGCTTTTTTCCGGTTCTTCTCAGAAATTTCTCCCGTTGTAGATAGTCAACACCTGACATAATATTTGTATTAAATTTCTAATTATTTATTAAATTCATCGTAAACCATTCCTTATGAAAATTCCCATTTTAAGCTCTGGAAATTTTATATATGCTAAAAATTCAAAAATAAATATTATACTATTACCTCATAATTACTGATAGCTTCTCATAATCCTCTATGAAATTCCGTAGAAAATCCATTCAAAATTTTGCTCTTTTGACTTTTTTTTGGGTCTCCAAATATTGTGAGAATACAAAAATTTGAAAGAAAGAAACTGAACGATTTCAGTTTCTACACATATATATAAGAGCTTCAGCCCCCCTACCTAACTTTCTACTTTCTAAAAAAAAAACTCCAAGTTTTTTTTTCTTTTGTTAGTCTTCAGCAGCCACCCCCTTTCCACCTAACTTTCTCATCATTTTGTTTTGTCCCTTTTTTTTTTTCAAAAGACCTCCACTAAGTAATGATGGAAGCACCATTTTTTTTTATATTTTCTTTCATTCTTTTCCTTTACTTTTTCCTTTCTCTTTTATTTTATTTATTCTTCTCTTTGGTCTGGGACGTTCATGTCCCAGATTTTTTTACTATTTATGATTTACTATTCACATTTTACTGTTCACATTTTTTTTTAGAATTATTTTATTCAATATTAATCTTTCGCATAAATATATTAATTAAAATTCATGACATATTTATCAAATTACTTCTTTACCCTTAATTCATGAATACGGGTATTACAGACTTCATGTGTAAGATTTGGGAAGGTAAATGATTAATCAAGTGAGTAGCAGTTTTCAAAGCCTCGACCCAGAACATTGATGGAACAGATGATTCTAACAAGAGAGTACGTACCACATCAAGAAGATGACGATTTTTGCATTCGGCTGCTCCATTCTGTTGGGGAGTAGCAGGACATGAACGTTGATGAATAATACCTTTAGAAGCCAAGAATTCCTGAAACTCAGTAGACAAATATTCACCACCAGAATCTGTGCGTAATGTCTTAATAGTCGTAGAAAATTGATTGTCAACATACGCTAAAAAATTAGTGAAAGTACGAAAAATCTCAGATTTAGAGCGAATAAAATAAACCCAAGTGAATCTGCTATAATCATCAATGAAAGTCACATAATATTTAAAATTTTCATGTGAACTAACGGGGGAAGGTTCTCAAACATCACTATGGATAAGATCAAAGCAGTGAGAAGCTCTACTAGCATGTAAAGGAAAGGGAAGAATTTTGCTTTTACCAAGTTTGCAAGAATCACACTTAAGAGATAAAGAAGAACGTTCTTCATTATCAAGAAAACCAGAGTGCAACACATGAGATAAGATCTGAGTATTGGGATGGCCTAAACGACGATGCCACACCATACTCAGATTTGGAACATTATTGCAAGCAAGAGACTTAATAGACGAAACTGGAGAAATTGCTGGGACAGATAAAAATAGTGGAAACAAGCGCCTCACTTTAGGTCCCTTCGCAATCAGCTCTCCCGTTACCTGGTCCTGTACAACACAACCATCACCACAAAAGTTAACAACACAATTGTTATCAACTAATTGACCAACAGAAATAAGATTCATGGAAAGTTTAGGAGCAAGAAACACATCAGTGAATTTAAAAGAGGCATCTCCGACAGCAGCGATTGGTAAAGAACTACCATTGGCAGTCTGAATGGCAGATGGACCAACATAGGGTCGAACATGACACAGAGCGGTGGGAGTATTCGTCATGTGATTAGAGACCCCCGAGTCTACGTACCAGAGTTTGGTAGAATTTTTACCTTGAAACCCCATTGCAGATAATGCTGAAATTAGCATCTGTTGCACCATTTCGGGTGTGCAGTAATTCGCTGCAGGAGGTGCCGGAACTGGGGAGGCATTGGAAGAAGAGCTAGGAGCTGCGGAGGGTACAATAACAGAAGTCTGAAATGCTTGAGCCTGACGATTCTGTGGGCGGAGACGATATTCTTTGATGATGTGACCCTTCTTCTTACAATAAGAGCAATATTTCTTGGGACAATTGGCAGCAATATGCCCATATTCCTTACAGCAAAAACACTGCAAGTTTTTAGAATGCATAGGCGATCCGCGTCCTTGCGCAGCATAAGCAACAGTTCTTGGACTACCATAAGATTGCTCTAGAGTGGCTTGAGTACTAAGACGTTGTTATTCACGAAGTAACTCACCAAAACAAACATCAAGAGAAGGAACATGAGATCTATTCAGCAGAGAGGAGCTAATAGATTCATATTCCGGGCGTAGTTTCATAAGAAATTGATCACGCCATCTAGTCTCATGGAGTTGCTGAATAGTCGAAAGAGTGGCAACAGGAATAGCCGCTGTAACAAGATCAGTATAATCAGTCCAAAGAATCAGAAAGGCCGAGTAATAGTCTTGGATGGAAAGACTGTCATGTTGAAAGGTGGCAATTGCATGCTCTAACTGAAAGCGATAAGCATCATTATCTTGATGATAAACCTTCTTCAGATAAGTCCACATGGATTGAGCAGAGCGATAAGTACCCAAGTTGGTGACAATATGTGGCTCCATCGAACCAAGAAGCCAAGATATGATCCGAGCATCAAGCACAGTCCAAGAAGGAGAAGACCTGACATCCTTCGATTGGTCTGTATTGGATGTTTGTGCAACATCCATGCCATCGATATGGCCCCAAAGTTCTTTTCCCTTGAGAAAAATTTCAAACTGAAAGGCCCATGTAGAGTAATTTTTGCCCGTAAATTTGACACACACAGGTGCAGAGTCCATTGCAAATAAGTGCAAAAAAAATAGCCCAACCAAAAAAAATGCCGAAACCACCCAAAGCAGAAAAAAAACAAACTACCAAAGAGATCTGAGAACAAAAAAAACACCGAGAAATCTGAGACCCAAAGCCACAAAACACCTCTCTGAAAATAGAGAATGTCGTGAATGCTGAAACTGCTTAAACCAAAAAAATAAAAGGTGCCGACAACACCAACCCAAAAAGAGAAGACCGAAAAACAACAAAAAAAACTTTCACGTCGAGTTCACCGAGAACAACACAGAATATGCTGAAACATGAAACCAAGAAAAATTACAAGCGAGAGAAGAACCTAAGCAACCGGCTCTGATACCATGTTAGAATTTAAGAGAGTAAAGAGATTTGAGAATTGAAGAGAGTAAAGAGATTGTACAAATGCTTACTTGAGTTCTTATTATTGAGAATACAATTAAGAGTATATATAGGTTGTTAAAGGAAAAAGACATTCCTTAAAACAAGGAAGGAAACATGGCCTAAAGTAAGTCTTAAAACAAGGAAGGAAACATGGCCTAAAGTAAGTCTTGAAACAAGGAAGGAAACATGGCCTAAAGTAAGCCTTAAAACAAGGATGAATATATGGCAAGTGTGGGTGAAGTGGAATAGTTAGTGACCTTAATTAAAGAAAAGAATATGGACTTTGCAATCCATTGACGGTATATACATATGCTAATTAATTAGCATCTAATAATGGTGAAAAATTAAAGACTGATTGGAAGAAAACAACCTTCCAAAGTAAATTTGTTCATGTAGAAAGAAGAATTCGAAAACAGCTGCCAACATTTGTATGAAGGGAGTGAATGCAGAAGTGAAGACAGGATCCTTTTTTTTAACACACCATGACATTCCCACATAGCACAAGCCTGATCCCACAATCCTTTATTTGGCCAAAATGAAACACTGGAATCTAAATGTGCAGATATATATCAAACATTTCATAATTTGAATGTTTTAAGTAATACAACGAATATTAACCTGAAATTGCTGAAGAGATTTATAAAAATTCATTCCAATTTTATGCTATAAGTGAAATTTGAGTATGTATAGGGAGTACTTACAGCATATATGACACTTATTATAACAAATTTCCCCTTCAAAATCCACATGGCAATGTTTCTCTCTATGGTCAAACTTAATAGAGCAGACAGAATAGCACCAAAAAATGACAGGATAGCAGTGCTGGAGTATTGGTATGGATATCTTTTGCCTATCCTTGTTGGGAATTATATGGCTCAACACACTTGAATCAAACAAATTTCTCAAGCACTATCAAAATTATAGTGCTCTGTGGCACTAATTATAGATTTGGGGAAGCCTACACCATACGCCAATGGAATAATAATGCAAGACCTAACAATTTAATTCTATATTCATATCCATTCATGCACCATTTCAGAATGCCAACCCAAAAGAGTATGAACCTACAGAGAGCACATTTTCTCAGCATAGATCATATAACAAAATTCCAAAAGCAAACAGCAAGCAACAAGAGAGATGAGAACATGTTAATGGACATATTTTCTGCTAAGGGTGAGACTTAAGTGAACTAAACTGCCCTACTCAAATTGGAACCCAACTAGACCGTGTATAGGGTCTAGTCGTATGAGAAAGGCAACCATCTCTAATGATTAGTAGATTACTCAATGGAAAAGAAGCTAGCAAGGCACACCTTTAGTTATGAATATCATGGGTATACTAGGTCGATAGTGCATCGAGCAACACGATGTCATGGCAGCTGAAACAAACTACACAGTGACTGTTTTGTGAGTTGGATTAAGAGAAAAATAAGACGAGAAAGATGATAAAATTAGATTGATTTCATTTAACAACTGTCAATCTAACAAACTTCCTCTACTGCACTTAAATGAATCAAGTCTCCACTCCTCAACTTGCTTAGGAGAGGAGTGATCAAGTGTTTGAAAATTTAACGTTAAGCTTGAAGCATTGCTGTTGTATTAATCAATAATCAACTTTTTCACATAGCAAGATCCAGCAAAAAAGTGCAAGACAAGTAAAGCTACACAGCATGACTGAATAGAGTCCAAGATTTTTCAAGGATTTCTCTATTGTTCACAGTAATTTATTCCATATGAATCCTGTGACATCAAGTTATAAAAATCTTGTTTACACATACCCTTCTTACAATGTTCTGTATTTTTACAGTAGCGGGTAATGAAAATTGAGGGACTTTTATTACTAGCAGATGGTATTTCACTATTTCTACTATTTCTCTGGTCCATTTAGGAAGCACAAAAACGAAGACAAATGGGTAGATTATTATCTGGAGGTCCCAATCCAGCTTAGTTTTATGAAGGACAAAAACTTTTTCTAGTAATTAATGTTTGTAATATGTAACAAGAATTTATATAAAAAGCACAGAACGAAAACTAAAATAGGCCATGTTTGTCACATAGCAAGCTTTCTAAGTACTTGATCAGATTAATCACCATGTAACAACTTTCCAAATGGTAGACAAATCTATCAATATAATTACTTATTGTTAATTATTGTCAACTTCTTGGTTTGCTTTGCCTTTAATATTAAGCTTTTCCATGAAGCTATTCAAAATCTATTGACAGAGTATTTAATAAACTCTAAAAGCATCTGCTGACCATGGAGCTATTCAAACACAATCTTCCATGGCAGATTAAGTAAGAAATGAAAATGAGAAAATAAAAGTTGACTTAAACAGAACTTTAATGTAACAAGCAACCACGAACTATCAAGAACCAACTTTAAGAGCAAATAACCCCAAATCAAACAAAATTAATAGGTAATAACCAAACAAAATTAACAGTTGTTGGGAATTATATGGCTCAACACACTTGAATCAAACAAAATTCTCAAGCACTATCAAAATTATTGTGCTCTGTGACACTAATTACAATCAACGTTTTGGGCTTTACCATCCACCCCATCAAACTAAATTCTCCGGCATAAACAGCAGAAAAAACACTGAAAATTATCTACCAAATTGACAAAAAATCGAGAACAAGAGAGAGAGGAGAGAGAAGGACAAAGACTTACCGTATGTCGACTGCGTCTGGAGGAGTGACAGCGGCGGGATGAGGGTTAGCGATGGAGGTAGACGAGAATCTTCTGGGTTTCTATAGGTTTGAGAGCTACAGGTGCTGGAGTGGGTTGGGGTTTTTGAACCAGACGATAAAAGGAATTTTCTAGGGTGCAATCTTTTTGGGTTTGTCATGATTTGTTGAAGAGAACAGCAATGAGACTTGTAGAAAATGAAAAGAAATGAAATAGAGAGAGAGAAGGATGAAGGGTTGCAGAGCTCTGTGGATTGTTAGATGAGAGAAAGCGAGGTCGCGAGAGAGGGTGAGGTCGCGAGAGAAGCTGAAAACTGAACACTGATTTCAGACTGAAAACGCCAAATAGCAATGTTCTAAAATCAGTGTTTGAATACTGTTTATGAACACTAAACAATGAAAATTATTTTGGAACACTGCCTTCCAAACATGTCTGCAAATTTTTGAACAGGGTTTTCAGTGTTTGAACACTGAAAAAAGTTTTTGAAAACCCTCCCCAAACATGGGCCAAGTTACCAACATTGCCTTGCGTTACTCATTTTTAATTCTCAACAATTTAAGCTGCAACTAAGGTCAAACTGGTTTGATACTGCTCAAAAAACATACACCCAATGAAAACATGACATGTGGACAACCCCTAACTAAGACAGCAAGGTGATACGCGGACAACCCAGAACAATACAGTTGGGCCTCTGGAACATCATTGCCCACACAGCTGGACCTCCACGTGGACAGTCTTTAAAATGAGACAGCAAGGTAAACACGCAGACGACCCAGGACAACACAGCTGGACCTTCATGTCATCACCACCTTGGGCGAAAGGGTCGCCTCACCCCCAAAACCCTATAAAAAGACTCAGGTGCGCATTCCAAAAAAGAGGTTTTTTCTTATGGACAAAAAATAAATGGGAATATTATCATTTCCACACTTTTAGACCCTCTACTAAAAAAAGTATCGAAGCATCCTTGGAGGTATCCCCTCCGGAAAGCCCGTCAGCTTATCACGTTCTCCCATTCAAGTCCCCCGAGCCGGTGTCCAACTCAGCAGCACGTTTCTGGCAGCAACAGATTGGCGTCGTCCGTGGGAAATCTACCATCTCTCACTAAACAGTAAAAGCGAAGAAGTTTAAATAACTCATTTGTTGCCATGCCACCTAAAAACACTGTCAGGGACGCTGGTAAAGGAGCGGTGGGGGCTAGTACCCATAACCATCGGTCCGGGTCGAAATCCTCGGTCAAATTCGATACACACCCCAACATGGCTACACTCCAAGCACAGTTCGTAGAGCTCTCACAGCTAGTGGCCAACCTAGCCGCCGAGGTTTATGGAGGAGCTCGCCAACCTTCACCCACACCATCACAACCGAACCATAGGCTGAGCCCTCCCTACCATCACAGAGGGGCTCGACCAGCCACAGGCTCCCCATCGACTGCTGTTCCGCGGCTGAGTCCTCCCCGCCTCGTGTGGCCAAGTCCAAAAAAAGTCATTCGTCTAGAAGCAGTGAGGGTCTCGGTAAGCGAATAAAAGACATTGAGGGATGGATCAATGAAGCACTCAAGGGTCGTAACCACAGTGCCATGGATGAGCTCAACGTTCAGGACCCTCCCTTCACTCAGGAAATCCTTGAAGCCGCCTTCTCGTCGAATTTTTAAATACCCTAAATCAAACTTTACGACGATTCCACAGACCCCTAGACCACCTCCAGCACTACAAAACCACAATGACACTCCACAGACATTCTGATTCCGTAATGTGCCGATCTTTCCCCCTGACACTTGAGAAAGCGGCCGGGACATGGCATTCTCGTTTGAAACCGAGAGGCATCGGAACATTCAAGGAACTAAGCTATGCCTTCACGTCACATTTTCTCAGCAGCAAAGGATCCAAGAAGACCTCAGAGTCCTTATTCAACATCGTCCAGCAAAAAAGGGAGAAACTTCGAGCCTACATCTCAAGGTTCAATTCTGTCGCTTAGGAGATCCCCGACCTCGACCTCTATGTCCAGATGCTGGCATTCAAAAACGGGCTGAGATCTGGGATCTTCAGTTTGAAACTCACCAGGCGACCGCCCGAAGACATGAATGAGATCCTGGCTCGAGTCGAGAAATATATGCTAGAAGAGAATGACCAGGCCTTTCGAAGGGAGGGGGAAAGGGACGTAGAGAGAAAGAGAAATGGCCCTACCAATCCGCGTAAGGAACCCATCAAATGACTTTTCCGCGAGGATAGGCCCAAGGTCCCCAGGCCCTTCGAAAATTTCACCTCTGTCAACGCTTCCAGGACTAACATCTTGATGCAAATCCAGGACAAGGCGATCTTGTAGTGGCCCCTAAGACCGTTGTGCCTAAATGAGGATCGAGGCAAATGGTGCCGATTCCACAAGAACCACAAGCATGACACCGAAGTTTTCCAGGAACTGAAACACTAGATAGAAGCCTTCATCAATAATGGGCAATTAAAATAGTTCACCGGACCCCGAATGGAGAAATTCACGGAACGACCCAGAAGGAGTCCTCCGATTAGAATAGAGCATGCGACCTACTCGAAAGAGTCCTTGGCCGAGCCATGGGGAGCCCAGCCAAAAGAAACCAAAGGTTGCAATGGCCAAGGTCATTAAAACCATCCGCGGAGGGCCCGTTGTCGGGGGTACTTCTGGGAACCGAGAAAAAACTTATGCAAAGTCAGTAGCCTTGGTCGTTGGACCCCACAAGAGACGAAAAATAGATATGACCATCACCTTTGCGGACGAGGATCTAGAGGGAGTCCAGACCCCGCATAACGATGTCATGGTCATCTCCTTTCTCGTGGTCAACCACGAGGTCAAGAGTGTCCTGGTCGACAACGAGAGTTCGGTCAACATCCTATTCTACGACGCCTTCTAGCAAATGCAACTGGGAGACTCTCGTTTGGAGCCAATTTCCACCCCACTCTACTGTTTCTCAGGGAGCCCCATATTTACAGAGGGCAGTATAGTCCTCCCGGTAACTGCAGGAATGGCACCACAAGCCACCATCGTGCAAACTACTTTCATAATCGTCAAACAGCCTTAATCCTACAACATGATCCTCGGCAGACCTATCCTTAATAAGCTCCGAGCGGTCGTCTCCATATATCACTTAAAGGTGAAATTCCCCACGGAAGAAAGGGTGGGGGAGATTCAGGGAGATCAATAGATCTCCAGGTCTTGTTATCTTAGCGCGGTGAGAGAAAGCAGGAGGGAAAAAACTCTCCCTCTCGAGTTAGATGACCTTAGGGACAAAGGGAAGAATCCAAGGGGCCAACCAGTAGAGGAGTTAACCGCGATCCCTCTCAATAAGGATGTCTCCTTAACCGTCCAAATAGGTTCTTACCTCTTTGAGGCTTTTAGGGACCCTTACTCGCTCTTCTCCAAGAAAACCAGGACCTCTTCACTTGGTCAACTGCAGACATGCTCGGGATCAGCCCATATGTGATAGTACACTGGTTGAATGTGGACCTGAACCACAAACCGATCATCCAAAAAAGGAGATCATTCGCACCTGAGTGACAAGCCACTGTCCAGGTTGAGGTAGATAAGCTGCTCACGGCCAACTTTATTCGTAAAGCAGACTACCCGGACTCGGTGTCTAACGTAGTGATGGTGAAGAAGGCCAGTGGTAAATGGTGGATCTACATCGACTTCTCAGACTTGAACAGGGCCTGCCCAAAAGATAACTTTCCTTTCCTAAGGATCGACCAACTCATCGATGCAACGTCAGGACACGAGTTACTGACCTTTATGGAGGCATACTCTGGGTATAACCAGATCCTCATGTAAAGGCCCGATCAGGAGAAAATGGCCTTCATCACCAGGCAAGGACTTTACCGTTACAAAGTCATGCCCTTTGATTTGAAAAACACTGGAGCCACCTACCAAAGATTGGTAAATAAAATATTTTAGGAACAGATCGGCCGAAGCATGGAGGTCTATGTAGACGACATGCTGGTGAAAAGCATCGGAGCTAAGGACCACAAAAATGACTTGAAAGAAGCCTTTGAGGTCCTTCGACTCCACCAAATGAAGTTGAACCCCTATAAGTGCGCCTTCGGGGTCACCAAATTAAAGTTCATCGGCTTCGTGGTGACCCAAAAAGGCATTGAGGTGAACCTCGAAAAGATAGAGGTCATCCTCAGCATGAAACCATCTTAGACCGTAAGGGAGGTCTAGTGACTCACTAGGTGGATAGCGGCCTTGAGCCGATTCATGTCAAAATCCACGGAAAAGTGCATCTCTTTCTTCAAAGCCATCAGAAAGGCCAAAAGCTTCGATTGGTACGAAGACTACCAGGAGTCGATGAGCTAAAGAAATACTTGGGTTCCCCCCTTTTGCTTACCAAATCGGTTGCCAGCGAAGAACTTTTTCTATACCTCTCAGCCGGACACGAAGTGGTGGCCTCCGTCTTAATTCGAGAGGAGGCAGACATCTAGAAACCCATGTACTATATGAGCAAGGTCCTCCACAATGTTAAAACCCGGTATCTTCCCATGGAGAACATGGTGTATGCCCTCTTGATCATGGCCCATAAGCTCCGACCGTACTTCCAAGCCCACACGATCGCCTTCTTGACCGACCAGCCCCTTCGACAAGTGCTTCACAAGTCGAATATTTTCGGGAAAATGATCAAATGATCTGTGGAACTTGAGGAGTTCAATATTCATTATCGGCCCCGTATAGCCCTCAAAGCCTAAGCCTTAGATGACTTTATTGTGGAGACCACTCTCCCCATTCAGAAGGATCCTACCTCAGACTCGACGAAACCAAGCTAGTCCCTCGATGGAGGCTCCACGTCGATGGATTCTTCAACGAAGTCGAGAGCAGTGTCAGGCTCATCTTGAGCAGCCCGGACGGTTTTACCATTTAGTACGCCCTAAGGTTCGGATTTAGGGCCTCAAATAATGAAGCTGAATACAAGGCTTTGCTGGACAGAATGAAGCTGGCCAGGGTACTATCCATAGATGCCCTGGACGCGTATAGTGACTCTCAATTGGTGGTAAACCAAGTCAATAAGGAGTTCGAGGCCCGAGGAGAGAAAATCACCTATTACTTAACGAAAGCAAAAGAACTAGTCGCCAAGTTCAAAATATTTCGTATCACCCAGATTCCCCGGGCTGAAAACTTAGAAGCTGACTCCCTGGCCAAGCTTGCCTCCTCTAGACAGTCCGAATCCACGAGGGTCGTCTACCTCGAGACGTTTACCGTGCCCAGCATCGACGAAATCGCTATGCTGCCCGTGGCTAGTGAGGAAACTTGGATGGATTCTATCCTCCGGTATTTGCGAGATGGCCAACTCCCGGGTGAAAGGAACGAAGCCAAAAAAAATCATCTCCCCAGCGGCATGGTATGTAATCTTGAACGATCAACTATACGAAAGAGGTCTTACAACGCCTTATTTAAAATGTCTAGGCCTGATTGAGGCCAATTACGCCCTCCGAGAGGTTCATGAAGGGATCTGAGGGAACAATCTTGGGGGACGAGCACTTGCTTTCAAAATCCTTCACCAAGATTAGTACTAGCCTGGGATGCAAGGAGAAGCCATAGAATTGATAAAAAAAAGTGCACAAGTTGCCAGTAATATGCTACTATCTCCCGTAGATCAACAAATCCCCTCGTTTTTGTCACTAGCCCGCTTCTTTTGGCCATGTGGGGGGTGAACCTCCTCGGACCCTTTACCAGAACACCTAGCCAATAGAAGTACCTCATCGTGGTAATAAATTACTTCACGAAGTGGGTAAAGCCGAATCACTGGCCAGTATCACCAACCATCAGGCCAGTGGTTTTGTTTGGAAGTCAATGGTATATCGCTTTGGTATTCCCCGAGTGCTGTGACGGACAATGGCAAGCAATTCGATAACGTTCGGTTCGAAATGTCCAGTGACGAGCTGCATATCAAGCATTGTTTCTCCTCCGTCGGGTACCTACAGGCCAATGGGCAAGCCGGAGTAACTAACAGGACCCTCTTACAAGGTATCAAGAGGAGATTGGACGAGACAGACAGACAGTCGACAAACCACTTGCCAAACATACTCCGGGCGTATCGAACCACTGCCTGAGCACCCACTGGGGAAACCTCTTTTTTCATGACCTACGGTTCCGAAGCTGTCATCCCTTTGGAAATTAAGGTGCCCTCACTCCGAGTACAAAATTTTGATAGCAGTAGCAATGACGATGCTCTTCATATGAACTCTGATTTTCTCGATGAAGCACGGGATAAAGCTCAGATCCAGCTGGCCGCCTATCAGCAGTGAACAGCCGGGTATTACAACTCTCGGGTACGAGGAAGGCATTTTCGGCTCCATGAACTCATTCTCCGAAAGAACGAAGTATCTCATCCACAGGAAACGGGAAAGTTAATCCCTAACTGGGAGGGCCCGTACCATATCAAAAGGGTGTGCGGTCTCGACACCTTTGAGCTCGAGAAACTAAGTGGGAAATGCATTCCACACACTTAGAACGTCGAACATCTCCAACGGTTCTATCAATGAACTTGGACCTCATGCACGAGTCACAAAAGAAGTTCAGTTAAAGTAAAAATTGTAATGGGCGATTACAATAAACAAGTTTGAGAAAAAATAAGATTTTATCAAAATTATCGAAAAGTAAAAAAAAAGCACTAGCGACCTTGAGTCACAAAAAAAAAGAAGCAAAAAAGCCTAATTTGGGCCCGAGCCAGCCTCAGCATTGGCCACGACCTCAGGCTGAGCAACCACCTCCTCCTCAGCAGGAGCTTCGACGTCGGCCTCCGCAACAACAACCTCATCCTCCTCGGGGTCCAAAAGGTCAAGGCTCTAGAAGTCAATCTCAGGGTGTAGCTCTTCAACCTTCATCTCGGCTTTTAGGAAGCTCTCGCGGTACTATCACCTTCCTCCAAATCAACTGTAGTCCGAAAGGCAGCAGGGTCCTGAAAGACAGCCAGAGCCTCCTCCACAGCACCCCGAGTATGGGCCTCGCCCTCTTCCACCAACCGTTACATCTCCCGAACAGCGTTATCTTTCTGTTGATCGACCTCGGTTTTGGTTTAGAGGGCAGCATCCCTCTCCCGGATTACCTCCATCCTGGCCAAGTTGGCCGCGTCCTGCAATGCCTACAGTTGTTGTACGATCTTGATGCTCTCATCCAGCTTGCACTAAGCTAGGCCCAGCAGCTCGACCGTGTCCAAGCACCGACGCGATGTAACGCCCATAAGGACACTCATCTGTGACAAGGTGAATAAGTGTTAGCCAATAAGATAAAAGCATAAGGAAATGAAAGGGAAATTAAAAACTTGGAAAATAAATCTTACCTGAGATATGACAGTCTTAACTATCGAACAGAGCCTTGGTAGGCCTCTTCAACAACTCCAACAAATCACAGTGAGGGATCCCCATAATCAAATGCTCCCACGCCACCTAGAGGTGCACAAAGACAGAGTCCTCTACCTTCAGGGCCTAATTGGGCCTAAAGATCGCTACCCCGAAAGGGTTAGGAGTAGCAGAAGGCGTCAGGGCTGTCGAAGCCACCAGGGCTACAAAAGTGACCAGAGCAGTCTCCAGCTCAAGGGAGCGCCACGAGGGACACTCCAGGTCAATCGAGGTGAGGGACGGGCCTCAAAGCCTCATCCTGGCCCCCAACCCTGAGGCTGACTGCTTCTTGGTCGTGGCAGCCCTCCTCTTCTCCAAGGCGAGCTTCCTCACCTGCTCCCTGGCTCTCGTCATTGCCTTCATCTCTGCCCAAACATGAAAAAGATGAAGTACAAGCCCAGGGCAAAAGTAAAGCATAAATGAAGAAAAACTACAGGTCTAAGGCATGGGGTTACCATTCTCTAGGGAAATCTCGAGGCATGGGGGCAAAGACTGCGCCTCACCAATTCCTCGTCGTAAAGGACCTCCACGTCTAACGGCGCGGTCACCATAGCATCCACGGTCTCCTGCTCGCGTTGGAGAAGACTCGGCTTCTTGCATTTCTCAGCCCGATCCAGGCTCCACGAGAGGGGAAGGCCGAAGTCTTCAACAGCCTAAACATAGAAGAATGACTTCTTCCATCTCTTGATCGAGGACGGAGTCTTCTTCAGCAATCTTCTCATGGCTTGGGTACTGACAACTACCCATCCGGCCTGGCCGTGTCTGCTGATCTAGAAATGGGCCTTGAAGATGTCCAAATTCATCAGCCCGTCCACTTCTGAGCAGATTTAGATAAAGGTCATTATTAGCCGTACCAAGTTCTGCACTAACTGATATAGTGCTATATCAAAGTACTGGAGTATAGCACGAAAAAACGGGTAAAAAATGAAGCATAGCCCGACCCTCGTGTGGTGTTCATACACGCACAATTCATAGGGCGTGCGGCTCGGAAGGGCATCGCAAGCCCTCTCCCCTACCTTGGCCAGCCAGAGCGTGTACTCGCACGGGATGCAGTACGACTTCCTGATTACTTTGAAGTCTTCTTCTTTAAGCTCGCTGGGGACCGTGTTAGCTGTGAACTCCCATTCTTCTCTTTCCTCCATGGCTGAGGCCCCCCTAATGTCGGGCAGGACCCCGTCTGTCTCATCCACAGAGGAGGAGTCCTCTTCATACTCCTCCACAGTGGGGACATAAAGCACCATCGCCAAAGGCCTCCCCCTAACTATGGCCCTTTCTGGGGTCTCGCTCCTAAAGAAGGACGTGGTCGACCCCGTCTCCTCAGAACTACCATTACTACTACTTCTACTACTACCACTAAAGCTACTAGGTCGGTCTCGGTAACTATCAAACGAAGACATACTTAAAGTAAAAATAAGAGAGACTCACCAAAGGCCAAGTGATTTAGACTCAAGCTCCCTTCTCGGTCAGACTCTTCAAATTCCCTCCTCTGCAACTCTCCAACACTGCACCTCCGAGCACTCGAACCAAAGACCGAGCCGAGACGTTCGCCAACTCACCCACCAGGAAGTATCAAAACACCAAAACTCTAACGATCCAAGGACGAGGATGAAAACTCTCGAAAGATTTAAAGAGGAGGACGAAAGCTCTCAAAAACTCTCAAAAAGTATTTCAGACGAAACTGAGGCCTCTCAAAGAATTTATCTCTAAAAAGTCACTAAGATTGAAGTAAGAAAGAATGGAAGCAAAAGCCTTCTTATATAGAAAAAGGGTGCAAAACGAGCGAGGGCATTTAAAACAAAAAACGGACGAGGAAATGAAGCTTCAGAAGCTCGAGGCTACTTTCACGCTCCCTAAAGAGTCTGCCGCCATAAACTGGACGGCACATGATTAGACCTAGGGGCCGTTTGGTTCCCTTAAGGGTCGTTCCATTCCCTAGGAGTCGTTTAGGTTCCCAAAGACGCCGTTTTATTCCCCAAGGAATTTAATCATTAAATGAGTGTCATCATTCTTGCAAAAATGGCTACAAGCATTCAATGAAGTCTGACACGAGCCACGTGTCAAAAAGGTCCAAGAAACCCAAGGAAATTGGGCCCCAAGAAGGACCAAAACCCACAAAACAAATAAGGCTTCTCAAAAGCCCAAGAAGCCCAAAAACGTTCTTTATAGGCCTAAGAGACAAGAAGCCCAAAAGTCTCCCTGGAACTCAAAAATCTGCAAGACCGAGTAGTTGGATTGCTCCACACATGCTATGCCCAAATAGCTCCAAGTCCGAGCATATGGATTGCTCCATACATACTCGGACCAAAGTCTCCAAGTCTGAGTAGATGGATTACTCTACACATGCTCGGCCCAAATAGCTCCAAGTTCGAGCAGATGGATTGTTCCACACATGCTCAGATCAATGTTCTCCAAGGCCGAGCAAATGGATTGTTTCACACATGCTCGGCCCAAATAGCTCCAAGTCCGAGCATATAGATTGCTCCACACATGCTCGGACCAATGTTCTCCAAGGTCAAGCAAATGGATTACTCCACACATGCTCGGCCCAAATAGCTCTAAGTTCGAGAAGTTGGATTGCTCCACACATGCTTGGACCAAAGTCTCCAAGACGAGCAGATGGATTGCTCCACACATACTCAGCCTAAATAGCTCCAAGTTCGAGTAGATGGATTGCTCCACATGCTCAGACCAATGTTCTCTAAGGCCGAGCAAATCGATTGTTCCACACATGCTCGAACCAAAGTCTCCAAGACCGAGCAGATTAATTGCTCCACACATGCTCGGCCCAAATAGCTCCAAGTCTGAGCATATGGATTGCTCCACACATGCTCGGACCAAAGTCTCCAAGACCGAGTAGATGGATTGCTCCACATATACTTGGACCAAATAGCTCCAAGTGCGAGCAGATGGATTGCTCCACACATGCTTGGCCCAAATAGCTCTAAATTCGAGCATATAGATTGCTCCACACATGCTCAGACCAATGTTCTCCAAGGCCAAGCAAATGGATTACTCCACATATCCTCGGCCCAAATAGCTCCAAGTCCGAGCAGTTTGATTGCTTCATACATGCTTGGACCAAAGTCTCCAAGACCGAGCAGATGGATTACTCCACACATGCTTAGACCAATGTTCTCCAAGGCCGAGCAAACGAATTGCTCCACACATGCTCAGACTAAAGTCTCCAAGACTGAGCATATTGATTACTCCACACATACTTAGCCCAAATAGCCCCAAGTCTGAGCATATGGATTGCTCCACATATGCTCGAACCAAAGTCTCTAAGACCGAGCAGATGGATTGCTACACACATACTCGGCCCAAATAGCTCCAAGTCCGAGCAAATGGATTACTCCACACAGGCTTGGACCAAATAGCTCCAAGTCCGAGCAATTGGATTTCTCCACACATGCTTGGACTAAAGTCTCTAAGACCGAGCAGATGGATTGCTCCACACATGCTTGGCCCAAATAGCTCTAAATTCGAGCATATAGATTGCTCCACATATGCTCGGACCAATGTTCTCCAAGGCCGAGGAAATTGATTACTCCACACATCCTCAGCCCAAATAGCTCCAAGTCCGAGCAGTTGGATTGCTTCACACATGCTTGGACCAAAGTCTTCAAAACCGAGCAGATGGATTGCTCCACATATGTTCAGACCAATGTTCTCTAAGGCTAAGCAAATGGATTGCTCCACACGTGCTCGAATAAAAGTCTCCAAGACCGAGCAGTTTGATTGCTCCACATATGCTCGGCCCAAATAGCTCTAAGTCCGAGCATATGGATTGCTCCACACATGCTCGGACCAAAGTCTCTAAGACTGAGCAGATGGAATGCTCCATACATGCTCGGCCCAAATAGCTCCAAGTCCGAGCAAATGGATTGCTCCACACATGCTCGGACTAAAGTCTCAAAGGCCGAGCAGATGGATTGCTTCATACATGCTCGGCCCAAATAGCTCCAAGTCCAAGCAGATGGATTGCTCCACACATACTCAGACCAAAGTCTCCAAGGCCGAGCAGATGGATTGCTCCACACATGCTCGGCCTAATGATCTCCAAGTCCGAGCATACGGATTGCTCCACACATGCTCGGACCAAAGTCTCCAAGGCCGAGAAAATGGATTGCTCCACTCATGCTCGGCTCAACAACTCCAAGGCTTGGAAAAGTGATCGCCCCTTTATTGAAGACAAAACCCTACAAAACTTCATTGAGCACATAAACGTACTTAAGGAAGTGGGGGGCCTCTGATACTGCTCAAAAAACACATGCCCAATGAAGACATGACACGTGGATAGCCCTTAACCAAGACAACAAGGTGACACGCGGACGACCCAGAACAATATAATTGGGCCTCTAGGACATCATTGCCCCACACAGTGGGACCTCCACGTGGACAGCTCTTAAAATGAGACAGCAAGGTAAACACACGAACGACCCAGGACAATACAGCTGGGCCTCCAGGATATGATTGCCCACACAGCTAGATCTCCACGTCATCACCGTCCTGGACGAAAGGGTCATCTCACCCAAAGCACTATAAAAAGACTCAAAAGCGTATTAAAAAAAGAGGTTTTTTCTTTTGGACAAAAAATAAATGGGAATATTATCATTTTAACACTTTTAGACTCTCAACTAACAAAAGTACTGGAGCATCATTTCCTCCGCCGACTGGTTAACTTTTAACCTTCTCCCATGCAGGTCCCCCGAGCCCGGTGTCCAGCTCGGCAGCACTGTTCTGGCAGCAACAGGGTCCTTGACAGCCTAACCTTGTAGAGCTTGTTTCCATCAAAGTGATCACAAATCACAAGATAGACTTGATTGCGGTATCATTTCCAAGTCCTCCATTTAAGAGACATTGGATTCTCTTTCTCGTCAATAAAAAAGAAAACTCTCAAGGTAGATTTTGTTACAAAAAAGCTAAAAGAATGTGGTAAGGGTTTTTTTTTCTTCTTGTTGTAGCACAGAGAGTATTTTGATCGCATAAAATCAAGCCATTCGGATACGCACTTTTCTTCTCAGGTAACCAAATTTGTTAACTTATAGATTCTTTTCGTAGTTTGGAGGTTCTTTGTTGACGAGGGTATTTGTAGTGTGATTTATAGACTGATAAAAAATTTAATTCTCGTCAAATTGTTATGGTAACTTATAGATTCTTTTCGTAGTTTGGAGGTTCTTTGTTGACGAGGGTATTTGTAGTGTGATTTATAGACTGATAAAAAATTTAATTCTCGTCAAATTGTTATGGTTCTTAAGTTTGAGCAAAAAAATTGAGGTATTAACATTCTAATCGTTATTTCATAATAATGTCCTTTATTTGTCTGTGTTTTTTCCCATTATTTTATTTGTAAATTGTGATTGATATTAGAATTTGTGATATTTTGGTCTGAAATTGCTTTATTGGTACTTTTTATATTTATTTGTACCTTATTTGATTGCTACTTATATTAGAATTTGTGGTATTTGGTTTGAAATTGTGATGCTGATTGTGGGTTAATTTGCCCAACACTTTAAATAACAAACACCAAATATATATTACAAATGAGTGTGGTGGAGCTAGAGTTAAAACTTGGTCTTTCATAAGAATCTCTCTCCATCTAATCTCTCATAAAGTAGTTCTAAGTCCTAGTTCATCAAAATCACAAACTCTAAACAAAAGTGTAACTTTTTTATAAAAAAAAGGGTCCCCTTAGAAGCTGATGCTTCAATGGAATCACTTACAGTTATCTATATGTTATTATATTGTGTAGTTTATGTAGTACTTTGCAATTAATCAAACACACTGATTAATGATCAGTGTTGATGAGGATCAGACTGAATTTCATGAGCCAATTCCTTTGTCAGATGATCCGCACGGTCATCATGCCCTCCAGCAAAGGTATAAACCTTAAATGCAAACTGGAAAGCCCTCCACATCATTTTAGCACACCCCTTTCTTCGTGTGTCGTTTTTGGTTCCAGGCATCTCTGCCTGTGCTGCCTTTGCTTCTATCCTCTCCTAAATTGGTTACCAAAAGGAACAAAAAGAACATTAAGGCCTCAAGTTAATTTTTTGAACAAATCAGGTTGTTGGCTTTGAAACAAAATTCTCAATTGAACTACCTTTAATGCCAACTCCATGCAGTTGGAGGAAACATCCACCATTGATTCTTTGATCTGTACAAGGATATGGAAATCAAAATGGATATTGTGGCTTTGGAATTTCTTCGCTTCTTCATCTTTGGTTCGTTCCATTGCATCGACTTCTCCTTTAATCTGTTTATGATTGTTCATTTTGGATAGTTATAACAATTGCATAGATAATGAAAGATGTTGTAACAAAGATGGTTGTATGACTCAGAGAAAGCATAACTTGCCTTGCCAAAATAACGTTCAACCTTGTCGAGGAGCTGACCCAATGGAGGTTCTATTTTCCAATTTTGCAGTTCAACGACAATCTTGTTTAACTTTAAGTATAGTGCAGCTGCCATCCTCAATGCTTCCAACTTCTTTTGAGGGAAGCCTTCAAATCTTGCTAGAACCTGCACTTCAAATAGTTGCAGGTAGGTCATTATCATGATTTAGTACTACAATGAATATCAATTTTAATGTGGATACTAGTGAAATTGAAACAGAAACACGTTTCTATTGCGTTGACCTGTGTTTCATCTGTTAAATTCTCGAGCACAGATTCCACTTTCTGGCGGAACTTGAGCAGCTCAGCCATGTCCTTTGTTTGGAAAGTACTAATGGCAGGTTTCAGCTCCATGATTGCTTTCGAATATTTTTGAACATCTTCTTCAATTTGTTGGAAGTATGCTGATCTGTAGACAAGTGAAAGTGATTTTTAATGACTCATATTTGTACACATTTTTTTGCCCCTCACCTTATAATTGTTAATTGTTAAAGAGTATATACCTCTTTGTCATCTCTGCTAGTGCATCAGCCAATCCTTGCTTTCCACCACCAGCAGAACTCCCAATGGCACCCTTTCTCCCATTACCTGATTTTCCATCTAGACTACGCCCCTCTAACTTTCCCTTAAGAGTTCGATAAAGGTTACCAATGTGGGTTGATCTCTTCAATTTAGTACTTGCTTTCTTGGGGCGCAAGGATCTTCCCGCACCTGGAGGAGGTGGTGGAGGAGCCGCTCCATTGGCAAGTGGCATTGGTGGTGGTGGTGGTGCTCCTCCTTTTGGAGGCATCATGGGTGGTGGAGGTGGTGGTGCTCCTCCTTTTAGAGGCATCATGGGTGGTGGGGGTGGTGGGGGTGGTGCTGATAATGCTCCTGATGTACTGGGTGACGGTGGTGGTGGCATTGGTGGTCCTGTTGCTGGTGCTATATTTATCTTTGACATTGAGGGTGGTGGTGGTGTTGGTGGCATTGGTATCACAACATTAGGCTGCAACATTGGGAGTGGTGGGGGTGGAGGTGGTGGCAATGGTGCCACTACATTTGGGCTTGGCCGCGAAATTGAGTATGGTGGTGGTGGTGGAGTTTGTGGAAATGGAGCCCCTAAACTTTGTTGCAAGACAGGGGCTGGTGGTGGAGGTGGTGGCATTGGTGCCACTACCTTTGGTTGGAACATCGGTGGTGGTGGTGGTGGCGGTGTAGTAAGTGCAGCTGGTGCTGGTTGAGGAGGTGTTTCTGTCTCCACAACCACATCAGAATTAGACAACATGGGTAGTTCCTGTTCTTGTGGTGGGGCTGTTGTTTGTGGTATTGCTGCAACATTTAGTGAAATTTCAGATGTTAATGTTGGTAGCAAAGACAACTCTGAAGCCCCTTTTGCCAACGCTGCAGGAGCTGTATTGCTTCCAATTTCTCTTTCGCCACTCACTTCCTCTTTCAAGTTAGACACTGCATCTTTTGGTGTTTCATTTTCAGAGCTGTTGACTCTGGTTTCTTCCTCAATGACAGCTGCTTTTGTCAATTCAACTTTGCTATCTCCTTCTTTCTCTAGTTCCTGGACTTTAGCTTCTTTGATTGGCTCCTCAACTGTATCGTTGCTTTGGTTTGAAGGGATGAGATCTTGAGCTCCTTTCTGTGAGAAAATGTGAATTGCAAGGCGCTTCACATCAATGGGGCTCAGTTTCTCAAGTGCTTGAACTCTGAGAGACCACAGAGCAGGTGAGCAGCTAGAAGACATGTTTGCAAATTCTCCTCCGAATTTCGGAGAATCAACTATCAGCTGTGGAAGGACTGAGGTTGGTGTGACAGGAGAAGGACAGAAGGAGGTGCTGCTGTCTGAATAGGACATCTCTGTTAAGCTTCTTCCAAATGTTTTAGCTCCTGAACTAAAATCTTTATTCTCTTCACCATCATCATCCATCATATCGAACCTTTCTCTTGTCATCTTTATCAACCCATCAAGTGTAGCCAATACATTTTCAACTGCAAGAAACCAAAACTATCATCAATTTTAACCAAGAAACTGATCAATAAGTGCTTAGTTTCTATTTGGATGCTTACAATAAGAGGTAAATGAAAGAAAATACTCGAAAAGTGCTAGAAACTGCAATTTAGCACACTAGATCCTATCTAGAGAGAAAATGTAACATACCGAGGCGATCAGAATTGCTTTTTCCCACACTGTTACACTTGTATTTAGATTTTTCCATCCACTCAGGGTCCATAATCCATGAATCTCCAATAGATTTCAAATAATCATAAAAGTACACCAGCACCTGTTTGAACGTTTCATGCAGATTATTAGCTTCTCTCAAGAACTTGCAAACACCAATTGCCACTTTAAATTAAATCTTTAGGTGTAAATAAATGATAAACCTGATCCATGGTTGCTCCCTTAATTTCTGATAATCTGGTGCAGGGTGTGATTTCAGGACAAAGTTTGTGGAGATCCTTCATTGTCTGCATAAGCATCTGCAATAAGAAAAAAAAGTTACAGAGATTGAATACAATGAAATGAAATTTTCAAGATAACGTGTCGTCTTCTACTACCTCAGTTATGGAAGCAGATCCATCACAAGGAGGCAGGTCGATGATGTCCCTAAAGGTGAGGACTTTTCTCTTAAGCTCCACCATCAAAATGAAGTTCCCAGTAAACTTGGGTGAACTGTCTGTCTTCTTCTTTTCGACTTCCTTCGGATTCTTGATACGTATAGGTGACGAAGAACCTTTCACAGCCGGTTGTTTCCTGGGTGTCGACTTAGGTGAATCCATTTCTTTCGCAGCCGGCTGTTTCCTGGGTGTCGACTTAGGTGAAGCCATTTCTTTCGCAGCCTGTTTAGTCTTTGTTAACTTGGGTGATGCCATGGAACCATTCAAAACCTGCAGCAGTTGTTCAATTTCCTGTCTGTCAAAAGTTCCTAAAAGTTCACTTGTATAAATGTTCCTAATCATTCAAAATTGATCACAACTTTTTTATAATTTTTCCGTATATCAGAATTCAATGCAAGTATGCAACAATACTTTTAAGGAAATTGAGTTCTTAGGGAAAAATTAATTAATGGAATCCTTTTCATGTATCATTTGTGAGATACCTACGAACTTGCATTTCTTGCTGCAAAATGCAAACCAAGAAAGTAATAAATATACAAAATGGGTAATTTGGCTTTGTCAAAAGCTATGCATATAAAATTTCTTCTACGTCTTAATTCCAATCATTTGATAAAAACAATTAATAAAAAAAGATAAAGGAATGCTAACAACAGAAAAGATAAAGAAAAAGGGTGCCATAAAATTATCAGAAAAATCAAAGAAAACAAGACGAAACGGGAAAACTTTAATAAAAACCAAGGAGAAAGCAACATAAAATGCCATTCGAAAATAACCTCATTTAAAATGTTCCTGACATTGCTATGAAGCTGGAGCAGACTGAACATGGATTTAACATGCATGGTTGCCTAATGCCTTAACAATTCATTAAGACAATAAATTTGAAGATACAAAACAAGAAGTAATTACCTTTATATTTCAGAAATTATATTAATTATATATTCATATAAAAAACATAGAAAAGGGGGAAAAAGGAATTTTACATATCAATGTTAAAATTTTACCTGCATCTTGGACAGCTTGCGACCAAAAAAGGGTGCTAAACTAAAACAGCTACCAGATGACATATCGTGTTGGCAACTCCTAGTTTTGTAAGTACTTCAACAGGAATAATATAATGAAGATGTTGATGAAGAATAGTCATAAAAATACAAATAAAAACAAAAATAAAAATGTATTCACAAGAAAGGAAAACAAGAGACTTGTTCAACTTCAACCGATTCAATGCAAGTAAAAATCTGGAAGATTTCAAATATCCAAAAGGGAAGGTTTGTATACAAGGATTAAAAAAAAAAACTAACAAAATTTTTTCTTCAGGCAATGCCCAAGAGATTAACATTGGAACTTTCTCTTGGAAGAGAGAGCCAAGAGAAGAAATGAAAAGTCTGGCTTTTAAAAGGGGACATTAACGCGGTTAAAGAGTTAGTTTGTTAAATTAGTTTTGTGTCAAACATGGTCTAATCGCCCTGTACTTTTAGGGCGCCTAACCAATTCACCCCTTAATCAAAGGGATTACATGTTGGTTTCCAGCTAATTACAACAGAATCACAGTTATGTAAGATGAGGTGGTTGTGTTGTTTTTTTTTTATTATTTTTTCTTATTTCTATATATGTTTCATCTTAACAAAACCCTAGAATTATTCTTAGCTCTCTCTCTTTCTAAATTTGTGTAGTGTTATCCAATTTGAACAGATAGAATCTATATCTCATATATTCAATGAGGGTTGGAGGTGTAAAACAGTTTTGCTAATCTTTGAACTATTTTAAACAATAATGTCAATGATGATAACACTTTTTCCTTTTTTTTTTGGTTCCTTTATGGTTAGTTTTCTAAGTTTAGACTCTCACTAATCTACAACATAATGGAGTAATCCGATTTGGAACAGTTCTGATCGAAAGTTGAGTACTATAGGTCTAAATTAGGAGCCTGAGATATAATTTTGGTTACATAATCTAAATTTTAGCTACTAATTTGAAAGATTCAACCATTTTGGTCTTTTACACTTTATCACCTTCTAAATCCACTATTTAAAGATAAAGTGGTTAAACAAAAAAAAAAAAAAAGTTCAAACAAAAATTTTAACTCTTGAAAGAAATTTGGTCATGAACGGGATAAAGAAAAGAAAAGTCTTATGAAATTAGTATGTGGCTCCTTATGATTACCCATTTTGAGTTTTTCAATTCTCACAAGCTTCTCAAAGGTGCCTCCCACAATCACATAAACTGATTTCTTTATCCCATTGGTACAGCTAGAGTGTACCAAACCAATTAAAAAAAATTAATTAGTATTTCCTCTGTTTCTCTTTACAATTGAAGATAATGGAAAACAAGAAAAGAAAATGTGGAAGGAGGAAAAAAAGGAAAGATTAAAAAGAAAGAAAACAAGCCTAGCCTGGTGAGCAGCCAATCTTGACAACATAACTTACTACTATTCTATAAGAAAGACTATTTTTTTTTATGATAGCGATTTCAAGTTCTTATGATCTTACAAATCGATACATGTCACATTGTAATTGGACTTTGCTAAACCTTTTGATTGTGGAAGTGTTACAGAAATTGTTGAGGAATAATTTGAGATGGCTGTTTATCAAATTGAACAAGAAATTATAAGAGAATTGGTTTCAAGGTACTACCAGATCGCTATTATTAAGGTTTAATTCATTCATCTACGGTGCAAAAAGGTTACAATAAATGTTCTTTAAGATACAATGAAGTTTTATTGTTATTATGCACTTTACATTAGTGGAGAACAACTCACAACAATTTCTATAAGTTTTATGAATTAAAAGCACTTATGTTTGAAGAATATTTTAGAATTTTTATTCCCAAGAAGATTTGTATTTTTGAGAGAAAACAAAAGAAGGAGATAAAAAAAATGTAGAAAATGGGACTTCGCAAACAATTTTCTAAAACAGTTTTTAAAAACTATTTTCTGTAAACTCCAAATTGGTGTTTTCCGACATAATTTTCGAAAAATAGTCTTAAAATCAGTGTTCACTTCTCTGTTTCATTCTTCCTCCATGGTATATAAAAAATATTAAAATTTTGAAAATAAAATAATATTAATTATTTTTAAATATTTAGTAAATACGAGAAATAAAATTAATATAGATTTTAAATTTAAACTCAAAACTAAAAATAATTACAAGGTGTATCAAAACAGTTTTCAAAATAAGATTATCCAAACAATATTTCATTGTTTTCTGTTTTGAAAACAGTTTTCGAATTACAGTTATCCAAACATGTTTTCTTCAAAAAAAAACATCATAAAATTGTTTTTAGTTTTCATTTTTTAAAACAGTTTTCGAAAATTGAAAACTGAAAACTGTTACCCAACGGACACATATTGAGCATATGTGTGTTGGGAGGTAAGGTTCGAGAGAAACTGTAGTTTTTTTTCTTTTTCATAGTGAAACCAAATCATCTCTAGTGTGGGCAATTTGGCCGAACCATGATAAATCTGTATTTTTTGTTTGCTTGCTTTACTGCTATGTTATTCTTTCCCTCGTAACAAATTTCAAGATTAAAGTTGAACTTGAGTTGATAGTGAAATGGTACAATTAAAAATTGAGTTCATTTCAATGCTAATTTATTATCTGATTGAATTTTGATATGCCCAATCAAACGATATCATTTGTGATCAGAGATGGTGTCCATAGGAGTGATGGCGTGGATGGCGGCGTTGGAGGTGGTGGTGACGGTAATAGCAGGGGCAATGGAGGTGTAGGTGGCAGTGGCAATGGCAATGGCAATGGCGTGGCCTGGTGGTGGTGGTGGTGGAAATCAAGGCATCACAGAAGAATTAAAGATGATGATGATGCTGGTGGTATGCTTATCAGAACAGGTGATACAGATTGGGATTATAAGGAATCATCCTAGAAATTATTGCAATAACCTCTAAACCATTGTTGGTACCAATTTTGGGGGTGGCATTAGTGCTAGTATTTGGTTCGTCACTGGCAGTGCAATTTCAGACAGTAATTGTAGTGGTCTATGTGTATTTGGCGCTTGTCATGGTTGCAGTTATATGGGCTGTGGTAGCTGTGTTGTGGTGGTTATATAGACAGTACTGAGATGCTGATAATAATTATGATGATGAAAGTCAGTAGTTATGAGCAGGGGCAGATCTAAGATGTCAATACAAGGAAAATTGGGGGTAACCTTGGTAATTATATGGAAAAATTCTATCTATATCCTATATATGAAAAAAGATTTTATTTTATTTTATTTATATACTTAGGACACGATGGACTCTGCATTTTAATACATGACAGTGGCTGATGCTATGTAAGCTCCAAGCCTGTACCTCTTTTCTGCCCCAATAACGTGCAACGTCTGTTTTCGTGTTATTAGTATACTTTTATATAGTTACCGATTTACTATCTAAAAAATTGCCAATCAATTGCTTCGTTAATTAACAGTGTTGGTCGATTGTCTGCCCCAACTTTTTCAATAAAAAATTTGAACACTAGTATGATGATGTTTTTGGTTCTAGTTTCTAAAATGATCTCTAAATTTATTGATAATAGTCCTAATTATTGTATTTTTCTTTTGTCTTCTGGCCAGTACATCTGGGCCAAATTTTCCTTGTGATAAGAATTTTGCGAGCTTAACTTACAGTCCTGCATTTTGTTCTTAGTTCAAAACCACCATTGCTAATGCCTAAAAGATTTGGCATTGATGCGGGTGAATGGAATCTTGAATTAGCTATATAAATCATATTTTAATCATTGGAATTTTTCAATTCTACTCCATCCAAATATACCCTATCCATGTGTGTTTCATTCCTTAACCGATGGGGGGGAATGATAGGCAATGAAGAGGTAGATATACCCTCTTGTTTGGGAATTTTTTTCAATGGAAATGAGAGGATATGGAGGACACATTTATCCCTATAAGTCTCACAAAACTCTTAATATTTTAATTCTATGGGAATTTTGAAGGGAGGGTTAACTAGAGTAAATGAGTGAAGGTTGGAGAATTAGGAGGAGTACTTTTTCTCCTGGAATTTGGATGGATGAGAGGAAAAGAAAAGTGGGAAGAAGAAAGAAAACTGAGTAAAAAATAGCATTTTTCTATCATTTTGGTACTTGGTAGGAAAGAAAAGTTGGACAATTAATGTTTTGTTCTTACATGTACAAATGAAACAAAAAATTATTGTCATAGTCCGAGTTCATAAAAGATACATGAAATAAAGATTTATTTCACTGATGAATGAAAATAAAATATTTTTTTTCTTATGCCATTTAATAGTGAAATAGAACTTTGTATCATATATTTTTCATAAACTTGTGCTAAACAAAAATTTTTTAAGTGAAACAAATTACAACCATCCCAAAGTGAGAGAACTGAATAAGTTTATTTTTTTGTCATTTTCTTTTTTACTCACTTTTTTATGAACAAGTGGCATTTGAGAAGAAAAAAAAAATCAAATGATGGAAAATATCAAATTTCTTATTTTTCTTCATCTTCCTCCAATTTTTGCTTTCTACCAATCAGAGCCTAAGGAATTTCTAGAATTTGGTTTAGCTCAACATAAATTGTTTTCTACATATGTACACATTTTTACCATCGCAACTCTATTTATTCACTTATATAGTTATTTTTTTATTAAATTCATTGCGAGTGGTGCTTGAATATTGTCTATGTAGACATGGTGATGATGTAAGCATTGGATGTGCTAAGACTGGCGGAAGATGTGGTGATGGGAATAGAGGTGTTGAGGTGGGAGGAATTCCCTCCCAAAACCCTAATTGGTGGAATTGTTGGCTATCTGTTAAGCATGTTGGGAGAAACACTATTCCCTGGACTACCTGCATTGCTTCTCTATTTGAAGCTAGCTTCTATACTGTTGATTATAGCAACAAGACTGCAGGCGGCAGCGTATTTGGGGCAAACCATTTGAGTGACATGTGGTTGGAGAAAACTAAAAAAATAACAGTAACCCACATAAAATGTGAGCCCAGCACTAGTTTTATTTAATGGCAGGACTAGGAGTGGCTAATGTTATGGCGATGTTGTATTGGTTGTGGCTTTGGTGTGACAACCGCTTCAACGGTGGACTTCAGACAGAAAAACCTAAAGCTGTTGTACTTGTATAATAGAAAAAGGTTACAAACATAAACATAAATATATGCACACAGCTTCAATTCCAATCTTTCCTTCTCCTTTTCTTTTATATCTACGTGAATACCTGTTTTTGTGTTTGTGCGGGCATGTGGCTCATATGCTTGCTCTTAACACCAGCAGCAAGGTATTTGGAAGAAGCTTTTTACCACATATAAATCTAAAAGAGCACAATGCATTATGCCAAACTGAACCACTTTCACTGTGCACGACATTGATTCCTGCGGCAACCTGGTTGAAAAAAAAAATCAATGCCAAATGCAGTATTATTAATTATAACCAGAAGTGTTTTGCAGATTAGAACTGATCCAACATAATTACTCACAGTCATGAAATAACATGTATTGCCAATAAAGTTTATCGAATTCTGAATTACATACCAGCAGAGTTTCCGAAACAAGAGACTACTGATGGGAAAATATGTATTTCCTTAACAATCATTGACATCTCTGCTCTCAGGATTATCCCAACAATATACAGTATAAAATTTTCAATTAATAAAAAATACATATACAACAAAGATAACAACTATACATCAAGAGCTTTATGAACGAATTGTGAAGCACGATCCATGCATATATTAAAAAATATCAACTGGGAGAACAGCACTCTAGACCAAATGTTGCTGGAAAAGAGTGTTCTTGGAAGGTCTGTTGCTCAAGTTATTTTTCTCATCTATCATCATGTTGATTGGAGATGATGAGTTTGTATCCTTATCAAATTTCACAGGATCACCAAATAAAGCTTACAGTCCTTAGCCATCAACAGAGGGTCCAACACATCCACAATGCCACACAGCTTCACGCTTTCTCTTTCAAGTTGCCGTGACAGAACTCATCCTGTTTGTCTCTCGAGTGGTGGAATGGGTTCTATTCTTGTCACACTTGAGGGAACCTTTTGCTGTTTTACTTTCTACTGGGACTTTCTTGGATGCTGCTGCAGTTCTCTCCGCAATTCTTTTCTGACGTTGAATCGATAATTCTTCCATTTTCTTCCGAATCTCTTCTTCCTATTTACAAGCATCATAATTAAACAAGGAAATGATAGAGGATTATAAAACAACAAATCAGACTAACCGATTAACACTCATCATTACCTTTTCCAACTTGTTCTTCTGAACTATGGGTCTACTGGCAAGAGATGGTTTCTTGATCCTAGACACGATTTCAAATTTCGTCTTCCATGGGGATCCATTCAAAACTTTAGACCTTCTGTCTTTGCCTGGATCTTTTTTCGCGTGGACTTCGTTGTTCTTGGCATTGGTGTTCTAACCATTTGAAGTAAGCATCTCATCTACATTATTGCTTTCAACACCTGGGCACCTTCTATTAGCTTCCACAAGTGATATTTCAATTCCATAGTCCATAACCCAAGAATCCATAGCAGATTCAAATCCAGAATCCCGTTCAAGCACCATGCAGAGGTCATTTGGTTCAGAGTCATCAACTACTTCTTGCTTACCTTGTGGAATATCCAGAGCGACATTTTCCAGTTGGGAAGATAAAGTCAGATCTGCAACCATGCTTATGTCTGATTTCCATCGAGAATCATATAGATCATTAACTGCAGGTCGACCCTGTAACATGAAAGAATCGTCAATAATTGAGTCTTTCCTACTCTTCTCTGCACCCTCCAATGACAAAATGCAGTCACCGTCAAATATTGTGTTCTGCTCATTGGTTGCATCATGATTTTCTGGTTTCCCAGAGTGATCGACAACGAACCAGTCTTCTCCTCTCCCAGACTTGATGGATGACTCAGCTGTAGATGTAGACAGGATACCCCCAAGTTCATTTCTCAATTCCTCCACTCTTTGTGGTAGTAGTAAATTCTCATCTGTACTATTCCTTCTCTTCACAAGTGGACGGAAATTTTCTCCATTTTCAAAATCATCAAACTTGGCCCTTACTTCATTTCCTCCATCCTTCTCAGTCACAACAAAGGAATCAGTTGAAAGTGTCCCCCGACTTGGAACTTCCTCATATTCCAGGTCCACAGCAAGGCTGGGTGCAGAAATTCCACCTTCGGAGCTTCTGATGGTAAAATGTTCATCCCCAACATCAATGGGGTGAAATCTTTTTAGTCCATTAACGGTTGTGTCCTCATCTCTCATCAGAAGGTTTTGGAAAGAGTTCCAGTTCTCATTGCTTTTTACTGCCTCAGATGCATTTGCGACAAGGTCTTTATCAAAATCTTGTTCAGCAGCATCTGATCCATTTGCAACACAATGACTCTTGTCTGCACCTCTTTTTTCCTTAAAAATTAGCTGGTGGGATTTCTCCAACGATCCAACTCCAGTGTCTACCTTCTGTCCAAGGGAAACTTCATCAATTAACTCATCCTCATCTAACGTTTCATCAGAAACCTGACCCTTTTCTCCATTTCTCTTCTTAGGAGTGATGTAGTTAATATTGTGGATGACGACTGTTCTGGATGATTTCTTCCTGTGTTTTGTCCTGTATTGATGATCTTTGGTAGAATGCTTTGTTTCTTGCTCCTGTATATATGAATCTGAATCACTCCCAGAATCAGAGTAACTGGATTCTGTAGATCCATCTTCTCCTGAATATTCAGCTCCTTTCTTATTAGGTGATTTCCCCTTCTGTCCCAAAGATGACTTCTGATTTCTATGATAATCGGCGTGCCGAAACCCACCAGTACTAGATTCTTTCATACTAGGAGGCCACTGCATATCCCTTGGATATTGAAGAGGAACAGACTGCATAGGAGGGAAAGGATATCCTTGATATGGAGGAAGTTGTTGAATAGCGCCTTGAAAATTGTACATATACTGAGGAATCTGGTTTGGCCATGGCACTGGCACTTGAAATTTTGCAGTAGTTGATGGTATCTGATCTGAAACAGGAAAATTACCATGTGCTGAAAATATGTCTTTTTACATTAGAGGTAGACAATTATTATTGGACGTGTATCTATAGAATATAGATATTCTTCTAAGAGCCAGTACAAAAGCCATTCTCAGACATGATAACATATAGAAAACCATGTTTTTTTCCCTGTTCTTTTTGTCCCCATAATTTTATGAAGCAGCATCAGTTGCACAACAATTTTCTGCCCGGATTCTACATTGGGAATAAAAGACTAGTATAGTGAATTCACAACACCAGAGGAAAGGTGTAACAACAAGTAACAAGCATAAATTGAACTACCCAGTCATAAACTGAGAAATCCTTTACATTTAAACAAACAAGTGTAAGTGATTGAATAACAAAAAGCAGAGTACATAACAACATGAAAGGTAATGATGTCAATGAAGAAATCTCATGGATAGAGAAATGTAGGCTAAGTATCTAATTTGGCATAAGTCACTTATGCAACTATGTAACTGCTTTATTTCTGACAGATGATCAATGTTAAGCAGTATCTTTCTTAAGCAATACAGACCATTCAGTTATTTGTGAAGCAATAGAAGTCTAATATGTAGAAAAACTATTGATCTCAGGGTACTCCATTGTTGCAAAATCTTTGTAGATTGAAATTATTTATTTACTGAAACAAGCTTTGTCATGGACTGTTGATGTAATATGTTAAAAAGATATAAGACTGTATCAAGCAGATGATACATGTCTCACATGGTAGAACAACCATTTCATTTAGAAATTTCCCCCTCCTTTAATAGATGCAATGGTTACACATGAAGGAACAACCATGGAGAACTATAGTGTACCTTTTTTGCAGTCTGAACTTGCATTACTTGTTGTTGAGTCAGATTTTGATGCATCCAAAGATTCATTTGATGCAAGATTAGCAGAAGATTTGGCAAAATTTAACATTATATTCTGATTAGGCCCACTAATTTCATTTGTGAGTACAATGCCTGATGTTCCTAGTAATGACAGTTCTGATGGGGAGCATGCTTCTACTGCCGCTAATTCCTCCATCCATAGACCATCTCCATGCTTTTTCTTGCATAGTTCCTTGAAGTTACTGCATGCTTCCCTACATAAAATCAAATAGGAGTACTAGATTTGAGACCCAAGCAAGCTTAACATCATTGAAAATTACACTGAATTTAATCACTCAAAACAAGGTCAAACGGAAGTCAGTAGGGACATAAGTACAAGATAAATTCATGAGACCCAAACACTCTCCACTTAAAATCTGGAAGTGTGATGGTTTTTTTTCTTAAAGAAAAAACTATTGCACAAAAAGATAAAACAACCATTATTACAAATTAAGAAGATTCTTATTTTTATATTTAATATACTTCTTTTAGTGGTATTGTATCACTTATTTCAGTTATTCACAAGCCAAGCCAATAACTTTATAGGCGAGAGGAGACTTAGCCAAAATGAGGGAAGAAGCTTAACAACTTAACAAGGCATTTATATGCAAATGACTATCAATAACAGTTCTCCCCAATATTATTCAACCAGTAATGAAATAGAAGCAGTCACTGATTTCAACTTTTTAACTTCACACAGGAAACATGAAAATGGAATAATTTTCTGGAGAATAAGAGTAGAAAAAAGTGAAAGTTTGATCAGAAAAAAACCAAAACAAAACAGGAATTATCAGGAAATTTGCACTTACAAGACAACGTACAAGGTTCCCACTAACATACTTTTTTTCCCTCACATACTGTAAACTCCATTGTTCATGTATTGACCAATTTATTGGTTTTATCTTACAAGTATTAGATATTAGCCTCACTAGAGCTTGTATTGGTTCATACATTAAACGTGAAGCTCCAAAGGCATCTGCAAAGGAGATAAGATCATCTATGTTGTCCATTTCGTATCCAGCAACAACCCCACGGGCATAAGCCATTGCTTGCTCTCTTCGGAGCAATGCTCTCCGAGTTTCAAGAAGATGTTGAAGTTGAATCCTTTTCATTAAAACAACTAAACGAATTAAATGATGAATAACAATCAATGCAGTAGGAATAAGTCAACATATTCACCAAATTATACCAATTTCAGAGATAAAAATAGTTACTTGGAGTTTTCTTCCTGTAAATCATCATTGTTTTTCTCAACTTCACTTAGTAGCTGAGAGGAAACACCAAAAAGAAAGTTTAAAAATAAGGATACCAATTTCTATAAAAACATCACTATTAATCATAATTTTGCGGACAAAAGGAATACCTTAGAGGAATCAGTTAACTTTCTTGTATTACCATTGACATCTGACTTACTTCCTGATAAAACAATGTTGTTACTCAGCAAGTGAGCTAACAGTATCCAAGTGGTGCATCAGTATATACCAGAAATGAAGCAACGTGATTTCAATATTTGGGCAGTAATTTTCCAATTTAAAGCATACCTTCCTCCAATTGCTCAGCTCCATTAGCATTTGACAATTCATTAGCTTGAACTGAATGCTCGATCTGCGAGATTTCCCTCTCAATACTGGCAAATCTTTCCAGAGCTGCCGGTGTGCTAACAAACCGGACAAATCTGCCAAAAATAGAAAAAGAATCCACAGTTACCCTCCTCAGTTCCTTAATTCCAAACTAAATCCTGGGCTCAAAACTACCGATGGATTAATCAATTTGTTAAACACCCAAGAACCTAAACTAATTGCTTAGACAACTGGTTAGCAAATTAATGATAAATTTAGCATTTGGGATCAAACTAATTTGACTAATACACAGAATACTAAGTATAAATTTTGATATGAAAATACGAATCAAGAATCATCCACATTATTCAGACATACTAAATTTCACACAATAATGTGACAATGCACAACAAATTCACATATCAAAACAAAGGATAATTGGGGAATTGTACTGAATTGTACATAAATATTGATAAATAACCTCTAAATTAACCAAATAAGACAAAGGAAAGGAAAAAATTAAAATCTTAAAGAAGAAAGCATTATTACCTCTCAAATGTGGCCTTAGTGAACCAGGGAGCACCAAGTGTTGGTGGTCGAAGAGAAATGGAGTACCCACCTCTTGAAATCTGATCTCTTGCAAATTTGAGGTGAGAAATGAATGGCTTAAAAATCCCAGATGCTATTTTCTCAGATTTACCATTGTAGAAGAGCACCAGATCAAATCTTCACATTAGAAAAAATAAATAAATAAACACAAAAACAAGAGCATACCCAAAAAGTAATAGCAGAGTATATTAGAAGAGTAAAGTAAAACAACGAAAAAATTGCAAGGACGAGAATCTACCTGGTCCGAGTTGGGGTGAGTTGAAACAGAGCATACTCAAGGAGAGTTGTTGAATCCATTTGAGAGAGAGTCTCAATAATGCATGAACTAAACTGAAGCTGATATTTGTTTTAATTTGCAGTTCTTTAACTATGAAGATTTGGGTACATGAAAATGCAAGGGCATGTTGTTGAACGTGTCTGTCACATTTAACGTTGTCTATAGTTGGAGCTGAACCGTCCATGAATTAGAATTTAGAGACAGAGAGAGAGAGAGAGGGAAAAGCCAGCAAGAGATGATGAAGCTTTGCACATGCAGTGAATGATTGGGCAATTATGAGGATTTTGATGAAGGGCCCACAAATAATAATGCTGGCGGCTACTTTTTTTTTTTATCCCATAATCAATTTATTAATAACATATACAAATAATTGATGCTCGATTTTGATTGGAATTATTATTTTTACATTAAAAATATAATTAAACTTAAATTTAATCAAAATATTTGATTAAAGAATTTAAAGCTATAATTTGAAAATGTGATACTGTTGTGAAATTCAGAATTTATAATTTGAAAATGTTTTGTAATTAGATCGATATTATTTTTATTCCAAAAGGATTGAAGGGAAGAGGAGAGAAAAAGATTGGATTAAATACCCAAACACAAATATTTCTGTTTGAGAGTTTATTAAATAAAGAGAAAGGATTTGAGATTACCAATATATTTGTAATATGATAATAATAACTTATCAATTTTTTATTATTATTTATTTATTTAACATCAAAAAAAATGACAAATGACTATTTTTTCCTTCATCTCCCATCTCATTACCTTCCTTTAATTCCCTCTCCTTCTTTTCCCATCCAAACTCTAAAATAAAGTAAAAATACGAAATAATATTTAAATATATAAAAACTTCTACTACAATTATCAAGAAACTTAATTGTTTGATTTGGACGGTAGGCAGCATCAAATTGAGAGCTGAAAAGAGGAACAAAATGCCACGAAGGTTGGCTTTCTCCTCCAAATCTAACTAAATTCATTAGTTTCCAATTCGCAGTGCACGTGAAGAGAAGGTGTAAAGGAAATCAATAAGAGATTTCTTTCACTTTTCATAGATAGGGAGATTGGTGAAAAGATTGTGATTGATTGTAACCAACAAATACAGACCACAAAGACAAATTTCCACCCCCGGCGTCTCCTTTTGGTATTATCACAACTTTTAATTAATTTTGCCCGTTAATAAGATGAATATGACATAAAATAAAAATAAAAAAGGTTCAATTATTGGAATGTTCCTCTAATATCTACAAAAGATGCACCACTCGGATTTTTCTGATTTAATTTCTATATCCAGATGCCATGAGGCGGCCAACCAAGAGACAGCTATAAGCCTTAGCTTTCGCTTGAAAACGTTGACATTCTTGTACAATGACGGCCACCACCTCACTCCAACTTTTGTACTGTATCGACAACTCCTTAAACAAAAAATTATGTTTTCTACTGTTCTATGTGGGGCTTAACTAAATTAAATTATTTGTTAATGTAAATGATTATTGGTTTTGTATCGTGTTTGGATTTTTAATGCTTTTAGGGTTTATATTATTGACTTTATATATATATTGTTTATGTAATATATATTACACACAATAAAATAAATATCTTTATGATACACAGTAAGTATAAGAGCTACATTTAGTAGCTTAATGCCACTCGTTCGAGAGTACCTCTCTTTTTTGCTCTAGTCTTTTGGTTCGTTGATCGGCGTAGTCTTTTAATTTGATTCATTCAGGTTTGATTTTTTTTTATCGATTTTGGTCATTTTTAAGTCGGTTCTTAATTGGTTTAGTTTAGTTCCTAAGGTTATTGAGTGTGATCTTTGCGTCAATGACATCAGTTTCGACCGTATCAAACTCTATAATGAAGATTCTTGCTTGTGATAAAAGTTTTTGTTTTTTTAAGTTTCGATCTTAAAGTGCAGTAATCTCTTTATTTTTATATCATTCGGTAATCCTCACCATGTCTTGTGAATGAGATCATTCACTTTGTTTTGATCCATGTTTGAGTTTATTTCTTACAACGTGCAAAGAGTTGAGTTTGCATGTGAAAAGAATTGCATCCACAAAGTTATTCATCAAAACTTATTTTTTTCGATTTTTTCTCGATACTTCTTTAATTTGGTTTATAAACTGAAATTGACATTTACTTTACTGCCTTACTTTTAGTTTGAGACGGACTATTAATGTATATTGGTTTCTTATTGTATTTGGATTCCTAAGTTTCTTAGTGTGTTTTGGGATTTTTAATTCTATTAGGTTTTGTATTATTAAACTTTATATATAGATTGTCAATGTAATACATACTAGTACAAAAATATTTATTTTAATATATATTATTAAAAAAATTCTATATATAAAGTTTAAAAATACAAACCTAAAAAAATTAAGAATCCATACATTATAAAAAAATAAATAAATAAAATCAATACACATTAATCGAATTCAATCTCAAAGCTAATGTGAGCTTGAAAGCTGAACAATCAACATTAAAGAAGCAACATATATATCTTCTGCGAAGATATTTCCAATGAGACGGCCAAGAAGATGATAAGTTTAATGAAAATTTTGCGCCGTCAGCTTATACCTTGTTTACTTCTTATATTTCCTACTCCTTCTATATGTTCAGTTGACTTTCTGAAAGAAGCCAAAAATGAACTCAACATTATATGAATTACGAAGAAAATTCTTTGAATTAATGCATGAGTAAAAGGGATTTTGTTGATTAATTTCATCTCTAGTTAATTAAATTTACATTATGTTGAAATCAAAATCCACTTAATGTCCACGTAGATGAGTATTAATAAATTAGAGTTCCAAAAAATTAAATTTATCAGATAATATTTCAACATTAACTATTTATGCAATTTATTTATATTTATTTTGATTGAAACCCCGTTGAATATATCACGTAATCATAAAATATTTTTTTGAATTTCTTTTACATGAATGTGATTGACCATGTCATTTTTCTTACAATAATTTATTTTTATATTTTTATTTGATACAAAACCTCTAATACAATAATATAGATACTTGATTGGAATACTTTCACCTTTAAACATTTAATTTTGACTTAAATCTTTTAATAAAAAAGTATATTCAATTGTAACAATCCTCGATATTTATGATATTTAAATTTCATCTTATTTTCCCTTCTTTCCTTAGTTGACTTATCAAAAGAAGACCAAATAAGCTCAGTATTTTAATGGTTGACCTGCTCTAGCATGTGCTAATTGGGAGAGAAACGTGATGACTAAGCTACATATTGCATCGATATTTATTGGATGTTGGAGTTGTCAAAATTCTTGGAAGTTACATTCATAATTACAGAAACAAAGAATGAAAAAATAGAAATAATAAGAATATACTTAAAGTCAAGTTGTGATCATAATTACATTCATAACTGTGAACTGCATTGGAATTGTGAATAAAAAATAGGAAAGAAAAAAAAAAGAAAGGAGAAAAAAAATACAATATTTCAAAACCATTTTTTTCCCTAATTTTAAGAACTTTGCTCTTGTTTTACCCAATGAACAAAAAAAAAATATTGAACCTTACTTCATATACATAACAGTTAATATGACAAATTAAGAGAAGTTTGGGACTGAAGAAAGTATTAATTGCTTTCTTGGTCCTTCAAAGCAGTTGTCAAAATAGAATGAAGATTGAATCTAATGATCATTTAATGTTTTTAAATCAAAATAAACACACATGCATTATATATAGGCCAATTTTCTTATTATTATACCATGACCTCTTGACTTCTAGTCTTAACCTATTGAACCAAGACCTAAATTTTGTAATAATCTTTTTAAAATATTACACCTTTTCATTAATTATAATCTACCCTTCAAATCTTTATCCTACAAGTCTATAACACATTAAATAAAATGACATGATTTTTAAGAATGGGAAAAGAGAAAAAAGAAAAAGAATATATATATATATATATATATATATATATATATATATATATATATAAAAGCTTAACTTTACCCACTATCGTTTCATGAGTTAAGAATTCTTAAACACGTTAACATTAAATTTTTTTTTTTTTTGTTTTTCTAAATGATATTCACTATGTTTCAACTTAAGATCAATTTTAACTTGAAAGTTATTTATTATATATAAGTGAAAAAAAATGTTAAACATTTGATTGATAAAACTACTTTTATTTAAACGACGTAGTTTTAATCTTATAATTATTAGCTAATATAAAAATACATTGTAATTCTAATAGAATTTTAAATGATATAATCTTCTATAGTTTTATTAGAATTTGAATTGCTATAATCTTTTATTTTTTTATTAAAATTTAGATTTAATAGAGTGTAAAACTTTTGATAGACAAAAATACTATTGTATCATTGAACTCCATATAAATAAATAAGATAATTATGTTTAAAAAAACATGTTAATTAACACATTAACTGAGCACCATATAAAAATCTTATGGTTATACTTTGCTCAATTTTTTTAGTTTGTTCATTACTCTTTTCTTCAAAAAATATATTATCGTTATGTAAAGAGAAAAAATTTATTATATAAAAGTGTAGACTCAAAAAAAATTATCCTGAATAAGGAGAAAGTATATAATTTTTTCTCTCTATCAGAATTTTAATTAGAATATTAAATTTTGTATATATGGGTTGATTTTCTCGATCTGTATAATTGGTTATTTTGTAAGATTTGATTTGACAGTATTCCATATCCAACTTAGTGGTACAAATTAGTCTGTAATCGAATTACATAAAAATAAATTAATTTATAAAAAAATTAATAGATATTTTTCTTAAATTTTTGGTGATTTGATATTATCAAAATATAATTTGATAATTTGGTATTATTGAAATGTTTTTTTAAAAAAAAAGTATTACCTTTCAGATTTATTAAAATAAAAGAAAAAGCAATTGTTTGCTTTTACTGAAATATAAAAAAAAAATCGAATCAATATCAAACTAAATTATCAAAATTCCAAAAAAAAAAATTATGTACCTAAATAACCGAACCAAAATTTTTGGTTTGGTAATTCGTTATTTTCCTATGCACACCCCTATCTATCGCTTGACTAATTTTTATTTTCACATAAATTAAAAATTATTATCATGCCATAATCTAAAAATCACGTTGTTTTATTTTTAAAATTGAAATGGAGGTGCATTTTTTGTTGTTTTACTGTTTACTTTTTCTTTACATATAATATTTTCACCAAAAAATATCAATACATAGTGCTATCATTCATCGTAAATAATTCGATTGTTATGGTTTGTGTAGAGTTTCATTTCTAGAGTAATTTATAATATATATATATAAAAGTACATATAACTAAGATATTCATAATATATTTTATAATATTTATATAATAGTATGAATAAGGTGTAAAACATTCAATAAACAAAAATACTCATATTTAAGCTACGTAATATTGATTCCATAATTTTTTGATCTATATAAAACTCAATCGAATAAAACCTATAAAAACTTCAATGCTCTATGTAAAAAATCTAATCAAGTTAGATAAACTTAAATTAGACTTTCAACAAAATTAAATCATAAGATTTTTAATAATCATAATATTTATTTATATATATGCGAGCATAAGAGTGCAAGCTTTTTAATTCTCTTATGTAGTACTAATTCTTTTTAATATCTATGATATATATGTATAAGAGTCCGGACAATTTATTTCTTTCACGCAATAATATTTTTAAGATAAACTCCATTCATCTTATCAGTTAAAATTGAATGAATCTTAATCATTACCACCTGCACAAACGTTTTTGGATTATCCTGATAATTACTGTGTCCACAAATATGTTTTGAGGCATAAGAAGATATTATGTTAAAGTACGAAAAATTAAATAAGATTAAAGAGAATTAACCAATAATTTTCATAATCTTATTGTTTTATTGATTATATTATAATTACAAAATGAATATATATCATATTCGGTGTTTTCATATTTATATTTTTATATAAATATTTACAATATTGTTATATATGGTCATATATAAGAAGCATTCAGACAAATATGGTAGATGAGTTTATTTCAATTGAATGTGATAACTTTTTTGAGAAATACACTACATTAACATATACAAGGGACTACATATAAATAAAATAAAAAGCTTACTACTTTAGAATTTGGTAAAACAATTTAGAAACATGACTTCAAACCCGTGTTTTGCAATTAAAAGTTCAATGCGTATAAATGGAAATCAAAAAGACTTATAACGTATTAGTACTTTTTCTTCTTTTAGTTTCTAAGTAGTAAAGTGCGTATATATTACGCTCTTGCTTGCGTTTTGCACATGCACCTATAACAACTTGTTTTCCTTTCTTACAATGAATAAGAAACTCTCATGCAAATTCCAAATTTAATCAAACAAATAATTGAGGCCTAAACACATACATAATATTATTATTATTATTATTATTATTATTATTATTATATATATATATATATATATATATATATATATATATATATATATATATTAACCTAAGGCAAGTGCATTGTATTACTTTTATGCCATGTTTGGTATGATGAATTGAAATATAATCTAATCAACAATGTAACAAAACATATTCTATTGTTATTATTCTTATTATATAATAATAATAATAATAATAATAATAATATTGAAATATATTACATTTCAATCTATCGTACCAATTAAACATACCCTTAATTCCTTTTATTTACAAACATATAAAAAAGAAAAATACATAAAAGTATATTGGTTTGGCTTTATTTAAATAAGGCACTTGAGTTTCAAATTGTTAAACATGAATATCTTGAAGTTTTTTCGTTTGCCAAAAGAATTTTTCCTATTTCCTTAATTTCTTTCCTTGATCATCCAATCGCCATTCTTCAAATCTCTTTTTCCTTTTTTTTTTTTTTTGAACGGGGCATTCAACACCCACTTTATCTAGGATGAATAGGAGTGCAAATCCTTGATAATAAAAATACTATAATTAAGCATGCAATACACTATTTTAATAGCATGGGTACTAACTTCTTTAAATAAGGGATTAATTAAGTGGAATCGCTTTGTAATTCAATTCTTCTTCTAATTAAACGTAGTGTATAGCAGACTTAATTGCACTATTTTTATAGTAGAAAATTTACGATCGATGAACAATGTTGGATGATTATAATTAAGCAAAATTAATTTTTCAAGGTTTAAATTGAGATAAAGCGCGTTTTTACATAACTGGTATTGATGCTGAAAAGAAGGTTAAGGGTATTGTTGTCAGATTGGATTTGGGTTGGATGAGATAGATGCTTGGTATTAGTCACGTTCTTGTGTCCACTTCAACTTGGTACATGAATCCCTGTAAGGAAAGCCATTTGGAGTTTGGCTCTCCAAGAAGGACCTTCCGATGATAAAGTCAGTAAGTATACAAAGGCAAAGTTAAAGGAAGGGCTAGAGAAATACCAAAGAGAGAGTGAGAGAGCCAAAGTGGTTTCGATTGTGAAACTTGCATTTATGAGGCTTTTAGCCCCATTTATATAAGCTCTAGAGATCTTATCTACAAAGGATCTAGAATGGGTCCCACTAAAGATCTTGTCTCCAAGTCTTTAGGTCTGCATCCAATGTCTTTAGGTCTGCGAGTCACATCATTGTCTTCATTGTATCGTGTCATTGTCTTCATTGTATCGCGTCACGTACCACTATTTAGGTTTGCAAGTCATCGCCATGTCATGTCACAATCTACATGTCCAAATTTTGTTGGGTAGGATATTTATGCCCATATCATATTCAACCTATTTGGTTATTCCCTTCAAGGCTTAGAAGGGTTTTTGAGAAAATAGAAGGTTGAAGCATTAACTCCACTTCGATGCTCGGGGCTTAAATGGGCCCCGTGGAGTTGTGGAGCCTGTCTTTGGGCTTTTAATACTCGTAATTATGACAAGATGTTTAGGCTTCTTGAAGTGCTCTTTCGGGTTGCTAGAGTTAATGATGAGAATGTTTAGATTGCCCGAAGCACCCATTGTGATGTCAGACTTAATGACATGGGTGACATGTCAGCGTAACTTCTCAAGGAATCATTAATACTATAAAAGAGAAACTTAACCTTTAATTATCATTCTTCTTCCTCATTTGCGAACCCTGGAGCATTGAGATAATCTCCAAAGCTTACTCTCATTTGCGATTTCTTTTTCTTTAACTTTAGTATTTATTTTCTTCAAATTTGTTGGTAAGCATCTCCAATCTTTTTCTTTCTTCTTCTAATTACTTCTTCACAGTCAAGCTTTGAGATTAGGATGATAGAGGATGGTGTCTCTAAGAATGAGAGGGTTGGTCCCAGTGAATCTTGGGCTTTAAAGCCGAGTATAAGCAAAGTACCTTGACTCGTGAGGAACTCTACTTCATTCACAAATTTTGTTTTATTTATCCACTCTAGACCCCCATACGCGTTAATGACCATATTAGGGCTTAAACACCCCTATAGGATGAAGATACATTTATTTTAATTTGCTACCTCAATCTACTGAAAGCAGGGTTAAAGTTCCCTTCGACCCTGACTCGAAACAAATAATAAACCACTCTGACATCTATCTGACTCATCTACCTTCAAATTCCTTTAAAAGCATACTAGGTTTTATTCTGCCTTGAGAATACATATTGGGTATACCCGGGATGATGGGAAGTGGAAGGTCAGAATGTTTTAGTGGTTTTTTACCGTAAAGAAACATCTAACTATAGGTGCTACAACATCACTCCCAGGCTTGATAGGAAGATCATTGAGGGCTCTTCCTCGATGAATTACTGGAAGCATAAGTATTTCTTCATAGGGGGGTCAGAGTCCTACGAAATTTTGTTGAAGTGGGTTACAAAAATCTTCTTGACCAAAAGTACCCTCCAAATCTGTGTCATGATAAGCATGCAACTATTAACAAGGTCCTAAAGGAGGGCAATATCAATATAAGGATCTAGACAATGAGGAACTGGTAAGGGCTTACCAATTCATCCTCTTCGACCTTTACATCCCTGATGTTAGTAGCTAGCATTTTTTTGTTTTGGCACTTGTATATTTTCTCTAAATTGTTTGACTCTAATTTTTTTCTTTGCAGTTGACAAGATGTTAAGCAGAGTTGAATTAGCTAAGAGGGCATATCTGCGGAAGCAAAAGCAAAATGCTTCATCTAGCATTGCTCCTCCTACCCTTGCTGAAAAGAAAAAGGGTTCAAACTTAGGAGCTTGAAGTAAAATAGATTGGGGTGTAACAGGATTAGGGGCAGTAGATCGAGTTGTGGGGATTTGAAGTTCCTTAGAGGGATGAAGTGCTACTGATTGAGGGTGAAGTTCTTTTGTTTAGTGGAATCACTCTTGTTGTGCCACTTGCTTCTGCTCCAACTGCATTTGAGACTTTTTATGCTGCTAGGAGCTTGGATGAAGGTAAAACTAAGGTGTATAGTCCTAGCTGGAATGCCCAAGTCTCAGATTCTACCTTTAAAAACAACAAAATGGTCTTCCAGCTCCTCAAGGGTTCGATCACCCTTTCTGATGCAGTGAAATTGAAAGTGCCCACTCTTGATCAGATAAGGATGAATATGCTTGAGGCTTGTCACATGTTAAGATCCTATGTCCTCCTTATGATGTTTTTATACTTCATTTTATTTGCTTTATTTTTCCTTAGTTGTCTACTGATTGGGGAACAGATTGATATGTTTGCTTTTTTGCTAGCAATGCTTTTCTTTTTATGGGTCATACCATATACTAAAAAACTAAAAAAACCACCTTAAGCTCTAAAAGAAGAAGCTGAATGATGTTTTGTCATTGTAGAATCCTCCAAGATTGTTAAGAATGAGATCAAACGCTTGAGGTCTGAGGTCTCTAGACTCTAGGAGGTGGAGGGCCAGCTCGAGGCTAAAATGAACCATCTCTAAGGAGTGAAGAGTCAAGTAAGGGCTGAGTTGGCCTACACTAAATTTTCTTTGGTGGAGAACTTCAAGAACTTCGAGGACTTCAAGGAAGAATTACTAGAGAAGGTTTCAGGGTACTTCGCTAAGGTGTTTGACTTGGCCAAAGAGGAAGGGGCCAAGCGCTGGCCTGGATTTGATTGGACTAGAATAGAAATTCTTGGGGAGCTTGAAGAGTGATGGAGAGTTCCTGAAGTAGAGGAGAAGGCTGGAGTGGAGGAGAATCGAGCTGAGGTCTAAGCTAAGCAGAATGTAGTTGAAGAAGAACCAAAGTTTTAGGCTTAAGTTTTTTATTTTTAGTTTTGCTTGTAATCGACCTTTAAGCCTTCAAATTTAAAAATTGTTTAGATGAATGAAATGTTTCTTTCTTCAATTATTCTTCTGTTTGCTTTTCTGAATAGATTTACTAGGATTTTTATAAGTGTTTAGGCTTTATACTCGCACCTTAGTCTTGGTTCTCTATCTCAATTTAGGTTGAGTTGAGTGGTTGACCTTGAATAAATTTTGCCTAAGTATGGGACTTTGATCTATTACTTCAGAAATTGAGGTCATCGATCTCAAGTGAGCTGAGTAGGGATCTTTAAAAGAATTTTTAGAAAGTGTTAGACTTCAGTCATTCACTTCAGACTTCAAACTCCAGTTTTTCAATGCATCTTTGTGGTGCTTTGACTTTGGATTGGAGCTTTAGTGAATTTTTCTCTCCATTTGACTTCAGGCATTCACTTCAGCTTAAGGTTTCCACTCTTGTCAACACATTTCTTTTGTGCTTTTAACTTCATATTAGGATTGGGTTTGACTTCGATGCTTCCCTGTCACCTTACTTAGGAAATTTCCAAGTGTACAATGACAGGTTATGCTTGGATTCTTCATGCTAGGGCATTTCATCAGAGTCTTTGCTTTGGTTATTTTGCTATGAGAGTTCATTTCGAACTAGGGTATCTTCACGGTATCCCGATTCTGCCACTATGTGTGTGATGTGGAAAAATATAGCTAATTTATGACAAAAACAACCATGTTTATTCAATTCTTTAAGCATTTACATGGTATGATAAGTAAATACATTTATTGATAAAATTTGCATAAATTTTTTAAGTTCCATTTACATGGGATTGGTATTCCATCCATCTTGCCGAGTTCAAATTTTTCCTGCTTGATGACTTTTCTGACTCAGTATGGGTTTTCCTAGTTTGGTTCCAGCATTCTTGTGTTCCTAGAGTCCAAGACCTCTTGCTTGTACAGGAACAAGTCTTTAACTTTAAATGACTTTTACTTGACCTTAAAGTTGAAGTACTTGGTGGTGCACTGTTGGTAAGTGGCAAGTCATAGTAAGGCTTCATCTTGGACTCCTTTGATAAGATCCAGGTTCATCTTCAACCCTTCTTCATTTTTCTTCTCTTTGAATAACTAAACTTAGAAAGAAGGTTCTCTCACCTCAATCGGGACTATATCTTTGGACCTAAAGGCTAAGAAGAATGGGATCTCACCTATAGGAAACCTAGGTGTAGTTCTATAAGCCCAAAATACGTGGACGAGTTTTTAAACCCAAAGTTCTTTTGAGTCTTTTTTTTTTCTTCAGTGTTTGTTGTATTGTCATGTTTGTAACTTGAGCCTGACCATTAACTTGAGGGTACCCCACAAAGAATAATTTGTGATTGATATCAAGCTCTTCACACAACCTCTTGAATCGAATGCTGCCAAACTGCTTTCCATTGTCCGTAACCAAGACTCTTGGAATTCTAAATCTGTAGACTATTGACTTCCAGGTGAAGTTTTTTGCCTTTACGTTGATGATCTTGGTTAAGGCTTGAGCTTCGGCCCACTTTGTTAACTAGTCAGTTGTTATGATCAAGAACTCAAGCTGACTTGGTGCCTTGGAAAAAGGTCCCAAGATGTCAATGCCCCACATCATGAAGGGTATCGGGCTAGTGTCGACGGTCAAGGAGTTGGCATGGTAACAAGGAATGGTAGCAAACTTTTGGCACTAGAAGCATTCTTTGACGAAGTCAGTGGCTTCATCCTTCATCTTTAGCCAATAATACCCATGTCTTAGAATTTTGTGCGTTAGGGCTCAGCCACCCAGGTGGTCCCCACAAACTCCTTTATGGACTTATCTCTATGCATAGTCAACTTCTCTTGGGGTCAGGTAGTTTAGATATGGTAGATAGAGATAACTTCTATAAAGATGCCCTTCAATTATGCAATATCTAGTTGCCTTGGAAACTAACTTTTTGCATTAATCTTATATTCTGGGAGATTGGCGTCTTGCAAATACTTAAGAATGAGAGTCATCCACTTCCACGTGTCGTTTATGTCCATTACCTCAGCATCTTTAATGCTAGGGATAAACAAGAGTTCAACATAAAAAACTCAGGGTAAGTTTGAGGTTTTTGAGGATGCTAGTTGTGCCAAGGCATCAGCTTTAACATTTTTGGCTCAAGGTACTTGCGTCACTTTCATTTACTTGAAATAATTAGCTTATTCTTTTACCTTATCCAGATATTTGATCATTCGTTTTTCTTTAGCTTTATACTCCCTTGAAACTTGGTACACTAACAATTACAAGTCAATGAAGACTTCCAATGCTTCAACCATAAAAACCTAGCCAGTCTTATTCCAATGAGAATGATTCAAATTCAGATTTATTTTTAGAAGTCATGAAGTTAAATTGAAGTGCGTTCCAAATTGTATAGTCTTTAAAACTGATGAGGATAAGTTTGGTGTTATAGCCCGATGCGTTGGAACCCCATCTACGAAAAACTTCTAACTGGGTAGTTCGGACTAAGGTTCAAACTGTTTCTCTCTTGTAGGACGATTAAGATATGTGCACTTTACAATGAAGTTTGCAAGGGCTTGGCCTTTGATTGTTGGTCGGGGCTTGGAACTGATCTCAAAGTCACCCAACTGTATAGACCACTTCACTAGTCGGTTTGATAAGTTGAGCTTCTAGAGGACTTATCGCAGATGATGGTTAGCCAAGACGGTGATCAATTGTGATTGGAAGTAGGGTCTCAACTTTCTAGCCGAGATGATAACCGCATAGGCCAGCTTCTCAATCGGCTAATACTTGACTTCGCCATTTTGCAAATTCTAACTAAGATAATAAATGGGCTTCTGAATCTTTCCTTCTTCTTAGATTAGTACCGAAGCCATAACCACTTCACTAGTAGGTAAGTATAGGAACAATTCTCCTTCTTTTGGATTGGTCAAGAGAAAATGTGAGCTCAAATAGTTCTTCAATTCTTTAAACAAAGCTTGACACTCTTCAGTACACTAAAACTCCTTGATTTTCTTCAAAGCTCTGAAGAAAGGCAGGCACTTTTCTATAGACTTTGACATGAACCAGACAAGGGTAGTGACACGACTTGTAAGATTTTGTACCCCTTTCATCGTCCAAGGTGCCTCCATATCCATAACTGTTTTGATCTTCTCTGGATTGGACTCTATTCCTCTTTGAGTCACCATAAATTCAAGAAACATACTCAAAGTGACTTTAAATGCACACCTAGAGGGGTTCAACTTCATCTGGTGTTTTACCAAGACCAAGGAGCACTCTTCCAAGTTGGTCACATGGTGTGCTGCTTATAAACTTTTGACGAGCATGTCATCCATGTATATTTCCATGTTGCGACCAATCTGGTCTTTGAACAGCTTATTTACTAACCTTTAATAAATGGAATAAATGTTCTTGAGTCGGAAGGATATCACCTTATAGCAATAGAGACCATCCTTGTTTATGAATGTTGTGTTCTATTAGTCTAGCTCGTACATCATGATCTGATTATAGCCTGAATAAACATCCATAAAGCTCAGCATCTCTTAACTTGAAATCGTATCAACTAGTTGGTCTATTCTCGGTAAGGAGTAACTATCTTTTAGGTAGGTTTTGTTGAGGTCAATGAAGTAAATGCGAATCTATTTCCCATTTGGAATTTTCACCATGACAAGATTAGCGAGCCACTTTGGGTAATCTATCACTCTGATAAAGCTAGTCTCTAGTGTCTATTGTCTATTGTTTGTTGCATTTCTAGTGCAAAAGATCACTTTTTCTAGATGACGAGCTTATGCTCGGGATCGATGTTAAGACTATAGACCATCACCTTTGGATCAATGCTGGGCATGTCTACCATTTACCATGCGAAGATGTCATAATTCTTCCTCAAGAAAGAAATCAATTATGAACACCGCCTCCAAGCTTAATCATATTTGGACCACCTTTTCATTTCCTTTGTCATCTGTCAAATGGACTGGGGTCAGTTTTTTCATGGGTTTCCCTCTTAGAGTCTTGGATTCATCTCGAAAATCTTTTATTTTGAAGACATCGGTCTTGTCCTTGCTTCTTACTGAGGCGAGATAATAGTTTCGAGCTGCATATTGATTCTCTCTAACTTTCCCCACTCTAGACTCAAATAGGGAATTTCATCTTGAGGTGGTAGATGGATACTATTGCTTTCATCGCATTCATCTCGAGGCTATTAAGGATGTCATTATAGGAAGATGGAAGATCAATTACTAGAAAGGTACTCATGATGGTGGTTTGGCACGATACAGTTTCTGTTGTGACTAGCAAGGTGATATTGCCTTTGGGGTACATTGGATCCCCTGAAAAGCCATATAGTAGGTATCTCATGGGTTTCAATTTTTCATCGGGCAACTGCATCTTCTTAAAAGAACTTTAGTACATGATGTCTTGGGATAAACAGCTTTTCACCAGGATCTCTTCTACTAAGAAGTTGGTAACGAAAAGAGTGACCACGAGTGCATCATCATGAGGGAACTTAACTTCTTCTATGTCTTCGTTGGTGAAACTGATTGTCTTCACTGTCCGGCTTCCCTTGCTCGGTCCTTCTTCCGAACCCATAAATCTTGTATAATCTCTGCAAGAATTTGCTGATTCTTTGCCAATGGTTGCCCCCCGAAAATAGTTCGGATGGTGTTCGCATTGGGAACGTCAACCAACTTCTTTTCTAGGGTACGACAACCCCTCTCTCGACCTCTGCCTCGTTCTCGGTCCCTTTGTTCGGGACTTCTTCTTTGCCTTTTCCTCTCACAGGGATTAGGACTTCATTTTCTAGGTGGACTTCTTTCCTACTCCGTTTTCACACTTTTTCAAGTACCCTATTTGGATCATGTCCTCTATTTGATTCTTCAAGTGTCTAGGTTTGCAAGTTATTGCTGTGTCATGTCACGATCCATGTGTCTTTATTTCGTTGGCTAGGATATTTTTGCCCATATCAATTGGGCCTTTTATTTTTATATTCTTAATTTGGGCTGTAACTTCTAATTTTTACTATCGACATCTTGCACTTTCTCAAAAAGTCTTTATTAGTCATTTTAGGAAAATGTAGAAATCAAATTAATTAGGCTAAAAAGAAAAAAGAGCAGCAATCAAAAAAAGCCGTTAGTGACCATGTCAGGGGATCTCTGTAAGACTGTAACAAATGAAAAGAAATATAATAAAAAACGTGTTTGAAGGGCTTTTTGCAGTTCCAATTAATAAGCCTATAGAGTGAAAAAATTCAAAGCCTTTCTCTTCTTTTGATTCGTCCTGTCAAATCGGATGTATACCTGGTAGTTTCTCAAGGTCAATCTTAGAGTTTGAAAGTCTTCCTTGAAATTCAATCAAAACTCATACAAAATAAACTATAAATAATACTCCCTTCTTCTATATTCGTATCTCACCGAACAACAACAAACAAAAACACAAATTATAATCCCAACCACCAATTTCTTTCTTTTTCTTCTTCTTGTTTTCAAAAGCACATAATATTAGCTTAGCTTCTTGAAGGAGCCATGCTGCGTTCAATACCCTCAAGTGCCAAAAACTTGTGTGATAAAATTCTTTACCACCAAAACCAAATCAAATCAATTACAGGAGCACCCACTTGTGATGTTTTCATTAATCACCGTGGCATAGACACCAAAAGAACCATTTCAGGATTATTGTATGATCAACTTGTTAGGCTTAGGCTCAACCCTTTTTTGGACAGCAAGAATATGAAGCCAGGCGACAAGTTGTTTGACAAAATCGACACAGCGATTAAGAGCTGCAAAGTTGGTGTTGCTGTCTTCTCCCCTCGTTATTGTGATTCGTATTTTTGCCTCCACGAACTCGCTTTGATTATGGAGTCGAAGAAGAGAGTTATCCCCATTTTTTGTGATGTGAAGCCGTCTCAACTTCAGGTTAGAGACAACGGAATCTGTCCGGCCAAAGAGTTGCAGAGGTTTAGGTGGGCACTTGAAGAAGCAAAGTACACGGTGGGACTCACATTTGATACATTTGAAGGGTATGCTTGTCATCTCAATCTTTAATTCTCTAGCGCCCTATGGAAAAATATTATAGTATTTTGTAGGGACCTCCTAATCAATCTTAATTTTGGTTAATTTAATTTGTTTTGTGATTTACATGTGATTAGTTAAAAATGGTATTCATGTTTTTCTCTAGAGTTTCAACGTTTGATTTATCCAGAGCTCTTAGTTAATTTATCTTAATTTTTTGGTATATAGGGATTGGTCGGATTTCTTAAAAACTGCAACAGATGCAGTCATGAAAAACATGCTCGAGGTGGAGGGTGAAGATCCAAACAATAACCAGATATACCTTCTACAAGAAGGACTTTAATTAATATACAACATAAATTCAAGATTTTGAAAGAAAATAGATAAAAAAAATTTTAACCAAAAGTTATTTGATTCAATATTTTTTCATCGTATAAAAGAAAAAGGACAAAGATACTAGCTAACATTTTGATCTTCTTTCAAGATCTTGTGTAAATTTTTTAGGCTTCGATAAGTCGTCAAATCTTTTTTTTTTTTTTTTTTTCATTTTGCAATTTGCAAATATTGTAGATGATTCAATAAGACACATGGATGATAGATAATCAAAACCTTTTGTAACGTTGTTTTTTTGGTTAGAAATTTTGTTACCAGTTCAAGATGTAATTCAACAAACTGTATTCTCCGATAAGTCGTCAAATCTTTCCTTTTTTTTTCATCTTGTAATTTGCAAATATTGTAGATGATTCAATAAGACACATGGATGATAGATAATGAAAACCTTTTGTAACGTTATTTTTTTGGCTAGAAATTTTGTTACCAGGTTAAGCTGTAATTCAACAAACTGTATTCTCTCTCTCTCTCTCTCTCTCTCTCTCTCTCTCTCTATATATATATATATATATATATATATCTTGTGATTAAATTGATCGGGATAGAAATTCCAATGATTCAATAATCCAAGCCCCAATCTCACATATTGGGAATTTAGCTCTTAATCCACACAAAGACACAAAGCAACAACTCATGAAAGTAATATTTCAAGCAATATATGAAAGTTAAGGAAAATGCTAAATATACGGTTTTAATAGCTGAATTCATTTAAATTTATGTTTTTAGCTCACTAAAAGACCAAATTAATAAATGACACTGCAACGGTGCTCGATGCGACAGCTCGATATAGTATTAATATTATATATCATAATATGATTAAATATTTACAATAATATATTATATGCACAAGGATTGGATAAAGTTTCTCTAAATGATCTTATCTATTCATTTATAATACTAAGCGTTTAAGTACATAGAAACTATGAAGATAGAACGCTGAAATTTCAGTGACATGATATCTTAGTTGATTTATATAAAAAGCCAAAATTACTTTGTAAGAGTAGTGGAGAGTACTAACGTCTTACTCCACCGACTAATTTTGAATTTTCAGTGTTGTGCAGCCTTAATTACATGGTAAGTTTTCATGGAGTTTTCCATAAAATTGTTTAAGAAAAGAATTTGGATAAAATGATTTCCATGTTCATATACATAGATTATCAAGTTTTAATTAATATATACAAATCGAAACTCATTTCATTTTAATTAATTTTTAGTTAATGAAAATTCAAAAACTAGTCTAAAAATATATACATATTCCCCAATTTTGATGTGAAATTTGATTTGATTTTCTTAAAAAATGTATAAACAGCTTTGATTGCTCTTTAGGATATTTGGGTTGATCCAGATTTTTAAATTGAAGCAAGCTATGTATGTATTGTTTAAATTAATATACGAAGCCATGCAACTTACATGCAGAAAATTAAACCAAATTGAAGAGCAAACTCAAAAAAAGAAGATGTAATTGTAATAATGCAATTTGCTAATATTGGGTCATTCAATCACTATCATGTTTCCTAATAATTTAATCATAAAATCTATTATAAAAAAATCAAAAGGATTAAACTTTATTTGATAAAAGCTGCATTTTGTTCTAGCTAGGTTGCCTATATTTTTTTAATCAAATATAAGAAAATTGATTTTTAAATTAATATAAGAAGCTATGCAATTTCCATGCAAAAAAATTGAAGAAGCTATGCAACTTCCATGCAGAAAATTAAACCAAATTGAGGAGCAAACTTAAAAAAAAAAAATAATAATAATTAATTATGGAGTGTCAGGAAAAGATAAAATTGAACTTTAGTGTTAGTAGGGAGGTTTTAAGGTTTTTTTTTTTTTTTTGAGATCATTAATTTGAGTTTTTTGAATCAAATCATAAATTTTTTTATTTTATAAATTTTATAGACCGAATGTGAATGATCTATTTATATTTTATTTGAAAAAATAAATTTAACACGATGCAATGATAATAAACAGTTGAACGAAATAAAAAAAATATAATTGTAATAATGCAATTTGCTAATATGGAGACATTCAATCACAATCATGCTCCCTAATAATTCAATCAAAAAAATTGTTATAAAAAATCATAAAAATATATAAAAGTCAAAAAGGTTAAGCTTTATTTTCTAAAAGCTGCATTTTGGTCTAGCTATGGTTGCCTATATTATTTATGATAATGAGATGATGAAATGGTGAGAATTTAAGGACAGTCTACATCAATAAAAAAAAAAGCTTGCTAAAAATATATATAAATATTTGGACCTAACGTCACCGAAAGTGTTAGTAACCATCAAATTGACCTTTGGGTGGACTAGGGACAAAATCAGCTTAGGTCTTGCCGGCGAGACTCGTTGCATGCCAGTTCAATTGTCATGGAATCTAGTACTTTAGTGTGAGGAGTTGCAATTTTTTTTCTTTATTATATTTTTGTTTTAACTTTTTAGTTGTTCAATATTTGAGCAAACACGACACTATTGCCGCAAAAAGACTTAGATTTCTTTTATCTTTTTTTGGATACTTTTGTTCGTACGACTTTTCATAATAATATATTCTTAATGATGAAGATACATAAGAATCAATCTTATCTTTTTAACTCACCATCAACTATGTTGCAAATTTATGATGTATGTGACAATCCTAAGAATCCACATGAAATGATGTGACATATAAATATAATTGAAGATAATAATTGATGAAAAAATATTAAGTGATAGAGATTTTTTTCACTATTTTACTTTTTGACACGTTATCAATCAAAATTTATAAAAATATACTTTTTAAATTTTAGAGAATTCAAATAAACATTTGAGATATATGTTCAAAATGTATTCGTATTGCTTTGTATATACACTTTATATATCAATGAAGATTTTTAAACCTTAATTATATAATCATTTCAGTTTTACATTTTTGGGATCTTTTTAACTAAAATAGTGAGATCATCATGTTTTTTAACTTTTGAGAAGGATGAAAAAAATTGGTTATAAAATGTAAATTAATTACGTTGGCGTTGTTTGGTAATGATTTAAAATCATCTTAAAACAATCAACTTTACTTTTAAAGCGACTGTTTTAAATTGATTTTAAGTCATTATCAAACAATACTTACACTGGAAAAAAAAAAGTGCATTAAGTGTTTTGGTTAAATTGTATTAAGTGTGATGATTCATATCTCACCTAGACGAAGAAGAATATGTAAGGTGTTATAATCTTTAAGGTAATTTTAGTATCAAAACTAATCCAACATACAGTATTTGGATGGATTATAAGCTTATTGGGAAATTTGAGCTTTCAACCAATCCAAATAACTAGTTTGATTTGTTATGTATGCTATTTGGGCTTTATTATATTATTATATCTTACTTTGATTTAATCATTGATGAAGATGTTTATGATTACAGTGACATATGACGTTGTTTAGACAATTACTTAAATGCAATTTAAATCAATAAAACTTGAAATTTTTATAAAATTTTTCAAGTTTTGATGATTTAAGTAACTCCCAAACAAGGTATGTAGAGAGATTTGAATTGTACTTTTAATTATATATAACATTTGATAATTTATTCTCTCACCACGAGTCATTTGTTTGTTAAAGTTTTTTTTTTTAAAAAATCGACGGGGTAAATTATAAAACAATAATTATTCATCTCATGGTAAATCTACCATATGAAATCTTTCATTCAATCTCAAGTATTCAAATCATTCGTTGTTAATAGTTTCTTAATTCGGATATATATTTTCTCATTCATAAACCATTTTTGGTATAACAATTTTCCCGTAAGCATTTTTGCTGCTTAAACTAGGGTTATCCCGAAGAATTCAACTCCGAAGTCTCTTCCTTGATCTTATTTTTGAGAGTAATTGGGTCAATCTACCCGGCTCAACCAAGCGTAACCCAATTGCGAGTTTCCAGTTTTGCATCAACACCATATGTCAATGATACTTGTAATAATTTAAAGAAGGGAAAAGATTAGAATGTCCCCACAATATATGGGTGGGCAAAAATCAAAACTAATATCTAAGAAACCTTGTTTTGTACCCCCACCGACAGCCACAGGATACCCCAGATGTACATGTAGATGAACTATCTTGTCAATGCAGCATCCACATGCGTTTGTCCATATCTTCTCCTATTAATGTTATTACACTTTCTTGTTCAAATTACTGCTTCTCCTCTGTATGCTTTTGCTTCTTTGTTGTGTGACAATGGGGTTTAGAGTTAGCTTTCTTTTAGATTCTGCTCTTCTTCTTTTTGTTTTTGATACACTATGCATTAATAAGTTGGCTATCAATGCTATGAACATCAGCAGCAATGCCCATCAAGATTACAATCAGTTCCTTCTGGCCAATGGCGTGGCTCGTACACCACCAATGGGGTATTTTATCAAACACTTCATTTGCTAATTTCTTTGAAGTTGATTATGTCAAAGTTTGAAAGATATTTTGATCCTTTGATTTGATTCAATCATTTTTTGTTTAATTTTGCAGATGGAACAGCTGGAATCATTTCCAATGCAATATAGATGAGAAGACAGTGAAGAGTACTGGTAGCTTTCTCCACTTCCAACTCTTATTATTTGTTTTCTTTAATTATGAAATGGGTTTTTTTTCTTCTTTTTAAAAAATAAAACAACCATCTTTGCCTCGTTCACTTTTGAAGTGCGTAGAGTAAATAAATATATTTCAAGTGATAATGACATAATTTTCTTTTTTCCTTTACCAAGAGTCCTGTCTTCTAAGGTAGATTACTTTCCTTGTAAGGACTCTGATCAAATGCCTTTATACCCCGATGCCTTCTTTGTTACTTCCGTTTTCATGGATATGGACTTTGAATATTCCGCAGTAACTCTATATAGTTCCAAGTCTTATTTCATTAACTAATCTTTTTTTTTTTGCATAATCAATTCATGTTTTAAATATTTGAGCTTGACTGATGCACTAGTTTAACTATGCTTGAATGAAATTTCTCACTAATTCTATAATCTATACTTAAAGAACATAACCTCTGTTTTACTTGGACAGAATTGCCTAAAGAACTTCCTTTTTGGGTTCTGAATAAGGACTTAAGATCACATACTTTTGAGAAACAATGGCTTGATTCTCCTCTTTTTTGTTTTCCTTTTTACACTCATTTTTATATTAAAGCATCGATGTTTGACACTGTGACCAAGATGGATCACTTTCCCTTCAAACGAATCAATTAATCAAACTAATTGGATGTATTAACACTGTTGCCTTTCTTGTTCTATTTTCATAATTTTGACTTTGAATGTTGCTTCATTCCTTGCCTTATTGTCTTATTTATTAATTTCACATCACTTGTTATGGACTGTATTGAATGGAGTTTAGCTTGAGCATATTAATTTAACACTACCTTAGTGAATATTATAATGAACTGAGAACTTAATGAACTGAAACCGTCTTTTACTCAACAAAAATTGCTTTATAACTGTCTTATTCAGTTTTATATAGGTCTTACCATGGAACTATTAGAGGGGTCTGTTGGTTGATGTAAGAGAGAGAAGCCATTTATAGTTTGCCAAAATTGTAATAGACATTACTGAGTATGTTCAGGCATATATACAAAATTTGTCTGATACGACATATTTTTACAAACATAATCTAAATTTTATTTCTATGAATTCAACACATTGCGAAATAATGGGGACTGATAATGGTATATATAACAAAGAATACATAAATTATGTGGTGATAAGGATTTGAAGCTTCAGTTTTGGATGCATACATCTGATGAAAATTTATGGACAAAGAACATTTAATTTGTTTCAGTAGTGACCTTTGCATTTCTATTTGATTTCCAAGAACAGCAGATGCACTTGTTTCAACTGGTTTGGCGGAGCTTGGATACAAATATGTAAACATTGGTATGCATCTAAAAATGCGCTTTTCCCAACCTTTACTTGTGAACAATCATCAAATAATTATAATTTGGTGACCGATATCAGTAACCATATCTCTGATACATTTGCTAAGTGATTGTGAGAGCGCAGATGATTGCTGGGGAGAAGAGAGCAGAGACTCAACTGGTAATTTAAGGGCAAAATCTTCTACATTTCCTTCTGGAATTAAGGCCCTTGCAGATTATGTTCACGCAAGAGGCCTAAAATTTGGGATATACTCTGATGCTGGGTAAACTTCTGTACATTCTTTTGATTATATATATATGTGATCATCATGAATGTTTTGCGCAAGGGAGATAGTTTCTTTTACTTACAGATAAAATACTAGTATGCAAATTGAAGACCGAAACGAAAATTATACAGATATTTAATATCTATTTTTCATTCACAGTTATAGAACCTGCAGTAACACAATGCCTGGCTCTCTCGGGAATGAATATCAAGACGTGAAAACTTTTGCTGAATGGGTTAGTATTCTTTGCTGCTGCATAATTCATGATACTTGGTTTCTGTTTCGGATGAAATTAAACCTGGCTAAAAAGATGGACTCAAGCTTTAAGGGCATTTATTGCAGGGAGTTGATTATTTGAAGTATGATAACTGCTTCAATGATGGTTCTAGACCTCAAGACAGGCACTGCTTCATCACTGAACTTCAATTTACATTTACATATCCTGAAGTCACTAAAATGAAGCTCTACATATGTGAGATGAACATTTTTTTGCCCTACTATGACAGATATTCCAAGATGAGTTATGCTTTGCATAAAGCTGGCAGGCCAATCCTTTACTCTTTATGTGAATGGTAAGTCACCTGAAGTCTATCAGAGCATCTGTTCATTTTTTTTGTCAGGGGTGTTATGTTTCATAGGTTCATTTATTTCAACAGTGTAGCACAAAATGAAGTTCTAGGCTTTGGAATATTGGGATGACCAACAAATTCTGGTAACTGTTTTAAATTATCTGACAGATTTTGACATAGCTATGTTCTCATAGGGGACAAGAAAATCCGGCAAAATGGGCTGGTTCATATGGTAATGCTTGGAGAACTACAGGGGACATTAACGATACCTGGGGGAGGTCTTAATCTACGATTCTTTTTCACTTATGGATTCTCAAGCTGATTCTAATTTCCATAGGAGAACAATTCTGACTGTTGAATTGGATAATTTCTTCGCATTTTGTGTTTTGTTGTTTCAGTATAACCTCGGCTGCAGATGGAAACAACATTTGGGGAAGATATGCAGGACCTGGAAGGTGGAATGGTAACTGCAAAACCTTAGTGCTAGCTTTTGATATCACTAAATTGTTTTCTGTGAGTTGTGCAAATTTGATTCAAATCAGAACCGTAAACTAAATCTATAATTTCCCATATGGGTTATTTAGTTATCTTTGTGCATTACCATTTCCCTAATTTTAAGTCAAATCATTGTAGATCCTGACATGCTGGAAGTGGGCAATGGAGGCATGAGCTTAGATGAATACCGCTCTCATTTTAGTATTTGGGCTCTAATGAAAGTGTGTCTACCATTTTTTGGTCTTTTCTGTATTCATGCCTGGCTGCTACTAATATCTTGTAATAATCTAAAAGCCTTATTTTGGCAGGCTCCTCTACTCATAGGATGTGATATCCGATCTGTGAGTAGAGAAACTCTTGCGATCCTTGGAAACAAGGAGGTGATAGATGTTAATCAGGATCCAATGGGAGTTCAAGGAAGGAAAATTCAATCAAATGCTGGCCTAGAGGTATGTTATCAATGCTCTGATTTTCTCCTTGTAATGCATAATGCAAGCTAATCTACAGCAAAATAACAATTCCATCAACTTAAACGAGTGCTTTCTTTCATCAAAATGATGCAGGTTTGGGCAGGGCCATTATCAAAGAGAAGAGTAGTGGTAGTGTTATGGAACAGAACAAATTCCAGGGCTCCAATATCTGTGAGATGGAGGGAAGTTGGAGTTTCTCCATCTAACCCATTTATCGTTAGAGACTTGTGGGCGGTATGATATTCTTTCTTTGTATTTCAGTTTTGAATTTTCTTTCTCTTGCCCGGATCATTACTAGAGGCAGAGTAGCCTGTTTGGATTCAACTTTTTCATATGCTTATTCTGTTAAACTCCATTTCCATTTGACAGTTTACATTATTAAACCAAAATGCTCCACCTTTTTTCCCAATTCATCTCTTCAAGTGAAAATTTTCAGCTCAAATCCTATGACCCATGACCTATTTTAACCTGTAAGGAAGAATAGAATGCATTACCACTTTACCAGGAATCTATATGATGTAGAACGGGAAAATAGGAAAGAAGAAATAGATAAATAGAAATCAGGCTAGCCTGAGGATTGGAAGAGAAGTCAGGCTAACTTGGAGGTTGAGAAGAAATCAATGATACTCAATATCAATTTTTATTCATTCAAAAGCTACCGAAAAGAAACATAGAGATCTCTTAAATAGAGATTTTTAGGAATCATAGTCTTACTTCAACACTTTAACTAAAGAAATTTAATAATGATAAAATACTAAGTTCTAATCCCATCCAAGAAATTAAATTATAATCAAATATTACGTCCTAAGATCCCTACTAAAATATAATTCTTTTATGATTACAAAATTATAAATTTGTCCCTATACTCCTCTGTACCCTATCATTCTCCACCAATTAGAAAAAAACTAGACTTAGAGTTTTGAAGTGATGAAGTTACAACATCTGTGACGCTTGTACAATTGAAGCGTAGTTATAAAAGTCTTGAAAAATGAGGTCTCTCCCAAAAGAAAAAAATTTGTAATATCTGCTCTGGAAGAGCTTCAAACCAAATAGGGTTAACAAAATCAACACTAGGAGTCTACATAATAACCACTATCTCACTCACGTCTGCCAACTTTTCATGAACTTAATCAACATGTGAAGGAAGAGCTGTGGCTAGTAAAACATTTGAATCTTTTATCAGGTATGGTTTGAGCTTAGTAACACAGTTTTCAAGAACTCTCTCTGTCAATTTCTGAGCTATAAGTATAACTTCCTCATTATCTTTTTTAACACTAGCTAAGATTGTGGAGAGCAACTCGCGGGAAATTTTTTCATTTTCTTCTAATACACGGGTCATAATAGTCTCCATAGATGATAATACATTCTTTGGGTGATAATCCCTTATAGCATTGAGGAAATGCTGGAATATCTCATCAATCAGAGCATCACATCCTAGATCCAACATCACTATACATGATCTGAGCTTGACAACAGTCTCAAGAATTGAGATCCTCTTAATATATGATTGACTAAACTGGTCAGCTAGATTTTCAAATGAGAACACAATCAACTGAAAGACCTCATTCATTTGTTCATCATCATAAGGGATGCCTAGTACAGTTATTCTTGTTATTTCACTGATGCAAGCGGTGATCACAATTTTCACATCAATGTGTGAGTGCTTAAAAAGCTGGTCAGTAACTAAAACTTTCATCAACGAAGTGAGTGCAGTTTGCAATAACGTAGGAGGTGATCGTGTTACCTTTGAAAGACATAGTGTGGTTTGGTCAAGAAAACGAATGAGCTGATCAATCGACGAATGAGGACTCGTAGGCTTATACCGAACTTCAGTGAGTTGTTAGCCAATCTTGACAATAGACAACATATTGTTTTTTTAATTAAATCATAAACAGTCGAAAATAAACAAATTATTTCTAATTTGAATAAATTAGAAACAAAAATAAAGCACGAAAGGAAACATTTCTTTCTTTTTTTTCTGTTTTTTTTTTCAAAAAGAAAAAAATATTAAATAAAGCAAACAAACTGAAAGATAAATACAAAACCTTAGAAATCTGCACAGGCAGATTTGCAGCAGCTGGTCAAAGACAAGCTGACCTTGACCAGAAAACAAATTAGTCACGTCAGCGACGATGGCGAAGGTGGTGGGTTATACTCGCTAGAAACTTCCCCATGTCATGGTTGTGGCGACATGTTTTGACAATTGGTGGAGGTGATCGAATTTGACTCTCCCACTCTGCTATTTGTCTTCTAAAATACACGATCTATTACTGTTTACATACTGTTCACTTTACTGTTCATGATATGATTTTTTTTTCGAGATGTAGGACCTTTTGTTCTGATACCAAATTGATGTAGAAGAGAAACCGGGTTAGCTTGAGGATTGAGAAGCTAGGCTACTCTAGAAGTTGAGAGGAAATCAATGATTCTCAATATCAATTTTTATTCATTCAGAAGCTACCGAAAATTAACATAAAGATCTTTAGGAATCGTAGTCTTACTCCAACACTTTAACTAAAGAAATTCAATAATGATAAAATACTAAGTTTTAATCCTATCTAAGAAATTAAATCTTAATCAAATACTATATCCTAAGATCCCTACTAAGCTATAATTCTTTTGTGATTACAAAATTACAAATTTGTCCCCATACTCTTTTGTATCCATCACTATATGTGTGTTAACTGAGGACTATTACACAAATGACCTCTATATAGTCCTCTGTCTACTAGTTTGGACTGATCAGAGAACTCTCACTCGTTCCTATGGCAAGAAAATCTATGCAAATCAATGTTGTATAAATCAAAAGTGAATGTACTTTTATTTCTCTTTTAGCTATATTTATAACCTGAATTGCATTTGTTGTTGCAGCACTCAATCGTCTCAAAGAGTAAGCGTTACTGGTTGACTGCATATGTTGCTCGTCATGCATGCAAGATGTATATCTTAACCCCAATCTAGAGGATGTCACAAAAAGAGCTTTCTTATTTCAGGACAGCTTTAAATAGTATATATATCTGTTTGTAATGTTTCAGCAGTACTGAAACTAATTTTGGCCAATATGATACTCTTTGGTATTTGAACAGAGGAAGTTAAGTTTGATTTTGCTAGATTTGCATGTATCCATGTATAGGTGGATCCAAAATTCTTTTTCTATTTGTGCTAATATATCCTGATTTGGAATTAAATATTAGATCAACAAAAACTATAAGTTCACTTGAGACAGCAAGATTTGGGGACTGGATGACCAAGTAAATTTTATTTGAGGAGTACTAAAATTCTCTCCTACTCTCAAACCTTTTTTGCTGTTTCCTACTCATGTGGATCAGAGAACACAATAAACTATGGGGTGTGCCAATCAAATTTTGCCACATTGATATGGAAAATAGTAATTTTGGTAAGTATATGATGTAAACCAATCTTATTGGTAAGGACTACTCACCTTGAATGATCTCAAAACGCTAGATTTTCCCCTGCAGGAGACTTGAGAGTCTTGCAAAACGGGCTCTCATGTCTATTGCATGAAGAGCTGCCTGAGTCCCATTTTCTTCATCTTTAAGACACTGAATCATACCAAATCAAGAGAAAATACATAGTGGGTATTGATTTTAAGAGAGAGAGAGAGAGAGTTCTGGTCTTCTTCATTTTGTATATTACAGAGAGTTTCAATAGAACAAAGTTGAAAGAAATATGGACACTGAGATGGAGAATATGGAAAGCCAAGATCAGACAGCAGACCAGAAAGCTAAAGACATATTCCAGAAAGCAAATTTACCTGTTACCTTGAAGGTAAATCATTTCTTTGTATTTGAACCTTCTCTTTTCTTTTATTTTTCCCCTCAATTTCTTTTATATGTGAAATAGTGCTGTACTATATATCCAGTGTTTTTTGAACTGATCAATAGACATGGATGCAATGCATAAAGGAAATATGCCTAAAGCCTTTAGTTTAGTCTTATTGGCATTGTAGATGTAAGAAATTAATAATGTAAAATATCATTATTAATTCTGTGATATTCATTAGCTATTAATTAAAATGTGACAAAACATACTCTTTTCTTTAGGTCATGATCATTTTCTCCAAAATTAGTGTTTAGACAGTATAATTTCATACATGGATTTTATTCTTACTTGATTCAATGTTAAATATGGCACTGTAATTTCCAATATTCATGGTGAGAAATTGGGCTGTCAATAATTGTATTCGACATGATTCCAAATGTTAGTAGAAAGAAGATAACTAATACTATGAGAACAATATTGTCTGTTGTGTTACCCCTAGAACAAGATGGGGAGATTATTCCCTTCTACAGAAGTTTAATTTTTTTTAAATGAGATATTGAAGATCTGATTAAATTGGGAAAATAAATTGGATCATAAGGTGATAAGAAATATCTCTATTAAATAATTCTCTAATGCATTAATCACCACTGCAGTTTGAAGATGTTGTGCACAAAATCAAAATTAAGAAAGGAGGAGGGTTCTGCAAGAAAGTGAAATTTGAGGAGAGATTTATCTTGAAAGGTGTCAGTGGTGCAGTTCTACCAGGAGAATTGTCAGCCATATTGGGTCCTTCAGGCTGTGGCAAGACAACTCTCTTGACAGCATTGGGAGGCAGGCTCAGCAGCAGCATAAGCGGAAGCATCACCTACAACAACAAACCCTTCTCCATGTCAATGAAGCGAAAGATTGGATTTGTAGCTCAGAACAATGCATTCTATCCTCACCTCTCTGTTTACGAAACACTAGTCTTCACTGCTCTTCTCAGGTTACCCAACAGTCTCACACGAAAGGAGAAGATCCTTCAAGCAGAAGCAGTAATAAATCAACTAGGCCTTGCTCATTGTAGGAGGGAAATTTTTAAGAGGAATTTCAGGGGGAGGAAAAAAAGGGCTAGTATAGGACAAGAACTGCTGATTAATCCGAGCTTATTGTTTCTTAATGAGCCTACTACTGGTCTTGACTCGACCACAGCCAAACGAATCGTGTTTTCCTTATGGGGTTTCACTAAAGGCGGAAGGACAGTTGTGATGACTATACACCAGCCTTCTAGTGGTCTATTCTACATGTTTCATAAGGTCCTGCTGCTATCAGAAGGTAACAGCCTTTATTTTGGAAAGGGAGACTATGTAATGGATTACTTTGGCAGCTGCGGATATTCCTCATCAGTAGCCATGAATCCTTTAGATTTCCTATTGGATCTTTCAAACGGTGCGTATTTTACATTATTAAGAACAATGTTACCTTTCATGATTTGATACTACACAAATTTATGACCATGCTTCGATGTTGTTATATGTTGTAACATATCGTAGAACTTTGGCCAGTGCTTGAATTTGGAAGAAGTTATTTGATCAATGAAATGATTTGGAATCTGAAAACTAACTGAATTGTTATAGAGCTGATTAAATGGAACTAAATGCAATATCACTAAAAGCTATACTGTCATTGCAGATTTTCTGCAGAATCTGATTAACCTGTGAACTCAATTATAGCCAGGATAGTCACTTGTTCTGTTTCGAAAAAAAATTGACATAACTATACTTCAGCAAATTTATTGAGTTTTTCACAAAGATTGGGTTATATTCTCTATAACCATGCCACTTGGAAACTAACCTATGTGAGTGTGCAGGGGTTTTCTCAGGTGATTCAGACGAGGACCAAATTGCTGTAAAACAAAATCTAGTATCAGCTTATAAGAGTAATCTTGCTGACAAATTGAAGGCAGAGCTTCAGGATATGGACAATTTCAATGACATTGATTCAGAATGTAAGACTATTGGCAAATGGACCACAACTTGGTGGCAGCAGTTCACAGTGCTACTAAAAAGGAGTTTAAAAGAAAGGAGGCATGATTTCTTCTCTCCTCAAAATTGGTCAGGTTTTAACCATTTCATTAATTGCAGGTTTTCTATGGTGGAAATCAATTACTACTAACCTACCACATCAGGTATCAGATTCATTCTTTTTTCCTTATTTATCCAATGTAAAAAGTTTGCATTGGCCTAGATTTGCTCTTCCTTCATATAATTGTATTTGATATGATAAAATGCAGATTGGACTACTTTTCTTCTATAACAATTTTGGGGGATTTCTCCCTCTCCTCCAAGCAATCTTTACATTCCCTCAGGAGCGCATGATGCTTATGAAGGAAAGGTCCTCTGGAATGTATAGGTTGTCATCTTACTTCATGGCAAGGACCATCAGCGAACTTCCTATGGAGCTTGCACTTCCAACTGTTTTCATTACTATTACTTATTGGATGGGAGGGCTAAAACCAACTGCCGTAAACTTCTTCCACACCTTATCTGTTGTTCTTTACACTGCCTTGGTGGCAGAAGGTCTTGGATTTGCCATTGGTGCAGTGATAATGAAACAGAAGATGGCTATGACAGTTGGACCCGTGATCATGCTCACATTTAATCTAACTTCTTGGATTCAGTACTTATCTCTTACTCATTACTCCTATAAGCTCCTTTTGTGTTCACAGTACAAAGCTGATGACATTTATCCATGTGCCTCAAATGAAACTTGTTTGGTTGGAGAATTCCCCAGAATCAAGGCAGTGGGGTTTAATGGACAAATTCTGTGTTGTTGCATTGGCTGTAATGCTTGTGGGTTTTAGACTCATTGCATATGTTGCCCTCATGAAGTTGGGAATGAACAAAAATTAGACAGAAACAACCTTTCAATTTCCTTGTCACAAGAAAGGTAATATTACCATCCATTTTTCTTTCCTTCCTATTGTTCAGCTCAACAAATGCCTAAATCATTAAGCTGCAATATATTTATCTCCTATTGCTGAATTTACTCGCTTTCCTTTCTCATAATTCTCAAATCTTAACCGTACTCACTACAAAATGGGCCAAGAAATGGAGACCTAAACCAAAATCTGACTTCAAATTGGGCCTCTAAATTTCAGAGGGCAGCTCCTCAAAATATTTGGGTCAAATTTAAAATTTTAAAACTTGAATATACAAAGAAGATAAGCAGTAAATTAACAACCCTATGCATCAATCAGCCTGATTGTGACATCTCGAATTTTGAACCACAGCAGAGACCTCGTGCATGAAAATGCTGTGTCCTGTGATTATGTTCAAGACACTGCATGTAATGTTCACGGGCATCCCAACCCACTTGTTCTCATCAAAACAACAAAGAGTTGGCATTCATAACCTATTTCTAGTAGCTATTTCTATCTGCATCTTGTTTATGTAGCCTATAAATTTAGATATAAATGATAACATAAGACCTTACCCACCATGTGAAACAATACTAGCAACCCAACATATGTGCGCGCGCATGCCACAATCTTGACAAATCTGAGTTGTCAAAGATTTTTCAAGCGGGCAGTATACCCCATTCTTAATTAAGACTTTTTATGATGATTTTGTCTCACATTGAAAAGTGAAAACTAGAAAAAGGGGTTTATAAAGAATTTTATGTTATTAAAGTATATATTATATATGTGTGCGGGTACATCATAAGTTGTGGCACACACCCGTGCGTAGCACATCTTACATCGTAAGAATTTCAATTTGAAAAAAGTTGGGGCCATGGGTGCTTGTAGCACATCTTACATCGTTGCCAGCCAGCAAAGAATTTCAATTTGAAAAAAGTTGGGGGAAATATCTAATCTATACCACCCATGTTATACTCTTAGGAAAGGCTCCAAAGACCTTCAACGAAAGGGTAGGTAGAAAATATTTAGGGGCGCTAAGAAACTCGGTAAAGTAACCCGTAACTTTGGAGGAAGGGATGCCTCCTCACAAAGGGGTTACAATGACTAGGCTCGGGCGACCGAAGCCTCGGTGAACAACGATCATAACTATAACGATCATAAGGTAGTAATATTCTTTGTCGGTTAAGTTCTGACCCGCACGAAAGGCCTAACAGTCTGAACATTGTCTTGAAGAGAGGCTTGGTGAAATAGACATCTCTGTAAATGCAAACTACTAGTACCTAGACAGAAGCAACTTTGCAATAAAGCAAGTTTTTTTAGTTTATAAATTGTTAATCATTGTGCAGTAGTCAGACAATACAAAGTTTCATTTATCTTAGAGAGGATTTGTTTGCAATCTATTGCATACCCAAATTGGTAGGGTCAATATAAATTTTAAAAAAAAAACAAACTTGATCACGACTCAAAACCTATTTATTAATCAATTTTTAACAGTTTGGACCATCATTACTTAATTAGTTCTATCAGGTTCTTAATTTTTTTTCTTCATAAAATTTCACTCCATTTTTTTTAACATTTTAGAGTTCTAGTAACAATTTAGGATGAGTTTGCTATTGTTGTAGCATTTTCAAAAGTTCATTGACAAAAATATTTTGATAAAAAAAAAAAAATGATGTGAGACCATCATAATATAATGTTTGGTAAATTACATATTTAAAATTAACTATGAAAATGTTGTAGCTATATAAAATATTTAAATATACATAATTAATGATATTGTCTCTATAGTTGGAAAGTGCAATAAAAAAAAAATATATATATATATATATTTTAAGTCAAAAGGTATTTTTGAACCAAATCAAGAGTAAAAGTTGTTTATGTCAAAAAATGACTAATTAAGTCACCCAGGGGTAATACATGTGGTGTAAGGACCTCTAGAGAGGTGGAGGAGCCTCAAGAAAGGTAAGGATACTTAGGGAGTGGTCGCTTGCCTATTGGCCTACTCTCTCGTCTCTTAAGTACGTGGATAAAGACCTAAAAGACACTAGATGAGCGCCCAAAGTCTATCTTCAGAAGATTATGATCAGATACTAAGTCAGTACAGTTGTAAAAGATAAATGATAAAGAGAGAGTGTAGTGTAATAGATTTCGCACCTTAATATAATATTTTGAATCCTTTTTAAAATGAAAGCAAAGTGATGGTCATTTATGGTAGATGATTGGGATTGTTGAATGAAGAATCACTTACGAGTTAAGATATTGTCATGGGTTTAGTGTGATTTTTACCTTTAGATGATTTTTTTACTGTTTTACCCTTGGTTGGTGAATTATGACCATTATATCCTTGGGCATGCCATGTGTCATTCTCTAATTAGAGAATAGATTTTTACCCATAGCAGAAGTTATCACTTTTTTTTAATTAAACGATGATATGTATATGTACAAATGATTGATTTGATCACAATAGAAGCCTAAAGTACTATCACATAGAGATGACAGATGATAAGATATTTTCGAGTACCTGAATCCAAACTCGTTTAAGCAAGTATAGGTAGTAGATAAATGGGTATGAGTATATTTTTTTAATACCCAACGGGTATGGGTGAGTATGGGTAGTACTTCTTGCGTACTCGTTAAATCTGGTTATATATTTTATATTTTTATATATATTTATTATATGTAAAACATATGTTTAATATAATTTTCAAAAAAAGAAATATGATGTTAAGGTTTGAACTCATGACTAAAATGTCAAGGATATGGTATCTTGATTGTTGATTATGAATTATTATTTGTGATTTATGATTTATATTATATTATCACTATGAATTTTTCTTTAGAAATTTTTAAAAAAATATTTATTGGGTCATAATCGGGTAGGGTACCCATTTCGATTCATACTTGTCCCCGTGTAATCTGATGGGTATGTGTAATAGCAAGTAATGAAAAGTCTACCAAAAACGAGTATGGGTAGTAAAAATAAAAAATAAACAAGTAATGAGTAAGGTATGAGTAGTAATTTATTAAACAGGTATGGACATGAGCAGTGCAAGATTTACAAGCACATAACCCATATAAAAGCTTCCAATACTTTTATATTACTCACCCAAGGGTGTTTTTGAGAGTTAAGGGAAATGGGGAAAATGTTACATAAAAACTATATTTAAGAGTTTTTTTTTTAATGGGAGAATGGTTTTGGGGGTTTGCTTATAACCTTTCATACCACACAATTTGTTGATTTTATTAACACTTCAAATTGAGAGATTTGTAGGAATTTCATAGAAAATGTGTTTATTTACCCTCTCTTATTCTCCTTTAATTTATAAAACTTTCAAACAAAGTAAAATTATCAGCTCGTGGCCTCATTTACTATCATTTCGTTACCATTTCTTTTCTTTTTAAAATCTTCTTTTCCTTTCCTCTAAAACCTTCAAGCATACTGTAGAGGGAAAAAATAAGGTTGATTCTATTGTGTCATTAAAAAAAAACAATTTGCATTATGTAGTAAACACATATATTTATTGATAAAAAAATATTGATGGAAAAAAAAAAATTTCCCACAAAACGCATATGTTTTATCATCAAATATATGTGTTTACTACATAATGCAAATTACATTTTTTAAGGATATCAGAGTAATCATAAAAAATAATATATAAATTGAACAAATAACTCATATATCGATGAGAATTAAATTTAAAACCTTGCAGTAGTGTTACTCTTAATTTTTTTACCATTGAACCAATACCTCTTTTACCTTTGTCCCCTTTGTATAAAAACCAAATATGATTTGTACTGATTATATGAGTGAACAGAGAGACCTTTATCATTACAATAAGGTAAGATCGTTAAATTGCTACCTAATGTGTGCTTATAGTAATGGTCATCACAAAGGTTTGACAATTCTCAACTTGACGGCCTAAAGTTTGGTCACACTTTGTATCGAATCGAAACAAGAACACTGATGTCTATCTGTAAATTGGTAGGCAAGTAACATATCTATCCTTTCTTAATTATATTTACAAATTCATTTTAAGACACTAATCTGTGATTGTAAAGCAAAGAAAAACCTAATCTTGTTGACTATTTTTCATTTGAAAGAGAATTAAATCCATTTATTCCAAAAATTATGAGGACAAGCATGAAGTAAATCTTTACTGAAAATTTTAGAAAAAGGAAAAGAATAATAACAGTCAAAATACTATTATATAGTGTGAAAGGAGTGTGTGTTTGTAAGCTAATTAAGGCTTTTTTTTGTTGGCAAACCAGAAATAGAATACAACAGCAACAGGCAAGCTAGTTGATTAGGCGAATGCATGCATTCGTGGTTATACTGATTCAAACATATAACAGCAATCTTAGATTATGACTAGGACAAATTACAAACATCACTTATATCTTTTTTTCAAAATATAAAAAAGATAAAAGGATGGAAATTGAAGCTCTCTAAACAAATTGGTGTGACACCCATCAAATTTATAAGCATTTGCCTATGGGTGTTCATATTTTAACAACCAAAATCTTTTTATTATCCCAAATATCAATTTTTAGGTTTCACACTCTAATTTCTTGATGTTTTTGTTTATTTCATTGCAAAAGATGAATTATGGGCTTCGATTTCATGCTGCCAACACAAGTATGTAAGAATATGTTAATTAGCTAACATTGAAAGCTTTTCAATAAATCGTGAAGATAATTTATACTCATATGTTAGTTGTGCCTAATAAGCACTGAATTAAGATAAATCTGCATCATTCGTCATTTACACGGTTAAATTAACCATATTTAAGATCGATGGATGTCAGATAAACTCATGTGGGATGATATGTCAGTGATTTTGGCAGTGACCGACAAATCAAGTAAACCCAAGTCAGCAATGCCAGTATAGAGATAGTATATTTCCAGCCAGCTAATGATCAATCAACTTTAACAATATATTTCTATACACAAATTAACTTATCAATGGCATCAATTTGATTTATTTATTTATTTTCGTTGATTGTGATTGCTCTTATAAACATCAAATTGCATGCAAGAACAAAAAATGAATTGAATTCAAAGTATGGAGGTTTTAAGTCCTTTTTGGTTAGGTCTTTAACAAGTGCAATTACATAAACCACATGTGGCTTTTAGCATAAATTTGATGTGGTATGCCAAATCTGGGATTGCGTATCACCCCTTCGGAAAATAACGTCCAACTGAATAAGCTAAGCGGCCTTCAAGTTGTGGTTTGCTTTACTATGTGGTTCCCAAAAAATACTACAGAAATAAGAAAAATTCTTGGTTGATTCGGGTTTTGAACCCATTGAAAACTTTACTATTAATTTTGAGGAGTTTTATTAATAACATTAATATAAATATGAGATTCAAAAATAATATTATCAATAAAATTTTTTAAAATTACAAGTGAAGTTTTCAACTAGCTTAAAATTTATGTTTTAGACCTTAGACAATCAAGTATTTCTTTAGAAATAGAGTCAAACAAAAAAAAATTGGGACCAACAATGATCTTTTGGACAGTAGAAAAGGAACTGTAATTTAGTAATAATTTATTATATTAAATGGTAAATTGGTATTATTATATGGTAAAAGATATTTGCCTATATTTATAACAATTCTGTTAAATTTCATGGTAGTTCATTACCATTTCGTGATAAAAGTTATGACCTCTTACAAATAGTAAAAACAAAAACCCTAAAATTTGCCCCGAAAAGAAAGATTAAAAAATGACAAAAATTGTTTGATTTTCCTAAAAGAAAATTAAAAAATTATGGTAAATACACAAGAATGATATAATGTATAAGGGACATTTACAATAAAGCCACTTTTCAAAGGTTACAATAAACTCCAAAAAGAAACAGAGCTATCATGGAAAGGGAAAAAGACGAAAAACCACATTTAACATTTTCCAACTGGAAAAATGTTGACAAGGCAAGAATATGATTACACACTTTGGTGTTACTATGCCAAAAAAAATAGAACAAGAAGAAAATTTGGGAAAATAGGATTTTAGTTTAATTTGATAATATAGGTTTTCAAAATAAATCTTGAAATTTAATTGAGAGGATCGTTAATTTTTCTTAAGCTAAGTCAGAACTGAATAGTCTCGATCTTACGGAGTTAGTTTCTTAAGCTAAGTCAGAATCTAAGAGTCCCGATCTCACGGAATTGGTTTAATGAGAGTTACCATGAAATCAAAAAAGTCTATTAACAATCACGAGGAAATTTAATAGTAATTATACTAAAAAATTTTAAATATCAAAGTTACTATTCAATTTTTTCGTGATTACTAGTGGACTTTTCGATTCTGTAAGATAATCACAAAACCAGATCTATGAAATCACCACTCAAAACCTAATGAAAATTGCTGTTTTAATTTCAAACTCTTTAATAATATACAAAATCAAAGAGATCTGAATCATTTGTAGTTAAAGATAATTATCGTTCATGATGAAATAGTTTGTCATATCATTTAAAAATTATTTTTTTATTTAAATTATTTATAGTATCTTTTAGAGATGTTCCGTAGTCGGTGTTCATGGCAATATAGTGTATCATATCATTTAAATTTACAATTATACTTATAACATTAAATTTATTTTAGATAAATGTTCACATTGTCTAAAAATAATTATTAATTTAATTTTAAAATAAAATAAAATAAAATTTTATTTTATTTTATTATAAACATCACCTACTAAATCCAAGTACATAAAATCCAAATCATATCAAAAGAAAGTGTGTCAGTTTCTTGATGTTCACTTTCCAAAAGACATCCATACATAGGACTTGCACATTGCAGTTGCAAAACTCTTTAGATCTAATTTAAGGATGTCTTGTTGGTTGATTTGAAATCATATATATATATATATATATATTTGACAAATATTTTTTTGATTAAATTAAATAAAAAATTATGTAATTTGACTCAATTTCATAACAAACCTTAAGGCTTACTTTGGTTCATACTAGACCTTGCTCTTTTGCATTTTTTTCTCTGAGTTTGTATTGACATTTATGGGTGATTTTGTGTTGATTGTTGGATTGTCTATGAAATTTAATTTGTATTAATTGCTTGATTTTTGCAAATGGAGGAAAATTGTGTTTGGTTTGTTAGAAACTGGTGAAAAAATACTGAGAAAAGATGTATGTATATTTCTAATGATGTAGTGAAATTTGTTTAGTCTGTATGTGACTTTGAAGTTTGAATAGGTTTTTTTAATTTATTATCTGGCTTGATAAACCGTTATAACGTTGGAAATAAGAATTTTCTCACACTTTCTTAGAATCCAAATACTATTTTTTTTTTAAATTCTTCTACTGAAATTAAAAAAAAATTAAATTACATAGAAAATTATTTTGTTTAGTTCAATTTTATAACAAACCATGAAATTGAAGACAAAGTTAACACCGTTAATCCTGCTGCAAACGGTGTCAACTACATGGTTTAGTATAAACCAAAATAAATATCATAATTTGTTATGAAATTGAGTTAAACCACATGGTTTAGTATAAACTAAAGTAAATCTCAGAGTTTCTGTTGAAACTGAATCAAACCACAAGATTTTCTATATAATTTAATTTTTTTTTAAATTTTTTTATAAAATATGTATAAAATTTAGTTTTTGGGAGTGAGGTGTGTGGCTATTGCATAAGAAAAGCATGACATCAAAAACGTATAGGCAGTTCCAAACCTCCGACCCTCGAAACCTGCTTTTCGCTTTTCCCCATTTTGTTGCCTTTTGCCCGCATGTGGTCCTCACTTTTTTATTTTCTAGAAATAATTATTGGATTTAAAATATAAGTTTTAAATTTGTTATAAATTTAAATTTTTATTGATAATATTATTTATTGGATTTTACATTTCTATTAACATTAACAACAAAATTTTTCAAAATTATCAATGCAGTTTTTAATAGATTTAAAACTAATTTTTAAATTCGAGCCAACTAAGAATTTTCCTCCATTTTCACAACGTGTCAGAAAAATTATTGGATACTCCTTACCCTATACAGTGTTACCATTCACCCATTGATAATATGAAGAACTCTAGTGATAATTTTAAAGAACTCAAAAGAACTCAAATGATAACATTATGCATATTGATACCATTCAAGTTATTTAAAATTACTATTAAAATTTTTTGAAATTACTATTGAAATTCTTATGTTACTCATAAATAAGATAACAATGCATAAGATCAGAGAAACTGAATAATTTTTATGCGTATCAGGATTTCCTTCATCCAAGAATTCCACATTTCAATCGATTATCGGCCGCCCGTTTGGCACTTTTATCAGCACCTAACAGTCACCACTCTCTTTGATTTGTCACCCGTACCCCTTCCCTTTGTAAAAATAAATGTCCATTGTCCAATATTGACATTTGCACCCACCTATATATCTCCAAATTTCCATCATCGTCATTCAATCCTCCATTAATCTTCACTCCTGTACTTCTCAATCAATCAAGATTCTCTTTTGAAAATCAAGATTCATAATAATCAGAATAATTAATGGAGAGTACGGATTCATCATCGGGCTCCCGGCATCTGCATCTGCATCTCCCTCCCGGATTCCGGTTCCACCCAACCGATGAGGAACTAGTTGTTCATTACCTCGCGAAGAAAGCTGCTTCAGTTCCACTCCCCGTTACAATAATCGCGGAAATTGATCTCTACAAGTTTGATCCGTGGGAACTTCCAAGTAATTAATTACAAATTCTATCAAAACATTTAATTGTTAAATTTTTTGAATTTGTATACATGAGTCATCTTATATGGATGTTGTACCGTTTATTTTGTAGGTAAGGCCACGTTTGGGGAGCAAGAATGGTATTTCTTCAGTCCTAGAGACCGGAAATACCCCAACGGAGCAAGGCCTAATAGGGCTGCAACTTCAGGGTATTGGAAAGCTACAGGGACTGATAAACCAATATTAACAGCTAACGGAAATCAAAAGGTTGGTGTTAAAAAGGCGCTCGTGTTCTACGGTGGTAAGCCCCCAAAAGGAATTAAAACCAATTGGATTATGCACGAGTATCGCCTTGTGGAAAATAATCTGAGTTCCAAGCCACCGGGTGCTGACTTAGCCAACAAGAAAGCCTCCTTAAGGGTAAATGAATCATCATATTTAATTAGTGAAATTAATTAATGATAATATAATAAATTTAATTTGTTAATTGGGTGTTTTTTTATTCAGCTTGATGATTGGGTTCTATGCCGGATTTACAAGAAGAACAACTCACAAAGACCAATTGAGAGGGAGAAGGAGGAATATTCAATGGAGGGCCTGTTTGGCACGCTGCATCAAAATCTGAAACCGCCGCCGCCGGGGAATACATCATCGTATGGTTCATTAGTACTTGATCATAACGATGCTAACTTCTTTGAAGGTATATTATCAGTTGGATCATCAGATCAAGCTGGAGGAGCAGCTGCCTCCAATAATATTAATATTTCTCAACAATTAGCGTCTTCAACCTCGAAGCTTTACAACAACAACAACAACGCTAAACGTACTACACTACTGCCTCCACATTATAACTGGAATGAACCTTCAGCAGCTGGATCTTCATCGAGCAAACGATTCCACGGTGATCTTAACAATAATAATCATGATCATGATCATCATAGCAGCTCCTTTGTTTCTCTCTTGAATCAGATTCCAGTTCACGGTACTGGTGCTGCTGCACCAATAATTCATCCTAATGCACTTATGGGTTCTCTTGATGATGGTGTTTTGAGGCAACAATTCCAAAAGCTTCCTAGCATGAATTGGAACTCGTAATTTGGTTTTTTTGGCAGATGGGTATGGTTATGTATATAAAGGAAGAACTTTTCTTCCATCTGTTATAGAGGATTTTGTTCATCAAATTAACTTTTTTTAGTGTAAAATTAACTATATATACAGCAGAAAGTTACAGGTGAGGTAGTTTCTCTATGTCATTAGTTTTATTAGTTTTCACTTCAAAGAACATGAAATATAATACATGCTATGAATATATATTTATTGAGATCATTTAGCTATGTTACTTAGACTCAGGCATGAGTGTATGACACATAATTCATGTTCGAGTATTGAACTCATTTTTTTTTAATAATATATATTTATTGAGGAGAAATTATTGTTTATATCGAGTGTAAAACTCATTTTTGCACTGGAGTGAAAACTTGATTGATAATTTTGGGGAATTTCACTAGTAATGTCGCAGTACATACTCAATTCACTTCGCGGTACATACTCAATTAACGTCACCAATGAAATTCTCAAAAATTACTAGTTAAGTTTTCACCCCAATGCAAAATGGAGTTTTGCAATTGGTGCGGGTAAGAATCTCTCATTCATGTGACTATAAAAGGTTTTTCTCACGTGCTTTGTCTTAAGATAAATCACAAAAAAACTTGTCACATTCACTAGTATTTAAGTCACATTTACTAGTAAAATAATCACATTTGATGGTAAATTGTCACATTTCAAAAATACTTGGTTAGATCAAGTCTAACACATTAGTTTTAAACCCGTCCGAAACTTTATTGGTAATATTAACATAATCATGAGACTCAAAAAATAATATTATCAATAAAATCTTTTAAAATTATCAATAAAATTTCGAACGAATCTAAAACTAATGTTTTAAATCCGATCTAACTAAGTATTCTTCGTCACACTTAGAGTATTACCTTAAAATGCGATAATATCATATGGAAGAATCCATTAGAGCCATATATTTCCACTAATGACGTATGGATTATTCCAGGTCAAAATCATCTGTTGATATGAAATATCGACATATGCTTTTAATTCACAATGGAATCTTGTTGTCTCATGGTCTCTAATGTTATGTTTCGTCTTGGCATTGGCTCTTCACAAAGCACTAAACCTAATTGGTTTAATCAAAAGCATCTCCTTTGATTATTGCTCATAAACGGTAGCAAAATCAAGCTAATATTGCTTCCCTTTTACATTTTTTTTTTATCATTGGATCAACAAAAAATATTAAAAAAAATAAGTGAGTATGTGTCAGACTATCGGTTGCAAACTGTTTAGTATTTTTCAAATATTTAATCTTTTATTGCAATTTATGCATATTTCACTCTGTCTTCTAGTTAAAGTCCTGATATAATTTATCTTAGCTCAAGTTTGGGGTGAATTCGAGTCAAGCTGAATCCGAATACTAAAGCGTTTGAGTTCAACTTGACTTAAAATAAAAAGGTTCGAGTTTGAATCGAGCTAAAAAATTGGGTTCAAACTCAAGCTCGATCATTTTTCTAATGACTCGAACACCAAAGTATTCAAATTCGGTTAGACTTCGAGCTAAAAAATTTAGTTCTGAACACAAAGCACTAATTGTTAATCCTCGAATACAATGCTCTGATACCAATTGAACGATTCGAGACATATCAATCACACAAATTGTAAACAGAAAGAAAATAAGACACGATATACCTAGGTTCACTCCAGAATAGGGCTACATCCTGCCGAAAGTTTCACTATTATCAACCTCACAAATCTCTCATTACAATTTACGCTCAGTACATAGAGAATATTTATAAGCAACTTAAGACGCCCTAATTAGGGTTTCCCCCCTCTTGCAAAACCACGGCTATTCATGGAACCAAACCCAAACCGTCAAGTAAAAAACCAGACCCCAAGCATGTACAGCTAGACCCTTGTGGTCGTCGGGGGTTCTACAGATCTGGACCCGTGAAGTATGCACCAACTCTAACAATCTCCCACTTGGTAAATACTTCACATACATGGAAAACTTCATAGAACTCTGTTTCTTCAAGACCAGCTCAATAGAACACCACTCAAACTTCGCTAAACTAACTGCTTTAGTCAAGAAATTTACGTTGTTCACTGTTGTATCGAATTTCTTCAAGATTGTCACATTTTCTTCAATCTTTTTCCGGATGAAGTGATATTGGATATCAATGTGTTTCATCTGTGAATGAAATGCAGGATTCTTTGCTAAGAAAATAGCACATTGATTGTCACATTTCACCTTCACTACTCCTTGTTTAAACACAAGCTCAGCACACAAACTTTGAAACCAAACCGCTTCCTTTCCAACATGAGTTATCACCATATACTCTGTTTTTGTGGATGAAAGAGCAACAACATTTTTGCCTCTTGCTCATCCAACTCACCGCCCCACCAAGCAGATTGAACATATATCCGTTTGTAGACCTCTCGCTATCAATATATTCTCCTTAGTCAACATCAACCGATCCTACAATATCAAGATTCTTCTTACCTCCCATGCCTCCATAACACAATCCAAACTCTGATGTGTCATGAAGATATCTAAGAACTCTCTTGATTGCAATCCAATGCTCTTTCCTAAGATTAAACATATATCAGCTCAATACTCCCACTGCTTCGAAAATATCTGATCTCGTACACACCATGTCGTACATTAAGCTTCCAACCGCACTAGCATAAAGTACGTGCATCATCTCTTCAACTTCTTCCTCCATCTTCAAATATTGTTCAGTAGATAACTTGGTTCCCAAAGGCATGAGAGTCCCTACCAGCTTGCTGTCAGACATGTTAAATTTCTTCAAGATTTCTTCTGACTTAGCCACAGTTCTTGATTTCACAATCTCTCTTTATCTGCATGCCCAAGATAAAGTTTGTTGACCCTAGGTATTTTATGTCAAACTATCTTGCCAACGATGCCTTCACAGTGTTAATCATCTTCCTGTTATTTTCAATCAACAACATATCATCAGCGTACAAGGTTAAAATGACAAATCAACCCCTAACCTTTTTTCACATAGACGTAATGATCAGTAAAGCTGCGAGTGAACCCAAACTAAATGGTATATGTGTCAAACTTCTGGTACCATATATGTGGTAACTACTTTAGTCCATACAAAGAGTTCTTCAATTTACAAACCAGCTCTTCCTTACCTTTTCTCACAAAGCCTTCAGGCTGTTTCATGTAAATTTTCTCCTCTAAGTCCCCATGAAGGAAAGTTATCTTCACATCTAGTTGCTCGACCTCTAGATCATAAGCAACTGCCATGGATAAAACAAATCTGATAGATGTCAACTTTGCTACCGGGTAATATATCTCACCATAGTCAATTCCCTTTATTTGCGAGTAACACTTTGCAACTAAACGTGCATTGTACTTTTCTACCATTCCATCTGCATTTGTTTTCTTCTTGAAAACCAATTTGCATCCAATTGCCTTCATATCCCTAGGAAATTTCACAAGGCTCCATGTTTCATTCTTGCCTAGAGCCTACATCTCATCTTTTATAGCATCCTCCCACAGATTTGCATCCTCCGAGGTTCTCGCCTTTTTCACCGGGCTAGGATCATCACCAGTAATATTTAAAACATATAATGCACTGCAAGAACTAGGGGAATAGCTAATGGGTGGCCTCTTAACCTGTGTGGATCTCCTCATGACAGGTGTGGTCTCTACCTCTGAGCCAGCATCTGAATCCTCATCATCTACATCAGAAACATGAATATCGTGCTCAGACCCAACTGACTCAAAATCTGAAGTATCCAATGCAGTATGTGGGGTAGTCTCTTTATCTCCTGGGATAAGATCAATCTGAACCTGTTTTGGCTATTTCGGTACATCTTAGACAGTCGTCACATCCCTTTGTGTTTCTCTAAACACAACATCTCTGCTGAAAAACTGTACTCATAACCAATGAAAATGCACTTCATTGATTTACTGTCAAGTTTTGCCTCTTTTCTTTTAGCACATGCATATAAGCATCATACCTAAACACCCTAACATGAGCCAAACTCAACTTTTTCTGGAATAGTGCCTCAAACGATGTCTGATCCTGCAAAGCTGATGTAGGTAACATGTTCTTCATATAACATGTCGTAGCCACAGTCTCTTCCCATAATTTTGGCTCCAAGCCTGCACAACTCAGTATACTCCTCGATTTCTCCACGAGTGACTGATTGAGTCTCTCGTCCACCCCATTCTATTGAGGTGTATATGGAGTTGTTTTATGTCTTGCAATGTCGCTTGCCACATAGAATTGCTCAAAATTTTCTAAGCAAAATTCTCCTTCATTATGTGTTCTCAATACCTTTATCTTTCTTTCCCTCTGATTTTCTACCAATGCTTTAAACTCATGGAACTTACCAAGTGCTTCAGCTTTACTCTTAATGAAGTAAATCCGTACATATCTTAAAAAATAATCAATGAAAGAGACGTAATACCTTGATTTTCCAAGAGATTGGACCATAACTGGCCTAAAGACATCACTACATATCAAATCCATAATATCTTTCGCCCTCGTGCCAGCGAACTTAAAACTCACATGGTTCTGCTTGCCATATGGAAAATTCTCACAGAAACTGAATCTCATGGAGTAATCTGGGACTCCCTTCACCATCTGCTTCAACAATAAAGTAGATAGTCCATTTTCACCGATATGCCCAAGCCTCTGATGCCACAACATAGAGAAGTTTACCTCATCATCAGTCGCCTCCTCAAGATAAACCCTTCACTGCACTGACTTTGTACTGTACTTCCCAATAACTTGTAAAGCATAAAATATCGAACAACTCGTGCGATTACTAGCGATCTATGAGTCATTTTGTATGAATTTTTATCACAGTTGAAATTCAGTCCCCTATTTGTCATCTTGCTGACTGACATAAGGTTCCTGCTGAAGCCCCAAATATGCATCACACCTAGAAGTTTCCTGACTGTCCTATTATTCATCTTCAACTTCACCTTCCCATGACCAATAATTCTTACCAGAGAGTTAACTCTCAATAAAACGTTTCCCCCATCAAAGGTTTCATACTCACGAAACCAATCTTTGTAAGGTGTCATATGAAAGGATACTCATATGTCAATTCTCCAAATACTTTGATCTGATTGAGCCAAACAGGATGCCATATTTAAGTCACCAGCATCATCATCATACTGGTTCTTGTTTTTTGAAGCTGATATCTCGCTTGTCCGCTTTTCAGAGTTCACACTCTTACTTCTGCAATCCTTCTTCAGATGTCTGAGCTTCTTACATTTCCAATACTTCAACTCAGATTCATCCCAACTTTTTGATCTTCCCCTAGGCTTAGGTTTATCACCATACCTCTTATAGTATCTATCATGAGTTCTATTTCTCACAGATAAGGCCTTATTTGATGAGTTCTCTGTACCCTGTTGCCTCACCTTCTCAAACAATAAGGCTGTCATGACATTCTCAAAGGACAGATTAGTCGTACTATTACCAATCACAATTATCAAGTTATCACATGAATCAAGCAGTGAACAGAGCAGTGTAATAGCCTTATCGTCATCTGTCACATCAACACTAATAGAAAATAACTGACCTATCAAAGTGTTGAACTCATGTAGATGAACTGAGAAAGAATTGCCCTCAGCCATCCGAAGGTTGTACAACTTCTTCTGCAGAAAAAATTTGTTTACAAGAGATTTACTCTGATAAAGGCTTTCTAACTTCTTCCAGAGTTCTTTCACAGTCTTCGCTTCAGAAACATTTATAAGGACAGAAACGGCCAGGCATAGTTAAATCAAATTTCCTGCCTTTCGATCTAACTTCTCCTACTCTGTAATGGCCGTTAAAGATGATGCCGAAACCACCACTAGCAATGCCGCCTCTGCCGTGGACACTGTAGTCATGCTCATCGTACTCTTTGGCATCTCATCGACTATCACTGTCCATAGGTCATTGTCAACAAGTAGATCCTTCATCTTCATTTTTTCATAATTCGAAGCTCTTCCCTATGAACTTTTCGATTTCAATCCGTGATCCAATTGACATCTATGATCGTTAATCCTCAAACATAAGGCTCTGATACCAATTGAACGATTCGAGATATGTCAATTACACGAATTATAAACAGAAAGAAAATAAGACACGATATACCCAGGTTCACCCTAGAATAGGGCTACATCATGCCAGAAATTTCACTATTATCAACCTCGCAAATCTTTCGTTACAATGTGTGTTCAGTACATACAGAGTTTTTATAAGCAACTTAAAACGCCCTAATTAGGGTTTCTACCCTGCTGCAAAACACAGTTATTCATGGGCCCAAGTCAAAACTGTCAAGCAAAAAACCAGATCCAAAACATGTACAGCGGGACCCCATGGTCGTTAGGGGTTCTACAGGTCTGGACTCGTGAAGTATGCACCAACTCTAACAGGTTCGAGCTTGAACTCGATCAATTTTCTAATGGCTCGAATAATAAAGCGTTCGAGTTCAGCTCAACTTAAAATGAACAGGTTCGAGCTCGACTTCGAGTTCAAAAATTAGGTTCGAGCTTGAGCTTGATCAATTTTCTGATGACTCGAGCTCAGTTTGACTTGAGTTCGATAATAGACGAGTCTAATTAAGCCCAAACCTGAACCTTCGATTTCCCATTTGAGCTCGAGCTCGAGCCTGAACTTTAATTTTCATAAATAAAAATATTAATATAAATATTAGTTCGTGTTCGATAATACCTTATCGATCTGTTCGAGAACTTTTCGATTCGAATATTAAAGTATTCAAACTCAGCTCAATAAATTAGTCGAACTTAATTTTCATACTCAAACTCTATCTAATCAAATTTTAATTAAATTTTAACCGATCTCGAAATCAAATAGTTCTCTTATCTACCTCTAGCTCAGACAACAAAAAATTCAAAAAAGATAAAGTTATGGATTTTATCTTCACTATTATAAAGTTAGGATATCATTTTCTATGATGAACTGATTAGACATGTGAAAGCATACTTAGTCACCAAGGTCAGAGGTGATGACAAAAAAGAGGTATGTCCTTGATCCATCAAAGATGCTTTGTCTTATTGATGGCATCTTACCCATCAATGAGGGGAATCGTGCCATTATCTTAGTACCTAATTCATTAATTTACTCTCTCTTTATCATAATTAATCTATTTAGTCCTCTAATCAATTTTCCTTCTTCGGAAAGAATACAAAGAGACTTTATAAGAATGCGTATCATTATTGTTCAATTTTGGAAAGGATATCAATGAAATGAAAATCACTTTTTGTGATTTGGAGGATTTCCTTGCTTCACCTAGAATCCTCTCCATCAGCAAATCATTTCAATCTGTTGATATATTCATAAATCCTTAGTTAATTTATCGGCAATATTCGTTATGAGTATGTTTGAAACAAAAAATTTATTTATAATTTATCATATTTAGAACATAATGAAATTACTAGTGAACTATAATAACTTATAGAATCCATAAATGAAAATAAGAGACAAACATTCTAAATCATATTTATCAGGAATTTAGTATGCTCTGGTTCGTGGTATAGATACATGAATGTGGTACGTTACCCATCCGTACACGGTATATTGGGAGTAGACTTAAATTATTTATATCATATATATATAAAATTAAGATATTAAATATATTTATGAGTACAATATAAATAAAACAATGAGTATAATAATAATAAAAGATGTTAGAGTTTTGACAAAATAGTAAAGTCAAAATATAATATTAGAAAATATAATTTAAAAATAAAGTATGAGCGTTCCCAAATCATTTTCTGTGTCTAGATTTTTTTAAAAAAAATATTTTTATCTAAAAGTTTTAGTAAAAATTTGGATTGTTAATTTTAGGAATCCAATGCGCGAATGCACCACGAATCGGAACGTAGAATCCGAATCGCGGTTCGAATGGGATATAGAGATCCCAGTAACTATGTTCTAAACATTTTAAATATCATAACTTAATTAAATTTTGAAATTTAATATAATAAAATCAAATATAAAAATCAATTTCAATTTATTTATAATTATTTGGTCCCAAACCTAGTGTACGAGTGCATGAATGTAATTAACTTTTTTCTGTCCATAACATATGAACTAATACAAGTGTGTGTGTGTGATGACGAAGTTGACAATAGCCTTGCTACAATACAAAAAAAGATACTTTCAACAGCGGCATTTACTGTCGTTAAACTTGAGTCGTAGATAATCCATGTAAGCAATGAACACAAATTTCATTGCAAATAAGACGACAACAATGGCAACATCGCTAAATATATATATTTTTTTGTAGTGCCATTACAGTTTTGTAATGGTTAAAGTTGTTCAATATCTTTGTCATCACAAACTAATGCGATGATTGAGGTTAATAAACAATATTGTCATCACAAGTCACTCAATTTTGACTTAAGTTCACTTTCAGAATTCGCTTTGCTACAAAAATTTCTTAAAGAATAAAGTTATATCCATCCAATCTATATATGATATATGTAATTAACCCTAAATTTTAAACACCATGCACTTATCCTCGAGAAAACCTCAACTTCCAGAGTAATTCTTGTAAGCACCTGGTGCAAGAGGAAGATAGTGCACCGCATGCGTCCCAGATTCCTAGCCGTGCATTCCAAAGATTTTTCTCTTTTTTAAGGAACTGTTGGGATGCATTCAGAGCTCTCTCTCTCCTCTTGCACCGGGTGAACACAAGAAATCTTCCTACTTCAGGCCCATGTAATAGTTAAGGTACGGCAAAGCTTAGGATAGTTAAGTTGGGCTTCATGTGGATTTTAATGCAAGGCCCAAAAAATCAAGGAGACTTTGCTTTATGGATAGACCCAGGTTCTTGTGATCACCCAACTCTTCATATTTGCCCACCACCGCGAGGCTCACAAGGCCTGCAACTGAACATACAAGGCTTCTATCTAAACCTAAGCTCCAGTTCTATCTTGGCTCCAAATGTCTAGCTTAAAAAATATATTTTTATAATATAAATAAACTCTTCTCCAAATATGTAATTAGAAGCGAGGTTCTTAATGAAGTTTGTCAATGTTTTTCATGTGCATTGATGAGTTTCTTAATTAATAATCTTTTCAAATGCATTGACCAATGACTAATGAAGTTTTAACACATTAGCCAGCTTTGACCAACCATTAAACGTTTTTAAAAAAGATACAACTTTCAAAAGAAAAAGAAAAGTTGAACTTTGGCAAGTAAGAGTGCAATGTTTTTTATTTTTGTTTTTTTATATCAATTGTTCTTAATACTTTCAGCAATAATTTACATATTTTTAATATAATTTAAAAAATAATATTTTTTTAATATATATTGAAAGAAATAAGAAACAAAAAATTTATTTTTCAAATTTTTTAATATTATGTTGAAAAAAAATATTATTTTTTAAATTATATTAAAAATATTTTAAAAAATCAATATATATTTTTCACAATTAAATGCGTCCTAAAGTTTTAAAACAAACTTTTATTTCTCAAAAGTATAAAAGTTTGTTGGACTAGTGTCGATGATAAAGTTATACATGTCATTATAGTCTTGTGAATAAGATTTTACCTTTGGATTTTCTTTCAAAAAAATATTTATGGGTTGTCATTTTTTGCATCTTAAAGGAGCTCCATAGTATAATTTTAATCAACCAAGGCATGTTGCACTGGCTAGATAGACAAGGTGATCACAATCCAAAGAAAATTCAATTCAAAATTATTGTTTTTATTGAAAAGATGCTACATATAAGATAGTAGTACAATTATAATTAATTATAATATAAATTCATACTATTATATAACATATGCAGAGAAATCCATAATGTTACATTATTAATTACCTATGTATAATAAGAGAAATAATCAATATATAAATTAAATTAATAATTCGCACATAAGTTAGAGTCAAACTTAAAATCTTATGATTTCAAAACCTCAACTTTGATTTTTTACCATTAAATCAAAATCTCAGTAGCCAAACCAACTAATTAGCAAAAAAGACAGTGTATTACAAACACAAAGAAATAAAAATTGCATGAGCTAGAAAGAGCAGAGAACAAAATAATTTAAAAGAAATGATTTGTTACTGACTGAATTATCGCCTAATTAGCAATATTTCCTAATTATCACCGAGGGAATTAATTTCCCTTGGTGATATGTAGTTTTTTTTTTAAAAAAAAATAAATGAATAAATTACACAAAATACATACTTTAATGTAATTATTTTCACTGAGGGATTTTTTTCCCTCGACGATGATATTTTTTCTATAAAAATAATTAAATATTTTTTGAGAATTTAAAAAAAATAACGACTAGAAATAGTTGTCATCGATGAAATAGTCCATCAATGATAATTTTTTCTCCTATCACTGAGGGACACATGTTCCTCAGTGATAAGTTGTTGAAAATTATTATCACTGAAGAACACATGTCTCTAGTGATAAGCCGTTGCTAATGCTTGATTTTCTTGTAGTGTTGGTGTAGTGATTGGATCATGAGAAAGTGAAAAAAAAAATGAGAAATGTGTAAAGATAGAAATAAAAATGTAAACACAAGTTAATTTATTTTAGATTTGAGATTATAAGTAAAATATCAATGTGAAGTTTTAATTTTTATTTTTAAGAGAATCTGGGGTTTAAGACCTTAACAGAGACAATTGAATGAATTTTTAGAGAACTAAGATTTCACCTTGGCGTTATCATCATGATAAATTGGAATATTTCCAGTGAAGTAACTGGACTGTGGTTCCGTAGACTACTGATGAAACATGGAGTACGTTACAAAGTTATCTAATAACCACCTAGATCAAGGGTTCAAGGGTTGGTACCAACTTCTTCATTCACCTCAACATGGAGTATGTTCCATACTAAGTTCATCGATTGATAGATAACTGTTAGAATATATAATATGTTTTAATATTACTAATGGGCTTCCATTAATTTGTAGGGTTTTGTATTTATAAAACGGACTGGATATGGTTTTTGAAATGGACTTTGTGGGCTTGACATTTGATTGATTTCGTGGGTGGGCCAGATACACCTAATGGTTTTAGATGTGGTTGGACAGTGGTGTAGGCTTAACAAACTAATGGGTTATGATAGATGACCTATTTAATTTATTATAAATATGAGCTAAGTTTCCTCTCATCTTTTAACCTAGGTAAGTTTTTTCAATTATAAAACTGTGGTATAGAGAGAGTAAGAAAAAGAAGAACCTTAACTAGACAGTCTTACACGTATTGGTGTGTTGAGATCCATGTGGTGTTATTATAATAACAATATATCGCAAACATCATGTATGTGATATTAAATAGATCAAAATTAATATTATAAGGCATGTAATAGATCATTAGAACTATTAACAATAACATGATAGAGACGAGTACAATTGATGTTTGTCTCTCATGTACAATACTACGATTTTGAATTGGTAGTACCTAATAAGTGGATTATGCATGTGCAAATTTTTTTGGATGCTTAACGAAAGGACAAAAGTAAATGTACATCCCAAACAGACATCAAAACAAACATTCTTTCCATCGATTTTGGTAGTACCTAATGATCGGATTTATTCATGCGCAAATTTTTTTTGTATATTTAATAGAAAGATAAAGATAAATGTGAGCCCAAACATACATCAAAACAAACATTCTTTCATTTGATTTTGGTATACCTAATAATCAGACTCACACGTGCAAATGCTTTTGTATGTTTAATGGAAGGACAAAAATAAACTTACAACCCAAACAGATATCAAAATAAACATTCCTTCCATTGACTTTGGTAGTACCAAATAAGCGAACTTTTGGGATTTTGGCTCAAATTCTCAAAACGAAGACTTTTAATTAGTTTGGAAAAAGTAGTTTTCTATTTTGTAGTTGTTCTAGTAGGAGTAATAGTAGTTTCCTATTAGATTATTGCTTGTACAAGTAGTAGTAGTAGTTTATTATAATGTTGTTGTTCTTTTCCTATTAGTATTAGATAAATATCCTCTATATAAGGGGGATCATAAAAAATGTATGAGGCAGAAACAAAATACCAATATACACTGTAAATCAAATGGATTTACTACTAGATTTAGGATGTGAGCTTTAGGTGTATTGAGGTTTTTGGTTGTCAAGTAAAGATAACACTTACAATTAGAGTTAGATTAAGAGCTTTGGTTGTATTAGGATTTTTGGGTTGTGAGGTAGTGAGAGTTTAGTAACTTTTCTCTTCATAAAGTTGCAAGTGTAGATTAATAAAGAAGCGAGTTAGTTGGGGGACGTAGGCAAATAGGTTGTCGAATCACATTGAATTGTTGTGTTCTTGTTCTTTGTTTGTTTTACCTATTTAATTGTTTCAAGTAGAGAGAACACTTACAACTAGAGCTAGGTTGAGAGCTTTGGTTGTATTGGGGCTTTTGGATTGTGAGGTAGTGAGAGTTTAGCAACTTTGCTCTTCATAAGTCGTAAGTAGAGATTAATAAAGCAGTGAGTTAGTTGGGGGACATAAACAGAGAGTTTGTCGAATCACATTAAATTGTTGTGTTCTTACTTTTTGTTTGTTTTGCCTATTTAATTGTTGTAGTTGTGTTTTCTGCCTAAAGTTTGAGTAAGTGGATTTTAGAAGTAAAATTCTAACAAGTGATATTAATGTTGTGGTTGCGATAGTAAAAACACTAAAGATAGACAATATTAATATTGAGTTATTTGATGAGGAGAATGGTTTCTCAGTTTGGCAAAGTTCTGTTAGAAACATGTTAACATGATAAGGACTCTACAAGACAATTGAAGAGTCCAAGACATTAGAGATGGTGCAGAAGTTTGGATGAATGGTGAGGTTCCTGCGGCACTTCCAAAGAGAGATAAGTCGGAGAGGCCAAGTGTGTTCAAGGATGAAGAATTGTCCGTGATTATATCAAGAGATGAGCCAAACAAAGAGATGATGATTGCTTCAAGAAGTAAGCGTATGATATAGGATGACCAAAACGAATGATGACACCAGCCAAAGAAGAAAGTCTAATTTGATGATGAGATAGAGAATTTGAGTAAATTTGGAGATTTGTTGAGATTTTGGCTCAAATTCTCACAATGACGACTTCTAATTGGTTTGAAAAAAATGGTTTCCTATTTTGTGGTTTCTTGTTCTAATGGGAATAGTAGTGGTTTCTTATTAGATTATCACTTGTATAAGTAGTAGTAGTAGTTTACTATGATGTTGTTGTTTTTTTCCTAATAGTATTAAGAAAAATATCTTTTATATAAAGGGCCCGTAAAGAAGGTTTGCAGCACAACTATAATTCCAATATACATTGTAAATCAGAGAGATTTACTACTAGAGTTAGGATGAGAGTTTTGGGAATATTGAGGTATGGGGTTATCAAGTAGATAAGACACTTACAACTAGAGCTAGATTGAGAGTTTTGGTTGTATTGGGGCTTTTGGGTAGTGAGGTAGTGAGAGTTTAGTAACTTCGCTCTTTCTAAGGTTGCAAGTGGAGATTAATAAAGCAGTGAGTTTGTTGGTAGACGTAGGCAAAGATATTGTCGAACCACGTTAAATTGTTGTGTTTTTAATCTTTGATTGTTTTATCTATTTAATTGTTGTGATGTGTTTTTTCCTTAAAATTTAATTGGGTGGATTTTAGAGGTAAAATCTCAACATGGACCCATGCATGTGCAAATATTTTTGTATGTTTATTGGAAGGAAAAAGATAAACATACAACCAAAATAGACATCAAAACAAATATTCCTCCTACCAGTCAATGAAAATGCGTTGCGTAAACGCGAAGTGGAAAAAAAAAATAAGAATAATTGATTTACCAATTATTCCAAAAGCTTAACCTGATCAGAAAAAGCTTAATTAAATTTTTTTTTATATTTTAACACACCCCTTCATGTGCAAGTTGACTAAAAGACTAAATACTTTGCACATGAAACCCAAATATAAGAAAGCCTAAATATCCGAAAGGCCAAAGAATTGGATCAATTATTAAATGAAAATGGGCATCTCTAGTACTCAAATTCAAGATTTGAAGCTTTGATGTCATTTTAAGAAATAGTTAAGTTATCAATTATCCTAAAAGTTTAAGTTGATTTGAAATGACCCAAATAATTATTTATACCTTAACTAAAAAAATTAGTCTTCATATTATACTTGACTTCTACAAAATTACCATTCAAATTTCAAAAAATATCAATGAAACTTTAGAGAAAAAAATGTATGTTTTGTTGTCTGTTTCAGTTATACGTGCGTCTAACACTGAGAATGAGAGAATTACTTTCATGGATTCTTACGATTAATGGAGTAGCTCTAAAAAACTAACAATATGTCATACTGCTCTCATTGCATATATGCTTCCAATTAAGTTACAATAGATTTCAAAATTTCAATGGCAAATATATACAATGATCACTAAAATTACTTTTGAAAACAACTTTAGTTCTTAGATAAAAAGGTCATGTTTTTTTTCTTCTTGTCATGGTAAATGCCCCAAATAGAAAAATGTGTACAGTAGCCATTTACAAATTAGTAACTACGCATTTATACCAAGTACAATAATGATTGATGAACTTGGAAGTTTGTTTCTTTTTATTGATGTTATATAAATATAATAATATAATGTTTTGATTATAATATAAGTAATAAATTGAATAAATTACTAGAGTTAAATCGAATTTGAAATTTTATGATATGATAATCTTAATTTTGTTCTTTTTATCATCGGGTTTATATCAATACACTTTAATAAATCATTTTGAAACTGAAACAAAAAAAGAAATTATACCCTATGTTGTACAAGAAAATGTTTAGTTTGTATGATATGTGTTTTTGCAAATCCTCCAACAATTTTGGAGAAGCATGGACATAAATCTTCAAAGTGCTGAGGTAAAAAAAAAAAAAAAGAATTCATCTATATATATTCTCCCTTTTCCAAATTTCTTGTTGGGCAATTTTTTTTATGCGCATAATCACTAATCAGTCCATGTCAAGATGCGTCACGCATAGCCCAAGATCTCAACATGTATCTTGAGTTTCTTGCCATAGAAGGTCTTACTGTATAATTTCAGAGAAAAAAAAAGAAGAAAAACTCATTATATGCATCAATATTGTAAGTAAAATTTATGAAAGATTTTGATTGTTTGTCAGTTTGTGCATCGCGCGCGCGTGTGCAATTAAAAGAGGCATGTTTTGTGCAGGTATACAAGCCTAGTCAACAATTGATGACTATTAACCCACTGCTTTGAAGTTGCAATGAGACATACATATCACATGGGTATATTTTATAAATGAATAAAAATAAAAATATATTTATATTTATATTTTTTTTATATGGTGAGATAGTTTCTTTTATCATGTATCTCTCATGACACTGTATTAAGTAAAAACTTTTTCGATGTTAAATGTAAAGCCAAGCTAATCCAGTTTAATCCCAATATTTGAGTTATCAATTTTTTCAAAAGCTTAAATTGATGGTATATGGTTCAATTAATTCTTTATACTTTAACACGGAATAGAGATCCGACAGAACAGTATCAGAGCCGACCTAAATCTACTACCACATGAGTGAATGGTATTTAGGGCTCCCATCAGGCCAAAATTATTGGTCTGATTTGTGATTTGTTCTCCCTCTTAAGTACGCAAGAGTCTAAATAAAGAGAGTTTTGAGTAACAAAGTGAGATGTGACAAATAAAATACATAATCACTGAAAAAAACCAAAAGTTAAGATTTAACCACGTATTTTCAATAATTTAAATGTCAAAATATCGTTAATCTTAGTAATTATAAGGACATTCCATTTTTTTCCCGATTTTATCATTTGCTTATATAACTTCATCAATATATTAATTTAAAGTTATAGTTAATATGTAACTTACTCTCAATAATATTTTCAATCACTCCAATTAATATATATAATTTTTTTTATATCATATACTTTCATTTTTCTATAAATTATGATAAAAAAGCCTAAGAAAAAGAAAAGAAAAAATGAAAAGTCTTTGTCGCAAAAGAGTGGTTCTTGAATTCCCAAATCATAATTAAAAGTGTCAAAATAAAATAAAATAGTAAAAAGAGGAACACATATTGTTCGGTTTGGTTTTTATCCCATCCATAAAATATCATGTGTTATATAAGATCTTTAAATTTATGTATTATATATATATATATATATATATATATATATATATAAAAGAATGATTGAAATTATTATTTTTTTTTAAAAGATGAAAAAAAAAGTAAATGATGAAAACTAAAAATGCATATTGTTCATCATATCGTCTTGTCAAGGAGACTACGAAGCTGCCCAGACCTTACGTTTTTCTTTGACAGCTAGCAAGGTTTCTATTGTTCTATGGATGCCGTTTATGTTGAATATTATTATTAGTATGGATAATGTGCTATGACCATGCTTCAACGCAAAGAATCTTCAGCCGTTGAAGAATTAAATGCTCAAAATGGCTAGGCTGCATGACAACCTATTTTTTCATATTAGACTCACGAAGTAGAATGCAAACACTTCCATGAAAGGGAATAATGAACCAGCCTTACCGAAAAACCAGTATCCAACATCCATTATGATAATGTTTGGATTTAATTTTAAGTGACACATAAATCCAAAAATAAAGCTCGTTTTTGAATTTAAGCACCATTTAAAACTAAATCCAAACATAATCTATGTAGTACCATCGCTCTCAAGAAAACATCATAATTTCACATCGTCAATGCTCTCTATGTTTTTCTAATCGTTGAGCCAAGGTTGAGGGTACATGCAAAGGTAGATTTGCACCTATCACCCAATTTTAACTCCATTGCAGTAATGCATCAACAATTAAATATAAAAATTAGAGCAATACTGATTGGGAAACATTACAAACATGCGGTCATTTTTTATTTAGAAACTCCATTGGTAATTCTCTGATATTTAATTTGTTTGAAATTATTAGGTATAACAGTCGTACGACATTATCCGTACGACCACTGTATAATAATTGTCCATGTTGAATTATTAATCTATGTCATCTATATCTCGTGGCAGGCTCCGTCCATTAAATTTATAGAATGATGACAGTATTATTAGATAACATAAATTAGTAATCCAATATGAACAATTATCATTGAGTGATCGTACAGATGACGTGCTATGATCATACTTCAGCGCTGATGGAGTCCACAATGCCCTTGTCCAATAGAACGTCGACACATGGGGTCATTCATTATCAATATGATGTTGACACATGTCTGGCCTCTGAAACATGACCAGGCGCACGTGGAGCAGGCAAATCACGTCATCGCCACATCAAAGCACGATTAGTGGACCTAATCCCTTCTAAAACACGTGACCGTCTGAGCACACGACTAAGACCTAACTTCAGAAGCCCAGGATCACAGGGATGAAGCCATCCCTCCCCCACGTGGCTGACCTTCACTTAGAATAATATAAATAGCCTGAGGTACGTAAGTTCAAAATATCTCTTTCTCACTTACAAAAACTCATAAGATAAAATTCATACTAATCGATTACTTAAAAATTAGTCCTCGATTTTACTTAAAACCCTCGTCTTAACTAGAGTGCCAGAGCACCCTCGGAGTCTTCCCCTACCCTTACTTCCGTGGGCCCTCTAGTTCCTCTTTTTTTTTACTTGTCCAGATCCCCAAGAAAGTTGATTCCAGGTCAGCAGCGTTCCTTCGGCATCAATAGATTGGCGCCATCTGTGGGAAACCTCCATCTCTCGCTAAACAGTAAAAGTGAAGAAGTATAAAGAACTTATCTGTTGTCATGCCGCCCAGAAACACCTCGAAAAGAACCAGCAAGGGAGCCCCCACGGCATGCTCCGCTCCTATCCGGAGCCGCACCCAGAGTCAAGAGTCCAGGTTAAGATTCCCTAGGGTGCTCGAGCATGCGACCCCTGGATCAAGCAAACGGCCTCCCGTCAGAGAGCATCGTCTTCACCACTCCAAAACCGACTCCCCCGACTTCGAAAGAGTAGCCATGCACCCTCAGACTGCCCCGGTAACTCAAGCCTAGTTCCAAGAGCTTTTTCAGATGATAGTAGACTTGGCGGTCCAAGTCCGAGGTGGGGGCCGACAACCCTAGACTCCCGAGCAAATGGAATCCTCTGGCGGTGAAGATTCGGTCGGCAGCCGCTCAATTGCAGAGCCTTCGCTACCCTACGGTTGGTCCAAAGAAAGTTCCTCCTCCAAAAGCAACATCAACCTGGACAAGTGAATCGAGGAGATGGAAGAAAAAATAGACAGATCACTCAAGCACTGGAGTCATAGTATCCTAGATGAGCTCAATGTCCAAGACGATGTCCTCGAGACCCCGCTTCCACCCAACTTCAGAATGCCACAAATCAAAATGTATGATGGTTCAGTAGAACCCCTAGACCACCTACAACATTATAAGATGACCATGACACTGCATCGGCATTCTGATCCTATCATGTGTCTTGCTTTCCCTTTGACGCTTGAAAAGGCTGCGGGCACGTTGTATTTGCGCCTCAAGCCAGAAAGTATTGGTAAATTCAGAGAACTCAGCTACGTTTTCGTCTCTCATTTCCTCAGCAGCAAGGGGCCAAAGAAGACCTCAGAGAGCCTGTTCAATATTGTCCAGCATCGGGAAGAAAGGCTCCAGGCCTCCATATCCAGGTTTAACACAGCTGCGTGGGAAATTCCAGACCTCGACCCCAATGTCCAAATGCTGGCATTTAAAAACGGATTAAGGTCTGGAGTCTTCAGTTCTAAACTCATCAAGCGCCCCCTAAAGATATGAATGAGGTATTGGCCCGAGCCGATAAGTATATGCTAACAGAGGATGATCAAGCCTTCAGAAGAGAAAGAGAAGGAGAAACAAAGAAGAAAAGGAAAGACCTCGATCCCTAGAGAGGAACGACTAAAAGACCTCACCAGGAGAACAGGTATAAATCTCATCTTCGATTCGATGGCTTCACCCCACTCAATGCATTTAGGACAAACATCCTAATGTAACTCCAAGACAGATCGGTCATTCAGTGGCCACCCAAGCCGCCGTACCTCAGTGGAGACCAAAGAAAGTGGTGTCGATTCCATAAGAACCACGGGCACGACACTGAAGAGTGCCATAGTTTAAAGATAAAAATTGAAGCCCTTATCAGCTGGGGGCACTCTCGGAGAGACCTTAAGCCCTAGCAGGAAGGGCCCAGTCAAAGGAACCAAGAAGTAGCAACTACTAGGATCATAAAAACCATCTGCAGGGGCCCGATGGCTGAAGGTAGCTCAAGGCAGAGCGAAAAAGCCTACACCAGAGCTGTGGCCTCCATTAACAATCCCTACAAACTAAAGAAGTCAAGTATGGTAATCTCCTTCACGGACGACGATTTGGAAGGAGTGCAGACTCCTCACGACAACACCGTGGTGGTCTCCCTTTTGGTGGCCAACCACGAAGTAAGACACGTCCTGATGGATAACGGAAGCTCTGTAGACATCCTGTTTTATGATGCTTTTCAGCAAATCGAGTTGAAAGACGAGCGGTTAGAGCTAGCCTCGACCCCTCTCTATGGTTTTGGCGGAACCCTTATGTTAACAGAAGGAAGTGTAGTCCTCGTTACCATAGGAACAGCGCCACGAACAACCACCATTCAAACCACATTCCTGGTAGTCAAGCAACCATCCTCTTACAACATGATCCTCGACCGGTCCACCTTCAGCAAGCTGAAGGTAGTTGTCTCCACCTATCATTTAAAGCTTAAGTTGCCCACCAACGAATGGGTAGGGGTGGTTAGAGTAGATCAGCGAGCTTCTCGGTCCTACTACCTGAATGCCATCAAGGAAGGAAAGAAGACTGAAGCCTTACCCCTCAAGGTGGAAGACCTTAGGGACGAGGTGAAGACTCCAAGAGGGTGACCCGTGGAAGAACTGACTTCGACCCCCCTCGAAAAAGACCCATCCTGGACCATCCAGATTAAATCCAATCTCCCATAAAGCCACCGAGAGGTGCTTCTCTCCCTCCTTAAGAAGAACCAGGACTTGTTCACCTAGTCTGCGTTAGATATGCTTGGAATCGACCCCAAAACAATCGAACATTGTCTTAACGTAGATCTAAAGCACAAACCCGTCATTCAGAAAAAAAAAAAAAACTTTCGCCCAGAAATGATAGGTCACCATCAAGACAGAAATGGACAAGTTGCTTGAGGTGGGCTTCATCCGAGAAGCAAAGTGCCCCGACTGGGTGTCCAATATAGTGATGGTCTGAAAGGATAGCGGCAAATGGAGAATCTACATCGATTTCACCAATCTGAACAAAGCTTATCCCAAGGACAGTTTTCCTTTACCTCGGATCGACCAGCTGGTGGATGCTACCTCGGGACATGAGCTTCTTATCTTTATGGATGCATATTTCGGTTACAACCAAATCCTCATGTACGAGCCTGACCAAGACAAGACCCCATTCGGACTCAAAAACGCTGGTGCAACCTATCAAAAGTTGGTGAACAAGATCTTTAGGGAACAGATTGAGCGAAACATGTAAGTCTGCATAGACAACATGTTAGTCAAGAGCACCAAGGTGCAAGACCATGGTTCTGACCTAGAAGAAGCTTTTGGGGTGTTATGGAGGCACAAGATGAGGCTAAACCCAGCAAAATGCACGTTTGGAGTGATAAGGGGAAAGTTCTTGGCCTTCATGGTCACTCATAGAGGAAGAACAGCCAGCTCAAAAAAGATAAAGGCCATCCTCGATATGGTCTTTCCTAAAACCGTGAAAGAAGTATAGTGGCTCATCGGGTGAATAACAGCCCTGAACCGTTTCATGTCAAAATATGCGAAAATGTGCCTACCTTTCTTCAAGGCCATCAAGAAGGCGAGAGATTTCACCTACACAGAAGATTGTCAGCAAGCATTTGAGGAACTAAAGAAGTACCTAAGCTCGCCTCCGCTCTTAACCAAGCCACTCTCGAGTGAAGAACTGTTTCTATACCTGTTAGCTGGACCAAACACCGTGGCTTGCGTCCTGATTCGAGAAGAAGAGGGTGTTCAAAAACTCATATGTTACGTTAGTAAGATTCTACACGAGGCAGAGGTGAGGTATCCTCCGATATAAAAGATAGCTTACGCCCTCATGATAGTAGCAAGGAAAGTCTGGCCGTATTTCTAGGCGCACACTATCGTTCTTCTGACTAACCAGCCCTTGAGGAAAGTCTTGCACAACCCAGATGTCTCCGGAAGAATGGTTAAGTGGTCGGTAGAGCTCGAGAAATTTAATATCTAGTACCACTCCACTCTCACAAGGTGATTAAAGGCCAAGTCCTAGCCAACTTTATCGTCGAAACAACCCTCGACATAGATCCAAATGAAGGAACAAGATCAGTGTTAGACGGGCCACCTCCGAGATGGACCCTTCATGTAGACGGATTCTCGAACACCTGATAAGTGATTAAATATTCGTATTTAATCCCCTTAATTTACATTTGTTAAGCTCTTACTTTGTGTTATTTCACTTTATTTTATTTCCTTTATGCGTTTTCTGTGTTTTTATAGGTTCTTGGAGAAAATGAAGCATTTTGGAACTATCTTGCTTAGAAAGCAAATTTGGAAGAGCTGGAAACTGCCTAGTACGATCGAGTGCAGGGGACCTGCGATTGAGCGCAGAGTCTAAGCTAGGATCGAGCGCACTGCGCTCGAGCACACCAGTCTGTGATCGAGCGCGCATGCACATCAGAAGATTAAAATGACAGTTCCTATTTTGGAAATAAATGTAGGGTTTTGTTTTACAGGTTTTAAGGGTTCTAGGTGTTCCTAAACTCTATAAATAGGCTTGTAAACACAGAAATAAAAGGAGGCTGGAAGGAGACTTTTACAGAAGAATTGACGACTCTTCTCTACAGTATTTTCGGGTTTCTTCTTTCATTTATTTTATTTTATGAAGATGTTTAATATCAAAACCATGTGTAACTAATTTTCTAGTAGGGTTTGATTGAAGCTTTAATTATGTTTACTCGATAATTCAGTATTAGCGCATTTGCAATATTTATATTGTGATGCTTAACTTGATTAATGCCTGTTTTCTTCAATTTCTCATATGTGTTTGCCTGATCAACATATGCATGTGGTATGGACTAGTTAGTTAAATCAATTTGGATGATCGAGTCCTGGGTTTAACAATAGTAACAAAAGAAATCCACGTCGGGTTCTTGGGTTAATCAACATGGAAAACCGGGAGTATATACCATGCCATAGGTCTCGTGTGTTTGTCGATTTCCATAGATCTTATGCTTGCTTAAGGAACAACTTAGTATACACCATGCTAAATCCCTTAAGAAAGAAAAGAGTTAGAGTATACACCATGCCTAACTCGTTGCTTAAGGAAATCAATAGCTTAAGGAGTATACACGATCCCCTTAGGTTGACAAACATTAGGTATTCATGACGTGATTAAAGCATTGCCATATTTTTTTTTTTTGTGGTAGCATGATTAGTGGTGGATATCAAGTCCCTATGCTTTTATCATTATCGATTCAAACTCAATATTTATTCTATCGTTTTATATTACGAATTTAATTTTAAATCGAAATTTACCAATCCCTGTGGAAATGATCTCGCATTTTGCACACTATATTACTATTGACCTTGTGCACTTACAAGTAAAACAAGTTTAATTATTTGATTATTAATTTAGGTAGGTTTTTGCACAATAAGTTTTAAGCACCGTTGCCGGGGATTGCGCTAAATTTCTGTTTAGAATTATTTTTCGTTCAGTTTTATTTTTTATTCCGTTCTATTTTGTTTCATCAAATATCTAATTTATTTCCTTTGTTTTGTGTTTGCTGTTTTTTTTGTTTCAGGTTTGCAGCAAAGTAATTGCTAGCACTGCGATCGAGTGTAGTGCTTAGTGCGATCGAGCGCACTCGGGGCAGAGACTACCTGAGCAGCAGTATTGGAGGTGCTACATTGAGAAGTTTTAGCTAATTCATGCAAAGGCTTCGATCCAGGAATCCAACCTTCTTTCTACTCGATACAGAACTTGAGCGGACCATTCGACAAAAGCTTAGAGACAGCATTGAAGAGGTAGAAGAAGAGTTCGAGGGAGAAGCACCAATGGTGGAACAGCTTGACAATCAACCACCACCAGAATGAAGACCCATGAAGAAATTCTTCATTTCACGGAAGCTTGACCAGCCCTCATGCATTGCTTATCAACCTGAAACAGAAGGCAATTATTATATATCTCCGTAAATACTCAGTGCTTTGACTCATTTCAGGGGTACACCTGCTGAGGACCCACACTTACACCTTCGGGAATTCTTTGATCTCTACAAGTTCCAGCACATCCGGGGCCTAGATCAAGAGGGAATTAGGTTAATTCTTTTCCTTTTTTCATTAAAAGATAAAGCTAAGTTGTGGTATAATTCATTGCCTGTAGTTTCTATCTATACTTGTGAAGAGCTATCCAGTAGGTTCCTAAGAAAAATTTTCCTAGCACAAAAGACAAGACAGATGAGGAAGGAGATTCAATCTTTCCAACAGAAGGATAAAGACCTTTTCTTTGAAGTATGGGGGCACTTCAATGAGCTGCTTCTCAAGTGTCCACATCATAATCTACCTCAAGATGAGCTGGTACAAGCTTTTTATGAAGGTCTGAGTGATATAAATAAAGGTATTATGGATTCAGGTTGTGGAGGTGTGCTGATGAAGAAGAGCAGTGAAGAAACCATGGAGCTTTTTGAGACCTTAAGCGAGCACACCCAACAATTCTCATCTATAGGTAGACAAGGAATTAAAAGCAAGGGTATGTATGAGGTGACTTTAAATGGTGGATCTTCAAATCAGATGGCTGCTGTGGAAAGAAAGCTAGATATGCTTGTAAAAGTCATGACTATTCAGAATATCTCACCTAGTCCACAAGCTACACAACTCCAGGCACGTGCTATATGTTCTCATTTTGATCACACTACTGAAACTTGCCCTTTGTATTCATCTGCAGATCAAGAGCAAGCAAACTATGTGGGACCAACCAACTATCCTCTCAAGAACAATCCATATGCAAATACCTATAGTCCTGGATGGTGAAACCACCCCAAACTTCTCATAGACTAATAATCAGAATGCTCTAAACCTTCAAGGACAACAAAGGAACTCCCAACAAGAAGCCCAATCAGTTTCGAAATCAGAAAAGAATGACTTAGAGAGTCTTGTAAAGAAATTAGCCACTCAACAATAGCAACTGATGACTTCACAAGATCAATTTATGGCAGAGGAAAGACAATTTCAGACTGAGCAAAGACAAACAAATGCAAAGCATGAGCAAGCTATTCAAAGACTGGAAGTCAAAGTGGGGCAATTGGCTAAGAAACTAAGTGGAAGAAAGCAGGGTGAACTTCCAGCCCAAACACTACCTAATCCAAGAGGACATCAGCAATTGAATGTCATGACAACTCTAAAAAATGGTAAAATCATAGGCGCTGATGAGCCTGCACAAGCAGCTCCAAATAAAACATCCACATCAAAGGTAAGTGAGATGGAGAAGGTGAATGCACCACCCTTCCCTCAAAGGTTAGTAAAGCCAAAGAAAGAGAATAAAATACTTGATATTTTTGAAACTTTGGGGAAAGTAGAGATAAACATTCCTTTATTAGATGCAATTCAACAAATTCTTGTTTATGCTAAATTTTTTAAAGATTGTTGCACTAATAAAAGGAAGTTTCAGGAGCATGAAACAGTGGCTTTAACTGAAGAGGTAAGCGCAATGTTGTTAAGGAAACTACCAACAAAGCTAAAAGATCCAGGTAATTTTACAATTCCTTACAAGATAGGTGACCAGCTTTTTGAACATACACTATTGGATCTAGGGGCGAGTGTCAATTTGCTACCATACACTGTATTTGAGATACTAGGTTTGGGGGAGCTTCACCCAACTTCCATCACCTTGCAATTAGCAGACAGAAGCATTAAACGACCAAGAGGTATTCTTGAGGATGTCTTGGTGAAGGTAGATGGATTTATTTTACCTGCTGATTTTATTGTAGTAGATAACGAAGACTGTCTTATGCCATTACCTCTATCCATCATCTTAGGAAGACCATTTATGAGAACTGTTGATACAAATATTTGTGTGAAAAAGGGTATTGTCAGTATGAAGGTAAATGGTGAGAAGATAGAATTTAAAATATTTGATGCATTAAATTCACTTCAAGATGATAAGGAATATGTTAATGTATGTATGGTACAAGGTGTTGTTAAGCAAGCTTTTCAGGTCCATCACATTGATCCATTGGAGACCACCCTTGTTCATTGTTCCGACAGCACTCAAATATTCACATCTGTCCAATATGCAGCAACACCAAGAGCACTTGAGCCACATGTGATAGACTTTAAGTACTCCCTGGTAAAAGACTAGCACTGAAGCAACTGTAGAAGGCATTTGAGCAGTCCATGTTTTGATAAACGTATAGCTCAAACGTCTTTGTTAAGGTTAGTGGTATTGAGGCCACTGAGCAACTGTGAGAGTGGTGCACCGTCTGGCTGAAAATGTAAAACTTAGCGCTCGTGGGAGGTACCCCATAGCATATCCTTTTGTTTTTATTGTTTTTCATATTTCTTTTATAGTTTATTTTTAGTATTTTTTATTTTTCAGTATTATTTTAGTATTTATTTTTCAGGGACAAAAGTGTGCATTAGTTCAAGTTTGGGGGTGTACTATGAGCCATGCCAGTCAAGCTAGTTCTCCATCTCCCAGGTCAACTCTTTCCATGATTTTCACACATTGGGGATAATGTGTAATTTAAGTGTGGGGGTATGGGAGACACATTCACACACTTTGTCCCGTTTTTTTTTTTTTTATATTGTCTAAAAGATAAATGCATGTTCATGTTGTTTTGAATTTTGGTTGATCTAAAGAAATACTGTGATATTATTTCATTAGTAAGCGTAAAATCTTGAACACATGATGTGATAATAGAGTTTTAAAATTTAATTACTTACTTTAAGGCATTTAAGAATTCACAAGTTTTATCTAATTTGACACAAACACATTAGCACATAATTTTGTGGGGTATGACATGTAATTTTAATATGTATGTTTCCATCGCTTAACTGTAACCAGATGACTTGTTAGATGAACACTTTGGCATAGAAAAATAGAAAAAATATTTATCGCAAAAAAAGAGAAAAAAGTGCTCATAATGATCATTAAATAAACTTTCCACTGAGTATCTAGACCTCTTGCCTCAGTAAGCAGTGAGTGTTCATATCAAAAGGTAGGAATTTAGCTCATAATGATCATTAATAAACTTTCCACTGAGTAATTGGACCTCTTGCCTTAGTAAGTAGTGAGTGTTCATGTCAAAAGGTGGGAATTTAGCTTGGTTGCATTAAAGCCAGTTTAGCTTCGTAACCTTTTTTACTCGAGTTAGTAGGTCTTTAGGGGTGTTTTTACACCTAATGCTCTAAAACCATCTGATTTGGGAGTCATTGACTCAACACTCATTACATGGGTAAACTAGAAAGTTTAAAGGAACTAAACATGGAAAAATTTCATAATAAAAGAAATAAATAAATAAAACTATGCCATTATTGTTCATTCTGATGGGAATTTCAGGGAATCTTGACACATAGAGATATCACACATTAGAGTTATTTGGAAGCTTCATTTTTATGTGTTAGTTCATTTTACACTGAGTCGAACTTGTGATGCCTTAGCTGGCCTCTTGAAAGTAATTATATTTTAAAACTCCTATTCATTACGAAGATGAGTTTATATCTTAAGCTTGCTCATGAATGAATATCATGGTTTTGTGTGCAACTTAGATTTTTTTTGATACCATGAATGATGAATTTATCTTTGTGTTATTTGTTTTCATTTAGTTTTTAGTTTCGTATTTCTAAGGGACTAGCAATAGGTAAGTTTGGGGGTGTGATAAGCGCTTAAATATTCGTATTTAAGCCCCTTAATTTACATTTGTTAAGCTCTTAGTTTGTGTTATTTCACTTTATTTTATTTCCTTTTTGTGTTTTCATAGGTTCTTGGAGAAAAGGAAGCATTTTGGAACTATCTTGCTTAGAAAGAAAATCTGGAAGAGCTGGAAGCTGCCTAGTGCGATCGAGCGCAAAGCCCAAGCCAGGATCGAGCGCACTGCGCTGGAGCACTCCAGTCTGTGATCGAGCGCACACGCACATCAGAAGATTAAAATGGCAGTTCCTATTTTGGAAATAAATGTAGGGTTTTGTTTTACGGGTTTTAGGGTTTCCAGGTGTTCGTAAACTCTATAAATAGGTTTTTAAACACAGAAATAAGGGGAGGCCGAAAGGAGACTTTTACAGAAGAATTGATGACTTTTCTCTACAGTATTTTTGAGTTTCTTCTTTCCTTTATTTTATTTTATGAAGATGTTTAACATCAAAACCATGTGTAGCTAATTTTCTCAAGCCCTAATTATGTTTACTCGATAATTCAGTATTGGCATCTTTGCGATATTTGTATTGTGATGCTTAACTTGATTAATACCTGTTTTCTTCAATTCCTCATATGTGTTTGCTTGATCAACATATACATGTGCTATAGACTAGTTAGTTAAATCAATTTGGATGACTGAGTCCTGGGTTTAACAATAGTAACAAAAGAAATCAAGGCGGAGTTCTTGGATTAATCAACATGGGAAACCAGGAGTATATACCATGCTCTAGGTCTCGTATGTTTGTCGATTTCCATAGGTCTTATGCTTGCTTAAGGAACAACTTAGTATACACCATGCTAAATCCCTTAAGAAAGAAAAGAGTTAAAGTATACACGATGCCTAACTCGTTGCTTAGGGAATTCAATAGCTTAAGGAGTATACACGATGCCCTTAGGTTGACAAACATTAGGTATTCATGACATGATTAAAGCATTGGCATATTGTTTTATTATGATAGCATGATTAGTGGTGGATATCAAGTCCCTACGCTTTTATAATTATCGATTCAAACTCAATATTTATTTCTATCGTTTTATATTAAGAATTTAATTTTAAATCGAAATTTACAAATCTCTATGGAGATGATCTCGCATTTTGCACACTATACTATTATTGACCTTGTGCACTTGCAAGTAAAACAAGTTCAACTGTTTACTTATTAATTTAGGTAGATTTTTGCACAATAACATCGTAGGAAGCGGAGCAGGGCTCATCCTCTGTAGCTCGGACGACTTCATAGTGGAGTACGCATTGAGATTTGAATTCAAAACCTCTAACAACGAGGCGGAGTACGAAGCCCTGCTTACGGGTCTAAAATTAGCAAAAGCATTGGCCGCCGAAGTTTTGGACGTGTACAGTGACTCGCAGCTGGTGGTAAGCTAAGTAACGAAGGAATTCGAGGCCCGAGGAGAAAAAATCACCTGGTACCTTGAGAAGGCAAGGGAGCTCACCACTAGGGTCAAAACATTCCGAATAACTCACGTCCCACTAGTGGAGAACTCAAAAGCAGATGCCTTAGCCCGGTTGGCCTCATCCCAACACCTCGAGCCAGTTCAGGCCATGTACTTAGAGACCCTCTCTGTTCCAAGCATAGATGAAACTCTGGTCCTGTTAGTAGTGGAGGAAGAGACGTGGATGGACCCGATCCTCCGGTACTTGAAAAGTGGGGAAGTCCCCAAGTAAAAGAACGAAGCGATGAAGCTAATCTCCTGCATATCCCGGTACACAGTCTTAGATGGACAGCTATATAAAAGGGCTCTGACCATGCCCTACTTAAAGTGCCTCAACTCGATTGAGGCCGACTACACCCTCCTAGAAGTCCATGAGGGGATATGTGGGAATCACTTAGGAGCTCATGCCCTAGCCTTCAAAATTCTCCGACAAGGTTATTATTGGCCCAAAATGAAAGAAGACGCTATAGATTTGGTTAGAAAATGCAAAAGCTATGCAATACTCTCCCGTGTCCCACCAACCGGCCAACCCTCTCACTTCAATCACCAATCCTCTCCGTTTTGCCATGTGGGGAATGGACATACTTAGCCCATTCGTCGTAACCTCCAAGAAACAAAAGCATCTCATCATGGTTATACTTCACCAAGTGGGTTGAAGCAAAACCATTAGCTAGCATAATGGATCATCAGACCTGGAACTTCATTTGGAAATCCATCGTATATCGGTTCGGCATAACCTCAAGTGTTGGTCATCGACAATGGCAAACAATTCGATAATTCTCGGTTCAAAACTTTATGCGAAGATCTCCACATCGAGCATCAATTCTCATCCGTTAGATATCCATAGGCTAATGACCAAGCCAAAGTAACCAACAGAATGCTTCTCCAAGGTATCAAGAAGAGACTCGATGAGTGGAAAAATGATGGGCCGACCAACTCTCCAATGTCCTTTGGGCATATCAAACAACTGTTCGTACTCTGACAGGGGAAACCCTATTCTTCATGACATACGGCTTGGAAGCCATCATCCCCCTTGAAGTCGGAATACCATCGATGCTCGTGCAACATTTCGAACCAGGTAACAACGAGGAGGGCTTGCAAATGAACACTGACTTGGTTGACGAAGCATGAGACCAAGCCTAAATCCACTTAGCTGCATACCAACCAAGGATCGCCCGATACTACAATTCACGAGTTCGAAACAAGAACTTCAAACTACACAACCTCGTTCTCCGGAAAAGCAAAGTATCTTGTCCACGAGAAACCGGGAAGCTTGCCCCAAACTAGGAAGGCTTGTACCGAATCCGAAAAATATGCCGAGTTAACACGTACGAACTCGAAGAGTTAGATGGCAAGCCCATCCCACACACTTAGAATGCGAAAAATCTTTGCAAATTCTATCAATGACATAAAATGTAAAAAGGAGAAATGAAGAAATAAGAAACTCAAGTTCATAAAAGATTGATTTCATTTGAAGAGTTCGGACTACAAAACAGGTGCTATCGGCCCTTATATACAAGAAAAAGAAAAAAAACAAAACTATACTAATCCTCCTGAAGAGCCTCATCCTAAGGGGCTTTCAGCAGCTAGGCTCCGGTTATATCCTCGACATCCGCACCAGTAGTAGTAGCACCTTCTTTTCCAGAGGATTCTAACTCAAGGCCGAAGAAATCACTCTCAGGGAAAAGAAACTTGGCCTTTCTCTTGGCCTCGTAGAAGCCCTTGAGGAATTGGCCTTTGGCCTCCTTCAGCAAGGCCTCCCTGAAGGAAGCCGAACTCCTGCAGGAAGCCAGCCCCTCATCCACAACCTTCTACTAGGCCTTAGAAGCCTCTACCCTCGTCTAGCGCTCGGACTTGCAGGCTGTGTCCCTTTTCGCCCTAAGGACATCCTCGGCCTGATGCTGTTAATGCTTCTCCTTGATGGCTTCCTCCATGGCCCTCTCAACCACTTCAAGGGAGGAGGACAATGCCCGGATAAGATCCCAGCTCTCATCAAGCTTCTACTCGCACTTCCCCAGCTGCTCGGCTATATCCATGCTGTGTCGAGATAGAACGCCGATAAGGACACTGGTCTAAAACAAGTACAGAGACATCAGAAAAAATAGTTAGAAAATGAAAGCAAAAACTAAAGAAAAAGGCGAAGGATGGTACCTGGGAAGTCATGGCCTCCACAACCGATCGAAGCCCCTCGAAAGGCCTCCGTGTGACCTCCACCATATCACGGGGAGGGATCCCCATGATAAGGTGCTCTCGGTTAACCCCCAGATTGGCGAACACAAAATTTGTGACCTTCAGAGCCCACTGGGGAGTGCAGGGAGTAGAGACCCCAAGCACTTCCCTGGACGAGGATGGGCCCTGGGGTGGAAATGGCGCTGCTGAGGTGACCCGTGGCTATAGAACAAGAGGCCTCGGAAGGATTTTTACAGTGATAGAGATCGACCTGGATGCCCCGACCTTATTTTTCTACGACTGGGCCGGGGTCAAACCCTTCCCCTTCGAGGCCCGCCTCATCTCTTTTGCATCTTCTTGGCCCTCTCCCTTGCTTGCGTGGTCAGCTCCATCTCTGCATAAAGAAAAAGCATTAGCAAATCAAGATAGATCAAATGACAGGTAAAAATTAACCTAGTACTAAAAGTTACCATACTTCATGTCTGCTGGGGGGTAGGGAGAGGAGAGGCCGCACTTATGAAGCTCTTCGTTGTCATAAAGGATTTCTGCATCTAAAGATGCGGCCAGCATCACCTTCAACATGTCCTACTCTCGGTGTAGAAAGTGCAGCTTTTTGTATTTGCCAGCACGGTTTAAGCTCCAACCGAGGGGGACGTTGAAGCTCTTGGCACTCCAGATGAAGAAGAAAGATCTCTTCCACTTCTTTATGGAGGACGACTTCTTCTTCTACATTCTTATTTTGGCCCTCAAGCTGACCACAACCCACCCAGTCTACCCGTGTTTGCTGATCTAGAAGTGGGCCTTGAAGACGTTAAGATTCATAACGCCACCTACTTCCTGGCACACGGCTATGAAAGCCATAATCAGGCGTATCAAGTTGGGCACCAGTTGGCTCAATGCTATACCGAAGTAGCTAAGCACATAGCAAAAGAGCGGGTGGAGAGGGAACCTACACCTGGCCTTCATGTGTTGCTCATAGACGCATAGCTCGTAAGGTGCGTGGCTCGAAAGGGAATCACAGGCCCTCTCCCCACCTTTTGGTGCCCGAAGGGTATAGTCCATCAGAATACGATAGACTCTTCTCATTCTTTGAAGCTCCGCCTCCTCAACCATACTTGGCACGGAATTGGCCTCCAACGATCATTCCTCTCTCTCCACCACCGAGGCATCATCCCTGATCTCGATCAGCGTACGATTGACCTCATCCTCTTTTTCAGAAGTGGCTTCCTTCTCCTCCTCCTCACTTTTTTCTTCATTATCTTCCCTGAGGATAAAAGGCACCAGGGCAAAGGTACCCTCCCGATGAACGATCTCTAAGGAAGAGATGTCTTCACTAGAGGAGACACGCATGGCCTCCTCCAGCTCTCGTGACAAATTCCTATTGCCCTCATTACCACTACTTACCCTATGATCAGACATGGTATAAAGGGACAGGAGATTCACCAAGGGGATGAACGAGGGTTATGTGAACGGCTTCGGTTTCTCCATGAAAATCACCACTCCGATAGGTTAACTCTCAAGCAGCTTGAACTCTCAATTCACCAAATTTCCCTAGCTGCTGATCAAGAACTCTGAACTCTCAATATAACTCCGAGTGCTCTTAAGGTTTCTTTTTCTCTAGAAAGCTCTAAAAATGCAAGTGAGAAGAAGAGGGGAAGAAATCATCCTTATATAAGGATTGCAGCAGCAAGAATGAGGGACATTAATCTCCCTCCAGCTAAAAAGACGTGACCTTTAATGTCACCCAGGCGCCGTTCGCTCTCTCCAAAGCGCTAGCTATCATAAAGGTACGACCCTTCCCATGCCCCATACACCGCCATAAAAAAAGCAACTGTCACCTTATTTAATGTGTCTTTAAAACCTAGAGTAAGCCTATGGGCCCAAGCAAAGAAAACCCATGGGAGAAGAAGTCCAGGAAAAAAAAAACCCAGAGGAAAAAACTCCAAGATCGAGCATGTGAACTGTTTGTCACATGCTTGGACTAGAATATCCAAGACCGAACATGTGAGCTGCTTGTCACATGCTCGGACTAGAATCTCCAAGACCGAGCATGTGAGCTGCTTGTCACATGCTCGGACTAAAGTCTCCAAGACTGAGCATATGAGCTGTTTGTCATATGCTCTGACTAAAGTCTCTAAAACCGAGCATGTAAGCTGCTTGTCACATGCTTGGACTAAAGCCTCCAAGACCAAGCATGTGAGCTGCTCCTCACATACTCGACCCAGAATTTCCAAGTCCGAGCGTATGGACTGCTTGTCACATGCTCGGACTAGAGTCTTTAAGACCGAACATGTGAGCTACTTGTCACATGCTGGGACTAAAGTCTTCAAGACCGAGCATATGAGCTGCTTGTCATATGCTCGGGCTAAAGTCTCTAAGATCGAGCATGTGAGCTACTTGTCATATAATCGGACTAAAGTCTCCAAGACCAAGCATATGAGCTACTCCTCACACACTCGGCCCAGAATCTCTAAGTCCGAGCGTATGGACTGCTTGTCATACGCTCGGACTAAAGTCTTTAAGACCGAGTATGTGAGTTGCTCCTCACACACTCAGCCTAGAACCTCCAAGTCCGAGCGTATGGACTGCTTATCACACGCTTGAACTAAAGTCTCCAAGACCGAGCATGTGAGTCGCTTGTCACATGACTAAAGTCTCCAAGGCCAAGTATCTCCAAGTTCGAGCGTATTGACTTCTTGTCACACGCTCGGACTAAAGTCTCCAAGACTGAGCATGTGAGCTACTTGTCACATGCTCGGACTAAAGCCTCCAAGACCGAGCATGTGAGTTGCCCTTTACACGCTCGGCCTAGAATCTCCAAGTCCGAGCATATGGACTGCTTGTCACATGCTCGGACTAAAGTCTCTAAGACCGAGCATGTGAGCTGCTTGTCATATGTTCGGGCTAAAGTCTCCAAGACCGAGCATGTGAGCTGCTTGTCACATGCTCGGACTAAAGTCTCCAAGACCGAGCATGGGAAATGTTGTCACATGCTTAGGCTAAAGTCTCCAAGACCGAGCATGTGAGCTGTTTGTCACATGCTCGGACTAAAGTCTCTAAGACCGAGCATGTGAGTTGCTCCTCACATGCTCAGCCCAGAATCTCAAAGTCCGAGCATATGGACTTCTTGTCACACGCTCGAACTAAAGTATTCAAGACCGAGCATGTGACCTGCTTGTCACATGCTCGAGTTAAAGTCTCTAAGACCGAGCATGTGAGCTGCTTCTCACATGCTCGACCCAGAATCTCCAAGTCCGAGCATATGGACTACTTGTCACACGCTAGGACTAAAGTCTCCAAGACCGAGCATGTGAGTTGCTTGTCACATACTTGGACTAAAGTCTCTATGATCGAGCATGTGAGTTGCTTGTCACATGCTCGAACTAAAATCTCCAAAATAGAGGATGTGAGCTATTCCTCACACGTACGGCCTAGAAGCTCTAAACCCGAGCACGAAAGCTAGATCCCCCATTCCAAGGGCGTGAACCATCTGTTCCCCAATATCTTTAAGCACTAACGTGCGGCCACGGTGCAAACATCACATCTTACTTCCTTGAGGCACATAAGTGCATGAGGAAGTAAGGGGCCTGTGATGGAGCCCATAATACCCTCGTCCAATAGAATGTCGACATGTGGGGTCGTTCATTACCAATATGATGCTGACATGTGTCCAGCCTCTGAAACATGACCAGGCACACGTGGAGCAGGCAAATCATGCCATCGCCACATCAAAGCGCGATTAGCGGACCTAACCCCCTCTGAAACACGCGATCCTCTGAGCACACGACTAAGACCTAACTTTAGAAGCCTGGGATCACAGAGATGAAGCCATCCCTCCCCCACGTGGCCGACCTCCACTCAGAATAATATAAATAGCCTAAGGTACATAAGTTCAAGATATATCTTTCTCACTTACAAAAAATCATAAGGTAAAATTCACACTAATCAGTTACTTAAAAATTAGTCCTCGGTTTTCCTTAAAACCCTCATCCTAACTAGAGCGTCGGAGAGCCCTCGGAGGTCTCCCCCTCTCCTTCCTTCCATGGGCCCTCTAGTTCCCCATTTTTTACTTGTGCAGATCTCCAAGAAAGTTGATTCTAGGTCAGTAGCGTTCCTTCTGCATCAACAAGCATGAAGAATCTTTACCCATCAAAGAACTAATTGCTCAAAACAGTTAGGCCGGATAGCAACCTCTTTCTCATATCAAACTCATCAAGTAGAATGCAAACACTTCCTTAAAAGGGAATAATGACCCAGCCTTGCCGAAAGATGCAGTATCCAACACTCATTATGAAGTGCCATCCCTCTCAAGAAAATAACATATTTCTCTAATGCAACCATATGTATTCCTATAGTTTAACCAATTCACTACCATGCACCAAACACCATATCAAACATACACTGATTCACGATAATCATTTTTCAATCTTCCATTAACATTTACTATCATAACCTAAAAACAAATAAGAAAGATCCAAGCTCAGCACACAACCCAAAATACGGAATCCATCAGCAAAACAAACTATTGGAAAGAACTCAACGATATCAATATTTTTGTCTCGTGTTCAATGTCCTCCACCGGTTATATCACTTTACGCACCACCTGTATGGTTGGAGGGGGTTCAACTTTAGATCTGTTACTTTTTGATCGCTATTATTGGAAAATAACACTATGTACCATGGAGTCGGATTTTGAGCGTCTAGTGAATCTACAAAATTTGGCAGCCAACCGCCACATGATAGTGCACACGTAGGCAGTCAAGGTGCAACAAGCAATCGTTTCCAAGCCTGCTTTTCTTCGTTTTAGATTTTAATTTTTTTATTGAAGTGATACTATATGCAAGTAGTACAATTAATTATTGATTTGATTACAATATAAATATATACTATCACTTACCCATACAGAAACCACAATAATACCACAACCCACTTTAAGTACGAAAAATAACCGATATATAAATCGGATGAATAATTAATGGGAATCAAACCTGAGACCTTATGGTTTCATGCCTTAGCTTTGGTCTCTCTACCAGTAAACCAAGGCCCCACTTACCATATTCCAAATTTTTTAAGTGTCCAAAAAATGTTTTTAATTAGTTCAATTTAAACCGTAGATTTATTTTAGGCGACACATCATTTTACCATAAACAATACCAACCATTGACAATTCCTTACACAAATGATCCAAATCTCATTTAGTATCAAATTAAATTAAAGGATAATTTAACCCGAACCATTTGACTTAATGATCACTTTCGAATCCTTATATAAAAAATCTAGATTCGATCTCTCTCCCACCAGTATGCGGCCAAAAAAATTAAGTTATAATTTCAATGTTACAATTAGAAGCATCAACTCCCTTTAAATAGATCCTATAGCAATCCATGCACAAAGAGTCAATCGTCAGCAATTTAGCGTACGTCACCTTAAATTACAAACGTTTGCATGATTCACGTTTTGGAGTACTACTGTACCCCAAGATAACGGACTGGCTAACAGAACCTCTATAAATACTGCTTCTTGGTCCTCTCTAAGGCATTAGAGGTTAAAGAAAATAATACTAGTATTTATACATTTTGGTTTTCATATCAACTTGATGGAGTTTTCACATTTTGCTATTCAATGTTTGGTTAAGGAGACTAAGGAGGAGATGTTATTAGGCAAGGTTAATAATCCTTACTTGTTTGTTTCCCCTTCTGCTTATGAAACTGCATGGCTAGCCATGGTTCAAGATCCTCAACAACCGGCTCAACCCATGTTCAAGTGTTGCTTGGACTGGGTGCTCAACAACCAAAGAGAAGATGGGTGTTGGGGAGAGTACTGTCATGCCCATGGCATCCCCACCATTGATTCTCTCCCTGCAACTCTTGCTTGCATCATTGTACTCAAGAGGTGGAATGTTGGGTGTATTAATGTGGAGAAAGGTACAAAAACAGTAGACAATTAGAAGCACATATGAAGCAATAAGTTGATTTTCTGTTTTTATTTCTTTAATAGTGATACCATAATGATAACCTATGTGATCAAAATCACTGAGTAGAGGACTAATTCATGTGGAAGGAAGGCTGTATTCGAACGGAGCTGTTATCAAGTTACTTGAATTCGGGATCAATCAAAACATGATTTGATCTAGTTTCAAATTGAGCTTAAACTTAGAAATAAGCTAGTTAATTTAATCGGGTAGAGTTTGAATACTTGAATATCCGGTTAGTTAGGCCCTTTTGATAAATTTAAGTTCTTTTAAAAATTTTTTATATATTATAACATATATTTATACTTTTTTAATTTATTATATTATAAAAAAAACATTTTTACTGTTAAGTCATTTAGGCTCCTTAAGCTCATTAAGTCCTTTTGGATTAGGTTTATGCGGTTTTTAATTATCGAGCTCGAGTCTTATAAAATTTGGTCCAGCTCGAGCTCAATTTTTAAATTTGATTCAAATATCGAATTCGAGTTTGAACTCTTTATATTTGAACTGAGCCGAACTCAAATATCTTAGTATTTGGATTCGACTCTGTTCGAATTCAATCCTACGTGGATTTCACCCAGTCACTGGCACACACAATATTCACAAACTACTAAGATAAGTTAATTGTGTGTGTGATTTTTACCGAGGATAATACTTCTATAACTCCAATTATATTGGATCTTCTTAGAGGATTAAAATTTTATCTTTCTTTCATTTCTTAGGGTTGGAATATATCCACGCAAATGCAGAGAAGCTTCTTGGAAATATTTATAATGATGAGGATATGTGCTATCCTCGTTGGTTTGCCATCATGTTCCCTTCAATGGTTGAACTTGCACATACAGTTGGTATAGAGCTTGTCTTCACTAGCCAGTTAAAAAGGACAGTGATGCATATATTCATCCAAAGACAACAAATTCTTGAGAGGTAGTAATTAATTAATTCACAATATATTACTCTCAAATTCAACTGTGATTTTTTTTATAACTTTAAAATGAATTTAATTTCCATTAACATATGTCCTAAATATTTGTAGTGAGGAACTTGTTGACAAGTACCATTACCCTGTATTATCATATCTTGAAGCACTGCCTTCAACATATGAAATTAATCAAGAAGACATCGTTAAGTACATCAATGGTGATGGCTCATTATTCCAGTCTCCCTCTGCGACTGCACGCGCGTTTATGATTACCGGGAACAAGGAGTGTTTAGCTTATCTGCAATCTCTTGTTCAAAAATGTGTTAATGGAGGTTAGAAGCTTTAATTTTTCTTTTTCTATTTTTTTTTTGTTAATTAAATTTGTGCAGGATTTTACATGCCAACTTTGTATAAAAAAATCTACATTTTCAAGCAGTGCCGCATATGTATCCTCTGGACGAAGAGCTAATAAAGATTTGCGTAGTCAATCAATTACAAAGGTTGGGATTAGCTGAGCATTTCAATCAAGAGATTGAAGAAATTTTAGCACAAGTTTACAGGTAAGTAATTACAAAGAATTCAATTACATGCTTTTCAAATTTAAATTTCATATCTTTCTTTTCAAAACTGTGTTTGGTTTTGGAAAATATTTTCTGTTTTTATTTTTGGTGATGAAAGTAATTTTCATATTTTTGCCTTTTAATTCACAGGAAAACAGTTTTTCAATTTTATTGATAATGTTAAGAAAAACTTCTTTTTTATTTTCTAAATTTGACACATTTTTATTCTCATTTTATAATATATATATATATATATATATATATATATATATATATATATATTATAAAATTAGCTGTCAAACACGTTTTCTATTTTCTATGAAAATGAAACAACTTTCAATTTCTGTTTTCATTCGCACTTTTTCATTCCATAGAAATAGTTTTTTTTTATTTTATTTAATTTTTGTTTTCTTATTGAAAACATAGAAAACAACTTTTTTTTTTAATTCTCTAAATTTGACCCCTTTTTATTCTCATTTTGCAAACAAAATATTTTTTGTTTTTAGCTGTCAAAATATTTTTTTTAATCACTCCTGTTTTCTTTTTCTATGAAAATAAAAACAGAAAACGGGTTGTTTTGTAAATCAAATGCATAGTTAATTAACATTGCCATGGTGGCTAAGCTAACCGACCACTACCCTTTTCTCATGTCAACTAAAACAAAAATTCAGGAATCACAAGAATCAAGAATCACAGGCAAAACCAATCCATTTAGTTGCGGAGAAGCTATATAAGGACTCTTTGGCATTTCGGATCCGAAGGATGCATGGTTATAGTGTGTCACCATGTATGGTTTAATTTCAATCCAAATTACAGAGACCCTTTTGGTTTCCTTTCATGATAATGATTTAGGATTTTGCTAAGTAATTTTTTTTTTTATCATTTAATTGCAGGGAGCTTTTGTTGGTTCTTAAATGATGAAGAAATTCAAGATCACATGGAAAAAAACCATGAACATTTCTCAAGTGTAATGCTTAATGTTTATAGAGCCACAGATCTTATATTTCCAGGAGAATATGAACTTGAGGCTGCAAGGTCATTTTCTAGGAAACTAATTGAGAAATGTGTACAAGTGGGAACCAGAGACAAAGTTGATAATCATGTCACATCCCCCAATTTTCAGAGTGTTAATGTATTATATGGACTTAGTCCCACATTGGTTGTGTATAGCTTTGCTTCTTCTATTAGTTTGTATAAATAGGATAATCCCACATTGGTTGTGTATAACTTTGCTTCTCCTATTAGCTTATATAAATAAGATAGCTCCATTTGTAAGTAAATCACACCATTCAATATAATTCTTCTTTTTGTATTGTCTCACTTCCTCTCTTAAATTCAACATGGTATCAGAGCCATAATGGTTCTCGGCATTTTAGAGTTGAGTATGCTCTGTGATTGCCACTATTAGTGGATCCTTCACATCAGAAATTCTCGGTATATTAAGAGTTGAGTATGCTCTGTGATTGCCACTATTAGTGGATCCTTCACATCAGAAAAACTTCTAGTATATCCTTTTCATATCTGTCGGGTCATCACTATAGTCGGAGTCTCATCGACATCATCTCTATTGCCGCTCTTGTTTCAGAAACGCTGCTGCCACGTCAGCCCTAAAGGCCACATCAACGCCACCTCACTGCCACGTCACCTGTTGACATCATATCCGCTGTCGCTCCTGTTTCAGAAACGCTGCTGTCACGACAGCCCTAAAAGCCACATCAATGCCACCTCACTGACACGTCTGTGCCACGTCACCCATTGACCACCATATCATCAGTTGACCGCCACATCACCGATTTCTTGAAGGTTCACCTTCTTTTTTTGTGCCTATGGCTGAATCGTACTTACCCCGGGTTATTACTACTGTTCTAGATGAATCTAATTATGTTGTGTGGGCTCAAGAAATGTCTGGTTTTCTCTGTGGACATAAATTGTGGCGTTACGTGACTGGAGATATCACTGAACCCAAGAAGAAGGACGACGAAGATGCTGACAAATATGTTGACCGTCTAGAGGACTGGGATAGTAAAAATCATCAGATTCTCACATGGTTTCGTGCCACTATTATCGCAGAAATCAAACTTCAATTTGGTACACTCCATACAGCTAAAGAAGCTTGGGATCTTCTCCAACACCGCTACACCAGGGCAGACATCTCAAATCGGTATCGTCTTCTTTCCATCCTTCATAGCATGCGCCAAGAACCTGGACAAACTATCAACAGCTTTCTATCTCAGATGACTGCCGTGTGGAACCAGTTAGCTCTCATTGAGCCAACTTGGGAATGCTCAAAAGACGCCGATGTTCATGGAAAGTACCGAACTGAGACACGCATTATGCAATTCCTGATGGGCTTGAGAGAGGAATCTTAACCTGTACGAGCTTCAATCCTACACCGAGGCGCGATACCTCCCCTAAACGACGTCCTTTCTGATCTACTCAGTGAGGAAACACGTCTCGCCACATTACAAGGATCTCATACATATGTTGCCCTTGCAGCACGTGTTGCTCTTGCCACGCCAGCTGCCAAGACAAACCTATACCAGAAGCCCTTATATTGCAAGTATTGTCATTCACAAGGGCATGAATTGCTTAAATGTCCTTCTCGCCTATATAAAGTCTGCAGAGAACCGGGTCACTATCTTGCAGACTGCTCTAAACTTCCTTCTGGAAATCAGTCAAATGGGAACCAATATCGCTCACGAGGCTCATACAATCGGTTCTATTCCAAGCCAAAGAATACTGCTGCTGTAGCCACTGATGCTACACCAACTTCATCCAGCTCTTCACCTGATTGGAGTGGTTTATGCACCATTCTTACCGAGGCTCTAACTAAAACTGGTAACAATATAGCCTTGTCAGCTACACCAGGTACATCCCGATGGTATTTTGATTCTGCTTGTTGCAATCATATGACTTCTGATGCCTCCATATTTTCCTCTAAAACCCGTGATGAGCATGCACCTACTATTTACGCTGCCAATGGATCAAATATGTTGGTCAGCCACACTGGACATGTTGACAGTTCTCATTTGTCTCTCCCTGACACATATTTGGTTCCTAATCTTACGCTTAACCTTATATCTGTTGGACAACCATGTGATCTTGGACTTGATTTGCATTTTTCTTCTACTGGTTGTCGTGTACAGGACCCTCAGACAGGAAAACTCCTTGGAACCAGCCGTAAAGTTGGACGCCTCTTTGAGCTTACTCACCTATAAGTCTCATCCTCACCATCACTAAACCAATCAGCCGCATCCATCCCAACACTCTCTCCCATGGAATTGTGGCACTCTCGGTTAGGTCACACTTCATCCAGCCCTCTACGTTCTCTTATTTCTAGTGGCTAGTTAGGATCACTTCAGCATGAGTCTTTTCATTGTATTCATTGTCAACTTGCAAAACAATCAGCTTTACCTTTTAATGAGAGTAAGTCTGTTTCCCTTGCACCTTTTGATTTAGTACATTCTGACGTTTGGGGGCCTTCTCCTCATACATCAATGGGTGGTGCTCGTTATTTTGTTATATTTGTGGATGACTATTCTCGTTATACTTGGTTGTTTCTTATGAAAAGCATATCTGAACTCTTTCAAATATATTCTGATTTTTCTTCTATAGTTCAAACTCAATTCTCTCGGAATATCAAAATTTTTCGTTCAGATAATGCAATGGAATATAAAGACTGTGTTTTTCTAAACCTACTTCACAAAAATGGCACGCTTCCCCACCACTCGTGCCCTGGAACCTCCCAACAAAATGGACGAGCCGAACGCAAACATAGACATATTCTTGACACCATTCGTGCTCTACTCATTTCGTCATCATGTCCTGAACGTTTCTGGGGTGATGCTGCCTTAACCGTAGTGTACACAATCAATCGTGTCCCTTCCGCTACAATCCAAAATCAGTCTCCATTCGAGCGCCTTTTCGGTAAACCTCCTGATTACTCTAACCTCAGAGTCTTTGGTTGCGCTTGTTTTGTTCTTCTCAAACCACATGAACACAACAAATTACAACCAATGGCTCATCTGTGTTGTTTCATTGGATATGGTATTGAACATAAGGGGTATCGGTGCTGGGATCCTATTTCTAAAACTCTTCGTATCTCTCGTCATGTCATTTTTTGGGAACATCAAATATTCTCTTCCTTACGATCATTTGACATGTCAACCATCACTAACTCTAGATTCTTTACTGATCCATCTATTGAGTTATTTCCTGAGAATCCAGTTTCAGGTACTGTTGAGTCCACCTCCGAATCACCAGCCGATATCACCTCTTCTGTTCCGGACCCAGCTCCAGCTCCAGAACCCTTAACTGACCTCACCTCTCCAACTCAATCGGTCGTGCCCAAGGATATTCCTATGTCTGATGAGTCTGCACCAACTCCTTCTGAGAGCCATCCTCCAGATCACCCCCGCAGATCTACCAGGGTAACTCATCCCCCTTCTCATCTTGTTGATTACCATTGTGATTATCATTGTTTTTCCACTATACTTCATCTGCATGAGCCTCAATCCTATAAGGAGGCTAGTACTAATCCACTTTGGCAGAAAGCAATGGATGAAGAACTTCAGGCCCTAGCTAAAACTCATACCTAGGATATTGTTGATCTGCCCCCTGAAAAAACTCCTATTGGGTGCAAATGGGTGTTTAAGATCAAGACACTTTCTGATGGCTCTATTGAACGATATAAAGCCCGACTTGTTGCCAAGGGATTTGCTCAGGAATATGGCATTGACTATGAAGAGACATTTGCTCCAGTGGCGAGGCTCATATCTGTCCGTACACTCTTTGCTGTCGCCGCCATTCGAAGATGGACTCTATTTCAAATGGATGTCAAAAATTCATTTCTCAATGGGGATCTTCTTGAGGAAGTCTATATGCATACACCTCCCGGCTTGGATGCCCCTCAAAACAAAGTTTGTCTCCTTCGTCGTGCCCTATATGGTTTGAAACAAACTCCATGTGCCTGGTTTGCCAAATTCAGCACTACCATTCATCAGTTTGGGTTCACACCGAGTACTCATGATTCAGCTCTGTTTATCCACCATACTGCCAACGGTATTATCATTCTTTTACTATACGTGGATGATATGGTTATTACTGGAGATGATCTACATGGTATTTCTGAACTCAAAAAGTTTCTCAATGGCCAATTCGAGATGAAAGATCTTGGCGTGCTCACCTATTTTCTTGGCCTCGAAGTCTCATATAATTCTGATGGATTTTTTCTCTCTCAGGCCAAATATGTCTCGGACCTCCTTTCCAAGGCTGGGATCACTGACTCAACCACTGCCACTACTCCTCTCGAGCTGAACGTCAGACTTACCCCACTCGATGGTTCACCTCTTCAGGATGCCACTCTATATCGTCAACTGGTTGGAAGTCTTGTATATCTTACTGTCACTCACCCTGACATTGCCTATGCCGTTCATCAGGTCAGTCGGTTCTTGTCCGCTCCTCGGACCACCCATTACTCGGTTGTTCTTCGCATTCTTAGGTACATCAAGGGTACTTTATTTCATGGGCTTCATTTCTCAGCACAGTCTGCCCTCGTTTTACAAGCCTATTCTGATGCCGATTGGGCCGGAGACCCCACCGACAGACGTTCAACCACTGGTTACTGTTTCTTTTTGGGCAATTCTTTCATTTCCTGGCGTAGTAAGAAACAAACTGTGGTTGCTCGCTCCAATACTGAAGCTGAATATCGTGCCATGGCTGATGCAACTCAAGAACTTCTCTGGCTTCGATAGTTACTCGCTGACATGGGTATCTCTTCTCCTGCTGCCACTATCCTACACTGTGACAACATGAGTGCTATTCAAATCGCTCACAATGATGTCTTCCACGAGCGTACAAAACACATCGAGAATGATATCCACTTCATCCGTGATCACATTCTCCATAATAGGGTTCGTCTACAATCCGTCAGTTCAGCCGATCAGACAGCTGACATTTTCACTAAGGCTCATCCACCCGGACGCTTTCACTCTCTGGTTTCCAAACTCAAGTTCACCTCCCACTTACCGCCTTGAGTTTGAGGGGGGATGTTAATGTATTATATGGACTTAGTCCCACATTGGTTGTGTATAGCTTTGCTTCTCCTATTAGCTTGTATAAATAGGATAATCCTACATTGGTTGTGTATAGCTTTGCTTCTCCTATTAGCTTATATAAATAGGATAACTCCCTTTGTAAGTAAATCACACCATTCAATACAATTTTTCTTTTTGTATTGTCTCATTTCCTCTCTTAAATTCAACACAGAGAATGGTAATTCATTATCCCCATGAAAATTGAAATGAAATGAAAGAAAATTTAAACATGAAGGGAAATTATTTTCGTTGCGAATATTATAAGAGAGATCCTTAACTTGTTGATGCTGCGATGTTCACACAGATTGAGCATGAACTGAGTCTTCCATGGATTGCTCGACTTGATCGCCTTGAGCATAGGATGGAGATTGAGGAAAACAATTCCAATGTTTTCTGGATGGGGAAGGCCTTCTTTCATAGGTATGGAGCTCTTTTATGAGAACTACAGCAAATATATTTCTATATCTATATATTAAAAAAAACCTGTTTGCTCCCTGAAGGTTTCCCTCATTATACAATTTTTTTTTTCAGCTCCTAAAATCCGATTTTCTGCTTATAATTCTTCTTAGAAACTGTTTTTAAGTATGTTTTGCACAAAAGGTAAAACACCCTGAATTGTTTTCTTAGAAAATCTTTTTCAACTTATAATTCTTCTGAGAAACAGTTTTTTAGAAGTGCCTGGCCAATTTTATGCTTCTTTGAAGCAGAAACTAATACCACTGATAAATTCAGGTTATTGGGCCTTCATAACAACAAACTAATGCAACTTGCCATGAAAAACTTTGAGTTTCAACAATCAATCTACAACATGAACTGGAGGAATTGAAAAGGTATTGTATAATTCTTCATGTAGTCAAAATACTTTCTTCTACCATATATAAACTTTTGATTTTGTTTTCTCAAAAGGATATTAAGCTAATTAATGACTTCCCTATAATCAATTAATTGGTTTGTTTGTTCTGAGATAGGTGGACTAAGGACTGTGGTCTTAGTGAGATGGGATTTGGTCGTGAGAAAACTGCATATTGCTACTACGCCATTGCAGCCAGCACTTCACTGTCTTACGACTCTGTCATTCGAAAGATCTTGACTAAGAGAGCAGTATTAATTACAGTTGCTGATGATTTTTTTGATATTGAAGGTTCTCTAGATGAGTTGAAAATCCTCACTGATGCAGTTCATAGGTACCCATTAATATATTTGATCCTCAAACCCCTACAAAATTCTGAAGTTGCTATTTGGCCTAGCTGTAGTTATAGTTTTTAGATATCAAAATGTTTTTGAATTAGTTTTTGATAAAACAGCTGTTAAACTGGTTTTAAGGCTAAATTCAGTGTCCTAGAAATTGTAGCCTATGATTCTTTGAATAAACCAAATTTTTTTAGTGTTTGGCCTAGCTTATGTTTATCAGAAACAGAAACCCATTTAAAAGCTAGGTCAAATGGAACCTTAACACTACAAATTAAGCTCTAAATCTTATTACTCACTTCTATTTGAATGCATTTTACAGATGGGATGCTAAAGGATTGAGTGGTCACAGTAAGACTATCTTTACTGCACTTGATAATCTTGTGAGAGATATTGCAGCAGAACACCTCAAACAGAAAGGAACTGATATAACAAACAATCTTCGAGACATAGTAATTGCTACTACTATTAATCTTTTAAATCTTCATGTTTGCTTGAATACCATTTCCTGCATTCTCTATATATTCACTGGATATCAACATAATTTTGTCAGACGTTTGTGTTTTCATGAAGTGGTACGAAACATTTGTTTCGTGGTTAACTGAAGCTGTATGGAGCAAAAACGGCTACATACCATCAATGGATGAATACCTTGAAACAGGAATGACATTTGTTGCCAGCCATACTTTGGTTCTTCCAGCTTCATGTTTCTTTAATCCTTGCTTACCAAGTTACAAGCTCAAGCCTGCCCATTATGAAACCATCACCAAACTGCTCATGGTTGTTGCTCGCTTGTTGAATGATTTACAGAGCTATGAGGTAATTGAAGTTTAATTAACATCTCTTAGAAATGTGCTAATAATTATATGTTTAGATGCTAATTAGTAATATGTTGTGCTATTGCAGAAAGAACAAGAGGAGGGGAAGATAAACTGTGTTTTACTCCACTTGAGGGAGAATCCAGATAGGGGAATTGAAGACTCTATTGCCTATGTTAAGGAGATACTAGACAGAAAGAAGAAAGAATTACTGCAACATGCTTTAATGGATGGCTTTAGTGATTTGCCTAAACCATGCAAGCGTCTCCATATATCGTGTTTCAAAGTTTTTCAAATGTTCTTCAACTCATCTAACCGTTTCGATTCCAACACAGACATGCTTCAAGACATTCAAAACACGATCTATGATCCTCTAAATGTTCGAAACTTAAAGCCATCGAAGCCTCTTCCTCTTCCTCTCTTTCAATCTGGTTCAAAGAAGGCATGTCTAACAATTAGCTCTCACTCTGCTTGGCCCTTCAAACAAAGTCACAAAGAGAAATTTGTTGCTGCACCTTCGGTCTCAAAGCCCCCTTCGGTTGAAGCATATAAGAAAACGTTTTAACCACCAAAATTCACATTATCTTTCATTTAAAGCAGTTCATGTTTGTTTACAGACTAGAGACTGTATGATTTTCTCTGCATAATATAGCAAAAATGCAGGACTAATGCATATATATGTTACACAGGAAACTGCAATAAGTGTATTTTGAGTCATGCGATCGTGATTCATATCTAGTTTCAATGTAATCTTAACTTGGAATAATTTCAATAGCATTGATTTGTCTCTCATTCCAAAATGAAGTCACAAGCTATACTGCTAAAAAATGCTGTATTTTAATTTTGAATCAAGCAATATCTTAAGTCTTAGCCACATTTGTAATTCTTCGATAATATTAATTGCAGAGGGTTTCCAGGAAATGCGGTATCCATGACAAAATGAGGACTTTATTTTTCAGCTGAAGACAGTACATAGCTTTTTTCTGCTACATAAAAAAAGACTAGCATGTTAAAGAGCAAAACCTTTGGTGAACTATAATTTATTGTAAATGTTTGTTTATTGTGAGGAAGGCGGAGACACCCCCTGGAGGAAAGCTGAGAAGAAATTAAGTGAGTTGCTTGGTTTGAAGCAAGGCACAGCATGTCCAGCTCCTCTAAATGTCGCAAATGTAAGCCCCTCGTACTCCTGAAACCAACCACTGACCTGCTCCAAAAATTACTTTAATTAGTTGAGTTCCAAGTACCTTCAACTTTATCTCAGGATATTCCGTTTATAATGAGGGGAGAAGAAGTTACATAGTGGAGATTATATTAGGAATATTTTGATGGTGGAAATGAAATATAATTAGGGGTAAGCTTACGAAAATTGAACTAATTTTCACTCTCAATTTGGCTATCATAATCATTACCTGCTTCTGATGGTACCAGGGTCTCCATGATGTCTTGATGGGCAGACGCAGAGAACTTAAGCTGTATCTAGTGGCCAGTACAGGAACTCTTCCATCTGTGTCTCCACTGAGTCGCCAATAAAACAATAATACCATAAGATCACAAAATTGTTCACCACAGAGTCCCTAGAAAGCTATGTAAAGATACAAACTTTTACCTGTACACCCATATTCTAAGTCCTGCAGCAATAAGTTTCTTGTATATAGGAAGAACAGATGGCTTTGAATAATGCCACTCATGAAATATCTTGGAACTGCATCCAGAGAAATATTAAAAAGGATAGAGTTGAACCTTGCAAAACACAGTTTTCAGATGGTTCTTCTCATCAAGACAAAACGGGCAACTGCCTATAAATCTGCACATTAATATCCTAAGAAATGTAGTTAAGAAAAGTTATAACAAGCATCAGAAAGAAGCAGTGCTTTACTTGCAGATGCTCCAGTTCCTGATCTGGTGACCATCACTAGCATGTAAAGCTTTTTGAACATCTGCTCTGTTGTAGAACGCTTTCGCATAGTCATCCAGGCACGGGTCATAACCACCCATGATCCTTGGCATCTGGTAGATAAAAGACATAACCATCACTATAATAATCTAGCAAAAATTGACATGAAAAGTAGCTCCATAAAAAACACAAGACTGCAGTGTCATCAATTTAAAAAGGCCTCCCCTTGAAATCAGTCCATTTAGGAGCTCCATAAAAAAACAGCAGTTTTCCCCTTGATCCAATGAAATTAAGAAAATTAGAATTTTCACTCACCATATTAGATGAACGCTTCATCATGACTTGCATTGTTTTGTTGTCTGAACTTGCTGAATCGCCAGCACAGACTGAGGTGTAAATGCTGTAGATATCAATCTTCTTGTACTGTTTGAATACTTCATCGACAGCTTGACTACAATTATCGTTGTCCCATGTATCATTCCTACCAAAATTACAGTTTTCTACAATTATATTGTGAGTTTCATCTGATATCACAGCATGGCTCCAAGCATAATCCACCAGACCTCTCCAATCCTCCACATCGGATGTTTCAGGATTACCCAACTGTATTTACCAAGAGAATAACTTAGCACTGATTACTAAATATTACTGGTAAGAAAAGGAAACGAGAGCAATAATAGGGAAAGAACAAACAATACAGACAACAATCACAGACTGACTAATGGGAATTTGAGTTTAAAAATATTAGATGGAATATAATTGGTTTAAAACTACTCAAAAAGACCTCCACTACTATTCACTAAAGAACATTACCAGGAAACCCTTGAGATCAATGTAAAGGGAAGGATCCTTGTTCTTGTCATAGATGAGTTCAGCCAGCTCTGGAACATACCTTCCTGCAAATACATGTCAATGAGAATATCAATACACGATGGTAATTTAATCAAGATAAATACAACAACTGCGTTTTAAAACTACCTGCATAGCTCTCCCCAGCAATGTAAAAGGTTCTTTTTCTGTATGAGGGGAACTTCAGGAACCACTTATGCAGGAAAGCATAAGTATCATTCGCTAAAATGCAAAGTAATTAGATTCCAAAAATTTCCTGCTCATCTAAGGATGGGCATAAGTCCTAACAATATACACAACTATGTATATGTGAATGCATGCATGCATACATACATATATATGGTAAAGAAATAATCTACTAAATAGAAGCAAGATTTGGTCACCGACAATTCATAAGATACAGTGCCACCAATTTGCAAATGCACCTAGGGTTTGTGCATAACTCACCTGTAAAGTCATCCCCTAAATTATTATAATCACTAGTTGTATTTGAGTATGAAAAGCCAACACCAACTGGAGATTCCAGGAATAACATATTGGCCTCTGCATCATCACAGACATTAAACATTCTTAATTCAGTATTATATTCAGAAATTGAGCACTGTGCAGAGGTTCACCAAAGCAACTATAAAAGCCCGAGTGGTACTTTCATGTAAAATAAAGTGATGCAGACTTGATATGATTGAAAATAGATAAGAATAGTATGATGCATGCTTATGCATTAAAAAGCTGCAAAAACTATAGTTTTGTGGAACCCATACCTTTATTCCATGAGTAAGGATTAAATTTAATTCCATGTCCGTCAGTGTCCACTAGAAAAGGACCAATCTCCTGTGTTGCTCCATATCCCACAGAAGAACACCCAGGACCTGAACATAAAGAAATCTTGTCACCTTATTAGAGAACAACAGAGCAAACAACTTAAGATATTGAATAAGACTTACTCAGATTAATTGAAAATCAAGATAAATAATGACCCCCACTAAGAGATAAGGAAACGGATAATCACAAAACTACCATAAAGAACATTAAGCATTTTGTTTTCAACTTTCAAGAGAAGTTAGTTTACATATAAATATATGGTCTGGGTCTGTCTAAAGGCAAGGCAACAAGAAAATATCGAGGAACCGCGTTTGCTCTCTTTTTCTCTCTTTCTCCCCCACCCCAGTCATATGTAAATGACCTCGGATAAAATAGCTATGTGATAAAAATTCTCCATACTTTATTATTAAGTTGTCAAACCCGATAACAATTTTTTATGAAGAAATTTTTTCTTCCCCTAAGACCCTCTCTGCTTGTTCCGGGTAACATTCCAAAATAAAATATAGCAAGAGGCAGGGCTCCAGAACAGGAGAGGGAAAAGTGGAAAAACAAGAATAGCATCCAATTTCCTTCTGGAGCCAAAGAACATATCTTTTTTGGGTACATGGGATTTACACCTAAGATCTGCATCCCTTACCTACCCTACCACCGGAGCTAAAGACCAAGTGGCAGACAAAGAACAATTTTAATAGCCTCTCACAAGTTCATTCACCATAAGGCATTCATCTTGATAAACAAAGAAACTTCACTATCCAAACAATATCGTATATGCTTACCTCCATTAAGCCAAAGCACCAGTGGTTTTTCATCAGGGAGAATCATTGCCTCATAGAACCAGTAAAAGAGTGCCCTCCCATTGTTTTCATTCACAGTGACATAGCCAGCATAGTGCCTGAAGTCTACATCAGGCTGGCCTGGCAAGTTAGTCACAAGATCTTCATTTGCCAATGAGTCCATACCCTGTTGACTACTTAAAATGAGAACCAAAGTGAGGAAAACAGACACCTTGATTACTAAGTCCATACTGGAACAGAACACAAAACAGGATGAAGGGCAATAAGATTATAAGACCCACATGTCTACTTATAGTCATAGGAGACTAATTTAGTGCAGAAATTAATTTAAAATCTCAGTGGTAGATATGGAAGAATAGTCCTATGTGGCACCGTGATTTTCACCGGATTGGCAATTTATGGCATCTGACATGGATTTTAGGATCTAGAGTATTCTTGCGTGAACAAGAGATGGCGGATCCTACATTTTGTCTAGGTTTGTTGAATTATAGTCACATGAAGAACCATGGTGAGATCCCTATAATATATGTTGAACAAAATCCATATCAAGTTATTTTCAAAATCCTGGCCTGTAAAAGTTTAAAATTAACCTAGTATTCTAAGTGATGATTTACAAAATTTGTGCAAACACTATTGCCCTTGTTTCTAAGATGCCTAGTAAGGTAAGCCGCAATGCTCAATTTAGAACATATAAAACTTTCTAAAATAATTCTGTTTAGTTGATCCTTTGGACCAACTTTCCTTTTGCATTCTTACAGTTACAGAAATGAAGATCTTAAATCACTATCGGCAAAAAATATCGTTCTATATATATATATATATTGGATTCCATCTTTTTAAATTTAATCCTTATTTTATTTTATTCATCAATGAACTTGATGTAATCAAGTGATGATTTCTGTTTGTATCAATATGATTTTTGCTTCTATCAGTCCAGCGAGTGATACTCAGAACTCAGAAGCATAGAAATGATTTTTATCAACAAGAACCAAAGACGGACAAATTACTTGATTTTAAGAAAAAATAAAGAGGACATCATCATAATTATATATCAATTTGTCTCATTACTGTTTCCACTTCATAGCTTAAGAGATTCTCAAATTTCGAAAAGCTTCAGTAGTGCAACTCTATAATGTTTTTCCAAGCTGTTTTGTTCAGTGACAGATACACCGAGGAAAAATCATTATGACAAGTTGTGTGGAAACTTTTGCATCATCACACAACTGACTCATATCAGACCAAGAAAAATGACCACTGGCTCTTTCATTGCCCACTTAACCAGAATAGCAAGATCAAATAGCACCACATAGCCAAAATTTCCAAAGAAAATTGTTTACTACTTACATATAACACAGAAAGTCTTCAAAATCAGGTTAGATTAATATAATGAAAAGTACGTATAATAAAACAAAATAACAAGAGATATTGTGGTATACGAAAATCCTGCCCAAAACAAGAAATCAAAAGTAATAATTCTTAGAAATATCATCTAATGGGGCTATCCTCGAACACCCTGATACTAACTACGATAAAGTCGGCTTCAGTATATTAAACCAAGGATAGTTTCATCATTCCAATGTCAGTTCTACTGTTACAAAGTCAACAATCTGGATATATATTTTAAGGAAAATTAAAAAGATAGACAAGGGCACAGCACATTTCAATACCTTTGAGCTCATTGACCATATTCTTCCTGTCAATTACCGTGTAACAAAAGTGCAAGTGGAAAGATATTGTGGTTGCTGATGCCGAAAATTTGCTGTTGGGCTGAAAGTTTGAAATTCCAAAGCCTGCGCACAGTAAGAGTGATGAACTAAAGAGTCACCAGAAGAAAAGAGAGTGGTGCTTTTGAGGACTCTCCGATGCCTTAGTTAGCGCAAGGTTTTGAGAAAACAAAGAGAATTATAGTATTGATGGTGATAGTGTTTTGGTAATGAATTTGAACTGAGTTGAGATTTGCGCACCTTAAATTTTTATAGTGGTTCAGGGAGCAAGTTTATCACGTGCTCAGGATGACGCGATCTCTAAGATCCCGCTTTTCTTTCGAGGGGTCTTATTACGTGTTCAGGAATGGTGCAATCCCTGAAATCTTGCTTCCATTTTTGAGTGTGAGAAGTCTGTGAATGATTACGGCTTCGTCATCTACTTTGCTACATGCCCGTTATTGACGCAGCCACGTGTCATTTGGTCATTGGAATGTGAGTTATCCATGTGTCACTAAGCTACTGGAGAGTGAATTATTTACTACATCAGAGGCCCCCCACTTCCTTAAGTATATTTATGTGCTTGAGGAAATATAATGTAGATTTGTACGTTGGTCACGTGCTTTGGTCTGTGAAGCCTAGGGGCGAGTATATGAGCCTAAGTCAAAATGCTCGGCCTTGGAGACATGGGGCCGAGCATATGAACCTCTGTCAAAACACTTGGCCTTGGAGATGTGGAGTCAAGTATATGAGTAGCAGTCAAAATGCTTGGCTATGGAGACATGGGACTGAGCATATGAACCTTAGTCAAAATGCTCGGCTTTGGAGACATGAGACCGAGCATATGAGCCTCAATCAAAATGCTGGGCCTTTGAGACATAGGACCGAGCATATGAGTCTCAGTCAAAATGTAGGGCCTTAGAGATGTAGGACCGAGCATATGAGCCTCAGTCAAAATGCTCGGTTTTGGAGACATGGGACTGAGCAAATGAACCTCAGTCATAATGCTTGGCCTTTGAGACATGAGACCGAGCATATGAACCTCAGTCAAAATGCTCGACCTTTGAGACATTGGACTGAAAATATGAGCCTTCGTCAAAATACTCGGCCTTGGAGATGTAGGATCGAGTATATGAGCCTCAGTAAAAATGCTCGGCCTTGGAGATATAAGACTGAGCATATGAATCTTAGTCAAAATGCTCGGCCTTAGAAACATAGAACCGAGCATATAAGCCTCAGTCAAAATACTCGACCTTGGAGACGTGGAACCAAGCATATGAGCCTCAGCCATAATGCTCGACCTTGGAGACTTGGGACTGAGCATATGAGCCTCAGCTATAATATGCTCAAACTTGGAGACGCGGGACCGAGCATATGAGCCTCAGTGAAAATATTTGACCTTGGAGACGTGGGACCAAGCATATAAGCCTCAGTGAAAATTCTCAACTTTAGAGATGTGGGACTGAGCATATAAACCTCAATCAAAATGCTCGGTCTTGAAGACGTGAGATCGACATATGAACCTCAGTAAAAATGCTCGGCCTTGGAGATCTTCGACGATGAGTGGGCCTTTATAGTTTATTGGGCTCATAGAAGACTTTTTTTACTTTGGGACCGAGAATTTCTTTTGTCTTGGGGCCCATAAAAAAGTCTTTGTGTTGTTCCAGAATTCTCTGTGGAGACATTCAATGCTGGAGTGTTGGATCGTTCTAGAATATTCTGTGGAGGCATTAAATGGTGGAGCGTGTATTGTCGTTTTGGGGAGTGTAATGGTGGTGTATGCTCTTGATGGCATGCCTTCAGCAGCCTTGGGGCCTTGGTTATGCCAAACTTCGTGTCTTTACAGTTAGGGGTGGAGTTAATTTCCCTCGTTAATCATGCTCGAGCTTTTATATAAGAGAGAAGTTTCCTTTCATTTCTTCACTTCACTTCATTTACATTCAGAGAGAAATTTTGAAAGCCCTCGGAGTCAGCCAAAGTTTGATAGCCCTTGGAGTTTGTTAGAGTTTGAGAGCTCTTTGTCGTGACGAAGATCGAGGCGTGGAGCTTGTTCGTAGTTTCCATGGTGATTTGCCTTTGGTGAGTTTTCCCTTTCATATTCTTATAGTGTCTTTAGTAGGTAATTATTATGATAAGCCTAGTGATAGTGGTAGTGAGGATAGCCAGACACTGTCTAAGGAGTTGAACGAGGCTATGGGTATAGATCGAGCCTCTAGTTAAGGTAAAACCTCAGGGAGTGATGACATTCAGGAAGGGCCATTAACAATGGTTCCCTATGAGGCTAGGGAGGAAGAAGAGGATTCTTCTTTCAAGGATAAGGAAGGTAACATTTTGGCCAACCTTATAGGGATATAAAGGTGGAAGAGAGGGTGCAGTGGTTATTTAGGGTGAACTCTGTGCCAAATAAGCTCGAGGTAGGAGAGCTCGAGGCAATTTGGTGTGTACCGAATTTTAGAAGAGTACAACCTGAGGAATATTGATGTTGGGAGAGGGTCTGTGATGTCCTCCTGAGCCAAGTACCTTTTGAGATATATGTTTTTGAATAGCACATGAGAGTCGGGCTCAGATTCCCACTTTATAATTTTATTTGCTCGATGCTGAGGTTATTTGATATAGTGTTGTGCCAGCTGGTGCCCAATTTCGTGTGTCTAATCATAGCATTCATCTATGTTTGCATGGATGTGAAGGAGCTAATGAACATAAATTTTTTTAAAACCCACTTCCAAATCAACAAGCATGACCAACATAGGTGGGTCATGATTAGTTCTAGAGCTAAGAATGGGCTGTTGAAGAAGAAGCCAACCTCCATCAAACAGTTGAAGAAAACTTTCTTCTACGTTTAAAGTGAGAAGAGCTTCGGGATTCAACTAACTTGGAGTCTGGACCGTGCGGGGAAGTGTAAGAAACCACACCTCCTGCACCGTGAGCAAGAAATATTGAAAGATATGGTTGTTGCGCCTATTAACGTTAGTGTCTTGTATGACAACGAGCTGGTGAAGCGCGGCCTCTGTCCTCGCGATCACGAGGGAACTTTAGAGAGTGGTATATACTTGAAAATCCTTTCATAATTTCTTTGCTTCTTGTTACTTATGCTTATGTTTTTTGCTGAGCAGAGATTGAAGCTATGACCAAAGTTAGGAAATAGGTAAAGAATATGGCCCTAGAAAAGATGAGGGTTGCTCAAGCTGGGAAGCAACCTGTACAAGCCAAAAGGTTGAAGAAGCGGCTGCGAGCTCCTTCTCTTGTCCCTATTGATATGGAGACCTCGAGCCCCCTCGAGCCCTTTACTGAACCGAGGGATATTTCTTACCCACCTCTGCCTAAGCAGATGTGGCCCTCGTCATTATCCCAAGGGGCCTCTTCAGAGGCCGAGGTCTTTATGCCCAACTAGGGCATAAAGAAGGATGACTCTGTATTTACTCATGCCAGGATTGTTCGGGAGCACCTCGTTTTAGGCATCCCTTCGCGCAATGTGATCGAGCTCAAGATGAAGCCTATTGAGAGCCTTTGCTCCATGGCCGAGGTCTTAGCCTTCCAAGTGAACATTTCTACCCTTGGTTTTTTCCTTTGAATTTTTTTCTAATTCACAGTAGTTTAACTTATTCTTCTACTTTTTACTTCAGTCGAGTGTGGTGAATGGAATGTTGTTGCACTGTTGCTTAGATATGAGTAACAGGCTGACCCAGTGCCAGTGAAAACTAGATGACAGTTGTGGGCTCATCCAACAGCTACAGGGATCCCAATAAGGACCTTGTCTGAGCAAGGAAGGAGCTGACAAGGCCAGGGCCGAGGCCATGAAGGTGAATGAGGCAATGCAAAAGGAATGGGATGCTGCCCAGGGCTCCGAGTAGAGCTTGAGGGGGGAGATGGAGGAGGCCATCAGGAGGGTTATGGAGGAGGCCATGACCGACTTCAAGAACTCTTATTCCTTCCAAGAAGTTGTACAGGAGGAGGCTGGGCTCCAGTTCCTCGAAGAGTTCTTGAAAGCTAAGAAGAAAGTCAATGTGCTTTACCCTCTGATCGACTTCTCGGCCTTTGACCTTGCCGCCTTGGGGGAGGAAGATGAGACTATGGTGGATGGATCCGAAAGTGAGGAGAAGGCGCAAGAGGAAAGGCTATTTCCGATGGGGAGGTCGACCCTTGAGAACTTATTCTTCTTTTATAGTTTTTTTTTCTTCTTTGTAGTTTGAGGCCGATAGTACCTCCCTTAGAAATTATATTGCTTAATGAATTTCATCTTGTCTCCCTTTTCAAACTCTTATGTTTTTCATTATTGTTGGCGATAGATGCTGAGAGGAGGTAATTTGGAAAACGAGGGTTTTTTCATTGACAACCGAGGCATTCACAAGTTACATTATCGATTCATGCGATGTATGGAACTCGATGGGTGTACATTATTGATAAAATTTGCGGAGGTTCTCAGCGTTCCAAGTGCGAAGGATGTGCTTACCACTCAACTCTTCGAGCTCAAAAGTGTCGGCTCGGCAAACTCTTTTGATGCGATACGGGCTTTCCCAGTTTGGGATGAGCTTCCCTGTTTCTCGAAGATGAAACACTTCATTTTTTCTTAAAACAATATCATGTAACTCAAAGGTTTTCTCTCGAACTCGAGAGTTTTAGTACCTATCCATTCTCTACTGATAGGCGGCTAGTCAAATCTAAGCTTTATCTCGAGCTTCATCAATAAAATCAGCGTTCATTCGTAAGGCTTCTTCATTGTTAGCTCACTCGAAGTTCTGTACTCGCAACGGGGTCACTCTGATCTCTAAGGGGAGCCGTATGCCATGAAGAAAAAAATTTCTCCTGTGGGGGTCCGAATGTGGTTCGATAAGCCTATGGTACGTTTGGAAGATGGTTGATCCACTGTTTGTCAGCTTTGTCTAGTCGTTTCTTGATGCTCTGTTTGAGTGTCCTGTTGGTCATCTCTGGTTGCCCATTTGCCTGTGGATACTCTACAGAAAAGAATCGATGCTCGATGTGAAACTCTTCACAGAATGCATTCAACCGAGCGCTGTCAAACTGTTTATCATTATCAGTAACCAGTATTCGGGGTATGCCGAACCGATACACTATGGACTTCCTGACAAAATCTAGTGCTTGATGATCCATTATTCTGGTAAGTTTTTCTGCCTCTACTCACTTGGTGAAATAATCTATTACTACGATAAAATGTTTTCTTTGATTGGGTGCCCCAGTGAAATGACCAAGGAAATCCATTTCTCACATGGCGAAAGAAACTGTGTTGGTGATCGAGGTAGGAGGTTCGTCGGTTTGTAGGGCACAGATGAGTAATTCTGACAACATCTGCATTTCTTGAACAGTTCTACGACATCTCTCTGCATTTTTGGCTAGTAGTATCCTTGACGAAGTACTTTGAAGGCTAATGCTCGGCTTCCTAGGTGATTCTTGCATACCCTTTCGTGAACTTCTCGAATAGCGTAATCTATGTCAATAGGCTTGAGACACTTCAAATAAGGCATCATGAAACCTTTTTTGTATAACTGTTCATCTATGACTGCGTATAGGAAGCACAAGAGATAAGTTTTCTAGTTTCACTCTTTTGCTCAGGAAGTTAACCATCACGTAAATACTGAAGGATCAGGTCTACCTATGTCTCTTCTTCGGTCACTGGTAATAAAGGTACTTTATCAATGCTCGGAGTGGTGAGAGTCTTAAGGTAGACGACTTAGGTTAGCTCGGTTTACAGAGAAGAGGAGAGTCGGGTTAGAGCATTAGCTTTTGAATTCTTTACCTAAGGAACCTAAATTATTTGGAATACTCTGAATGCAGTGGCAAATTCTCTAGCCTTCTTAAGATATTGAGCAATCTTCTCACTTCGTGCCTCGAATTCACCATTCATCTGGCTTACCACTAGTTGCGAGTCGTTGTACATGTCTAGGGCTTCAGGGGCCATCGTTTTTGCCAACTTCATTCCGGCGAGTAATGCCTCATACTCTACTTCATTATTAGAAGTTTTGAACCCAAATCTTAAAGCATATTCAATGACGAATCCATCCAAACTGCAAAGGATAAGCCTTACTCCACTTTCAATGTTGTTCAAAGAGTCGTCAGCATAAAGAGTCCACTGTAGAATTTGCCCAGCTATCTCTTATTCCGGTGCTTTGCTTGGACCCACCTAGAGCGTTGTCTCCAAAATAAAATTTGTGATGGATTGATCCTTGTTGGATTTTCGTTGGTTGTACTGAATGTCAAACTTTCTGAGATCTATGGACCACTTGACCATCCTCCTCGAGATGTCCAGCTTATAAAGCACTTGTCTCAGTGGCTGATCCATTAAGAGTACGATGGTGTGTCCCTGGAAATATAACTGAAGTTTTCGTGTTGTAATTAGAAATGCATACACCATTTTTTTTCTATCGGGAGGTACCGTACTTCTACATCATGAAGAACTTTGCTAACATTGTACATGAGTTTCTGGACACCCATATCTTCCCGAATAAAAAAAAAGGCTACTACTTCTTGTCCAACTGACAAATATAGGAAGAATTCCTCTCTCATGACAAGTTTGGTTAGAAGTGGGGAGAACTTAAATATTCTTTTAGCTCTTCAAATACTTTCTGACAATCTTCAGTCCAAAAAAAGTCTTTTGTCTTCCTGATAGCTCTGAAGAAAGGGAGACATTTCTCTGCAAATTTCGACATGAAATGAGTAAGTGCCGCTACACACCCTCTCAGCCTTTGCACTTCTTTTATTGTCTGAGGAGGGGTCATACTGAGGATAGCCTTGATCTTCTCTAGGTTAGCTTCTATTCCTCTTTGGGTGACCATAAAACCGAGGAACTTCCCTATAGTAATTCCAAAAGCGCACTTCGCAGGGTTTAGCTTCATCCAGTGACACCGAAACACCTTGAATGCCTTCTCTAAGTTGGAGTTGTGGTATTTAGCTTGGACACTTTTGACTAATATGTCATCCATATAAACCTTCATATTTCTTTCGATCTACTCACGAAAGATCTTGTTCACCAACCTCTGATAGGTTACCCCGACGTTTTTGAGCCTAAAGGGCATAACTTTGTAATAGTTCAACCTTTGGTCAGTGACGAAGGCTGTTTTCTCCTAATCAGGCTCATGAATAAGGATCTAGTTGTAGCTAGAATAGGCGTCCATGAAAGTCAATGCAAATTCACCACTTACCATCACCACATTGGACACCCTATCGGGATAGTCCGTCTCTCGAATAAAGTTAGTTGCGAGCAGTTTATCAACTTAGGTATTAATTGCAGTTTGTCGCTCGGAGGCAAATGATTTTTTCTTCTGAGTGACTGGCTTGTGGCTCAGGTCCAAGTTTAGCCAGTGTACGATGACCTTAGGGCTAATCTTGGGCATATCCGAGGCTGACTATACAAACAAGTCTTGATTCTTCTGAAGAAGAGAGAAGAGTTAGTTCTTGGGGAAACTGGAGCCATTTTGGACTGTTCTGGAGATGTCTTTGCTTAGTAGGACAGCGGTTAACTCCTCTATGGGTTGGCCACGTGGGGTTTTGACCTCATCTCTAAAGTCTTTCACTTCGAGAGACAAAGCCTTAGTTTTTTTTTCCTCCTCTTACAGCATTCAGATAACAGGACCTAAAGACCTACTTATCCCTTTGACTTCACCCACACTATAATTAGTAGAGAACTTCATTTTCAAATGGTAGGTGGAAACAACCACCTTCAATTTGTTAAGAGTGGGTCTGCTGAGAATCACATCGTGGCACGGCGGTCGTTTGACTACAAGAAAAGTAGTATGAATGGTAATAGTCCGTGGAGCCATCCCCATGATGACCGGGAGAACCATGCTGTCTTTTGCGAACACTAGAGCCCCCGAGAAGCTATATAACAGGGTGGAGATCGGCTCTAACTGACTATCTTTCAACTACATCTTCTGAAAAGCATCATAAAATAAGATGTCCACAAAACTTCAAATATCCACCAAAATGCGTCTGACGTCGTGGTTGGCTATAAGGAGGGAGACTACCATGGCATCATCGTGCAAGGTCTGTACTTCATCCAGATCATCGTCCGTGAAGGAGATTATCTAGTTTGTCTTTCTTCGCTTATAAGGCCCGCTGACGGAAGCTACGGATCTGGCGTATGTTTTCCTGTTATGCCTAGAGTTACTTCCGACGGCTAGTCCGCCGTTGATTGTTTTGATAATTTTAGTGACTATGACTTCTTGACCTCCTTGGTCAGGTTCTCCTTGGTTCGGCCTCAGACTCTTTTGCAGAGCTTGATGCTCTCAGTTTCGGTTAGAGGAACATTTGGGACTCCTCTTGGATTGATTAGGAATTCCTTTTTGCCGTAATCTGATAAGCTCCTTTAAGTACCCTTAGTTGATAAGAGCATCAATCTGACAATGGTTGCTTGACGACCAGGAAGGTGGTCCGTACGGTAGCTGTTCACGGTGTTGTTTCTGCGGTGATAAGGAGGACTATGCTTCCTTCAGCAAACACTGGGGTTCCTGTAAAGCCACATAGGGAAGTGAAAGTTGATTCTAGTTACTCGTCTTTTAGCTGCATCCGCTGGAAAGTGTCATAGAACAAAATGTCTGTTGAGCTACCGTTGTCTACCAGGATGCGTCTGACTTCGTGGTTGGCCACTAGGAGGGAGACTGCTACACAAGAGATTACCAGGATTAACTTCCTCTGTTTGTGGGGGCCACTAACGGAGGCCATAGTTCTGGTGTATGCCTTGCTACTCTGTCCTGAACTATCTCCAGCTGCTAGACCTCCACATATCGTTTTGATAATTTTGGTCACTAATGCCTCTTGGTTCCTTTGGTTGAGTTCTCCCTAGCTGGGCTTAAGGCTTTTCCAAGGTATCTGACACTCTTGGTCTAGAAGAGAGGGGTGTCCGGGGTTTCCCCTAAGTTGGTTTGGAGTCATCCTCTGCCGAGATCCGGTAAACACCTTTAGGTGCCCTCGATTGATGAGGGCTTTAATTTGCAGCTTCAAACTATGGCACTCTTCGGTGTTGTGCTCGTAGTTCTTATAGAATCGACACCATTTACTCTGGTCTCCACTGAAGTGTTGTGGCTTGGGGGGCCACTAGAGGACCGACCTGTTCTAAAGTTGTATCAAGACATTGGTTCTGGATGCATTGAGGGGGGTAAAGCTATCAAATCGGGTTTGGGTCTTGTATCTACCTTCTTAGTGGGGTCTTTTGGATGTCCCTCTATGGGGGTCGACGTCTTTCCTTTTTTTCTCTGTCTCCCCTTCTCTTTCTCTTCAGAACGCCTGATCATCTTCAATTAACATGTACTTCTTGGCTAGGGCCAAGACCTTGTTTATATCTTTAGGCAGACACTTGGTGAGTTATGAGCTAAAGACCCCGGATCTTACTCCGTTTTTGAATGCCAACATTTGGATGTTGGGATCAAGGTCAGGAATCTCCCAAGTAGCGGTGTTGAATCTTGATATGTAGGCCCGGAGCCTTTCCCCTCGATGTTGGACAATATTGAATAGGCCTTTAGAAGTTTTTTTCGGCCCCTTCCTACTAAGAAAGTGGGAAGGAAAGGCGTAACTGAGCTCATTGAAATTGCTAATGCTCCTTGGCTTCAAACGTGAATACCACATGCCGGCAGCTTTCTAGAGCGTTAAGAGGAAGGCGCGGCACATGATTGGGTCAGAATATCGGTGCAACGTCATGGTTGTTTTGTAATGCTGTAAGTGGTCTAGGGGGTCTACCGAACCGTCATACGCTATGATTTGTGGTATTCTGAAGCTGGGTGGGAGTGGGGTCTCGAGGACCTCCTGTGTGAATGTGAGAGTCTTGGACATTGAGCTTATCAAGGATGCTGTGACTTCGGTGTTTGAGGGCTCTATCGATTTTTGCTTCCATTTCTTCGATTCTTCTATCTAGGTTAGGGTTGCTTTTGGAGGAGGAGCTCTCTTTAGACCATCCGATGCAAGGTAGTGAGGGTTCGGCAGTGGAATGGCTGTTAACTAGAAGCTCATCGTTGGAAGATCCTGTTTGCCTAGGATTTTGGTAAGAGGGCAGAGGTGAGGGCTGCCGGCTTCCCTTCCGGACCTCAACGGCTAGGTCAGTTATCAACCAAGACAGCTCGTGGAACTGGGCTTGGGTTACCGGAGTGGTTGGATGTTCTATGGTCGTCCTCCCAAGGTCAAGGGAATCTGTCCCCGAGTGGTGAAGGTGCTGCTCTTTAAGGGGGGCTCGCGGTTCGACCCAGGGGTCATGCATTCAGATATTGTAGGGAGCCTCGACCTGGATTGTTGGCTATGGGTATGGCTCCGAATGGGCGCGGAGCATGCCCCAGCGGCTCCCTTGCTATTTTTTTTTGCGGTGTTTCTGGGTGGCATAGCAACAGATGAGTTCTTTATGCTTCTTCGATTTTACTATTCAACGAGAGATTGATTGTTTCCCATGGACAGCGCCAATCTGTTGATGCTTGGAATATTTTGCTGAACTGGGGCCTGGGAACCTACACAAGAGGACAGGTGAACTTAGAGAGTCGTCGAAGGAAAGTGAGGGTGATGCCTCCGAGGACACTCTAACGTTCTTATCGGTGTGGGGTTTTGAGACAATGGGAGAGTTATAATCTGAATCTTTGATAAAAGGATTGTAAAAGTTAAAGATGATCTGGATTCACATACCTTAAGCCTTTTATAGGGTTTCTGAGGCGGGCAGGTCACATGGCCAAGATGATGAAATCCCAAAGATCTCGCTTCTCTGTTGAGAGATCTCGATCGCGTGTTCAGATGGAGCTTAGTCCCCTTAATCACGCTTACACTTCGACGGTTGCGTTACATGCCCACTTCGCGTGTCCTCCTGCTATAGGATGGAAGTTGTCCCTCATGCCATCAGTTTATTGGGGGAGATGGTTCCACGTGTCATCAGCTTATTGGGAGAAGTGGTTCTACGTGTCATCAACTTATTGGGGGAAGTGGTTCCACGTGTCACCACTTTATTGGTGGATGCCTTTATTGGCTGCATCATGGAGCTATTGGCTGCATCATGGAGCAATTGAAGGGGAAAAAAAATGACTAACTCTTAAAGCTTTGGGAACAAGTACTTAAGGGAATCTTAATAAAAATAAATAAAAAATAAAAAAAATTTGAGAGATAATCTATATGCACTATAATTTTAAAGTTAAAATTAGATAAATCTCTTTTGAATATATAAATGTTTGGATTTTATTTTAAATAGCGTTTAAAGCAAAAGATAAATTTTGTTTTTTTTAAATCGCTACTTAAAACACAATTCACTTAAATTAAAATATATAAATAAGAAGTGATTAGGGCATCTTTTACCTATAATTTGGTACCTGTGCACTTACTAGTGTCTAAATTTTACGTGTGACATTGCTGTCTCTATGAGTGGCTGGCTGACCACTGTGAAGCATGAAAAGACCCAATAGCATATATAAGAAACTGAACTTAAAATTTCACATTGACAAAAAATCTGGTTCTGATAAACCTCACCTCCAATGTCATCCTTGCGGCCATCATATCTTTAGAACAGCTAATTGGTGAATGATTCTATGACTTTAATGGACGTAAGGAGAACAAACTTTTAACACTTTGTTTCCTTTTGGTTGGTAGAAGAGTTTTCATCTTCATGACTTCAGAGAGACTCCGTTGTAATTGTTGAGAAGAAGATAAATTTGTCACCTGTGCCACCCACTAAATATTTTCTATCTGTTAGGAAAAAATAATAGCAGAATGCTCATTTAATTATCAAAGCAATTGAACAGGTGGTAGTAAAAAATTTGCATACAAGATTAAATACAAAAGATATTAAATTATAAAGAAAATACAGTTGTATGAAAATTAATTTCATTGTATTTGAGAACCGATTTCGTCTTATCATAACGCGGACAGTTTTGACATTCACTCTACAAAATGCAACAGTAACCGATTTGTGTGCCCTCACAAACATAACTTTGAACTTATACATAAATAAACCAAAATAATAATAATTGTAGTAAAATGGAGCAAAGACTAAATTTTTTTCTTGAAACCACCACACTTTGTAAGGTTTGACTTCCATTCATTACTCCATTTTAAAAGGAGATTTTGTTTTTCTTTTAATGATTTAAAAAACTAATAATTAAGATTTAACCGTATAATTTAAAACCATTTACAAATTTTAATAACACAAAAAAAAAAAAAAAAAAAAAAAACAATCGGACTCAGTTTTCACGCCAAACCGTTCATTCCATCTTTACCTCCCATCATCAACTATTTTCTTCTCATCATTTTTTTCTTCAAATATATTTTTCACTGTCCACGTAAAACTTTGTTGTTAAGGCTGCCAATATCATTTTCCCTTTCAATTTGTTTTTCTCCTTTTCTTTCAAATCTCTCTCCTACAGTCATGAGAATGGAAGAAACAAAGCAAAGCAAAATCCCATTTCTGTAGCTGAAAACAGCTGCTAAACATTCATTGCCCGGGATGGCCTAGCAAGATGTATTTCTATCCCCTTCCTTTCCTAATTTGTTGATGAAGCATTGTCTACATCTCCTAATGTTGGGATTTTCCTACCAAAAAGGCATCCAAAATCCACACAAATAAATAACACGGTAAAAGTACAAAACAATAAATTATGCAAAAATAAAACAGCAAAAAATAAAAAACAAAAAAAAATGTTTTACGTGGTTCGGCATCTCTTGCCTACGTCTGAGATCCCAACAATATGATTGTTTTATTCTTTTAATAAAACTCACAAGTGGTTTGGCACCTCTTGTTTACATCCATGATCCTAACAACACAATTGTTTTATTCCTCTAATAAAACTGACAGGTTACAAGTTTTTGGACTGATAAAAACTTGAGAAAAACTCTTACCCAATGAACTCACTCTAACCCTTTACTCCAATACACCGAAGTCCTATTCTCTCCCCCCCTTTAGAATAGAAAATCTAGATTTTGAGCCCCCTCTTTGGTTAGAATGGTTCACTTTTTAGGATTTACATCTTATTTTTATAAAATGATGGCCTCCCAAACTATTAAGGTAGCTCTCCATATTTAAAGAATATTGATATTCTCCTCTAGAATCTCTAAAGATCTTCACTAATTTGGAAACAGATAGATCAATGGAAAAAAAAAAACAAATCTTCTTCCTTTCCCTTTTCCCTTTTCATCTTCTTTGACCCTCAAATATTTTCTCCATGATTCAAGGTAATACCCAACACCTAGCAATCTAGGTTGCACTCCAATTCAACTCGCCGGATTTAGTATAAAGGGTATGTTTGGGCTCCGCCTCGCTTTCCTGATTCTAAATGAAAGAAAATTTGTTTGCGTTTTGAACAGAAAAAGAGGAAGCAGAAGAGTGGAGTACCTAATTTATGTCTATTGTGCAGATTAAAATGAATCATATTTGAAATTTTCAATGATTGTACCTTGCAATAAAGGTTAGAAACATGAAGGAAAAAAAAAACAAAGAATTCGATTATAAATTACAACAGTGATATGCAAGAGGTGTGTTTGATCAAATTTCACATTGAACTTCAAGCTATCAACTTCCCAAAAACTAGTATTTTTGTTGATTACTTTTGATTGAAACCAATGTTGGGAATTTTGACACCCCAAAAGAACTACGCCATCACAATAACAAAAATAAACAAAATAATTTTAACGTGGTTCGGCACCTTTTGCCTACGTTCACAAGCCAATCATTATTCCACTACTTTTGCAATTTTTGGATAAAGAAAAGCTGCTAAAACTCACTATACCACAATACACAATTTTTCTAGACAAAACTGTGTGAAAAATCTCCCCAATCTCATAACCCAAAATCCCAATGCACCCAATGTTCACTCAACCTTTGGATCCCTATATTGGTGTTTGGTCGCTACCAAACACAGTGTAATGACCAAACACCAATATAGGGATCCAAGGGTTGAGTGAACATTAGGTGTATTGGAGTTTTGGGTTGTGAGATTGGGGAGAGTTTTCACATAGTTTTGTCTAGAAAATTTGTATATTGTGATGTAGTGAGTTTTAGCAGCTTTCCTTCATCCAAAAGTTGCAAAAGTAATGGAATAACGATTGGCTCGTGGACATAGGCAAAAGGTGTCGAACCACGTTAAAAATTATTTTGTTTATTTTTGCTATTGTGATTGTGTAGTTGTTTAGGGGTGTCAGAATTCCCAACAAGTGGTATCAGAGCTGTGGTTCCGATCGAAAAAATACAGGAAGTAAGAATGATTAATATTGAGTTATTTGATGAATTGAAGATCGAAGAAGGTATGATGAATATTAGCTTTTTCAATTCTATTATCACTAATTTGTTGAGTAGTATGTTGATAGAGACGAATTACTTGCCACCGGAAGAAGAAGTCACGATATTAATGGTGGGCAAAGAAGTTTGGATGGATGGAGAGGTTTTCGCGGTACATTCAAAGAGAAATAAGTTGAAGAGGTCAAGTGTGTTCAAGGTTGAGTAATCGTTCGTGATTATATCAAGAGAATGTCAGACAGAGTGAGCGAGTGGAGCACTTCAAGAAAGATGGAGGAAAGATCAAGATCCAAGTCTCTAGATTTTTCAAATAAGGAGTGCATCTACAATGTGGAAGAGGAACACACAAAATTGTAAAACAAAACCACGATGAAGGACTTGGAGGAGTTGAGTAGAAAGAAATAGAGTGATAATGGAAAGGCTAATGAGGATGAAGAGATGCAAGTTCTTGATGCTTCAAAGATAGTGATGATAGATACTATGAACGAAGAAAGCTTGTACTTGTTGAATGAGAGGATGATTGTTTCGAAGAGTAAGCAGATGAGATGGGAAGACCAAAAGGAACGATCGTACCAACCAAAGAAGAAATCCAAATTTGATGATGGGGTGGAGAATTTGAGCTAATGTGAAGATTTGTTAGGACTTTGGCTTAATTCCCCAAAAATAATACTTCTAATTGGTTTGGAAAAAGTTGTTTCCTATTTTGTAGTTGCTTGTTCTAGTAGGAATAGTAATAATTTCTTATTAGATTATTGATTGTACAAGTAGTAGTAGTTTACTATGATGTTGTTGTTCTTTTCCTAATAGGATTAGGAAAATATCCTCTATATAAAGGGGTCTCATAGAAGATTTGAGACGCACTCATAATTCCATATACATTATAACTATAGGGGTTTACTACTAGAGCTAGAATGAGAGCTTTGGGTGTATTGGGGTTTTGGGTTGTCAAGTAGAGAGGGCACTTACAACTAGAGCTAGGTTAAGAGCTTTGGGTGTATTGGGGTTTTAGGTTGTCAAGTAGATAGGGCACTTACAACTAGAGCTAGGTTAAGAGCTTTTGTTGTATTGTGACTTTGAGTGAGAGTTTGACGACTTTTCTCTTCCTAAAGTTGTAGTTGAAGATTAATAAAATAGTGGAGTTATTGGTAAATGTAGGCAAAGAGGTTGTCATACCACATTAATTATTGGTGTTCTTACTCTTTGTTTGTTTTGCCTATTTAATTGTTGTGGTTGTGTTTTTTGCTTAAATTTTGAGTATGTGGATTTTAGAGGTAAAATCCCAACAACCAAGAACAATTTAGCAATTTTTATCTTGTGTTGAATTTTAAGGTTTTTGAAACCTTATAATGAAACAAGTGCATGTAAACCCAAAACTGATTAACAATCCGAAAATAAATTGTTGAGAAAAGAAAAAGCAAAGTGAGAGAGAGAAGAATTTGGAAGAAGATTTGTGTCTAAATGTTATGTTGGTTGGTCATGGCAAAATGCAAAAGGATCACTCATCTACTGTAAAAATTGTGAAGTAAAGCATGCAATACATATTTTTGCACATAGATTCGTAGGTTTTACATTACAATTTTTTTACAGCAACGGGTTGATGCCAAACGCAAATTGAAAGGATTTGTGGAACAACGAAGATGACGAATGGATATGATCAAGTTTGTATTTTATGCGTTTTTGTCCTATAAAACAGTTTACTTGTTTTTTTATACGATATCGTTTTACTTAACTATTGCTTAATTACATTATTGATTTTGAAATCTATATATTTTGTGGTAACTGCGTTAAGTATTGTCCAACAAATTGTTTATCAATGACTGAAGAATATGAACTTTCTACTTACGATTGTCACGAATTGAATTATAATTAAATTGCTTTGGGTCGTTTATCAATATCAATAATTGACGATTATACAATTCGAACAATTTTGAATTCACCTCAAAAAAAAAAAGAGTAAACCTCTCGATTTGATTAAAGAATAATTGAAAAGTACTAAGGTTTATTTTTGGTTTAAAAGAACGAGAGTTTTGAGAAGATTATAGTAAGACTGAATCTGAACCATTAGATAAAATATTAACACCCTGCCAATTTTTTATCTAAAAAACAGATATATTTTTATTTGGAAAAAAATGACCCAAGCTAGATCCCACTTTGTGGTATTTTTAATTGAGATGCAAATTTAAAAAAGGAAGGAGTTATTGTGCTAAAATTAAATCGGTAGTCATTAACACGAAATTACCAGCATTTCCTTCCCATCTTTCTTTGAAAACTGAAATGAGTAAAAGCTAAAATGCTACCATATGATAGACCATGTGTATGAAAGTCATAGTCATAAAGGATCATAAAAGACCCACTATATTGACCAGAATATTTTAAGGCTGGAAGACTAAGCAATGTCAGCATTAACTCATATGTTTTTCTCTTTATATTTTGAACTTCAACAGCTAACAATAACAGAAAAGCAAAAGAAAAGAATAAATGTATTAAAAGAAAGTTATGGAGTTAGGATTACTTAAATTTTGAAGCATATGCATTTAATACTATCAATATAAAAGTAAGGTGGTATCTGCTGATTCCTTCTAATATTTATGTCAAACATGGATCATCAAACTCTAATATATTCTAAAAATCATTCATAATCTTCAAATCAATCAATAAAATACTCTTTAAGCTAAAGAAGTCACGTAGGACTACATCTATCTAAAATGTTAACATATCACAACTCGTATTATACTTTTTAGTTGGGATACTTTTTAAATTTTACATTGAGAAAAATTATTATTGTAATTAGTTTTAATCTTATATTTTTTATATGTTAAATAAATGTGAGTACTAGTTATTATAAATATGGACATCAAGAGAGAGTCCCTCACCCTATTTTTGAAGTAGGAATATTTGATCAGATATAAAATGTGACAAACCAAACACCAGTATATCTTGTAAAAGAAGTGTTTACAAGGATTCAATAGTTGAGTTAATATTGGGTGTATTGCAGTTTGAACTATGAGATTGAGAAGAATTTTCACATAAAATTCTATGCTGTTTGAGAAGAGTTTTTATATGGTTTTGTTTAGAAAAATTATATATTGTATGAGTTTTAACAGCCTTCCTCTATTCAAAAGTTGCAAAAGAAACGGAATAGTAATTGACTCAAACGTAAGCAAAAAATTATGTCGAATCATGTTAAAATTTTTATAATTATTTTTTTTTATTATTGTGATTGTATAATTGTTAATAATGTCAAATTTTTATTTTTATTTTTATTTTGGTTTCTTTATCACTTTTTGAGGTTCTGCTGCCACTTACAAAAGCAAAATTAGTCATCACCTTTTAACGTTGGCATCACTACTCAGATTAAGTGGATAAGCCAAAGGTTACATACTTGAGAAACTATGACTGTACAATCTATTCCTCCAGCATCCAACCAGACAAGCTAAAGGTGCTCTAATATGTTAGTGCAAAACTTATCTTTGATACTTTCTTTTCTTTGTTTAAGATTGAGATTATAGATTTATTTTAACCGTAATCACAATTCCTCCGGTAGGAAGATCTGTTAGACTCTACCTGGAGTTCTTGCTTTTTTCTCTTTAACTACATTATCTTTTGCTCTTTTCCCTATTCCAAACTAACTACATAAAACCTGTAATTAGGCATAGAAAAAAGTAATTAATCTCACTTTTTGCTTTTTGTCTTTACACTGTGTAAGTTTTAGTTCACTACAGAATTATAATAGGATAGGATTATAATTAATATCTAATAGAATAAAAAAAATTAAAGATATAATATTTTAATGTTATGTTTGGTTTATGAGATTATTGGATTAAGACTAAAGTGGGATAAAATGTTTAAGTTCAAAGTATCCTAGCACTATTCATCACCTTTAACAACCTCTAATTTCTTCATAAACCCTAAAATTTAATTATTATTATTATTATTATTAATCAAAATAATAATTATTATCAGTATTATAATTATAATCATTACTATTTATTTATTTTATTATCATCATCATCATTGAAATTACTATTACATTTACTGTCGTTATAATAATAATTATAGTTTTCGTTTTTATTATTAAAATTCCTATTATAATATTAATAATAATAGTTATTATTAAATTACTATTTTTATCATCATTATTATTATTATTATAATTACAATAATATTTTTTTATAATTATAATTATAATAATATTTATTATTAGAATAATATTTTTATAATAATTATTATTTATCATTATAATTATTATTATTATATTAATTAGTATTAATATTATTTTTTATACTTACGAATATAAGAAAAAATCATTATATTAATATTATAAAATTATTGTTATTATTAGTATATTTATAATTATGATAATAATAATCATTATTATTATTAATATTAATATTATATTTATTATTATAATAATAGTAAATTTTATTATACGAAAAATATTTTTAATAATATTATAATAATTATTACTATTATTCAAGGGTAAAAAGGAAAGAATAAAAAAAATTAGTCCCACATGAGTGGGACAAATTCTATACCATGGGCAGAGGTGGAATAAAAAATGTTGGATTATGATTAATTTTAGCTCACCTTAATCCCACTTGAAAAGTAAACCCCTCCAATCAAATAAGAGAGAACTATTAACGTGAGATTAAGATAATCTAATCCCACCAACCAAACTGACCTTAGAGTGTTCTTTTATGTAAGTATAGGTTCTAGTGGATGTTGTGTAATACTCGTATTCGTAAAGTAAGGGTAAAGAAGTAAATTAATAAATATAGCATGAAATTAAAATCATATATTTTACGCAAAGGATTTAGTATTGAACAAAATAATTCTTTTTTTAAAAAAAAAAATCTAGGACGTGGAAGTCATTAAAGGATTTTTGGGATGTAGACGTCATTAAAAGATTTTTGGGACGTGAATGTCATTAAAGGATTTCTGGGATGTGGATGTCATTAAAGGATTTTTGGGACGTGGACGTCATTAAAGGATTTTTGGGATGTGGACGCCATTAAAAAAATTTTGGGACGTGAATGTCATTAAAGGATTTTTGGGACGTGGACGTCATTAAAAAAAATAAGTAAAAAAAAAAAATCAAAAGTTGTGTGCAGCAGGTGCTGCCACCTGCTGCCAAGTAAATTGTGGGAGACTGAATGTCTCCCACATTGCCAATTCGTGGCAATTAAGAATTAGAAAGGGAGGGGGCAGTTGAAGAAAAAAAAAATTAAAGGCAGCCACCTGCTACCAAGGGAAGCAGAGTTTCATTTGAAACTATGGATGTCTTTCACGTCTCCAAAACGTGGAGTAAATTTGAGAGCTCGAGAAATGTAAGATTGGAGGGGCTGCTAAAGCCAAAGAAAATATATATATATATATATATATTCAAAAACTGAACGATTTCGTTCAGTTTCTTTTAATCTCTCTCATTTTTCTTAAAATATTTGGGGACTCAAAGAAATGCTGAAAGAGCAAAATTTTAAAAGGATGTTCTATGGAATTGCATAGAGAATCAAGAAAAGCTATCAGAGAAATAGAAGGTAATAACATAGTGTTTATTTTGAATTTCTGACATTTATAAAATTCTCAGAAAGTCAAAGTCGGAATTTTCAAAGTGTGTGGTTTATATCGAATTGAAGAATAAATTAGAAAATTTATACAAATATGATGTCATGTGTTGATGATCTATAACTAGGGGAATTTCTTAGAGAAACGGGAAAGGCAAGAAGGTGATCCACGGGTAGCTTTAAGAGCTACATAATGAGTTGGATTTACTTTAAGTAGTCTAAATAAAAATATATAAAAAATAAAATATCTAGTAATAATATTAAAATAAATTATTGATGTATGTTTGGGTGATAGATGAAAAAAAAAATTGATTTATTGGTATGATAGAAAATTTGGACATGTAGAAATATTTTTGGGAATAATAAGTTTATTTGAGAATAAAAGCAATAAATAAATTATTGATGAGTTATATTGATGTTTTAATATGAATTATGATGAGATGAAATTTAGTGGATCATGACAAGTTTTGATTGATTAATTGATATGATTTGGGATAGAATTTGGGTGAATCTTGACAAGCTTTAATGGATTATTTGATGTGATTTGGGATGAGAGAGTCTTAGCGGAAAATTTTATATAAATTTGAGAATGATCAGGAATGTGAATTTAATTGTTTTAAAAATTTTGTTGTTTTTATATTACTGTTCATATGTTCATTTGATATCATTGTTCATATGCATATGCATTAAATGAGAAAGAAAAGAACCAGGAAGGCAGCCGGTCTAATAAAAATGAAGAACCGGGAAGGCAGTCGGTCTAATTGAAAAATCGTGACAGCCGGTATATACTGAAAATAAATTCCGTGATAGCCGGGATAAGCTGTAAAGAACCGGGAAGGCAGCCGGTCTAAATGAGAATGAAGGCACCAGGAAGGCAGCCGGTCTAAGATAATAACAACCTGTCGACAGGTAGGAAGACGTTCCCATCATAATCATTCATGCATTACATCTGTTTTAATTATTGCTGCATTATTGAAATGCTGAGGTGTGATGTATTATTGTGAATACAATTATAGATGATTGAGTCTCACAGAAAGAGACAGTTATGAAGATAATAGTATTGAAATGTTGAGGTGTGATGTATTATTGTGAATATAATTATAGATGATTGAGTCTCACAGAAAGAGACAGTTATGAAGAAAATAGTATTGAAATGCTGAGGTGTGATGTATTATTGTGAATAAAATTATAGATGATTGAGTCTCACAGAAAGTGACAGTTATAAAGATAATAGTATTGAAATGTTGAGATGTGATGTATTATTGTGTCTCACAAAAATAGACAACTATGATGATAAGAATATTAAAATGCTGAGATGTGGAATATTATTATGAACTTCATTATAGATGATTGAGTCTCACAAAAAGAGACAGTTATGATGATAAGATTATTAAAATGATGAGATATGGTATATTGTTGTGAATTTAATTATAGATGGTTGAGTCTCATAGAAAGAGACAGTTATGGTGATAAGAACCATCTAAGTGATGGACTTTATGATGTAAACCTCATTATGAGGTAATTATGAGATAATTTATGGTCTTAAGGTGGACCAATGATTGAGAAGAAGATATTGATAGAGAATGAATCATATGACATGTGTAATGATAGTAGAAAGTTGTCATCAGGTTATGTGAAAAATAAAAGATTAAATATTAAAGGATTATTTATGGAATTCGAAATACTTTTAGTAAATTTAATTCACTGAGTTTGTGAAGCTCACTCCTCATTGTACAATAATTTTCGGGTAGCAGGCTTGGCAAATAGTTTGGTGAGTTGAGGTTCAGAATAAATCATTTTCTGTAAGCCATGTATGTGTCATCATCCTCAGACTAATGAGAAAATAAAATGAACAAATTATTTGTAAATCTTCATGTATTTTACTTTGTATAGAGTGCTTAAAGGTCAGATTGATGTAAGGTTTTTTTGGTAATATTTATTTTTATTGTGGCATATATGTGTCGTGTTGGGATTTCAAAATGTGATGACACCGTCTCGAGGGTGGCCAACCTGGGATGGGTTGTTATAATTTTGGTATCAAAGCCTTAGGTTTTTAAGATTCTGTAGACTGCATAAAAAGTAAGAAAGTGGAAGATTAAAATAAGTAATAATGAACAGTCTGAGGATGACACGTGGACGTGCTAGTGCTAGAGTTAGAATTGTTGATTTGAGAGGGCGTGGTAGGCCCACAATATTTTGTCAAGTCGAGGTTGAGTTTGAATCTCGGGTTCCTAGAAGGGAACGTGCTAATAGTATGATTAATATTAAAAAATATAATTGATATTAGTAAAGGTGTGAGAGAAATTAAAATTTAAGGAGATGAGCTAAGATATGCCCTTACTCATGCTCTTGAGAAAATGAATGTAACAGTTGATAGAGTTGATAGCTTATAGCATAGATTTGATGAACAGGCTAGAGCAATGCCTGATGTTGTTAATCCAGTAATGGTAGACATTTAAAAATGGGAAAAAATGAGTTTATGCACGAGATGCAGGGAGATATAATTAAGCTAAATGTTTTGTTGTTTAAAGGATCTATGAATCCTTTTATGCTTGAGTTTCGAGAAAAAAGTGTAGAGCGATTATTTAGTATTTTACCAATGACTGGCAAGCAGATGGTTGTCTTTGATTCGTTTGAATTAGAAGGAAAAATTTTAGAATGATGAAAGGATACAAATGTTGATAGACCCTTAACCTGGAATAGGTTTAAGGAGGTTTTCTTTGATAAATACTTTCTTTAGACCTTTAGAGCCAACAAGCTGAGATTTTAATTATTTGAGGCAAATGGATTGGCTGTGGCTCAGTATGATAGGAGATTTGTGGTTTTGTCGATGTTTGAACCAAAAATGGTATACCCAGAGGAGAAGAAGTGTAAGAAGTTCATAGATGAACTATAGTTTAAGATTTGATCAAAACTATATTACATGAGGCAAATAAATTATGTCATACTAGTGGATATATCATTTTAGATTGAGAGAGATGTGATGGAGATTAAGGGAAGGAGAAAGAGTGGTTCAAGAGGTTTAGACATGAAGGTTATAGAGGTAGTGACAGTATGAGTGTGTAGGGTGGGAGACCACCCAAAGGAGGCGTTCCTTGTCACAAGGAACTGAAATGCAGAGTCAGAGGCAAGCAGGATTTGTTGCTTGCGTAGCTTAGATTAATATCAGGGGGACCCTTAAATTTGAGAGACATATTATGGGAACAGGAAGTCATGGTAGAGGAAGTACGTATGCCACCAAGGGGAAGTGGCAATCTGATGCATGATTGGGAGACAAAAGTTTGTTACAAATATATTCAGGTGAGATATTTATTCCAGAATTGTCAAAATTTGAAATGCTTTATGTGTGAAGAAGGTGGACATGTCAATGTTGGTTGACCTTGATGCAACCCATTCTTTTGCATCAAGTATTCATATGAAGTTTATTGAAGTATGTATTAGTCCTTGGGTGCAAAATATTTTTGTGATAATCATAAATGCTTATAAAGGTTATCCGATTAGAAAAAGCTGAAGATGATTTATTATCTTTAAATATATATAATTTCATTTAATGTTGAGAATGAATAGATTGTCAATGAAAAAAGATAGTGTTCAAAATATGGACATAAGAAGTTTAACTTTTAGAGAGAACATGAAATACTCTCGAATTATCTTATTTTACTCCGACCACTAGGAGATGGTTGAAGAAGGATTTTAAGAAGTTATTGGCATACATAATGGATCCTAGAAAGGAAAATAGAAAGTTAGAATAAATCTTAGTGGTGAAAGATTATTCTAATATAATTTCTTGATGAGTTGTCTAGGTTACCTCCAAGTAGGGAGATTAATTTTTCTATTGATGTGATACTAAGACCATCATATATATTTAATAGCACCTTACAGAATGGCACCAGCTGAATTAAGAGAGAGGAACGTACCATTTTAAGAATTTTTCGGACCTAACGTATTTGGGGAGCCCCTATGTTGTTTGTGAAGAAGGAAGATGGAACGATGAGATTGGGTATAGACTACAAAAAGTTGAATAAGAATAAATACATTTTTCCCAAGATAAACAAATTGTTTGAGCAGTGCAAGGAGTGAAAGTATGTCCTAAGATATATTTAAGATCAGGTTATCGCCCATTTGATAATAAAAGAATGAGACATGTCTAAGACTGCTTTTATGACACGTGATGGTCATAAGTTGACTAATGTTCCAGAAACATTCATGGACTTGATGAATCGAGTGTTTAAACCATATCTTAACAAGTTTATGGTTGTATTTGATTTCCTGATGTATTCTAAGGAGGAAGAACAACATGTTAAACAATTAGACAGTGTGTTGGAGATTCTGAGGAAAGAAAAATGATATACAAAGTTCTCTAAGTGTTGGTGTTGATTGAATGAAATAACTTTCTTGGAAAAGAAATATCGGGAAATGGATAACAGTGGATTTACAAAAGTTAGAGACAATGTTAAGTTGGGAGAGACTAACTAATGTGTCTGAGATCAAAATCTTCTTGGGGTTAGCTAGTTATTATAGAAGATCTTTTCAGAAATTTTCAATATTGAAATATGGTTGAATAAACTGACTAGGGAAAAAGTAAGATTTGTATGGTGAGGGAAGTATGAGAAAAAATTTCAATTACTAAAGGAGACATTGACTACAGCTCCAGTATTGATGTTTTTCTTCTGGTGATTAAGGATTTATGGTGTATAGTGATACGTCACATCAATGATTTGGGATATGTGTAGCATAGGAAAATGGTGGCCCAAACCTCTAAGAAATTAAGGATTCATGATAGAAGTTTCCACACTCATGCTTAGAATGGACTGTTATAGTGTTTACTTTAAAGATTGGAGACATCATCAGTATGGAGACACTTGTGAGATACTCATGGGTTATAAAAGTTGGACATACTTACCTAACCAGAGAGAGTTGAAATGGAGGCAGATATGGTAGATGAAGATGATTAGTAACGACGATTGTACAATTTACTATTATCTAGAGAATGAGAAAGAGAAATATATCTGGTCCATTAATCATTGAATTAACAGCTGAAAGGATTAAATTGGTTAGAAAGAACCGTAAAGCAGCACAATGTAGATCGAATAGCTGTTAATAGGAAAAGTTAAGTCTAAGGTAAGTGAGACCCTATGAGGTTGATAAGAGGGTTAAACTAGTTGTGAGTAGCCTGAAGTTGCCTCCAAAATTAAAACATTTATATAAGGTATTTCCTGTTTCACTTTTAAGAAAGTGTGTACATGATGAGTATTATAATATTTCAAGCTAAGCTAGAGAAATTCAAAAATATTGGGTGTATATACATGTACCAATAAGGATTCTAGAGAAAGGAACAAGTTTTGTATGATAAAGAAATTACATTAGTTCAAGTACGGCGGCGGAATAAGGATGTTGAAGAGATTACGTGAAAGTGAGATAATTATGAAGAAGTATTATTGACAATTGTTTCTGGAGCAAAGTAAAGAAATTTCGATGACGAAATTTTTGTAAGGTGGGTCGAATTATAATACTCGTATTCGTAAAGTAAAGGTAAAGAAGTAAATTAATAAATATAGCATGAAATTAAAATCATATATTTTACGCAAAGGATTTAGTATTGAACAAAATAATTCTTTTTAAAAAAAAAATCTAGAACGTGAACGTCATTAAAGGATTTTTGGGATGTGGACGTCATTAAAAGATTTTTGGGACATGGATGTCATTAAAAGATTTTTGGGACGTGGACGTCATTAAAGGATTTTTGGGACATGGACGTCATTAAAAGATTTTTGGGACGTGAATATCATTAAAGGATTTTTGAGACGTGGACGTCATTAAAAGAAAAGAAGTCAAAAAAAAAAGTCAAAAGTTGTGTGCAGCAGGTGACAACACCTGCTGCCAAGTAAATTGTGGGAGACTGAATGTCTCCCACATTGCCAATTCGTGGCAGCTAAGAATTAGAAGGGGAGGGTGCAGTTGAAGAAAGAAAAATTAAAGGCAGCCACTTGCTGCTAAGGGAAGCAGAGTTTCATTTGAAACTCTGCATGTCTTCCACGTCTCCAAAACGTGGAGTAAATTTGAGAGCTCGAGAAATATAAGATGGAAGGGCGGCTAAAGCCAAAGAAAATTTATATATATATGCAAACATATTCATAAACTGAACGATTTCGTTCGGTTTCTTTCAATCTCTCTCATTTTTCTCAAAATATTTGGGGACTCAAAGAAATGCTGGAAGAGTAAAATTTTAAAGGAATTTTCTGCGGAATTGCATAGAGAATCAGGAAAAGCTATCAGAGAAATAGAAGGTAATAACATAGTGTTTATTTTGAATTTCTGACATTTATAAAATTCTTAGAAAGTCAAAGCGGGAATTTTCAAAGTGTGTGGTTTATATCGAATTGAAGAATAAATTAGAAAATTTATACAAATATGATGTCAGGTGCTGAGGGAATTTCTGAGAGAAACAGGAAAAACAAGAAGGTGATCCACGGGTAGCTTTAAGAGCTACGTGGTGAGTTGGATTTACTTTAACTAATATAAATAAAAATATAAAAAAATGAAATATCTAGTGATAATATTAAAATAAATTATTGATGCATCTTTGGGTGATAGATGAAAAAATAATTGATTTATGAGTATGATAGGAAATTTGGACATGTAGAAATATTTTTCGGTGAGAAATAATATTTTTGGGAATAATAAGTTTATTTGAGAATAAAAGCAATAAATAAATTATTGATGAGTTATATTGATGTTTTAATATGAATTATGATGAGATGAAATTTAGTGGATCATGACAAGTTTTGATGGATTAATTGATATGATTTGGGATAGAATTTGGGTGAATCTTGACAAGCTTTAATGGATTATTTAATGTGATTTAGGATGAGAGAGTCTTAGTGAAAAATTTTATATAAATTTGAGAATGATCAGGAATGCCAATTTAATTGTTTTAAAAATTTAATTGTTTTTATGTTACTGTTCATATGTTCATTTGATATCATTGTTCATATGCATATGCATTAAATGAGAAAAAAAGAACCGGGAAGGCAGTCGGTCTAATGAAATAAAAGAACCGGGAAGGCAGTCGGTGTAATAAAAATGAAATAACCGGAAAGGCAACCAGTCTAATTGAAAAACCGTGACAGCCGATATATGCTGAAAATAAATTCTGTGACAGCTGGGATAAGCTGTAAAGAACCGGGAAGGCAGCCGGTCTAAATGATAATGAAAGAATCGAGAAGGCAGCCGGTCTAAGATAACAACAACCTGTCGACAGGTGGGAAGACGTTCCCATCATAATCATTCATGCATTGCATCTGTTTTAATTATTGCTGCATTATTGAAATGCTGAGGTGTAATGTATTATTGTGAATACAATTATAGATGATTGAGTCTCACAGAAAGAGATAGTTATGAAGATAATAGTATTGAAATGCTGAGGTGTGATGTATTATTGTAAATATAATTATAGATGATTGAGTCTCACAGAAAGAGACAGTTATGAAGATAATAGTATTGAAATGCTGAGATGTGATGTATTATTGTGAATATCATTATAAATGATTGAGTCTCACAAAAAGAGACAACTATGATGATAAGAATATTAAAATGCTGAGATGTGGAATATTATTATGAACTTCATTATAGATGATTGAGTCTCACAAAAAGAGACAGCTATAATGATAAGATTATTAAAATGATGAGATATGGTATATTGTTGTGAATTTAATTATAGATGGTTGAGTCTCACAGAAAGAGATAGCTATGGTGATAAAAACCATCTAAATGATGGACTTTATGATGTAAACCTCATTACGAGGTAATTATGAGATAATTGATTGTTTTAAGGTGGACCAATGATTGAGAAAAAGATATTGATAGAGAATGAATCATATGACAAGTGTAATGATAGTAGAAAGTTGTCATCAGGTTATGTGAAAAATAAAAGATTAAATATTAAAGGATTATTTATGGAATTTGGAATATTTTTAGTAAATTTAATTCACTGAACCTGTGAAGCTCACTCCTCATTGTACAATAATTTTCAGGTAGCAGGCTTGGCAAATAGTTTGGTGAGTTGAGGTTCAGAAGAAATCATTTTCTGTAAGCCGCGTACGTGTCATCATCCTCAGACTAATGAGAAAATAAAATGAAAAATTTATTTGTAAATCTTCATGCATTTTACGTTGTATAGAATGCTTAAAGGTCATATTGATGTAAAGTTCTTTTGTTAATATTTATTTTTATTGTGACATATATGTATCGTGCTGGGATTTCAAAATGTGATGACACCGTCTCAAGGGTGGCCAACCTGGGATGGATCGTTACATGTTGAGAGAAACTTAAAGTTTACATTAAATAAGTTCAATTTTAAGGACAAGAGTAAAAGATTTGGATCGAGGAGAAGAATACCCTTCCAAATTCTCTCATCTTCATCCATTTAGTCTATTTTATTCTCCCTTCCAAAAATCTCGAATAAGAGGGAATTAAAGTGTTTAGAGTTAAGAGGGATTTGAAGGGATAAAAGATTAAAGATAGCCATGTACATTTATTTATTTGTTTATATTTAAATATATGTAATAATATACCTAATTTTAATGTGTGTTCTTTTTTCATATTCCTTGAAAGGTTGGCATATAAACACTCGATTCGATCCATTTTTTCATCTTCCTGTGAATTGTAAGTTTGTAACAATAAAAGCATAATTTCTTCAATTCCAATCGAATAAACATAGTGTCAATTTTTTTGGAGTGATATATAGAAATGCTCCTTGATTCTTTATTAACACCGTTTCGAACACAACTGGTACATTCCAAAATAATTTTTTTTCGGATATTTTTACCTTTTGGCCATGAACATTTTTTTGGATATTTGATTCACCTCATCCTCTCATTTCTACTTCACAAAAAAATTAAAAAAACCGTCAAAAAGGAGATGCATATACCTTTCGTTTCCTCTACTCTCATTCCCGGACATTTTGATGATAGGAATCAAAAGCACACATTTACGTGGATACAAGACTTCGACACCAAAACATATTAATAGTAGAATTTAATCCATCTAATCTATGAATTTGAAAAACTTTTCCCACACATCTAAAACCAGTTCATCCCACTATTTTCATCACAATTTTTCGCAATCCCTCTTAGACTGGATCCAATAATTAAGCAGACTTATTTGGGCTACTAATTTGAAACCCTATTTCCTCAAGATTGTGATGTCCTTAGCATTAAAAGTTAGGAGTACATAATTTAACAACAACTATTAACTAACCCAACAATTCTTCCATTTTGAATGTTCTTTTTCAATTTCACATATACATGCTAAGTTTGTTCAATACAACCTAACAGAGGAGGACAATAATGGCTCTTGCACCTAAAGAAATATATCTTCTACACATTATAAGAAACAACTAGACAAATGATCTACTCTTTTGCAACAAGAAATATAACTTCTACACAATCTCCATAAAAACAGGATTCAGAGAAACCCCATCTCCCTCTCTGTCTCCAAGGATGAAGGAGCAGCAAGAAAATCACCAAACAGAGATCAACTATTGGGGCAACACGCCAGAGGAAGAGTACTACGAGCTCAAAGGCATCAAAGGGTCAAAATCATTCTACACATCACCAAGCGGCCTAACTCTCTTCACAAGATCATGGATCCCCATCTCTGACCCTCCACGTGGCGTCATGTGTATGGTCCATGGCTATGGCAATAACATGAGCTGGACATTTCAGTCAACAGCAATCTTCCTTGCCCAGATGGGTTTTGCTTGCTTTGCACTTGATATTGAAGGGCATGGCAGATCTCAAGGGCTAAGAGGCTATGTACCCAATGCCGATATCGCCGTGCAAGATTGTCTCTCTTTCTTTAATATCACCAAACAAGACCCAAGATTTCATCGGTTGCCTTGTTTTCTCTATGGCGAGTCAATGGGTGGTTCTATTTGTCTCCTGATCCATTTTGCTGATCCAAAAGGGTTTGATGGGGCAGTTCTGGTGGCACCCATGTGCAAAATCTCTGAAAAAGTGAAATCCAGATGGGCAATTCCTCAGGTACTCACCTTTCTGGCAAAACTCTTGCCAACTTGGGCTATTGTACCGAGGATATCTTGTACAAGTCAATCAAAGTTGAAGAGAAAAAAGCCTATAGCAGAGATGAATCCAGTGAGATATAGGGGGAAACCGAGATTGGGTACTGTTGCTGAGCTCGTCAGGGTCACTGTTTACTTGGAAAAAAGATTGGGTGATGTTAGCATCCCATTCATCGTGTTACGTGATAGTGCAGATGTTGTTACTGATCCAAATGTGAGCAAAGCTTTGTATGAGAAGGCAAAGAGTGAAGACAAAAACCATAAGGATTTATGATGGTATGATGCATTATTTGCTGTATGGTGAACCTGATGAAAAAATTGAAATTGTTCGCAATGATATCCCGTCTTGGTTGAATGATAGATGCCGCTAACTGGTACAATTCCTTCGCCATGAATTTGAACTCTGCAAAAGATAAAAGAAAATTTTAGGTCCCACCGAGATTTGAACTCGGGTTACTGGATTCAGAGTCCAATGTCCTGACCACTAGACCATGGGACCGTTTCGTTACCAACTTTATTCCTAATTATAATACTACTAAAATTTGTCCAGGTTAAAAATGGTTGTTTACTCAAGAAGGTTAGCCTGTCCGGCTCGTAATTCTTGCCAATTTGGACAAGAAAAATTTACCAATGAATCAGGTTTGGACAAAAAAAGTTAAGCTTGGTTTTAAAATCGTGCTCGACCTAAAAGTTGAAAAATTAAGTTGGACCAACCCGCATATATATTATATATTATTAATTTAATACATTTATTTGAATTTTGTGAGTGATCTTGGTATTTTTTTTTTTGTATTGTCATTTCATTTTATTAATAATATTTCTTTTGCCTTTTTACATAATAATTGTTTTTTAGGTTAACTTTAACTAGGGAATAAATGAAAAATTCGAATTCGATGGACGGGCTTCGGCTTCGCCTAATATTTTAGAGTTGGGCTTGGACAAAAAATGAAGCCCAAATTATTAAGCATAATAGAGGCTAGGTTTTAATGTAAGCTCGACCCGAACTGGATCCGGCTTGAAATTTGATTACCTCTTCTCAAAAATCATCATTATATTGTCCTTGGGTGATGAGTTACCAGAAAATGAAATAAATCTTTTTGGACAAAACTATTTCCATCAAATAATGTCATTTTTATTGAGTTTCAAACATTTGACAATAATGTAATATATTTCTAAATTTTCAAACACATTTCAAGAATTTTTTCCTTAGGCACCAAAACTAATACAATTAAAATAAATTATCGCCTTTAATTATCTTTATAAAATAATTTTCAACTTATAAAATATATTAATCAATTAAAATATACATTACTTGTCGTTTTTTCTTTGAGTAATAATCATTTTTAATGATCAAGTGATCTATTTTATTTCAACAATTCTCATGGAAAGAAATGTAATTTTTACTTGTGAAATAACTAAATGTAATAACTATATACTTGTTTTCAATAAGTATATAAAGTCTTACTCTAACAAACTAGTGAAGTTTCTCCCACCGACACTTTTTAACACATCAAAACTATCCAATAAAATATTATTAACTTGCCCATGAAATTACGCTTCACGGGAAAAAACCAATGCTGAGTGTACACTTGGGTAAAGAGGTAATATTGTGAACTTACATTTTGATTATATGATAGTATTCCAAGCTTACATTAAATCATTATATTGTTGTACTTGTATCAATAAAAAAAATTATAAAATTTTAAGTGATCAGTCCACTTTCAATTTGAATCAATTTAACATCATATACCTTAAATTGATACATTATGAACTATGTGTGGAATTGAAATTAAATGACATCGTTTGTTCCGATTAAAATACGCTTGTCAATAGCATAATAAAAATAAAATGTACTTTTCAATCTCATTATATCCTTAAAAAGGATAAAAAAAAAAATGACACACAAGTTGTTAGCACACGTATTTTTAGTAAAAAAAAATATTATATTCAACCCCAATTTCACGTAAATTCTGTATTGCATCTATTTTAAAATATACGAAATTAAACTAACTCAAATTAAAAGACAAATACCCATTAAATTTTGGTGAATCTATGGAGTTGAAATTGAGTTTTCCCTAAACTTTTCTTAGGAGACTAATAAACTAGTTGATAAAAGACTTTTTCTTGGGAGCATATGATCATCGAAAGAAATCAAGTTTTACGATGAAATTTAATATCTCATCATCAAATGAAAGATATTCAAATTCAAATTTATCAGTGTAATGTTTAATCTTACCATAAACTAACCTCATTTCAATTTTTAAATGAAAAGAATCGTGATTCTACTAAAAAATATTTCAAAGTTTGTCCCCCATCCATCTACCACTTCTCAAGTCCCGTGCATGTAATTAAAGTAAAATAAAATTAATTTTATTAATCATTTTCCTTTTAGTAATCCATATTTCTCTAATTAAGTATTAAAAAAACCAAACTACACAATAAAAAAATAATCTTTTCTCGTCACTTATCTTTATCTCCGCATCAAACTAACCACTTTAATAACAAGATTTTCTTTCAAGAAAAAAAAAAAAAAGATTGCCAACACCATACTTACAAAATCAACAAACAAACATTTACCATGCAATGACTTTCTTTACACCAACAGAAGACAGCAAACACGGCTGTTAAAAGAACTCATCTTCTGCTAAACTTGTAATAATAAGGAAATGACAATTCACCACAAAGCTAAAATTTCTAGTCTCTTTACCATGAAACAGAGCAAAATTGAAATTATATGAAATAATCAAGAATGGAAGGAAAAGAAGGAAAACACCTAAACATTTACACTTCAAAGGAAAGAATCTTCATTTAACTGTCTTGTTGTCGACTATTGACCTCTATATCCTATACTATGTCTAGAGATTTGAGAAACAGAGCACAATCAGTTGTTAGACAAACAAAAAATGGATACTGTAGATTCTTTTGTGCTATTCACATGATCTTCTTGTCAAAAAAATATCTCTTCTACTCCTTTCAGAACTAAAGTCAGGCAATGCTTCATATATTGAGCTGCAGCAGCAACCGCTCAAAAAGAACCTATGTATGTATCTGGGTTAGCTCTATACCAAATATTGTAAGCTCCTGTATCACACCATAAACAAGTAATTCAAGTCCTCCACAGTGAGACGAGTCTGTCGACTACCAGTTTCATCCTCTCCAAATGCAGATGCAACCATTTCTCTCTTCTTTTGCTGGGATAAAAAAAATATTGAGTATTCTTGAATGAGCATTAATTTCAAAATAACAAAATTGAAGAAAACAGGGCTAAATTACAAGCAGAAAACCAAAACTATGGCGCAAAACAAAGCTGTGCAAGAATGTAACATTTAAGGTTTAAACTCATAAAAAAGGCAATGCTCAAAAAGCTACATTAAAAAAAGGCTATTATGTACTCAACTTGGCAACCAAAATGACTTGTCCAAAATGGAATCTTTCTGAAGTCAAGTACCTTTATCTGTACCCTACTTTCTAACCAGAACCATTTTACTTAAGATATGTATTCCAGCACCCTGAGCTAGAACTTATTCAAACATCACCAATCTGGACTAATACAAGTTGCATGTTACAGAAATTAGTTGTCTTGTATCAGCAGCACTGATATAATATACCAAAAGGTTAACCCAATTCAACCCAGCTTACCCAGCAGTATATCAGTGCACAGCATCCAGTTAAATCACTGGTTAGATTAACACACTCACATATGAATCAAGGGTGCTATACCTAAATCCATGTCCTTCCAATAATATCTAAATGAAATACAGAAAAAAAGGTTAGCATTCAGACGATAAATTTTCACAACATAGACCAACTCATATCTAACCAAACTAGCACAACTTAGACAATTAACATGTCTAGCCAGAAGCTCATGGCCGAGTCAATCAATATTTTTCCAGACAACTATCTAGTGTACCCATGGTGTATTTCTAAATGCTCTTTGTTAAACATTGAATTGGTAAAAATAAATAAATAAATTTCAAGCTGACAAGTACCTGAAGGGCTAAAATACGATCTTCAACTGTATCTTTAACTGTCAACCGCAATACTGTAACAGGACGTGTCTGCCCAATACGATGTGCTCGATCAATTGCCTGATCTTCCGTTGTAGGGTTCCACCACAGGTCCAGTAGAAGAACATGACAAGCTGCAACCATGTTCAGTCCAAGACTAGCAGCTTTCAAAGACATAATCATAACCGACACCTACAAGCAAAGAAACTAAATCTCATTAATATATCCACCAGGCACGACAAATATAATAATCCCTCCATATTACTCAGTCTACCCAAGATAATCCAAAAAAAATTCATGACCCACAAACCTCAGGGAGGGTGTTAAAATCCTTCACAGCTTTATCTCTGGCAACAACTGACATTGTTCCATCAAGTCTTCTATACTGAATGGAAGAACTTTTAAGACAAGCTTCAAGCAAGTCCAACATCCTTGTCCACTGGGAAAACACTATGGCTTTCTCTCCAACTACCTTAACTGAATCACCCAGACATTTGTTGGCATTCAAATTTCTTTTATCAGGTATATCATTTAGTGGATCCCCTGCATTAAGGTCAGCTGAGGTTTCAGGACAGATGTCGTTTCCATCGAAAGAGTTTCGTATGAGATTACTTGTTAATGCATAATTCCGTGGTGGGGCCAGTGATTGCAGGACCTCAAGAGCAGCCTTAATTTTGGAAGAATCATAAGAGCATCCCTCAAAACAAGGTTGAACTGCCCCCACAAGTTCAGAACCAGAACAATCGACAGAACTATCCTGCCCAGGCATCTCAAACAGAGATCTGTTTAATGTGGCTTTGGAAAACACTGAAGACATACTGAGTTGCATTTTACAGTTTGAGGTGGGGCATTGATTGTCATCACTGGTAAGATGTTCACATATGCATTGCTTGCAGAAAACATGACCACAGACTGAAACAACTGCATCTTCAGGTGGATCCTTTTTGGAGGGGGAAAGAAAAAAAAAATTAAGAAACATTAATGAATAGTAATTAGTAAAAGTATAAAGAGAAGGCAACACAAAATGAAAACTCATACAAGAAATAATAAAATCTATTTTCCTTGTGAAAAGGCTCAATTGTGTCCTCGCGACACGAGATCGTGTCAGTTAATTATGTAAATTACTAGTGTCATTAACCCCCTGAGTGAATCTTATCTCCATATCATATTATTAGAAGCATCCATCTACGTTTACTAAATATTTTAAATTTAAGAGGCCGAATCAAAAATCTTCCATTAATGTTCAAACATGATGGTCCATCACCTGACACCGTACATGAAATAATGTTTAAACAGAGACAACAAATCTAAGGGTTGTTGTGAACGGAATCAATCTGATAATTTGTCAAACCCTTCCTGCACTGGGGCAAATTTATGGAACACAAAATATGAGGTCAGCTAGCGAGCCCATTATCAGTCCCAACATCAGCTAAGACTTTTAATAACCCATCATCATCACCACTACTACTGCTATCATTGACCTGATGGTACACACACAACACAACCCAAGTGATCACCAGCTCCACACCGGGGGTTCCCTTTTACCTTTGGTAACCTAAAGTACAAATTAACTCCCAAAATTTCAAAACAAAACCAATACCTAATTTGATCACCAGAAACAGAACACTGCAACTCCCAAAAGTTACAATGAAATAGTATTCAAAGTGATGGCGAACACGAGGAAGGTTAAAATTAGGGATTTTAATTTAGGAATTGGGGGATATAGAGATAAGTATGCTCCTCAAGATGCTAACCATGGTTGTGTTGGGTATGATCGTGCTCACAGAGGTTATGATGGTTATGGTACATACAATGAGCCTGTGATAGATCAAAAGACCGACCCAATAGCTTCACCCCAAGTTCGAGAGAAGATAATCCAATTGCTGACAGAATATAAAGAATTGTGCAAACCCTTGGATGTTGTGGCAGTGAAAGATGATCCCGAACTTGATAATTCAAAGCTCACGGATGCTAGGGAAGACACCAAATAGCAACAAGATACCGAAAACGATGATGAACCGGTCGACGATTAGCTCGATGTTGTTGAGCCGGTTGAACCCGTTCCTTGTGCACTTGACTTGGTTGAACCAATCCAGCAAGATTTTATTGAGCATATCGAGGAAGCTAAAAAGATTCAACACAAACAAGACAACAAGCTTAATGGTACGATTGAGGGTCGAGTTGACACACATGTCCTGGATATTGACTTTATCATACCTACCTGGTTTCACACACCTCGTCAACAAGCATTTCCAACCCAAATTTTTTCACCTCCTAATGACTTTGACTTCCATGAGTTTCACGACTATGCCTTAGTGTTGATCCTCCTACACTTTTCAACTAGAGAACGAGTTCTTTCTAAGTGGTGGAGAATGATGGGGAACACGAAGAAGATTAAAATTAGAGATTTTAATTTAAGAATTGGGGGATATGGAGATAATTATGTAATTAAAAAATATTATAAGTATCTAGGTGTAGTTAATTTTTATATTGCAGTTTCCTTATCGGACTAAGGTTAAAATCTCTATATAAGAGGCGTCTCTATGTCATTTATAGTCAACTTGGAATGAATAAAAAAAAAAAGATTATTGAAATTAAACATTCTGTGAATGAGTTGTTGTTTCGCGCCATGTAATTTGATTGCGGTTCCCATGTGATTTGGGAAAATCCATGTGATTTGGATCGGCTTTATCTTTTATATTTAGTTTATCTTTATTTCTTCCTTATTGTACTGCATCACAAAGTTTACAAAATTTATGAGTTTTAAACTTAAAAGAAAGGCAGTATGCACAAATGTACCAAACTTGTTGAATCAAACAATAAATAAACAAAACCCCACGGTTCCAAATATTTGAACCAATGACCCCTCATTTGAAGGAGATGCTACTCAGCTGTTTTAACCAAAGGTTTTACTCACCAAACTAACATCCTATGTAGAAGAGGGCAGAAAAAAATTAATCAAAACACAAAATCCAAGGAAGCATAAGTTAGACATAGACATCGACAAGAAAATCCAAAAGATCTAGCATTAAAATATGTAAACAATGTACAGCATCTCTAATCATCCTCATTGAGTGGCAGGGGGGAGCAGATAAAATTATCAAAAATCTTTATCATGCGAGTAATAATCAAAATAAAGAACAAAAGAAAAAAAAGGAAGGAAAATTCTAAAGCAAATATATGAGGACAAGAAAAATAACAGCTTACATTACAGATGCCACAAATTGCCAAAGAAGCTTCTAAGCAGTTCATAAGGCATGTTTGTTTCTCCCGAGGGAGCTTCTTTGCCATATCAACCGAAGATTTCCATAAAGAATTTGAATCAAAACCCTTAACAAGAAGAGGGTGATCACAAGCTTGACGAAGGCGCAAGAGCATCAACAAAATGTTTACGTAATTTTGTTTCACAGTTCCAGCTTCAGCATATTCCTGATGATGACATGGTACACATTTTAAGACTAGGAATTACAAACACAAGCTAAACATGTCTACCACACAAGAATATGAATTGTATTATATTTAGAAGAAACTCACAATCAAAATAAACAGAAAAGAAAACTAAAATATATCTGCAAATTTACTTTCACAATACAACCATACTTTAAACTGATCGCGTGAATCACTCTCTAATCTGGAGTAGAAATCGCGTTCCTCCTTGGTGAAATCCACTTTCTTCAATTCTACCATCTTCGGCGGTAGGGAAATGATCGGATCCCCATCAAGAAGAGTGCCTAACAGTTTTATGGTAATAAAAACAAAATCAATAATCTTGAGGAACTTCGACCACATAATTTAGACTGAAAGACCAAGAAAAACTAAAACATTAATTACAACTTTCTTTCTTGAAAGACACAAATTAAACACGGTCTAACCTTTGGTGCGACGTAGCATTATCGTCTTTAGGACAGCTTGTAGTTTTTTGTACCCTTTGACCGGATTCTTAGTAATTGGAACTTTTATTGTAGAGCAGAATAACTTGTAGACAGCATAAGGGTCATATTTGAGAAATCTGAAGTAGCTATAAAGATCATCAATTGCATTCTGAATAGGAGTGCCGGACAAGCACCACCTACGTTTAGCATGAAGGCCCCAACATGCCCTAGCAACTTGAGTTCTGTGATTCTTGATGCTCTGAGCCTCATCCAGGACAACCCTAAACCACCTCACCCTAGCAAGAGGTCTAGCAACAGACTCAAGCAGCGCATCCACTCCCTTCTTATGCTTTGAACCTTTCTTATCAGAACTGGGTGGATATTTTCTTTTCTTGTTTGAAGAAAAACCCATAGATGAAGCACCGTAGCCTTCTAGCTTTCTTTTCTCATCATCATCGGAATCAACAAGAGGCTGCTTTGGGACCTCCATGCTGACAATTGAATATGTCGTGATGACAACATCATACTTGGCCACCTCATAAGGATCCTTTGTTCGATTGGTTCCATGATATACTAGAACAGAGAGATTAGCCTTGCTGGTTACCTTGTTGTGCAACTCGTCAGCCCATTGCCGCAGTACACTCGTTGGGCAGACAATTAGGGTTCCAGCAGCTGGCCTTCCTTTTGCTTGCCCCAGAGGATTGCTTTTCATGGAGCTTCCATTTGACATAACATGAGAGCAATCGGATTCTTGCGTCACTCCATTAAGCTGAGGGGCCCTATCATCATCTTCATCGTCATCTAAATTGAGAGTTTCCAATTCACCTTTTCCAGCATCTTCCAAACATGTTCTAGAAGACGAAGGCCTTTCCTTCAGTATAAGTGCAATTGTTGAAATTGTTTTTCCTAGTCCCTGCAAGATACGATGCGCATGAATCCAAAAGAAAATCATACACAGCTTGTTGAAGGTGTATTATCAAATAGTGTTAGCAAATCAAGACCACAGGCAATCAACCTGATCATCTGCAAGGATTCCTCCCGAACAGTACAAGCAGTTCGTCTCCTTTTGGACCATCCATGACAATGCAATTCGCTGCCCAAGAAATCAAGTTTTTATTTTTTTTTCAATGAGTGTCTAGGATATCAATTAACATTAATCGGAACATACAAACTGTTGACCCGTATTTGATTTTAGTAATGACAAAACACTACTTAAATTACACTAACAGTTTTATCTAAGTATTTATAAGGTAAAAGCATTCAGTTCAGAAACAATATGCAAGAACTCAACACGTTCAGGCACCAAAAGAAGACAGAAGATCTAGAATAGGCACTAAGGTAATTGAATCAGTCTGTAAATCTCTAAATTCAATTACTTAGCTTGATCTATGGCTCAATTTACAAAAAGTTTTGCCAAAACTAAAATACAAAAAGTTTCTAAGTCAAAAAACTGATTTGAAACATGAAAACTGGGTTGAAGGACAACCCAATCGACTAGTACTAAGGACCCAGTCGACTGGTCCTACGACCGAGTTGATTGGTCCTATGACCTAGTCGACTGGTACTCTCCCTAAGCCTAAAAGTGAAGATTTTTCACTTGGTCCTACGACCGAGACTTGAACATTTAATGCCCCAAACCTAACAAGTCAGTGTCAAACGACCATATTAACTTAAGGCTATATAAACCCACTTAAATGAGCATTTAACTAAGGAAGATAGCACATTCAATTCATTATATAACTCATTTATTCTCAAAAGCTTTGAAAAGTTCATTGTGAGCAATTCTTCAAGCTTGTTCTTGAAAGAAAGATATTATTCAGTTGTAAAAAGCATTCATTGCTATCTCTCTACCATTTACTTTACAGTTAATACAATTTATTGTAAAGGGAAAGAGTTGGTGGAACTCTTAGAGTGTTTAGGATTAAACACTTCGGTTGTAACTTCCGTGAGGAAGAGATTATTGTAAAGTTTGTGCAACACCCGTGAAGTTGCTCGACTAACGATTAGTGGATTACTTCAAGGAGGTTCCTTGAAGAGAGTGAACGTAAGGTCAGAGAGATTTGAATATTGTCGATCCACTATAAACGGAGTTTGCATTTTCTCTTCCTTAACTCTTTTATTTACAAGCGTATTATTTGATTGTGTGCATTGCTTATCAAACTGTTTTAAAAACTTGCAAGTTAATTACTAAAAAGTTTTTAAAACCCAATTCACCCCCTTCTTGGGTTTGAACCTCGGTTTACAATTGGTATCAGAGCTTCGTACTCAATTTCAGGTTTAAGATCCTTGAGTTGATCCGATGGCGTCTAATAGCTATACCGAAGGTCATTCATATACTAGACTTCCTTTGTTTAATGGCTCAAACTATAACTACTAGAAAAATAGAATGAAAATCTTTGTTGAATGACAAGATTATAATTTATGGAGAGCCATTGAGAAAGGACCTAGAATTCCTACAAAAAAAAAACTATTGGAGAAATCAATCATACAATGCCTAAACTCAAAACTGAGTTCAATGAAGAGGATTGTAGAATAATGTCTCTAAATAGTAGAGCCACTAGTATGTTACATTGTGCTTTAGATATTTCTAAGTATAATAAAGCTTTTATGTGTTTCGGCTAAGGAGATTTGGGACAAACTACAAGTTACATATGAGAGCACTAGCGAAGTTAAAAAATCAAAAATCTACATGTTAGTGTCCGAGTATGAATCCTTCAAAATGTCTCCTAGTGAAACTATTTCTCATATGCGCTCACGTTTTACCACTATTGTTAACAGTTTAAAGCTTCTTGGAAGGAACATTGAGGAGTTTGAACTAACAAGGAAGATCTTAAGATCTTTGTCATCCACTTGGAAAACAAAGAAGACGGTCATAACAGAGGCCAAAGATCTCAACAAACTTGATGTCAAAACACTCCTCGGATCACTATTGACATACGAGATGGAGGAAATAAATCTCGTTGTCAATGATGATGATGAGAAGAAAAATGTAATTGCTCTCAAAGCCTCTACTAACAACAAAAAGGAAAAAGAGGATGAGAGCAGCGAAAAAGATGGTGAGATGGCTTTAATTATCAAAAGGTTTCACAAGTTCTTGAAAAAGAGCAAGAAACCTTACATAAGGGAATCCGCTCCAAAAAGGGAACCTCTTGTGTGTTTTGGTTGCAATAAACCCGGTCATATTAAGGCTAATTGTCCAACAACGAGCAAACGATATAAGAGCTTCAAAAAGAAAACCATGATTGCAACCACATGGAATGATAACGAAGAAGAAGAATCTTCGGACAATGAGGTCGGATACGAGGAGATTGTCAACCTATGCTTGATGGCAACCGACGATGAGAATGAAGTATCAAATTCTTCCCCTTAACATTGTTAGTAGTAGTGAAGAATTAATTGAAGTTATATATGAAATGCATGAAAAATTGAAAAAATTCGATTATAGGAATATAACCCTTAAAAAGGAAGTCTCATCTCTTTCTAAAGAAATGGAAGGCTTAAAGGAAGAAAAAGAAAAACTATCTTCCATGCTTTATGACTCTTCACAAGATTTTCTAAAAAATGAAAATGAAATTTTAAAGAAGAAAATAATAGAATTGAAAAGCATCATATCTAGACTTATGCTTGGAAAAGAAAAGCTAGATGAAGTGCTATCTAGCCAAAAGTTAAATGAAGGAAAATCTGGTTTGGGTTATTCTCCATTAGGCAAGCAAAAGTCAAAAGAGACTTTGTTCTTGAAAACATGTGTGAATGAAGCCTCCACTTTCAAGGCCACTAGCAAGACTAAAAGCACTCCCTCAATATATGCTAGTAGATCTAAGAATACGAATTTAAATCCTAATGCATATACTAGAGATAAGCATCCTAGAAACACTCATGCATATATGATTGCTCACTCAAGAAATGCAAATGCTAGGAATAATCATTCAAGAAATGCACATCCTAGGAATTACCATCATGTGCATCCTAGAGATAGTATGTATATTCACAATGCTACAAGTGCATATCCTAGAAATTACCATCATACATTTCTTAGAGATAACATGCGTATTCATAATTTTTATAACAGAAACATGTATTCTAGGAATGCTTATCCAAGTAACTATAGACATGCAAATTTAAGAAATCTTAGAAACTTCAATAACTATTATCCTAGGATCATGCATCATCAACATGTCTACAATTATAGAGCACCTTATAATATTAAGAAAGTACAATTATAGAGCACTTTATAATAGAAACATATATTCTAGGAATACTTATCCAAAGAACTATAGACATGCAAATTTAAGAAATCCTATAAACTTCAATAACTATTATCCTAGGATCATGCATCATCAATATGTCTACAATTATAGAGAAACTTATAATAATAAGAAAGTGTGGGTCCCGAAATGCTTATCCAAAGAACTATAGACATGCAAATTTAAGAAATCCTAGAAACTTCAATAACTTTTATCCTAAGATCATGCATCATCAACATGTCTACAATTATAGAGAACCTTATAATAATAAGAAAATATGGGTCCCGAAAGGAACCGTATTTTCTAGGACTAACCCCAAAGGACCCAAGGAATTTTTGGTACCTAAAAGTGCAATTGTATATCCTTGTGTAATATGTCTCCACACCAAGGAAAAATGTAACTATTGGTACCTTGATAGTGGATGCTCAAAGCACAACCGGTGATCAAAGTATGTTCAAAGAACTAACTCTAAGGGATGGCGGACATGTCAGCATTGGAGATAACACAAAGATAAAGATCATCAGGCATGGAAAAGTTAGTAATGATTTCTTAACCATTGATCATGTGTTATATGTGCAAGGTCTTAAGCCAAACTTACTTAGTATTAGTCAATTATGTGACAAACGCAACAAAATCATATTTGAAACCTCTCATTGTCTAGTTGTAGAGTAACAAGATCAAGTTTGTTGGCCATAGACACAAAAATTGTCTATATAGTTGATTTAAAATCTTTGCATTCGGAAAATGAAAAATGTTTTCCCGCTTTCAGTGAAAATCCATAGTTATGGCATAAAAGACTTGGCCATATGAACATGGATTTGCTTAAAAATATTTCGAGAAAATATTTAATCATTGGACTTCCAAAAATCAAATTTGAAAAAGACAGTGTGTGATGCTTGTCAAATGGGAAAGCAAACAAGAATTTCTTTTAAATCAAAAAATATAATCTCAACTTCTAGACCATTGAAACTTTTGCATATAGACTTGTTTGGTGGCCATCAATACGCTCTTGTTATTGTTGATGACTATTCAAGATATACCTTTTTTTATTTTTATTGCTTACAAGGATGAAGCACACAAAGGATTTGTGAACTTTTGTAAAAAGATTCAAAATAAAAAAGGTATTTTAAGCATGAGAAGTGATCATGGAAAATAATTTGAAAACCAAAATTTTTCAAAATTTTGTGATGAAAATGGAATTGATCACAATTTTTCAGCACCTAGAACTCCTCAACAAAATGGAGTTGTTGAAAGGAAAAATAGAGTTCTAGAAGAATTTGCTAGAACAATACTGTATGAAAATAGTTTGCCAAAATATTTTTGGGCGGAAGCCGTAAACACTTCTTGCTATGTTTTAAATAGAGTTTTAATTAGGCTTATGCTTGCCAAAATCCCATATGAACTATGGGAAGGTAGAAAGCCTAATCTCTCTTATTTTCGTGCTTTTGGTTGCAAGTACTTCATCCTAAATAACAATAAAACTAATTTTGGTAAATTTGAATCCAAGACCGATGAAGGAATATTCTTAGGATATTCAACCTCTAATAAAGCTTATAGAGTCTTTAACAAAAGAACTCTAGTGGTTGAAGAATCCGTACATGTTGCCTTTGATGAGTCTAACCCGATTAGTAGTAGAGTAGTTTCTTTTAATGATGATGCAAATTTTATTCTAAGAATGGAAACATCTACTCCCATTGTTGACCCGAAGGAAAGTCAACCTCAAACAAGACAAGAGGTAGATGCTCTCAATCTTGATCAACCATCTACAAGCCAACAAGAGGATAGTCTTCCCAAAGATTTGAGGTATGTGAATTATCATCCAATTGATCAAGTGATTGGTGATCCTTCACAAGGGGTAAGAACTCGTTCCTCTATAAGAAATATTTGTAATTGTGTAGCCTATTTATCTCAACTAGAAACTAAGACTTTTGTAAAAGCCGAAAAAGATGTTATTGGATAAATGCTATGCAAGAAGAACTAAATTAATTTGAAAGAACCAAAGTATGAAATCTAGTTCCTAGACCAAAGAATCGCACTATAATAGAAACTAAATGGGTATATAGAAATAAAATGGATGAAAATGACATAGTAACTAAGAATAAGACTAGGCTAGTTGCTAAGAGATATAATCAAGAAAAAGAAATAGACTTTGATTAGACATGCTCCCGTAGCTAGATTAGAAGCCATGTTATTAGCCTTTGACGCTTTAATAAATTTAAGCTATTTCAAATAGATTTAAAAAGTGCCCACTTTTTAAATGGTTTTATAGAAGAGGTGTATGTTGAGCAACCTCTTGGATTTGAAAATCCTAGTCATCCAAACCATGTCTATAAACTCTCTAAAGCTCTCTATGGGTTGAAGCAAGCTCCAAGAACATGATATGAAAGACTAAGTTTTTGCTTGAAAATGGTTTTGCATGAGAAAAAATAGACACAATTCTCTTTACAAAAACGACACACTACTGGTCCAAATATACGTTGATGATATTATATTTGATGCTACTAATGAATCTATGTGTCAAGAGTTTGCTAAGTGTATGCAAGGCGAATTTGAAATGAGCCTGATGGGAGAGCTTACCTAGTTTTCTAGACTTCAAATCAAACAATTGAAAGAAGACATCTTCATCAATCAATCAAAGTACACCAAGGACCTATTAAAGAGGTTTGGGATGGAAAATTGGCACTCCTATGAGCACTTCTACAAAACTTGACCTAGATGAGGAAGGTAAGTGTGTAGATACTAAAACTTATAAAAGCATTATAGGAGTTTTACTTTATCTAACTGCAAGTAGATCTGATATAATGTTCAGTGTATGCATGTAATTGCTGTAAAAAGAATACTAAGATATCTGCAAGGCACTCAAAACCTAGGGTTATGGTATTCTAGAAAATCAACTTTTGAGCTTGTAGGATATTCGGATGCTGATTTTGTGGGTTGTAGGCTAGATAGAAAAAGCACTAGTGGAACACACCAATTTTTAGGTGCAATGTTAACCTCTTGGTTTTTCAAAAAAACAACATTCGGTTGCGCTATCAACAGCCGAAGCAGATTACATAGCAACTAGAAGTTGTTGTGCACAAGTGTTGTGGATAAAACAACAATTAGAAAACTATGGCATGAACTTTAAAAACATACAAATTCATTGTGATAACACTAGCGCTATCAACTTGACCAAAAACCCTATTCAGCATTCTAGAACCAAACACAGAGAAATAAAGCATCACTTCATAAGAGACCATGCTCAAAAGGGTGATATTAGATTAGAATTCATACATTCAGAGTACCAAACAGCTGACATTCTTACTAAGCCATTTAACAAAGACAGCTTTTCAAGATTAGACTATTAATGGGATTAACCAATTATGAATATATGTATGTTTGATTGCATCTACATTTCATCAGATGCATATTTGACTTGAATGAGTATTAACTCCTATTTAATATATATCTAACTCAAGATGCTATGGATAAATCATTTCTTGAGCTCAAAATTTTATGCTTTGTGAAGGACCCAATCGACTAGTATATTGATCCAGTCGACCAGTATATCTCTGTCCAATTACCCAGTTGATTAATTGAGTCAATCCAGTCGACTGGTAACTCACTGTCCATTTCACCAATCGACTAGTACATGGCCCTGTCAACTGGTATTACACGAGAATATTTGCAACCAAAAATTTGAATTTCTCCTGGATACTCCAGTCGACTGAAAAGGTATACCCAGTCGACTGGTATATTACTGCCATATTACCCAGTCGACTGGTATCCCGACCCAGTCGACTAGTATGTCGAAATGTCCCCAAAATATGAAGGACTCAGTCCACTGGTACCCTAAACCAGTCGACTGGTATCACGATTCTATAAATAGTCACTTCAATTTTTACGCCATTTTTGCAAACCCTAAGCTTTTTCTCTCTAGAAAATCTTTGATTTTAGACCACAATCTCTCAAAATAACTCCATAGAACCTTATTCATCCCTCAAATCACATCCATTTCAACTTTTCACGGTTGAAACCCCATCATTTCCCCAAATCTCTCTCCAAATGATTTTTTTAAAAATGTTTGAGAGAATACGTGTTAAGACCACGGTTGCCCGACCTCACACGCCCACAAGGCCTCGTACAAAGAAGTCCTTTGCACCGGACACCAAGGGAAAGGGATTAGCTGGTTCCTTGAGAAAGCAAGCGAGGACCGAGCTCAATGAGTCCCTCTTCTGCAACCCCACCGCCAATATAAGGTATGCTCCTATCATCTGCCACAAGAAAATCATGACGGGTAGATTCGTCGATTTCGATTCTATCCATCATGCAAATTTTGACATTTTACGAGCTTTCGAGGCTATACACTTTACCCCCTTGTAAACGTCCACCAAAAATATTACCCACGACTCATCCACCAGTTCTATGCCAACTTGGTCAAACCGAGTCCACTAGCCCTTTGATTTAAAACCAAGGTCATGGGCATAATATTTGAAGTAAATACCGACCTTTTGGTCAATCTACTAAGAATCCTCGTGGAAGGAGTCCAGTGGAGTCTGGATGGATGGCCAGACAATTTTGACTACGAGGAGGCATGTCAAATTGTTAGGGGCGACCCTAACTATGTCTTTCGACCCACTACATTTCACCAATGTAGTGACATGCCCCTCGATTCAAAACTGTTCAATCTCATAGTGAGTAGGACCATCCAACTGAGACTCGAGAGTCGGGGCTATATGCCCAAAATTGGCATAGTATTGATTCGATGTCTCAAAACTGGACACTACTTCAATATTTACCCCCTCTTGCTAGCCAACATGATAAATGGCGAAGCATGTGACTCCAGGTGCCTCCCATACGAGATGCTCATCATCTTGATCCTCCAACATTTCCACGTTCCCCTGCTTGCCTCAAAAGCCTATGACATCCACCCCAAGGACATTATTAATGTCTCTTCACTGAAGAAGATGGGGTACTCCATCCGAGATGGTATGATCTACTCCAAGGCAGAGAAGAACATCAGGATCAGTGATGATGACAACAACGAGGAAGACGACGAGATGTCTGACGATGCAGCTCCTCCCACTGCCATGGACACTGACCATAGTCCACAGCATGCTAGATATAGTGGCTTTGGTACTACTCAAGCTGGACACGACGACGTCCTACAGACAATTGCGAGCCTCCAGCTATCCATGCAGTCGAGCATCTAGAACTTGAGCTCTTCTTTCAACCAGAGCTTCCAGTTGGTGCGGACTAATATTCAGCACATATGTCACGACATCAGCACCCTCAGAGATGACTTTGAGTTACTTCGAGAGCACTTGAAAGGCTCGTTGGCAGAGATTCGAGATCTCCTCCGAGACATCTCTGACTCCCCCGCTTGCTGAGTCTTTTCTTTTATCATTTTGATTATGTTTATATAGCTCCATGGATATTCAACACGAACATTTATTTTCTTTACATACATTCATATGCTTGTACTCGATGTTCAGACAGATTCTGTAAGCTTATGATGTATGGATTTTTGTATATACTTGTTTATGTTTCACTCATTTATCTCTTAGCTCATATATATGTTTTACTTTTAAGCTATATGGTTACTTAGCTTGAGCACTTTTTGCTCATCTATATGCTTTAACTGCTCAAGCTTATGTTTTTGCACACAAGTTTGTTTTTGCCTTATCTTCATGTTTATGGTAATCAAATTGCTTATTTTTCGAGCTTACACCCCATTTTTCTGCTGTTGTCAAAACTGGAGAGAAAAAGAGAAAAATTTGTTGAAAAGCTTTTGTAAACTAAAATAGCATAAACTTAAGGGGAACATTGATCCCAACATGCTAACAAATGTAATATAGTCTTGCATTGCTTGGTTGGGATTGATATTTCTATATTACAACTGTTTTTTAATGCTTACAGGTTGGTTTTATCAGAAAAACAACAGAAACTCTGTCCAAATTTTTCAAAAAAACCAATACTTAGTTTTAAAACTATTTTTTCTCTTCTTAGTTTTGTCATCATAAAAAATGAGAGATTGTTGACCCGTATTTGATTTTAATAATGACAAAACACTACTTAAATTGCACTAACAGTTTTATCTAAGTATTTAAGAGGTAAAAGCATTCTGTTCAAAAACAAGATGCAAAAATTAGAAGACTATGGCATGAACTTTAAAAACATACCAATTCATTGTGATAACACTAGCACTATCAACTTGACCGAAAACCCTATTCAACATTCTAGAACCAAACACATAGAAATAAGGCATTACTTCATAAGAGTCCATGCTCAAAATGGTGATATTAGATTATAATTCATACCTTCAGAAGACCAAATAGCTGACATTCTTACTAAGCCATTTAACGAAGACAGGTTTAGCAAGATTAGACTATTAATGGGATTAACCAATTATGAAAATATGTATGTTTGGTTGCATCTACATTTCATCATATGCATATTTGACATTTAGTGAATGATTATTAACTCCTATTTAATATATCTCTCACTCAAGATGCCATAGATAAATCATTTCTTGCCAAAATTCCAAGTTGGAGCTCAAAATTTTATGCTTTATGAAGGACCCAATCGACTAGTATATTGATCCGGTCGACTGGTATCTCTCTGTCCAATTACCCAGTCGACTAGTTAAGTCAATCCAGTCGACTGGTAATTCACTGCCCATTTCACCAATCGACTAGTACACGGCCCAGTCGACTGGTAAGGTATACCCAGTCAACTAGTATATTACTGCAAGATTACCCAATCGACTGGTATGTCGAAATGTCCCCAAAATATGAAGGACTCAGTCGACTGGTACCCTAACCAAGTCGACTGGTATCGCGATTCTATAAATAGTCGCTTCAATTTTTTCAGTTTTTACGCCATTTTTGCAAACCCTAAGCTTTCTCTTTATAGAAAATCTTTGATTTTAGACCACAACTCCATAGAACCCTTAATCATCCCTCAAATCACATCTATTTCAACTTTTCACGGTTGAAACCCCATCATTTCCCCAAATCTCTCTCCAAACGATTTTTTTTAAAATGTCTGAGAGAATATGTGTTAAGACACACACACAAGGCCTCATTCTAAGACGTCCTCGGCACCGGACACCAAGGGCAAGGGGTTAGCTGGTTTCTCAAGCAGGCCGGCGAGGTCCGAGCTCGATGAGTCCCTCTTCTGCAACCCTGCCTCCAATATAAAGTATACCTCTGTCATCCGCCACAAGAAAATCATGACGGATAGATTCGTCGATTTCGATTCTATCCGTCGTGCAAATTTTGACATTTTACTAGCTTTTGAGGCTATACACTTAACCCCCCTTGTAAACATCCACCAAAAATACTACCCACGCCTCATCCACCAGCTCTATGCCAACTTGGTCAAACCGAGTCCACTAGCCCTTCGATTTAAAACCAGGGCCACAGGCATAAAATTTGAAGTAGATACCGACCTTTTGGTCAATATACTGAGAATCCCCGTGGGAGGGGTCCAGTAGAGTCTGGATGGAGGGCAAGACAATTTTGACTACGAGGAGGCATGTCAGATTGTTAGGGGTGACCCTAACCATGTCTATCGACCCACTACGTTTCACCAATGTAATGACACACCCCTCGATTCAAAACTGTTCAACCTCATAGTGAGTTGGACCATCCACCTGAGATTCGAGAGTCGGGGCTATACGTCCAAAATTGATATAGTATTATTTTGTGTCTCAAAACTGGCCACCACTTCAATATTTACCCCTTCTTGCTAGCCAACATGATAAATGGCTAAGCACGTGACTCCGGATGCCTCCCATCCAGGATGCTCATCACCCTGATCCTCCAACACTTCCATATCCCCCTGCCTGCTTCAGAAGCCCATGATATCGGCCCAAGAACATTATTAATGTCTCTTCACTGAAGAAGATGGGGTGCTCGATCCGGGATGACATGATCTACTCAAAGGCTGGGAAGAACATCAAGATCGGTGATAACGATAGCAGCGAGGAGGACGACGAGATGCCTGATGATGCAGCTCCTCCCACTGCTATAGACACTGACCATAGTCCACAGCATGCTAGACGGTGGCTTTGGTACTGGTCAGGCTGGACACGACGACATTCTACAGGCTATTGCGAGCCTCTAGCTATCCATACAGTCGAACTTCCAGAGCTTAAGATCTTTTTTCGACCAAAGCTTCCAATTGATGCGGACTGATATTGAGCACATGCATCACGACATCAGCACCCTCAGAGATGACTTTGAGTTACTCCGAGAGCACTCAGAAGGCTCATTGGCAAAGATTCGAGATCTCCTTCGAGACAGCTCTCACTCCCTCCCTCGCTGAGTCTTTTCTTTTATCCTTTTGTTTATGTTTATATAGCTCCATGGATATTTAGCACGAACATTTATTTTCTTTACATACATTCATATGCTTATACTCGATGTTCAGATAGATTCTGTAAGCTTATGATGTATGGATTGTTGTATATACTTGCTTATGTTTCACTCATTTATCTCTTAGCTCATATATATGCTTTACTTTTAAGCTATATTGTTACTTAGCTTGAGCACTTTTTGCTCATTTATATGCTTTAACTATTCAAGCTTATGTGCAAACTTCTGATTCTTTCCGGGAAGTCTTCCCAACTCCGAATGATGCCTAGTTTTTGCACACAAGTTTGTTTTTGCCTTATCTTCGTGTTTGTGTAACTAAATTGCTTATTTTTCAAGTTTACACACTTGTTTTTGTTGTTGTCAAAATGGGAGAGAAAAAGAGAAAAATCTATTATAAAGCTTTTGTAAACTAAGATAGCATAAATTTAGGGGGAGCATTGCTCCAACATGTTAACAAATGTAATATAGTCTTGCATTGCTTGGTTGGGATTGATATTGATATATTACAACTGTTTTTGAATGCTTACAGGTTGGTTTTTATCAGAAAAACAGATAAAACTCTGTCCAAAGTTTTAAAAAAACCAAAACTTAGTTTTAAAACTATTTGTTCTCATTTCGTTTTGTCATCATAAAAAATGGGAGATTGTTGACCTGTGACAAAACACTACTTAAATTGCACTAATAGTTTTATCTAAGCATTTATGAGGTAAAAGCATTCAGTTCAGAAACAAGATGCAAGAACTCAACACGTTCAGACACCAAAAGAAGAGAGAAGATCTAAAAAAGGCACTAAGGTAATTGAATCAATCTGTAAATCTTTAAATTCAATTACTTAGCTTGATCTATGGCTCAATTTACAACAGGTTTTGCCAAAACTAAAATACAAAAAGTTTCTAAGTCAAAAAACTGTTTTGGAACATGAAAACTAGGTTGAAGGACAACCAAATCGATTGGGATATGAGACAGTAAACTCCCAGTCGACTGGTACTGGTACAGTCGACTGGTACTGGTACAGTCGACTGGTAACTTCACCTACCTATGACCCCGTGGAATGGTACTCTCCCTAAGCCTAAAAGTGAAGATTTTTCACTTGACTCAGTCAACTGGTAATTCGAAAATATAACCGTTTAAGACGCGGGACTTGAGCATTTAATGCCCCAAACCTACCAAGTCAGTGTCAAACAACCATATTAACTCAAGGCTATATAAACCCACTTAAATGAGCATTTAATTAAGGAAGATAGCACATTCAATTCATCATATAGCTCATTAATTCTCAAAAGCTTTGAAAATTTCATTAAGAGTCATTCTTCAAGCTTGTTATTGAAAGAGGATATTATTCAGTTGTAAAAAGCATTCATTGCTATCTCTCTACCATTTATTACAGTTAATACAATTTATTGTAAAATGAAAGAGTTGATGTAACTCTTAGAGTGTTTAAGATTAAACACTTTGGTTGTAATTTCCATGAGGAAAAGATTATTGTAAGGTTTGTGCAACACCCGTGAAATCGCTCGACTAACGATTAGTGGATTACTTCAAAGAGGTTCTTTGAAGAGAGTGGACGTCGGAGAGATTCCGATATTGCCGAACCACTATAAACGAAATTTTCATTTTCCCTTCCTTAACTCCTTTATTTACAAACGTATTATTTGATTGTGTGCATTGCTTATCAAACTGTTTTAAAAACTTGCAAGTTAATTACTAAAAAGTTTTTAAAACCCAATTCACCCCCCTCTTGGGTTTGAACCTCGGTTTACACAAACAAATATTAACCTTAAACCAACTGTAATTTGCATACACTGAAACTAGCTTCCGGTTCCCACTCATAACCAAGAATATCATGTGTCAGTTCATAAAACATAATTTTATCTAATTCAATATGGTTCAAGATGGCTAGGAGCAAAGTGACAATAATACATGAAGCATAAGCATAAAACGACTTGGACACATAGGACAGTCCAACTTGGAGTACCTCTATTGGCATTTTGCCCCATGCCGTTTCAAACCTAATACAGGAAGTGCATAACCTTGCAAACAGACTACATTATACTCCAAATCACTAGAAAAAGTTGTGAAGTTCAAATTTCACCTCATACTTCTCAAACAAATAAAAGTGCAAGAACCACATAAGTATAATTACTTTTAAAGTTATAATCTTATCAAAAAAATATCTCCAATATAACAAGAATACTTTCAAGTAACAATTCTCTTCTTCCTTGCAGAGCATCAATGCTCATTTCAGGGACCAACATTCAATTTAATTCATTCAAAAGCCAGCGTAGTGCACAAGACCCCTTGTATCAATGTCCTTGTCCCCTACAATTTCTAACAGGGATCAATTCAACTGCTTCTCTTAGATATCTCATTCTTTTCAATATCATGTACCAACTTTAAGCTACAATCAATCAAAACCTAAAATTACCCTGGTTGAAGTATTTATTATTAAAGGAGGAAAATACAAACCTGATGTCTCAAAAGAGATACCGCCAAAACACCATCTGGTGGATTAGCTTCAGACTTTGGTTGAGAAAGATCCTGTAATGCATGCTATGTACTTAGTATCATCAAAATCTCAGTCCTAACCAACAGCATGTGAAATATAGAGCCCAAAGAAGGGTTATTTTATTATTAAACAATGCAGCAACAATGTGAACAACCATATAGATATCATGGGAGCAAGAACAAGCATTAAGCATTATGCTAATAAAATAAAGAATTATCTTTTTTCATAAGAAAAATAAATAAATGTGGAAAGGAGCGGGCTTCACCCTTCAGTGGACATTCTTACAATTCAAAAAGGTTCCAACTACAAAAAAATTTATGTCTTGGAAACCGGACCTCTAGTGTGATGCAAACCAACCAGAGGGCACTCACAGCTCAAAAGGAAAAGATGAAGAAAGGAAGAAAGAACACACACACACACACAAAATATTAAAAAAAAAAAAAAAACATATGATTGAATAAATAAATGTGGAACATGTAAACTATACAGACACACATAATAAAATAGAACTTGCAACCTAATATCATTGTCAAAAGAAAACAGAATGTGTTCCATTACGATGAATTCGATTTTCATATAAACTCAGTTTTGTTTTTATGGACATGCAAATGCCTGTGAGCCTACCAGCGGAGCAGGCCATTAGAGACCTTGCAAATATGTAGCAGCAACAAGAATTGTAAGGATTCCTGAGAATATATGTATACTTTCAGACAGTTATGCATAGCAAGGAACAGTTGCTGAGATCGGTATGGAATTGCCCGAGCAAAAATATAATCAATCCCAAGGAATATTAAATACTCAATTACCTCCATTTACTCTCATACAAAATTTCAAGAAAATTTTTTATAAGTAAAAGTTGTATAAAAGGCACCAAGGGGTTGCAACTCATATACAAAAACGATCTACATGAAAGTAAATCCACAAAATCTATGAAAGTTCAAGATATTTTTAAGATCAAAAGTTATTCAAACTTAAAGGAATTGCACATCAATGTGTCGCTATACGAGCATCAATTTGGTTAGAAGAAGTTCAGAGCATATAGAGAGAAAATTAAAAAGAGAGTAACTTCAGCACACCCCATTATGTTAGCGTATTTTGTTAAACTGCTAAAAATAAGAAAAATAGATAACCCCAAACAAACACCACCAACCTGCAATGCAGCTCGAAAGATCAACCGCTCATCATTTGGCTTAGGCCTCATGCCTCCGACTCCAGAGTAATGAAGAGAATCACTAAACACAGAATGTTGTGAAGTAACAGTGGGCTTTGCCAGCACTTGAGAATGGTTCAGGCAGGCAGATTGACTTATATCTTCAATAATACATACATCAAGGTCATCATTTATATGGGATCTGCTATCCGATGAATTGCTATGAATTGATTCAGGGCTGACTTTTGAAAGATGGAAATCCATGACCTTAGATTCAATCTGTTTACCATCTCCTTCATGTGTAACGCATCCCAACTGCCTCTTGCTTAAAGTAATTGACTCAACATTGGGCAAATAATGCTCTGAGGCATTTGAATTCAAATGTCCAGTATCAATAATTCTACTAGCATTTCCATCAATTAAATCCCCACAATGAGAAACTCTCTCGTATGCAGTGATCATGTCTTCCTTGTCATCATTTGCATGAACCATGGGCATCTGACTAGACAGAGAAGGCAAAACACCAGGCAAACACATTTCTGTGCCATTAGCATTGTAATAAGAGTTTCTACAAACAGTTTCATCAATCACTTCAACAGAATGGCACATCATGCTCCTAGATGTAACCAAATCATCTCGCTCATCTTTTATATAAACTGCTTGCTTCTTATCTAACGTGCTCAACTGATTATAAATAAACTGCTGTGATGATGCCTTGTCATCAATATATCCATCATCAGCATTAGACAAAGAATTCCCACATATGAAAGAAGCATAACTACTATCTTCACATTTGAGATTCTGTTCCTTTACATCAGAGTAATCAATCATCGACACCTCGGATATAGATCCACCATTTCCTCTCCCCTGAGCATTCGAAACCATCCTAGTACTCGAGCATGCACTCTCAGTTGGAAACTCAACTATTTCATCCTTTATGTTATTCATGATGTCTTCATTACTCGAAAAAAATTGAAAATTAAAATCACTACGGATATAACACGGCAAAGAATCAGCAAAAAACATATCATTGGTATTAAGGTAATATGACATAGATGAATAATGGTCACTAAAATCAGTAATGGCATCAGAATTGTGACAGATGGTAGACTCGGTAGAAATAACATTATGTGAAGACATATCTGCATCCGTGAAGGGTATCACTGTAGATCTAGGAAAAGTATTTTCAGGGGCTCGCAACGTTTCCAGCCTATTTCCAGATAAACCACCACAATATTCATGTTTTACATCTGAATTCACTGTAACGAGTCTATTAGATGCATCTGCAGCTTTTAGAAAACATAAATCAGTAAATCACCAAAAATTTCAAATAAAATACATATCATAAATGAAATAGTTCACATCCAACTTTCAAAGAGAACAATTAAATCTCCCAATATGTAAGTGGAGTTAACATCTCTGATAAAGAATTTACATACATTTGGAATCAAATGACCCCCTGGCATGCTTGAACTGAATACCAGCATCACTCTCCATGAGATTGAGACCCACATTATCTCCATGATCTGAAATACGGGTACCATCTCCTTCAACAAAACTAGATGCTGTACTACAACTAGGCATTTCAAAATGAGACACTCCAACCCTCTCTGTGCAGCCAGCCCCTTGACCTAGTGAATACCAATCCTTAAAACTCGCAGAGCAAGTATGAGCAGGGGAGGAAATCTGTGCTGAGGATTCCAGCTTTCCATGGTAACCAAATGGACCACTTGAACCCCCTGTCCTAGTGTCTGAAGCTTCCAAGTTGTACGATTGGTAATCAGCCTCCAAAGAAAGTGGGCCATCAAACACCTGAGATCCTATATAACAAGCCAAGAAATAAATTATCAAAATGAAGCTCCCATGTATCACATATTATAACACATACTCCAATATACTCAGCTATACATCAACATTCTATTATTTACATCTTATTAATGAAAATTATTTTAGAATTCTGGAGTGTATGTAACAAAAAAAAATTGTTTCCTCTAAATTTATTCACCACTTTGAAACTGGGATTTCTCAAGGTTGCCAGCATCCGGAGCTGAATTTCCTTGCAAAGACAAATTTTTGGATGACGGATCTTCTTGATTACCCTGCAATTTGATGCTCGTTAGTTCAGTTTCCAATGATAGAAAGCTCGTTGAAATGCTTTTCAGAAAACAAGGTAAAAAGGTAAGTATAATTAAATTGTAAAATACAAATTTGACAAAACAAGATGCAATATCAATGGCAATTATGACCATGTTTGTTCTTTAATGCTTAAGGTTGAGGCTGTGGTTTTATATTGTATTTTTGGCATTCTGTAATTAAGAAAAAGAGAGAGGATTGTGATAAAGAAACTCAAAAAACAAATTCATTAGATAGTTAATTCCCTCTTATGCATAACAACCCACTCAATAAATCTCAACTTACTTATGAAGAAATCTATCCTTCTCAAAGTGCATTATTTTTCAAGTGCGTTCATTCTATGTTACTCATTCTAATGCAACTAAACTGTTTATGATGCATATTGTTACCATTCAAAAAAAATTACTCTTTGCACTCTTTCCTTCCCCTTCCATTTGAAACAACTTATTCCTATACGCCAAAACGTGTAAATTCGATGGAAAGTATTAAATTAATATAGTTCTGTGCCACATATCAGCCATAATGAATACTCAATAATTACACCCAAAATTAGGAGCTGACATCATAGCTAATCGTTTTACTAGCTTACATGATGCTACCAAGTTCAATATAGCTGTTTCCGTAGGTATGCTCATAAGATTGAAGAATAAAGCCAATACCCAATACTCAAAATTCAGTACTTATCCCCTCATTCAAAGCAGAAGAAAGCACAAAATCAGATTATCGAAACTGTGAACTTACAAGCACATAAATGGACCAACTAGCCATAAGTTCAGTACAAGTTGAATTTTACTTGTGGATCGTACAAGGGTTCACTAGTATAACACCCAACTGCATGTCCCAATTAATTAAAGGGCACCGTTATTTGGCAACAAAAATTTCAAAGCCTAATTCTCTCCACTAGCACCAAAACCTACCTGCACAGGATCAGACTCCTCCTCGAGAATGTTAAACAACGTATCGATATCAATCGACATGTGATCTCCACCGTCCAACTCACTGCCGCCGCCGTATCCATCAACGCCCGATAAACCGCCAGGTGGCCAAGACCCCGCGCCATCGTCCGCCATCTTCAACATCACCGATAGAAAAGAAGAAGAAAACAACTGAATACCCTAACCCCAAACTCCTCTGTAATTCTCCAAACAATCCAAATGTAAATTCAAATTCGAAACCTTTAATCCAATGAACCCAAATCTCATTATATCAAACAAAACCAAACACGGAGATGAATTTAGAGAAAGAAAGAGAAGCGAATGTTTCTAGAAAGGGATAAAAAAAGAGAGAAGTTTCTGAGAAAGTTCGTAGCGGTTTTGTTGAGATGCGACTTTTCTTGCTTGAAATTGGAGTAGATATTTGATTGTGAGAATTGGATTAGAAAAATAAAACTAGGAACCAAAAAAGTACAAAAGAACCGTGAAGAATGGGGCTTAAATAGGGAACGGGTAGGGGTGCGTAGGTTAAGAAAATTTCCTTTTTCTTTTCTTACATTTAAGCAATTTCAAAAACTAAGTATTTGAAGCAGAGAAGATGATGGTATTGCCACGCAAGATTAACGCGTACGGCGTCTCAAGGTGATTTTTGGTAAATGTTAGAATATTTTAACAGTGGATTACTCAGTGAGAATTATCATAAAATTAAAATAAAAAATTAAATAATATCTATGTCAAAAAAATTTTAAAAAAAAACTAAATATCAAAACTACTAATGAGTTTTTTTAATTCCGTAGTAACTCTTAAAATCTTATTCTTTAATATCAATACTAACACATGTGAAAGCATGGAGAATATTTAAGATTAATTACGTTAACCTCTAATGCTATAATAATAATGTCATAATTAATTTCAAAAAATAAGGTCATAAATTTACTTTATTTATGATCAGCTTAGGCTAAAAAAGAGGTCATAAATAAATTTTATAATTGTGGAATGAATGAAATTCATCCATTGTATCTACTCAAACAAATAAATAATAAATTCATCTATAGTATCAAATGGTTTTTTTAATTAAAATTTTGAATTAATTGTACCATTATGCAAAGTGTCTCTTAGAGAATAATTTTATTGTTATCTCAATCATGTTTGGCCTTTTTTAAACAAAATTGTAAAATTTAATTTTCATGTTTAGAATATTTGAAATAAATAAAATTTAATTTAATGTTTAGATTTTAAACCTTTTTATCGTATTTGGTCAAGAAAAAAAGTCAAATTTTAGTCATTTTTGTTCAACTTTATGAGAGTTTTATCAACATAATTTTTTTTCTCATTTTATTAAGTTCATTCTCAAGTTCTATCAATTTTTAATAAGATTTACAACGAGCAAATTTTGAATTTTTTTACAAATGAATTTCATAATTTTTTGCCATTCAAACATACCAAGTATGAAATTGTAAAAAAATTTCATAAAATTTTATAAAATTCATTTATTCCAATACACACTTTAAATAAATCAATAACAAAAGAATTATTACACCATAGTCAGAATCTACCTATTATAATGAGAGTTCAATCATTACTAATTTGATATATTCCTTTTTAATAATATAGCATAAGTAGAGTTGCCGCACCATATACAAGATTATTAATATTGTGTTAAATAAAAATATTAAAACTTTATTTCATATTTTATGTTTTATTATCACCAAATATCAAAGGTGTATGTCTCAAAGTCAATAAATTGTTAATACTAATTTATAAAATTGAAATATTATTTATTTAGGTTAATTACTCTAATTAATAAAATTGTGAAAATTTTATGTGATTGTTTAAATTAATAATATTTATTTTAAATGAAGTATTCATTTGAATTAACTTAAAGAAAACATTTATAAATACAAGCTTACTTAAATAATAAAAGAATTTACTTCCTGAAAAGAACAAAGATTGCATTGAATAATACTACCAAATACACTAGATGTCAGTGTTTGTTTCCATACAAGAGTAGAAAGTTTCATAGACGCGCCAAATATCCTGAACAAGCATTGTAAAGTCTACACCAAAATTTCCAGGCGGTGAAACAAAAGGGCTATAGGCTTAAAAAGTCCTGGTAGCACACTCTTTTGGGTTTTAGTCTCGATTGGTACGTGTCAAGGAATTTAATGACTTCTGGTCAATTTTGTCGGTGAGATGTCAGTACTTTTTAGCGGCAGATAAGTTTTTCATTGCTAAAAAGTCCTGGGGATATGCATGTGTCACAACTTGCGTGAGATCCGCGTGTTCTAAGGTTTTTTAATACATTTTTTTATTATAATGTATAGTATTATATTGTACGTGCACTACAAAATAGTACTTTATACTTCCGTACTACACTTGTACTACTTATAGTATCGTAGGATTGTGACACTTAACAAGATGTTAGTCATGGATGTAAGTGAGCTCTCTCTACATAAAGAGGTCTCTCCTTCACTTGTAAATCATTCAATTGTTTAAGTAATAGCAAGCTCTCTAGTTTTGTCCCATATTTTCTCTTATGTTGGCTTTGTATTGGCTTATTTTCTTCGAGTGGGTTATTTTTTTTGAATGGGTCTAGCTTCGAGGGTGATTTTCTTAAGTAGCTAAGAGGAAGACTGACTCAAGCATTCCAAAGAAGTGTTTCCGAGCCTAAAACCGACGGTTAGCGACTTAAACTTGCAACTCGTGACACATGCTTGTGAGCATTGCCCATATTACAATGCTTCTTGGTGCAGCAAAGCTATTTCAAAAGCATCGTGAAGAGTATGTAACAATTGGGCTAAGATCATGGCCACAAACTTTTTGAATCTTCTGTCAAGTTATATAAAAAAGGTTGATAAATCACTTCAACAAGCTGTAATGTAACACAAACTGAAATTTCCATTGAAAGTTCTCATAAGTTTTCCAGCATCCCATTTATAATGATTACGAATGTGGTCTTAAAAGAGCATACAAAGTTCGAATTGTGCGCACCAAGTGCCCACAACCATATCAATGTGCACTTGCATAACCTGATATATCAGTTACCAAATACTAATAGCTAGGGTGCTTGAAAGCATAGCAGGGTGCATTAAACATAAACAAGTAACTATTTAAATAATAATAATAATAATAATAATATATCAAAACTACAAATATGTAGAAAAAGAAATCAGATTCCAACAGTACTTACAAATGCAGGAGTGCTGCTGTCAAGAACTATATTATTTGCAATATAAGTTGTCTTTTCATAATTAAATTTACTTACCCTTCATGTTGATATTAGAGAACAATAAAACAAAAAAAGTCATTAAACCTAAAACCATTGAAACCATTGAGCTGTTGGTCTTCATTTTGATATTTTTTCCCTTTTCATTATGATATATTAATTATGAAACTACAGAGACTATTTTCTTTCCAATTCATTTTTCTAGTTGACTATGGATTATAGCTTCCTTTCTTTTCGTTTCCTACTTGACTATGGATTACATTATATGCTTGATTTTTAATTAATTTCATATTTAGTAGTTTCCTTTTCTTAATAGACTATGGTTTAGTATTACTATAAATATGTAATGCCTAGAGCTATTTCATTCAAGAAATAAGAATTGGGCTCATTGAATATTTCCTTAATAAAGAAACACCCAATTATACTCCTTTCTCAAGTCTAATAAACCCTAGATCAAATTCTTTTGTCAATTGCAAAACTAGCTTTAAAACCAAAGGGTCGAGGTTAGCTACTACACCGTTCTCTTCCATCAAACATTGTCAAAACGACATCAAAAGCACAATATAAGTTCAGAATACGATGCTAATCTTTTCAAAAGAATCAAGATCGATGATAAATTAATTATCAAAACAACGGTGACATGAGCTGCTTCTTCTGTTGATGAATGGATCGACAATATAATGCAAACCCATAAGTTCAAAATGCATAAACTAATAGTTGGTCTCGACACGGAATAGGTGTCAAGTTGTTACTCAAAAGATGGTAAACAACCTGTGGTAGTACTCAAACTCTGCGTTGGAATGAGATGTCTTTTGTATGAAATCATTCGTGGAAATACAATCTCCAATTCTCTCCATGACTTTCTCAGGAACAAGAAATTCACTTTCGTAGGAAAGGCAATCCAGAATGATGCGAAGAAGCTCAAAGAGGATTATGGGATCCATGTGGCACGTTATGTGGACGTGTCTGACATGGCTGCAATGGAAGATGATGACGATAAATTTAGATCGATGTCATTGGAGAAGTTGGCAGACCAATTTCTCAATGCAACAATGAAGAAAGAATTAAATATCACAATAAGCAATCGATCTATTGAGCATTTGATATGACCAAAGGCATGAAGTCTATAATACTGGATCAAAATCAAATGACCATAAATGCACAACAACTGCTGCCAACAGAGGATGACAATACTACAAAGTCAAAGATTCAAAACCAACCAAGAAGGACTAGGAGGGTACTTAACGACCAAAGACTATGTGATGTAACGAAAGCTAACAGAGAAGTTAAGAAATGAAAGTTAATTAACTAAAGCAGTTAAATCTTGTAGACTGAGGTTCCAATCCAAGAGGGGGGTGAATTGGGTTTTTTAAAACTTTCGTTAATTACTTGCAAGTTTATAAAAACAGTTAAATGCACAAGCATACAAACAAGTAATGTGTTTTAAGTAAAAGAGTTTAAGGAAGAGAAAATACAAACTCAGTTTATAGTGGTTCAGCAATATCGGATTCGTTCCGACCCTACGCCCATTCTCTTCAAGGAACCTCCTTGAAGTGATCCACTAAAACTTTTAGTCGTACAACTTCACGAGTATTGTACAAACCTTACAACCAATCCCTTCTTCTCTTAAGCTAGTCACTTCCTTGCAGAAGTTAATCCCTTTACAATAAATATGAGTTGCTGTAAAGTAAATGGTAGAGGGATAACAATGAATGCTTTTACAAATGAACAATATCTCTCTTTCAAGAAAAAGCTTGATGAATGGCTCAACAATAAATTTTTCAAAGCTTTTGAGTATTAATGAGCAAACTTATGAATTGAATGTGTAATCTTCTTATTTTAAATGCTCATTGAAGTGGGTTTATATAGCTTTCAATCAATATGGCCGTTAGACAAGCTACTTACTTGAACATAAGAGATTTACAGTTTGTTTCAATACCTTAATGCCTATACTCTATGTTCTATCTTGACTTGGTGTTTGATTTGGGTTGAGTTCTTGCATCTTGATTCTTTGCTAAAAGCTTTTATCGTTTAAACACTTAAATAAAATTGTTAGTACAATTAAAGTAGTGTTTTGTCATTATTAAAATTTAGATAAAGGTCAAGAGTAGTTATTTTGTTACAAGAGTAGTTAGCAATCTTGAATTTTGTTGTAACTATTTCGCACTGTCTCTTGATTCTTTAAGCATTGACAATAAATAAGAATAAACTTGTGAGAGAGCATTGATTGATGAAATAAACAAGTTTTCTTTCTTTTCATAAATTATCTTCTTCCTTTTTTTGCATATTCCATTTGGAGTTGTCCACTAGCTTATAATTAATAGAGTACCATAATTTTAGCACTACAATTCTAACATTAGTGCTTTCATTCATCTCCCTTACCATACCAAGTTTCACTAATAAATTCAACCATCATGGTCTAGGGCACAAGATTCACCAAGCTTGATGATCAAATCAAGACTCACTTTTATCAACTCAAGACTTTGCAACAATTTCAAAAGGATCAGTATCAAGAAAATGTGGAATTTCGCAAGCAAACTGAGCAAAAGATAGATAATTTAAATATCACAATGCAACAATTCATGAATTCAATCGATTCTAAGTTTGATGTACTACAACAGCAATGGAATCATCACCCTAAAAAAATTTAAGCTTCTTATATAAACCTAGATAAAAATGCAGAGGTAACAATCACTCTTCCAATCTCTTAGCAATTTAATATTACGAGATTAGATGTTCCAAGATTTGATGGCCTGGATCCTTCCTGATGGATTTTTAAAGTTGAACAATTCTTTGATTATCATCACACTCCAAATGATCAAAGACTTGTTATAGCTTTATTTCACATGGAAGGACCTACTATCTCCTGGTATCAATGGATACATAACAACAAATTCATTAATACATGGACAGAGTTCTTAAGGGCATTACAATTAAGGTTTGGATCATCAATGTTTGAGGATTATACTGTGGCCTTATCAAAATTGAGTCAAGAATCTATTGTAGCTGAGTATCAAGAAAAATTTGAGATATTATCCACTACGGTTTTTATGTTACAAGAATCTTTCTTGATCAGTTTCTTCATATCAGGTCTTAAACCTAAATTAAAAAAAGAATTATTAGTGGCACAACCCACTTCATTAATTCAAGCTATGGTCTTAGCTAGATTGCATGAAAATAAATATAAAGAAGTAAGCCAATCATTCAAGAATCAATGGCCAAGACACTAATTGGTTCTAGGAATATTGAAGACATCAATATGGGAACAAAACAATTCACCAATTCCTCCATATACTATTGTTAGAAGATTAAGTCATATTGAAATGCAAGTTCAAAGGGAAAAAGAGCTATGTTATAACTTTAATGAAAAGTACTATAAGAATCATAAGTGTAAAAGACAATTTTTCTTGATGATGGGGGATAAAGAGGATGAATAAGGTCAGCTTATATCTAATCAAGAAAATCAATAATGAGATGAAATAGACAAGGTTTCCTAAAGTCAATATGCATACTTTTACAGGGAAGCTAAATCCAAAAACAATCAGAATTACTGGAACTCATATGGTATATAAGCTACAAGTGCTCATTAATAATGGTAGCACATATAACTTCATACAAGAAATTTCTCTAGTTAAACCATTTAAGGTATATGTGGGAAATGAAGACTACTTGAGCTGTACCAAGTAGTGTGTTGCAGTTGCCCTTAATCTTCAAGGCCAGATTTTCATAGTTTACCTCTTTATTCTTCCTATACAAGGTGTTGCAGTGGTCCTTAGCATCCAATGGTTAGAGTTACTAAGACCTGAACTCATAGATTATAAGCTTTTAACTATAAACTTTCAATAGTAAGGCAAAAATGTTTAACTGAAAGAAGATTCTCATCTAATTCATGATCCATTGCACATGAAACTCTTCAGGAATTTGGCTAATGGAGCTAGAATTGTATCTTTTTATCATTTGGTAGCTTCTACAATACCAGTACAAGATTTTGCTACCAAAACTACATTACTTGAAGTTGTGCAGTCCTTATTGCAAGAATTTCAGTCTGTCTTCAAAGAACCAACTCAGCTACCACCTTTAAAAAAATTTAATTATCATATTCATCTAATTCTAGGCTATTTTCTTGTAAATGTCAGGCCTTATAGATATCCCCATTTTCAGAATACAGAAATTGATAAACTAATTTCTGAAATGTTTTAGAAATTTTCAGGCCTTATAGATATCCACATCAAGGCCATTATGAGTTCTTAGTAATGCCTTTTGGACTCATCAACACCCTTTCTACCTTTCAGTCCACTATAAATCAGGGTTTTCAACCCTACTTGAGAAAATTTGTTGTTGTTTTATTTGATAACATACTTGTTTATAGTTCTTCTTTCATTGATCATTTACAACACTAAATAATTGTCCTGCATTGCTTAATTTCTAATCAATTATATGCAAAACTTATCAAATGCTTGTTTTGTCAGTCATCAATAGAATATCTAGGTCATATTGTTTCTATTGATGGAGTAAAACTAGATAATTCTAAATTAGTAGCCATACTTGAATGGCCAATGCCCCAAATTATGAAACAGTTAAAAAGCCTTTTAGGCCTTACACGGTAGTATAGGAAGTTTGTCCAAGGGTATGCCACTGTGGCTACCCTCTTGACTAATCTTTTGAAGAAAAAAGCTTTCCATTAGACTCTAAAAACCATGATTGTTTTCATTCAATTGAAGAAAGCTATAAAAGAAATTCCAATGTTGGTCTTACTAGATTTTACAAAGCCTTTTTGAGATGGAGACTGATGCTTCCAATGTAGGAATTGGAGTAGTCTTACAACAACAAGGACATCCTATTGTTTTTTATAATAAGAAGCTCAATACGAGAATGGTTGTAGTATCCACTTATGTCAAATATTTGTTTGCCACTACCCAAGGTGTTCTTAAGTGGAAACAATATTTGTTTGGCAGAAAATTCATCATTAGAACACACCATAGAAGCTTAAAAAATTTGATAGGTCATGTCATTCAGACTCTTTAACAGCATCATTATCTATTCAAATTATTGGGATAACACTACACTATTGAGTATAAACCTGGCAAAAAGAATGTAGCAGCTGATGCCTTATGTAGACTACTTGACAATAATCATGCTAATGATTCCAATTCTAGCATATCAGAGGTTCAGATGATAGGAATTTTGGACATTTAGAGAATTATTAGGTGAGAAATAATATTTTTTGGAATAATAAGTTGATTTAATAATAAAAGTGATAAGTGAAATTCTTGATGAGCTATGGTTGATGTTTTGATACAAATTATGAGGAGATGAAATTTAGTGGATCTTGACAAGCTATGATGGATGATTTGATGTAATTTATGATGAGAGGAATTTAGCGAAATTTTTTTAATAATAATTTGAGAATAATCAGAACTTTATATTTGTTTTTATGTTATTGTTCATATATATATTTCATATCATTGTTCATCTACATATACATTAAATAAAAGAACCGGGAGGGAGCTGGTCTAATTTAAAAACCGTGACAGCCGGTATATGCTGAAAATAAATACCGTGACAGCCGAAATATGCTGGAAATTAAAGAACCGGGAGAGGGCCAGTCTAAGATAAAAACATGTCGACATGTGGGAAGACATTCGCTAATATTATTCATGCATTGTATCTGTTTTAAATATTGATTGCATTACTAAAATGTTGAAGTGTTGTTTGTTATTGTGAATTTTTATTTATAGGTGAATAAGTCTTACAGAGAGACAGTTATGATGAGAAAGAAACATAGAAGTATGATAAGATAAAAACCATCTAAATGATAGACTTTATGCTGTGAACCTCATTACGATGTAATTATGAGATAATTGATGGTTTTAAGGTGAACCAATATATAAGAAGAAGAGATTGATAGAGAATGAGACTTATGATATATGTAGTGATAGTAGAATATTATTATCAAGTTACGTGAGATATAATTGATTAAATATTGAAAGACCATTTATACAAATTGAATACTTCTAATAAATTTAATTTACTGAGCTTGTGAAGCTTACCCTTCATTGTATAATGTTTTCAGGTAGTAGGCAGGATAAATAATTTAGTGAGTTGAGGTTCAAATGAAATCATTTTTTTTGTAAGCTATGTACATGTCCACATCCTCAAACTAATGAGAAAATAAAATAAAAATTTATTTGTAAATATTCATGCATTTTACGTTGTATATTATGTTTAAGTTAATATCAGAATGTTGTATCTCCCTTATTGAGGGTTGAGGATTGAAGTGAAACTTTCTGTTAGTATTACTTTTATTGTTGCATATATGTGTTATGCAGAGATTTTCAAAATGTGATGACACCGTCTCGGGAGTGGCCAACCCGAGATGGGTCGTTACAATTTTGGTATCAGAGCATTAGGTTTTATGATTCTGTAGACTGCATAAAAAGTAAGAAACTGGAAGATTAAAATAAATTATATTTTAAATAGTCTGAGGATGACATGTGAACGTGCTAGAGCTAGAGTTAGAGTTGTTGATTTGAAATGGCGTGGTAGGCCCCCGATATTTTGACAAGTCGAGGTTGAGTCTGAATCTGTGGTTCTTAGAAGGGAACGTGTTGACAGTATAATTGATATTAGTAAAGGTGTGAGAGAATCTGAAGTTGAAAGAGATGAGCTAATATAAGCTCTTGTACATGCTCTTGAGAAAATGAATGTAACAGATGATAGAGTTGATAGTTTATAGCATAGACTTGATGAACAAGCTAGAGCAGGGCTTGAGGTTATTAATCTAGTAATGAGAGATGTTTAAAAATAGGGAAAAGTGAGTTTATGCATGAGATGCAGGGAGATTGCTAAGTTGAATGCTTTGTTGTTTAAAAGATATATAAACCCTTTTAAGCTTGAGTTCCTGGTGAAACATGTAAAGAGATTTTTTTAAATATTTTACCAACAACTGATAGGTAGATGGTTGCCTTTACTTCGCTTGAGTTAGAATGAGAAGTTTTGGAATGGTGGGAGGATATTCTTCCCAGGGTAAGTACAGATATTGATAGATCCTTAACCTAGAATAGGTTTAAAGAGGTTTTCCTTGATAAATACTTTCCTTATACCTTTAGAGCCCAACAAAAGAGAAATTTTATTTGAGACAAATGTATTGACTATGACTCAGTATGATAAGAGATTTGTGGCTTTGTCGAGATTTGTATCAGAAATGGTAGACTTAGAGGAGAAAAAATGTAAGAGGTTCATAAATGAACTATGTTTTAAGATTTGATCGAAACTATCTTACACAAGGCATATGAATTATGTTATGTTGGCGAATATAACAGTCAAGATTGAGAAGGATGTGATGGAAATTAGAGGTAGGAGAATTCGGCAGAAAAGGTCTAGATTTGAGGAATCCAGAGGTAGTACCAGTATGAGTGTGTAGGGTAGGAGACCACCCAGAGGAGGCATTCCTTATCACAGGAAACTGTAATATGGAGTCAGAGGCGAGCAAGATCTGTTATTTCTGTAGCTTAAAATACTATCGGTGGGACCCTTAGATTTGGGAGACAGGTTATGGGAACTGGGAGTCATGACAGATGAAGTAAGTATGCCACCCAAGGGAAGTGGTAATCTAATGTATGATTGAGAGACAGAAGTTTGTTATAGATATATTTAGATAAGATATTTATCCCAGAATTATCAAAATTTGAAGTGTTTCATGTGTAAAGAAGGTGGACATATCAATGTTGGTTGATCTTGGTGCAACCCATTCGTTTGCATCCAGTATTCATATGAAGTCTATTGAAGTATCTATTAGTCCTTTGATGCAAAATATTTTGTTGAAGTTCCCACTAGAGATAGAGGGATAATTATAAATGTTTACAAGGGTTGTGTAATTCGTATCAGTGATAGAAAAATATGAAGTTGATTTATTATCTTTGAAAATGGTTAATTGTTCAAAAAATAATGTAGTATTCAAGACATGGACATGAGGAGTGTAACTTTCAGAGAGAACATAAAATACTCTCGAACTATCTTATTTTACTTTGACTACTAGTGGATGGTTGAAGAAAGAATGTGAGGAGTATTTGGCATATATAATGGATTCTAGAAAGGAAAATAGAAAGTTAGAAGAAATATTAGTAGTTAAAGATTTTCATGATGTGTTTCGTGAAGAGCTGCCCAAATTATCTCCCAGTATTCCTATAGATGTGATTTTGAGTTTAACACACGTATCTATAGCACCCTATAGAATGATACCAGCTGAATTGAGAGAGTTGAACATACCATTTTAAGAATTTTTAAATAAACAATTTATGACCTAATGTATTTGGGGAGCCCTTGTGTTGTTCGTGAAGAAAGAAGATGGAATGATAAGAGTGTGTATAGACTACAGATAGTTGAATAAGAACAAATACCTTTTACCTAGGATAAATGAATTGTTTGAGCAGTGCAAGAAGTGAGAGTGTTTTCTAAGATAAACCTAAGATCAGGTTATCACCAGTTAAGGATAAAGAATGGAGACATGCTTAAGACTTTTTTTAGGACACGTTATGGTCATAAGTTTCTTGTGATGTCATTTGGATTGACTAATGTTCTAGAAACATTCATGGACTTGATGAACAAAAATGTCTGAACTATTTCTTGATAATCTTGTGGTTGTGTTCATCGATAACATCTTGGTGTATTCTAAGACTAAGGAAGAGCATGCAAAACATTTAGAAATTGTGTTGGAGATTTTGAGGAAAGAGAGATTGTATGCTATAATTTCCTAAATGTGAATTCTGGCTGAAAGAAATGACCTTCTTGGAACATTTAATATCAGGAAATGGCATAACAGTTGATCCACAAAAGGTAGAGGCAATGTTAAGTTGGGAGAGACCAACTAATGTGAATGAGATTAGAATCTTTTTGGGGTTAGCTAGTTATTATAGAAGATTCTTTCAGAATTTTTATATTATTGAAATACTGTTGAATAGACTGACCAAGAAAGAGGTGAGATTTGTATGGTGAGGGAAGTGTAAGAAAAATTTCCAATTACTAAAGGAGAAATTGACTACAACTCCAGTATTGGTATTTCCTTTTGGTGATGAAGGATTTGTAGTATATAGTGATGCGTCACATCAACGATTGGGATATATGTATCATAGGAAAGCTGTGGCCCATACTTCTAGGCAATTGAAGATTTATTATAGAAATTACCCTACTCAGGACTTAGAGTTTACTGTTATAGTGTTTATTTTAAAGATTGAAGACATCATCTGTATGGAGCCACTTGTGAGATATTCATCGATTATAAGAGTTTGACATACTTACCTACCTAAAGAGAGTTGAATTTGAGGCAAAGATGATAGATGGAGTTGATTAGTAATGATGATTGTACAATCCACTATCAACTAGAAAATGCGAGGTTAATAACTGATGCATTGAGTAGAAAGTCTACGAGAAGTTTAACTACTATTGGGAGTTCTGATGTAAATTTGATGATAGATTTAAGAAATATAAGAATGAAGTTGAATATCAGTGATAGAGAATCATGGTTAACGAATATGGTTGTACAGTCATCCACAGTAAAATGTTTTAGAGATACAAGGTAGAGATGAAGAGATAGAAAAGATTAAGCATTGAGTGCTTACTAGAAAGCAATATGAGTTCAAAAATTTGAAATGAGGGTATTTTTGGTATTGGAACATGGATTTGTGTTCCCAATAATGCGGAGTTGAGAAAAGAGATAATGAGAGAGGCACATGATGATGTAGATTCGATGCAACCAACTAACAAAAAGATGTATAGAGGATTGAGACAGAATTTTTGGTGGTCAGAATTAAAGAAGGATGTAGCTGAGATTGTAAGGTTGTATGGAGCACCATTAAGTATAGTGTCAAACAGAGATGCTAGATTTACATCTTCATTTTGGAGAGGCTTTCTAAAAGCCACAAGTACACAGTTATAATTTAATATAATTTTTCGTGCTCAGATAGAAAAGATTATTAGAGTACTAGAAGATATGTTAAGGCCAAATGTGATGAGTTTCTCAGTAAGTTAGGATGCTTACATGTCATCGATTAAAATTGCTTATAATAATCAGTATCAAACTAGTATTGGGATGGCACCGATTGAGACATTGTATGGTAGGAGGTGTAGAACTGCTATATGTTGGGAAGAAATGGGAGAGAGAAATATATCTAGTCCATCAATTATTGAGTTAACAATTGAGATGATCAAATTGGTTAGAGAGAACCATAAAGCAATACAGAGAAGACCAAATAGCTATGATGATAATAAAATAAGACCTCTTGAGTTTCAAGTAGGTGATTGGATGTATTGAAAAATATCTCAATGAAAAGATGTATTGAGATTTAAACAGAAAAAAAGTTGAAAAATATCACTGGTACTTGTATATAAGCCCAATCTTTTTGAATTTCTATAGCTTAGCTTGAAATATTATAATATTAATTAGTTTAAGTTCTGTGGTGGAATAAGGATGTTGAAGAGATTACGTAAAAGCATGAGATAATTATGACGAAATATTATTCATATTTGCTTTCTTGATTAGGTAAAGAAATTTCGAGGACGAAATTTTTTAAGGTGGTATATTTGTAATACCCGTGTTCTTAAAGTATGGGTAAATAAGTAATTTAATAAATATGACATGAAATTAAAATAATGTATATACAAAAAGGATTTAGTATTGAATAAAATAATTTTTTTAAAAAAATCTACAACATGGAGAAGGAAAAAAGAAAAGAAAAAAAAAATCTGGCGTAGTCCAGAAGAAGAAAGAAAGAAAAAAGAGATTTTTTCTCTTAAAAAAAAGGGAGAAAACATAGCAGTAGGTGACAACACCTGCTGCCAAGTGAAATGGGAGGACTGCATGTTTTACACCTGGCAATGTCGTGGAAGCAAATTGGAGACAAGCTGGTGAGTAATCAATTTTGGTTTTATATATATATATATGACGTAATTTATTTTATTATTTACCAATTTCTGTTTGGTTTTCCTTCAATTACTCTATTTCTTTAAACACTTGGGGACCGAAAGAACGGTTGAAACAACAAATTTTTGAAGGAGTTTACAGGAGAATGTTATAGAGAATCACGGGAAGCGCTAAGAAAAATAAAAGATAATAATGTGATGTTTATTTTTGAATTTTTAGCATACATGAAATTCCCGAAATTCAAAGTGGGAATTTTCAAAGGATGTGAATTATGGAAGAATTGAAGAGTAAATTAAAAATTTTAATATAAATATTATGTCAGTTGTTGACGATTAGTAACAGGGAGAAATTGCTGAGAGGAACGGGAAAGGCAAGGAGGTGATCCATGGGTAGTTCTAAGTGCTACGTGGTGAGTTAGATTTACTTTAAGTAATCTAGATAAAAATGAAATATCTAGTAATAATATTAAAATAAATTATTAACTTATGCTTTGGTGGTAGATGAAAAATTGATTGATAGATATGATAGGAATTTTGGACATGTAGAGAATTATTAGGTGAAAATAATATTTTGGGAATAATAAGTTGATTTAATAATAAATGCGATAAATGAAATTCTTGATGAGCTATGGTTGATGTTTTGATACGAATTGTGAGGAGATGAAATTTAGTAGATCTTGACAAGCTATGATGAATGATTTGATGTGATTTATGATGAGAGGAATTTAGTGTAATATTTTTAATAATAATTTGAGAATAATCAGGATATTCAATTTAAATATTTGAATTCATGTTTGTTTTTATGTTATTGTTCATCTGCATATTTCATATCATTGTTCATCTGCATATGCATTAAATAAAAGAAATGGGTGGGAGCCGGTCTAATTTAAAAACCGTGACAGCTGGTATATGCTGTAAATAAATACTGTGACAGCCAATATATACTGGAAATAAAATAACTGGGAAGGGGCTGGTCTAAGATAAAAACATGTCGACATATAGGAAGACGTTCCCTAATAATAATTTGTGCATTGCATCTATTTTAAGTATTGATTGCATTATTGAAATGTTGAAGTGTTTTTTGTTATTGTGAATTTTTATTTATAGGTGAATGAGTCTCACAGAGAGACAATTATGGTGAGAAAGAAACATAGAAGTATGATAAGATAAGAACCATCTAAATGGTAAACTTTATGTTGTGAACCTCATTACGAGGTAATTATGAGATAATTGATGGTCTTAAGGTGAACCAATATATAAGAAGAAGAGATTGATAGAGAATGAGACTTATGATATGTGTAGTGATAGTAGAATGCTATTATCAAGTTATGTGAGATATAATTGATTAAATATTGAAAGACCATTTATTCAAATTGAATACTTCTAGTAAATTTAATTCACTGAGCTTGTACAATGTACTCCTCATTGTACAATATTTTCAGGTAGCAGGCAGGACATATAATTTGGTGAGTTCATGTTCAAACGAAATCTTTTTTTTTTTTGTAAGCTATATACATGTCCATATCCTCAGACTAATGAGAAAATAAAATAAAAATTTATTTATAAATATTCATGCATTTTACGTTGTATATTATGTTTAAGTCAAGATCAAAATGTTGTATCTCCCCTGTTGAGGGTTGAGGGTTGAGGATTGAAATGAAACTTTTTGTTAGTATTACTTTTATTGTTGCATATATATGTTGTGCTAGGATTTTCAAAATGTGATAACACTGTCTCGGGGGTGGCTAACTCAGGATGGGTCGTTACATGCTGGCGTACTCAAAACTTTCTTGAGGATCTTAGCAAGTTTTTACTAGCCTGAGTTAATATCTAATGTTAAACAATTTGTCACCAAGTATGTCATCTGTCAACAAACTAAATGCCTTACTACAATGCCAGTTAGACTTTTACAACCACTGCTAATACCAGAACAAATTTGGTAAGACATTATTATGGATTTCATCACTAGTTTACCTAGTTGTCAAGGTCATACAGTGATTATGGTGGTAGTTGACAGATTATCTAAAGGTGCTCATTTTGGTGCATTACCTACTCACTTCACTGCTGAAAAAATTGCTAAACTATTTGCTGAAATGGTGGTCAAATTACATGGAATCCCTAGATCTATTATTTATTATAGAGACTCAGTTTTCTTAAGTATAAATTTTGGAAACATCACTTTAATTTCAATGATATAAGACTAGATATGAGCTCTGCCTACCATCATCGAACATATGGAAAATCTGAGGTTCTCAACAAGTGTTTAGAGTAGTACTTTAGATCATTTTCTAATGATCAACCTACTATGTTGTCCAAGTTGTTACTGTAGGCAAAATATTGGTATAGCACTTCCTATCATACTACTATAAAAATGACCCATTTTCCAAGTCATTTATAGTAGACAATGTAATACCCGTCTTTTTAAAGTAAAGGTAAAGAAGTAATTTGATAGATATTACATGGGATTAAAATAGTATATACATGAAAGATTTATTATTGAATAAAATAATTATTTTGAAAGGGGGGGGACTACACCTGGACGCCAAGGTGTAGTCTCCACCTTGCATGCACTTTATATGCAAGACACAAGGGATGACTTATGCTGAAACGGTGGCAGATGGTTTGATATATAAGAATTAGTTTTTTGGTTTGTTTTATTATTTTTTGTCAAATCTTGTTTGGTTTTCTTCTTTCTTCAATTCAAATTTCTTAGCAAAAAGTTATAAAGAAAATTTCTCAAATATTAGAGATAGTACAGTCCTTTAATTACAATAGCAAGACTTCATCATAGTTGAGGTACGTTTTCAATAAGACTCGTAATTAAATAATTATGTTGTTTGAATTAAGTTATGAAATAGTAAGATTTATGGAAGTTTATGATTAGGTGTTGGTGATCAGCAATCTTAATAAATTGTTGAAAGGAACATGAGAGGCAATGAGGTGATCCACGAGTCGTTCTAAGTGCTACGTGGTGAGTCAGATTTACTTTTACTAATCGAAACAAATAAAAATATGGAATTATGATATTTGAATAAATGGGTGAATTACAATGATTTAATGATGTATTTTCTATTATATATGAAAATTGATTGATTTATTGATTAGGAATTGGAAAGTGTGTTGAATATTAATTATATAAGAAATTATAATTTTAAAAATGATGGATTAATGAAAAATATGCTAAGAAACTCTATGAAATTTCTGAAAAATATGATTGAAAATTTGATATGATATATGAGGAGATAATTTAATGAATATGATAAAAATAATAATTTTGAGAAAAAACTAGATAGCTAAATTGAATGCTTGAATGTATGTTTGTTTTCATATTATTGCTCATATGCATAAAATAAAAGAATATGAAGACAGTTGGTTTGCTTATTTTCATATTAATGCTCATATACTTAAAATAAAAGAGCGGGAAGGCAGTCGGTCTAGCTGAAAATAAAAGATCGAAAAGGTAGTCGGTCTAGCTGAAAATAAAAAATCGGGAAAGTAACTGATCTAGCTGAAAATAAAAGACCGGGAAGGCAGCCAGTCTAGCCGAAAAGATCGGGAAGGCAATTTGTTTGGTTGAAACATGTTGGCATGTGGGAAAACGTTCCCAGATGATACTATTGAATGACTAGATGAGAAAGAAAGAAAGATAATTTAAATTCATGCATTACATTTGTTTTAAATATTGATTATTATTGATTGAGATGCTAAAATATCAATCTTGATTGTGAAATTATTGATAGACAAATGAGTCTCACAGAGAGACAGATATGATGAGAAAGAAATATGGCAGTATGATATGATAAAAATTTATTTGATTGATTGATTATATGTTGTGAAACTCATAACAATGTAAATAATGATGTTAAATTGATAATCTCAAGATGATTAAATATATGAGATTGATATGTTTGATGATTAATTTAAGAAGAGATTGATAAATGGTTGGAATTATAATAGGATGTTATTATTGATTTATATGAGATAATATATGAATGAATATGGGAAGATTATTTGAAAGATTGAATGATTATCTATGAAGAAATAGATGATTTATATTGGTAAATTAGAAACGATTGAATTATAAGATGTGACTAGAAATATATAATCGAATACTTCTAGTAAATTTAATTCACTGAGCTTGTGAAACTCACTCCTCAATGTTGAAAATTTTCAGGCAACGGGCAGGGTGGATAGAGTTTAGAGTTGATAGCAAAGTAACTACCTTAAGTCTCTTGGTCAAGTCCTCAGACATTGTAAGAAAGAAGAAAGAAAAATTTGTAATAAAAATCTTTTCATGCATTTTGTTATATGTATATATTGTTTCTGAAAGGAAGACGATGATGTATCTTCTCTGACAAATGCTAAGGATTGGTTGAAATATTTTATTTCATTTGATATATTTTTATATTTTTGCATATATGCGTCGTGCTAGGATTTCAAAATGTGACGACACCATCTTGTGGGTGACCAATCCAGGATGGGTCGTTACAGACAACCCCTTACAATCATACACTACATCGGAGGATCATCTCATACTGAAGCCTTAGATCAGGAATTATCTACTAAGGAAACAATTCTTGAACAACTCCAGCAGAATTTACAAGTTACTTAGGCTAGAATGAAGCAATTTACAGATCATAACAGAATTGATATCTCTTTTGCCGTAGAAGATTAGGTTCTTATCAAACTCCAACCGTATAGACAATAATATGTGGTTTTCATACTCCATCAAAAACTCAGTAAAAGATTTTACAGTCTTTTTAAGTTCTACACAAAATGGGAGCAGTAGCTTATAAGTTGGCTTTACCTATCCACAATAGAATTCATTACGTCTTTCATGTGTCTATCCTAAAGAAATTTTGTAGTGATCCTAACCAAATCTTTGCTCATTTACCTCCATTGGCAGTAGGAAATAAGCCTGTTATTATTCCTATGGCAATACTAGGTTGTAGAACTATAATTCTCAACCACCAACAAGTTCAACAACTTTTAGTTCAGTGGCAAGGTTTAGCACTTGAATACACTTCTTGGGAAAATTTACATATTTATCTCAACTTTACCCTTATTTAAACCTTGAGGACAAGGTTATATTTGATGGGGGTGGAAATAATATGACCAAAAACATGGAGTTTGTAACACTGGATTAAAATCAAATAATCACAGATGCACGACTGCTAAAGATTCAAAACCAACCAAAAAGGACTAGGAGGGTACCTAGACCAAAGACTATATGATGTATCGAAAGCTAATAGAGAAGAAAGAGAAGAAGCTAAGGAGGGTGAGCTAATTAGCTAAAACAATTAATTATATTACAAGAGTAGCTATTACGTTACAAGACTAGTTAGCAGTCTTGATTTCTGTTGTAACTCCTTATTACTGTCTCTTGATTCTTCAAGCATTGACTATAAATAAGCCTGATTGTGTAAGAGAGCATTGATTAATTAAATAAACAAGTTTTCTTTCTTTTCACAAATTTTCTTTTTCCATTCTTGTCTCTTCAATTAGAAGATGTCCACTAGCTTATAATTAGTGGAATACCATAATTCAAACATTGTTGTTCTAACAAAATCTTAGTCACAAGCAAGAGAAGTATGTTGCTCTTGATGCATGAGTGTCCTTCTAGCTCAGACTTCAACTCAATGGCGAGGGATTGTTAACTAAATTTGATCGCTTGACAATTCAAGATTATTTTTTATGTATAGTTCATTTGGTTTAGATTATTTTAAACTTAAAATTATTTTGTTTTATTTTGGTTAGGAACCTATATTTGGACATTTGATTTGTTTTGTGGCTATGGTAGCTTTTCATTGAGAGAGCTCATTATTTTTCCAGTCAAATCTTAATTTAGTCTATGTCTTTTCTTATAATAAATCTATAGTTTCGTTAATATAGTTATTGTGGATGCTCTTAGTTTTATTAATACTTATGTTTACACACACAAAAATGTTGATGGTAATAAAGTGTTAGGAAAACACATCTACTCAAATTGATAATAATTAAATAGGCAAAGCAAACAAATATCAAGAACACATCAATTTAACGTGATTCGACAACCTTTTTGCCCACGTCCACCAATAAACCTGTAACTTTATTAATCTTCAATTACAACTTTAGGAAGAGCAAAGTTGCTAAACTCCTACAACCTCACAACCCAAAAGCCCTAATACACCAAGAGCTCTCAACCTAGCTCTAGTTGTAAGTGCTCTCTCTACTTGACAACTCAAAACTCCAATACACCAAAATATCTCATCATAGATTTTTTTAGTAAACCCCTATGATTTATAATGTATATTAAAATTATGAGTGTCCTTCAAATCTTCTTTGAGACCCCTTTTATATAGAGGATGTTTTCCTAACGCTAATAAGAAAAGAACAATAACATAAAAAACTACTTCTACTCCTACTAGAATATGCAATGATTCAATAGAAAATTACTACTACTCCTATTAGAATAAACAACTATAAAATAGGAAACTCTTTTTCCCAAACCAATTAGAATTCTTCTTTGTGAGGATTTGAGCCAAAATCTTAACAAATCTCCATCTTAGCTCAAATTCTTCACAACTCATCAACAAATCTAACTTTCTTCTTGGATGGTGCGATCCTTTTTTTTTTTGTCTTCCCATCTCATCTGCTTACTCTTTGAAGCAATCATCCTCTCATTCAACACGTACAAGCTCTCTTTGTTCATAGTATCTGTCATCACTACCTTTAAAGTATCAAGAACTTGCATCTCATCATCCTTATTAGCCTTTCTATTATCAATCTCTTTTATTCTACTTAACTTCTCCAAGTCCTCTATCATAGCCTTAGTTTGCAATTATGTGTGTTTCTCTTCCTCATTGTAGATGCACTCTTTATTTGAAAAATATAGAGATTTGAATCTTGATCTTTCCTCCACCTTCCTTGAAGTGCTACACTCATTCGCTTTGTCTGGCTCTTCACTTGATATAATCATGAACAACTCTTCACTCTCAAACACACTTGGCCTCTTTAACTTATCTCTATATGGATGTGCTCTGGGAACCTCTCTATCTATCCAAAACTTTCTCGCCCACTATTAACATCTCGATTATGTCATCCTCTTCAGGTAGTAAGTACTCATCCTTTGTCAACATACTACTTAACAAATTAGTGATAACAGAATTGAAAATGACTAATATACATATCATCACCAATCTTCTTTCATTATATAGCTCAATATTAATCATGCCTCTTTTTTGTATTTTTGCCATCGGAACCACATTTCTAATTTTACCTCTAAAATTCACCAACTCAAACTTACAATAATTAAATAGGCAAAACAAAAAAATATCAAGAACACATCAATTTATCGTGGTTTGGTAACTTTTTTGCCTACATCCACCAATAAACTCACAATTTTATTAATCTTCAATAACAACTTTAGGAAGAGAAAAGTTGCTAAACTCTCACAACCCGAAAGCCTCAATACACTTAAAACTCTCAACCTAGCTCTAATTGTAAGTGCTATCTCTACTTGACAATCTAAAGCTCTCATTATAGCTTTTTGCAGTAAACCCATATGATTTATAATGTATATTGAAATTATGAATGTACTTTAAATCTTCTCTGGGACCCCCTTTATATATGTTGGAAAATCACCCTCTATGCCCAGGTTGTGATCTTTCCAAACGCCCAAGTCCATAATGACTTATACAAATAGAAACAAGAATCAAAGCATAAAAGAGAACACAAGCAATTGTTATCGAGGTTCAGCAATGTGCCTACGTCCCCGTGAGCTCCTCCAAGCTCTCTGCACTAAATCAATGGAGTTTTTACAACTACAGCAACACCTCTTGAAGAACTCTCTTGTTCTTGAAGAACGAAAGAAGAGAAAAAGAAAGTGATCAGAACTAAGTGTTTCCCTGGAATTTTCCCCAAGAAAATTTCAATTACAAAGCCTTTGAATCCCCAATTTATACTACTCTCTCTCTAAACAACCAGTTTCTCTTCAATAAGTATCTCTTGTGTTTTGTGTCTTTGCACTATCATACTTGATCTCACTTATCTTGTCTCACACTTGTGATTGCTCCTAGATGACCCTTTATATAGGGCAATGACCACCTCATCCAATCTTTGAGATCAGTCTCATCCCTTAGATCTCAAGAACCAAAGACTCATGGCTCTCTAAGAGTCTAAGTGAACCTGTGCGTTTTAACCAAGTCCCACGCACCATCTTAAAGTGCTGATTAATTGGTGTCAAGTGTGCTTCGTGCTGAGGCTTAGAATAGGGCATACCGCGGCTCAGAAGTGGGGAAACTTGCTGCCTTGCTGGAGGTCGTGGTGCCCAAGGCTGGGCTGCAGTGCACAACCATACCTGATGCTGACCATTTTCACTTGTTTAATTCTTTGACAAATCCCAACAATATAGATGATATTTTCCTAACACTAATAGGAAAAGAACAACAACATAAGAAACTATTTCTACTCCTACTATAATATGTAACAATCTAATAGGAAATTACTACTACTCCTATTAGAATAAACAACTATAAAATAGGAAACTATTTTGTAATTAGAATTCTTCCTTGTAAGGATTTAAGCCAAAATCCTAACATAAAGAATGTTAACCAAAATCGGTAATGGGATTCACAAACCATAAAACTTCATAATTCTATAATGTGATTTTGGTTGACAACAAAAGTTTTATAGAGAGAGAAGCATGATTAGCTAATATCAAAAATTAACATTTTATTGAGAATAAAGAATGATAAGCGATTCACTAACATAGTTTTTGAATTTGATTCTTTTGTTACTGTAAAAAGGTTGAACAAATTTGTGGCACATGCAAGGAGTTCATGATCAAAATACAAGAGCAGCGAACGTAAGCGCAAGATCATTAATTCTAAAAAATATATGTTTGTCAGATGCGCACGCTCTGGAATTTTTGGAAACTCAGGGATTGGATCGAGTTTGAACAAGCGCAAGATCATTAATTCTAAAAAAACACGTTTGTCGGATGCGCATGATCTGGAATTTCTGGAAACTTGGGGATTGGATCAAGTTTGAACAAAATCACCTCAATCCGATGCAAATTAACTCTAAAAAATTTCCACATATTGCTTACATGTTAATATCAATCAAGGGTGATTCCTTAAATATTTGAAAGGGAAATTCTATTTACACAGTTACCCGTTGGTTTTTTTTTTTTTGGCAACATACAAAGAAATTTGTCTCTTAGTATATTAATTAGAAGATAACATTTAACAGTAAGGGCGTGAACGAGAAGACCACAGACACACCCTCAAATTAAGCAGACTGACTCAAAGTCTGCCCCAAATTATAATCTCCTCTATATACGATCTATCTCAAACAAGCAAGTGAAGTCTTTATTACACTTATAAGTTGGTTTGATCGATTTATAAATAAAAGCAAACAGGCTCTAAATCGTACACCCAAGTCTAGTTGTTTAATACGTAGTACTTCAATTACAAAGCCCTTGAATCCACAATCTATACTACTCTCTCTCTAAACAACCAGCTTCTCTTCAACAAGTATCTCTTGTGTTTTGTGTCTTTGCACTCTCACACTTGATCTCACTTATCTTGTCTCACACTTGTGATTGCTCCTAGATGACCCTTTGTATAGGGCAATGACCACCTCATCCAATCTGTGAGATCGGTCTCATCCCTTAGATCTCAAGAACCAAAGACTCATGGCTCTCTAAGAGTCTAAGTGAACCTGTGCGTTTTAACCAAGTCCCACGCACCATCTCAAAGTGCTGATTAATTAGTGTCAGGTGTGCTTCGTGCTGAGGCTTGGAACAGGGCGTGCCGCGGCTCAGAAGTGGGGAAACTTGCTGCCTTGCTGGAGGCCGCGACGCCCAAGGCTGGGCCGCGGTGCACAACCATACCTGATGCTGACCGTTTTCACTTGTTTAATTCTTTAACAAATCCCAACAATATAGATGATATTTTCTTAACACTAATAGGAAAAGAACAACAACATAAGAAACTATTTCTACTCCTACTATAATATGTAACAATCTAATAGGAAATTACTACTACTCCTATTAGAATAAACAACTATAAAATAGGAAACCATTTTGTAATTAGAATTCTTTCTTGTAAGGATTTGAGCCAAAATCCTAACATAAAGAATGCTAACCAAAATCAGCAATGGGATTCACAAACCATAAAACTTCATAATTCTATAATGTGATTTTGGTTGACAACAAAAGTTTTCTAGAGAGAGAAGTATGATTAGCTAATATCGAAAATTAACATTTTATTGAGAATAAAGAATGATAAGTGCTTCACTAATGTAGTTTTTGAATTTGATTCTTTTGTTACTGTAAAAAGGGTGAACAAATTTGTGGCACATGCAAGGAGGAATTTCTGGAAACTCAGGGATTGGATCGAGTTTGAACGAGCGCAAGATCATTAATTCTAAAAATACACGTTCGTCGGATGCGCATGATCTGGAATTTCTGGAAACTTGGGGATTGGATCAAGTTTGAACAAAATCACCTCAATCCGATGCAAATTAACTCTAAAAAATTTCCACATATTGCTTAGATGTTAATATCAATCAAGGATGATTCCTTAAATATTTGAAAGGGAAATTCTATTTACACAGTTACACGTTGGTTTTTTTTTTTTTTGGCTACATACAAAGAAATTTGTCTCTCAGTATATTAATTAGAAGACCACATTTAACAGTAAGGGCCTGAACGAGAAGACCGCAGACACACCCTCAAATTAAGCAGACTGACTCAAAGTCTGACCCCAAATTATAATCTCCTCTATATACGATCTATCTCAAACAAGCAAGTGAAGTCTTTATTACACTTATAAGTTGATTTGATCGATTTATAAATAAAAGCAAACAGGCTCTAAATCGTACACCCAAGTCTAGTTGTTTAATACATAGTACTTCAATAAAATAAATACTCTTATATAATTCAAGCATAACTTGTGTAATTAATTTGATTTGTTGGCTGAGCTTTTGGTATGACTAAACTTATTTACCAATATTAACTAATCATGCACATGAATCAATTTTCATTAAATTGTTATGGTACAACTTAGTAATGTGTAATGTTCTCATTAGCAGGATGCATGTTTTTTGTACATAACTGAAACTAATGTTCATGTTATATAGCCAATTTTGGGCATTTACCACATTTTTGGAACATAATTATATTTTTGAAATTAATTATTATTATTATTATTTTTACAGATTTTACATATAAAACATACTGCGTAGCACTGAAGAAGCACACTATGTTTTCCCATTGATTCATTTTTAGAGTTGTTAATTTAATACAAAATCAAATCAATAAAGACATGTAACTATATTATTTGCAATAGCGTGAGTTTTTAGAAGATAAAATTTCACTATACAGTTGAATAAATTAAATGCTTGTTTGATGATAACTTATATGAAAGTGCGCACACATTTTTTGCTTCTAAAGATATTTAATTGATATGGTCCGACTATTTTTCCATTTGTCATTATGATTTATTATTTAGAAAATTATAGATTATTTCTTTTCTTTTTTCTAGTTGACTATGAATTAATTCAAGGTTTATTTTGTAAGAACTTAAATAAAATCTAAACATACTAAGCAACTTAAATAGCATATAGATTAAACGCGGAATTATAAAGACCGTAAATATACCTCCAGCCATTGAAGCTTTTCACTTACATAATCCGCTATTCTCTCGATATTGGTTCTTTTAGACTCTCATAACTCTCTTCAATTTGATGGTGTATGAAAGAAAATGAGAAGTACCGAGTCTAGGGACCAAACCTGTATTTATACATGTTCTTCCATTAAGAACGTCCGTCCGTATTCCATATACTTGTTACCACAATCAATGGATAGCCAAAGGGTTAAACATGGACCATATATAGGTTGGTTACATATACCTTATACTCTCAATACAACCATTGAGAATATGAACCAACATTCCTTAAGCATACACCTTGTATTTTTTCTCTAACACTCTAACTTACTAACTCTTAATATGCTCTATGGTTATCCTATTTATAGGAGAAATGCACTAAGAATAATTGAATTAATTTGGCCACAATTGATGCTTAGTGGAGCACATCTACCTCCACTTAATTGCCACATTTAATGTTTGAATTTATTACATCTACCTCCACTTAATTGCCACAATTAATGCTTGAATTTATTACATCTACCTCAACTTATTAATTGCCACAATTAATGCTTGAATTTATTACATTCTCCCACTTGGTCCATATGTTTAACCTAACTTAATCTCATTGATATATTTTAAGAAGTAAATACATGAATCATGGCGATAAGTCCTCTAAGAGTGAGTATTACCTTCCATGTATTACGATGCATTTAGTTCTTCAAGTATTATTCTTCATGTGGTAACATTTCTTAATGAATAAACCCTATGTTTATTCTTGGTCCTATACATATGAATTTTCTCAAAGAAATTAAGGTGCACATGAATATGAGAAAACATCAAAATATGTAAGAGTTTCATTAATAAACTATATGTATACACTTACAAAGTGGAACCAAGTCTCATTTTCTCTACATGATCCTTGAATTTCAAAGGTGGCATGCCTTTAGTCAAAGGATCAACGATCATCAATTCAGTGCTAATGTGTTCAATGACCACTTTCTTTTCTTTTACACGTTCTCTTATGGCTAAATACTTAATGTCGATGTGTTTACTTCGACTTCGACTTTTATTGTTTTTAGCCATAAAGACGGCAGCTGAATTGTCGCAAAAAATTCTCAATGGCCTAGATATAGAATCCATGACTCTAAGCCCAGAAATGAAACTCCTAAGCCATACACCATGTGAAGTAGCCTCAAAACAGGAGACGAACTCGGCTTCCATATTAGAAGTAGCAGTCAATGTCTGCTTGACACTTATCCAAGAAACAGCTCCACCGGCCATTAGAAAAATATACCCTGATGTTGATTTACGTGAATCAACACAGCCAGCAAAGTCTGAATCAGAGTAGCCAATCACATCCAGATTATCCGTCTGTCTATATATAAGCTTGTAGTCTTTAGTTCCTTGAAGATACCTCATTACTTTCTTTGCAGCTCTCCAGTGGTCTATACCTGGGTTACTCTGATATCACCCTAACATCCCTACAACAAATGCAATGTCAGGTCTAGTGTAGACCTAAGCATACATAAGGCTTCCGACTGCAGAAGCATATGAAATGTTCTTCATGGATTCCCTCTCAAAATCGTTCTTCGGGTATTGGTTCAAATTGAACCTATCACCCTTCACAATGGGAGCTACACTTGGTGAACAATCTATCATCCGAAATCTCTCTAAAACTTTGTTGATATAGGTTTCTTGTGACAGACCTAAACCTCGAGGTCTATCTCTATGGATCTTAAGGCCAATGACATAAGATGCCTCACCCATATCTTTCATATCAAAATTTTTTGAGAGAAATTGTTTCACCTCATGCAACAAGCCCTTATCATTGGCTGCAAGTAAAATATCATCCACATATAAAACAAGAAAACAAATTTTACTCCCACTGACCTTCTGGTATATACATTGATCCATAGGATTTTCAACAAAACCGAATGAAGAAATTACTTCATGGAATTTAAAATACCATTGAAGGGAGGCTTGTTTTAAACCATATATGGATTTCCTAAGCTTGCAAACCAAATGCTCACCATCATTAGAGGAGAAACCTTCAGGTTGTTTCATATAAACCTCATCCTCTAGATCTCCATTAAGAAATGTGGTTTTCACATCCATTTGTTGCAGCTCAAGGTCAAAATGAGCAACTAATGGCAAAATAATATGAAGAGAATCTTTCTTAGATACAGGAGAGAAAGTCTCCGTGTAATCGATTCTTTCTTTTTGAGTAAATCCCTTAGCAACAAGTCTCGCTTTGTATCTCTCAATATTGCCTAATGAATCTATCTTGGTTTTAAAGACCCATTTGCAACCAATAGTCTTCGCCTAATTAGGCAACTCTACAAGATCCCAGACTCCGTTGCTTTTCATGGAATTCATCTCTTCCTTCATGGCATCGTGCCACATGGTTGACCTTTTGCAACTTATGGCATGTGAAAAGGTTTCAGGATCATTTTCGGCTCCAAAATTATAGTCAGATTCTTGTAGATACACAATGTAATCACTAGGAATTGCTGATCTCCTGACTCTAGTAGATTTTCTTAATGTTATACCAATATCTCCCAAGGGAGCTTGTGGTTCAACTGGTTGTTCAGGAACTTGTGGTATTTCCTGAACTACTTGATCTATTAGAATGTTGTCAGCAGCTTGTGGAACCTCAATGATTGATTGGTCAACATAAGTTTGTACTTGAGGCGTGTTATGAACTATAACCAATCTATCATTTGATGAAGGTTGAGATTTTGTATGATCATGTGCAGGTTCTGTATGATCATGTGCAGGAAATAAGTTCCTGAACCGATCCCTCCCACTGATCATGTCATTCTCTAGAAACTTAGCGTTTCTTGATTCCACAATCCTAGTAGTATGAGTTGGACAATAAAACCTGTAACCCTTGGACCTTTCGGCATATCCAACGAAATACCCACTAATGGTCATCGGATCCAGTTTCTTCTCTTGTGGGTTATAAATCCTCACCTCAGACGGACATCCCCAAACGCGCATATGTCACAAACTCGATTTCCAACCTTTCCATAATTCAAATGGTGTCTTAGGAACAACCTTGGTTGAAACTCGGTTTAATATATACGTAGCCGTCTTTAGTGCTTCAGTCCACAAGGATGTAGGAAGGTTGGAGTTGCTATGCATACTCCGCACCATGCCCATCAATGTTCGGTTTCTTCTTTCTGCAACACCATTCTGGTCTGGGGAACCAGACATAGTGTATTGGGCAACAATCTCATGTTCTTGAAGAAACTTGGCAAAAAGACCTGGTGCTTGTCCACTTTCTGTGTATCTACCATAATATTCTCCACCTCTATCGGATCTCACAATTTGTATTTACTTTCCGCATTGGTTCTCAACTTCAGCCTTAAAGACTTTGAAGGCATCCAATGCTTCATTCTTATTATGAAGCAAATAGATATACATATATCGTGAGTAATCATCGATAAAAGTGACAAAATATTTTTGACCATGTGCGTCCATATCTGGACAACATATATCAGTATGAATGATTTCTAATATGTCTGAACTCCTATTAGCACCTTTCTTGGACTTGTTGGTCTGTTTTCCCTTAATGCAGTCCATAAGTCTCAAAATCAGTATAATCTAGAGTACTAAGTACCCTTTCATTCACTAATCTCTTAATTGTTTCTATGGAGATATGTCCTAATCTCCGGTGCCATAACATAGAGGATTCATCGTTAATATTACACCTTTTAATGCCAGTTTGAACACGCATTGAACTATAAGTGGCATCATTTTGTAAATAAAGATGATAAAGACCATCAGTCAAAATACCATTCCCAACACAATTAGTTTTGTAAAATAAACTGAAAGATGTGTCTTGAAGATTAAAGGAATATCCAAATAGTATAAGTCTGGAAACAGAAATCAAGTTTCGTGAGAAACTTGGTACATAAAAGGTCCTTTCCAATTTTAAAATAAAGCCACTACTTAAAGTTAAAATACACGTTCCAATCGCCTTCACATGTGAGCCCATCTTGTTGCCTGATAAGATGCTTTGCTCACTTCCCACTGATTTTCTTAGGTTTTGCATACCCTGCAAGGAGTTTGCAATATGGATTGTAGATCCCGAATCAATCCACCAGGTGTTAATATTAACATTAACCATATTAGATTCTTAACAAATAAACGAGGTTGGATTATCTTTCTTCTCAAGCCATTTTTGGAATTTTTTGCATTCTTTCTTAATATGTCCCTTCTTTTTACAAAAGAAACATTTTTCTTCTTTCTTGATATCAGCTTGAGGTGGTATTTTACCTTTCCCCTTCTGATTGGCTTGAGATTTGATAGGTTTAGCTTTGTTCTTCCATCGGGTAGTAGCCATTATTGCACTCTCACCCAGTTCCATCACAAGTCTTTCTTCTTCTTGAACACACGTGGTCATTAATTCATTGATTGACCATTTGTCTTTATGTGTGTTGTACAAGATTTTGAAAGGCCTGTACTGAGTTGGAAGGGTGTTCGGAATGTAGTGCACTAGGAAGGATTCCGACATATTAACCTCGAGTTTCTTAAGTTGAGCCGCAATGTCACGCATTTGCATTATGTGCTTGCGCACCCCTTTTACGCGGGTGAGCCTGAGGGATGATAATCTCATTATCAGGGTGCTTGCCAATGCCTTTTCTGAAGTGACGAATTGATCGTCAATGGCTTTCAACAAATCGCGGACTTTCTCATGCTGGTCGACAGAACCACGTATACCAGCAGTTATCTTAGTTTTGATAAACATCACACTGAGCCGATTAGATCGCTTCCGTCGCTCATATAGCTGACAGCAGCTGGAGTGCTGTTATCGACGATTGTCGGTGGTTCGTCCTTCCTAATAGCATAATCTATGTCCATCCACCCTAGATGGAGAAGAATCCTCTCCTTCCATACCTTATAGTTATCTCCTCTAAGTTCGGGTATGTCACAACGGATATCAGAGAAACTAGTGGGTTGAGTAACTGCATAAAGTCCAAAAGCTTATGTCAAGATTTAAGGTCTAATTTTCTAAATTTCATGTTTTACCAATGTAAAAACATGCTGAAATTGAATCTAATTTCATTAAAAATTACCTGTGGGCTAAATTTTTAATTCAATAAGATTTTTTATACTTTATGATAAATTTTATCAAACTATTTTTACTAAATTCATAATGTATATTATGATTACAGTTTGATGTTTTTCTATCTTTAAACTTTATGATAAAACTATTAAATTAATTCTTCTTAACTCCTGTGGGTAAATTAAGAAAAACTAATTTTAATATATTATCCTAATTAATTGTATAAACACAATAAAATCTTTGTGGGATAAAATCATTATATTCATATAATTAATTACAATTAATGTCCATAATGTGATCCTAATCCACTTAATATATAATTTTATATAATTAAAGATGCTGTGACTACTCTTTAAATATTTTAAAATTATATGGTTCACTAGACATTTATATTTACTATATTTTAGGCTATACTTAATGTCTAAAAGCAATTACGCAGTAATATAATAGGCAATCACTAATAGTGCTCCCAGGATAATTGGTCGGGACAAAGCCTCATTAAAAACCAGAATCCTTAGACAAAGTATTGTCCTAGATCATGCTGTCTTATGCCAACTACAAATTGTTTATGAATTATTCATAATTTTTAACTTAATTGTTCATAGTAATGTATTATGAACCTTAATGTGTTATGCACAAATTAAGTTTTATGAGAATAACCTAAGTTTACATAATCTAACAATATCTAAACTTAATAATATGTTATCATATGTAAATAAAGTTCTCATAAATAAAACATAAATTGCATAATTAAACATAAATATTATGTAATTAATTTAATTCATTGCACAAAACAAACTCATTCTAAAAGCATGAATTGAAAAACAAAAGCATGCTAAAAACGAGCATTTACTGAAATTGCATATATAGAACTAACATAAATAGTATATATGCGTAATCTTAATTTGAGCAAAATAATCACAAAATTAATAATACATGCCCAACATTAAATTATTTATGCACTAAAACTATTTAAACTTAAATTGCATGCATAACCCAAAAAAGTTATACATACATAACACATAATTTTAAGCACATAAATAAAATAAATACCTATAAGGGTTTATAAACTTTATTTTTGCAAATAATTACAAATTATATGCAACATAGTGAAAATCCATAAAATTGGCTTCCAATATTTTAAAACTCAGAAATACTAGAAATCAAATTTTTTAATGATTTCTAATATTATTTTCCATAAAAAAAATACTCAAAAAACAAATTTTGAAATCAAATTATTTTTCGGGTATAAATCGAAAGTATTACAGATTGCTTAATACTTCAAGGCAGAGGCAAACAATACTCTGATACCAAATGTAAGAACTTAAATAAAATCTAAACATGCTAAACAACTTAAATAGCATATAGATTAAATGTGGAATTATAAAGACAGTAAACATACCTCCAGCCATTGAAGCTTTTCACTTACACAATCAGCTATTCTCTCGATATTGGTTCTTCTAGACTCTCAGAACTCTCTTCAATTTGATGGTGTATGAAAGAAAATGAGAAGTACCGAGTCTAGGGACCAAACCTATATTTATACATGTTCTTCCATCAAGAACGTCCGTCTGTATTCCATACGCTTGTTACCACAATCAATGGATATCCAAAGGGTTAAACATGGACCATATATAGGTTGGTTACATATACCTTATACTCTCAATACAGCCATTGAGAATATGAACCAACATTCCTTAAGCATACACCTTGTGTTTTTTCTCTAACACTCTAACTTGCTAACTCTTAATATGCTCTATGGTTATCCTATTTATAGGAGAAATGCACTAAGAATAATTGAATTAATTTGGCCACAATTAATGCTTAGTGGAGTACATCTACCTCCACTTAATTGCCATAATTAATGCTTAAATTTATTACATCTACCTCCACTTAATTACCACAATTAATGCTTGAATTTATTACATCTACCTCCACTTATTAATTGTCACAATTAATGCTTGAATTTATTACATCTTTTTCCTGAATCAACAGAAAACGCAAATAAAGGTTTTTAAATTTTGATTTCTTAGAGGGTTTTTTTTTACCTTACCAGATTCTCATCTTGATCCCATAAAAGAGTACACAACTTATGGTATCTAATATATCTTGATTTGTTTTACTCATAGTTATCAAAATCTTACGATTCACAAATCAATTTGATTCAAAGCTTAAACTATTCGAATTAGTATGACGAATGAAAGTTTATTTTTAATCAGTGTCGATTCTTTAATTCAGTAAAACTTACAATTTTTTTAAAAAAATTATAGAAATAATATTAGTTATAATAATATATAATTACGGTTATGAAGGTACTTATCATATTTCTATCCATTTCGATTTACATGCATGTTTTTAATAAATCACAAGTTCATTTTCAACTAATAATGATGAATTCTTTTGATTTCTGTTTGGTTGACAGCTGTTCTCTTCTTTATTCTTCAGATATTAACGAGGGTAAGGATCATAGCCTCAGTCAATGTACAAGACTAGAATTCTGTCACAATTTAGAGAGGAATTTTACTTGTATCTTCCCAAAGGGTTACCATGGAGATGGTAGAAAAGGTGGAACATACTGCAATGCTAATCAACAATTATTGACAAATATTGTTGTTGGTATGTATATTCCTTCATCTTTCTTTCCTTTTTTTTTTTTTAGGTATTTCACATCTCTCTCAATAAATACATGTAGGGTAAGTATTGGGAATGTTGCTAATAGACCTTTAATTTCATAAGCACTAGCAGGAGCTAAAATAAACTCTTTTTTTTTATAAGTAGTAGCTAAAATAAACTAATTGAGACTTATCATAAAGTTTTGGTATGTGCATTCCTTCATCTTTCTATCTTTTTTTTTTTTTGTAGGGTTTTTCAAGTCTATGTCAATATAATATATATGTAGGGTAAGTATTGGGAATGCTGTTAGTAGACCTCTAATTTCATAAGCACTAGCAAGAGGCTAATCTCTGTAGACAAAGAACAGTTAACAACGCTTGTGCGGGGGACTCTTGGGTACTTGGACCCTAAATACTTCAACATAAGCCAGTTGACTGAAAAGAGTGATGCTTATAGCTTTGGGGTAGTCCTTGTGGAGATACTTACAGGAAAGAAAGCTATTTCCTTCGAGAGGACAGAAAAGGAAAAAAATTTGGTTGCTTATTTTGTTTCTTCTATGAAAGATCGCTTGCTTGAAGTTCTTGACCATCAAATAATGAATAAGAAAAATGTTGAACAGCTGAAGGAAGTGGCTAATTTAGCAAGGAGATGTGGAAGAGGGAAGGGAGAGGAAAGGCCTACTATGAAGGAAGTAACAATGAAATTGGAAGGACTGAGAGCAATGGAGAAACATCTAAGGATGGGAGGAGAATACTTGCCTGGTAAGCTCTCAGACTGTCATGATAGTAGCAGCAGTATCAGCATAGCAGGCTATGACAGCATAAAGAACCAAAGTCACACTTGCAATTGAAGATGGACGGTGATTATTTAGGGTTTTCTTGATGCAGCGGATAAAAGGGGGATAGCATGATTTTTCATCCTATCCGATGTTTGGGGTTCATCTTTATGAGAAGATAGGATTACCAGATGGATATTTGATCTCGTCATGACTAGATAAAGCCATCTTATGTGTTAGAATCTAAAGTTATGTATTTTCTTTCTATACTTTTCCCTTTCCTCTATCAGCCATAGCCCATAGGGTCTATCTTTTGATGATGTGTTTGTTTTATCACCCTTTTATAATGTGTTTCTATTTTTCTTCGTATAGCATATTGTTTCTGCGGCATTTCTCGTTAATCAAAATAATGCTTTGAATGAAACTTTCAAAATGAATTAGCCTGTGATAATTGAACTTTAATATTTTATCTTCTTACATATAATATTTTAGGTTCTTTTATCAAAAAATATATATATATTTTAGGTTCTAATTCAATTCTTAAGTCGTACGTGAAATAATTGAAACGAAACCTAGCACTCAATGTTGTGTACTTTAAAAGGATAACTTGAATTCACCTCTCAGTCTCTACAAGTTTGATAAAATTATGAAAATGTTCAGAAATCTAGAGTAATTATCTATTTAATGTCCAACAAAAATCAAGTCCTAGTTCAACTACAATACTGATATGTTATAAGATTAATCCAGTATACTAGAAAATGTCTCTTATAATTCATAAGTAAATAAGTCTTTTGGCCTTGAATTGACATTGGTCTAATAAACTCCAAAGATTATACTAATCTTAAATTTAAGGGATTTGCGGTGGGGGAGCTGTATACATGGTGCCTATACAAAAGATTTTAGTGTAGATGGGAACCCAAAAGCTAATTATCTCAGCAAATTTGAAGAAACAATCTTAAGCTTTCTCGGTTTCTTTCATCTTTAAGTTATCAAATTCCATCTATAGAGTTTGAAGGTTAATAGAAATTACTTTATCGGCGCCTTGGAACTTCTTTTCCAAAACATCTCATGCTTCTTCTGCTTGCCTGATGCCGAAAGTTCTAGGATAGATAGATTTGCTTACCCCTTGCTAGATGATCCTTCGGGCTATAACATTTCTTTTGACATTCTCCTTGTATTCTTTCTCCTTTACTTCTAGATGAGGTTATCCTTGTTGATCGTTCTTCATATCCTTCTTGCACTACCTCCCACAAATCTTGTGAGATAAAAATTGTCTCCATTTGAGAGCTCCAGTAATTATAATGCTCTCCATCGAAAATAAGAACTTGATTCAACTTAATTGTGAGCATGTTGCTTCTCCTTATTGCCATAGAGGCTTAGTGAAAGATGTAGAGACAATAGAAATAGGGATCACAATTTTTTTCATTCAAGAATTGAAATGGAGGTCAAGTACATGATGAGATTAAATGCCACATTGACAATTTTGAATTTCAACATTCCCCATTTGATGATGTGGCATTCAATCTCACCATAAACTTGACTCTATTTTAATTTGCAAATTTAGAGGATCTGTTAGTGGTAGAGACAATAAGGACAGCATGCCATGTGCATCATTAATGGTGAATTGTTAAAGGTCTCCAAGCCATGTGCATCATTAATGGTGAGCTGTTAAAGGTGGAGAAAGAAGCCATGTGCTTATTAATTGAAATCTAACTCTCATTAATGTTGAGCTGCAGCCTTTAATAAGAAGTTGTAAATGCAACAACAACTCTCATTAATGCACAATTGTTTCTAAGCCTATAAATTGGCATTAGGACGTAGGTTCTAATAGAAAACAAGTGAAGTGTCTTGTGTAGAGAGAAAATATTGAGAGGTATAAGTATCTTGTACAAAACCAAATGTGTGGTTTATTTGTAACGGAGCACTGCTCTGGTTTTTTTTTCTCTAAGCTTTTGCCAAATAGTAAAATACTTTGAGTGTGGGTCCGAGGAGTAGACACATTGCCGAACCTCGTTAAATCTCTGTGTTCAATTCTTTGTGTGTATGCACATTGTTCGAATTCTTGCAATTTTTTCTTAACAACTGGTATCAGAGCGTTTGGTGATAAATTTCTGTCTACTTTTTTGCGAGGTTACTATTCATATAAATAGTGAATTTTGTTAATAGTGAAATTTTATCGGTGGTACTGATTCATCGGCAACGGTGTTCTAATACATGAAGGTTTACAGGAATTGTCAAAAAATATCCAAAGAAAGCCATATTCGAGTGGGAGTAATGGCGGATGAAGGTAAAGCAAGGATCGAGAAGTTCAATGGAGCAAACTTCGGTTTGTGGAAGATGCAAACAGAGGATTATCTTTACCAGAAAGACCTCTATCTTCCTCTTGGCGGTAAAACAAAGAAACCACAGGAAATGACAGATGAACAGTGGGAGGTGCTGGACAGGAAGGCTCTTGGCACAATCAGACTCTCTCTCGCTACAACTGTCGCGTTCAACATCTCGAAGGAGAAAACCACTGCAGATTTAATGGCGGCTATGTCCAAAATGTACGAGAAGCCATCAGCCTCAAATAAAGTATTCTTGATGAAAAGACTCTTCAATATGAAGATGAAAGACGGCGGTAGCATCGCTGAACTCTTGAACGGTTTCAACACACTGACAAATCAGTTGGAATCCGTTGGGATCAGCTTCAATGACGAAGTTAGAGCACTGCTAACTTTGTCAACATTACCAGATAGCTAGAATAGTCTGGTAATGGCTATTAGTAACTCTTCTGGCTCTGGAAAGCTAAAGTTCGATGACGTTGTGGGAGTTCTTCTAAGCGAAGAATTGCACAGAAGATCTTCAGGATCTGCGGAGATGTCTGGGAACGCTTTGAATGTAGAAGAAAGAGGAAGATCTTCAAATAGAGGAAACAAGAACCATGGAAGTTCTAAATTTAGGAAGAGTAAATCAAGAGGACCAAAATCAAGAAGTGGAGGTTGCTGGAACTGCGAAAAGAAAGGACATATGATGAGAGATTGCAAAGCACCAAAGCAGAATGATAATTAGGAAAGTAAAAATTCTATTAATCTTTCTGATAAAGATTCTGATGCTTTGATCCTTTCTATTGCTGTTCGTAATGATTTGTGGGTGATAGATTTTGGTGCATCTTTTCGTGCTACCTGACAGAAGGAGATACTCCAAAATTATGTGCAGGGTGATTTCGGGAAAGTGTATCTCGGAGATGATGAACCATGCAACATAACTAGAAGAAGAGATGTAAAGATAAACCTGGCGAATGGGACTACCCTACATTTGAAGGACGTGCGGCATGTTCCGAATCTCACACGGAATTTGATATCAATAGGCCAACTGTCAGATTCAGGATGCAGAACCACTTTCACAAGTGATTCATGGAAGGTGTCGAAAGGGGCTATAGTGATAGCTCACGAAAAGAAAGAAGGCACTCTCTATGTGACGAGTGGAACAAATAGTGTTCTAATAGCTGCATCAACAGATTCGAGCGCAGACACCTAGCACCGCAGACTTGGGCACATGAGTGAGAAATGTATGAAGGTTATGCTATCAAAAGGGAAGATTCCAAATTTGAAGCATCTGGACCTGAGCTTCTGTGAAAACTGTCTCTATGAAAAGTAGAAAAAGGTGAGTTGTTCTAAGACGGGCAGAAAACCAAAGCTTGAAAAGTTGGAATTGGTCCATACAGACGTGTGGGGACCAACCAAGGTACCATCTCTTAATGGGTCTCAATACTATGTTACTTTTATTGATGATGCCACTAGGAAGTTATTGGTGTATTTTTTGAAGCATAAATCTGATGTATTTGATGTATTCAAAAAGTGGAAAGCTATGGTTGAGACTGAAACATGTCAGAAGCTAAAGTGTCTGAGGTCAGACAATGGTGGAGAATATTGCAGCGATGAATTTGAGGAATACTATGCTCTCAATGGTGTCAAGAGACAAAAGACAATTCCTAAAACACCGCAGCAAAATGGAGTGGCAGAACGCATGAACCGAACCATTAATGAACGTGCTAGAAGCATGAGGATTAATGCTAGATTACCCAAACAGTTCTGGGTAGAAGCGGTGAACACATCAGTCTATCTGATCAACAGAGGACCATCTGTTGCACTTGAGTTTGGACTTCCAGAAGAAGCATGGACAGGAAAAGAGGTAAACCTATCACACTTAAGAATATTTGGTTGCACCTCTTATAACCATATAAACTTAGATGAAAAGTCTAAGCTAGACCCAAAATCCAAAAAGTGTGTCTTTGTTGGATATAGCATTAATAAGTTTGGCTATCGTTTTTGGGATCCAGAAAACCAAAAAGTCTTCAGAAGTAGAGATGTAGTGTTTAACGAGAATGTTTTATATAAGGATAAGATGAAAAAGGTGGAAGGGGAAACAGAAAAGAAAGAGTTTGTAGAACTTGAGGAAATTTCTACAAAATGAGTGTTACAACCTAGAGATGAGAATATAGAATCTCACACTCTTGTTCCCCAAGTTCCTCCTCAAGAATTGAGGAGATCAGAAAGAGTTAACAAAGGTCAACTCCTGACTCGTTATTTAACATCTCTGAATTATTTGCTTTTAATCGATAATGGTGAACCATAATGCTTTGAAGAAGCAATGCAAATTGAGGATAAGCTCAAGTGGGAGGCTGGAATGAATGAAGAAATGGACTTCCTGATAACAAATCAGACATGGGATTTGGTTGAGCTTCCAGAAAGCAAAAAGGCTTTACATAACAAGTGGGTTTACAAATTAAAAGAAGAACACAATAGAACTAAGTGATACAAAGCTAGGCTGGTAGTCAAGGGATTTGAACAGAAGGCAGGTATCGACTATACTGAGATTTTCTCTCCTGTTGTAAAGTTATGTACCATCATATCTGTATTAAGTATTATTGCAGTAGAAAACTTACATCTAGAACAGCTAGATGTGAAAACCACCTTTCTTCATAGTGATCTGAATGAAGATATCTACATGAAGCAACCACAGGGGTATGAAGAACTAGGGAAGGAAGAGTTGGTGTGTAAGCTCAAGAAAAGCTTGTATGGGTTAAAACAAGCACCCAGACAGTGGTATATCAGGTTTGATAATTTTGTGTCTGAAAATGGGTATACAAGATGTAACGCTGACCACTGTTGTTATTTCAAGAAGATTGATGATTCCTACATCATTCTTTAATTGTATGTGGATGATATGCTTATTGCAGGATCAAGCATGATAGAAATAACAATGTTGAAGGAACAACTCTTCAAAGAGTTTTCTATGAAAGATTTGGGTATGGCTAAACAAATCCTTGGCATGTAGATCAGCAGAGACAGGAAGAATCGGAGATTGTGGCTATCTCAGGAACAGTACATCGAAAAGATACTAAAAAGGTTCAATATGGATCGGGCTAAACCGGTGAGCACTCCAAAAGCAAGTCACTTCGCACTTTCAAAAGGGCAAGGTGCGACAACAATCGAAGAACAGGAATACATGTCAAAAGTACCATATGTCTCAGCAATTGGTAGCCTCATGTATCCTATGGTCTGTACCAGACCAAATATTGCACAAACAGTGAGAGTCGTAAGCAGATTCATGAATAATCTAGGCAAGGAGCATTGGAAGGCTGTGCAGTGGATTATGAGGTTCTTGAGAGGTACCACTAATCTATCCTTATGCCATGATGGATCAGAGATCAGTTTGAAGGGTTATATCGATTCTGACATGGCAGGAGACCTAGATGGTAGAAAGAGTACTACAGGGTACGTCTTTACACTGGGCAGTGCAACAGTGAGTTGGGTCTCGAGATTACAGAAGATCGTAACTCTCTCGACTATAGAAGCAGAGTACGTGGCAGCGACAGAAGCATGTAAGGAAATGGTGTGGCTACAAAGTCTACTCAGAGAATTAGGAAAAGAGCAGAAGGACTGTAAGATTTACAGTGACAGTCAGAGTGCAATTCATTTGGCAAAAAATTCTACATTTCATGTCAGGACAAAGCACATCTACATCAGGTACCATTTTATACGGGCGCTTTTAGAAGAAAAGGTTATTACGCTGGAAAAGATTCACACCAGCAAGAATCCTGCAGACATGTTAACCAAGACTGTTACGATTGAGAAGCTTAAAGGATGTTCAGCTTCGATTGGTCTTCATGCTTGAAGAAGCAGGAGAAGACTCACACCTAGGTTAACTATATTGGAATTTCGTTACAAATGGCAAATTGTCTCTAAGTGGGAGATTGTTAGTGGTAGAAACAATAAGGACAGCATGCCATGTGTATCATTAATGGTGAATTGTTAAAGGTCTCCAAGCCATGTGCATCATTAATGGTGAGCTGTTAAAGGTGGAGAAAGAAGCCATGTGCTTATTAATTGAAATTCAACTCTCATTAATGTTGAGCTGCAGCCTTTAATAAGAAGTTGTAAATGCAACAACAACTCTCATTAATGCACAATTGTTTTTAAGCCTATAAATTGGCATTAGAACTTGGGTTCTAATAGAAGATAAGCGAAATGTCTTGTGTAGAGAGAAAATATTGTGAGGTATAAATGTCTTGTACAAAACCAAGTGTGTGGTTTATTTGTAACGGAGCACTGCTCTGGGTTTTTTTCTCTGAGCTTTTGCCAAATAGTAAAATACTTTGGGTGTGGGTCCGAGGAGTAGGCACATTGCCGAACCTTGTTAAATCTCTGTGTTCAATTCTTTGTGTGTGTGTGCATTGTTTGAATTCTTGCTATTTTTCCTTAACAGGATCATGATCCTAGAAATAGGAGCTGAAGAGAATGACTATATACCAAATTTGTTGGCAACAAGCGGAAGCAATTATGCAAGTACATAAAACAAACTGATAGGTAACAGAATCAAATGCAAAAGATAAGACTTCTCATGAATTAGATTTCATTGGCAGAGAGGCAAAACTTTTAATTACACTTTTAGATTACTTAGAAAACTAAAGAGTTTGATACAAAGAACACACTACACAAAATCTAATATTTTACTGATGCAGAGCTGTTAATGATTTGCTATTGTTTTTTGCGTGTTTCCTTCTTAGATGTAAAGTCTGAAAAAATACTCCATTTATTCTTGATCAAAGATAATTCTAGAGATTGTATTTAGTCATCTTCACATGTCCCAAAACATTGGGAACGCAAAGAGGTTTCTTGTGTAGCAGAGAATTCTATAGATTGCAAAAACTTTTACATTCATTAAAAATTAATCTCCAATAGAATCCATACACTTGCATGGAACTAAACGCACTCGCAAAGTCGCACCTGAGATTCCTCAAATCTATTTGTCATTCCTCTCATCGCAAACACTTTCTTTCGGAAAAAAAAATCATTTAACTTTTGTGTTCACGGAAGTCCTCCATAAACACTCCAAAGCATTCTGTGTATCCGCCAGAGCTGGTCATGAGGTCATGGCTTTGTCCCAAATGGATCTTGCTAGCGTTATTGGCAGTGAACTGGTTGATCTGTCTCCTCTGGTGAGCAAGGTTGATCCTTATAGCGTTTCTTCATTGATAAAGTCTTTAATTATGTGTATAGTTGGCATTTTATGAAGATATTTTCTCTGGCTAGCTTTGTGGGAACGGTGCGGCGTTGTAGAGTCTTTATATTTCCTTTACTTTTCTTGGAAAAAAAGATTGGCTCGTTCGCTATGCGCGCGAGGGCTTAACGTTCATGCACATTGTCACAAGGTTAAAGTTTTACCCCAACTTTTTGCCCTATGATGGCGCTAAGTCCCGCACCTAGCCAGCCACAACTCGAGGTTCGCCCAAGCCAAGTGTTTAACTCACAAGTCCACACACAAAGCACTAAGCACACACAAGCCTACAAGAAATCCTACCCAACCCTTTATTCAATTAAGGGACAATACAACACAAGCAAAGACTCTTGGACTGGGTCACAACAACAAGCACTCACTCCTCGTGCCTTTGTGCCTTATCCAAGCCTTATATTTATAGGCAACATAGACGGACCAATACAATTCTTCTGACAAGCCCAGCATTTAGCCGCGCTGGCATACTGAGCAAGTGCCAACATTATCCCATATGTTTCATGCAGGCCTTCTGACAGCCCTGTACACATCCAGACACAAGCCAGCCATGCTGTCCGAGCAGTTATATGCATTTACGCACAGTTACGAGTAGTTGCACACAGTTGTGAGCAGTTGCGCATAGTTCCGAGTGGTTGCGGCAGTTCAGCACCTTCACCTGCTTTCCATGTGCTCAAACCTGCACACGGTATCCGAGCGCCTAAATAACCATCCATACCTATCACCTGCCACGCGCACATGCATATGCCTCACCTATGTGCCTTCCCGCACGCACACACACACCATACCTATGTGTCTTCCAGCGTGCACACATACCACGCTCATGTGCTTTCTCGCACACACACACGCCACACCTATATACCTTTCTGTGCGCGCACATATGCCATACCCATATGCATTCTCGTGTGCAGGCACTTGTCAAGCCTTCCCGCTTGATGGTGCTAAGGTCTTGCACACACTTCCCTCGTGCCAAGCCGTTCCCTTCACACATGTTGGGTCTAACAAAGATCCACTTTCAAAGATTGTGACTCATGAATAGGGTACTAGATGAAAGGGAATTTTAGCCCTCACCTTGTATAGGCTTAGGTTTAGCTCTCTTGTTTGAGAAATGCTTTTTAGATAGAAAACATAAAAATTTAATTACGCTCCTATTAAAGGAAGCAAGCACATATTTAAAGTGAAATGTTAAACATTAAAATGTAGCATAAAAAGAATTAAATCCTTTTCTACATGGATGTAAGAAACTTATTTACATCATTTATAAGGCATTTATAAATCAAACACGAAACAAATAAAAATGAAAATGATTCAAGTTGGCTGAAAATCAAATCCTAACATGCTTTAATCTAAAAGATGAAATAAAAAGAAAAAATGTACCAACCTTTTAAATAACTCTTCAAAGAGATTATTAGGACCCTTAAAGTATGACTTCACTTATTTGGCTCCATGTTGTCCTCAAGGAAGGAACCAGCTTCTCAAACACTTTAGAGTGCTAAAATTTTGCCTTAAGCGAATCAAACCGAGATTTTTATTCAAGAACATAGTGGACCTTCTTGGTCTTGGAAGAAAGGGTAGAAACGCTAAACTATCAAAACCTTTGCAAAGAATTCTTGGAGAACTGGATGTGTGGTGAAAATGTGAAAAAAAATGAAATGGATGACTAGAAATAATTTAAAACATTCCAACGGTTGGTATTAGAGCTAACTTTTAATCAAAAATCAATTTATGATGATTGGAAATTTATTAGGAGGGATAAATTGATCGAAAAATAATGTATTGAAATATATCTTTTTGATATGTCTTGGTCGGCATACGTAGAGAAAGATCTAACACATTTCCCTTAGGTGGTCAAAACAAAAAAAAAAACAAAGTAAAAAAATTTTGGAAAAAAAAATTTAGGCTAAAAAATTAAAGACCTTGGGGGTAAGTCTCTCCCTAAACCCCCATTCAATCCATCGTTAGGCATAGGTACTGCACATTTTCGGTGTATCCACATCTTTGAACTTAATACCCAAGGCCATTTCCTTCGAGAAATGAACAATAAGCAAGAGTACGGATCAAAGTGGGTTAGCATATGGAAGGATTAGCGCCTATTAGGTCTAACACAACACAACTCTTTTATGAGTAGTAAGGAGGTTCCTATCATATGTGCATTTTTAAGTGTTAGACTAGTAACTGCTTCACTATTTGTGGCATTAGGACTTATTGAAGGACATTTTTTGAAGGGATGTGTTATCCAAGCACAAAACAGAGATGACGGGCAACTAGATATGCCATTTGACCTTGGAGGGATAAAATCTCTTATCATTGGCCTGTGAGAGATTAAGGGTAAGAGATTAGGGTACGAGAGAAGACGAATTTAAAGCTTCCCCTCTCGTCTAGGTCAAAATCCAGCCCTCATATTTTTAGAAAAATATTTAATAATTAATTTGAATTATATTTGCTACATACTAAACATCCACACATATTCAAAACAATAATATCAATCAATTAGCTTCCAACAAATACATCACTCGAGCAAAAGTCGTTAATCAAGTATGAAGATATTTTAATAGTGAAAATACATCATTTAAAAGCATGAAGTAATATATTTCACCTGATAACAAAAGAAAACATGTTAATGCGTAGAGGAATAAACATTAAAACTTAAAAAGGAAGCAAAAAAACATGAAATTCAAAAATTGGAATCAGGTCAGCTGATCGGCTCCGAACAGGACCTGGTTGATCAAGGCTCAGGGTAAGCTGACCCCAATGAGGACTCCACTAGTGCTCGTTATATTGTTTTTAGGTTTTAAGAAACTCTCGTTTTTTACTAATTATGGATGGGATTTTAAAATAAAAAATCATACAAAATCCTAATCTAAACGAAATATTGATATGCAAACAATTCAAAAAATTTATTACTAAGTGACATACTAATTTAATTAATCTTGTAGATGTAAGAACCCTAATCTACATGATGTACAAAAATTTGATACGAACCTAAAACATATTTCTACATGGCACGTATGACTAAATCAAATCACAGAGGTTCAAAATAAGTAATCATCATGCTTTCTAATTTCTTAAATAACTAAGAACATAACTTTAACCTTTCTTGATGACATGATCTTTCTGCATGTTGCGAAGGGATTAACTCGAAGGTTTGTAGATTTTCCACGTGTGGTGTGAATGCCCTCAGATATTTGATTAAGTGTGTTGTCAGATGAGCGCCCATGAGAAATTTAAGTTAGAACTTGAATTTGGATCACGAAAAGTTGGTTTATAGAAATTTGGGGTTTGTGTGTGTGTGGGGTTTTGAGGTGGCTGGGGTTTATGGAGAAGTTGGAAATTTAGGGTTTAGGGAAAGAAAATATGGTTAGGAATTTTGCTAGAAAAATTTTGTAGAGAGATTTGGTGTCTCTGCAGTTTTTTTGACATAGTTGTCTTGCTTCTTTGTGTCTGTAAAGAGGGGATTTATATAGAAAAACTGGGGTTAGGGTAGATGATTAAGATGCATCAAAATTAATCTAAAGGTTGCCAGGGTTTCTTGCAGATGCTGAAAAAGTAGGTTTCACGTTACTTTTATAGTTTCTAGAACCTAAAAATCAAGTTCATGAAGGGTTAAAGGCGGAAATCAAAAACTAAGGCAGCGTACAGGTCGGGTCTAGAGCCCGACCGATCGGTTGGGTTAGATCATCTGGACCATTTACTTTTCCTTGTTTGGCCTATTTTGTTTCGTTTGGATCCAAATTGACTTGATTCGGATTTTTTTGATCAATTCTTGCCCAAAATTTCAATTTTCCCACACATTTATCCATCTTGAATTTTTCAAGAATACCTTTTTTCATTGGGCTCTACACATGATTCATTCTAATATTTGAAATAAAATAGAGTGCCTAAAGCCATAGTCCCACACACAGCCCATTCGTAAAAATATGGGGGCAAAATTCGACTTTTACAGGTAGTCTTACTTTGACTGGTATTTGTTTTCAAATGTTAGGTGAATAAAAATGACCTCAGAGTTTTACTCAATGATTTTCTTTGGATGGATGGGGATGTATATGCAACAATAAAAATGCATACATACACGATGATGTAATTGGGTGCGTACATTTGCTTTCGAAGTTCTTACCTTACTTAAGTTTTGTCATTTTTTTGGTATTTTGGCTGTCTTCAGGTTTGAATAATCCCTTAATTGTTTTTTATGTTTTGGTAGTGTAGATACCGCTATTTTCCACCTTAGACCCATACATCCGGCTCATTACCCAAGACCACTCCCCTTAAAGAAAGTGGATATGGTAAGGGTGCGGATTACAATGAGTAGGCATATGGAAATGAGTGAAACCTACCAAGTCTAATACAAACTCTTTATAAGTAGTAAGGAGGCTCTTGTGATGGGTGCACTTTTAATATATTAAACAATGAGCCATTTTTCATCCAAGCACAAAGCAAAGATGACGGGTAAGGAGCCGCCATTTGAACTTGAAGGGGGTCAAATCACTTGTCATTAGTCTACGTGAGAAATTCCAAGGCTCGGGATATTTGGGTACAAAAGAGTGAGGATTTAAAACTCTCTCTCTTACCTAGACCGAAGTCTAACCCTTTGTGTTTCAAAGAAATTAATTGAAATCTTAATTCAAGAATTATTATAATACACTACTAATAAGGTCAAACACACATTTTGCAATTTATATTCAAACAAAATGGCACCAAATATCAACTTTAAAATAATGCGGTAAAAGTAAGCGTAGTAAAAGTAAGAATTTAAAAGAAAGGAATTATGAAACAAAGAAAATATTAATACTACTTGCAAAGTATGGATGAGAAGTTAATTAAAGTGCGTGCATTAAATTATGTGGATTAATTTTGTAAGTTAAACAAGATGGATTAAACTTGAAGATTAAATTAAATGAATTAGACTAAACTACTTCGAACTAGACAGGTTAAAAATGAAGATTAACTAAATGGATTAAAACTATACTACTTTAAACTAGGCAAGTTAATTAAAACAAAATTAAGCTAAATAGATTTAAAGTAAACTACTTTGAAGACAAGATACAAAATAACTGGTAACTAGTAACATTTTTAATGGGCCAAAGGGGGCCCAAAATTAACAAGGACTATGGGGGCCCAAAATTCTTCCTAAAGAATTAAATTTCACATGTAATTAATGACAACTTAAAATAAAACATCCAACTTAGAGAATATAAAAATTCTTAAGGTACTAAACTAAAGGAAAGAACTTTAAAACTACTGTTAACTCAATATTGTATTTAATGAAGAGACTAGATATGACTAGTAACTAACTAAAGAAAGACATATAACTAGTGAAAGAGAAAATGTTGAGAAACTAGTAAGTATCTAATGAGTGCCAAATATTGCGTATTTTGGCCACTTAATTTACATTTGTTAGCTTATGAATTTGTTACTTTGAGTTGTTTTTCAAATTTACAAGCACTGGGAAAGGAGTTTCACTAAAATTGCCAGAATTGCATGTACAGATCAGTCATTTTTGTGGATTTTACTGTATTGATTCAGGAAAAACCAGGGGATAAGCCATACATGCTTGGAAATATCCGGAAGTCTATTTTCTGAGGAATTTTAGGGCTCATAAAAATAATTTTTCTAGAGAAAGTTATGGCAGTTTTAGTAGACAAGGGTCAAGCTAAAGATATCTAGTGCGCTCGAGCGCACCAGACTTGTGATCGATCGCAAGTGTGCACTTTCACATCCCACATAAGTTAAAAATGGTTTGTAGTGCACCAGCATGAGCTCAAGCACACTAGACTGCGATCGAGCGCACTCGGGTAGTATCCCATATCGAATTTGAAACACATTGTACTACGGGAATTCCCCTATAAAAGTCCCATCTCACTTCATCATTTAGTGTGCAATCTGGAGGACTTTTGCTAGCATTCTGGTGGATCTTGAAGGCTTTGCTACCACGAGGAGAAGCGCCGCCCAACAGCGAGTGGAATTTCTCCCAATGTATAGTCAGTTTTAATTTATTGCTTTTTTTAAGTTTTAAAGTTTAATGTTTTGCACTTTTATTGTGAACTTTAGTTTCATAATTATGAGAGGCTAAAATCTTCATCTAAGGTTGAAGATGAAGCATCGCCATTGTTTGGCATAATATTTTCATATTTGTTTATACAATTATGATATTTTTAGTATAAATGTTCTGTTCAATTATTTGAGTAAAATCTTATGATTGATTGTTTTTAAATTATTAAATTGGATATTCTTTGTGTTTCATCTACCGGATACGGCAGATCATTCAAATTAGATTGGATTTCCTTTGTGATTTGTAAATTAAACGGATACATTGGATGGTTTTGGTTTAATTTGGGTATTCGTCGTGATTTGTATAATGGTGGATTCATGGAATTTTTTGATTACTTTTATATAGAACATGAAAATATATGCTTTACTTTAGTGGAGTGGATTCAGAAACCTTAGTACCTTTATCATTTGTTTTTAAATCAAGTTAGTTTAGTTTATTTTGTTTGCAACATACAATCACAAATTTGGAACTAGGTTAAAATAGACTTAGTTTAGATAAAAATATATTTTCACAACGCAATTCCCTATGAATTCGACATCGCACTTGCACAAACTATATTGCAGACGACACGTGTGCTTGCAAGTAATTTAAAACTCACAACAAGTTTTTGGTGCTGTTGCCGAGGAATTGTTTGGTTTGTGAAATTTTTGTCTGAATTGATTTTATTTTTCTATTAGTTTAGTTAGCATTTTTGTTTTATTTTTCTTTTGCAATTTTAGTTTAGTTTATTCGTTTCTATTGGCAATTGCACATAAAAAATAAAATAAAATAAAATGTGGATGAATCCAGCGTCGGTTTCACAGTCTTTAGAGGACACCCTCAAGGATTTCATGAAGATGACCGGCCAGTCCATCAATACAGCCAATACATTCAATGCTGATAGTTGTTCCATCTATGCTAGTCCTATGCATTTAGCACAGAATTGTCCATCTACGCCGGCTTTTGCCGAGTATCCCATGCAACAAATGAACGCTTTCAATGACTATCGGTGGCAACCAAATGGATTTTACTCTGAGACGTATAATCTAGGGTGGCGGAACCACCTTAATTTTTCATAGAAGTAGAACTAACTGTTAAATCAGGGAAGAACCCCTCATCATGCTCACAATCAATACCCTCATGGATTTCCTCCACTATTTCCAAGTTATGGTCACTCAGCCTATCCAGTACCATCACCCGCTTACCAAGCTTCTACTCAAGTGCCAGCATCGGTTTCATAGTCATTGGAGGACACCTTCAAGGATTTCATGAAGATGACTGGCCACTCCATCAGCGAAGTAAAGAGTGCACAAATAGTAAACTCCCAAGTGATTGCCAAGCTAGAGAGTCAAATGGATCAAATTACAAGTCACGTGGGAGAATGAGAGAAGGAAAAGTTCCCTAGTCAACCTGTACCCAACCCGAAGGAACAGTTTACGGTGAGAAATTCATCGACTTCTAAGCACGGACAGGAACAAGTGCAGTCGATTACCACATTGAGGTCTGGGAGACAAGTGGACAATCAAGTGGAAGAGAACCCTACTATGCAACAAGGGAAAGAAAATGGCAACAAGGAGAAGAGAGATGCTGAGCCACCTACAGCCACACCTACTATTAAGGATCTTCCAGGGTCATTTGTACCTAAAGCGCCTTACCCTGAGAGATTACAAGCGCCCAAGAAAAGAGGGCAATCTGAGGACATTATGGAGGCATGCTTTGCTCAGTTTGGAGAGGATTTGGATTTGGATAAGCTATTTGAGCAAACAAATGCTATCTTGGAATATGCTCCTCGGGAGAGCAGTAAGACGGAGGATACTGTGGGTGAATCAAGCATTGAGGACCCCCTGGAGGCATTCTTTGCTCAGTTTGGAGAGGATTTGGATTTGGATAAGTTGCTTGAGCAAACAAATGCTACTTTGGAATCTGCTCCTCAGAAGAGGAGTGAGACGGAGGAGACCACAGCACCTGAACCCCCCAAAAATGAACTTAAGCCTTTACCAGACAATCTTAAATGCAAGTTCCTAGGTCCAACAGATTCTTTGCCTGTGACTATAGCTTCAGATTTGGTTGACGCTCAAGAGGAAAAATTATTGGACGTTTTAAGAGAGCACAATCAAGCTATCAGTTGGACTATTGAGGATATCAAGGGGATCAGCCCCTTGATGGTGATGCCCAAGTTACATTTGGAAGAGAATATCAAGCCATCGAGGGAGCCACAAAGAAGGCTCAACCCAGCTATGCAAAAGGTTGTGAGGACTGAAGTGATAAAACTATTGAATGTAAGGAGCATTTATCCAATCGTTGATAGCGAGTGGGTGAGCCTGATTCATATCGTACCAAAGTGGGCTGGATTGGCGGTAGTAATGAATAAAGACGACGAGTTGGTTCCAACTCGTGTGCAGTCAAGATGTAGAGTGAGTATAGACTACCGTAAGTTGAATGCTGCCACAAGGAATGATCATTTTCCACTCCTATTTATTGATCAGATGGTGGAGCACTTAGCTGGGCACTATTACTAATGCTGGGTCTGGCTGAAGATGTTAAACTTAGCGCTCATGGGAGGCACCCCACAGCATATCCTTTCTGTTTGTTTATTATTTTACATATTTCTTGTTACTGTTTTTCTCCAGTGTTTTTTTCTTTTCAGTCTTTATTTTTCAGGGACAAAGCATACTTCAGATTAAGTTTGGGGGTATGCTATTAGCCATGCCCGTCCAGCTAGTTCTCCATCTCCCAGGTCAGCTCTTTCCATATTATTCACACATTAGGGACAATGTGTAATTTAAGTTTAGGGGTATGGGAGACACATTTACAGTTTGTCCCAGTTTTTGTTATTATTAATTATTATTGTTTAAAAGAGAAGACAAATGCATGTTCATGTTCGTCTGAAAATTTGGTTGATCTGAAAAACTGTGATGTGATTTCATTGGTGAGCTTAAAATTTTGAACACATGATTTGATGATAGAGTTTTAAAACTTTGTTACTTACTTTAGGCATTTGAGAATTCACATGTTTGAGCCAATCTGACATGAGCACATTAGCACATAATTGTGTGAGGTATGACATGTGATTTTAATGTGCATGTTTCCATGACTTAACTGAAACTGGATGACTTGTGGGATTAACACTTGGGCATAGAAAAGCATAAAAAAAACAAATAATATTACTAATATTTATAATGATCATCATCAATAAACTTTCCACTGAGTAACTGGACCACTTGCCTCAGTAAGCAGTGAGTGTTCACGTCAAAAAGTGGGAATTTTATTCATAATGATCATTGTAAAACTTTTCGCTGAGTAACTGGACCTCTTGCCTCAGTAAGTAGTGAGTGTTCACGTCAAAATGTGGGAATTTTGCTTGGTAGCATTAAGGCCAGTTTAGTTTTGTATCCTTTTTTACTTGAGTTAGTAAGTCCTTAGGGATGTATTTACACCTAATGCCCTAAAACCATCTGGTTTGTGAGTCATTGACTCAACACTCGATACATGGGTCAATTAGAAAGCTTAAGGGAACTAAACATAGCAGAGCTTTATAATAAAAATAAATAAAATAAAACTATACCATCGTTGTTCATTCTGATGAGAAATTCTATGAATCTTGAGACATGGAGACATTGTACATTGAAGTTATTTGGAAACCTCATATGTATATGCTAATTCACTTTACACTAATTCAAACTTGTGATGTCTTAGCTTACCTCTTGTAAGTAATTAGGTTTTAAAATTCCTATTCATTGCGAAGATGGGTTATATTTTTTAAGCTTGCTCATGAATAAATATCATGGTTTTGAATGCTCCTTAAATTTTTGGATACCATGAGTGATGAACTTATCTTTATGTTCTTTGTTTTCCATTTAGTTTTTTTTATTTATTTTGTTTTGCTAAGGGACTAGCAAAATGAAAGTTTAGGGGTATTTGATGAGTGTCAAATATTGCATATTTTGGCCACTTAATTTACATTTGTTAGCTTAAGAATTTGTTACTTTAAGTTGTTTTCGTTGTTTTTCAGGTTTACAAGCACTGGGAAAGGAGTTTCACTAAAATTGCCAGAATTGCCTGTACAGATCAGTAATTTTTATGGATTTTACTGTATTGATTTAGAAAGAACCAGGAGATTAACCATATACGCTTGGAAAGATCCGGAAGTCTATTTTTTGATGAATTTTACGGCTCGTAAAAATGATTTTTCTAGAGAAAGTTATGGCAGTTTTAGTAGACAAGGGTCAAGCTGAAGATGTCTAGTGCGCTCGAACGCACCAGACTTGCGATCGATCGCAAGTGCGCACTCGCACATCCCACATCGGTTAAAAATGCTTTGTGGTGCACCAGTATGCGTTTGAGCGCACCAAACTGCGATCGAGCGCACTCGGGCAATATCCCACATCGAATTTGAAACACATTGTACTTCAGGAATTCCTCTATAAAAGCCTCATTCACTTCATCATTCGGTGTGCAATCTGGAGGACTTCTGGTAGATCTCGAAGGCTTTGCTGCCACGAGGGCAAGCGCTGCCTAACAGTGAGTGGAATTTCTCCCAATGTATAATCAGTTTTAATTTTTTTTTTTAAGTTTTAAAGTTTAGTATTTAGCATTTTTATTGTGAACTTTAGTTTCATAATTATGAGAGGCTAAAATCTTCATCTAAGGTTGAAAATGAAGTCTCGCCATTGTTTGGCATAATATTTTCAGATTTGTTTATACAATTCTGATATTTTTAGTATAAATGTTTTGTTCAATTATTTGAGTAAAATCTTATGATTGATTGTTTTTAAATTGTTAAATTGGTTATTCCTTGTGTTTCATCTGCCAGATATGATGGATCATTCAAATTAGATTGGATTTCCTTTGTGATTTGTAAATTAAACGGATACATTGGATGATTTTGGTTTAATTTGAATATTCGCCGTGATTTGTATAATGGTGGATTCATGGAATTTTTTGATTACTTTTATATAGAACATGAAAATATATGCTTTACTTTGGTGAGGTGGATTTAGAAACCTTAGTACCTTTATCATTTGTTTTTAAATCAAGTTAGTTTAGTTTATTTTGTTTGCAACATACAATTACAAATTTGGAACTAGGTTAAAATAGACTTAGTTTAGATAAAAATATATTTTCACAACGCAATTCCCTGTGGATTCGACCTCGCACTTGCACACACTATATTGCAGACGACTCGTGCGCTTGCGAGTAATTTAAAACTCACAATAGTATCTTAAGATGAAACTTTCTAAGTGAGCCAAATGAATCTAGTCTATTTTCAAGGTGGTTTAAACATATAAATCATGCTAGCAATTTATTTTGCAAAAAAAAGTAGAAGTCTAACCAAACTTATTTGGCTAAGGAAAATTTCCACGTGCGCGGATTATCCTCCAAGATCCTTGTGCTCTTGTAAGACTTAGTAAAGTTGGAAGAATGATTTGAAGATTAGAAGACGAAAAAAAAAAACAAAGGGTGGCCGAAACTGATGAAGAACTATCACTAGTTCTTCTTTTGTGTTTCACTCTTTACTCTTTCCTCACCTTCCTTGAACACTCTCTTCTCTTTTTTATATTTCTTTCTTTGATCTTACTATTCTTATCTATTTTACTCTCTTTTATCACTTACTTCTTTCTCTCTAAATTTTCTCTTTTTTCTCTCTTTTTGCATTACTTTGCCTTAGTGTTGTGTTGTTCTTTTTGTGTTAGGAATGGAGGGTATTTATAGAAGGAGTAAGGGTTGGCCAAGAGATTGAAAAAAAAGCAAAATAATGGGTGAAAAGAAAGTGCATGGCTGGTTATATAGGGAATGGGAAAAGTAGTTTCAACTTTTGAGATGAAAAAGATGTTTAACTTTTGAGGTGTAAAGGTGGGGCTAGAGAAGTGAGGTGTAGTAAACCAAGTGAAAAGTGAGAAGGAAAAGAATTTTAGGTGGCTGGCCATAGGAAAGAGGTAGGGGTTTCTTTGAGGTGAAAAAAAGTTAAGAAAAAAGTTTGCAAAAATGTGAACAACAAAGGACACTTTAAAGTGCTTTCAATAAAGCAAAAGCAAAAGTAAAAAAGGTGAAGAGAAACTCTCCTTGTTTTGGACGACTAATGGGGTGGAAAATACACAAATTTTTTTATATATAATAAAGTGGAAAAGCTTAGGAAAAAAATTGCGATTACAAAAAAAAGAAATGAGAAAAAAAAAGGTTTCACATTCTAAAAAAACTATTGTTTTTTAGGTGCTGTTTTTGCGGTATAAAATGTGATTTTTTTGGTAGAAAAATGTGTCATTTGACATTTAGGAAAGGGCGAATGATTAATAAAGTAATGTCCAATTAACTAAGCAAAAGAATAAGAGAAACTCCTTTTTGGTATAGATGGTTGTCCAAAGATGAAGTAAAAAAATCAGCTACTTTATAAGTGCAATATTGTTTTTTTTAGGTGAAAAAAGTCTTATTTTGTGTGAAAAAAAGTTAGCATTTAGTAAAAAAGAATGTGAGGGAACCAATGAGGGAGAGGTGAGTTCAAAAGACAAAAAGTGAAAGGAGAGAGACATCTTTTTGGTTTTAAAAAAGTAACTTTTACTTTGAGAAAAAATGAACATTGGGAGTGCCAAATAGAGGGTAAAAGAATTAGAAGTCTTCTTGGGCTTGAAATTTAGGCCAAAAGTGTTTGAGCTTAGGAAAGATCAAAGTGCTTTAATGGGTTTTAGATCGGGTCAAAATTTAAATAAAGACTTTGATCTTAGATTAGTTGAATAAAATAAGGTCCAATTGATTTAAACCCAAAGTGAAGTAAATGGATTAAACAAAAAGGTCTTGCAATTGCTTTTACTCTCCAATTAAATCCAAACTTTCTCACTTACCAAGTTAGAGTACACTAGGATCAAAGATTAGTCATAGGAACCCGCGCGTGGTCTGTTCAAAAAATTTGGAACGAAATTGGGTGTCTACAGGTAGACATTTAGTTTCTTTAGATACCCCTAAGTGTCTCAGGTTTAAAATGCTCCCTTTGCACTCCTGAGTACCTCAGGTCTTAAGTGTTTTCTTTCACACCCTCTAACTATTTTCTTTTCTTACATCCTCTAGGTGTTTTCTTTTCTTATTCTCGAAGTGTTTTCTCTCATACTCTTTAGGCATTTTCTTTTCATACCCTCAAACTGTTTTTTTTTTCTCACGCTCATGAAGTGTTTTCTTTTCTCGGTGTTTTAATTTCACACCCTTTTGGTGTTTCCTTTGCTCATAGTTTTTTTCTTTTCACATACTCCTAAGTGTCATGGGTTTAATGTAGTGCCTACGAACCCTTAAGTATTGTAAACCGAGGTACAAACCCAAGAGGCGGGGTGAATTGGGTTTTAAAATTTTTTTGCAATTAATACACAAGTTTTTAACAATTTAATCAAGCAAGGCACACAACAAATAAGATGCTTGAAATTAAAGGAGTAAAGGAAAAGAATATGCAAACTCGGTTCGGCAATATTGGAATCTCTTTGACCTTACGTCTACTCTCTTCAAGGAACCTCCTTGAAGTAAGCCACTAATTATAGTCGAGAAATTTCACGGGTGTTGTATAAACCTTACAAGAACTCTCTTCCACAATGAAGTTACAAGTAAGTGTTTAATCCTAAACACTCTAAGAGTTATACCAACTCTTTCTCTTTACAATGATTGATATTGAATATAAAGGAAAAGAAAAGAGATAGCAATTAATACTTTACAAAATGAAGATGATTTTAACAAATCTTGATAAATGGCTCAAAGAAATTTTTCAAAGCTTTCAAGAGTATTAATGAGCATGTTTTCCAATTGAATGTGCTCTCTTGTTATTTGAATGCTCGTTGATGAACGGTTTTATAGCTTTGGCCTTATATGGCCGTTAGACACACATTCGGTAGGTTAGCATTTATTGCTCAAATCCTGCGTCCAAATTTTGAAAACTAATTGTTTTTCTTGACAGGACAATCGATTGTGAAAAATGGACGGTTGATTGTCCTATCTTGAATTTAAAATTCTAGGCTTGAAATGATTTGGAAAGTCGACTATCTAAATGGGCAGTCGACTGTGAAACTCTATGTCTCTTTCACAGTCGACTGTCCTTGATCTACAGTCGATTGTCCATTTTGTTTTCAAAATGGCCAGCTTGTAAAGAATCAGACAGTCGACTATCTGAATGGGTAGTTGATTGTGAAACTCTCTGCCTCTTTCACAGTTGATTGTCCACTACCTACAGTCGACTGTCCATTTTAGTTTTTTCAAAAATAGTCAGTGCTGAGACTTGACAGTTTACTATCTAAAAGCCATAGTTTACTGTCCATTTATAAAACTTAAACTTTTAAGTCAGTTTTTAATAGAAATGAGTTTTCGATTGACCAAAATATTTTCATAAAAATGTTTTTTTAAGCCAAGATCAAGCTAAGAAACTAAAGGGGAGATTTACATGTGAAGGTAAACTACCTTAGAACCTAAACTTAGTCCTCAATCTTTTGTTAAGTGTTACTCAAGTGAAATCTCTTCCTCTTTGTGCTTGACTTACGTCTTGTCCTTGAGTTGGATACTTAAACTCAATGAAAAAAACTTAGATAAAACTATTAGCACAGTCAAAGCATTGTTTTGTCATTATTAAAATCAAATAAGGGTCAATAAGTATCTTAGGTCCTAAATGTTTCTTAAGTGTTTGTAGCTTTATATGTATCTATCTTATTTCTCTAAGTTAGTTTTTTTTTTATTTCTTTTTTTTCATTTCTCTTTCTCTTTATTATATTTTATTTATTTCCTTTCCTTTCCCTCTCTATATTTTTTCTTTTTCTGTCTTATTTCTCTTTTCTTTCACTTTTATCTCTTTTTATTTTCTTTCTTCTCATTTCTTTCTCTCCTTTTTCTTTCTCCCTCACACACTCAAATCGTACTAGAAATGAGATAATCAACTTTGTATGCTGCTATTTAATTTCGAAGTTGACTTAAAAAATTCACCCAAATTTTACAAGAAAGTTTACTTCCAACAAAGCTCAAGACAATTAGGAAAAAAAAAGTACAGTAAAAGACTTATAGGATTTCGACGACTTAGAAAATATTTATTTTTTCATAATATTTTTCATCATATTTTATCAATTAATAACATATGTATATAATTATAAATGTTGTTATTATTGTTAACTGTGGGTTACTTTCTCTTTATCACCAAGTTTTGAAAATTACATGCACATCTCTCTCTCACTATGACATTACCCTCATGAAAACTCTATTTGAATCTCATAAGAAAAACAAGAATAGTGAAAGAAAAAAGATTGACTTTAAAAACAATTTTTGGTAGCAACTCAACAATCAACAAAGCCTTTCTTTATTTCCTCAATATTTTCCTTTTCATTTTTCGAGACATAAAAACATAAAAAAATATGGATTAAAAACCACTTAGGTGAGGCTGAACTACATTACAAGCAAACATCCAACCCAGGATTTGGATTTATGTAAGCGCATGAACCAAGTGGACCAAGGTAACATAGAATTGAGCCCACCTCAAAGAGGGTAACTCAAAAATGTGTTTTCAATAATTAAAACCCATGAGAAATTTAAATTAGAACTTGAATTTGGATCAAAAAAGGTTGGTTTACAGAAATTTGAGGTGTGTGTGTGTGTAGGGTTTTGAGGTGGTTGGGTTTTATAGAGAAGTTGGAAATTTAGGGTTTAGGGAAAGAAAATATGGTTAAGGATTTTGCTATTAAAATTTTATAGAGAGTTTTGGTGTCTCTGCAGTTTTTCTGAGACAGTTGCCTTGCTTCTTTGTGTCTGTAAAGAATGGATTTATATAGAATACTAAGGTTAGGGTAGACGGTTAAGATGCATCAAATTTAACATGAAGGTTGCCAAGGTTTCTTGCAGAGATGGAAAAAAAGTATGGTTTCACATTACTTTTAGGGTTTCTAGAACCCAAAATCAAGTTCATGTAGGGTTAGAGGCGGAAATCAAAAACTGAGGTAGTGCAACGGGTCGGGTCTGGAGCCTGACCTATCGGTCTTATGGCCCACTCGATCGATTGGGTTAGGTCATCTGGACCATTTATTTTTCCTTGTTCAGCCTATTTCTTTTCATTTGGATCTGGATTGATTTAATTTGAATTTCTTTGTTCAATTCTCGTCCAAAATTTCAATTTTTCCCACAGATTTATCCATCTTGAATTTTTCGAGACTAATTTTCTTCATTGAAGTCTACACATGGTTCATTTTAATATTTGAACTAAAATTGAGTGTCTAAATCCATAGTTCCACACATAGCCCATTCATAAAATTCGGCTTTTACAGGTACTTTTACTTTGACTGATATTTGTTTTCAAATGTTCAGTGAATAAAAATGACCTCGGAGTTTTACTCTATGATTTTCTTTGGATGGACGGGGATGTACAATAAAAATGCATACATTTGCTTTTGAAGTTCTTACCTTCATTTTTGTCATTTTTGGTCTTTTGGCTCTGTCTTCAGGTTTGAATAATCCCTTAATTGTTTTCTATTTTGGGTAGATCTTTAGTTTCTTTAGATACCCCTAAGTGTCTCAAGTTTAAAATGCTTTTTTACACTCCTGAGTACCTCACGTCCAAGTGTTTTCTTTCACACCATCTAACTATTTTCTTTTCTCATATTCTCTAGGTGTTTTCTTTTCATACTCTAAAAGTGTTTTCTCTCACACCCTTTAGGTATTTTTTTTTCATATCCTCCAAATATTTTTTTTTTTTCTCGTGCACATGAAGTGTTTTCTTTTCTTAGTGTTTTGCTTTCACACCCGTTTCTTTTGCTCAAAATGTTTTCTTTTCACATACTCCTAAGCGTCATGAATTTAATGTAGTTCCTTCGAACCCTTAAGTATCTTAGGTCTTAAGTGTTTCTTAAGTGATTGTAACTTCTATGTATCTATCTTATTTCTGTAAGTTGGTTTTTCTCTTTTATTTCTTTGTTTTATTTTTAATTTCTCTTTCTCTTTATTATATTTTATTTATTCCCTTTCTTTCTCTCTATATTTTTTTTCGTTTTCTCTCCTATTTCTCTTTTCTTTCAGTTTTATCTCTTTCTATTTCCTTTCTTCTCCTTTATTTTTCTTTTCTTCTTCTCTCTCGCACACTTAAATTGTACTAGAAATTAGATAATCAACTTTGTGTGTTCCTATTTAATTTTGAAGTTGCCTTGAAAATTCACCCAAATTTTACAAGAAAGTTTACATCCAACAAAGCTCAAGACAATTAGGGAAGAAAAAAAGTATGATAAAAAACTTATAGGCTTATGACGACATAGAAAGTCTTTTATTTGTTCATAATATTTTTTTAAATTAATATTTTATCAATTAATAACATATGTATATAATTATAAATGTTGTTATCATTATTAACCATGGATTACTTTCTCTTTATCACCAAGTTTTGAAAATTACATGCACATCTCTCTTTCCCTGTGACATGACCCTTGTGAAAACTCTATTTAAATCTCATAAGAAAAACAAGAATAATGAAAGAAAAAAGATTGATTTTAAAACTATTTTTGGTAGCAACTCAACAGTCAACAATGCCTTTCTTTCTTTCCTCAATATTTTATTTTTTATTTTTCGAACAAAAAATTATGGATTAAAAACCATTCTTAAGTGAGGCTCAAGTACATTACAAGCAAATCTCCAACCCGGGATTTGGATTCATGTAAGCCCATGAAACAAGTGGACCAAGGTAACATAGAATTGAGCCCACCTCAAAGCGGGTAACCCGAGAATGCGTTTTCAAGATTTTTAACCCGGGAACAATAAACAATTTAGCAGACTCTTTAATAGACATCATAAAATCTTGACATAAATTGGCAACAATCAGCGCAAAATCCATCTCTCAAGGTGCTTTTCCTCTCTTCGTGGGGAAATTTTCCTGGAAAAGGAAAGAACTTCCCTGGAAAGTTAAATAGTATTTTACTCTACTATATATTCCGTCTAAACATCAGTCTCAAGTTTCCGTAGAGCTAGGGCTTTTGACTTTTTTGGTGACGGAGGAGCAAAATAGTTGTGATCTTTTTTAATTTTTGAGAGATTAATATTTTTTTTGCCTAATATGTGGATATTTTTTAAGAAATGGATTTTGGTTTTGTAGGGAGATTTGTGGAATTAGATTTTTCATTTTTTGGGTGATCTGTCAAATGGGAGTCAAGCTGGTGGACTGATGCCAGTGTTCTGGATTGTGATTCGTCGGCCAGCAGAGATCGAGGCAATGGTAATTGGATTTGTTTTCTGTTTATTTTTTATTCAATTCATTTTTAAATTATTGATTCAATTACTGGGTTTTAAAGTGATTTTTATTATTGTTTTGAGGATATGAAATTTATATGTTTTGATGTGCATTGGAAGGAAATGTCTGTGATGATAGTTTGGGGTTTTAGGTAAGGTTACTAGTTTTCAGTTGATGTACTGATAATTGGGTAAGAGCTACGTTGGATATTCCTCAACTCTCCAGTATTTACAGATAGTTGTGCGATCTGTTTGGTTGCTAAGCATATTGAAAGTGAGAAATGAACTCAGCTTAATCCAAGTGATTGCAATATGAAGTGTTAATGTCTATTTATTTTTTCCTTTATGGTTATATTGGTTATAAGTAATGGAATCTAGGGGTTTCTTTTGCACAATTGTTTCAATGTACATGATGTAGCCTATCCTTAAGGATTTTTTAATTAGATAGCATCGTAATCTTTTCGGGTTGGACTACTATTTCAATTTTGGTGGAATTTCATTATATTTCATTGGTGCTAATAATACATGAAAGACAAACTGGAAACATTAGTTTTTAATGGGATGAGCTGAGTGGTTTTTCTGGGTCGAGATGTGCTTACTGTTAAATAATCCCTCTGCAGGCTACATCAAAGAAAGTGATTACGAGGCAAGAGTGGGAAAGGAAGCTCAATGATGTAAAGATTCGGAAAGAAGACATGAATAAATTGGTGATGAATTTTCTTGTCACTGAGGGTTACGTTGATGCTGCTGAGAAATTCAGGATGGAGTCTGGAACTGAACGTATCCTTTGGGTTTTGTGTTTCCATAAACGGCTTCTTCTTATTGTTGGTGTTTGATGTGTTTCCTTGGTGACATGATTGATTCTGAACTATATGTTTTTCCTTATTGAGCAATAGCAGACATAGATCTTGCAACAATCACAGATTGCATGGCAGTTAAAAAGGCTGTACAGTGTGGAAATGTGGAAGATGCTATTGAGAAAGTCAATGATTTAAATCCTGAGGTAGGATGCTTTATTGTTTTTGATGATCTCTGTCAGGTTAGAACCAAAAAGTTTTTTGTCAAGCATTCCTTGTAACCTAATGATTCATCACATCTACCATGCTTTACTGCATTGTGTCCTTTTGATATTATTGAAAAAAAAAAAAGAGGTGATTTGAAGAATGAAGTTTGTGAGATGCATAATTTACTCATGAATGTGTTCTGAACTCTGTAATTTTTTTGGGGTTAATTTGCTTTATGTAAAAAATCAAAAATCCTGCTGACTGGTCACGAATATCTCATGTAATAAGATTGCAAAATTATACATCTAGTTATTTTTATTTTTCATTCATTCGGATAATTGAATTACTTAGTCTATGGATGGTCATTCCTTGATTCCATTAATTGTTGTATGGCTTGCTTATCAAAAAAATTAATTGTAGTATGGATTTGATGAAAATGTAAAAGTATTAAGTGAAAGAAAGGACAGAATCAGCAATATGTAACATTAAAATTATTTTATCATGGAAGGAATTGTATTGCCATGTGCTTTGTTTTTTCAAGGAGACCCGACATCCTTTCATTTCTTTTCCACTTAATGTTGGGAAGTAGAGTTTGATTTGAGCCTTCCATGAAATATTTATTAGAGATAATGATCTTCCTTTGAAAAGGATTCTTGTTTGAGTGGAAGAATAGGCTTTCAAGTGTCCAATTTATCAGTTGCTTTGAGGTACTTGAACACATATTGACTGAGATATGACAGTTGAGGACAGTATTAGGATGGGCAAACCATTTGATGAACAAAAGTTCTAGCATAGTTATTGTATTAGGATCGGGCATCGACCCTGTCGAGAAACTGGATCAGTGGGTTAATGGTCGACCAATGGGTCAAGTGGTCGTATCACATGAATAATTAAAATCAAGTAAAATTAAAAATATTTCCAATAACTATAAATAATGATAATTTTATTCGTGAAAGTCAATTATTTTGATAACTTTAAAAGTTAAATTCTCTAAAAATCAAGCGAGTTTAAAATATTTCGCAAGCATGATGGAGCATTACAACTAAAGATACTTTAGCTTAAATTCTACTCCTAGATTATGGTATTCATATTTTTCATCTAATATTAAATTGAAGATATAGTCACATAAGTGAAAGTACAGACATTTTACCTTAAATTATATTTCTTGATTATAGACATTTTAAAATAGTTCGGTAGCATGATGAGAACATAACAACTAAAGACACTTGCTTAAATTCTGCTTTTAGATTATGGTATTCATATTTTTCATCTAACATTGAGTGGAAGAGATCGTCATATAAATGAAAGTATATACATTTTACCTTAAATTATAGTTCTTGATTATGGCACATTTCATGTTTTAGAATGTATTATCTTTTAGGTAAACAAGTTTGCAAATTCAATTGGAAAGCGAAGGTGTTACTTTTAAAAAATACTATGAACAAAAATGTTTCCAAAACGTGTACATATGCATATATTTTATATTACAAGAATGTATAATTATAAATCTATATATTGTTGTAAAGAATTAAAATAGAAGAAGCTATCGCCGATTGTTAGTATAACATATCCAAATTCAACGAGTGAACCAATAAATAATTATATAGCATACAATTATAACAAAAGTAATATGACCTAGTGATTCTGGAATCTGGAGTAGCTTTCTCAATTACAATTTTTTTGGGGGCTTAATGCACGTCCAAGATAAACGAAGTTTTTATCTCACTAATTTTATGGTGCATCACATAAGATGTTAAATGAATAAAAGATAGAAACTTTAGGATAAGTTGCACTTGTGGCTTGCTAAGGAGGCCTTGGCTCAATGGTTAAGGCTGAGCCCTGGGTCCTAAAGGTCCTTTCGAGTAGTGTGTGTGGGTTTTACCAATCAAAAAAGAAAAAGTTGCATTTGTAGCATGCTGGTACATGTGTCATTATCTTACCATCTGGTCTACGTTCGAGCCTCAGCATTTCCATTTTTGCAGCTACATAATAAATTTGCCAGATATTGAAAAATCCGGCCGATTCACACCGGGTCAACCGGTTTTTATAAAACTGGCCTGGTCTGCCATTTCTTGCCGGGTCAATTGCATAAGTGGTCTGACTAAAGACTTGGATCGGTCAGGGGTCTGGTTCATCAGTTCACCAGTTGCACCCGCTCGGTTGGTCTGATAACTGTGGTTTTTAGAACTCTTTTATTCCAAAATAATGAAGGATTTGCATTAAGAAAAATGTTATGGGTTGAGATACATTTTTTCTGTCATTATCCTCTTATTGATAATTTCTTTTCCATATCAGCCTGCCGCATATGCAATATTAAATGATAACTAGATTACTCAAGCTGTGCCCCAGTTTTATACTTATTTGGTTCTTGAAGCGTGTTTGAAAAATATTTTAGCAGGAGTCTGCTCCGGCCTAAAATCCTTCTTAGCAGCAAAGTGAGAGGTATGCCCAAGGGGCAAAGAGGAGTATGGTACTGTGGTTAGAAGCATAAATTATCGGATTATATATTGTGTATTGTCTCAATGAAGCTCGTGTTAGATGAACCATTATGACCTTCTGGCCTCCTACAGAAAGAAATTAAAATATTTGTTGAGTACGCTAACTTTTATAACTAATAGGAAATAGAATGAGAGATTGATAGAAAAGCATCCCTTATTATCTAGCGAAGTTGTAAAGCAATGTGGTGGGCTTGGGATAGGTCTGTAATACATATTAACTGGTAAAAATCCCAATTTTTTGGGTTCTGGTAACTATAGAAATTTGAGAAGAGGAATAATTAAAATTGGGGAATCCTTTTGAGCATATTGTATGGAAGCTACAGCTTTGTTGCATGATAATCCATATCCAATGTAATAAACATGATATTATATCTTCCACTCTCTGATCTTATATTTTCATTATGTGAAAATTCTGTTTGCAGATATTGGATACAAATCCCCAACTATTTTTTCATCTTCAACAGCAGAGGTTGATAGAACTTATTCGGAATGGGAAAGTAGAAGAGGCTCTTGAGTTTGCTCAGGAGGAGCTTGCACCAAGGGGGGAAGAAAATGTAGTTTCTGGTTCTTTATAACTTTGTTAGGCCTACTTATTTCACATAAGTTTTTGGTATTGAAGTTTCTTCTGGTTCTGTTCTTCTCTCTTCATGAGTGAATTTCAGTAATTGCCCTATTTAGTGTGATTCCCTACTTAGGATGGGTATTGTCTTCATGAAAATTGTCACTGTGACCATATTGAGCATACAAATTATCTTTGCCTGTAACTAGTGATTACTTGGGTTCTAAAAGAATTGGAACTATTCGCAGCAAAGCTTTTTAGAAGAGTTGGAGAGAACTGTTGCACTGCTGGCTTTTGAGGATGTCTCCAACTGTCCTGTTGGGGAGCTTCTGGACATATCGCAGCGCCTGAAGACAGCAAGTGAGGTGAATGCAGCCATTCTTACAAGCCAGAGTCATGAAAAAGGTTAGTATTTGCTGTCTGCCATATCTTTGAATTTTAAGTTTGCAAATTTTGTTGTTATAAAAAGTAGATCGCCAGTAAATATTACTTTCATTTCAGAAAATTTTCTTTGCTGCCTAACATACATGAATACTCGATATCAAAGTGTGGTTCCGACTTGCTACTCTCTCATGTATTCATTTATACTGGGCAGGTGTAACCATGTATCTATTCACATGCATGCTAATGGTATAACATTGTATTAATGACCAACCAATGGAAATCCTATTTGCAGCTGTGCAAATCATTTGGTCTGATGTGGCTGGATATAGAAATCCTTCACTTTGGAGGGAGGATTTTAGGTGGGTTGTCAATTGTACAGGAAACTTGGATAATAGGGAATAATTTGCTTCTACTTTGAAATGAATAACTTTGGAATGGATATTAAACTTGGAAGTGAAAAGAGGATTTCAAAGAAATTTACCTTCTCAAAGCCTCTAACAATTAAAGTCCTATGGGTCAAAACTTTGTTTGTCAATTTTCCTTGTTTAAAGTCCCAAAGGGATTAGAAAACCACAAATATGCAAGTTATTTAAGTTACTAAACTAATATGTGAGCTTTAGATGTTGGAGATTTGATCCATTATGATACTAGTAATTTGAAAAATTTTCTTCCATATTTTCTGAGCTAATGTTGTGTGTTACTGAATAACAGATCCAAAGCTTCCAAGCTTGTTAAAGATGCTGTTATGGGCTCAGAATCAACTAGATGAGAAAGCTGCTTATCCTCGCATAAATGATTTATCTACTGCCACACTTGAAGACCCTGCAGTTTGAAAGGCTTTGTACCTTTGATCAGGGGACTCAATTGGTCTTTAGATTGAACACATAGAGCCAAATGAGGAATTGTTCGTTATGCATTGTACACTTATCAACAATGACTGTAGCTAGGTATTTGTTGAATGTTTTTTTTTTCTTTTCATGAATATTTGGTTGCTATTATTCTTCTTCTTAGGAGGTGGTCTATGGCCTTGAGCTGCTGTACAATTGATTGTCAATATGTTTTACTTTATCAAGCTTGTGGGAATTCCATCAACAATTTGAAAGCTTTGGTGTCATCGTTAATGAGACAAGTGCAGTGCAGTTGTTTCCTTATCATTGCCTTCGTTGTACTTGAGCTGCAGGTATCGTTCTGTTCTGTTATGCTAGCAGGAAATGAAAGCCCCCCTCTCCCTTTGACTGATTAAGTATAAGGAAGATGCTACATGCAGTTTTTTTCTGGATCCACAACACTTTAACGTAAAAGGTTATTTTCATCCCAATTTACTATTGTTTTTGGGGTATTTATTATGTGAGGTTTAAAATGACCTTTTGCATAAAGGTAGCCTAGATCATAAAAAAAATGCGCTGTATATAGCATCTCCCAAGTATAACATGAAGGTGAGAGTAGCAACAATGGAGGTTTGGAAGCAAGAAATTAAATGAAAAACAAGTAAATATCAAATAAACAGCAAATCATTCCTTGATCAAATTTCACATTAACTACTTTCCAAATCTACCTGGTGAAAACCCTAACCACAAGCAAAGCACATAGAGCTCAACTGACTGATCCAGTATACAAGCAAAATGAAAAAGAGAGAACAACTCAATATTTCAGCCAAAGAACATAAACCCAGACGGTGTTTTTGCTATCTGAATGATCTTGAAACTTAGCAACTTTGTCTGCATTTGTCTCTCTATCTAAATGGCAACAACCATCATCAAAATTGAGAGCATAACTGGAAGGATCATACTGGAACTTGAACTGCTGTTTGCCTCCATTCTTCACAGCCTTCTTCACTGCTGCTCTCACTCTCCGAAATAGACTCCTGCATTGCTTCTTACCATTTTTGTTCACCCATTCGAATCTCCCCAACAAATCCATATTCATACCCATTTGATCTTTCAATCGAATCACAAACCAGAAGTCTTTAAAACCCAGAAACAGATAGCAAGTTGGTTGGCAGCTGTACAAAGCAGAGGGAGAGAAGAAGCAAAATAGTTTGCAATCTTGCTGTAATGGAGAGGTGAGAAGGAATAAATAAAGAAACCAGAATAAAGGCCTCAACTTTTGAAGGAAGATATCAGTACTAGTAATATCTAATTATAATGAACAAAAAGCAAACAAATGAAACGAAAAGAGAATGCAATCTTTTTGGTCTTTCAAAGAAGCTGATCAGCTTAATTCAGTATTGCAGAGATGTTGCTTTTTTCCTTGGAATTACGTTGGGATGCTATAATTCCATCATTTTCTCTCAATCGAGAGAGAGGGGAAAGAGATGTGTGCAGTACTGGGCAGAGAGCCTCTCTCTATATTGTGTAGTATCACTATCAGATTCTTGAGGGATTCTTGAGGGTTAGTTGTAGACTTGTCTCAACTAGCATAACGAATCCGTATTCCAAAGCCATTCATAATGAATTCCTCTGTTTCTTCGTGTGCTCTTTTTCTCTTAGAGGAAAACAAATATTTTTTAGTACCACAACATCCTAATCTGTTGCAACAACCTATATAGCCTATAGGATCTACCCATATCTACTTTCCTTGATTTTAATTTTTAAATAACCATGCTCTCCTTTTTAAACTAGAGATACCCTTTGATTTCCTTTAAGGCATGCACATCATGAAATCTTTAATTTCATTTCAATTGCATTTTAGTCTTACATATTTGACAGATTAAGGAATACCGTCATGTTTTCTAAAATCGAACACGTTCTTAATTTTATAGCGTATGCATTAGTGTCATTGTGTTTGAACTGTTTAGTACTAAATGTTACACAAACTCTTTTTTTTTTTTTTTTAACTATGTTTTATTCATGTGAGACACAACTTTAAATAAACATCAATTTTTAAATGAATCATCCTAATATGTATCAATTTTTAAATATTCCAAATCAATAGAACTTTATAGAAAAAATTGATAATCTTATATTTAAATAAGTATTTGTATTTGATATTCACACCCGAGTCCAAGTAACTTAAACGTTAACACATCCATAATGTACACATTAGTACTCTGCAGTGTGGATATCGATCAATTTAATTGGTAGAATCGTTTGTCATAGCACAAAAAATCGAAAATCAAAGCTTCACTCACACAAAAAATAAAAGATTAAAAAAAATTATCTTACGTTGTATAGCCTGATTTTTTAAAATTAAAAAAAAATATTTCTTTGAGGGCAAGAATTGATTTAAAAAAATATAAATTCTTTTATTTAAAAGATTTGAACTTGTTCAATAAAAATAATAAAACTTTACATTGATCAATCAAATTATAGTTTTTTTTTTTTTCGCTTAACTTGTTTGTCTCCAATAGGAGGCAATTTGGCAATTTTCTTGAGTTCCACAGTTCCAGTTCTCTCTTTTTGTCTCCATCCCCAAAGTCGTTTTGCTTTTTGCATATTCTCATTAAATTCTTCTTTGTCACTTTAACATCTCACCTCTCAAATCTAAGAGCTAGTGGTAATTTTTCTGAGCTATTCATGGTTGTCATAATGTGAAAATAGTGGGTCCCATGTCAGATGACCTGTCATTCTAAGCCAGTAATGCAGTTAACAGTCTCTGTCTCATCTCTTCCCATATGATTCTTTGTTGTGTGGGCCTATTGGGCCATCTTAGCTCTTGGTGATTGGTTTTCAATGGGTCAGTTTTGCCACATGGTAAATTTATTTTTTTTAAGTGGGGCCCTCTGATCAAAATTGGTCCTATATGGGCATTATTTTGATAAAATGAAAAGGATTAATTAAAGACACTTTTATCCTCGAAATTTATATGATGTATCATTCTAATCTATAATATTTCAATTTCGTCTATGAATTTTAATAAAATGTGGTTGTGATCTATTATATTGTTACTAGAAATTCATCATGTTATCTTTTTTTTCCTAATTTATTAATTGTGATGGATTTGAACTCAATCAAGCTCGAATATTAAAGTATTCGAATTCGGTTCAACTTAAAATGAATAAACTCGAGCTCGAGTTTAAAAATTAGGTTCGAGCTCGACCAATTTTCTGATGGTTCGAATTCAACTCGGTTCGAGTTCGATAACAAACGAGCATGTAACAGGAACTCTGAATTGTTCATTCGAGCTCGAGCTTGGATTCTAATTTTAATAAATAAAAATGTTAATATAAATATAAATATTGACTCGAACTCGATCGATTTTCTAATGGCTCGAGTTTATCTCTGTTCGAGCTCGATAACAAACGAGTCTATAACCTGAGTTTTTGGTTTTTCATTCGAGCTTGAGCTTAGATTCTAATTTTAATAAATATAAATATAATTATTGGCTCGAACTCGATCAATTTTCTGATGCTCAAGTTTAACTCGGCTCGATAACAAATGAGCCCATAGCATGAGTCTTGGATTGTTCATTCGAGCTCGAGCTTGGATTTTAATTTTAATAAATATAAATATTTGCTAGAGCTCGATCAATTTTCTGATGCTCAAATTCGGTTCAGTTCGATAACAAACGAACCTAAATCTTTGATTGTTCATTCATGTCCCGACTCAGCTGTCATCCCAATATTCCCATCTCTCTCAAAATTAGCTGGATTTAATTTGTTCTCTCCTCAATTCTTTCTTGATGGTGCTTGCAGGCTGCTCATGTTCTTTTACAGGTTTGAGTTTTTCTCTTTAGAGAAAAACTTGTGCTTACTTTTTTTTTGTACATTTGGAATTATTTTAGATATCTTTTAGTTTTGCCATCTTATGTCAATTTTCACTCTTTTATGTATGGTCATTGTCTTCAATTATTGACATGAAAACAACCAAAGAGTTACTGCTCAATGAATGGAGGCAGTATGCCTAATGTAGTTTTCATAGATAATGACAGAACCTATAACTTCTAAAGAAAATGAAGAAATTTTTGCACTCTTGTAGTTAATTTCAACAGTTTTTTTCAGAAGTTCTTATAAATTACAGACTCCATGTACATTGGTTTTCTTAGGGTAAATGGGCTTTCCCCAAACGATGAAACATTCTTCAAAACTCTTTTTTCTACCGTTGAATTAGGCTTTGAGTCTAATTTGATAGAGTAAGTTTATAATCAAATGAGATAAAAAAATTAAGTTTTAAGTTGATGGGCTTTTTAAGTATATAAAGGTATCATGAAAGTCTAAATAGGTTTTATCATTAAATTTTTATTGTTATTTTTTTACTATTTAAATATGTGCGGTGATATTACAAGAACATGATTTATAAATATCAAAATGATATCGCTTGAATTAATAAAATTATTTATAATAATACCGCTTAAAACTTTAAAGATACATATGATCCTATTGTCTTTAGGATAAAGATTTGAAAACAGCATTAGGTGGCAATAGCTTTTACGTTCCAGGGTATGAACCAATCAACACACATTATATAAGTGTAAAATATTTGATTTTGTAGTTTTTTCGTGTTATTAATGAGTTTTAACATGTTAATAATAAATTTTAAAATAATTATTAATGAAGTTTTTTAATGAAAAATATCAAATTTGTTCTCTTTATCCGTTATACCCGTATCACTGCTGTTGCCTAAAATTTAATAATCTATACAAAAGATTGAAAAGCAGATCCTAGGAGCATGAATAATTTTTAAAAAAAAAATCATAATCTACTTTAGCAAAATAAATAAAGTGATATTTCTTGATAAGCAAACCTAATCTATAAAGGGCAAAGCTTGTGTTGGCTAATGAGAGCAAAAGTGGTATACTTGATTTGTGAATTCGAGATGGTAGTGCATGCTTCGATAGTCCTCTCTTCCTTTATCTCTCTCTCTCTCTCAAATAACAATTTAAAATTTATTATTTTACGGTATTTACAATTAAATTTAATTGTTTTATTTTACAAAATAACAAATTTCATAAAAGAGAATGACAAAGTTCTTTGTACACTTCAACGGTTGATTTTTAAAAATAACAAATTATATATATAAAATTTTATGATTACTGTGAAAATGGAGCTTAGTGGGTAACTAATGACAATGATATTGGACCAATGAAACCTTGACTCACAAATAAAAAAAATAAAAAAAAATCACCACTTAAACATTAGACCCCAAGATTTCAAATTCAACTTTTATTAATTTATGAATTATTTATTTATTTAATTTATATATTAATTATTTATCTCTTTTTATATGAATAATTTATATATTATGATGATAGTAATAATAAAAATCTGATGATATTAATTTGAGTCCAAAATTAGCTTTAGACACTTCAAATTTAGGACTTTTTAAAAAATACAAAAAGTGTTTGAGTAATGTTTTAAATGAAGATTAAAGCAATTTTTTAAAGATAGATAGATGATAATGGTGTTGAACACAACCTTGGACGTTAAAAAATCTTCATGAAATTTGCCACAATGGGTTTTCACATCTTAAGGGTAAATATTCATTGAAGAATTTGCAATGGTGATAGGTAGACCGTAGTTAATAGTTACCGTTGGATCCCCTTTTTTTTTTTTTTTTGGTATTAAAGCAACACTATACAAATATAATGTTAGTCACATTCTAAATTCACAATACTATTTTATAATTAATATTTTTTAAATAATATCATTTTACACATTTAAAATTAAAGAAATAACTGCTATATACATGTAAGAGTTAAATATGAGATCTTGTTATCCTAGAACTTCAACCTTAATATTTTTTGTTAACGAACCAACGTGGATTCTTAAAGTGGATGGTCGTGTTTCAAGAAGAAACATCGCCTAAAGGGATTTTAAATTTCGGTTCTATCAATTTTGTACAGAAAACGTAAAGACAAGTTACTTGCATCTCAATCATCCTATTAAGTCCAATTGTTAATATGCCATATCAATAATATCACTTAAAGAAAATGAAACTGCTCATTTTATGTAGCTTCAACCTTTCCAATTTTTCATTCTTTCCAATAATAAATTCATTCAATTTCTTTTTTTTTTATCTATTTTGAGTTTTAACTTCTAACAACGAAAAAAAAGATGCATAAAATTACTATTATTATTTTTTTAATAAAAATAATCTAGTGTCGTTGTTTTTATTTTTAATATATTATTTATATATCTTTCTAAATTTTAGGGCTTGTTAGATTCAGATTAATTAGAAACTTCCTAATTATCTTTTAAAATTTTTAAAAAAATTAAGGCTTTGGATTCTAACTATTTTTATAATTTAATTTTTGAAAATCATTACCTAAAAGATTTTAGGTTTTTACCCTTGAATTCTAGTTTGTGGGGAATTTTTTTTATTTAAGGCATAAAATTCTATAAAAAAAAGTAAGTAATTAAGGCACATTCAATAAGAAATAAGAAAATAATATTTCAAAAAGATTTTATATAATGTGGCGTAATCTTAACCTTAAGATGAAACTTGATAGTTGAGATGTTGACAACTTGTCTCTACGTTTTCCACACAAAAATTAAAGAACCTAAATCATTGCGGGGTGACTTTTTTTACCAGTGAACGAAATAAAATATATCTCTTACCATGTCATTAAATGATGAAAGTTGTTTTTGAGTTTGTAGATATCTCATTTTGTACCCATTTAATTGATAAGTATCGTTCATTTTAAATCTACTTTAAAACAATAAAGAATCAAGTAAGATTTCGGAATGATACATGATGAAGAATTTCAATAATTATGGTTGTGAACGTTAAGTTAAACTTATGAACGAAAAGTTTAATTGGATAGGATGAACTAACGGAGAATTAAAAGGTTAAAACTTAGAATTTATTACAATGGTTTTTTACGTGCCAGTAAGGATGTAAAATGTCACGTTGCTGGTTACGAATCCTTTGCATTAATTCCATCTCTCATAAATTCGATACAATAGATTGGTGGATGTATATTTTGTCTAATGATGAATTTAATATGATTGTTTTGCCAAATAACGTAATTTAAAGTAGAGTTCATGGTTCTATACTAAAAATGATTACATGGGATTATAAATTAACTTTAGAATCCGTTTGCACCAAAATAAAAATGAAATTCATTTAAAATAAATTGAAATGGATTATTATGTTTGGATTCTTTATTTTTAATTGTATAATTTATTTGAATACACATGTTTAAAATGTTTAAAATAAATGAAAATTCAAAGAGAGAGAGAGAAGGGAGAAGGAAGGAATTAGAGAGCAAAATTGAATATTTTGACCAAAATAACTTTTTACTCTTCATTTAGTAGAATTCATTAGTAAATTATATCAATTTTAATAAAATTTACAACAAACCAACTCAGTTTCATAGTTGTTGGGAAACCACTCTCAAGATGCCCAGGTGGTGATTTTCCAAACACTCAAGTCTAGAATGACTTGTAAAGAAAAGAAACAGCAAACGAAGCAAGAAAGAATACAAGCAATTTGTTATCGAGCTTTGGCAATATATCTACGTCCCCGTGAGCTCTTCCAAGCCGTCTGCACTAATCAATAAGTTCTTACAATTACAGCAACTCCTCTTCAAGAACATAATCTAATCTTGATCTTAACACCGTTCTTGAAGAATGAAAGAAGAGAGAAAAGAAAGTGATAAGGTCTTGAGTTACCTTGGAATTTTCCCAAAGAAAATTCCACTTACAAGTCTCTTGAATCCCCAATCTAGACTACTCTCTCTCTAAACATCCAGCCTCTCTATAATGATATCTCTCTTGTGTTTAGTTTCTTTGCACTCTCACACACCCATGTGTTCTATTTCACACACACTCACATGTCATCACATGTTATGTCACACACATTGTGTTTAGATTGAAGCTAGGTGACCCTTTATATAGTGCACCAACTTCTTGAACCTATCTTGAAGATCAATCTCCACCTTTAGATCTTGAGGACCAATCAATCATAGCCCCTCATCAATCCTAAGTGATCTTGTGCATTTTGATCATGCATCATGCACCATTTGAAAGGCTGAAACATAAGCATCAAATGTGCCTCGTGATGAGGCTTGGATGGTCTAGGCCACGGCGTGGACCAGGGCACCCTCTTCATCCTTTCTGGGCGACGTGGTGTGAGGGAGGCTGAGCCGCGGCGCACACCTCCTTCAGGTCTTCTCCATTTTGCATCCCTTGCTGGAGGTTGCGGCGCACACCTCATGGGAAGCGGCACACAGCTGTATCTGAAGCTGACTTCTTCTCTTGTTTAATCCTTAGACAAATACCAACAATCTCTACTTTTGTCTAAGCAATTAAACCCAAATCCATTGTGCAGAGAACTCAGGATCCAAACTCAACTTGAGTCACCATATCAACCGACTCCAATCCTAAGAAGTTCAACGCAATGATTGAACTTACTTAGAGGCAGAACCTTAGTGCCTAAATCTGCAGGATTTTCCTCCGTGGCTACCTTGTCAACATGAATGCATCATTCCGTAACATTTTCCCGAATGAAATGATATTGAACATCCACATGCTTAGTCCTCTTATGGAACACCGGGTTCCTACACAAGTGCTATGCACTTTGGCTATCCGAAGACACCACCACCTGCTCTTTTAGGACCTTCCACTCTTCCAACAACCCTTTGCACCACATAGCCTCCTTTATGGCTTCCGTAGCCACTATGTACTCAGCCATGGTTGTTGAGAGTGCTACCACCGACTGCCATTGAGCATTCACGTACCTCAGCAACCACTTCATCCCAAGCCAAAGCTCCTTTCCGGGATTACTCACAAATCTGCTGAGAACACCCATTGCCTGAGAAATGTCGGGTCTAGTGCTTATCATCATGAACATGACTGATCCAACCGCACTAGAGTAAGGGACCTTATCCATTTCCTTTTTCTCCTCATCCATTCCAGGACATCGTTCGCTGGAGAACTTGAAATGACCAGCAAAGGGAACCTTCACTAGTTTACCATCTTCCATAGAAAACTTGTACAACACCTTTTTCTATGAAGGAAGACCGAGAAACCTTCAACCCGTTTCTTTGCCTTTCCCGAATTCTTCTCATCCCAAGGATCTTTTGTGTAAGACAAAATCCTTCCTCTCGAACTCCTCACTGAGTTGAGATGTCAACCTTTCCATACTCTCCCTGCTGTTTCGAACCAACAGCATATCATCGACATAGATGAGGATAATCACCACTTCATCCACCTTGTGTCTAGGTGAGAAGGTTTCTGTGAAATCTATGCCTCTTTTTTGCGTGAACCCTTTCGCCACTAACCTAGCCTTATTCCGGACTTCATCCCTTGAAGGGTTCCCTTCTTTGATCTTGTAAGTGCACTTACAATCCACAACTCTTTGTTTTCCTGGAATGTGTACCAATTCCTAATAGCTATTCTTCCTCAAAGAATCCATTTTTTCCTCCATAAGTAGTTTCCTCCTTGACGAATCCTTACATCATGTGGCATCAATGTAAGTCCCTTGTTCACTTATCCCTCATTCTGTCCAAGGAGCTGCTGCATCCGCAGCCGCAAAACCATATCTCAAAGGTGGTCTGACCAGCCTTCTTTCCCAGTCCCTTGTGAGCTGATTGTCATTCTGACTTGCTGCATCATCTCCTTCTAGTTCAGCCTCCTCTCAAGTGTCCTGAGCTTGGCATTCATCAATGAGCTCTACCTGGTCCGAAACCTCTTGCATTCCTTGCTCTACCTGAACTGAATTTTCTTTGATGTTATGCTCTACAAATACCAAACTGGTTTGCTCACTAGTCTCTGCAGGGTTAGTTTTCTTCAAATAGAGAAATAACAATTCATTAAAAATGACATCCCTACTTATTATGAGTTTAAATCCTTTTTTTCTCTATGGACCACAACCTATACCTCTTCCCCATATCCTAGAAACACACATTTTCTAGACCTTGGGTTAAGTTTATCATCCTTTTGATGTGCAAACGCAGCACACCCAAAAGTTCTAAGGTTGTCCAACTCAGGGGGTTTACCACTCTACATCTCATCGAGAGTCTTAAGGTCCATAACTCTAGAGGGTGATCTATTAACCAAATATGCAGCAGTAGACACCGTTTCCCCCCAAAAACATTTGGGTAATCCGGATCCTATTAACATGCACATAACCTTTTCCATAAAGGTCTTATTCATCCTCTCAGTAACTCCACTTTGCTAAGGGCTTTTCACAACCATTTTATGTCTTAGAATACCATTTAACCTACAAAATTGATCAAGTTCCTTATTAAAAAATTATAAGCCATTATCAATTCTAAACACCTTAACTACCCTGCCCTTTTGAGTCTCCTCCAGCATTTTTCACACCACTAATTTATTCAAAGCATCTGATTTATTTTTAAGCAAATAAACCGAAACCTTTCTAGAATAATCATCAATTAAAGACAAAAGGTAAAGATTACCTCCCTGTGTTGGTGTTCTTGTTGGCCCCCAAAGATCTGCATGGATGTAGTCAAGAATGTCCTTAGACTCGTGCACTTTGGTGTTAAAGCTGACCCGGTGTTGCTTCCCAAGAACGCAACACTTGCAAAAATCAAGTTTCTCTACTTTGTCACCACCAAGTAGACCATCATTGTTGAGAACTTGCAGACCTTTTTCGCTTATATGTCCCAAGCGAGTGTGCCCAAGGGCTGCCTTATCCATCTCAGCTATCAAACTTGCTGCTTGATCCTTGATCTCCGTGTCTCCGATCATCTCATAGATACCATCCTTCATTACTGCTTTGATCACTATCAAAGATCCCTTGGTTACCTTGATCTTTCATTCCTCTGCTTTGTATGTGTACCCCATGGAATCTAACTACCCTAATGAGATCAAATTCCTCTTCACATCCGGAAGATGCCTCACATTCCTCAGCAGCCTTGTCATTCCATCAAACATCCTCAATTGGATGTCTCCCATGCCACTCACTTGGTAAGAAGTATCATTCTCCAGGAAAACCTTTTCATCATCGGTTTCCTTGAAATTCTTGAACCAATCCCGGTGAGGGCACATGTGATGAGTGCACATGGTATCCAAGATCCATTTCCCGCTGCCTCCTTGCCCCCTTCTCACACTTGAGCACACAACAAGAACATCATCATCTTGTTGTTCTACCTTGGCAACCGAAGCCTCTCCATTCTTGGTATGGCTTCTTCCTTCATCCCTCATCTTCTCCTTACAATCTTTCTTGAAATGACCCTCCTTATGGCAGTAGAAGCATCTCTTCCCTTCAAATCTTGGTTTGGAATGCGGTCTCCCATGGATTTCTCCTCTACCTCTGTCCTAGTAGTAGCTATATATGTTATTGTGCGTTCTCCGATGGCTTTCTACTCTACCTCTGTCCCAGTAGTAGCTATGTATGTTATTGTGCGCTTTCCCATGGCTTTTTCCTCTATCTCTGTCCTGGTAGTAGCCATGTATGTTACTGTGCACTCTCCCATGGCTTTCTCCTCTGCTTCTGTCCCGGTAGTAGCCATATATGTTACTGTCATACCGAGTTGCTGACCTTCCTCTAACGAACAGTCCTTCTCCACTTGATGCACTCCTTATCTTGGCATCAAGATTATCTTGCAACTCTTTATCAGGATCCAAAGCAAAGATTCGTTTACGAAGATACCTCTTATTAGAGAGAGTCTTGGTAAGAAATAACTCATCTAGTTTCTTCTATATGACTGTTGGATCTTCCGAGTCTCTGCACTCTCTTGTGACATTATCCGACATATGCAGAAAGATAGTGTTATACGCCATCTTCTCATCTCATTCCGCTGGACCTCCGTGATACTTGCTGGAAAAGCATCATCTTTTCCAATCGCCAAGTCCACCTTTTGTTGCATAAGAACCGCCTTGATCTTCCGCTTCCAAAGGGCAAAATCTCCATTTCCATCAAACTTCTCAACAATGAAGTTTGAACCCTTTTTGCAGAGAAAATCCCATATTTATGCAGCACCCACAATTGCTCTCCAACTTCTTCTAACTCTCAAGAACATGATCAAAGATGGATCTCAATACCGTTCTTGAATCATCCTCAAGAACACAATATGATCTTGATCTTTACTCTGTTCTTGAATCACCCAAGAAGTTAATCTTTGATTCTTGGAGTCTTGCTCTGATACCTTCTGTTTCAGGTCCGATACCCGCTATCCAAAGCTCTGATACCACTGTTGGGAAACCACCCTCAAGATGCCCAGATGGTGATATTCCAAACATCCAAGTCTAGAATGACTTATAAAGAAAAGAAACAGCAAACGAAGCAAGAAAGAACACAAGTAATTTCTTATCGAGGTTCGGCAATGTGCCTATGTCCCCGTGAGCTCCTCCAAGCCCTCTGCACTAATCAATAAGTTCTTATAATTACAGCAACTCCTCTTCAAGAATACAATCTAATCTTGATCTTAACACTGTTCTTGAAGAATGAAAGAAGAGAGAAAAGAAAGTGATAAGGTCTTGAGTTACCCTGGAATTTTCCTCAAGAAAATTCCACTTACAAGTCCCTTGAATCCCCAATCTATACTACTCTCTCTCTAAACATCCAGCCTCTCTACAATGAGATCTCTCATGTGTTTAGTGTCTTTGCACTCTCACACACCTATGTGTTCTATTTCACACACACTCACATGTCATCACATGTTATGTCACACATGTTGTGTTTAGATTGAAGTTAGGTGACCCTTTATATAGTGCACCAACTTCTTGAACCTATCTTGAAGGTCAATCTTCACCCTTAGATCTTGAGGACCAATCAATCATAGCTCCTCATCAATCCTAAGTGATCATGTGCATTTTGATCATGCCTCATGCATCATTTGAAAGGCTGAAACATAAGCATAAAGTGTGCCTCGTGCTGAGTATTGGAACAGGGTGCTGAGGCTTGGATGGGCTGGGCCTCGGCGCGGACCAGGGCACCCTCTTCATCCTTTCTGGGCGCTGTGGTGTGGGGGAGGCTGAGCCACGGCGCATACCTCCTCCAGGTCTTCTCCATTTTGCATCCCTTGCTGGAGGCCGCGTCGCACACCTCTTAGGCTGCGGCACATAGCTGTATCTGAAGTTGATTTCTTCTCCTGTTTAATCCTTAGACAAATACCAACAATAGTAAATTCATTTCGAAATAAATTTCAGATATTTTTTCAAACATAACAATTATAATATTCAAAATAAATTCTATAGAATTTCATAAAAGTTATAGAATTCAATTTTTTTTTTTTTTTTTCCAAATGGAGTGCTATCTTTGTGGATGACCTGCTAGAGGTCACTAGTTGTCAAAACAGATGGCTAGCTTTAGGTGCTTTGAAACAATGCAAGGCACCCACGAATTTCCTATGTGGTTTGTTATTTAAAGGAGATTTTTTTTATAAAAAATACTGATATGCTACTGATATGCATTCTACTGCTTGGGATAATGTGGACTTTTTAATTTCTCCTTTTGGTTTGTTATTTTAAAAAATAAAATATTTTTTAAATAGTGATTAATGATCGGACATGGATATGAAAAAAAGAACATATTGAAAAGTTAATATTTTTAATCCGTATCCATTGATCTGTTATTCATAACACCCAACTCAACCCATTCGTTTCTCACCTCTACTTTAGATATGTACAAAGATATTGCAAAAGCATGATTTATTAATGTCTGAATAATATAGATTATTTGAATTAACAAAATTATTTATCGTGATAGAGAAAAAAGAGAAGAAAATTCTGCAAAAATAATACTTCAATTCAAATAAATAGCCAGTACTGATCTCATGATTCAACTTGAATGAGAATTATTTTATAATTATTTCAGAATTCAATTGAACCAAACATGAAAAAAAAAATTGGTTGCTTCGGATCTAAAACAAATTTTAAAGAATTTTATTAGTAATGTCAATATAAATATAGAACTCAAAAAATAACATTAAGAATAAAATTCTTTAAAATTATCAATAAAATTTTCAATAAATCTAAAATATAAATCTTAGATCCGAATCAACTAAGTATTTCTTTACCTATTGTATTATATGCAATATCAAATTTTGTAATCATATATATATAAATCATAATCACATGCTATGGTGGCTGTTTGTTCCCTTAAACTTTAAAGATACATATGATCCTATTGTCTGAAATCTAAACACAAGATTGAAAAGCAGATCCTAGGAGCATGCATAATTTAAAAAAATCATAATCTACTTTATTAAAATAAATAAAGTGATATTTCTTGATAAGCAAACCCTAATCTATATATAGGGCAAAGCTTGTGTTGGCTAAATGAGAGCGAAAGTGTAAGATTCCAGATGGTTGCATGCATGTGTATCAGGTTGTAGAATCTCTCGTGGATTTGCTCCCTATTCTTCCTTTTTGCTTTTTCAGAGTTGTGTAGTGGTGTGTGTGTATATATATATATATATATATATATGCTTCAATAATCCTCTTTCTCTGTAAAACAAATATATAAAATTTACTAATCTGGCATATAATTTACTCTTATAAAAGTTAAATTTAACTATTTATTTTGCATAATATAACAAATTACACAAAATAGATCTTATTAAAGTGACGGTTTGTATTTTTACGCATTTGATTACGAATTCAAATTTTAAAATTTCTTTTTAAGGGTTTTTAAAAATTTAATGGGGTGTACATTCTCGAGTAAAAAATGTATGTCCAACGAAAAAATATCTAAAAATTTACATCTGTGACATCGTGTCCGAAAGAATTAAAAAAATGCAGTTAAAAACACTGATTTTAGTATTGAACACAAAGTTAAATTAAAAAAAATAAGGTTAAAGAGATTTATCGTTAATAATTACTCTCTTTTTAGAAAGATTGATTTATAAATCTAAATTAAAATCAAATTTTTGTAAAGAGTCAATATCATCTGACTCTTTATTTCATCCTCGAAATCAACGAAAATCTTACAATGCCAGAGACTATAAACCACCAAAACGTTTCATTAATCATTTGATCAAATCATGAACAAGAAAACCATTTAGATTTTACCTCCCAACTGTTAGATGCTACATACCCTGCATGCCCAATTCCTAGTCGATACCCACAAACCACCCTTTTGTTGTGTTCTCCGCATCTATATAATTCTATTAACCTCAACATCAGATTTATCATTTTGACAGTAAACACATCCCCCTACTACTTCAAATGGGTTCACTCCCTTCTCCCCCGCAACGTAGGACGACATCATACCCATCATCGGAATTTAATCTGTTCAATTACCGAGTTTACGCGTCGTTTTGCCTAAGAAAACCAGGGTCAAAAACGAACATTCCCAGTTGGATCGAGTGTTACAATCCATCAAATTACACATGGAATCCAATTCCTGACCTAATTGATAACTACGTTTTAAAGGGTTTTGTCATGGTTTCACTATACGAATCAATTTACATCGTTGGAAGCCACCTATGCCACAAGGAGAGAGCTAATCAAGTATTTTTACCCCCAGTATCTACATCAGACTCTAACAACGACAAATGGCCACCATATCAAACGTTATACGTAACTGTGGCACCAATATTTTGGACACATTTATATTACTTGGTAGGTTATCGGATGGTTGGGGAAATATGGCGAACAATCTCAATGGTGCATATGTTTGACAAGTCAGCAATGGAAGAGGAAGCAGGAGAGAAGGATCTTTGTATCCATTGTTGTGTTGTTCAACTCTTGTAAGCTTTGAAATTAAAGTGAAAACATGATTCTTTTTCAAGGCATGGCTTTGCTATTATTAAGAGGTTTTTCTTCTTCTTCTTTTTTCTCATTTTATTTTATTTTATGGTGCATGGCTTTGCTATTGGTATAACAGAGACACTAGCAGAAGCTTGAAACTGGAACTCTTCAAGGTGAAAACGCTGGATTTAGCCGGAAGTGGAAGAGGAGCGGCAACCGCACAAAATGGGAATGGATCTACAAATGCTAGTACCATGCTTGTAAAGGCTTCTTAAGGGATGGTTGTTGAAGAGTTGTTGGATTACTTTTTGTAAAAATAAAAAATAAAAAAATCTAAGGAGTTAATAAAGCATTAAAATTTGTTTAAAATCAATTTATTTTAAATTTTAATTGTCATTTTATTTTTAATATTATTTTAATTAATTAATTATTATTATTTTATTAAAATTCAAAACGTGGTAATATTTCAAAAAAAACTTATATCCCAATGCTTTAAAGATTATGTCTCGCTCAATGTCTTCGGGTTCGGCTCTCTGAAAACATTGCTATTGTTGAGATAATGGGAAGATAAAAAGTGGAGGGGAAAAAAAGGAAAACTACAGGGTTTACGTAAACAAGAAAGAGTGAAATGTACAAATATAAATTTCTCTCATTAGTTGATGATGTATTGGTGTTTGTCCAAAACTGGAAAGAAGTCGGTGACGCGTATCATGATTATGTCTTGTTTGTCTAGTTTGAAGCATGTCATTAATCTCTAATTTTCTAAATTTCTCAAGATTCAGTCATCAAAACCATGATTACGTTTTGTTTAGTAAATTAGTTTAATCTCCAAAATTACAATAATCCAAATTATTAAAAAAAAAAAATCATCAATCCTTGAAGTTTCATATTTTAAACAGGGTAGGATGTTGCTTCCTAGTTGAGTCCAGTCAAAATATCCCATTACATTTATTAAAAAAAAAAATTAAAAAGTATTCCAATCTCAATTTCTCAATGACAAAGGTGAAAAACTTATTTGTCTTGGATGTAAAATTTATTTTTTTACTTTAAATAAAAATTTTGCTAATGATTTTTAAAAATTTATTGATAATGTTCATAAAATTATTATTCACGATATCTATAAAATTACTTAACATTTAACAATAAAATTTCAAACTAATAAAAAACTGGATTTCACACCAAACCCAAACGGGAATTTCACGTGAGAAAACTCAAATGGAGAGAACCACAAACTATGGCCCACCTATAAGATGGGTCCATATAGCCTTGAATATCAGCCATATAAGCCTGCATGCCTCAAAAACAGAAGCCCAAAAATTCTATCAAGCCATCAAGTGGTCAAGTGTATGTCAAAAGCTTTTACTACCATGAAAAGAAGAGAAAGTGTAACATAAAACCTGAAATGCAAGCCAGTAAAAGCAAGGAAAAGATCCTTTCACGTGACCCCATGAGCTCAGCCAAGCACGAGCCACCATGCACCCCATCTCTGACGCATGAGGTCCCTGAGGACCCCTGACCGGAATCCTGACCGTGACTCATGACCCCACTTGAACCTGACACAAACCCCATGCACTCTCGTACATGTTTTCAGTCAATTTTCACACATGAACACGCAATCACACGTGTGATTTGTATCACGCACGCGTGAGATATCATTTGACCCCTTTGACTTTTCATACGAGTATTAAATTAACACTCCCCTACAAATAAACGGGTGACATTTGATGAAATGTAAAAAAATAGATCTTAGCCGTTGAAATGGGAGACAATCTCGAGAATTTGGATGTCCACATGTTGGTTACAAACTGAAAAGGCCGACACTAGAAGCTGACAGTCGGTTTTGTTAAGGGAAAGAGAGTTGAGGCTTTTGCTAATTTTGCTTTAATATTTTTTCTTCTTTTTTTTTTCCCACCATTACCAACCGGTCCAACTCATGCGACGTGGCATCCGAAGGTATAAATGACACATGGATGATGGCACAGGTGGGGACCATTGGATTCGAGGGGTTAGGGGAACATGGGCACATAACCCGACATGATGCATGTGAGGGTTAATGAGATTGATTTCTTCCAAAAGAATAATGATCGTGAACAACCAATGCAATAAATATGGGTAGTCAACGTAAGGATGAGTGATTGAAAAAAGTGCTAGGTGAAAGGACGGAAATAATTTTTTTTTACTCCTAATTTTGCTTGTGTGGTCTGTTTCATGACTATAATTTTTCAGTGTATTTTTTTTTGGTTTATTTTGTTGTTATTTATATTATTTTTTGATTTTTTTGGATTGTTCTCTATTCTCAAATAATCATAGTTATAAATAATTCATTATATTTGAGGTCAAGACATTAAAAGTTTTTAACTGTTTTATTTATACTAGAGTTCGAGATCGAGACATTCATCTATTATTTTGTTGTTATTTATATTATTTTATGATTCAAGTTTACCGTATTTTCACTTCTTAACGTATTTTTGATTAATTACGTTAAATATTTTGTATGTCAATTTTTTTAATTTTATTATATGGATTGTATTTAATCATGACCACTTTCACTTTAACTAAATAAATGTATGACTTTTAGATTGTTTTTGATTCATAAATACCCGGATTGATAGTTATGATTCATTCATTATATTCGAGGTCGAGGCATTGAAAATTCTCTCGAACTCATAACTCCGAGCCTTTTAGTTACCCTACTTGTCTCGGTATTGTCACTTAAACTTTTTTTTTTTCCAAAATCTTTGTTTCACAAACTTTTTAATAACTAATTGTTTTATCTCAATTAATGCTCTATCACGTTTTTTTTTCTTTTACCAGTTTTCTTTTTTGCTTGTTAGGACTTTAACATATGAGCCCATTAAAACTATGTCACAACATTTTATTATTTTTGGTACAAACAATTATTTACTCGTAAATTTAACTTTTTATAATTTATTTTTTAGCTTTTCATTCTTCTTAGTAACTGTGTTCTTTTTTGTGTTTGTTTCTTAGAAATTAAAAAATGTTATGAACGCTGAGTAAAACGGTATTTTAATCACTTTATTCATTTTAAAAAGTTCAGTAATAATTTATAAAAAAATTCACTTTATAACTTGTAATGACAAAAAAACCCCTTTCAACATTTTTTTTTTGTCATTAATCAAATTTTGTGATGAGATGATGAAATTAGGTAGAGAATTAATGTGTAGTATCATTATTATATATTGAATGTAAGTTTCAATCATTTCACCAATTAATCATATGCATTACTGAAAGTGAAAGAGATTTTGTGACAACCCAAAATCATCAAAAGTTGTTTTATAAAAGAAAAACATATAAGAAGTTAAATTCATTAGTAGTTAATGACACCATAAAACATTTAATTTGAAAAAAAATTCCGTTTCTGGTAATGAATTTCTCCATCAAAAGTTGTTAGATCATTAAGATCATATTTACACATCTCCATAACAAGAATAAAGATAGAGACTACAGACTTGTACCTTAAGTCTCTCAAAATTTGAGTCTAATTTTTTTAAATATTGAGTAGTAATGAGTGATAACTTTTCAAAGATCGAGTATTAACGCGAAAGAAGACAAACGGAAAACACAAAAATTGCTTTGAGATGACTCATTAATTAACGAATTCTCCTTCACCAGCTTTTTAATAAATGAGGTGTTGTTACTCAAATCCTTGAGAGTGATGTTTGCATGTAAAATCAATAAAACCACTCATTTTCGTTTGTTATGATACAAAATTGAAGATTGAATTATCATTTATTAATGAAATTTTTATAAAAATAAACATAATTTCTATTCAATTGATAGATTATCACTCAGAATGTGAAAATTGAGTGCTCACCTAGCTTTAGTCTTAACAAATATGTAAAATAATGTTGTATGTCTACTATGTTTCTGTATCATTGCTCTTTCATAGTATGGTAAAAAAATACTTCTCTTAATAAAATCTAAACAAAAAATTTTTGTCAAAAGGAGAGAAAATTTATTCGGCTATTGTCTTTGTTCGACGGTAAAAAATGCGTGTTATCTAAAAGTTTCATAATCCAATTCTAGATCCAAAAAAAATCTCTCCATGTGTGATAGAATTGAGTGGAGACCAATTATACTGTGTTGTCCTTTTCAAGATTATAGTAGAAAAAAAGGGGGGGGGGGGGAGGGGGGGGGAAAGAAGAAGATGGGTAGTACTTTTGTTTTCAGAATTTTATCAGTTACATGTTGTCATCTGCAGCTCTCTACCTCTCTCTGTTTTTCCGTATATCTGCAACAACTCAGGTTTTGGACTCTAGCTGATTTTTTAATTACCCAAATTTTAAATTGTTTACAAATGCCCACTTGCACCATGATAAAGCAGGCCTATCTTTTAGTGGCATTTGATGGTAATTTTGCTGAGGAATTTGCGGTGAGTTGGTGATAGTTGAGGGGATCAGTCCAAGCTAAGGGCAGTGTTTCCATGATCTGCCCAACAAGAAAGAGGAAACCAAAAGATTTTGGTGCAATCATGGCCCAGGTAATATAGGCCATGTTTGGTTGTCATTTAAGTCAACTTACAAGCAAATTGACTTAATTGACAATCAAACATGGTCATGAAAAATGTAGTTTTCTCTCATCTTGAAGAAAAAACTTTGTTTTAAAATAATTTGATGGTGTGTTGTTGAGGGAGAAAAAGGCAAAGGGAAATTCTTTGGACCTTGACTGTCTAATGATTTGCACTACTGCCTACTGGATTGGGAGCTCACATCTTAAATCTCCATGTTGTGTGTCTCCTTTTCTAATTTCCAATTAGAAGGATGCATAAAAGATGTTCAATTATAAATGTTATATCATTATACGTGATTTTGAAATTGGCCTTATAAAGTTGCTTAAAGTTCCTCAAATTATTTAGCTTTCTATAATTGAGGAAGCACTCGTTGATCAATGGATTTATGGCATGTGACAACGAATGTTTCTATAGACTTTTTTTTTTTTTTTTTTTATTGAGAAACTTGCCTACTCAAATTTTAATATATTGTAACTGTTGGAAAAGACAAGAATACGCGGAAGCGATTTATTACCAAAATTTAATTAAACAATGCACATGCACAAATTTAATGAAAAAAATAAACAAAGATAAAGTAAAGTAAGTGAGTACATGATATTTACGTGATTCGACACAATCTTGCTTATGTCCACAAAAAGAATAAACCTGTTCTTTACAATTAGAGATGTACAAAAAAATATCAATTGTGTTTTTATCCCCAAAATCCAATCCAAAAAACTCTTGTACATCCTCTCTCAACTTAGAGAACATTCTCTACCCTTGTGTCTTACGTGTTGCTCTTATATTTTCAATGTCCACATATATATAACCACAAAAAACTTGCTCTTCAAGATACTTAATCTTCAAGTTAAAAAAAAAAGCTTCATATTCAAGTATCTTGCCACCAAGATACTTGGTCTCCAAGTAAAAAAAAAAACTTTCTACTCAAATATCTTGTTTTGGTCTCAAGTTTCTAAAGTCCCACATCAAGAATATGAGTTATATCCCAACAAATCTCCACATTGACTAATATTCCTACCACTTTGAATATTAGTTGTACCTTTATCTACTTGTCAATGTCGCAAACAGAAACAATTGGTCTTCAAATCCACCTGCTAGAAATAACTTGAATCAGCAAACAGTTCTGACTCCACCTGATTCGAAAAACACGACCAATGTATATGTGTAGCTGCACCCATCAAGGTTGGAGAAAATCTTCTTCATCTATCACTGCCAAAGATTTACAATTAGAATCACCACTATCCTTTCTTCATTGAGGACAATTCCGTTTTACCTGGCCAAATTCTTTACAGTAATAGCATTGAACACCCTTTTCCACTAACCTTGGATTTAGACTCTTATCTTGGTTTGACTTACTTTGAGTATCATGAGATAATAGCATAGCCTTCACTTGATCTAGATTCACTATATCCTTACTATACAGTAGAGTAGTCACTAGACAAATCGAGAAGCGAGGTAAGAAGTAAAAAGGCATTGTCTTCTTCCTCAATCTTGGTATCAACCTTTTTCAGTTGATCCACCATTCCATTGAACATTTTTAGGTGTTCCATGAGATTCCCGCCTTTCACCATCCTCATCTAATACAATAGTCACTTTAGATGTAACTTGTTGGTCAAATTATTAGCCAACAGAGTTTTTTCAACTTTTCCCATATTACAGGCGTCGAATCTTCATCCAGAACATTATTGATAATGTTATCAACAATACAAAGTCGAATCATACTAACACACCTTGATTCAAACTCTTCCTACTCACTGTCATTCATCTTTTCTAGCTTACCATCATTTTCCTTCAACGCTTTAGCTAAGCCTTGTTGAACACTTATGCCTATCACCTTTCTTTGCCAAATAGTGAAACTTTCTTTTTTCATTAAATTGTTCAATAGTGAACTACTCGTTGATTTTCGCTGTCATGGTGTGTAGATAACAATTAGATCTCAACTCAAACCTTGTGTCTCTGATACCAGTTTGTTAGAAAAAAACACGAATATGCCAAAACGACTTGATACCGAAATTTAATTGAACCACGCACACACACAAATTTAATGAAAAAAATAAACAAAAATGAAGTAAGTGAACACACATGATTTACGTGGTTTTGACACAATCATGTCTATGCCCACGAAGAGAATAAACAAAATCTTTATTATAAGAGAAATATAAAAAAAAATACTAATTATATTTTTATATTCAAAACTCAATCTCAAGAATTTTTGTACACTATTTCTCAACGTAAATAACATTCTTTATCTTTGTGTCTTATGAATCACCCTCATATTTCCAATGTATACATATATATAACCAACCAAAACTTGCTTCTCAAGATATTAAAAATATTTAAATTACTAAAAAAATTGAAAAGAAAAAACAAAAATCATTTTCAATAACCAAACATACTTGAGTAATCCCTCGTTTATTGTTCCTTACCTAACCTTGGAAAATTCCGCCCAACATAGTCTCAATCTACACCGTTTCAAATAAAATGTAAAAAGTTGGAACTTTAATAGACCAATCGCATTTGCTTTATTAATTATTATCCATTTAAAGTATTTGTATGTTTTGAGATTTTCGAATCATTTCTAAAGAGAGATGTGGTGTGCCGTGTGGGTGAATTAATTCTCCAAACCAATAACTTATTTATAAATAAAAAGAGTTATGGTTTGGATTAGAATGGAGCAAAACAGATTAGATTTCACTTTAGTTAAAAGTTCTTTCCTTTGCCAAATTGGGTGAACTCGAGCGAGTAATTTTAGTTTTCATGGATCAAGAAAGCAAAATTTGAACATCATTACAATGCCGAGCACCATACCTCGGTTAGCTTCTTTGTGTTTTTTTTTAAAAGACAACCTTGGTTAACTAAAGATTGAAAAGTCAAATTTCAAAGTTGTATTTTACCAAAGAGTCCAATATTTTCTATATTTAAAAAAAGAAATTAGAAGCTCTCCAAATTCCAAAGCTCTCTGATTTCACCCCTCCAGGTCACCTCCATGTAAAGATAGCCACATGCCTCTCTCTCTCTCTCTCTCTTTTTGCAAAGCTTGACCAACCAAGTTTTTAAGTACTCGTACAGGCTGTGATTCCAAGCTCTGCTTTCACCCCTCCAGGTCCCCTCCGTGTAAAGATAGCCGGATGCCTCCCGTCCCTCTCTCTTTTTGCAAAGCTTGAACAACTAAGTTTTTAATAAGTACTCGTACAAGCTTGATTCTGGTGTAAAGCCATAAGTAGCGCCTAACTTTTAACACTGCAAGAAAACCTCTCTCTTCCTGCAAGAATTGCACTGCCATGAAAGAGAACCCACGTAATGAGTGAAGCAGAGCTAAACTAGGACCGTAAAAACATGGGACATCAAGGTACCTATAGTTGGCCACCAGTAGGAGCTCCATCAAACGTGCAGAGACAGGATCAGCACTTGAGAAATTTTGACAACTCAGTCAATGCGGTGTCGTTTGGGTTTGTTGCCACTGCCATTCTCATCTCCATGTTCTTGGTCATGGCCATTTTTGAGAGATACCTCAGACCCGCCTCGCCTTCTGGTGGTCGAACCCACGGTGACCTCGAGTCCCAGATGGGGTTCAATGGCAAGCTTGGCCACCAATCAAGCAAAGTGAGTGACCCTTTTAATATTCCTTAATTTTTATATATATTTGTTTTTAAATTCTGGGTGATGTTGCATTTTTGGTGTGTTAAAAGTCGATTTTCGAATCTAAAGGTGTTAAAATTTGCTTGTTTTAGTAAAAAATTTGTTCAATTTTGATGTACTTTTATGTTTCGGTTTCTGGGTTGGTTTTTAAATTTGCTTGTTTAGTGTGAAAATGTGGGATTTTTCTTGGGATAGATATTACTCGGCTCTTGTTGTTTACATGGGTTTTCTTTTATGAGAACCAATGGGATAAAATTTGTCTACTTTGAGGGAAAATGTTGATGTGCTTTCTTTTTTGACAGTTTGGGTGGTTATTTTGAGTCTTGCAAACAGTGATGATTAGTCTGACACAAAGTTTTGCTGCCTGATTTTTTTTTTGTGGGTTAATTCATAAAAATGCATGTCAGTGGTGAATTTATTAGTCGTTCTGTTTCATTTTTTTTTAATGTGCAATAATCGTATTAGGACTTGAATGTCGTATGCATCTAATTTTTTCTTTGTTACTTGTTGGATTTATGTGGGAAATCAATTGTGTCTCAGTTAAGGTTTTGCATTCTATTTAACTTCTTCTCTTTGAAGTATTTCCCTATTTCATTAGGTATGACGCCCTTTTTCCATCACCAAATTCGCATACACAACATATTTATCTCTTCAATTTAGGCTATTATACTGAGGGGATATGGCATATGAGTCTCCCCTTTCCTTGGGCTTGACTCCTGAGTCGTTCCCTTTTACCCTTTTCACTTATAAGAAGCTTATTGTTTTGTCCTTATTATTACTGTATAAGAAGCTTTGGTACAATGGCAGAATAAGCATCCTTTCAAACTTAGCATGCATCAGCCCTGAAAACCTAGTTAACAAATTGATAAAATTACATAAGGAATCCAAGTAAAAGTAGAGGTTTTTATTTCTCATCTGCACTTTTCAGTCTCTAGTCAAATTTTAATTGAGTAGGAACTTTGCTGTCTAGTTGTTATTATTGTTGGGCAAATGGCCCATCCAAGTAGTTGTCTTTTGAATGGTTGGTCCCAAAACCAAAGAGTCTTAGGACTTGTACTTTCTTGCAATTTTGACCCACCACTTGTACAGTGGCCATAAGGCTCATCAGTAGCAATAGTTGTGTAGCTCCACATAGCCAGTGCCTAGGTGGTCAATCTCTGCTTCTGGGTAAGTCTTTGTTAAATGGTTCACTGTCTAATTTTCAAGCTTTAAATGTATGTCCAATTTAGCTTCACTAGATTGTAGATATTTGTGTGATGTATTTATGTGCTTGTTGATGTGCAATTTTATGGGAGATGAGCTATATGAAATTAGCTTAGATAATTTGTTTTGAAGTATTCTTAAATCTGAAAAGGGTTTATGCATCATGAAACACAAATGAGGTCTACCATGTGCTATACCTTTTAGGAACACACAAACCCCACCTACTGGTCCAAAGCCATAGTTCAATGAGGGCCAGTTCTTCTTGTATGGGGCATACTATAAAAAGGAAGTTTATCTTGACTTAAAGTGATCTAAATGCTTTCATTAGTCACGTCTTAACTATGAAAGTGCGTATTATTGACAGTTGGTAAATCTAGATAAATCGTCCATGAGGGCCCCTAGTGATAAATGTAAGTAATATCACATGCAACCCTAATTGTTATGCTCTGACCCTTATCTACACCCTCTCAGCATAGACACAATGTTTCCCTATGGTTTTTGCGGAGCTGGGGGGCCATTGCATCTTTTTCGGTCAAGGATTAGAAATTCGCAGTTATTCTCATCTGATGTGTTAAATATATCAGCCCTACTTCAACCAGCAAGTATCTGCATTGATGTGATGTGAGAAACTTGTCTGGCATAAGTGTCCATATCGAAAAATATTTAGCAACATAGCATAGAAAACAGGTGCATCCATAGCAGAATTTATTGATTCTTTACCTTTATTATTAAAGTGAGCTAAGCATGATCAGCCATACTGAGACTTAAACCAAAATCGAATTATTGAAGAGTACACAACAATCTCAAGCCAAACACTGTAATAAGAGATTGGGACTGTTGATCTAGTTTCTTGCTCTAAATTTCTTACCCATGCGAGTTTTAATTAATTGATGGGACAATTTAATCGTTTTAAGAGTCATAAATTCTGCTTGTTAAGCACTGCATTATCTTTCTTAAAATATTGTTTTCAATCAGCATCCTATCTCTACATATTATAACTATATTATATATAAAAAGTCAATGCATGCATTAGTTGTTCAGATAATGTTACAACATTTTTTAATATGTTAAAAGGGCAAGAAAATAATTCATCATCTAAACACTGCCATGTGAATGGATATCATGAAAATTGTTATCTGTTTTTTTGCTTTGTTGTATTTTATTTCTTCTGCTTTTCTTAAGATGATCTAATTTAATCCTAAAATTAGGTTAAGGCTGCATTCTGAAGTAACAAAGTTATATCCTTTTGGCCGTCACTTTTGGCTGTTAACTAATGGGACTAGTTAACCATCAGATTTGTGCCCCTGTTCATCTGCTCCTTGAAATTTTGCCTAAAAAATAGTTCTTGAGACATTACTGGTAGTGGGATTCTGTCCATCTATTATTTTCTCCTTCAGATTATGATCTTCTAAATACTCACTGATGATTTTGCTTCTTTTTTTTCTTTCATTTCTATTTTTTAATGCCTGGTTCTGTGATCTTCTGATAAACTTATATGAGTTTTTTTTTTCGTCTTTAGATTCTGAATTATTGTTCAATGCTGAGTGAAATAGGGGATTCTGACTGTTGCACTGGCAGACTCTAATATGGGCCTCTTTTATTTTGTATAGTCTATCATTTTGCTTCATGTGCCTTCTTTTATTTTCTTCTTTTAAGCTTTTTGATTTGGGAGTGTGAGTTCTTTCACATTAATTTACCCTCTGATTCATGTCTGCAGATGACTGTGTATTCCAACGGAGTTTCAGTATTAATGCCCGGAAACAATATTCCTACGTTCATTGCACACCCGGCCCCTGTGCCTTGTCCTCCTGAACGTAATCCATGGCCTCACCATAGTTCATTGCCAAATCCAACCACAAATTCCAATTCAAGCACAGTGCAAGAAAGCTGAAAACTATGGATTCCACCTGCACGAGCCCAAGCAGAAGTTACTTCATAGGAGGACCCAAGCAAAAGCGTGTCGAGTTTGGAACAGTGGTTGCCCTTTTTTTCACCTTCTTACTCAGAAGCCCATTGTGTTTTGTGTATATAAGCATTAGTTTTTGGTGGGCAGGCGGAATCCAATTTAAGCAGCTTGTTTAAATCATTTCAAGGTAAAAAGAAAGCTGAAAACTATGGATTCCACCTGCACGAGCCCAAGCAGAAGTTACTTCATAGGAGGACCCAAGCAAAAGCGTGTCGAGTTTGGAACAGTGGTTGCCCTTTTTTTCACCTTCTTACTCAGAAGCCCATTGTGTTTTGTGTATATAAGCATTAGTTTTTGGTGGGCAGGCGGAATCCAATTTAAGCAGCTTGTTTAAATCATTTCAAGGTAAAAATTAACTTGATCAAATTTAAGCAAGCTGATTTAAATCTTATGACATATTCAAAGTGCCTGGCTTTTTTATCCCATCATTATTCATCAAAAATTTTTCCGGTTATAACTTTGGGTCTTTGAAAGATGGATTCTATTGCCCCCCATAAAAAAGGATCAGTTTAATTGTAAAGGATTGGGAGTTATGTAATTGGATATTGAGTATTGGGAGAAGTTTAAGGGCAGTTGCTATATTTAAATGAAAATTTATAGAGTCGTGAGCAAATGATCTTTGTTTTTCAACATAGAAAGTGTTGGTTTGCTTGGACAAATGAGGTGGACTCGAATCAAGTTTTTTGGGTATTTGAATTTGGCTTAACACAACAAAGTAGTGCATTCGGGCTCAATTTCAGCTTAAATCATAACTTGAAACTTAAAACTTAAAAATCATACTTGAATTTGGTTCGGTTAGGCTTAAGTTCATTTAAGTCTTGATGAATTTGAGCTTGAGCTTGAGTTAAAGAGTTTAATCATTCCTAAGACACAATCCGTACATAAACCATAACTCTATCAATGTCGTACATGAGCTTGAGCTTGAGCCTGTTTTTTCACATTACATGTCAAACATCCATTGGATGACAAAACATTACAAAATAATCCAAACATTTAGCCAAGTAAATACTTTTATCTACTAAACTTGGGCCTTCATATCAAGGGGAAGCCAGAATAAAGTCCAAAAAAAGCCTATAAAAGGCTAAAAACATGATAAGGCCTATTGAGGGACACTACATGAAAAAACCCATCGAGGTCCACCATATGATAAGACTCAACTACATGATAAAGCCCATTAAGACCCACTACATGATAAAGCCTATTGAGGCAAAACTATATGATAAGCCCATTGAGGCCCAACTACATGATAAAGCCCATTGAGGCAAAATTGACATGATAAGCCCATTGAGGCCCAATTACATGATAAATCTCATTAAGGCAAAACTAACATGATAAGATCTACTATAAGAAAAAGTCCATTGAAGCTGACTATATGATAAAGTCCATTAAGGTAAAGCTAACATGAAAAGGCCATTGAGGCCAATTTACATGACAAAACCTATGAAGACTAAATTACATGAAAAGCCTAATTGAGGCTAATAAAGCATGAAAGCCCATTAAGGATAAATAAGAGTAATGCACATGATATAGCCCATTAAAGCTAAATTGATATGAAGTAACAATCAAAACATAAAGAGTCCAAAAGACTAAATAGCAAGACAAGGCCCAAGAGGACCACATGCACTCCAAGTTCAAACATCCAAGAGACTTGAAAGAGTATGGGCAAAGGAAAATCAAAGCTTACAAACCAACACCAATAAGTTGCAGGAGTAAGATAAACCAACCCAAAAAGAGCTCAGATATGTGGTTGTAAAAATATGAAAGTACCTTTGACTACTATTATCTTATTCTTCTTAGCTAACATGTTATGGGATATATACACATCACTTATAAGGGTTGTAGAACACGTGTTTTTTTTTGCTAAGACTACTACACAACTTTCACTCAAACTTACTGTTATAATGTCATATAAGCAATTACATCATATTTTTTCTCCTCTAATCACTTGTACATGTTTTATTCCCTTTGTTGGAGAACTATCTTATTCATGTTATATTGCTTCTCTCTACTTTACTGAGGTATATTTGCAAGCTAATCAGAACAGCAAGGTTCCTGACCCTACCAATGTCTCGGTAATCTTAGACTAGATAACACATGCAAACCTGGGGTGAGATTTATTTATCGTGATAACCTATCTACAACTGTAGACTGTGGGATCAGATCAAGTGCTTGAGAACATAGTCCTCTACAACCGAGCACTCTCTGATCCTAGTCAAATCCAATAGACCGCCAACACATTTCCCCCTTTAAGCACGTGCTATAGAGAAAAAAATCCACCCCAACGAAGCTCATTACATGATAAGGCCCAACAAGGCTCACTATATGATAAGACCTAACCAGTATTTTCAGAGGCAAGGGTGTTAGGTAAGACGTTTTGCCTCAATGAGGCAAGGTGTAAGCCCCGAGATGTTAGGGCGAGAGCCTTTTGAAACGTTGGGGCGTTTTAAATAAAATAATGTTAATTAAATTATAAAAATGCTAAAAAATTGAAATAATGTAAATAAATTAATTATCAAAGGAAGGAATATTTATCAAAATATTTCACAAACACAATGTTAAGTGGTTTTTGTTTACACACTTACAATAATATAACAAATTCACATACATCTCATCTTTCATCAATAAATCACAAATCACACTCCAAAAACCAAATTCTAATTTTCAAATTGACCAATCAATTCATTACAAACACGTTCCAAATTCCAACAAACATAAAAATAACACAAAGTTAAGTGTCAAATGTTTACTGTTTAGTGTTTACACACTTAAATTGATATAACAAATTCACATACATAAATCTATTAAAAGTAACAAATTAGATAGCATAGCCTCCAACTGATGAGGAAGATAAACTCTTACTTCTTCCTCCAGGACCCATTCCAATCTTTTCAAGCATCTCATTCTTTTTTCTTTTGGTTGATTTGAAACTAGCTAATATAACTACAACTTCTTCTTTGACATTTTCAGGAACCTTCAAACAAGGTTTCATACCAAAATGAGTGCCCACTAAATGTTGCTTTAATCGGTTTATAGTCCCAGAACAATGTTGATCACAAAATCGACAATAGAAGTATTTTTCTCTAGGATTTTCCTTTGCATACTTCCATACATGATCTTTCTTCAAGCCATGACTATTTTTAGGTTCACCCATGCCTCTTAATTTAATTATATTTACACCGTCAATAAGATGAAGAGAAAACAAGTATCAATTAAAAACTAGAGCAAAAAAATTTCTAACATTAGTGCAACTAAAGTAAAGCAGTTGCAAACTAAAATCAATAAATCTTACAAGCTTCTTTTATTGTTAACATTAGATAAATAATAGTCAAAGACAGGTCCTGTCTGTGAGGGGGCTGCTGCATAGTAGCCCTTGTACAGGTGCTGCTGCATAGTAGCACCTGTAAAGGAGCTGCTGCACTGTAGCACCTGTGAGGGGGCTGCTGCACGGCAACACCTGTGAGATACTCTATATTTAGCATTAACTATGTTAATAATGTTATCAACTAGAAAGCCTAGGTATCTCATATTCTGCAATAAATATAGATAAAAGTACACAACTACAAGTTTGGCTATACACACTAATATTTGGTTCCATAAATATAAGTAGTACAATGATAAATTGATTATAATGTAAGCTTGTATTATCCCATTATCCATAAAAAACTTACAATATCAATATATAACCTATATATAAATCGGACAAATAAACCCTCATTCGATTAAAGAAAATTTCATAAAAGACATGTATCTCTTCTATATAATACTTTCATTATTCTTCCTTTAGGACAGAAACATAACTTGGGTGAATCAGTGGGATTTGAAGCTGTGTTTTTGTTATGGATCATTACTTCAACATCTAAAGAGGCACAACACACTGAGGTGGTCCTTTGTCATGTCAGAGACCATGAAAAACTAGAAAAGAACGACCGGTGCTGTTTTGCAACCGAAAGAAAGTATTCGTAGAAATAATTACATTATTATGTAAACAGGATATCAATGAGCTTCACTAGAAATCAACTAAAAGTATTATGCATGATACCTTTCATTCTTGTAGAATCGGAACATGTTAATATTATTTTTTAGCTTAATAGGAAAGGTTAATATAGGTTTTTGTCATAATAGGAAAAAAAAAAAGCGCATCAGTTCAAAAAAGCAACAAATAAATCAATTCAAAGCAATTGATAGACAGACTGTTAATCTAAAACACTGAACTTGCTAATAAGAAACACTTCAAAACCAGCATTCAAATTTCCTCTACCTTTACTACATTTTCTCATAAACCAAACAGAGTGTCAAACAAAACATCGATCTTAAATACAAAAAAGAAACAACAAACAAACAAACAAACACCAAAAAATACGTATCACAAAAGCTCAAAAAGGCAAACCATATCAAAATACTCACCAAAAATGACACTGGTAAAATGAAGTGGATAAAATTTTGAAAAAAACCCTAAATTTAGATAATTTAAACTTAAAAGACTTGAATCAGTCAATGTTCACATAATTTGTAACTTGAAAACACATTATATATGACTTACCTAAGATAATTATGGAGTATAGATGGACAAGTGAGAGGGCGAGAGAGACGAAGACAGCTTACGGGTAAGGACTAGAGTAAAGAGCTAGAGTACCAATGAGACATAGATGCGGCTTCAAGGAAGAAGCCTAAATGGGTAAAGCCCTTATTAATACGACGTCGTTTTTGTTAAATATGGCTGATTTAATTTAAGCCAAAACGACATCATTTTGAGTTTGCTTATTTAAAAAAAAATAATTCATGGGGTGTATACCTGAACGCCTGGGGCATCAAAGGCATACACCTAAGGGCTGGGCGAATGCTCAGACCCAAAAAACACACTTCCAGTAGCAGGAACGCCCAAGGTTTCACAACTTTGGGCGTTTTAGACCTGTTTCGCCTCTGGGCGCGCCCAAAATCCACATTTTTAAGCACTGGACCTAACTACATGATAAAGCCCATTGAGGCCCGCCACATGATAAAGCCTATTAAGAGCGAGGTGCATTGCATGTTAAAGCCTAACTATATAATAAAGACAAGTGAAACCCACAATAGAAAAAATCCATTGAGGCTCACTACATGATAAAGCCCAATGTGATCCACTGCATGATAAAGCTCACTGAGAGCCACTATATGAGAAAGTTCATTGAGGCCTTACTATATGATAAGGCCCAACTACATGATAAAGCCCATTGAGCCTCATTACATGATAAAGCCTATTAAGACTAAATTGGCATGAGGTAACAATCAAAATATGAAGAGCCCAAAGGACTAAATAGCAAAACAATGCCCAAAAATCCCACATGTGTTCCAAAGTTCAAACATCCAAGAGACATGAAAGAGGATGGGCAAAAGAAGATTAAAGCTTATAAACTGACACAATTAGGTTGCAGGGGTAAGGTAAACCAACCCAAAAAGAGCTAGATATGCGACTATAACCTCATTTATATGCTATTGTATTTCCATAAGCTTACATTTTCCTCTCTCTTATTTATTCTATTGCACAAGTGAACTCCAAGCCACATCACTGCTGGCGGGGATAATATATGGGGTGATGGTTTGGAAGACATATAGATTTTATATAGTAGCCACATAGGCACCACGTGTATTGTGGGTCATAAATTACTTAGGCACCTCTAGTACACATGGCAATCCACTTAAAAGCTTAAGTGATAGTTTAAAGAGTAATTCTAACCTTGCACATATAAAATACCGTAATTGGTCATCAAATTTCTATACTACAGTCGTAGCAGAACGCCCCTTATATCTAAACCCTACCAAAATTCCTAACTGGTACTTACAATAATAAAAAAAATAATGTTATTTAGCCTAAGACGTCATTAAACTTTCAAATAAGGTCATTAGACCTCAAATCCCATTATTATTTATCCATCAGCTTTACCACTTACACACTCTAGCACCTTTGCCTAGCACCAGATTCCTTTGCCTAAAGAAAAGAGCCACCCAAAATGGCTCCTATACCAAGAAAGCTTCCACTTGTAGCAACTTAATCATTTCTACTGGTAGCCATGGGATAAAAGAAATGAAGAGGAGACAAAAAGCAAAAGTGACGGTGATGTGACAGATTGGTGACTATAGCGGTAAACTGAAGATTTTTTGGGTTCTCTAAACTGAAATTTAGACCAATTTTCAAGAGTTGGGACAGTTCTTCTAAGGTCTAAGACATCTGGTTTTAAATGGAAAGACATGTTTCACTCTTATAAATAACCTTCATCCATTTTCACAAAAAAAATAAAAATGATAACACATACCAAGGCAAGGGCAAAAAACATCTTAAACAATTCTAAAAATTATTTTCTCTTTCATATAAGAGGAAATTGTTCATCTCTCTTACGGAAAAAACACTTAAACACTTGAAAAAGCCAAGCTTTCCTACAGTCCAAAGCAGAGCACTAAAATAATGATTTCAAGCATTTCACCCAGACTTTCTAAAGGCATTTCACATGATTATCTCTTCTTCTACAGCTATATAATGCCTACCCAAACAACTAACACTCACAAAACAACTTTCTACAAAGTTATGCAAATCCTTTTGATATTTTGCATCTGTGTTGTGATCATATTCTTTTTAGCTAACGTGTTCTGGGGCATATATGACACCTACAAGGACTGTAGAACACTATTTTACCCAACTGAAACAATTTCATGACTTTAACTCAAACTCACAGTTATAGTGTCACAATGAAACCATTTTTGCAATAATTTGTTGCATAGCGCATACTCTTATAAGCAACTACATCATCTCTCTTCTCCTCTAATCACTCGCACATATTTTATTCCCTTTATTAGAGAACTATATTATTACTGTTGTATTACTTGTCTTTCTACTTTTGAGGTATATTTGCAGGCTAGTTAGAACAACAAGGTTAACCCTTATGCAACAAGTGTTTCAATGGTGAGCTGTATCTATTGCGATAGCTTATCTACTACCGTAGACTGTGGGACCAGACCGAGTGTAGACAACCGAGCACTCCCTAATCTTAGTCAGGGTCACCAGGTCACAAACATGTGTTCCCCTCTTAGCCACGTGTTACGGAGTAAAAAAATCCACCCCAACGACGCTCATTTACTTTGTTGTACTTTATAAAACTCCCAAACAAAGGAAAATTTTCAAATCTTTCTTTACTTTCCTTTCCCAATCTTTCATTTATTTTAAAAACCCTTCCTTTATTTCCCCAACTCCCAAAAACACTGTAAGGCACGAAAATATCCCTTTTTTGTGGGGTAATGTCGAATGATAGATAATTCATTTTTTACAGTGTTTAATTATGTTATATTATTGTAAGGATGGTAATCATGAAGAAGAAAAGTGAGATCGTTGGATTAAGCACAAGGGCTCACAATTTGTTAATTTATACTCCCTCGGTCTCAAAACTATTGTCACTTTTGAATTTTTGAGGAAATTTTGACTCTAATTATTTTCTCATTTTAAAAATATGAAAAAATAATTTTTAGAAACCTCTATACTTTATTTATGTATATCTGAAAGAAAAAAAATTAAATTTCTTTTGTGATTTAACATTAGAAAAAAATAGTTATTTAATTAGATAAATAGTAAACTTGACAATCATTGTAGGACAAAGTAATACTAATTTTCTTTCAAATAAAAAGTCGATGTAAGTTTAGTTAATTTACATTTTCCTTCTGTGTAAATAAAATCATTTCAGTTTCGTTGGCAGTTTGATATTGGATTCATTTCCAGCAGGTTTTCGAGCTTTGGATAAAGGGCAAGGGCCCAAGAAGGAAAAACCAAAATAAAGGGCATCATGGACCTAGACCACCAGACCCAAAAAAAGCAAAGGTCACTGAGTTACGAGCCCACACTCTCGCTGCCCAGTACAATCATTGATCGTTTAAAAAGTGACAATTTCTTTAAAATTTCAGGTTCACAACAATAAAATTAGTTATCGTGATCTGCCATATATAAAATATATTCATGAAAATTTAACATTTACAAAAAAATAAACATATTTTGATAAATTTTAAATTATGATTTAAGTTTTAGTTTTTCATACAAAATTTAATAATTTTTAAACCGTTGATGAAATATAGGTTAAATCATACATTAAAACGATAATTTTTTATAGAAATTTTGTATAGTTAATTTTTTATGAGTTTTATTGAATTGTAAAGTTTGAACTTGATTTTTTTTAAACTATTATTTTAAAAAAAAATTCCACGCACTTTTATGCAAAGAACTCTAAGCTTTGTTTTTCAAACATATGATATATCACCTAAGCAATAAAAGTACTTTTTTAAAACAAAATTATTTGAGAAACACATGAGACAAGAGAATCATCATGGTTATATATAATTCACACGTCATTTCCAAAATTAAAACACTCGAGTAACGAGGTTGCTAATCAAGGGTGTCTAAATGGTCAAAATGATCGGTTAAAAATTTTAATCGATTTTTTTTGTTTAATTTTCTTAATTATTTTGATTAAATTAATTTAAATATTACGATATTAACCAATTGAATTATTTTCGATCAATACAATCGGTTAATCAGTTGACCAACATTGTTTATATAATTAAATTTTTTTAAAATTTATACTTAATATTTTTTAGTTTAATATATTATATTTATATTAATACTAATTAATTTCTTAACAGGTTAAAAAAATTAACCGTTAACCAACTGATTAACCAATATATCTTATTTAGTTAATCAATTTTACACCGAATAACCGAATCGGTTCGAAACGATTAATTAATCGATTTTAATCGTTTAGTCAACACTTTTATTGTTGATACAACGTTCGATATCACATCTACTTTATTTAAAAGTTACTTAAATATGTTGTGCAATTATCTATATAAATTAATAAGCAAATAATCAAACTTGTTTTACTTGCAAGTGCACAAGGTCAACAATAGCATAGTGTGCAAATGCGAGATTATCTCCATAGGGATTAATGAATTTCGTTTTAGAATCAGTTTCACAATGTAGAATAATAAAAATAAATATTGAGTTTGATTTAATAATAATAAAAACGTAGAGACTTGATATCAATTTTATTGAGTTAATCGATTTTATACCAAATAACCGAATCGGTTCGAAATGATTAATTAATCGATTTTAATCGTTTAGTCAACACTTTTATTGTTGATACAACGTTCGATAGCACATCTTCTTTATTTAAAAGTTACTTAAATATGTTGTGTAATTATCTATATAAATTAATAAGTAAATAATCGAACTTATTTTACTTGCAAGTGCACAAGGTCAACAGTAGCATAGTATGCAAATGCGAGATTATCTCCATAGGGATTGGTGAATTTTGTTTTAGAATCAGTTTCACAATGTAAAATAATAGAAATAAATATTGAGTTTGATTTAATAATAATAAAAAACGTAGAGACTTGACATCCACCACCAATCATGCTACCACAATAAAACAATATGCCAATGCTTTAAATATGTCATGAATACCTAATATTTGTCAACCTAAGTGTTTGGTCCACTCCTTAAGCTATTGATTTCCCTAAGCAACGAGTTAGGCATGGTGTATACTCTAACACTTCTATTTCTTAAAGGATTCAGCATGGTGTATACTGAGTTGTTCCTTAAGAGAGCATAGGATCTGTAGAAATCGACAACCACATGAGACCTAGGACTTGGTCCACTCCTGGTTTCCCATGTTGATTAACCCAAGAACCCAGCGTGGATTTCTTTTGTTACTATTATCGAACCCAGGACTCGGTCATCCAAATTGATTCAACTAACTAATCCATACCACATGCATACGTTGATCAGACAAACATATATGAGGAATTTAAATAAAAACAGGCATTAATCAATTAAAGCATCACAATATAAATATTACAAAGGCGCTAATATTGAATTATGAAGTAAACATAAGTAGGGCTTCAACCAAGCTCTTACTAGAAAATTAGTTACACATAATAAAATAAAGAAAAGAAGAAACCTGAGAGAACTTCATTGAAGAATCGTCAATTCTTCTCTAGAATCCCCTCTGGCCTCCGGCCTCCCGACCTAAAACTAAAACTAAAAGGAAGCCTCCAAAGTGAAGTTTCTGTATTTTATAGGTCTATTTATAGGGTTCTAAGGACACCTCGAAACCCTAATTTCCAAAATAAGATCTGAAGTAATTTTTCCAAAACTGGCTCTGCCGCTTTACTGTACGTGTGCGCTCGATCTCATGCTTTTGCGCTCAAGCACAGGGTTGCGCTCGAGCCTTCTATGTGTGCGCACGAGTGCTTGTGCGCTCGATTGCACTTGGCTGCTTCCAAGTCTTCAGATTTCTTCCTTAGAGCTCCAAAATGCTACATTTTCTTCAAGAGCCTATAAAAAACACAGAAAACACAAAAATGAAGTAGACTATACTAAAATACGTAAACAAAGAGCTTAACAACTGTAAATTAAGGGGCTTAAATATGAATTTTTAAGCAGTTATCACACTCTCAAACTTACATATTGCTAGTCCTTTAGCAATACAAAATGAAAAGCTAACTGAAAAACAAAATTAAAGATAAATTCATCATTCATGATATCTAAAAATTTAGGTTGCACATAAAACCATGATATTTGTTCATGAGTAGGCTTAAAATATAAACACATCTTCGTAATGAATAAAGTTTTAATTTCTAATCACTTATACAAGGCTGGTTTAAGGTATCACAAGTCTGACTTAGTGTGTGGTGAATTAGTATATAAAATATGAAGCTTCCAAATAACTCCAATGTATAGTGTTTCAGTGTCTTAATATTCATTGAATTTCCTATCAGAATGAACAATAGTGGCATAATTTTATTTATTTTTTTTATTTCTTTTATTATAAGATTTTTACCATGTTGAGTTCTATTAAGCTTTCTAATTGACCCATGTAGCGAGTGTTTAGCCAATGACTCCTAAACCAGATGATTTTAGGGCATTAAGTGTAAAGACACCCCTAAGGACTTACTAACTCGAGTAAAAAAGGCTATGAAACTAACTAGTCTTAATGCTGCCAAGCACAATTCCGACCTTTTGACGTGAACACTCACCGCTTACTGAGGCAATAGGTCTAGTTACTCAGTGAAAAATTTATTTAATGATCATTATGAGCATTTTATTTTCTCTTTTTGTGTAATAAACAATTTTTTTTCTCTATTTTTCTATGCCAAAGTGTTTTTCTAACCAGTTATCCGATTACAATTAGGTCATGAAAATAGATACATAAAATTTATATGTCATACCTCACACAATTATGTGCTAATATGCTCGTGTCAGATTTAGATCAAACTTGTGAATTCTTAAATGCCTTGAAGTAAGCAATTAAACCTTTAAAACTTTATTATTAGACTATGTGTTCTAGATTTTAAGATGAAGTCTTAGTATAAATTTGTTTTAAATCAACCAAAATTTTCAAAACAGTATGAACATGCATTTATCTTTTCAATAATAATAGAAAAAAACTGGGAGAAGGTGTGTGTGAATGTGTCTCCCATACCCCCAAACTTAAATTACATATTGTCCCTAATGTGTGAATAATATGGAAAGAGTTGACTGAGAGATGGAGAATTAGCTGGGCTGACATGGCTCATAACACAACCCCAAAATTGAACTGATGCACACTTTGTCCCTGAAAAAGAGAAACTAAAGTAATACGGGAAAACAAAAAGAAACTTAAAATACACAGTAGAATAAATATGAAAAACAATAAAAAAAAAATAAATTAAAGAATAAGCTGTGGAGTGCCTCCTATGAGCGCTAAGTTTTACATTTTCAGCCAAACGCTCTTATTCCTTCCCAAAAAAGCATAAATTGAATGCACCCGCAACTGCTTCAATGCTAAATTTGGTGCTTGGATGCTTTGGAGAGGCCTCAAAATGTTATCAGTAATATCTGCAGATTCTGGCTCAACATTCGATCTTGTTAACCCATGGGTGTGGGTGGAATCCAATGGAGCATTGTAATGGACCTGAAAAACTTCCTCAACAACACCTTGCATCATATATACATTAGAACATTCCATATTATCTTGGGATAAATTTAATGTATCAAATATGTTGAATTCAACCTTCTCACCATTTACCTTCATACTTACAATACTCTTTTTCACACAAATTTTTGTATCAGCAGTTCTCATAAAGGGTTTTCCTAAGATGATGGGCAAAGGCAATGGCATATAAGATTTTTTCATATCTAATACAATAAAATCAGCAGGAAAAAAAAATGGACCTACCTTTACTAAGACATCCTCAATAATACCTCTTAGTCTTTTTATGCTTCTGTCTGCCAGTTGCAAGGTGATGGAAGTTGGTTGAAGCTCTCCCAAACTTAGTGTCTCGAATACCATGTATGGCAGTAAAATGACACTCGCCCCTAAATCCAATAATGCATGCTCAAAAATCTGGTTACCTATCCTGCAAGGAATAGTGAAACTACCCGGATCTTTCAGTTTTGGTGGTAGTTTTCTTAATAGCACAACACTTACCTCTTCCATTAAAGCTATTATCTCATGTTCCTGAAACTTCCTCTTATGAGTGCAACAATCTTTCAAAAATTTAGCATAAGCAGGTATTTGTTGAATTGCATCTAATAAGGGAATATTTATTTTTACTTTCCGCAAAGTTTCAAAAATATCAAGCAGTTTACTTTCTTTCTTAGGCTTCACTAACCTTTGAGGGAAGGGTGGTGCATTCTACTTCTCCATTTCACTTACTTTTGATGTGGATGCCCTATCTGGAGATGCTTGTGTAGGCTCATCAGCTCCTATGATCTTACCATTTCTGAGAGTTGTCATGACATTCAGCTGCTTATGTCCTCTTGGATTAGGTATTGTTTGGGTTGGAAGTTCACCATGCTTCCTTTTACTAAGTTCTTTAGCAATTTGCCCCACTTGTACTTTTAGTCTTTGAATGGCTAGCTCATGCTTTGCATTGATTTGTCTTTGCTCAGTCCGGAATTGTCTTTCCTCTGCCATGAACTGTTCTTGTGAAGTCATCAGTTGTTGTTGCTGAGTTGTCAATTGTATTATGAGACTCTCTAGGTCACTTTTCTTTGATTCAGGAACTGGTTGGACTGCTTGTTGGGAGTTCCTTTGCTGCCTTTGAAGGTTCAAGGTATTGTTATCGTGGCTCCATGAGAAGTTCAGGTGGTTCCACCATTTAGAATTGTAAGTATTTGCATTTGTGTTATTTACATAGTTTGCTTGCTTAAGATCTGCAGATGAATACAAATTGCAAGTTTCAGTAGTGTGATCAAAACGAGAACATATAGCACATACTTGGAGTTGTGTAGCTTGTGGTCGATGTGAGATGTTTTGAGCAGTCATGACTTTTACAAGCATGTCTATCTTTCTCTCCATAGTAGCCATCTTATTTGAAGATCCACCATTTAAGGTCACCTCATGCATACCCTTGCTCTTAACTCCTTGTCAACCTCTGGATGAGAATTGCTAGGTGTGCTCACTTAAGGTCTCAAAAAGCTCCATGGCTTCTTCACTGCTCTTTTCCATTAACACACCTCCACAACCTGAATCTAAAATACCTTGATTCATGTCACTCAGACCTTCATAAAAGGCTTGTACCAGCTTATCTTGAGGTAGATTGTGATGTGGGCATCTAAGTAGCAGCTCATTAAAGTGTCCTCATGCCTCAAAGAATAAGTCTCTATCCCTTTGTTGGAAAGATTGAATCTCCCTTCTCATCTGCCTTATCTTTTGTGCTGGAAAATTTTTTCTTAGGAACCTACTAGATAGCTTCTCCCAAGTATGGATAGAATCTGCAGGTAATGAATTATACCACAACTTAGCTTTATATTTTAATGAAAAAGAGAAAAGAATTAACCTGATTCCCTCTTGATTTAGGCCCTGGATGTGCTGGAATTTGCAGAGGTCAAAGAATTCTCGAAGGTGCAAATGTGGATCCTCAGCAAGTGTACCCCTGAAATGAGTCAAAGCATTGAGTATCTGCGGGGATATGTAATAGCTACCCTCTGCCTCAGGTTGATAAGCAATGCATGAAGGCTGGTTGAAGTTCCGTGGGATGAAGGATTGCTTCATAGGTCTACACTCTGGTGGCTGGTTGTCAAACTATTCCGTTATTTGTGTATCTCCTTCGAATTCTTCTTTTACCTCCTCAATGTTGTTTCTAAGCCTCTGTCGAATGGTCCGCTCAATCTCCGTATCAAGTGGAACGATGGTTGGATACCTGGATCGAAGACCTTGTATGAATCAATTGAAACACTTTAGTGCAGCAGCTTCAGTACTGCTGGTCGTGTAGTTTCTGCCTTGAGTGCGCTCGATCGAACCAAGCACTGCGCTCGATCATAGTACTACAGATTACTCTACTGCACACCTGAAACAGAAAAACAAAAAAACAAAAAGGTGAAATAAATTAAATTTTTTATAAAACAAAATAAAACATAATAGAAAAATAAAAAAATAAAAAAAAAATACTAACGAAAATAATTCTAAACAGAAATTTAGTGCAATCCACGCAACGGCGCCAAAAACTTGTTGTGTAATTATCTGCCTAAATTAATAAGCAAATAATCGAACTTATTTTACTTGCAAGTGCACAAGGTCAATAGTAGCATAGTGTGCAAATGCGAGATCATCTCCACAGGGATTGGTAAATTTCGTTTAGAATCAGTTTCACAATGTAAAATAATATAAATAAATATTGAGTTTGATTTAATAATAATAAAAACGTAGGGACTTGATATCCACCACCAATCATGCTACCACAATAAAACAATATGCCAATGCTTTAAATATGTCATGAATACCTAATGTTTGTCAACCTAAGGGTTTGGTCCACTACTTAAGCTATTGATTTCCCTAAGCAATGAGTTAGGCTTGGTGTATACTCTAACTCTTCTCTTTCTTAAGGGATTCAGCATGGTGTATACTGAGTTGTTCCTTAAGAGAGCATAGGATTTGTGGAAATCGACAACCACAAGAGACCTAGGGCTTGGTCCGCTCCCGGTTTCCCATGTTAAATAGCCCAAGAACCCGGTGTGGATTTCTTTTGTAACTATTGTCGAACCCAAGACTCGGTCATCCAAATTGATTCAACTAACTAATTCATACCACATGCATACGTTGATCAGACAAACACATACGAGGAATTTAAATAAAAACAAACATTAATCAATTAAAGCATCACAACATAAATATTGCAAAGGTGCCAATATTGAATTATGGAGTAAACATAATTAGAGCTTCAACCAAGCTCTTACTAGAAAATTAGTTACACATAATAAAATAAAGGAAAGAAGAAACCCGAGAATGCTCCATTGAAGACTCGTCAATTCTTCTCTAAAATCCCCTCTAGCCTCTGCCCTCCCGACCTAAAAGTAAAACTAAAAGAAAGCCTCCAAAGTGAAGTTTCTGTGTTTTATAGGCCTATTTATAGAGTCTTAAGGACACCTCGAAACCCTAATTTTCAAAATAAGACCCGAAGCAATCTTTCCAAAATTGGCTCTGCCGCTTTACTGTACGTGTGCGCTCGATCTCATGCTTTTGCGCTCGAGCGCAAGGTTGCACTCGAGCCTTTTATGTGTGCGAGCGAGTGCTTGTGCGCTCGATCACAAAAACCTTGCGCTCGATCGCACTTAGCTGCTTCCAAGTCTTCAGATTTCTTCTTTAGAGCTCCAAAATGCTACTGTTTATTCAAGAATCCATAAAAAAACACAGAAAACATAAAAATGAAGTAGAATATACTAAAATACGTAAACAAAGAGCTTAACAACTATAAATTAAGAGGCTTAAATATGAATATTTAAGCACTTATCAAAATACAATTTAAATCACAAAAATTTTAAATTTTAAATCTAAAAACTTGAATCTTGATAATTAAATTGTAATTAAACCATACAAACAATTCAATTCAAGGGTTATCGTTATGCTACTGTAATGATTAATATTTCAATATTTCATTATCTTCCAATTCTAGAGATATGTAAGGCCAATATTGTCTAGGGAGTTGGGAACTAAAATCCATCACATTTTTATAAAAAGAATTAGGAGAGATGTGTGGCCAACGGCTCCAGTGTTTGATTAAGCCAATGTTCCAAAATCTTCCACAAGGGACAAACATATGAACCCCATGAGCGCAAAATTTTTGAACTTTTGAATCTTGGGACATTCCTTCTTTGTCCATAAAGTTTTAAATGGTTGGGATTGCAAAGGGTATATTTCTTTTTGTCTGCTTTGCATGATGGTAGAGAACCAAAGAAACAGTCCAAAATAAACGATTATCTTTTTTGCCCATTCTATAGTTTTTTAGCCACCAATAAGCTCCGTTAACAAATTAGTGTTAAAACAAGGGACCACCATTAAATTGGTCCCAATCCCATAACTGCTATAAAATTGGCTTCCCTCCACCCAACTTTGAATTTCAATTGCTCAATTGGTACCCTTTCGTTGGTGACTTTATTTACATTTCATTTTGAAATAAAAATTTATTTATAAATAAATTTATAATTTATTTTTAAATGAAATGAAATTAAAATTTATTTAATACATTTAATTACCTCACGTTTTAATTCATTTAACATATAAATTTAATTTTATTGATATTATTTAATAAAATTAATATTATTTACCTTTTTAATTCACAAGATAAATTAAATGTTAATTTAACTATTTTTTATATAAAAATATTAGTTTTACTTTAGTGTACATCAATTTTAATATAGTAACATATTCATTTTTTTTATAATTTATTTTTTTATATTTTTTATTTTATTTTAAAATAATATAGGAACCAAAAGTTCGGTATTCCTAACTAAATATAAGTCAAGCAACTATGAAAAACTGAGATAAAAGATAAAGAGAAATAGAAGAGAGAGAAGAGGAGGAGGAGATAGAAGAAAATGTTAATTTTATCCCTTTAATTTAATAAAAACTCATGTTTAAAGTTTATTTGTAAATTTTATCAATTTTAATAGAATTTGTCAATAACTAATTCAATTTTGATAGTAATCACGAAAAAAATGAGTAGCAATTAATTTTAAAAAATTTAAAGAGAACAAATTTAATATCGAAATTACTATTTAATTTTCTCGTAATTATTAGTGAACTTTTTCGATTATATGGTGGTTACCACGGAACCGAGTTCGTCGTATCACCACTCCAAAAAAAATCACAATACACACAATTCTGCAACAAAATTAAATTTAAATTAAATTATATAAAAAAAAACTTATAATTTAACTTAATTTCTTAACAAATTCTAAATTTTATTTTGATTCGTATTAAAACCCGTAATGGAGAATTTACGCTAGGTTCACGTTGTTAACTCTGTCAAACAAAGTCCATTTCTAATCTCACTTTGATGATCTTTAATCTCAATCTCGTCCCCCATAACATCAAAATAAGTCCTCACCAATCACCACCATCACCTCCTGCCGGTCTGTCTCACGCTTGCATCTCTGCCAGCTCACAGTCTCGACATCAGAAATTTTCGTGGATGAGATGGGTCTCTCAATCTCTCGATCTAAGGCTCAGAAATGGGTATCGGTGGCAAAAAAATTCAGATTTGTGAAAATTTCAAAAAAAAAAAAACTCCCTGAACGCTTAGGAAGCAAAACCAGCAGTTACTAGAGGATAGAAAATTCTCTCCCTTATGTTATCCAATTGTTAAACATGCACCCGGTGCTAGACAAGATAATCGAAGGAAAAGTAGAAGAAAAAAAGAAATAACGGTGATGCCTATGAGCCAAAAACGCTACTGCTTCACTACTAGGTACCTTACTGGTTCATGATATCAACATCCTTTTCTTTCTCAAATCGATCTGATGATGTATTTTGAATTTTCCCCATTGAAAGCCCTCTTTTTCTTATCCACCATGTTCAACTCTTGATGCCCAATTTTTAAGCTAAGAAACATAAGCATGATTGAGAAGCCACCTCTGAAACCTCTCTCCACACCAAGATTGGGATGTCTTGATCGACGACTTCCAGCACGCCGGGACAAATGGATTTCCTTGTACCCGATCCCCTCCCTCCTCGACCTCGCCCTCTCTCCGTCCTGAAGGACTTCCCTCTCCATTTCAAGCTCCCTCTGGTAATCTTCCTTGAGGAATTTTCTCGTCTTCTTCAACGATCCGGGAGCTAAGGCCCAATCATTGGACCGCCTCATCGATGCTCTTCGTGTCATTGTCCAATTCCCAATCGACAATCTCTACATCACTCAAGCTTTAAAAATCAAGCAAGAGTAGATGAATTTGCCTTTTTTTTCTTTTCTTTGTGATTTCCTTAATAATTTCGGGTCTCTACGAATGAAATTATTGGTTTACAAAAAAGTATGAAGCTATAAATGGGTTTTTGTTTTCCCTTTGATTTCAATGGTACGGAATGAGATAAATGGTGTTTGGTTTTCAGAAAAATGAGAGAGAAAATTCTCTCATTCACAAGTTTTTCCTTTCTCTCTCTCTCTTTGCACGAAGAGAGGAGACAATGAAAATGGCCAGAAAAAATTGTGCTGAACAGTATCCACCAAATGATCTAATATGAATTAAAATAAATTTTATAGTTTTTTATAAAACTAAACTAAACTAAATTACAGGGTTTTCTAATACAATTTAACATTAATTTTACGTGAGATCTCACCATAAACTATACAAAACTTAATTACTTGACATTTAAGACCATGACTTGGATCAACTCTTTTATTGTAAAAAATTATAAAATAACACTTACAATATACATAAATTTTAAAAATAATACGTTTCATAAATCTCAAAATTTAATAAACTTAAATTTATATATAAAAGTAAGGTATTGACATTACAGTACAGTTTATTCTTTTTACGGCGGAAGAGACAATCCCTAAACGAAGAACCCCACATCTCTCTCTTTGGGTTACACATGACTGTTAATATGCTGGCTAAAGTGGGACCAAACATGAGGAATCCCATGCAAAATTTTACGAAGGGAAAAAAATGATGAATCTAGTCCAAAAAAAGCTTCAAATAACAACAATGCGCCCAAAAAGTTGAATCTAAAAGAGCTTACCAAATATCACCATCTAAAGCCAACCAAAAACACACAGATAACAAATCCCAGTTATTGCAGTATGGTAATTGATGTGTCAAGGAGTAACCATCTAAAAAAGCATTGATAGAGAGACAACAAAAATAACCAATGATAACACTGTAAGAAAAACCCAAATTATAATTATAAAAAAATCGAGTTATAACAAATAATAAAAACGAGAATTTCACTTCCTTCGCCTCGCAAATCATTTTTCTCATTAGTTCCTTTTGCAGAAGATATGCAAATCTTTGGCCCACTAGTACAAGAAGACCCACTTGCTTGAACAGAAGGGTAAACAGACAAGCAAAATAGTACCACAGGTCAAGTTAATGGAATTACGTATACAAGTATCCAATCTCAATTTTTCTCGATCATAACATGCTAGTCTCCTGATATCCCCACAAGCATTGACCTTTGATTTTATATTCACATAAACTAATAACCCAAAAAAAAAAAAAAGTGAACCTAAGTAGTAAATTATTTTCCTGGTACTTTACCGGAAAAGAGTAACTCCGGCCAGAATATTCCTCGGAATATTCTTCACTCTCTCTAGAGAAAGATAAAGCACTCAAGGGAGACAAGCGGGTTTTCAAGTGACTCATTTGTGGTACCATTTTTGTTAGTAGCAACATTACTACTGCTTGGCCACTTACCCTCCAAGCTGCTACTAGTACTCTCCTCCACTCTCTTGCCACTGCTTTCAGTCCGATCCAATCTGACCCGACCAGGTGACCGGTTCGTCCTCTTGGCGGACGGACTCGGACCCATTGCAGATCTATTAGTGGCAGGCGACATGGACCTCCTCCCGGAGCTCTCCCTCGGATCCCTCATTCTCTGGTCGGACCTTGACCCGCGTCTTCCCATCCCCTGACTTGCTTCTCTACCTTGAACCAACCTCACTGACCCACCACCACCACCACCACAACCACCAATACCAACACCATTTCTTCTACCGGGAGATTGATCGGATCTTCGGGTCGGGGATTTACCCACGACCCGGTTTCTCGCTGTTGGTGGTGTCAATTTAGCTGGAGATCTCAATATCTTCATCGCACTTGGTTGCCTCACTTCTTCTTCGTCTTCATGATCTCTTCTACTATCAGTAATGGTAGTTGTAGAAACACTCTCGCTCAAGCTGCAAATCTCTGAAACTTCAGATGCCACCTCTTCACTGTTGGTGTTGTTGACGTTATTGATGGTGGGTGCTGCTTTTCTCTCAATCTTGAAATCAATTTCTTCTTCTTGGATCTTTTCAAGAACTCGGATTTGGGTTTTCTTCTGATCATCATCTTGGATATCGCTGGGAATGATGAAATTAGCATGGGATGTGAGCTTACTAGGAGTCTCAGATAACACTTCTTTCACTGTTTCTTCTTCTAATAATACCATTGAACGCGGGGGTGCTCTGATCTCAGCATTTGTTGTCTTGGGGGATTCAGATTCAGATCCCACATTGAAATGGTGGTGTTTCTTGAAATTAGCAGAAGGGTCGTCGTTTCTGCTGGTGCTTACACAGCAACCCATTTGGGTAATTTTTGTGTTAGAATATGCGTTTAGAAAGTGAGGGAAATTCAGTGCTGGTTGGGTTAAAAGCTCAAGAATTGGGAATTCAGTGCTGGAAAGGGAAAAACGATGTTGTTTCAGGCAAAGCCATTGCCTGCAAAGATTGGCAGCTTATCCTACTCGCTGATTATGGTTGCTAGGGAAAGAAAAAGAAGAGAGGTGGGTAGTTAAAAAAGAGTGAAATGTATACAAATAATGGAGGTGCAATCAATGAAATGTATTTATTGTAAGATCTCCCTACAGTTGATACTTGAGAGAGAGTATTTATTTTCTATCTCAGCACGAAAAATTGTACAGTACTAATAAGTACATAAAATAAAATACAACTCACTAGTAAAGTATACTAATTTCATTTTTAGCCCAAATGCCTCTGTTTTTTTATGAATTTCGATGGGTCTTTATGATAAGTTTTGATAATTGTTCTCCTTATATGTGTACTCTGTATCTTATTAGTAGCAGGGGGTCTGGGTCCGGTCCGATTCGGAGATCAAATTTTAAATTCGAGTTAAATTTATTTTAATTTGTTAATTATTTTTTATGAAATTTTTTTTATTATCAAATAAATTTTTTTAATATTTTATTACTGATATAATATTATTTTTATTTAATGACAAAATCATATCTATTAAAAAATAATTAAAGAGTTAAAATGAGTTTAAAGTTTTCTATCAAAATTGAGATATCCGAAATTCTTAATAGTATTACGGAGTAGTGTCATTTTTTTGCTATGAAATTTTTACGGTGAGTTTGGTTTGTTAATTAAATTGAATGTTCATTTACAAATTATAATGACTCTTTGCAAAATGCTATCTCATCTTTCTACATATATAATTTCTAATTTAAAACACTGTTGAATATCATATTTCACATTGACTATAAATTGCATGACTAGCGAGGATATTGAATTATGATTGTGCATTTGCCTATTTGCGAAATGTTTATGGTAAAAGTGTGCTAAAAACATTGGATGTTGTTGCTAAACTTGATATTTCATGAGTTTAGAGGATTACTTTACGTTGTAAAAAAGATAATGGGACAAAATGTGTTATAAAACCATATAAAAATGTTAAAACTATTTAAGTAAAGTTTATGAATTGAATCGATTTTTTTGTTGATTCCAAACAGAAAATTAACTTCAATTCTACAATTTAAGTAAAACTATATCAAAAATGAAAATCCATTTGAGTTCATTTGCAAATGAATTATAATATTAATTCATTTGAAAATAGACTGAATTCTATACTTAAGGTTATACCAAATGAAGTGTTAACGATCGACTCATGTTCTGGTTTAACCCCGTAAATGGTCACATATCTATCAAGTTCATTTCAAATCATTTTCTTATGCCTCAATTTTTTTAATTAACTCTTTCAACTATCAAAATACTGCAATGTGGACCCAAACCAATTTAAAGCTAATCGTGGTTAACTTAAGATCATGTGTTGGGCAAGATAGGACACATATCGTTTTATTGATGGCCTTCGTCCTAAACCGCACACGATCTAGAGATTAAGGTTACAAAACTCCCAAAAATCTCTAATTCCTACACTAACCTTTTCTATTTGGTGTTTGTCTGTGCAAAAATTAATTTCACAACCCTGAGACCACCACCACCACCACCACCATCAGAAAAGCCCTTACCATAATGGCTCGTATGTCACTTTGAACTACCAACATGCCGATGATTGATGTCTCAATATCTTTCCTCTTAAAAAATAAATCAATAGTCTTATGCTTAACCATAATGTGTTTTATGTGTTTAACATATAAAAGTAAGCAACATATATACAAAAATCAATTTTCAATAATTATGAGAAAAATTAAATAGGCAACTAAAACAAATTCTAAAACAATTTTGTTTTAAAAAATTCATCATAAAGATATGAGATTAAAGATTCTTAAATCTAACATATACCAAACCCACATAGCTTAAAAAAAATATAAGCTACTTTAAATTGAAATAAAGAGACATGAGATGTAAAGATACCTATTTAAGCATTGAGAGGTGAAGCTCGATGGAGACTTAGAAATGATGACTTTGGCGATAGCTGACAGGAGGCAATGAACAAAAGATCATGATCCTCGATTTGTTACTGTTGTTGAGTGACTCTGAAATTTGAACTCTGGTCAATGATATTATTAAAAGAGGCAAACTAAATTATAAATTTTGAATTATAAAACTAAGTCAAATTAAAATTACCTCTTGAACTTTGAACTAATAACATCCTATCTGAATAAAAAGAAATGAATACTATCTGAATAAAAATAATTACATCGTAAGTCATACTAAAAGAGAAAAAAGTTACAAAGAACATACCTATTAGTTTCGTTTTAAATTATAAAAATAAACATAAATAGCTATCAGAGAAAAAAAAATCAATACCATGAAAATTAAATTTTCAAGTCGAACTGTTGTCGAATTAGCTCAGTTTCCAACAAAAAATAAATTATTTTTTTTGTGTATGATTGTCATTTAAAACCTTCAATGTATCTCTATATATAACTTTTGTGTCTAAGTTAAACTAAAAAACCAATTAACAACTGTCACATAATTTCACGCCTACCCGACCGTCATGGCAATAATGATTCTCACAAACTAACAATATTGTACCAAGAGTTATAATAACTATTCTATTGGGAATTGAATAAAATTAAAGATAATCTCAATTCTAAAATTCTCAATCTAAATTACCAACTTGAGCATCACTTTTATGCTCTCACCAGTTAAATTACATGTTTATATATCATTATACTAAGTAATTCCATAGTTCATAAATAATAGATTACCAAAAAACAAAGTACATAAAACAAATAATTATAATATGCTATAAGCCTATAAATTCAGCTTTATAATAAACCAAACAAATGGGTATGTGGAAGATGAAAAAGAAATGAGTGTAAACTTACCGAAAAAATTGGTCCGAGGCAGGTGGCTTTCGACAAAGAAGACAAATGGAGTGAGAGTGAAAAACAAGAAAGGAAAGAAGGTTTAGGTTTAAGAATTGAGACCACTTGAAATTAGAGCCAAATATACTATCTTCTTTATTTTTTAGAACTTAAAAGCTAAAAAAATTTCAAAAGCTTGTGGAAGCCATGGCCCCCACCAGCTTGAAGCTATTTTTTCTTTGGCTATCTAGGTCTCATAATACATCCCTTATTTATGATAATGTTTTCAGATGAAACTGTCATTTTGAACTCTTGGTTTGAAGGGAAGAAGTGGCCTTCTTTGGAACTTGGCGTCGCAAAAGAAATGTGCCTCTGAGACTAATTTATGGAGGGCTTGTTGACTTGTAAGTCTCTGCTAAAAAGAATTGAGGAACTTTTATGATCTACGTAAAAGAAAAAGAAAAGTTGACTGAGTAAATGATGGCTATAAAAGAGAGAATTCCTTTGGTTAAGGTTTCATCTGAAACTGTAAGTTTTCCTAGTCCTTCTCAATAATGCTGTGATACTTATGGTATCTAGCCAGTGACCTATTTATGTATCTGGTGAAATAATGCAAACTTGCCATGATGTGGTTCTTTTTTTACATTTCCTCTACTAGTGAATTCATTAAATTAAAACATGATGGAACCGATCAATTTTCACATGATGTCTGCAAACCAAGCCAGGAATTTTGATACATAATCATGCAGTGAAGGAAGAGTTAGATAATTTTGAAAGAGTTCTGACTCAGCTCACAGAGAAGCTTCAAGTATCAATGGAAAAGCCCAATATAATTTCTCTAACTTTTCCAGGTCTAGGGTCCTTAATAAGAAGAGGAAGCAGGGGATACAAAAATCAAACTCAGGTGGGTGGAATAGAAGATCCTCAGGTTAGTGGGATCAGGAGTTTGAAGAAACTGAACTTCCCGTAAGAGAACGGGTCTCGCCACAGTGACGATGTACATGTTGTTTATTTCAATGTACATTTACTCCTTTATCCCTTAACCCCTCACCCACATATAAGACAAATCACTTCTAATATTTCTGTTAATTGTTAAAAAATAAAGGAAAATGGTTCTGCTGCAACAAAAATATGTACATACTACTTCCTATTTCCTATGTCAACACATACGGCCACTCTCCCTCTTCTTTGTTCAAGAAAGAATACCCGATGCTAATTGTATATATGTTTTATTAGGGTTTTCTTGTGATTTGATTGACACGAGCGGTTACAGCTTTCTTTTGGTGATTAGTTGGTCTAATTGTTTGTGTTAATTTCTAGAACAGAATGAATTACACTTGGTGCATTTGAGCCATTTCTTGGTGACTGACATCCTTCTTTTCACGTGCATACGATGTACCAACATCTTTGATGACCCCCTCTTTGAACATTGAGTCCGTGAAACAAACATAAAAATTTTACGAGGTTCAGAAGAGATTTTACTATAATTAAAATTGAAGTGCATATAAAAAAATATAGAACTCCCTAAACCCAAATCATAAGAAAGATAAAATGTTTGTTAGGAATACTGATGCTATTGACTATACTTTGTCAGTTACGCAAGAAACCAGTGATGCAGGTAAACCTTCTACATATATAGAAGCCATTGCTTGTGCAGATTCTTCAAAGTAGTAAATAGTCATACATGAAGAGATGAAGTCTCTTTAGAAGAATCGAATTTGGAAACTGAAAAAACCATAAATGGGTAAAAGAATAGTTGGTTGCAAATGGATATTCAAGAAAAAGTAAGGCATCACAGGGATTGAAAATGCAAGGTATAAAACAAGTTTAGTTTTTAAAGGATACAGTCGAGTTGTAGGAGTTGAATTTAATGATGTGTTCTCTCCAGTTTTGAAGCATAGTTTCATTCGTATACTCATATCATTGATTGCTATGTAAAATTTGGAATTAGAACAACTTGATGTTAAAACCATGTTTTTGTATGGTGAACTTGAAGAGAAAATATACATGCATCAGTTTAAGAGCTTTGTTATATTTGACACAAGAGAAATACATTGAGAAAGTTTTGGAACGTTTTGGCATGATGAATGTCAAACTCGTTAGTACTCCTCTTGTTGCTCACTTCAGGCTTTCAACTGTTTTGTCCCTACAAACAAATGAAGACAAACATTATATGTCACGTGTTCCTTATTCCAATGCAATTGAGAGTCTTATGTATCCCATGGTTTGCACTCGTCCATATATTGCACAGGTTATCAGTGTGGCTAGTAAGTATACGGGTAATCCCGAGAATGAGCATTGAAGAGTTGTTAAGTGGATACTTTAGTATCTTAGAGGTACTTCATGTAACGACTCATCTTGGGTTGGCCACCCCCGAGACGGTATCATCACATTTTGAAAATCCCAGCACGACATATATATGCAACAGTAAAATAATACTAACAAAAATTTTTTTTACATCAATCCTCAACCCTCAACAGGGGAGATATATCAATCTGATATCGACTAAACATAATATACAACGTAAAATGCATAAATATTTACAAATAAATTTTTATTTTATTTTCTCATTAGTCTGAGGATGTTGACACGTAAGTGGCTTAAAGAAAATAATTTCGTCCGAACTTCAACTCACCAAACTATTTTGTCCTGTCTGCTACCTGAAATCATTGTACAACGAAAGGTGAGCTTCATAAGTTCAGTGAATTAAATTTATTAGAAGTACTCATTTGTATAAAAGATCTTTCAATATTTAATCATTTATATCTCATATAACTTGATACTAGCGTTCTACTTTCACTACACATGTCATAATATCCATTCTCTAACAATCTCTTCCTCTTATTTATTGGTTCACTTTAAGACCATCAATTATCTCATATTTACGTCATAATAAGGTTTACTTCATAAAGTCTACCATTTAGATGGTTCTTATCATCATAACTGTCTCTCTATGAGACTTATCCATCTATAAATAAATTCATAATAACACACCACACATCAGCATTTCAATAATGCAAGCAATAATTAAAACAAATGTAATGCATGAATTATTATTATGGGAATGTATTCCCCCATGTCGACATGTTTTTATTATCTTAGACCGGCTGCCTTCCCGGTTCTTTCATTCTCATTTAGATCGGTTGCTTTCCTGATTTTTTTCTTTACAGCTTTTCCCAACTGTCATGGTATTTATTTTCAGTATATACCGACTATCACGGTGTCCCTTTTATTTTCAGCACATACTAGCTGTCACGGATTTTCAATTAGACTGGCTGCCTTCCCGGTTCTTTTCTTTTTATTTAATGCATATGCATATGAACAATGATATGAAGTACATATAATTCATTAAAGTTTTTGGATCAAGATTGTCAAGATCACATCAAATAATTCATTAAAGTTTGTCAAGATCCACTAAATTTCATCCCAAATCACATCAAATCATCCATCAAAGCTTATCAAGATCGATTAATTTTCATCTCCTCATAATTCGTATCAAAATATCAATGATAGCTCAACAAGAATTTATTTATCACAATTATTATTAAATCAACTCATTATTCTAATAATGTTTCTTCACATAATAATTTTTCTACATGTCCAATATTCATATCATATCTATCAACCAAATCTTTATCTATCACCAAAACATAAGCTAATAATTTATTTTAAAATTATCACTAGATTTTTCATTTTTAATTAGATTATTTAAAGTAAATCCAACTCACAACGTAGCACTTAAAGCTACCCGTGGATCACCTCCTTGCCTTTCTCGTTACTCTCAGAAATATTCCTCCGTTGTAGATCGTCAACACTTGACATAATATTTGTATTAAATTTCTAATTATTTCTTCAATTCTTCATAAACCACACCCTTTGAAAATTCTCACTTTGACTTTCGGGAATTTCATAAATACTAAAAATAAAAAAATGAACATTATGTTATTACCTTCTATTTTTCTGATAGCTTCTCGTGATTTTCTATGAAATTCCACAGTAAATATCTTCAAAATTTTGCTCTTTCGAAATTTCTTTTGGTCCCTAAGTGTTTTGAGAAATAAAGTAATTGAAAGAAAAACTAAACGAAATTGGTATAAAAATCAATTTATAACCCATTTAAATGGCAATTGCCGCATTTCAATTGTTCACAAAATGAACAGGTGCTTACCATACAGCCACCCAAATTTCATGTTGCAACACTTGGACTTCCAGGTGTTGCATGGATATTTTTTTTTGAAAAAAAAATATTTATTATTATTTATTTTCTTTTTTTTCCTTACTTTTTCTTTCCTTGACGGTTTTTTTTCTTATTATGTTTCTTTGTAGGTAGGTCCCCACGCATCCATTTTTTTCAAAAGAATTATTTTATTCAATATTAAATTCTTCACGTAAATATATTATTTTTTATTTCCTGTTATATTTATTAAATTATTTCTTTACCCTTACTTTACGATTATGGGTATTACAAATCAACCCACCTTAAAAAAAATTTGTCCTCGAAATTTCCTTATCTAACTCCAAAAACAAATGCGAACAATATTTCTTCATAATTGTCTCACGCTTTTACATAATCTCTTCAACATCCTTACTACGCCATAAAACTTAAACTAATGCAATTATTTTGTTATATAAGATTTGTTCTTTTGGTCTAAAATTCTCACTAGTACTTGTATATACGCCCAAACTTTCTGAATTTCTATAGCTTGGCTCGAAATATTATAATATTTATCATTAAACACTTTCTTAAAAGTGAAACATGAAATACATTATATAAATGTTTTAATTCTGGAGGCAAGTCCCGGCTGCTCACAACTAGCCTAACTTTCTCAACAACCTCATAGGGTCCTACTTACCTCAAACTCAACTTTTCTTTCTTTTTGACTCTCAGCACACCTCTTCATGGAGATATTTTTAATTACACCCAATCACCTACTTGAAATTCAAGAGGTTTTCTCTTATTATCAGCATAGCTATTCGGTCTATCCCGTGCTGCTTTACGGTTCTCTCTAACCAATTTGATCATCTCAGTTGTTAACTCAATAAATGATGGATCAGATATATTTTTCTCTCTCATTTCTTCCCAACATATAGGAGTTCTACACCTCCTACCATACAATGTCTCAATCGGTGCCATCCTAATATTAGTTTGATACTGTTTATTATAAGCAATTTCAATTGATGGAATGTAAGCATCCCCACTTACTGAAAAACTTATCACAATTGTCCTTAACACATCTTCTAGTACTCTAAAAATCATTTCTGTCTGAGCATGAAAAATTATATTAAATTACAACTGTATACCCGTGGCTTTCTGAAAGCCTTTCCAAAACTAAGATGTAAATCTAACATCTCTTTTTGACACTATGCTTAATGGTGCCCCATACAACCTCACAATCTTAGCTACATTCTTCTTCATCCTGACCATTGAAAATTCTGTCTCAATCCTCTATATATCTTATTGCTACTTGAGTGCATCGAATATACATCATCATGTACATTTCTCAATATCTTCTTTCTCAACTCCACTTCATTGGGAACACAATTCATGTTCCAATACCAAAATACCTTCATTGCATATTTTGAACTCAAATAATTTCTAGTAAGCACTCAATGCTTAATCTTTTCTATATCTTCATCTCTACCTTGCATCTCTAAAATATTTTACTGTAGATGATTGTACCACCATATTCGTTAATCATGGTCCTCTATCATTGATATTCAACTTCATTATTATCTCTTTTAAATCTATCATCAATTTCACATCAGGACTCCCAATACCAGTTAAACTTCTTGTAGACTTTCTACTCAATGCATCAGCTATCACCTTCGCATTTTCTAGATTATAGTGAATTGTACAATTATAGTTACTAATCAACTCCATCCACCATCTTTGCCTTAAATTCAACTCTCTCTGGGCAGGTAAGTATGTCAAACTCTTATACCCTATGAATATCTCACAAGTGGCTCCATACAAATGATGTCTCCAATCTTTAAAGTAAATACTATAGTAGCCAACTCTAAGTCATGAGTAGGGTAATTTCTATCATGACTCTTCAATTGCCTAGAAGTATAGGCCACAGCTTTCCTATGTTACATGTATTCCAATTATTGATGTGATGTATCACTATAAACCACAAATCCTTCATCACTAAAAGGAAACACCAATATTGGCGTTGTAGTCAATTTCTTCTTTAGTAATTGAAATTTTTTTCTCACACTTCCCTCACCTTACAAATCTCACCTCTTTCTTGGTCAGTCTATTCAACAGTATTACAATAATAGAAAAATTCTGAATGAATCTTCTATAATAACCAGCTCATCCCAAGAAGATTCTAATCTCAGTCACATTAGTTGGTATTTCCCAACTTAACTTTGCCTCTACCTTTTGTAAATCAACTGTTATGTCATTTCCCGATATTACATGCTCCAAGAAAGTTATTTCATTCAGCCAACACTCACACTTAGAGAAATTTGCACATAATTTATCTCTCCTCAAAATCTCCAACACCCTGTCTAATGTTTCATATGTTGTTCTTCCTTCTTAGAATATATCAGAATGTCAAATATAACCATAAACATGTTAAGATATAGTTTAAAAACTCTATTCATCAAGTCCATGAATTTTTCTGGAATATTAGTTAATCTGAATGACATCACAAAAAGCTTATGACCATAATGTGTCTTAAAAGCAGTCTTAAGCACGTCTCCCTTATCTATCCTCAATTGGTGATAACTTGATCTCAGGTTTATCTTAGAAAATACTCTCACTCCTTGCAACTGCTCAAACAATTCATTTATCCTAGGAAAAAGATATTTGTTCTTAATCAACTATCTGTAGTCTAATACACATTCTTATCGTTCCATCCTCCTTCTTCACGAACAACATAGGGGTTCCCCAAATACATTAGGTTCAATAAATTGTTTATCCAAAAATTCTTGAACTTTCAACTCTCTTAACTCAGTGGGTGTCACTCTGTAGGTTGCTATTATATATATGTGATGAACCTGGTATCACATCAATAGAGAATTAAATCTCTCAGACAACCTGGACAACTCACCACGAAACACATCAGAAAAATTCTGTCACTACTAAGATTTCTTCTAACTTCTTATTTTCCTTTTTAGAATCCATTGTATATGCCAAATACTCCCCATGTCCATATCTTGAACACTATATTCTTTCTGGAACAATCAATCCAAGTGTAATACGTCGACAACCAATTCATTCTCAAAATTAAATGAAATTATATCATATTCAAAGATAATAAATCAGCTTCAGACTTTTTATCACTGATACAAATCACACAACCTTTGTAAACATTTATGATTATCACTCTATCTCTAGTGAGAACTTTAATAAAAATGTTTTTGCATCAAAGGACTAATACATGCTTCAATAAACTTCATATGAATATTGGATGCCTAAGAATGGGTTACACTAAGATCCACCAATATTGATCTTCCCATCTTATCTATATACTAAACACCTCAAATTAGAACAATTACGGGATAAATATCTTATTAGAATATATCTATGACAAAATTTTGTCTCTCAATCATACGTCAGATTACCACTTCCCCTTGGTGGCATACTTAGTTCCTCTGCCATGACTCCCAGTTTCCACAACTTGTCTCTCAAATCTAAGGGTCCCACCAATAGGATTCTAAGCTATAGAAGTAGCAGATCCTACTTGACTCCAACTCTGTACTTCAGTTCCCTGTGACAAGGGACGCCTCCTCTGGGTGGTCTCCCACCCTGCACACTCATACTGGTACCACTTCCGGGTTTCTCAAATCTAGATTTATTCTGCCAATTCCTCATTCCTCTAAATTTCATCACATCCTTCTTAATCTGAAGTGTTATATCTACAAATCTAACATAATTCATATGCCTCATGTAAGATAGTGTTGATCAAATCTTTAAATATATTTCATCTATGAACCTCTTACACTTCTTCTCCTCTAGGTCTACCATTTTTTATACCACCATTGTCAAAGCCATAAATCTGCTATCATATTGTGCCATAGTCAACCTATTTACCTCAAATAAATAAAATCACTATCTTGTTGGGCTCTAAAGGTCTAAGGAAAGTATTTACCAAGGAAAACCTCCTTAAACCCATTCCATTTTAAAAGTCTATCAACATCTGCACTTACCCTGGGAAGAATATCTTTATACCATTTCAAAATTTCTCTTTCTAACTTAAACAAAGCAAAGGCAATCCTCTGCCAGTCATTTACCAGTAAAACATCAAATAATCTTTCTACATGTTTCTCCCAAAACTCAGGCTTAAAAGGATTCATAGATCCCTTAAACAATAAGGCATTCAGTTTAGTATATCTCCCTGTATCTCATGCATAAACTCATATTTTCCCCGTTTTAAACGTCTATCATTACTGGATTAACAACTTCAGGCACTGCTCTAACCTGTTCATCAAATTTATGCTCTAAGCTATCAATTCTATCATCTGTTACATTCATTTTCTCAAGAGCATGTGTAAGAGCTTATCTTAGCTCATTTCTTTCAACTTCATATTCTCTCACACCTTTACTAATATCAATTATACTGTCAACACGTTCCTTTCTAGGAACCACAAAGTCAAACTCAACCTCGATTAGTCAAAATATTGGGGGTTTACCACGACCTCTCAAATCAAAAACTCTAACTCTAGCTCTAGCACGTCCACGTGTCATCTTTAGATTATTTAAAATGTAATTTATTTTAATCTTTCACTTTCTTACTTTTTATGTAGTCAACAGAATCATAAAACCTAATGCTCTTATACCAAAATTGTAACGACCCATCCTGGGTTGGTCACCCTCGAGACGGTATTATCATATTTTGAAAATCCTAACACTACACATATATGCAACAGTAAAATAATACTAACAAAAAAAATTCTTTTACATCAATCCTCAACCCTCAACAGGGGAGATACATCAATCTGATATTGACTAAACATAATATACAACGTAAAATACATGAATATTTACAAATAAAATTTTATTTTATTTTCTCATTAGTCTGAGGATGTTGACACGTACGTGGTTTACAGAAAATAATTTCACTTGAACCTCAACTCACCAAACTATTTTGTCTTGCCTGCTACCAGAAATCATTGTACAATGAGGGGTGAGCTTCATAAGCTCAGTGAATTAAATTTACTAGAAGTACTCATTTATAGAAAAAATCTTTCAATATTTAATCATTTATATCTCATACAACTTGATACTAGTGTTCTACTAACACTACATATGTCATAATATCCATTCTCTATCGATCTCTTCCTCTTATTTATTGGTTCACTTTAAGACCATCAATTATCTCATAATTACCTCATAATAAGGTTCACATCATAAAGTCTACCATTTAGATGGTTCTTATCACCATAACTGTCTCTCTGTAAGACTCATCCATCTATAAATAAATTCACAATAACACACCACGCATCAACATTTCAATAATGCAAGCAATAATTAAAACAGATGTAATGCATGAATTACTATTATGGAAACGTCTTCCCACATGTCGACATGTTTTTATTATCTTAGACCAGTTGCCTTCCCGGTTCTTTCATTCTTATTAAGACCGACACCTTTCCTGGTTTTTTTTTCAGCTTGTCCCAGCTGTCACGGTATTATTTTCAGTATATACCAGCTATCACGGTGTCCCTTTTATTTTCAGCACATACTAGCTGTCACGATTTTTCAATTAGACTGGCTGTCTTCCCGGTTCTTTTCTTTTTAGTTAATGCATATGCATATTAACAATGATATGAAATATGTATCTGAACAAAAACATAAAAAAAAACAAACAAACAAACATGAATTCAAATATTTAATTTTATCTATCCTGATTTTTCTCAATTTATATAAAAAAATTTCCATTAAATTCCTCTCATCCCAAATCACATCAAATCATCCATTAAAGCTTATCAAGATCCACTAAATTTCATCTTAAATCACATCAAAGTTTGTCAAGATCCATTGAATTTCATCTCCTCATAATTCGTATCAAAACATCAATGATAACTCATCAAGAATTTATTTATCACCATTATTATTAAATCAACTCATTATTCTAATAATGTTTCTTCACATAATAATTTTTCTACGTGTCCAATATTCATATCATATCTATCAACTAAATATTTATCTATCACCAAAATATAAGCTAATAATTTATTTTAATATTATCACTGGATTTTTCATTTTTAATTAGATTACTTAAAGTAAATCCAACTAACCATGTAGCACTTAAAGCTACCCGTGGATCACCTCATTGCCTTTCCCATTTCTCTCAGAAATTTCCTCCGGTTGCAGATCGTCAACACCTGACATAATATTTTTATTAAATTTCTAATTATTTCTTCAATTCTTCATAAACCACACCCCTTGAAAATTCCCTCTTTGACTTTCGAAAATTTTATAAATGCTAAAAACTCAAAAATAAACATTATATTATTATCTGCTATTTTTTTGATAGCTTCTTGTGATTCTCTATGAAATTCCGCAGTAAACTCCTTCAAAATTTTGCTTTTTTACATTTCTTTTGGTCCCCAAGTGTTTCGAAAAATAGATTTCAACTATTCACAAAATGAACAGCTGCTTAACATGCAACCACCCAAATTTCATGTTGCAACACCTAGACTTTTAGGTGTTGCACGGATTTTTTTTTTGAAAAAAAATATTTATTATTTTTTTCCTGGACGTTTTTTTTTCTTATTCTGTTTCTTTGTAGCTACGTCCCCACGCGTCCATTTTTTTTCAAAAGAATTATTTTATTCAATACTAAATTCTTCACATAAATATATTATTTTAATTTCCTGTCATATTTATTAAATTACTTATTTACCTTTACTTTACGATTACGGGTATTACACTTCAGACGTATGTTTGAAGTTTTGGAAGCCACAAGAACAATTTTGTTGGTTATGTGATTCAGACTTCGTAGGCGATCTTGACAAAAGAAGATCTACTACATGTTATTTATTTGTTCTTAGTGGATGCGTTGTCAGTTTGAAGGTTACTTTACAACCAATTGTTACTCTGTCGACTATAGAGGCGGAGTATATAGCTATAATAGAGGCTATCAAGGAAGTCGTTTAGTTGAGAGGGTTGTTTAGTGAATTGAGTTGGATTCATGATGCTACTGTTGTCCATTGTGGTAGTCAATGTTCCATTCACTTGACTAAGAATCAAATGTTCCATGAAAGAACAAAACATATTGATGTTCGTTACCACTTTGTTCGAGACATAGTTGATAATGGTGAAATTGTTGTGAAGAAAATTGGTACAGTAGATAATCCAACAGACATGTTGACTAAACAACTTCCAGTGTTCAAGTTCGAGCATTGCTTGGACTTGATTGGTGTTAGTTATAGTATTTGAATTATGTTTGGGTGGGGCATTTATGGAGATGGTGAAGAGCATTTTATTACTTGTGAAAATTCAAGCCAAGGTGGAGATTTGTTAATTGTGGCATGGATTTTTTAAAGTAAAAGCGGGTCCATTCTTATTTTAATTGCCACATCATCATGCAATAGTACAAATTACAGTAGGATAAGCAATAATTAAAAAAAAATTGTTTGTTTTGATACTAGTAGGACAAGGAGTACAAAATTACATAAAAGAAAGATTCTCTTTGTCCTTGCCTATATATATGTGCCTATTTCTCTTTTTTCAATAGACACATAGAGAGAAGTTGAAGAACAACAAAGAGAAAGCCACAACAGACAAAGTTGTACAACAAACAGATCCTTTTAGAAAATTAATACTTATTTTCTTCTAGGCTATTGTATTTTCTCAATTAAATTTATGATAGCATAGATTTTGGTATATTTTGGGATTTGGGTTTAGGGAGTTTTATCTGTCTTCTGATTTGGGCTTAGAGAGTTTTATTTCTCTTGATTTGTTCTCCAATTTTGATTACAATGAAATCTCTCAATATCGCCCGTGGATGTAGGAGTTTTAGCTCTGAACCACGTAAATTTTATGTGTCTATTTATTTTTTCGTTGTTTTATTCCAAACAAAGTCATTGGTGGAGATGGGGATCGAAACTGGATCTCCTTTATGGTAGACTCGAAGGTGACTACTAAGCCAAAAGTGGCGAAGCCATCTTTGATGACGCTTAGGAAAGCACTGAAATGAATGATTTGGATCGATTTTTAAGCATTATTTTATATTACATTGCCTTGAGAAGGTGCTAAATTCCCCATGAAGATCCTTTTAGAAAGCCTTGTAGAGATGAGAGAGCCCACACTTGCTGAGGACATGAAGATAACATCAGGATTCTGGGATGACCTTATTTAGCTTCAATGGGAGCACATTCTCTCATGCTCACTTAGCTACCATAGCGGCTGGAGGTGTTACTATATCGATGATCATAGTAGTGTCATTTAGCCAGCTAATCTTTATTTATTGTTCATGAAATCCATGAATAGTTTACATGTTAGACAGAGTCTAAATAAGAATTTACTAAGGTAATATATATTTCTTTAGCCACTGTTCCAAGCATAGCCTTAGATAATTCAAGAGTTAGAAAAATACATTAGTTTAATAGTCATCATTTAATTGCTAATTTATATTACCTTGATGCAACGCATCAATCATTATGTTTATAAAAGATACTCTTATAGAGCATTTCTTCAGAGAAAAAACAAGGAGAATGTTAGGATATCCACATACGAGTTATCCCAATAAAAAAGAAATAAAAAAAATAAAAGTAGCCTATATACATGGTTTGAGCCCAAAAGTCATGAACTTAAGATTTTTAGTCTTATTGGTGCCCATCCATGTATATCAAGCCCATGTTCGTGTGATCTCTCATTGTGTGAAGCACTCTCGACCTTAACAAGTGATATCACAATGATGTCCCGTGGTTGAGTCTAAATGAGAAGCATTTGTGTGTCCACGGTTGTTTGCCCTGTGAGGACTCCCATGGTTGAGTTTGGTTTGACTTCTCATGTTGATCGAGTGACAGATGGTTCTATTCAAGGGGTCTGTTAAGATATCTACATGCGAGTTATCCCACATCAGAAAGAAATAAAATTTATAAAAAAAAGAGTAGGTTATATACATGGTTTAGGTCTAAGACTCATGAGCAGCTTTTGAGTCATATTGGTGTCCATCCATGTATATTAAACCCACATTTGTGTGATCTCCAACCATATGAAGTATTATCGACCTTAACAAAGAAGAAGGGGAAGGAGAATGAAAAAGAAGAATAGAATATCAATGGAGTGTTTTAGAGTTGAATTATTCTTATTTGAGTGAGAGATAACTGTTGAAATATATATTGAGTGAAATATTTTTATGTAACTTTATCTGAATAATCTACCACCCACTAACATTGTCTTTCACATTTACTTGAAGTAAAGAAGTAAAATTTACTTCGTTGATATTTCAATAATTACCTCACACTTTGGCACTTATTTGACAATAATTTTCCTCCAACACACTTCAATAATATTGTCCAAGATTAGGCTGTGTCTGTGACTAGGTGACAACTTGACAGTAGTCAGTGGCCCAACAGAGCCCAAAAGGTAGAACACATGGAACAAGTAGACCCCACTTGTGGTGGACCCAATGTTCATACCAAAGTGGAGGTAGCCTGAGTGATAGCAAGCCATTCAACTCACCGTCTTGTTAGTTTGAGGTTGTGTTTGAATCAGTGTTTTAAAAGGCGAATTTGGGGCACGCCCAGAGGCGTTTTCAGGCTAAAACGCCCCAGGGCGTGAATCATGGGGCGTAAGTATCTCTGGGCGCAAGTTTTTCGGGTCTAGGCGTTCGCCTAGACCCGAGGCGTACGCTTTTTACGCCCCAGGCTTCTGGGCGTGCTCTCAATGCATTCCAAAAATCAGACTGTTTGGCCACCGAGAAAAGGCATAGAAACAAAGAAAAGTAAATAGAAAACTACTCGACTGAAGCTTCAAAACTTGATACCGAAATAATCCTCCACTGAAAGGCAACTTTCATTTATTCTCTGTAAACAAAACTTTCAATTTTTGAATAGGTTGAATTTTCTCAAATCAAAAAGTTTCCCAATTTTTTCAGCAACCAAATGGAAGATAAAACCACATTTAAAAAAAAAATTCAGAACGGGCAATTAGAAGTCAGAACAGACCGGATTTGTGTTGCAAAATTCAATAGCCTTGATTTCTCCATACTCGACTCCAATTTCCTCTTCGTAACCTCACCGAGTCCCTCCTCTTCGAGAATCTCCCATTTCTCCACATCATCATCGACTCTATTACTATCACCAACAGGAAGCAAAGGGAAAGGAGGAAAATGAGCGATATCGTCATCGCCTTGCTTGATTTCCTCTTCGTGCTTCTTGCTGCAGTGGCAGTGATGGTGGTGTTTGTGGTGCTTCGTGCTTGTGGCGATGGGTTAGGGTTCACTTTTGCACTTTTTGTGATTTTCTTGTTCTAGACTTCTAGGTGGTTCTCTGTTTCTTTTTTCTTTGTGCTTATCGTGGATTTTAAAGAGGACTAATGGTGTCACCGAGCTAACATATTAGGTAACGTGGATTGTAGGACTAGAGCCGGGATAATTTGGGCTACAGATATTAGCCTATTAGGTAACAGACTAGAGCCAGGAGCCTAGGATAATTTGGGTTACAGATATTGGGTAACTTTTAGTTAATATATTAAGCTGTAGACAGGTGAGATTTAGCTTTACGTAATTTGGGCCAGCATGGATCACAGTAACGTCGTACTAACGAAAGAGAGCGCATGTTCTCGCCCAATGCATTTTTTTTTAAATTAATTAATTAATAAAGTATTAAACTTTAATAAAAATTAATTAATTAATTAAAATTATTTTATTATTCTAATTAATTAATATTATTTTATTAAAATTTTCATCAAATTGTTTGATATTTGTGTAAAAATATTTTAATAAATATTCATTTATATATCTTAAGTTAGTAAAGTTTATTGATAATTAATTTATTTATATTATTTTAATTTTTTAAATATTTTTATAATTTAATTAATATTATTTTATTCAAAACACCCTAACGTTTCACAAGGCTTACGCCCCAACGCCTCGAGGCTTACGCCTCGCCTCATTAAGGCAAAACACCTCGCCCAACGCCTTCGCCTTTGAAAATACTGATTTGAATTGACAAATATTACCATCACTAGTCACAAAGATTCACTAGTTTAAGTGGAATGGGACTATAATGGCCAGGTTTGGAGATGTGTAGCTTAAAACAATTTTGGATTAAATTTGCGTTGGAATTGCAGGTGACTGTGGTAATGGAGTGTGAGGTATTACAAAATAACAATGAACTTTTAAAATGAACTTTTTTTTATGAGCCATAATTGCCCATTCAGCTCAACATGATAACAATGTAAAGGTTTCCAAGATCCATTGTTTTTAAATGATGGATGTTGAATTATTAATTTTAAATTTTCAAAACTATGATTTTAATGGTTTTTAGGTAATAATATTTTCCTCCATATGAAAATTTTATTATACTAATTGACTTTAAGGTCTTCACATTTTAAAATTTACACATGTAAAAGAAAAAATACTTAAAAATCCTTATATTTCCAAAATCCTATCGTTGATATCGAAAATCTACTTAAAACTGTGAAAAGGTTTATGAGCGGAACCTGTGCACATAAAGAACAAAAAATTCTAAGGAGTTAGAGGAGGATTGGAGATCTCCGATGCTTAAGTTATAATAAGGCTTGAAAATAAAAGCTTTAAAAGTAGAAATAGTGTTTTTTTATGTGTACCTTATAACAGTGAAAGCCCCCTCATATAGTGTTGAGGTAGAGTTTTAATGAGATTTTATCTGCTGATGAGATAAAATTTCTTTAAATTTCGAGTTATCATGATAGGATTATGGCTTGTTTGGAAATAAGGTTGAGTTTATCCCTGGACTGAAGTGTTGCAGTAGGATTAGGGTTCTAGCGTTAAAGTACCGTTATGCTTTTTGTCATGTGTCATTGTCTAATTAGTTGCTTGTTTTTATTACGAAATTACCCTTTTTCCCTATAAAGTGCAACATGTCACTATGTCATTGGACGAGAAAAATTCTCCTACATCACCTCAGTATAAAATACATTAAACAGACATATTTTGGAGTGTGTGAAGATTTTGAAATGGGCAAAACTTAGATATAATTTCTTATATAAAGCTCTTAAAATTCCCATAAAAATAATTCTTTTTAATAATAAAATCGAAAATCAGACATTATAATTTAATAAAACTCATACAATAGATTAATTACACAAAAGTTCCACAAAAATTATCATTTTAGTTTATGATTTAATCCATATTTCATCAATGGTTTAAAATTTATCAAATTTTATACGAAAAACTAGATCTTAGATCATAAGTTAAAATTTATCAAAATATATTGATTTTTTTCTTTTTTTGTAAATGTTAAATTCTCCTTAATATATTTTAAATGATGAGTCACAATCATTAATTTTTTTATTGTAGAACTTCAACAAACATTATGTAAAGAACTTCATATAAGTGTTGTCCATTGGTTAAAATGTTTAATATTCTTTTATTATAAGGATCATAAAAATCTTGATTTGTAACATTGGATTCAAAACTCATGTAATTTTAAAATTTAATATTTCAGAATCCATAATTCATCAAATCCAAGATTTTAAATACTAGGAAAAGAGTGCAGAAGTTTGGATCCTCTAAAACGTGAAGATCTTTTTTTGGGGGGAAACTAAAAAACAAAAGAAATATATATATTTTTATTTGGAATCCGTTTTTCCCCCCTTAGTTTTAAAATTGTGTTATATTTTTCCAAGTTTTCCTTTGACATCCAAAATAAAAACAAAGAAATATTTTTTTTTCTATTTATTATTTTTTTCTTCAAATTTTCCAAAATCTAGACATACCATAAATGATATTTAATTATATATATTTATACACATGATTATTCCACAACAAAAAAAATTAAAAAGCAATCTTCCAATTATTTTCTTCATAAGGTTTATTAAATCTTAAATATTTACTAATTAGCATATTAGGAATAACTTTCATCAATTTAATAGACTACCCGTCTTTTGGTTAAATAACCATTTGTACACGTTTCAACGTTTTAACATTCTGATTATCGAAATTTAAAATTATACAAAATAATAATAATATTTATAAAATTAACAAACAAGCTATTTTTGTTAATTATTTTGTCCAGACTGAAATGTATTTTGATTTATCAAAAGCTAACGTGAACCTTAATCAATAATCTAATCGAGAAAAAAAATTGTAAATTCAACTGCATGTCATCTATTCATTGATTCTCATATAAATAATTTTTTTTTAAAAATTAAGAATCTTAATAATGAACCAATTTTCCCTATATTCCCGCAGAGAATTAAAGAGAGGAGAGAGGATTTTCCCTCGATTTTCTTTCTTGTCAAACACTCCGAATCACTCCCAAAACCCATCACTTCCTCTCCTACCACAAACCCAGTGGTGCCAACAACCTCTACTATCGCGTTCAGGTACTCCACTCTCTATCTCCACCTCCACCTCGCAATCAAACACCGAAGAGACCCTCCTGAAATCAGATACCCCACCAGTACCAATCTCCCCATCACAGACACAATCGAAATTGTACTTATCGTAGGACTCACCGGTAGTTGAGTAGAACTGGGAGGAGCAGGAGCACTCGTTGGTGTCTAAAAAGCAGATTGTCGTCTCCAGCGCTGACGTCACTTCCCGCGACAGAGCTGCAGTGAGCCGACACTTAAAAAGTACCCAGAACGAAAAAAATCGAGGATTTAGTAATGTTTTGTATTGACGGCGTTAAAAAAATATTGGTAACAATGTTGGAATTTTGGGTTCAGATATGTTATAACATTGTACATGTAGATCTGTTATTTAATAAAAGACTTAATTAAATGATATAATTTTTATGGGTCTTCAAAGTATCAAGGTTTTTTAATATGAGCCACCTTATGTGTAGAAGCCCGATGCAGTATGGGTCTTTGTTAATGGGCTAAAGACCCAATGCATATTTGTGAGGTAACTGTTAGGGTTATGGTCCCTAAGGCACAGGGATATAAATAGACGTCAGGGGATGGTGTTTAACGGGTGTTAAATTTTATTAAAACAGACAGTTCTTCTTCTTCCCATCTAACATTCGGTTGATTGGTTCTCATACCAAAGTGATTCTCCCTGTAGTCTTAGAAGATCAACCCAATGAGGCTTGCTTGCAATGGATTCCAGACCACTACAGTCAGTCCCAAAATCCAGAGAATTGGCGCTGCAGCACCAGCGATCTGTCCTTTGGGCAGATTGCTGGCGCCACAGCGCCGGTCAAGGTAAAAAGGCAATTTTTTTTTAAGGATTTTATTCTGAATTTTATGTTTAATATTTTGAGATGAATGAATTGAAGTATTATGTTGCCAAAGCAATCTCTAATATGCAAATTTATTTATTTTAAGACATGTAAACATGCTATTAATATGTGAAAATAATCAGCCCAAAGGAAGGTTATTTTTTTGCATTGTTAATAGATTAAAATAGTTGTGAATATGTGACAAATAAAGGTTGTCATGCGAATAATGTGTCGGTCCAAAGAAAGGCACATTATTTGGCAGGTTAGGTTGTCAATATTCATGAACTATATTTGAGTGCCACTTACAAGTTGATATTTCTGTCAAAGACTAAGTATTAAAGTTGCGTTAAGTATCTTGTTATGGGCCCACATGCATGTATATATGTATATAGTTTTGTTTTGATTCATATATACATGAGTTGTTACTAATTGTGAGCTTTTGATTCATATATATGTAATAGCAACATCGATTTCTGCTAACATCAACAACATTCCCGTGCTTAACGACACGAATTTCAAAAAGTGGCAAGATCATGTTATGATCGTGCTGGGGTGCATAGAATTAGACTATGCATTGAGGGTTGATCGCCTCGCACCTTTGACCAGCGATAGTACCGCTAAGCAAAATGTTGTATATGAAAAGTGGGAGCGACAAACCGCATGAGCCTAATGATTATGAAGCACTAGATTCCGGATACCATCAAGGGTTCTATTCCTAATGAAAATGATGCTAAGAAATTCCTCTCCCAAATAGCAGATCGATTAGCCGCAAACGAAAAGATCGAGACAAGCACCATCTTAACTAAGCTTGTCTCAATGCAGTACAAAGGGAAGGAGAATATAAGAGAGTACATCATGAAGATGTCAAACCTTGTGACAAGACTAAAGACATTCAAATTGGAATTGCCAGAAGACATTTTGGTGCACTTAGTCTTGATTTCTCTTCCTACACAATTCAGTCCTTTCAAAATCAGTTACAATACTCAAAAAGAGAAATGAACTTTGAATGAGCTGATTGCTCAATGTGTACAAGATGAAGAGAGACTTAATCATGAAAAGATTAAAAGTGCTCATTTAGTATCAACTTATCAAGACCCTAGTTCCAGCAAGAAAAGAAAGAAGAACATTAAAGGAAAGAAAATTGCGGGGTCTGAAAATTCACACCATAAGGGACAACAGAAACAAGATAAAGGTATAACTTGTTTCTTTTGCCACAAAGCTGGTCATGTGAAGAAAGACTGCACAAAATACGCCAAGTATGTGACCTGGCGTGAGAAGAAGGGTAAACTTCTAAACTTTGTTTGTTCAGAAGTTAATTTGGCCTTAGTACCTAAGAACACTTGGTGGATAGATACAGGTGCAACTACTCATATAAGTGTTTCTATGCAGGGGCGCATAAGGAGCCGAACGCCAACTGATGCTGAAAGATTCATCTATGTAGGAAATAGCGAAAGAGCTCCTGTGGAGGCTGTTTGTTTATTTAGATTACAATTGGAATTTGGTTGTAATTTGGATTTGGATGAGACTTTTTATGTACCGTCTTTTAGACAGAATTTGGTTTCTATTTCATGTTTGGACAAATTAGGTTTTTTTTGTTCATTTGGAAATAGAAAGTTTAGTCTTTTTCAGAATTCAAATTTGTTTAGTATCGGTTCTTTAATTGATAATTTATATAAACTGGATATGATTGCCTCCAAAGAAAACTAATCATTGCATACAAGTAATGTTGGTATTAAGCGTAGATTAACAAATGAGAATTCATCAATGTTATGGCATAAGTGTTTAGGACATATTTCTAAACAAGGATTCAAAGACTTGTGTCAGAGATTTGTCAGATTTTGAAGTCTGCATTGAGTGCATTAAGGGAAAACAATATTTTATCACTTTCATGGATGACTACTCCAGGTATGACTATCTTTATTTAATTCATGAGAAGTCTTAATCTATAGACGTGTTCAAGAATTTCAAAGCTGAAGTTGAAAATCAATTAGCCAAGAAAATTAAGGTTGTTAAATCTGATCGTGGAGGTGAATACTACGGTAGATATGATGGATCAGGTGAATAACATCCTAGACCCTTCGCCAAATTTTTGATGGAATGTGGGATCATTCCTCAATACACCATGCCAGGGACTCCTACTCAAAATGGTGTAGCTGAGAGACAAAACCGAACCTTGAAGGATATGGTAAGAAGTATGATTAGTCATTCTTCTTTGCCATAATCGCTTTGGGGTGAAGCTATCAAGACTGCAGTTTACATCCTGAATAGAGTTCCAAGTAAAGCAGTAGCTAAAACCCCATATGAGTTATGAACAAGCAAAAAGCCTAGCATTAGGCATTTGCATGTTTGAGGATGTCCAACTGAGGCTCGACCTTATAAGCCAAATGAGAAGAAGCTAGACTCAATGACCGTTAGCTACTATTTTGTTAGATACTCTGAAAGATCAAGGGGTTTCAAATTTTATGATTCCTGTAATAGATCCTTTTTTGAAACGGGCAATGCCAAGTTCATTGAGGATGTTAAGTTAACTGGGAGAAACCAACTCAGGCAAGTCAATTTTGAAGAGGAATATGTTTGCATTCCTGTTGTTGCAACTGAAAATGTTCAGGTATCCATACCTGATGTTATTCAAAATGCAAATCCGGAGATCCAACGCATTGATGACGAACCTGAATTGCTGCCTGCTCAAAATCAGGAACCGTTTAAGGTTCATCAAGAGGTACCTCAACAACCTCAAGTGGAAGTGCCATTAAGGAGATCCACTAGAGAAAGGAGAAACGCAATTTCGACTGATTATGTCGTGTATCTCCAGGAACATGAGTTTGATATGGGTCTGAAAGATGATCCGACTTCTTTTAGTCAAGTCACACAATGTCCTAATTCTGAAAAGTGGATTGAAACCATGAAGGATGAGATGAAATCAATGGATGACAATGGTGTTTGGGACTTAGTAAAGTTGCCCAAAGGTGCGAAACTGATTGGTTGCAAATGGATATTTAAAACCAAACGGGATTCAAAATGCAACATTGAAAGGTATAAAGCCCACCTAGTCACCAAAGGTTTCACTCAAAAGGAAGGCATTGATTATAAAGAGACTTTTTCATCGGTTTCGATAAAAGATTCTTTTAGAATCATTATGGCACTTGTAGCTCACTATGATTTGGAGCTACATCAAATGGACATTAAAACAATGTTTCTCAATGGAAACATTGAAGAAATAATATACATGGTGCAACCGGAGAACTTTGAGTCCAAAGATTCAAAGCATCTTGTATGCAAGCTTAAGAAGTCCATTTATGGCTTAAAACAGATATCCTGGCAATGGTATTGAAAATTTGATCAGGTGATTACATCCTTTGGATTTAAGGAAAACACCGTTGATCAGTGCATATATCTCAAGTTCAGTGGGAGCAAATTTATTATCCTGGTGCTATATGTAGACGACATTCTACTGGCAAGCAACGATATAGGCCTATTGCATGAAACCAAGAGATTTCTATCAAGTAAATTTGAAATGAAAGATCTTGGTGATGCATCCTTTGTTTTGGGTCTACAGATCCATAGAGATCGTTCCAGAAGTATACTTGGACTGTCACAGAAAGCCTATATTGATAAAGTGTTAAGTAGATTTAGCATGAGTGGTTGTGCACCAGGAAACACACCTGTGGCAAGGGTGATAGGTTCAGTTTGCTCTAATGTCCGAAAAATGAACTTGAGAAGAAGGAAATTGAGAAATATTCCTATGCTTCAACTGTTGGAAGTCTCATGTATGCACAAGTATGTACGTGACCGGACATTGCGTACATTGTTGGAATACTAGGCAGATATTTGAGTAACCTGGGCGTGGATCATTGGAAAGCAGCTAAACGGGTTATGAGATATCTACAGAGAACGAAGGATTATATGTTCACATATCGGAGATCGGATCTTTTAGAGATCGTTGGGTATTCAGACTTCGATTTTGCTGGGTGTCTCAATAGTAGGAGATCCACTTCTGGCTGTCTTTATGTTAGCTGGAGGAGCTATATCATGGAAGAGTGTGAAACAATCACTCATAGCTACTTTCACCATGGAGGCAGAGTTCATAGCTTGCCATGAGGCACCAAATCCGGGAATATAGCTGTGAAATTTTATCACTGGGCTGCGCATGGTTGATGGCATTGATAGACCATTAATGATTTATTGTGATAATAAGGCTGCTGAGTTGTATTCTAAGAATAACCGAACCTCGTCGAGGTCAAAGCATATTGACATCAAGTTTCTAGTTGTCAAAGAGAGAGTCCAGAATTCTCAAATGTCAATTGAGCATATCGATACAAACTCTATGATTGCGGATCCGCTTACTAAGGGTTTGCCACCCATAGTGTTTCATAAGCATGTTGCTCACACGGGTGTTGTTCTTTTGGACCATATGCCCATATAGTGGGAGTTTGTATTTGGCCATTTACTTTTGCTTAATTGACATGGTTATGTTGATTACTCTATGATGACTTTCATTGCAGTTTTGCATTTAATGTTTGAAAGTATTTCATATGATTCTTTTGAGTCATATGGAGGACCAGTTGGAAATTGACATGTTTAAGATCACGTTTCATGTAATTTCCATACTACACATCCATACTAGATCTATGTCGTTAATTGTGTTAGTGTTGTGACCATTGATGGGTCTTGTTACGATAAATGTGATATAGATCGTTTTGATCCTACATTGATCTGGTTAATGGACCAGATTGTTGTTGGATATTTTCCTTTAGATAGCACAAATGAACTCAATTAAGGTTATCTTCATGTACAATATAAAAGATAACATATGTAACCCAAGTAGGAGATTGTTGGAATTTTGGGTTCAGATATGTTATAACATTGTACATGTAGACATGTTATCTAATAAAGGACCCAATTAAGTGATATAATTTTTATGGGTCTCCAAAGTATCAAGGTTCTTTAGTATGGACCACCTTATGTGTAGAAGCCCGATGTGGTATGGGACTTCGTTAATGGGCCAAAGACCCAATGCACATGTGTGAGGTAACTATTAGGGTTATGGTCTCTAAGGCACAGGGATATAAATAGACATCAGGGGAGGGTGTTTAACAGGTGTTAAATTTTATTGAAACAGATAGTTCTTCTCCCTCTCCTCTAACATTCAGTTGATTGGTTCCCATACCAAAGGTGGTTCTCCCTGTAGTCTTAGAAAATCAACCAAAGGAGGCTTGGTTGCAATGGATTCTGGTTTGTTTCTAACTCATATTCTCAATATATATATATATATATATATATATATATATATATATATATATATATATATGAGAATTCTTGACAAGTTTAATATTAAAAGATCTTGACTGTATCATTGATTATTTGTGTATTAGTATCAAGATTTATAACAAATAATTTTCTGTTTTCAATTTTCGAAAATGAAAACTGAAAACAGTTTTATGATGTTTGAATAACTGTAACTTGAAAACTGTTTTCAAAACAGAAAACAGTGAAATGTTATTTGGATAATCTTATTTTGAAAACTATTTTGATACACCTTGTAATTATTTTTAGTTTTGAGTTTAAATTTAAAATCTATATTAATTTTATTTTTCATATTTACTAAATACTTAAAAATAATATTTTTTATATACTAAGAATAAAACAAAGATGTGAATACTAATTTGAGGGTTATTTTTTGAAAATTCTATCAAAAAAATCAAATTAGGGTTTTCAAAAAATTAGTTTATTTAAAACTATTTGCCAAATATGAAAATGAGTTTTTGAAAACTGATATTAGTTTTTGAAAACTGAAAACTGTTTTTAAAAATTCATTCCAAACATGCCCTCAAAGTTTCAAGCTTTTGGGTTGGATTTTAAAGAATTTAATCAAGTGTTTGATGAGAGTTAAGCGTTAGTAAAATGGAGAATTTAAAGATGTTGGTATTGGATTAGGTGACACTTGACTCGATCAAAGCTTTGCTTGGATAAATTAAAGACAACAAAAGTGAAAAATTCATCAAAAAAGAAGCTTCATGGTTATTGTTTATATTGAAAAATGAATATAGTAAGGAGGTAAACAATGGGTCTTTGAGACAAAGACTGATGCTTCGAAGAGGGCAAGAAATTTGACACACTGCAGAGAAGAACAGAAACGTGCAAGTGTGTGCACAGGTAACTGAGAGAGGAGATTTCATTGATAAAGTATAAAACAAAAAATAAAAGGTTATTAGCAAGATTTGGGGTTGTTCTGGGATCTGTCTTATGTGGATTCTATGCGTTTGATGGAGCATGTCTTGTGATGTGTGGATCTTTGACAAGACCAAACGGCTAACGTCGTAGGAATCCGTACTCCACGGAAGATAATTTTTTTTTTATATATTTAAATGTGAATAAAGTGATTTAAAAAATCAATTTAACGTGAAAAAAATTTAAATAAATGAATGACAAATATATAGTAATGAAATTATAATTTATTATCTTAAAATTTTAAATTCATATGTTATCCTATATTATTTATTAAATCTTTACTTGGTAAACTTTTCAAACTTAAATTTTTTTCAAACTTGAATTATCATGTCTAACATTTGATTGGGTCAACTACGACGATGGGGATGACAGAGCGCTGAACTGGTGTTGCAATAAGAGAGGAAGTGGTGAGTTTTGGCTGTGATGAAATGATAACGACGGCACGGCATGGTGGTGAGAGAAAGAGAAAGCACGAGTGTTTAGCAAGAGAGAAAATCCTCTCCTCTTTATTTCTCTCTGTGTGAATCGAAGGAAAATTGACTTATTATTAAGATTTTTAATTTTTTAAAATTTTTTATATGTGAGCGAAATTTAAAATTTTTTTTCTCAATTGGACTGCTAAGCAGTTCACGTCAGTTTTTAAAAAATCAGAACACATTTCTGTTTGGTACTGGACAGAATAATTAACGTAAGTGACTTGTTTATTAAATTTTACAAATATTAATGACTACTTTGTACACTTTTAAATCTCAGTAATCAAAATGTTAAAACGATCAAACCTCATTGATAAAAATGTTTATTTAGCCACGTGATTTACTTGCATTTTAATCAAGATGATTAGTATGATTTTAAACTTTTTTTAATTATATTAGAGTCTCTAAAATTTTAATTTTTCGTTAAAGGTTCATGAACCTTTTTTTATGTTATATATTACATGTATTATATTGTTGGACATTTGAGACACGATCAGAAGTTGAAGGACTCAAGTGTAGTCCCTTTCAAATGTAATCAACCATTATGGTATGATAATGCATTAATGTAATTATACTGTAAATAACGCAATTCAGTGCTGCAAGATGCAATCTTTTCAACATTGAAAAAGTTATAAAAATTAATGAAAGAAGATTTTTTTCTAAACAATTTGAACTAACAAACTAGCACATCACTCTAATTATCAATTATTGGATTCTTACAAAAAGAGTAAGTATGATCCAGAAGTTATATATAGGTTTGTGAACAAGTAAGGTTAAGCTATTATTTGTAAAAGGAGCCTACTGTTTTTGATAATAAAAAAAAAAATTTGACTGTCATACCAAAGACTCAACAAAAATTGATTATATTCCACACGATAAAGGTTTAGAATCTTTAATTTTGACCTCCCAAATTAACAATCAATAAAAATCATACTTATTAGTGTCAAATAATGATTTTTAAAGGTAAAATAATAATTTTTAATATAATTTCACAAATATCACCTAATTATCAATTGACTGATACGGATAACGTGTTATAATTTTTTAATATTGTTCATTTCTATAATGTATTTGAGATTATTGTGAATAAAACATGAGAATAAATGTTTCTTTCACGTGTCTATCCATTAAATTAAAAGATAATTTTATATCGTAGTCTCAAGATATTCAACCTAATAAAATAAGCAGTGGTATAAAGGAGGACAGGAGAATGGAAAATATTTTATTAAATTTTTTGTAATTATGCTTAATTATGTTATTTCAATTCAAAATCCATTGTATTAGAAGCCAAAGATAATGGATAGAGAAATTATGAAATTGTTATATTATTAATTTAAGAAGGGCGAAAGAAAAAAAGAGCTTTCCACTCAAAAAAAGAAAAAAGAAAAAAGAGTTTTGTTTTCAAAAACATAAGAAAAAGAAAAATCAAAGTATTATTTCACTTTCAAAAGATACGTTGTACAAAATGTTTGCAAGCCGTTGGGTTTTTGTCTCGCTGCTCTTTTGAAACTAGAGTGAAGCAAAGCGAGTCCTAAAACCCCACATGCACTTTACTCTCTCCATATCTGGACAAAATCAGAAGGATTCAATACCTTCGATTCACTTTCCCTTTTCAACTCTCTCTCTCTCTGATCTGTGTGTCGCAAAAATCTCTCTTCTGTCTCTCTTTCTCTGTATATATTGCCCTCTAGATTTTGTTAAAGCCAGCTTCTTTTCTACATTTTCACTTTTGAGCCAGGGGGCTTTGGTGTAGGTTTCCTGGGATAAAATACAAGGAAAAGTTCAGGTTTTTTAAGACGGTTTTTGTAATTTGTATTCAGCAGATAAATAGGTTTTGTGAGTGGGGGAATATGGTTTGGGTTGCCGGTGATGGTTTTAACGGTGCCGTTTTCTATCGGTGTCACTGACCCTCGTGATGGTAAACTCTTCTGCTTCAAACACATACACACTTTATAAGTTGTTCTGGGTTTTGACTTTTGATTGTTGTTGTTGTTGTTGTTTTTTAATTTAATAATGCTCTGTTTGGTTCCCGAGAAAGTACTATTGGAAAGTTGATGACTTTCTGATGCGTTTTCCTTTCATTTGCTTCTGGCTGTAAATTTTCGTTTCGCTTGTTTCCCAGTACTGCTAAACTTTGCTTATCCATGCACTTCATTTTTTATTTTTGATAATCACTATTAATATATTATATGGACTTAATTAGTTTAGTCCCACATTGGTTGTGTATAACTTTGACTCTCCTATTGACTTGTATAAATAGGATAGCTCCCTTGTAAGTAAATCACACCATTCAATATAATTCTCCTCTTTGTATTGGTTCTCGGTATATTAAAAGTTGAGTATGCTCTGTGATTGCCATTATTAGTGGATCCTTCACATTTGAAAAACTTATAGTATATCCTTTTCATACCTGTCGGGTCATCACTATAGTTAGAGTCTCATTCTCCATCGATATCGACTTCGCCACCGCTCTTGTTTCAGACACGCTGCTGCCACGTCAATGCCACGTCACTTCCACATTAGTGCCACATCACCCGTTGACCGCCACGTCACTGGTTTCTTGGATGTACTTCTCTTTGACCGGTTCAGACATTTTTAGACCGGTTTTCTGCAAAGTCGGACTAGTTCCTGGGGTTTTTCAACGTTCTGATTCTGTTTCCTGCGTTCTTTTTGTGATTTGAGGCTCACAGAACATACTTTCTTTTATATTTTTTTGTGGTTTCTACACCGATTCACCTTCCTCTTTGCGCCTATGGCTGAATCAGACTTACCCCGAGTTATTACTACTGTTCTAGATGAATCTAATTATGTTGTGTGGGCTCAAGAACTGTCTGGTTTCCTCCGTGGATGAAAATTGTGGCGTTACGTGACTAAAGATATCACTGAACCCAAGAAGAAGGACAATGAAGATGCTGACAAATATGTTGACCGTCCAGAGGACTGGGATAGTAAAAATCACCAGATTCTCACATGGTTTCGTGCCACTATTATCCCAGAAATCAAACTTCAATTTGGTACACTCCATACAGCTAAAGAAACTTAGGATCTTCTTCAACACCACTACACCAGGGCAGACACCTCAAATCAGTATCGTCTTCTTTCCACCCTTCATAGCATGCGCCAAGAACCTGGACAAACTATCAACAGTTTTCTAGCTCAGATGACTGCCGTGTGGAACCAGTTAGCTCTCACTGAGCCAACTTGGGAATGCACAAAAGACGCTGATGTTCTTGATAAGTACCGAACTGAGACACGCATTATGCAATTCTTGATGGGCTTGAGAGAGGAATTTGAACCTGTACGAGCTTCAATCCTACACCGGGGTGCGATACATCCCCTAAACGACATCCTTTCTGATTTACTCAGTGAGGAAACACGTCTTGCCACATTACAAGGATCTCATACAGATGTTGCCCTTGCAGCACCCGTTGCTCTTGCCACACCAGTTGCTAAGACAAACCCATCCAAAGAAGCCCTTATATTGCAGGTATTGTCATTCACAAGGGCATGAATTGCTCAAATATCCTTCTCGCCTGTGTAAAGTCTGCAAAGAACCAGGTCACTATCTTGTAGACTGTTCTAAACTTTCATCTGGAAATCAGTCAAATGGGAACCAATATCGCTCTCGAGGCTCTCGCAATCGGTTTTGTTCCAAGCCAAAGAATGTTGCTGCTATAGCCACTGATGCTACAGCAACTTCATCCAGCTCTCTACCTGATTGGGGTGGTTTCTGCACCGTTCTTACCGAGGCTCTAAATAAAACTAGTAACTATCTTGTAAAGTCTGCAAAGAACCAGGTCACTATCTTGTAGACTGCTCTAAACTTTCATTTGGAAATCAGTCAAATGGGAACCAATATCGCTCTCGAGGCTCTCGCAATCGGTTTTGTTCCAAGCCAAAGAATGTTGCTGCTATAGCCACTGATGCTACAGCAACTTCATCCAGCTCTCTACCTGATTGGGATGGTTTCTGCACCGTTCTTACCGAGGCTCTAAATAAAACTAGTAACAATATAGCCATGTCAGCTATATCAGGTACCTCCCGATGATATTTTGATTCTGCCTGTTGCAATCACATGACTTCTGATGCTTCTATATTTTTCTTTAAAACTCGTGATGAGCATACACCTACTATTCACACTGCCAATGGATCAAATATGTTGGTCAGCCACACTGGACATGTTGACAGTTCTCATTTGTCTCTCCCTGACAAATATTTAGTCCGGAGTCTCATTCTCCATCTACTTCATCTCTGCCGCCGCTCTTGTTTCAGACACACTGCTGCCACGTCAGCCCTAAAAGCCATGTCAACGCCACGTCACCCGTTGACCGCCACATCATCAGTTGTCCACCACGTCTCCGACTCAATCGATCGTGCTTGAGGATATTTCTATGTCTGATGAGTCTGCACCGACTCCCTCTGAGAACCATCCTCTAGATCCCCATTGAGAAATGCATATAGACTTCCTTAAAAAGATCCCCATTGAGAAATGCATTTTTGACATCCATTTGAAACAGAGTCCATCTTCGAATGACGAGGACAGCAAGAAGTGTGCGAACAGATATGAGCCTCGCCACTTCATAGTCAATGCCATATTCCTGAGCAAATCCCTTGGCAACAAGTCAGGCTTTATATCGTTCAACAGAGCCATTAGAAAGCGTCTTGATCCTAAACACCCATTTGCACCCAATAGGACTTTTTCTAGGGGGCAGATCAACAATATGCCAGGTATAAGTTTTAGCTAGGGCCTGAAGTTCTTCATCCATTGGTTTCTGCCAAAGAGGATTAGTACTAGCCTCCTTATAGGATTGAGGCTCATGCAGATGAAGTATAGTGGAAAGTATCTTGATTTTAAACACCTATTTGCACCCAATAGGACTTTTTCCAGGGGGCAGATCAACAATATCCCAGGTATGAGTTTTAGCTAGGGCCTGAAGTTCTTCATCCATTGCTTTCTGCCAAGGAGGATTAGTACTAGCCTCCTTATAGAATTGAGGCTCATGCAGATGAAGTATAGTGGCAAAACAATGATAATCACAATGATAATGAGCAAGATGAGAAGGGCGATGAGTTACCCTGGTAGATCTGTGGGGGTGATCTGGAGGATGGCTGTCAGAAGGAGTCGGTGCAGACTCATCAGACATAGGAATATCCTCGGGCATGACCGATTGAGTCAAAGAGGTGAGGTCAGCTGATGGTTCTGGAGCTAGAGCTGGGTCTAGAGAGGTAGGATCAGCTGGTGGTTCCAGAACGGAAGGGGTGATATCAGCTGGTGATTCTGAGGTGGACTCAACAGTACCTGAAACTGGATTCTCAGGAAATAACTCAATAGATGGATCAGTAAAGAATTTGGAGTTAGTGATGGTTGACATGTCAAATGACCATAAGGAAGAGAACATTTGATGTTCCCAAAAAATGACATGATGAGAGATACGAAGAGTTTTAGAAATAGGATCCCAGTACCGATACCCCTTATATTCAATACCATATCCAATAAAACAACACAGATGAGCCCTTGGTTGCAATTTGTTGTGTTCATGTGGTTTAAGAAGAACAAAACAAGTGCAACCACAGACTCTGAGGTCAGAGTAATCAGGAGGTTTACCGAAAAGGTGCTCGAATAGAGACTGATTCTGGATTGTAGCAGAAGGGACACGGTTGATTGTGCACACAACGGTTAAGGCAGCATCACCCCAGAAATGTTCAGGACATGATGATTAAATGAGTAAAGCACGAACGGTGTCAAGAATATGTCGATGTTTGCGTTCGGCTCGTCCATTTTATTGGGAGGTTCCAGGGCACGAGCGGTGGGGGAGCGTGCCATTTTTGTGAAGTAGGTTTAGAAAAGCATGGTCTTTATATTCTATTGCATTATCTGAACGAAAAATTTTGATATTTCGAGAGAATTGAGTTTGAACCATAGAAGAAAAATGAGAATATATTTGAAAGAGTTCAGATCTGCTTTTCATAAGAAACAACTAAGTATAACGAGAATAGTCATCCACAAATATGACAAAATAGCGAGTGCCACCCATTGATGCATAAGAAGAAGGCCCCTAAACATCAGAATGTACTAAATCAAAAGGTTCAAGAGAAACATGCTGACTCTCATTAAAAGGTAAAGCTGATTTTTTTGCAAGTTGACATGAAAAGACTCATGCTGAAATGAACCTAACTGACCACTAGAAATAAGAGAATGTAGAGGGTTGGATGAAGTGTGACCTAACTGAGAGTGCCACAATTCCACGGGTGAGAGTACTGGGATGGATACGGCTGATTGGTTTGGTGATGGTGAGGATGGAACTTGGAGGTGAGTGAGCTTAAAGAGACGTCCAACTTTACGGCCGATTCCAAGGAGTTTTCCTGTCTGAGGGTCCTGCACACGACAACCAGTAGAAGATAAATGCAAATCAAGTCCAAGATCACATAGTTGTCCAACATATATAAAGTTAAACGTAAGATTAGGAACCAAATATGTGTCAGGGAGAGACAAATAAGAACTGTCAACATGTCCAGTGTGGCTAACAAACATATTTTATCCATTGGCAATGTGAATAGTAGGTGCATGCTCATCACGGGTTTTAGAGGAAAATATAGAGGCATCAGAAGTCATGTGATTGCAACTGGCAGAATCAAAATACCATCGAAATATACCTGGTGTAGCTGACATGGCTATATTGTTACCAGTGTTATTTAGAGCCTTGGTAAGAATGGTGCAGAAACCACTCCAATCAGGTGGAGAGTTGGATGAAGTTGGTGTAGCATCAGTGGCTACAGTCGCAACATTCTTTGGCTTGGAATAGAACTGATTGCGAGAGCCTCGAGAGCGATATTGGTTCCGATTTGACTGATTTCCAGATGAAAGTTTAGGACAATCTGCAAGATAGATACCATGTTCTCTACAAACTTTACACAGGCGAGAAGAACATTTGAGCAATTCATGCCTTGTGAATGACAATACCTGCAATATAAGGGCTTCTAGGATCGGTTTGCCTTGGCAGCTGGTGTGGCAAGAGCAATGGGTGCTACAAGGTCAACATCTGTATGAGATCCTTGTAATGTGGCAAGACGTGTTTCTTCACTGAGTAGAACAGAAAGGACTTCGTTTAGGGGAGGTATAACGCCCCAGTGTAGGATTGAAGCTCATACAAGTTCAATTCCTCTCTCAAGTCCATTAGGAATTGCATAATGCGTGTCTCAGTTCGGTACTTTCCATGAACATCAGCGTCTTTTGTGCATTCCCAAGTTGGCTCAGTGAGAGCTAACTGGTTTCACACGGCAGTTATCTGAGATAGAAAACTGTTGACAGTTTGTCCAGGCTATTGGCTCATGTTATGAAGGGTGAAAAAAAGACGATACCGATTTGAGATGTCTGCCCTGGTGTAGTGGTGTTGGAGAAGATTCTAAGCTTCTTTAGCTGTATGGAATGTACGAAATTGAAGTTTGATTTCTGGGATAATAGTGGCACGAAACTATGTGAGAATCTAGTGATTTTTACTATCCCAGTCCTATAGAAGGTCAACATATTTGTCAACATCTTTGTCGTTCTTCTTCTTGGGTTCAGTGATATCTCCAGTCACGTAATGACACAAATTTTGTTCACGGAGGAAACCAAACATTTCTTAAGCCCACACATTAAATTCATCTAGAACCCCCCGGGGTAAGTCCGATTCAGCCATAGACGCAAAGAGGAGGGTGAACGGGTGTAGAAACCACAAAAAAATATAAAAGAAAGTATGTTTAGTGAGCCTCAAATAAAAAAACAGACGCCGGAAACAGAATCAAAACGTTGAAAAACCCTAGGAACTGGTCCAACTTTGCAGAAAACCGGTCTAAAATGCCTGAACTGGTCAAAAAGAAGTACCTCCAAGAAACCAATGACATGGTGGTCAACTGATGATGTGGCAGTCAACACGTGACATGGACCCTGACATGGCTTTTAGGGCTGACGTGGCAGCAGCGTGTTTGAAACAGGAGCGGTGGCGGAGATGACGTCGATGAAGAATGAGACTCCGATTATAGTGATGATTCGACAGGTATGAAAAGGATATACTAGAAGTTTTTCTGATGTGAAGGATCCACTAATAGTGGCAATCACAGAGCATACTCAACTCTTAATATACCGAGAACCACCAAGGCTTTGATACCATGTTAAGTTTAAGACAGGTATGAAAAGGATATACTAGAAGTTTTTCTGATGTGAAGGATTCACTAATAGTGGCAATCACAGAGCATACTCAACTCTTAATATACCGAGAACCACCAAGGCTTTGATACCATGTTAAGTTTAAGAGAGGAAGTGAGACAATACAAAGAGGAGAATTGTATTGAATGATGTGATTTACTTAAAGAAGCTATCCTATTTATACAAGCCAATAAGAGAGACAAAGCTATACACAACCAATATGATCTTGGACTTGATTTGAATTTTTCTTCTACTAGTTGTCATGTGCAGGACCCTCAGACTGGAAAACTCCTTGGAACCGGCCGTAAAGTTAGACGCCTCTTTGAGCTCACTCACCTCCAAGTCCCATCCTCACCATCACCAAACCAATCAGCTGCATCTATCCCAACACTCTCACTCGTGGAATTGTGGCACTCTCGGTTAGGTCACACTTCATCCAGCCATGTATGTTCTTTTATTTTTAGTGGTCAGTTAGGTTCATTTCAGCATGAGTCTTTTCATTGTCAACTTGCAAAGCAATCAGCTTTATCTTTTAATGAGAGTCAGTCTATTTCCTTTGCGATTTTTGATTTAGTACATTCTGACGTTTGGGGGCCTTCTCCTCATGCATCAATGGGTGGTGCTCGCTATTTTGTTATATTTGTGGATGACTATTCTCGTTATAATTGGTTGTTTCTTATGAAAAGCAGATCTGAACTCTTTAAAATATATTCTCATTTTTCTTCTATGGTTCAAACTCAATTATCTCGGAATATCAAAATTTTTCGTTCAAATAATGCAATGGAATATAAAGACCGTGCTTTTCTAATCTAAACCTACTTCACAAAAATGGCACGTTCCCCCACCGCTCGTGCCTTGGAACCTCCCAACAAAATGGACGAGCCGAACGCAAACATCGACATATTCTTGACACCGTTCGTGCTCTACTCATTTCATCATCATGTCTTGAACGTTTCTGGGGTGATACTGCCTTAACCGTAGTGTACACAATCAACTGTGTCTCTTCCGGTACAATCCAGAATCAGTCTCCATTCGAGCACCTTTTCGGTAAACCTCCTGATTACTCTGAACTGAGAGTTTTTGGTTGCACTTGTTTTGTTCTTCTCAAACCACATGAACGCAACAAATTGAAACAAAGGGCTCATCTATGTTGTTTCATTGGATATGGTATTGAACATAAGGGGTATCGATGTTGGGATCCTATTTCTAAAACTCTTCGTATCTCTCATCATGTCATTTTTTGGGAACATTAAATGTTCTCTTCCTTACGGTCATTTGACATGTCAACCATCACTAACTCCAGATTCTTTATTGATCCATCTATTGAGTTATTTCCTGAGAATCCAGTTTCAGGTACTGTTGAGTCCAATTCAGAATCACCAGCTGATATTACCCTTCCATTCCTGAACCACCAGCTGATCCTACCTCTTCAGACCCAGCTCCAACTCCAGAACCATCAGCTGACCTCACCTCTCCGACTCAATCGGTCATGCCCGAGGATATTCCTATGTCTGATGGGTCTGCACCGACTCCCTCTGAGAGCCATCCTCGAGATCACCCCCGCAGATCTATCAGGGTAACTCATCATCCTTCTCATCTTGCTCATTATAATTGTGATTATCATTGTTTTTCCACTATACTTCATCTGCATGAGCCTCAATCCTATAAGGAGGCTAGTACTAATCCTCTTTGGCAGAAAACAATGGATGAAGAACTTCAGGCCCTAGCTAAAACTCATGATATACCCCCTGGAAAAACTCTTATTGGGTGCAAATGGGTGTTTAAGATCAAGACATTTTCTGATGACTCTGTTGAACGATATAAAGCTCGACTTGTTGCCAAAGGATTTGCTCAGGAATATGGCATTGACTATGAAGAGACATTTGCTCAAGTGGTGAAGCTCACATCTGTCCGTACACTCATTGCTGTCGCCGCCATTCGAAGATGGACTCTGTTTCAAATGGATGTCAAAAATGCATTTCTCAATGGGGATCTTCTTGAGGAAGTCTATATGCATACCCCTCCCGGCTTGGATGCCCTTCGAAACAAAGTTTGTCGCCTTCGCCGTGCCCTATATGGTTTGAAACAAGCTCCACGTGCCTAGTTTGCCAAATTCAGCACTATCATTCATCAGTTTGGGTTCACACTGAGTGCTCATGATTCGGCTCTGTTTATCCGTCATATTGCCAATGGTATTATCCTTCTTTTACTGTACATGGATGATATGGATATTACTGGAGATGATCTACATGGTATTTCTCAACTCAAAAAGTTTCTCAGTGGCCAATTCGAGATGAAAGATCTTGGCGTGCTCATCTATTTTCTTGGCCTCGAAGTCTCATCTAGTTTTAATGGATTTTTTCTCTCTCAGGCCAAATATGCCTCGGATCTCCTTTCCAAGGCTGGGATCACTGACTCAACCACTGCCACTACTCCTCTCGAGTCGAACGTCAGACTTACCCCACTCCTCTTCAGGATACCACTCTATATCACCAACTAGTTGGAAGTCTTGTATATCATACTGTCACTTGTCCTGACATTGCCTATGCCGTTCATCAGGTCAGCCAGTTCTTGTCCGCTCCTAGGATCACCTATTACTCGGCTGTTCTTCGCATTCTTTGGTATGTCAAGGGTACTTTATTTCATGGGCTTCATTTCTCAGCTCAGTCTGCCCCTGCCTTACAAGCCTATTCTGATGCCGATTGGGCCGGATACCCCACCGACAGACGTTCAACCACTGGTTACTGTTTCTTTTTGGGCAATTCTCTCATTTCCTGGCGTAGTAAGAAACAAACTGTGGTTGCTCGCTCCAATACTAAAGCTGAATATCGTGCCATGGCTGATGCAACTCAAGAACTTCTCTGGCTTCGATGACTACTCGCTGACATGGGTATCTCTTCTCCTGCTGCCACTATCCTACACTGTGACAACAGGAGTGCTATTCAGATCGCTCACAATGATGTCTTCCACGAGCGTACAAAACACATCGAGAATGATTGTCACTTCATCCATCATTACATTCTCTAGAATACGGTTCGTCTACAATCTGTCAGTTCAGCCGATCAGACAGCTGACATTTTCACTAAAGCTCATCCACCCGGACGCTTACACTCTCTGGTTTCCAAACTCAAGTTCACCTCCCACTTACCGCCTTGAGTTTGAGGGGGGATGTTAATGTATTATATGGGCTTAGTTAGTTTAGTCTCACATTGGTTGTGTATAGCTTTGCCTCTCCTATTGGCTTGTATAAATAGGATAACTCCCTTGTAAGTAAATCACACCATTCAATACAATTCTCCTCTTTGTATTGTCTCACTTCCTCTCTTAAACTTAACAATCACAAATTATATATGCTTGAGACGCACATATAAAATATTTACATCTATGTCTCAAGTTTGTCTAATTTTCTATATTTATTTTTTTAACTTAATTTTAATCATTTGTCTAATATTATTGATGTTCTTTGAATTGAGTGCAACTAATTTTTATCATTTGGATGGTAAAAATATCAACATGGATGATTGTCTTACCATTTTTTTTTCCAATTTCAAGTTTTCAAATCAACTGTTGAAATAATTTCTAATAGAGTCGTGGATGTTGATAATGATTAATCTCATGATATTTGAATGCTTTATAGTTATGGCAATTAATAACTTATACATTTCTCTGGGCTCCACTCCTTTACTTGGATGGCTTTCTTTCGGAGGAGACCCATGTGGGGAAAGATGGCAAGGCTTGGATTGTGTCTTCTCGAACATAACGGAAATGTATGTTAGTTTCTCTTGTTTGGATCTCCATCAATTAACAATGAATTTTCTTATCCAGTTTTATGAGCTTATTGTGTTTACAGAAGACTAAGTGGCATGAACTTGGGAGGAATCTTGACTGATAGCTTGGGAGATTTTGAATCAATCATAGCAATGTAAGTAGTAGTTTCTTAAATGTATAGGTCATGCGCATGCTAATAGCAATGTGCAAGGTTCAATTCATTTAGAGCAACCACCATCTATGATAAACCAAAACGTGTTGAAGTTGGTCATTCATGTTTTCTTCTCGATGCTGATCATTTAATCACTACAAGTACCTCTGATGTTTTCCAAAAAGTCTATTTGCGGCTGGATGATCTTTATCATCCAGGTTGATTTTGTACTTGGTAGCTATTGAGCAGCTGAAAAATTGGACCACTGATTTGAATATGTTTGTTTGGAAGTGGTACTTGTAAGAACTGGTCAAGAAAGAAGCATTAAGTTTCATTGGCCATCATGTTGTACTTGCATCCATATATGATAGTCTTTATGTTTCTCCACGTGGAAGCCTTATGGTGCATTTTTCTGTTTTATGGAGCAGGGATTTAAGCAACAATCATATTGTAGGGAGCATCCCGTTCAACTTGCCCCTAACCATCAGGAACTTGTATGTTTGAACCCCAATTATTCTTGTATTGATAGTTTTAGCATGATGACTCGAATTATAAATATGTTATTTTTATCAAATAATGATTTTAGTGTGTTCTGGAACATACATTTCCTAGAATAAACCATCTGGTTTGTTTTTCTTGTTTTCAGTTCTCTTTCAGGTAATCAGTTAAACGGAAGCATTCCTGGTACTTTGTCCTCATTATCTCAATTGTTAGAATTGCAAGTCTAAATCACACTTGCTCATCCCAAAGTCTTATTGTTGAGTTGTTGTTGTTGTTATCAATCTGTTTCTTACCTTTGTTCCATTCAGGTCTTTAAACAATAACCTTCTAAGTGGAGGAATACCGGATGCTTTTCAACAGTTGTCGGGATTGACAAATCTGTAGGCATTTTTGTCGCTTTTTTTTATAGTTTATTTCTCTATGTTTTGGTTGTGATCATAATGTTATGATGCAGGGATATGTCAGGTAATAATTTGACTGATCAGCTACCTCCCTCAATGGGGAGTTTATCATCCCTTAAGACATTGTGAGCATAATCTCAGTAAAATATATCATCACCAGTTCATTACGCATGTACGTATTTCGTGTATTCATATGTTATTTTTGGATTGCAGGCACTTGCAGAACAATAAACTTACAGGGATCCTTGATGTTTTGCAGGACCTTTCCCTTATGGATTTGTACCTTTATCATCTCTTTTTTAACTTATGTCTCATTTGATATGTACATCTTTTCAGCATTTCATCAGTGAAAGATTAGTTTTATTCTGTAGTAACTCACAAATTAGCACTTTCTTTTTGTATAGGAACATAGAGAATAATTTATTCTCTGGGCCTATACCTTGGAAGTTGTTTAGTATTCCAAATTTCAGATAAGACTCAGAATTTAGTTTTTGGCTATCATATTTTCCGGACATGATTGGTAGAATGTTGGCGACCGGTATATTGGATTCTTTTGCACGTCTTCAACCATCTTATTTGGTACTCCTGGGTTTTTCTTGTGTTATATTTTACTTTCTCGCTTCTTTTGGTGACGGTAGCATCAACTGTGCAGAAAAGATGGAAATCCCTTCAATACTACTGTTATTCCTTCACCCCCAGCTGCTCTCCCTCCATCTGTGGCTCAGCCATGATCTTCTGGAGGAGAACCTGGGAAACAGGCAAATGGACCTGCTGCAGAAACACCAACTTCTGGAAGAGCGAAAAAATTTAGGACGACTGAGAAGGTCGTTTTGATTGCTGTTTCAGGGCTAATAATACTTATTGCATTAGGAGTGTGCATTTCAGTGTGGAGATGTTGTAAAGGCAGGCGATTGAACAAGCATTCTGAGAAGCATGACTGGGGTGCATACAAGGGCCCTGCACAGGTGCCTAAGTACAGTAAATCTTCATTACAGCCAACTTGCAAGATGGAGAAAGGTAACTTCATTCTTGTCCATCCTTTTGTCATACCTAGTCAAATTTCTCCTTCTCCTATTTTCGCTTTTCTTAAGAAATGTTCTTGTTGGCAACTCCTTGTGAACCGGTGATAACCATTTGATTGATATGAAGTAGACAATAAAATAATAGGATCAAGTATGAAGCCACGGGATGAACAAGTGATAAATGTGGCGAGAATGGCTGCAAGTTCAAAGCATAAGAAGGATCATGAGATAGAAATGACAGGTGTGAATATGAACTTTAAGCTGCTGCAACCGCCAGCGCCTCCCCCCCTCTTCCTCCCTGTAGAGGAGGCTGCCAAAACCCTATGCTACCCACAGAAGTAACTCATCTTTCTTCAAGTCGGAACTCTACATCTTTTGTTAGTGTTATCACCATTACATCGCTTCAGCAGTATACAGATAGTTTTTCTGAAGAAAATTTTATTGGAGAAGGCTTGCTTGGCAGTGTTTATAGGGCTGAGCTTCCAGATGGAAAGGTGAGATAAAATTCAGTGTGATTTGATATGCTGGGAGTACCCTATGGCAGTTCACCACTGCATATCTCTCTCTCCTGTTCTGCACTTGCATGTGTGTGCACATGACATTATCCATTATACATATGATTATTCACATTCTGACAACTGATCTTGTACTTCTTGATTCTTTTAGCTACTTGCAGTCAGGAAACTGGACTCTACAACTTCCAGGCAGCAGAGTGACGATGACTTTCTTGATTTAGTGTCAAGTATCTTTAAACTTAAACATGGTAACATTCTGGAGCTTGTGGGTTACTGTAATGAGCATGGTCAACGGCTACTTGTTTATGAGTATTGTGGAAATGGATCACTTTATGATGCACTGCACGTGGATGATGAGCTCCATAAAAAAATTTCATGGAATGCACGTGTCTGGGTGGCGCTTGGAGCTTCCAGAGCCCTACAGTAAGTATTACCAAATTAAAGTACTAATGTATTCAATGTTTGGGTTTCTTACATTTATCATTAATCAATTAGAAGCTGAGTTTCTCTCTTCTTTGGTTGTGTAGATATTTGCATGAGGTCTGTGAGCCACCAGTTGTGCACCAGAATTTCAAGTCTGCCAATGTTCTCCTTGATGAAAAGCTTGCAGTACTAGTTTCGGACTGTGGTTTGGCTCCTTTATTATCTTCTGGCTCCACAAGTCAGGTAATTTTTAGCATGGGATCTTAAAATTATGTTTGTTTGAAATCCTAAAGTAACTTATCAATCAAAAATGTATTGGAGTTTAAAATGTTGATCGAGCATTGGCACAGTCTGAAAATTTAATGTATAGTAGAAAGTATGAGGCAGAGAAAGCTAAGGAAACATTTGAATGATAGATAGTTTTAGGCTACTAGAAATATCCTTTAGACTATGAAAGTGTACAAATGAAAGCCATTCTCTTGGTCATTTGAAAAGGGTATGGAGCATTTGGCTGAGAAAAAGGTTATAGCTTTTCTAGTATTTTGCTTATCTTGGTTATTTTAGATTGTGTCTTGGCCTTTCATGGGCTGGTCATAATTACGAATCTTCTTGGCTATCCAAAATATTATAATGGGTTAGTTTGCTCTAAATGTGATGTTCGCCTGATGCAATTCCTAGCATTTTCAATATAGCTAACCTTTTCACCATTTCTGTTAATTTGTGTAAAATTATATGAAGTTGGTTTGTGGCTAACCTTTGTTCAAATCTGTGAATCAAATCCTTTTTTTCATCATTTAAACTGCTATTACATGGGATATTTTTTTAAGATCATCAAATTGCCTTCTTTGTTGCCTACATTTTGTCTTTGTATTGCTTTGAGCTTAGTTTCATGCATTCTTACTTCTCACTGCACATGATTTATTGCCAAATTGATCTGAGTTGATTTGACCTTTTGTAAGAGGAAGTTGGAAACAGAAAATTGGTAACAAATGAAAATGAAACAGTAACGATTGTTTTACACCCACCCTAAACATTCAGATAAACACTGTAAAACCCAATTGTAATTTTTTGAAAACTCGAATGATAATTACTACTCAAGTTTCATAATGTACAAAACGGATGCTCAGATGGGTGTATGAATAGCAAATGAAAAGGACTGAAGTTGGAGACATATTCTTGGGCTCTAATTGGTGCTTATAATTCTAAATTATAAGATGTCGGCTTGCTCCTTGATAGTCAAATACAATTCTTTATTATTTTATTTTATTTTATTCAATCTGTGTCCAGGCAGGGATTGTATGATGAGGACAATTAGCTGCTTGTGCCACCTACTTAAATAAATGGTAAAAAAAAACAAAAGAAACAATAGAGTACATATAATGTTGTTTCTTCTCAAAATCTCCCTTTGTCTCTTCTCCTCTCCCAAAAGATTTTTGTTCAGTTGCTATCTACTTAAATGGTTTGATTATGTTAACGAGTTTCACAGCGGATTAACAGGTACCGATTCAATCTGAAATCTTCTCGTATTTAGATTTTTATCCGATTATTTATACTTCCACCTCACTTACAATTGAATGTACAATCACGATAACAGAAAGTGTATATGTTTTCATAACTCACAAACATTTTTGTCTCTCTAAAGAAGTTAAGTTTCTCTCTCCAAAGTCTCTTTCTTTCTCTAAAATGAATTTTCCAGCAGTTTTTTCTTACAAGAATACACATATATATTGCTTGGAATGAATGGTAGTTATAGGCATTTGAACTCAAGAGTTGCATGATTTCTTTCATGACTCTTGATTCATAGATAAATAAGCGGGTCGAGTTATCCATCATGGGTGTCCAACCCCTTATTTCTTACCGATTATAAACTGTTATTAATAGATTTAAGTAATTTTTGTCTTGAATCACTTTAAGTTTATTGATTAAAAATTTAAGCATGCTTTAATCAGTTTTTAAACATTGTCATATATTCTTTTTAAGATATCTACCCAATTGTGAGAATGACCATACCAGTTCAAGTAATTTAGACATCTTGATTTGATAGTTGTTTATGGATATTCCACATAAGAGATATGGATTCGATCGTCTTTCCCATCAAGGTTATAAAAAAAACAATTCAAATTAGCATTCAATTTGATTTGGACATCTGTTTCCAATTTGGATCAAAAGTAACAAGTTGGCTGGAATTTTGGAAGTGATGGTATGGAACTCAATGCGCAATTGAGATCTGTAGACTCACAGACTAAACAGGAAAGTGATGGCCTTATCTTCACCACAAATGCTTTATTTACTGCTTCAGAATGGATTGAAGAATCTAGGTTTGTTTTTTTGAAAAGAGATAAAACTGTAAATGTGCACCAAGCAAGATATTTTATCATCTGGGTTTGCATGGATTTGGAAAGAAAATGACTGGGCACATCCATGTTAGGTTGTCAAGTTAACTTCTTTCAAAAGAAGGTCAAAGGTATTCGTCATGTATCTTAACATGACAAAAAGTCCTTTGATCCGTGTGTTTTGTGGCCACATCCCTCTTGCCTCAGATTCTGTCCATGTAAACCCCACCCTTCTTTTTTAAGCCCGACTTGCTTTCAATGAATTTTCTTTTTACCAGATTTTTTAACAACTGGTCCACACGCATATTACTAAACCAGCAACTTGACAAAAGTTAAAACCACTAACTAAAAGCTTTAAGCCTAAATTGTTAGTAGCATAACACACATGGTGAGTTAAATACAGATAAAAAAATTTCATACATATCCAGTGCGGAATTGGCCTAATAGATCTACAAAATCCACCGCTAGTATTTGGTGGATCTTGAAAAGATTTTTTTTTGAAGAGGCCAAACTTAAACACAAATTAATATTATTTGTTTATATGTCTCTGATTTGATCTGAAGATTTTTTTTTTTTTTGCGGTTTGGAGGTTTGCCCCAAAGAGTTATTTTTTTATCCGTTTTGCACCTTATAAGTGATTTTACTGTTGTTTTAATTCACTTTGATCTAAATTCTTTTATAACATATGAGATAGTAATTAACTATCTTGACTCATAAAAAATAAAATTTATTTTTTAACCAAATAAAAGATAAAAAAACAATCACTAAATAAATTACTTTATCATTCTTAATTCATAATTATTTACCACTCAAACTTTGATTAAAAAAACATAATTTGTATACTAAATTCAAAAAGCCTTTTAAAGTAAAAAATAGTATAAAAAAAATCTGTTAGACATTATGTACATAACACACATGGTGAGTTACATACTGATAAAAAAATTTCTTACATATCCAACACGAGATTGGGGTATCACAATCTCTTTCATTTAAATTTTAGACATCCTCTAATAGATCTACAAAATCCACCTCGAGTATTTGGTGGGTCTTGAAAAGATTTTCTTAGAAGTTCAAACTTAAATACAAATTAATACTACTTGTTTAGATGTCTCTGGTTTGATCTGAAGACATTTTTTTTTTGCGATTTGGGGGCTTATCCCGAAGAGCTATTTTTTTTACCCGTTTTGCACCTTAAAAGTGATTTTACTGTTGTTCTGATTCACTTTTATTTAAATTCTTTTATAACATATGGGATAGTAATTAACTATCTTGATTCACAAAAAACAAGACTCATTTTTTAATCAAATAAAAAAAAAACAATCAACAAATAAATTACTTTGTCATTCTTAATTTATATTTATTTTCAATTCAAACCTTAAAATACGAAAAATATAATTTATATACTAAATCTAAAAAACTTTTTAAAAAAAAAAGAGCAAAGAATGTCTGTTTTAGACATTATTAAAGAAACCAAATAAATATAAATATTTAACTAAAAATTTAAAAAGCTAGTGGGGCCATGACCCCACTTGTGCTTACTTAAATTCCGCCACTAACCCCTACAAATGTATATGCATGAAGTGTTTGATTTGGATGTAACTCATAAGGTTGGTTACTACAAAAGACTTAACTTTTTGTCGGTGATTTAGGCTGTTTTATCAAGTTAATGGATCAATAATCCGCATGAGAAGAGTTTTTACTAGTTTTATTTTAGAATACCCTCTGCATTTCTTGTAGTAAGAATAAAAGGTCGGCAAAGAACACAACCCTGGGCGGTTATTCTTGGTCTATTTGTGGAAAACATTCTCAGAAACTTTATGGGCTTACATGATCTTTTGATCATGGCATGGGACATAATTTTGGTGGCTGACCTCACTTTTGGAAAAATTTATGACAAAGGTTGCCGTATGAAATGGCTCATGGTCCATGGCTGTTAATCACAACGTGTCAACCTCATTGACATTGTATATACTTTATACAATTAAGATATGTATAGGCCAAAAAAGGCATGTATCATACCATTTGAATGCTTTCAATTAGATCCTCCTCAAGGAAAAAAAAGGGAGGAGAAAAATTATGATCTCTAACTTGGGTTTCATTTGATGAGAATTTAGCGATGAACCCACAAAATTAATAATAATAAAAATTATAAAGTAAAACTATTAATGCATTGATTGTGCATATAGGTTTGGGAGGTATTATTAATTGCATCGGATGCAATTTGCATCGGTTGAAAATTTAATTGGTAATTTTTGAAAATTTGACTAATAATGTCTGATATACACAGTTGTTATTATTAATGAAGTTTTAAAAAATTACCAGTCAAGTTTTCATTTGTGCAAATCAAGAGATTTGCGCCCGATGCAACCAAATTTTTTTTATAGATTTAGACTCTTTAAATTTTAAATTTAATTGAGATCACTTTACAATCAAAATTTATATGTACTGTAAGTTTTACTTCATTTTTTTACTACAAAAGAGTTAAATCTCTAAAATCGTACAACGAAAAAAATTTAAAAAGTGAAATACAATGAGCTTAAAGTTTGTTTGGATAAAGGGGCAATGAATATAACAGGAAAAAAATATATGTATCTCTTTATAAATTTTAAATTTAATAAAAAAATATACACGCCACTTTCTTTCTTTTATATTTCATTCATTTCAATCCAAACACACTTATAATTATCAAAACCGATTTTCTTCTTTCATAGCAGAAGAAATATTACAATATATTATTAGAAGAGAAAATTGAACCCTTATCCTTTTAAACGGGAGAGGAGTGTCAATGCGAAGAGACTTGTCAAAAGAGTTAGTTGTGTCACATGGTTTGGTATAGCTAAATTGGTAATTACAATTACAATAATATAACAATTTGATAACAATATTATTTATATAAAATAAAAAATTAATTAATAAATTAAACATATGATTCACGTATTGTAAGAAATAATAATATGATAATATTATTGTAAGAGATTCAAAACTCCATTTTTACTATTAAAAAAGTCATTTTCCATCCAAAAAAATAAAAACAACTTATTATTTAATTATCCACAGGTAGGAAAAGTCCAAAATAAAAAGAAAACTCCCTTATCATTTGTAATTTTTTTTTTTATCTGGATTCTGCACCACCACAAACGTGCTTTACCAAATAAAAAATAAAATTCTATATAAAAAAATAAAAAAAAAAGTTAGAGGAAGAGAAAACCTGTACGGCTAGAACTGATTACGAATCTAACACACGGATTTGGGGACCAACACGTCAACAGCTTCACTACCATAGGCATTTTAGTCATTTCACGAACATTTTTGGTCAGAATATTACACAGTAGAGAACTGGCTCTATCATTCAACTGCTTAATCGTAGTCTTTCTTCTTTAAAAAGAAAAAAAAAAAGTGCGAAGTATATAATTATAAAATTAAAATTCCTTCTCTTTGCTTTTCGTGCTCTGTTTGTTTGTTCAACTTAGCGTTTGAATCTGAATTCTATTTTTTTCTCCTTCTGAATCCAATTCCTATCTTTCTCGCTGGATTTGCATTCCAACAAAAGCAAACACTTTTTGTTTCTATTCTCTTCTCTTTTCTTTGAATCTCAAAAGACCACAAAAAATAGAAGAAAAGAGACTTCTAGCTCGCTTGAACTGAATTGAAATTAATTCCAATTAGAATAGAATCTGATCTTCGTTTTAGGTTTCGGAGTTTATCTTATCATCTCTTCCCGGTGGAAAATGGCGAAACGTGGATATAAACTGCGTATCCTTTTTTTCTTTTTCTTTTTTAGTTATTTAATTGGATGCTTAGCTTGAATTAGCTCTAGTTTGAGAAGTTTATAGCTAAGTACCTGAATTGTTAGGGTTCCTTGTTGCTTGTCTTTGCGTGAGCTTCTTCTGAAAATTCTGTGTTGAATTAAGCTCAAAATTTTTGTTAATATTTGGGTAAGAGTAAAGTGTGACTGACTTTTTTTTTGGAAGTATTTTTGTTTTTCTGATGGATCAATTTAGGCTCTGTTTGGTTGCTGAGAAAATGGAGGAAAAGAAAAGGCAGTTAAAGTTCCAGGTTTTTTTTTCTCAATGGTTTTTGTTGTTTCAGTCTGTAAATGTTGCAAAACTGAGCTAAACTAATAACTTCTAATATTTGTTTTAACTTTTTTTTTATCAGCAACCGAAAGGAGCATTAGATTATATTATTTTATTATCACTCTTCTTTTTCCTCGTATATTTTTTGCCTCTATTTGGGTATGTGTTTTCTTGACTGAAAATGTATGTAGAGGAATTTGTGGCTCATTCAACGAATGTCAATTGTCTAAGTATTGGAAAGAAGGCGTGCAGGCTTCTTATTACTGGTGGGGATGATCACAAAGTCAATCTTTGGGCGATTGGCAAGCCTACTTCTTTAATGGTTAGTTTCTATTTTTATATTATGTACCATCTTCCTAGTTGGAATAATGTTAATTTGGGACTCTTTTGTTTTTCTTTGATGTGCATTCTGTCGTTAACTGTTTTTTGTTGCTGAAAATGGAATTAAATAATTGCAGCTAATAAGCTAATTAATAAAGGATCATTTTGTATTGCTTGTGTGTGATATAGTCCAGTTATACGCTAATTAATAAAAAGATCGTATCCTTGTAATTTCTGCGCGTTATCGAGTTATGACCATTCATTGCTGAATTCACTTTTTTTTTGGGCTCAATGGGTGCCAATTATGGAATTTAGTCTCATTTAGTTCACTGCATTTGGAACCAATTAATGGTAAATATATGTTGTTATTTGTGCAGTTTTGTTTGGAAAATATCGTAGTGTCATGTTTGTGCCTTTTGTCGATAAAAGTTTCACAGCATGTGTTTGTGTTATATGCAGAGCCTATGTGGTCATACAAGTCCAGTTGAGTCTGTAGCTTTTGATTCGGCAGAAGTTTTGGTGCTGGCAGGAGCTTCTACAGGTGTAATAAAGCTATGGGATTTGGAAGAAGCAAAGAGTAAGTTGATTGATTATCTCCTCACTAGTCAAAAGTAAATCCTAGTTTGAAGTTTGAACAACCTGCTACATTGCTCTATGACAAGTATGGCATCATTGTTAGTACTTCATAGAAGTGAGAACTCGCCATACATAAACTTCAACTTGTGTGTTTGGTGTAAAATTATAAGGATCGGACGTTTAATCGTTTCACCTGATGTGATAAGCTTGAAGGACGATTCTCGGTGTTATCTGTCTTTCACCATTGTAGAAATTCTAAGATTATTTAATAAACTTCTAATCTATTTGTTATTGTTCTTGAAGTGTAGTGGTTCGCACTCTTACCGGACACAGATCCAATTGCACTGCTTTTGAATTTCATCCATTTGGTGAGTTCTTTGCATCTGGTTCCATGGACACAAATCTAAAGATCTGGGATATCAGGAAGAAGGGATGCATTCACACATACAAGGGACATACTAGAGGCATTAGCACTATCAGATTCACTCCCGATGGTCGCTGGGTAGTTTCTGGGGGATTTGATAACGTTGTAAAGGTAATAATAGATTGCTGTAAGCAGGGTCACTCACAGTAAGCTGGTTTTTTCTTTTCTTTTTTGAAATTTCTCTAATCAATGTACTCTTGTCACACTGAATAGGTCTGGGATCTAACTGCTGGAAAGCTCTTGCATGATTTTAAGTTCCATGAAGGAAATATTCGCTCAATAGACTTCCATCCCCTTGAGTTTCTACTAGCCACAGGTGAGTATGTGACTTCTATGTGGGTCTGATCCCTATGAGTTTCCTTTTGTACATAATTGGTCATTGTTGGCTTAACCAATAATTCCTCCTTTTTTCTCCCCCCTTGTATGACTTACAATTTGCTGTTTGAATGTTTCCATTCAAGCAATTACTTCACTTCAGCCAAAAGTTTATATTCCTATTTAATTTATATATCCTTTATTTGGTTGTATATTTTCTAACACAAATTTTCACCAACCCACAATAGCTTGAACTCCCTTTATTTTACATGGCTTATCTGCTTTACTGTGCTGCAATAGTTATGCCTGCACACCTATGGTCTTCATATAGTAAGAAAAGTTAAAACCTAGAATTTATGCTTCCTAAATGCCCCGGCAGTTCTTGTATGCAACATGTTCCATTTAGTCTGATACAACTTATCTGAGGGATAATAAATAATTGCTTCCATACCTGTACTCAGGTAGAAGATGGAACTGCTAAAATTGCATGCCATTGAAGTTTTATGGCATTTCCAGCAGCCCTTATTGCTCTTAAAATTGTAAAGAAATTTTCAATGTATTGACAAGTCATGTTACCAAGGAAAATGAAATGGATCTCCTGGTTCAACTTTGATAATGAACTGCATTTTTCTTATGACATTTCTATCCCACCTGTCTGTTCAGTTCATATTAACATTCGAACTCATTCACTTAAACACTTTATTGAATAATACACCATGAGTACTTTCTTTTTTGGGAGGGTATTTAAACGACTTTAAAGTGCAGTCTGTGGCTTGTGATTGTTGTTAACTGTGTTACACATCTGAATTTACCCAAAAGGAAAGTGCATATTTTTAAATAAATGAAAGTCATTTTAGGTTGTTTCAGAGCCATGTTTGATCATAAATCTATGGCAAGTTCGTAGCCTCATAGTTCGTTTCTTTCTGATTCATAAGTGACATGGTAATTATGGGTTCATTTGCTTCTAGGTTGTAATAACATACAATTCATTTTCCAGGTTCAGCAGACGGAACTGTGAAATTCTGGGATTTGGAAACCTTTGAACTGATTGGATCTTCCAGACCTGAGGTACTTGAGCTTGTGTGTTGTTAAACTCAAATCCATTTGATCATTAAAATATTATATAAGTTTTCAGTTTTCTGCTGGAAAGAATTGAAATTTCACAAATGAAAATCATTATTATCTAAAAGTACAAAAAGTAAAAGGAAGTGCTGAAGATGAGTTATGAAATTGATTCCTTGTGGACTATGACATGCATTAAATTTCACAGTTGTCTTGCATTTTGATGCTAGAAGTAATCATTTTGTATATTTTTAAGTTATGTCCCCTTCATCAATCACTAAAAACTAAGCATTCCTGAATGTGGTTGATCTTCATATCCTTCTTCTCAATAAGTAATTATGCATCAAGGGAAGTATACAAGAGTACTCCTGCTACATACATACGGAGCAGACAAAGGAAGCAGCAAGCAACAGTTAAAAATTTATGACAAAAAAATTCTGGAACCATGGCAAAGCAAAAACCAAAGACTAAGAATAGCATCTCATATATTAATTTTAAGAAATTGGATTTACCATGGAGCTTTCTCACTGAGTTGCTCATTACTGATTCATAAATTTCACCCACTTCCCTAAAAGCATTATATTTCTTGTTCCAGACTACAGGGGTTCGCACAATTAACTTTCATCCTGATGGGAGGACTCTGTTTTGTGGATTGGACGATGGCTTGAAGGTTTGGATTGTTTTCACCACGAACTTAATTAACTTATGAGTGTGTATCTGGACTAGAGCATAAACATCAGATTTTCATTCTTGTAAATTGCAGGTTTATTCGTGGGAGCCAGTAGTTTGTCATGATGCTGTTGATATGGGATGGTCAACACTTGGTGACCTCTGCATTACTGAAGGAAAACTTTTAGGTTGCTCATACTATCGAAATTCTGTTGGAGTTTGGGTAGCAGACACATCGGTATCATATCCATTTTTTTTGTAACTCATTCCCTGTACTTCTGGATTTGTTTTTTGTTTTTCCTTAAGTTGTTTTGCTGTTTTCTTTCTGTCAGCTTATTGAACCATACGGAGCTGGTTCTACTGTTGAGAGAAACGACTGCTTGGAGAAAAAATTTAATCTCCAGGGAAGTCATTCTTCAGAGAAAGCGGGGAGTGGCATGAGGTCAACTTCTACTTTGCGCTGTATGTCTCCTGATCATGAGACAAAAGAGATAAAGAACATATATATAGATTGTGAGTATATTTTCTTTTTCCTTTTTTGATCTTCATATAAAATTCAATTCCCATTTTTGAAGACTTTCTTCTGTTTGTATGAATGCGTCTATCACAAACACAGGTGTGAAACATGACTGGTCCTGCAACTTACCAGAGTTCTTTTTTTATCAAATTTTGATTTGAAAAGGTGATTGTTATCGCCTTATGGTTTGTCCTGTCTCCCAATAGAAGTAAAATAAAAGGAAAGAACTATGAAAGTCTCTTACAAGAAAATTTCTACAGCAATAGTAGGAACGCTGACATTAGGTTTTCAAGCACTAAGTATGCCATTTATGGCAGTGGGTGGGAATTGAGTTCCATTTCTTCCAGCCAAAATTCTAATCCTTCATTATCATCTTTCAGTATATCACTATATGAAATTTACTTTGTTAATTCTCTTCTGTGTTTATGGATATCCATTGATTTAAAGTGAGACTTGCTTTTGCTGGTCAAATTGATCAAAAAACATCATGGTGAGCAATTGAGGCTGCATTTTGATCCATTTTTGCCAGAAACCATCATAGCCTAGCATGCATCAAGAGTGGATCTGGCTTGTGCAAACACAGGCCCTAAATGCAAGCTTTGTCTAACTTGAACTAAATTAAGGCTGAAGATGAGCTGATTTTGTTATTCTCTGTTAAGTTGGGGCTTGGATATCCTGTTTTTGATTTTGTCTACATAGATGGGAATAGGCCTACCAAAACCAATCCAATGTATTGGTCCGGGATGTGGACTGTGTTAAATCTGTGATAGATACAATCTTTGTAGAATTTTTACATTTATATTTAAATATATACTGAGCACCGGCAATGTTGGATATCAAAAAATGTCATTTTTTTTCTCGTTTTAACAAGTAAAAGCGTAGTCTTTTAGTCTTTTAATGCATAGTTATCTTACCTTCTAACTTTTCAAATTTATAGTTTCTCTGATATGATGTTCCATCTTCTGTTTAAAGCTTCTGGTGGAAATCCTGCTGTTTCACAGAGAGTGGGTTCTTTAAATTCTCCAAAAGTGGTACTCCCATTGGGTTCAGAGGAAATTAGCAATGTGACAGCACAGAATCGAAGTGCTGTAATAGAAGTGCCTTCAAAATCTGCTGGACAAGCAGTTAATAAATCTTTCATTGTCCCTAGCATAGTACCGCGGGACAGTCCTGGTGGAAAAGAGTCTTCTAATTCTGGAAGAGAATCTATCACCTTCTCGAGGACCAAACCGGGCATGTTGCTAAAACCAGCTCATATAAGAAGGCCATCGAATACCAAAAATGATGTTGAAAGGCTTTCAGTGGCTATTGAATCTGGAACTCTTAGCAATATAAAAAGTGAATCAGACAGTGCAATGGATCCGAATTTCCGAACTCGGCTTTTTTTGGAGGATGGAGCTAGAAAATCCAGCGACAAGAAGGATTCTGATATCAAGAGTGTTGCAGACAAGTTTGAAAAGGTTTTATCACCACAGACACCCTCTAATCATGTAAACAGTAAGTTCTTATCCCATGCCAGTCTCATTTGTTTACAGTTCAGTTCTGATTATATATGTGTGATTATTCTACTAGTTACGGAGTACTTTTTTCCCGTCACTTTTTTATTTCTCCTGATTTTCCCTTGAGTGAGAAGCTACCTATAACAAGGAGAAATTTCATTCAAAAACTCTAAAAGAAAACTACAGGAGTCGGGACTGAGAAAAAGAGAGGAGCTCAAAGCCAGGAGAAAAGCATTCTTAAAAGTTATCCTAATCTTTAGAGACTTCTCCTGTTCGAAAGCCTCACTGTTCCTCTCCAACCAGATGCACCCCTATAAACATAAACATTCTTTGAAATTGCTGTTGTCCCCTTCCTCTAATTTCACACTGAGCAGCAAGAAGGTCAACTACTAGAATATAGCAGCACACATACAATGCCAAACAATCACATAATAGAATACCAATAATTCATAAACAAAATGGACAGAGAAAAAGTAAATAATTTTTTAAGGCTTCATTGTTTTTGCACATTAAACACCATCTAACCACTGACTTCCTGTGAGAATGCATCCTAAAGCCCCATTTCATACAAAGAAACAAATTTGTAGCAGCGTGTGAGCACCCCACACTTCCAACGGAAGTTGGTTTTGCATACCCCCTTCCAGGCAACATAAAAACTATAAATGATCATGATGCAGGACAGTTGGTAAAATCAAAAGTAGAAGAGAACCAATAACAATTTACTAATCACAGGGATTCAAGGAAGCAACTTAATTCCATTTTTTTTTTAATTTATTCATCAAAAATAACTATAACATAAGAAGGTACCCTATTTATAATGGCACCAATTTAGCCAAAATTAGGAAACTGAAAACTGAATATCCCATAATAAAAATCCCAATAATTTAGGAATCCCAAACAATGCAATTTGACCTATTTCTAAACCTGCACCTATACCGATGATTTCTAAATTCTTTAATTTCTATGAATCAATCTAGTGATGGCAGACTTAAAAACCACATTCATGGTGCTACCTCATCAATGACCAGCTTAAAAAACCCTTCACCACTTTTGGAAAATGTGTGGAAGATATTGGTGTGCTTCCACTCATCACCGCTCACTGTTGTGGACAAAATACACCTCACAACATTGATATGATGCTCATCTACCACTAGGACATCTTCCAAGTCCTCATCCCCAAGTATTTACAGGATCAACAATCTGGTCCTCACTCTTGTGGGTCACTAGGGTCATGTTATAATGTTAAGGCACGCTCAAGACAACAATCAGCAATATGCCCATCCATATGACAATGATGGCCCTGTAAAAAAAGATTACTAAAGCATGATTCATTGAAGGAACCACTAGGAAAAGGTGTAAAAGAACTAGACTCTTGCTCTTAGAAGCACTATCTGTCGGGGCTGATTGAGAGAAAGATCTAGACTGATGTGACTCTCTTGCTTGAGAAGACGCACAACAAAATAAAAACATAAGGTACTTCTCTATCTCTAGAACCTCATGGTAATCATCCTCTACAAAGTCGGTGGAATACAACTCAACCTCCCTCCTAATATCGGTTGGAAGGCCATTGACAAACCGAGCGACTGTGATGATGGAGTCCTCAATACCACATCTAAGCAGAAGCTCTCTTGTGAACAGTTACACTAGAAGTCACCTGCCTATGGTTTAACAGTTGACTAACTCCTATAGTAACTTACCAAAAAAAATTCTCTTGTGGTAGACAGGATGGTATATTTCCTTTCTTATAAAAAAAAGGAAGGTATATTTCCTTTAACTTATACTTCATAACCCTCCATTCGATGATAATGGGCTCACCTATACTAGGTGTGGGAATGGTTGGGTTACTGAACCAAACAGGGAAAACCATACCCAAATCAAAACTTTCAGTTCACTGGAGCCAATAACCGAACCATTTCATTTGGTGAACCAAATATGTTATGGTTAATCGAAACCAAACCAAAACTTTTGCTCATTCAAAAGTATAAATTGTTAATAAAATCATAATACAATTTCGAAAAACATAGTCCATACTAAGCATTCAATCCACATAGAAATCCATATTAAAGTTCTTCAGCGCAGATTATATTCCATATTAAACATTCAATTCACATTCAGAAATTCAAACATAGAATAAAGTTTTAAGCTATTGACTTTTAAATGAAATGATCGAAGACAATCAGGTTTTAGTTTAGGGATTTAGTAAGGTAGGTTTTTTTCTTTTAATGAAAGGTATAAGGTATTTCGGTTCAGTTTGATTAACCATTGTTTTAAAAAAATCAATAACAATAACCAAATCGATGACCAAAATATATAAGAATTTCGAACCAAAACCAAACAAAATATTTTATTAACTGATTTTTCGGTTTGGTTTCTGGGTATTTTTTCCCAATCATAGGCTTTAGGTTCTACTGAACAGACTTCCAATACTTTCTAGCTAAATCTATCAACTTCATTTCAGCAAAGCGGACTTGCTCTATATCTGACATGTTATACCAATCAAAATAGTCTTCCATACTCTCGAGCAAGTCAAGAAAGGCATCAGAATCCAACTTCCCATCATAGGTAGGGGCCTCAATCTTGACCCTCTTCGTATTGTTTACAAAGGCCTTGTGGCAGTATGTATGAGATTGAGGCTAATAATATCGAATGGCATACCACGGTGATATCTAGGAGGTTGTGGCCTATGATTACCCCCAACAGGGTGGTCTAGGTTGCCTATATTCTTGCCTGTGTTTAGGCCAAGAGGTCTGCAGCATCTCTAGAGGAACATCCTCAAGATAACGAAGGTCATGAAGTGGGTGACTGTCATCTAGGGTGAGATCTTCAACAATGGAAAATCTGACAGTTAGTCTAGCGGTGTGGCTCGCTCTATTTGAAGCATTCCTTGTCCCATGAGTAAGAATTAGCTTCCACATATCCTACGGAGTTTGGAGAACTGTTATATTGCCTGACAGATGAATCTTGGTTTTCAGAATGTTTACCTGGGACTCTAGGTTAGATCAATTTTTTCATTTAGTTGTCTACTTGTTCCTTGAGATTTCTCACTCTAGATTTCATGGCTTGGTTTTCAGCTTGGGAAGCTGGAGGGCCTCTTTTTCATAATGTAAGGTCATGGTGCAATGCAATAATACAAAGGATACCGAGAAAATTCAAATTGCTCAAAAGTAATATGGATGTCAAACTCCTATGATGAACACATAGTCTCAGAATTTAATTATGATACTATGCCAACTAAAGGATGCAATTAAGGCAAGGTAAAGAATAGTGAATACTTAAATTGAATGCAGCAAGATCAAACCAGAATTAAATGGCAAGCAATTTGGATAATATGGGTTTTTTTAAAGATGGCAGAACTCAAATTGGACCTAACAAAATTTAGTGAAAACTAATCAAATAAGATATTAATCAAGCTTTCAAGAATGGAAAACCTACCTCATAGATGGAGCAACAACAACCACTTTCTATTTGGCGGTTAGAGCAGCTTAGACCGCTTGAACGCAGCTTGGGTTTGGACGTCACCCACGTGCGTGACATCATTATCGGCAGTCAATGACTACTGGTTTCTGGAAGGTGACTAATTAGAAGTTGGTGAGCAAAGCTATGATTGTGGTGGATGCCAGAAGTCATTGGAGAATGGCAATCTGAAAGTGGCCGGATGCAAAAAGATTTTTCAGTGGCGCATGAGCTTATTCCAAACGACAGAAAGCGATGAAACTCACCATGGCTTAGCTGGTTTCTGAACGCAATGGTATCAACTGTGTACGACAATCGATGGCAGAAACTGACGAACAAGAATTGACTCCCACTGTTAATCACATAGGACTGTTACTGTTTGGGTCATACCAGAGTCTCAAGCGTGTGTCCTATCAGATTTGACTTGACGGTAGCAGTGGCAAATGGTCAAAGCTTGTACTCTGATACCACTTGATGTAGGACAATAAATGAACTAAAACCAATAGTATAAGAAAACCAATAACAATTCCCAGTCAAAGGATCACATTTGTACTTTATTCATCATAAGCTATGTGTAACATAAGAAGGCATCCAATTTATATTGGCACCAATCCAATAAAAAATAAGAAACTAAATAAGTTAAATATCACATAATAATTTTTAATACTCCCAAACAGTGCAATTTGACCTATTTCTAAACCTACACCTATAGCATCGATTTCCAAAATCTTTGACATCAATGGTCCTCCATCAGACCAGTTCCGCGTTTGCCTCCAACACATTTCATCCACTCCAGTACCAACATCTTGCAACTGATGCTCAGTGTCTGACTCCAGCATCCTTAATCCTACAATGTTTAACTACTTAAAATTTGTGACCCACTCCTCTGATTGATTGCATTTATTTAAAGTGCAGGCCAACCTTTATTGCAACCTTCAATGCTTCATCTGAATCATAACATTTTCTTTCGGGTGCAATAATTAACCACATTGTCAAACCAGTTTTATTGCAGGTTACTTGCTGACTTTAATAGTTTTTCTATGTTCAGGGAAGTATATGGACCATACATTTTGCCCTTTCTTGATGGGTCTTTACATTAAGCCTCGAGAATATTATATAGGGTTCTGAAAACTCTCCATGCCTAGTCCTGTATAAAAAGCATATTTTTTTGTGGGTCCATCAGAAGCACCACTTCAGGCCATGGGTCTATGGGCTACGCAATGGCAGAGTCGCATCCCTTGAACCTTCTGTTCCTAATGAAGGTGGGATTTGTTCCCAGCTTTCCGTTATTACTAGTGTAAGAGTTTTTCAAAAGAGTATAAATATTTTTATTAGCTTTTCTTGTCAAAATTTATTCCACTGTCGATTGCCTTCTTCCCCCACCTCCCCCCACCCCTAGCTAATGTCCCAAAGTCTTCTGTTTTTGCTTTTCTGCTCCAGGATTTCATCCTTGTTTTTCCCTATTCTTTGAATGAGCAAAACCGTTATTGTATATTTTATCAATTCGATGTGCTGTTTGTTTATAATTCTTTTGATGGTTTCTGATATAGATATTTATTCTGTAGCTGGTAATGGTTAATTTCTTGTTTTCAGGCCCTGAATGCCTCAATTACAGCAAAGAGACAAACTCTGTTAAATTTGTTAGAGGAGGTTTGCCGTTGATTTTCAGCTGTGTTAGTTTTCTAAACATACAGCTGGATGGAACTTGATTCTTTTGCAATTACCATGTTGCAGTTGCAGTTGTTTCAGGAAGGACACGCACTCTGGTTGAGAAGTTTGAAAGAAGAGAGAGATTTACTGGGAATGAAGATAAAGCAACAACAAATCAACCAACTAGTATGACACCGAATCAGCCCACCAGTATGACACCGAGTCAGGCTACTAGTATGACACCGAGTCAGCCCACTAGTATGACACCGAATCAGCCCACTAAAATGACACCAAATCAGCCAACTAAAATGACACCGAATCAGCGAATGCCAACTATGACACTGAATCAGCCAATGCCAACTAGGACACCGAATCAGGCAAATGATACGACACCAAATCAGGCAAATGATACAACAGATCATGTGATACCTGAAACAGATAGAACACCCACTATACTGGTAGGCTTTTCTTTCCTTAAATAGAAGATATTGTTTGCTCTAAACATAAGTTAAAAATTCATCTCTTGATCAAAGTTTCAGTTTCTAGATAGTCTACTGTACTCCTTAGATAAAACACAAGAAGCTCTAAAGTCAAGCATGAAGTTGCTTGTTTCACATTGACAGACAATCTCAAGATTTTCACTCAATTTTATCATCTTTGGTGATTAACAGAAAGGAGAACCTCAATTTTGTGGAAGGGACTTAACTTCTGTTATTGATGTGGACATTACTGAAAGCCTGATGCAAACTCATGAAGTATTCTTAAGTACCCTTCGGTCCCGGCTGACAAAATTACAGGTAAATTTAGCTGATTATATATTTTCATACCATTTTCCTGGTTGCAGGCAAGACTATCACTTCACTATTACCAGTTTGTTTTCTAGTAGCATCTTATGTGCTACATGTGATGAACAAACTTATCTGACCCCAATGCTCTAGGAGCCTGACATTCATTGCAACTTCAAATATTTCATTAAGAGTTTTATATTGGAAGATGTAGATATGCATCTAGGTACTGCAATGAGTGACAAGCTAGGTTGTTGGGAAAAGAAAGGAATTTAAATGAAAAAAAAAAAAACAAAGAAAGAAATATCCATCGTCTTTGTTTCAATATTGTTTTATTGCCTCTTACATGAGATCTCTTTCTAGCATTCTTTGCTTGAAGTCTCTAAGATATTGTGAACTTGCAGGTGGTAAGACATTTTTGGGAGCGGAATGACATTAAAGGAGCTATTGGTGCATTGAGGAAGCTGCTAGATCATTCTGTGGGTATTTATTGGAAAATTTAATGTCTGTTGTTTAATTTTATTTTCAAGTTCCACTTAGTAACTGGTTTTTTATCTTGCATGTTTTATTTTTCTTAGAATCAATTAATCCTGGTGCAGGTTCAGGCAGATGTGATCAGTGTTCTAATGGAGAAAATGGAGATTCTTACGTTAGATCTGTTTGCACGCTTGCTACCAGTGCTTACAGGCTTACTGGATAGCAAGATAGAAAGGTAAATGTCCTGAATAATGTGGGTTATTGAATTCATAGTTCCAGGGATTGTAAATACTGTTGTCTTGGACACCCCCCTCTAAGAAAAGGAAAAAGGAAAAAAGGTCTGATCTGACATGTAACTTTATTCATTATGTTTATGACAAAATATGAATATGGCAATGATGATGAATAAACCAAAATCCTTTCCTACTTGTAGTTTTCCAGTACTCTTAATTTTTTAAAATTCTATTAAATTTTTTGATTTATGATGTGTCTGGAGAAGGGTGCCTCTCCCTTTCATTCTGGTTTACTCGTGAAATGTGTTTTACAGCCCGGGGGGGGGGGGGGAAAGGAGATGAGCCTTTTCCCAATAATGAAGCTTGTTGCTCATTAAACACGTTTTCTGTAGCCCGGGGGAAGGGTGATGAGCCTTTTCGGGGTTACTCATGAAGTGTGTTCTATAGTCCAGAGGGAGGGGAATGAGCCTTTTCCCAATCATGACATTTAATTTGAATTGGTAGCTTAATTGATAAGCTCTTACATATGGTTTTACATGTTTTGCTATCTACAGGCATGCAAATGTCTCATTGGAGATGCTCCTGAAGCTTGTAGCAGTCTTTGGCCCAGTGATTCACTCAACCATTTCAGCACCCCGAGCTGTTGGTGTCAATCTTCATGCTGAGCAAAGGTACCATTGATTATCTTTAAGATGGAGATTTGGCTTTCAGTTGTATCTCTGAATTAATGAGATTTATTTGGTGTGGTGAACTTATTCTTTTCCCCCAAAAAATGTGAACACAGGTTAAAATGTTGCAACCAGTGCTTTATAGAACTGCAAAAGACTCAGAAAATTCTTCCAGCACTTATAAGGTAAATTTTCTATCTTGAATTGCCAATTTCAGTGATACTTTCAAACGGAAAGGGGATCACACTGATTACCTCTGAACTCTGGATGAGGAAAAGAAATGCTCCTCCTTGAATTATCCTAATAGCTAGATGGGAAAAACCTAGAATTAATGTTTTTTCCTCTATGAGAATTGTCAACCTTCATATGTTGCTTCCATGAAGATACCTGAATGCTACAAAGGAAGAATAAATAAACAATATGAATTCCCATATTGCTGGATGGCAAAAAACCTCATGCTTTTTCTATGTGAAAATGCTATCTTACCTCCAAAAACCTCACTCTCTGCAAACTAACACAGAAACACAAACACTTGCATGTACACATAGGGAAGGGAATAAGAAAAAGACTGAACTTCAATTATTTAATGCTTTACTAAATATAAATATTCTATTTCTAACAGTAGTGCATGACTTTTGTTTTGCACTATAGATCCCAAGAAGACAATTGGGTAGTATGTAGTAGTGGCAAGAAGGAAGAGAGGAAAAGAAAAAATAGAGACCGATGGTGAGAGAGGCGATGGTTAGAAAAGAACTAGGCAGTTAGGAAAGAAAAAATTTGAGAAAGAGAGACAAAAAGAAGTGATGCTGAATAAGCTGGTTGAGTGAGAGAGTCTTCTGAAAACTTTTGAAGCATAAGGAAACAGCGTGGAAGAAACTTTATCCTGTTTGGTAACAAATCAGGATCCATATCTGACTCGTACCATCTTACAAAGTTTATTAAAAGAAGGGTAAATTATCCGGACCTTCCTTCAGGTACCGTATAATTAAGGACATCTCCCTTCATGTTTCATATTCACAAATTCAGTACATGTCAAAGTTTGTTGGGTGACATGGCTTACGGAAAGTTGTTTTTACTATAACACCCTTCATTCCTATTAAAAATAACAAATACCAAGTCTTTAAAATATTAAAAAATTATGGAAAACTAGAAGAAAAAAAAACTGGGACTGGAGCCTTCTTTAGTTCTTCCTTTTTGTGATCAATCTCATTCTCTCCCCAGAACCAAATCTCACCATGTGAGAATCACTAAAAGAACTACAACACTTGTTTAAGGACTTGTTCAATACACTAGAGGTTTTGTTTTTGGTTATTTTTCTTAAGCTACCTCTCACTTTTCTTTTCTGGAGAGAGACGCAGTAGAGAGAAAAACTTTTCTTTCATTTTCTCTTTGCCCAAACATCATCATTTTTTTTGTGAAAAATTCCAAAAAAACTTTGCAATCCTCCTTCTACCTAGAGGTTGCAAAATCAAGAAGGGAGTAGAGCCTTTTTTCAGTTTTTTTTTTGGTTGCTTTCTCAGAAAATTGGAGGAGAGTTTTCTTTCTCATATTACTTGAAAGTTGAAACCAACCAACAACTTCTATCATCAATTCCTATCCCAAATTGATAGTTCTTTGATGTTCTTTAATCATTTCTCAATGAGAGAACTCTGATTTCTGAGGAAAAAACCAAAGAAAAAGAAACGAAAAATAACTTTTCCTTTGATTTTCTTGTCCCTCTCTCTGAATATTGGAGAAAAATTTTAGCCTAATTCTTTCTGGAACTAGCTACCATCACTACTTATGTTAAGTGAATGTGAAGCTAAACAAGCCAAATCTGAAGAAAAAAAAACTGTATACCCACCAGGTCAGCCGCCAGCTCAGTTAGCATATTTCCCTCTTTCTCTCTCTCCCACCTCCCTCACCATTTGTTTTTGCAACTTCAAGTGCCTGATTTGAGAGAGGAGGAGAAGAGGAAGATTCTGTTTTTTCAGATATTTTGTTGGAGGGGTAGGAGATGACGGAGACGAAGAAGATAGGAGAAAAGGGCAGTTTGGGCATCTAAAAAAATTAATGCATGGCATCATGGTTTTGCACAGCTGGCAGACGGAGAAAGGTTATACATCTAATGGAGCAATACTACAAGCGGGTAATTTGCATATAAGAAAAATGAGGGAGGTGTCCTTAATTATACGGTACATCGAGGGAGGTCTGGATAATTTACCCTTAAAAGAAATGCACGTATAGCTATTCTGAATGAAAAAAAACCCGCTTATAAAACTTAATGATAATGATGTCTTCTTACGTGCCTGCATTAATTAGGTTGCATCACTAGCTTACACTGTATGTTGCTTTTTGGCACAATACTAAATAGTTTGGCCTAGGTGCATGCCAAATATGCTTTAGATATATACGCACAGGTTCCCCCCTTCTCCCTTGGTCCTTTTCGGATCATATATGTCTCTGGTATTTATGTTACATCGAGGTCAGACACAAGTACCTCTGTTGATCTCATAGTCAGTCAGTCACCTATCTCTCCTCGCTCTGCCTTCTAATCATGTCAAACAAACTACTGATGTAGAAACTTCGAAGTTTTTCCTTCTCAAGCAAATGATATCTGTTTAGTATGAGGATGGCACATTTCCTTCTCGATGGATTTTAGGCAAAATGTTATACTACAGAAGTGCTTGTGTTCAAAATACTATGGGGATGGCATATTTCTTACAATCCTTGAATCCATGGTTATTCCACTCTTGTCACCAATGTATCCTCTGAATTTTAATGCAATTTGAATATATGCATTTCATAGCTTTCAAAGTTTGTCCTGGTTAGCTCGATTGCTTGCAAAAAATAAAAAAGTTCAAATCCCTTGATTTTTGCTGCAGGAGGGGTGGTCTGCTGGCAAGAAAAGGTCACGAATTGAATCTAGTCCTTCAAGAATCATAGGTAATGCTGCCATCCATACTAGATTTGCTGAAGCATGAAAAATTGGGCTCGGCTAGAACCCTCTTACAGGATATGTATATGACAGAGGCTTTTTCACAAAGCATTTCTGTACCTCACAATTTTGTAGTATTGCTTCCTACGTTGTCTCAATGCAAAGGTTGAAGTAGTACCCTTCTCTTGCAATTCTTGCTGTTTGAAGATGGAAGAAGCCATCTTCCCAATGTCCATGGTGCTGCGCGGGAACTTCCTAGTTATGATTCTTTGATTCTGAGTAGTGCTGTCTGTATTCAGGTGAATGTAATTACATGCCATTACATGTATACTGCATTTCTAACATTCAATGAAATATATAAATTTGTTCAAACTCCCATATTTTTTTCTTCCTTGGCTTGCACATTATTTTGATTATGTGATAAATATGTCTAAAATTATCACATAATACAAGACTATATCACCATTTTGATAAAGTTGAGGATACATAACTGACATTCTCTAAGAATCCACTTAGAGAACAGAAAATTAAAGTGATACTCAATTCATTTTTCAAAAATTCTCATCTTGTTACAATTGAAACCTAAAGGGGGTAATTAGAGTCCTTATCTCAGAAGACAAGTATTTTTTAACCAACCAAAATTAATTTTCTTTTAAAGAAACTCTATAAGTGCTAAGCATACAAAACTTTAATTATGTTTGGAACAAATAAATTTTATGGAATTCATTGGTAATTCAATTTATCGTGTTTGGAATGCATAAAACTATGAAATTTATTTGTAAATAAATTTACTAGTGAATTGAAATAGCTCGAACTAAATTTAATCAAAATTGATATAATTTACAAATGAATTTTATATTGATATAATTTACAAATGAATTTTATGAAATAAGGATGTTAATATTACTTGAACCAAAATTTCAACATTCAAAACTATCATAAAATTATATTTTTTTTCATGATCAAATTTAGATAGCTTATATGATATGTGCAACATTTTCAAACATTCTAAATATATTTCAAGTACATTCCAAACACAACAAAAAAATATAAGTTCATATTATATTCATTTGGTGTTATTGAGTTCGACACAAGTATTTTTCTCTTTTCTGTTGTCTCCCCATCATTGATTTAAACAAGATTCAATTCTAAATCTTTTATGCGGTGACAAAAATTTTATTAAATAAAATAATTGTCACTCGTCATTCTTTATAAGAGGCTCAGCTTAATCAAATTGCTTAATATTTTACATATTTATAGTGTTAGTCCACCTATCATCTTTCTTACTGTTGAAACTTGAGACGTCAAGTCATGTACACCTTTTATCACTGAATAATCACGATATTGTGATTTGATTATGAGTTTTATAAGAGCAACTTGCTATTTTTGTAATCAAATTTTAGTATTCCGTATCATTTTTTTTTAACGGATCGATGCTTAATAAGCATATCAGTTTCATTCATAAACCATTAGTGTCCGTTTAGTACACTGATGATTTCATTTTCGTTTAATGTTATATTTTATTTGGTATATAAAACCATTTTATCTTATTTTTCCGTATCAAACAAACACTGATATACTTATTTAATTTTTAAAGATAATAGTTTTTATATAATTTATATGAATAGATAGTCTCCTGTAAAACTAAAACAAAAACAAAAACAAAAAAAAACTATATGAAAAACACACAAAACAAACTACGAAAATAAATTTTTTGTGGAATGTGGAAAATTTTATTCGAATTCCTTATACAATTATTTTGTAGGCATATTACTACTCGATAAGAAAAGAATGTTGATTCCACGGAAGGAGAAAAATTCACCGGTAATTATGTAAAGATAAAATAGTAATAATATCAAACTTTTTTTCTTTAATTTTTTTGAATAATTATCAACGTAATAATAATATTTGGTGTTAGATTTAATCTAGTTTAAATTCAGTTTCTTAAATCTTTTCAAACCGTTTTCTTAAATTTTTTCAAAGATTCGAAGACTTTTAAGAAATTGAACATCGTTGAAAATATTTAAAAAAAAAAATTTCTTTATAAATTAAATCTAACTCAAACATTGTCCATATGTGAATCGCAATGTCTTACATCATGATTTCTTGTAAAAACAAAATTAAAGTATTATAAAAAAAAATAATCGAAACCTCATCCACAATTTTAATCTGAAAAGTTGGCGTCCAAGGCAATGAAATGTGGCATGAAAGTTTCCACGTGGCACATCTGAAAATCCACCAATTTTCCACGTAGTTGTTGTTTGTGAGTCGTAATAGTCGGCTCTTCAATGCCAAATCCCCTTTTTGAAAAAATTGAGAGATGCCATATCGTTATTTTACCATGTGATGTGATAGGGTAAAGAGATACACGTGTCTTTCCTAGAATGTCTATTTAACAAGAGCAACCCATTAGCAAATGACGAGGCCAATCATGTTTTGTGAGGTAGAATAAAGTTCATGCATTTTATTCTAGAGTTTGTCACAACTAGCCTCATGCTTCCTTACATTAATTGTTTTATTCTTTCTAAATTAATAATATAATATCACAATTTTATTCCTCCGATGGTAAGTTATATCAAATATATGTCAATCATTTTTAAAAAAAATAAGTTTTTTGTTTAGATAAACGGCTCACATATATTAGATGTAAATATACTAAATACATTAAAAAAAATTCATTTTGAACGAAATTTTAGATACAATTTTCATATTTTTTCTCTCTGAAAAAACGATTCCTGTTTTTTTCGATAGCCATTTCAACCATTCTCTGACCCATTTTCTCTTTCGCTTTTATCGTCAACAATTTAAGCTCAGGTTTGTCTATTTTTTTCTTTTAAAATAAAAATGGTATAATATTATACATTGTTAAAATGGACTTTTAGGGTTGTTTTGCTTTTCGATTTACTTTATAGTTGTTGGGTATATATCTAATTGAGAATTAAATTTATTTTTTGTGTTTGATTGTTGATTTCATGTTACAGGTGACAATCCTTAATACTTCTTGATTTATTTTTTATGTGGGTTTAATTTTTTAAATTATTATTCTTGTTGATGTGGGATTTGACTCACACGTATACCCAACAAGGTGAAATTAACTTAATCCCACTAATGTAGAAATTAAGTTAGTTAAATTCCACTTAATTTCAATCATGTACCATGAGCTAAGTGTTTTATTAAGGTATAGATAGTAAACAATCTTTTTTTTTTCTCCCACCAAATTTTAGCCAATTAAGTGTATCTTATTTATTTTGTTAAAAAATGGATTATGACTTATCTTTCTATTAGTTTTCATACACGTACATACGGTCAAGCTGAAAAATGCTTGTAGCAGTGCAGTTGTTATTAACAAGAAGAGTAAGTTATTTAAAATTTTAATTTTATGATTCCTCTTCTTAGCCCTAAGAACAGACAAATCATTATTTTAATTAAATATTTTATTCTATGTAGATAAATAGATTTATTTTATAATACGAATTAAGGAAAAATAACGTGTCTTTCAAAGTGTTAAAGTAATCTTACAAATGATAAGAAAACAAATTAAAGCAAACAATTGGAACCTAATATTTTTAAATCAAATAGAGATCCACGTGTACATGTTGAAAACTAAAGTATCACTACACTCGATCTATAAAATAAGTTATACAATCGATCACACTTATTATCACGAAATATCAATTTACATTTTAAAAAAAGCTTATACATACAAACAAAATAAAAAAGATCTTCCATTTTTTATATGGTAAAACAAGAGAAATTCAATATCATGCATTCATAGTTTTTTTAATTTGTGTTGAAAGTAAAGAGAGAGATTCAATGTCATGCAATCATTTTGATTTTTGTTAAAAGTAAAGACTTGTACAATGGTAAACTCAATTTTCTTTAACATCATCTGAATGATGATAAGTTTTTGTCTAGCACATGTCCATGAAAGATACATAGTATAATTGTTCATCTCACCATTGGATGATATGAGAAGAGAGAAAAAAAAATATTTTATTTTCATTTAATAGTGAAATAGATTATTTAACCATACTGTCATGTATCTTTCATTGACCCGGACTAGACAAAATTTTTTCGTTAAAAACACTACTTCACCCCAACAACTTTATATATATATATATATATATATATATATATATATATGTGTGTGTGTGTGTGTGTGTGTGTGTGTGTGTGTGTGTGTGTGTGTGATTAATAGTGTTATAATATATTTGTTTGGGTTGATTTGAGGAGTTTCATTGAATTTATAGGTATACAACATAACACTACAAGATAAAAGGCAAACACCGGTGTTGTGAGTTTTAAATTACTCGCAAGCGCACGAGTCGTTTGCAATATAGCGTTGTGCAAGTGCGAGGTCGAATCCACAGGGAATTGCGTTGTGAAAATATAATTTAATCTAAATTAACTCTATTTTAACCTAGTTCCGAATTGTGAATGATATTTTAGAAAACAAATTAAAACTAAACTAAGTTGATTTAAAAACTAATAAAAAAGGCACTAAGGTTTCCGAATCCACCCCACCGAAGTTAAGCATACATGTTCTAAAAATATAGCCTATCAAAACATTCAATGAATCCAACTATAAGACAAAAAACAAAGAATATCCCAACTAAACCAAAAGCACCCGATGTATCCGCTCTTAACAAATCACAAAGGGAATCCAATTTAATCGAAAAGCATTCAACGTATCCATCAGATGAAACACAAAGAAAATCCAACAGACAATTTAAACTCAATCAATTATAAGATTAACTCAAATAATTGACAGAACATTTATACTAAAAATTGTCAGATTTGTACAAGCAAATCTGAACTACTACGCCAAACAACGGCGGGGCTTCATCTTCAACCTTAGCTGAAGAGTCTAGCCACTCATAACTATAAAACTATAATAACAAGTGCTAAACATTTAAACTAAAACAACTGAATATAAAGAAATAAATAAACAACTTTACATGGGAGAAATTCCACTCGCTGACGGGCGGCGCTTCCCCTCGTGGTAGCAATGCCTTCGGGATCCACCAGAATGCTAGCGGACGTCCACCGGTAAACACCAAAGTGGCTCAGGAATTGTACATTGAATTATGAAGCCAAATGGTGCTTATATAGGGGAAGACCCGGAGCAAAACAGGTTGCAGAAACGATGTGGGATACAGGCCCGTGTGCGCTCGATCGCATGGTGGTGCGATCGATCGCAGGTACGATCGATCGCATGTCTTGTGCGCACGATCTCATGTGCGCTCGATCGCATGTCTGCTGCGATCGATCGCAAATGCACTGAACTTCAATTATTTCGATGTGGGATGTTGACCTTGCGCTCGTTCAAAGGCAGGTGCGCTCGAGCGCTGGTGCGCTCGATCGCATATCTGTTGCGATCGAGCGCAATGTCACCAGAAGCTTCAAATCAACCTGAAATGCTGCACTTTCTCCACAAAGCTGTAAAAACACACAAAACACAAGAAAAACGTAAAATGAAGTAAAATACTACTAACTAAGAGCATAACAAATGTAAGTTAAGGGTCTAAAATATGCAATATTTAAGACTCATCAAATACCCCCAAACTTATATTTTGCTAGTCCCTTAGCAAAACAAAATAAAAGACTCAATGAAAAACAAAGAACATAAAAATAAAGTCATCACTCATGGTATCCAAAAATTTAAGGAGCACATATCACCATGATATTCATTCATAAGCAAGCTTAAAAAGGTAAACCCATCTTCGCAATGAATAGAAATGTTAAAATCTAATTACTTACAAAAGGCAAGATAAGGCATCACAATCTTGAATCAGTGTAAGGTGAATTAGTACATAAAAATGAAGCTTCCAAGTAACTCTAATGTGTAAGGTCTCCATGTCTCAAGATTCACCGAATTTCCCATCAAAAATGAACAAAAAGGCATAGTTTTTATTTTATTCACCCTTTTTTTTTTTTTTTAATAAGGCACGGCTATGTTTAGTTCCCTTAAGCTTTCTAATTGACCCATGTAGCGAGTGTTGAGTCAATGACTCCCAAACCAGATGGTTTTAGGGCATTAGGTGTAAAGACACCCCTAAGGACTTACTAACTCAAGTCAAAAAGGCTACGAAATTAAACCGACCTTAATATTAACAAGCAAAATTTCACCTTTTGACGTGAACACTCACTGCTTACTGAGGCAAGAGGTCCAGTTACTCAGCGAAAATTTTATTGATAATTTTTTTTTTATTTTTTTATTTTCCTATGCCCAAGAGTTCATCCAACAAGTCATCCAGTTTCAGTTAAGATAAGGAAAAATACACATTAAAATCACGTGTCATACCTCACATAATTTGTGCTAATGTGCTCGTGTGAGATTAGATCAAACATGTGAATTCTCAAAATGCCTAAAGTAAGTAACTAAATTTTAAAAATTTATCACCAGATCATGTGTTCAAAATGTTAAGCTCACCAATGACATCACATCACAGAAAATGTTTAGATCAACTAAAATTTCACGATAACATGAGCATGCATTTATCTCTATGACGAAAAGACAACAAATTAGGACAAAGTGTGTGATGTGTCTCCCATACCCCCAAACTTAAATTACACATTGACCCCAATGTGTGACTAATATGGAAAGAGCTGACCTGAGATATGGAGAACTATCTGGACTGGTATGGCTCATAGCATACCCCCAAACTTGAACTGAAGTACGCTTTGTCCCTGAAAAATAAAAACTGGAAAACAAAAATACTGGAAACAACATTAATCATAAAAATGCAAATTAATAAATAAACAAAAGAAAAGATAAGCTGTGGGGTGCCTCCCATGAGCGCTAAGTTTAACGTCTTCAGCCAGACCCAACATTAGTAAACATGCCCAACTAAGTGCTCCACCATCTGATCAATAAATGGGAATGAAAAATGATCAGGCCTAGTGGCAGCATTCAATTTACGGTAGTCTAGACACTTTCTCCATCTTGACTGCACTCGAGTTGGAACCAACTCGTTGTCTCTATTTACTACCGTAAATTCAGCACGTTTGGGCACGACTGAAATCTGGCTCACCCACTTGCTATCAGCGATGGGATAAATGATCCCTGCCTCTAACAGCTTAATATCTTCCGCCCTCACAACCTCTTGCAAAGCAGGGTTGAGCCTTCTTTGTGTCTCCCTCGATGGCTTGGCATTCTCCTCCATATGTATCGTGTGTATTACCAACGAGGGGTTGATTCCCTTGACATCCTCAATAGTCCAGCCTATAGCTTCCTTATGCTCTCTTAAGATGTCCAATAATTTCTCCTCTGGAGCATCACCCAAATCTAAAGCTATCATTATAGGCAAAGAATCTGCTGGACCTAGGAACTTATACTTAAGATTGTCTGGTAAAGGCTCAAGTTCCTTCTGGGGGGTTTCAGGTGCGGCGGTCTCCTCATTCTCATTGCTTTCTCGAGGATCAGACTCCAAAATGATATTTACTTCATCGAGTAACTTATCTAAGCCCAAGTCCTCTCCAAAGTGAGCAAAGCATGCCTCCAAGGGATCCTCAATATGGGATTCATCCATAGTCTCCTCTGTCCTACTACTCTCCCGAGGAGCAGACTCCACGATAGTATTTGCTTGCTCAAGTAACTTGTCTAAGTCCAAATCCTCTTCAAACTGAGCAAAGCATGCCTCCATAATATCCTCAGACTTCCCTTCTTTCTTGGGCGCTTGTAGTCTCTCAGGGTAAGGCGCTTTAGGTAAAAACGACCCCGAGAGATCCTTAATAATACGAGTGGCTGTAGATGGCTCAGCATCTCTCTTCTCATTGTTGCCACTCTCTTGCCCTTGGTGCATAACAGGGTTCTCTTCCACTTGATTATCCACTTGTCTCCCAGACAAGAATGGGACAGTTGATTGCACTTGATCCTGCCAATGCATTGGAGTTGAAGAATTTCCCACCGCTAACTGTTCCTTTGGGTTAGGATCAGTTTGACTGGGGAACTCTCCTTCCTCTCCTTCACCCACGTAACTTGCGATTTGATCAATTTGACTCTCTAGTGTGGCAATCGCTTGGGTGTTTTCTATTGTTGCACTCATCATTTCACTCATAGATTGGCTAGTCGTTATCATGAAATCATTGAGAGCGTCCTCCAATGATTGTGAAACCGACACTGGCGCTTGAATGGGAGCTTGGTAAGCGGGTGATGGTGTTGGATAAGCTGAGTGATTGTAACTTGGAATTGGTGGAGGAAATTCGGGAGTGTATTGATTGTGAGCATGGTAAGGGGCTCCTCCCTGATTCATTGGTTGGTTCTGCTCCCATGAAAAATTAGAGTGGTCCCACCACCCTGGATTGAATGTTTCGGAGCAAGATCCATTTGATTGCCAACAACAGTCATTGAAAGCATTCATTTGTTCCATAGGATACTCGGCACAAGCCGGCATTGATGGGCAATTCTGTGCTAGATGCATGGGACTAGCACAGATGGAACAACTTTCAACATTGAAAGTGTTGGCAGTATTGAGGGACGGGCCGGTCATTTTAATGAAATCCTTGAGGGCGTCCTCTAAAGACTGTGAATCCGGCGCTGGATTCATCCACATGATTTTTTTTTTTTTTTTTTAATTAAATAAATTAACTAGTAGAAAAATAAAATCATTTTAGACCAAAAATTTTCACAAACCAAACAATTCCCCGGCAACGGCGCCAAAAACTTGTTGTGAGTTTTAAATTACTCGCAAGCGCACGAGTCGTTTGCAATATAGCGTTGTGCAAGTGCGAGGTCGAATCCACAGGGAATTGCGTTGTGAAAATATAATTTAATCTAAACTAACTCTATTTTAACCTAGTTCCGAATTGTGAATGATATTTTAGAAAACAAATTAAAACTAAACTAAGTTGATTTAAAAACTAATAAAAAAGGCACTAAGGTTTCCGAATCCACCCCACCGAAGTTAAGCATACATGTTCTAAAAATATAGCCTATCAAAACATTCAATGAATCCAACTATAAGACAAAAAACAAAGAATATCCCAACTAAACCAAAAGCACCCGATGTATCCGCTCTTAACAAATCACAAAGGGAATCCAATTTAATCGAAAAGCATTCAATGTATCCATCAGATGAAACACAAAGAAAATCCAACAGACAATTTAAACTCAATCAATTATAAGATTAACTCAAATAATTGACAGAACATTTATACTAAAAATTGTCAGATTTGTACAAGCAAATCTGAACTACTACGCCAAACAACGGCGGGGCTTCATCTTCAACCTTAGCTGAAGAGTCTAGCCACTCATAACTATAAAACTATAATAACAAGTGCTAAACATTTAAACTAAAACAACTGAATATAAAGAAATAAATAAACAACTTTACATGGGAGAAATTCCACTCGCTGACGGGCGGCGCTTCCCCTCGTGGTAGCAATGCCTTCGGGATCCACCAGAATGCTAGCGGACGTCCACCGGTAAACACCAAAGTGGCTCAGGAATTGTACATTGAATTATGAAGCCAAATGGTGCTTATATAGGGGAAGACCCGGAGCAAAACAGGTTGCAGAAACGATGTGGGATACAGGCCCGTGTGCGCTCGATCGCATGGTGGTGCGATCGATCGCAGGTACGATCGATCGCATGTCTTGTGCGCACGATCTCATGTGCGCTCGATCGCATGTCTGCTGCGATCGATCGCAAATGCACTGAACTTCAATTATTTCGATGTGGGATGTTGACCTTGCGCTCGTTCAAAGGCAGGTGCGCTCGAGCGCTGGTGCGCTCGATCGCATATCTGTTGCGATCGAGCGCAATGTCACCAGAAGCTTCAAATCAACCTGAAATGCTGCACTTTCTCCACAAAGCTGTAAAAACACACAAAACACAAGAAAAACGTAAAATGAAGTAAAATACTACTAACTAAGAGCATAACAAATGTAAGTTAAGGGTCTAAAATATGCAATATTTAAGACTCATCGCTTTTTTTTTTGCATATTTCGGCGTTTTAAAATATCACAATATGCATTACCATAAGCGCCGGTATGTGTGATGTCAAAGCGCAAGTACCGACGCTTAAAAAAAGCGCTGCAATATGCGTATTTTTTTGGCGCTTTTAAATGAGATATGACTCAAGCATTTCATCATATACGTAAGTGAACTTACCACAAATTGTCGTGATGTTTCATCAATAAAAGTCTCATCCTTGTGTTTATGAGTTTCAGCAAAAAGCTCTACACGTCCGAGTTCATTTCCATGTTTAATCTCCTACCATTTATGAAAAGAGTTCAAATAGTGACATAATTAAAGATAAATTACAATGAAAGATTGGATGAATGAAGCAAATGAACTCACATATTCATCCTGTCTTCTAGTAAAACTCTTTGAACCGGTCGTATGAGGACATTGTTGTCTTTCACGTGCCGTTGTCCCTATAGTAGAATATTTCTATACTAATAATAAACCAATTGAATAATAAGTCATTATTAGAAAAATAGAAATAATGAGAATCCAAATGAACATAATTATGAAAAAACAACCTCACTCTGCTCAGAGAACCAATAGTTCACCAGTTCCTTCCACTTGCCCTGATCTACTCCTTTAGGAACATTATTGCTCAAAACTTGTTGTTTTGTTTTGCTCCTCACGTGGTCCCTTTTAAGTACATATCGGTAGTCCTTCCATTTTTTCCCTATCATCCTCAATAAAATTTTGTCTGTCGCCTCAATCATAGGGTAATGAAACTTCTTCTACCACAAAGAAAGGAAATCGATGTCAAATAAGCATTATTGGTATTAGGAATTATGCATGTACAACACCACAAAAACAAAAAAAAAAGTTGGAGGAAAACCCGAAACTAAGTTGTTACTTACCCGAATCAATAAAACAAGGTCCTTCTTGTAGTTAGAAGGGACATTCTTCCAATCTGTGTAATTAAGCGGACAAAGGTTCCCTCTCTTTGCAACCTTGCCCAACCAGCTACTTAATATTTGGCCACCCTTTTTAATTGGTTGATTGCATGCATTCAAGTGGACCACAATTTTTTCCCCACGTTCAAGGGACCACACTTGTGAGGTTCTCAGGACACCTGTTTGCTTCCTCACCCTCCCTTTAGAATCTATACATTGAAAACATAAATTTTATAATTAGTATAAGAATATGATATCAAACTAGTTATAAAGAGAATGTATTATAATACAAAAATTACCAATTATCTCGAATTGTTCACTATCATTGTTTTCACTTTCCGTTGATATTGGTTCATGCTCAAAATCATTTTGCGAGTCATGATCATCATCAAGGTGATACTCATGCTCATGGTCAATATCTTCTTGATGGTGTGAAGACTTGGCTGGAGCCTGGTTTAACATGTTGTCTCTAACTGAGGGAGGAATATATTTTGATCTATACATCTTGCAATCTGTACACATAAAAACATAAAAATGATTATATCTCACACTATCAATAATGCATTAAGAGTTAACAAGAATTAGAAGAACCACGCCTAAAAGATAGGAATGAGTCAAATACCTATTCAAAGGCGCAACTGTCACTACTTCGAACTTCGGAGAAGAAACTTGCACTTTAGTTTGTGCTTCAAACCTGTGCTTCAATGTTATCAGCATAATAAAGTGTAATGCAAATTCATACATCAAATGGAACAATCTAAGAGGGTATATTCCTAATAACAGAAGATCCATTGGAAAAACAAATAGCAAACTAATGCAAAGAGATGGCAATACAAAGAAACTTTCCTGAGGACCTTCAAATTTCTGCTTGCTTTGTCAAGCATTCTCCTCAAAGCTATAACATGCAACAAAGAAACTAATATGATCTGATATGTTCAAAAACATCAGTCCAGTCCTTAAAAACACTACAGATTATGTCTAATCAAACAGCTAATCACTTTTAAGTATTAAAAGAACCATTCATTTGAATCGCAATAAATCTAATTCTAGCACATCCTAATGCGCTGGTTGCTAAAAACCCATAAATGAAACAAACAATAGTCCAAAATTTTGGATTATAGATCTCTCATTTACTCCAATTGAACCCCTTACAAAAATCTGGCTCATTGAAGATGTATTTCTTATTTTTTATAAGAACCAAAGCATATACAGTAACATCATGGGAAAAATGCTCAAATCCAAATCAGAAGAGAGATGCGAACCTAAATTTCAATCAACAAAGAAAGAAACAAATACAGATAAACCACAAAGATTATCATCTGGTGAACACAAGAACGCAAAATCATAATAGGTTCAACATTAGAATTTCCAATGTTTCCCTACATTTTCGTCATGAACCAAACAGAGCGTATCTAAAGGCTGAAAAAAGGGCAGAACTAAGCGCTTGGATCCGAGTAAAATCGCAATAACTAAGAAATGCAAGGTCAAAATTCAACAAGAAAAAACAAAACGAGTTAAGTGAACGAATCAGTGGGGTCTTACATAGAACAGACTTAAAGAGATAATCAGAACTGAAACAGAGATCAAACTGTCAAAAGAGAGACGAAAAAGAAAATATGCAGAGAGAGGCTTACCAGTGAAGATAGCAAAAGAGAGGGAAAGAAGTGGAGGGAAAAAAGATATGTGATAGCAAGACATAGGCGCGGTGGAGATAAGGGCGGAGCAGATAGAAAATTCTGGGGGAAATGGCGCTGTGGAGGATCACGTGAGCAGCAGAAAAATTCTGGGAAATTTTTAAGGGAAATAGCGGCAACTAATTTATATGAGAAATTTTTAGCATATATCGGCACTTAAAAGCGCTGGAATATGCTCATTTTCATATTTCTGCACTCTAAAACGCCAATATATGCAGAGGAGCATATTCTGGTCCTTTGAAGCGCCGGTATATGCAGAGGAGCATATTTCAGAGCTTTTAAGCGCCGCTATATGTATTAAAATTCATATATAACGATGCTTTGAAGCGTCGTTATATGTTCTTTGTATATTGTGGCGCTTCAAGAAAGCGCCACAAAAGAAGTGACGGCGGTTATTATATTGCAGCGGTTTTAAGAAGCGCCAGCAAATGTCAATTGTCTTGTAGTGTGAGATAATCTTTTCTTTCTTTATCCCATCAACTTTTTGATGTGAACAAAATTTGATTTAAAATCTTTTGTGCGACAATAAATAATTTTACGAAATAAACTAATTATCGCTCACTTGTTATATGATAACATTTGGAAAATGATTTAAATAATCTTAAATCTAATTTATTTAAATTTCTTCAAAGTAATTCAAGCTTAAAGAGACTTAGGCAAACAATCCTTCCCGAACGTGGTTACAGAGTCATAATAGCTTTATCAAGAAGTCATAATAACAATTTTATTTTGTTTCCTAAATTGAAAAATAAAAATAAAAGTGAAATGGTGAAGTCATGGTCACTTATAATGTTCTAGGGTGACCAAATTACAAAGTCAATCCACAAATCCGAGAAAACAATTAGACAAGGCAAAAGCGGTTCGTCGAAATTAATAAAGAGTCAAAGGAGAATAAGTCAATGACAGATTGGTATATTTCTTTTATTTAATGTCATACATATCCTTATCTTTATTTACATTTTTAATAAAGTATTTCCTCTTTCCTTTAGAAATCTGCCCACAAATCAAAACCAAGAAATGTTTAGACAACGTTTGAGTTTGCTTTTAATCCTTCTTAAAGTAATTTCTTTTAATATTGAATTTTTCTCAATAAAAAGTTTTTTTAAGAAGAGATTAAATACAATTCCAAACATTCTCTTATTAATTTATGCAAATTATTTGAAAACTATATTTGCTTAGAAATGTGGAAGATTATCAAATTATTGGATATTAATTTATTAATATATAATTTTTTATGAAAGGATTTTGAATATAGTAATTATTTGGTTGCTAAAATAAATATTTGTCACAAAGTATTACTCCTTCCATCTCAATTTCTATACCAAAGTGCACTATTCATTTAATAAAATGATTATTTTTTAATTTTAAATTAAAAAAATTAAAATTTTATAAAAATCGCAAGTATTTTAATTTTTTATAATTTTAAATCAATAATATATTCAAAAAAAATTTAAATCAATTGTAACATATAAATAGAACATTCGGCTTATTTGCCTCACATTACCTTTCCCCACATTTTACACATGCAATAGAAAATGGAAAAAGTAAAGTAGTAATAGTACTATTAAAAGATAATTTGTACCCCAAAAAAGGAAAATAGAAATGAAATGTGGATATAAAATTAATAAAAGACACAGGGACATGCATGTCATTTCTCAAAAAACCAAGTGGGTTCATGCCAACAAGGACAAGCAAGGCAAGGGATAGACAGATGTCCTTTTTTTGTTAAGAAAACCCAGAAAAAGGAAAACAAATTAGAAGGAAAAAAATTTGAATTGTTTTCTCAACATACTTTCTTTAGTCTTCTCATTTTGTCCCTTTTTTTTTCTCGTTTAACAAACAACAATTTCTTCCTTTTCTACAGTAAAAACATCTATAAATGTATCTGTAATCAAATCAAACATTTGTTCTTTTTTTTTTCTCTCTCTCTCTCTCCCTTTCTCTCTGCTTCTTCGATTAAAAACCTCTGCAGAATAGAAGAATCTGTCAACCCCTTGTCTCACGCTTACCGTTACTATTTTTAATTTTCCTTCTATTTCAAAGGAAAAAAGGGAAAATAACCCTTAAAAAAGAAAAAAAGAAGCACCGAAAGGACCTGCCCCCCTCCTCCAAAAACCGCCTTCGTTATCCCCAGAAACCGCCTTTATCTCTCTCCTCACCCGGTTATCCATTACCCAAAAGCGGTTTTATCTTCTCTTTATTTCATTTCTATTCATTTTAAAACCAAAGTGGGTGGGGTTTTTTTGGGTTAATTGAAGGGTGGTTATTGCTAACGTGCACCGGGGGTGCGTAGGATAGAAGAAGAGGAGGTTGTGGTTGTTTGCGTGTGATCAGGGCTGTATACGTGGAGGGTTGTGATGATGGGGACGGAGGTGGTGATTGGGAAGTGGGGCACGTGGGAGGAGCTGCTGTTGGGTGGGGCCGTCCTCCGGCATGGAACCCGAGACTGGAACGTCGTCGCCGCCGAGCTCCGTACCCGCGCCGTTTGCCCCTATACTTTTACCCCTGAGGTTGATTTTCCTTTTTTTTAATTTTATTTATTTATAATAATCCATTTTTTTAGGTCTATTAATGCTAAATATGTATATGTATTTATGTTTGGATTACATGTAGAATATTTATTTTGGTTTCGTGTTTTAATGCTTCTTAATCCGTTTGATTCTGTTTGGTACAAAAATGTGCTCAATTTTATTTTTATTATTGATTGAGTGCTTTTATTTTTGTTGTTTCTTAATTGGTGTTTTTTTATTTAATTTAATTTTTGAAAGAATTTTTTTCTTGTTTTTTCTGTGTCATAGGAACTGTCCAAATTACCCTCTATTGAAAGTCACAGTTGAAAGGGATTCGAAAATTAATTTTGAACAGAAGAAATTGTCTTAAGTAGGTAGTATTAGCTAGTTAAGAATTTGCATAGAGAAAAGTTATAAAATATTTTTTTCTTATGGTTTTGCTAATTGTATACATCTTGCATGAAGGATAATGGCATGAACCATGTGGCAAACACATCTTGACTTTGACTAACATGGGTGTGTTGAAGATGCATGACTTTGGTTTTATTGCTAAGGTTGCTTGGTTGGAGGATAAAACATTAAATAATTAGCTCTTGCAATTTGCATGACTATATATATATATATATATATATAGTCATGCAGTTGTACTTAAGATTGGATGGAGTAATGTCTTGGTTAATTGTATTGCATTTACCCATGTGATGAACATCTTCCTAGTAGACTAGTAGTAGATATTATAACTATTTTGTTGCAGTTGTACTTATAGATGCCACATGAAGTTATCATTTACTAGTATAACGTGTAATATTTATGGGAAATTTTCTCTTGAACATTTCAAGAATGTAGAATGAAGAGAACCCAAGTTAAAAGTTCATGTATCTAGCCAGAGAGAGAGTAGGCATGTGATGGTTAAAGTAGTTGTGGCTGAGCTCTGAAGTGGTTAATTTTGGAAGTTAACGAGTTAATGGGGATATTTTAATTTTTAACTACCCATTGATGATATTATCAAAACTCATTGAATGCAGAACTCTGGGTTTTTAGAAGTTATACTAAAGGTCTTTCTTTACAAGATTACTATAGAGAATTAAAGTTTATGTATGAGTTAAATACTTGTTTCAAATTTGAATGGAATGCTTGGACATTGGTAAGGAGTTTGGTGCCTAATTTCTTGAATTTACGAGCAGATTTTTAAATTGTATCATCATATCTCTATGCTATACCTTCTGTTGGACTAACGATAGCTGAATTCTCTTAGAGATAACCTTAACTTTATGATAAATTTCAACTTATTAATGATTCTGAAAGTTGGTTTCTTTGGAAAAACGCTCATCATTGACAATTTTCACCAATAGTTGCTCTATTGTGATAGTAGGACAGCTTAATAAAATTTTATTCTCTTCCTTAATTATACTTTTTCTTTTTATTTCTTCTATTTGGAAGAATGATATCTTATTTCCTTGTTGTCCTGCACATTCATATAATAAAAGTAGTGTCCCAATTGCAGGCGTGTAAAGCCAAGTATGAGGACTTGCAAGAGCGTTATTCAGGATGCACGTAAGTAAACTTATATTACTAATTGGTTATGCCTAATTTTCGCTTTGGACATAATACAGTAAATTTTTTTGGCTTTGAGCATAATACAGTAAATTCAAATTTTCCGAATTTACTTGCTTATTAGTTTATTTCCATGAATGAAATAGAACAGTTGATTTCTAAAGTCTCATTTTATTTTTTTCTCCTTAGAGCTTGGTTTGAAGAGCTAAGAAAACAACGAATGGCTGAGTTGAGGAGAGCTTTAGAGCAATCTGCAAACTCAATTGGGTAAGTTATCCATTCCTATTCTAGCCGTAATTGATAAGGATCAGTATCTTTTCTTATTAAATGAAAAATTGTTCTTTTATCAAAAAAGAAAATGAAAAATGGTGCAAGACCAGTTGGCTTGTAGCTCTTCCTTAGGAGAAAGCACAGTGCTTCCCATGTGAGTTTTCTCCTCCACGCCTTCTAATGTTCTGCTGCTTGGCTTAGCTATTAAATTCACAAACAGAAAATCTTTCAGGAGGTATGATGTGAGTATGTGACCTCTTATAATAGAAGAAACGTGCAGTTTTACAAACACTTTGAAAGTTCATGAGATGCAACTTTATTGAAACAATCTAATGCTATCAAAATAATAAGACCTGATAACTGATAATGATAAATCCTAATGTGTCAGGGATGTGATTAGTATATATCTGTTGTGGTGAGCAGAAAGAAGGAAATACAGTTTGTGTTCAATTCTGATTTGAGGTGTCCTCGGGACCCCGAGCCATTCAAAAGATATGAGTTCCTTTAAATGCATATGTTGATATAGATATTTGATTTGTTTCAGTCTACAGTGTCCTATAACTTGCAGTTTCATGTTTGTGTTACGGATTACTCATTTTTTTGTTTAAGGTCTCTGGAATCAAAACTTGAATCTCTCAAGTCTGAAAAAAAGGATGACCATCAGGTTGATTATGATTCTAGCCGAACAGAATCACCGGTACCATTTCAAAAATCTGAGGGCGTCGAATATACTAGTAAAGACACATCTAAGGATTTGTTATCTGCTGGTAGTTTCACGCAGCAGACACAAACGAACTGGTCATCTGAATGTCAGATACCAGCAGCAGCGCCAGCTGAAGAGATAGAGACCAAGCGGGAAGGTTCACCTTCTGAAAGAGAGAAGGATATGAGCAATAAGCTAGCAGAAACAGTATGTGGAGGACAAGCAGTGAGTATAAGGAAGAGAAGAGGGAAGAGAAAGAGGAAGGACTGTAGTAGGGATGTCAAAGAGGTGAGTGTTGGAGAAAGTAACTTTTTGGGTTCTGCTGATATTGTAAGTGTCTCTAGGTGTAAAGAAAATTCAACCAGCAACTCTGGCCAGATTGCCAGATCTTCTGGTATTGATGATCAAAGTAAAGGTTCAAGCAAGGATGTAATTGATGATCTGATGGGGATTTACGGTTCAGTTGCACAGAACGATTGTGCCTCTGTCTTCCGTCGTCGGCTTGATAGCCAGGTGTGGATAATATTAAATTCTATGATCTTATTAAGTTGGTCTCTATATCTTGTCACCATACCGGGTCTTTCTTTATACCACTCTCATCTTATTTCCTAAGTTTTTTCCCTTTGTCGTTGACTGCATTTGTGCATTGACCTCATGTCCTGTTGGATGCATCTTAGGACAGGCTAGTTTTAAGTCTAGTGTATTCAATCAAACGAGAATCATGAAATTAGTTCTCGTACCAACAAAACGAATTTTTATATTATTATACAGAAACAACTCATGTTTGTGTTCTTTAATTCTTTATAACAGAAGAGGGGAAGGTACAAGAAATTGGTCTTACGGCATATGGATTTTGACACCATAAAATCAAGAATCTCCAGTCATTCCTTCTCGTCAGCTAAGGAACTCTTCCGGGATCTGCTGCTACTTGCTAACAATGCCATGGTCTTTTACTCCAAGAGCACTCGTGAACACAAATCTGCAGCACTACTCAGAGATATTGTCACTAAAACTTTGCGGCAGCATCTCAAGGACTGTGGTAGGAAGGCTACCATTTGCATCCTCTCCTCCAGCTCACCTATGCGGAAGCCTCCTGCAAAGCCACAAAGTGTTCGCCCTGGTAACTGTAAACCATCAGGAAAGGTGGCAACTGATGGGAATGATGTTACTAGGACCCCAAACGGATGTAAAAAACCATTGAGTGCTGATTCCCCTCCATCAGTGGTATCCTTAGCCATGACAAAGAAGGGTTCTGCTCGGCCAAAAAAAGTTGCGCGTGGACGTGCTAGCCAACGATCTGAAACTCCATCTAGAGGAAGAAAGAGAACTAGGGCTAGATAACCAATATGTTGTACAATTTTCTTGTCCTTCAATCGTAAAACCCAATTTTAGTCCCAGATTTTCAAGTCAGCAACATGGGTCTTGTAGGGTATTTAGGTGTACAGAATTTATTTCGTTTTTCCTTTTTTTTGGATAACAGACAAAATTGTATTTGTAATATTCACTTTTCTTTTTTTTTTCTTTTTCCTTTCCTTGAGAAATGAGAAACCTCTTTGACTTGCAATGCAATAAATTAGGAGAATTATGCGTGCAGTAAGGCTTACAATGGCACTGAGGCGGAAGCTAAAGTTACTAGTGCTCTCTGCATGCCTCAGTTTCGTGCTTACACCGGGATCCGACGTTAACATTAGAATGTCCTCCTTTATTCCAAAGGCAGTAGTTTTCAATTGTGAGCTTTTTATAGGCATCTCTAGAAATTCAATCTGTGTTCTGTTATTTGTGAATTGATGTGATTCTATGCAGCAACGGAGGACGTCAAAAAGGCAAAAGGAACTCTCTAATCAATCATGCCATTAGCTCTTACATAGTACATACTTAAAACCGCTGTAATGGTGGAGAAGACCCAACCAGACGTTATGTAGTGCTGAATAGTTGTTTCAAATTCATGAGATCCCAGCTGTAGATCATGTCTCTTTGGCCTCGATCCTTCCACCTGGAGGGCGATGCACAATTGTGATATTAATTGTTGAAACAAAAGATGGTTTCCATCACCTGGAATGATTTTAGAGAAAGGCTTCACTCTCGATATGGTCCTAACCAGTTCTTCGATTTTTTCGGAGAACCAACCCAGCTGCAACAAACTTGGCACTGTATAGGAATATCAAACTAGATTCAAGTGAGACTAGAGGATAGTGATAAAGATATGTGATGCAGGAGGATCCGAGTCAGATGATGCTGAGTTGTCAGATATCACGTTATTGGCACTATGATACCATGAGTTGGCAGATCAGCGTAAAGATGACAGGTGGACTACTTAGAACGGTTACATCGTTTTGCGTGCCACAGGCTCGGATTGGGCCCCAAAGACCTTAGTCTGATTAAAAACGGGCCCCCGGTCAAAACTTAGGACTTTGCCTGAGTGTAGTTGTTTTTAAGCCAAAAAACGACGTTTAGGCCTTCAATTTTGCAGTTTTCGGTTTTAGGGAACTTTTCATTTGCAATTTCCTTTTGTATTTAAGTCAGAATTGACTGCCGTTGATTCTACCTTAATACAATCGCTTAATTTTAGTAATTTGCATATTTTTTCCCCAAGGTTATGTTTTTGGGGATTTTTTTTTTCCTTTTTTTGTTGTTTTGACCTTATAAATAAGGAGGTAACATACGGAAAAGACAACTGATTATTATTATTGAATAAAATTGTGTTTTTTTCCCTGCGAACTATCTGTTGAAACTAGCCTGCAAAATAATCGCTATTCTGCCTGGCGTCAGTTGGTATCAGAGCTTCAACATCTTCCTGGGGTGAGATTTCATCAGTTTCCATGGCTGGTGGTCGTGGTCGTAGTCGTCGCGGGCAGGTTCCGAACGAGGAAGGCCCACACCTTGATCGTAACGTTCAGGATGCGATGATTGAGGATTTACAGAGGCAAGTTACAGAGTTAACCCAGCGTCTAACGGCGCAGAATTTCGATGATCGTGAGATAGAAGATCACAATTTCGATTCCAGTTTCGAAAACCCGTATTACAATCCTGCTCGATTCAGGGAACACCGTGGTCGGGAGGATCATTATGGAGACCTCGGTTTCAGAGTGGATCTGCCTGAATTTTCTGGTACGTTACAGGCCGAAGGATTCGTCGATTGGTTGGATGAAGTAGAGCGTATTTTCGAGTATAAGGAAGTCCCAGATCGTGTCAAAGTGAAACTGGTCGCCATCAAACTCAAAGGCAAAGCATCTGCGTGGTGGGAGCAATTGAGGCGCTCACGCGACCGACAGGGCAAGGCCAAGATCACTGATTGGGAGAAGACTTCCTTCATTTCGGCCACACTCAAACCTTGTTTCAGCAACGTCATTCGTTGAGGCAAGGCACGAGATCGGTTGATGATTACACGGAGGATTTCTATCAATTGATAGCCCGAAATGATTTATCTGAGATGGAAGAGCAGATGGTGGCACAGTATTTGGGGGGATTATGATAACTCCTGCAGGATGTCCTCAGCCTTCACTCGTTGTGGACCGTTTCTGAAGCATACCAGCGTGCACTGGCGGTGAAAAAACAGCATAATAGGAGGCCAATGAACAGAAACGATCAAAGCAATCAGCCAGTTCACCCTCAAGAATCCCGTCCTACCCAACAGCCACCCCAAGATAACTCTAACTCAAATATTAAATGTTTCAGATGTGGTGAACATGGACATAAAGCGACTAAGTGCAGGAAGCCTGCTAATCAGAAAGGCAAAAATCTCCTGATTGAGGACGATGGGGTAGACAAAACTGAGGAGATTGGAGAGCCTGTGTATGACGATGATAAAGATAGAGATATGTTGTATGGGGATGGCCATGAGACCCTGGTCGTTTGTAAGAGTCTACTGACCCCCTAGGGCGATTCAGGGGATGATTGGTTGAGAACCAATATTTCTCACACGACCTGCACAGTTGCAGATAAAATCTGCAAGATGATCATTAACAGTGGTAGTTGTGAGAACGTAGTGTCTGAAGAAACTGTCCAGAAATTGCAGTTGAAGACAGATCGTCATCCTAAGCTATATAAATTATCGTGGCTGAATAAAGGCAGTGAGGTAACAGTAGATAGGCGATACCTAGTGTCTTTTTTGATTGGTAGGAAATATTTTGATAATACTTGGTGTGATGTTGTGTCTATGGATGCTTGTCATATATTGTTAGGCAGACCTTGGCAGTATAATCGCAGTGTTATTCATGATGGGCGGAAAAATACCTATTCTCTTAGCATCAAAGGGAAGAGGATTGTGTTGGCACCTCGTCGGGAAGGAACCACTTCTACCCCGGTAGCCAATAATACTAATCTGCTTTCAATGTCCACGTTTTTAGCTGAGATTTAGCGTGGGGATGTGGTCTATGCTCTGCTGCCTTGTGGGAATAGTGCAGCAGACATGAATCCAGATTTACCAGCATAGGTGCAGCAGCTGCTAGCAGAGTTTTCTGACCTAATACCAGAGGATCTTCCTCTTGGGTTGCTGCCTATGAGGGATATTCAGCATCAGATCAATCTTGTTCCGGGGTCCAGTTTGCCTAATCGACCGATGTATCGCCTCAGTCCCAAAGAATCTGAAGAGTTATAGCGACAGGTAGTAGAGTTGTTGGAGAGGGACTACATCCGTGAGAGTATGAGCCCATGCGCAGTTCCTACCCTACTGGTGCCAAAGAAATATGGCTTTTGGCATATGTGTGTTGATAGCAGAGCAATCAACATGATTACAGTGAAATACAGGCTTTTAATTCCCCGCCTGGATGATATGTTAGACCAGCTATCCGGTTCTAGGTTCTTCTAATTGACCTTAGAAGCGGATACCACCAGGTCAGAATAAGGCCTGGAGATGAGTGGAAGACAATGTTTAAGACGTAGTATGGGTTGTATGAGTGGATGGTCATGCCTTTTGGGCTGTCAATCCCCCCAGCACATTTATAAGATTTATGCATCAGGTTTTACGGCCTTTCATGGGGAAATTTGTTGTAGTTTACTTCGATGACATCCTCATTTATAGCCCGACGTGGGTGTCACATTTTGATCACCTCCGTACTGTTTTTGATATGTTGAGGACAGAGCACATGTTCGTCAATCAGAAGAAGTGTTCTTTCTTCACTACTTCTGTAACTTTTCTGGGTTTTGTTATGTCTATTGATGGTGTTCATGCGGATCAGTCGAAGATAGATGCGGTCTTGGAGTGGCCCAAACCGAAGACCTTGCACGATGTCAAAAGTTTCCATGGATTTGCATCCTTCTACCGTCGGTTCATCAAAAATTTCAGTACTCTAATTGCTCCTATCACAGAGTGCCTCAAGGGACGTGATTTCCAGTGGTCCGAGGAGGCAGAAACCAGTTTTTAACTAGTCAAGCAGAAGATGACAGAGGCACCAGTTTTGGCACTTCCTGATTTTGAAAAGGTGTTTGAGGTAAACTGTGATGCATCTGGGGTTGGTATTGGTGCTGTTCTGAGTAAGGAGGGGTGCCCGATAGTTTTTTTCAGTGAGAAGCTATCAGGGTCAAAGAAGAATTATTCCACCTATGATCAGGAGTTTTATGCTATAGTTCAGTCCCTGAAGCTTTGGCGTCACTACTTAGTGCAGAGGGAGTTCATTCTTATCACTGATCATGAGGCCCTGAAGTACATCAATAGCCAGCACAAGCTGAGTCGACAGCATGCCAAGTGGGAAGCGTACTTGCAAGAGTTCACGTTTGCGCTGAGACACCAAGTAAGAAGTCTGAACCGTGTCGCAGATGCACTGAGCCGTCGTTAGGTACTTTTTGATGTGGGTGATTTTGTTTGGGCAGTACTAACTCGTGATCGTTTTTCTGTGGGCGAGTATAATAAGCTTAAGGAGTGGAAGATTGGACCCTGTGAGATCCTGCAGAAGATCAATGATAACGCCTATAGACTACACCTCCCCAGTCATTTGAGGACTTCTGATGTCTTTAATGTGAAACACATGAGTCTTTGTTTTGTGGATTCCGATGAAACTATTGTGAACTCGAGGACGAGTTCTTTCCAACCCGAAGCGACTGATGGAGGAGGATCTGAGTCAGATGATGCTGAGTTGTCAAATAGCACGTTATTGGCACTGAGATACCTTAAGTTGGCAGATCAACGCAAAGGTGGCAGATCAACGCAAAGATGGCAGGTGGACTACCTAGAACGGTTACATCGTTTTGCATGCCACGGGCTTGGATCGGGCCTCGAAGACCCTAGTCTGATTGAAAATGGGCCCCCAGTCAAAACTCAGGACTTTGCCTGAGTGTAGTTGTTTTTAAGCCAAAAAAACAACGTTTAGGCCTTCAATTTTGCAGTTTTTGGTTTTAGGAAACTTTCCATTTGCAATTTCCTTTTGTATTCAAGTCAGAATTGACTGCCGTTGATTCTGCCTTAATACAATCGCTTAATTTTAGTAATCTCCATATTTTTTCCCCAAGATTATATTTTCGGGGATTTTTTTTCCTTTTTTTTGTTGTTTTGACCCTATAAATAAGGAGACCACATACAGAAAAGACAGCTGATTATTATTATTGAATAAAATTGTGTTTTTTTCTGTGCGAAATATCTGTTGAAACTAGTCTGTAAAATAATTACTATTATGCCCGGCGTCAATATGGAAATTGAAATTGATGGCGTTACTTATGAGCAAATTGAGGTCAAGGGCAAAATTTAGAGGGGAGAGATGTTACAGTCAAAATAAATCAATTAAAATGAGTTTTCTTAGTTTGAATTTTTGATAAATTTTCTTGTGATTGTTTCTTATTTTTCAGTTCAGTTTGAGTTAGTTTAAGAATTGTTGTAACTTGTAACTGCTACTATTTTGTTGCTATTAGCTGTTGTAATCAAGCCTATATAAGAGACATCATAATAAAAAAAAGCAATCTTAATTATTTTATCCAATTAATTTTTGTGTTGAGTGCTGGAGGTTTGGGTTCTCTTGAAACAACTTAATTAATTTTTTGGAAAAATTTAAAAAAAAAATACAATTCCAAGCAAGAAAAAAAGGCAAAATTACAACCAGACGGGATTTTCAAAATTAAAATCCAAATTTCGATAATTTCAATAATATATATATATACACTGATAGGCGGTTTTTTATTGACTAATAGACGGTACTTCAACGGAAGGGTGCATCACCGATTTCAAGGACGCATAAACTCTTATTGAGTTTCTCTAAAGTCAAAACTGGTGGCAAAATCTTTTCGTATCTGAAAATTTGAACGATCCATTTAGATTTGATCCGATTTGTTTCAAAAATACATCAAAATTATATGGGTTGAATTTGATTCGATTTTAACTCGAAACTCAAAATGAAACAGATTCAAAATAACTTGAACCTGATCCGATTTGAACCTGAACGATCCGAAACGACCCAACTCAAATGACTTGAAAATATATTTTTTATAAAAAAAATAATTTACTTTCTAAAATTAAGATAATAGTTAATTTACTGGTTATTAATTAAAATAAATTATATAACAATTAATTAATTATTAATTCACATGTGTTGATATGCATGATTCAACATTCTATTAATATGAGTAATCTCATTAATTTCAAATAAAAAATCGAGAAGAATAATAAATTTTGCATTGTTTTTTAAGTCACAATAAAATTTTATTTTTAATTATCTTGAAAAAATATAATAGAATGAAGGATTATATAAAATTTAATTTTAAAATTTGGTATAAAACGTTACTAGTGAGAATAACTTTGTGGACCAGTCGTTTGGGATCGTTTAAGATTGAATTTTGGAACTAAAAATCATAACATTGCATATTGCATTAAAAATTAAATATATTATTTAAAAAATTAAGTATTGATATATTATTAATTAATTTTCACGTATTTGACAATATAACTCGTTTAGTCCTATTATATGTAAATAAAATATTTTTTAATTAAGTATAAATATTTATTTTGTTGACCCGACCTAACCTTTCATTACCTGAGACTTTATACAACCCGAGCTCAAAATAACTTGAACCCGATCCGATCAGAGACCCGATACAATTTGAGATTAAAATGACTCGCGATCCGAACTAACCGAAACTCAACATGATCCGAACCTGATTGACCTGACCTGACTCGTTTGCCACCACTGGTCAAAACCAAAGCAGGCTACCCTCTATAGGCCCATTCCTGAAATATCGAAGAGATGGAGATGATTCCCTTCCTGGGGCATTGACATTTAAAAGATTAGCATACCTGTTAGAAATAATGCAATATGTTACTGAAAATTACACAAATGTGTTTTATTCCAGCCAAGATAGAATGCTTATAGGGTCATCCTCCTTAAGGCCCAGTATTGCTCCGTCTCTTTTGTTAGCAAGCTTATAATAATGTTGCTCTCTGCTTTTGGTAGTAGGGCTTATACTTCTTTCCCAAGTCAAAAAAAAATCCTAAGAGAAGAAGTAAAGACAAGAAGAGATGATCTACTCAATGAGATTATCAAGATCAAGAGATATCTTGAGATTTCTTAGCTAGTTATATAGATTCGGATATAGATGTCAGACACGGATACATGTTTAAGTATCAGACTCGTTTATTTTTGTATTTTTTTTTAATACTTTACTTTTAATTTAGAATATTCAAATATCGTATCCGTGCTTTTATCCAGAATGTCCAACACGAACACGACAAGATAAAATAAATAGTCCATGTAACATAAACTAGTAAAGAACTTACGCTTTGCTAATGAAGATAAATCTTAAAGTAGACATTTGTTTTGCCCTTGTCTTTATCAAAGATGATAGATCTTGAACATTATTAAAGAAGGTAAAGTGAATACACGATTTTCATTTACCTGAGAAAATTAAAATCACAATTAAAAGGAGCCTGATTTTCTTCTCTTTTTTGGGTATTAAAGTAATGGCTGACGGATCAAATCCTGTATTTTATATGTTCAAGAACAGAAAACATAAAATAAAAACTGTCGTCAATTTGTACTACTATCAAAGAGAGTGCAAATGTTGGAGTTGGACTAGAAGAAAAAATAATAGAGTGCCTACTGGAAATGAAGATCGCATTTATATCCTTGGAATTTTGAGGCAAAAGAAAAGGAAATATCATGAAGGAAAAATAATGGATAGAAAACAGAGATGTCTGCATAACATTTGTTTAAATGCTTAAAAAATTATAAAAGAGATACATTTTCTCCTCAAATCTTCTTAATTTAAGAAATTGAAAAAAAAAAGATTAAGAAGAAAACATGGTGCCTTATGTTTTTCCTCTCTATTCCTTGTCTTCATTCAACAATCTCTTAAACAATTGAATTGATGTTTTACGCAATTTTTTCTTCTCAGATTTCCCTTTATTTTCTTTTGTCTGAATAAGTGATAAAGAAAATTTTATGATATCTTACACTAAAACAAGATACCGTAAAACTTATCTGATTTACTAGTAAAATAGTTATATTTTATGGTAAATTATCACATATGATGATGAATTATTATCAACAAATATGATCATTTACAATAAAATATATAAATTTTATTATCAAATGTATCTAAAACGTTAGCAAATATGAAGAAAAAAATTAGTACCCGTAGTTTCAAATTTGGGAGTGAATTCATTTTTTCTTTCTTTTCTTTTTTTAAATTCTTTCTTGGACCGGTCTCGAGAAGAAAAAAAGAGTAAAAAAAATCATTTACAAGTTACAATAATATAAAAATAAAAAATATATAAATACATTAATATTTATAAATTTATAATTATAATTTATATATTCCAGAAAACTAATAAAAATTATTAAAAATTAATTTATTTAAATTTAAATTATTATTTTTTATTTCATATCATTTATATTATTTTAATAAATTACTTATTATTATTTTATTAAAACTTTAAAACATTTCAACATCTAAAAAATTTACACTTTTAACATCTCAAAGCTTACTCTTAACGTCGTTGGACTAAAACGTCTCGCTCACGCCTTCTCCTGATAAAACACTAGTGATGGTATTCAGCTTAACATCTATTTAAAAGAAATAAAAACATTTCATACTCTCAAATGGACCTATACAATATGTAGCATTGGCCCAGAAAACTTCACAGAGGCCCAAGTAGCAACCACCTAGCCGATAGGAGCTGAGCAAGCGATGCCCAATTCCTCTTGAATTGGGCCACACTCATCTAACGCATCCTTAGAACAACCTATTTTCTAAATCCAAAAATTTAGCTTAGGCTCAAATAACACAATTGGGGCCCAAGAAAACTAATCAGCCAGAATGAAAAATGGTAACTAAAGTAAAAAGAATAAGATGACAAAGCCAGCAATATTTTTTTTTATTGACACAATGTTATATATAAATATAATATAAATTTACTATTATTACATAACCTATACAGAAAGCTACAATACTATTATATTACTCACTTAAAATAAGAAAATAAATAATCAATCTATAAATTAGAGGGATATCCATGGTTATAAATTTCATTTTTATTTTAGTCGAAACAATCAAAACGTTTCGGTTTTTGCAGTAAGCTGAAACGGATTATCCCTATATTCTGTTTCATTTTTTTTTCAACTTGTTTCGACCGTTTCGACCGAAACATTATATTTTAGCTAAAACATAACACTATATGATTTTTTTTTTTAATTTCTTCTTCTATTCTCCTCCATTGTTTAAATTTATTTCACATTTTATTTTTTTGACAATGACACAATTTGAATTTTGGATTGCAATTATAATTTGATTATAGTTAATATATCATCTTTATTATCTTATATTTGAATGATGATGGTTTTATTATGATTTGTATCTATAGCTGTATATATTCTTTCAAAGATATGTAAATTTTCATTTTAGCAATTTTGATTAAATCACAATTTAAGACATTTCCAAACATAGCCAAAATAAGAAAAAAGATTCTTGAATATGGATAAAAGAAATTGTCTAGTTTGAAAGAAATAGGTTTGAAAATGGATATAAGTCATTTTTGATAACCCATTTAAATCAATTTAAAGTAAGTTGGTTTAAATAGGTTCAAAGTAATTTTGTCTTGAATTACTTTAAACCCATTTAAATCAATTTACTTTAAATTAACTTAAATAGGTTATGAAACATGACCATATTAGAGAAGTTAGTTGTGTAGTTGAAGAGAAATAAGTATATTAGTCAATTTGCTGCATCATGCTATATGAGTATCCAAGAAACAATCCAATTTAATTTGACTCTCCAATCCTTGGTTGTTAGAAGCTGGCAACTTTTTATGGGCATTTCTTTTCATACTTTTATGGGTTACCACTCATTTTTTTTCTAGAAGTTTTTATATGATACAGTGCAATGTGAAATATATAGCATAAAAATCATTAAAGATATATGATACAAATGATCATTTTACTGTTAAATGATATGAAAATAAAAAGAAAAAAATATATTTTATTTTCATTCAACGGTGAAATGAATCTCTGTGTAACGAAGATACTGTGTTAGACAATAATTTTTGTCTTTCTTCACTTTCAATCAAGCTTAACTACTTGAAGTGATACTTTCCTGACTTTTTGTTCAAAAAAGAAAGAAAAACTAAAAATAACTAATATACTTTCCTGACTTTTACCAAGACAAGCAATGATCACTTAAAAGTTTAACCACCTAATCTTCCAATTGCTACACCAATACAAAAACAAACAATTAATTTAGCCACTTCCCTAAGCTACTTAACTTGCATTATTTTCCCTAAACTAATATACTAAAATGTTTGGTAAAGGAGGTGGGGTGGTTGGGTGCCTTTTACCTTTGTCTCTTAATCATCAACTTGAGCTAATGCTCAAAGCTAATTATACCAAATTAGATTTCCCATCTTGGGCTAAACTAAAGTTAGTAATTAGATGCTAAAGAAAATTGCAAGTTGTAGAATGATAAAGATAACCTAGCTTGTCCAAGAATTAATGGAATACATATTATAAAATGGATGGCTTGGATAGTACATTAGGATTGATGAATAATTGTCAAATGTCATGCTTAAAAAGGGATATTTGGATTTCAGTTAATTTAATGGCTATGATACATTCAACTTTAAATTTGGTATGTTCTATTGATGATGATATCCTTTCTTTTATTTTTAGAAGCCACCTGCTTACTTATCGAGAAGAGGCTTCTCAGCCAATTGGGTGCCAATTTGACAACAAAAAAATTGACATTATCTTTATGTTATTATGCAAATGATAAAGCCATATACATGTTAAAAACGATCAGTATGGTCGATTATAAATCTTAATCAATTTTTTTGGATCATTTTTTTTATTATTTCGAACAAATTAATCTAAATATTTTGATATTAATTCATTGAATTGATTTCGATCGATACGATCAGTTAATCGATATTGTTTATATAATAAAGTTTTTTAATTTATTATATTAAATATATTTTTAATTTTTAATTGGTGAAATGGTCTAAACTTATTTTCTAACAGTCAATCGATCAATTAATTAATATATATTATTTAATTAAATAATTTAATATTAATTTAATTTATTAATCAAGCTGTTTTACTTAAACGGTTCAAAACCATTCAATTATTCGATTTGATTTGCTCATGCATATATATAAGCCTATAAATAAAATATGTTCAAATCAATTGGACACAGATCTGAAGTAGATTTGATTTCCATTTAAAATTTAAAAATTAAGGTGGCAGAATTTTTGGTGCTTTGTTTTAAGAATGCTTCAAAAAAAAAATGGAAGATGAAAAATAGCTTAATGTTGATCCAACATATTCTTGAATTCGAGGAATCTCAATAAAATATATATTTTCTAGAGTGCTGACTTAGATTTTACTTGGAATCTTTAAAAAAATTATTGGCTGCATCGTAATGAAAATTCGATTGGTAATTTTTAAAAATTTTATTAATAATAATAATTGCGTATGTCAGATATTACTAATTAAATTTTTAAAAATTACCAATCAAATTTTTAAGTGTAAATCTTTTAATTTGCACCCGAAGCAATAAAAAATTTCTCCAAATCTTAAATACTTGATATGAGCCATAAATCTTGGGTTCCAAGTCAAGTAATTTTAACTAGAAGAGTATATCAGATATTTTTTATAATATAAAATATAAATTTGATCGAATTTAAAATATATAAAAAATATTAAATCAAATCAAATGTTTAAAATAAAAATTGTTTTATAATTTTTTAAAAAGTGTTTAACCTACCGAAAAATTCGCAAACTCTGCAAAAAAAAAAATGGAATATATTATATTCCAAATTTCAAGGGCAATTGAAATAAAAATAAGTTTTTAGTAACCCATTTATGTATTGCTCTCTGGTCATTCATTCTATATCGCTTATATAATATAATTAGGCTTTTGGCTTCATAGAAAAAGACATTCGGCATGCAAATTTTTAGATGTGGCAAACGAGTCGGATCAAGTCAATCGGGGTTGGATCTTGTCAGTTTGAGTTTTGGATCGTTTGGATTGTGTGTCACTTTGGGTCGGGTTCATGCCAAGTCAATCTTGAGTCGTATTAGGTCGGGTCGGGTTCAGTCATTTTGAGCTCGGGTCTCGGGTCATATTGAGTCGAGTCAACAAAATAGATATTTATGTTTAATTGAAAAAATATTTTATTTGCATATAATAAGACTAAAAGAGTTACATTGTCAAATACTTGAAAATTAATTAATAATAAATCAGTACTTAATTTTTTGAATAATATATTTAATTTTTAATACAATATGCAATGTTATGATTTTTAGTTCCAAAATTCAGTTTTAAATTATCTAAAACAATTGGTCTATAAAGTTATTCTCACTTGTAACGTTTTATACCAAATTTTGGATATTAAATTTCATATAATCACTCCTTTCCATTATATTTTTTCAAAACAATTAAAAATAAAATTTATTGTGACTTGAAGAAAAATGAAAAAATTATTATTCCTCTCGATTTTTTATTTGAAATTAATGAGATTACTCGTATTAATAGAGTGTTGAACCATGCATATCAACATATGTAAATCAATAATTAATTAATTGTTATATAATTCATTTTATTTGGTAAATAGTAAATTAACTATTATCACAGTTTTAAAAAGTGAATTGTTTTTATATAAAAAATATATATTTTCAAATCATTTTGGATCAAATTGTTTAGGGTTTTCGGATCGTTTCGAGTTTCTGATCGTTCGGGTCAAGTCAGATTTTGCCACCTCTACAAATTATTAACATAAAGCATTATTATATATATTCTTTTAAAAAAAGATCGTTGCTAAGGTATATTTATGTGTGGCAGTGACAATTCATGTCAATGTGTCATATTCATGTCGTGTCATATCGAAAGTTGGGTATAACAATATACGGGTCGATACGAACACGATTCAATTATTACAGAGGTAACGCAAGATGAGTCATGTTCAACCCTACCCAACCCATATAACACAATTAAACTAAAAAAAATAAATTAACACGACTCATTTAACTTTTTTTAAATAAAAAATAGCATAAAAAACAATTAAAAATCAACGCATTTGAAACATAATTGCATAATTAATCATATAAATCATAATTCATCAACATAAGTGTATAAATTCTAAAGTATTTTTATTAAATCTCCAAAACAATCTATATCATATAAAGTAACATAAATCTCCGACATTCATAATATTAACTATAATATTTTTTTTCATATTATTTTTAATATAATACATAAAAATAATTATAACATTTTTTTAAATTTTACAATAAAATATAACAATAGATATTCCATTAGAGTGTTAAAATTAGTAGTATTTAATTAAATTGGTCAAGTGGATCATATAAGTATGCGGGTCGTAATCATGTCAACTCATACAATAATTAACCATATCATTTGTGGATCATTTTCGAGTTAGTGTGTCAATCCACAACACAACACAATTATTTTGTGTCATAATCGTATCGATATAATTAAAACACAATTAAGGTCAACTCAAACTCATTTATTTCATATTGTGTTGTGTTAGTTTGTCGTGTTCAATATTGTCGTATTCATGGGTATCATCATTTTTAGTGAGCTCAGAACCAATCAATCAGGAGTCAAATTTTGTTACTTGTTATAGTAATTTCTCACTCATTATGTTTATTTTTTAAAAGTGAAGTAATTAATTATTATTTAAGCTTCATAACGTGACATAATTTTATTTGTTGACAGTTCTAAATTGAATAGCTATTTTGAGTGTTTCTTTGTTCTTCCCGTTAAAAAATAGTAACAAGAGAACAATACTTGCCATCAAATGTTAGTTACATTCTACCTCAAGTTTAGAAAATTGAAGCTATGGTCTTCCGGGTTAGAAAATTGGGATCTGAAAATTAAACAATATTTCACCCAAATTCCCAATAACTCGAATAACTTTGCATGCGCGGCACATGTGAGACACAACCCTGGTCTACCGTTTGGACATAAATCTGACGCATGTTTTGTTTTCTCTCTTTTTTAGTTTAAAATCCCCCTCGTGGGCTGCAACATCATTCTCGTCGTTTGCACACCTAAGCAAAAACCACTTTGGAGTTTGGAATCCAATTCAAATACCTAAATACTCTTGTATTAAGAAAATAATTATATTATATTATTTATTACTGATATTTATTTGTGTTTAATAAATTATTTAATGATATCACATCAAAATCGAGTAAACATATTATTTAATAAGTAAAAATAAATCAAACATAAAATGAAATTTTGTTGATATCTAAATAATATTTTTAACAAAAATATTTCATTATATTATCATAATATCATAAACAATCTCTGATTTAAATTTATCACTTTTCTCATCACCAAAACATCTCTTTCTTTTCTTTCTAAACTCTCTCCCACGACTTTAACTCTGCATCTCCCCACCAACGACTCCACCTCGCATTTTCTCCACCAATGTTCTACCATCTGAGCTATATTCTCGTTGTTGTTAGGAAGGAATCATATAATTAATTTACTGTAAATACAATCTGTGTTAAGGGAAAACTCTTTCCCGTTTAAATAATTTCGATATCGTCAAAGGTCTAATCTGATAAAATGCCTCCATGAAACCAAAGGTGATTTAAAAAAAAAGGTCAACACTAATTGTAAAAAAAAAATACATTTTTTTCTGGAAGTAGGTCCCACCTGGTTGCCACGGTGGTTTGATCTCTTGCAAAATCAAAACTCATCTTTGCTTTTGCTGGTAACCGTTTGCACTCTTGTTTTACACGAGGGGGTTTGCTTATAGATTTTTCATTTGGAGCTACTATTTAAAAGTCAAATACTAGATTTTTTTCGAACTTTAAAATTTCAATAAAATATTTTATTTGTTGATACCAATATATATCTATGCACTATTAAGCAATTTAATTGTTGCTTTCTGCATCATTGTTGACACGTGTTTTGATCGTGCGACTGATTGGTATTGATAATATTATTATAAAGTATAGTATAGTATTAGTATATTAATTAAGTTTTGGGTTTTTTAATTAGTTTATAAAATACTAATAGTTTTACGTCTTAACCATAAAATTTAAATAATAGGTCTTCAAATCTTGATTGTTAAACCACCAAGGTACTTTACCGTCTACGCTACGGTCCAAATTAAAAGAAAAAAAAAGTTCAACTAATTACAAAGTGATTTTTGTCTGCACCATACTACTAGTACTACCATAAATTTGTAACCATGACCTGAAGATTGATGTAATTTATATAAGATTTTGTAATGATTTCTTTTTTTTTTAATTATCTATTTCTTTAATTAAGACAATTTCTTTTTTAAATAACATGTGATAATTCTCATAAAATAAAATAAAATGGGTTTTCTCTCTCTAAAGAGCATATGGATCCCATATGTAATTTTAAAGGATTTATTTTATAAATTAAAAAAATAAAATTTAAGTTACGAAATTTGATATATAATTTACAAAAATAAAATTTCATTCTATATTTTTTTATATTAAAAAAAACACTAAATCATGCATCTGATAACACCCTGGTCATGTAAATCCTGGTGGCCTCATGAACTAGAAAAAGAATGGAGTGATGATACCATGGAATCGGTCTCGTGAATGTTACTATGGAACAGAAAAGATTCATTAGTAATTATAAAAAAATTAAATAGTAATTTTAGTATTTAAATTTTATTTATAATTTTTTTGAAACAATTACTATTTAAATTTTTCGTAATTAGATATAAACTTTCTCGATTTTATGATAAATCTCATGGAACCGAATTTGTGAGATCAACACTAAAAAAAAATATAATTCTGATAGATATTAGTGTAGAAAATAACAAACAAATTAAAAAGGGTATAATACGTGAAATTTTTTTTAATTAGATCGAATCTAAAATTATAAAATATATCAAGTAACACTTTCTTTCATTTAAAACGTTCATAGACATGTGAAAGCAAATGGTGAACTTTAAAATCAAATTGATCAAATAGTAAAAATTTTAAAATAAATTTATGTGGTTCTCCGAAACAAAAAAGGGTTTTAGACCAGCAAGAACTTTTGGTATAACGCGACTTGGTAGTAATTAATCATCATTGCTATAACATGCCATTCGACAATGGATTTTCTCGAAAAACTATAAATAGAAAACAGTAAGTTACTGCACCGTGACTGAAAAGCAACCTGTTAGCCTGCTCACTCACGTTGCTTTTGTAGAAAACAATAAGTTACGGCACCTTGACTGAAAAGGAACCAGTGAGCATCGGCAATGGATTTTCCCCCGATGTTGTCTGTCTAGGTCTTTTGAGATTCATAAATTTTAAAAATTTATTAATAATACTTGATATATAATTATTATCATTAATAAAATTATAAAAACTTATTAATCAAATTTTTACATGCAAATCAAATCAAAAAAACGGTGCAACCAATAATTTTCCCTGATCTTTACCCAGCACTCTGTAGTACTCTTAAGCAATTCTGAGTTTAAGAGCAAAGGGGCGGAGTTTCATAAGGAGACATCTAAGCAGCTCCACCCATTTTTACCATTTTTTACTCTGTTACAGTTTTTTTTTTTTTTCATTCACTCCAGTGATTTTTGCAGATAGAATAGTTTGTTACTAATCAAATTTCATGAAGCGATGTTATATTACTTGTTAATTGACCGTTCCGATTGATATAATTGGATGGCTATTTTGAATTTTTTTTTTATCTTTTCCGAATTGCTATACTGGTTTTTTCAAGAAAAAATAATTAATTGGTAGCTAGGTTAATGTTTTATTTTTAATTTTATTTTTTCATAATTTGAACCTTTTATTTATTAATAATTCTGTTAAGTCTATAATTTTTTTTTATAAAGAATTTCATAGTTATAACTATTGGACTTGTAAAATAAATTCTACTATAAACTTTATAAAATCATTTTGTTTCAAATAAATTCTTAAAATACAACTTACTGAAAAAATATTTTGAATAAAATACTTTTACTACTAAATATATGTTGATGTAAAACATATAACAGTTTATGATTTGGTTCTTTTGATTATCAATGGGACAGGTGAAATGGATGTCTGACCTCGTTCCTTAATTCACGTCAGCTTAGTACACGTACCTTTGTCAAAAAAGTATCTCGATGTTTTGTATTACAAGGATGATCTTTTGATGATAAAGTCAGTAAGCATACCGAAGTGACATAAAAAAAAAGTTTTAGGAAGATATCGAAATGAGTTCATATTTTAATTGTTGTTCGCGTTTTCTTTATATCGAAATGCAGTCAAAATACATTATCTTTATTGAGTATGTATGTGAACCATTCCTTATTAGCTAGTCATTAGATTTTTAGTGTAAGTAATAAAATGCATATCAGATATGATAACACAAATTTTTAGTAAAACAAATCCAAATAGATTTTAAGAGATCAAAAATAAAGAAAAGGGAAGACTTGCACTCAACTTTTACATTACCTTAAACATCCCTTAAAACGGAAAAAAGACATGCCCGTAGTCATTGAACAAGGGACAAAATTTGCAATTTATGCATATAGGTCTCTTGAATTTTTATAAAAGAAAAGGAATTGTAGAACTTACAGTAATTACCAAACTATACAAAAAGAAAAAGAAAAAGAAAAGGTGCCCATATTAGTTGTACACAACTTTGAAACAAGAGAAGGGTTGAGTAAGACAGACGGTAGCATTGTCATTGTCGTAAAATTTTGTAAGTACATTTAAAAGTAAAGTTTTTGTAAGGTTATTACATCGAAATATATAACACAAAGTTCACTTAACTGTTAAATTGGATAAAAAAAATATTTTATTTTTATTTAAATGTAAAATAGATCATTATATCATATGTTTTTTTTAATGATATTGTGTTAAGCATGAGATTTTTCATTGAATAATAGAATGATGATTTTACGTACCCAATTCTGTAATAACTCTTATGCAATCGAAAAAATTCACTAATAATCACGAAAAAATTGAATAATAATTTTGATATCTAAATTTTTTAGTAAAATTACTATTTAATTTATCTATGATTGCTAATGGATTTTTTTAGATTCCATGGTAACTCATAAAACTAGTTTTGTGGGATCAAGATTATTTTAATTATTATTATTATTTAAGTTATTATTTTACTTATTAGAAAAGTTCACTAATAATTACGAAAAATTAAATAGTAATTATACTAAAAATTAAAAATTTAAAAATTAAAATTACTAATCAATTTTTTTATTATTACTAATAAATTTTTTCGATTATATGAGAAACACCACAAATCCAAATTCGTAAAATCACTACTCTAATTGAGAAATAGGAAAACATGGGATACTGCTAAAACATTTTTAGAAACTTCTGTTTATTACTCCATACATTTTTCCAGGGAGGTTCGGTTTAGGACAAGGTTAAGAGAGAGCGGCTGGTGACAACAAAAAGGACATTTTAGAGTATGAATCAATAGGCATAAAACATTTTTTTTAATCTTTCGGTACTTTCAATGAATTTCTTATCTATTATCAATGAACATTTTATATATTACTAATAAATTTTTAAAAAATTAACAATAAAAATTTTTAATTGAAAAATATCTAAATTTTTTTTGATTGATTTGAATGTAAATTTAATGGTTTACACTGATTAAAAATTTAATAATAATTTTAAAGAATTTCACTAATAATATTAATATAAATATAAAATTAATAAATTAATATTATCAATAAATTTTAATTTAAATCCAAATCAATTAAAAAATCCTTATCGTTTTGATGAATCTGTATCAACGTTGTCTTGTTTATTATATATGCACACATTAATTTTAAAGTACAAAGTATTACAAGTCTACAAGACACGAGTCCTTCAAGGTGAGTTAGGAGTTTAATTAGCTGAGCTGTGCCACAGTGCTAAACTCGTCGGCAATCTATACAAAATACAACAAAAACTCATGCAATAATAAATTATATGCTTTTTTTTAATATTTTTTTTGGCCTTTTCAATTCAATTCGGCCTTACAAAACGTGGCGCTTCCTCTATTTTCGTTTTTCGACTCTCTCTCTATTGAGCTCACTTTCTCTCTCCAAAACTGTATCTCTATCTTGTCTAACATTGTTCCTTGTATCTCTCTCTCTTTTTGTATGATTGTTGCTCATTAATCGACTGCTGGTCATCGAATCAGACGGACATTGTTCAATCTCGCAGAGTTTTCTCTCCCTCCACCTGGAAGCTCAATCACATGCAGTTTTGTATATATGCACCAAATCTTTAAGGTTTGTGATTTTTTGGGGGAGAAATGAGATTTCAGGCTTTTGCGTTTTGGTTTAGTTTCGAGCAAGATCCAGTGTTTAAAGTGTAAATGTAATTCGTTTTTTTTTTCCTTCCCTACTTTCGGCTAGAAGTGTTGTGATTTCGTGTTTTGTTTGCTCTGTTGTTGTGTGTTTGTATTGTTGAAAACTGAAAATTGAGACTCCGTGTTTAATTTTGCGATTATTTAGCGTTAAATATTTTATTCTGTTTCTAAATCAGGAACAAGAAGAACAGTGTTGCTCTGATAGATCTAATTAAATGTTCCAAAAACGTTAATTCTTCCCTTTCTTTTATTCAACCCTTTTTTAATTTCTCGCTTTCCCGTTACTTAAATGACCCGTCATTTTAAATGGACGTAATAAGTTACTCCAAATTGGCTGCCTTTTTATTAACTCTCTTAAGCTGTGTTTTTTGGTCGGGTGGAGAAATTTAATCAAAGGCGTTTTTTTAATATTAAAAAAAAATCCAGCTTCGTTGGTGTCTATGCTGTAAGATTTGTGTGGTAATCAACTTTACTTTGTAATTTTAGGATGGTGCGTGTGTTTCAGCTCATTGTTCTGAAGCTCTATTTGGTCTTGCTTTCTGGCTGATTGTGCTAGTTCATATTACTGGTTTTGATTTATTAACCAGATGGTTTTGTTTTTACCCATTTAGTTCTCTCATTAACAGTGGAGCTCCTTTTCAGATTTTCACACAAACACTCACTTGCATGTACTCAAACATGCTTAGCACACCATGATTTGATGATTCATAAGTTCAATTGCGTTTTGAATTGTTCTCCTTGCAACTCTCAATTCCCTTCTTAAGTTGCTGGGAAAACTTGGCAGACAAAGAAACTTTAATGTTAACTACTATTTTTTTTTTGTATTTGTTCTATCGGGCACTTTGCTTATAGGATTAAGCTTTTGATTGTTAAGCACTTAAACTGAACTATCTTGCATGTTATATGTTAGTTTCTCTGTTTTTTGAAGTTTTTAGCAGGTTTGAAGAAATGAAATGCAAATCTGGGTAGCTGGCACCTATCTACTTTGGCATATGTTTTAATTCTTTTTAATCATGCCTTATGATTCAATCAGAAAATGAAATTATTGATATTGTGATTTTGCTTAGAAACACTCTGATATTAGTTTCCTATTTTTATGCATTCGTTGCAGTTTGTAATTCGAGTGGTTTATATGCTTGGCTGTCTATGAAGACGTTTAGATCATGGAGATCTATTTTTAAAAAAAAGAATGTTCTGCCTGACGGGGTATGATCTTCTTATTAATTGAAGTTTGAAAGGAGCTTGAATAACCTGTTATGCATGCTGGACATATCATCATAAAATTTTAACTTTCATACTTTCTGAATTGCTGGTGCAGGGAAAAACTAGATCAAAGATGAAGCCATTTATGGCACTCATTTGTACAGCAGTTTTGATCGTTTTGTATAAGACCACAAATATTCAGTATCAACAGGCAGAGGTATAGCAGTCCCACCAATCTTTGGATGTTATGAATTATTGTTTATCACTACCAAACAACTCAGGGAGGATGTGTTGTGGAACAATTTAGGATCATCTGATGATAAAAAAAAAACAAACAATTCAGGGATCATTTGGTAACTTTTTACAGTAGTTCCTATAATAGCACCACTAATGACATTGTGTTGATTGTTTAGAATAATTGTCTACTGTTTCAGAAAAACATAAATCGAATGAACCCTATAGTTATGCATTTCAGTTCAAGTATAGCCTGTAAACTACATCTTGGAATAATCAATTGCGGGTCCATCTGTATGGTCCTAAGGTCAATGTCGTCTGTAGAGCATGTAAAGCCGCATCATCTTAGCTTCATTTCTTTGTAACTGATGATGCTCTCCCCCTGCCTCTATGTTTTTCTTTTTCCTTTCTGATAATGAGTTCTATAATTTTTTTTTTTGTTTTCTTTTTCTTCTATTGTCAGATGGAAGCAAAATTGTATTCTTTTGACATGGCCAAGGTAATACTTGAATGCTAAAATATAACCTGCCAAATTAGTTTTTTGATTTTCACCTTGTTCGTGCTCATAAGGTAGCCTCTGTTGTTGATCTTGGCATCTTGTTGATTGCATTCAGTCATTGATTTACAAAACTTTGGGATTCACTGGACTGATATATAATATTTGCATGGGTAGGATTGTTGATTTGAATATATGTTCCTTATTCTAAGGCGCATCTGGTGTTCTTATTAGGAATCTCAGTTGGATTCTGAAAAGTTAAAAGCTTTACCTCGGGGTATCATTCAAACTAGGTCAGATTTGGAGTTAAGGCCTCTGTGGTCAAGAAGTAATTCAAGGTCAAAGGTTAGATGCTGATCCCAAACTACCCTGTCATCAATTTGTAGGCTTCTTTCTTGAAATAGCATTAATTTATGGCTGTAAGGTAATAAATAGATATTTTCAGGATATGGGTAGACTAAATGGGTCTAACTCAATAAATTTGGCTGCTTGAGTTGCATTATTCCCGCAAAATAATCAGATAAGTCTACTATTCATGACATGTGGTGGCTGTAAAATTACAGGTTGGTGTTTTCAACAATCGTAACTTGCTGGCAATGCCAGTTGGTATTAAGCAAAAGAATAATGTTGATGCTATTGCACAGAAGGTATTGCATTTTGTCTTTTTTGAATGTTCAAATCCTTGAACTGGGCATCTTTCTTCTAACTTCATTGAATTCAGTTTCTTCCAGAGAATTTCACAGTTATTTTGTTCCATTATGATGGCAATCTGGATGGGTGGTGGGATCTTGAATGGAGTAACCAGGCCATACACATAGTTGCTCAGAACCAGACAAAGTGGTATAGTTAACATTTGTAACTTTTTTATATTAGTTATTTTTAAATCAAACATAGTAAAACGTGTTGTTGAATCATTGATAATGGATGACTGATATAATTATGTTGGAGTGTTGTCCAAATTGTAAACTCCTCTTAGTGAGGAAGAATTTAGATCAACCCATTATCTTGACTGGTAAATGAACCATTAGGTTATGCAGGGACCCAAAGTCCAAAGTTTATTAAGAGGTTTTGTGTTAGCTTTAAAGTCTTGATTCCTTTGGCTGGCTTGGCTGGCTGTGAGAGAAATGAACGTCTTAGGCAACCAAATCCTAGCCCTTTTTTTCTTCCCCATATAACTTTGGTCGCTTTCTTTTGGAATTATGTCTGTACACATATCCAACTGGGATGGTAACAAGTCTCAATATTTTCCCTTTGTCAGGTGGTTTGCAAAACGCTTTCTACATCCAGATGTTGTGTCTATTTATGACTACATATTTCTCTGGGATGAAGATTTGGGTGTGGAGAATTTTGATCCAAGAAGGTGAAGTCAGTGGTGTAATATTTTGATGTTGTTATTGTTGTCTTTCTTTGTTTGTTTTCGTTGTTTTTGTGATTGAATAATGCTCTGGAGAAGTATAAATTTTGAAGGCCAGAACGTGATGGTACCTGTTAATACACAAGAAAATTTATTTAGTTGAATTTTTGACGGACTCAATAAAAATTAGTGGGATGTTTGCAGTCATAATAGTATACTACTTGGTATTTTACTATTGTCAACAGTAGTTTTGAGACTCCTACTTGCTTTTAAAATCTAGAATTCTTTTTGGTTTATTATTATCTAAATTCTTTCTATATGATTTCCCTATACATGTATAACCTTCAATGTATTTCTCCTTTAAATTGAAATATGGCATCTGAATGCTGCTATTCAGTACAATTTCTCAGTTATACTGTTGCAGGAACTAGATCCATTACTCTGTTTCATGTCTCACAGCGCTGCTCTTAATTTAGCCATCCATATTAGGATGATACTTTGTGTTGCTTGGTGAATCTTCGTACTACCATAATCAGGACAATGTGAAAGGAAACTTTATTTTTGTAAAACTTTTACTTGTGCTTCTGGTTGTGTTTTATGATGCTGTTCCTTACTGAGAGGTTCATGTGTTAATTAGTCTCTCACCAGCTTTACTCAGTTTCTCTCCTTTTCCCAGATTCTTGAATATTGTGAAATCAGAGGGACTGGAGATATCTCAGCCAGCTTTAGATCCAAATTCGACTGAAATACATCATAGAATTACTGTTCGTTCAAGAACAAAGAGTGTTCATAGGTGAATGTGGTGTTTCTTGTGAATTAAACTATTGATAAGCTCTAAACTTCAATACTTCTATAATTACATGAAAGTTTTACATAATGCAGGAGAGTGTATGACGTCAGAGGCAATTTGAAGTGCTCAAATGTCAGTGATGGACCACCATGCACTGGGTAAGTTATTATACTGACACAATGGAGACACCCACAATCATTTCTAGTTTCTTCATTTTTCTTTTTGTTTTTCTGGTGTGGTTAACATTATTACTTCCCCAGCCTACTTTCCATTTGCCATCCAGTTGCTAAGTACCATGAAGAGAAATTTTTAATCTATTTAATTTCATTTCTCAACAGTGGTTGAAAAGCAAGCCACATGACTTATGTCATAATATTGGGAACCTTTATTTGATAAGTAATATTGGTAACCTTGTAATGGCATCATGGTTCAAGTCTCCCAAGGAGCTTGAACAACATCTTTTCCTTGTATCTTTGATGAAGGATATCTAGTATCATCATTCGATGGATGAGTGGTAATCTAATTTAGTTTATTTACAATACATTTGCAGATTTGTGGAAGGCATGGCTCCAGTGTTTTCAAGATCTGCTTGGTATTGTACTTGGCATCTTATACAGGTAATCTTATATCTGTGGTTTATCATACTATAACTTGAGCCATAAAGAAGTTCTTGAAGAAAATATAAATCGTCTGTATCATGCTGTTATGGGTTCACTCTTACCTTTTGAAGCTAATGTTTTTTACTTTAAAAAAATTCTTAGTCTTGTATCTAATTTTTTGGTTGAGAAATATCATGTGTCAGATCTGAATCATTAATCTTAAATTTTTAATAGTACATTACCTGAAAGATAAGTTGATGTGGTTAAAATACCTTTTCGACCTATCACTGCATGATTGGAAAACTAGTGTGCCTTGCCAGGAACTACGTAAGATTTTGATGTAAACCTGATCTACCAAGGCAGAAGTTAAGTTTATTGGGTCATCTGCGTTGTTTCTTTGGGGTTTATGTATTAGCAATAGCATTAGCAATTTAAGAGTTTTACATACATATTTATAGTTTCTTGTTTAATATGTTATTGTATGATATAATACATGTAGTTTGAGTTGTACATAGTTTCGCCTTGCTATCTATAGAATAGGAGTTAATGGACAAGATATAATACATGGAGGGAAGGAATTAATAATGGAAGATATGGGGTTACCACATAATGGCTGCTGATATTATTATTGATTACCTAATTCTGCTATTAGTTTGGAATGAATTTTCGGAAATTTTGTCGAGTTGTCTTATAATTGGCCATCCTCATTGGATGCTTTTCCTTATTTTTTATAATTTTAAAAAATTCTAACAATGGTTGCTTAATTGAATGGAGACTGGTAACACTGTCCTGTTCCCACTGTTACTTTGGTTTCTCAACTATTGCTTGAACTCTTACAAGCTCTCTTAGGGGAAAACAGATATTTGCATCACCAATTTACTGAGAAACTCTAGGTTGCCTTCCAAGTGAGTTATGTAACAGCTTATCATTATGTTTGTCAGAAGGAAAAAAATCATATTTAACTTTAGCTACATAACTATCTTACCTATTCTAGGTTGTAAACTATGGAGACAAGTTGGAGAAACAATTTAGTTAATTGGGGATTAGGTTAGGAAATTTTATATCTTCTGGTTTCAGAATTGTTAAGTATTATCTTTCTGTTTGGAAGCTCTAGAATTGTTGTTCCCACTGCACTTGGATTCAACCAATTCTTGGATCACATTTTTCTTTCAAGCACATATGCATAAATTTTTTAAAAATAATTTTAATATTTGTTTAAATATGATCTGGCTATCAACAATTTACTGCATGAGTTCTAATCATGAGAGTGTTTAAATATGAAATATGCTATCAACAGAGCACTGTATGCAGACTGCAGTTCTAATCATGAGATATTAACTTCTTCCCTTTTTTGCTTGAAGGAGAAAGGGTTCTTTGTCTTAAAGGGAAACCTTTTTTATGGCTTTCAATGTGTGCTGGTTTGGTCATGGCTGTGTCTTCTTTTACATTTAGTCTTAGTTTGATTAAGCTACTCTTTGCCTGCCCTTATTATTCTCGCCATTTATATGATTGATGATAATTTAATGCTTTTGGAGTACTTTTTGAGCATCTTCATTACATTAAATAACATTACTTGTTTAATTTTATTCACCATGGGGTTTCTTTTTTCTTTTTGTTTAGAATGACCTTGTTCATGGATGGGGAGTGGATATAAAACTTGGGTATTGTGCGCAGGTGAGATTTACGATGTAATTTTTTGGACATTCTATTGCATTTTTACTTTTCCTATTATTCTGTTCTTCTTTCAGATGAATGTAAGCTTGTCTTATGGCTCATCTATTATTGATGGTACTTAGGGCAGTTTCATATGTTTTTCACTAATTGCCCTTATCAAATGTCATTCTTGGTGTTCTAGATCATAATATCAAGCAATAGTCCTATCTTGTCTTTGAAAATTTATGTGCCTTTGGTGTAATTAATGATATATTTCATTTTGATGGCCACTGAAAGCATATTGACTGCACACTTCTTGGTCTTGAAATTTGGTAGCAGAACTTAGAAGGCAGTAATACTGACTTTTCATACCTAGAACTTGAAAGTGATTTTGCAGAAGCAGGAGTGAAAGAAAAGATGTTTTGCTATTGAAAGCAAAAATTTGTTTTGGTTTTAGATCAACAAAAAAAACAGAGGAAATATTAGTGCTGCCAATCGCCATCAACAAACCCAACCTTGTGTCTATTGGCAACACTACCATAGCTATTGGCTTCACCACTGTGACTGATCATAACATCTGCGTCATCTCCACCTGAATTGTTGCTTCTTTAATTGTTGATGATTTGCAGAACGAAAGCAAATAAATTACCATCCTTGCTTTCTGGAGGCCCCTCATCCTTTCTTTAATCTTTAAAATCATCTCAACATAACTAGGAAGATATTTATGTAATGAATTGTAAGTTAGTATGGTTTATGCTTTAGGTATTTGGATTTTAAAGCTGACATCTCTATTTGTCTTCCTATCTCTGCTTGGGGTGCATCATTGTTTGGCTCTAGGTATATTAAGTGATTATATAATCTCTTTATTTGCACCAAACAGTTGGACAAACCTTGAACTCTACTTTCTTATTTTCATCTCCCATCTTCTCCGTGTATATGAACATCTTTAGCACATTATGATCAGCATTACATATTCATGGGTAAGCATGGCATTATGTAGGGAGATCGCACAAAGAAGGTGGGAGTTATTGACAGTGAGTATGTCATTCATCAAGGAATTCAAACTCTGGGAGGAAGTGCCCCCCCTGAAAGAAAGGTTATCTTCTGTGCTTTGCAAACACCCCCCAGTTTAATTTGTTTTAAGTTTATTGACTTGTCTGTTGTTTGGCACTTCTGTTTATGGCCTGTTATGATGGCATAATATTTTGTTTATCATTACCAATAAACTGGTATTTTCGAGGCTATACTGATTTTTGGAGAGTGTACCAGATGTTTCTTTCGAGGGGTATCTGTTAATGGGTGCTTGATGACCATCTGAAGTTGTTCTTGCCGACACTTTTAAGAGCATGTTTGGTTTGGCACAAGGAATAGAATAATTAATGCTATAAAAATTAAGCTTGAGAGGATTGAAGAGTCGAGGTGTTGATGCTTTTGTTGGTAAAATACGTTCCAATGGGAAGTAATAGGATTCAAATTTAAGATGGCATGAGACAACTTAATTTACTAATAAAAATACTATCATCTCTCTCTCAATTTATCTTAAGCTTCATTTTTAGAGTATTAATTCTATTCCACTCCCATTTCATTCTTTGTGCAAATCAAACGGGTACAATATGAAAAAACTTGTCAAAGTTGATGATTGTGGCCTAAAGTTAGTAACCCAATATATTTACTAGCATGGACCTTTTTTTAATATGAAGTAAACTATCAGGAGACTATTTTTTTTTTATATATATATATAGTGAAATTACTTATAAAAAAATTAATATAGTGAAATTGTTTTCAAATTAGTCATGCAAAATTCTTTCTACTTGGTTATCTGCTTTCAGTATTTCCTTAAGTGTCAATAATCGATGTGAATATTGCCATAATCTCAAACCTTGTTATTTTCGTTGTTCTCCTCCATCACCATGCACTCTCAACACTTTCTTTTGTTTTTTGCAGAGTGCCACTTCTGAAGAGTTAAAGGTAAACTTTAACGGATAGATGAATTTCGCTATTCTAGTTATTTATCCAAGTCTTTTATATATTGTAATCATTCTTAATTTGATTATTTGTTTTCTTTTCTCCCTCCTGATATTCAGAGACATCGTGCTATAACTTTTGATCCACGAACTGAGGTGAGACCCTTGATACTTTTATAGAATAATGTGATTTAAGTGACCTTTTAGTTTTATTTTTAGAGCAAATCTGGATATCACGAAGGATCTCAGTTTTGATAAATCAATGGGTTTTATGCTTCCATATATTGTACCAATGTTGGTCTTTTTGTGTAAAATTGACTGAACAGATAAGGAGGCAATCGACATGGGAGTTTCAAGTCTTTAAAGAGCGATGGAATAGAGCTGTAGCGGAGGACAAGGAGTGGGTTGATCCATTTAGAAGAACCCAGAGACGCAGAAGACAGAGAAAACTACAAAGGCGCCAAGACCGTTAAGGTTTTAACTTATTCACACAGGAGATCTCATCTATACTTGTAATTTAGTCTGTGTAGCCTTTCATTGGATGCTCATAATTAATTCAGTGTATAGATATTTCTAGTTTTTGCTCATGATTTCAGATTTTCCTAGGTATCTCTAGTTCTACCTGCCTTTCCCCTTTATTTATTTTCCTATTCTTTTTGCTCCCCCATCTTTTTCCCCAAAGACGTGATTAGAGGTGAATTAACATCCTATTAATTGTTATACACAAGGGGAGGTAGCTCTTCTCTTATTTTTCCTCAAAGGTGTGCTCTTTTCAACTATGCCGTGTTAATGTTGTGTTTCGGTTAGTAAGATTGGACTTTGATGACTTTGTGGTTCTGTTTGAGTGCATTTTAAAAAGGATAAATTTACTTATTATATTTTAGACATGTGTTTAATAAATTATTCTAGTGATAATTTCAGTGAAATTGATATCAGTGCACACAAAATTTTTGACTATTAAATAAGGAAAAACTTGTCAAGATTTTTTTTTGCGTCGATCTCAATTTTGGTTAATATTTTTGTGTGCTTTGGTATCAATTTTGTTGAAATATTTAACACATTATTAAAATATAAAAGATAATTGATTGTTTATAAAATGTAAAAGAGAAATTGAAGCACGTGACAAAATGTATTAGTATCTTTGGTTATACATGAGGTCACATGGATTTTGATAATACTTACGATGGATGGAGTTTTTATTCCGTATATGTAAAGACACAAGATTGAACGCATAACTAAACCAACAATAATGTGGTTTTAATCACCTGTTACACTAATGGTCCAGTTTCCTTTATGCAATTCACAGTTGCAATTACAAGATTCTCTTTGATTTCCTGTCAAGCTTTCACAAAGAAAGTATCTTCAATTTTAAGGTTGTGTTTGGTTTTCAAAAACGTTTTCTGCGTTTCAAAGCATGAAAACAGTTGACTTTTTACCTATTCATTTAGTAGAAAATTATTATTTTTTAATTTTTGTTTCCAATTTTATTAAAAATGTTGAAAACATTTTTTTTCTTCTGAATTTGGCTTATTTTTTATTTTGAGAAAAAATATATATATATATATATATATATATATTTTTTTTTGCTTTCAACCATCAAACATATTTTCACTCTTGTCCTGTATTTTATATAAAAATGAAAAATGGGGCATGGAAAGCCAAATAACTTCATGAGTTTATATTGAAAAATGTGTGTTCTTTTTGGAAGTGGAAAAGGGGAAGATGGATTCTTCAAAATAGAGCCAAGGCTTCCATGAAAAATCTGAAAGGATTTATTTCTTTGACCGTTGACAAGTGCATTTTCATAGATTGGGGCAAAGATGATATTTGGAGAACGTTTAAATAAATGCTTAGTCAACTTATATCGATTCAATAACCATTTAAATTCTCATGAAATTTAAATAAATGCTTTCTAGACTTTTTAAAACATATTTGGAGAACATTCTTATTTGAAGTAGGCAGGCTTATTTTCCTCTCCTTCTTGGGTGCAAAACATGTACACCCGTTCGAAAATTCTTGTTGACAAGGTGTCAATAATTATTTCCTAACACAAACAGATAAGCAATGAACATTTCGTAAATCATAAATTTAATAATTATGTTTAACAATTGTTCGTGTGGTTAAGCTTACGAGGTGTTTGTTGTTCATTGATTTATGGGAGAAAATAATTTTTGACACGGTACCAAATAAGAATTATCCTTTGATTGTTGAACAGTATAATATGAGCGAAAAATTTAAAGAATATAGAAGATATAACTTTATGGTCAGTAAAACCAAATGCATTGATGTAGTTTAATTTGTTGGAATCGAGATTTTTGTTTAGAAGTTAAAGAAAAGAGAGATGATATCATTGAATTGGGTCCGTAAAAATTAGTACAGAATTGAAAAAATTTATTAGTAATTATTAAAAAATTAAATAATAATTTTAATATTTAATTTTTTTAATATAATTATTATAAATTTTTTATAATTATTGATAAACTTTATCGATTTCATAATAATTTCTTATGACCGATTGTATTGGTAACGACTATAAAGAAAGAGTATGAAACCGTATCATTAATTTATTGCTTTTTTTTTTATTATTTGTTAAGCCGGTGAGATTAGCACTCCAGATAGGAATGCGAAAACACCAACTTTAATAGCTTCCTTACCTAACAATCTCCAGGTATGATAACATAGAAAATTTGTTTTAGTTTGCATTTGGTAATATAAAATTAATGATTTTGAAATGAAATTGACCTTTTCTTTTCAGTGTTTTTATCCAATTTCATGTTATCAAACGAAGAGTTAAGAGGATTGGGATTTATATATTGGTTTTACCTTCCGAACAAACAAGGCTTATGACAAAAAAATTCTTATTTTAAAAATCAAATTGATTTTCTCCAAAGAAAGGAAAAAAACGAATAATACTATTATTTTAGTCCATTTTTTTTTTATCTTCCCGCTGTTTCCTCTTAATTTATTTTTCCATTGTAAAAGCGTACAAGCTGTCTAAAGACAAGTCCAACCTCTTTCTCCCTCTATACAAATAACTCTCTCTCTAGAAATCTTCTCTTTCATTTTCTTCTTTTTTTTTTGTCTTAAATTGAGAATTCAAATTACTTATTGAACAAGCTTTGATCTCTTTCTTTGTATACATCGTTTAGATCTTATTAGATCATTTTTTTTGTGTGTTTCAATACAGAGTTTAGCTTAGTCTAAATCTCTGAAGATAAACCCTAAGTCATGGCTGGTTATCACGATAGGAACCCTTTTGATGAAGAAGAGGAAGAAGTTAATCCTTTTTCTGTATGCTTCTTCACACACTCTTTCTCTCTGTTACAATTTCTCTCTATATAAATATATATACATGTTTATGATCTCTCTCTAGTGCGAATTTGAATTTTAACTTGGATTTTTGGTGGAATTTGATTGAGTTTTGGTTGTTTATGTCATATTGAAGTTCCAGGCTTTTACGAGGGTTCTTCGTTGCTGATGATTGGTTCATTTGTTTGATTTTGTGATTGAGTTGGCAATTGAAGTAAATTCGGTTGTTTCATATGTTTGACTTTTTATGATTGATGTTAAAATCTAAGTGAATTTATGGTCAAATCTATGTTTTTTTTATTTTTTATAAATGTTTGAATGATTAGACAACATTTCTTTTTTGGGAGATTGAAGGTCATGCTAGGGGCTTTTTGCTTCCTATATTTCTATTTTTGGTTCAGTGGTTGTTAATCAGCGTGGTTAGAGTCTGAAATTCATATTAGGCTTGAATTTGTCTAAGAAATGATCATTTTCCCTAGTACTTGTGGGTTGTTTTCTTTTCTTCCCCTTCCCCCAGTGATTCTACTGCTGTTTTTTTGTAGTCTATATTACGTGGGTAGTACAAAATGTGTTAAGATCCTTTGTTGCTAGTGTAAGGCTACATGATACTTGTCTGGCAGATGAGATATGTGTTTAACACACTTGCCTTACGCTATTCAGGGACTCTTGTGCCTTAAACGAACCCACAATCATGGAATGTTGAACCTAACACTTTAAAATTTTAAGTGTTATTGATTTCTAGATATTTATATGAATTTCTAGTGTTATATTGATTATGTTGGTGGCGATACGAAATCCAATTTTTTTTGTCATACTGAGATGCAATTCTCTCTGATATAATTTGTTGTGAAAGGACCCAGTCATGAGGGGGAAAGCATCACGGCAGTCAAAGTATGGTGGAGGTGCATTTTATACAATGGTAAGCTTATTTTCTTTTGAAATACTCATGCAACTTCTGTTCCTAATGACATTTTGTATCATTAATGTTTAATTTTAAGAGAAGTCAAAAGAGAGTATTTGTTTTCTTTGAGTAATATAAATAGGATAATCTGATATTTATTGTGTTTTAATATCCTCCCAATATCTTGAGATGCTTATTTCTGTGCTTAACACCTTTTTTGCTTATGGTGATTTTTTTTAAAAAAAAAAAAAAAATACCTGTTGAATATGTGATCAAATATCTGTGGGGTTTCTTGCTGTTGAAGGGCCACTCAAATGGATGCTCTTTTTTAATATGTGGAATATATATTCTTTAGAATAGTTCTGACTGCACTAAGTTACTGTGTACCTTCACATTTTGCATTCTTGCTGATCTAAAGGGGTGCTAATGCGTATTGCACAACTGCCCTCTTTTGCTAGTGTTGTCAGCTTTTTTTTATTATTATTAATATGCTTATTTACTATGCTATTCAAAGGTATGTTTCTAGTAAGTCTGGGTTCCACCAAGGTCAGATGGTAAATCTTTTGCAGTGGTAAACCCATACCTTTTTTGTGGGTTTGAGACCTTTCATACCGATGGGTTTAGGGTTGCACTTGTGTTTGTCAAGGTTTGGTGTGTAATTTATTTTTAGGTATTTTGTGGGTTTGTGACGTTCTATCTGCTTTCATTCTTGATCTGTTTTACCAATTTGGTTCCAGATGCCTTCTCATAGAGCAGACTACTTGCTTATGTTAGCTGCTTCTCGAATTCTTACACTACAATATTGCCAAATTTCTAGAACTCGGGAAGCGTTCCTCCTGCATCAAACTCAAGGCTTTCACCTCTGCCCCCAGAACCTGCTGATTTCAACTATGATCGGGGCGCAACGATTGACATCCCTCTTGATACAGCTACAGTAGGGACAACTTCTCAGGTTGGTGAAGAACAGAGTGGAGTCGGTATTTTCCATTTGTGTAAGGAAATAAGAAATATTTTTAAACATTGGCAAGGTTTTTCTAATTTCTCTCCATTTTGAATATAGGATTTGAAGAAGAAAGAGAAGGAACTTCAAGCTAAAGAAGTTGAACTGAGAAGGCGGGAGCAGGTATGTGTTGGTGGAAGCATTGAAACTTTGAGTTTATGCGACGTTCTACAGAATCATGGATAGGTTAATGTGTTGTTTTCTCAGTTTCGTCCTCATGAATGTTTGTGAACAAATCTAAAATTTGAATAATTCAACCTAGTCTGTTTAGTATTTCTGGTAATGCATATGAGGCCATCATGAGGTTTTTGCTACTGGGAATGAGTACATCATGCGTTCGAGAGTGACACAAGGACATATCATTTAGGAATTTGTGCGGGATAAATTCCTCTAATGAGTCATATTTTGATAACTTCACAAGTCACAGTGGATATGGGTCCATAAGTTGCAAATCCAAATTTTGATTCTATTTGATGTATAGGATGCCATTATTTGTCTTTGTTCAAAAGCATAATTTTTAGGAAAATTACATATTAAGTATCTTGTGGTTAGTGTTATATTAAATTAGGTCCATGTGCCCATGTTGACTTTGTTAGCACATACGGATCACGGTGTCAAAAAGTCATGTGCGTGACACATGGCTTCATTGCCAACACTGGCAGACGTGTATTTACCCCAATTTCATCTCCTGGTTTCATTCTCTTAATGCAATAGCGTTAAAGCCCCAAATATCATCAATCCAAGTTAGTGTAACCTAACCACATGGTACTCAAATTAACTTGGGACCTAAATTAGCATAACCCTAACCATGGAGTACTCAAATTTAACTTTTTGAAACGCAGAGACCTGAGTTGGTATAATGCTAACCACAGGGTACTAATATGTAATTTGCCCTAATTTTTTTAAGTTGTAGTTATATCTTTTATGTTATTACAAAGTTGCCATTGTTTGGTTTTCTGACACCAACAGAATGAGCTTAAAACAAATTGAATTATGACATGAGTTTTGGAGTTTGAAATATTGCCAAAATTTCAATAAGTTTGGTCAATTTGATATACGAACTGGTTTTTTCTTCTATGATGTCATTCTCAGTTCTGTGGATGGTTTGAAGACACGCACATGCTACATTTTTGTGTTATATGTAAATAGCATGGTCTGAATTTTATCTACTGAGTTGCTGCACCTGATGAATTGTTGCATTTGTACAAGTTTCTCTAATTATCTCTTCTGGTGCTTTGTAGGAGGTGAAACGGAGAGAAGATGCTGCAGCACGAGGTAATTTGCATTGACTGTTTAGATTCTGATTAGTCGTTAAGATTTATCATTTCTGTGCATATGGACCTCACTGAGGAAATTGAAACAGTCTATTTTCCTCCTCCCTCGTGTGATCTTGGAGTCATTTTTGATTTGATGGAATTTTAAACCGAGGTGCCCAAATCGGCCCCCTAGGGTAGAATCTGCGGATTCCATCTAACCAGGCATGGAATCTTAGGCAATCCGCAGATTTTGTGTGATCAATCTGGCTGATTTCCAGTAGTCATTACATGAATTCACTTCTACATTCATCAGTGGAGGAACATGGATAGAAATCTATGCGTTACAGCACAGGATTTTTAAAATTTTATATTAAGTTCAGCAATGGAGCTGGGATTCGAACCTCAGTCCTCTAGGTTGAGGGAGCAACACTTCGACCATGCAACCAAGTTGCACATTATTGATAGCTTGGGCCATTTTAAATCTAGTTAACACTATTTTACTAGAAACTAGCCAATTTTTAACAAACTAAATGCTGATAAATAATAATTGAAAATTCTCATAGAAAAAGTATAAAAGTACAAGGTATATTTCAATAATAAATATATGATGCTAAAAGAATAATAATCTTTAACGCATTTATCACTTTCCAAAAAATCTAAAATTAATCAAACTTTACACTCTATTTACACATGAAATTTAATAATAATTGCTTGAGTTAGTATTTTAGTAATCAATTTACTTTAATAATTTATGAGGTAATTAGCTTTAGTTTTCTTTTTTATATTTATTAATAAGAATTTATAAAAGATTTTTACATATATAATTTATATTATTTTGTAATAAATAAAGACGCTCTCATCCTATTGAATTTTGAGGAATGACGTTTTCATGCTCTAACTCTACGAATTGATCACTTAGTTTTTACCGTCTTTTTTTCTAGGAAAAAAATTGTGATTGTCCTAGATGAAATCATTCCTGGACTATAGTTGATTTCCCTTTTTCTCTTAAGTTTTGCCTGTAATGTTGATTCTTCTCCATGCACCCTCCTTTTCTTTGGGGCTTCTTTGAGGTTCATATATTTTGTTACGACGTTGTGTATGTTCAAATTCTCTGTGAATTTTTTTGGATTGATTCTAATTTAATGGACATGCAGTCATGCTCTTAGCTCTGCCATGCAATTTACAGTGTTACTTGTCCCTTTTGTTTTGCAGCTGGAATTGTTCTTGAAGAGAAAAACTGGCCAACATTTTTCCCAGTTATTCATCATGATATTGCAAATGAAATACCAATTCATCTGCAAAGATTGCAATATGTTGCATTTGCAACATTTTTAGGTACGGCAGCAGTTGCTTGAATTCATGGATTGAAATTGTTTATACCAAGGTGTCTACTTGCATGCAAATTTTTGGAGTAACTTATAGGTTGCTGCTTTCAGCAAGTTATGTCAGCACATCTATATTGTAATGTCGATGCAAAATCATTTCAATTTCCTTACTATATTATGTACTTCTATTTGTTAATTAATTGATGTTCATTTTGATATACTTTGTTTATTGTTAATTATTTGACGAAGAAGAGTAGTCAACTTGACAGATCGGAGGCTAGAATGACGACAAAGACATGTTACGAATTATATATAACAGGACTTAACCCCCACCTTTCTTTATATCCCTCATTTGTATTGGTTGGAGCGGATGAAAGTCAAGATGTAGTTACAGAAGGCTTCTTATATGGCTCTAGGTATTTAGTGGGAGATACACATACATATATTCAATTATTATGTGGAACTGAATGCATATATTTGATGTACATATGCGGTGGTGTTTATTATTCGCTTTAGAGGCGAAAACACATAATCTAGAATTAATTGCACCTATCTTTATCAGCTATTTGATATTCTGAACAATCTTTTATCTTCCCTGTTAAAACGTTTTAAAATGGAACTTTGACGTTAGTTGGTCATGATCATTAGCACAAACCTGGCTTGTTTATGCTTAAATGGCCTTTTGTTTTATAATGTTTCCTAGCATCATTGACATGCTCGTACTGAATTGGTCATTGTATCTGTACATTGATTGCTATTGCTTGCTCTTTATATGGAAATTCTTTAATGTAAGCCATGGAAGATAGCTGGCACTTAGTGATGAATTGTGATTCATGCAGGAGTGTGTGTGTGTCTTCTGTGGAATATAATAGCTGTTACTACAGCATGGATCAAAGGGGAAGGTTAGTTCAAAAGAAAAATCTCTTTTGCAACTTACTGTGTTTGCAGGTTATTCAAATATGAATATGATGTTTTAGATTTCCAGATTGAAAACTTAGTGATTTTTGTTTTAGGTGTTAAAATCTGGTTCCTTGCCATTATCTACTTCATAGCTGGGGTTCCAGGAGCTTACGTATTGTGGTATCGCCCACTTTATCGTACTTTTAGGTACTTATTTCCTATGCCTTCTTAAGCTTGGTTGTTCACATATATTCCATTTTTATTTAAGAAAGGCCTGGAGTCTAACTTTCTGTTGCATTTTTGTAAGTAAAAAATTGTTGCCTGCAACTTAGAGACCATGTGTGACCCATATGAAATAGCCATTCTATGAGCTCAATCTGACCAGATGGCTCAAAATACTAGGAGAAATTTTAAGACAAATTCCATTGAAAATACCATGCATCTTCTTGTTTTTGTATTGGAACTTGGTAAGTAGATTATTTTTTATTCACAACAACGATTTAACCTACCCCCTATTCCCCGCCCACCTACCCAAACAACTACTCTTCTTATCCATGAGGGAGTTGGTTTGAGGAATCGACCTCAGGTCCTCAAGGACCTCAAGGCACCCAAGTACATTTGACTTGAGGCTATTAACCAATGAGTCAAAGGCTGCTAGTTGGATTGAATGTAGATTGCCAATTTGCTTGCATTTTCTCCAAGCCTGTAGTAGCAATTAAAGTCATCTGTTCATTGTTACAGCTGTTATCTTCATTTGAATTCTGTTTTCTTCTATTTTGATATTTAATATTATGTTGCCATCCTTCTTGCAGGACTGAAAGTGCTTTGAAATTCGGATGGTTTTTCCTGTTTTATATGGTAATCTTTCTTTATTTGTAACAATAAATATTCCATTTATTCTAAGAATCAGCTGACACCTAATTCTCTTTTTGCCCACAGTTCCACATTGGCTTCTGCATCTTTGCAGCTGTTGCTCCCCCAATATTTTTCAAAGGAAAATCTCTCACGTATGTTCTTGTAAATTGTATCTTTATAGCAAGTCGGTTTAACTTAGTTATCTTTTTGCTAGTTACGTGGCTCAATTTAGAACCCCATCTATGGATTTTATGGGGAGAGTGAATTGTCTTAGCCAAACAGATTTTTTTGCCCCTTGTATTCTAAAATTATGAAGAAATACAATTCATGTGTAGTCTTGTTGCTTATGGTTTTCTTGTTGCGGGGCTTTGCAACAGGGGCATCCTGCCTGCAGTAGATGTTGTGAGTAACCACGCTTTGGTTGGGGTAAGGACACTTGAGCCAAGCTTTTTATTTTTTTGGCCAATATGTTATTCGTGTCGATCTTCAGAGATTTTTGCATGTTTTATTGCTTTGCTTCAGTAATGTTCTGTGGCATAAAGCTAGACAGATTGTAGTAATTGGTGTGCTCTCCTTTAGCAGTTCATACAATGCATTGAGGCATACACAAGACATAAGGTCGTAAATGAGACATTAATTTGCTAGTTGACTAAACTTGACCATATTAATCATGTTTTCTTTGTGTTTATAGATATTCTACTTCATCGGATTTGGATTATTCTGTCTTGAATCTGTAATCAGTATCTGGGTTATTCAGGTTCGATTCTGATGTCCTATTCTTACCTCAGTTTCTCATAGCCGATTTTTTCATGGAACTATGAACAAACTTGCCACATGCACTATGTGACATTCATATTTATTTGTTTGTTTGACGATCATGCCTTTTGTGTGCAGCAAGTATACATGTATTTCCGTGGCAGCGGCAAAGCTGCTGAGATGAAGCGTGATGCTGCAAGAGGAGTCATGAGGGCAGCTCTATGATTCCTGCACTAGTGGAGAAAAGTGAGATAGTGACATCTCTGGTTCTAGCTTTGTATATGCCCTTAGCCACGTAAAGTGCTGATAGAAGTATTGATTGTCTTGAGCCGGGCTTCTGTTACGCTGCAACTTGTTTGATTTCTACTTTTTGTAAATGTTGTTTACGAGTGTTACATTGGAGACTAGACAAACACGGCTTGCTTAATACTTGCTACAATCCTTGATGAATATTAATTGATCCTTTATAGATTTCTTTATTGATTCATTCTGCCTTATATTGTTTTGAGAAAATTAGACATTGGCTAAAGGATGCAAGCAATTTGAAGACTTTTTATCACTTTCAGTTGCGTTAAGTGCCCAAATCAAAGTGAATTGAGACATCGACAGAATCTATCAAATTTAATTTATTGTGTTGGCCCCCGGAAATCAATTACCTTGACGAAGGTTTGACAACTACCAGGCACTCTTAACAAGGGGAATGGGGAGGGAAAGCGCGAGGAGGTCAGGATTTCTGCAAATGTGAATTCAGGTACCCAGCTCAAATGTATACGTTTTTTGAGTCCAGCTTAAAACTAATTTTAAGTTTGATTTTAAATTGGAGTTTATTTATTTTTTAAAAATTTATCAAATATTTAATTAAATTTTATTAAATAACAATTAATTAAATTATCAATTAATAAATTTCAATTTAAAATTATCTTTTGAATCTAAATGGATCTTCATTTAAAAGATCAGCTTCAGAAGTACAATCATGAAAGCAAAAAGATCATGCATATTAAATATTACATTACATATAACAATGATTCCTTCCACCCAAAAAAAGTCTTTTTGCCATTTCAAAAAATTCTTTTTTCTAATGGTTTAGGTATTTCGCCATTTCTAAACATCATCAACCCAATCATTATTCATTGTTTTCAACAAAAAAGACAAAAAAAAAAACGTCAATAGTGTCATGGAGCTCGATGCGAATTCAGTTTTTTAAAATATAATTTTTAGCTTCTGATTTTTTTTTTAGAAATTTTGTTTCTTCTGGTGTTTGCCTTAGATTTTGTTTTAAGGACGTTAGAGCCATTTTGAAAGCTAGAAACAGTATATCCCTCGTTTGACTCGCTTTGGGGTAACTTCTGCTGTCAAGAAGCAAAAGCTAAGCCTAACGCAACTGCTTGAATCAAAAACTTGAAAATTTACTAACATAAACTGAATTTAAGCTAAAATCATAAGTTATGTTCTGTAACTTCTAACCCACATTCAATTTCGACAAAATGTATGATTATTGAAGGGAAATTTAGGATAAGTTCTTGTTTGACACTTAACATGAGGAGACATATATATATATATATATATATATATATATAGCACAATGAAAGTATCACTTGAGAGATATTGATAACAAAAGCAAAGAAATTATTATTATTATTGTTATTATTATTATTATTTAACTTAATGAGAAAACATTAAAAAAATCAACTTAATAAGAAGAATTGAAAAAACTCATTATATTAATTTCAATATTTATAAGCACACATTTTTGAGTTCTCAGTGCATAAGAACAAGGTAGCACAAACGGATCAGCGAACATAATCTCTTATGAGAAATTATTATACCCAACATAGCATAATAGTTCTGCAATATGACTAAAGTAAAACTGCATCACATACATATATAACACATAATACTAATAATAATATAAACTATTACCGGCAACCGGCTATTCATCCATCAAACCACCACTTTCTTTTCACACTCTCTAACAAAAAGCAACACATTTCTTCTTGCAATCCATAGTGCACCCACCACCACCACCACCGGCTCCGTACCCTTTCCCTGACCGGCTATAAGAAGTGAAGCACTTGGCAGGACACGTCAGCTTCTTCATGTAACAAGGACCCTTCTCTTTACACACAACCGTAGGCCTTATAACACCATCTTTTGAGTGCCCTCCAGAAGGACCCCCGTACCCTGATCCATACCCGCCACCTACGATCCCGTTTCCCCACCCTTGTCCAAACCCGGGTACACCGAACGCAGTTCCGGGCCCGAATAACCCACCAGCCCCGGGATCATTTCCACCACCTTTCTTGTTGTGGTTGTCTTTTGAGTGCTTGATCTCAGCTGAGAAAGGGCCGGATGATTCGGGTCGGATCGCAAGAGAGAAGGAGATTGTTGTGATGAGCAAAATGGCTAAGAGGAAACTGGTTTTGGTGTTCATTTTATCTTTTTTCTGGGTATTGGGGATTTTTCGAGTGTGATTAGGAGAGGAGACAAAGTTATTGTGCGAGAATATTTAAATGGCCTTAGTGGTGAGGTGTGTGGGGTAGTGAGTGATAATGAATGACTTCAGAGAAAGTTAGAGGACAGTTGAGTGGGCTATATGAATGTAGCAGAGTAGGTTGGGCGCAATTACGGCACTATATTCATGCTTTTTTAGGTTACATATGTAATTTTTATTATATTTACAGAGGTGATATAATCTACTTTTAGTTTATACTTACTCACAAAATAACCATTTTTATTTAATAATAATGGTTAGTTTGAGGGATCGAACTCACGATTTTAATATATTCAAGTACATTCGATTAGAGATAATAATCATTAAGTCAAAGATGATTAGTTTACATATTTATGTTTATTTGTATTCGATAAAGATAAGTTAATCCTAAAATTGACATTTGTTGATGCCAAAAAGAAGCAAAAAGTAACATTGTTTATTGGTCTTGGATTGACAAAGAAAAAAGTTTAATGCTGGCTTTGTTCCTGTGATTACATCATACGCAAACCCTTGCAAGGAAAGCTACTCGAAGTTTACTTCTCCGGGAATGACCATTCGATGGTGAAGTTAATAGGTGTATCGAGGTGAAGTAAAATGAAGGGCTTAGAGAAATACCGAAGTGGTACAGAGAGAGAGAGCTGAAGTGGTTCTCTGTGTATTGAGCTTTTTTGGGTCTGTCATCCTTCTTTCATCTATGAGGGTTTGAGTCCAATTAAAGAGGTATTGGTGTAACGATCCATCCCGGGCTGACCATTTCGAGACAGTATCGTCACATTTTACGATCCTAGTACGACATATATATGCAACAACTTCAAAACATACATCATCAACTGAAAAATGATATTTATATCATCAGCCTCAACTCTTTTCAGAAGAAATACAAAAGTTCTCCTATCAGAAGCAAACACACACACACACACACACACACACACACACACACACACACATATATATATATATATATATATATATATACATATAAAGCAAAATGCATGAATATACAACATTTCTTAAAATTTTCTTTCTTTCTTTCTTGCTTTAGTATGAAGATACTGACCACGAAACTTGCTAAACTACTTACTCTGACTCTCAGCTCAATAGTCTACCAGTTCTGCCCGCTACTTGAAATTATTCAACAATAAGGAGTAAGCTTCACAAGCTCAGTGAATTAAATTTACTAGAAGTACTCGATTTGTATACTTCTAGTCATATTTCATAATTCAATCATAATCTTAATTTCTTATATCCTTTTCATCTATCAGATCTCATATATAAATAATTCAAATCACTATCAATCATTTCTATCATCATATAATTTCAACTCTTATATCAATCTTCCTTCAAATTCTATTTTATAAATTCAATCAATTCCAAACTATTATCTTTCAAATATATTTCATTATATAAAAACAATCATTTACATGTATTTTATCATATCTTTTTTTTCAATCACTTTTTCAACATAGTTGTCTCATTATGAGACTCATCTTTCTATCAATCATTTCATAATCAATTCTGATGCTTTAGCATCTCAATCATCAGTAATAAAATATTCAAATAAAAATGCGTGTAATAATACCATTATTATTTCTTTATTTATTTTTTTCTTTCTTATCATTTCATCATCATTCATCATGTCATCATCACTCCATAATATCAACGTATTGTAATACCTATCTTTGGTATGTCATTTGGGAACGTCTTTCCATATATTGGCATGTTTAATCAAGAGCAGCCATGTATATGGTTTTCTCTCTATGCATATGATCATTAACACATAAGCAGGCATATTATAATATCAATACAAATCAAACTATTTCTTTCATAATATATTTCTTATCATCATGTACATCAAATTATTAATCATCCCAATTGTTTAATTTCTCTACTCAATAAATATTTCAATTAAACAATCTTTTCATAAATACAACATTAATTCAATAATATTTCAACTGCCTCAATTTATCAATTTATTGTCTATAATGTCTTTCCATTTCATCATATTTCATAATTATATTTATTCATCCAAATATCATATATATCATATATTTATTCAAATCAACATTTCATATTATATTTCAATAATTCATCCATATCATTATCAATTCATTTTTTGTTGGTATCGTTTACTAAAGTAAATCCAATTCACCTAGTAGCACTTAAAACTACTATTGGACAATCTCTTTTCTTTTTTCTGCTCTTTTCAGCAATTTTGCCTGATTGTTGATCACCAACAGCTAACATAACATTTTTATTAGATTTTCTATCTTATTCTTCAATTCTTTTATATTTCAAACTTTCGAATTTTTATACTCTATTCCAAGTAATTTCATGTATGCATAAATCAATTGTCTTAAATTTCAACTTTAAGTATTTTCAACATAAATTCCTTTTGTTTGTTACAAATCTAACTGTCAATTTTTCATGTATGCATATTTAATTCAATATAATAATCCAAATTTACTTATTTACTCGTATATTAAGGGCACAGGTATTACAGTTGGAGATCCTCTTCCCAAGGTCCCAAGGTGAGCCCTAGTAGGGATGTGATTTCTACGCCTTGAGCCTTGTGTGATGCGACCTAACCGAGGATGGAATCTTCAGACTTTTAGAGTGGTGATTTCATCATTGCGTACCATAAAGGTCTGACTTCTATGCAGCCTAGGGTGGCTAGTCATCAATGCGTGTCCAGACACCTGGATCTTACTGGACCAATTATTTTTTCCCATATAATATGCCCCCCAATCCCTTGAAAGCTTGGAGAGTTTTCTAAGAGAGTAGAGTTCTTTCTTTATGCCTTCCTTGTTGTTCTCAATTTGACTGTGTACCTCAATGTAGACTTTGGCGGGTTCTTGCAGAATTGAATGGCTGCCAAGTGGAACTGTGTGGCTGTGGAAGCCTTCGTTCCTTTTTAGTTAAAATTGTGTGGCTAAAGCCTTAATTCCACTTCAGTAGGAATTTTATAGATCATCTTTAATTGGAATTGTATAGTTGAAGCTTTAATAACACTTCAGTTGAAATTGTGTGTCCAAAGCCTTAATTTCTCTACGGTTTGGGTGGAACTATGTGGCCGTGGGATCTTTAATTCCACTTTGGTAGGAATAGTGTGGCCGGGGCCTTAATTCCCCTTCATTTAGAATTGTATGACTGAAGCTTTACTCCAATTTAGTAAGAATTGTGTGGCTGACGCCTTAATTCTTTTTCAATTGGAATTGTGTAGTTGAATCATTAATTCCACTTCGGATTGGGTAGAGCTATGTGGCTGCAAAAACCTTAGTTTTATTTCGGTAGGAATTGTATGGATGAAGCCTTAATTGTACTTCGGTAAAAATTGTGTGGTTGGGTCCTAAATTCCTTTTTAGCTTTGGGTGGAACTGTATCGCTATAGAAGCCTTAATTCTACTTTAGTAGGAATTGTGCAGTTAAAGCCTTAATTTCACTTAATAAAGAATTGTGTGGCCAAGGACTTAATTCTTATTCAATTAGAATTGTTTAGCTAAAACCTTAATTCCACTTTAGTGATGAGGCGTTTGGTTTTTCCAATGCACCCCTTTTGAATTGTCGCATTGATGGCGAAGGGATGTTTGAACTGCCCAAAGCACCTTTTGGTATTTTCAATGCTGATGACATATTAAAGACCCATTTAATGCCACGGTTCATCTGCAAGGGCTATTTAAAGGACACTATGCCTTCATTTTCTTTTTCTTTAGTCTATTTTGCTCATTTTTAGGTTTATAGAGTGATCAATTTCCTCAAATATTTTTCGTTTTTGCTAACATTTCTAGTTTCTTCTTGTTTCTTCACTTTTTTACAGTAAGCACACATTTTTTTTTTCTCTTTTTAGCCATGTCTTCTTCTGATTCTATTGAAGGTAAGAGAGTAAAAGGATAAGCTTTTGAGGGGGAGGAGAGAGAGCCCAGTGAGATGCAACCTTCTTATCATGAAGTTGGTGTTGCTTTCACTAGTCGTGGTTTTCATGCTGAGGGGGTGCCCAGTAGGATCTCTATGTCTGAGCTTGAGTTTGTTAGCATTATGTTTTTCATCCCTTCAGAGTGGAGAGTTAGACATCTCAAACCTAACCAAAAGGCCTGCACCCTTTGAAGGATGAAAGACCGTACTCTTTAACTTCCTATCTTAATCCCTTGAAAGCAGGGTTGAGGTTTTCTCTTAACTCTGATGTTACTCAGATAGTGAACCATTACTGGATCCATATTTTTTAGCTTTCCCTAATTGTATGAGGAGTGTAGTGAGTTTCATACTAGCCTTGAGAAAGTATGCAAAGTACAATAGGGGTGATGAGAATGATAAGGTGGTGATGTTTTGTGGTTCTACACCCTCAAAAAGCACATCAACAATGGGTGGTACAACTTTTAACTTAGGACTGGTAAGAAGATTCTGGATAACTCTTCTTTGCATAATTACTGGAAGGAAAAGTACTTTTTCATGAAGGGGCTAAAATCTTATCAGGTTTCACTGGAGTGGAATTCCAAAGACATTCCCGATCAGAAGCCTTTAGTCTTGAGTCCTAAAGAGTAAACGATGGTCAATAAGGTCGTGGGGTCCAAAACTAGGATGTTTGACAAAGACTTGACCAATGAGCAATTGTTTAGGACCTTTTAGCTTCATCCTTACACCTATTCCCTTCTTAAGAGTAGTAGATAATGCCCTTTTATATGCTTTTGATACTTATATTGTTTAACTTAGTTTTATGTTTTTGACTTTGGTTCCTTCTTTTGTAGCTGACGCCATGTTGGAACCTACCGAAGTGGCCAAGATGGCTCATGAGAATAAAAAAGTTACCTCTTTTGGTACTACTGCTTAGAATAAGAAAGCCATAATGGAAAAGCCTAAAGCTCGCCAAATCGAGGTGCGACAAGTTGAGGTGTAGTAGACTGAAGTGAGGGATCTAAGGTCTCTTAAGGAGGTGAAGTGGTGGTACTTGGTGATGCGGTACCTTCTTCTAGTATTGTAACTCCTACTATGCCACTTGCTTCTACTTTTTCCGTAGCCCTCTTCTCTGTTACAACTATTCCTACTATGCCATTTACTTCTGCTATACCCTCGCTTTCCACCGCTGCTACTACCAAGACTCTTGCTGCTAAGAGCTATGGTCTTGAGGATTTCGAGGAGTATAGGATGAATTGGAAGGTTAGGGTTACAAACTCCACGTTTGAGGGTAGAATAATGGTCCATCAGCTCTGCCTTTTGATTAAGGGATACTGAAGGAGCTATCACTTAACCAGTTGATGGAAAACACGTTAGAGTCCTGCTATAAGGTGAAATCCGAAGTCCATGCACTTAAGAAATTTTTTTTTATCTTTCTTGATGTATTCTGACCGAGGTGGTTTTGGTGCAAGCTAGCATGTTTGCTTCGTTTCTTAGCGATTCTCTCCAAACCATGACTAACACTGTTTGTGGACTTTGAACGAGTGAGGAGAATTATTAGAAGTGACTAAAAGAAAGTAAGGAACAACTAAAGATCATCGCGAGCCAGAATAATTAGTTAAAGTTTGAAGGGGGGAAGTTTCAAGCCTTCTTGGCCGTAGCAAATGACAATTGTTAGACTGCCCAAGAATAGGTCGAGAGGTTGAAGGTTGAAGTCTCTAGACTTCAAAAGATGGAGAGCCAACTTGGATTCGAAATGAACTATCTCCAAGGGGTGGAGGGAGAACTGAGGGCTGAACTGAACCATCTTCGAGCTGAACTAGGTTGAAGCTTTTGCCATGGAGAACTTCCTTAACTTTGGGGCCTTCAAAAGTGAACTGTTGAAGGAGGCTTCGGGGTACTACATTGTGGGGTTTAAAACATCTAAGATAATAGGGGCCAAGCGTTGGCCTGACATGAACTAGGCTAGTTTGGAGATCCCCGAGGATCTTGAGCAGTAAGCAGGAGCTGGAGAAGAGGTGGGAAAGTCTGGACTGAAGAGACCAAGAATGAGAAGCAGCAATCTTAAGCTTAGGACTTTGCTTTTCTTTTTCTTTTAATTTTGGCCTTAAATCCCACCATCTATAATTTAAATTTCTAAGGAATAATGTTTATTTTTTACATCTATGTTTATCTTTATGTTTTACCAATTTTATTAAAATCTTCAAGAATTTTACAAGTGTTGGGACTTTGATCTTGCACTTTGATCCTGATTCTTCTATTTCAGCTTGAGTTGAGTAGTAGATTTGGACTGGAGTTTTCCAAGTATGGGACTTTGGTCATTTATTTCAGGTTTTTAAAGATTTCATCTCGGGTGAGTTGGGCGAAGATTCTTCAGTAGGTTTTTTCCTAAGTGTTATATCTCAATATTTCACCTCGGGTTGCGGTCTCTAGTTCATCTATGTATCTTCGTGGTGCTTTGATCTTGGACTGGTTTAATACTTCCCTTTCACTTTACTTAGGGAATTCCTAAGTGTATGGTGAAGGGTTGGTTTGGATTGGAACATCTTCGTAGTGTCCTTTTTTTGGTTCCTAAAGCTCTAATCTTCTTCGGCTATGACAAACTTGTCTACTTAGACCAGAAAGGCTGTTAGAGAGCTCACTGGGTTTCTGGATAGGTAACAATTGAATTCAGAGGCTTGAATTCTATTGATGAAGGTTATTGCTACCATTTTCTGGTTGGGCTCTTTGATTTCTACCATGAGTGTATTGAATCAAGTGATGTACTCCTTGAGAGGTTCATCAACTTGTTGGATGAAGTTGAGTAGACTTTGTACTACCTTTATTGGTTTGGGACTCCTAAAGAAGTGACTTGCAAACTATTTACTTAGATCTTTGAAGGACTTGATCGATCCTAAAGGAAGACATGAGAACTTGGTCCGTACCATTTCCTGAAGTGTGACTAGGAAAGTTTGGCACATTACTGGTTTTGAATATCCGTGGATGAAAGTTAAGGACTTGGAAGTCTCTTAATGATCAATGAGACAAGTCTTCCCTATGTAGGCTTTGATTTTCAGCATCTTGAAGCTATCAAGGATCATTATATCCATGATTTTTCATTCAAGATATTTAGCTTGCTGGTTTTTAGAGCGAGGCCGATGCGGTTGTTCATCTACCTCAACTGCTAAAAGACTTAAACCAACTTTGGGTTTCTATGCCTTCTCTGAGGTTAGTATTCAAATGCGAACTTCTCTTCATTCTACTTCAGAATCAATTGGGTGCTAGGCTTGGGAGCTTCGGGGTGCCGAGTATGGCTTGGACACCTTGCTTCCAATTTGACTTGCATCAATACTCACACCAACTTAAGGTTCTTGTCTTTTCTTAAGCTTATCTGGTTGCGGTCGTGTTGGTTTGGAAGTCAAGTGACTACACCGATGCTTGAGCTCTTCGTGTTTCATCCTATTATTTGGAACTATAGATCCTCAGCGAGACTGATTTCTACGAGGCTAGATTAGTTTCGATCACTATGGGCCTTGGAATTTTGGTGATTCCCGAAGGCTTGGTGAAGGTTATGCCCATCTTTGTGCCCTGTGGTTGCCATACTATCTTTTTCTTCTTTGATGGGGAGTTGAATGGAGCTCCCGAAGGCTACAATTAAGGGATGAGACATGTTAAGGACTTTCTTTAGTGACATCATAAGATAAATTTATCGTTTCTATAATGACACCAATTTGTTGATGCCAAAAAGAAGCAAAAGGTAGTCTTGTCCATTGGTCTTGGATTGATGAAGAAAGAAGCTTGGTGTTGGCCTTGTTCATGTGATTACATCAGCGTGGTACATGAACCCCTGCAAGGAAATCCACACATAATTTGGTACTTCAGGAAGGACCCTCCAATGGCTAAGTCAGTAGGTGTACTAAGGAGAAGTAAAAAGGAAGAACTTAGAGAAATATGAAAGTGATAGAGAGAGAGAGTCAAAGTGGTTCTCTAGCCTTTTTATGATTTTTTCTCCTCCTTTTGTCTATGAGGGTCGGAGTCCCTTTAAATGGACGTTGGAGATCTTCTTCCCAAGATCTCGAGGTAGGGCCCAACAAGGATGTGATTTATGCACCTTGAACCATGTGTGATGCGACCTCTGCTCACCGATAATGGAATCTTCAGACTCTTAGGTGCATACCGTAGAGGTTTGACCTCCTATACATCCTAGGGTGGATGGTCATCAATGCATGTCCACGCGTTTGGATCTTACTAACCCATTATTTTTGCCCATATCAATATTCATTTTTGACATTTTACATAGAGTATGAGTAATTTTATGTCATGTCATAAAGTTTGTCTTGTAATTGATTATTTTACCACTAAAAATAATTATAACAAGTCAAAAATACCTTTTGATTTTATGTTAAAAATAGATGTCAACATATGAGTGTTAGAAGCGATGTTATGTATACGTAGTATAATAATTGATTTGATTTATAATTTATACAAAAATAAAAGCATAAAAACTCGTAAAACTTTCACGATCTATTTAAAATGAAAATATAATCAATACACATTAAACTTGAGACTTTATAATTCTTAAATCTTAATTTTAATTCTTAAACCATGACCTCATCGGACTTGCAAGTTTTAAGAATTGCCGCGTAAGAAGAATGAAGCAGTGTATAGTTCCTGTCAACAAGAGAAATCACCGTCTCAGCATCCAACTCAATCTCGTAAGTCACGTGAATATGCATATCACAAGTCAAATAGAGACCTTCTCTAGTAAATGCCCAGAGCTCAGCAAAGACGTACAATAGATCCATAGCCAATGCCGCGGCAAAAATTTTAGCTCTGGTGGTCGCACCACATCAATTTTAAACAGTGTAATGCAGATAAATAGATATAAATACACAGTTGAAATGGAACTGGGCTAATACTGGATATGTAAGGACTGGCAAAGTTCCGACGCATACATATATTGATATAATAGCCATAAAAAATTAATTTGTTTGGATGGTGCTAGCTAGATGGCATTAATACAGAAATAAAGCAAATGTATTTGTGCCGTGTCATTTGTCATACAAACATGGCATTAATATGTTGAGCTTGCAGTCTGCTAAATCATTAAATACGATGGTGATGTGTTTGAAATCACAAACCATATGCACTGTTATGGATTTAGGGTGCAAATCTACCACAGTAGGATATCTAATTTTTTTGCTAATCGATGTAGGATATAATAAATGTTTTGCACTTGGCATTAATGCCACATGCATGCTTGGTCCCACTAATTCTCAATAAACCCTGTACTGTTCTTTTCTTTTCTTTTCTTTTTTTCTCTTTGGGATCGGATTGGCGAGTTAACAGAGTTTTCTCATACCTTTTGGATTGAAATGACATCTAGTCTCACATTTGAGTTTTTATTTGGAAAACTCTCTGAACCTAAATTTTTTCACAACGTAGATCATTTTGAGTAAGCGTTGCATTATAGAATCTGGTTTTATTTTTAGTTTGGCTATCCTGATTTGACAGGATATACCCCCATATTATAGATGTTATATATGAAAATTTTTGTTTAGTATATATTCGTGAGATATATAACATAAAATTTTATCACATATTTAAATAAAAATGATTTTTTTTTATTTTCTTATATTATTTAATAATGAGATAGATCTTTATATCAAGTATTTTTTATGGATATGTGTTAGACGAAAACTTTTTTAATAGTATCATCCACTACATTAGCTTTCGGGCAAAAAAAAAAAATTTTTATCTTTATTTAATTAATATTTTTGATTAGGATAAAAATGAGTTTATTTAAAAGTACAGTGACCACTATCAAAATATTGTGCATACATTATGTAAACTCGCCCGTGCATACAGAAACACATTTATAAAAAAAAAAAAAACTTTTAAATGCTATTATCATATATACAAAGGTATTACCCAAAAAAAAAGGCATTTATATATCTTGTCAGCAGCTGAAAAATCAGTAGCAGAGCTAGTTTATTATCACATATTTTTTTATTTTTACTTCAAAGCTTTGAGAAAAAGGGCCAAGACCGAACCAAACAAACAAATGAACTAGTTGCCTAGTTGGATTGTCAATTTAACAACTCTTTGCTAGTGGTTTGTGAATAACTAAATACCCAATTTTAATATTTGAAAAATTCGTTGCCTAGAAATAGTCTATTATTTTTTTAGACCAGGGGTACTTTCACTATCAGATAAAGAGATGTTAGATTTTTTTCTCACTTTCTATAAGACTGTGAAAAGCACATTTTCTATTGAAGAACCAGTCGACTAGTTAGTCGATCAGTAGAGGAATTAGTTGACCAGTAACAAAAGAACCAATTGATGAGTAACAGAGGCACCAGTCGACTACCAAAGAACCAATCAACTAGTGAGGTGGAACTAGTCGACCGATAAGACGACTGGTAGAAGTTTCAACATTTTATAAAGACTAGTCAGAAGACTTGATCTATTGAAGAGAAGACCAATCGATTAGGGAGTCGATTGGAAGTGACCGTTGGAGATCAGATGATCTATAATAAATGAGATATCAGTCTGAAAGGAAGTTTTCAAAGTTGCCATTTTTTGGAGAGGTTAGCTAAAACTATAAATCAGTGTTTGTTGAAGGGAGTTCAACATAAGAGCAAGAAGGAAGAATTCAGTTTCAGTTTTACACAAAGCTTAAAGATTCAGTGTTTACTACTTTGGTAGTGTTTAAATATGTAGAGTGTAAAAGTGAGAGTTTGAGAGAGATTTCTTTTATAAGATTTTCTTGCTAGTTGTAAAGCAAGACAAGGTGTAAAGGTTTGCTTGGTACTCGAAAATCTAAGCTAGGTGTAATTGTTGAGATTAATGGAACTCAATACACCGAGGGAAGCCTACTGAAGAAGTGGACGTAAGCTCATTACTGAACCACTATAAATCCTTGTGTCATTCTTTCTCTCTCCGTTAATTTTTTTTTTAATTGCTCATATTACTCTGATCATTGCACTAACTAAATTAATTAATCTGCTTGTTCAGTTATCATATTTCATAACAATTGGTATCAGAGTCTCCACAACAATTGACTAACTTTCAAGGAGTTCTTGAAAAGATGCACGCATACCCCTCAACTGGGTCCAATGATATTGATCAAGTTGCTAAGCTTAAGCTTCCCATATTCAATGGGTCAAACCACCCCTTTTGGAAGAAAAGGTGGATGGTCTATATCAAACTCAAACTGTTGGAGAGTTATCAACAAAAGACCATACAGACACACCCAGAAGATCGGTGAAGTAGAAATTGAAAAAGATAAAGACGAGTGCACTGAGACTGAGAAGAATCAAAGAGAAATCAACAACAAAGCCATGCATCTCCTGTATTGTGGGATCAATAAGAACCAGTTCAACCGGATCAAATCATGTGAGATAGCCCAGGAAATTTGGCTTAAGCTGGAAGCAGCCTTTGAAGGTACACGAATTAACTAAAATTACTATTTTGATGTTTGCTTTTGATGGTTTCAAGATGAATCCGGGTGAAAGCATCTCAGAATTAACCTCTCGGTTCACTGAAATATTAAATGATCTGAGAGAGCTAAGAAAGGAGATCCCTCAGTCTGATCAGGTGATCAAGATGATTATATCTTTACCAAGGGAATGGCTACCCAAAGTTTCAGCCATTAAAGAGTCAGAAAAATATACAACAATGACCTTTGAAGATCTTGTTGGCATCCTAATGACTCATGAGATCAGCTTGAAGGTGTTGAAGAATGATAAAGACAAGCAAAGAAAAAAAATTGCATTAAAAGCTGCCAAGGACAAGATGAAGAAATGTCTGACTTAAATGATGAAATAGCAATGCTCACAAGAAGGTTCAAAAGGAACCTGGAGCGATAAAAAAGAGATTCGAAAGGTGAGTCATCAAGAAAAAGAGAACGAGTCTGGTATAAATGCGACCAACCAGGTCACAAAAGAGAATATTGTCCAAAGCTAAAAAGATCAAAAATAAAATGACTAGTAGGAACCTGGAGCAATGGTGAGTTTGAGGATTTAGATCTCGAAAAGTAAGTCGCGAACCTCTGCCTTGTAGCTTTAGATGACAAGAATCCTTTACCACACGAGAGAGATGAGACAATTAAATCTGATAAAGGTTGAGTGTCCAAATTTTAATTAGTTTAATTAAACGTTTAATTTTTTGTTTTTTCATTTGCTTGTTTTTATGCCCCACGTGTTTTGTGGGAGTTTGATTTAATTATGAGTTTTTAATATTGTATTTGTTCAGGGGGAGTTAAAAACCAACTTTTTTGATTTTAGACAAAAGGGGAGAAATTTATTGTTTTATTTAACGGTTTTGTCTACATCAAAAAAGGGAGAATTTTAGGATATTTTATATTATCCTAAAGTTTAATTTTGATGTAGACAAACCTATATTATGTACTGATGAATTTATCTAAGTGTGCAGGTTATTAAAATCAAATTTATTAAGGATAAATACTTCAATTATGAACTCACATATATATTTTTGGTAGATTCAGATTTTGTATCTGAAAAGTTAGTACAAAATCCAAGGAAGTAGATGACAGAAGTTGCGGATACGTTAGAGGAACCAGTCGACTAGTTAGTCGACCAGCAGAGGAACCAAATGACTAGTTAGTCTACCAGTAGTAGAGGCACCAGTCGACTAGTAAGTAAACTACCAAAAAACTAGTCGACTAGTGATGAAACTAGTCGATTGGTGAGTCGACTACAAGGAGAGAAGTAATCGACCAGTGAGTCGACTAGTGGTGGAACTAGTCAGCCGGTAAGTTGACAAGTAGAAGTTTCAGTGTTTTATAAAGACCAGTTAGAAGATCTGGTCTACTGAGGAGAAGACCAGTCGACTTCGGAGTCAATTAGGAGTGACCATTGGAGATCAGATGATCTATAATAAATGGATATCAATCAGAAAATGAAGTTTTTAGAGTTACCATTTTTGGAGAGCTTAGCTGAAGGTATAAATCAGAGTTTGCTGAAGGGAGTTCAACATAAGAGCAAGAAGAAAGAATTCAGTCTCAGTTTTACACAGAGCTTAAAGATTCAATGTTTACTACTTCAGTAGTGTTTAAATCTATGGAGTGTAAAAGTGAGAGTTTGAGAGAGATTTCTTTTGTAAAGTTTTCTTGCTACTTGTAAAACAAGAAAAGGTGCAAAGGTTTGCTTGGTACTCGGAAATCCAAGCCAGGTGTAATTGTTGAGATTAGTGAAACTTAGTATACTGGGAGAGGCCTATTGAAGAAGTGGATGTAGACTTATTGCCGAACCACTATAAATCCATGTGTCCCTTTTTCTATCTCTGCTATTTTTTTTAATTGCTCATATTACTCTGATTATTGGGCTAACTAAATTAATATTTTTTTTTCAATCATCATATTTCCTAATAGTCTAAAAGTTCAACCTAATCCAATTATACTGGGTTGAAAAAATCTTAATCTAACCCAAACTATGAACCCATCCAACTCCAACTTAACCTAACTCATTCAAATCGGTTTGGATCGATTTGAGTTGTCGGTTTAATTTATTTTTCAATTAAAAATTTACCGAAACATATTACATAAGAAAAAAATATTCTACTGCAATAATTCATTATTTATTAGATTCAAAATTAAATTTATATAAGAATTTATTAAATCTTACAAATCCATCACGTACAATGTACCTTAAATCGCTTAACACAAAGTTCAAACAACTTAATTTAATGCAGACCATATAAAAGTAAATAAAAACTAAATTTAGAAGGTGCTTGATTAATCAAATTATTTAAAACTTCAACGCCAATATAGAATAAAAAATAAATACAACATATAAATAATTACATATAAAAAATATAACCATATAATGACCGAATTACCAGTTTGGATCATGTTAAAATTTTTTGAACCTATGACCCAACTTAACCTAACCCACTAGGTTCAACAATTTCTCAATTGAAACCCAACCCAACCTGTTGCACTGATTTGGGTTTAGTATGTGAATCCACCGATTTTTATATTTATTCCTAATTATTAGTGATTTTTAATTAGGTGATGCAGGAGGATCCGAGTCAGATGATGCTGAGTTGTCAGATGGCAAGTGGGCTATCTAAACCGGTTTACATCGTTTAGCGGGCAACGGGCTCGGATTGGGCTCCGAAGACCCTAGTCTGATTGGAAACAAGCTTTCGGGAAAAACTTAGTATTTATACTAAGCCTTATCATTTATAAGCCAAAAAACGAAGTTTAGACATTCAAATTGGCAGTTTTTAGTTTTTAGGAAACTTTTTATTTTAGTTATTTTAATTTCAGTCTTAATTTTATTTTCCTATTTTGTTTCGACCTTATAAATAAGGTCTTAGGGTTTCGTAATATTATAATTATATTTTTGTAATAAATTAAAATAAAGCATCAGAGTAGTTTCTCTGTATTGTTTTTTAGGGTTTTTCTTGTGTTACTCCCTGTGAACTATCTGTTCGACTAGCCTGCAGAATAATCGCTATTCTGCCTGGCGTCAGTTGGTATCAGAGCTTCAGCATTTTCCTAGGTGAGATTTCATCAGTTTCCATGGCTGGTGATCATGATAGTGGTCGTCGCGGGCAGGTTCCGAACGAGGAAGCCCAACGCCGTGATCGAAACGTTCAGGATGCGATGATTAAGGATTTACAGCGGCAGGTTGCAAAGTTAACCCAGCGTCTAACGGCGCAGAATTTCGGTGATCGTGAGATGAAAAATCACGATTCCGATTCCAGTTTCGAAAACCCGTATTACAATCCTGCTCGATTCGGGGAACACCGTGGTCGGGAGGATTGTTATGGAGATCTCGGTTTCAGAGTGGATTTGCCGCTGTTAGCAGAGTTTTCTGACTTGATACCAGAGGATCTTCCTCCTGGGTTGCCGCCTGAGGTCTTTAATGTGAAACACTTGAGTCCTTGTTTTGGGGATTCCAATGTGGCTATTGTGAACTCTAGGATGAGTTCTTTCCAACCTGGAGCGACTGATGCAGGAGGATCCGCCGAGTCAGATGATGCTGAGTTGTCAGATGGCAAGTGGGCTACCTAAACCGGTTTACATCGTTTAGCAGGCCACGGGCTCGGATTGGGCCCCGAAGACCCTAGTCTGATTGGAAACGAGTTTTCGGGAAAAACTTAGTATTTTATACTAAGCCTTATCATTTTTAAGCGAAAAAAAAGAAGTTTAGACCTTCAAATTGGCAATTTTTAGTTTTTAGGAAACTTTTTATTTTAGTTATTTTAATTTCAGTCTTAATTTTATTTTCCTATTTTGTTTCGACCTTATAAATAAGGTCTTAGGGTTTTGTAATATTATATTATATTATTGGAATAAATTAAAATAAAGCATCATAGTAGTTTCTCTATATTGTTTTTTAGAATTTTTCTTGTGTTACTCCCTGTGAACTATCTGTTTGACTAACCTACAGAATAATCGCTATTCTGCTCAGCGTCATTAAGGTAACTATTTTGAAAGCTTGAGCGTAGAAATTTAGTTGGAACTCAAGCTGCTCGAGTTGATTTATAGAGTGATTCAATTGATGTGAAACGGAAAGAAAAGACAAAATCAATATATGAATTACGAGGACCATGGTTTTAGCAGTTGGTAAATGTGAGAGACTATTCCCACCACACTATTCCAAACTATGTGTCTGGTTTAGTATTATGTCGAACCATATACTAAAAGCTGTAGTGTGAAACACTGAATTCCCCAAGCTACTAGGAGCAACGGCAACAATTCCACTTTTTGAAAAGCTAGGTTTTATTTTATGGCATGTACACATTTTTGTGGCATGACTAATCATTAAAAAATGTTCATACAAACAACTATTAATACAAAGTTATGAAATGGATAAACTCTAGGAGGGCACAAACCCTAACCAGACAAAAATCTTAATTATCGTGGAACAAGTCATTTTCATCATCTTTTTTAATTGGACTATACTCTAAAGTATTATATAAATAAGACTCATCATTTTATAGGTACACCTCATAATCTCTCTATGCTCATTCAATACTCTCTTATTTCTTTACGTGTCTAATGTGTGCAGCACTCGCAAAATTGATCGTCAAGTTTTCGATATCAACACATTTGCTCCGAAAGTTGTGTTGCTTTCACATGGAGGGATTGTCCACTTTAATTCGTTAGCCCAACATGGTTTTTCCTTGCATGAAAGAGGTTAACCCCTTGCCGCAAGCTTTCTCGATTTCTTACCGATATGATATGGGAAATGAAGTTCTCATTTTTTATTTATACCACAACAAAATATTTTTTTTTTCTTCATGAACCTATGTTATATAGGAACCTATCATTAAAAAATACGGTTCTACGTACCCTAGAACATGCAAAATCGATTGTTAATAAGTTGTGAGCACAATCTCTTTTGTGTGCTCGAGCTTCTTGAATCATTACCCGTTTAACTATCAGTACGGTTAAGAAGCTAACCCTCATTAAAGCTTTTTTTGTTGACAATTTGCTTTTGGTTTTCAAGGCAATTTAATTTTCTTGAGAATTTGTTGCCTCCTCACATTAATGGGTAGTTTAGACCATTTTAAAAGGGCAAACATCGATCTTATCACGGAAAACTACACAACCAAACCACACGAGAAGCAAACGAATTTATAAGGCAGCGGCCGACCATTGATCCAATTTTGACATTTGAGTCCATATGGTTAAATGTAGTCGAAGATATGTCTGTAACTTACCCTGCAATATTTCTATGAACAGAAAACAATGTTATCCTAAGAAAACAGTCAATCTCACGATCAGTTCAACGAATGTTATCACATTTTTTTTTATAACAGTGACGTGCTTTAATCTGCTTATATTTACTCACGCAACAAACTTGAGGATTCGATATAATGATTTCGAAACATTGATATATATTGTTAAAAATTTGGAACAACAATCAATGAATTTCATGAAAATTTGTCAGACAAAGTCACAAACCTCACACATAAATTAAAGGATCATTTGAAGTCGTGTCTTGAAATTTTTCGACATCCAAGTCAATCATCTGAAGTAAAAAAAAAAACACTAAAAAATGACAAGAAACCTTTATATAATGACGAAAAATAATGACATAGTTATTAGACGCAATAATTGTGATAATATCAAGTGTGATTATAAAATATTAATATCGAGAGTTATTCGGATTTAATGTCGGGATAATAATGTTATTGGTACGTAATTGTCGTAGAATATTTAATATGACTAACTAAAATATCTTTTGGGTTTAAGTATAAATATTATCTTTTTGTCCATACCACATGTAAATATATAATTAATTATTTGATTGAATTTATAAAATTATATTTTAATCCTAAAAAGATCACGTGTCGATTCAACATTCATCGGGTAAAATTACCCCATATCAAAACCTATTTGTTGAAAGAGAGATATAACTACTAATTGTTGTTCCACCACCTATATGATATTACTAACAGTTAGTGGAAGTCAAAAATCTGAATTCTTCATGCCCATTAGCCCATTGGATTTAAGAACCTTTTTTGAATTCTAAATATATTGGTACAGACTCCAACTTTTCAAACAAGACAGTTTGGACATCGAGATAAGTGACCTTAGTACTTCGAATATTAATTGCCTTATTGGTCCGATTAGTTTGTGCGCATTATAAATATCCACATAAATGCATCGGCAATTTTTTTTTAGATTTTACTTAAATTATTTATCAGTTATTATATTTAATATATTATTAATATAAATATTAATATATATACTTTTCAATTACGGTTATTTAAAATTTATATATTTATTAGTTAATATATTTAATATATATTAATCGATCAAACGGTTAAAACAATTAAAGATTTTTTTACCGTTAACAAATCAATATATCAATATATATTATTTAACCGATCAATATGGTATTGATTCACTAATTGATTGAACCATTTTAATCAAAATAATTTGGTTTGAAATAACTTGATTAATCAATTTTTACCGGTTAATAAATACTCCTATATCCATTCACATAACAATTTTATTTATTTATAAAAAAATTATTAATATAAAAATTTAATTCAAAACCTCAATTCATTCAAATACATTTGTAATAACCATTGAGGTTTTGCTACTGGTTGGTTAGGCTACTGATTCAACACGTTTAATCACATTATTGTAGGTTGGGATACATTAATGCCTTTGTTACATGTATACCAAACCTATCGATACTCTCAATAGGTATTTAATTTACAGAAGCATAACAAATTTTAACATGTTTTATGTTCTCTCTATATAGTAATATTATATGATCAGGATGTTCACAGTTAATTTTGAGTCAAAATGATTTTCTATAATATTCGCTTTTCATCATGGATCAGATATCCATTTGATATTAACAATGATCAATGATTTTAATATAGGGTATTTTACTTCCTTTGTCACCTGCTAGACACGTAAAAATTATACCATCTGATGTGACCGAAAAAATACGATTCAATGAAAACTGAACACATGATCAACTAATAACTCTTGAGCGATGAAGTGATTCAAACTGACTGCGATGATGGATGCGCAACCATGTTCCCCGACACAATGATGTGACGGCTCAAGGGGAAACTATCCCTCATGTACGAAGAACTGTCCGTTGTGAGGCTCGAGACGCAGGCATCTCAACTAAACAGTCTTGCATTTCAAAGAGTCAGGCAAGGAGCACACCATTGCCTATATAAAAGGGATCCCACCCTTGAACCAAAAGGAGGCAATCGACTAAATAACCAAGCAAGCCTATGAGCAAGTAAGAGCAAAAGGTTCAAACCACCAAAAGAAAAAGGCATGACCCAAACACAATCATACACTCCCAAAAAGAGGTAGAAACCACAGAGAATTCCAAGTATATGGAGAAAACATCCGAGGAACAAAGAGAGCTAACTAAGTTCTCTTCTCCTCTCAACTATCCCTTCACCTCCGTGTATTTTCTTTATTCTCTTCAAAGAGTGTTTACTAATTTAACCATCGGAGGGTCCTCCCTGGAGTACAAAAACTCCGCGAGACTTATTTTGCAGGGTCTTCTCCAACACTCCAAGGAGTTCAATCCAACTCATCCTCCTCGGACTTGTCTCCTAAACTTCAAAGAGTTCGATCCAAGTCATCCTCCTCGAACCTATCTCTAAAACTCTGAGGAGATCGATCTAATTCATCCTCCTCGGACCTATCTCCTAAACTCCGAGGAGTTTAATCCAAGTTATCCTTCTTGGACTTGTCTCTTAAACTCCGAGGACTTCGATCCAAGTCATCCTTCTCGAACCTATCTCTAAAACTCAGAGGAGTTCAATCTAAGTCATCCACCTTGGACATCTCTCCTAAACTCTGAGGAGTTCGATCCAAGTTATCCTTCTCGGACCTGTCTCCAAAACTCTGAGGAGTTTGATCCAAGTCATCCTCTTTGGACCTATCGAACTCCAACGAGTTCGATCCAAGTCATCCTCCCTGGACCTGTCTTCTAAACTCTGAGGAGTTTGATCCAAGTTATCTTCCTCGAACCTATCTCCAAAACTCCGCGGAGTTTGATCCAAGTCATCCTCTTCGGACTTGACTCTTAAAATCTGAAGAGTTTGATCCAAGTCATCCTTTTCGGACATATCTCTAAAACTCTTAGGAGTTCGATCCAAGTCATTCTCCTCAGACTTGTCTCCAAAACTCTAAAGAGTTTGATCTAAGTCATCCTCTTTGTGGCTTTGTCGAGGTTTGTACTGAAAATGGTAGACCTAGAGGATAAGAAATATAAGAGGTTCCAAGATGAACTATGTTTTAAGATTTGATCAAAATTATCTTACATAAGGCATATAAATTATGTCAGGTTGGTAGATATAGCACTTTAGATTGAGAAAGAAGTCATGGATTTTAAGGGAAAGAGAAAGAGTGCTTAAAGAGGCTTAGACACGAAGGTTCTAGAGGTAGTGGTGACATGAGTGTACGGGGTGGTGGGTAAGAGACTACCCCAGATGTGGCATTCTCTGTTACAAGGAACTGTAGTACAGAATCAGAGGCAAGCAGGGTTTGTTGCTTCTGTAGCTCAGAGTAATATCAATGAGACCCTTAGATCTGAGAGACATGTTATGGGAACTAGAAGTCATGGCAAAGGAAGTAAGTATACCACCAAGGGGAAGTGGTAACCTGATGTATGATTGAGAGACAACAGTTTGTTATAGATGTAATCAGATAAGATATTTATCCTAGAATTGTCCTAATTTGAAGTTCTTTATATGTAGAAAAGGTAGACATATCAATGTTGGTTGATCTTGGTGCAACCCATTCTTTTGCATCCAGTATTTATATGAAGTCTATTGATGCATGTATTAGTCCTTTGATTCATAATATTATTGTTGAAGTTCCCATTAGAGATAGAGCGATAATCATAAATGTTTACAAAGTTTGTTTGATTCATATCAATGATAAAGAATTTGAAGTTGATTTATTACCTTTGAATATGATAGATCTTCATTCGATTTTGGGAAAAATTGGTTATTGACATATTTTGTCCGGATTAATTGTTCCAGAAAGAATATAGTGTTCAAGTTATGGACATGAGAAGTTTAACTTCAGGGAGAATATAAAATACTCTCGAACTATCTTATTTGCTATGACTATTAGTAGATGGTTGAAGAAATGATGTGAGGAGTATTTGACATACATAATGGATTCTAAAAAGGAAAATAGGAAGTTAGAAGAAATATTGGTAGTGAAAGATTTTCATGATATGTTGTCCAGATTGTCTCCTAGTAAGGAGATTTAGTTTCCTACAGATGTGATTTTGAGTTTAACACACATATTTATAGCACTCGATATAATGACACCAGCTAAATTGAGAGCGTTAAACTTACCATTTTAAGAATTGTTAGATAAACAGTTTATTGAACCTAATGTGTTTGGGGAGCCCCTGTGTTATTCATGAAGAAGGAAGATGGAACGATGAGATTGTATAAATGTAATGACCTATCTCGGGTTGGCCTCCTGGGTTGGCCACCCTCGAGACAGTGTTATTACATTTTGAAAATCCCAGCACGACACATATATGCAACAATAAAAAAAATAAGACTAACAGAAATTTTTACTGTAACCCTCAACCCTCAACAAGGGAGATATATCAATATGATATTAACTTAAACATAATATACAATGTAAAATGCATGGATATTTACAAATTAAATTTTAAAAGTTCATTTTCTCGTTTGTGTGAGGATGTGACATGTATGTAGCTTACAGAAAATGATATTCTCTGAATCTCAACCTACCAGACTATTTGTCCTATCTGCTACCTGAAATCATTGTACAATGGGGGTTGAGCTTCACAAGTTCAGTGAATTAAATTTACTAAAAGAATTCAATTTGCATAAATAGCCCTTTAATATTTAATCACTGATTTCTCATATGACTGGATAATAGTATATAATCTAACACTTAGATAATTACTATCACATCATATTTTTTTCACTATAACTGTCTCTCTGTAAGATTGATTCATCTATAACTCAATTCATAATAACACACAACACATCAGCATTTTAATGATGCAGTTAATATTAAAAACAGATACAATGCATGAATTATTATTATTAGGGAACGTCTTGACACATGTCGACATGTTTTTATTATCTTAGACCGGCTCCCTCCCGGTTCTTTTCTTTCCAGCATATATCGGCTATCACGGTATTTATTTCCAGCATATACCGGCTGTCATGGTGTCATTTTTATTTCCAGCATATACCGACTATCACGGTGTCCTTTTTATTTTCAGCATATACTGGCTGTTACGGTGTCTCTTTTATTTCCAGTATATACCGGCTGTCACGGTTTTTCAATTAGATCGACCCCTTCCTAGTTCTTTACATTCTTTTATTTAATGCATATGCATATGAACAACGATATTAAATATGCATATGAACAGTAATATAACAATAACATGAATTCAAAATATTTAAATTTGCTATCCTGATTATTCTCAATTTATATTGAAATAAATTTCACAAAATTTCTCTCCTCATATATCACATCCACTTATTAACCATAACTCATCAAGAATTTTATTTATCACCATCACTATTAAATTAACTCATTATTCTAATAATATTTCTTTTCACATAACAATTTTCTACGCGTCCAATATTTATATCATACCTATGAATCAAATTTTTATCTACCACCAAAGCATAAGCTAATAGTTTATTTTAATTTTACCACTAGATATTTCATATTTAATTAGATTACAAAAAATAAATCTAACTCACCATGTAGCACTTAAAACTATCCGTGGATCACCTCTTTGCCTTTCCCGTTCTTCTCAGTAATTTCCTCCAGTTGCTGATCATCAACTCCTAACATAATATTTATATTAAATTTCTAATTTACTCTTCAATTTTTCATAAACCACACCTTTTGAAAATTTCTACTTCAACTTCTAGGAAATTTCATGAATGCTAAAAAATTAAAAAAAAAGACATTACATTATTACCTTCTGTTTTTTTGGTAGCTTCTCGTGACTCTCTATAAAATTCCCCTGTAAATCCCTTTAAAATTTTGGTCTTTCAACTTTTCTTTGGGTCTCCAAGTGTCTAAGGAAATAGAGTGATTTAAGGAAACTAAACGAAATTTGGTTAAGTATATTTTACGTTTACACACTATATATATATATAAGAAAAATATTGAAAATTTTCAATAGCCTCCATTTGCTCCATTTACTCCACGAAATGTGCATGTGTCCTACATGCACATTTCTTCTTCCTTCGCTGCCACGAGAAGCCAAGGTAGAAAGCATGCATTGAACTTAAATAAACTTGGCAGTAGGTGGCACCTGCTGCCACATTTTGGTGTTTTTTTTTAAAAAACTTTTTGCATTAAAAAAATATCTATACATTACTTTTACTCTATGCCATATTTATTAAAGTATTTTTTTTACCCTTATTTTACAAATACGGGTATTACAATTCTACATACCTTACAAAAATTTTGTCCCCGAAATTTCCTTACCAAAAATCAAGAAAAAAGTTGGGGGTAATCATTCCTCATTCTTGCTTCATGCTCTGATTATGCTCAAACTAATACACGGTTATTGTATACAGTTGAGGTGTCAATCCCACGAGGAAAAACAATCTACAAAGGAAAAGTGCAAACCTTAACACGAACGATAACAATCAAGTGAGAAAACATGAATTTTGATAATGAAACAATTGTGAGAAAATTGTGCAAATAGATTAAAGAATATAATAAAGGAACAACAAGGTTCCAGGAATCCACCCTAGGTTCATTACCTTAATCCAATCTCGATTAAGTTGTTTTCATCTCGATTGCAAGTTTCACATCTCAAACAGGCAATCGACAAATATTCAATCAAAGCATATGTAAACCCTAATGTAATTGATATGAGTTACTCTTTACTTTTGATTTAAGCACACATGACCTATCCTATAGATTTATCAAGAAACGATAATATATCTTAATGACAATATCGCAGTAATGGACAAACCTAAAAGATAAGTCTACTGGACTCAATCACATCCAAACAATCTTGACATAAGAAGAGCATGACTAGACTTATATCGAGGAGAAAGATATAATCACCGGATTAAGGGAAAATCTTCTAATTAAATTAAAGAATAAATTATAACAATGTTTTAACAATAAATCCAAACTATAACTGAATCAATAAAGGAAAATAAGAACAACTACACATAGGGATTCATCCCTTCGCCTTGCTTGGAGATTAGTTGGCCATAGAGTTCATGCTTGAACACTTTGATAAAGAGTGTGGCAGCCTTCTTGTGTTTTCCAGCTTTAATGATTGTCTTCTTCTCAAACCCTAAGTGATCTATTTATAATACAAAAGGTCCAAGGGTGTTTTAGGGTTTAAACAATCATTAAAGTCCTAATTAGGTCATAACTCGGAGAAGGGGATCATGTGCGCGTCGCGACTCTCACTTACTAGAGCTGCAGCTCGGTCTGTTCTTGGTTGGGTATGCTTTTGGGCGCCGCGGCCATCCCTAGTCCAAGCCGTGGCTCTGCCTGATGGCCTTTGAGGGTGAGCTTCTGGGCACTGCGGCCCTGCCTAGTCCAGGCCGCGGCGCACACTGGTTGGTTTCCTTGTTCTTCTGTGCTTCTTTCTGGAGGCTGAGGCTTGGACTTCTTCAGGCCGCAACGCACACACTCAAGACTTGATTTCTCTTCATTTGTCCTTCCAAAACCATGCCTTCACTCCGGTGTGCCTTGAGTCTTTGTGCTTTAAGCAACGATAACTTTTCCTCCTCTTTTGAACTTAAAGTACCTGAAAATGCACCGAAATAGATCAATGATCCAAGAATGACACTTTAGAGTTGTTAACGTATAAAAATGCAATTAAAACCTAGATCAACCCTAAAATGCTAACAATTAAGTTATGTTAAGATGCATTTTATGACTCTTATCACAAACCCCAACTAGCTTATTGCTAGTCCCTAGCAATTCAAGCGAAAACAAGAGATGAATTCTACAGTAGGAATCAAAACAAAGTAAAGCAATGTTAGTGTTAAACCAGGAGCAATTCACTTTTTGTCTCAGAAATCACATATAACACACAACACATAGAATCATTAAACATCACCCAAGTCCAAAAGTAATCCAAACATCAATCTTAAAATTGTTATCGACTCTCAACATCAATCTTACCACAATCCATTAATCTGAACACCCAGATGATTTTATGCATAACTTTCATGAATACAAGTCTTGGCCTCTAAAAACATAATAAATTGCGTGAGATCAATCACAAATCAAGCTCTATAGGCTTATTTTTCAAATCACTCTCCACTATTGTAGAAAAATTACACCACCTTGGATCAATAGGTGTTTAATAAGCTTGTAATGTTAGGCTAAGTTAAAGGTTAAGAAAGAACGGGAAGGTTTCAAGAAATAAAAGAACTTAATCTCTTAGTTTTAAACACAACCTACTTTAAGCACTGGACAACCTTACTTCAACATCCAGCTCTTTCAACCATTTTTCGAGCATTTTTCTCAATAAATCACCACTTTTTTTTTTCTTTTCTTCTTTCTTTGCCATAATTCACTTTTATTTTTTATTTTGGCATAAGACCATTCACCTTCTTTTTTATTTTTTTTCTTTTCCACAACCCCTAACTTATCTCCTTTAATGTATTTGGGTTATGGTAGTAATATTTTTTCATATTTCCATTCTTACTTCTCTCAAGTGCTTCTCAACAAATGTGTATAACTAAGTTCTTTTAAAAGAAGGGTAAAGATAAAATATTTTTAGGCTCATAAGGGTTAGTAAATGGGTTATCGAAAGAAACAAGGCTCAAATTATTTTTCAAGAAAAAGGCTCAAACAGGTGGCTAGCGATAAATATAACAATGGTAAGTTTGAAAGGCTCAAACGGTTCAAAAATGGCCTATATCATATCCTAAGTAATGTGCATTCTAGGAATTTGCCTCAAGTGATTATCAAATAAGTTCTAGAGCTTGTCGAGACCACAAAAGTATTCACAAACAATTACACATAAAACTTCTCTAAATGTTTTAGACTAATCATATAATCTTACCACAAATAAGAGTCTCAAACCAAATGAAGATTGACACTTAAATTATTTTCAAACCGAAGCAAGATTTAACTTCTTCTAAACGCTATATGCTATCTCAATTAAGCTCATATCATTGACATGTGAATTATCTTTAAGGCTTAACAGAAAGCATGCTAAGAACAAACAAAAAAGGACAATGTCACCAAGCAGTTCAATGAAAAAAAAAAAAATGTTTCCTCCACCCCCAACTTAAAAATTGTATTGACCTCAATGTGAAAGAAAAGGTAAAGAAAACTCCCTTTGTAAGCAAAAGTGCACAGAAGCTAAAAATTGTGCAGCACCATTTGAACTATGTGCCGTGCTTCTTGCTGAAATTTCGATCTAAAACATAGAACAAAACAAACAAAAAGAAAGCAACTGCGGTGTAACATTAAGATTTCCACTGTATGTTAGGTTAACTCATGAAATGGAAATAAATAAAACTAAAATAAAGTACGAAAAACAAAATAAAATAACGAAAAAGAAAGACACAACGAATATTAGTACAATTATCCGATAACAATAAGAAAAAAATAAAATAAAAGGGAACAAACAAGATATAACCCAAACTAATCTTCTATGTCTTCATCTGCCTCTTCATTCTCGTCACCTTCTTCTGGAGTTGGATCAAAAGACGAACCCAGATAGGGTGGCAAAGTGGGAAAGTGACCTATGTCACAACCAGTAGCGGAGGCAAGGTGTTGGTATATCTGACCAAAAGAAGAGTATACCCCCGCCTGATAATCAGCTTGTCTAGCCAAGAATCGTTCTTGACGATCAAATCTATCATGCAAAAATTTCTGATACTCGTCAAAACGAATCTCCAAACGCTCAAGGTGTTCTGCAACAGTGAAATATCTAGGGGGAGGAGGGGCTGCAATCGCTGCTCTCTCTCTCAGAACTGGCGGCCTTGAGGCTTTAATCAGAGCGAGCAAGCCATCATCGATGGGCTTCTTTGGTTGCTGGGTGTCCTCATCAGGACTGTACTGGACTCCAGCTTAGATGCATAATTGGGTAATTAAGGAAGGGAAATACAATCCAAGCTTTTGTTGCATAGTGTGTATGATAAAATTAAATATGATCTGGCCCACATCAATAGTCATGCCCATCAAAATGGCATAAATCAGAACAACTCTCTCAACAGTAAGGTCACTATAGTGGGTAGTAGGCATCAACCTCTGACATACAAAATATTTCCAAGCTCGAGCATTGACAATCAGAGAAGTACCGGGCAAGGTTATAGGGGTATCACCCGTCATTTTCCATGTAGTGCCCGAAATACAGAGAGCATTGCAAATCTGTTCATAATCAATATTAGACGCATATGTACTATACTCACTATTTTCTATGTCAGGTAGCCCATAAAATCTATTGATAGATGTGCTGCTAAAAGAAACCGTTTTGCCTCTCACCCTCACCTTACCATTCCTATGTTCATCTGCATTAGTGTAGAATTCTCTAACCACATTTGTGAGGCAATGAGATGGTTGTCTAGCAAATGTACTCCAATGTCTATCAATAATCATTCTAAACAAGGTGGGGTTCCCTCTCTCTGTGATATTGAATCCTCTCTCAGGAATGGGTTTTCTAGTGTGCATCATCCTAACATATCTCTCACTAGCCTCAAAACTAACAAATTTGTTCTCATCAAATTCTTGAGGTTGTTTCCCCCTTGGTCTTTTACTCTTAAGTTCCATTTGAATCAAATGTGTAAATTAATAGAGCTAATGCAAAATTAACCACCCAAATAGCACAAATGAACAACAAAGAGAAGAAAATGGTCTTACTTGATGCCCACAAATGAAGAGAAGAAAGATTTCCCACCAATTTGAAATCTTCTTGAAGAACCCAAAATCCTCTTATTTTTTGGAGAAATTTTTAATAAAATCTGTAATATTAGTGCTCAATCCTTCAAGAAATGATGTTAAAATCAAGAAATTTTGAGCAAAAGTGGATGGGTAAGTGAGGGTTTGGAGAGAGGATGAAAGAGAAATGAGTGTGCTGTATTTTTGTAAGAGAGAAATGAAAAGGAAAGTGGTGATTTGGGGTTTTAAGGTGCTAGGCACAAGCTGGCGCTGTTGCTGTGCGCTGCAGTGCTGTGGGCCAGGCCTAGGCGCGCACACAGGTCCTGGTTCTAAACAAAACACCTTATTTGTGTGCCAAATAAAAATATAAAATTAGCAAAATAAAAAATAAATGTTAAATTAAAAATTAGATTAAATCAAACTAGAAAAAAGAATTAAAAATTAAAATTGAAATGAACTTAATCAAAAACAAAATAAACAAAAAAAAATAATTAAAAACATACCTTTGTGGTGTGGTTAAGGTGAATAGACCGGATCTATAAGCAAAATGTCTTCCACTTTCGGATCTTGCCTATCGATTAAGATTTTAAGGCGTTGACCTTTTACTTTAAAAATTCGACCATCTCTAGTATCCTCAATTTCCACCGCCCCATTTGCAAAAACATTTTTCACTATAAAAGGACCGGTCCACCTCTACCAAAGTTTTCCTGGATGCTTATGGAGTCTAGAATCGTATAAGAATACCCGATCATTAGACTTGAATGTTTTCCTCAAAATATTTTTATTATGAAACACTTTCATCTTCGCCTTATAGATTCTAGAGTTCTCGTAAGCATCATTTCTTAACTCCTCTAACTCGGTCAATTGATATTTCCTAAGCTCACCCGCCTTTCCTATATCACAATTAAAAGACTTGATGACCCAATAAGCTTGATGCTCGAGCTCTATAAGTAAGTGGCAAGGCTTTCCAAAAACAAGCCTATATGGTGACATACCTAAAGGGGTTTTGAAAGCTGTACGGTAAACCCAAAGCATATCAACTAGTCTCAAAGACCAATCCTTGCGATCCAGGTTGATCGTTTTTTATAGAATTTGTTTAATTTCTCTATTTGCAAGTTCTACTTGTCCACTTGTCTGAGGGTGGTAAGCTATGGAAATCTTATGTAACAACCCATATTTTCTCATCAAGGCTTCAAAGGAACGGTTGCAAAAATGTGTACCTCGATCACTAATTATCGCACGTGGTGTACCAAATCGAGATAACACATTTTCTTTGAGAAATTTAATTACCGTTCTATTATCATTACTTCAGCAAGCTGCTGCCTCTACCCATTTTGACACATAATCTATTGCCACAATGATATATTGATATCCGAAAGAAGGAAGAAATGGTCCCATAAAATCAATGCCCCAACAATCAAAGATTTTAATCACTAAAATTGGGTTTAAGGTCATCATATTACGATAAGACACAGCTCCTAACTTCTGACATATTTCACATGAGTGATAATAGATGTTTGCATCTTTAAACAAGGTGGGCCAATAAAATCCACACTGCAAAATTTTTGGAGCGATTTTTTTCATAGAAAAGTGGCCCCCGCAAGCTTGGGAGTGACAAAATTCCAAGATGCTAGCAATCTCTTCATTAGGGATGCAACGCCTTAAAATTTGGTCAAGGCAGTACTTGAAAAGACATGGGTCATCCCAATAAAAATTATGTACCTCATTCAAGAGTTTCTTATTGTCTTGAGCGCTCCAATCCATCGGTATCTCATCGGTAGCCAAATAATTCATGATATGAGCAAACCATGGTAGAGAAGTAATAGAGAGTAATTGCTCATCGAGAAAATCATCCTTGATTGGCATGTCATCAGAGGTGTCCTTTAATGTGAGCCTTGAGAGATGGTCAACCACCACATTCTCTACTCCTTTCTTGTCCTTGATGGTGATGTCAAATTCTTGTAAGAGTAAAATCCATCGTATTAGTCATGCCTTAGCATCCTTCTTTGTAAGAAGGTACTTAAGGGCTGCATGATATATGAAAATAAAGATAGGAGAACCAATTAAATAAGCACAAAACTTGTCCAAAGTAAATACTACAGCTATCAATTCTTTTTCAGTGGTGGAGTAGTTCATTTGAGCACTATTCAGGGTTTTACTAGCACAGTAAATAACAAAAGGGTTTCCATCCTTTCACTGTCCAAGAACAGCACATACAGCATAGTCACCAGCATCACACATGATTTCAAAGGGTAAAGTCCAGTTAGGTGACTGCATTATAGGTGCTAAAGTAAACTTTCCAATAAGCATTTTAAAGGCCTCTTGACAAGCTTGAGTCCACTCAAATGGGACATCTTTAACTAGGAGGGCACATAGTGGTCTAGATATGTCAGAAAAGTTTTGTATGAATCTCCTATAAAAACCAGCATGACCAAGGATAGATCTTACATCCTTTACTGTCTTAGGTGTGGGAAATTTAGAGATTAATTCAATCTTAGATTGATCAACTTCTATCCCCTTAGAAGAAACAAAATTCCCTAAGACAATACTCGAAGGTACCATGAAATGGCATTTTTCCAATTTAAGACTAATTCTTTTTCCTCACAACGAATTAAAACTTTCTCTAAATTCAGTAAGCATGCATCAAATAAAGATCCAAAAAGAGTTAAGTCATCCATAAAAATCTTCATGCAATTTTCAACCATGTCACTGAAAATGCTCATCACGCAACGTTGAAAAATGGCGGGGGCATTACACAATCCAAATGGCATTCTACGAAAAGCATAGGTGCTAAAAGGACAAGTGAAAGTGGTTTTATCCTGGTCTTCTAATGCAATTTCAATTTGATAATAACCAGAATAACCATTTAAGAAACAATAAAAAGGATGACCAGCTACACGTTCAAGAATTTGATCGATAAAGAGGAGTGGGAAATGGTCTTTTCGGGTGGCAGCATTTAATTTTCTATAATCAATGCACATGCGCTACCCAGTCACAAGTTTTGTAGGGACTAACTTTCCTAGGTCATTCTTTACCACAGTGAAATTGGAATTTTTAGGAACGACTTGTGTAGGGCTTACCCATTGACTATCAGCTATGGGATATATAATTCCCGCATCTAATAGTTTTAACACTTCATTCTTCACTACTTCTTTCATAGTGGGGTTAAGCCTACGTTGAGGGTCTCTACGAGGACTAGTTCCTTCATTCAAATTTATCTTATGAGAACAGATCAGGGGACTAATACCTTTTAAATCAGCCATGCTCCAACCTAAGGTTGATTTATGTTTATTTAAGGTCCGAATTAATTTCTCACCTTGAGACTTAGATAATTCAGATGAGATAATAACAGGAAAAGTATCACCTGGACCGAGAAAAACATGCTTCAAACCCTTAGGTAGTGGCTTCAATTCGACTTTAGGTGCCTCCACACTTGAGGGTTTTGCTTCTCACTTCTTTCAGGCAACTCTTTAAACTTTGGTTGCCATGCTTGAGTGCCATAATCCTGAGATTTATCAAAAATAACAAAAACATCAATTATATCAGTTTTATCATTAATAGAATCAATCTTAAAATTAACAAGAAAATATTCAAGAGGATCAAAGTCATGAGCTATGGAAACTCCCTTATCAATGAGTGACTCAATCATGTATAAGTGGTGGTTCTCGTCCTCATCTTCGGGCTGTTTTACTACGTTGAAAATATTCACCTCGAGGGTTATGTTTCCAAAGGACAACTTCATGAGTCCATTCTTGCAATTAATAAGAGTATTTGCAGTAGCAAGGAAAGGTCTACCCAAAATTAAAGAAATTTTAGAGTTAGTGTCAACAACAGAAGTAGTATTAAGGATTAAGAAATCAACAAGATAATAAAATTTATCAATTTGAATCAAGGCATCATCTACCACACCTCGGGGTACTTTGATTGATCGGTCAGCCAATTGCAATACCACAACGGTTGGTTTGATTTCTTCCAAACCCAGCTGTAAATAAATAGAAAATGGAATCAGGTTTACACTAGCTCCTAAGTCTAGTAATGCTTGTCCAACCTCATGATTTCCAATGCTACATGCAATGGTTGGACAGCCAGAATCCTTGTACTTGGGGGGAATCCTTTGCTCAATTAAAGCACTAACTTGTTCTGTTAGGAATGTTGTTTTCTTTACATGGTGTTTCCTCTTACTTGTACTCAAATCCTTGAGAACTTTTGCATAAGTAGGAACTTGTTTAATGACATGCAAAAGAGGAAGATTAAGTTTTACTTGCCTTAGGTTCTCTAGGATTTCATTGTTTAGGTCCAGATTTTTCTTGTTTGATTTTAAAGCTTGAGGGAATGGTGCCTTAACAGGACTTTTGGTAATCTCAGGGTCCTTGGGCAGCTCAGATCCATTGCTACCTTGACCCTTTTCCACATCCTCAGATTTGTTCGTTGTTGGGATGTGTAATGTCTTACTACTTCTTGTCACAATGGCATTCACATTTTCCAGATTTTTTTATGCCATGTGTTGACCATGGGGTGTGGACTGAGCTTGGGAAGGGAACTTACCCTGCTCATTCACACTCAATGAGCCCATCAATTTGGACACTTGGCTCCTTATTTCCTTATTCTCTTCTACAACCTATGTGATTAATGTTCATACCTTTGGTTTGTCTTACCCTGTGCCTCAATAAAAGTATGTAAAATGTCTTCTAAAGAACTCTTAGAGGATAAAAGTGCATGATATGGTGCAAGGTATGATCTAGGGGGTTGTGCAAGCTGATTTTCAGACTTCCAGCTGAAGTTGGGGTGATTTTGTCATCCTGGATTACGGGTGCTAGAGAAGGGTGCTAGAGGTTTCTTATACATGCCTAAAGCATTAAATTGTTCCTCATACATCCCTCTCATATCTACAAATGTGGGGCACTCTTGAACGGGATGATCTACCCTGCCACACACAAAACATGGTTCCGAAGATTCGGCATGATTAACCACGTGTTTTGGCTTTGAGCCTTTAGTCTTTAACGCATCTAACTCCCTAGTGAGCATTTCGACCTTAGCTTTTAGGCTATCTTCTTCCCTGAGATGGTATATTCCACCACTACTTGAGTTTTCTACAGGCTGTGACCTTTTTGTGTTTTCAGTAGCACTAGGTCCAGTCAAAGTATGAGCTTTTTCAGCAAGCTCATTGAGGTACTCTATGGCCTCATCGGGATATTTTTGCAGAAATTTACACATCATCTCTACAAATTGGCGCTCTCTATAGGTAAGTCCCTCATAAAAGTAGCTCACTAAGCGCCAACTCTCATACCCATGGTGAGGACACATACTTAATAGCTCCTTAAATTTCTCCCAGGACTGATACAAAGTCTCATTATCCTTTTGTGCAAAGGTGGAGATTTGCCTTTTTAAAGCATTGGTCTTATGTTAAAGGAAGTATTTATTGAAGAAGACCTGAGTCATCTTATTCCATGTCCCAATAGATCGTGGCCTCAGCGAGTATAACAACTCTTAGCTTTATCCTTTAAAGAGAAAGGAAAAAACTTGAGTCTCACGATATCATCAGTTGCATATTGACTATGAAAAGTCGCAACTACTTCCTCAAACTCCCTAATGTGTACATATGGGTTTTCATTTTCCAAGCCATGAAATATAGGGAGTAATTGTATCATCTCTGTTTTGAAATCTTGATGGCGAGTATTGGCTGGAAACATGATGCATGATGGTGTGGCTGTTCGGCTAGGATGCAAGTAATCTTAAAGTGTCCTAACAACATTCTCATTAGGGTTTTCAGCCATGTTAACAAAGTCTTCTAAATTCTTGTTTAGGTGTACACTAGGGTTTGATCTAGGCGATGTCTCACTAACAGACGTGGAAGGAAAAGATAGCTCTACTTCGGGTCCTTTAATGAATCTACCTCGCAAATCTCTCGATCTAAGCATACACCAAATGAGTTAAAAGGAAATAAAAAAATAGAACAAATAAAATAAATCAGAAAATCAAAAACTTAAAGAAAGGAACAATAGTACCGCTTTGTCTTAGAGTTGACAATCTTCATTGTATGTGAGCGTGTTTCTCCCTGGTAACGACGCCAAAATTTGATTACGCTCAAATTAATATGCAGTTATTGTGTATAGTTAAGTTGTCGATCCCATGAGGAAAAACGATCTACAAAGGAAAAGTGCAAACCTTAACACAAACGATAACAATCAAGTGAGAAAATATGAATTTTGATAATGAAACAATTGTGAGAAAATTGTGCAAATAGATTGAAGAATATAATAAAGGAACAACAAGGTTCCAGGAATCCACCCTAGGTTCATTGCCTTATTCCAATCTTGATTCAGTTGTTTTTATCTCGATTGCAAGTTTCATATCCCAAACAGGCAATCTGCAAATATTCAATCAAAGCATATGTAAATCCTAATGTAATTGATATGAGTTACTCTTTACTTTTGATTTAAGCACACATGATCTATCCTATAGATTTATCAAGAAACGACAATATATCTTAATGACAATATCGCAGTAATGGACAAACCTAAAAGATAAGTCTACCGGACTCAATCACATCCAAACAATCTTGACATAAGAAGAGCATGACTAGACTTATATTGAGGAGAAAGATATAATCATTGGATTAAGAGAAAATCTTTTAATTAAATTAAAGAGTAAATCATAACAATGTTTTAACAATAAATCCCAACTACAACTGAATCAATAAAGGAAAATAAGAACAACTACACCTAGGGATTCATCCCTTCGCCTTGCTTGGAGATTAGTTGGCCATGGAGTTCATGCTTGAACATTTTGATGAAGAGTGTGGCAACCTTCTTGTGTTTTCTAGCCTTAATGATTTTCTTCTTCTCAAACTCTAAGTGATCTATTTATAATACAAACGGTCCAAGGGTGTTTTAAGGTTTAAACAATCATTAAAGTCCTAATTAAGTCATAACTCGGAGAAGGGGATCATGTGCGCGCCGTGGTTCTCACTTACTAGAGCCGCGACTCTCTTTGTTCTTGGTTAGGTATGCTTTTGGGTGCTGCGGCCTTGCCTAGTCCAGGCCGCGGCTCTACCTGATAGCCTTTGAAGGTGAACTTCTGGGCGCCGCGGCCCTACCTAGTCCAGGCCGTGACGTACACTAGTTAGTTTCCTTGTTCTTTTGTGCTTCTTTCTGGAGGCCGAGGCTTGGACTTCTTCAAGCCACAACGCACACACTGAAGACTTGATTTCTCTTCATTTGTCATTCTAAAACCATGTCTTCACTCCGGTATGCCTCGAGTCTTTGTGCTTCAAGCAACGATAACTTTTCCTCCTCTTTTGAACTTAAAGTACCTGAAAATGCACCGAAATAGATCAATGATCCAAGAATGACACTTTAGAGTTGTTAACGTATAAAAGTGCAATTAAAACCTAGATCAACCCTAAAATGCTAACAATTAAGTTCTATTAAGACGCATTTTAACTCTCATCCTGCTCCCACGTGACTTCTTCGACATCTTTATTACACTATAATACTTGAATCAAAGGAATGACTTTATTTCGCAAGACTTGTTCCTTTCTGTCTAGGATTTTAACCGGTACTTGCATAAAAGTCAAATCTTTCTGAAATTTTATCATTTGACTCGAGATACTATGGGATTTATTGTGTAAGTACTTTCTCAACAGTGACACATAAAACACATTATGTAATTGATTTAATTCCGGAGGCAAATCCAAACGATATGATACTGGTCCAATTCTCTCGATCACCTCATATGGCCCCACAAATCTCGGACTCAGCTTTCCCTTCTTTTTAAATCTCAACACTCTCTTCCACGAAGATATCTTCAAGAATACCCAATCACCAACTTGGAACTCGAGAGTTTGTCTTTTTTTATCAGTATATTCCTTCTGTTTGTTCTGGGCTGCTATGAGGTTCTCCCTAACCAGTTTGATCATCTCAGTAGTCAAGTCTATCATTTTTGGGCCATATATCTTTCTCTCTCCAACTTCTTCCTAACATACTGAAGTTCTACACCTTCTACCATATGGTTTGATACTGATTATTGTATGTAAACTCGATCAAAGGTAAAGAAGCATCTCAGCTCACTGAGAAACTCAATACACTTACCCTCAGCATATCTTATAGTATTATGATGATTCTCTCCATCTACCCATCAGTTTGTGGATGAAAAGCTGTACTAAACTGCAACTGCGTACCCATAACTTCTTAGAAACCCCTCAAAAATCTAGAGGTAAATCTAGAATTCTATCTGATACGATACTCAAGGGTATTCCATGTAATCTCAGCTAACTCTTCTGGACTCCAGGTAGTTTTAATAGGAAGAAAATGTGAAGACTTAAAAAATCTATCCACTATAACCCACACAATGTCATGTCCCCTCTGGATAAGGGGAAAACCAGAGACAAAATCCATATTCACATTTTCCCATGGCCACTCAGGTACTGGAAGAGGTTGTAATAAACCTGCTGGATGTCTATTCTCAGACTTAACCTGTTGACAAGTCAAACATCTAGATATGTATTCTACTACATCCTTCTTCGTCCCTGACCACCAATAATTCCGTTTCAACCCCCTGTACATCTTATTATTACCTGGGTGGATGGAATATACAGAATCATGAGCATCCCTTAGTATCTCATTTATCATCTCTACATCATTGGGAACACAAACTCTATGCCCCAATGCTACCATACCATCTTTTCTAATTCTAAACTCAGTTGACTTCTCACTCAACACTTCCCGCCTAATCTTCTCTATTCCCTCCTAATCTTCTCTATTCCCTCATATCTTCCCTGAATCTGCAATAAATGATCAATAATAGAAGATTGTATCACTATATTTGCCATTAATACTTCTCTATCATTGACACTCAACTGCATCCTCATCTTTCTTAATTCTATCATCAAGCTAATATTATGACTCCCTATAGCAGCTAATCTTCCTGTAGCATTTCTACTCAATGCATCAGCTACTACATTAGCCTTTCTTGGATGATAGTGAATTGTACAGTCATAATCACAGATCAACTCCATCCACCTCCTCTGCCTCAAATTCAACTCCTTTTGGGTCGGTAAATGCGTCAAGCTTTTATGATCAGTAAAAATCTCATAATTGGCTCCATATAGATGATGTCTCCAAATCTTCAAACCATTGAGAAGCCTCACCCTCCAGCATAAATGAAGCAAAATAAACCTTCTGTCTATTTGTCACTAGTAAGACATCAAAATATTTTTTGATACGTCTGATCCACTTCTTAGCTTCTATAGGGTTTACAGATCATTCTAAAAGATTGGGGTTTAAACTTAAGAAATCTCACAAAATAATCACCTTGCATCTCATATTCAAACACACATTCTCCCTTATGAACCTCTTGCCTCACCACATCAGGTTCTCTTCTACCCCTTTCTTCTAATCTTCTCTGCAGATTATATGCCATTTCTTCAGCTGCATTCATCCTCTCTATAGCACGATCAAGAGCTTCTCTCAATTCATCAATCCTAACCTCAGATTCTCTCCCAGCTCCACTAATACCAGCTACACTATCAATATGTTCCTTCGCGGGAACCACAGACTCAACTTCCTCTTCTGCTTCAGTTCTCTTAAAAATTGGGGGTCTACCACGTCCTCTCTGATTCAGAACTCTATCTCTAGCTCTAGCACGACCACGTATCATCCTTAGACTCTGCATTTAAAATATAATTTATTTAGATCTTTCACTTATTTAAGTTCTCATGCAGTCTACAGAATCTTAAAACCTAATGCTCTGATACCAAAATTGTAACGACCCATCCCGGGTTGGCCACCCCTGAGACGGTGTCATCACATTTTGAAAATCCCAGCACGACACATATATGCAACAATTAAAAAAATAAAACTAACATAAATTTTACTGTAACCCTCAACCCTCAACAGGGGAGGTACATCAATATAATATTAACTTAAACATAATATACAACGTAAAATGCATGAATATTTACAAATTAAATTTTAAAAGTTCATTTTTCTCGTTTGTCTGAGGATGTGACACGTACATAGCTTATAGAAAATAATCTTGTCTGACTTTCAACCCACCAGACTATTTGTCTTGTCTGCCACCTGAAATTATTGTACAATGAGGGATAAGCTTCACAAGCTCAGTGAATTAAATTTACTAAAAGTATTCAATTTACATAAATAGCCCTTTAATATTTAATCACTGATTTCTCGTATGACTGGATAATAGCATATAGTCTAACACTTAGATAATTACTATCACATCATATTTTTATGTCTTTTTCTCACTGTAACTGTCTCTCTGTGAGACATATTCATTTATAACTCAATACATAATAACACACAACACATCAACATTTCAATGATGCAATTAATATTAAAAATAGATGCAATACATGAATTATTATTATTAGGGAACGTCTTCCAATTGTCGACATGTTTTTATTATCTTAGACCGATCCCCACTCGGTTTTTTCCTTTCCAGCATATACTGACTATCACGGTATTTATTTTCAGCATATACCGGCTATCATAGTGTCCCTTTTATTTCCAGCATATACCGATTGTCACAGTGTCCCTTTTATTTCTAGCATATACCGGCTGTCACAGTGTCCCTTTTATTTCTAGCATATACCGGCTGTCACAGATTTTCAATTAGACCGAGCCCTTCCCGGTTCTTTCGGTTCTTTTATTTAATGCATATGCATATGAACAACGATATGAAATATGCACATGAATAGTAATATAACAATAACGCGAATTCAAAATATTTAAATTTACTATCCTGATTATTCTCAATTTATTATTGAAATAAATTCCACAAAATTTCTCTCCTCATATATCACATCCACTTATTAACCATAACTCATCAAGAATTTTATTTATCACCATCACTATTAAATTAACTCATTATTCTAATAATATTTCTTTTCACATAATAATTTTCTACGCGTCCAATATTTATATCATACTTATCAATAAAAAATTTATCTACCAACAAAACATAAGTTAATAATTTATTTTTATATTACCACTAGATATTTCATATTTATTTAGATTATTTAAAGTAAATCTAATTCACCACGTAGCACTTAAACCTACCCGTGGATCACCTCCTTGCCTTTCCTGTTCTTCTCAGCAATTTCCCTCGGTTGCTGATCGTTAACTCCTGACATAATATTTATATTTAATTTCTAATTTACTCTTCAATTTTTTATAAACCACACCCTTTGAAAATTCTCACTTTGACTTCCAAGAAATTTCATGAATGTTAAAAAATTTTAAAAAAAAAGACATTACATTATTACCTTCTATTTTTCTGATAGCTTCTCGTGACTCTCTATAAAATTTTTCCATAAACCTCTTTAATATTTTGCTCTTTCAACCTTTCTTTGGGTCTCCAAGTGTTTAAGGAAATAGAGTAATTTAAAGGAAACTAAACGAAATTTGGTTAAGTATATTATATATATAAGAAAAATATTGAAAATTTTCGGCAGCCTCAATTTGCTCCACGAATTGTGCATGTGTCCTACATGCACATTTCTTCTTCCCTGGCTGCCATGAGAAGCCAAGGTGGAAGGCATGCATTGAACTTAAATAAACTTGGCAGCATGTGTTGCCACATACTGCCACGTTTTGGTGTTTTTTTTTCTTCTGGGACGACTCTGGACGTCCCCAATTTTTTTAAAACTTTTATGATTAAAATAATATCTATATACTATTTTAACTCTATGTCATATTTATTAAAATACTTTTTTTACCCTTATTTTATAAATATGAGTATTACAGTATAGACTACAGATAGTTGAATAAGAAAAACATTAAGAACAAATATCATTTACCCATGATAGATGATTTATTTGAAAAGTTGTATGGAGCAAGGATATTTGCAAAAATAGACATGAGATCAGGTTATCATCAATTGAGGATAGAGAAGGGAGATGTGCCTAAGTCTACTTTTAGGACATGTTATGGTCATATGTTTCTTGTGATGTCATTTGGATTTACTAACGCTCCAGTAAGATTCATGGACTTGATGAATAAATTTTTTAAACCATTTCTTGATGATCTTGTGGTTATGTTCATTGATAACATCTTGGTGTATTCTAAGACTAAGGAAGAGCATGAAAAACATTTAGAAATTGTGTTAAAATTTTTGATGAAGGAGATATTGTATGCTATAATTTTCTAAATGTGAATTTTGGCTGAATGAGATAACCTTCTCAGGCCATGTAATATCTGGAAATGGCATAATGATTGATCCACAAAAGTTAGAGGCAATGTTAAGTTAGGAGAGACCAACTAATCTGATTAAGATTAGAATCTTCTTGGGGTTAGTTGGTAATAGATGATTCTTTCAAAAAATTTCTAGTATTGTAATACTGTTGACTAGACTGACTAGGAAAGAGGTGAGATTTGTATGGTTTGAACTAAATGAGATATTGACTATAGCTCCAGTATTGGTGCTTTCTTCTTGTGATGAAGGATTTGTGGTGCATAGTGATGCATCACATCAATGGTTGCGATGTGTGTAACATGGGAAAGTTGTGGCCTATACTTCTAGGAAATTAAAGAATCATGATAGAAATTACCCCACCCATAGCTTAGAGTTGGCTACTATAGTGTTTACTTTAAAGATTGGAGACATCATTTGTATGGAGCCACTTGTGAAATATTCATTGATCATAAGAGTTTGACATACTTACCTACTTATAGAGAGTTGAATGTGAGGCTAAGATAGTGGATGAAGTTGATTTGAGACTATGATTGTACAATTCACTATTATCTATAAAAGGCAAAGGTGGTAGCAGATGCATTGAGTATAAAATTTATAAGAAGATTGACTGCTATTGAAAGTCATGGTGTGTAATTGATGATAGACTAAAAGAAATAAGAATGAAGAATATCAGTAATAGAAGATCATCGTTGGCAAACATGGTTTTACAGTCATCCATAGTAGAATGCTTGTTAAAGATACAAGGTAAAGATAAGAAATAGAAAAGATCAAGTAGGAAATGCTTAGTAGAAAGCAATATAAGTTCAAAATTAGAATGATGGTATTTTGGTATTGGAATATAAGATTTGTGTTCCCAATGATGCTAATTGAGAAAGAAGATATTGAGAAAGGCACATGATGATGTATATTCGATGCACCTGAGTAACAATAAGATGTATAGAGGATTGAGACAGAATTACTGGTGGTCAGAACTGAAGAATGATGTAGTTGAATATATTTTTAGATATTTGGTTTGTCCGTTAGTGAAGTTAGATAATAAACATCCAGGAGGCTTACTACAGCCTCTTCTCGTGCTTGAATGACCATAGAAAAAAATAAAAATAAATGTGAATATGGATTTTGTTTATGGATTTTCCCATACTCAGAGAGGTCACGATACAGTGTAAGTGATAGTAGATAGACTTCTTAAGTCATTCCAATTTCTTCCAATTAAAACTAATTAGAATCTTAAAAAGTTGGTTAAACTTTATGTAGCTAAGATTATGAGATTGCATGGAGTATTATTGAGCATAGTGTCAAATAAAGATGCTAGACTTACGTCTTAGATTCTAGAGAGGCTTTTAGAAAACTATGGGTACGCGATTTTAGTTTAGGTCAACTTTTCATCCTAAAACGAATAGACAGACAAAAAAGATTATTATAATACTAGAAGATATGTTGAGGGAAAATATTATGAAGTTCTTAGTAAGTTAGGATGCTTACTCGTTATTGATTTAATCTGCATATAATAATCAACATCAATTTAGTATTGGAATGGCACCGATTGAGACATTATAAGGTAGAAGGTGTAGAACTTCTATATGTTCGGAAGAATTGGGAGAGAGAAATATATTTGGTCCATAAATTATTGAGTTAACAATTGAAGGAGATCAAACTGGTTAGAGAAAACCTTAAAGCAGCACATAGTAGACTGAATAGCTATGTTGATAATAAAAGAAGACCTCTTGAGTTTCAAGTAGGTGATTGGGTGTATTTGAAAATATCTCCATGGAAAGGTGTGTTGAGGGTTAAAACGAAAGGAAAGTTGAGTTCGAGGTATGTGGAACCCTATGAGGTTATTGAGAAAGTTAGGCTAGTTGTGTATAGTATGAAGATCTCCTCCAGAGTTAAAGTAGTAACATAACATATTTCACGTTTCACTTTTGCAAAAGCACTTACTTGATAAATCTCATAATATTTCGAGCAAAACTATAGAAATTCAAAAAGATTTGACTTTTATACAAGTACCAGTTAGAATTTTAGACAGAAAAGAACAAGTCTTGTATAATAAAATAATTTCGTTAGTTCAAGTTCTATAACGGAATAAAGATGTTGAAGAGATTATATGAAAGCGTGAGGCAACTATGAAGAAATATTATTCACAATTGCTTTTTTGAATAGGTAAAGAAATTTCGAGGATGAAATTTTATAAGGTGGGTAGAATTGTAATACCAGTGTTCTTAAAGTGTGGGTAAAGAAGTAATTTGATAAATATGATATGAAATTAAAATAATATATATACACACACACATGAAGGATTTAGTATTGAATAAAATAATTCTTTTGAAAAAAAACTAGACGTGTGGGGGCATAGTTACAAAGAAAATGGAAAAAAAAATTTGTGGACAGCATGAAGAAAAGAAAAGAAAAAGAAAAAGAAAAAAAGGTAAATGTAAAAGTAAAAAAAAAAAACACATGGCAATAGGTGTTGGCTGTCTAACATGCAAATTGCATGTTAGACATCACATTTTGGTGCATGGCAAACAAAGGGGTAGGGGGTGCTGAGAAAGTTTACATATGTATATAATTTGAGTTATATTATTTATTACTGACAAAATCCTGTTTGGTTTTCTTCCTTTTATAATTCATACTACTCTATTTCTCTAAACACTTGGGGACCAAAACAAAAGTTGAATGAGTAAAATTTTGAAGGGGTTTACGGGAGAATTTTATAGAGAGTCAGATGAAGCTCTAAGAAAAACAAAAGGTGTTGACGATCAGCAACCAGAGAAAATTGCTGAGAGGAGTAGGAAAGGCAAGGAGGTGATCCACAGGTAGCTCTAAGTGCTACGTGGTGAGTTAGATTTACTTTAAGTAATCAAGATAAATATGAAATATATAGTGAAAATATTAGAATAAATTATTAACTTATGCTTTGGTGGTAGATGAAAAATTTGTTGATAAGTATGATAGGAATAATGGATGTGTAGAGAATTATTTTATGAGAAATAATATTATTGGAATATTGAGTCGATTTAATAATAAAGGCGATAAGTGAAATTCTTGATGAGCTATGGTTGATTATTGGATATGATTTATAAGGAGAGAAAATTTAGTGGATCCTGATAAGCCATGGTTGATGATTTGATATGATTTATGAGGAGAGCAATTTAGTGGAAAATTTTCAAATAATAATTTGAGAATAATCAGGATAGTTAATTTAAATGTTTGAATACACGCTTGTTTCTATATATTGTTCATATTCATATTTCATATAATTATTCATATACATATAAATGAAAATAAAAGAACCGGGAAGGCAGCCGATCTAAATGAAAATAAAAGAACCGGGAGGGCAGTCGGTCTAAATGAGAATAAAAAAATCGGGAAGGTAGTCGGTATAAATGAGAATGAAAGAACCGGGAAGGCAGCCGGTCTAAATGAGAATAAAAGAACCGAGAAGGCAGTCGGTCTAAGATAAAAAAATTTCGACATGTGGGAAGACATTCCCAATAATAATAACATTTAACTTCACGCATTGCATTTGCTTTAAATATTGATTGTTATTGCTTGATATGTTAAATTACTATTTATGATTATAAATCTATTGATAGATGAATGAGTCTAACAGAAAGACAAAAATGCTAAGGAAGAAATATGGAAATATGTCTGATGAGTAACTTAAGAAGAGATTGTGTAATAGGAGAATTATGAAATTGAATAGTGATTACAGAATATTATTATTGAATTATTTGAGGAAAAAGATGAATGAATATCGAAAGATTTTTTTAAAAGTAATTGAATTATAAGATGTAACTGGAAGTATAAAATTGAATACTTATAGTAAATTTAATTCACTAAGCTTGTGAAGCCCACTCTTCATTATACAATGATTTCAGGTAGCAGGCAAGACAAATAGTTTGGTGAGTTGAGATTCAGACGAAGTCATTATCTATAAGTCACGTGCATGTCCACATCCTCAGACTAATGAGAAAATAAAATAAAATTTTATTTGTAAATATTCATGCATATTATGTTGTATAAAATGTTTAAGTCAAGATCAGAATGATGTATCTCCCCTGTTGAGGGTTGAGGATTGATGTAAAAATTTATGTTGGTATTATTGTTTATTGTTACATATATGTGTCGTGCTGGGAGTTTCAAAATGTGACAACACCGACTTGGGGGTGACCAACCCGAGATGGGTCGTTACATATGGGTAGTATTTCTTGAATAAATTCAGCTGTTAAGAGCTTGTCCATCTCTTCATTAATGGCACTCTGCTGTTCTGGAGCAATGAGCTCTTCTTTTGACCATTGGCCTATGGTTAAGATTCATATTTAGCCAGTGAATAATAATTGAGGGATCAATCCTAGGCATGTTAGAGACTGACCAGGTGAAGAGATCCTAATTCCTTCGTAGGAAAGAAATCAAGGATTTTTTGAGGTCTTTAGAGAGACTAGACTCGATTAGTAAAATCTTTGAATCTCCTTCATTTAGAGGGATAGGGATGAGTTTTTCTTCTGGCTGTCCTTATGAGGTCTTAAGTTCATCTCTCAGGTTTTCTATTTCTAAGGGCAAAGCTTCAACTTTTCTTTGGCCTTTGATGGAGTACAAATAGCAGAACTGGAAGGTTTGCTGGTTGCCTCGGACTTCCCCCACGCATTCCTTAGTAGGGAACTTTACCTTAAGATGATATGTAGAGACTACTGCCCTCATCTCATTAAGGGTTGGTTTCCCAAGTATCATGTTGTATGACGATGGATGTTTCACTACCAAAAATATAGTTTGGATAGTAGTGGGTTGTGGTGGAGTTTCTACAGTGATTGGGATAACTATACTTCATTAGACGAACACTAGTGTTCTCTAGAAGCCATACAAAGGAGATGATACTAGCATGAGCTGGTCATGTCTTATATTCATCTGTTGGAAGGCCTTATAGAAAAAAGGATGTTTATAGAGCTCCTGTTATCCACAGGACCCGCTCAACATTGTAGTTAGCAATGAGGAAGGAAATAACCACAATATCATCACATGGCATTTGTATTCCCTCCAGGTCTTCATCTATAAAAGATATCACTTGGTTTGTCTTGATCCATTTATGAGGTTCTCTAATCGATGCTACTAACCAGGTGTAAGCTCTTCTCCCATGGGTGGACTGCCCTTCTACATCTGGTCCTCTAGAAATGGTTTTGATAGTTCTGATAATAGTAGTGGTGTGTCTTTGATTATTCTAGGGGCGTCTTTCTTCTCAGATTGGTGTTCTAGGACTTGGTCTAGGGCTTCTCATATGACTCTAACATCCTCGATATGACCTTTACGTGGTTTATCGGTATGAGCGTCGAGAACAATCTTCGTAATCCTGAACTTGGTGAGGTCCGGTGTATTATTTCAAGTACCCCCATTTGGATGAGGGATTCGATTTATTGTTTGAGGGCATGACACTCATTGATTTTGTGACCATGATCTTTATGGAAGCAATACCACTTAGCTTGGTTTCCACTTGGATAGAGAGGTCTTGAAGGCCAACGAAGAAGGTCCCAGTCTTAGATACTCAAAAATATGTTCGTCTTGGAGGCACTCAGCTGAGTGAAATTCTCAAAGTTAATAGGGACTCTTACTTTTCATTCTAGACGAGATTTTTTGGTGGAGATTTCTCTAAATTCATTAGTATCTCTTTTTCTTTTTTCCATCCCACCCTCTCTTTCTCTCTTGAATACCTGATCGTCTTCCATGATCATGTGTTCCTCGGCTTGTGCTAGGATGTTGTTCATATTCTTGGGAGGGTGCTTGGTCAACTTAAAGCTGAAGGTTCCTGACTTAAGCCCATTCTGGAAGGCTAAGGTCTAGACTGTAAGGTCGAGATCAGGAGTTTCTCACACTGCTGTGTTGAATCGAGATATATTCTCAGAGCTTTTCTCCTCTGTGTTAGATGATACCGAAAAAGCTTTGTGAGGTCTTTTGTTACTCAAGAAATGTGACATGAAGGCACAACTTAGCTCTTTAAAGGAGCCAATGTTGTCGGGCTTAAAATGGCTATACCATGTGTTAGCAGCATTTTCCAAGCAGATGAAGCCCTACGCATAATGGCATCAGGATGGCGATGCAGCATCATGGTGGTTTTGTAGTGTTGAAGGTGATCTACTGGATCTGTGGGTCCATCATATTCCTTGATAACTGATATTCAAAAATGTCGAGGGAGAGGGGCTTTGAGGATCTCCTGAGTAAAAGGTGGATATTTTGAACTAAGGTCATCCAAAACATTGGTGTTCCTTGCCTTAAAGGCTTCATTTATCCTTTGGTCCATGTCCTCTAATTTTTTGTCCATGTCGGTGTGATTTTTGGAGGTTGAAAAGCCTTGAGACTTGACTCTAGAAGAAAGCCTGGAGATGGAATTGTTCAGAGACCTTACCTTGGTACACAAGGATGATCCAGTCAAGGAACAGTCTTTGACGGATTTATTGAGCTCAAGTTGTGTCTTCTGCTAAGAGCTCTGTTGTGAGAGAGGTGGAGGCATGGGGTGACGAGCTTTTCTCCTTACCTCAGCAACGAGATCAGTGACAAGTTGGGTGATCTCATAGAATTACACATGGATTTGAGAGATAGTGGGATGCAAAGTAGACAAAGCCTCTTGATTCTCTTGGGGCCAGAGTTCCATCGGATCAAGTGAGGATCGTGCCTAGTCCGTCCATCCGATGGCTCATTATCATGCTCGGAGTCAGCATGTTCAAAGATAGCAAGAAGGTGTGGATTGGCTGGTTGTTGGCAGGTGGATGCTCGGGTGCCAATTGAATTTGTTCTGGCAGTGCTTTTAAGTGGCATGATAATAGGTAAGTTCTTGATCCTTAATAAAAGGCCCTCATTCTAATGCCAATCTATTGATGCCGAAAACCTGTCAGAATCTGGATAGTCAGAGAATGGGGCCTGCACACATGAAACGAGGAAAAAACCTAAAGTCGCGGAGGGCCAGAGGGGTGTGTGCCTCTGGAGGACTCTTCGATGCCTAAGTTAGATAGAGCTTTTTAGAGATATAGAAAGCTATGTAAAATGGAGTTGTGAGTTCTCAATTGAAAAATATCTTTTGATTTTTGAAGATTCCATTTTATAGTGTGTCGGAGCAGAGTTTGATGAGGAGAACAATTTTAGTGTTGAGATAAGAGTAGCACTTTTTTGGAGTTATCTGTAAGTCGTACGAGTTTATCCAAAGGTTGGAGTGGTGGAGTAATATTAGGCCATTTGGTGCGAAGTTACCATTATGTCCTTTGCCACGTGTTGGGAGGAGATTGGCCATCTTGTCGCGTTTATAAAATTACCATTTTATCTTTGTAGATTGACACATGTCATCATGTTAGTGGAAAGTAAATTTTCTCTTACATCAATTGCCATATTGATAATATGTGGGGATAGTGACATTTTTTTTGGTTTAAATTTCTTGTTTTGATTCTTATTTTATTTTGAATATATGTTTTATTGGTGTAAAAAAAGAATATGTGTTTTATTTTTATTTGAAAAAAATATGTTTTACACTCTGTTATTTTGATTTGAGTATGTTGTTTTCTTCTTTTGTTTTCATTATTCAAATAAAATTGTAATAGTTTTTGTTTTCAAATGGTTATTAATTTGTTATAGAAATAATTATTTAATTAAAAATAAGTTTAAAAAATCAATCAATCAAGCTGAAAACAAAAACTAGATCTTTCATACATATTTTTGTCATTTAGATAGTTTTAGGTTAATTTCAACAGTCTGTTACCAAATACCTTTGTAATTTATTTAAAATTTTAAGTAGGATTATCCAAACACTAAAGATCTTATTTTAAAAAAATAATTTAAGCACTAAAAACAAAAACTTCGTTTATCACCAAAATATATGTTTTATTACCATAAGTATGGATTTTACTATCAATAGTATGTGTTTACCACAATATATAAGTAATACAAATTGCTTTGTACCAAGGTACCCTAGCAATTAGCATTAAGATTTCATTTTTTTTTCAAAACTAAAAATGGATTCAAAAGCAGAAAAAAAATACGAGGGTACAAAGAGACAAGTTCTAGCCTAACCCAATATAATACAAAGTAGCATTATCGGGACATAAATTACAACTTAAAAGGAAGCAGGAAAATACACCAAAACTAAACAACATTTGTAAAAAAACAAAACCATCTTACCATCGTTTTTTCTCTTAAAGTTTTACTACTTCTTTCTTAAGATTAATTTTTTTCAAGAAAGTCACGAGGTCAACCATCAAATTCTTAGCAAATTTTTGTTGGTAACTATCATCCAACAATTTAATTGCGGATAAAGATCTACTTAAACCAATGTATGGTTGAGATGAAGGTAAGGACATATCTCTTTACTTAAGTACGCCAAATTAGATTTAAAAAGGACAAATTGAAGCTGTTACCTGAGCAGGACTCGTCGTGTCCTCCATAGAGGCTTGAAACTCCCTAGCCTTATTTCTATCTCTCGAGTAAAAAGTAATTTTTGGAACGACGGATTCGGGAACAACCAACCCCGTCTTTTCAGACCCAACTTGATTCGTGTCCACTTGCCCCGGAAAAGTTTCCATAACCCTCTATTTCTCTACAAAGTCTATGAACTTCTTTGCCTTATTACGAGCTCTGTTAGAACATGAAGTTTTATTTTTTGTACCTGCAGACTCAACAACAATTGTCTCAGACACTCTAGACTCAATCTGCTGCGCATTCAAAGCATGCGCCTCAATAGAGGTCTGACCAAAAGAATCAATATGCTTCTCTACTAGATCAGAGGTCGCTTTTTTGCTGCCTGAAACCAGGACATGTACCTGAACGTCATGAAGTAAGTTAAGTGGTCCATGACCGTGCAGGCTTAAGACTTGATGATGTAGTCTTTTTAGAAAACTAGTACCTAAACAAGGCCCATCTTCATCCTTGTCTTGCTCACCGAGCCCAACAACTATTCTCAAAGTCGGCCATCATTGTACTGCTTCATTGACTTGAAACCCACTGTTTCGACCATGCTCTATCAAAATCGACCCATTTTTCCACTTTTGCGGCCCAGTAAAAAGAGTTGAAGATGAAGGTAAACTCGGGTCAACGAAAGAACTGACCTCTTGGGCCTTGTTATGGTTGGCAACTTGCTGAAGCTATTGGGCCCAATCTACAAAACCATCTTCCCTTGGGCTTTGCAACACCTTTTGAGGAGTGACAGCATGATGAGGCCGGAAATCATAGTCACCTGAATCCAAAGATGGTCGGGTTCCCTGCAATTTTTGTTTGCCCTAGCTGTTGCTTAGCGACGCCATCGCGCCCAGACAACTTCTGGTAATCAGAATTACTTTCATTTTCATTGTTCAATAACTGAAAAAATCAACCAGCACCACTTGACTCAATAGTTATAACTTTAAGTCAAATGAATGTCGTTGAGTAGATTTTCCAAACCAACAACTCTCTTATAAATAATTAAGATTGATATGTTAGTGGAAAAGTAGTAATTAAGAGTAGGTTTAAATTATCATTGCAAATAAAAAATGGTAAAATATCGAAATAGGGTTCAATTTTAATTTAACCAATCTATTACTATATCAATTTTCTTTCTATACTGATTGCATGTTGATTTTATATGATCATCTTAACAGACATTTTAGGCTAATTTTTATTGAATTATTTGAAAATTTTTAGTTTTGTAGTATTCCTTTTGTTTTTAGTGAGATGTCCTGCTTATGGTGAGATAATTTGTTTTTATGGGTTTTGTTTGATTTTGAGATTTTTGTGGATGAAACTGCTTAATTTGTTTTTATGGGTTTTGTTTGATTTTGAGATTTTTGTGGATGAAACTGCTGCTCTCCACTTGGTTATGAAAAGCTATTTAGTGCATTTTTTTTTGTCCAAGTAGTGGTTTGAGTGTGATGAGTCTAATCACTACTATGAGTTGTGATTGATGTGTTAACATGAGTGCACATATGAAAGTTTGAGGTTTGGGAGTTAGAATTTTTAAGGTCTATGATCCACTATTTTTTTTTTTTTTTTTATATATTTGATTTAGCTAGTCAATGAAATTTTAGGGTGCACCTTAATTGGTCTTTGCGGAGATTATTTGGGTTGGATTTGATCTTTTCTTCTAGGTATTGATGATTTGTCAGAATAGCTAGGTAAGGCTTCATGCCTTATGGTGTTGTTTGTCAATGCACTTTGGTTTGTTATTATTATGTATAATCAATAAAATTTTCTTTGGTTTTTATGTTAAAAAAATAAGTTTAGTTGTATTTTGTTTTTATGAGAAACAATTAATTTATAATTTTGATAGCATTTTATTTTATGGTATTCTTATACATGTGGCTTCTCAAATATTCTATAAAAATTGCTTTTGTTAAGGATGGATTTAAAAGTAAAGTTTAAATGGATGTATTTTTTAATTTATAAAAAAATTAGTCAAATTAAATCAAATCATTTAATAATTGATATTTTATTCATTATTTAATATATATGTACAACTCGTGTACTTAAAGTAAGATTAAAGAAGTAATTTGATAAATATGACATGTAATTAAAATAATATATAAAAAATTTATAATTGAAAAAAAAAATTGACATTTGAACATCATGGGTAAGGAAGAAGAAAAAAAGTTTTGGTTTAAAAAACAAAAAAGAGACATCTAGACGCTTGCGTCCAAGTGTGGCTTTGTTTTGAAAATCAAGACACTTGGAATCTTGTAGTTTTTGTTTCAAAAATTTAAGACACCTGGAGTCTAGGTGTGGTTTTTGAAGGTTTGCCGGCAAAAAGGAAATTTAAAGAACAATGGTTCTTTAAGTACGATTAGTATAAAAGTTTGGTTGGTTTTAGTTAAGTTGTGTAAAACAATTAGTTTACACTTTCTCAAATTACTCTGTTTTTTTTAACATTTAGGGATTAAAAGAAAGGTCGAAAAAGTAAAATTTTAAAGAGGTTTACTGAAATTTTTTTAAGAGAATCAAGAAAAGCTCTAAGAAAAACAAAAGGTGATAATATGAATTTAATTTTGAAATTTAGTATACATGAAATTTTTCGGAATTCAATGTGAGAATTTTTAAAGAGTGTGAATTATGGAAGAATTGAAGAATAAAGTAAATTTTTTAATATAAATATTATGTTAGGTGTTGACGATCAACAATCGGGAAAAATTGCTGAGAAGAGCAGAAAATGCAAGGGGGTGATCCACTTGTAGCTTTAAGTGTTACGTGGTAAGTTAGATTTACTTTTAGTAATCGAGATAAATATGAAATATACAATGATGATTTTTGAATTAATTATTAACCTATGATTTGATGATAGATGAAAGTTGGTTGATGGGTATAATAGGAATAATTGATAAGTTAGAGATTTATTATATGAAAAGTAATATTATTGCAATAATGAGTTGATTAAATATATAATGAAAGGATAAATGAAATCCTTGACAAGCTATGATTGATAATTTGATATGATATATGAGGAAAAATTTAACGAACATGATCAAATAATAATTTTGAGAAAAAGACTAAATAGCAAAAATTGAATGTCTGAACGTAAGCTTGTTTTTATATTATTGTTCATATGCATATTCGTATGCATATGCATGAAATAAAAGAATCGGGAAGGCAGCCGGTCTAAATGAAACCGTGACGTCTGGTATAGCTGAAAATAAAAGATTCAGGAAGGCAACTGGTCTGAATGAAAATAAATGAATCGGGAAGGCAACCACTCTAAATGAAAATGAAAGAACCGGGAAGGCAACTGGTCTAAGATAAAAACATGTCGACATGTGGGAAGATGTTCCCAAATAATAATAACGTTTAAATTCACATATTACATTTGCTTTAAATATTGATTGTTATTGCTTGAGATGCTAAAGTTTTATTCTTGATTATAAATTTATTGATAGATGAGTGAGTCTCACAGAGAGACAAATATGATGAGAATGATATGAGTGATTGATTATATGCTGTGAACCTCATAACGAGGTAATTATGAGACAAATTTGATAGTCTTAAGATGATTAAACATATTAGAAGAGGATATTGATAAAGGATGGAGATTATGATATGAGTAGTGATAATAGAATGCTATTATCAAATTATATGAGATATAGATGAATGGATATTTAAATACTAATTATATAACTTGAATACTTCTGGTAAATTTAATTCACTGAGCTTGTGAAGCTCACTTCTCATTGTTAAATAATTTCAGGTAGCAGACAAGACAAGTAGATTGACGAGCTGATATTCAAACTGAGTCATTATCTGTAAGCCACATGATCCACATCCTCAGACTAATGAGAAAAAAAATATTTGTAAATATTCTTGCATAATATGTTGTATATAATGTGTCAGTTGGAATCTTAATAATGCAACTCCCCTGTTGAGGGTTGAGAAATTTTGTATGTAGATAATAGAGTTGATGTTTATATTGTTGCATACATGTGTCGTATTGGGATTTCAAAAAGTGACGACACCATCTTGGGGGTGGCCAACCCGGGATGGGTCGTTTTATATATATATATATATATATATATATATATATAAGACCCTATATATAGCTAGGTTTATCTATGTGATTCACACAATAACTATAATACAAAATTACTTTCAATCTTTTTTATTTTAAGCAGGTATTTTAAATGTTTTCAATTAGTCATTTTTCGAGTTCCTTTTCGAATTCTCTTTTTGTTATGGGATACGTAAGAGAATATAGCGATAAATTACTGAATTAAGTTTTGGGAATGAGACTTGGACATTTGAGAAAATCATCTTAGAGAATGATTTGTAAAGGAAACGTGAGATTATTTGTTGAGATACTCCTCAAATCTCACATCGGAGAGATGTGTTATTGTAAATAGTTTTAGTTTCATATCATCTGTGTCAAAAAGGATGTGGTGACTAGTTATTATAAATATGAGCATCAAGAGAGTTAGTCTCTCACCCTATTCTTAGAACAAAAATAGTTGGTTAGATGTATAGTGAAACAAACCAAACACTAATATAACTTGTAAAAGAGGGTTTTACACGGATCCAAATGTTGAGTGAATATTTGGTGTATTGGGGTTTGGATTGTGAGATTTGAGGGAGTTTTTACACAGTTTTACCTAAAAAAATTGTATACGGTAGAATAATGATTTTTTGCAACTTTTCTACATCCAAAAGTTACAATGAGTTTTTTTAGTACAATTTTAGTTAAAGAAACTGTACAATTGACATAGTTAAGAATTAGTAGAGGACTGATTCTCTTGTGGACGTAGGCAAGAGGTACCAAACCACGTTAAAATTCTTGAGTTTATTTTCTCTTTATTTTTGCTATTTTGATTGTGTGGTTGTTGATTGGGTGTTAGAAGTTTCAACATGTTGTATAAGAGATATGATTATTATTTGTGTTGATCTTGGGCGGAATTTTGTTGAAAAATCCAACAAGTGGTATCAGAGCTAAGGTAGAGCTTGGTTCGACAATGACAAAAATTTAGAGAATTGATGTGGTGAAGAAGCAAGTCAAATGTGCTATTGAAGATTAGATTTTAAGCCTAGGTGGAGGATTTTTTGGATTAGGCCATAAATCTGACTAAGCTATAGTGAAGATGCGTTTAAAACAAAGAGGTTTTGATCAGGTAAAGGTGAACTCGGCCCACGGGTCGAAGTGTTTGGGGATTTGAGTAGATGGAGGAATTTGTTGGGATACTCCTCAAATCCCACACGATAGAGAAGTGTTATTGTAAGTAGTTCTAGTTTCACATTATTTATGTGTCAAAAGGATGTGGGTACTAGTTATTATTAATACGGGCATAAAGAGAGTTAGTCCCTCACCATGTTCCTAGAGCAAGAATAGTTAGTCAGATATGAAGTGTAACAAACCAAACACCAGTATAACTTGTAAAACTTGGTCTTACATGGATTTAAAAGTTGCGTGAACATTGAGTGTATTGTTATATTGGGGAGTGTTTTCACATAGTTTTGCCTAGAAAAATTGAGTATCGTGGACTACTGAGTTTTGTAACTTTCCTCCATCCAAAAGTTTCAATGAGTTTTTTAGTACAGTTTTGGTTAGAGAAATTGTAAAATTGATATAATTGAGAATTAATAGTGGATTAATTCTCATATGAACGTAAGTAAGAGGTGTAGAACAACGTTAAAATTCTTATGTTTATTTTCTCTATTTTTTCTATTGTGATTTTGTGGTTGTTGATTGAGTGTGAGAATTCCAAAAAAGTATTATTAGAGTTATGTTTATTATTTGTGTGGATCTTGGGCGAATTTATTTTATGGAAAATCCCAACAATATTTTGTCTACTTTCGAAGTTGATTTGTAAATTATTCCAAATCTGAATAAGAAAGAAGGCAAAGAATTTAGGAATGGTAAATCGATAGATATTATGATATATGATGACGAGACAAAAGACTCCTTAAAATTGGAGCTGAAATTTGAAAGACCTAATTATTATCTTAGAGACAACTAAATTTAATGAAAAGAAAGGACTAGCTGTGGGATAACAAATCAGATTGGTTGTTAAACTTCTAACATAAGAGATGTAATATACTTGGCTTTTTTTTTTTCCTAGATACTTTTTTTTTATACAATAGTTGGAGGGAGATTGAACCTAAGTCTCATATATGGAGTATCCTAGAAGTAACCACTCGGCCAAGGGGCCTTGGTTAAACCTAGTTGATGAATAAAAACTTAGCAAATATGAGACTTTAGTAAGCTGGTCGCTTAAGAATTATATTTGATAATGTGATTTAACTTTTATATAAGCTTGTTACTCTCTCAGTCTACCCTTGTTTAATGATTAATGACAATTTCTTAATTTATATAAGCTTATTACTCTCCCAAATTGATACCAATGTATATGGCATGAGATATGATTATATATGAGATAAAGACTTCATTTACTTTATGATATTTTATAATAGCTATTTACCCAACATGGGTTTTTTTTTTATTGTAATCGTTAATTAATTACATTTATAAGAATGTCATGTTTCAACGAAACTATTAAAGAATCATGTTCTTTAATTAAAATGGAACTTGATGCACCCATGAGTGTTGTCGTAATTCAAAAAATTCAGTGTGTATGCATGTCAAAATGTTAACTATCATTTGGTATAAAAAAAATGATGTTTTTGGTAAAACAGTTAGCTGTGAGTAATGTTTAGCCAATGGTTTTTGGTAAAACAGTTGGCTGAATATGTTAGTATTGTCTGGCCGACAGTTTTTAGTAAAATAATTGTGGAACTAAAAATTGTTAAGCATTTGGTAGTGCGGCTGTGGAGCTTTGCATCCCAAAGAACAAATACAATTTATTTTAATTTTTTATAACTTTTTTTATTTTTCTTAGAAAATATTTTTATTTGTTTACCCCAACTTATGATTCTTAATTGAAAAAAAAAACTACTTTAGAAACTCTACCAAACCGTAAATGCTTGGGAAATTTATTCATTAAATGCTTCAAATTGGGTAAAACTTCAAGCTTATCTTTTTTTTCCCTTCATAAAATCATCAAACTAATTATCAAGATTGAGAAAACAATCATACATACCTTGTTGATATGGGCCTTGTACAATCATATCCTCCAATTAATGCAAATCTGCATAGACCACCAAAGAAGTTGCAGAAAACCTGCATAGTCCTCTAAGAAGCTATATAAACAAACCCAAAAAAGTTGCAGAATAAAAATATATAACCCGAAAAGAAATTGTAAAAGCAGACTAGCAGAGAAGCTCCAAGAAGCTACAGAAACAGTTCACCAAAAAACTGCAGAAAAAGAATTCATATATCAATGCAGAGTACCTCAATAAAAACTGCAGAAACACCACCAAAAAAATACAGGACCATAATTTATTGCTTAGAAAAAAAATTGGGAAAATAGACCACTTGAACACATCCGTTGAAGCTGTAGAAAAAGTTAACCAAAAACTGTAGAACCTGAATTCATAACCCATAGTATTATGATATTATTGATTTGCTCCTAAAGACTGAGAGGGAGCAAGTTCAACTTAAAAGCTCGGTTAGGCTCACCAAAGATCATATCAACACAATTGACATGGCTAAAAATACCCAACCAATAAGGAGAGGACACGTAGGCAAGGCAAGCCAATAGGTCGAGGCACAAAGGATCCAGGCCCAACCAGGTTGGAGCTCCGGGTCGCCAACCGCCCTTATACTTGGACGGTCCCTCGTCCAGCCAGCAAGGTGAAGCCCAAGCGGACAGCCCCCAGCCACCTAGCTGGGCTTCCTAGGCATCTTTTCCCAACCAAGTTGGGACGTCAGGTCACCAACCGCCCTTATGCTTAACAGTCTATGGTCAAGCCAGCAAGGCGAAGCCCAAACGGACGGCCCCCAGCCACCTAGCTGGGCTTCTTAGGCATCATTGCCCAACCAAGTTGGGGCGTCACATCACTACCGCCCTGGGCAATATGCCGCCTCTAAAGCCTTATAAAGAGGCTCATGTGCGCATTCCAAGCGATCCAACTTTTCTGAACCTAAAAAGGGAACGCTTGTCCCCTATATACATCTTATCTCAGTCTGACTAAAGTTTCAGAGCATCTCCGGAGACAACCCCTCCAGTAACTCTCTAGCTCACATTTCTTTCCCTGTGCAGATACATCCGAGTCCCGGCCTCCAACCCAGCAAAACACGTTTTTGGCATCAACAGATTGGTGCCGTCCGTGGGAAACCACCATCTCTTGCTAGACAGCAACAGCGAAGAAGTTTAAAGAACTCATCAGTTGTAATGCCAAGCCATCCGACACTATGTTGCACACTTTGAAGTTTTGGGTGCCCACCAGTGCACATGCCCCTGTTCGAGCCATTCTATAGTGCACACTGGCCGAGCATCAGTGCAGACTAGTGTGCACGGCCAAATCATGTTGCACACACCCAAGGCCAAGCAATGTTATATGCGCACACACTCCTTGGACTGGTCCAACATCAATGCACACTAGTGCACCCTGGTCGAGCATCAATGCGTACGGCCAAACCATGTTGCGCACACCCAAGGCCGAGCAATGGCATATGTGCGCACACTCCTCGGACGGGCCTAGCATCAGTGCACACTAGTGCACACTGGTCGAGCATCAGTGCAGACTAGTGCGCACAACCAAACCATATTGCGCACACCCAAGGCTGAGCAAAGGCATATGTGCGCACACTCCTCGGACGGGCCCAACATCAGTGCACACTAGTGCACACTGGCCGAGAATCAGTGCAGACTAGTGCGCAAGACCAAACCATGTTGCGCACACCGAAGGCCGAGCAATGGCATATGTGCGCTCATTCCTCGGACGGCCCAGCATCAGTGTACACTGGTTGAGCATCAGTGCGCACTAGTGCACACGGCCAAACCATGTTGCGCACACCCAAAGCCGAGCAATGGCATATGTGCGCACACTCCTCGGACAGCGCCAGCATCAATGCACACTAGTGCACACGGCCAAACCATGTTGCACACACCCAAGGCCAAACACGTGGATTGCTCCTCGTGTCCTCGACCCAATAACTCCAAGATCCAAGCAGATGGATTGCTCCACTTGTGCTCAGACTTATGTCTCCAAAGCTGACCACATGGATTGCTCCTCGTGTCCTCGGCCCAATAGCTCTAAGGTTCGAGCATATGAACTCTCCACTTGTGCTCGGACTCATGTCTCCAAGGCCAAACAAGTTGATTGTTCCTTGTGTCCTCGGCCCACTAGCTTTAAGGTCCAAAAATATGGATTGCTCCACTTGTGCTCAGACTCATGTCTCCAAGGTCGAACACGTGAATTGCTCCTTATGTCCTCGTTCCACTAGTTCCAAGGTCCGAGCAGATTGATTGCTCCACTTGTGCTAGGACTCATGTATCCAAGGCCAAACACGTGGATTGCTCCTCGTGTCCTCGACCCACTAGCTCCAAGGTTCGAGCAGATGGATTGCTCCACTTGCGCTCAGACTCATGTCTCCAAGACCGAAGACGTGGATTGCTCCTCGTGTCCTCTGCCCACTAGCTCCAAGGTCCAAGTAGATGGATTGCTCTACTTGTACTCGGACTCATGTCTCCAAGGCCAGACACGTGGATTGCTCCTCGTGTCCTCAATCCACTAGCTTAAAGGTCCGAGCAGACGGATTGCTCCAGTTGTGCTCGGACTCATGTCTCCAAGGCTAAACATGTGGATTACTCCTCGTGTCCTCGGTCAACTAGCTCCAAAGTCCGAGCAGATGGATTGCTCCACTTGTGCTCGGACTCATGTCTCCAAGACCGAACATGTGGATTGCTCCTCGTGTCCTCTGTCCACTAGCTCCAAGGTCCGAGCAGATGGATTGCTCCATTGGTGCTCAGACTCATGTCCCCAAGGCCGAACATGTGAATTGCTCCTCGTGTCCTCGGTACACTAGCTCCAAGGTCCGAGCAGATGGATTTCTCCACTTATGCTCAGACTCATGTCTCCAATGTCGAACACGTGGATTGCTCCTCGTGTCCTCAGTCCACTAGCTCCAAGGTACGAGCAGATGGATTGCTCCACTTGTGCTCGGACTCATGTCTCCAAGGCCGAACACGTGGATTGCTCCTTGTGTCCTTGGTCCACTAGCACCAAGGTCCGAACAGATGGATTGCTCCACTTGTGCTCAGACTCATGTCTCCAAGACCGAACACGTGGATTGCTCTCGTGTCCTCGGTTCACTAGCTCCAAGGTCCGTGCAGATGGATTGCTCCACCTGTGGTCGGACTCATGTCTCCAAGGCCGAACATGTGGATTTCTCCTCATGTCCTCGGTCCACTAGCTCCAAGGTCTGAACAGATAGATTGCTCCACTTGTGCTCGGACTCATGTCTCCAAGGCTGAACACGTGGATTGCTCCTCGTGTCCTCGGTCCACTAGCTCCAAAGTCCAAGCAGATGGATTGCTCCACTTGTGCTTGGACCCATGTCTCCAAGACCGAACACGTGGATTGCTCCTCGTGTCCTCGATCCACTAGCTCAAAGGTCCGAGCAGACGGATTGCTCCAGTTGTGCTCGGACTTATGTCTCCAAGGCTAAACATGTGGATTACTCATCGTGTCCTCGGTCCACTAGCTCCAAAGTCCGAGCAGATGAGTTGCTCCACTTGTGCTCGAACTCATGTCTCCAAGGCTGATCACGTGGATTGCTCCTCGTGTCCTCAACCCACTAGCTCCAAGGTTTGAGTAGATGAACTGCTCCACTTATGCTCGGCTCAGCATCTCCAAACCTAAGAAAGCCAGCTATCCTTCTCATTGAAAGACCAAACCCTGTAATACTTCATTAAGCACATAAATGTACTCAAAGAAGTGGGGGGCCTCTGATATGGCTAAAAATACCCAACCAATAAGGAGAGGACATGCAGGCCATTGCAAAGGCAAGTCAATAGGTCAAGGCACAAAGGATCCAGGTCTAACCAGGTTGGGGCTCCGGGTCGCCAACCGCCCTTATACTTGGACGGTCCCTAGTCCAGCCAGCAAAACAAAGCCCAAGTGGATGGCCCCCAGCCACCTAGCTGGGCTTCCTTGGCATCATTGCCCAACCAATTTGGGATGTCAGGTCACCAACCGCCCTTATACTTGAACGGTTTGGTCAAGCCCGCAAGGTGAAGCCCAAACGAACGGCCTCCAGCCACATAGCTAGGCTTCCTAGGCACCATTGCCCATCTAAGTTGGGACATCAGGTCACCAACCGCCCTTATGCTTGAAAGGTCCATGGTCAAGCCAGCAAGGCGAAGCCCAAACGGACGGCCCCCAGCCACCTAGCTGGGCTTCCTAGGCATCATTGCCCAACCAAGTTGGGATGTCAGGTCGCCAACTGCCCTTATGCTCGAATGGTCCCTGGTCAAGCCAGTAAGGCGAAGCCTAAATGGACGGCCCCCAGCCACCTAGCTAGGCTTCTTAGGCATCATTACCTAACCAAGTTGGAGCGTCACATCACTACCGCCCTGGGCAATATACTGCCTCCAAAGCCCTATAAAGAGGCTCAGGTGCGCATTCCAAACGATCCAACTTTTTTTAACCTAAAAATGGAACGCTCGTCCCCTACATACATCTTATCTCAGTCTGATTAAAGCTTTGGAGCATCTCTGGAGGCACTCCCTCTGGCGACTCTCTAGCTCACATTTCTTTCCCTATACAGATACATCCGAGGCCCGGCCTTCAACCCCGCAAAACACGTTTTTGGCATCAACAACAATCCTCTCTACAAGGCACTGCCCTGATCACCTTTTAATTTGTATTTTCATTAATTTTTAATTCTAAATAAGAAATAGATTTTAGTGCAATTGCATTAATTTTTATGGGCTTGGCTTTCTGCAACATATGCTACGAAAAATGTGTTTGTGTTCCTTCTGGCACATACGGACAATTGGACACAGGGTACAATGTCCGTGCTATAATGGTTGAAAATCTGAAGAAGTTATTTGGCTGTCTACTGCAGTGTTTCTGCAGTTTTTTTGTGTTTCTACAGTGGTTCTGTAACTTTTTTGGTGGTTTGGCTTTCCGTCGTTTCTTTCGTGGCATTCTACAATATATATATATATATATATATATATATATATATATATATATATATATATATATATTGTAATATATTTTTACCTTGTTTATCATGAATAAAATTTTTCAGTAAAAAGAAACTCACTAATTTGGAGCGTTTAATAAATAAATTTATTTAGTGTTTATCTTTTGGAGGAGTTTCCAAAATTGTTTTTGTTTCCAATTAAGAATGATAAGTTGGGGTAAACAAATAAAAAGGTTTCTAAGATAAATTAAAAAATAAAAAATAAATTATAATAAATTGAATATATTATTTGAAAAAAAAAGCTCCACAGTCGGGTTATCAAGCACTTAAAATTTTTTAATTCCACCGTTGTTTTACCAAAAACTATCGACCAAACGATATTGATATTTACAACCAACTATTTTACAAATTAAAAACCATTAATTGTTTTACCAAAAGTTGGTCCCCATACTGTAGTCGACATTTTCTTAACATGCACACATGAATTTTTGAAAAAGAACTCAAAAAAGGACCGTTTGAAGACATTTTTAACATTGGCTTAAAATGAAAAAAATTGAAAAAAATTGTATTATCGTTATCGTGTGAAGGACATAGACGTGTCTAGCTATATATAGCATCTAAGAATATAAGACATAATAGCAGTAATAGGAAAACTGTACATCTAATTAGGAAAATAAATCCAATTAAGATATTGATACACATATTAAACCTGCTATATATATAGGGTCTAAGAATATAAGACCTTATAGTAATAGAAAAACAAAAGTTACACTAAATCAGGAAAATAAAACCAACTAGAAAATTAATACATCCATAGATATAATACCCAAAATGAAGAGGAAAATTAAAATAATATCTAATTAGGAAACTAAACTTAATTAGGAAATAAAAAAAACAAATTAAAAAACTAATACATATATTAACAATGACAATAAATTATATAATAAATTTTGTTTGCTTGTCGTAGAAGTTCACATAACACTATCAATATATATTTCATTATAAAATCATTATCTCTAAATGTGAATATAAAAAAAATAGAAATATTATTAAATAAATATATTCTATAATTGGGTGGACTTAAAGAAAATTTGAAGTTTTTGCTTATTTTTAAAAGTTTTAAAAAACATAGACAAATTAAATGAAACTCAATTAAACAACAAATAAAGTATCAACTAATAGGTTATTTGAATTGATTTCACTAAATTTGTTTTATAATTTTTTTTAAAAAAATATCAACTTAAACCTTGCTTTAAATCCACCCAAAACAAAAGCATTTTTTATGGAAAATTTGAGAAGAAACGTATATAAAACAACAAAAGTTTTGTTATGAACAACATAAAATAGAATGCTTTCAAAATTTATTAAATTATTTGTTTCTCATAAAAACAAAGTACAACTAAACTCATTGTATTTTTGACGGAAAAATCAAAGATAATTTTATTGATTACACATAATAATAACAAACTAGACAACAATGACAAACAACAACATATGGCTTGAAGCCTTGCCCAGCTATTATGACAAATCACCAATACCTAAGAAACAAAACCAAACCCAACCCAAATAATCTCCAACCAGAAAAAAAAAACCAATACTCCATCACCCTAAAATATCATTGCCTAGCCAAACCATATAACAAAAAAATTAGTGGACATAGACCTAAAAATATTCCAGCTCCCAAGCCTCAATCTCCCATATATACACCCATATTAACACGTTAGTCAAACTCATTCTAAGATAGAAAAAATGCAGTAGCGAGCTTTCCACAAACAGTTGGAGTACAGCAGTTCCATCCACAAAAACCGTAATTTCACAAAATCAAGCAATTCCCATAAAAAAATCAATCTCATCATAAGCAAGACATCCCTCTAAAGATAAAAGGAATGTTACAAAACTAAAAATTTTCAAATAGCTCAACACAAATTAGCCTAATAAGGTTGTTAAGAGGATCATATACAATCAACATGTAATCAGTACGAAAACAAAATTGATACTGTATTTGATTGGTTTTATTAATATTAAACTCTATTTCAATATTTTACCTTATTTTTTTAGTTGCAATGATAATCTAAACAGTACTTAATCATTTCTTATCCGCCCACACATCAACCCTCTTTATGCATAAGAAAGTTGTTGGCTCGAAAAATCTACTCAAGATCTCAATGACCTATATAAGTACATTTGACTTGATGCGATAACTATTGAACCAAGGGCGACTGATTGGTATTTTTGGTTATTTGAACAATGAAAATGAAACCTTAATGGTGATTGCTAGGGTGCCTTGGCAAAAAAACAGGGAAATTTAAAATACTTATATTTTGTGGTAAACACATACTTTTATTGATAAAATCCATACATATGGAAGTAAAACATATACTTTTGGTGATATATATATATATATATATATATATATATATATATATATATATATATATAGCATTGATTTTTTTTTTTTGTTCTTATAAGTGTAAATTTATCACAAAAGATATGTGTTTAACTACAAAATATATAGATAAGGACAATTGCCTTTTTTTTTAATACAAAATACCACTCCACCGACCTTAATATTATTGTACTATATGGTAATAGACTTAATTTATTTCACGTTACTTCTTCAAATTTAACATGAATTTATATAAAGAGAGTTTCATAAGAAGAAAAATTAAAATAAACATGAGGGTAATTTCATAATTTGAGAATTCAAATGGAATTATTATTATATAAATCAATTTAAAATGGACAAGATGCAAAATTTGGGTTTAAACTTAGGGGTGGCATGCAATTTGGTTTCAAACAAAAAATTGAATCTGAATATCAAGCTTAAATTCTTAAATTCTCATCAATTTGGTCATTTTGACTAATTTTGTCAGTTGAATCAGACGAAAAATCCGAACTGACATAAATAGAAAGCCAAACTCCCTATTAGTTTCCATGTAGAACTAACCTGAGGTTTGAATGAGTATTAAAAAACACATGTGAACCGATATGTGTTCCTCTAGCTATTATCAAATATTAAGTTGTGGGCAAAATAATCCAAAATTCGTCTTTGTCTCCCATCTCTTAGTTGAAACCACAAAGTTTTCCTCTAAACCTCAAATCTTCAATATAAGTTTTTCCCATAGAATTAGGTACCTCTCCTATTTAGTTCTACTTTGTTTCAATTGCACAAATGCATATGAACTTATCCTTATTTATTTGGAAATTAACGAATTGTCCTACAAAATTCCTGGTTGGCTTGGAGTGAATTAATTGATGATTGTTGAGAAAATTGAATTAATTGGTTTTTCATGAGAATCGCAAAAATCTACTTGAGTTTTCCTTAGACCAGACTTAGAATGTTTTAGTAGCTTTTATATTTCTAAATTTACACCAGATTCTTGAAATTAACCCATGTGTCTTTTCTTAATTTATCGGCACTCAAGCACCAAGATCTAGTAATTTAATTCTTGTATTTACGAATGGTTTTGAGTGCTTAATTAGGTTTTGTTTCAGACTCGTTTTCCTAAGTTTTGATGCCAAGAAGAAGCAAAGGGTAGTCTTTTATGTTGTTCTTGGATCGACCAAAAAAAAGGCCCGGTGTTGGTCTTGTTCCTGTGACTACATTATCGTTATACATAAATCGTTGCAAGAAAAGGCATCTGAAGTTGGGTACTCTAGGAAGGACCCTTTTTTGGTTAAGTCAGTAGGTATACATAAGTGAAGTAAATGAAGGGTTTAAAAAAAAATTACCAAAGTGGTATAAAGAGAATCGAAGTAGTTTTTCTTGTGAAACTTCTTTTGTGACCATTTTTCTTTGTGAGGGTTTGAGTTCCTTTATAAGGGTGCTAAAGATCCTACTCCCAATGGTTCCGAGGTGGGTCTTAGTAGAAATGTGATATCTATGCCTTGATCCTTATGTGATGCAACCTTTATTGGCCAATGACAAAATCTTGAGGCTCTTAGGGCGATGATTTCATCATTGCTTACTTGGGGAGGTCTATCTCTTACTCAGCTTAGAGTGGCTGGTTATTAATACATGTCCACACATCCAAGTCTTTTTGGACCGATTAATTTTACCTATGTCATATGCCCTACCCCTTTCAAAGTTTAGATTTAAGGGAGTAGAGCTCTTTCTTTATACCTTCTTTATTGTTCTCAGTTTGACTATGTACTTTGGTGCATAAATTTTATGGCTCCTTACAAAATTGGTGGCTACCAAGGGGAACTCTGTGGATATAGAAGCCTTAGTTCGACTTCGGGTTGGGCCTTAATTTCTCTTTTGCTCTTATGGAACTATATGGTTGGGAAGCCCTAGTTTCATTTCGGCGAAAATTGTATAGCTAAAGACTTAGTTGTACTTATAATCAAGTAGAACTGCATGGCTGTTGGAAGCCATAGTTCTGCATTGACGGGAATTGTATAGTTTAAGACTTAATTCCATTGAAGAGATGAGGTATTTGATTTTCCCGAGGTTCCCAACTGTTGCGTTGATGGCGAAGGGATTTTTAAACTACCTGAAGTGCCTTTTCGTCTTTTCAATGTTGATTGCATATTAAAGACACATTTATTACCATGATTTTCTTGCAAGGGCTATTTAAGGAACACTTTGCCTTTGTTTTTTTTTTTCTTCTCTAGTCTCATTTGTACACTTTAGGTTTCAAGAGCGATTAGTTTCCACAAACCTTTTCTTTTTCTCAAACACTTCAAATTTCTTCATTTTTTATAAACACTTCTCAAGTCTCTTTTTTTTCCTCATTTATTTCGATAAACACTCCTCAAATTTTATCCATTTTACCTATGTCTTCTTCTGGTTTTGATGAGGATATGAGAGTAGAAAGAGAAGCCTTCAAAGAGGACAAGAGTATTGAGAGGGAAAACCTAACTCTAAGAGTATAGAGGGAAAACCCAGTGGAGTGAAACCTTTTTCGTATGAGGTTGATGTCATTTCCACTGGTCGCGATTTTTATGCTGGGGGAGTGCCTAGTAGGATCTCTAAGTCTGAGCTTGAGTCCATTATTACTAGGTTTTTTGTTCTTCTAGAGTGGAGGGTTAGACATCTAAAACCTGACCAAAGGGCCTATACCTTTTTAAAGGATGATAGGCCTTACTCTTTGACCTACTCCCTTGATCACTTGAAGGCAATGTTGAGGTTTCCATTTAACCTTGGTGTTATCCAAATAGTGAACTATTATAGGTCTATATCTCCCAAATTTCCTAAATGGTATGAAGAGTGTAGTGGATTTTGTATTAGCCATGAGAAAACATGTTAGGTACAGTAAGAGTGATGAGAAGGATAAAGTGATGATGTTTAGGTAATTTTACACATTCAAGTAGCATATTGATAAGGGGTCGCACAACTTATTTGAATAAGTACTACAAAGAGAAGTATTTCTTCATGGAGGGGCCAGAATCTTATCAAGTTTTGTTGGAGTGGAATTATAAAGATATTCTTGATCAAAAGCCTCTAGTCCTGAGTCTTGAGGAGCAAGCGATAACCAATAAGTTCTTGGGCACCATACCCATGATATCTGATAAGGACTTGGCTAGTGAACAACTATTAAGGACTTTTCAACTTAGCCTTTACAATCATTCCTTTCCTGATGGTAGTAGATAATGCCTTTTTGATGCTTTTGACTTGCATTTTCGATAATTTTGACTTTGGTTCCTTCTTTTGCCATCGACATCATGTTAAACCCTATTGAAATGGTCAAGATTGCTCGTGAGAAGAAGAAAGCTTTTTATTTTATGTTGCTGTAGAGAAGAAGAAAACCAAAATGGAAAAGCCCCAGGTTCAACAGATTGATGTGTGACAAACTAAGGTACAAACAGACTAAAGTGGGGGGGTTTAAGGTGCAACAGGCTAGACTAAGGAGATTTGAGGTGCAATAGGCTAGGGTGAGGGGGGCTAAGATCCCTTGAGGAGGTGAAGTAGTGGTATTTGATCATGTGGTACCTTCTTTTGGTACTGCTCTTGTTGTGCCACTTGCTTCTCCTCTTCTAAGGGCTCTCTTGTCTGCTCTTATTGAGCAACTTGCTTATACTCTATCACAATCTTCCTTTGATGTTGTTGCTATTAGGACTATTATTCTTAGGAGCACTGGTTTAGAGATTCTAAGGAATACAAGCCGAATTGGAAGATCAAGGCTATGGACTCCATGTTTGAGGTTAGAAGCGTGGTTTGTTAACTCCTCATGGTTTCAGTGCTACCTTTCCACCCAGGGATGCTAAAGAAGCTCTTACCTCACGAACTGATGGTGAACATGTTAAAGCCCTACTATAAAGTGAGTTTTGAGGTCCCTCAACTTGATGTACTTTTTTACATATATTTTCTTACTTGATGTAATTTAACCGAGGTAGTTTTGGTGTAGGCTAGCATGTTCACTTCATTTTTTAATGACTCTCTCTAATCCATGACTAGTACTATTAGTGGATTTCAAGAAAGAGAAGAATTACCAGAAAGGTTGTAGGATAATAGAGAATGATTGGAGATCGTCACGAGCCACTATAACTAGTTGAAGGCTAAAAAAAGGGAGTTGCAAGCCTCTTTGGCTTTGGCAAACCACAACAACTAGACTCCCCGAGTAGCTAAAGATTGAGGTCTCTAGACTCTAAGAGGTGGAGGGCTAGTTTAGTGCCATAGTGAATCATCTCTAAGATGTAGGGGGAGAATTAAGGGCTGAGCTAAACCAGCTCCATGGGGTAGATGGACAACTGATAGCTGAAATGAAGCATGCTTCAACTTCTACCGTGGAGAACTTTTGCTATTTTGAAGGCCTCAAGAGTGAGTTGCTGAAAGAGGCTTTATGATATTATATCGTAAGGTTCAAAGCGGCTAAGGCAATAGGGGTCGAGTGTTGGCTTGACATGGACTAGCAAGACTGGAGATCCCTGAAGATCTTAAGGACTAGGCAAGAGTTAGTGAGGGGTGACCGAGGTCTAGATTGAATATTAGGAATGAGAAGCAACATTCTTAGATTTAGGAATTTGATTTTCTTATCTATGTAGCTTTGGCCCTAAAGCCCACCATTTGTACATATATTTTTAAGGAATGAAATGCTTATTTTTTACATCTTTTGCCTTTTTGTTTTACCTTTTTTGTTGAGTAGAGTTTTCAAGAATTTTACAAGTGTTGAGACTTTGGTCTTGTACTTCGGTCCTAATTCTTATATCTCGGTTCAAGATGTGTAGTGAATTTGAACTAGAGTTTTTCCAAGTGTGAGACTTTAGTTGCTCACTTAAATTTTTTTAAGATCTTCATCTCAGGTGGACTAAGTAAAGATTCTTAATTAGGTTTTGCTCGAAGTGTTGGATTTTGGTATTTCACCTCGGGTTGCGATCTCTTGTCCATCTATACATCTCTGTGGTGCTTTGATCTTAGATTGATTCCAACTTTAGTGCTTCCTTTCACCTTACTTAGGGAATTTCTAGGTGTGTACTGAAGAAATGAGCTGGATTGGGATATCTTCATCGTGTCCTTCTCTCTTTGGTTTTTGAAGCTATGATCTTCTTCGGCCATGACAAAATCGTGTTCTTAAATCAGAAGGGTTGCTAAAGAACTTATTGGGTTTTTGGATAAGTGATAGTTGAATTCAGAGGCTCGAAGTTTGTTGACGAAGGCTATTGTTATCACTTTCTAGTTGAGCTCTCTGATTTCCATCATGGCTATTTTGAACTGAGTGATGTACTCCCTGAGAGATTCATCAACTTGTTAAATGAAGCATAGTAGATTTTTTACAATTCTTTTTGGTCCACGACTATTGAAGAAGTGAGTTACAAACTATTCATTTTTAGTCTTTAAAGAACTTGATCGACCATGATATAAGAAGTGAGAACTAAGTCTGTGTCGTTTCCCAAAGTGTGACTGGGAAAACTCGGCACACTATTACTTTTGAATGGCCATGGATGATCATTAGAGACTAAAATGTCTCCAAATAACCAATGGGACAAGTTTTCCCAATGTAAAGTTCGATTTTTAGCATCTTAAAGTTGTTAGGGATCGTCATATCCATGATTTCTTGTGAGAATGAATTTTTTAGAGGCTTGATCTCTTTCAAGATCTTTGGCATGTTGGTCTTTAGAGCGAGGTCGATGTGGTTGTTCATCTGCATCAGTTGTTAAAAGACTTTGATTAGCTATGGGTTTCTATGGCTTCTTCAAGGCCAAGGAACAGACGCAAACTTCTCTTTATAATTCTTCATTGTTGGTAAGTCTTGGGCTTAGAAGCTTCGGTGTGCTGAGTTTAGCTTCGAATATCTTCTTTACAATTAAACTTATGCTTATATTCGTGCCAACTCGAGGTTCCTGAGTTTTCTTGACCTTTCTGGTAACTGCTATGTTGGTTTCCTTGTCGCAAGCTGATACTGACTGAACTTGGGTCGAGTCTGGTATCATCCGTGCAACCATAGAAGTTAGGTGGTTGTACGAGTGCTTGAGTTCCTCGTGTTCCGCCATGTAGACAAGGGGCTACAGGATCCTCAATAAGGATGATTTTTGCGGGGTTAGATTGGGCCCGAACACCGTGGCCCTTGGGATTTTGGTGATCTTTGAGGCTTGGTGAGGGTTATGCCCATCTGTGTGCCCTGTGGCTGCCATGTTATCTCTCTCTTCTTCTATAGTAAGTTGAATGAATCTCCTCGAGGTTATGCTTGAAATATTTCTATGGTGGCATTGTAAGATAAAATTTTCATTCCCATAAACAGCACCAATTTGTTGATACCAAAAAAGCAAAGGGTAGTCTTATCTATTGGTCTTGGATCGACGAGGAAAGAAGCTTAGTGTTGGCCTTGTTCCTGTGATTATATCATCGTGACACACAAACCCCTGCAAGAAAAGCCACCTAGAGTTGGGTTCTCAGGGAAGGATGGGAAGGACCCTTTGATTGTTAAGTTAGTAGGTATACTGAAGTGAAGTGAAGTAAAGGAAGGGCTTGGAGAAATACAAAGTGGTATAGATAGAACTGAAGGGCTTAGAGAAATATTGAAGTGGTAGAGAGAGAACCAAATTGGTTATGGTTGTGAAACTTCTTTTATGACCATTTTTCTTTATGAGGGTTTGAGTTCCTTTATAAGGGTGCTAGAGACCCTCTTCCCAATAGTCCCGAGGTGGGTCCAGTAGGGATGCGATATTTGTCTCTTGAGCCTTGTATGATATGACCTTTGCTGACCAAGGATAGAATATTCAAGCTATTAGGGCGATGATTTCATCATTGCGTACTTAGGGAGGTGTGACTGATACTCAACCTAAGGTGGCTTGTTATTAATGTGTGTTCACGTGTACGGGTCTTAATTGACCAGTTAATTTTACCCATATGACTATTTCATAATTATTACTAAAATAAATATTTTTAGACATATTTTGTTTAAAAAGTCATAATATATTTAAATTTACATATTTAGCTAATAAAAATCTTAATATTTTAAGGGTAAAAGGTAAATCAACTAATTTAACCATGTTCTTTTATAGGAAAAATTAAATACTTTATCAAAGACAAACACATGGTATTAATCTCTTTCTTTTTATGTTATTTTGAATGGTATTAATCTCTTTCTTTTTATGTTATTTTGAATCTCTTTTTAAAAGATAAAAAACCCCACAAACACAGAAGAGAATTAAAATCTTGGGAAATTTATTTTAATGGAATCAGCCTTTATTCGATAGTCTGATTCCACCAATACATTTGACGTAGCAGTAATTAAATTAAGTTTTAGCAGGTTATTGATTTAAGTGAAAGAGGATACATAAACGTATTAGTGTATTTAAAGGAGATGGTGGTGCCAAGAGCTAGTGGTTTTTCATTGTTGACAAGGCAATCATCGTAGGCGAGACGTTTGAATAACATAAGATTAATGAGAGTTGAAGAGCTGAACACATGTTACAGCGGAGATGGATGCTGGAGATGTTACAACCTGAGCCACATTGGCTTGTGATTTCCACCAAATAAGTTGGTATCCCACTTGGTTGATGTTCTACTTGTCCTTGTGTCAAGTCTAAATCTATGTTTAAACACTCTTTCTCTGCTGTTGTTCCTGCACATTAATATTGTTAATTAATAACTTAATTTGAGAGTACGCACTTAAAAATAATACATATATATATATATATATATATTGATAATAAATAAAACAAACCATCCTGTGATGCAACCAATTCGAGTCCAACCATCAGTGCAACCACTATGAAGATTGAAGAGCTGGTGTTTGTATGATTGTAGACTACAGAGAGTGAATCTTGAAGTTGAAGCAACTGAGAAATTCTAAATTCTTCTCCATTTGCTCAAGAATTTCCATTAATACTGTAAGTTTATTATCCTCACTTGTTCACATTATTCACCTTCTCTTTCTTTAGTGTTATTGCTTTTTTTTCCTTCTCATTCTTGTTTTCTCTCCCAAAAATTGTATTGTTAGGTTACAACCCATATTGCTAATTTGTGATTTATTTTCATTCAGAATAGATTTTTCAAAAAATGGAGTTATTGAAGAATTTAAGCAACAATATAAGTAGGTATATTCAGTTTTATAAGTAGGCATGAATATAAATAAGAAAAAGTACCATATTCATCAATATTTGCTAGTAAAATGGATAGAGATGAGGAAATAGGAAACCAATTGTTCAGAGTATGGATTTCTTTTATGTTTTCTTTCCTAGTTCTTTGTTTTTTAATGTTTACCTGCGAATCTGCTTTGTCCTTTTGGTTTGTTATCGTTTTCTTTTTTGGTGGAGAAATGATGAAATAAACAATGTAACAAACATTAGCCTTTAGGTATTTTCTTTAATTTCTCGTAACTAATAAGATCCACATTATTATTAACTTCTCGTTTTTTCTTTAATTTCTCATTTTTTTGGTTGTACTTCTTTCTATGTAATTTAAATCACTTGACTCTTTGTTTCATTTATGTATTTTGCTTTTCTTATTACTTACCATAATCCATTTTTTCTCCTCTTTTTTATTTCCTTTTTTTTTCTTCTTATATATAAAATTCCTTTAATTTTTAGTAAATAGACAATAATTTAGATAAAATGGGCATATGACAACAATATATTTTAGTAAATTTATCGATTTTTTTTTTAATTTTTCTACTTTGAGGTAATATGGTTTTCTAATGAAGTTAGTGATATTTTTTAGTAAAACATCTAAGAAGCAAAATAGTAGGCACACATCAGGTCAGTACTGGGAGTGGGAAATGGGAGCAAAGAATAAAGACAAAAGACAATAGCTAAGAAAGAAATGAATAGAAGAATTTCGTTAGGCCCAACTCATCTTTAAGCCCTTACACATGGAGACTGGTTAGCTGCCTCAATTGCTGGCTTTTAATAACAGTTGCTAGGGATAAAATTATTTGGTAAGTCTTTAATTGTATTTGCTAATTTGCTACTATTTTTGTCTCCATTAATTTTGTTTGGCTTTATATTAATGTTACTTTATGGGGGGTTAATGGTATCATTACAAATTTAAAAGCAAGAATGCATTTTTTTTGTTTGATTTGATATGGGTGACATTGGTAATATATAGGTTGAAAAATGAAGTCAAAAACTGTATATTCATTTTTTAAGAAGAAAATTGTGGAGAATATAGAGGTTGATATAGAGAATTCATCATCCATTTTGCCACCACCATTATCATCTATTCCGGCTTCAACATGTGAAGCTCTTCCTTCTAAGATTCCTAGAATTGATCATGAAACAGAAAAAGTTAATATATCCTCATTAGAACGAGATCTTAGAGTCCGTAAGCAAATATATGATTACCATGCTAATCAGCGTGATGAAAGTCAGAGGGCATACCTTAAATTTGGGCCATATCAATATATTCTTGAAAATTTTCGAGCTAGTGAACAAGATAATCATCGCCAACATTTTCAAATTAAATGGTGTAAACAACATTCCTGATTAGAGTATTTACCCTCTAAAGATGCTGCTCATTGTTTGCCATGTATTCGTTTCAACAACAAGCCAACTGGACACCACTGATGTGCTGCATTTAGTGGGGTTTGATTTACTGGTTGGAGAAGAGTAGGTGGAAAGACGTGCATTTTTTTATTCAAAGGGTAAAGATACAAATTCTTTGCATTATAAAAGTCAACAGTGTTGCATAGATTTGATGAAATCTAGTTAACATATTGAAATAACATTGGAAAAACAAACATTTGAACAAATAGCTGCTAATAGACTACATCTCATGACCTAACAATTAAATGGCTAGCATTTCAAGGATGTGCATTTAGAGGTCATGATGAAAGTGTGTGTTAAAAAAATCGGGTAATTTCATTGAATTGATCAAATATGGTGTAAGTTTTGATAAAGTAGTTCATGATGTTGTCACAGATAATGCTCCAAAACATGCATCATATATTTCTTCAACAATACAAAAGGAGATTTTACACATTATCTCAAGTAAAGTCCAAAAGGTGATACGTGATGAAATTGGTGATGCAAAATTTTGTAATTTTAGTTGATGAAGCTCTTGATGAATCAACGAGAGAGCAAATGACAATTGTTTTGAGGTTTTTTGACAAAAAAGGTATCGTGAGGGAGCGTTTCTTTGATCTTGTTAATGTAAGAGATACTACATTATTGACTATGAAAAATGCAATATATAATGTTCTTTCTAGAAATTCTTCTGACATAGTGAATCTTCGAGGTTAGGGATATGATGGTGTTAATAATTTACAATAATTTCTCCATACATGTAACGACCCATCCCGGGTTGGCCACCCCGAAACAATGTCATCACATTTTGAGAATCCCAGCACAACACATATATGCAACAATAAAAATAAATATTACCAATAGAACTTTACATCAAACCGTAAAATGCATGAGGATTTACAAATAAATTTTTCGTTTTTATTTTCTCATTAGTCTGAGGATGATGACACGTACGCGGCTTACAGAAAATGATTTCTTCTGAACCTCAACTCATCAAACTATTTGCCAAGCCTGCTACCTGAAAATCATTGTACAGTGAGGAGTGAGCTTCACAAGCTCAGTGAATTAAATTTACTGAAAGTATTCCAAACTCCATCAATAATCCTTTAATATTAAAATTTATTATTCGCATAACCTGATGACAACTTTCTATTATCAATCTCTTCTTTTCAATCATTGGTTCACCTTAAGACTATCAACTCTCTCTCTCCTAATTACTTCGTAATGAGATTCATATCAAAAAAAAATCCATCATTTAGATAAGTCTTATCACCCTACTGTCTCTTTCAATGAAACTCAACCTTCTATAATTAAATTCACAAAAAAATATCACATCTCAGCATCTCAAAAATCTCATCATTATAGCTGTCTCTTTTTATGAGACCCAGCCATCTATAATTTAATTCACAATTAATATACCACATCTCAAAAAAATGCAACAATAATTAAAACAGATGCAGATGCATGAATGATTATGATGGGAACGTCTTCCCACCTGTCGACAGGTTGTTATTATCTTAGACCGGCTGCCCTCCCGGTTCTTTTATTCTCATTAGACCGGCTGCCTTCCCGGTTAATTCCAGCATATACCGGCTGTCACGGTTTTCACTTTTCATCCCAGCATATACCGGCTGTCACGGTTTTTACTTTTCATCCCAGCATATACCGGCTGTCACGGTTTTCACTTTTCATCCCAGCATATACCGGCTGTCAAGGTTATTTCATTAGACCGACTGCCTTCCCGGTTCTTTCGGTTATATTATTAAATGCATATGCGCATGAAAAATGATATGAAACAGTAATATAAAAACAATATAAAGATTCAAACTACTTAATTTGGCTATCCTGATTTTTATCAGATTATATAAAAATTCTACTAAATTCTTCTCTTCCCAAATCACATCAAATAATCAATTAAAGTCTGTCAAGATCCACTAAATTTCGTCTCAAATCATCCACCAAAATTTGTCGAGATCTACTAAAATTCACCTCAAATCATCCACCAAAATTTGTCAAGATCTACTAAAATTCATCTCGTCATAACTCGTATTAAAACATCAATATATCTCATCAATAATTTATTTATTGCTTTTATTCTCAAATAAACTTATGATTTCTAAAAATATCATCTCTCACCAAAAAATATTTCTACATGTCTAAATTTTCTATCATACCCATAAATCAATTTTTCATCTATCACCCAAGCATACTTAAATAATTAAAATTAATATTATCACCAAATAATTGATTTTTCATTTAGACTACTTAAAGTAAATCCAACTCACCCTGTAGTATTTAAAGCTACTCGTGGGTCACCTTCTTGCTTTTCCCGGTTCTTCTCAGAAATTTCTCCCGTTGTAGGATAGTCAACACCTGACATAATATTTGTATTAAATTTCTAATTATTTCTTAAATTCATTGAAAACCACTCCCTATGAAAATTCTCACTTTGAGCTCCGAGAATTTCGTATATGCTAAAAATTCAAAAATAAATATTAAACTATTACCTCATAATACTGATAGCTTCTCATGATCTTCTATAAAATTCTGCAGAAAATTCTTTCAAAATTTTGCTCTTTTGACTTTTTTTTGGGTCTCCAAATATTATGAGAAATACAAGAATTTGAAAGAAAGAAACTGAACGATTGAAATCGTTCAGTATACAACTTATATATATATATATATATATATATATATAGGCGAAGTGCTTCAGCCTCCCCTTCCACCAAAATTGCAAGCCTTTTTAAAAAAAATTCTCCACGTTTTGGAACTCTTTCCCACCTAACAAATACTTGGCAGCAAGGCTGCCAATTTTGACTTTGAATTTTTTTTTTTTAACTTTTCTTTTAAAATAATATTTTAATATATATTATTTTTTTTTCTTTTTATTAGTCTTTAGCAGCCACCCCCTCCCACCTAACTCTCTCATCATTTTGTTTTGTCTCTTTTTATTTATTTATTTATTTTTTTAAAAAAAACCTCCACTAAGTAATGGTGGAAGCACCATTTTTTTATATATATTTTTTCTTTCCTTCTTTTCCTTTACTTTTTCCTTTTTCTTTTTCTTTTATTTTATTTATTCTTGTCTTTGGTCTGGGACTTTCACGTCCCAGATTTTTTTTTAACTATTCACCCTTTTTACTATTCATGATTTACTATTCACAATTTACTGTTCACATTTTTTTTATTTGATTCAATATTAATCCTTCACATAAATATATTAATTAAAATTCATGACATATTTATCAAATTACTTCTTTACCCTTAATTCATGAATACGAATATTACAATTCTACCCACCTTACAAAAATTTCGTCCTCGAAATTTCTTTACTTTACTCCATAATCAAAATATAAATAATCTTTCTTCATACTTGTCTTACGCTTTCATGAAATCTCTTCAACATCCTTATTCAGCCATCGAACTTTACACTAGTGAAATTATTCTTTTACACAAGACTTACTCTTTTTTGTCCAAAATTCTCGCTGGTACTTATATGTAGGTCCAATTTTTTTTTTTTTTGAATTTCCATAACTTAACTTGAAATATCATGTAAACACTTTCTTAAAAGTGAAACATGAAATACGTTATATAAATGTTTTAATTCCGGAGGCAAATTCAAGTTACTCACAACTAATCCAACTTTCTCAACAATCTCATAGGTCCCACATACTTCGGATTCAACTTTCTTTTTCCATTTAAATCTCAATATACATTTTCATTGAGATATTTCTCAATACACCCAATCACCTACTTAAGACTCAAGAGGTCAACTCTAGGTTGCTTTACGGTTTTCTCTAACAAATTTGATCATCTCTAGCTCAATAATAAATAGACCAGATATATTTTTCTTTCATTTCTTCCCAACATATAAGAGTTCTATACCTCATATCTTTCGATGTCTCAATGAGTACCATCCCAATACAAATTTTATACTTGATTATTATAAACAACTTCAATCAATGGCATGTAAGCATATCAATTTACTGAAAAATTTATCACATTTGTTCTTAGCATATTTTCTAGTATTCTAAAAATCCAATATGAGCATGAAAATTTATTATATTACCACTGTGTACCCGTGGCTTTCTGAAATCCTCTCTCAATACCAAGATATAAATCTAGTATCTTTCTTTAACATTATGCTCAATGATACTCCATACAATATCACAATCTCAACTACATCCTTCTTCAATCTTGACCATCAGAATTTCTGTCTCAATCCTCTATATTTCTTTTTGTTACTTGATTGGGGACACCATCCATGTACCAACATCAAACTACCTTCATTTCATATTTGAACTCAAAATGCTTTCTGGTAAGCACTCAATGCTTAATCTTTTTCTGTCTCTTTATCTCTACCTTACATCTCTAAAACATTTCATTATGGATGACTGTACAACCATATTTATTAACCATGATCCTTTATCACTGGTATTCAACTTCATTCTTATTTCTCTTAAATTTATCATTAATTTCATATAAGGACTCCCAATAACAGTTAACTTTCTTGTAGACTTTCTACTAAATGTACCAATTATCATCTTCGTATGCTCTAGATGATAGTGAACTGTGCAATCATCGTTACTAATCAACTTCATCTACCATCTCTGCCTCCAATTCAACTCCCTCTGGTTAGGTAAGTATGTCCAACTTTACTATCTCATAAGTGGCTCCATAAAGACGATATCTCCAATATTTAAAGTAAACACTATAGCAGCCAACTCTAAGTCATGAGTAAAGAAATTTCTTATCATAAATCCTCAATTTCCTAGAAGTATAGTCCATAACTTTTCTATGTTACACTTATCCTAATCATTGATATGACTTATCATTATACACCACAAATCCTTCATCACCAGAAGGAAACACCAATACCGGAGCTGTAGTCAATTTTTCCTTTAGTAATTGAAAATTTTTCTCACACTTCCTTCACCATACAAATCTCACATCTTTACTGGTCAATCTATTCAACAGCAATTCAATAATAGACAAATTCTGAAAGAATCTTCTACAACAATCAGCTAATCCCAAGAAGATTCTAATATCAGTTATATTAGTTGGTTTCTCTCAACTTAACATTATCTCTACCTTTTGTGGATCAACTGTTATGCCGTTTCCGAATATTATATGTTCAAAGAAAGTTATTTCCTTCAACCAACATTCACACTTAGAAACTTTGCCTATAATTTCTCTCTCCTTAGAATCTCTGGCACACTGTTTAATGGTCCATATGTTGTTTTTCCTTCTCAGAATATATCAGAATGTCATTACTAAACACAACCATAAGATTATCAAGAAACAGTTTAAATATTTATTCATCAAGTCCATAAATGTTTCTGGAACATTAGTTAATCCAAATATCATCACAAGAAACTTATAACCATAACATGTCATAAAAACAATCTTAGGCATGCTTCCCTTCTCTATCTTCAATTGGTGATAATTTGATCTCAGATTTATCTTAGAAAACACTCTCACTTCTTACAACTGCTCAAACAATTCGTCTTGGGTAAAATGTATTTATTCTTATTCAACTATCTGTAGTCTATACACATCCTTATCGTTCCATCTTCCTTCTTCACTAATAACACCTGACTCCCCAAATACATTAGGTCAGATAAATTGTTTATCCACAAATTCTTAAAACGGTACGTTCAACTTTCTTAATTCAACTGACGTCATTCTGTAGGGTGCTATTAAATATATGTGATAATCCTGGTATCACATCAATAGAGACTTTAATCTCCCTACTTGGAGGCAACCTAAACAACTCATCAAAAATTAATTTAGAATATTCTTTCATCACTATCTCCTTTTTATAATTCATGATATATGTCCAATACTCCTTAAAACCCTTCTTCAATCATCTCCTATTGGCCATAACAAAAATAAGATAGTTAAAAGTATCTCATGACTATATCTTGAACCTTCTTTCTGGAATAATCAATCCAAACATAAAACATCGATAACCAATTATTTCCCAAAATAAATTATATTCAAAGATAATAAATCAGCTTTAGATTTTTTTGTCACTGGTACGAATCACACAATCCCTCATGAATATTCATGATTATCACTCTATCTCAAGTGAGAACTTTAACAAGAATATTTTGCAATCCAAGGACTAATAAATTCTTCAATAGATTTTATATGAATACTGGATGCAAAAGAATGGGTTGCTTCAAAGTCAACCAACATTGACATGTCCACCTTCTCCACACATAAAGTATTTCAAAATTTGAAAATTCTGGGATAAATATCTTTTCTGATTATAATAAACTTTTATATCCCAATCATACATCAGATTGTCACTTTCACTTGGTGGCATACTTACTTCCTCTACCATGACTTCCAGTTCTTATAATCTGTCTCCCAAATCTAAGGGTCTCACCAATACTATTCTGAGCTACAGAAGTAATAGGTCATGAGTTCCTCTGACTCTGTTTCTTCAGTTTCCTGGGACAAGGAACTCTTCCTTTGGGTGGTCTCCTACTCTACACAATCATATTGCCACTACCTCCATAACTTTCCTGTCTAAGCCTCTTTAACGACTCTTTCTCTTTCCCTTAAATTCCATCACATCTCTCTAGATCTGAAATAATATACCCACCAATCTGACATAATTCATATGCCTCAAGTAAGATAGTTTCGATCAAACCTTAAAATATAGTTCATCTTTGAACCTCTTACAGTTCTTCTCCTCTTGGTTTACCAAATTTTTTATTTTTTTATATTTTTTTTTACAACCATTGACAAAACCATAAATCTGCTATCATAACGAGCCACAGTTAACACATTTACCCCAAATAAATAATATCTCTATCTGGTTGAGCTCTAGAGATATAAGGAAAAAAAATATCTATTAAGAAAAAAAAAAAAAAACTTCTTTAAACCTATTTCAGGTTACGGGTCTATCAAATTTGTACTTACTTGGAAATAATATCCTTCCATCATTCTAAAATTTCTCCTTCTAACTTAAACGAAGTAAAAACAATCGTCTGTCTATCACTTACTGGTCAAATACCAAATAATGTCTCTTACATGTTTCTCCCAAAACTCAGGTGTAAAAGGATTCATAGATCCTTTAAACAACAAAGCATTTAGCTTACTTATATCTCTATGCATTTTATGTATAAATCCACTTTTCCCCTTTTTAAGTGTCTACCATTACTGAATTAACAACGTCAGGCACTGCTCTAGTCTGCTTATCAAGTCTATGCTATAAGTTATCCACTCGATTATCTGATACATTCATTTTCTCAAAAGCATGAGTAAGAGCTTATCTTAGCTCATCTCTTTCAACTTCAGATTCTCTCATACCTCAATTATATTACTAATATCAATCATATTATCAACACTTTCTATTCTAGGAACCACAGATTCAGACTCAACCTTGACTTATCAAAAATATTGTGGGCCTACCACGCCATTTCAAATCAATAATTTTAAATCTAGCTCTAGCGCGTCCACGTATCATCCTCAAACCGTTCATTATAATTTACTTTAATCTTCTACTTTCTTACTTTTTTATGCAGTCTACAGAATCATAAAACCTAATGCTCTGATACCAAAATTGTAACGACCCATCCCGGGTTGGCCACCCCGAAACAATGTCATCACATTTTGAGAATCCCAGCACAACACATATATGCAACAATAAAAATAAATATTACCAATAGAACTTTACATAAAACCGTAAAATGCATGAGGATTTACAAATAAATTTTTCGTTTTTATTTTCTCATTAGTCTGAGGATGATGACACGTACGCGGCTTACAGAAAATGATTTCTTCTGAACCTCAACTCATCAAACTATTTGCCAAGCCTGCTACCTGAAAATCATTGTACAGTGAGGAGTGAGCTTCACAAGCTCAGTGAATTAAATTTACTGAAAGTATTCCAAACTCCATCAATAATCCTTTAATATTAAAATTTATTATTCGCATAACCTGATGACAACTTTCTATTATCAATCTCTTCTTTTCAATCATAGGTTCACCTTAAGACTATCAACTCTCTCTCTCTCCTAATTACTTCGTAATGAGATTCATATAAAAAAAAAATCCATCATTTAGATAAGTCTTATCACCCTACTGTCTCTTTCTATGAAACTCAACCTTCTATAATTAAATTCACAAAAAAATATCACATCTCAGCATCTCAAAAATCTCATCATTATAGCTGTCTCTTTTTATGAGACCCAGCCATCTATAATTTAATTCACAATTAATATACCACATCTCAAAAAAATGCAACAATAATTAAAACAGATGCAGATGCATGAATGATTATGATGGGAACGTCTTCCCACCTGTCGACAGGTTGTTATTATCTTAGACCGGCTGCCCTCCCGGTTCTTTTATTCTCATTAGACCGGCTGCCTTCCCGGTTAATTCCAGCATATACCGGCTGTCACGGTTTTCACTTTTCATCCCAGCATATACCGGCTGTCACGGTTATTTCATTAGACCGACTGCCTTCCCGGTTCTTTTGTACCATGTTGAGACGCTGGGGGCCCCAAGGTGGGTTGAGACTTGGCGGGCATGTGTGCTGCGAGTTTATCCCACATCGGCTAGAGGGAAAGAGGATGTGCAGGATATAAGGTGTTCCAGTCCTTAATGGTTACAACGCGTTTTGGAGAGCCAGTGGGCTTCGCCAGGAACAAAGCCGTGCGGGCCTCGGCCCAAAGCGGACAATATTGTAACTGTTCTGGACCGGGCCCTTACAGATGGTATCAGAGCCGGACCCTCGACACCGTTGGCGGGCTATGGCCGCAGAGCGGGGACGCTGTGCCCCAGAGGGGGAGGTACCATGTTGAGACGCTGGGGGCCCCAAGGTGGGTTGAGACTTGGCGGGCATGTGTGCTGCGAGTTTATCCCACATCGGCTAGAGGGAAAGAGGATGTGCAGGATATAAGGTGTTCCAGTCCTTAATGGTTACAACGCGTTTTGGAGAGCCAGTGGGCTTCGCCAGGAGCAAAGCCGTGCGGGCCTCGGCCCAAAGCGGACAATATTGTAACTGTTCTGGACCGGGCCCTTACAATACATACGGCCATTCCTACAGACAAATCCACCTGACCTAAAGTACGTCAAACCCCATCTCTTTGTCATTCTCATCTTTAGATGACTATACGTATCTTTTTCCTTCCAAGTCAAATCACAAAGTTGAACCGAAATACCAAATTCCCATCACATTCTCTTGTTTTGTGTCTATGACTCAAAGTCCATGGACAATCTGCGGCTCTGCCTGCCCAATAAACTCCCACATTTTTAACTTAAACCCTCAAACCTTCAACACTAATTTACAAAACTTTTCAAATTCATCGGTCACCACCAACCCGATTGACACAAGATCCACGGAAACAACCACCACATTCAATCATATAAACACAAGATTGTTAGATTTGTTTAAAAGCCTCGTATTTTGGTTCTTGGACAACCATCGCTGTTATTCTTCTTTATTTATCTATCAGCCACCCAATACGGTTAGCCCCTCTTTCTTTCTTCTTTCTCCGGAAAAAATCTCCCTTATTCCGGCAAAACTCTTCACTATTCGGTGGCAAATTCTTACCTGTTTTTGGGCAAAATTCCTTCTTGGATCCGACGAGATCATCCCTTCCCTCTGTGACACGGCAGATATGAGGCAGCCGTACTCTCAATCCGAGGTTCAGATGCTGCCAGCCACCTTCGATCACCGTCAGCCACTGCTGAACGTTCTCAAAATTTTGGTAAACTATTCTTTTCTTTGGCAGCATCATCCTTTCAAAATACATGTAAATTTTGTTTATTTAGCTTCTAATTAAGCTGGGTTGTGTGAATAATTAAGACCATCATTGAAATTGGGATTTAATCCACTATTAAATCTAGGAAGTTTATTAACAAAGGACAAAATTTCGATTGAACGGTATACTTATAATTAGTGTTGTTGTGTTATCAATACCTGAAGTTCGTCTTGGCCCCATGCATACTTCTCAAATGAACTCCATGCATTAATCATTGTTTTTTTTTTTACTTTCTCTCTACCCTGAATGTCCCATGGAATTATCTAAAATATCCATGTTCTTGTAGTTGCTAGAATTGCCGTCAGAGTCAATTTTCCAATTACATCTCCATGAGTGCTCTTTAAATCTTTCAACCAGTGGTGAATCCAGATTTTTTTGTTAGTGCCGACTATATACACATTCATATTATATAATTATATAACTAGGGTAGATATTTTTTCATAGCCAATTAGTCTGCTTCCATGACATTTATTAATATAAAAGTAAACGTACGATACCGGATGTTTTCTTTAACGAAGAGTTTACCGTGGAAGCAAATTAATTAGCCGTGGAAAAATGCGTATCCTATAAGTAAACAGTAAATATATATATTTAAAAACAAAAGTAATATAAATATTGATGACATTTTTTCATAAGAAAAATACAAATATTTTTGTATTTCTTGACTCAAATAAATGTTTTTTTTTTTTTAATTTAGTTCAAAATCATTAATATATTCTTTTCATTACAAAGACTAATAAAAAAAAATACTTGTATTAGTTCTATTTAAAATTATTCCCTATGTGATCTTATTTTTTGGAATCGACATAGGATTTTCTCGTTTTCAATACTATCAAAAACATCTCTTTTAATGAATGTGACCATGCAATTAATCAAGCTGGCAAGAAAGAAAGTTACCGGGAGGGAGAAATGAAAACTGGCGTACTGACAAAGGTTGACGAGCGGCCACACACAAAGATGAGATTATGGAAAGTTTCAATTCAAACTAACTGAGACTCAGAGAGTGAGAGAAGAGCCAAAGAGGAAACAACTGGCGATTTGGGGGCATTTGGCTTAGCTTGGAGACTTAGTTAGGGGATGAGGGGAATTACATAATTTTAGTTAGAGCAAATATTTAAATAGCTATAAAATAATTTTATTTTTAAAAAATCAAGTGGTGGCAGCTGCCCTAACTGCCACATGCTACATCCGCCTGCTTCCAAACTGAGAGAACCAAATTTGACATTGAGTGCAAACATATCCAACACTCGTAAAAATGATTAATTAATTTAGTTTAGAATGCCAAAGGCATACAACTTTAGAGAATACTGCCTAAATAGTCACCTAAATTTTCTTGAAAAAAAATAAAACAAAATGCTTTAAGTGAAACAATTAATGAAACTTGAACTTTGTTAGTGCTTCATAGGTAACAAACTTGAACTTTGTTAGTGCTTCTCATTACTATTATTATTTGATAATTAAATGTTGTTTCTCTATTCGGTTATTTAGGTTTAATAGGTAGACGGTTTATTAATCTTTAAAAAGAAGATAGAATAAGTGCCAAACATTTATTCTACTTTTTTTGGGCGTCGAAATACATTAGTTGTTCTGCTATTCCATATTTATTTAATACATGGCTTCAGATGGAAATTAAAGTGTTACTGTTTGGTGTGGAATTTCATATCTGTATATAAAGTCATAAATTAATCGGCTATGAACTTGTGAGTAAAGATATAAATTCATAAAATCCTATTTGTCATGATACTTTAATGGTTGATTTGAGAATATTCTTGTTATTCAAGCTTATTATTAATATTAATGTCATTTTTAGGCGGACGAACCTTGGGTTGTATTGGTTGAGTTATTATTGGTTTACATGTTAATTAAACTAAAATAGAGAATGACCGAAAAATAGAGAAGACTCTGTCGTAATTTTTAGAAAATTTGTATTCTAATTTAGCTTAAAAAGGAAAGTTTACGTGTTATTAACTTAACCTGATAAGGTCCATGTTTATCTATATTTTTTTTTAAGATATAAAGAAGTTTATCAATGAACCTGAAATTATTTAAAGAACTAAGAATGTTTTTCTAAGCATAACTATACAACCAACCTACTAGTGAGTTAATGTGTTGATATATTTGGAAATTATGACATCTGCATTCATGCATACATGCAACATGAAATTAGAAAGATATAAGTTTGGTTTTTATTTTAAGAATTACTATATCGTAAAGGTTGTGGGATAGACGAGGGGACTGATACCCTAACTTTCAAAGTTTAGCTTGTTTGCTTTTGAGGTGAGTGGTTTCTTTACACTATCGTATAATTACTACCCCTTCTATTTACTTTGATGTTTTATTATATAATAAGTATATATTATGTTGAGTATGGATAGTTTGATAAATTGATTTGTTATGTTGCGATGAAAATTTGAGATTTACTTGTTATGCTTTGCTGAAAAAGAGTTTGTGAAAAATGAGAAAAAATTGATATTCATAAATGTTTTCATGAAAAATGGGTTTACTTGGAATTGTGACGAAAACATTGCCCAGTGAGGGGCATTGTGATATGATTGGCCTAATGAGAGGTGATATGATGTGATTGACCTAGTGATGGTCGATGAGATGTGATTGGCCTAATCAGGGGTGACGTGGTGTGATTAGCCAAGTGAGGAGAAACGTGATGTAATTGGCCCAATGAGAAACGATGTGATGTGATTGGCCCAATGAGAGACGATGTGATATGATTGGCCTAATGAAGAGCATTGATATATGGATTGCTTAGTGAAGGGCGTGGTTTATGTTGACCCTTAATTTCAAGTTTCAAATTTGTTTCCACTAAAATCTATTTGTACTTTTTTAAAGTTGAAAATGTTTTATGGTGTCGGGTGAGTGGTTTGCTTGATTATATGAGTTTTTTTTTTTTATATGTATCATTTTAAATGTTGTGTATCTTCTAAGTGTGGTTGAAAAATTTAATTGTTGATTTGGAAAGATAATCTTTTTGCTAGTGTATACATATCCCCACCCTACTTCATATGTAATTGTATGATGCGTGTAAAGGATCTGTAGACGTAGTTTTATCTATAAGGGAAAATATTTTTATCTTGCTAAGCTATTTAGCTTACCCTCACTCTTTGGAAAGGATTGTTGAGACTCACGTGTAAATGAGCTATTAGAGCAACTTCCATTTGATAGAGCAATCAAGATGAAACTTTTAGAAGTGATCAAGTCTTATTGAGACTCATATGGGAGTGAGAGTGGGTCATACCAATTTTAGTATATATATTTCTTTGAGTCTTTCAGAAAATTTTGAGGACGAACTTTCTTTAAGGAGATAGAATTGTAAAACCCACACTTAATATAGTGGTACTTTAGTTATTCCACATGCATTCTAGCATACATCTCATGCATACGTTTTAATTTTTTTATTTATGCTTTTAAATAAATTTTGGTGAAACTATAGTATATTTTCTTTGAAATAGATTGATATTGCATAAAAAAAAATTGATTATCAAGGAATGGTAATAACAAATTAAATGGTAAATAAGGGGTTACTTTGATATTTTAATGGAAAAGAAAAAAAGGATAAGAGTGTAAGGCCCCCACTCCTACACGTCTCCTCATTCCCAAATTATCTGCAACACTCCCTCTAACATACGGCCGTATATACAGACAAGTACACCTTACCTAAAGTACATAAAATGCCATCCATGTCATTCTCATCTCTAGTTGACTATATCAATCCTTTTCCTTCTAAATCAAATCACAAAGTTGAACCTAAATACCAAATTCCCATCACTCTCTCTTGTTCTGTGTCTACGACTCAAAGTCCATGGACAATCTGCAGCTCTGCCTGCCCAATAAACCCCCAAATTTTTAACTTAAACCCTCAAACCTTCAACACTAATTTACAAAACTTTTCAAATTCGTTGGTCACCACCAGCCCGATATACACAAGATCCACTAAGACAACCACCGCATTCAGTCATATAAACACAAGATTGTTAGATTTGTTTAAAAGCCTCCTACTTTGGTTCTTGCACAACAATCACTGTTCTTCTTCTTTATTTATCTATCAGCCCCCCAATACGGTTAGCCCCCTCTTCTCTTCTTCTTTCTCTGGCAAAAATGACCCTTATTCCGGCAAAACTCTTCCCTATTCGGTAGCAAATTCTTACCTGTTTTTCGGCGAAATTCCTTCTTGGATCCGACGAGATCATCCCTTCCCTCTGTGACGTGGTGGATCTGAGGCAGCCCTACTCTCAATCTGAGGTCCAGATGCTGCCAGCCACTTTCGGTCATCGTCAGCCACCGCCAAACGTTCTCAAAATTTTGGTAAGCTATTCTTTTCTTTGACAGTATCATCCTTAAATTTTGTGTATTTTAGCTTCTAATTAAGCGGGTTGTGTGAATAATTAAGATCATAATCCAAATTGGTATTTAATCCAGTATTAAATCTTGAAAGTTAATTAACAAAGGGCAAAAATTCGATTGAGCCATAAACTTATATAATGTGTTGTTTTGTAATCAATACCTGAAGTTTGTCTTGGCCTCATGGGATTATCTAAAATATCCATGTTCTTGTACTTGCCAGAATTGCCGCCGAAGTCAATTTTCTAACTACACCTCCATGAGTGCTCTTTAAATCTTTCAACGGAAAGAACCAAATTCGACATTGAGTGCAAACATATCCAACACTCATAAAACTGATTAATTAATTTAGTTTAGCATGCCCAAGGCATACAACTTTAGAGAATACCGCCTAAATAGTCACCTAAACTTTCTTGAAGAAAAATAAAACAAAATATAGTAGACCACTTTCTGTAAACGCTTTAAGTGAAACAATTAATGACACTTGAACTTGATAGTGCTTCATAGGTAAGAAGGACAACAAGAGCTATACATTAGTAGTATTATTTAAGTAATTAAATGTTGTTTCTCTATTAGGCTATTTAAGTTTAATAGGTAAACGGTTTATTAATCTTTAAAAAGAAAATAGAATAAGTGCCAAACATTTAATCTATTTTTTTTGGGCTTCGAAATACATTAGTTGTTCTGCTTTGATTTCATATTTATTTAATAAATTGCTTCAGATGGAAATAAAAGTGTTACTGTTTGTTGTGGAATCTCATACCAGTATATAAACCCATAAATTGATCAGCTGTGCACGTGTGAGTAAAGATATAAATTCATAAAATCCTATCTGTCATGATACTTTAATGGTGAGTTTGAGAATGTTTTTGTTATTCAAGCTTATTATTAATATTAATGGTATTTTTAGGCAGACAAACCTTGGGTTGTATTGGTTGAGTTATTATTGGTTTACAAGTCAATTAAAATAAATTGGAGAATGATCGAAAAATAGAAGACTCTGCCGTAATTTCTAAAAAAATTATATTCTAATTTAGCTTAAAAAGGAAAGTTCATGTGTTATTAACTTAACCAGATAAAGTCCATGTTTATCTATATTTTTTTTAAGACATAAAGAAGCTTATCAATGAACCTTCAAATTATTTAGAGAACTAAGAATATCTTGCTAAGCATAACTATACAACCCAACTACTAGTGATTTAGTGTATTGATATGTTTGGAGCTATGACTTCTGCATTCATGCATACATGCATCATAACATTAGAAAGATGTAGGTTTGGTTCTTATTTTAAGAATTACTATATCATATAGGTTGTGGGACTGACGGAGGACTAACACCCAACTTTCAAAGTTTAGATTGTTTGCTTTCGAGGTGAGTGGTTTTTCTACACGTATCCTATAATCACTATCTCTTCTATCTACTTTAACGTTTTAATATATAATAAGTATATATTATGTTGAGTATGGATAGTTTGATAAATTGATTTGTTATGCTTCGATGAAAATTTGAGATTTACTTGTTATGCTTTGCTGGAAAAAAAGTTTGTGGAAAATGAGAAAATGTTGATATTCATTAATGTTTTCATGAAAAATGTGTTTGCTTGGAATTGTGATGGAAATATTGGCCAGTGAGGGGCATTGTGATATGATTGGCCTAGTGAGGGGCGATGTGATGTGATTAGCCCAGTGACGGGTGATGTGATGTGATTAGCCTAGTGAGGGTTGACGTGATGTGATTGGCCAAGTGAGGGGCGATGTGATATGATTGGCCCAGTGAAGCCAGTAAGGGGCGTGGTTTATGTTGACCCTTGATTTCAAGTTTCAGATTTGTTTCCACTAAACTCTATTTGTACTTTTTTAAAGCTGAATTTTTTTTTGGTGTCAGGTGAGTGGTTTGCTTTATTATATGAGTTTTTGATATGTATCATTTTAAATATTGTTTATCTTGAAGCATGGTTGATAAATTTAATTGTTGATTTGGGAAAGTAATCTTTTTTCTAGTGTATATATATCCCCACCCTACTTCATATGTAGTTGAATGATGCATGTAAAGGAGCTATAGACGTGGTTTTATCTACAGAGGGAAGTACCTTTATCTTACTAAGTTATTTAGCTTCCCCCTACTCTTCTTTAAGTGTATTGTAGGTTCATGAATATTCATTTAATTCGTGTGATCCATGAAATATTCTTAGTAGGAGTTTAGCATCCTCAAGTCACCTATCTTTTAATTTTGAGTAATGTTTGCCAAGATTTGTAGCTAAGAAGTTTGTTTTTTTAAACTTATTTTTAAGTTGAAACCTATTGAGCTTGTGAGTATTTTAAGTGACTTTAGAAATTTTGCATGAGCCATAAGGAGTGAAAATGGATTTACAGTTTGTGGTATATTGGGATGATTTGATGGTTTGAGTGTAATACTAATATTGCTTGTGGTTCTTCTAAGCATCATGATAAATTAAAAGCAGCTCATGAGACTCAAGCAATTCGTATGGTTGCCACAAAGGAAGTTGAAACAAGTAGAGGAGCTAATGAGCTTCCATCTTTACAACGTGCTAGAGACACTCGTTGGAGTTTGACTTGAATTCTATTGATAGTTTGTCGAAGATGTTTTCTATAAAATGTATTTTTATTCAAAAAGGACTCGATGAGGTTACTCAATCTCAATGTGCAAAGGCAAGTGGAGCACTTGATGCATTGATATCTTTTGAGTTTGTGTTTATTTTGCATCTATTGAAAGAGATTTTGGGTATCATAAGTAGTTTATGCCAAGTTTTGCAGTGCCAATCTCAAGATATAGTAAATGATATGAATCTTGTGTCATCAACAAAGGAAATACTACAATTGGTTAGAGAAACTGCTTGGGATACTCTTCTTACAAAGGTAAATTTTGTGTGTGAAAAACATTATGTTGAAATTCTTGATATGAGTGCCCCATACCTTGCTAGTTGTGGTTGTCGTCATCAGAAAGATCACACAGTTGAGCATCATTTTCGAGTTGGTATCTTTCTTGTTGTCATAGATTCGTAATTGTAGAAGTTAAAACAATAGATTTAATGAGCAAGTTGTTGAATTGCTTAATCTTAGTTCAACTTTGGATCTTAAAGATTCTTTCAGATTGTTTAATGTTGAAAAACTTTGTGAAATTGTCAATGAGTTTTATCCTGAAGATTTCAATGAGCATGAGAAAAGTTGTCTCCCATATAAGTTACGACATTATAAGATTGGTGTATGTCAAAATCCAGATATGCAAGAAATATTTAGCACTTTCTTAGCTTTGTCAAGGATTGTTACAGAATAAAAAGTCAACAATATACTCTCTCATTGATAGATTAATTCGACTGGTATTAGCACTTCTTGTTTCAACAGCAACTACAGAACGAACCTTTTCAATAATGAGTATTACCAAGAATCGGCTTTGTAGTAAGATGGACGATGATTTCCTTAGAGATTGCATGCTTTTGTATATTGAGAAGGAAATTATTGTTCAATTTTCTATTGATGATTTTTCTTCTCTGTGAGGATGGCGAGTTTGGTTTAGATAGAAGGTATTATTGTATTTCCTAATTTTATATTTTCTTTCAATATAAATAAACATTACTATTAAAATTTTATCTGATTATATGCATGTTAAATATGAACTATATTTTTTAGTTTTGTGTTGTAAGTGAAGTGTTGTTCCTTGATTACCAGTTTTATGTTTTTTGTTGGAGCTTATTTATACCCTTGATCAAGAAGCAACCAACATTATACGTAAAGTCAGGACTCAAGTGGTCATCTTCTACATTGGTATGAATTTTATCACTACTTTACCTTTCTGCAACATTTGTATGGTTTTTAGTGCTTCTCTAAAGTATATTATCTTACCTCTCACTTGTTCTATTTTATTTGAAGCACATGTTCATTGAAGGTATATATAAAATTATTATTTCATGGTAAATATTTATTTGCTTTGTGGATTTATAGTAATTACTATGTAACTGAATATTTTTTACCAAGTGACTGTAAAATCGATAACATTTCAACCTAGGTAAGGAAAATTCCTAGCTTCGCCCCTGTCTATGATCCACTAATTTTTTGTTATTTGGTTTGGCTAGTTAGTGATATTTTAGGGTGATGCAACTTAATTGGTCTTTTTACATATTATTTGTGTTGGGTTTGATCTTGTCTTCTAGGTACTGGTGATTTGTCAGAATAGCTAGGTGTTGTTTGTCAATGTTGCCTGGTTCGTTATTATTATGTATAATATATAAAATTATCTTTGGTTTTAGTTTAGTTGTAATTTGTTTTTTATGAGAAAAAATTAATTTATTGAATTTTGATAGCATTCTATTTTATGGTATTCTTATATACGTCGCTTCTCACATAGTCTATAAAAAGTGCTTTTGTTAAGGGTGGGCTTAAAAGGAAGGTTTAAGCTAACGTTTTTTTTTGAATTTATAATAAAATTTTTAGCCAAATAAAATCATCTATTAATTGATATTTTATTTATTATTTAATTGAGTTCATTTAATTTGACTAATTTTTTTTACAACTTTTAAAAAATAAACACGAGCTTAAAACTTACTTTAAGCCCACCCAATTATAGAATATCTTTATTTAGTTATATTTATATTTTTATTTACATTGTTCTTAGAGATAATTATTTATAATAAAATGTAGACTAATTGTTTACGTAAATTTCTATGAGAAGCAACACAATTTATCATATAATTTATTGTCAATGTTAATATATTTATTAGTTTTTATGGAATTTTCTAATTAGTTTTAGTTTCTTAATTAGATGTTATTTTAATTTTCCTATTCATATTAGATATTATATGTGTGTATTAATTATTTAGTTGGTTTTATTTTCATAATTCAATGTAATTTTAGTTTTTCTATTACTATTAGGTCGTATCTATATATATTCTTAAGACCTTATATATAGCTAGGTTTGTCTATGTGATTCACAAGGTAACAATAATACAAAATTTCTTTCAATCACTTTTGTTTTAAGTAGGTATTTCAAATGTCTTCAATTGGTCCTTTTTCGAGTTACTTTTTGAATTCTCCTTTCGATATGGGATATGTCAAAGAATATAGTGATAAATTACTGAATTGAGTTTTGGGAATGAGACTTGAACATTTGAGAAAATCATCTTAGAGAATGATTTGTAAAGGAAATGTGACATTATTTGTTGGTATACTCATCAAATCCCACATCGAAGAAAGTATTATTGTAAGTAGTTCTAGTTTCATATCATCTATGTATAAAAAGGACGTGAATACTAGTTATTATAAATATGACTATCAAGAGAGTTAGTCCCTCACCATATTCTTGGAGCAGGAATAGTTGGTCAGATGTATAGTGTAAAAAACCAAACACTAATATAGTTTGTAAAAGAGGGTTTTACAGAGATCCAAATGTTGAGTGAATATTGGGGTTTGGGTTGTGAGATTGGGGAGAGTTTTCACACAGTTTTACCTAGAAAAATTGTGTACTGCGGAGTAGTGAGTTTTGTAGCTTTCCTCCATCCAAAAGTTACAACGAGTTTTTTAGTATAGTTTTGGTTAAAGAATGTAATTGACGTGGTTAAGAATTAATAGGGGATTGAATATCTTGTGGACTTAGCAAGAGATGCCGAACCACGTTAAACTTTTTGACTTTATTTTTGCTATTGTGATTGTGTGGTTGTTGATTGAGTGTCAGAATTTTCAACAAGTTGTATTAGTGATACATTTATTATTTGTGTTGATCTTGGGCTAATTTTTCGTGAAAAATCCAACAAGTGGTATCAGAATTAAGGTGCTACAATCCATTGGGTGCTACAACAAGTGGTATTAGAGTCTGGTTTGATAATGATAAAAATTCAGAGAATTGTTGCGGTGAAAAAGCAAGTCAGATGTGCTGTTGAAGATCAAATTTTAAGCCTAAGTAGATGATTGTTGAGATTAGGCCCAAAATATGATTAAGTGATATTGAAGGCGCGATTAAAACAAGGAGGTTTTGATCAGGTAGAGGTGAACTCGACCCAAGGGTCAAAGTGTTTGGGAATTTGAGTTAATGGAGGAAGTTGTTGGGATACTCCTTAAATCCTACATTGAAGAGAAGAGTTATTGTAAGTAGCTCGTCTCACATTGTGTATGTACAAAAGGATGTGGGTACTAGCTATTATAAATATGGGCATCAAGAGAGTTAGTCTCTCACCGTATTCATGGAGCAGAAATAGTTGGTCAGAAGTGAAGTGTTGTAAATGAGGGTTCTCGCGGATTTAAGGGTTGAGTGAACACTGAGTGTATTGGAGTTTGAGTTGTGACATTAGGTAGAGTTTTCACACAGTTTTGCCTAGAAAATTGTGTAATGTGGTGTAGTGAATTTTTGCAGCTTTCCTCTATCCAAAAGTTGCAATGAATGTTTTAGTATAGTTTTGGTTAGAGAAATTGTACAATTGATATAGTTGAGAATTAATAGTGGATTGATTCTCATGTCAATGTAGGAAAGAGGTGTCGAACCACGTTAAAATTTTTATGTTTATTTTATTTATTTTTGCTATTGTGATTGTGTGGTTGTTGATTGGGTGTGAGAATTCCACTAAGTGGTATCAGAGCTATGTTTATTATTTGAGTGGATCTTGTACGAATTTTTGATGGAAAATCCCAACATTATTTTCTCTACTTTCGAAGTTGATATGTGCATTATTCTAAACCTAAATAAGTTAAAAGAGAAGAATTGAGGGATGGTAAAGCGATAGATATTATGATATATGACAATAAAACAAAAGACTCTTTTAAATTGGAGTTGAAATTTGAAAGCCCTAAATATTATCTTAGGAACACAATTGAATTTAATGAAAAGAGAGGATTGGTTGTTGGGCAACTAATTGGATTTAGGAATTATTTAAGTTCTGTTTGCAATGTTGGTTGTAGGGCAACGAATTGGATTTAGATATCAAGGTCAGCTTGCAATGTTGGTTGTTAAACTTCTAACAGAAGATATGTAATATACTTGGTTTCTTTTTTTTCCTAGATACTTTTTTATACATTAGTGGGAGGGAGATTGAACCTAAGTCACATATATGGAATATCCTGGAAGTAACCACTCGGCCAAGGGACATTGGTTAATCCTGATTGACGGATAAAAAACTTAGCAAATATAGACTTTAGTAAGTTGATTGCTTGATAATTATATTTGATAATGTGATTCAACTTTTATATAAGCTCGTTACTCTCTCTCTTTGTTTAATAATTAACTGCAATTTCTAAATTTATATAAGCTTATTACTCTTCCAAATTGATATCAATGTAGAATGAGACATGATTATATATGAGATAAAGACTTTAATTACTTTATGATATTTTATAATACCTATTTCCCAATATTCAAACAAGAGTATTTAATAGTTTTCGTTGAAACAATAAACTTTTATGAATGCAATTAATTCACAATAACAGCACAAATACCCATTTCTACATATTTGGCAATAGGTATTATAAAATAACATAAAGTAATTGAAATCTTTATTCTTATATATAATAATATCTTATGCTACAATGCTATCAATTTGGGAGAATAATAAACTTATATAAATTTAGAAATTACAATTAATCATTAAACAAGGAGAAAGAGTAATGAGATTATACGAAAGTTGAATCACATTATCAAATATAATTCTTAAGCAATCAGCTTACTAAAGTCTCACATTTGTTAAGTTTTTATTCTACCTAGGATTAACCAAGGCCCTTTGGTCAGGTGGTTACTTCAGGGATACTCCATATAGGAGACTTGAGTTTGATCTCCCTCCCACTAATGTATAAAAAAACAAGGATGCAGGAAAACAAGAAGCCTAGTTTATTACGTCTCATCTGTTAGAAGTTTAACAACTAACATTGCAAACTGAATTTCATATTTGAATCCAATTCGCAGCTCCTTAGCCAATCCATTCTTTTCATAAAATTCTGTTGAGTCCCTAAGATAGTAATTATGGCTTTCAAATTTTAGTTTCAATTTAAAATAGTTTTTTGTGTCATCGTATATATCATAATATCTATCACTTTACCATTTCTCAATTCTTCGCCTTCTTTCTTCTTCAGGTTTGGAATAATGAACATAGCAGCTTCGAAAGTAGAGAAAACAATCTTGCATTTCTTTTTGCAAATCATTCTCTGAGATCATTTTCTCAAATGTCCAAGTCTCATTCCTAAAACTCAATTTCAATAATTTATTGCTATATTTTTCGACATTTTCTATGTCGGAAAGAGAATTTGAAAAAGAACTCGAAAAAGGACCGAATGAAGGCATTTTAAATATTGGCTTAAAATGAGAGAGATTGAAAAAAATTGAATTATCGTTACCATGTGAATCACATAGACATGCCTAACTATATATATCGTTTAAGAATATAAGACATAATAGCAGTAATAGAAAAGTCATACATCTAATAGGAAAATAAATCCAATTAAGAAATTGATACCCACATAAAACTTGCCATATATATAAGATCTAAGAATATAAGACTTAATAGTAATAGAAAAACTAAAGTTACATTGAATCAGGAAAATAAAACCAACTAGAAAATTAATACATACATAGATATAACACCTAAAATGAATAAGAAAATTAAAATAACATCTAATTAGGAAATTCAATAAAAAAAAAGTAGGAAACTAGTACATATATTAAAAACGATAATAAATTATATAATAAATTGTGATGCTTGTCATAGAAGTTCACATAATCAATCAATATATATTTCATTATAAAATCATTATTTCTAAGAACAATGTAAATATATAAAAAAAATTATTATTAAAGAAATACATATTCTATAATTGGGTGGACTTAAAAGCAAGTTTTAAGTGTTGCTTATTTTTAAAAGTTTTAAATACTTAGTTAAATTAAATGAAACTCAATTAAATAAGAAATAAAGTATCAACTAATAGGTGATTTGGTTTGATTTGACTAATTTAAAAAAAAAAAATAAGTGTCGGCTTAAACCTTTCTTTAAATCCACCTAAAACAAAAAGAACTTTTTTTAATAGAATATTTGAGAAACAACGTATATATATCAACAAAATTTTTGTAATGAACACCACAAAATAGAATGCTATTAGAATTCAATAGATTAATTGTTTCTCATAAAAATAAAGTACAACTAAAATCATTGTATTTTTAACGAAAAAATCAAAGTTAATTTTATTGATTACACATAATAATAACAAACCATACAACATTGAGAAAAAACACCATGAGGCTTGAAGCCTTGCCCAGTGCTATTATGACAAATCACCAATACCTAGAAGACAAAATCAAACCTAACCTAAATAATCACCAATAAAATAAAAAAAAACTAATTAAGCTGCATCACCCTAAAATATCACTGACTAGCCAAACCATATAACAAAAAAATTAGTGGATCATGGACCTAAAATATTCTAGCTCCCAAGCATCAAACTCCCATATCAGCACCCATATTAACACATCAATAAAACTCACATTAAGACTGAAAAAATGCACTAGAGAGCTTTCAACAAATAGTTGGTGTAATACTCGTATTCGTAAAGTAAGGTTAAATAAGTAATTTAATAAATATGACATGGAATTATAATAAAATATATATGAAAGGTTTATTATTTTTTCAATAAAACAAATCTTAAAAAAAAAAATCATGAACAATATAAAGGAAAAGAAAAAGAAAAAGAAAAAATAAGTTGTTTAAAAAAAACAAAAAAAAATTCGTGCAACATTTGGATCCAGGTGTTGCAACTTTAGTAACAATATGCTGCATGTGGTGCAGCTGTCCATTTGTGAACAATAGGAAGCGGCAACCGCCGCTTTATAAATTTGTTTTATTTTTTTATATTCATTTCCAAATCCTGTTTGGTTTCTTCCTTTTACAATTCAAACTACCATATTTTTCTAAACACTTGAGGACCGAAAAAAATGTTGAAAGAGCAAAATTTTGAAGAGGTTTACAGAAAATTTTTATACAGAGGCACAAGAAGCGCTAAGAAAAACATAAAGTAATAACGTGAAGTTTATTTTTTGAATTTTAGCATACATGAAATTTCCCAGAATTCAAAGTGGGAATTTTCACATGGTGTAAATTAAGAAGAGTAGAAGAATAAATTATAAATTTAATATAAATATTATGTCAGGCGTTGACGATCAGCAACCGAGGAAAATTGCTGATAGGAATGGGAAAGGCAATGAAGTGATCCACGGGTAACTCTAAGTGCTACGTGGTGAGTTAGATTTACTTTAGTAATCTAGATAAAAAATGAAATATCTAGTGATAATATTAAAATAAAATAATTAGCTTAGACTTTGGTGGTAGATGAAAAATTGATTGATAGGTACGATAGGAATTTTGGTCATGTAGAAAATTATTATGTAAGAAATAATATTTTTGGAATAATAAGTTGATTTAATAATAAAAGTGATAAGTAAAATTTTTGATGACCCGTTTATGTTTTGATACGATTTACGAGGAGATGAAATTTAGTGGATCTTGATAAGCTATGATTGATGATTTGATATGATTTATGAGGAGAGGAATTTAGTGAATATTTTTAAATAATAAATTGAGAATAATCAGGATAGCTAATTTAATTTTTTGAATTCATGTTTGTTTTTATGTTGTTCATATGCATATTTCATATTATTGTTCATGTGCATATGCATTAAATAAAAGAACTGAGAGTAGGCCGGTCTAATTGTAAAAAAACCGTGATAGCTGGTATATGCTGAAAATAAAGGAAAACCGTGACAGCCGGTATAAATCGTGATAGCCGGTATATGCTAGAAATAAAAGAACCGGGAGGGGGTCGGTCTAAGATAAAAATATGTCGACATGTGGGAGTGTATTACTTAGAGGATGTGATAATGCGATAAAAATATTAGAATGTGTTATAGATGTAATCTAATAAGATATTTATCCCATAATTGTTCTAATTTGAAATACTTTGTATATAGAAAAGGTGGACATATCAATATTGGTTGATCTTGGTGTAACCCATTCTTTTGCATCCAGTATTCATATGAAGTCTATTGAAGTATGTATTAGTCCTTTGATGCAAAATATTTTTGTTAAAGTTCTCACTAGAGATAAAGTGATAATCATATATGTTTATAAGGGTTGTGTGATTCGTATCAGTGATAGAAAATCTAAAGCTGATTTATTATCTTTAAATATGGTTGATTGTTCCAGAAAGAATGTAGTGTTCAAGATATAGACATGAGGAGTGTAACTTTCAGAGAGAATATAAAATACTCTTGAACTATCTTATTTTACTCTGACTACTAGTAGATGGTTGAAGAAAGGATGTGAGGAGTATTTGGCATACATAATGGATTCTAGAAAGGAAAATAGGAAGTTAGAAGAAATCTTGGCAGTGAAAGATTTTCATGATGTGTTTCGTGATGAGTTGTCTAGGTTCCCTCCCATTATGGAGGTTTAATTCTTTATTGATGTGACACCAGGTTCATCACATATATTTAATAGCACCTTACAGAGTGACACCCACTGGGTTAAGAGAGTTGAAAGTTCAAGAGTTGTTAGATAAACAATTAATGTGTCACCATGAGGAGCCCACGTAGTGGTTGTGAAGAAAAAAAGATGGAACGATGAAATTGTGTATAGACTATAAATAGTTGAATAAGAACAAATATCTTTTATCCAAGATAAATGAATTGTTTGAGGAGTTGCAAGGAGTGAGTGTTTTCTAAGATAAACCTGAGATCAAGTTATCACCAGTTAAGGATAAAGGAGGGAGACATGCTTAAGACTACTTTTAGGACATGTTATGGTCATATGTTTCTTGTGATGTCATTTGGATTGACTAATGTTCCAGAAACATTCATGGACTTGATGAATAAAATGTCTGAACCATTTCTTGATAATCTTGTGGTTCTGTTCATTAATGACACCTTGGTGTATTCTAAGAAGGAAAAACAACATGTGAAACATTAGATAGTGTGTTTGAGATTCTGAGGAGAGAGAAAATATATGCAAAATTTTCAAAGTGTGAGTGTTAGCTGAATGAAATAACTTTCTTGGAACATATAATATCGGGAAATGTCATAAAAATTGATCCACAAAAGGTAAAGGCAGTTTTAAGTTGGGAGAGATCAACTAATGTGATTGAGATTAGAATTTTCTTGGAGTTAGCTCGTTATTATAGAAGATTCTTTCATAAATTTTTTATTATTGTAATATTGTTGAATAGACTGACTAGGAAAGAGGTGAGATTTGTATGTTGAGGGAAATGTGAGAAAAATGTTCCAATTATTAAAGGAGAAATTGACTACAGCTCTAGTATTGGTGTTTCCTTCTGGTGATGAAGGATTTGTGGTGTATAGTGATGCGTCACATCAATAGTTGGGATACGTGTAACATAGGAAAGCCATGGCCTATACTTCTAGGCAATTGAAGATTCATGATAGAAATTACCCTACTCATGACTTAGAATTTGCTGTCATAATGTTTACTTTAAAGATTAGAGACATCGTTTGTATGGAGTTATATTCATGGGTTATAAGAGTTTGACATACTAACCTACCAAGAGAGAGTTGGATTTGAGGCAAAGATGGTGGATGGAGTTGATTAGTAACTACGATTGTACAATTCACTATCATATAGAAAAAATGCGAAGGTGATAGCTGATGCATTGAGTAGAAAGTCTATAAGAAGGTTAACTGCTATTAGGAGTCATGATGTGAAATTAATGATAGATTTAAAAAAGATAAGAATGAAGTTGAATATCAGTGATAGAAGATCATGGTTAACGAATATGGTTGTACAGTCATCCATAGTGAAATGTTTTAGAGATGCAAGGTAGAGATGAAGAGATAGAAAAGATTAAGCATTGAGTGCTTACTAGAAAGCATTTGAGTTCAAAATTTGAAATGAGGGTTGAAATGAGGGTATTTTGGTATTGAAACATGAAAATTGTGTTCCTAATAATGCAAAGTTGAGAGAGAAGATAACGAGAGGTACATGATGATATAGATTCGATGCAACCAAGTACTAATAAGATGTATAGAGAATTGAGACAGAATTTCTGATGGTCAGGATTAAAGAGGGATGTAGCTGAGATTGTGAGGTTGTATGGAGCACCATTAAATATAGTATCAAATAGAGATGCTAGATTTACATCTTGGTTTTGGAGAGGCTTTTAGAAAGCCATGGGTACAAAGTTACAATTTAATATAATTTTTCATGCTCAAACAGAAAGGATTATTAGAGTACTAGAAGATATATTAAGGGCAAATGTGATGAGTTTTTCAGTAAGTTGGGAGGCTTACTTGCCATCGATTGAAATTGCTCATAATAATCAGTATCAAGCTAGTATTGGGATGGCATCGATTGAGACATTGTATGGTAGGAGGTGTAGAACTTCTATATGTTGGGAAGAAGTGGGAGAGAGAAATATATTTGGTTCATCAATTATTGAGTTAACAATTGAGAGGATCAAACTGGTTAGAGAGAACCGTAAAGTAGCACTGAGTAGACCGAATAGCTATGCTAACAATAGAAGAAGACCTCTTGAATTTCAAGTAGGTGAATGGGTGTAATTAAAAATATCTCCATGAAAAGGTGTGTTGAGGATCAAAAAGGGAGAAAAGTTTAGTCTGAGGTAAGTGGGACCCTATGAGGTTATTGAGAAAGTTGGGCTAGTTATGAGTAGCCTGGATTTGCCTCCAGAATTAAAACATTTATATAATGTATTTCATGTTTCACTTTTAAGAAAGTGTTTACGTGATGAATACTATAATATTTCGAGTTAAACTATAGAAATTCAGAAAGATTGGGCTTATATATAAGTACCGGTGAGAATTTTGGACAAAAAGAAAGTCCTATGTAATAAAATAATTTCATTAGTTTAAGTTCTGTGGCAGAATAAAGATGTTGAAAAGATTACGTGAAAACGTGAGACAATTATGAAGAAATATTATTCACAATTGTTTCTTAAGTTAGGCATGAAAATTTCGGGGACGAAATTTTTATAAGGTGGGTAGATTTGTAATACCCATATTCGTAAAGTAAGGGTAAAGAAGTAATTTAATAAATATGACATTGAATTAAAATAAAATATATGTGAAAGGTTTATTATTATTTGAATAAAACAATTCTTAAAAAAAAATTCGTGAGCAATATAAAGGAAAAGGAAAAAGAAAAAGAAAAAAAAGTTTTGTTTAAAAAAAAAAATCATGCAACACCTGGAACTAGGTGCAGGTGTTGCAACTTTAGTAACAATATGTTGCATGTGGTGCAACTATCCATTTGTGAACAGTAGGAGGCAGCAACCGTCGCTTTACAAATTTATTTTTTTATATTCATTTCCAAATCCTGTTTGGTTTTTTCCATTTACAATTCAAACTACTCTATTTCTCTAAACACTTGAGAACCGAAAGAAATGTTGAAAGAGAAAAATTTTGAAGGGGTTTACGAAAGAATTTTATAGACATGGGAAGCGCTAAGAAAAACAAAAGTTAATAACATGAAGTTTATTTTTTGAATTTTAGCATACATGAAATTTCCCGGAATTCAAAGTTGAAATTTTCAAAGGGTGTAAATTAGGAAGAATTGAAGAATAAATTATAAATTTAATATAAATATTATGTTAGGTGTTGACAATCAGCAACCAGGAGAAATTGCTGAGAGGAATGAGAAAGGCAAGGAGGTGATCCACGGATGGCTCTAATTGCTATGTGGTGAGTTAGATTTACTTTAAGTAATCTAGATAAAAAATGAAATATCTAGTGATAATATTAAAATAAATTAATTAGCTTTGGCTTTGGTGGTAGATGAAAAATTGATTGATCGGTAAGATAGGAATTTTGGTCATGTAAAAAATTATTATGTGAGAAATAATATTTTTGGAATAATAAATTGATTTAATAATTAAAGCAATAAGTAAATTTCTTGATGAGCTATGGTTGATGTTTTGATATGATTTATGAGGAGATGAAATTTAGTGGATATTGACAAGTTATGATTGATGATTTGATGTGATTTATGAGTGTTAACCATATTATATTTCCTATTCCTATTGCAATATTAGTTTCTTATTTTCATTTGTATTAGTTTCCTAATTTTTCAATTTATTATAACCCTAGGTTTCCTATTTCTATTTGGTTTTATATTCTTAGCCTATATATATAGGCTTGTATTTGTCTTTCACAGTACATCAATAATACAAGAGTTTCTTCTCCAATCTCTTTTTATTTTCTAACATGGTTTCAGAGCTATTGATCATGTTTTGAGAGTCGTCTTTTGAGCTTCCGCAATTTTGGTGGGTGGCATAACGCCGCTCGTCCAGACATAACCCCTTTTCCTTCTTGTTATATACTATTATAATCTTTTAGATTTTTTTTCGATCGTTACAAATAAGTATACACCGGAAAACATTGATCAGATCAAGCCCGATGACCTGTTTGTAGTCTACTATATCTGCTCCTAAACCTACGATTACGTTCTTGGTTCTGCCAATATGTGACCTACGATTTTGCTCTAGGTCCTGCTAAGTTATCACCCATGATTCCGCTCCGGGACCTACCAAGTTATCACCCGTGATTCCGCTCCGAGTCCTGCCAAGTTATCACTAGCGATTCCGTTTCGGGTTCTATCAAGTTACCACCTGTGATTCCGTTTCGGGTTCTATCAAGTTACCACCTGTGATTCCGCTTCAGGTCCTGCCAAGTTATCACCCGTGATTCCGCTCCGGGTCCTGCCAAGTTATCACCGGTGATTCCGATATGCTCCGAGTCCCAACCTGTCCCTACCTATCACGTGTTCTGTCACATCAACTTTCAAGTTCTATCTTGAATGCTACGAGCACACATGCAAGAAGGTGAGCTTGCATGTGAGGGGGAGTTACTTCTGTAAATTTCCTCATCAAAGCTTGGTATCAACCTGCAAGGTTTTTCATTGAAATTTGTTCTTTTCGGTGCTTCGTTGATTCAGTTTACAAACTCAAGTTGACATTCATTTTACCACCTTAAGTTTGAGGGGGGCTGTTAACTATATGATATTTCCTATTCCTATTGCAATATTAGTTTCCTAGTTTCATATGTATTAGTTTCCTAATTTTTCAATTTATTATAACCTTAGGTTTCTTATTTCTATTAGGTTTTATATTCTTAGCATATATATATATATATATATATATATATATAGGCTTGTATTCGCCTTTCACAATACATCAATAATACAAGAGTTTCTTCTCCAATCTCTCTTTATTTTCTAACAATGAGGAGAGGAATTTAGTGGATATTTTTAAATAATAAATTGAGAATAATCAGGATAGCTAATTTAAAATTTTGAAATCATGTTTGTTTTTATGTTATTGTTCATATGTATATTTCATATCATTGTTCATATGCATATGCATTAAATAAAAAAACTGAGAGGGGGCCGGTCTAATTAAAAAAAACTGTGACAGCCGGTATATGCTGGAAATAAATATCATGACAGCCAGTATATACTAGAAATGAAAGAACCGGGAGGGGGCTGGTCTAATATAAAAACATGTCGACATGTGAGAAGACGTTCCCTAATAATAATTCATGCATTGCATCTGTTTTAAATATTGATTGCATTACTGAAATGTTGATGTGTTGTTTGTTATCGTACATTTATTTATAGATGAATGAGTCTCACAGAGAGACAGTTATGGTGAGAAAGAAACATAGAAGTATGACATGATAAGAACCATCTAAATGGTAGACTTTATGCTGTGAATCTCATTACAGGGTAATTATGAGATAATTGATGGTCTTAAGGTAAACTAATATACAAGAAGAAGAGATTGATAGAGAAGGGGACTTATTATATGTGTAGTGATAGCAAAATGCTATTATCAAGTTGTATGAGATAAAAATGATCAAATATTGAAAGACTATTTATACAAGTTGAATACTTCTAGTAAATTTAATTCACTGAGCTTGTGAAGATCATCTCTCATTGTACAATGATTTCAGGTAGCAGGCATGACAAATAGTTTGGTGAGTTGAGGTTCAGACGAAATCATTATTTGTAAGCCACGTACGTGTCCACATCCTCAGACTAATGAGAAAATAAAATAAAAATTTATTTGTAAATATTCATGCATTTTAAATTGTATATAATGTTTAAGTCAAGATCAGACTGATGTATCTCCCCTGTTGAGGGATGAGGATTGATGTAAAAATTTCTATTGGTGTTTTTTTTATTATTGCATATACGTGTCGTGTTGGGATTTTCAAAATGTGATGACACCATCTCGAGAGTGGCCAACGCGGGATGGATCGTTACAGTTGGAGTGCAGCAGTTCCATCCACAAAAATCGCAACTTCACAACATCAAGCAATTCCCATAAAAAATCCATCTCACCACAAGTAAGACAAGTCAAAAGGAATATTCCAAAACTAAAATTTTTCAAATAGCTTGACACAAATTAGCCTAAAAAGGTTGTTAAAAAGATCATATAAAATCAACATGCAATAAGTACGAAAACAAATTGGATACAGTATTAGATTGGTTGTATTAATATTAAACACTATTTCGATATTTTATCTTTTTTTTATTTGCAATGATAATCTAACTAGTATTTAATCACTGCTCATCCATCTACACATCAACCCTCTTTATGCATAAGATAGTTGTTGGCTCGAAAAATCTACTCAAGACCTCAACGATTTAAGTATATTTGACTTGAGGCAATAACTATTGAATCAAAGGCTGTTGATTGGTATTTTTAGTTATTGAACAATGAAAATGAAACCTTAATGGTGACTGCTAGGGTGCCTTGGTAAAAAAAACAAAGAAATTTTTTTTACTTATATATTTATGGAAACAAATACTTTTGATGGTAAAATTCATACGTAAGGAAGTAAAACATATCCTTTTGGTGGTGTTTTTTTTACCATTGATTTTTTTTTTTGTTCTTACCACTAAAAGTGTAAATTTATCACAAAAAAATATGTGTACTACAAAATATATAGACAATGAATTTTTTTTTTTTTTTTTTTTTTACAAAACACCACTCCATAAACCTTAATATTATTGTACTATAGGGTAATTGATTTAGCTTATTTTACATTACTTTTTCAAATTTAACATGAATTTATATGAAGCGAGTTTAATAAGAAGAAAAATTAAAACAAACTTGACATCATGATAATTTCATAACTTAAGAATTCAAATGGAATTATTATTATATAAATCGAATTAAAATGGACAAGCTGCAAAATTAGTCTCTAAAGTTAGGGGTGGCTTACAATTTGGTTTCGAACAAAAAATGAATATTAATATCAAGCTTAAATTCTTAAATTCTCATCAATTTGGTCCTTTTGAGCAATTTCATCCATCAGATCAAACAAAAAATCTGAACTAACATGCAGTAAAAAGCACGTGTGAAGCCACCCTCATATGTGCCTGTAGCTATTATCAAACACTAAGTTTTGGGAAAAACAATCCAAAATTTGTCTTCGTCTCCCTCTCTCAGTTCAAACCACAAAATTTTCCTCTAAAGCTCAATTCTTCAAAACATGTTTTTCCCATAGAATCAGATACCTCTCTTATTTAGTTCTATTTTTTTTCAATTTCACGAAACATATAAACTTATCATTACTTGTTTTGAAACTACCAAATTGTTCTCTGAAATTTCTGGTTGGCTTGGAGTGAATTAATTGATGATTCTTGAGAAAATTGAATTAATTGGTTTTTCATAAGAAATTTCAAAAATCTACTCGAGTTCGTCTTAAACCAGTTTTGGAATTTTGTTGTGGCTTTTATGTTTCAAAATTTACACCAAATTCTTGAATTTAACCTGTGTCTTTCCTTAATTTATCAGCACTCAAGCACTAAGATCTAGTGATTTAATTCTTATATTAATGAATGGTTTTGAGTTCTTAATCGAGTTTTGTTTCAGACACGTTTTCAAAGTGTTGATGTAAAAAAAAGCAAAGGGTAGTTTTTTCTATTGGTCCTGGATAGAAGAATTAAGAAGTTCAGTGTTGGTCTCGTTCCTATGATTAGATTATCATGATACACAAACCTTTGCAAAGAAAGCTATCCAGAGTTGGTTTCCTTAGGAAGGACCCTCCGATAGTTAAGTCAATATGTGTACAAAAATGAAGTAAAAGAAGGGCGTAGAGAAATATCAAAGTGGTAGAGAGAGAACCAATGTGGTTCTTGTTGTGAAAATTTTTTTGTGACCATTTATCTTTATGATGGTTTGAGTTCCTTTTATATGGGTGCTAAAGATCCTCTTCACAATGGTTCTAGGCTGGGTCCCAGCATGAATGTGATATATTTTCCTTAATGCTTGTAAAGCTCTTTCTTTAATATTATTTGTTGTTATCAATTTTACCATGTACCTTGGTGCAAAATTTTTGTGGGTCCTTACAAAATTCTGTGGCTACCGAGTGGAACTGCATGGCTATGGAAGCCTTAGTTCGACTTCGAGCTGGGTGGAACTGTATGGCTACGGAAGCCCTAGTTCCATTTTGGTGGGAATTGTATAACTGAAGCCTTAGTTTCACTTCTGCTCAGGTTGAACTGTTTGGCTGTTGGAAGCCGTAGTTCCGCTTCGGTGGGAATTGTATAACTGAAGCCTTCATTCCAATAAGGTTGTGAGGAGTTTGATTTTCCCGAGTTGCCAAACTATCGCATTGATGGAGAAGGGACGTTTAAACTACCTGAAGTGCTCTTTAGCCTTTTCAACGTTGACTACATATTAAAGACACTCAATATCACGGTTCGCTTGCAAGGGCTATTTAAGGAACACTTTGCCTTCATTTTTTTCTTCTTTAATCTCATTTGTACACTTTAGGTTTCAAGAGTGATCAGTTTAAACAAAACTATTCTTTTTCTCAAACACTTCTAGTTTCTTGAAAGTTTCTCCCTTTTCACAACACTTCTCAAGTTCCCTATTTTGGTAAGCACTCTTCTCTTTTTCTCGGTTTTACCCATATCTTCTTCTATTTCTGATAAAGGTAGGAGAGTAGAAGGAGAAGCCTTCAAAGAGGAGAAGAGTATTTAGAGGGAAAAACCTAACTCTAAGACTACAGAGGGAGATCTTAGTTAGGGGAAACCATCTTCGTAAGAGGTTGGTATTGTTTCCACTAATTGCGATTTTCAAGTTGAGGAGGGTGCCAAGTAGGATTTCTAAGTCTGAGCTTGAGTCTATTAGCACTAGTTTTTTCATTCCTCTATAGTGGAGGGTTAGATGTCTAAACTTGACTAAAGGGCTTATACCCCTTTAAAGGATGAGAGGCCTTACTATCTAACTTGCTACCTTGATCACCTGGAGGCAATATTGAGGTTTGCACTTGGCCCTGTTGTTATCCAGATAGTGAACTATTATGGGGTTTGTATCTCCTAATTTTCCTCAAATGGTATGAAGAGTGTAGTGGGTTTTGTACTGGCCTTGAGAAGACATGTTAGGTATAGTAGGGGTGATGAAAAAGATCAGGTGAGGATGTTTAGGTGGTTCTACACATTCAAGAAGCACACTGACAAAGGGTAGTACAACTTTTACCCTACAATTGGTAGAAAGATTATGGATAACCTTTCTTCTAATAAGTATTGCAAGGAGAAGTACTTCTTCATGGAGGGTTAGAATCTTATCAGGTTTCGTTAGAGTGAAATTCCAAAGACATTCCTAATCAAAAGCCTCCAATCCTAAGTCTTGAGGAACAAGCGACGACAAATAAGGTCTTGGGCACCATACCTAAGATATCTGACAATGACTTGGCCAACGAACAATTGTTGAGGGCTATCCAGCTTAGCCTTTACAATCATTCCTTTCCTAATGGTAGTATATAATGCCTTTTTTATGCTTTTGATACTTACACTTTTTGACAATTTTGACTTTGGTTCCTTCTTCTGCAACTGAAGCTATGTTGAACCCTATTGAAGTGGCCAAGATGGCTCACAAGAAAAAGAGAGTGGCTTTTTTTTTAATACTGCCGTCGAGAAGAAGAAAACCAAAATGGAAAAGCCTAAGGTTCGACAAATTGAAGTGCGACACACTGAGGTGCAACAAACTAAAATGAGTGGGTTTGAGGTGCAACTAGGGGTGTGCATGGTTAGGTAACCTCAAAATTTGACCGAACCATGGCTATAACCATAACAATAATTTATTCAAAATCATAACCATAAAGCTAATCATTTCTTCTAGTGACCACACTTTTGGTTAGGCTCGGTTATCAAAATTTTACAACTAACCACAGTTAAAAAAAACAAAAATTTTATCAATTTATGAAAGGTATACTAATCAAAGCATAATATAATTCAATCAATCCATATTTAAATTCTTAAAATTTGATTCACATTCAAATACTTCAAAATAAGTTACAAAGTACAAACTTTCAAAAGAAAATTAAAATAACCAAAACATTAAACAATCGATCTCTTTTCCTCCAAGTTCTCCCCTTAATCATCAATCATTAAAACTGATTATGATTTAGTGATTAAGCTATAGGGACTAAGAAGTTAGGGTTTTTACAAGTATGTTATTTTACCATTATACCTTTGGTCTTGAAACATAAGAGTCTAATTTATTGTTATAATTTATAAGGATAAAATTATAATTTAATATATAATATATATTTAACTTTATACTTATCAAATATATATAACTATAAATTATATATATAATTTTAATATGGTTAGGTTAAATGGCTAACCAACATATTTAAAAATCAATAACCAGAACCAGAACCAGAACAAAAAAAATAAAAATGCTAACCATTTCTTTTGGTAACCATATTTTTGGTTAGGTTATGGAATGGTCAGGTTTAGTTAGATTTTTAGGTTATTTTTGCCCAGCCCTAGGTGCATTAGGTTGGACTGGGGGGAAGGAGGCTGAGGTCCCTCGAAGAGGTGAAGTAGTGGTACTTAATGATGTGGTACCTTCTTTAGGTACTGTTCCTACTGTGCCACTTGCTTCTACTCTTCGTGGGGCTCTCTCCTCTGCCCTTGTTGAGAAACTTGCTTTTACTCTCATCGTCTTCTTCCTTTACTATTTTTGCTATTAGTATTGTTATGCCCTCTTGATCATAGCTCGAAAAGATGGCATATGCCCTATTGATCACAGTTTAGAAGCTCAAACCATATTTTCAGGCTCATACCATCATTTTATTGATTGATTAGCCCCTGAGGCAAGTACTCCACAAGCCAGACATCTCTGAGAGATTGGTAAAGTGGTCTATAGAATTTGAAGATTTTGACACTTGGTACAAACCTCTAACGGATATTAAGGCACAAGCCTTAACTAATTTCATAGTGGAAACCAGATTCCTCGAAATGCTCGTCGAGAGGTGATGAGTGCAAAATATTGCATATTTTGGCCCATTAATTTACATTTGTTAATTCTTTAGTTGTGTCCTAATATGATATTTTGTGTTAGTTCTATGATTTTTAATGTTTCACTAAATTGCTATAATTGCCTGTACATATCAGTCATTTTTATGGATTAAATTGTATTGATTCAGGAAGAACTAGGAGATGAGCCATATATGCTTGGAAAGATCTAGATATCTATTTTCTGGAGAATTTCATGGCTCATAAATATGATTTTTCTAGAGAAAGTTATGACAGTTTTAGTAGACAAAGGTCAGGCTATGCATGATTTAGCGTACAGATCAGTCATTTTTGCGGATTAAACTGTATTGATTTAGGAAGAACCAGAAGATGAGTCATATATGCTTGGAAAGATCCAAATGTCTATTTTCTAGAGAATTTTATGAGTAGACAAAGGTCAGGTTGTGCATGATTTCAGCGTGGGTAGAAGTTTTGAAGGGCATGTGAAGGCTTAAATCCCATATCCCACATCGGTTGGAAACACATTCTACATCCCACATCTCACATCAGATTGGAAATATATTGCACTCATGGAGTTCCCTTATAAAAGCCCCATTTCACTTCATCAAATGGGTGTGCAATCTTGGAGGCTTTGCTATCAAGGGGTGCAATCCGGAGGATTTTGCTACTAATCGGGGGAAGCACCGCACAGCAGCTGCGGGTGGAATTTCTCTCCATGTATTGTTAGTTTTAATTTATTTCTTTTAAGTTTTAAAGTTTAATGTTTAGCACTTTAATGTTTGCTCTAATTTTTCTCTTGAGATTTTTGTTGTCCATTATATTTATGGGTAACTAAATTCTCAAGTAGGGTTAGGGATGAACTTGCACAATAAATAGTATTTTTGTTTATTTTTTAATTTATGTATTTGATTTTCAATTACTAAAACTCTTTTGTTTTATCATTCTCAATTCATTGGTGACGTTTTCTTCTCCGAATAATCGTAGAATTTATTCTGTTTATGGATTCAGTCATGCTTTCTCTATTGAATGGATTAACTCTTTGATTATGTTTGGATCAATTATTTATCTATATTGTTTAATTCTTTGCTGCAATATCGCTTCCTGAGTATAGTGTCGTCGTTGGATTTTCTCAATAGTGATAATAATTTACGTATTTTAAAAGTGGTGAATGATTTTTCAAAGGGTTACATTTGGTTTAATCTTGGTTTATAAATCTATACCTTTCGATTGGGAATTTTGGGACTTAAGTTCCCAAGTGAGTTATTCAATGAATTAAAAATAATTAAAACACAAGATTTGTGCAAGGGATTCCCGACACTTTGCTGTTTGTCAAATTTGAGTACTTTCTCGGTTAGTCACTTTGCTTCACTTTAATTTGCATTTAAAAATTAATCTTTGTTCTCCGTTAATCATTTAATATTTTTCTTTAATTTCTTTGTTCCTTCTACTATTCTTTAAATTTGTCTCTCTGTGGAATCGACACCCTAAAGCTGTGCTACAACTACCGCGTTATTCTTTGGGTATAATTAAATTTTGGTGCCGTTGCGAGGGAGACAATAGAAGAATTGCTAGATAGTTTTTCTTTTCAGCAGTTTGTAAAGGCGGTAACTTCGTTCCTTCTTTTAGCTTGCTACATTATTTTTTTCTTTTTCCCTTCTTTTTCTTTTATAATATTTTTTTATTTTTCTTATTTTGTGACTGATGCGATGAAGTTTACACTAGCAAGTGCACTAATCGTTCAAGTAATAAAATGATGAGTAAATATCATTCCCAACGAGGACTGAGCAAATACTACATAAATTATGATTCGACTCTTACTGTTATTTGAGCAAACGAATAATTGTCAGAGAAAAATTTACTAACAATTAACTAAAAGGGAAAAACAGAACGCAATAGTAAATAACGAAAAATTTGCAATCTTTGGAATTAAGACTCTTATGAACTAACGTGCTAAGGACTCGACTTCACCTAAACCATAATTGACAAGAGCTTCGAATGGACAAGTTTCGTTTAATACGTTTTTCAAGATGGTAGAATCCCCAATAATTGGTTATCTATATTCCAGGTCTAACAATAATCTTAAGAATCATTAACTTCGAATATCCGTATTCCAGGTCTATTCTAGATTAATTCAAATTAAGAAGCATTAAGTGTTTTTGGATTCCTTTCAGTTAAATCTCCCTATTCGGTTACGATTTAAGCGGACCACATGAACCTCCTAGGATCCCTATTCAGTTACTCCTATTTCATTCATGGCATGTTTTACCCTGGCCTTTGCATAGATAACAATCCAATATCATATTTATTAGTTCAATCATTCATAAAAACATGGCTTCTCTATTTGACACATCATCATGCCCCAAGAAGGGATCAAAATAATAAAAAGCATTAAGAACAATAAAACACACTCTTTGAAAAACAAATTATATTCTACTTGTCCAAACAACAACTCAAGATAAAGGTCTAGGATCCATCTATCCTTAACATAAAAATATCTACTCCATAATCATGTTCAAACATCCCATGTTCATATTATAAAACATCAACATAGATAGAATAGAAAAATACAAAACCGGAGAAGAATGATTAAAAGCTTGATGTGTAGCCTCCCGGAGTGTCTCCAAGCCTCCTTTCGCGTATCCTCTCCTCCAAATTCTGTTTTCTTTCTTCTCTTTTCTTGTTCAACTAGGGTTTTAATTTATAGATTCAGAATTCGCAGGATGGCGCTGTAGCACCAAGATCCCAGCGCTGCAGCGCCAAGACACACAACAAACCCTAATTCTGGCACTGCAGCTCCAGCTTTCTGGCGCTGCAGCTCCAACTTTCTATCCAATTCCTTCTTTGTGTCAGCTACCAATGCTATAGCGCCAACATCCTGGTGCTACAACCATGAGTTTCTGTCCTCTCTGTGCATTTTGGTCTTCCAGTGCTCTCCAACGCTCTAGCAAGTGTCTGCACAATAAATTTTCATGACTTAGCATTGATAAATCACTTAAAACAACTTATTAGTAAAATAAGATACACAAAACTCAAATTTTTAAAAACACATGCAACATAATTCTAATGCTTAAGAACAATACCAAAAACGTGCCTAAAAGCAGTATAATAACATGATTTATTCAAAGTTATCAGTGACATTGCATGCTCAGATATAGAGACACTTTGGGTAGATTTGTTTGTAAACCTATGCCAGAGTCAGAATCAAACTTTTTTTAAATCCTTTATTTGACAATCCATCTAGTCCTGAAGAAATGAGTGAACACGGAGATCAACCCACTAGGACCGTTCAGGATTACCTCCACCCTACACGCATAGCCACACCATCATGCATCATGTTTCCAACTAATACTCGCCAATTGGATTTTAAAACAGGGATGATACAGTTACTCCCTACGTTCAATGGCTTGGAAAATGAAAACCCATATATGCACATTAGGGAGTTTGAGGAAGTAGTTACGACTTTTCATAGTCAAAATGCAACTGATAACATTGTGAGACTTAAGTTTTTTCCTTTCTCTTTGAAGGATAAAGCTAAGAGTTGGCTGTACTCACTGAGACCGGGTTTTCTTTAATAAATACTTTCCCCAACATATGACCAATGCTTTAAGTAGAAAAATCTCCACCTTTGCACAAAAGGACAGTGAGACTTTGTATCAGTCTTGGGAGAAATTTAAGGAGTCGTTGAGTATGTGTCCTCACCATAGGTATGAGAATTGGCTCTTAGTGAGCTATTTTTATGAGGGGCTTACACCTAGAGAGCGCCAATTTGTGGAGATGATGTGTAATGGTGAGTTCTTACAGAAAGATCCTGATGAGTCCATATAATACCTTAATGAGCTTGCTGAAAAATGTCACACTTGGATTGGACCTAGTGCTACTGAAAGCACAAATAGGTTACGACCTACAGGAAACCCAAATGGTGGTGGAATTTACCATCTTAGGGAAGAGGATAACCTAAAGGCTAAGGTTGAGATGCTCACTAGGGAGCTAGATGGGTTAAAAACTAAGGTTTTAAAGCCAACACACGTAGCTAAACATGCAGAGTCTTTCATACCATGTTTTGTGTGTGGCGGGGTAGATCATCTTGCCGAAGAGTGTCCCACATTTGCTGAGATGAGAGGGATATATGAGGAACAATGTAATGCCTTAGGTATGTACAAGAAACCTTTTTCACCTTTCTCTGATACCTATAATCCAGGGTTGTGTACTCACCCCAATTTTAGCTGGAAGCCTGAAAACCAGCCGCCTGCACAACCCTTTATATCATATCCTGCACCATATCATGCACCTGCATCTTTTAGGAGTCCTTTAGAAGACACTTTGCATGCTTTTATTGAGGCACAACATAAGACTAACCAAATATGTGAAGCGTTGATTACGCAGGTTATTGAAGAAAATAAGGAGATAAAGAGCTAAGTGTCCAAATTGATAAGCTCCTTGAGTGTGAATGAGCGAGGTCAGTCCACACCTCATGGTCAACACATGACATAAGAGAATTTGAAGGATGTGAATGCCATTGTGACAGGAAGTGGTAAGTTATTACACATCCCAACAACGAACAAATAAGAGGATGTGGAAAAGGGTCAAGATAGTAGTGATGCCAAGCTGCCTAAAGAACCTGAGGTGACAAAGAGTCCTGTTAAGGTACCATTCCCTTCAGTTTTAAAATCAAGCAAGTGAACTCTGGATCCAAACAATGAAATCATAAAGAATCTAAGGCAAGTAAAAATCAATCTTCTTTTTTTGCATGTGATTAAACAAGTTCATACTTATGCAAAAGTTCTCAAGGATTTGTGTACAGTTAAGAGGAAGCACCATGCGAAGAAAACAGTGTTCCTGACAGAGCAAGTTAGTGCTCTAATTGAGCAGCAGATTCCTCCCAAGTACAAGGATCCTGGTTGTCCAACCATTGCATGCAGCATTGGAAATCATGAGTTTGGGCAAGCTTTGCTAGATTTAAGAGCTAGCGTGAATCTAATGCCATATTCTATTTATTTGCAGTTGGGGTTGGAAGAAATCAAACCAACCACTATGGTATTGCAATTGGCTGAATGTTTAGTCAAAGTACCCTGAGGTGTGGTAGAGGATGTTCTAATTCAAATTGACAAATTTTATTATCCTGTTGATTTCCTAATCCTTGACACTGGCTCTGTTGTTGATACTACTTCTAAAATTCATTTGATTTTAGGTAGGCCTTTCCTTGCCACTGCTAATGCTCTTATTAATTGCAGGAATGGGCTCATGAAGCTATCTTTTGGAAACATGACCCTCGAGGTGAATATCTTCCATGTTGCAAAACAGTCAGAAGATGATGACGAGAGCCAACAGGCATACATGATTAACTCACTCATGGATAGGGGAGTTTCTATAGCTCATGATTTTGATCCCCTTAAGTATTTTCTTGTTAATTCTGAGTTTGATTCTATCAATGATCCATCTGATGTAGTTGATATTTGTGCTATTTTTGATAGAACTCAAGATTATGGCACTCGGGCATGGCAACCGAAGTTTGAGGAATTTCCTGAGAGAAGTGCAAAAAAAATTCCTTCAAGTGTGGAAGCACCCAAAGTTGAATTGAAGCCTCTGCCTAGGGTTTTAAAGCATGTTTTCCTTGGTCCAGGTGACACTTTTCCTGTTAGATTCTGGCTGAAGACATAAAACTTAGCGCTCATGGGAGACACCCCACAGCATATCCTTTATGTTTTTATTATTTTTCATATTTCCTGTTACTATTTATTTCTAGTATTTTTTGTTTTCCAGTATTACTTTAGTTTGTATTTTTCCGGGACAACGCGTACTTCAGTACAAGTTTGGGGGTATGCTATGAGCCATGTGTAATTTAAGTTTGGGGGTATGGGAGACACATTACACATACTTTGTTCCAGTTTGTTGTATTTTTTTCTTCGTTTTAAAGAGAAGATAAATGCATGATCATGTTGTTTTGAAATTTTGGGTGATTTGAACAAATATTGTGATGTGATGTCATTGGTGAGCTTAAAATCTTGAACACATGATTGGATGATAGAGTTTTAAAAATTTTGTACTTATTTTAGGCATTTGAGAATTCACATGTTTGATCTAATCTGACATGAGCACATTAGCACAAAATAGTGTGAGGTATGACATGTGATTTTAATGTGAATGTTTCCACAACTTAACTGAAACTAGATGACTTGTTGGATAAACACTTTTGCATAGAAAGATATATTAAAAAAAATTGCACAAGAAGAGAAAAATGCTCATGATGATCATTAATAAACTTTCCACTGAGTAACTGGACTTATTGCCTCAGTAAGCAGTGAGTGTTCACGTCAAAATGTGGGAATTTTATTCATAATGATCATTGAGAAACTTTCTACTGAGTAACTGGACCTCTTGCCTCAATAAGCAGTGAGTGTTCACGTTAAAAGGTGGAAATTTTGCTTGGTAGCATTAAGGTCAGTTTAGTTTCGTAGCCTTTTTTACTTGAGTTAGTAAGTCCTTAGGGGTGTCTTTACACCTAATGCCCTAAAACCATTTGGTTTGGGAGTCATTGACTCAACACTTGCTACATTGGTCAATTAGAAAGCTTAAGGGAACTAAACATAGCAGAGCCTTATAATAAAAGAAAGAAGGAAATAAAACTATGTCATTGTTGTTCATTCTGATGGGAAATTCGGTGAATCTTGCAACATGAAAACATTACACATTAAAGTTAGTTGGAAGCTTCATTTTTATGTGCTAGTTCACTTTACACTGAGTCAGACTTGTGATTCCTTAGCCGGCCTCTTGTAAGTAATTAGATTTTAAAATTCCTATTACAAAGATGGGTTTATATTTTAAGCTTGCTTATGAATGAATATCATGGTTTTGTGTGCTACTTAAATTTTTGGACACCATGAATGATGGATTTATCTTTGTGTTCTTTGTTTTTCATTTAGTTTTTTTTATTATTTTGTTTTGCTAAGGGACTAGCAAAATATAAGTTTGGAGGTATTTGATGAGTGCCAAATATTGCATATTTTGGCCCCTTAATTTACGTTTGTTAATTCTTTAGTTGTGACATAATATGATAGTTTGTGTTAGTTCTATGATTTTTAATGTTTCACTAAATTGCCAGAATTGTCTATACAGATCGGTCATTTTTGCCGATTAAACTGTATTGATTCAAGAAGAACCAGGAGATGAGCTATATATGCTTGGAAAGATCCAGATGTCTATTTTCTAGTGAATATTACGGCTCATAAATATGATTTTTCTAGAGAAAGTTATGATAGTTTTAGTAGACAAAGGTCAGGCTGTGCATGATTTCAACGTGCAGATCAGTCATTTTTGCGGATTAAACTGTATTGATTCAGGAAGAACCAGGAGATGAGCCATATATGCTTGGAAAGATCCGGATGTCTATTTTCTGTAGAATTTTACGGCTCATAAATATGCTTTTTCTAGAGAAAGTTATAATAGTTTTAGTAGACAAAGGTCAGGCTGTGCATGATTTCAGCGTGGGCAGAAGTTTTGAAGGGCATGTGAAGGCTTAAATCCCACATCCCACATCGGTTGGAAACACATTCTATATCCCACATCCCACATCGGATTACAAACACATTGCACTAATGGAGTTCCCCTATAAAGCCTCACTTCACTTCATCAAATGGGTGTGTAATCTCAGAGGCTTTGCTACCAAGGAGTGTAATCTGGAGGATTTTGCTACCAATCGGGGGAAGTATCGCACAGCAGCTACAGGTGAAATTTCTCTCCATGTATTGTTAATTTTAATATATTTCTTTTAAGTTTTAAATTTTAATGTTTAGCACTTTAATGTTTGCTTTAATTTTTCCCTTGAGATTTTTGTTGCCCATTATATTTATGGGTAACTAAATTCTCAAGTAGGGATAGGGATGAACTTGCACAGTAGATGATATTTTTGTTTATTTTTTAATTTATATATTTGATTTTCAATTACTAAAACTCTTTTTTTTTATTATTCTGAATTCACTGGTGATGTTTTCTTCTCGGAATAATGTAGAATTTATTCTGTTTATGGATTCAGTCATGATTTCTCTATTGAATGGATTAGCTCTTTGATTATGTTTGGATCAATTATTTATCTATATTGATTTCATTCTTTGTTACAATATCACTTCTTGAGTATAGTGTCGTCCTTGGATTTTCTCAATAGCGATAATAATTTACATATTTTAAAAGTGGTGAATGATTTTTCAAAGGGTTACATTTGGTTTAATCTTGGTTTATAAATCTACACCTTCCGATTGGGAATTTTGGGAATTAAGTTCCCAATTGAGTTATTCAATGAATTAAGAATAATTAAAATACCAGATTTGTGTAAGAGATTCCTAACGCTTTACTGTTTGTCAAATTTGAGTACTTTCTCTGTTAGTTACTTTGCTTCACTTTAATTTGCATTTAAAAATTAATCTTTGTTCTCCATTAATCATTTAATATTTTTCTTTAGTTTCTTTGTTCCTTCTACTATTCTTTAAATTTATCTCTCTGTAGAATCGACACCCCAAAGTTGTACTATAACTACCACATTATTCTTTGGGCGTAATCAAGAGGCAAAAGTCTTAGGAGGTTGAACAGGCACCAACCTGGACCTTGTACGTTGATGGGTCCTTAAACAACACCAGTTGTGGAGCCAGAATCATCCTCAACAGTCTTGAGAGCTTTAAAGTGGAGTATGATCTTAGGTTCGAATTCGAAGCCTCAAATAAGGAGGATGAGTATAAGGCGTTGCTCATAAGGGTGAAACTTACAAAAACGTTTACTGCCCAAGATTTAGAAGTATATAGTGACTCATAGCTAGTCGCTAATCAGATGACCGATGAGCATGAAGCCAAGGGTATGAAGATCATTAGATACCTCAGGAAAGCCCGTGAACTCACTGCGACCTTCGAAAAGTCAAAATAACATAAGTGCCATAAGCATAGAAAACAAAAGTAGATGCGTTGGCAAGGCTCGCCTTTACTAGGCAGTTTGACCTCACATAAGCCATCTATCTGGAAACTCTCTTCGTCCCAAGCATTGATGAACAGGCATCGATGGATCTGATTCTCAAATACTTGAGAGATAGAACAATCCCCAATCAAAATAATGAAGCTAAAAAGACCATCTCCCGCACTTCACGGTACACCATCATTGAATGACAGTTGTACAAAAAGGGTGTTATGACTCCTTGTTTGAAATGACTTGGGCCTATCGATGCTAACTATGCTCTCCGAGAAGTTCATGAAGGCATTTGCAAAAATCACCTTGGAGGCCAAGCTTTGGCCCATAAAATACTCAGATATGGCTATTACTGGCCAAAAATGCTCCACGGTGCCACTGAGATGGTCAAGAAATGCAAGACATGTCAACAGTATGCATTCGTATCCCGACGACCTGCCAACCAATTAACATTAATCACTAGCCCACTTCCCTTCACCATGTGGGGAATGGGCATCCTCGGTCCTTTCTAGGGAGCTCTGGGGCAAAAGAAGAAGGTCGAGCCTTCTGCCAGAATCGCTGACTATTTGGTAAAAGACAAAGGTCCCAGAGCTCTTTCCATTTAGTAAAAGACCAAGGAGAAGGCACCAAGCTCTTACACCTCAGATTTCACTCCCATTAAAAGGTAAACATAAGTAAAGGAGAGAAATTGCAAGAGGATGAACAATGAAACGGAATTTTCATTAACTTATAAAAATTTTACATAATAGAGGCACTAAGACCCTAAAGTACAAAAAGAAACATAAAGACAAAAACAAAGGCCTTATGCCTTGTCGTTCTCAACCTCGGTATCATGAGCCTGAGTCTGGACCTTCTCCTCATGCTCCACGGCCTGGTCTGCCTCCTCTAAAACCGTGGTCTCATTATTAGAAAGCTTAAGCATTAAGAAGTCTTTGCCTTGGGAAGGTCTCTGTACCCTTCTTATTGGATTCCTTGTAGCCGTTAAGGTAGAACTCCCCAAAATACTTCATCATGGCCTCTTTGAAGTCCTCAAACTCTTTGAAGACCGAAATAGCTTTCTCCACGGCCTCCTTCATAGTTGCTTCCCTCTCCACTGCAAGCCTCTCCATCTCAGCTTTGGCCATGTCCCTCTCAACCCTGACCACCTTTAACTTAGCCACGGTGAGGGCCTTGGCCTTCTCCTCCTCGATCACACTGGTCTTCAGGCTTCGATCTTAGTGATGTTTTTAGTGATGAGATTATGTAGCTTCTGGTTGAATTGGTGTATTTGCCCCAACCACTGGTTGAGGTAAGACAATGACGAGATTATATGCCCGACGTTGTGCTTAACTAAAAAATATCCAAGTAAATAAACCTCGGCCTTAAAAAAACCAAAGTAAAAGAGAAAGGGATTAAAGAATTACCTTGAAGGTCAGATCCTCCACCATCTCAACAAGAGCCTTTATGGGTTCTTAGCTCAGTCTGAAAAAATCCCGATGAGGGATGCCCCTGATCAAATGTTCCTGTACAATCTTAGCACTCTCAAAGATCGAGTCTGTGGTCTTTAAGAACCAGCTAGGCCTTAGAACCTCCAGAGGTGCAAGCTGAGTAGATGGAGATGTAAATGCGAGCAAAAACACCAAGGGCATGGGAGAGTTAGGAGTATAGTCTTCAACTTGGATATAAGTTGGAGGAGGAGGGGGAGGGTTATGAAGCTGCCCTTCAGTGGCCCCTCTCTTCACCGAAGGCTTATCCTCTTTATGAGCCTCAACATGTCTCTTCCTCTTTGCCTTTTTTGCCTCCCTTCAAGCCTCCTTCATCACATCCATATCTACAACAAGTCAAGGAAAACATAAGTTCAAGTAATAAGAAAATGAAGGCATAAAAGATGTAAGTTCAAGAGTTTACCACCCTCTAAGCCCTTTGAGAAGAGCCTTAGCCTAGCTAACTTTGAATTATCGTATAAAATGGCAACGTCTATGACCCTAGCTACCATATTCGTTATCATATATGCCTCATGCCTCAAGAGGAACAACTTCTTATTAAGCCTTAAAATGTCCAAATCCCACTTTAGCGGAACTTCGAAGCTTCTATCACTTTAAATATATAAGAACTTCTTCTTCCATAATTTGATGGAAGCGAGATTTTTTTCCAATAACCCTATCTTTATCCTTGAGCTAATCACTACCCAACATACTCTGAGTGGCAGTTGACTTGGAAAAGGGCCTTAAAGACATTGACGTTCATCAATCCTTACACCCTCAGATAGACATATGTGAAGGCTATTAATAGGCGAATGAAGTTGGGAACTAATTGGCAAAGGACGATGCCATAATAGTTCATAATGAATAAAAAAAAGGCTGTAAGGGGAACCTAAGGCCCAGCTGAAGGGAGTGGGTGTAGACACAAAGTTCAAAGGGTGCTTCTTCCCTAAGTTCATCACAAGCTCTCTCCTCTATCCCAAAATTTCTAAGCCCGTACTCCTCAAGAATCCTATACTTAAGCCTAAGTACCTAGAGGTCTTCCTCCTTTAATTCGTTTGGCTCTAAATTATAACTAAAGTCTATATTTTCCCTAGCTTCCTCACCTATTTCCTCCCAGAATTCAGTGAGAGCATGGTTTCCCTCTGAGGACGAGGAGGCATCATTTCCCTCATATGGTAATATTTCTCGAGATTTAGCTAAGGTGAATTTCACCTCGACCTCCATTAAACTACGAGTACTATCACTATTGAAAGATATTACAGAAGAAGAAAAACTCACTAAAAACTTTGAGCTCTTTGTATCTCTTAAACTCCAAAGGTTTTCAAGGATTCTCTTATTTGCAAATAAGTGTAATGAGAATTGAGTAAGGGCTCTACTCCCTTATAAAGAACTACTTACAACTATAATTGATTCAAACAAGGAGTTAATCCAAACCATTGTAATTGACTTTAATAAGGGGGTGTCTTTTCGAATAACCGAGAAGAGGAAACGGTTCAACATACCACCACTAATCCTAGAAACTCTCAGATAGATAAGCACGCCTAACTTATGGGCCAAGATCTTGGGCCGAGCTAGTGAGCCCCATATTTAAAGCCTAATTCAATTTATAAGCCACAATCTTGGGCCCAAACAATGGGTCCCCACAAATCTCAACCCAACTAATGGACCCCAAAAGTCTTGACTCCATGAGCCACTAAATGGTCTAAATGCCCACAACTGCACCTACTTTTACAGAAACATATGCATCTCAACGAACAAGTCTACTCTCATCGGCTTCATTCCTTATCTCCAACACTCAAATGAGTTCAATCCAAGTCATCCTCATCGGACCTGTCTCCCAACCTTGGAAGAGTTCGATATAAGTCGTCCTCTTCGTACTTATCTCCTAAACTCTTACGACTTTGATCCAAGTCATCCTCCTTGAACCTATCTCCAAAACTCCGAGGAGTTTGATCTAAGTCATCAACCTTAGACATGTCTCCTAAACTCCGAGGAGTTCGATCCAAGTTATCCTCCTCGGACTTATCTTTAAAACTCTAGGGAGTTCAATCCAAGTCATCATCCTCAGATCTATCTCCAAATCTCTGAGGAGTTCGATCCAAGTTATCCTCTTCGGATCTGTCTCCAAAACTCCAAGGAGTTTAATCCAAGTCACCATCCTCGGACTTGTCTCGTAAATTCCAAGGAGTTCGATCAAATTCATCTTCCTTAGACATGTCTCTTAAAATTCGAAGAGCTCGATCTAAGTAATCCTCCTTAAACCTATCTCCTAAACTTCGAGGAGTTCGATCTAAGTCATCCTCCTCAGACCTGTCTCCTAAATGCTGAAGAGTTCGATCCAAGTTATCCTCCTCGAACCTGCTTCCTAAACTTTGACGAGCTCGATCCAAGTTATCCTTCTTGGACCTTTCTCCTAAACTCTAGGAGTTCAATTCAAGTCATTTTCCTCGGACTTGTCTCCAAAACTCTAAAGAGTTTGAAATAAGTCATCCTTCTCGAACCTGTCTCTTAAACTCCTAAGAGTTCGATCCAAGTCGTTCTCTTTAGACCTGTCTCAAAAACTCTGAGGAGTTCAATCTAAGTCATCCTCATTGGACCTATCTCTAAAACTCCGAGGAAGTTCACCCCACGTTAAGTCGCTTAGACTTATCTTCACAACTTTAAGAGGTTCACAACAAAGCTTAGTCTGTGTCACTTGGGTTCGTTATCTCCTTCGCTTTGAGGAACTTAGCTCATGTCCGTGTCACTCAGACTCATTATCTCCATCGCTTCGAGGAACTTAGCTCAAGTTTGTGTCCCTTGAATTCATTATCTCTCTCACTTCGTGGAACTTAGCTCAAGTTCGTATCACTCAAGCTCATTATCTTCATCACTTTGATGAACCTACCTTAAAATCAGTGCTTCATGAACCATTACTTTCCCTTCTGATGAGGTAGTGCTGAGCTGTTAGGCCTCATTGGAGTTTACACTCCATTTCATTTCGAGAAGGTAGCACCGAGCTATTAATCCTCATCGAGCATGGAACATTGAAAGGGTAGCCCCGAGCTATCCCTCAAAATTTGTCGAACAAGTTCGAGTCTCTATTTTTCTCCTTCTTAGTACCTAGGTACCTACACAATCTCAAAACTGATATGAACCACACATAAAGGAATCATACTCCAAACATCTTACTTCCCTGACCGCATAACTGCACTTAAGAAAGTGGGGGGTTCTAATGTAGAGAAAAATTTCTCATCAAATGACATAATAACATGTGAAAGCCTCCAAGGGTAAAAGAGTAATTTCACAACCATCTCGTAATATTGTGACATATAGTAACCCTCGAAAACAGAAAAATAATCTCACAACTTAGACAAATCAACCAATCAAAAGGCTACAACTGGAAAAGAGACAAATCAACCAATCAAAAGGTTACACCTGGAAAAAGGCATAATGATAATTTAACTATAACATTGTAGCTTATGGATAACCCAATATAGGATCTTAATCGTATCACAATGCTCAATCACTTTCCTAATTGGATTTTACTCCAAAACACTATTTAAGGGGGCTCTCTGCAGGTACGCACGACTACCTGTTTTGGACACACATAATTCTCTAGCTCTCTTATTACCACAAAGCCCTATACTAACTTCGGCATCAGAGAGTCCTCCTAGAGGCACAACCCCTCAAGTAAACCAGCGACTTTTAGGATTTCTTCTTGTTTCGTGTGAATAGGTGCCAGATTCTGGTTTTTAGACTATTTGGTAGATTTTCGACATCAACATCCGCCAAATAAGTTGGTATCCCACTTGGTTGATGTTCTGATTATTGTTGTGTCACGTCTAAATCTATGTTTGAACACTTTGTTTGTTGTTCTTCCTGCACATTAATATTGTTAATTAATAACTTAATTTGAGAGTACATGCTTCATAATAATACATATATATTGATAATAGTATTTTTTTAGTACTATCACATGTATTTATTTTTATTATCATCATAAACAAGAATTGTCACAACTCCTACCCAAAAGGATAAAACCACCAGTGGATGCAATGTTATCCAAAAAATCTTGTTTTCTCAATTAAAAACTCTTGTTAAAAATTAACATAAATTTCATTTAAATAACCTATTGAAATTATTATCCATTAAAAAATGTTAATATCATTTAAATAAATGAATTCAATTTCAATATACAATATAAAATTCATTATTTCAAAATTATATGACACAGATTGTTGATTTATTACAAACAAATCGACTTTTCTAAGATCTTAATTGGTCCAAAAAAGTATCAAACTGATTTTTCGAAGACCTTTCCTTTCATATAAAACAAATAACAATTTTCAAATGTCTTTTTTTTTCCTTAAGATATTTCTTTATTCTAAATATAAAAAAATTCAGCAATCAATTTGTTTGGGAAATATATTATACTGATTTTTAATAAATAAAAACTTTTCGTCTTCTGGTGTCGTTTTAAATAAAACATGATGGATTTTTCACTATTAAATAAGTTGGTTTGACTAGTTTAAAAGTGGAACAAAGACTCTGTTCATCTGTATGAGAAAAATTATCATTTGGAGAGATTATAATTTGAGAAAGAAATAAGTAAATTTTTAGAAGTTGGATATCCTAGCTTCTCAAATCACCCATCAAAGTATAATTTGATCTAGTTTCCTTTTTCTTTTTTCTTTTTTCTTTTTTCTTTTTTCTTTTAAAATGAAACTGCGAACTCCACTCCAGTAATCCCAACCATCTTTGTAATTGATCAAGAAATTAAAATTTTAGATAGATGAAAGAAGAGAGGCGCTGTAGATAAATTTAACATTGGTGGAATTGCATGGCTTGATATTGAAATATTGAGAAGGTGAAGATGGATAAAAAATCGCATAAGAAGTATCAGGTAGAGGAGTGGGTACCACATGCACCACCATCGCCATATTGATAATATGCGGGGATGGTGAAAGTGGGGAGAGCTGCATTTTTGTTGTTTAAATTTCTTGTTTTGATTCTTAATTTATTTTTATTTTGACTTGAATATATGTTTTATTTGTGTGAAAAAAGAGAGTATATGTTTTATTTTTATTTGAAAAACTATGTTTTATTATTATTTTGTTTTGATTACGTTGTTTTCTTTTTTCGTTTTCATTATATAAATAAAATTGTAATAATTTTTATTTTCAAATGGTTATTAATTTGTTATAGAAATAATTATTTAATTAAAATTAAGTTTAAAAAATCAATCAATCAAACCGAAAACAAAAACAATATCTTTCATACCTATTTTCGTCATTTTGACAGTTTTATTGAAATAAAAATTACAAGTTCCAAGAAAATAGAAAAATACACCGAAACTAAACAACATCAGTGAAAAAACAAAATCATCTTACCATCGTCCCTTCTTTTAAAGCGTTACTCCCTTTATTTTAAGAATAATTTTTTTAAAAAAATATCACAAGACCAACTGTCAGATTCTTAGCAAATTTTTGTTGGTCACCAGAAGGATTTTTGTGCTTCTCTATTTTAGATCAGAGGTCGCTGTTTTGCGGCCTGAAACTGGGACATGTACCTGAACGTCATGAACTAAGTTAAGTGGTCCATGACTGTGCAGGCTTAAGACTTGATGATGTAGTCTTTTCAGAAAACTAGTACCCAAATAGGGCCCATCTTCATCCTCGTCTTGCTTACCAAGCCCAACAGCTATTCTCAAAGTTGGCCCTCATTGTACAGCTTCATGGACTTGCAATCCACTGTTTTGACCATGCTCTACCAAAACTGGCCCATTGTTCCCCTCTTGCAGCCCATTAAAAAGAGCTAAAGATGAAGGTAAACTCGGGTCAACAAAAGATCTAACCTCTTGGGCCTTGTTATGGCGGGTAGCTTGTTGATGCTGTTGGGCCCGATCTACAAAACCATTTTCCCTAGGGTTTACAACACCTTCTGAGAAGCGACAACGTGATGAGGCCAGGAACCACAATCACCTGAATCCGAAGGTGGCTAGGTTCCCTGCAATTTCTGTTTGCCCTAGCTGTTGCTTAGCTGCACCATCGCGCCCAGCCAGCTTCTAGTAATCAGAGTTACTTTCATTTTAACTGTTCAATAATTGAAAAAATCAACCAGTAGCCCTTGACTCAAAAGTTATAACTTTAAGTCAAATGAATGTTATTGAGTAGATTTTTCAAACCAACAACTCTCTTATAAATAAGGAGGGTTGATGTGCAAGTGGATGAGTTGTAATTAAAAGTAGGTTTAGATTATCGTTGCAAATAAAACAAAAAGGTAAAATATCGAAATAAAGTTTAATATTAATACAACCAATCTACTACTGTATCAATTTTGTTTTTGTACTGATTGTATGTTGATTTTATATGATCCTCTTAACAAAATTTAAGCTAATTTTTGTTGAACTATTTGAAAATTTTTAGTTTTGTAATTTTTCTTTTGTCTTTAAAGGGATGGCTTGTTTATGGTGAGATAATTTGTTTTTTTTGGGAATTGCTCTTTTTATTGAAACTAAGATATATATATATATATATATATATATATATTCGTAAGACCCTAAATATAGCTAGGTTTCTATATGTTATTCATACAGTAACGATAATACAAAATTTCTTTTGATTTCTTTTATTTTAAACAAGTATTTCAAATGTCTTCAATCGGTCCTTTTTGAATTCTCTTTCTGACATGGGATATGTAAGAGAACATGGAGAAAATCATCTTAGAGAATGATTTGCATAGAAAATTTTAGATTATTTGTTGGGATACTCTTCAATTCCCACATCGGAGAAAAGTGTTATTGAAGTAGTTCAACTTTCATATCTTTTATGTATCAAAATGATGTAGATTCTAATTATTATAAATATGGGCATCAAGAGAGTTAGTGAGCAAGAATAGTTAGTCAGATTTATAGTGTAACAAACCAAACAATAATATAACTTGTAAAATTGTTAGTTTTGTAATATTCTTTTTGTCTTTAGAGGGATGTCTTATTTCTGGTGAGATAATTTGATTTTATAGGAATTGCTTGATTTTGTGAAGCTAAGATTTTTGTGGATGGAACTACTACACTCCACTTGTTTGTGAAAAGCTCTCTCATACATTTTTTTTTTTTTTTTGTCTATGTATTGGGTTGAGTGTGATGAGTCAGATTACCAATATGAGTTATGACTAACGTGTTAATATGGGTGCACATATGGAAGTTTGAGGCTTGGGAGCTTGAATTTTCTAGGTCTATGATCCACTAATTTTTGTTATTTGGTTTGGCTAGACAGTAATATTTTAAGGTGATGTAGCTTAATTGGTCATTTCGCAGATTATTTAGGTTGAGTTTGATTTGTCTTTTAGGTATTGGGGATTTGTATTCCGCCTGGTTCGTTATTATCATGTATAATAAAAAAATTATCTTTGATTTTTTCGTTAAAAAAGAAATGAGTTTAGTTATACTTTGTTTTTATGAGAAACAATTAATTTATTGAATTTTGATTGCATTCAATTTTATGGTATTCTTATATATGTGGCTTCTCAAATATTCTATTAAAAAAAGTGGTTTTTTAAGGGTGGGCTTAAAAGTAAGGTTTAAGCTAGTGTGTTTTTTTTAAATAACTAAAAAAATTTAATCAAATAAAATTATATCATCTATTGCTGATATTTTATTTATTATTTAATTGAGTTTCATTTAATTTGAAATTTTTTTTACGACTTTTAAAAAATAAACACCTGTTTAAAACTTGCATTAAGCCCACCCAATTATAGAATATCTTTATTTAATTAAATATATTTTTTATTTACATTGTTCTTAGATATAATGATTTATAATAAAATGTAGAATAATTTTTTATATAAACTTCTATGAGAAGCAACACAATTTATCATAAAATTTATTGTCACTGTTAATATATGTATTAGTTTTTTTTTTATGGAATTTTCTGATTAGTTTTAGCTTCCTAATTAGATGTTATTTTAATTTTCCAATTCATATTAGACATTATATGTATTATTAATTTTTTTAGTTGGTTTTATTTTCCCAATTCAATGTAACTTTAGTTTTTCTATTACTATTAGGTCTTTTTTTTTTAGCTAGGTTTGTCTATGTGATTCACACAGTAATGATAATACAAAATTTCTTTCAATCTCTTTTATTTTAGGCAAGTATTTCAAATGTCTTCAATCGGTCATTTTTTGAGTTCCTTTTCGAATTCCCTTTCTATCATGGAATATGTAAGAGAATATAGCAATAAATTATTGAATTGAGTTTTGTGAATGAGACTTCGACATTTGAGAAAATCATCTTAGAGAATGATTTGCAAAAGGAAATGTGAGATTATTTGTTGGGATACTCCCTAAATCTCACATCGAAGAAAAGTATTATTGTAGGTAGTTTTAGTTTCATATCGTCTATGTATCAAAAATATGTGGATACTAGTTATTATAAATATGAGCATCAAGAAAGTTAGTCCCTCACCCTATTCTTGGAGCAGGAATAGTTGGTCAGATGTATAGTATAACAAACCAAACACTAATATAACTTGTAAAAGATGGTTTTACAGGGATCTAAATGTTGAGTGAATATTGGGTGTATTTGGGTTTGAGTTGTGAGATTTGAGGGAGTTTTCACACAGTTTTACCTAGAAAAATTGTGTACTGTGGAATAATAAGTTTTAGCAATTTTCTTCCATCCAAAATTTGCAATGAGTTTTTTAGTACAATTTTGGTTAAAGAAACTATACAATTTACGTAGTTAAGAAGTAATAGTGGACTAATTCTCTTATGGACGTAGGCAAGAGGTGCCAAACCAAGTTAAAATTATTGTATTTTTTTCTCTTTATTTTTGCTATTTTGATTGTGTGGTTGTTGATTGGGTGTATAAGAGATATGCTTATTATTTATGTTGATCTTGGGTGGATTTTTGGTGAAAAATCCAACAGGTGGTATCAGAGCTAAGGTGTTACAACAACTGGTGTCAAAGCTAAGGTGCTACAGCAAGTGGTATTAGGGCTTGGTTTGACAATGGCGAAAATTAAGAGAATTTATGTGGTGAAGAAGCAAGTCAGATGTGTTGTTGAAGATTAGATTTGAAGCCAAAGCGGAAGATTGTTGGGATTTGGCCATAAATCTGACTAAGCTATATTGAAGATACGATTAAAACAATGAGATTTTGATCACGTAGAGGTGAACTCGACTCAAGGGTCGAAGTGTTTGGGGATTTGAGTAGATGGATGAATTTATTAGAATGCTCCTCAAATCCCACACCTGAGAGAAGTGTTATTGTAAGTAGTTCTAACCTCACATTACTTATGTGTCAAAAGGATGTGGGTACTAGTTATTATAAATATGGGTATCAAGAGAGTTAGTCCCTCACTATATTCCTAGAGTAAGAATAGTTGATCTGATGTGAAGTGTAGCAAACCAAACACCAATATAATTTGTAAAAGACGGTTTTACATGGATTTAAGAGTTGAGTGAACAATGGGTGCATTGGGATTTAGGTTGTTACATTGGGGAGTGTTTTCACATAGTTTTGATTAGAAAATTTGTATACCGTGGACTACTAAGTTTTTGTAGCTTTCCTCCATCCAAAAGTTACAATGAGTGTTTTAGTACAGTTTTGATTAGAGAAATTGTACAATTCAAATAACTGAGAATTCATAGTGGATTAATTCTCATGTGAACATAGGTAACAGGCGTCGAACCACATTAAAATTATTATGTTTATTTTCTTTATTTTTGCTCTTATGATTGTGTGGTTGTTGATTGAGTATGAGAATTTCAAAAAGTGGTATTAGAGTGATATTTATTATTCGTGTGGATCTTGGGCGGAATTTTTTTTATGGAAAATCCCAACAATATTTTCTCTATTCTCGAAGTTGATACATACATCATTCCAACCTGAATAAGAAAGAAGGCGAAGAATTGAGGAATGGTAAACTAATAGATATTATGATATATGACGATGAAACAAAAAACTCTTTTAAATTGGAGCTGAAATTTGAAAGCCCTAATTATTATCATAGGGACATAACTAAATTTAATGAAAAGAAAGGACTAGTTGTGGGGCAACGAATTGGATTGGTTGTTAAACTTCTAACATAAGAGATGTAAAATAGTTTCTTTTTTTCCTAGATATTTTTTTTACAATAGTTGGAGGGAGATTGAATCCAAGTATCAAATATGGAGTATCCTGGAAGTAATCACTAGGCCAAAGAGACTTGGTTAGTACTAACTTAGCAAATATGAGACTTTAGTAAGCTGATCGTTTGAGAATTATATTTGATAATGTGATTCAACTTTTATATAAGATTGTTACTCTCTCTCCCCTTGTTTAAAGATCAATGGCCAATTCTTAATTTATATAAACTTATTACTCTCCCAGATTGATACCAATGTATATAGCACGAGACATGATTATATATGATATAAAGACTTCAATTACATGGTATTTTATAATAGCTATTTACCCAACATGGGTAATTTTTATTGTCATCGTTAATTAATTACATTTATAAGAATGTAATGTTTCAATGAAAACTTTAAAGAATCACGTTCTTTAATTAAAATGGAATTTTATGCACACATGAGTATTTTGGTAATCCCAAAAATTCTGTGTACGCATGTGAAAATGTCAACTATAGTCCGGTCAAAAACTTTTGGTGAACCAACTGATGTTTTTGGAAAAACAGTTAGGTGCGAGTAACGTCTAGCCAATGGTTTTTGGTAAAACAGTTGGCTGAATATGTTAGTATCGTATGGCCTATAGTTTTTAGTATAACAATTGTGGAACTAAAAATTACTTAGTGTTTGGTAGTACGACTGTGGAGCTTTGTATCCCAAACAATAAATTCAATTTATTTTAATTTTTTATTTTTCTTAGAAAATGTTTTTGTTTGTTTACCCAAACTGATGATTCTTAATTGAAAAAAAAAAAAAAACTACTTTGGAAACTCTACCAAACCGTAAATGCTTGAGAAATTTAATCATTAAACGCTTCAAATTGGGTAAAACCTTATCTTTTTTTTTCTCATAAAAACTTCAAACTAATTATCAAGATTGAGAAAACAGTCATACACACCTTCTTTTATGGGCCTTGTGCAATCATACCCTCCAATTAATGAAAACCTGCATAAACCACCAAAGAAGCTGTAGAAAACCTGCATAGACCTCCAAGAAGCTATACAAACAAACCAAAAAAGTTGCAGAATCAAAACTTCCGAAAAGAAATTGTAAAAGCAAACTAACAGAGAACCTCCAAGAAGCTACAAAAACAGTTCACCAAAAACTACAAAAAAAAAAAAAAGAATTCATATATCAATGCAGAGTACCTCAATAAAAACTGCAGAAACAAACCACCAAAAAACTACATAGCCATAATTTATAGCTTAGGAAAAAATTGCAAAAAAATAGACCACCAGAACACATCCGTAGAAGCTGCAGAAAAAGTTCACCAAAAACTGCAGAACCTGAATTCATAAGCCACACTATTATGATATTATTGATTTGCTCCTAAAGACTGAGAGGGAGAAATTTCAACTTAAAAGCTTGGTTGGGCTCAACAAAGATCATATCAACACAATCATCTCTATAAGGCCTTGCCCTAATCACCTTTTAATTTGTATTTTCATTAATTGTTAATTCTAAGTAAGAAATGGATATTTTACCTCTCTGATATGGGTCTCTCTTGCATTTTAGTGCTATTGCATTAATTTTTATGGGCTTGGGTTTCTGCAACATGTGCCGCAAAAAATGCTTTTGTGTTCCTTCTGCACATATGGACAGTAGGAAACAAGGCAAAATGTCCCTGCTATAATAGTTGAAAATCTTAGGAAGTTTTTTTGGTTGTCTTATGTAGTGTTTATGTGTTTCTACAACTTTTTTGGTGGTTTGGCTTTCTGAAATTTTTTTCATGGCATTCTACAATATATGTATTGTAATATTTTTGTATCTTGTTTATCATGAATAAAATTTTGCAGTAAAACAAAACTCATTAATTTGGAGCGTTTAATGAATAAATTTCTTTAGCATTTATTGTTTGGTAGAGTTTCCAGTAAACAAATAAAAAAAGTTTCTAAGATAAATTAAAAAATATAATATAATAAATTGAATATGTTCTTTGAGATAAAAAGCTCCACAGTTGTACTATTAAGCACTTAACAATTTTTAATTCCATTGTTGTTTTACCAAAAACTATCCGCCAAGCGATATTGACATTTCAGCCAACTATCTTACTAATTAAAAACCATTCACTGTTTTACCAAAAGCTATTGGTCATACTGTGGTCGACCTTTTCTTCACATGCACGCACTTAAAGTATTGGTATTACAAAAATTTTTATGTGTGCATTAAGTTCCATTATAATTAAAGAACACGATTCTTTAATAGTTGGTAATAGGTATTATAAAATACAATAAAGTAATTGAAATCTTGAGTCTCATATTAAATCATATCTCATGCTACAATGTTATCAATTTGGAAGAGTAATAAGCTTATATAAATTTAGAAATTGCAATTAATCATTAAACAAAGAGAAAGAGTAACGAGCTTATATAAAAGTTGAATCACATTATCAAATATAATTTTTAAGCAACCAGCTCACTAAAGTCTCACATCTACTAAGTTTTTATTTATAACTAGGATTAACTAAGGCCCCTTGGTCTGGTGGTTACTTCGGGGATACTCTATATAGGAGACTTGGGTTTGATCTTCCTGCCATTAATGTATAAAAAAAGGACGCAATAAGAAAGAAAAAAAAAGAATCCAAGTCTATTACATCTACTCTCTTAGAAGTTTAACAACTAACATTGCAAACTGACATTCATATCTGAATCCAATCCGTTGCCCCATAGCCAATCCTTTCTTTTCATAAAATTCCGTTGCGTCCCTAAGATAATAATTAGGGCTTTCAAATTTCAGTTTCAATTTAAAAGAGTTTTTTGTGTCATCGTCATATATCATAATTTCTATCTCCTTACCATTCCTTAATTCTTCGCCTTTTTTTCTTCTTCAGGTGTTGAATGATGCACATATCAGCTTCGAAAGTAGAGAAAATAATCTCCCTTTTCCTTTGTAAATCATTCTCTGAGATAATTTTCTCAAATTTCCAAGTCTCATTGCCAAAACTCAATTCCAATAAGTTATCGTTATATTCTCCTACATTTTCTATGTCAGAAAAAGAACTTGAAAAAGGACTGACTGAAGACATTTTGAGTATTGGCTTAAAATGAAAGAGATTGAAAAAAACTTGTATTATCGTTATCGTGTGAAGTGCATAGACATGTCTAGCTATATATAGCATTTAAGAATATAAGACATAATAGCAGAAATAAGAAAACTATACATCTAATTAGGAAAGTAAAATCAATTAGGAAAATAAATCCAATCAAGAAATTGATACACACATAAAACTTGCTATATATATGGTCTAAGAATATAAGACCTAATACTAATAGAAAAACTAAAGTTACACTGAATCAGGAAAATAAAACGAACTAGAAAATTGATACATACATAGATATAATACCTAAAATTATTAGAAAAATTAAAATAATATCTAATTAGGAAACTAAACCTAATTTGGAAATTAAAAAAAATTAAGAAACAAATACATATATTAACAATGACAATACATTATATAATAAATTGTGCTGCTTGCCATAGAAGTTCACATAAACAACCAATATATATATATATATATATATATATATATATATATATATATATATATATATATATATATATTTCATTATAAAATAATTATCTCTAATATATAAAAAAAAATATATTATTAAATGAATATATTCTATAATTGGGTGGACAAAGAAAATTTTAAGTTGTTGCTTATTTTTAAAAGTTGTAAAAAACCTAGTCAAATTAAATGAAACTCAATTAAATAACAAATAAGGTATCAACTAATAGGTTATTTGATTTGATTTGATTAATTTTTTTTTTTTATAAATTTTTTAAAAAGTAACAACTTAAACCTTGCTTTAAACCCACCCAAAACAAAAGAATTTTTATGGAATATTTGATAAGCAAAGTATAAAACAACACAAGTTCTATTATGAACACCATAAAATAGAATGCTATCAAAATTAAAAAAAAAATAATTGTTTCTCATAAAAACAAAGTACAACCAAATTCATTATATTTTTAATAGAAAAATCAAAGTTAATTTTATTGATTACACATAATAATAACAAACCAGACAACATTGACAAACAACACCATAAGGCTTGAAGCCTTGCCCAACTATTCTGACAAATCTCCAAGCAGAAAAAAAAAAAAAAAAACCAATTAAGCTGCATAACCCTAAAATGTCACTGACTAACCAAACCATATAACAAAAAAATTAGCTGATCATAGACCTAAAAAATTCCAGCTCCCATATCTGCACCCCTATTAGCATATCAGTCACACTCTTTCCAAGATAGAAAAAAAATGCACTAGCGAGCTTTCCACCAACAGTTGGAATGCACCAGTTCCATCAACAAAAATCGTGCCTTCACAAAATCAGCCAATTCTCATAAAAAAAAAAATCCATCTCACTATAAGCAAGACATCCCTCTAAAGACTAAAGGAATATTACAAAACTAAAAATTTTCAAATAGCTCAACACATACTGGCCTAAAAAGGTTGCCAAGAGGATCATATAAAATTAACATGCAATCAATATGAAAATAAAATTAATACATTGTTAGATTGGTTTTATTAATATTAAACTCTATTTCAATATTTTACATTATTTTTTTAGTTGCAATGATAATCTAACCCGTACTTAATTAATGCTTATCCACCTACACATCAACCATCTTTATGCATAAGAAAGTTATTGGTTCCAGAAGATCCTTATGGGATAATCTGTGTAATTTTGGCTATGAGAATGAGGTGTCTTGGCTGGTGCTGGGGGACTTCAATAATGTGTTTGCTGTAGATGAAAAAATTAATGGTCTCCCAGTTTCAGATTATGAGTTAAGGGACCCAACAATGTGCTGTGGTGAAACAAGATTGTCAGATGTGAATGCCACTGGGTGCTTCTACACTTGGTCTAACAATCATATTTGGAGTAAACTGGATAGGGTGATGGTAAACAATGTCTGGTACCAGAAGGGATACAAAGCTCAAGCATGTTTTCCCCCATGCAGGGTGCCTTTCTGATCACTCTCCATGTATTGTCAATCTGCTGGATGAAGGTAGAGGGGGTAAAAGGTCCTTCAAATTCTTTAACATGTGGTCTGAGCATGAAAAGTTTATTGAGATAGTGAGAACCAATTGGAGTAGGTCCATTAGAGGGACTAAGATGTTCAAGCTGTGCAGAAATATGAAAATCCTAAAATGTCATCTCAAAGAACTTAATGAGAGACATTTTAGTCATATTTCTGCTAGGGCTTTTGAAGCATCCCAAATCCTGGTTAGAATGCAAGATGATTTGCATGAGAACCCTCTGGATTCTGACCTTCAAACTAGAGTGGCTGAGCAGAAATTAAATGCTTTCAAGCTTGCAGAAGCTAAGAGAAGTTTCCTATCCTAACAGGCCAAATGCAAATACCTAATGAACAGTGATAGAGGATCTAAATTCTTTCATGCTTTAATGAGAAATAAATCAAGCAAGAACCACATAGCTGCTGTGGAAACTTCCAGTGGATCTCTGATTACTGCTGAGTCTGAAGTGGTTCAGGAATTTCTAAAGTTCTATGAAGACCTGCTTGGCTCCTCTAGCTAATATAGTCCTATAGATTTAGAAGCCATTGAAGAAGGCCCTAAGGTTATTGAGTCCCAAGTTGAGTCCCTGGTAAAAGAGGTTACAGAAGAGGAAATCAAAGATGCTCTATGGAGCATTGGGGAAGATAAATCCCCAGGTCCTGATGGTTACTCCTCTAGTTTCTTCAAAAAGGCTTGGGGGGACATCAAATATGAAGTGATAAAGGTTGTACAGGAACTTTTCATGAATGGAAAGCTCTTGAAACAGGTTAACCATACTTCTCTGGCCTGAATCCCAAAGTCCAAGCAAGCCTCCAAAGTGGAAGACTACAGGCCAATTGCTTATTGCAATGTGGTTTACAAGATTATTTCTAAGATCTTGGCCTCTAGACCTTCCCCTATCTTGGGTTGTATTGTGAACCCTACTCAGGCTGCCTTCATCAAATCCAGAAGCATGGCAGAGAATATCTATCTAGTCCAGGAGTTGCTCAGAAAGTATAGTAGGAAGAGGATTTCTCCTAGATGTATGATCAAAATAGATATCAGGAAGGCCTATGATACAGTGAACTAGGACTTCCTAAACAGTATGCTGGTCAGTCTTGGATTTTCAGACAAGTTTAGAAGATGGGTTATGGAATGTGTTACCTCTACTGCCTTCTCTTTGTCCATTAATGGTAGCTTACATGGTTTTTTTAAGGGTAAAAAGGGACTTAGACAAGGGGATCCTCTGTCTCCCTATTTATTTGTGATCATTCTTTAGTACCTTTTTAGACTCGTTGCTAGACTTAAAGAAGAGGATGGGATCAAGTGTCACCCAAAATGTGATAAACTTAAAATCACCCACCTAGCTTTTGCAGATGACATGATTCTATTTGCTAGGGGGGAAGCTTGGTCTGTTGGAATGATTATGAACTGCATTAAAGTATTCAGTGAATGTACAGGGTTGCATGCAAGTCTGCCTAAGTCCAATATTTTTCACGCTTGAATTCCTCCTTCTGAGCTATTTGAAATTAGAAGGATCACAGGAATAGAGGAGGGCAACATTCCCTTTAGATACTTGGGTGTTCCCCTTGCTTCTTCTAGACTGAATGCTGCTCACTATTTCCCTCTTATAGACAAACTTTCTGCTTATGTTAATACTTAGGCTGGGACTTCACTTTCTTATGCTGGCAGGACAGAGCTAATCAAATCAGTGTTGCAAGGGGTTGAATGCTTTTGGTTATCCATTTTTCCAATTCCAGCTAACATATTGGACAAAATCATTAGGATGAGCAGAACCTTCTTATGGAATGGAAAATAGTTTGGACCTAGAAAGGCTCTAATGGCTTGGCATGATCTATATAAACCCAAAACAGAAGGGCAGCTTGGTCTAATAGATCTGAAATCCTGGAATAAAGCCCTGTTGACAAGAGCTCTTTGGAACATTCACTCTAAGAAGGATTTTCTTTGGGTGAAATGGGTGCATCTTTACTGCTTACATGGTAGATCAATATGGGAGGTTAGTCCTAAACATGAAGACTCCTCTCTATGGAAAAAGATTTTGGAAATCAGGAATGATCTGGTGAGGCAGACTGAATCAGTCCAGCAGGTCCAAAGAAAGTTGCTAGAGTGGACAAATCAAAATGAGATCAGTATAAGGAAGGTGTACAACTTTATAAGGCAGAAAGGTAACAAGGTCAAATGGGCTTCACTTGTGTGGAACAGCAGCTGTTTACCCAAGCACTCATTCATTCTGTGGTTGGCCATTAAAGGCAAGCTGCTTACAAAAGACAGATTACAGCTTGATGGGGAGAATAAGATGTGTCATTTATGCAGAGAATCAGAAGAGTCGTTACTCCACCTGTTCTTTTCCTGTCGGATCAGTAAGACAACATAGGATTCTATCAGGCAGTGGTTAGGTTGCAGAAGAGAAATATCTACCTTACACAGTGCAACTAAGTGGATGCTAAAAGAAGCCAAAGGAACTGGTCCTCATGCAAGAGCCAAAAGAACAGCTCTGGCAATCACAGTCCATTGTATCTGGATGGCTAGAAATGCTAAACAATTTGAAGAAACCTCTGTTCAATCAAACGACCTAGCTAGGAAAATTAAAACACATGTGTATAGAATTGTGTATGCCTCATTCCCAGATATTAGGCTTTTCTTGTAAGCTTTTTTGTTTAGTATTTACTTTCATTGTATATCCCCTGGGTATGCCCAGAGATTTTTTTAAATGCTTTTGATCAATACAAATTTTATATTTACAGATAAAAAAAGAAGAAGTTATCGGCTCCAAAAATCTACTCAAGACCTCAACAACCTATATAATTAAATTTGACGTTATGCAACAACTATTGAACCAAAGGTGGTTGATTGGTATTTCAATTATTGAATAATGAAAATGAAACCTTAATTGTGATTGCTAGGGTGCCTTGGTAAAAAAAAACAAGAAAATTTGAAATACTTATATTTTCTTTGGTAAACACGTACTTTTGACGATAAAATCCATATGTATAGAAGTAAAACATATACTTTTGGTGATTTTTTTTTGTTTATACCATCGATTTTTTTTTTTTTATCTTACCATTAAAAGAGTAAATTTATCACAAAAGATATGTGTTTAACTACAAGATATATAGATAAGGAAAATTACCATTTTTTTTTATAAAAAAAACACCACTCCACCAACCTTAATATTATTGTACTATATGGTAATAGACTTAGTTTATTTTACGTTACTTCTTCAAATTTAACAAGAATTTTTATAAAGAGAGTTTAATAAAAATAAAAAATTATAATAAACTTGACATGAGGGTAATTTCATAATTTAAGAATTTAAATGGAATTATTATTATATAAATCAAATTAAAATGGATAAGTTGAAAAATTAGTCTCTAAACTTAGAGGTGGCTTACAATTTGGTTTCAAACAAAAAACGAATCTTAATATCAAGCTTTAATTCTTAATTTCTCATCAATTTGGTCATTCTGACCAATTTTGTCCGTTGAATTAGACGAAAAATCCGAACTAACATGAATAGAAAGCCATACTCCTTATTAGTTGACATGTAGATGTGTGCTTTTAGCTATTATCAAACAGTAACTTATGGGAAAAATAATCCAAACTTCGTCTTTGTCTCCCATCTCTTTGTTGAAACAACAAAATTTTCCTCCAAACCCCAATTCTTCAATACTAGTTTTTCCCATAGAATTGGTTACCTCTCCTATTTACTTCTATTTTGTTTCAATTGCAGAAAAGCATATAAAGTTATCCTTATTTCTTTAGAAACTACCGAATTTTTCTCTAAAATTTCTAAATGGCTTAGAGTGAATTAATTGATGACTGCTAAGAAAATTGAATTAATTGGTTTTTCATGAGAAATCAAAAAAATATATTTAGGTTCATCTTAGACCAGACTTGGAATTTTGTGGTAGTTTTTATGTTTCAAAATTTACATCAAATTCTTGAAATTAACTCATATGTCGTTTCTTAATTTATCGGCACTCAAACACCAAGATCTAGTGATTTAATTCTTGTATTAACGAATGGTTTTGAGTGCTTAATGAGTTTTGTTTCTGACTCATTTTCTTAAGTGGTGATGCCAAAAAGAAGCGAAGGGTAGTCTTTTCTATTGGTCTTGGATCGACGAAAAAAAAAGCTTAGTGTTGGTCTTGTTACTATGATTACATTATTATGATACATAAACCCTTGCAAGGAATGACATCTAGAGTTGGGTACTCTAGGAAGGACCCTTTGATGGTTAAGTCAGTAAGTATACAAAAGTGAAATAAATAAAGGGCTTAGAGAAATAATGCAGTGGTAGAGAGAGAATTAAATCGGTTTTTCTTGTGAAACTTCTTTCGTGACAATTTTTCTTTGTGAGGGTTTGAGTTCCTTTATAAGGGTGCTGAAGATCTTATTCCCAATGGTCCCATGGTGGGTCTCAGTAGAAATGTGATATTTGTGCCTTGATTCTTGTGTGATGCGATCTTTGCTAGCCGAAGATAAAATCTTCAAGCTCTTAGGGCGATGATTTCATCATTGCTTACTTGGTGAGGTCCGACTCTTACTCAACTTAGGTGGTTGGTTAGTAATATGTGTCAACCCATCTAGGTCTTATTGAATTGGTTAATTTTACCTATATTATATGCCCTCAATTCTTTTGAAAGTTTGGATAATTTTATAAAGAGTAGAGCTATTTCTTTATGCATTCCTTGTTGTTCTCAGTTTAGCTGTGTATAGCTGAAGCCTTAATTCCATTGAGGTAATGAGGCGTTTGATTTTCTCGAGGTGCCTAACTATCACATTGATGGCAAAGGGACGTTTAAACTACCTGAAATGCCTTTTCATCTTTTTAATGCTGATTGCATATTAAAGACACATTTATTACCAGGATTCGCTTGCAAGGGCTATTTAAGGAACACTTTGCCTTTTCTTTTTCTCAAACACTTTTAGTTTCTTTAAAGTTTTTCCTTTTTTCATAAACACTTCTCAAGTCTCTTTATTTCCTCACTTATTTCAATAAACACTCCTTAAATTTTATCCATTTTACCTATGTCTTCTTATGGTTCGAATGAGGATAAAAGAGTAGAAAGAGAAGCCTTCAAACAGGAGAAAAGTATTGAGAGGGAAACCCTAACTCTAAAAGTACATAGGGAAAGCCCAGTGGAGTGAAACCTTTTTTGTAAGAGGTTGGTGTCATTTCCACTGGTCGCGATTTTCAGGCTGAGGGAATGCCTAGTAGGATCTCTAAGTCTGAGCTTGAGTCCATTAGTAACAGGTTTTTTATTCATCTAGAGTGGAGGGTTAGGCATCTAAAAACTGATCAAAGGGTTTGTACCTCTTTAAAGGATGAGAGGGCTTACTCTCTAACTTGTTCCTTTGATCACTTGAAGGCAATGTTGAGGTTTCCCCTTGACTTTGATGTTATCCAAATAGTGAACTATTATGGGTCTATATCTCCCAACTTTCTTAAAATGGCATGAAGAGTGTAGTGGATTTTGTATTAGCCTTGAGAAAACATGTTCGGTACAGTAGGAGTGATGAAAAGGATAAGGTGGGGATGTTTAGGTGGTTTTACACATTCAAGAAGCACATTGACAAGGGGTTGTACAACTTCTACCATAGGGCTGGTAGAAAGATTATGGATAACCCTTCTTCGAATAAGTACTACAAAGAGAAGTACTTCTTCATGGAGGGGTCAAAATCTTATCAAGTTTTGTTGGAGTGGAATTAAAAAGACATTCTTGATCAAAAGCCTCTAGCCTTAAGTCTTGAGGAGCAAACGACAACCAATAAGGTCATGGGCACTATACCCAAGATATTTGTAATACTCATAATTGTAAAGTAAGGGTAAAGAAGTAATTTAATAAATATGGCATGAAATTAAAATAATATATTTATGTGAAAAATTTAGTATTGAATAAATAATTCTTTTGAAAAAAATGGACGTGTAGGGGCGTAGTTACAAAGAAAAAGAAAAGGAAAAAAAATTTCTGGACATATCCAGTATGAAAAGAAGGAAAAAAAAGTTTTCTTAAAAAAAAAAACAAACAAACGTGGCAGTAGGTGGCAACCTGCTGCCAAGGCTTAAGTGCATGTAAGCCACATTTAAAAATTATGGCAGTAATGAAATGTTGAGACTTTGGCAAATGTATATATAAGTTAAGTTACTTATTTCGTTTAGTTTTTTTTTCAATTACTCTACTTCTTTAAACACTTGGGGACCGAAAGAAATATTGAAAGAACAAAATTTTGAAGAGGTTTACAGGAGAATTTTATAGAGAACCACGAGAAGCTATCAGAAAAACAGAAGATAATAATGTGATATTTATTTTTGAATTTTTAGCATTTATGAAATTTCTCGAAAGTCAAAGTGGGAATTTTCAGTGTGGTTTATGAAGAATTGAAGAAATAATTAGAAATTTAATACAAATATTATGTCAGGTGTTGACGATCTGCAACGGGGGGAAATTTCGGAGAGGAATGGGAAAGGCACTGAGGGGATCCACGGGTAGCTTTAAGTGCTACATGGTGAGTTGGATTTACTTTAAGTAATCTAAATAAAAAATAAAAAATGAAGTGATAATATTAAAACAAATTAGTAGCTTATGTTTTGGTGATAAATAAAGATTTGGTTGATAGATATGATATGAATATTGGACATGTAGAAAAATTATTATGTGAGAAGAAATATTATTAGAATAATGTGTTGATTTAATAATGATGGTGATAAATAAAATTCTTGATGAGTTCTGGTTAACGAATTGATGTGATAAATGAGGAGAAGAAATTTGTAAAATTATCAAGCAGAAATTTGAGAAAAAATAGTATGGCTAAATTTAAATATTTTGAATTTATGTTTTTATATTACTGTTCATATGCATAATTCATATCATTGTTCATATACATATGCATTAAATGAAAAGAAAAGAACCGGGAAGGTAACCGGTCTAGTTGAAAAACCATGACAACCAATATATGCTAGAAATAAAAGGGACACCGTGACAGCCGATATATGCTAGAAATAAATACCATGACAGCCGAAACAAGCTGTAAAGAAAAAAACTGGGAAGATAGTCGGTCTAAATGAGAATGAAAGAACCGAGAAGGCAGTCGGTCTAAGATAAAAACATGTCAACATGTGGGAAGACGTTCCCTAATAATAATTCATACATTGTATCTGATTTAATTATTGCTTGCATTATTGAAGTGCTGATGTGTGGTGTGTTATTGTGAATTTATTTATAAATAGATGAGTCTTACAGAGAGTTAGTTATGGTGATAAGAACCATCTAAATGATAAACTTTATGATGTAAACCTCATTACGAGGTAATTATGAGATAATTGATGGTCTTAAGGTGAATCAATAAATAAAAAGAAGAGATTGATAGAGAATGGATCTTATGACATGTGTAGTGATAGTAGAAAGTTATTATCAAGTTATGTGAAATATAATTGATTTAATATTGAAAGACTATTTATACAAATGAATACTTCTAGTAAATTTAATTCACTGAGCTAGTGAAGCTCATCCCTCATTGCACAATGATTTCAGGTAGCAGACAGGACAAATAGTTTGGTGGTTGAGAGTCAGACGAAATCATTTTCTGTAAGTTAGTATGTGTCAACATCCTCAGACTAATGAGAAAAAAAATAGAAATTTATTTGTAAATATTCATGCATTTTAAGTTGTATCTAATGTTTAAAGATCAGATTGATGTAACTCCCCTGTTGAGGGTTGAGGATTGATGTAAAAATTTTTATTGGTGTTATTTATTTTTATTGTTGCATATATGTGTCGTGATGGGATTTTCAAAATATGATAACACCGTCTCAGGGGTGGCCAACCCGAGATGGGTCGTTACAATATCTGACAAGGACTTAGCAAGTGAACAACTGTTAAGGACTTTTCAACTTAGTCTTTTCAATCATTCATTTCCTGATGGTAATAGATAATGCCTTTTTTGATGCTTTTAACTTGCATTTTCTAACAATTTTTGAATTTGGTTCCTTCTTTTATAGCTGATGCCATATTGAACCGTGATGAAATGGCCAGGATTGTTCACAAGAATAAGAATGTTTTTTTTTTTATGCTGCTTCCGAGAAGAAGAAAACCAAAATAAAAATTCTCTAAACAAACTAAAGTGAAGGGGTTTAAGATGTATCAGGCTGGACTGAGGAGGTTTAAGGTACAATAAGCTACAGTGAAGTCAGCTAAGGTCCTTTGAGGAGGTGAAGTAGTTGTAATTGATGATATGGTACCTTTTTTTGGTACTGCCCCTGTTGTGCCACTTTCTTCTACTCTTCTTGGGCCTCCCTCATCTTCTCTTATTAAGCAACTTACTTCTACTTTATTGCCTTCTTTCTTTGATGTTGTTGCTATTAGGACTGTTGTTCTTGGGAGCCATGGTCTGGGTATTCTGTGGAATACAGGCCGAATTGGAAGATGAGGGCTATGGACTCCATGTTTGAGGTTGGAAGCGTGGTTTGTCAACTCCTCAGGGTTTTAGTGCTACCCTTTCACCCAGGGATACTAAAGGAGCTCTTACCCCATGAAATGATGGTGAACACGTTGAAGCCCTACTATAATGTGAGTTATGAGGTCTTTCAACTTGATGTATTTTTTTGCATGTATTTTCTTGCTTGATGTATTTTAGTGTAGGTTAGAATTTTTGCTTCATTTTTTAGTGACTCTCTCTAATCCTTGACTAATACCATTGGTGGATTTAAGGAGACATGAGAATTTCCAGAAAACTGTAGGATAATGGGGAACGATTAGAGTCGTCGCGAGCCACTACAATCAGCTGAAGGCTGAAAAGGGGGAGTTGTAAGCCTCTTTGGCATTGGCGAACGATAACGACTAGAGTCTAAGAGGTGGAGGACTAGTTCAGTGCCGTAGTGAACCATCTTCGAGAGGTGGAGGGAGAATTGAGGGTCGAGTTCTCTGCGGGGTAGAGGGATAATTTAGAGCTGAAATGAAGTATGCTTCAGCTTCTACCTTAGAGAACTTCCACAATTTTGAAGCCCTCAAGAGTGAGTTGCTGAAGGAGGCTTCATAATATTACATTATAGGGTTCGAAGAGGCTAAGGCAACGGGGGTCAAGTGTTGGCTTGACATGGATGGGGCAAGACATGAGATCTCTGAAGATCCTAAGGAGCAGGCAAAAGCATGTGAGGGGGTGACCGAGGTAGAGATTGAAGAGACTAGGAATGACAAACAACATTCTTAGATTTAGAACTTTGCTTTTTTTTCCATGTAGCTTTGGCCCTAAAGCCCACCATCTGTACATATATTTTTAAGGAATGAAATGCTTATTTTTTACATCTTTTGTCTTTTTGTCGAGTAGAGTTTTCAAGAATTTTACAAGTGTTGAGACTTCGGTCTTGTACTTTGGTCCTAATTTTTCAAAGTATGAGACTTTGGTCACTCATTTCAAAATTTTTAAAATCTTCATCTCAAGTGGACTAATTAGAGATTCTTAATTAGGTTTTGCTCTAAGTGTTGGATTTTGGTATTCACCTTGGGTTGCGATCTCTTGTCCATCCATGAATCTATGCGGTGCCTTGATCTTAGATTGGTTCCAACTTTAGTGCTTCTATTTCACCTTACTTAAGGAATTTCTAAGTGTGTGATGAATGATTGAGATGGATTGGGACATCTTCTTCGTGTCCCTCTCTATTTGGTTTTTGAAGTTTTAATCTTCTTCGACCGTCTACTTAGATCAGAAGGGTTGCTAGAGAACTCATTGGGGTTCTAGATAAGTGATGGTTGAATTCAGAGGGTCGAAATCTGTTGACGAAGGCTATTGCTGCCACTTTCTAGTCGAGCTCTCTAATTTTCATCATGGCTATTTTGAACCGAGTTATGTACTCCTTGAAAGGTTCATCAATTTGTTAAATGAAGTAAAGTAGATTTTCTACTATCCTTCTTGGTCCACGACTTCTAAAGAAATGTGTTACAAACTGTTCATTTTTAGTCTTTGAAGAACTTGATCGACCATGATGGAAGAAGTGAGAACTAAGTCTGTGTAGTCTCTCGAAATGTGACGAGGAAAACTCAGCACATTAATGCTTTCGACTGCCCATGGATGATCATTAGGGACTCAAAGGTCTCCAAATGAACAATAGGATAAGTCTTTCCAATGTAAAGTTCGATTTTTAGCATCTGAAAGTTGTTAAGGATCATCATATCCATGATTTCTTGTGAGAATGAATTTTTTGGAGGCTTGATCTCTTTCAAGATCTTTAGCTTGTTGGTCTTTAGAGCGAGGTCGATGCAGTTGTTCATTTTCATCAGCAGTTGAAGGACTTTGAGTGGTTTTGGGTCCTATGGTTTCTTTGAGGCCGAGGAACAAATATGAATTTCTCTTCTTAATTCTTCTTTGTCAGTTAAGTCTTGGGCTTCGAAGCTTTGATGTGCTGAGTTTGGCTTCGAACATCTTGCTTACAATTAAACTTAATTTGATATCTATGCCAACTCAAGGTTCTTGAGTTTTCTTAACCTTTCTGGTAATGACCATGCTGGTTTACAAGTGGTGAGCTGATACTGACTAAACCCGGGTCGAGTCTGGTATCATCTGTTAAACTGTAAAAGTTAGGTGGTTACACCGGTGCTTGAGTTCTTCGTGTTCTGACCTGTAGACAAGGGGCTACAAGATCCTCAGAAAGGATGATTTTTGCGGGTTAGATTGGGCTCGAATACTGTGGCCCTTGGGATTTTGGTGATTCCTTAAGGCTTAATGAGGGTTATGCCCATCCATGTGCCCTATGGTTACCATGCTATCTCTTTCTTCTTCTGCAAGGAGTTGAATGGAGCTCCTCGAGGTTATGCTTGAAAGCTTTCTTTGGTGGCATCATAAGATAAAATTTTCATTCCAATAAACGGTGCCAATTTGTTGATGCTAAAAAAATAGGGGGTAGTCTTGTCTATTAGTCTTGGATCAACAAAGAAAGAAGCTTAGTGTTGGCCTTGTTCCTATGATTATATCATCGTGACACACAAACTCCTGTAAGAAAAGCCACCCAGAGTTGGGTTCTCAAGGAAGGATGGGAATGACCCTGTGATGATTAAGTTAGTAGGTGCACCGAAATGAAGGAAAGGAAGGGCTAGGAGAAATATGAAGTGGTAGAGAGAGAACCGAAGGCCTTAGAGAAATACCGAAGTGATAGAGAGACAACCAAAGTGGTTTTAGTTGTGAAACTTCTTTTGTGACCATTTTTATTTATGAGGGTTTGAGATCATTTTTAAGGGTGCTAGAGATGCTTTTCTTAATAGTCCCGAGGTGGGTCCAATAGAGATGTGATATTTTTCTCTTGAGCCTTGTATGATGTGACCTTTCTTGACCGAGAACGAAATCTTCAAACTATTAGGGTGATGATTTCATCATTGCATACTTAGGGAGGTGTGACTGCTACTCAGCCTATGATGGCTTGTTATTAATGTGTGTCCATGCGTCCAAGTCTTAATGGACTAGTTAATTTTACCCATATCACTAAATTTTCATAATTATTACTAAAATAATAAAAAAAAAATAGACATGTTTTATTTAAAAAGTCATAATATATTTAAATTTACATATTTAACTAACAAAAATCTTAATATTTTAAGGGTAAAAGGTAAGTCAACTAATTTAACCATGTTCTTTTATGGGAAAAATTAAATACTTTATCAAAGACAAACACATGGTATTAATCTCCTTCTTTTTGCGTTATTTTGAATCTCTTTTTCAGAATAAAAAAACCCCACAAACACATAATAGAATTAAAATCTTGGGAAATTTATTTTAATGGCACCCGCCTTTATTCCACCAATACAGGTGATGTAGAAGTAATTAAATTAAGTTTTAGTAAGTGATTGATTTAAGTAAAAGAGGATACATAAACGTATTAGTGCATTTAAAGGAGATGGAGGTGCCAAGAGCTAGCGGTTTTCCATTGTTGACAAGGTAATCATTGTCGATGAGACGCTTGAATATCATAAGATTAATGAGAGTTGAAGAGCTGAACATTTCACAGCGGAGATAGATGTTGGAGATGTTACAACCTGAGCCACATTGGTTTGTGATTTCCAGTAAATAAGTTGGTATCCCACTTGGTTGATGTTATACTTTTCCTTGTGTCACGTCTAAATCTCTGTTTGAACACTTTTTTGTCTACTATTGTTCCTGCACATTAATATTGTTAATTAATAACTTAATTTGAGAGTACACACTTAAAAATAATACATATGTATTGATAATAAATTAAACAAACCATCCTCTGGTGCAACCAGTACGAGTCCAACCACTATGAAGCTTGAAGAGCTAGTGTTTGTACGATCGTAGACTAAAGAGCGAGAATCTTGAAGTTGAAGCAACTGAGAAATACCAAATTATTCTCCATCTGCTCAAGAAATTTCTATTGATACTGTAAGTTTATTATCCTCACTTGTTCCCATTATTCACTCTCTTTTTAGAGTTATTGATATTTTTCCTTCTCATTCTTGTTTTCTCTCCAAAAAATTATATTGTTAGGTTATAACCTTTTCTCTCTTTAGGGTTATTGCTTTTTATTTCCTTCTCATTCTTGTTTTCTCTCCCAAAGATTGTATTGGGTTACAACCCATATTGATTTATTTGCAATCAGAATAGATTTTTCAAAAAAAAATGGAGTTGTTGAAGAATAAAAGCAACAATATAAATAGGCATAGTCATTTTTTTAAGTAGGCGTGAATATAAATAAGAAAAAACACCATATTCATAAATATTTTCTAGTAAAATGGATAGGTTTAAGGAAATGGGAAACCAATTGTTTAGTGTATGGATTTCTTTTCTGTTTCTTTTATATTCTAATAAGGGATTACTTGGATATTTTATTGAAAGAAAAAAAAAAGGGGGTAAGACCCCCACTCCATACATACGGCCATACCTACAGACCAATCAACCTTACCTAAAGTACATCAAACCCCATCCCCATGTCATTCTTATCTTTAGATGACTATACCTATCTTTTTCCTTCTAAGTCAAATCACAAAGTTGAACCAAAATACCAAATTCCCATCACTCTCTCTTGTTCTGTGTCTACGACTCAAAGTCCATGGACAATCTGCAGCTCTGCCTGCCCAATAAACCCCCAAATTTTTAACTTAAACCCTCAAACCTTCAACACTAATCTACAAAACTTTTCAAATTCGTTGGTCACCACCAACCCGATAGACACAAGATCCACGGAGACAACCAACACATTCAATCATATAAGCAAAAGATTGTTAGATTGGTTTAAAAGCCTCCTACTTTAGTTCTTGTACAACCATCACTGTTATTCTTCTTTATTTATCTATCATCCACTCAACACAGTTAGCCCCACTTTTCTTCTTCTTTCTCCGTAAAAAATCTCCCTTATTCCTGCAAAACTCTTCACTATTCGGTAGCAAACTTTTCCTTGTTTTTTGACGAAATTCCTTTTGGATCCAACGAGATCATCCCTCCACTCTGTGACGCGGTGAATCTGAGGCAGCCTTACTCTCAATCTGAGGTCTAGATGCTGCCATTCACCTTCGAACACCATCAGCCATGGCCGAACGTTCTCAAAATTTTGATAAACTATTCTTTTCTTTGGCAGCATCATCCTTACAAAATACATGTAAATTTTGTGTATTTACCTTCTAATTAAGCGGGTTGTGTGAATAATTAAGATCATAACTGAAATTGGGATTTAATCCACTATCAAATCTTCAAAGTTTATTAACAAATGACAAAACTTCGATTGAACCGTATACTTATATAATGTGTTGTTTTGTTTTGTTATCAATACATTAAGTTCGTCTTGGCCTCATTCATACTTCTCAAATGAACTCCATGCACGAATCATTGTTATTTTTTTTACTTTGTCTCTCTCCTGAATGTCTCGTGGGATTTTCTAAAATATCCATGTTCTTGTACTTGGTAGAATTGCCACGAAAGTCAATTTTCCAACTACATCTCCATGAGTGCTCGTTTAAATCTTCCAAGTTCCAACTGATAGAATAAGTGCCAAACATTTATTCTACCGTTTTTTGGGCTTCGAAATACATTAGTTGTTATGCTATGATTCCATATTTATTTAATAAATGGCTTCAGATGGAAATGAAAGTGTTGTTTGGTGTGGAATCTCATACCTGTATATAAACTAATAAATTAATTGGCTATGCACTTGTGAGTAAAGATATAAATTCATAAAATCCTATCTGTCATGATATTTTAATGGTTGATTTGAGAATATTCTTGGTATTCAAGCTTATATTAATATTAATGGGATTTTTTAGGCGGAAGAACCTTGGGTTGTGTTGGTTGAGTTATTATTGGTTTACAGGTTAATTAAAATAAAATGGAGAATGACCTAAAAATAAAGAAGATTCTGTCCTAATTTCTAGGAAATTTATATTCTAATTTAGTGTAAAAAGGAAAGTTTATGTCTTATTAACTTAACCAGATAAAGTCCATGTTTATCTATATTTTTTTAAGACATAAAGAAGTTTATCAATGAACCTGAAATTATTTAGAGAACTAAGAATGTCTTTCTAAGCATAACTATGCAACCCAACTACTAGTGATTTAGTGTGTTGATATGTTTGAAGATTATGACATCTGCATTCATGCATACATGCATCTTGACATTAGAAAGATATAGGCTTGGTCCTTATTTTAAGAATTACTATCTCGTATAGGTTGTGGGACAAACGAAGAGAGTAACACCCCAGCTTTCAAAGTTTAACTTGTTTGCTTTCGAGGTGAGTGGTTTTTCTACACGTATCCTTTAATTACTACTCCTTCTATCTACCTTGACGTTTTAATATATAATAAGTACATATTCTGCTGAGTTTGTATAGTTTGATAAATTGATTTGTTATGTTGCGATTAAAATTTGAGGTTTACTTGTTATACTTTGCGGGAAAATGAGTTTGTAGAAAATGAGAAAAGAAAAGTTGATATTCATAAATGTTTTCATGAAAAATTGGCTTTCTTGGAATTTTGATTTAAATATTTCCCAATGAGGAGTGTTCTGATATGATTGGCCTAGTAAGAGGCGATGTGATGCGATGTGATTGGCCTAGTGTGGGGCGATGTGATGTGATGTGATCGACCCAGTGAGAGGTGATGTAATGTGATTGGCCTAGTGAGGGTTGATGTGATGTGATTGGCCTAATGAGGGGCGATGTGATGTGATTAGCCTAGTGAGGGGCGACGTGATGTAATTGACCTAATGAGGACAATGTTATATGATTGACCCAGTGAAGGGTGTTGATATATGGATTACCCAGTGAGGGGAGTGGTTCATGTTGACCCTTGATTTCAAGTTTCAAATTTGTTTCCACTAAACTCTATTTGTATTTTTTTTGAAGTTGAAAATGTTTTCTAGTGTTGGGTGAGTGGTTTATCTTTGAAGCACGGTTAAAAAATTTAATTGTCGATTTAGGAATATAATCTTTTTGCTAGTGTACACATATCCTCACCCTACTTCATACATAGTTGTATGATGCGTGTAAAGGATCTCTAGACGTGGTTTTATCTATAAGGGGAAGTACCTTTTTTTTCTCACTAAGCTATTTAGCTTACCCCCACTCTTCTTTCAATGTATTGTAGGTTCATGAATATTCATTTAACTAGTGTGATTGATGACACGTTCTTAGTAGGAGTCTAGCATCCTCAAGTCACCTATATTTTAATTTCAGGTAATGGTTGTCAAGATTTGTAAGTGGGAATTTCATTTCTTTAAACTTATTTTTGAGTTGAAACCTACTGGGCTTGTGAGTATTTTAAGTGACTTTGGAAATTTTGTAAGAGCCATAAGATATGAAATTGGATTTGTGGTTTGTGGTATATTGGGATGATTTGATGGTTGTTTTCTAGGCGGGGTTTTGAATTTGTGTTTCTTCTAAAAGACGTCTTACTTAACGAGTGGTTGTTTGGGTACAGGTTGTTACATTTTTGGTATCAGAGCTTAGGGTTTCAGGTTCTGTATTGGTTTTGAAAAATGGTTTTCAATGAATAGTTTTTTAACATTGTGAGGAAAAAAAGTGTTTGTGTCGGTCTCTTGAGGATACCAATTAGGAGAGGTTGTCTTAGTTAAGGTTAAGTGTTCTAGTAAGCCTAAAGGTTCAATTTGGTTTAATCTCATGGTTAGATGTCCTTTATGGCAGAAATTGTACCTAGTGATTGCTTTGCCCATTGTGGTACTTGTGGGGTATATCAAGATCTTTTGGTTTGAGTGGCTTAGTTCTAGTGAAATTTTGATGTATCTAGTAGAGCAATTATATTCCTTTATTGGTCGATTATTTGGAGGCAATTGAGTGCTTTATTTTGGAGCTTAAATTATCCATATGGGAGTTGATGATGTTAACGATCGTGAATAAGGCATAGTTTATGGCTATACCTCTTCATATTTCTATTGAGTTTATGAGAAGTAAGTTAAGGTATATCATATATGGTTCTGCATATTTACTTTAGATCATCATTTGTAGAGTTCAATTCTTTTGTCGTTCTTGTTGTTATTACAGTTGGAGTTGTGAGTAAATATGAAGGCTTCAAAAGTAGGTTAGCATAGACAAAACATGGTGTTGTTTATTTATAAATAGTGAATTGTTAAATTGATTATGCTTTTGGGATAATCTGATTCAAATAATAAGTTTATTAATGAACTTAACTAAAAGAGAATAAACATTCTGTTACTATTACTTGGAGACCTATTACTTTTAAGGCAAAAAGTTCAAAGAAAACGAGGTTGTGAACTTGGCTTAGAGAGTGATTATGAATAATAAGGTTTTTGAGATTGACTCAATAAAAACATACATTTATTAATAATACTAGATAGTTATCTGCAAAATGATTTTTATGAACAATCTTGAGGTATGGAGAAAATTATCGAAGTAATTGTATATTTGATTCACTATCGATCATTGACTTTGTTGAACTGAAATGCTAGAGCTGATACTGGTAACTTATAGTAAAGGATGAGTAAATTTAATGAAGAAACCGATGGATCTTAGGTATTGAATGTGGATATATGTAATGCTTAGTAGAATAGTTTGTGAAAATGGGATTTGAGGTGATTTTCTGCTGATTTTTGGTCTCTTAATAAATAGGGTGTTGTGAATTAAACCCATTAATGACTTCTTTGTAATTTTAGCATAGATAGTATTGTATTAAGTTGAAAGAGTTGTAGAGAGTAATTTTGATAGGAATGCGGACAAAATGGAAGTTTTGAAATATATTTAAAGTTGAAAGATTAATTTAAGTGTTACGGCTAGTGTTAAGAGAAACCAGGTAGACAAAGAAGTGACTAGTATATAGTGATGAAACGTTAGATTAAGGAGTAATTAGTCTATAACTTTATTGTTTGATGAATAAATGAATAACTGAACTTGATAAAGAGAATTTATTTATTTATACTTGTGAGATGGGCTTTGTCGAAATACAATGGTTAAGGTAAAGTAATTAAAAAGGCGTAAAATTATAATAAATGAATTAAAGTAAACTAAAAAATTATTTGTAAGAACCTTTCCTTTGTTAATAGTAAGGGGAGCTTAATTAGCAAATTTATCGTATAGAAAGAGATGAATGATCTTGAATATTAAATTGAAGGCTTTGATTATATCATTATCAATTAAGAATACTCAATTGGTGAGAGTAACAAAATTTTTCTCTAAGGAAAAAAGATTAATGTATTTAACTAACATAATAGGATTGAAAGCTGAGTTATTTACGAATAACCTAAGGGGGGAGAATGGAAGGCTTTTAGAAATCGGTTCAAGGGAGATTTATTCTAATTTGAATTGGTGGAAGCTAGTTAAAGAAAAGAGTATGTATTTGGTGAAGTTTATTTTATTTATTTTTTTAAGATGGAACAAAAGACAAAAATATAAATTGGATTGGGTTATGAATTTTCAATGGGTTTACATAGTTAGTAATTTAATTTTCTTGAAGTTTTCAACCATGGCAAATGATTTTGGGAGATAGTAGGAATGGAGATGGAAAACTTAAGGAGTTGGCTTGAGAAACTAATAGAGTAATTATTTTAGTGATCATGCATAAATGAATGTTGGACTTTGGTGAACTTTGAGATGGCAATGGTTATAAATCAAAGTTAATAGGTTGATATGTACCTTTGGATTTGATTGGTTATGCTTAACTGGGTATTTGTTGATATAGTGATGAGAGTGAAGTTAATGAGCTTTAGTTGTCATGTACACATATTATCTTGCTTAATTAATTTATGACCTTTTAATATGGATATATACTTTTGTGTAGTTGAAGTCAGAATTCGAGTTGTAACGTAAATGTAACAATGAGCTTTGGCTTAAGTGTAGACATATACTTCTTTGAATGTCATAAGAGAATGGTTAAAACGCAAACTTTAAGGCTAATTTATTGCAGCTTGGAATTTGTGAGCCCCATCTGTTGGTTTGGATATTAGATTTGGTAAAAAGTGTAAGTATTAATTAGAAATTTAAGTGTTTGGTAGTTTTATATATATATATATATATATATATATATATATATATATATATATATATATATATATATATATATATGGCACAATTCTAAACATGAAGTTTGATATCTAGCATGAGTTAAGTGACTTGAAAAGTTCCTAATTTACGATAGTTTCGTGACACAAGGAGTGGGATGTGATGCAGAGAGTGGTTTCAAAAATGCTATATACTCTTGAAAGTTTCAAAGTTGGATTTAAAATATGATAATTTGTATTTGATCTAAAGAGCTGAGGAACTTGAGCTTATGAGACTAGTTAATATTTGAGGTTGTGGTAATCTTAGTACTAGAAATGTTTGAATATGACAAAATAATGAAATTTTATGATCATTTGCACTTTTTGAATCTTGGTAGTGCAAGTAGGATATCATATTTGACTTTATCTTGATGGCTAGTAATGATTCTTGGACTTAGGGAAACTACTAGGATCCAATGTTTTACCGAATAAGTAATACGAAGACGAAGGTTAAAGGCTATACTTGGGAGTTATAAGGATAAAAAATATATTAGAGAGATTGAGTGATTTAAAGAGAGGTGTAAGTAGTCAAGATGATTGATTATTGAAAGGATTAAATGTTAATGGCATCAATGGTTGAAATATTTAGATTGAATCAAGCTAGCCCATTTGATTTATTGGGATTTGATAATTATTATGTGAGATCTATTAATGGTGAGCGTGATTATCAGTCAAAAGGTAAGTGAGGGATGCATGATAAATTACTTTGAAAATAAAGTTTGAGATTAGATGAAATTGATGGAGAATCCATGAAGGGTGATAAACATTTTTCATAAGAGTGATTGGGGGTATGGAATGTAGTAAAATGGACTTATTTAAAGGAGGGAAAAAAAAACTTGGAAGTTTTATGGTTGAAAGAGTTAGACGAATAATGAAGTTTAAATAAATACGGAAACTAAGAATTTGAGAGCTACAATAATTATTTATACTAAAATGAATAAAAGAATATAAAAGAAATAAGTGAAAATATACATGGAGTAATTGAGGGTTATAATATTTGTTAATAAATGGCATTTCAATGACATTTTTTAGGTCGATAAGCGTCGTAGAGAATGAATGATTAATAAAAGGAATGAAACTCGACCCAAGTTAAATTCTTGAGAGTGTTATAGAGTTAAATGTTATTGTTGATTGAGCCTGATCGATGCATATTTTGATATGCTTGATTTTTGGGAAATTTTGGAGTTAAATTGTTGCAGATAAGACTTAAGGCCGAAAGAAAAAAATGGTTGGTTTATGCAGGATATCTAAACAAGACAAGAATGGGTATTACTAAATAATAATAATAATAACAATAACAACAACAATAATCTTGAATGGAGCGATAAGTTTGCGAAAAATAATATATATATATATATATATATATGTATGTATGTATGTGTATACACGAAAATCTGATCACATATGATAGTTAAAGTTTAATTGTATGAGACTCGAGGTCTATTGCATTTTTAGTCTATACCTTAACCAGTTTTGGGAACTAGACTCTATCTCAACATATTTTTCCATTTTTAGGCGGATAGGTAGTCTTGCTTCACAAGCTATCTTAAATCATGGTGATACACACACACCTTTGTAAAGGATAGTTAAGACTCACGTGTAAATGAGCTATTAGAGTAACTTCCATTTGATGGGGTAATCAAAATGAAACTTTTAGAAGTGATCAAGTCTTATGGAGAGACTCATATAGGAGTGTAAGTGGGTCATGCCAGTTTTAGCATTTGTATCAGACGAAATCTCTTTAAGGAGGTAGAATTATAAGGCCCACAGGCATGTTTGGGTAATAATTTTATGTTTTCAGTTTTCGAAAATGAAAACTGAAAACAATTTTATGATGTTTTCTAAAGAAAACATGTTTGGATAACTGTAAGGATAACTGTAACTCAAAAACTGTTTCCAAAGCAGAAAACAGTGAAACGTTGTTTGGATAATTTTATTTTGAAAACTGTTTTGATACACCTTGTAATTATTTTTAGTTTTGAGTTTAAATTTAAAATCTATATTAATTTTATTTCTCATATTTACTAAATACTTAAAAATAATTAATATTATTTTATTTTCAAAATTATAGTAATTTTTATATATCATGGAGAAAGAATGAAACAGAGAAGTAAACATTAATTTTCAGATTATTTTTTAAAAACTATATCATAAAATACCAATTTAAAGTTTTCAAAAAATAACTTTTAAAAATTAATTTTTTAAAAACTAAATTTAGTTTTGGAAAAACCATTCTAAACATGCCACACACTTTAATAAGGTGGTACTTTATTCATTCCACGTGCATTCCATTATAAAAAAAATGAATATCAAGGAATAATAATAACAAATAAAATGGTAAATAAAGGCTTACCGTGATATTTTACTGGAAAAGAAAAAGAAAAAAGTAAGTGTCAGACCATACCTACAGACAAATCCAGTCGTACACGTCTCCCTCATTCCCAAACTATCTGCAACACTCCCTCTGACATACGGCCATTCCTACAGACAAATCCACCTTACCTAAAGTACATCAAACGCATCTCCATCTCCATCTCCATCTCATTCTCATCTCTAGATCACTATATCAATCTTTTTCCTTCTAAATCAAATCACAAAGTTGAACCTAATGCCAAATTCCCATCACTCTCTTGTTCTGTGTCTACGACTCAAAGTCCATGGACAATCTGCAGCTCTGCCTGCCCAATAAACCCCCAAATTTTTAACTTAAACCCTCAAACCTTCAACACTAATTTACAAAACTTTTCAAATTCGTTGGTCACCACCAACCTGATAGACACCAGATCCATTGAGACAACCACCACATTTAGTCATATAAACACAAGATTGTTAGATTGGTTTAAAAGCCTCCTACTTTGGTTCTTGCACAACTATCGCTGTTATTCTTCTTTGTTTATCTACCAGCCACCTAACACGGTTAGCCCCTCTTTTCTTCTTCTTTCTCTGGCAAAAAATCTCCCTTATTCCGGCAAAACTCTTCACTATTCGGTAGCAAATTTTTCCCTGTTTTTCGGCGAAATTCCTTTTGGATCCGACGAGATCATCCCTCCCCTCTACGACGCGACGGATCTGAGGCAGCCCTACTCTCAATCTGAGGTCCAGATGCTGCCAGCCACCTTCAGTCACGGTCAGCCACGGCCGAACGTTCTCAAAAATTTGGTAAACTATTCTTCTCTTTGGCAGCGTCATCCTTACAAAATACATGTAAATTTTGTGTATTTTAGCTTCTAATTAAGAGGGTTTTGTGAATAATTAAGACCATAATTGAAATTGGGATTTAATCCACTATTAAATCTTGGAATTTTATTAACAATGGACAAAAATTCGATAGAACCATATACTTATATAATGTGTTGTTTTGTTATAAATACCTGAACGTCTTGACCCATGCATAATTCTCAAATGAACTCCATGCATGAATCATTGTTTTTTTAACTTTCTCTCTCCCCTGAATGTCCCGGGATTATCTAAAATATCCATGTCCTTATACTTGCTAGAATTGCCGCCAAAGTCAATTTTCCAACTACATATCCATGAGTGCTCTTTAAATCTTCCAACTGAAAGAATCAAATTTGACATTGAGTGCAAACATATCCAACACTCATTAAACTGACTAATTAATTTAGTTTAGCATGCCCAAGGCATAGAACTTTAGAGAATACTGCCCAAGCCTTAATAATCACCTAAACTTTCTTGAAGAAAAATAAAACAAAATATAATATAGTAGACTACTTTCTGTAAATGCTTTAAGTGAAACAATTAATGACACTTGAACTTGTTAGTGCTTCATAGGTACGAAAGACAACAAGAACTATACTAGATATAATAATAATGGGCTAGGGGAATGGCTTTTATTCTCATTACTATTATTATTTGAGTAATTAAATGTTGTTTCTCTATTCGGTTATTTAGGTTTAATAGGTAGACGATTTAATAATCTTTAAAAACAAGATAGAGTAAGTTCCAAACTTTTATTCTACTTTTTTTGGGCTTCGAAATACATTAGTTGTTTTGCTTTGATTTCATATTTATTTAATAAATGGCTTCAGAGGGAAATGAAAGTGTTACTGTTTGGTGTGGAATCTCATACCTGTATATAAACCCATAAATTGATTAGCTATGCACGTGTAACTAAAGATATAAATTCATAAAATCCTATCTGTCATGATACTTTAATGGTGAGTTTGAGAATGTTCTTGTTATTCAAGCTTATTATTAATAATAATGGGATTTTTAGGCAGACAAACCTTGGGTTGTATTGGTTGAGTTATTATTGGTTTGTAGGTTAATTAAAATAAATTGGAGAATGACCGAAAAATAGAGAAGACTGCCGTAATTTCTAGAAAATTTATATTCTAATTTAGCTTAAAAACGAAAGTTCATTTGTTATATTCTAAGAAGCTTATCAATGAACCTTCAAATTATTTAGAGAACTAAGAATGTCTTGCTAAGCATAACTATACAACCCAACTACTAGTGATTTAGTGTATTGATATGTTTGGAGACTATGACTTCTGCATGCATCATGACTTTAGAAAGATGTAGGCTATGTTCTTATTTTAAGAATTACTATATCGTATAGGTTGTGGGCTAATGGGGGACTAACACCACAGCTTTCAAAGTTTAGCTTGTTTGCTTTTGAGGTGAGTGGTTTTTCTCCACGTATCCTATAATTACTACCCCTTCTATCTACTTTGACGTTTTAATATATAACAAGTATATATTATGTTGAGTATGGATAGTTTGATAAATTGATTTGTTATGTTGCGATGAAAATTTGAGCTTTACTTGTTATGCTTTGTTGGAAAAAGAATTTGTGGAAAATGAGAAAAAGTTGATATTCATAAATGTTTTCATGAAAAATGGGTTTGCTTGGAACTGTGATGGAAATGTTGCTCAGTGAGGGGTGTTGTGATATGATTGGCCTAGTGAGGGGCGATGTGATATGATTGGCCTAATGAGGGGCGATGTGATATGATTGGTCTAGTAAGGAGCTATGTGATGTGATTGGCCGAGTGAATAGCGTTGATTTATGGATTGCCTAGTGAGGGGCATGGTTTATGTTGACCTTTGATTTCAAGTTTCAGATTTGTTTCCACTAAACTCTATTTATACTTTTTAAAGCTGAAAATGTTTTTTGGTGTTGGGTGAGTGGCTTGCTTTATTATATGAATTATTTTAAAAAATTTTTATCTTGAAGAATGGTTGATAAATTTAATTGTTGATTTGGGAAAGTAATCTTTTTTCTAGTGTGCGTGTGTATATATATATATATATATATATATATATATATATATATATATATATATATATATATATATACACACATATATAATGTATGATGCGTATAAAGGATCTGTAGACGTGGTTTTATCTACAGGTGAAGTACCTTTATCTCACTAAGTTATTTAGCTTCCCCCCACTCTTCTTTAAGTGTACTTTAGGTTCATGAATATTCATTTAATTCGTGTGATCGATGACATATTCTTAGGAGTCTAGCATCATCAAGTCACTTATCTTTGAATTTCGAGTAATAATTTTCAAGATTTGTAACTAAGAATTATATTTTTTTAAACTTATTTTTAAGTTGAAACCTACTGAGCTTGTGAGTATTTTAAGTGACTTTAGAAATTTTGTTAGAGCCATAAGGCATGAAATTGGATTTATGGTTTATGGTATATTGGGATGATTTAATGGTTGTTTTCTAAACGGGGTTTTGAATTCGTATTTCTTCTAAAAGACATCATACTTTACTAGTGGTTGTTTGGGTACGGGTCGTTACAGCTTCACTCATCGTCTTTAGTTAACATTAGTTGGAGCTGCCAAGGATGTCATCATTGTCTGTAATTTTTTCTCAATGTTGAGTGTAATATTAATATTAATCGTGGTTCCTATAAACATCATGATGAATTAAAAGCAGCTCATGCGGCTCAAGTAATTCGTATGGTTGCCACAAAGGAAGTTGAAACAGGTAGAGGAGCTAATGAGCTTCCAACTTTACAACGTGTAGGAGACACTTATTGGAGTTCAACTTGAATTCTGTTGATAGTTTGTTGAAGATATTTTCTACAACAAGTATTTTTCTCCAAAAAGTACTTGATGAGGTTACTCAATCTCAATGTGCAGGGGCAAGTGGAGCATTTGATGCCTTGACATCTTTTGAGTTTGTGTTTATTTTGCATCTATTGAAAGAGATTTTGGGGATCACATGTAGTTTATGCCAAGTTTTGTAGTGTCAATCTCAAGATATAGTAAATCCTATGAATCTTGTGTCATCAACAAAAGAAATGCTACAATTGGTTAGAGAAACTGGTTGGGATACTCTTCTTGCAAAGGTGATTTTTTTTTTTTGGTGAAAAACATGATGTTGAAATTCCTGATATGAGTGCTCCATACCTTACTAGTTGAGGTTGTCGTCATCAAAAAGATCATACAGTTAAGTATCATTATCGAGTTGTTATCTTTCTTGTTGTCATAGATTCGCAATTACGGAAGTTAAAACAATAGATTTAGTGAGCAAGTTGGAATTGCTTAATCTTAGTTCAACTTTGGATCCTAAATATTCTTTCAGATTGTTTAATGTTGAAAAACTTTGTGAACTTGTCAATGAGTTTTATCTTGAAGATTTCAATGAGCATGAGAAAAGTTGTCTCCCATATGAGTTACGACATTATGAGATTCGTGTATGTCAAAATCCATATATGTAGAAATATTCATCACTTTCTTAGCTTTGTCAAGGATTGTTACAGACTAGAAAGTCAACAGTATACCCTCTGATTGATAGATTAATTCGATTGGTATTAGCACTTCTTGTTTCAACAACTACAGAATGAGCCTTTTCAATAATGAGTATCACGGCTTCGCAATAAGATGGACGATGAATTCCTTAGAGATTTCATGCTTCTGTATATTGAGAAGGTAATTGTAGTTCAATTTTCTATTGATGAGATAATTGATGATTTTTCTTCTCCGTGAGAACGTCGAGTTTTATTTAGATAGAAGGCATTGTTATATTTCCTAATTATATATTTTCTTTCAATATAAATATAAATTGCTATTAAAATTTTATCTAATTATATGCATGTTAAATATGAACTATATTTTCTAGCTTTGTGTTGTAAGTGAAGTGGTGTTCCTTGATTGCCAGGTTTGCGTTCTTTGTTGGAGCATATATATACTCTTGATCAAGAAGAAACCAACATTATAGATAAGGTCGGGGCTCAAGTGCTCATCTTCTATATTGGTATGAATTTTATCATTGCTTTACCTTCCTGCAACATTTGTATGGTTTTTAGTGCTTCTCTAAAGTATATTATCTTAACTATCACTTCTTCTATTTTATTTGAAGCACATGTTTATGGAAAGTATATATAAAATTAATATTTCATGGTAAATATTTATATGCTTTGTGGACTTATAGTAATTACTGTGTAACATAATTTTTTTGACCAAGTGACCGTAAAATCGATAATATTTCGGGCCAAACTAAGGAAAATTCCCAGCTTCACCCATGTCTAGGATCCACTAATTTTTTGTTATTTGGTTTGGTTAGTCAGTGATATTTTAGGGTGATTCAACTTAATAGGTCTTTAATGGATTTTTTTTGGAATTTTCTAATTAGTTTTAGTTTCCTAATTAATTAGTTATTTTATTTTTTCCTATTCATATTAGGTATTATATGATGTATTGATTTTCTAGCTGGTTTTATTTTCCTAATTCAATGTAACTTTAGTTTTTCAGTTACTATTAGGTTGTGTGTGTGTGTGTATGTGATATATATATATATATATATATATATATATATATATATATATATATATATATATATATATATATATATAAAAGACCCTATATATGGCTAGGTTTGTCAATGTGATTCACAAGGTAACAATAATACAAAATTTCTTTCAGTCACTTTTATTTTAAGTAGGTATTTCAAATGTCTTCAATTAGTCCTTTTTTGAATTCTCCTTCTGATATGGGATATGTCAGAGAATATAGTGATAAATTACTGAATTAAGTTTTGGGAATGAAACTTGGACATTTGAGAAAATCATCTTAGTGAATTATTTGTAAAGGAAATGTGAGATTATTTGTTGGATACTCATCAAATCCCACATGGGAGAGAATAATTATTGTAAGTAGTTCTAGTCTAACATTGCGTATGTGTCAAAAGAATGTGGATACTAGTTATTATAAATATGGGCATCGAGAGAGTTAGTCTTTCACCGTATTCTTGGAGCAGAAATAGTTGGTCAAATGTGAAGTGTAGCAAACCAAGCACTAATATAACTTATAAAATAAGGGTTTACAAAGATTTAAGGGTTGAGTGAACATTGAGTGTATTGGGGTTTGAGTTGTGACATTAGGGAGAGTTTTCACACAGTTTTGCCTAAAAAAATTTGTGTATTGTTGAGTAGTGAGTTTTTGCAGCTTTCCTCCATCCAAAAGTTGCAATGAATGTTCTAGTATAGTTTTGGTTAGAGAAATTGTATAATTGATATAGTTAAGAATTAATAGTGGATTGATTCTCATGTTAACTTAGGAAAGAGGTGTCGAATCATGTTAAAATTCTATTGTTTATTTTCTTTATTTTTGCTATTGTGATTGTGTGGTTGTTGATTGAGTGTGAGAATTCCAATAAGTGGTATCAGAGCTATGTTTATTATTTGTGGATCTTGGACGGATTTTTGAAGGATAATCCTAACACTATTTTCGCTACTTTCGAAGTTGATATGTGCATTATTCCAAACCTGAATAAGAAAGGAGAAGAATTGAGGAATGATAAAGCAATAGATATTATGATATATGATGACGAAACAAAAGATTGTTTTAAATCGGAGCTGAAATTTGAAAGCCTTAGTTATTATCTTAGGGACACAACCGAATTTAATGAACAGAAAGGATTGGTTGTTGGGAAACTAATTGGATTTAGATGTCAATTAAGTTCGGTTTACAGTGTTGGTTGTAGAGCAACGAATTGGATTTAGATATCAAGGTCAGTTTGCAATGTTGGTTGTTAAACTTCTAACAGAAGAGATGTAATATACTTGGCTTCTTTTTTTTCCTAGATACTTTTTTATACATTAGTGGGAAGGAGATTGAACCTAAGTCACATATATGAGTATCTTGGATGTAAACACTCGGCCAAGAGGTCTTGGTTAATCCTAGTTGACGAATAAAAACTTAGCAAATATGAGACTTTAGTAAATTGGTTGCTTGAGAAATATATTTGATAATGCGATTCATCTTTTATATAAGCTTGTTACTCTCTCTCTCTCTCTCTCTCTCTCTCTCTCTCTCTCTCTCTCTCTCTCCTTGTTTAATGATTAACTGCAATTTCTAAATTTATATAAGCTTATTACTCTTCCAAATTGATACCAATGTATATAGAATGAGACATGATTATATACGAGATAAACACTTTAATTACTTTATGATATTTTATAATACCTATTTCCTAATATTCAAACAAGGGTATTTAATAGTTTTTGTTGAAACAATAAATGTTTATGAATGCAATTAATTCACGATAACAACAAAAATACCCATTTCTACATGTTTGGTAGTATGTATTATAAAATACCATAAAGTAATTGAAATCTCGAGTCTTATATATAATCATATCTCATGCTACAATGCTATCAATTTGTGAGAGTAATAAGCTTATATAAATTTAGAAATTGCAATTAATCATTAAACAAGGAGAACGAGTAATGGGCTTATATGAAAGTTGAATCACATTATCAAATAAAATTCTTAAGCAATCAATTTACTAAAGTGTCACATTTACTAAGTTTTTATCTATAACTAGGATTAACCAAGGCCCTTTGGTCTGGTGGTTATTTCAGGGATACTCCATATAGGAGATTTGAGTTCGATCTCCCTCCCACTAATGTATAAAAAAACAAGGATGCATGAAAAAAAAAAGAAGCCTAGTCTGTTATGTCTCATCTGTTAGAAGTTCAACAACTAACCTTGCAAACTGATTTTCATATCTGAATCCAATTCGCTAATCCTTAGCCAATCCCTTTTTTAATAAAATTCTGTTGAGTCCCTAAGATAGTAATTATGACTTTCAAATTTTAGTTTCAATTTAAAATAGTTTTGTGTCATCGTCATATATCATAATATCTATCGCTTTACCATTTCTCAATTCTTCGCTTTCATTCTTCTTCAAGTTTGGAATAATGAACATATCAGCTTCGAAAGTAGAGAAAACAATCTCGCTTTTCCTTTGCAAATCATTCTCTGAAGTCATTTTCTCAAATGTCAAAGTCTCATTATCAAAACTCAGTTCCAATAATTTATCGTTATATTCTCCAAAATTTTCCATGTCAGAAAGAGAATTTGAAAAAGAACTCGAAAAAGGACCGATTGAAGACATTTTAAATGTTGACTTAATATGAAAGAGATTGAAAAAAAAATTGTATTATCGTTACCGTGTGAATCACATAGACATACCTAACTATATATAGCACATAAGAATATAAGACATAATAGCAGTAATATAAAAACCATACATCTAATTAGGAAAATAAATCCAATTAAGAAATTGATACACACATAAAACCTGCTATATATATAAGATCTAAGAATATAAGACTTAATAGTAATAGAAAAACTAAAGTTACATTGAATCAGAAAAATAAAACCAACTCGAAAATTAATACATACATAGATATAAAACCTAAAATGAATAGGAAAAATAAAATAACATCTAATTAGGAAACTAAACCTAATTAGGAAATTCAGTAAAAAAAAAATTAGGAAACTAATACATATATCAACAATGACAATAAATTATATAATAAATTGTGCTGCTTGTCATAGAAGTTCAAATAGGCAATCAATATATATTTCATTATAAAATCATTAATTCTAACAACAATGTAAATATAAAAAAAATTATTATTAAAGAAATACATATTCTATAATTGGGCGGACTTAAAGCAAGTTTTAAGTTGTTGCTTATTTTTAAAAGTTGTAAAATACTTGGTTAAATTAAATGAAACTCAATTAAATAAGAAACAAAGTATAAACTAATAGGTGATTTGGTTTGATTTGACTAATTCCTTTTTTATAAATTTTAAAAAATAAGTGTCGGCTTAAACCTTTCTTTAAACCCACCCAAAACAAAAGCATTTTTTTTTATAGAATATTTGAGAAGAAACGTATATATATCAACAAAAATTTTGTAATGAACACAATAAAATAGAATATCAAAATTCAATAAATTAATTGTTTCTCATAAAAAAGAAATACAACTAAAATTATTGTATTTGTAATAGAAAAATCAAAGTTAATATTATTGATTACATACAATAATAACAAACGAGACAACATTGAGAAAAAACACCATGAGGCTTGAAGCCTTGCCCAATGCTATTATGACATCACCAATACTTAGAAGACAAAATCAAACCCAATCCATATAAACTCCAACCAGAAAAAAAAAGAAGCAGCTAATTAAGCTGCATCACCCTAAAATATTAATCACTAGCCAAATCATATAACAAAAAAATTAGTGGATCATGGACCTAAAATATTCCAGCTCCCAAACATCAAACTCCCATATCTGCACCCATATTAACACATCAATCAAACTCATATTAAGACTGAAAAAATGCACTTGTGGAAACAGTTGGAGTGCAGCAGTTCCACCACAAAAATTGCAACTTCACAAAATTAGGCAATTCCCATAAAAAAAATCCATCTCACCACAAGCAAGACAAGTCAAAAGGTTTATTACAAGACTAAATTTTTTTCAAATAGTTTGACACAAATTAGCATAAAAAAGTTGTTAAGCGGATCATATAAAATCAACATGCAATAAGTATGAAAACAAAATTGACACAGTATTAGATTGGTTGTATTAATATTAAACTCTATTTTGACATTTTACCTTTTTTTTTTATTTGCAATGATAATCTAAGCATTTCTTAATCAATGCTCATCCACCCACACATCGACCCTCTTTATGCATAAGAGAGTTGCTGGCTCGAAAGATCTACTCAAGACCTCAACGACTTAAGTACATTTGACTTGAGGCAATAACTATTGAATCAAAGGCTGTTGATTGGTATTTATAGTTATTGAACAATGAAAATGAAACCTTAATGGTGATTGCTAGGGTGCCTTGGTAAAAAAAAAAAAAAAAACAAGGGAATTTGTGATACTTATATATTGTGGAAAACAAATACTTTTGATGGTAAAATTCATACGTTTGGAAATAAAACATATCCTTTTGGTGGTATTTTCTTTTTTTGTGTTTTTACCATTGTTTTTTTTTTTTTTTTTGGTTCTTGCCACTAAAGGTGTAAATTTATCACAAAAAATATGTACTACAAAATATATAGATAAAAAAAATTGTTTTTTTTTTTACAAAACACCATTCCACAAACCTTAATATTATTGTACTATAGGGTAATTGATTTAGCTTATTTTACATTACTTCTTCAAATTTAACATGAATTTATATGAAGTGAGTTTAATAAGAAGAAAAAAAAACTTGACATGATAGTAATTTCATAATTTAAGAATTCAAATGGAATTATTATTATATAAATCAAATTAAAATGGACAAGCTGCAAAATTAGTCTCTAAACTTAGGGGTGGCATACAATTTGGTTTCAAAAAAAAAAATCTTAGTATCAAGCTTAAATTCTTAATTTCTTATTAATTTGGTCCTTTTGACCAATTACGTTCGTCGGATCAAACAAAAAATCCGAACTGACATGCAGCAAAAAGCATGAGTGAACCCACCCTCATGTGTGCCTGTAGCTATTATCAAACACTAAGTTTTGGGAAAAATAATCCAAAATTTGTCTTCGTCTCCCATCTCTCAGTTCAAACCCCAAGATTTTCCTCTAGAGCTCGATTCTTCAATATAAGTTTTTCTCATGGAATCATATACCTCTCTTATTTAGTTCTATTTTGTTTCAATTTCACAAAAACATATAAACTTATCATTATTTCTTTTGAAACTACCAAATTGTTCTCTGAAATTTCTGGTTGGCTTGGAGTGAATTAATTGATGATTCTTGAGAAAATTAAATTAATTGGTTTTTCATAAGAAATCGCAAAAATATACTCGAGTTTGTCTTAGACCAGTCTTGGAATTTTGTAATATCTTTTATATTTCAAAATTTACACCAAATTCTTGAAATTAACCCATGTGTCTTTTCTTAATTTATCGGCACTCAAGCACCAAGATCTAGTGATTTAATTCTTGTATTAATGAATGGTTTTGATTTCTTAATTGGGTTTTGTTTCAGACACGTTTTCCAAAGTGTTGATGTAAAAAAAGCAAAGAGTAGTCTTTTCTATTGGTCTTGGATAGAAGAATTAAGAAGTTTGGTGTTGGTCTTGTTCTTGTGATTAGATTATTGTGATACACAAACCTTTTGCAAGGAAAGCTCTCTAGAGTTGAGTTCTCTAAGAAGGACCATCCGATGATTAAGTCAGTATGTGTACAAAAGTGAAGTAAAAGAAGGGCTTAGAGAAATATTTAAGTGGTAGAGAGTGAACCAATGTGGTTCTTGTTGTGAAACTTCTTTTGTGACCATTTTTCTTTACGAGGGTTTGAGTTCTTTTATGGGTGCTAAAGATCCTCTTCACAATGGTCTTGGGCTAGGTCCCAGTAGGAATGTGATATTTGTGCCTTAATCCTTGTAGAGCTCTTTCTTAAATCCTTCTTTGTTGTTCTTAGTTTTACACCTTGGTGCAAACTTTTTGTGGGTCACTACAAAATTGTGTGGCTACTGAGTGGAGCTGTGTGGCTACTGAGTGGAGCTGTGTGGCTATGGAAGCCTTAGTTCGACTTCAGGCTGGGTGGAACTTATGGCTGGGGCCTTAATTTCTCTCTCTTGGGGAACTGTATGGTTGAGGAAGCCCTACTTCAATTTTGGTGGGAATTGTATATTTGAAACCTTAGTTTCACTTCTGCTTGGGTTGAACTGTTTGGCTGTTGGGAGCCGTAGTTCCGCTTCGGCGGGAATTGTATAGCTAAAGCCTTCATTCCATTGAGGCGAGAGGAGTTTGATTTTCCCGAGTAGCCAAATTATCGTATTGATGGCGAAGGGATGTTTAAACTACCCGAAGTTCCTTTTAGTCTTTGCTGTTGGGAGCCGTAGTTCCGCTTCGGCGGGAATTGTATAGCTAAAGCCTTCATTCCATTGAGGCAAGAGGAGTTTGATTTTCCCGAGTAGCCAAATTATCGTATTGATGGCGAAGGGATGTTTAAACTACCCGAAGTTCCCTTTAGTCTTTTTAACGTTGACTGCATGTTAAAGACACTCAATATCACGGATCGCATGCAAGAGCAATCAGTTTACACAACTTTTTTTTTTCTCAAACACTTCTAGTTTCTTCAAAGTTTCTCCCTTTTTCACAAACACTTCTCAAGTCTCCTTATTTCCTCACTTATTTCGGTAAGCACTCCTCTCTTTTTCTCGGTTTTACCTATGTCTTAATTTGTTTCTGATAAAGGTAGGAGAGTAAAAGGAGAAGCCTTCGAAGAGGAGAAGGGTATTTAAAGGGAAAATCCTAACTCTAAGAGTACAGAGGGAGATCCCAGTTGGGTGAAACCTTCTTCGTAAGAGGTTGGTATCGTTTCCACTAGTTTCGATTTTCAGGTTGAGCTTGAGTCCATTAGCACTAGTTTTTGGTTCCTCTGTAGTGGAGGGTTAGAGGTCTAAACCTGACCAAAGGGCTTGTACCCCTTTAAAGGATGAGAGGCCTTACTCTCTGACTTGCTCCCTTGATCACCTGAAGGCATCGTTGAGGTTTTCGTTTGAACCTGATGTTATCCAGATAGTGAACTATTATAGGGTTTATATCTCCCAACTTTCTTCAAATGGTATAAAGAGTGTAGTGGGTTTTGTACTGGCCTTGAGAAAACATGTTAGGTATAGTAGGGGTGATGAAAAGGATAAGATGAGGATGTTTAGGTGGTTTTACACATTCAAGAAGCACACTGACAAAGGGTGGTACAAATTTACTCTAGGATTGGTAGAAAGATTATGGATAACCCTTCTTATAATAAGTATTGCAAGGAGAAGTACTTCTTCATGAAGGGTTAGAATCTTATCAGGTTTTGTTAGAGTGAAATTCCAAAGACTTTCCTAATCAAAAAGCCTCCAATCCTAAGTCTTGAGGAGCAAGCAATGAAAAATAAGGTCCTGGGCACCATACCCAAGATATCTGACAATGACTTGGCCAATGAACAATTGTTGAGGACTTTCCAGCTTAGCCTTTACAATCAGTCCTTTCCTAATAGTAGTAGATAACACCTTTTTTATGCTTTTGATACTTGCATTTTCTAACAATTTTAACTTTGGTTCCTTCTTTTGCAATTGATGCCATGTTGAACCCTATTGAAGTGGCCAAGATGACTCGTGAGAAAAAGAGAGTTGCTCTTTTTGATACTGCTGCTGAGAAAAAGAAAACCAAAATGAAGCCCAGGATTTGACAGACTGAGGTGCGACACACTAAGGTGCAACAGACTAAAATGAGGGGGTTTGAGGTGCGCCTAAGGGTCTCCTTGGTTAAGTAACCTCAAAATTTGACCGAATCATAACCATAACAGTAATTTATTTTGAGGTCCCTTGAAGAGGTGAAGTGGTGGTACTTAATGATGTGGTACCTTCTTCAGGTACTACTACTATGCCACTTGCTTCTACTCTTTGTGGGGGCTCTCTCCTATACTATTGTTGAAAAACTTGCTTTTACTCTATCGCCTTCTTCCTTTGCTGCTGTTGCTATTGGTACTGCTATGCCCTCCTGATCACAGCTAAAAAAGATGGCATATGCCCTCTTGATCATGGCTTAGAAGCTTAGACCATATTTTCAGGCTCATACCATCATTCTATTGACTGATCAACCCATGAGGCAAATACTCCACAAGCCAGACATCTCCGAGAGATTGGTAAAGTGGTCTATAGAATTTGGAGAGTTTGACATCCGGTACAAATCTCGGATGGTTATTAAGGCACAGGCCTTAACAAATTTCATAATGAAACCACATTCTCTGAAATGCTCGTCGAGAGGCAAGAGTCTGAGGAGGGTGAACAGGCACCAAGCTAGACCTTGTACGTTGACTGGTCCTCAAACAACACAGGTAGTGGAGCCAGAATAACTCCTAGCAGTCTCAAGGGATTTAAAGCCTTGTTATCTTAGGTTTGAATTTAAAGCCTTGTTATCTTAGGTTTGAATTTAAAGCCTTAAACAAGGAGGACGAGTATGAGGCATTGCTCACAATGATGAAACTTGCAAAAATGTTTACTGCCCAAGCCTTGGAAGTATATAGTGACTCATAGCTAGTCGTTAATCAGATGACTAACGAGTCTGAAGCCAAGGGTATGAAGATCATTAGATACCTCGAGAATGCCCATGAACTCACTGCGACCTTCGAAAAGTCCAAATAACACAAGTGCCCTGAGCACGGAACGTAAAAGTAGATGTGTTAGCAAGGTTCGCCTTTATCAAGTAGTCCGACCTCACATAATCCATCTATCTGGAAGCTCTCTCCCCCCCAAGCATTGATGAACAGACATAGATGGATCCAATTCTCTAATACTTGAGAGATAGAACACTCCCCAGACAAAAGAATGAAGCTAAAAAGACCATCTCTCGTGCTTCACGGTAAACCATCCCTGAATGATAGTTGTACAAGAAGAGTTTCACAACTCCTTATTTAAAGTGACTTAGGCCTACTCTCCGAGAAGTTCACGAAGGCATATGCGAAAATCACCTTGGAGGCCGAACTCTTGCCTATAAAATACTCAGATATGGCTATTACTGGCCAAAAATGCTCCATGAGGTTACCGAGATGGTTAAGAAGTTCAAGACATGTCAATAGTATGCATCCGTGTCCCGACGACCCACCAACCCATTAACATCAATCACTAGTCTACTTTCTTTTGCCATGTGGGGAATGGACATCCTTGGTCCTTTCCAGGAAGCTCCGGGGCAAAAGAAGCATATGATAGTGACTATTGATTACTTCACCAAATGGACCAAGGTTGAGCCTCTTGCCAGTATCACTAACTATTTAGTAAAAGACAAAGGGCCCAGAGCTCTTTCCATTTAGTAAAAGACCAAGGAGAAGGCCCTGAGCTCTTACTCTTGGAATTTCACTCCCATTAAAAGGTAAACACAAGTAAAGGAGAGAGATTGTAAGAGGATGAATGATGAAAGGGAAATTTCATTAACTTGGAAATTTTTTACATAAAAGAGGCACTAAGGGCCTAAAGTACAAAACGAAACATAAAAACAAAAACAAAGGCCCTAAGCCTTGTCCTCCTCAACCTCGGTATCGCGAGCCCGAGTCTGAATCTTCTTCCCATGCTCCACGGCCTGGTCGACCTCTTTTGTGATCGTGGTCTCATCATCAGAAAGCTTAAGTACCAAGAAGTCTTACTTTGGGAAGGTCTCTGTAGCCTTCTCATTGGATTCCTTGTAACCGTTAAGGTAGAACTCCCCAAAATACTTCATCACGGCCTCTTTGAAGTCCTCAGACTCCTTGAAGACCGCCATAGCTTTCTCTACGGCCTTCTTCACGGTTGCCTTCCTCTCTGCTACAAGCCTCATCATCCCAACTTTGGCTGCATACCTCTCAGCCCTGACCACCTCTGACTTAGCCACTGTGAGGGCCTTGGCCTTCTCCTCCTCGATCACACTGGCCTTGAGGCCTTGATCTCAGTGATGTTCTTAGCGAGGAGATCCTGTAGCTTCTAGTTGAATTGGTGCATTTGCCCCAACCTCTGGTCAAGGTAAGACAACGACGAGACAACATGCCCGACGCTATGCTTGACTAAAAAATATCCAAGTCAATAAAACTCGGCCTTAAAAAATGAAAGTAAAATAGAAAGGGATTAAAGAATTACCTTGGAGGCTAGATCATCCACCATCCCAACAAGAGCCTCTATGCGTTCTTGGCTCAGTCTGAAAAAATCCCGATGAAGGATGCCCCAAATCAAATGTTCCCGTGCAATCTTGGCGCTCCTAAAGACCGAGTTTGTGGTCTTCAAGAACCAGCTAAGCTTTAGAACCTCCAGAGGTGCAGGCCGAGTAGATGGAGACGTAGGTGCGAGCCCAAAGACCAAGGGTCTAGGAGAGTTAGGAGTAGAAAGAGGGGGAGGGTCTTGAAGCTGCTCTTCAGTGGCCCTCTTTTCTCCGAGGGCTGATACTCTTCATGAGGCTCAACAAGTCTCTTCTTCTTTTTCTTTTTCGCCTCCTTTATCGCATCAATCTCTGCAACAAGTTAAGGAAAACGGAAGTTCAATTAATAAGAAGAGGAAGGTATAAAAGTTATAGGTTCAAGAGTATACTACCCTTTGGGCCCTTTAAGCAGAGCCTTAGCCAAGTTAACTTTGAATTATCGTATAAAATGGCTACGTCTATGGCCCCAGCTACCACATCATTACCGTATATGCCTCACGCCTCAAGAGGAACAACTTCTTCTTAAGCCTTAAAAGGTCCAAATCCAACTTTAGCGGAACTTCAAAACTCATATCATTTTAAATATAGAATAACTTCTTCCACAATTTGATGGAAGCAGGCTTTTTTTCCAACAACCTCTTCTTTGCCCTCGAGCTAATCACTAGCCAACCATACTCTAAGTGGCAGCTGACTTGGAAGAGAGCCTTAAAGACATTGATGTTCATCAATCCTTGCACCTTTAGACAGACATATATGAAGGCTATTAGTAGGCGTACGAAGTTGGGAACTAATTGGAAACGGGCGATGCCATAATAGTTCAGAATGAATCAGAAAAAAGGGTATAAAGGGAACCTAAGGCCTGGCTGAAAGGAGTGGGAGCAGACACAAAGCTCAATGGGTGCTTCTTCCTTAAGTTCATCACAGGCTCGCTCCTCTATCCCAAAATTCCTAAGCCCGTACTCCTCAGGAATCCTATACTTAAGCCTAAGTACTTGGAGATCTTCCTCATCTAATTCGTTTAGCTCCGTATTAGAACTAAAGTTTATATTTTCCCTAGCTTTCTCACCCATTTACTCCTGGAATTCAGTGAGAGCATGGTTACCCTCAGAGGACGAGGTGGCATCCTCTCCCTCATAAGGCACTAGTTCTCGAGATTCAGCTAAGGTGCATTTAACCTCAACCTCCATTATCCTACGAGTACTATGACTATTGAAAGACATTACAAAAGAAGAAAAACTCTTAGCTCTTTATATCTTTCAAACTCCAAAGGCTTTCAAGGATTCTCTTGTTTGCAAATAAGTGAAGTAAGAATTGACTAAGAGCTCTACTCCTTTATAAAGAACTACTTACAACTGTAATTGATTCAAACGAGGAGTTAATCCAAACAGCTGTAATCGACTTTAACAAGGGGGTGTCTTTTCACATAACTGAGAAGAAGAAATAGTTCGGCATACCACCATTAATCCTAGAAACTCTCACATAGATAAGCTCACCTAGCTTATAAGCCGAGCCAGTGGGCCCCATATTCAAAGCATGATTTAGTTTATAAGCCACAATCTTGGGCCCAAACAATGGGTCCCCACAAATCTTAACCCAACTAATGGGCCCTAAAGGTCTTGACTCCATGGGCTACCAAATGGGCTAAATGCCCACAGCTGCACCTATTTTTACAGAACCATATGCACTCAATAAACAAGTCTACTTTCCTCGACTTCGTCCCCTATCTCCAACACTTCGATGAGTTCGATCCAAGTCATCCTCATCGGACCTGTCTTCTAACCTTCGAAGAGTTTGATCCCAGTCATCCTCCTCGGACTTATCTCCTAAACTCCGAGGACCTCGATACAAGTCATCCTTCTTGAACCTATCTCCAAAACTCCGAGGAGTTCGATCCAAGTTATCCTCCTCGGATCTGTCTCCAAAACTCACGATTTCGATCCAAGTCATCCTCCTCGAACTAGTCTCCTAAACTCCAAGAAGTTCGATCTAATTTATCCTCATCGGACATGTCTCTTAAAATCTGAAGAGTTCGATTTAAATCATCCTCTTCGGACCTGTCTCCTAAACTCCGAGGAGTTCGATCCAAGTCATCCTCCTCGGACCTATCTCCAAAACTCTAAGGAGTTTGGTCCAAGTCATCCTCCTCAGATATGTCTCCTAAACTTCGAGGAGTTCAATCCAAGTCATCCTCTTCGAACTTGTTTCCTAAACTCCGACAAGATCAATCCAAGTCATCCTCCTCGGACCTGTCTCCAAAATTCCGAGGAGTTCGATCCAAGTCATCCTCTTCGGACTTGTCTCCAAAACTCTAAGGAGTTCGATCCAAGTCATCCTCCTCAGACCTATCGCCAAACTCTGAGAAGTTCGATCCAAGTCATCCTCTTCGGACCTATCTCCAAAACTCCGAGGAAGTTCACCCCAAGTTAAGTCGCTTAGACTTATCTTCTCAACTTCAACGGGTTCACAACAAAGCTTATCCCGTGTCACTCGGATTCGTTATCTCCTTCGCTTCGAGGAACTTAGCTCAAGTCCGTGTCACTTGAACTCATTATCTCCATCACTTCGAGGAACTTGGCTCAAGTTCGTGTCACTCAGGCTCATTATCTCCCTCGCTTCGAGGAACCTACCTTAAAATTTGTGTTTCACGAACCCATTACTTTCCCTTCCGAGGAGGTAACACTGAGTTGTTAGGCTTCATCGGAGTTTACACTCCTTTTCGTTCCAAGAAGGTTGCGCCGAGCTATTAATCCTCATCGAGTATGGAAAATTCAAAGGGTAGCCCCAAGCTATCCCTCAAAATTGCTTGAACAAATTCGAGTCTTTATTTTTCTGCTTCTCAGTACCTAGGTATCTACGTAATCTCAAAACCGATCTGAACTACACAAAGGAATCATACTCCAAACATCTTATTTCCTTGATCGTATAACTGCACTCAAGGAAGTGGGGGGTTCTAACATAGGGAAAAATTTCTCATCCAATGACATAATAACACATGACAACCACCAAGGTAAAAGGATCGTTTCGTGTGCACAGGTGCTGGATTCCGATTTTTTGACTACTTGGTAAATTTTCGACATCAACATCCACCAAATAAGTTGGTATCCCACTTGGTTGATGTTATGATTGTTGTTGTGTCACGTCTAAATCTTTGTTTGAACACTTTGTATGTTCTTCCTGCACGTTAATATTGTTAATTAATAACTTAATTTGAGAGTACATGCTTCAAAATAATACATATACATATCGATAATGGTATTTTTTTAGTACTATCATATATATTTATTTCTACTGTCATAATAAACAAGAATGGTCACAACTCATACCCAAAAGTATAAAACCACCAATGGATGCAATGTTTTCCAAAAAAATCTTGTTTTCTCAATTAAAAACTCTTGTTAAAAATTAAAAGAAATTTCATTTAAATGACCTATTGAAATTCTTATCCATTAAAAAATGTTAATATCATTTAAATCAATGAACTCAATTTCAATATACAATATAAAATTCATTGGTTCAAAAATATATGACAGGTTGTTGATTTATTACTAATAAGACTTTTTTAGGATCTTAATTGGTCCAAAAAAATATCAAACTGACTTTTCGAAGACCTTTCCTTTCATATAAAACAAATAACAATTTTCAAATGTCTTTCTTTTCCTTAAGATATTTCTTTATTCTAAATATAAAAAATTCAGCAATCAATTTTTTTTGGGAAATATATTATACTGATTTTTAATAAATCAAACTTTTCTTCTTTTGGTATCATTTTAAATAAAACGTGATAGATTTTTCACTATTAAATAAGTTGGTTTGACTAGTTTAAAAGTTGAACAAAGACTGTTCATCTGTATGGGAAAAATTATCATTTGGAGAGATTATAATTTGAGAAAGAAATAAGTAAATTTTGAGAAGTTGGATATCCCAGCTTCTCTAATCACCCATCAAAGTATAATTTTGGTTGGCTAATGAAAAACCCAATATACCCCTGTTCTCTGTCAATAATTTCAGTTTTCATCTTTTAAAACTCTCCGACTTCTCACTCAAATTGAGCGACATCACCTCCACCTTCCCTGCTCTTCACCCTCCACTTTATAGAAATCTACTAGCTATCATCTCCAGCTTTTATTGCTTTTATTCCTGGTGCAGAGGTCGAAGCAGGTGCAGCGGCAGCACTGCTGGCAGCAGTAGCGATAGCTACTGTTGTTGCAGCAGGCTAGATCTAGTTTCCTTTTTCTTTTTTTTTTTTCTTTTTTTTTTTGAAAATGAAACTGCGAACTCCACTCCAGTAATCCCAACCATCTTTGTAATTGATCAAGAAAATTAAAATTTTAGATAGATGAAAGAAGAGGTGTCATAGATAAATTTAACATTGGTGGAATTGTATGGCTTGATATTGAAATATTGAGAAGGTGAAGATGGATAAAAAATCGCATAAGAAGTATCAGGTAGAGGAGTGGGTACCACATGCACCATCACCGCCATATTGATAATATGTGGGGATAATGAAAGGGGGCAGAGCTGCATTTTTGTTGTTTAAATTTCTTGTTTTGATTCTTATTTTATTTTGATTTTGATTTGAATATATGTTTTATTCGTGTGAAAAAAAAGAGTATATATTTTATTTTTATTTGAAAAAATGTTTTATTATTATTTTAATTTGAGTATGTTGTTTTCATTATTTAAATAAAATTTTAATAATTTTTATTTTCAAATGGTTATTAATTTGTTATAGAAATAATTATTTAATTAAAATTAAGTTGAAAAAAAAATCAATGAATCAAACTGAAAACAAAAACAAGATCTTTCATACCTATTTTCGTTATTTTGATAGTTTTAAGTTGATTTCAACAATCTATTACCAAATACTTCTATAACTTATTCAAAGTTTTATGTAGGATTATCTAAACTCTGGATCTTATTTTTAAAAAATATTTTAATCACTGAAAAACAAAAACCTCGATGGTACCAAAAAAAAAAAATTATCACCAAAATTTATGTTTTACTACCATAAGTACGGATTTTACAATCAAAAGTATGTGTTTACCACAATATATAAGTAATACAAATTGCCATGTTTTTTTTACCAAGGTACCATAGCAATCACCATTAAGATTTCGTTTTTTTTTTTTCAAAACTAAAAATGGATTCAAAAGCAGAAAAAAAAAATACGAGAGGACAAAGAGGCATGCTCTGGCCTAACCCAATATGATACAAAGTAGCACTATCGGGTCAGAAATTACAACTTCCAAGGAAGTAGGAAAATACACCGAAACTAAACAACATCAATAAAAAAAACAAAACCATCTTACCATCGTGGCTTCTTTTAAAGCTTTACTCCATTTCTCTTAGGATTAATTTTTTTTCAAGAAAGTCACGAGGCCAACTGACAGATTCTTAGAAAATTTTTGTTGGTAACTATCATCCAACAATTTAGTTTCAAATGAAGATCTATGTAAACCAATTTATGGTTGAGATGAAGGTAAAGTCATATAATTTTTATTCTTTAAGCACGCCAAATTAAATTTAAAAGAAAAAATTGAAGCTGTTTAACATGATCTAAATGAAATATGCTTTGGTCCAAGTGAAAAATGGATAGTCAAGAAAAATCAGATTTCGGAAGAAACTAGTCATTTTTTAAGGTTATAAATCACATTTTTTTTGGTGTATTTTTGCTCAAATATTTACGGTGGTCATTTCTTTCGAAAATTTGCCAGGAAGTTGGTTTCAAAAGTTACACCAAAACCAAAAGGATAATTTCCCAAAACAGAGCCTAGAAGTCCAAATTATACCCTCTAGAAGTCTTGCATGTGAAAATCGAATTCTCTCGATCTTTCCTACAATTTCTAATGCACTTTTATCTTATTTTTTATCCTTGAAATTAACATAACTCATCTCATCCTCCATAGAGGCTGGAAACTCCTAAGCCTTATTTCTATCTCGAGTAAAAAGCAATTTTTAGAACAACGAATTTAGGAACAACTAGCCCCATCTCTCCAGGCCCAACCTGATCCGGGTCCACTTGCGCCGACAAAGTTTCCACAGCCCTCTCTGCCTCTACAAAGGCTAGGACCTCCTTTGCCTTATTACGAACTCTCTTAAAATTGGAAGTTTTATTTTTTGTACGTTCGGACTCAACAACAACTGTCTTTTGACATTCTAGACTCAACCTGTTGCGCATCCTGAGCATGCGCCTCAATAGAGGCCTGACCAGAAGGATTTGTGTGCTTCTCTACTAGACTAGAGGTTGCTGTTTTGCGGCCTAAAACCGGGACATGTACCTGAACGTCATGAACTAAGTCAAGTGGTCCATGATCATGCAGGCTTAAGACTTGATGATGTAGTCTTTTAAAAAAACTAGTACCCAAATAGGGCCCATCTTCATCCTCGCCTTGCTCACCAAGCCCAACAGCTATTCTCAAAGTCGGCCCTCTTTGTACAGTTTCATGGACTTGAAATCCATTGGTTCGATCATGCTCTACCAAAATTGGCCCATTGTTCTCCTCATGCGGCCCATTAAAAAGAGCTAAAGATGAAGGTAAACTCAGGTCAACAAAAGATCTGACCTCTTGGGCCTTGTTATGGCCGGTAACCTGCTGACGCTGTTGGGCCCGATCTACAAAACCATCTTCCCTAGGGTTTTGCAACACCTTCTAAGAAGCAACATCGTGATGAGGCCAGGAACCACAGTCACCTGAATCCGAAGGTGGTTGGTTTCCTGCAATTTCTGTTTGCCTTAGCTGCTGCTTAACTACACCATCACGCCCAACCAGCTTCCAGTAATCAGAGTTACTTTCATTTTCACTGTTCAATAATTGAAAAAATCAACCAGCAACCCTTAACTCAATAGTTATAACTTTAAGTCAAATGAATGTCGTTGACTAGATTTTTCAAGCCAACAACTCTCTTATAGATAAGGAGGGTTGATGTGTAGGTGGATGAGTAGTAATTAAGAGTAGGTTTAGATTATCGTCGCAAATAAAAAAAGGTAAAATATCGAAATAGATTTAATATTAATACAACCAATCCACTATTGTATCAATTTTGTTTTTGTACTGATTTCATGTTGATTTTATATGATTCTCTTAACAAACTTTTTAGGCTAATTTTTGTTGAGCTATTTGAAATTTTTTAGTTTTTTAATATTCCTTTTATCTTTAGAGGGATGTCTTGCTTATGGCGAGATATTTTTTTTTTATGGGAATTGCTTGATTTTGTGAAGCTAAGATTTTTGTGGATGGAACTACTCCAGTTGTTTGTGAAAAGCGTAGTGCATTTTTTTTTTTTTGTCTAAGTAGTGGTTTGAGTGTGATGAATCAGATTTACCTATATGAGTTGTGACTGATGTGTTAATATGGGTGCACATATAACTTTGAGGCTTGGGAGCTAGAATTTTTTAGGTCTATGATCTACTAATTTTTTGTTATTTGGTTTGGCTAGTTAGTGATATTTTAGGTTGATGCAACTTAATTAGTCTCTTTAGAGATTATTTGGGTTGGGTTTGATCTTGCCTTCTAGTTATTGGTGATTTGTCAGAATAGCTAGCTAAGGCTTCAAGCCTTATAGTGTTGTTTGTCAATGCAGCCTGGTTCGTTGTTATTATTATATATAATCAATAAAATTATCTTTGGTATTTTCGTTAAAAAGGGAATAAGTTTAGTTGTACTTTGTTTTTATGAGAAACAATTAATTTATAATTTTGATAGCATTCTATTTTATGGTATTCTTATACACGTGGTTTCTCAAATATTCTATTTAAAAAGTGCTTTTGTTAAGAGTGGGCTTAAAAGCAAGGTTTAAGCCAATATTTTTTTTTTAAATTTGTAAAAAATTTAGTCATTAAATCAAATCATCTAATGGTTGATATTTTATTTACTATTTAGTTGAGTTTCATTTAATTTGACTAAATTTTTTACAACTTTTAAAAATAAACACCGGCTTAAAACTTACTTTAAGCCCACCAATTTATAGAATATCTTTATTTAATTATATTTATATTTTTTATGTACATTGTTCTTAGAGATAATGATTTATAATAAAATGTAGAATAATTGTTTATGTAAACTTCTATGAGAAGCAAGACAATTTATCATATAATTTATTGTTATTGTTAATATATGTATTAGATTTTATGGGATTTTCTAATTTTTTTAGTTCCCTAATTAGAAGTTATTTTAATTTTCCTATTCATATTAGGTATTATATGTATGTATATATTAACTTTCTAGTTGGTTATATTTTCCCAATTCAATGTAACTTTAGACTATATATATATATATATATATATATATATTCTCTATGTTATTCACACGGTAACGATAATACAAAATTTCTTTCGATCTCTTTTATTTTAAGCAGGTATTTAAAATATCTTCAATCGGTCCTTTTTCGAGTTCCTTTTTGAATTCTCTTTTTGACATGGGATGTGTCGGAGAATATGGCGATAAATTACTTAATTGAGTTTTGGGGATGAGACTTGCACATTTGAGAAAATCATCTTAGAGAATGATTTGCATAGAAAATGTTAGATTATTTGTTGGGATACTTTTCAAATCCCACATCGGAGAAAAGTATTATTGTAAGTAGTTCAACTTTCATATCTTCTATGTATCAAAATGATATGGATACTAATTATTATAAATATGGGCATCAAGAGAGTTAGTGAGCAAGAATAGTTAGTCAGATGTATAGTGTAACAAACCAAACAATAATATAACTTGTAAAAATTTTAGTTTTGTAATATTCCTTGTCTTTAGAGGGATGTCTTGCTTCTGGTGAGATAATTTTATTTTATGGGAATTGCTTGATTTTGTGAAGCTAAGATTTTTGTGGATGGAACTACTACACTCCACTTGTTTGTGAAAAGCTCTCTCGTGCATTTTTTTTGTTGTCTATGTAGTGGGTTGAGTGTGATGAGTCAGATTACCAATATGAGTTCTGACTAACGTGTTAATATGGGTGCACATATGAAAGTTTGAGGCTTGGGAGCTTGAATTTTTTAGGTCTATGGTCCACCAATTTTTTGTTATTTGGTTTGGCTAGTCGGTGATATTTTAGGGTGATGCAATTTAATTGGTCTTTTTGCAGATTATTTGAATTGGGTTTGATTTGTCTTTTAGGTATTGGGGATTTGTATGCCACTTGATTCGTTATTATTATGTATAATAAATAAAATTGTCTTTGATTTTTCTGTGAAAAAAGAAATAAGTTTAGTTGTGCTTTGTTTTTATGAGAAACAATTAATTTATTGAATTTTGATAGCATTTTATTTTATGGTATTCACGTATACATGGCTTCTCAAATATTCTATAAAAAAATGCTTTTGTTAAGGGTGGGCTTAAAAGTAAGGTTTAAACTGGTGTTTTTTTAAATAACTATAAAAAATTGAATCAAACGAAATCAAATCGTCTATTAGCTGATATTTTATTTCTTATTTAATTGAGTTTTATTTAATTTGACAAAATTTTTTTACAACTTTTAAAAAATAAACACCAGCTTAAAATTTGCATTAAGCCCACCCAATTATAGAATATCTTTATTTAATTAAATATTTTTTTATTTACATTGTTCTTAAATATAATGATTTAAAATAAAATGTAGAATAATTGTTTATATAAACTTATATGAGAAGTAGCACAAGTTATCATACAATTTATTGTCACTGTTAATATATGTATTAGTTTTTTTTTAATGGAATTTTCCAATTAGTTTTAGTTTCTTAATTAGATGTTATTTTAGTTTTCCAATTCATATTAGGTACTATATATATATATGTATGTATTAATTTTTTAGTTGGTTTTATTTTCCATATTCAATTTAACTTTAGTTTTCTATTACTATTAGGTCTTTTTTCTTAGCTAGATTTGTCTATGTGATTCACACAATAATGATAATACAAATTTTCTTTCAATCTCTTTTATTTTAAGCAGATATTTCAAATGTCTTCAATTGGTCCTTTTTCGAGTTTCTTTTCGAATTCCCTTTCCGTCATGGGATATGTAAGAGAACATAGCGATAAATTACTGAATTGAGTTTTGTAAATGAGACTTGGACGTTTGAGAAAATCATCTTAGAGAATGATTTGCAAAGGAAATGTGAGATTATTTGTTGGGATACTCCCCAAATCTCACATCGAAGAGAAGTGTTATTATTAGTTCTAGTTTCATATCGTCTCTGTATAAAAAGGATGTGGAAACTGGTTATTATAAATATGAGCATCAAGAGAGTTATCTTTCACCCTATTCTTGGAGCAGGAATAGTTGGTAAGATGTATAGTGTAACAAACTAAACACTAATATGAGATCCAAATGTTGAGTGAATATTGAGTGTATTTGGGTTTGAGTTGTGAGATTTGAGGGAATTTTCACACAGTTTTACCTAGAAAAATTGTGTAGTATGGAATAATGAGTTTTTGCAACTTCCTCCATCCAAAAGTTGCAATGAGTTTTTTAGTACAGTTTTGGTTAAAGAAACTTTACAATTGACATAGTTAAGAATTAATAGTGGACTGATTCTCTTGTAGACATAGACAAGAGGTGTTGAACCACGTTAAAATTCTTGTATTTTTTTCTTAGTATTTTTTATATTTTGATTGTGTGGTTGTTGATTGGGTATCAGAAGTTTCAACAAGTTGTATAAGAGATGCTTATTATTTGTGTTGATCCAATAAGTGGTATTAGAGCCTAGTTCGACAATGGTATCAGAGTTAAGGTGCTACAATAAATGGTATTAGAGCTTGGTTCGAAAATGGCAAAAATTAAGAGAATTGATACGTTGAAGAAGATTAGATTTGAAGCCTAGGTGGAGGATTGTTGGGATTTGGCCATAAATCTAACTAAGCCAGATTGAAGATGCGATTAAAATAAGGAGGTTTTGATTACGTTGAGGTGAACTTGACCCAAGGGTCGACGTGTTTGGGGATTTAAGTAGATAGGAATTTGTTGGAATACTCCTCAAATCTCACACCTGAGAGAAGTGTTATTGTAAGTAGTTCTAGCCTCACATTATTTATGGGTCAAAAGGATGTGGGTACTAGTTATTATAAATATGGGCATAAAGAGAGTTAGTCCCTCACCGTATTCCTAGAGTAAGAATAGTTGGTCAGATGTGAAGTGTAACAAACCAAACACCAATATAATTTGTAAAAGACACTTTTATACGGATTTAAGAGTTGAGTGAACATTGGATGCATTGGGATTTGGGTTGTTACATTGGGGAGTGTTTTCACATAGTTTTTATTAGAAAATTTGTGTATCGTGAACTACTGAGTTTTTGTAGCTTTCCTCCATCTAAAAGTTACAATGAGTATTTTAGCACAGTTTTGATTAGAGAAATTGTACAATTCAAATAAGTGAGAATTCATAGTGGATTAATTCTCATATGAACATAGGTAAGAGGCGTCGAACCACGTTAAAATTATTATGTTTATTTTCTTTATTTTTGCTCTTGTGATTGTGTGGTTGTTGATTGAGTATGAGAATTCAAAAAAGTGGTATTAGAGTGATATTTATTATTCGTGTGGATCTTGGGCGGATTTTTTTTATGGAAAATCCCAACAATATTTTCTCTACTTTCGAAGTTGATACATACATCATTCCAAACCTGAATAAGAAAGAAGGCGAAGAATTGAGGAATGGTAAACTAATAGATATTATGATATATGACGATGAAACAAAAGACTTTTTTTTTTAAATTGGAACTAAAAATTGAAAGCCCTAATTATTATCTTAGGGACAACCAAATTTAATGAAAAGAAAGGATTAGTTGTGGGGTAACGAATTGGATTGGTTGTTAAACTTCTGACATAAGAAATGTAATATACTTGCTTTTTTCCTAGATACTTTTTTTATACAATAGTTTGAGGGAGATTAAACCCAGGTCTCAAATATGGAGTATCCTGGAAGTAACCACTCAGCTAAGAGGCCTTGGTTAGTACTAGTTGACAAATAAAAACTTAGCAAATATGAGACTTTAGTAATTTGGTTGTTTGAGAATTATATTTGATAATGTGATTCAACTTTTATATAAGCTTGTAACTCATAATGTCAAATTCTTAATTTATATAAGCTTATTACTCTCCCAGGTTGATACCAATGTATATAGCACGAGACATGATTATATATGAGATAAAGACTTCAATTACATGATATTTTATAATAGCTATTTACCCAACATGGGTCATTTTTATTGTCAGTGTTAATTAATTACATTTATAAGAATGTAATGTTTCAACGAAAACTATTAAGAATCATGTTCTTTAATTAAAATGGAACTTGATGCACACTGAGTATTTTGTAATTGCAAAAATTTTGTGTATGAAAGTGAAAATGTCAACTATCATCTTGTCAAAAACTTTTGGTAAAACAATTGATAATTTTGGTAAAATAGTTAGGTGTGAGTAACGTCTAGCCAATGGTTTTTGGTAAAACAGTTGGTTGAATATGTTAGTTTTGTCTGGCCTACTATTTTTAGTAAAACAATTGTAGAGCTAAAAATTGTTAAGCGATAGTAGAGCTGCAGACCTTTGTATCCCAAACAAAAAATTCAATTTATTTTAATTTTGTATAACTTTTTTTATTTTTCTTAGAAAATGTTTTCATTTGTTTACCCCAACTTATGATTCTTAATTGAAAAAAAAAAAACTACTTTTGAAACTCTACCAAATCGTAAATTCTTGAGAAATTTAATCATTAAATGCTTCAAATTGGGTAAAACTTCACGCTTATCTTTTTCTTTCATAAAAAATTCAAACTAATTATCATGATTGAGAAAACAATCATATACACCTTGTTCATGTGGGCCTTGTGCAATCATACCCCCCAATTTATGAAAACCTGCATAGACCACCAAAGTAGCTGCAGAAAACCTGCATAGACCTCCAAGAAGCTATATAAAAAACCAAAAAAGTTACAGAATCAAAACTTATAACCCGAAAAGAAATTGTAAAAGCAAACTAACAGAGAACCTCCAAGAAGCTACAAAACAGTTCACCAAAAAACTACAAAAAAAAAAAATAGAATTCATATATCAATGAAGAGTACCTCAATAAAAACTGCATAAACAAACCACCAAAAAACTACATAGCCATAATTTATAGCTTAGAAAAAAATTGCGAAAAATAGACCACTGGAACACTTCCGTAGAAGCTGCAGAAAAAGTGCACCAAAAACTGCAGAACCTGAATTCATAAGCCACAGTATTATGATATTATTAATTTGCTCCTAAGAGGGAGCAATTTCAACTTAAAAGATCGATTGGGCTCAACAAAGATCATATCAACACAATCCTCTCTATAAGGCCTTGCCCTGATCACCTTTTAATTTGTATTTTCATTAATTGTTAATTCTAAGTAAGAAATGGATAGTTGACCTCTCTAATATGGGTATCTCTTGCATTTTAGTGCTAATACATTAATTTTTATGGGCTTCGCTTTCTGCAACCTGTGCTGCGAAAAATACTTTTTGTGTTCCTCCTAACACATATGGACAGCAGGAAACACGGTAGAATGTCCATGCTATAATAGTTGAAAATCTCATGAAGTTTTTTTGGTTGTCTTCTGCAGTGTTTATGTGTTTCTACAACTTTTTTGGTGGTTTGGCTTTTTGTATTTTTTTTTGTGGCATTCTACAATATATCTATTGTAATATTTTTGTACCTTGTTTATATGGAATAAAATTTTGCAGTAAAGCAAAACTCATTAATTTGAATTTGGTTTATTGAATAAATTTCTTTAGCATTTATTGTTTGGTAGAGTTTCTAAAATTGTTTTTGTTTCTCAAGTTGTGGTAAACAAATTAAAAAGTTTCTAAGATAAATTAAAAATAAATAAATTATAATAAATTGAATGTGTTGTTTAAGATAAAAAAAAAAAAAAAAAAAAGGTCCACAGTTGTAATGTCAAGCACTAAACAAATTTTAATTTCATCATTGTTTTACCAAAAACTATCGGCCAAAACAATATTGACATTTTCAGCTAACTATCTTACTAATTAAAAACCATCCGCTATAGTCGACATTATCTTCACATGCACACACATAAATTCTTGGTATTACAAAAATTTTCATGTGTGCATTAAGTTTCATTATAATTAAAGAACATGATTATTTAATAGTTTTCGTTGAAATCATAAATTTTTATATATGTAATTAATTCACGATACCAACAAATATTCATTTTTCTGCATGTTTGATAACAGGTATTATAAAATACCATAAAGTAATTGAAATCTTGAGTTTCATATTAAATCATATCTCATGCTACAATGTTATAATTTGGGAGAGTAATAAGGTTATATAAATTTAGAAATTACAATTAATCATTAAACAAGGAGAAAGAATAACGAGCTTATATGAAAGTTGAATAACATTATAAAATATAATTCTTAAGCAACCAGCTCACTAAAGTCTCACATATGCTAAGTTTTTATTTATAACTAGGATTAATCAAGGCCCCTTGGTCTGGTGGTTACTTCACGGATACTTTATATAGGAGACTTGGGTTTAATTTCCATGCCACTAATATATAAAAATAACAAAGATGGAAAAAGGAAAAAAAAAAAGTCAAGTCTATTACATCTACTCTCTTAGAAGTTTAACAATTAACATTGCAAATTGACCTTCATATCTAAATCCAATCTGTTGCCCTATAGCTAATCTTTTCTTTTCATAAAATTCGGTTGTCTCTAAGATAATAATTAGAGCTTTCAAATTTCAGCTTCAATTTAAATGAGTTTTTTGTGTCATCGTCATATATCATAATATCTATCGCCTTACCATTCCTCAATTCTTCGCTTCTTTCTTCTTTAGGTTTGAAATAATGCACATATCAGCTTCGAAAGTAAAGAAAATAATCTCCCTTTTTCCTTTGTAAATCATTCTCTGAGATAATTTTCTCAAATGTCCAAGTCTCATTGCCAAAACTCAATTCTAATAAGTTATCGCTATATTCTCCAACATTTTCCATGTTGGAAAAAGAACTTGAAAAGAACTCGAAAAAGGACTGATTGAAGACATTTTGAATATTGCTTAAAATGAAAGAGATTGAAAAAAATATATATTATCGTTACCGTGTGAAGCGCATAAACATGTCTAGCTATATATAGCGTCTAAGAATATAAGACATAATAGCAGTAATAGAAAACTATATATCTAATTAGGAAAGTAAAATCAATTAGGAAAATAAATCCAATCAAGAAATTGATACACACATAAAACTTGCTATATATATGGTCTAAGAATATAAAACCTAATAGTAATAGAAAAACTAAAGTTACACCGAATCAGAAAAATAAAACCAACTAGAAAATTAATACATAGACAGATATAATACCTACAATGAATAAGAAAATTAAAATAATATCTAATTAGGAAACTAAACCTAATTAAGAAATTTAAAAAAAAAAGTTAAGAAACTCATACATATATTAACTATGATAATAAATTATATAATATATTGTGTTGCTTGTCATAGAAGTTCATATAAACAACCAATATATATTTCATTATAAAATCATTATCTCTAAGAACAATGTAAATATAAAAAAAAATATATATTATTAAATGAATAAATTCTATAAATTGGTGGACAAAGGAAATTTTAAGTTGTTTCTTATTTTTAAAAGTTGTAAAAAAACTTAGTCAAATTAAATGAAACTCAATGAAATAACAAAAAAAAGAATTGACTAATAGGTTATTTGATTTGATTTGACTAATTTTATTTTATAAATTTTTAAAAAAGTTTCAACTTAAACCTTGCTTCAAACCCACCCAAAACAAAAGCATTTTTTTATGAAATTCTTGAGAAGCAACGTATATAAAACAACAAAAGTTTTGTTATGAACACCATAAAATAGAATTCTATCAAAATTATAAAAAAAAAAATTAATTGTTTCTCATTAAAATAAAGTACAAACAAATTCGTTATATTTTTAATAGAAAAATTAAAGATAATTTTAGTGATTACACGTAATAATAACAAACGAAACAAACAACACCATAAGGCTTGAAGCCTTGCCCAACTATTCTGACAAATCCAATTCGAAAAAAAAAAAAAAAACCAATTAAACCGTATCACCCTAAAATTTCATTGACTAACCAAACCATATAACAAAAAAATTAGTGGATCATAAACCTAAAAAATTCCAACTCCCAAGTCTCAAACTCCCATATCTGCACCTATATTAACACGTCACTCAAACTCTTTCTAAGATAGAAAAAATGCACTGGCGAGCTTTCCACCAACAGTTGGAATGCATTAGTTCCTTTAACAAAAATCGTACCTACACAAAATCAGGCAATTCCCATAAATAAAAAAATTCATCTCACCATAAGCAAGACATCCCTCTAAAGACAAAAGGAATATTATAAAACTAAAAATTTTCAAATAGGTCAACACAAATTAGCCTAAGAAGGTTGTTAAGATGATCATATAAAATCAATATGCAATCAGTATGAAAACAAAATTGATACAGTATTAGATTGGTTTTATTAATATTAAACTCTATTTCGATATTTTATTTTATTTTTTTTAGTTGCAATGATAATCTAACCGGTACTTAATCATTACTTATCCATCATTACTTATCCACCTACACATCAACCCTCTTTATGCATAAGAAAGTAGTTGGCTCCAAATATCTACTCAAGACCTCAACGACCTATATAATTAAATTTGACTTGATGCAATAACTATTGAACCAAAGGCAGCTGAATGGTATTTTCGGTTATTGAACAATGATAATGAAACCTTAATGGTGATTGCTAGGGTGCCTTAGTATAAAAAAAGGAAATTTGAAATACTTATTTTTTGTGGTAAACACATACTTTTGATGATAAAATCCATACGTATAGAAGTAAAACATATACTTTTGGTGATATGTTTTTTGTTTATAGCATCGATTTTTTTTTCTTACCACTAAAAGGGTAAATTTATCACAAAAGATATGTGTTTAACCACAAAATATATAGATGAGGAAAATTGCCATTTTTTTTACAAAACACCACTCCACCAACCTTAATATTATTGTACTACACGGTAATTTTACGTTACTTCTTCAAATTTAACATGAATTTATATAAAGCGAGTTTAATAAAAATAAAAATTATATTAAACTTGATATGATGGTAATTTCATAATTTAAGAATTTAAATGAAATTATTATTATATAAATCAAATTAAAATGGACAAGCTGCAAAATTAGTCTTTAAACTTAGGGGTGGCTTACAATTTGGTTTCAAACAAAAAATGAATCTTAATATCATGCTTAAATTCTTAAATTCTCATCAATTTAGTCCTTTTGACCAATTTTGTCTGTCGAATCAGACTAAAAATCCGAACTAACATGAATAGAAAGCCAGACTCCTTATTAGTTGACATGTAGAACTCACCTAAGTTTTGAATGAGCAGTTAAAAGCACGTGTGAACCCGCATGCATGCCTCTAGCTATTATCAAACAGTGAGTTGTGGGCAGAATAATTCAAAATTCACCTTTGTCTGTCATCTCTTGGTTAAAACCACAAAATTTTCCTCCAAACCTCAATTCTTCAATATAAGTTTTTCCCATAAAATTGGGTACCTCTCATATTTAGTTCTATTTTGTTTCAATTGCAGAAAAGCATATGAACTTATCATTATTTCTTTAGAAACTATTGAATTGTTCTCTGAAATTTCTGGTTGGCTTAGAGTGAATTAATTGATGATTGCTAAGAAAATTGAATTAATTGGTTTTTCATGAGAAATTGAAAAAATCTAATCAGGTTCGTCTTAGACTAGAGTTGGAATTTTGTAGTATCTTTTATATTTCAAAATTTACATAAAATTCTTGAAATTAACCCATGTTTATTTTCTTAATTTATCGGCACTCAAGCACCAAGATCTAGTGATTCAATTCTTGTATTAATGAATGGTTTTGAGTGCTTAATTGGGTTTTGTTTTAATCTCGTTTTCTTAAGTGTTGATGCCAAAAAGAAGCGAATGGTAGTCTTTTCTATTGGTCTTGTATCGATGAAAAAAAAACTTGGTTTTGGTCTTGTTCCTATGATTACATTATCGTGATACACAAACCCTTGCAAGCAATGTCATCCGGAATTGGGTACTCTAGGAAGGACCCTTTGATGGTTAAGTGTAACGACCCATCTTGAGTTGGCCACCCCCGAGACGGTGTCGTCACGTTTTGAAATCCCAGCACGACACATATATGCAACAAAATAAAAACATATATCAACTGAAAATATATATATACATCAACCCTCAACAAGGGAGTTATATTCTTAATATCCTATCTGAAACAATATTTACGACATACTAAAGATGCATGAAGGTCTACAATTTTTTTTTTCTTCTTCCATTAGTCTAAGAATGTAGACCACTAGACTTACAAATAATAACTCAAGTTTGAATCTCAGCTCACAAATTTATCTGTCTTGCCCACTACCTGAAATTATTTAACAATAAGGAGTGAGCTTCACAAGCTCAGTGAATTAAATTTACTAGAAGTACTCAATTTATATACTTCTAGTTATATTCATTCATTGTTAAATTAACATAATTAATATATTTTCTCACATTCTAATTCAATCATTTATCAATTTATCTTAATAAATAAATTATCAGGCTACTCTATTTTAATACGTATATCTCGTATAATTTATCAATTTAATATTTCCAATTTAATATCATCATAAAGTTTATATCATACAAACAATCAATAATATAATTCTTTATTATGTCATCCTTTCTGTTTATCTATCAATCTGTTAATAATCAAAACCGATTTTTTAGCATCTCAGGCATTAATAATAAATATTTTAAAAAATATAATGCATGAATTTAAAATATCTTTCTTTCTTCCTCATCAGATCATTTCATTTCATTTTTAAATATTATTTTAATCAATTATTTATTATTTAATTATTATATCAAAACTTCACACCTAAAGTTCACATGGTTGTGAACTTTCCATGCCGCTTCATTTTTTTTTTAAATCAATAGTAAATCTTTCATGTATATATTATTTTAATTTCATGTAATATCTATCAATTTACTTCTTTACCCTTACTTTAAGAATACGGGTATTACATTATGTCACTAGGTATAAAGAAGTGAAGTAAATGAAGGGCTTATAGAAATACCGAAGTGGCAGAGAGAAACAAATCGGTTTTTCTTGTGAAACTTCTTTTGTGAAAATTTTTCTTTGTGAGGGTTTGAGTTCCTTTATAAGGGTTTGAGTTTCTTTGTGAGGGTTTGAGTTCCTTTATAAGGGTGCTAAAGATCTTATTCCCAATGGTCCCGAGGTGGGTCTCAGCAAAAATATGATATATGTGCCTTGATCCTTATGTGATGCGACCTCTGCTATCCGAAGACAAAATCTTCAGGCTCTTAAGGTGGTGATTTCATCATTGCTTACTTGGTGAGGTCTGACTCTTACTCAGCTTAGGGTGGCTTGTTAGTAATACGTGTCAACCCGTTCGGGTCTTGTTGAACTGCCTATATCATATATCCTCCACTACTTTGAAAGTCTGGATAATTTTCTAAAGGAGTAGAGCTCTTTCTTTACGCATTCCTTGCTGTTCTCAGTTTGCCTGAAAGGACTATTTAAGGAACACTTTGCCTTTTCTTTTTCTCAAACACTTCTAGTTTCTTCAAAGTTTCTCCATTTTTTCATAAACACTTCTCAAATCTCTTTATTTCCTCACTTATTTCGATAAGTACTCCTCAAATTTTATCCATTTTACTTATGTCTTCTTATGGTTCTAATGAGGATATGAGAGTAGAAAGATAAGCCTTCAAAGAGGAGAAGAGTATTGAGAGGGAAACCCTAACTCTAAGAGTACAGAGGGAAAGCCCAGTGAAGTGAAACCTTCTTCGTAAGAGGTTGGTGTCATTTCCACTAGTCATGATTTTCAGGCTCATAGAGTGCCTAGGAGAATCTCTTAGTCAAAACTTGAGCCCGTTAGTACTAGGTTTTTCGTTCTTTTAGAGTTGAGGGTTAGGAATCTAAAACCTGACCAAAGGTCATGTACCCCTTTAAAGGATGAAAGGACTTACTTTCTGACTTGTTCATTTGATCACTTGAAGGCAATGTTAAGGTTTCCCCTTGACCTTGATGTTATCCAAATAGTGAACTATTATGGGTCTATATCTCTCAACTTTCCTAAAATGGTATGGAGAGTGTAGTGGATTTTGTATTAGCCTTGAGAAAACATGTTAGGTATAGTAGGAGTGATGAAAAGAATAATGTTGGGATGTTTAGGTGGTTCTACACATTCAAGAAGCACATTGACAAGGGGTCTTATAACTTCTACCATAGGACTGGTAGAAAGATTATGGATAACCCTTCTTCGAATAAGTACTACAAGGAGAAGTACTTCTTCACGGAGGGGCCAAAATCTTATCAAGTTTTGTTGGAGTGGAATTAAAAAGGCATTCTTGATCAAAAGCCTCCAACCCTAAGTCTTGAAAAGAAAGCGGCAACCAATAAGGTCATTGGCACTATACCCAAGATATCTGACAAGGACTTGGTGAGGGAAAAATTGTTAAGGACTTTTCAACTTAGCCTCTACAATCATTCCTTTCCTGATGGTAGTAGAAAATGCCTTTTTGATGCTTTTGACTTGCATTTTCTAACAATTTTGACTTTGGTTCCTTCTTTTGTAGCTGACACCATATTGAATCGTGTTGAAATGGCCAAGATTGCTCGAAAGAATAAGAAAGTTTTTTTTTATGCTGTTTCCAAGAAGAAGAAAACCAAAATGGAAAAGCCTTAGGTTCGACAGATTGAGGTGTGACAAACTAAGGTGCAACAAAAGTAAAATGAGGGGGTTTAAGGTGCATCTGGTTGGATTGAGGAGGTTTGAAGTGCAACAAGCTAGAGTGAGGGGGGCTAAGGTCTCTCAAGGGGGTGAAGTTGTGGTACTTGATGATGTGGTACCTTCTTTTGGTACTGCTTCTACTGTGCCACTTGCTTCTACTCTTCTTTGGCTCCCTCATCTGCTCTTGTTAAGCAACTTGCTTATACTCTATTGCCCTCTTCCTTTGATGTTGTTACTATTATGATTTTTGTTCCTGGGAGCCCTAATATGGGGATTCTAAAGAATACAGGCCAAATTGGAAGATGAGGACTATGGACTCTATGTTTGAGGTTTGAAGCTTGGTTTGTCAACTCCTCAGGGTTTCAGTCCTGCCCTTTAACCCAGAGATGCTAAAGGATCTCTTACCCAATGAACTGATGGTGAACACCTTGAAGCCCAGCTATAAAGTGAGTTCTAAGGTCCCTCAACTTGATGTACTTTAACTGAGGTGGTTTTGGTATAGGCTACCATGTTTGCTTCATTTTTCAGTGACTCTCTCCAATCCATGACTAGTACTATTAATGGATTTAAAGAGATAAGAGAATTACCAAAATGACTGTAGGATAATGGGGAATGACTAGAGATTGTCACGAACCACTATAACCAACTGAAGGCGAAAAAAGGGGAGTTGCAAGCCTCTTTGGCATTGGCGACCCACAACAACTAGAATTCTCGAGTAGCTAAAGGTTGAGGTCTCTAGACTCTAGGAGGTGGAGGTCTAGTTTAGTGCCGAAGTGAACCATCTTCGAGAGCTGGAGGGAGAATTAAAGGCCAAGCTAAACCGTCTCTACGGAGTAGAGGGATAACTGAGAGCTAAAATAAAGCATGCTTAAGCTTTTACCTTGGAGAAATTTCGTAATTTTGAAGCCCTTAAGAGTAAGTTGTTGAAGGAGGCTTCATGATATTACATCATAGGGTTCGAAGCGGCTAAGGCAACGGAGGCGAATGTTGGCTTGACATGGACTAGCAAAACTGGAGATCCCTGAAGATCCTAAGGAGTAGGCAAGAGTTAGTGAGAGGTGACCGAGGTCTAGATTGAAGAGACTGGGAAGGAGAAACAACATTCTTAGATTTAGGACTTTGATTTTCTTATCTATGTAGCTTTGGCCCTAAAGCCCACCATTTGTACATATATTTTTAAGGAATAAAATGTTTATTTTTTTACATCTCTTGCCTTTTTGTTTTACCTTTTTTGTTGAGTAGAGTTTTCAAGAATTTTACAAGTGTTAAGACTTCAATCTTGTACTTTGGTCCTAATTCTTCTATCTCGGCTCGAGATGAGTAGTGATTTTGAACTAGAGTTTTGCCAAGTATGAGACTTGGGTCGCTCACTTCAAAAATTTTAAGATCTTCATCTCAGGTGCACTATTTAGAGATTCTTAATTAGCTTTTGCTCTAAATGTTGGATTTTGGTGTTTCACCTTTGCTTGCAATCTCTTGTCCATCTATGGATCTATGTGGTGCTTTGATCTTAGATTGGTTCCAACTTTAGTGCTTCATTTTCACCTCACTTAGGGAATATTTAAGTGTGTGATGAAGAAATTAAGCTGGATTGGGACATCTTCGTCGTGTCCCTCTCTCTTTGGTTTTTGAAGTTCTAATCTTCTTCGGTCGTTTGCTTAGATCAGAAGGGTTGCTAGAGAACTCATTAGGTTTCTGGATAAGTGATGGTTGAATTCAGAGGCTCGAAGTCTGTTGACGAAGGCTATTGTTGCCACTTTCTAGTCAAGCTCTCTGATTTCTATCATGGCTATTTTGAATCGAGTGATGTAATCCCTAAAAGGTTCATCAGCTTGTCAAATGAAGCAGAATATATTTTTACTGTCCTTCTTGGTCCACAACTGCTAAAGAAGTGAGTTACAAACTCTTCATTTTTTGTCTTTGAATAACTTGATCGACCATGATGGAAGAAATGAGAACCAACTCTGAGTCGTTTCTCTAAGTGTGACAGGGAAAATTTATATTCAAATTTAGCTTAAAAAGGAAAGTTCATGTGTTATTAACTTACCAAATAAAGTCCATGTTTATCTATATTTTTTAAGACATAAAGAAGCTTATCAATGAACCTTCAAATTATTTAGAGAACTAAGAATGTCTTGCTAAGCATAACTATGCAACCCAACTACTAGTGATTTAGTGTATTGACATGTTTGGAGACTATGACTTCTACATTCATACATACATGCATCATGACATTAGAAAGATTTAGGCTTGGTTCTTGTTTTAAGAATTACTATATTGTATAGGTTGTGGGCTAATGTGGCACTAACACCCCAACTTTCAAAGTTTAGCTTGTTTGCTTTCGAGGTGAGTGGTTTTTATACACGTATCCTATAATTACTACCCCTTCTTTCTACTTTGACGTTTTAATCTATAATAAGTCTATATTATGTTGAGTATGGATAGTTTGATAAATTGATTTGTTATGTTGCAATGAAAATTTGAGCTTTACTTGTTATGCTTTGTTGGAAAAAAAATTGTGAAAAATGAGAAAAAGTTGATATTCATAATGTTTTCATAAAAAATGGGTTTGCTTGGAATTGTGATGGAAATATTGCTCAGTGAGGGTTATTGTGATATGATTGGCCTAGTGAGGGGCAATGTGATGTGATTGGCCAAGTGAGGGGCGATGTGATATGATAGGCCTAATGAGGGATGGCATGATGTGAATGGCCCAGTGAGGGGCTATGTGATATGATTGGCCCAATGAAGAGCTTTGATATATGGATTTCCTAGTGAGGAGCGTGGTTTATGTTGACCTTTGATTTAAAGTTTCAAATTTGTTTCCACTAAACTCTACTTATACTTTTTTAAGTTGAAAATGTTTTTTGGTGTCGGGTGAGTGGTGTGCTTTATTATATGAGTTTTTTTATATGTATCATTTTAAAAACTGTTTATCTTGAAGAATGGTTGATAAATTTAATTGTTGATTTGGGAAAGTAATCTTTTTTCTAGTGTGGTTGATAAATTTAATTGTTGATCTGGGAAAGTAATCTTTTTATCTACGAGTGGAAGTACCTTTATCTAACTAAGTTATTTAGCTTCCCCCCACTCTTCTTTAAGTGTACTGTAGGTTCATGAATATTCATTTAATTCGTGTGATCGATGACTCATTCTTAGTAAGAGTCTAGCATCCTCAAGTCACTTATCTTTTAATTTCAAGTAATAATTGTCAAGATTTGTAACTAAGAATTTTATTTTTTAAAACTTATTTTTGAGTTAAAACCTACTGAGCTTGTGAGTATTTTAAGTGACTTTGGAAATTTTGTATGAGCCATAAGGTGTGAAATTGGATTTATGGTTTGTGATGTATTGGGATGATTTGATGGTTGTTTTCCAAACGGGTTGCCACAAAGGATGTCATCATTTTCTGTAATTTTTTTCTCAATGTTGAGTGTAATATTAATATTGCTCGTGGTGCCTATAAACGTCATGATAAATTAAAAGCAGCTAATGCAACTCAAGTAATTCGTATGGTTGCCACAAAAGAAGTTGAAACAGGTAGAGGAGCTAATGAGATTCCAACTTTACAACGTGTTGGAGACACTTGTTGGAGTTCAACTTGAATTCTATTGATAGTTTGTTGAAGATGTTTTCTACAACAAGTATTTTTTTCCAAAAAGGACTTGATGAGGTTACTCAATCTCAATGTGTAGGGGCAAGTGGAGCACTTGATGCCTTGACATCTTTTGAGTTTGCGTTTATTTTGCATCTATTGAAAGAGATTTTGGGGATCACATGTAGTTTATACCAATTTTTTTAGTGTCAATCTCAGGATATAGTAAATACTATGAATCTTGTGTCATCAGCAAAAGAAATGCTACAATTGGTTAGAGAAACTGGTTGGGATACTCTTCTTACAAATGTGATTTTTTTTTGGGTGAAAAACATGATGTTTGAAATTCCTTATATGAGTGCTCCATACCTTACTAGTTGCGGTTGTCATCGTCAGAAAGATCATACAGTTAAGTATCATTATCGAGTTGTTATCTTTCTTGTTGTCATAGATTCGCAATTACGGAAATTAAAACAATATATTTAATGAGCAACTTGTTGAATTGCTTAATCTTCATTCAATTTCGGATCCTAAAGATTCTTTCAGATTGTTTAATGTTGAAAAAATTTGTGAACTTATCAATGAGTTTTATCTTAAAGATTTCAATGAACATGAGAAAAGTTGTCTCCTATATGAGTTACGAAATTATGAGATTGGTGTATGTCAAAATCCAAATATGCAGAAATATTCAACACTTTCTTAGCTTTGTCAAGGATTGTTATAGACTAGAAAGTCAATAATATACCCTTTAATTAATAGATTAATTCGATTGGTATTAGCACTTCTTGTTTCAATAGCAACTACAAAACGAGCCTTTTCAATAATGAGTATTCTTCGTAGTAAGATGGACGATGATTTCCTTAGAGATTGCATGCTTTTGTATATTGAGAAGGAAATTGTAGTTCAATTTTCTATTGATGAGATAATTGATGATTTTTATTCTATGTGGGAACGTCGAGTTTGGTTTAGATAGAAGGCTTTATTGTGTTTCCTAATTTTATATTTTCTTTCAATATAAATATGCATTACTATTAAAATTTTATATAATTATATGCATGTTAAATATGAACAATATTTTCTAGTTTTGTGTTGTAAGTGAAGTGTTGTTCCTTGATTGCCAGGTTTGCGTTTTTAGCTTGAGCTTATTTATACTCTTGGTCAAGAAGCAACCAACATTATAGATAAGGTCGGAACTCAAGTTCTCATCTTCTATATTGGTGTGAATTTTATCATTGCTTTACCTTCCTGCAACATTTGTATGGTTTTTAGTGCTTCTCTAAAGTATATTATTTTAACTATCACTTGTTCTATTTTATTTGAAGCACATGTTTATGGAAGGTATATATAAAATTAATATTTCATGGTAAATATTTATGTGCTTTGTGGACTTATAGTAATTACTATGTAACATAATTTTTTTGACCAAGTGACCGTAAAATCGATAATATTTCGGCCCAAACTAAGTAAAATTCCCAACTTCGCCCCTGTCTATGATCCACTAATTTTTTGTTATTTGGTTTGGTTAGTCAATGATATTTTAGGGTGATACAACTTAATAGGTCTTTTTTCAGATTATTTGTGTTGGGTTTGATATTGTCTTCTAGGTATTGGTGATTTGTCAGAATAGCTAGGTGTTGTTTGTCAATGCTGCCTGATTCGTTATTATTATGAATAATCAATAAAATTATCTTTGGTTTTTCTGTTAAAAAACAATGAGTTTAATTGTAATTAGTTTTTATGACAAACAATTAATTTAGTGAATTTTGATAGCATTCTATTTTATGGTATTCTTATATACGTGCCTTCTCAAAAATTCTATAAAAAAATGTGTTTTTGTTAAGGGTGTGCATAAAATGAAGGTTTAAGCCAATATTTTTTTAATTTATAAAAAAATTTAGTCAAATCAAATCATCCATTAATTGATATTTTATTTATTATTTAATTGAGTTTCATTTAATTTGACTAAATTTTTTACAACTTTTAAAACATTAAACATCAACTTAAAACTTACTTTAAGCCCACCCAATTATAGAATATCTTTATTTAATTATATTTATATTTTTTTTACTTACACTGTTCTTAGAGATAATTATTTATAATAAAATTTAGAATAATTGTTTATGTAAACTTCTATGAGAAGCAACACAATTTATCATATAATTTATTGTCACTGTTAATATATGTATTAGTTTTTATAGAATTTTCTAATTAGTTATAGTTTCCTAATTAGATGTTATTTTAATTTTCCTATTCATATTAGGTATTATATGTATGTATTAATTTTCTAGTTGGTTTTATTTTCCTAATTCAATGCAACTTTAGTTTTTCGGTTACTATTAAGTCGTATCTATATATATTCTTAAAACCCTATATATATAGCTAGGTTTGTCTATGTGATTCACACGGTAACAATAAAACAAAATTTCTTTCAATCACTTTTATTTTAAGTAGGTATTTCAAATGTCTTCAATCAGTCCTTTTTCGAGTTCTTTTTTGAATTCTTTTTCCAATATGGGATATGTTAGAGAATATATAGATAAATTACTTAATTGAGTTTTGGGAATTAGTCTTGGACATTTGAGAAAATCATCTTAGAGAATGAATTGCAAAGGAAATGTGAGATTATTTTTTGAGATATTCTCAAACCTCACATCGAAAAGAAATATTATTGTAAGTAGTTCTAGTTTTATATTGTTTATGTATCAAAAGGACGTAGATACTAGTTATTATAAATATGGCCATCAAGAGAGTTAGTCCCTCATCGTATTCCTGGAACAGGAATAGTTGGTCAAATGTATAGTGTAACAAACCAAACATTAACATAGCTTGTAAAATAGGGTTTTATAGGGATCCAAATGTTTAGTGAATATTGAATGTATTGGGGTTTGGGTTGTGAGATTGGGGAGAGTTTTCACACAGTTTTACCTAGAAAATTGTGTATTGTTGAGTAATGAGTTCTTGTAGCTTTCCTCCATCCAAAAGCCACAATGAGTGTTTTAGTACAATTTTGGTTAAAGAAACTATACAATTGATGTAGTTAAGAATTAATAGTGGATTGAATATCTTATGGACGTAGGCAAAATGTGTCGAACCATGTTAAAATTCTTGACTTTATTTCCTCTTTATTTTTGCTATTGTGATTGTGTGGTTATTGATTGGGTGTTAGAATTTTCAACAAGTCATATAAGAGATACATTTATTATTTGTGTTGATCTTGGGCGAAATTTTGGTGAAAAATCCAACAAGTGGTATCAGAGCTAAGGTGCTACAATCCATTGGGTGCTACAACAAGTGATATTAGAGCCTGGTTCGATAATGAAAAAAATTCAGAGAATTGATGCGGTGAAGAAGCAAGTCAGATGTGTTGTTGAAGATCAAATTTTAAGCCTACGTGGAGGATTGTTGAGATTAGGCTCGAAATCTAATTAAGCCATATTGAAGGCACGATTAAAACAATGAGGTTTTGATCAGGTAGAGGTGAACCCGACCCAGGGGTAAAAGTGTTTGAGGATTTGAGTAGATAGAGGAATTTGTTGGGATACTCCTCAAATCCTACATCGGAGAGAAGTGTTATTGTAAGTAGTTCTAGTCTCACATCGTGTATGTGTCAAAAGGATGTGAGTACTAGTTATTATAAATATGGGCATCGAGTGAGTTAGTCTTTCACCGTATTCTTGGAGCAGAAATAGTTGGTCAAATGTGAAGTGTAGCAAACCAAGCACTAATATAAATTGTAAAAAAGGGGTTTACAGGTATTTAAGGGTTGAGTGAAAATTGGGTGTATTAGGGTTTGAGTTGTGACACTGGGGAGAGTTTTCATACAGTTTTGCCTAGAAAAATTGAGTAATGTAGAGTTGTGAGTTTTTTGCAGCTTTCCTCCATCCAAAAGTTAAAATAAATGTTTTAATATAGTTTTGGTTAGAGAAACTGTACAATTGATATAGTTAAGAATTAATAGTGGATTGATTCTCATGTCAAAGTAGGAAAGAGGTGTCGAACCACGTTAAAATTCTTATGTTTATTTTCTTTATTTTTGCTATTGTGATTGTGTGGTTGTATATTGGGTGTGAGAATTCCAGTAAGTGGTATCAGAGCTATGTTTATTATCTATGTAGATCTTGGACAGATTTTTTTTTATGGAAAATCTTATTCCAAACCTGAATAAGAAAAGAGAAGAATTGAAGAATGAAGAAGCGATAGATATTATGATATATGACAATGAAACAAAAGAATCTTTTAAATTGGAGCTGAAATTTGAAAGCCTTAATTATTATCTTAGGGACACAACTGAATGTAATGAAAAGAAAGGATTGGTTGTTGGGAAACTAATAGGATTTAGATATCAATTAAGTTCAGCTTGCAATGTTGGTTGTAGGGCAATGAATTGGATTTAGATATCAAGGTCAGTCTGCAATGTTGGTTGATAAACTTCTAACAGAAGAGATGTAATATACTGAACTTCTTTTTTTTCCTAGATACTATTTTTATACATTAGTGGGAGGGAGATTGAACTTAAGTCACATATATGGAGTATCCTAGAAGTAACCACCACTCGGCCAAGGGGCCTTGGTTAATCCTAGTTGACGAATAAAAACTTAGCAAATATGATACTTTAGTAATCTAGTTGCTAGAGAATTATATTTGATAACGTGATTCAACTTTTATATGAGCTCGTTACTCTCTCTCTCTCTCCCCATTGTTTAATGATTAACTGTAATTTCTAAATTTCTATAAGCTTATTACTCTTCAAAATTGAAACCAATGTATATAGAATGAAACGTGATTATATATGAGATAAAGACTTTAATTACTTTATGATGTTTTATAATACCTATTTCCCAATATTCAAATAAGGGTATTTTTGTTGTAATCGTTAATTAATTACGTTTTTAAGAATTGATTGTTTGGGCAAAAACTATTAAAGAATCATGTTCTTTAATTAAAATGGAATTTGATGCACACATGAGTATTTTTATAATACCAAAAATTCAGTGTGTATGCTTGTGAAAATGTCGACTATCGTCTGGACAACAACTTTTGGTAAAACAACTAATGTTATTGTTAAAACAGTTAGCTATGAGTAAACGTCTGGCTAGCTGATGGTTTTTTGTAAAATAGTTAGCTGAAAATGTCAGTATCCGACAGTTTTTAGTAAAACAATTTGGAAGTAAAAATTGTTAAGCTTTTGGTAATATGGTTGTTGAGCTTTGCGTCTCAAACGACAAATTTAATTTATTTTAATTTTTTACAACATTTTTATGTTTCTTAGAAAATGTTTTTATTTGTTTACCCCAACTTACGATTCTCAATTGAAAAAAAAAAATCTAATTTGGAAACTCTACCAAGCCATAAATGTTTAAAAAATTTATTCATTAAACGCTTCAAATTGGGAAAACTTCAAGCTTCTTTTTTTCATAAAAACTTAAAACTAATTATCCAGATAGAGAAAAAAATCATAAACATCTTGTTGACATGGGCCTTATGTAATCATACCCTCAAATTAATGAAAACCTGCATAGACCGCCAAAGAAACTGCAGAAAACCAACATAGACCACCAAAAGAGTTGCAGAATCAAAATTTATAACCCGAAAAGAAATTGTAAAAGCAGATTAGCAGAGAACCTCCAAGAATCTACAGAAACAGTTCACCAAAAAACTGCAGAAAAAGAATTCATATATTATTGAGAACCTCTTTTAAAACTGCAGAAACAAACCACCAAAAAACTATATAGAGAACCATAAGTTATAGCTTAGAAAAAAAATTACGGAAACAGTCCACCATAACACATCCATGTAAGCTGCAAAAAGTTCACCGAAAACGGTAGAACCTGGGTTGATATTATTGATTATTGATTTGCTCCTAAAGATTGAGAGGGAGCAAGTTCAACTTAAAATCTCAGTTGAGCTCACAAAAGATCATATCAACTCAATCTTCTCCATAAGGCCCTAACCTGATCACCTTTTAATTTGTACTTTCATTAATAATTAATTCTAAGTAAGAAATGGATGTAATTTTTTGTACCTTGTTTATCATGAATAAATTTATTTAGTTTTTTGCAGTTTCTTTGGTGGCATTCTATAATATATCTTCGGTAGTTTTTTTATACCTTGTTTATCCTGAATAAAATTTTGCAGTAAAAAGACTCATTAATTTGAAGCATTTAATGAATAAATTTCTTCAGCATTTATCATTTGGTTGAGTTTCCCAAATTGTTTTTGTTTCCAATTAAGAATCATAAGTTAGGGTAAACAATTAAAATAAGTTTCTAAGAAAAGTAAAACTAAAAATTATAATAAATTGAATTTGTTATCTAAGATACAAAAGTTCCACAGCCATACTACCAAATACTTCAAAAAAATTTAATTCCACCGTCGTTTTACCAAAAACTATTGGCAATATTGACATTTTCAGCTAACTGTTTTACCAAAAACCGTAAGTTGTTTTACCAAAAGCTGTTCGCCAGACTATAGTCGACATTTTCTTCACATGCACATATATGAAATTTTTGGTATCACAAAAATATTCATGTTTGCATCAAGTTCCATTGTAATTAAGGAACATGATTCTTTAATAGTTTTCGTTGAAACAATACACTTTTATGATTGCAATTAATTCACGATAATAACAAAAATACCCATTTTTGCATGTTTGGTAATAGGTATTATAAAATACCATTAAGTATTGAAATCTCGAGTCTTATATATAATCATATCTCATGCTACAACGTTATCAATTTAAGAGAGTAATAAGCTTATATAAATTTAGAAATTGCAATTAATCATTAAACAAGGAGAAAAAGTAATGAGCTTATATGAAAGTTGAATCATATTATCAAATATATTTTTTAAGCAACCAGATTACTAAAATCTCACATCTTCTAAGTTTTTATTTGTAACTAGGATTAACCAATGCCCATTGGTCTGGTGGTTACTTCAGGGATGCTCCATATAGGAGACTTGGGTTCGATCTCCCTCCCACTAATGTATAAAAAAAAAGGATGAATGAAAAAGAAGTTTAACAACTAGCATTGCAAACTAAATTTCATATCTGAATCCAATTTACTGCCCCATAGCCAATCCTTTCTTTTCATAAAATTAAGTTGAATCCCTAATATAGTTATTAGTGCTTTCAAATTTCATTTTCAATTTAAAAGAGTTTTTGTGTCATAATATCTATCACTTTACCATTTCTCAATTCTTCACCTTCTTTCTTCTTCAGGTTTGGAATAATGCACATGTCAGCTTCAAAAGTAGAGAAAACAATCTCGCCTTTCCTTTATAAATCATTCTCTAGGAGAATTTTCTCAAATGTCCAAGTCTCATTCTCAAAACTCAATTCCAATAATTTAACACTATATTCTTCAACATTTTCAATGTTGGAAAGAGAATTTGAAAAAGAACTCAAAAAATGACCGATTGAAAACATTTTAAATATTGACTTAAAATGAAACATATTGAAAAAAAATTGTATTATCATTACCGTGTGAATCACATGGACAGGCCTACTATATCTATCATATAAGAATATAAGACCTAATAACAGTAATAGAAGAACTATACATCTAATTAGGAAAATAAAATCAATTAGGAAAATAAATCCAATTAAGAAATTGATACACACATAAAACCTGCTATATATATAAGATCTAAGAATATAAGACTTAATAGTAATAAAGAAACTAAAGTTACATTGAAAGACATTACAAAAGATGAAAAACTCACCAAAAACTCCAAGGAACTATATGTTGTGCGTTTACCCACCTAAATAAATAAGTAAATAATCGCACTTGTTTTACTTGCAAGTGCACAAGGTCAACAGTGTAGTATAGTGTGCGAATGCAAGATCATCTCCACAGGGATTGGTAAAGTTCAATTTGGAATTATATTTGCAATATAAAAAGATAGAAATAATAAAAGCGTTGAGAAATAATAAAGATAAAATACTAAGGATAAAGGCATAGGGACTTGATATCCACCACAAATTATGCGACCTCAATACAATAGTATGTCAATGCTTTACTCATGCCATGTATAACTAATGTTTGTCAACCTAAGGGCATGGTATCTACTCCTTAAGCTATTGATCTCCCTAAGCAACGAGTTAGGCATGTTATCTACTCTAACTCTTTTCTCTCTTAAGGGATTCAGCATGGTATCGACTGAGTTGTTCCTTAAGAGAGCATAAGACCTGTGAAAATCGACAACCACACGGGACCTAGGACATGGTATCTACTCCCAGTTTCCCATGTTGATTAACCCAAGAATCCGGATAAGATATCTTTTGTTACTATTGTTGAACCCAGGACTCGGTCATCCAAATTGATTCAACTAACTAATCCATATCACATGCATACGTTGATCAGACACACACATATGAGGAATTTAAATACAAACAGACATTAATCAAGTTAAGCAACACAACATAAATATCACAAAGGCACCAATACTGAATTATTAAGTAAACATAATTAGGGCTTCAACCAAGCCCTTACCAAAAAGTTAATTACACATAATAAGATAAAAAGGAAAGAAGAAACCCAAAAACATTATGGAGAAGAGTCGTCAATTCGTCTCCAAAATCTCTCCTTCGGGCTCGTCCGGCCTCAGGCCTCCCCGAACAAAAACTAAAACTAAAAGGGAGCTTGATCCCCCAAAAGGGAGATCTACTCCAAAGGGAGATTAAAAGATAAAAGAAGGGATAAAAGAAGTGATTATTTGTGTGTGCTTTACAGGTGTATTTATAGGGCTTGAGTAGTCCTAGAAGGCTCATGAGTTCCTAAACTTACCTAAAACACAAAACTCCTTTATTTCCAAAATAAAGTTATTTCCAAAATAGGGTTATTTCCAAAATAGAGTTCTGCAGTTTACTGTTCGTGCCCGTACATGTGCGCTCGATCGCATACGTGGTGCGCTCGATCGCACAGAGGAGTGCGCTCGATCGCAATCTAGCCAGCAGCTGCTCCAGGATTTCCAGATTTCTTCCTTTAAGTGTCAAAAATGCTTCTTTTTCTCCAAGACCCTATATAAACGTGTAAAACACAAAAGTGAAGTAAAATAGACTAAAACATATAGATAAAGAACTTAACAAATGTAAATTAAGGGGATTAAATATGAATATTTAAGCTCCTATCACACCCCCAAACTTACATATTGCTAGTCCCTTAGCAATACAAAACCAAAAACTAAATGAAAAACAAAGACGCAAAGATAAATTCAATGCTCATGGTGTCCAACAAAAGTTTAGGTTTCACACAAAACTATGACGCGCATTCATGAGCAAGCTTAACAAATATAAACACATCTTTGCAATGAATACGAGTTTTGAACGCAAATCACTTTCATGAGGCAGGTTAAGACATCACAAGTTTGACTGAGTGTGTGGTGGACTAGCACATAAAAGATTGGGTTTCCAAATAATTCTAATGTGTAGTGTTTCGATGACTCAAGATTCACCAAATTTCCTATTAGAATCAACAAAGATGGCATAGATTTTTTTCATTTCTTTTATTTGTGAGATTTTTGCCAAGTTAGTTCCCTTAAGCATTCTATTTGACTCGTGTAACGAGCGTTTAGCCAATGACTCCCAAACCAGATGGTTTTAGGGCATTAGGTGTAGAAACACCCCTAAGGGCTTACTAACTCGAGTCAAAAAGGCTACAAAGCTAACTGGTCTTAATGCTACTGATCAGAATATTCCAGCTTTTGACGTGACACTCACTGCTTACTTAGAAAGTTCTTTTTAATGATCTTTAGGAGCATTTTTTTTTCTTTTTGAGCAATAACGAACTTTTTCTATTTTCTTATGCCACCGCGTTAATCTAATAGGTCATCTGGTTCACAGTCAAGCAAAAGAAACATACAAATCAAAATTACATGTCATACCCCACACAACTATGTGCTAATGTGCTCATGTTTAGTTTAAGTCAAACTTGTGAATCCTTAAATGCCTAAAAGAAAGTGATTATGGTTCAAAACTTAATTATTGGCCCATATGTTCAAGGTGTTAAGCTCACTTATGAAGTTAAATCATTTTGTTTGTTTAGAACACCCAAAAATTTTGGAATGGAATGAACATATATTTATCTATGAAAAACAACAAAACAAAAAAAACTGGGACAAAGTGTGTGTGAATGTGTCTCCCATACCCCCAAACTTAAATTACACATTGTCCCCAATATGTGAATAACAAGGAAAGAGCTGAACTGGGAGATGGAGAACTAGCTAGGTTGGCATGGCTCATAGCGTACCCCCAAACTTGAACGGATGCACACATTGTCCCTAAAAAAGAAAAACTAACGTAATACGGGAAAACAAGAAGTAATAAAAATAAATAAATAACAATAAATACGTAAAATAATAAAAATAAAATGATAAGCTGTGGGGTGCCTCCCATGAGCGCTAAGTTTAGCGTCTTCAGCCGGACCAAAATTTATTTTTCTCCAAAACTAAGAGTGGCAGCAGCTAGCATAGGAAGTGTCTTATTCTCTCCCATATAAGCATAAGATAAGTGCTCGGGCAACTGCTTGAATTCCAAGCTAGGTGCCTGTACAATAAAAGAAGGAAGAATAGTATTAGTAGGCCCGAGAATTTCAAATGGATCGGTGTACTTACTTGGAGGCTTTGGAAAGGCCTCTAGAATGTGCATAGTTTCAATGATGTCATCAGTAACATCCTTGTATTTGGGCTCAATATCTGATCTTGGGATACTATAGGTAAGAGCAGTTTCTACTGGATCAACGTGATGGACCTGAAAAAGCTTCTTCAATAACACTTTGCATCATGCATATGTTAAAACATTTTATATTATCTAGGGGTAATTTTAATGCATTATATCTTTTGATTTCAACCTTCTCACTATTTACCTTCTCCATCTTACTTACCTTGGATATGGATACTTGTGTAGGCTCATCAGTTTCGATGATCTTACCATTTGTTAGAATTGTCACAGCATTTAGTTGCTGATGTCCTCTTGGAGTAGGTAGTGGTTGGACTGGAAGTTCACCCAACTTTCTTTCACTTAGCTCCTTAGCTAATTGCCCTATTTGTTCCTCGAGTCTTTGAATGGCTTGATCATGTTTTGTAGTGGTTTGTCGTTGCTCAATCATGAACTGTTCTTGTGAAGTCATTAGTTGCCTCACAAGATTCTCTAGGTCACTATTTTCTTATTCCGGCACTGGTTGGGCTGCTGGTTGGAAGTGTTGTTGCTGTCCTTGAAGATTCAAAGCATTTTTAGTGTTTCTCCATGAGAGGTTGGGGTGGTTCTGGCGTTGTGTAGCCCGTGGACTAGGTGAGTTGTTCTGATCAGCCATGGCTTTTATGAGCATGTCTAGCTTTCTTTCCATAGCAGCTATCTGATTTGAAGATCCATCATTAAAGCTCACCTCATACATACCCTTGCTTTTAAATCCTTGTCTACCTCTCAAGGAGAATTGTTGGGTGTGCTCACTTAATGTCTCAAACAACTCCATGGCTTCTTAACTAGTCTTCTCCATCAGCATACCTCCACAACCGGAATCCACTATACCTTGATTTATGTCACTCAAACCTTCATAAAAAGCTAGGACCAGCTCATCTTGAGGTAAGTTGTGATGTGGACATTTGAGTAGCATCTCATTAAAGTGTCCCCATGCCTCGAAGAAAATGTCTCCATCCCTCTGTTGGAAGGATTGAATCTCCTTTCTCATCTGCCTTGTCTTTTGGGCTGGAAAAAATTTTCTTAGAAATCTACTAGATAGCTCTTCCCAAGTATGGATGAAATCTACAGGCAATGAATGATACCGCATTTTAGCATTATCTTTTAATGAAAAAGGGAAAAGAATTAACCTGATTCCCTCTTGATCTAGGCCCCGAATATGCTGGAACTTGCAGAGATCACAGAATTCTCGAAGGTGCAAGTGTGGATCCTCAGTAGGTGTACCCCTAAAATGAGTCAAGGCACTGAGTATCTGCGGAGATATGTAATAATTATCTTCCGCCTTAGGTTGATATGCAATGCATGAAGGATGGTTGAGGTTCTGTGGAATGAAAGATTGCTTCATAGGTCTCCGTTCTGGTGGCGGTTGGTTGTAAAGCTGTTCCATTGGTGCTTCAACTTCAAATTCTTCTTCTTTCTCCTCGAAGATGTTTCTAGGCCTCTTTCGAATGATTTGCTCACTCTCTATATCAAGTGGAAGGATGGTTGGATTCCTCACTCGAAGCTCTTGCATGAATCAGCAGGAATACCTTGGTGCAGCAGCTTCAATACTGCAGCTCGGGTAGTCTCTGGACTATTTGCGCTCGAGCGCTCCAAGCACTGCGCTCGATCGTACCAGTGCGCTCAATCGTACTTAGGTTTGCACTCGATCACAGTTCCAAAATTAGCACTAATGTACACTTGAAACAGAAAGCAAGAAAATAACAAAAACGAAGAATTAAGTTAGATAGTTGATAAAAAATAAAATAAAATAAAACAAAACAAATTAAAAAAATATATTTATTGAAAATTAAGAACATAAAATTGAACAAAATAATAAAAATAAACTGGAAATAATTCTAAACATAAATTTAGCACAATCCCCGGCAACGGCGCCAAAACCTTACTGTGCGTTTATCCACCTAAATAAATAAGTAAATAATCGCACTTGTTTTACTTGCAAGTGCACAAGGTCAACAGTGTAGTATAGTGTTCGAATGCAAGATCATCTCCACAGGGATTGGTAAAGTTCAATTTAGAATTATATTCGTAATATAAAAAGATAGAAATAATAAAAGCGTTGAGAAATAATAAAGATAAAATACTAAGGATAAAGGCGTAGGGACTTGATATCAACCACTAATTATGCGACCTCAATACAACAGTATGTCAATGCTTTACTCATGCCATGTATACCTAATGTTTGTCAACCTAAGGGCATGGTATCTACTCCTTAAGCTATTGATCTCCCTAAGCAACGAGTTAGGCATGATATCTACTCTAACTCTTTTCTCTCTTAAGAGATTCATCATCGTATCGACTGAGTTGTTCCTTAAGAGAGCATAAGACCTGTGGAAATCGACAACCACACGGGACCTAGGGCATGGTATCTACTCCCGGTTTCCCATGTTGATTAACCCAAGAATCCGGATAAGATATCTTTTGTTACTATTGTTGAACCTAGGACTCGGTCATCCAAATTGATTCAACTAACTAATCCATATCACATGCATACGTTGATCAGACACACAAATATGAGGAATTTAAATACAAACAAACATTAATCAAGTTAAGCAACACAACATAAATATCACAAAGGCACCAATACTGAATTATTGAGTAAACATAATTAGGGCTTCAACCAAGCCCTTACCACAAAGTTAATTACACATAATAAGACAAAAATGAAAGAAGAAACCCGAAAACATTATGGAGAAGAGTCGTCAATTCGTCTCCAAAATCTCTCATTCGGGCTCGTCCGGCCTCAGGCCTCCCCGAACAAAAACTAAAACTAAAAGGGAGCTTGATCCCCCAAAAGGGAGATCAACTCCAAAGGGAGATTAAAAGATAAAAGAATGGATAAAAGAAGTGATTATTTGTGTGTGCTTTACAGGTATATTTATAGGGCTTGAGTAGTCCTAGAAGGCTCATGAGTTCCTAAACTTTCCTAAAACACAAAACTCTTTATTTCCAAAATAAAGTTATTTCCAAAATAGGGTTCTGCAGTTTACTGTTCATTCCCGTACATGTGCACTCGATCGCATACGTGGTGCGCTCAATCATACAGAGGAGTGCGCTCGATCGCAATCTAGCCAGCAGCTGCTCCAGGATTTCCAGATTTCTTCCTTTAAGTGTCAAAAATGCTTCTTTTTCTCCAAAACCTTATAAAAACGTGTAAAACACAAAAGTGAAGTAAAATAGACTAAAACATATTGATAAAGAACTTAACAAATGTAAATTAAGGGGCTTAAATATGAATATTTAAGCTCCTATCACTATATTCTCAAAAACACCAAGCTCTTTGTATCTCTCAAGCTCCAAAGGCTCTCGATTCTCTTGTTTTCAAATAAGTGAAGTGAGAATTAAGTGCTCCACTCTCTTATAAATAACTACTCACAACTGTAATTGATTCAAACAAGGAGTTAATCTAAACAGCTATAATCGACTTTAACAAGGGGTGTCTTTTCACATAACCGAGAAGAAGAAACGGTTCGACATACCACCAATAATCCTAAAAACTCTCAGACAAATAAGCACGCCTATCTTATGGGCCAAGATCCTGGGCCGAGTCAATGGGCCCCATATTCAAAGCTTGATTCAGTTTATAAGCCACAATCTTGGGTCCAGATTAAATCTCAGCCCAACTACTGAGCCCCAAAGGTCTTGACTCCATGGGCCACCAAATGGGCTAAATGCCCACAACTGCACCTATTTTATATAAACATATTCATCTCAACAAACAAGTCTACTCTCCTCGGCTTCATCCCATATCTCCAACACTCTGATGAATTCGATCCAAGTCATCTTCATCAGACTTGTCTCATACACTTCGAAAAGTTCGATCCAAGTCATCCTCCTCTGACTTATCTCCTAAACTCGGACTTAGATCCAAGTCATCCTCCTCGAATCTATCTCCAAAACTTCTAGGAGTTCGATTTAAGTCATCCATTTTGGACCTGTCTCCTAAACTCTGAGGAGTTAAATCCAAGTCATCCTCATCTAACCTATCTCCAAAACTCCGAGGAGTTCGATCCAAGTCATCCATCTCGGACCTATTTCCAAAACTCTGAGAAGTTCGATCAAAGTTATCCTCCTCTGACCTATCTCCAAAACTCTAAGGATTTTGATCCAAGTTATCCTCCTCGGATTTGTCTCCTAAACTCCAAGGAGTACGATCCAAGTCATTCTCTTTAGACTTGTCTCCTAACCTCCAAGGAGTTCGATCCAAGTCATCCTCCTCGAACCTATATCCAAACCTCTGAGGAGTTTGATCTAAGTCATCCTCCTCGGACCTATATCCAAAACTCCAAGGAGTTTGATGTAATTCATCCTCCTCAAGCCTGTCTCCTAAACTTTGAGGAGTTCGATCCAATCTATCGTCATCGAACTTGTCTTTTAAAATCTGAAGAGTTCGATCTAAGTCATCCTCTTCAGACTTGTCTCTTAAACTTCGAGGAGTTTAATCTAAGTTATCCTCCTCGGACTTATCTCCAAAACTTTGAGGAGTTCGATCCAAGCCATCCTCCTTGGACTAGTCTCCTAAACTCAATAGAGTTCGATCCAAGTCATCCTCCTCGGACCTATTTCCTAAACTCTGGTGAGTTCGATCTAAGTCATCATCCTCGGCATGTCTCCTAAACTCCGAGGAGTTCGATCCAAGTCATCTTCCTCGGACCTGTCTCCAAAACTCTGAGGAGGTCAATCCAAGTCATCATCCTCTGACTTATCTCCTAAACTCTGAGGAATTCAATCCAAGTCATCCTCTTCAGACCTATATCCAAAACTCTAAGGAGTTCAATCTAAATCATCCTCCTCGGATTTATCTCCAAAACTCTAAAGAGTTCGATCCAAGTCATCCTCCAGGGACCTATCTCCAAAACTCCGAGGAAGTTCACCCCAAGTTAAGTCCCTCATACTTATCTTCTCAACTTTAAGGGGTTCACAACAAAGCTTAGCCTATGTCTCAGATTCAATATCTCCTTCACATCCAGGAACTTAGCTCAAGTTCATGTCACTCGGACTCATTATCTCCATCGCTTCGAGGAGCTTAGCTCAAGTCCCTGTCACTCAGCTTATTATCTCCATCATTTCGAAGAACTTAGCTCAAGTTCATGTCACTCAAGCTCATTATCTTCCTTGCTTTAAAGAACCTACCTTAAAATTCATGCTACACGAACCCATTACTTTCCCTTCCAGGGAAGTAGCGCTGAGTTGTTAGGTCTCATCAGAGTTTACACTCTCTCCGTTCTGAGAAAGTAGCACCGAGCTATTAATCCTAATCGAGCATGGAACATTCAAAGAGTAGCCCTAAGCTATCCTTCAAAATTGCTCAAACAAGTTCAAGTCTCTATTTTTCACCCTCTCAGTACGTAAGTACCTGCACAATCTCAAAACTGATCTGAACTACACATAAAGGAATCATACTCCAAACATCCTACTTCTTCGACTGCATAACTATATTCAAGGAAATGGGGGGCTTCTAATATAGGGAAAATTTTCTCATCTAATGATATAATAACACGTGACAGCTGTCAAAGGTAAAAGGGTAACTTCACAACAATCTCGTAACATTGTGACATGTGGTAACCCTCGAAGACAGAAAAACAATCTCATAACTCAGACAAATCAACCAATCAAAAAGCTATAGCAAAAGGCATAATGATAATTTCACTATAACACTCCAACTTATAGATAACCCAACATGGGATCTTAATCTTATCATAATGTTCAATCACTTTTCTAATTGGATTTTACTCCAAATCACTATTTAAGGGGGCTCTCTACAGGTACGCACGACTCTTTGATTTGGACACGCATAATTCTCTCTGAATTCTCCAGCTCTCTTATTACCACAAAGCCCTATACTTACTTAGGCATCGGAGAGTCCCCTGGAGGCACAATCCCTCCGATCCTTCGATGATTTTGGGGATTTCTTATCGTTTTGTGTGCATATGTACCACATTCTAGTTTTTCAACTACTTCGTAGATTTTCGGCATCAACATCCACCAAATATATTAGTATCCCACTTGGTTGATGTTCTGATTGTCGTTGTGTCACGTCTAAATCTCTGTTTGAACACTTTGTTCTTGCACATAAATATTGTTAATTAATAACTTAATTTGAGAGTACATACTTCAAAAAAATACATATATATTGATAATGATGTTTTTTTAATATTATCACGTGTATTTATTTCTACTGTCATCATAAACAAGAATGGTCATAACTCATACACAAAAGTATAAAACCACCAATGGATGCAATATTATCCAAAAGAAATCATGTTTTCTCAATTAAAAACTCTTGTTAATAATTAACATAAATTTAATTTAAATATCTTATTGAAATTCTTATCCATTAAAAAAATGTTAATATCCTTAAAATCAATTAACTCAATTTCAATATACAATATAAAATTCATTGGTTCAAAAATATATGACACAGATTGTTGATTTATTACAAATAAATCGACTTTTTTAAGATCTTCATTGGTCTAAAAAAATATCAAACTGGCGTCTTGGAGACTTTTCCTTTCATATATAACAACTAAATTTTCAGATGTCTTTTTTTTCCTTAAGATATTTCTTTATTCTAAATATAAAAAAATCAGCAATCAGTTTTTTGGGAAATATATTATACTGATTTTTAATAAATAAAAAAATTTCTTTGGGTATCATTTTAAATAAAACACGATGGATTTTTCACTACTAAACAAGTTGGTTTGATTTGTTTAAAAGTGGAACAAAGACTCTGTTCATCTACATGGGAAAAATTATCATTTGAAGAGATTGTAATTTGAGAAAGAAATAAGTAAATTTTGAAAAGTTGGATATCCCAACTTCTCAAATCACCCATCAAAGCATAATTTTGGTTGACCAACGAAAAACCCAATATACCCTTGTTCTCCATCAATATTTCAGTTTTCATCCTCAAATACTTTGCGACCTCTCCCCCAAATTGAGAGACATCACCTCCACCTTCTAGCAATAAATGAAAAGAATTACTAGACTCCTAAACCTAAGTGATTTATACAAGATCTCCTTAATTCTAACAAGACTATTCCTTGACTTTTAATTGCTGAGATATTTCCTTATTAGAAGCCTTGACAAAATCAGTTGATTGATTCTCATTAATGTTGACAGAATCAATAGATAGATGTACCATCAAGAACACCTATCTTGGATCGTAGAGTGATGAATTGAGTGTGTGGAAGCAGTTTTGTGAGCAAGTCAGGGAGCTAATCTGTTGAGGAAACATGAGAAACAACAACTAGGCCCTTGGAGACTCTATCACGAACAAAGTGATAGTCAATCTCGATGTGTTTCATTTTGGAGTGAAAAACTGGATTTGCACAAACATAGGTGGTACCAATTTGTCACAAAATACAGCTGGAGTTGAAGGTGGCAGAAGTTCCAACTCAAATAGCATAGATTGCACCCAAGCAAGTTCAGATACGGTAGTGGAAATAGCTTGGTATTCAGCTTCAGTTGAAGAACAAGCAATAGAGTGTTGCTTGCTTGTAAGAGGACCAAGAAATAGGATTTCCACCAAGATAGACAATGTAAGCAGTAGTTGAGGTGTGATCATCACAATCACTGGCCCAATCGGCATTAAAAAAGACAAGAAGACTAGACAATGGTTGTCACTTGAGGAAGAGTCCACGATGAATAATGCATTTAAGATATCGAAGACCCCATTTGAGCACTGCAAAGTGAAGATTCGAGGGTCAATGCATGAATTACGAGAATTTATTCATAGCAAAAGCAATATCAAGACGTGTCATGGAGAGTTATTGAAGTGCTCTAATGATTCATCGGTACACTGTAGCGTCAGTAGCTGAGGCACCACCATGAATAGATAAAGAGCATGAGGTTGCTAATGGAGTGGCCACATCTTGGGCACCTGCCATGGCAATTTGGTCAAGAAGCTCTCGAATATATTTATGTTAAGAAATAAAAGAGACCTTTGTTGGTTGGAATGACTTCCACATCCAAGAAAAAGTTTAGTGGGCTAAGATCCTTGAGAGAGGATTTGTGAAAAATAGCCTAAACAAAAACACTGAGAAAAGATGAATCATTACCAGTGAGGATTAGATCATCAACATAGACAAAAAAAAAATATGTAATAATACCATCCTTGGAGTGGATAAAGAGAGAGCTATCTGATTTTGATTTAGCAAAACCACAAGCTTTAACAAAGGTGTTCAAGGCGTGATACCATGCACGGGGTGCCTACTTTAGACCATATATAGCTTTTCTGTGGTGACAAACATGCTAGGGCTGAAAAGAGTTAATGAAGCTAGGTGGTTGTTCCATAAAAACATCTGTATGTAAAGTACCATTTAAGAAAGCATTGTTCACATCTAGTTGAAAAAGTGACCACCCTCTAGCTAAAGCAATGCGTAAAATAGTATGTACAACAACAAATTTAATAACAGGATTGAAACTATCATTATAGTCCATACCAAGACATTGATGAAAACCCTTGGTAACCAATCTGGCCTTATAGCAAGAAATACTACCATCACTATTACGTTTGAGGTGAAACATCAATTTACATCCAATAACATGCTGGTTACAATGAGGAGGAACGAGTTCCCAAGTTCCATTACACATAAGGGCCATGAACTCTTTAGACATAGCCTCACGCCAATGAGGGTCATGGATTGCTTGTAACATGGATGTAGGTTCTATAGATTCTGGAAATGGGTGTTTAGTGGCTGTAAAGAGAGATTTATGCTTAAAAATATTATTTTGGGAACGGGTAGCCATGGGGTGGATTTTTTATGGTGGCTGGCTTGGAGGCAGTGAAGAGAACAGAGATATATTAGACGTCTAAGGTGAAAGATTAGAAGGAAGTGGAGGAAATGATAATTGGTTAGTGGAAGAAGGAGATTTAGCTTGTGTAGGAGATATAAAGGAACTAACCTGGAGATGATCTTAAGGGAGAGGCGTGCAATGTGATGCCACTGGTTCTACTTGAGACGATGATGCAATGGGAATGGAAAAGTGAGGGACAATTTCTGTGAATGAGGAATACCATTGAGAGATTGGTATGTGAGTAGAGGATGAGTTGGTAGGAATAGAGGACTTTGAGGGAAATATGGACTCATCAGAGACTACATGCCTAGAGGCATAGACTTTATTGGTGGCAAGATCAAAACACTTGTAAGTGCTCTGGTGCAAGGAATAGCCGAGAAAAATACAAGGCTTAGATTTAGACTTTAACTTGTGTTTCAAGTAAGGTTTCAACCAAGTTAACATAGACACCCGAACACTTTTAACTTTGTAAAGTTTGGCTTTTCATGAAAGAGAGTTTCAAAGGGCCATTTAAAGTTAAAAAGTGGAGTGGACATGCGATTAATGAGATAGACTGTTGCCTGAAAAGCATAGGACCAAAAAGTTGTTGATAGTGAAGCATGATGGAGTTGCTGATAGTGAGGCATGATGGAGTAATGTGAGCCATGTTTCGACAATGTGGCAATTATGTTGTGGTGTATGTGGGGGTGTTTGAAGATGAGCGGTATTTTATGTGATTCAAAGAATTATTTTAGGTGCTCATATTATCCTCCTCCATCCGAGTAAATTGAGACAATAGAGTTATTGAAATAATTTTCAACAAGACTTTTGAATTTAGGAAACAAGGAGAAAAGATTAGATTTGTTTTTTAGGGGATATATCCATATGTTTTTTTTGTGAAATGATCAAAAAAATCACGTAATATCAAAAATTATTTATTGACTTAATGGGAGAAAGACCCAAATGTCAGTGTACACAAACTCAAGTGGACATTGACTAGTTAAACTAGAGGAGCCAAAAGCAAGTTTATGGCTATTGTTACATTGACGGGAATTGCAAAGACCAACAAAACTTGAAGTGGAGACAGGAGGCAAAGAATAAGATTGGATCATGTGTTGTAGGATGTGAGAAGATGGGTGGCCAAGTCCTCGATGCCAATTACACTTTGAAGTTCGAACTCCAACCATTGTAGTGGGCTACACTTTTTGAACTTTCATTGTTGATGGCATCACATAGATATCATTTTCATTTCGGCCTCGTCTTAAGATCGCCCTTGTGGCTAGATCCTTTACACAAAAAGAATCATGGAAAAATTCAACATAAGCTTTGTTAGTTTTACAAAATTGGGAAACAGAAATTAAGTTTTTCTTAATTTAAGGAACACACAGGACATTTGATAAAGAATAAGAGGCAAGTTTTAAGAAAGTTGAGTGGAACCTGTGTGTGATTGGCAAACCTGAACCATCGTCGATCGTGATATCATCTGTTCCATCATATGCAGAATGAAGTGATAAGTTTTGCAAGTTAGATGTAATATGATGTGAAGTTACAGTGTCCATGAACCAGTTTTGATTTCCAGACTGAGATATAATAGCACAGTTTGCTATAGGTTGAAAGCCAAAAAATTGTTTGGCTCAATAGCATTATTTGGCAGTGTGCCCAGCTTTCTCACAGATTTGACATATTGGTTTGAAGGTTGGATTCTGAGTAGAACTAGACTGCTTAGAAGAATAAAATTAGCTAGGCATTCTTTTTGCTGAGAATAAGTACCTTGATTGGTTTCATGTAAAGAATAACCATGAGCACGACCACAGTTGGTATTGTTGGTCCTCTTGGTGAAATTGATAGTGATGACAGTTCATCACTAGTGGTTTTAGCTTTGGTGAGAAACTACTCATAATCTATTAATTTATCATTGAGCTCTTCGAATGTTATGAGAGTTTCCTTTGCACGAATCACAACACATATTTCCTTCTAGTCAGTCCCAACACCATTGAGAATATAGAGGATGAGATCATCTTCATCCATAGGTGCACCAACCAGAGCAAGGTCATCTGCTATCTATGCACTTCATGAGTGCCAAGTGTTCACCAACAGGTTTGTCATCCTGTTTAGTGTCACTAAGCTTGTTCTTAATACTCATCATTTGAGATGGAGAACGATTTGCATACAAGCGAGCACGCTTGTTCCATGCTTCAATTAAGGTTTTTCATGAAGTGATGAGGGGCATGACATTTTCCTATGTAAATACTATTATTGCATGAAGGAGCAGTTGATCTTGTCTGCTCCATTGTGCATGTTCAGGATTGATAGTCTCATTGTCATTCTTGATTATAATGGGTGGTGGACACGGATGACTTCAATCAATGAATACTCCTACAAGAAGAGCATTAAACTGAGCTTTCATGAAGGGTAATTTTGTGGGGTAAGTTTCAAAGGGAGTTGGGCAGAAACGTTGATTGATAAGTGTTGTTTTGATTTGCAGGAAAGACAATTTCAAGATTAGAGGACCTATTGTTGTTGTTGCCATGGCTGGGATTAGAGTTTTTACTAGGATCGAGACTTGTTTAAGCAAAATTTGGCTCTGATGCCATATGAAAATATGAAAGGGAAAGGATTTTTCTATTATTAAAAGCACACGTTACATTAAATCTGTTCATATGCTTAAATAATACAATGTTTGCCAATAAATGGAAATAATTATTAGACTTCTAAACCTAAGTGATTTGTACAAAATCTCCTTAATTCTAGCAAGACTATTTCTTGATTTTTGATTGCTGAGATATTTCCTTACTTGAAGCCTTGATAAAATCAGTTGATTGATTCTCATTAATGTTGATAGATTCAATTGATTGATTATTCTTAATAAATTTGGTTGCCCAACGAAAAAACCTAATATACCCCTGCTCTCTATAAATAATTTCAGTTTTCATCCTCAAAGACTTTGCGACATCTCCCCCAAATTGAGAGACATCACCTCCACCTTCCCTGCTCTTCACCCTCCACTTTACAGAAATCCACTAGCCATCATCTCCAGCTTTTATTACTGGTGCAGAGGTTGAAGCATGTGCAACAGCGGCAGTACTAGCATCAGCAACGATAGCCACTGTTGTTGCAGCAGGCTAGATCTAGGTTTTTTTTTTTAAATGAAACTGCGAACTCCACTCCAATGATCCCAACCATCTTTGTAATTGATCAAGAAAATTAAAATTTTAGATAGATGGAAGAAAAGGGTCGCCGTAGATGGATTTAACATTGGTGGAATTGTATGGCTTGATATTGAAATATGGAGAAGGTGAGGATAGATAAAAAAAAATCGCATAAGAAGTACCAGGTAGAGGAATGGGTACCACATGCACCGTGTTGACATATTCAATTGATTGATTATCCTTAATAATTTTTGTTGACCAACGAAAAACCCAATATACCCCTGTTCTCTGTAAATAATTTCAATTTTCATCCTCAAAAACTCTGCGACATCTCTCCCAAATTGAGAGACATCACCTCCACCTTCCCTGCTCTTCACCCTCCACTTTACAAAAAGCCACTAGCCATCATCTCCAGCTTTTATTATTGGTGCAGAGGTCGAAGCATGTACAACGGCGGCACTACTAGCATAAGCAGCGATAGCCACTGTTGTTGCAGCAGGCTAGATCTAGGTTTTATTTTAAGTGAAACTGCGAACTCCACTCCAGTGATCCCAACCATCTTTGTAATTGATCAAGAAAATTAAAATTTTAGATAGATGAAAGAAAAGGGTCGCCGTAGACGGATTTAACATTGGTGGAATTGTATGGCTTGATATTGAAATATGGAGAAGGTGAGGATAGATAAAAAAAAAATCGCATAAGAAGTACCAGGTAGAGGAATGGGTACCACATGCACCGTGTTGACATATTCAATTGATTGATTATCCTTAATAATTTTTGTTGACCAACGAAAAACCCAATATACCCCTGTTCTCTGCAAATAATTTCAATTTTCATCCTCAAAAACTCTGCGACATCCCTCCCAAATTGAGAGACATCACCTCCACCTTCCCTGCTCTTCACCCTCCACTTTACAAAAAGCCACTAGCCATCATCTCCAGCTTTTATTATTGGGGCAGAGGTCGAAGCATGTACAACGGCGGCACTACTAGTATAAGCAGCGATAGCCACTGTTGTTGCAGCAGGCTAGATCTAGGTTTTATTTTAAGTGAAACTGCGAACTCCACTCCAGTGATCCCAACCATCTTTGTAATTGATCAAGAAAATTAAAATTTTAGATAGATGAAAGAAAATGGTCGCCGTAGATAAATTTAACATTGGTGGAATTGTATGGCTTGATATTGAAATATGGAGAAGGTGAAAATGGATAAAAAATTCGCATAAGAAGTATCAGGTAGAGGAGTGAGTACCACATGCACCGTCACCGCCATATTGACAATATGCGGGGATAGTGAAAGGGGAGAGAGTTACCTTTTTTTGTTTAAATTTCTCGTTTTCATTCTTATTTTATTTTGATTTTTTAATATAAGTTTTATTGGTTTGAAAAAAAATATATGTTTTATTTTTATTTGAAAAAATATGTTTTATTGTTATTTTGATTTGAGTATGTTGTTTTCTTATTTTGTTTTCATTATTTAAATAAAATTGTAATAATTTTTATTTTGAAATGGTTATTAATTTGTTATAGCAATAATTATTTAATTAAAATTAAGTTGAAAAAAATCATCCAATCAAACTGGAAAAAAAAAAAAAACAGATCTTTCATACTCATTTTCATCGTTTTGATAGTTTAAAGTTGATTTCAACTGTCTTTTACCAAATACCTCTCTAACTTATTCAAAATTTTAAATAAGATTATCCAAACACTAAAAATATTATTTTAAAAAAATAATTTAAGAACTAAGAAACAAAAACCTCAGTGGTAAAAACAAAAAAAAAATTATCACCAAAATATATGTTTTACTACCATAAATATGGATTTTACTATCAAAAGTATGTGTTTACCACAGTATATAAGTAACACAAATTGCTTTATTTTTTTATTTTTTTTTTACCAAGGTACCATACACAATCACCAATAAGATTTCAATTTTTTTTCAAAACTAAAAATGGATTCAAAAGCAGAAGAAAAAATAAATACGAGAGGACAAAGAGACAACCTTTGGCCTAACCCAATATAATACAAAGTAGCATTATTTGGACATAAATTAAAACTTTCAAGGAAGCAAGAAAATACCCCGAAACTAAACAACATCAGTTGAAAAAACAAAACCATCTTACTATCATCTCTTCTTTTAAAGCTTTACACTCTTTCTCTCAGGATAATTTTTTTTCAAGAAAGTCCCGAGGCCAACCATCAGATTCTTAGCAAATTTTTGTTGGTAACTATTATCCAACAATTTAGTTGTGGAACGTAACCCAATGTATGGCTGAGATGAATGTAAGAACATATCATCTTTACTCTTTAAGTACGCCAAATTTGATTTAAAAGGACAAACTGAAGCTGTTACCTCAGCAGAACTCCTCCCATCCTCCACAGAGGCTTGAAAATCCTTAGCCTTATTTCTATCACTAGAGTAAAAATCAAATTTTAGAACAACAGATTCGGGAATAACCAACCCCGTCTCTCCAAGCCCAACTTGATCCACGTCCACTTTCCCTGGCAAAGTTACTATAACCCTCTCTTCCTCTACAGAGGCCATGGCCTGCTTTGCCTTATTAAAAGCTCTCTTAGAATTGGAAGTTTTATTTTTTGTACCTACGGACTCAACAACAACTATCTCAGACACTCTAGACTCGATCTGTTGCGCCTCCAGAGCATACACCTCAATAGAAGCCTGACCAGAAGGATCAGTGTACTTCTTTATTAGATCAGAGGTTGCTATTTTGTGGATTGAAACCAATATATGTAAATGAACTTCATGAACTAAGTCAACATGACCGTGTAGGCTTAAGACATGATGATGTAGTCTTTTCAGAAAACCAGTACCAAACATGGCCCATCTTAATCCTCGTCTTGCTCACCGAGCCCAACAGCTATTCTCAAAGTCGGTTCTCCCTGTATAGCTTCAAGAACTTGAAACCCAGTGTTTCGACCATGTTCTACCAAAATCGGCCTATTGTTCCCCTCTTGCAGCCCACTAGAATGGGTTGAAGATGAAAATAAACTCGGGTCAACAAAAGAATTAACCTATTGGGCCTTATTATGGCCGATAACCTGTTGATACTATTGGGCCCGATCTAACAAATCATCTTCCTTAGGGTTTTGCAACACTTTCTAAGAAGCAACATCATGATGAGGCTAGAAACTAGAGTCACCCGAATCCGAAAATGGTTGGGTTCCTTGCAATTTCTAGTTGCCCTTGTTGTTGCTTAGCTGCGCCATCGCGCCCAGACAACTTCCAGTAATCAGAGTTACTTTCATTTTCATTGTTCAATAACTGAAAAAATCAACCAGTATGTATAACTCGTATTCGTAAAGAAAGAATAAAAAAATAATTTAATAAATATGACACGGAGTTAAAATAATATATATACGAAAAATTTAATTTTTATAAATAAAATAAAATAAAAAAACGTGGCAACATGTGTTGCTATTAGTGGACACTAATCCTCAAAATGAGAATTAGTGGACACTGAGCTCGTTTGTTAAACAGCGGTGCAACGGTGCCAGCATAAAAATTTTATTATTTATATTGAATTGTTTTATTAGTTTTACCAAATACTGTTTGGTTTTCTTCAACTTCAAATAAAGCTATTATATTTCTTTAAACACTTGGGGACTGAAAAAAAAGTTGAAAGAGTAAATTTTGAAGGAGTCTAAGGGAGAATTTAGTTGAGAGTCGCGGGAAGCTCTAAGAAAAACAGAAGGTAATAATATGAAGTTTATTTTTGAAATTTAGCATACATGAAATTCCTGGAATTCAATGTGGGAATTTTCAAAAGGTGTGAATTATGAAGGAATTGAGGAATAAATTAGAAATTTTAATATAAATATTATGTCAGGTGTTGACGATCAGCAACCAGAAGAAATTGCTAAGTGGAGTAGGAAAGGCAAGGAGGTGATCCACGAGTAGCTCTAAGTGCTACGTAGTGAGTTAGATTTACTTTAAGTAATTAAGATAAATATGAAATATATAGTGAAAATATTTGAATAAGTTGTTAACTTATGATTTGAGGATAGATGAAAGCTGGTTGATGGGTATGACAAGAATAATTGATATGTAGAGAATTATTATATGAAAAATAATATTATTAGAATAATGAGTCGAATTAATAATGAAGGTGATAATGAAATTCTTGACGAGCTATAGTTGATGATTTGATATGATATATGAGGAGAAGAATTTAGTAAAATTGATCAAATAATAATTTGAGAAGAAGCAGGATAGCTAATTTGAATGTCTGAATACATGCTTGTTTTTATATTATTGTTCATATGCATATTCATATGCATATGCATGAAAATAAAATAACCGAGAAGGCAGCCAGTCTAAATGAAAATAAAAGAACCGGGAGAGCAGTCGCTCTAAATGAGAATAAAAGAACCGGAAAGGCAACCGATCTAAATGAGAATAAAAGAACCGGGAAGGCGGCTGGTCTAAATGAGAATGAAAGAACCGAGAAGGCAGTCGGTCTAAGCTAAAACATGTCGACATGTGGGAAAATGTTCCCAAATAATAATAACATTTAAATTTACGCATTGTATTTGCTTTAAATATTGATTTTTATTGCTTGAGATGCTAAAGTGTGATTCTTGAGTGTAAATTTATTTATAAATGAATGAATATCACAAATAGACAAATATGATAAGAAGGAAATATGAAAATATGATATGATGAGAATTGTCTAAGTGATTGATTATATGTTGTGAACCTCATAACGAGGTAAATAATAATGTTGAATTGAGAATTTAGAGATGATTAAATATATGATTGAAAAATTAATATGTCTGATGAGTAACTTAAGAAGAGATTGTGTAATGGAGGAATTATGAAATTGAGTAGTGATTGCAGAATATTGTTATCGAATTATTTTAGGAAAGAGATGAATGAATATCATAAAATTATTAGAAGTAATTGAATTATAAGATGTAACTGGGAATATATAATTGAATTATAAGATTATTTCAGAAAAATGAATATCTGATGTATTTAATATGAGGCATTTTTTGGCTATATGTACATAATAATCTTAGCTAATTACAAGGAGATAATTTAGAGATAAGATAAATAAGAAAACTAACTCCTAGAAAATAGAAACAAAGTTATTTAGTGGGATTCTATCTTTTCCAACACTCCCTCTCAAGCTGGTGAATATGCATCCTTCATTCCCAGCTTGCATATAAATCGTTGGAATGCTTCACTGTTCAGTCCTTTTGTAAGTACATCAGCAAGTTGATTGTTTGTTGGGACGTACGTTGTGCAGATTAATCCATTGTCTAGCTTCTCTTTTATGAAATGTCTATCTACCTCAATATGCTTTGTCCAGTCATTCTGAACGGATTATGAGCGATGTTGATAGTCGACTTGTTGTCATAAAATAGCCTCAGAGATCCATCCCACTTAATCTTTAAGTCTTCCAGAATTATTTTGAGCCACAATAATTCACAAAATCCTTGCACCATCGGCCGAAACTCTGCTTCAGCACTTGATCTTGCCACTAAATTATGCTTCTTACTCCTCCATGTTACAAGATTGCCTCATAGGAAAGTGCAATAGCCTATTGTGGACTTTCTATCAACCGGTGAACCTGTAGAGTCAGCATCTGTATACACCTCAAGGACTAACCCGTGTTTCTTCTAAATAGAATCCATTGTCCTAGATTAGCCTTTAGGTAATGTAGTATGTGATGGACAGCTTGTAGATAAACTTCTCTCGAGCTGTGCATAAATTGGCTGACAATACTCATAGCATAAGCAATGTCTGGCTGTGTGTAGGCAAGGTATATGAGCTTCTCAACCAGTCTCTGGTACATCTCCTTGTCTATGGCTAGTTCATCTTTTGCTTCTTTAAGTCTATGATTTTGTTCAATCGGTGTCGAAATTGGTTTACATGCCGACTTTCCTGTTTCCTTAAGAAGATCAGTCACATATTTCTGTTGTGAGATAAAAATTCCTTCTCTAGAATGAGCTACTTTAATTCCTAGAAAGTATTTCAACCTCCCAAGTTCTTTTATCTCAAATTCACTGACAAGACATCTTCATAGAGCTTCCTTCTCATTTTTATCGTTTCCTGTGACTATTATGTCATCGACGTACACCAAAAGGGTCGTTACTCCCCCTGCATCCGAGTGTTTTATGAATAGTGTATGATCTCTCTGACTTTGCTTGTATCTGGTGGCTAGCATCACTTTGGTGAATCTTCCGAACCAAGCTCATGGAGATTGTTTTAGGTCGTAGAGCGCCTTCTTTAGCTTATAGACTTTGTTGCCTCTCAATTGCTGCTCATATCCTGGAGGAATGTCTATGTATATCTCCTCTTCTAATTCACCGTGAAGAAAGGGCATTTTTACATTAAATTGCTCCAAATACCAGTTGAAATTAGTAGCCAATGACAACAAAATTCTCACCATGTTCATCTTAGCTACTGGAGAAAATGTCTTTGGATAGTCCACACCATAGGTCTCCGTGTATCCTTTCGCCACGAGTCTGGCTTTGTATCTTTCAAGAGAGCCATCTGACTTGTATTTTACGGTAAACACCCACTTGCAGCCCACAGTCTTCTTTCCAAGTGGTAAGTCAACTATTTCCCACATCCAGTTCTTCTTTAGTGTCTGTGTTTTTTAACTCATGGTATTTCTCAAATTCTCATTAAATAATGCCTCAGATAAAGTGTCAAGAATATGAATAGAATTTAGACTGACTAGAAAGGTCCTATGTGAGGGTGAGAATTTTTCAAAAGAGACGAATTTTGCCAAAGGATGCAATGAGTGTTTTGTGCATTCTTTTGTGCCTTTCCTAATAGCAATTGGGAGATCATGATCTGGTGTTAATTGAGATTGGTCAGAAATTGTATTTACCTCATTCTCAAAATTAAGAGTTGAAGTTTGGACTTGCATCGGATTAGGATCAAGTCTTTTCTCCTTGAATAAGCCTACACAAATCGCATAAAGTTATGAATATATCTCATGGACCCACCCACAATGGGTCCAGTGTGGGCGGGTATGGGTGTTGACACCGAATAGAATGGTTCGACCAATACAGGTGGGTTAGTTGGAGCTAGTTCGATTGGAATTACATCAGATGGGGCTGATGTTGACACTGACTAGAATGGTTCGACAGATGCGTGTGGGTCAGCTGGAGCTGGTTCGGCTGGAATTAGATCAGATGTGGCTGATCAGATGGGGCTGATCCGGTGGACACAACTGACTCACGAGTAGGTAGATTGAGCAAAAAAAATCTCTATCCTTATCTTCACTAAATGAAGTCTCCCCCTAAAGACAAGACTTGTAAAGTATGATTTTGTTTCCTCAAAAGTGACATCTATGGAGACAAAGAATTTATGTGTAGGTGGATGATAGCATTTGTATCCTTTCTGGGTGGACGAATAACCTACAAACACACATTTAAGAGCCATTGGATTTAATTTTCCTCTGTTTCGACTATGAACATGGACAAAGGCATTGCAGCCGAAGATTCTTGGACTGAGATTATTTGTTGTACGAAGGTCGGGATAGAATCGGAACATTGTTTCCATTAGTGACTTAAACCCTAGCACCCGAAAAGGTAGACGATTAATCATATAAGTAGTTGTGAGTACGGCTTCCCCCCAATAATGTTTTGGAACATTTTGGTGAAAGAGAAAGGCTTGGGTTGTGGCTAGCAAGTGACCATTTTTCCTCTCTGCCACTCCGTTTTGTTGTGGAGTATCAACGCAAGAAGATTCTTGGATGATTCCCTCTTTTTGAAAATATGGAGATAAAACTTGATTAAAATAATCCATTACATTGTTTGATCGGAATCTTTTGATTTTTACCTCAAATTGGTTTTGAATCATGTTGTGGAAGTTTGGGAGTACACTACTTACATCTGATTTATGTTTAAGAAGAAAGATCCAAGAAACCCTAGTACAATCGTCAATGAAAGAGACAAACCAATGAGAATAAGACACATCTGGAACTGTAGAGGGTCCCCATATATCACTATGAATCAAATAAAACGGAACTGGGCTTTTATTATTGCTTATTGGAAAAGGTACACGTTTGTACTTTGCAAACTCACATATATCACAATGAAATTGTTTAGCACCTAGACCTTTAAACAAAGTAGGAAACATAGTTTTCAAGATTCCAAAAGATGGATGACCTAGTCTAAAATGGTGGAGCCAAATGGTGTCTGTATTGGATAATGATAGAAATGACAGAGATAAATTATTTTTGACCATATGTGACTTGTTTGGTTCATCAAGATAGTAGAGCTTGTTTCTCTCCTTAGCAAGTCCAATCTTCTTCCTCAAAACCTGGTCCAGAAAAACACATTGAGAAGGACTGAAAAGTATATTGCAATTCATATCATGTGTGAGCTTTTGAATGAATATTAAGTTGGTGGACAACTTTAGGACATGAAGAACATTTTTTGAAGTAAGAGAATGATTGATATGAATATCTCCTAGACCAGCTATAGTAGTTAAAGAACCATCAGCAACTGCTACTTTTCGATTGCTAGGACATGGAGAGTATGTGCTAAAATTTAATGAAGAATGAGTCATATGGTCTGTGGCTTCTGAGTCAATGACCCATAAATTCTTGATAGTTTCATCTGAGACATTTAGCCCTTGAGAAAATGAGAACTTACATGAGAATGCAAGAGAGCATGAACCACTAGGTTTTTCCAATGATCCCAGAAATCCCCTTAGCTTCTCTACCTCCTCTATATTAAGCATACATTGGTCTGAACCTAGTTGATTCCTAGTGAAATAGGATTGATTCTGCTGCTGTCCTAGATTATGTTGTTGTCCTCATTGGTTTCCCCACTTCAAATAATTCTTCCCATTCAGCCTGTACATCTGCAGATTACCTGAAGTTGGATGATTGGGAACTTCTGTGGGTATGGTGGTGCTTTCAGCTATGGTGGGTTAATGGTGGAGAAGAAGGCAAGATTAGAGGGAAGAAAAAATTGGCAATAAAGACCAGAGGTATGGTCGACTATAAAGGCCAAAATAGATGAAGCGATAAAGGTTTTGGAATTTCCAAAAAAAAAAAACCTAAAGCTTTGATACCATGTAAACTTTTAGAAAAATGAATATCTGATGTATTGAATATGAGGCCTTTTTCGGCTATATGTACAGAATAATCTTAGCTAATTACAAGGAGATAATTGAGAGATGAGATAAATAAGAAAACTAACTCCTAGAAAATAATAACAAAGTTATTTAGTGGGATTCTATCTTTTCCAACAATAAGATGTAACTGGGAATATATAATCGAATACTTCTAGTGAATTTAATTAACTGAGCTTATGAAGCTCACTCTTCATTATACAAAGATTTCAGGTAGCAGGCATGACAGATAGAATTGTGAGCGGAGATTCAGACTAAATCATTTTCTGTAAGCCACGTGGTCCACATCCTTAGACTAATGAGAAAGAAAAAAAAAATTTGTAGATATTCATGCATAATATGTTGTATATATTGTTCAATTGAGAACTGAAAGATGTAACTCCCTTGTTGAGAGTTGAGGATTTAATGATGTAATAATTGCAGTTGGTATATTTTTATTGTTGCATATATGTGTCATGTTGGGATTTTCAAAATGTGACAACATCATCTCAGGGGTAACCAACCCGGATGGGTCGTTACACAATAGCCCTTGACTTAACAGTGATAACTTCAAGTCAAATGAATGTCGTTGAGTAGATTTTTCAAGCCAACAACTCTCCTATAAATAGGGAAGGCTGATGTGTAGGTGGATGAGTAGTAATTAAGAGTAGGTTTAGATTATCGTTGCAAATAAAAAAAGGTAAAATATCTAAATAGAGTTTAATATTAATACAACCAATCTACTACTGTAACAATTTTGTTTTTGTACTGATTGCATGTTGATTTTATGATCCTCTTAACAAACTTTTTAGGCTAATTTTTTTTAAGTTATTTGAAATTTTTTATTTTTGTAATATTTCTTTTGTCTTTAGAGGGATGGCTTGCTTATGATAAGATAATTTGTTTTTTATGGGAATTGATTGATTTTGTTAAGCTAAGATTTTTGTGGATGGAACTACTGCACTCCACCTGTTTGTGAAAACCTCTCCAGTGTAATTTTTTTTGTCTAAGTAGTGGTTTGAGTGTGATGATTCTGATTATCTATATTAGTTTTGACTGACGTGTTAATATGGGTGCACATATGAAAGTTTGAGGCTTGGGAGCTAGAATTTTTTAGGTTTATGATCCATTAATTTTTTGTTAATTGGTTTGGGTAGTAAGTGATATTTTAGGGTGATGCAACTTAATTGGTTTTTTTGGATATTATTTGGGTTAGGTTTGATTTTGTTTTCTAAGTATTGGTGATTTGTCAGAATAGCTAGGCAAGTCTTCAAGCCTTATGGTGTTATTTGTCAATGTAGCCTGGTTCGTTATTATTATGTATAATCAATCAAATTATCTTTGGTTTTACGGTTAAAAAAGCAATAAGTTTAGTTGTACTTTGTTTTTATGAGAAACAATTAATTTATAATTTTGATAGCATCCTATTTTATGGTATTCTTATATACGTGGCTTCTCAAATATTCTACAAAAAAAAGTGCTTTTGTTAAGGGTGGGCTTAAAAGTAAGGTTTAAGCTGATTTTTTTTAACTTATAAAAAAATTTAGCCAAATCAAATCAAATCATCTAATAGTTGATATTTTATTTGTTATTTAATTGAGTTTCATTTAATTTGACTAATGTTTTTACAACTTTTAAAAATAAACACCATCTTAAAACTTACTTTAAGCCCATCCAATTATAGAATATCTTTATTTAATTATATTTATATTTTTTATTTACATTGTTCTTAGAGATAATGCTTTATAATAAAATGTAGAATAATCGTTTATGTAAACATCTATGAGAAGCAACACAATTGATCATATAATTTATTATCATTGTTAATATATGTATTAGTTTTTATGGGATTTTCTAATTTGTTTTAGTTTCCTAATAAGATGTTATTTTAATTTTCCTATTCATATTAGGTATTATATGTATGTACGTATTAATTTTCTAGTTGGTTTTATTTTCCAAATTCAATGTAACTTTAGTTTTTCTATTACTATTAGGTCTTTTATATATATATTCTTAAGATCCTATATATGGCTAGGTTTCTCTATGTTATTCACACGGTAACAATAATACAAAATTTCTTTCGATCTCTTTTATTTTAAGTAGGTATTTCAAATGTCTTCAACTGGTCCGTTTTCGAGTTCCTTTTTTAAATCTCTTTCCAACATGGGATATGTTAGAGAATATAGCGATAAATTACTGAATTGAGTTTTGGGAATGAGACTTGGACATTTGAGAAAATCATCTTAGAGAATGATTTGCAAAGGAAATGTGAGATTATTTGCTGGGATACTCCTCAAATCTCATGATGAAGAAAATAGTTATTGTAAGTAGTTCAAGTTTCATATCGTCTATGTATCCAAAGGATGTGAATACTAGTTATTATAAATATAAGCATCAAAAGAGTTAGTCCCTCACCTTATTCTTGGAGCAAAAATAGTTGGTCAGATATATAGTGTAACAAACCAAACACTAATATAACTTGTAAAAGTGAGTTTTACAAGGATCTAAATGTTGAGTGAATATTGGGTGTATTGAGGTTCGAGTTATGAGATTTGAGGGAGTTTCCACACATTTACCTAGAAAAATTGTGTAATGTGGAATAATGAATTTTTGCAACTTTCCTCCATCCAAAAGTTGCAATGAGTCTTTTAGTACAGTTTTGGTTAAAGAAACTGTACAATTGACGTTGTTAAGAATTAATAGTGGACTGGTTCTCTTGTGGACGTTGGCAAGAGGTGCCGAACCACATTAAAATTCTTGTGTTTTTTCTCTTTATTTTTGTTATTTTGATTGTGTGGTTGTTGATTGGGTGTTAGAAGTTTCAACAAGTTGTATAAGAAATATGATTATTATTTGTGTTGATCTTGGGTAGATTTTTGGAGAAAAATCCAACAAGTGGTATCAGAGTTAAGGTGATACAATCCATTGGGTGCTACAACAAGTGGTATTAGAGCCTGGTTCGACAGTGGCGAAAACTAAGAGAATTGATGCGGTGAAGAAGCAAGTCAGATGTGCTTTTGAAGATTAGACTTTAAGCCTAGGTGGAGGATTATTGGGATTAGGCCATCAATCTAACTAAGCTATATTGAAGATGTGATTAAAACAAGGAGGTTTTGATCACGTAGAGGTGAACTCGACCCAAGGGTTAAAGTGTTTAGGGATTTGAGTAGATGGAAGAATTTGTTGGAATACTCTTCAAATCCCACTCCGGAGAGAAAAGTTATTGTAAGTAGTTCTAGTCTCACATTATTTATGTGTCAAAAGGATGTAGGTATTAGTTATTATAAATATGGGCATCAAAAGAGTTAGTCCGTCACCATATTCCTAGAGCAAGAATAGATGATCAGATGTGAAGTGTAGCAAACCAAACACCAATATAACTTGTAAAAAATGGTTTTACATGGATTTAAGAGTTGTGTGAACATTGGGTGAATTTGAGTTTGGGTTGTTACAATGGGGAGTATTTTCACATAGTTTTGCCTAGAAAAATTGTGTACCATGGACTACTGAGCTTTTGTAGCTTTCCTCATTCTAAAAGTTTCAATGAGTGTTTTAGTACAGTTTTGGTTAGAGAAATTGTACAATTGATATAATTGAGAATTAATAGGTGTCGAACCACATTAAAATTCTTTTTTTATTATTTTTTTATTTTTGCTATTGTGATTGTGTGGTTGTTGATCGAGTGTGAGAATTCCAAAAAGTGGTATTAGAGTTATGTTTATTATTTGTGTGGATCTTAGGCGGATTTTTTATGGAAAATCCCAACAATATTTTCTCTACTTTCGAAGTTGATATGTACATTATTCCAAACCTGAATAAGAAAGAAGACGAAGAATTGGGGAATGGTAAACCGATAGATATTTTATGATATATGACGATGAAACAAAATACTCTTTTAAATTGGAGCTGAAATTTGAAAGCCCTAATTATTATCTTAGGGACACAACTAAATTTAATGAAAAGAAAGCACTAGTTTTGGAGCAACAAATTGGACGGGCTGTTAAACTTCTAACATAAGAGATGTAATATACTTGCCTTTTTTTTTTTTCCTAGATACCTTTTCAATACAATAGTTGGAGGGAGATTGAACCCAAGTCTCATATATGGAGTATCCTGGAAGTAACCACTCGGCCAAAGTGTCTTGGTTAATACTAGATGACGAATAAAAACTTAGTAAAAATGAGACTTTAGTAAGCTAATGACTTGAGAATTATATTTGATAATGTGATTCAAGTTTTATATAAGTTTCTTACTTTAATGATTATCGACAAATTCTTAATTTATATAAGCTTATTACTCTCCCAAATTGATACCAATGTATAGAGCATGGGACATGATTATATATGAGATAAAGACTTCAATTACATGGTATTTTATAATAGCTATTTACCCAACATGGGCATTTTTTATTGTTATCGTTAATTAATTATATTTATAAGAATGTAATGTTTCAACGGAAACTATTAAAGAATCATGTTTTTTAATTAAAATGGAACTTTATGCACACATGGTTATTTTTGTAATTCCAAAAATTATATGTGTATGCATGTGAAAATATTAATTATTGTCAGGTCAAAAACTTTTGGTAAAACAGCTGATGTTTTTGGTAAAACAGTTTAGTGAATATGTCAGTATCGTCTAACCTACAGTTTTTAGTAAAACAATTGTGGAACTAAAAATTGTTAAGCGTTTGGTAGTACGAGTGTGGAGCTTTGTATCCCAAACAACAAATTCAATTTATTTTAATTTTTTATAACTTTTTGTTATTATTTTTCTTAGCAAATGTTTTGATTTGTTTACCCCAACTTATGATTCTTTACTGAAAACTTTATCAAACCATAAATGCTTGGGAAATTTATTCATTAAACGCTTCAAATTGGGTAAAACTTCAAGCTTATATTTTTTTCATAAAAACTTCAGATTAATTATCAAGATTGAGAAAACAATCATACACACCTTGTTGATATGGGCCTTGTACAATCATACCCTCCAATTAATGAAAACCTGCGTAGACCACCAAAGAAGCTGCAGAAAACCTGTATAGACCTCCAAGAATCCATATGAAACCAAAAAAAGTTGCATAATCAAAATTTATAACCCGAAAAGAAATTGTAAAAGCAGACTAGCTGAGAACCTCCAAGAATCTACAGAAACAGTTCACCAAAAAACTGCTGAAAAAGAACTCATATATCAATGCAGAGTACCTCAATAAAAACTACAGAAACAAAGCACCAAAAAATTTATAGCTTAGAAAAAAATTGTGAAAAATAGACCACCAAAACACATCCGTAGAAGCTGCAGAAAAAGTTCACCAAAAAATGCAGAACAATTTCAACTTAAAAGCTCAGTTGAGCTCAACAAAGATCATATCAACACAATCCTCTCTATAAGGCCTTGACCTGATCCCCTTTTAATTTGTATTTTCATTAATTGTTAATTCCAAGCAAGAAATGGATATTTGACCTCTCTGATATGGGGTATCTCCTGCATTTTAGTGCTATTATATTAATTTTTATGGGCTTGGTTTTTTGCAACCTGTGCAGCCAAAAATGCTTTTGTGTCCCTTCTGGCATATATGGACAGTAGGACAAAAGGTAGAATGTCCATGCTATAATAGTTGAAAATCTCAGGAAGTTTTTTTGGTTGTCTTCTGCATTGTTTCTGCGATGACATTGTAAGATAATTTTTTCATTCCCACATACAGTGCAAATTTATTGATGAAAACAAATAGACAAGATTACCCCTGCTTTTTTGGCATCAACAAATTTACGCCATTTGTGATAATGAAAATTTTTTCTAACAATGCCACCCCAAAAACACTACAGAAGACCACCAGAAAAACTTTACGAGATTTTTAATTATTATGGCATGGACTTTATGCCTTGTCCAATTGTCCATATGTAAAACCCTTATTTTAGTGTCAAATGTGATATTTAGTAACTTCATATTTTTCACGATATTATCATGATCATCATATATACATATCACTTATTAATTATTTATGATGGAATTAATGTTTAGAAATTTTTTTAATATAAGTGATGGTTTGTATTTTGTTTAGATAATTAAATAAATAGATTTACAGTTTTGATGTTTGGTAGAAAACAAGAAGAATCTATTTTTACTCGTAGACTAAATTACGAATATCCAAACAAGGCCCTTGTTTTATAAGTGTTGGCTAAAATGAAGAAAAACACATTTTTTTTCTTGAATGATTTACGAAGATCGAAACACGGCCTTAAATTCCAGGCCCAAAAATAGCGATAGCTCTTCCTCTTCCCCATCTTGAACGTGCGACACCTACTGCTTCTTCTTTCTTCTGCTTCCTCCATTGCACGACAGCAGCAGCATGAATTTTTACCTGATTCAACTCTAAATGTCACAAAAACCATAAATTTCTTTCCTAAACAGCTATATTTCTCCTAAACATCACGCCACTTCCTCTCGAATTTGGGCAAACAAAAACTCAAATTTGGGATTTTACAAAACACATTGAATCCGGCCACTCAAGGTCGGGTTCCTATGACTTTCAGGCGACACAAGTCACGGATTTGTGGAGGTAAACTCTTCCTCCTCTCCTTCTCTCTCTTTTTTCATTTTTCCTTTCCTTTTTCTCGGTTTTTCCTTTCCCCTATACCGAAAATTTTAATCTCTGAAATTCTGTCTCTCCTTTGATGCCATAACTGGTGGCAGCAGATTTTTCTGCCGTTTCTGCCTCCTACAACCACTACCGACTTCCAATTTTCATCAGGTAATTTCAAATCAAACCCATACAGAAATAATGATTTGGTATTTAAAATTTTTCAGATTTGTCGAAATAAGCCTTTCAAGTAATTCTGTTATGTTTGAAGGTATTAAGAGTTTGTAATCTGAAATTTACTGATTTAGCTGAAAGATTTAAATTGCTATGGACAACAATAATTGCTGCTGCTCTAATTTTCAGTTTCCAAAATTTTACTGTTTCCAAGTGTTATATTGTTCTTAATAAATGTTTATTTTGTTTTAAACGGATCTTATAGTTTCAATTTAAACAAACGGATCTTTAACTTGTGAAAATTGGTTATTAAAAAAACTAACACAAGACATGAAATATCAAAATTGCCCCTTGGTGGGTCCATTGATTGGGGTGCCGGTTAGGATAGGGCTTTGGTGGATCCATTGATTGGGTGGCGACTGCATGAACGTGGCGGCCAAGACCGTGGATGAGGTCTGGAGTGAGATTGTATCTGAGGAATGGAAGGAGATGAAGGAGGAGGCCCCACTCTAGGTGCAGCCGTACATAGCTGCCAAAGCCCTTAGCAGTCACAGCACTGGCTGCAGTTCCGGTTCATGATCCGCCCTTCTTTTCAAATTCTCTTTCTCTCCTCGACAATCCTCTTCTTGTCTCCTTTTCCACTCCTAACTCTCTTGCTCTTCTCGTTCTCTAGGAGCAGCTCCGCCGAACTAGGAATTTCTTTCCCTCCACTGGTGAGTTCTCTTTTTCTCCTACTTATACTTCCAACGTGCCCATCCTCCTCCTCGATAATCGTGGTGGTGGTGGTGATGGTAGTGGGCTTGGGCGGGATCTTGTTCTTGGGCATGCTGGCAGGTTGTTGGAGAGGGACATATAGGAGGTGTTGAGGGAAGAAGGAGGAGGCGGAGGCTGAGGGAGTGTGTCAACGAAGGAAGGTTGTTGAACCGCTGCCGAGGATTGAGGGATCGTTGACGTGGAAGAGGAGGAGATCACGGGTCCTAGCCAAGGCTAGGGCCGTGGAAGAGGCTGTCAACGGAATGGATGTAAAGGTGCTTCCGGAGAGGTTGAGCGGCGGGGTATAAGCCTTTGATCCGGTCACGCCAAGCCCTTTCTAAGTGTTGGAGGTGATTGGTGCCAGTAGTGCTGCTAGCAGTGGAAGTGGTGGAGAGAGGGGGGAGAAAGGGAGACTGATGATGGAGTCTATGGACAAGGCGGCACAGTAGCCGCAGAGGAGGATGATCAAGAATAGGGAGTCTGTCGCCAGGTCTAGGGAGATGAAACAGGTGATTTCAATTTGTTTTCTTTTTTAAAAAAAAATAAAATTCTTTGAAGTGTTTTGGGTTTTGAATTTTGTCATTGATTGTTAATTACGGGCACATATCAAGTGGAATTAGAGTCTTTAGCTGTGAGACTAGAAAGAGGAGAACAAGCAACTGTTGAAGGAGAAGGTATTGCATTTTTTTGGTTTGATATTACGGGATCATTTGAAGTTTTACTATGATTTTTTTTGGGTTTCCAGATTTATTTGTTTAAAGTTTATCATGGACAAGGTATTTCTTTTTGTTTACAACACAGCAAGTTGTATGATGTCAACAGTTGATCTCTGTTGATAAAAAATGTTGTAGCTTTGCTCATTTGCAGTGTGATCTTAGTACCCAGTTTTAATAGAGTAGTTAGAATTTACGGTTGTTGTGACTCAGGTCCATGGTCCATGACCTGTAAATAACCCAAGGCTGTTGTTTCTCATGGAGATTTGGAACAAAGATGTCGGCAATGTTAAAGGGAATTGACCAGAGATTTGGATGAGTTACTTAACAGGATGAGTTGACTCAGGAGCACATGTCATTTGTCTTTGTACTTAGGGGCAATTTTGGTATTTCATATGTCTTCTGTTAGTTTTTTTCACGGCTTCATGCGTCTAGGACCCAATTGTTACGATTTTGATAAGTTAGGGACCCGATTGTTTAATTTGAAACCACGGGGACCAACTGTGATTAGGTCCAAATCTTAAGGACCAAAATAGACATTTACCATATTTTTTAAATCATAGCTATAAATTTGCTTTGTATGAAATATATGGGTTTTATGATGTTAAAAAAAGTTATGGAATTAGTTGTGATATGTAAAGAACATATCTTAAACAGAAATTTTAATATATCAATTTAATTATATACACTTTGTTAATTTTTCTAAATTTTTTACCATTATATTTTTATAAGGTATTAGTTAACTGGATGCTTGTATGTTAATTTTGATGTTGAACTTTATCTATCATAAATACCTAAATTGGGGATTGAAAGCTTTATAAAGGTTTTTCTTAGAATAATGGTTGGGGTTAATTCAATTTTTAGATATATAATAAGAAAATTTATAGTTTTCATTTTATACGTTATTAATATTTTGCAAAATGCTTTCATCCGAAATTAGTGTATTAAGTTGAATTTAAATGAGTTAATATGACTCATCCTTTTTTATCTTAAGCCTTTATGCCTAGTTATGGCTATAGCAAGGTGTTCTTGATTTTTCCCTTACTAATAGAGAGTTTGAACCTTCTTAACTCTATTTTTATTTAAATACCTTGAGGAAAGTAGGGCTGAGCATAGAAACCAGTGAACCTGCGAACCCAACCCAAACCGATGTAATGGGTTGGGTTGGGTTGGGTTGGGTTGGGTTTGGGTTGATAAATTTTTTAACTCGGTGGGTTGGGTCACGGGTTAAAAAATTTCAACCTGACCCAAACTGGTAACCCGGTCATTATGTAATTACTTTTTATATATATTTAAAATATACTTACTTTAAGGATTTATTGAGGACATTCATAATTTGGTAAGTCAGTTTGGATTGCAATATATATATATATATATATATATATATATATATATAATTTTTCTCAAGTACACTATTGGATGAATGCCACATCAATCCATAGTGACATTCATCCACTAGTGCACTTGGGGGGAATTTCCCCCAAGTTACTTGAGAGGATCTTCTCCCATATATACATATATATATATTCTCATTTCATTTTTTTTCTTCTTAGAAACTCTCCAACAAAAAATTAATATTAGTTTTCATCAAAAAGGCCAATTAGAATTTAAATATGTGATAAGCATCTTTATTTTTAATACTCTTTAGTTAAAGAAGACCGATTGTTCTTGTAAAAGTATTTCTTTCGGATTTTCACCATGCTTTCCAAAAACTTATTGAATTGATTTTCTTATCCTATGTTCATTCACTTTATATTTTGGTATGATGGAACTTGGTTATAGAGATTTTAGAACCAAGTATATACTAGTGTTGAAGTTTTGAAGAATTTGATTAATCAAACACCTTTAAAATCTAACTTTTATTTAGTCTTGTATGGTTTGTATTAAATTAAAGTTGTTTGAACTTTGTATGAAGTGATTTAAGATACTTAATTTGTAAATGATTGTTTGTAAAATTTAATAAACTATTGTGTGTATTTGATTTTGGATCTAATGAATGATGAATAATTTAGTAAAATATTTTTTCTTACATAATATGTTTGTATTAATTTTTAAGTGAAAAAAATACTAAACCGGTAACCTAAACCGATTTAAATGGGTTGGACTAGACTGAGGTTATATGGGTTCATGGGTTGAATTGAGATTTTCTCAACCCGGTATAATTGGGTTGGATTTATTTTTTAGATTAACTTGACCCAAACCGACCTATGCTTACCCTTAGGGGAAAGTACTTGAAGACTAAATGTACAATGGAATGAGATTTCATGGTTTTGTTTGTGAAGATAACTACTAGTTAATTATTTATGACATAAATTTTGCAATGTAAGATATGAGGTGTATAAAGATTTTTATGGTGTTTTGATACTTTTATTTTAACTTTTCTCTAACTTTGAAAGGGGTTGTGGTGAATTTTCATAATCATTGATATTTTTATTAAGTTGTTAACTTGTTAAAGGAGAATTCATGCTAAATGATGATTAAGAAACTTTCTTAGACTCGTATTTTTTATTTTATGAAACTATGGTGGTTGAGAAGACACTTGGAAATTGATCTTTTAGATTAAACATGTATCGAGGAAAATTTGAGTTTATTTAATAAAGTGGGGTATAACCATCCTTGAGAAATAGAAATATAAGTGTATAGTTTCACTTACAAGTTAGTATGTGTATGCATTAAACATACTTGAAATAATTCTAGTGTTACTATTTTGACCTCTTTTGCATATCTAAAGTTAGTTTGCAAACAACAGATCTTATGTTCCTTGAATAAGTTATTTACTTAGCAACTCTGAATTTAACCGTTGATATAGTTGATTTTATAAATAAAATTGATCTGAAATTTGTATTCTTTAGTTTGTTGGATTACTATGGATTTGGGTATAAATTTGTATTGGTTGATTCGTGGATATGAAATTGAGGTGGATTGGCTAAATGATGTGGAGTTTGAATTGGTATTTATTTGTGCATTGTTACACTGCTATTTGAATCATATGAAAATTTGGGAATGTCCGAAAGATAGAGGAAAGTATGCGGATGTTCTATAGAATCTATTTATTTTCTTTAATTTTTAAAGAAAGAAATAAGTGGATTAGATTAATTTATTCATTAAAAATGAAATAATTTAATTAAATTAATTATGATTCTGCTTAAGGAATTCTTAATTTTTTAAGATTTCTAATTGAAGTAGTTATCTCCATAGTTATCATAATCTTCACTATTCGGTTCAATTCAGGACCTAAACAATTCGAATTGGTATACCGAATCTAGGTTAATCCTGAATTAGTGTCGAATGATTCACTTCAATTCGATTCGTACGATTCACTTGATTCAATAAAATTTATTATTAACTACCATTGATCTCAAAAGCTTAAATTGAAAGGAAATCGGCTAACAATACATATCAAGCTCATATACATTTTAACACTTACAATTTTTTTTTAAAAAGTTATAGAAAAAAATTTAAGACAAGATGTTTAAAGCTAAAATAAACATAATTCATTAGTTTTTGTCTTTCATAAGTTAATCTAGAAATTCAAGATTCTAAGACTTTTTGTGATGAAACAAACACACCCATATAGTATTCATATCTTTGATTTCAATCCATAATAGTATTAAGTATAGTAATAATATTATTTTATTTTATTACTTTATTACACTATTTATTATTTTTTAATTTATTATATTGTGCTATATTAGTTGTTAATTGTTAGCAAATTACTATTATATGATTATAATATGTTAATTAGATAGGTCATGGTGAGATTCATACTAACATCAAACAAACATCTTTCCAATTCGTCACATGATCATTCAATATATGTTAAAATATTTTATTTTTAATGTATATTATTTGTTTTATATATGTGTGATCTTACGATTCGATTCTCGATTCAAAAAATCGAGATTTCGATTGACAACTATAGTTATCTCTGATCGACATTGGTTGATGCAAACATGCGTTCATTATCATAATATTTTATGAGAATTCAGGTTGAGTCATGAGTTAGTAACATATACTAGCATATCTTTTTTATAGGTAGTACATTGGGAGGAAGAGATCCGAGAAATCCTGCTCATTGAGAGTCTATCTTTGGTTGTAGCTTAAGGTGAGTTTTTACTACCAAATTTGGATATTTTCCTATCTTCGTACTTTATTGGAATGTGATTGTACTATGAAAATTTGAAATATCTTAAATTTACAGTGGTTGAGGGAACATGAACTTTTGTCTTTGATTGTGATTTGTGAGAATTTATGGTTATTGTCTCAAATGGGTTATGAAGAGGATTTGTTTGAAAAGTATTTGATTATCTCAATTACTATTTGAAACTTGAATGGATTCGAATGGATTCTTATGAGGTAGTTTGTTATAAAAGAATGAAAATGTCATCTCTATGGAGAAAATTGAGGGAAAAAGTCATTGTTGAAGTAATATAATTAAGAATGGGCTTGGTACTAAAATTGCATTAATACATAGATGTATTTGTTAGGAATAAAGCAGTGGAAAAATAAACAGACACAAAAAATTTACGTGGTTCAGAGCTAAAACTCTTACGTCCACAGGCGATGGTGAGAGATTACACTGTAATCAAAATTGTAATACAAATCAAGAGATAAAACTCCCAAGTCCAAATTCTAAATATACCCAAATTTATGTTACTATAAATTTAATTGAAAAAAAAATACAATAACCTCAAAAAAAGAAATAGAATGACCAAATAACTGTAGCTTTATGCTTTCTGTGTGCTCCCCAAAGAGACCCGAAAGGCACTGTTATCGCGCTTATATTAATTAGTACTGTCACCGATCACCTTTCTTGCATTTTTTGTGTCCTTGCAGGACAAATAGTCTGCAGCACCATATACTCTCTTCCTACTTACAGCACTACACCTGCACTCAATTATGGTGGCGTGGCATTGTCACCAATGCAACATAAAAGGCTGATGTTATAGGTTTGGACCACCGCCCAAAAAATTTTAAGCCATGTTAACAAATCTTTACCATAACCTGAATTTTTATAAGTAATAAATTACTTTCCACTATCTCCACAAATATCTCAATCAGGCATAATTCAAATGTTGTAAGTAATATCAATCAGGTCCAAACAATGCTTTAACTTGGACACTAAAAATGGTTTAGTCAACATGTCTTTTGAATTATCTGTTATTCTAATTTTCTTCACAACAATCTCACCACTATCAACTATGTCTCGAACAAAATGATAGCAAATATTAATATGTTTCGTTCTCACATGGAACATTTGATCCTTAGTTAAGTGAATGCATTTTTACTATCACAATGAACAACAGTAGATTCATGAACCCAACATAACTCACTAAACAATCATTTCAACCAAACAACTTCTTTAATAGCTTCCATTATAGCTATATATTCTGCCTCTGTAGTCAACATAGCAACAATTAGTTGTAGAGTAGCCTTCCAACTGATAGCGCATATACTAAGAGCAAATACATAATTTGTAGTAGATCTTCTTTTGTCAAGATCGCCTGCAAAGTCTGAGTCAACATAACCAACAATATTGCTCTTGTGGCTTCCAAACTTCAAACATATGTCTGAAGTACCTGTAAGATATTGAAGTATCCATTTAATAGCTCTCCAATGCTCTTTCCAGGGATTACCCATATACCTATTCTAGTGCAGTTGGGAGTCTCATGTATGCCATGGTATCCTGCAATATAAAGATATTTTGCTGGTTATTTCATAGTATCTATACTATATATGATACATGGTTGTGATTTAGGCGTAGAGAGATTACTCCGCCTACAGGAGACTGATATATATATATATATATATATATATTGATGAGTAAACTAACATTATTTCATTTTGTGTATTCCATCTGAAGATTCATCTTGAATTGAAAAATCTTTCCATATTGTGGTTCGACTAACTTTATTCCATTGAAATTTCATGTCTGGTTGGCAGGATTAACACTAGGATAATAAGTGACGTGATATAATTGCTAATTAATCTTAATCGTCCAATTATTTTTTTTTAGAAGTATTACATCTTAACTATTAATTTATTAAATAATTATTATTATTATAAAAATTATAATAATGATAATTATTATAACTATTTTTGTAATATCATAATAATATTTATTATTATTAATATCATAATAATAAATATTACTATAATAATTATTATATATTAATATTTATATTAACCGCACCAGGGGCTGGCGTGTTATCCTCCCCCCGGTTTGGCATGTAGGGCTAGGTTTAAAGTGGACCTGATCTTAGAGGTTTTTGGGTTATAAAAAAAATTATAATAATTATAATATTTAATTAATATTATTATAATTAATTTTATAAATATTTTTATAATTTTAGTTATTAATTATAATAATAACTAAATATTATAATTATTCTATAATATAAATAATTATTATAAATATTAATATATAATAATTATTATTTTTTATTATAATTAATAATTAAAACTATATTTATAAACATTATTAATATTATTATTTATATATATAATAATCATTATTGAAATTAAAATTGTTATAGAATTATAAGAATTACTATTATTATAAATATATTATATTTTCAATTATAATTATTATTATAAAATAATAATAATTATTATTATTATTTTCATTGTTTGTTTTTATATATAAAAAGGTAATGTTGAAAATAATAGAAAATAGAGAAGACAAAGTCCTGAAAAATTTAATCCCACCACCATAATGTTAGTCCACCAAATGTCCCACCACATGGGATAGATTTGGTGGGATTAACTTTGAGGTGGGATCACCTCTAGTGTCAAGTAAACACGGGACTAAGGATTAATGTGAGATTAAGTTAATCCAATCTCACATAATCTTATTCTAATCCTATGAACGAAACGGGTCTTACTAGTATTCCATATTGTGTAATCCATGTGAAGACAGGGATTGGATTAATGTTTGTCTTTGAGGAATATAAAGATTTTGTTCAGATTATTATACTTATCGGATTTACTGGTTGCAGCACCAAAACAATGTTTTGTGAGCTGGCTGCCTATTTTAAATTCTAAATAGGCTCTCTACCAAGGCAAAACTTATGTTCTATGTACTGTGCTTGCTGGATAAATAACAATTTTACTTTTGTCCACCAAAAAAGGGAAACATGTCTTGTCTGCAACTGCAAATGGGAGAGCTTTTAAATAACTTAATTCTGATAAGCAATCCCAAAAGAGGTGCCTCTAAGGGGCATAATTGGACATGCCTAGGAGAACATGTTTTTGCATATTGCTTTCTATAACATTAAAAAGAAAAACACATAGCTTTACAATAGGATCATTGCTACATACATTCTCTCAGCCTTTATTAGCATTTAAAGCAGGCTGATTTGTGTGTTGCCCTACAAACATGTAACCAAATTAACAGGAAACACTCATAATCTTCTTACGTACCCATTCTTATTGATGTTAAGCAGCAAAAATACTTATAGACTAGAGGAATTCCAGCTCGCATCAACAGCCCCAATGATTTTATCATGTAGTACAGCTCCAGAGCAAGCAACTATACCCCGATCAAGACCTTCCAAGTTTAAACCCTTTGAGAAGTTTAGTGGTCTCCCTCCAGCATCAGTTACCACACCACCAGCTTCTTGTATGATTATGACACCGGCTGCATGATCCCATATCCTTTCCTTGTAGCCAGCCCTTGCAAACTTCATAAATACTTCTGCATCCCCTTGAGCTATCGCTGCATACTTCACCATGCTGTAGACACGCAGTGGTTTATGAAGCTGATCTTCAATTTTTGCATCAAAAAAAGCAATATATGTATTTTATATGTATTATATATATATGTATGTATTTTATATATATGTCCATTTTCTGTAGTCAGAAAATTATGGAAATGAGAAAAAATGGAAAGCATATGCACCTAAGGCCAACACTGTGAGCTAGTCCTGTTGTGAAGGAGTGGCTTGAATTGAACTTCTCAACTGCTTCACAGAAGATAGCCAATGCTGGATTTTCAATGGAGGACACTTGAACTGGCCTTGCAGAGTTTGGCCACACTAGCTTCCTATTCCCCTGGATTAAAGGCTGCATCCAAGCTTCACCGCTACCTCTTTTGGCATAAATCACACAACCTTTGTCCCAAGATTCAGATGTTGCTTGGGTCAATTTAGATATAATCCTGTGATATCGATGATGATAACTTAGCCATTCCTTTCTCACTGGATAATTAGGACACCCAATAACTCCAACCACAACTTCTCCATCCTCTATTAGTGCTAAAGCAACAGCATATTGATCCCCACGTACAAACCCCAACGTTCCATCAACAGGGTCAAGTGCCCAAAATCTTCCAGAGGGGCCTCCTGTTGAGTTGCATCTGCCGATGGCTTCTAGAACATCTGAAGTCCTAAGGGGCATTTTTGGACCTTGAAGCCCAAAACGTGGTGCTTCAGCCAGAGAATCGTTCACGGTTTTCACAACAGCTTCTAACAGGCGAGCTGAATCAGCCTGGGAGAGACTTTGAACATCTTCTTTAGCAACAAAGGACACATTATTTCCAAATAACTCACCCAGTATCCAACTGACTGTTGCTAGAACACTCCAATCTGGTTATAATGCCAAAAATATGGGTACTTTATAGCTCAGATATTATTAACTTCTACTGGTCCTAGAAAAACAAGTTGCAGCCAAAGATCCCCATCTTCAATTTATTTATGCATAAACCATCAAATAGGAAAAGACTCGGAGAGTGAAGAAAAAGCAAATATTGGCTTCAAGAACAAATAGGTCACTTGATCATATCTTGATCACTTTTGTGGCCTAAAGAATTTTTTTTTTTTTTTTTTTTTGGGGGGGAGGGGGGAGGATAGATTAGTTTTATGCAACATATTATTGTGCTTTAGCTTGATAATTCATATATCACCAACAAATTTAACACAGGGAACAGAGGTTACATTCATTAAATATGCTCTACTGCTCACCACCCATTTGATATATGGTAAGCTTTCCCCCAATCAAATTCAGAAAATAAAAATAATAAGAATTGCCTATATGCTTAGCTCACAGTGATAAATATCAGCCACAAATATCTAATCCAAATCAAAATTAATAATTTAAAATACCAGATACTAAAATCAAAACCAAACCAAAATTTATTGAAATTCAAAAGCATCAACAAGAACCCAATTCAAGAAAAAGAAAGGAAGGAACAAAAAACACTGATTTATACCTGCAACAGTGACAGGAGAATTGTCATCCTTGGACTGAACCGGACTATTACTCTTAGAAATCAGACGGTCTTGCACTTTTTGGCAGAGAGAACATGCCATATGTACAGCTCTGACAGCAATGTCCAGTTCTTTAGAGTATGGGTCTGTGGCTGAAGAAGTGAAAGGACCAAGCTTCTCATGGTCTTCCATTATTGAAGGAGAAGACGAAGAAGAAGAATAGCTTTGAGTTTGGTTTAACTTAGACAGGGAAAGAATGGGGAATAAGTTGTTTCTCTGTTGGTAGCTTTTACTATGGTGTTGGAAGAAGAAAAAACCTCCTACATGGTATGGTGCTAACTTCTTGGTGTTGGTGTGGTTTATTCTTCTTTGTTTCCAAAAGTGTGGGAATTTGGTAGCTAGACCTGAACAATTTAAAGGCATGATTGAATGATTACTCTCTTTCTCACCTTTTCACTATGATTTGGATTCTGTGGCTTTGGTGGACGTGGAGAGAAGTATGTAAATATAGAAAGAAGGAAAGAATAAGGACAAAATATTGATATCAACTTTTCTGCTGTATAAAATTATGAAGTAAAGATTACAATACACATAAATTTTGATTATGAAAAATCTCATCATATCCCAAAATTTAAATAATCCAAGTCCATATACAAAAGCAATGTATTGCAATCTTTACTTCACAATTTTACTTTAGAGAAGTTGAACTCCAAATTAACCTTAAAAGAAGATAACCTAAGGTCAATTAAAAGATAAATTCAATGAGCTTTTTTTTGTGTTTTTATTAACGGAAATAATAGGGGATTTTGCTTCAATAATCAATATTCTTGGCACTGTTTGACCAAAATATTTTTTTTTCTGCCAAAAAAAGATTTTGAAAGCAGTTATAAAACTTTGGCATCTTATATAAATTTTGTTTTGTAAAATTTACTTCAGTTTTTATTCTTTTTAGAAATTATTTTTTTAAGGTGTTTAATCTAATTTATGTTTTTTTAAAAACTAAACTTTTTTATATTTTTTTATTAATAAATGGGTATGAATCTTGTCAAATATCTCTTCACCACAAATAAGTTTTTATTTAAAAATAATATAAAAAAGAAAAAAGAAAAAAAGGTAATCTATATTCTATAGCTACTCATTAAAATTTTCCAAATTTGAAGAAAATCGGGCTAAATCAGTTTTCAAAAGACTGAGAAGGGATTGATATATACACTTTTTACCGAACTTTTTTTTTCCTAAGAACATAAATTTTATTGAATTCATTTAAAATTTCATATTTGTTATATTTATAAATACAAAAATTATGGAATTCATTTTAAAATAAATTCATTGTGGAATTAAGTTACAAGTTCTAATAAAATTGACAAAATTTTCAATTGAATTCCACAAGTAAAGAATAAAAAATTATATTGACTAAATATTAAGTCACTCTCTCTTAACTTCCCTCCTACGCTTCCTCTGTTTCCTCTCTCCCTCCCTCTCTCTTTTTGTTTTTCTTATTTCTTTATTTATTTTAAATATTTTGAGCATGTGAAATCAATTAATTTTTATAATTTAATACAAAAAAATTAAATATAAAATTTATTTTTAAACAATTTTTTTAATTCAAATAAAATTAAAAGATTCAAATATATCGCCCTGCCAAATTGAGGAACCCTTTCATTAAATTGTTTAGTATTCTTTAATGTTTAATGCTTTTTTTTTTATAATTGGGTCAGCATGAGTTCATTAATACGTTATATTGAGCTGCTAGCCGAAGTGGAGCTCATTGTCAATAACTCAATACCATGAGAGGCCGGCACGCTGCAAGCCAGGTGGCTCTAAGCTGAGAAATTTGAAACTTTAATTGCCGACACGCGAGAATTTTTTGTTTTGGATATAGGAGTATGACTCAATGTGATCTAGTTCATGATTTTTTTTGGGTGAAGGATCTAATTCATGATCTTAATTTACCACTTTTGTGACAAATAGAAGTGATCTAAGATATGAAATTTGTATTATTGATATGAAATTTGTTCAATACACGAAATCATGTCAAAAAAAACTCCGACGTCAGTGATTAAAAAATCAAGGTTTCAGTTTTGAGATCACAAAATCTTAAATTCGAATTTTATTAATATGTAAGTTATTTGTCTAACTTATATATTAGTTATTTCTTCATCTTTCAAGTAAATAAATGATAGTATGGTTTCATATGAGTATATAATAGTACTATGGATTTATTATTGTGATCAAATTAATCATATATCATTACTATGAAAAAAAAAAAAGAGGGTGAAATCGTACGTTTTTTTGCTTAACGTAGGTAAAAATACACTTATTGATTAGGGATTGACACATGGTACTCATCAAAGAAAAAAATAATTTCTTGCTTAAAGAACATCAACCAACGACAAGATTATCATGATATTTTGGGCAGATGGTAACTTTCAATCGAATGACGCATAAGTAGGGATTGCAAAGGGTTGGGTTTAGGGCGGAAAGTGCTTTTTACATTTTTATCCCTGTTTTCGATGGTTCTTTTTTAAGACTTAAATCCTCGCCCTTCTCTATTTATAAGTGAGATAGGGATTATCCATTAACAAATTTTGGTATTTCCTGTTAATCTATTACCATTAACCCAACCCATATTTCCTTAATTGGGTATTTATATGGTTAAGGGTAGTTATATGATTATAAAACTTTATACTAATATATTTATAATTAAAAAATACATAAAAATCTTATGAAGATTTGAGGATCGAATTTGAATACTAAACAGCTCAAAAAATGTCTTTCCATCCTATAACTGTTGAAGATTTTTAAAATTTTTTACACCACTCATTAAAATATAAAATCTCAATCAAATTCATCCGCTAGATAAAGAGTGTCAAGTCTCTTTTTGACACAGTACAACCTTGAACATTATTTTTGGTCAGCACATTCAACATAGGCTGCTATGTCTAGGGAAAATGTGAGCTCTCTTTAACACATACAACCCAGAACGAGGACAAATGGGAAATTTAAAAAGGCCAATTGTGTTGGGATAAGATCCCAAGGTTGCAGTTAAGCCCGTTTCTCTTTGCATTGGGGTTAAAGGTATTGATCATTTATGTGCAGGTGAAGACCTTGGTTGTAATGGGTTATTTTCTTATTTTGATAGGCCATAATAATGGTGATTAAGCCACCCCAAAGGTACAAGTCCAAGACTTGACTCTCATTGGTTAATGCTTAATTCCAATCAAATTTAACCCTTATAGTTAATATAATAACTTCAAGTAAGTAGCATGGATTGGAAGTGTGAACCAGAACAAAGGACAAAATATGCTTCCAAAGATCAAACAATATGATGTAGAACTAGCAACAGTTTCAGTTTCTTTTTAAAAATCATTTTTAAGGTATTTGGTTTAAATTCTGTTTTTTTGAAACATAAATAGTTTTATAATCTTTGCCAAACGGTATCTAACGTCATGCTAACCAATTGCTGAAGTAGGCCTAAACCATACTACTAGAATTGCTTGATACAAATCATCTTGCTGGAAATTTTGAAATAATGATAAAACGACTGATAATTAATTTTTTTTTTTCGTATCTGATACTGAGGCCCTCTTGAAAGAGCCTGATGGACCCAACAAGAATAGAATATTGATAATGGCAACTTAACTTTTAGTGGGTTATGCTATGACATTCAAGTTTATCCTTTGTGTGATACATTGTTGCTCATTATACTTATATGTATATCATACAAATAATTGAATGATCTTTTATTTGGATATTTCTTCCATTCTCACATGTGATAGTGATTTGACATTTGATTTTGAAAGCAATTATAAAGTTTTTGCATCTTAGATAAATTCAGTTTTATAAAATTTATTTCAATTTTTTCAAAAAAAATATTTATTTTAAGTTGTTTTATCTAATTTCTGTTTTTTGAAAATTATTTTTTTTAAAAAATCAAATCAAAGGTCACACACACAAAAAAAAAAAAAAAAAAAAAAAACTAGCTATCAAAAACTAGACCACCACCCAAAGACGAGACCACCCCGCCCCCCACCCCCACCCCCACAAAAAAAAAAAACTAGCGATAAAAGACCAGACCACCCCCCCCCCCCCCCCCCCCCCCCCCCCCCCAACACACACACAAAACAAGCTATCAAAGACCAGACCACCCCCCACCCACCCACCGCCCCACAAACACACGAGCTATCAAAGACCACACACATGCATCAAACTAACTAGCTATCAAAAACCACACACACCAAACTAGCTATCAAAGACCACACACACATCACAATTTTCCAAACTTGATGAAAATCAGGCTAGCTATCAAAGACCAAGAAGGGATTGATATAAACCATTTTTTTTATCTCAGACTTTTTTTTCCGAACAAATAAATTTTATACAATTCATTTCTAATTCGGTGTTTGAAAAACAAAATTTATAAAATTCATTTCGAAATAAATTAACTATGGATTTGAATTATCTTGTTGTAAATTTTAACAAAATTGATAGAATTTACAACTAAATTTCACGAATTAAGAGTAAAAAGTTATATTAACTAAATATCTCTCTTTTTTATCTCTCTCCACCCATCTTCCTTTCCTCTTTATGCTTTTTTGAATTCTTTATTTATTTTAAACATGAGAATTCAATTAAATTATATAATTTAATATAAGAAAGTCAAATATAAAAATTTATTTCAATTCATTTAAATCATTTGAAAATGAAATACATTTATCCTTTATGTGACACATTGTTACTTATATATATACACACACTCGATGCAAATTTCCTAATTTGATGAAAATCTGGCTAGCTATCAAAAGACTAAGAAAGAATTGATGTATACCTTTTTTTATCAAAGACTTTTGCTTTCCCATAAATAAAAACTATATAATTCATTTTGAAATAAATTCACTATGGAATTTAGTTATCTTATTGCAAATTTTAACAAAATTGATGGAATTCACAATTGAATTTCACAAATAAAGAGTAAAAAGTTATATTAACTAAATAACTCTATTTTTTTGTTTCTCTTCTCCACCCTCCCTCATTTTCTCTATTCCTTTGAATTTTTTTATTTTTTTAAATATTTTAAACATAAAAATGTCAAATGTAAAATTTCATTTCAATTCATTTTTAAATAAATATTTTTTTAAATCATTTGAAAATAAAATAATATTTTTTTTCATTTAATTCTAAATGAAATATAAAAGATTAAAATATATTTCCCTGCCAAATTGAGGAACCCTTTTATTATCATTTTTTTTATCTTTAATGTTTAATGCTTTTTTTTTTTTTGGATAATTGGGTCATCGTGAGTTCATTAATACGTTAAATTGAACTGCTAGTCGAAGTGGAGCTCATTGTCAGGACCATGAGAGGCCAGCACGCTGAGTGGGTCTAAGCTGAGAAATTTGAAACTTTAATTGCCAACACGCAAGAATTTTTTATTTTTGACATAGGAGTATGACTCAATGCGGAAAGGGGCCTACAAAAATTTTGTTCATGCTTTTTTTTGGGGGAAGGATCTAATCTTAATTTACCGTTGTTGTGACAAATAGAAGTGATCTAATATATGAAACTTGTGCGTGCTTTTGATGTGTATAACCTAAGTGGTTCAATACGTAAAATCATGTCAATAAAGCTTTGAGTACAGTAATACCAAAAAAATTAAAATTAAAATTAAGGTTATGAGATAATAAAATCTCGAGTTTCATTCTTATTTAAATGTGAGTTATTTGTTTAATTTATATTAATTATTTATTTTACTTTTAGGTGGATAAATGATAGCATTTTAGGTTTCTATATGGATATATGATAGTAATATGAATTTATTATTATTATCAAATTAATCATGTATTACTTTATAGAAAATTTGCGAAAATCTGTGAAATCATACGTATTTTTGTTTGATGTAAGTTAAAATACATCTATTAATCAGGGGCTAACACATGGCACTCAGTAAGGAGAAATTTTTTTTCTTGCTTAAAGAACATCATCCAATGACAAGATTACACATGATATCTAGAGTAGATGGTAACTTCAAATCCAAGGACGTAGAAGTAGGGATTGCAAAGGGTCGGGTTTGGGATAGGGAGTGCTTTCTATGTACTTGTCCTTGTTTACAAAAACCATCCCGTATTCAATGGGTATTTTCTAGGACTTCAATTCTCCCACCCTTTTTATGAATAGTGATAGAGATTTCCCATTAACAAATTTTGGTATTTCCCACTAACCCATCCCATTAACCCGTTAAGACCTTTTTATAAAAAATAAAAAAAAAATAAAAACTCAATTGCGCTTAAAAACTATATTTCCCTAATTGAGTATTTATATAGCTAAGGTTAGTTATGTAATTATAAAACTCTATACTAATATATTTATAAGAGGAAATTACATAAAAATCTTATGGAGATTTGGAGATCAAGTTTGGATACTAAACGGGTCAAGGAGTGTCTTCCCTATTTCCATACATGTGGAAGATTTTTAAAAATCCTCATACCCATATTGGAATGGATAAAATCTCAGCAGATTGAGTAGTATCAAGTCTCCTTAAAGATCGAAGATTTTTGCCATCCTTACGCAAAAAGTATTTTCGACCAAAAATAAAGAAGTAATTTGGCTTCAAAGCCCTAATCAAAATAATAACCTTGTTTTATCATAATTTTAAGTCAGAATGGTAATGGGGTTAATTCTTTTTTTTTTCTGATTTGAGCATTGAAGAGTGCCTCAATATCCAAACTCCGAACGGATTTTAAGATTTTGTTGATCTTGTGTCAAATGTTACAGGAATTTTGGCATCATCACATTTCAATTCTGATTTGAAGCCAAAAATTGCAGAAAAAAGATTACAAACGGAATTTATCTAAAATACAAAAGCTGTATAACTGTTTCCAAAATCAAAGGTCAAATCACTTTCACATTAACAATGTGATAATGGGAGAAATATCGAAATCTATGATCATTCATATTTTTTAATGATATATGCGTAAGTATATTACTACAAGTAACAATAATGTGTCACACAACGGATAAACTTGAACGTCATAGCATAACCCACTAAAAGTTAAGTTGCCTTGTGGTCTATGTTTTCAACTGAAAGGGAAATTTTAAGGCATTAGATGCTTCAACACCCAATGGGGCAATTGGCTAATGGGAACGTTCTCTCATAACAACAGTATGGATCATATTCGATTTTTGGGTCCATCAAGCTCTTTCAAGAGAGCCTCTATCAGGAAAGGAAAAAAAAATTGCACTATCACAGTCGTTTTACCATTATTTCAAAATTTTCAGCGAGAAGATTTGAATCAAGCAATTCTAATAGTATAGTTTAGGCCTACTTCAGCAATTTGTTAACATGACGTCAGAAATTTATGTTTCAAAGAAATATAATTTAAACCAAATATCTTATGATTTTATCAAAATAATATGATATAGTGAGAATTAGACACGTAATCAATCACTTTTGGACAGTAAAGCGACCTAACTTATTCGGATTATGGTAGCATGCAAGACACTCCCCATAAGGTTTGAGGCCCATGAGTCGAATCCCAATAGTGTCATATTTCAGAAACCCAAGCAAAAAACTCACTAACGTCTATATAAAGAGGCTCTCATTTTCAAAGAGAACAGATACACGTATACATATAAAAGAGATGAAAAAAGACATAAACATATTAAAAGAGACACTGTAAGAGGTAAAACTAAATAAAACTCTAAGGAAAAAACATACGAGGAACAAAGAAAATTACCACAATTCTCTCTTCATCCCAAATATCCCTTCACTTCGACATAATCATCTCCTCTACTCCTCTTTGAAAGCATCTACTAACTTAATTATTAGTGGGTCTTCTCCGGAGCACAATATTTTGAGAAACTTCTTTTGTAGGTGCTTGTACACAGAGAAAACACTCCACTTCGAAGTTCTTTCATCCAGACCAACCCTGAGCAACACCCCGTTGAAAGTCACCAAAGACCGAGAATCCTTCATCATCTTTTTTGACATTAGCACCTTAAAATGTTTTCTAAAAAAAATTAAAAAATGAATTTTTTTCTTTAAAAAACTTAATTATGTTAGTTTTTTTAGTTTTATTATTGATTTACCAATAATTATCTTGAAAATCATCTAACAATTATAAACTGAAACTATTACTAGATCAAATAATTCTACATAAAAATGTGTATACGTTAATCAGTTCTCAAACATTCGTATTGTTTGATCTTTGGAAGCATAAACCCTGCTATTTTGTACTTTGTTTTGGTTCACACTTCCAATCCATGCTATTTACTTGAAGATATTATATTAAATATAAGGGTTAAATTTGATGGGAATTAAGCACTAACCAATGAGAGTCTACTTGGACGTGTACCTTTGGGGTGGCTTAATCACCATTATTATGGGCTATCAAAATGAGAAAATAACCCATTACAAGCAAGGTCTTCACCTGCACATAAATGATCAATACCTTTAACCCAAATGCAAAGAGAAATGGGCTTTAGCAGCTGCAACCTTGGGATCTTTTCCCATTACAATTGGCCTTATTAAATCTCCCATTTGTCATAGTTCTGGGTTGTATGTGTTAAAGAGGGCCCACATTCTCCCTAGACATAGCAGCCTATGTTGAGATGTACCCTGGATTTTTTTTCATGATTATACCATGTGGATTTTAATCATCTATATTTGAAAATTATAATAAATGTTAAATTTATAGTAAGATTGAATGTCATTGCGACTAAATTTAGATTTGGATTATCTCTATTTGATGATATGACATTCAATATTATCATAAACATGATTCTATTTTAATTCTCAAATAGAGATAATCCAAATTTGTACCATATGGTATAAATTATGGTTTATTTAGAGGTTTATGCTACTAATTAGAATGAGTTTGATCATATTCAAAAAAAATAATTAAGTGACTCAAATTACATTTTTAACTTGTTTTTTTAATCATTAAGAGGATTATTGAGTTGGGCTGCAACGCAAAGCTGAATTGCTCCCCACCCATGCACTAGTCAATTCTATTGACTCAAATTGCCAAAATAAACCAAATTTCTCACAATTCTCAATTGTTATGGCTACCATTTATGACCCATTTGGGATAAGATTATGATTAACATAGGATTGAATAAAGGGGATTAAAATAATAAGAACTTAATACTATGTTTGGTTCATGATATTATTGAATTGTGATTAAAGTTGGATAAAAAGTCTACGTACCAAAATGCCCTAACATTATTCATTATCCTTAACAATCTCTAATTTTTTTTCACACCCTAAATTTTTTTATTATATTTTATCATTATAATTACTATTATTATTATTTTTATCAAAATAATTATAATACATATTATTATATTAATAATCATAATGATTATTAGTAGTATTATAATTATTAATTATTATTACCACTATCATTATAATATTATTATAATTATAAAAATAATATTATTTTCAGTAATATTACAATAATATTATAAATAAAATTATATTATTATAATAATATAATTATTATTATCATCATTAAAAATTTATTACTTTTTTATCATAATAATAATAGTTATTATTATAATATTTTATTTTTTTATTATAATTCATATTAATAGAGTAATAAATAATATTTACTATTAAATTATTATTTTTATCATCATAATTATAATAATAATTATTCTAATTACCATAATAATATTTTTATAATTATAATTATAATTTATTAAGAATAATAATAATTATTATCATAATAATCTATATTATTAAAATAATTAATGTAATAATAATTATATTAATAATATAATTATCATTAATATAATAATTATTATTATCATTATTATTATAAGTATAAAAATACTATTAATATTTTTATTATTATACTAATGATAATAATAATTATTATTATTACTATGAAATTATGATAATATTATAATAATTATAATTATTATTATTATCATTATCGTTATTATTTTAATTATTATGATAATTATTACTATAATAGTTATTATTATTATTACTAGAATTATTATAATTATGATAATAATAATCATTATAATTATTATATTTATTATTATTTATTATTATAATAATAATATTATTACCATTATAATAATTATTATTATAATATTATAATAATAATTATTTTCAAGGGTTAAAATGGTAAAAAAAAACTAGTCCCATATGCATGAGATAAATTCTATCTCATGGGAGGGATGTGGGACAAAAATGTGGGATTAGGATTAATTTTATCCCACATGAATAATTAATCCTTTCAACCAAATGAGGGATAACTATTCATGTGGGATTAAGTTAGTCCAATCTCACCTTAATCCCACCCACCAAACAACCCTGTAGACTGAGGTTCCAACACAAGAGGGAGGATGAATTGAGTTTTTAAAAACTTTACTAATTACTTGCAAGTTTATAAAAACAGTTAAATGCATAAGTGTATGAACAAGTAATGTGCTTTAATTAAAAGAGTTTAAGGAATAAAATGTGCAAACTCAGTTTATAGTGGTTCGACAATATCGGATTCGTTCCGACCCTACATCCACTCTTTTCAAGGAACCTCATTGAAGTTATTCACTAAAACTTTAGTCGTACAACTTCATGGATGTTGCACAAACCTTACAACCAATCTCTTCCTCTTGGAAGCTAATCCTTTCCTCTCGGAAGCTAATCTCTTCCTTTCGGAAGTTAATCCCTTTACAATAAATATGAGTTGTTATAAAGTAAATGGTAGAGGGATAGTAATGAATGCTTTTACAAATGAACAATATCTCTCTTTCAAAGTAAAGCTTGAAGATCAAAATATTGTTTTAATATGACCTTTTCAATCACCTGTGCTTAAATGCTCATTGGAGTGGGTTTATATAGCCTTGAATTAATATGGCCGTTTGGTACTAACTTGGTACGTTTTGATACATTTAATGCTCAAGTCTGGCGCCTCAAAGGTCATATTTTTTGAATTACCAATCGACTGGATCTTAGTACCAGTCGACTGAGAACTCACTGTCCCAGTTGCCAGTCGACTGGGGACATACTGTCCCATATCCCAGTCGACTGGTATAAGGGGTCAGTCGACTGGATTGCCCTTCAACCCAGTTTTTCATGTTTTGAAATGTTTTTGACTTAGAAAAGTTTGAATAAATAGTTTTGTCAAAATGCTTTTACAAAATGAGTCATAAGACAAGCTAGTTACTTGAACAAAAGAGATTTACAGCTTGTTTCAATACCTTATGCCTATAGTAGGTCTTATGTCTTGACTTGGTGTCTGATTCGGGTTGAGTTCTTGTATCTTGATTCTTGGTTGTATGTTTCTTTCGTTTAAAACACTTAGATAACACTATTAGTACAATTGGAATAGTGTTTTGTCATTATTAAAATTTATACGAGGGTCAACAAACCCCTTAGAGTTCAAAGCTTTAAATCTTTTTCTCATAAATAAATATATGGATAAATTATAATTACAGCCTCCAGTTTTGTTCATAAATACAATTATATTCTAAGTTTTCAAAACATATATGTCATTCCTCGATAAACTTTTTATATACAAATTACATGTGCATTTCACCATGCTAAGTTGTTGAGGATGTTAGGAAATCTGACAAAATCAAGTTAAATGGTGATGCGCTATCACGTGTTTATCATGTTATGTCGAAAATAAGTCAACTACATACTAAGTTTGTACATTTCTTTCTTTCAACAAAAAATTGAGGAGAATAAAAGCACATGTAGATCAAAGAAAATATTTTTTTTTTCAGAGTCAGTTGCAATGGAGAGCATCCATATTTATTTAAACCTTTTGTAAAATGTTAGAGAAAATAATTGTTGGTTGTTATTTGCAAAGTAACCGGTTGGTCGTGCGGTTGAAGAACTAATATGATCTAGGTTTTGAAATGCTTTGCATAAGAAAAATGTATTCATTTGGTGCACTTTGTAAAAGACGAGTCGGGCTTTTTTATGATTTGCATCTTGAAGTAACTCGAGCCTAAAATTTCAACGTGTTAAATAAATAAATGGCAACTATAATTTTTTCAATGAAATGTGTCAATCTAACACTAAAATATGTTGATTCAATACTAAGAGCCAACATTCTTAAACAATGAATGAAAATTTTATATATTTTATGAAAATTTAAAATTTAACCATATTTAGAACAAATTTGAGTGATATAGTTATAATATACCCTAATAAATCCACTAGTATGCAACATTCTAGCAAACAACTTTGATTGGTGGATTTGACCACTCTTATCTTTTAACACGTAAGAATTCCATATTGATTTATAGCTCTCTTATCTCATAGGGAATAAAACAACGGCTTCCCAATTCCTTGAATTTTGGGTTTCCAATAAAAGATTTCAAAATCTCAATCATCATTCTCAGCTAAGGGAGAGAATGATTCAAAATGTGAAATTAGTTACCTAAGTAACCATGCATTATTAGTAATCTTGATCTCATAAAATCAATTTTGCAGGAGTTATATAGAATCGAAAAAATTTATTAATAATTATTTTAAAATTTTAAATATTAAAATTACTAATAATTATTAATAATAATTTTATAATAACTCTCACAAACTTAAATCTACGATATTATTACTCTAATTAATATGTTATAATTTTTTTTTATTTTTGCTAAAAATATGTAATGATAATCACTACTTTACCTTAAGTCCTATTTTTTATTTTAAAAAATTTACCTTTAAACAAAGTCTTGATTCAATGTACATTCGATATTTGCGCACACAAAGTCATGATTCTTGTTTCAGCTGCTGATGTAAGCAATAGGTTCTGGTGACATCAGCTGGTTAAACTTATAGAAACCTCGTGTGTTATTGCATTTCAACAAAGTTTAGCTTCGTGTTATCAACGAAATTTTTTTCGTGTTATTAATGAATTTTTTAAGAATTATTAATACATTTTTTGAAAAAATATTAAAATTTATTGTTACCGCACAATAATGTTTAAGAAGCGACTTAACTTTCCAAACATGGTTATGTTTCTTTATAATGCTCTTTGAAGGTAAAATGTGTCATGATATCATTTAATTTTATTATAAATTTAATTTAATTTAATTTTTAATTAAAAATTAATTAAAAACGATTTCAATTTAACAAATATAATAAGGAGCAAAATAAGAATATATATATCTATTTTGATTTTTTTAAAATTTAATATAATATTATTAAAAAAAAGTGAGACTAGTGAAGATCATAAATTAAAGGTGACAAAATTTGATCCTACCGAGAAACTTTACTCCACCCATACTTGAGTTATTCGAAACTCGAAATAACCCAAATCTAAAATAACCGAACCTAACCCAACCCAAACTTGAAATTTTCCAAAAACCCAAAAACAATCATGATCCGAAACACGATCTAGACTCAATATGATTTGAATCTGATATGACTTGAACTCGAAACGATCCAGACTCGATATTGGTAAATTATGAATCTTTTTATTTTAGATTCATAGATTTAACTGATCAAGTCTTCTCTATCTTTTGTGTAAACTAATTTTTCAAAATATTTTTTCTTTAAAATAAGACTAGTTAAATAGAACAAATATAGATTAATCATCAATCATTATAAAAGTTTAATTTAATATGAGACAATATAAATAAATCGTTTATTATATTATATTTTAACTTTTACTACCTATATCCTTAATTTTATTTTTTATTAAATAGTAAGAACAACTAATTAACGTTATATATAATTAACTCTAAGTGAGATTAATTCATATGCAGAACAAGTGTGTAAATTTATAATTGCTTATCATTTTTATAAAAATAATTTTTTGTTAGCTACATATAATATGCTTATATGTTTAATATGTTTTAAGGGTTCCACATAATTATATAAAATATATGAACACATAATTACATATAAGTGTCAGATTATCAATTGATATCTAGTGTGATAAATTAATAATATTAATGTATCTTACAAACTCCATAATTTATTTTAAACTATTATTTACAAAGAAAATGACCATTAGATTTAATATTATATTCATACAAATCATGTCATCTATGTTGAAGAAAAAGTTAATTTTATTTTTATTAGTATTAACTTATCAAATCCTTTATATTTATATTATTTCCATATATAATTTTGATTTGTATTTAATCAAAACATAATGAGTTAAATATATTAGAATGAGAAAAAATACATTAAGTTATTACTAACATATTTTTGTGAACTTAACGATATTGAAACATAAAAAAATAATAATAATAAGGTAGTCCAAATTTAAAGCGGAGTTCAAATGTTTTTTAAAAAATTAGTGGAAAAAAATAAAAAAAAATAAAGAATCGATGGGTCATATCGAGCTTGCTTGAAAACCTAAAACAAACCAAACCGAAATTACTTAAACCCAAAATGACCTGGCTCGGATTGACTTGATCTGAAATGACACGAGACCCAAAACGACACAAAACCGTTATAACCCAAATCTGACTTGACCCGAATTAAGATTATCTGCAATCCAAAGTGACCCACGATCCGAAATGACTTGACTAAAATGACCTAACCCAAAATAACCCGAGTCGAACCGATTGCCACCTCAATCATAAACCTCTTTGAACTCATAGTGAGTCTACCCTTTTTCTTACAAGGACGCGAGGGACTAATAAAATGGCATATTAAACATGTAGTGGTCCGGTTTATAATTTACTACATGCTCATTAAGAATTAATTTTGATTATTTTTAATTATCCTTATTTTTTAAAAGTTTAATCAAAAAATTTATATAAAAAAATGGTGTTAGAATAAGAGGGACTAGAGAAGAATTCTATGTATTATTAATGTGTTGTGAAAGACGAATACAAGTCTATATGTAGAGCCTAAGAATATAAAACCTAATAGAAATAGAAAACCTAAGGTTATAATAAATCAGGAAACTAAGGCATATGAAACTAGAAAAGTAATATTGCAATAGGAATATGAAATATCACATACGTAATCTCCCTTAAACTCAAAGTGGTAAAGTGGACGCCAACTTGAGTTTGTAAACAAATTAAAGAAGCACTGAGAAGATCAAACTTTAATGAATAACTCTCCATGTTGATACCAAACTTTGATGAAGAACTATGCGAAAGTAACTCCTCCTCACATGCAAGTTCACCTCCCTATATATGCCCTCATTGGAAACAAGAAAAAGAACCCAAACATAGGTTGAGATTGGGTGAGGATTATCGAGGGATACGAAAATAAGAGGATTACTTGTATTCAAGACGAAACTTGAAAGGTGACATGGCGAAACACGTGACATCTAACTATCAGCTGACATGGCAAAACATGTGACTGATAAGTGAGGCACTGACATGGCAGTTGACTGGAACCAATGTATTCAAAGGCGTTCGTGGGACTCACCCCGGGGGGAGGAAAAAATGCCCCGAGGTGCCTGCATTGAGGAATTGCTTCCCTAGGGCATACATTTTTCTGCTAGGGGAGTATGTCTGGGTAGGGGTGGCAATTCGGGTTGACGGGTCATGTTCGTGTCGACACGAACACGACACGATTATTAATGGGTCGACACGAACACGACACGATTATTAATCGTGTCAAGAATACCCAACACGAACACGACACGATTATTAAACGGATAACACGACACGACCCACTTAACCCGTTTAATAAACGGGTTGTGTTAGACACGACACGACACGCTTGACCCATTAAATTAACGGGTCGTGTTAGACCCGACACGACACGACACGCTTAATTTTTCATAATCCAAATTTCAACACGACATGACACGACCGGACGCGCCATAACCATTCATAATCCAAATTATCATCTAATCATTCATAATCCAAATTTCAACATATTCATGATCCAAATACATATAAAAAAATCTAATTAATAGCATAAACATTATTTTATCAACTATCATTCATATCAACCATAATTAAAAAAAGGGAAACAATAACACCATAAATCATAAGCCATCCAATTACAAGTACGCAATATTACAACATTAACCGACCAAATTAGCAGCAAAACCCTCAGATGGAGGTGCAAATGATTCATTCTCATTTATATTCATATCCATTACATCAATAATAAGCCCTTTCACCGCTTTTGCAACCATTTCTCAGATGGCGTTTCATATTACCTGTTCCAAAGTTACCATCAGCAACGTATGTTATTCCACACCTTTTGCACTTGCATCTCTTTTTCTTATCATCTTCAAGATGAAGCATGTCAAAAAACTTCCAGACTGGTGAGGTAAATTTTCTTTTATGCTTTTCCATTTTTTTCTTAGATTCCATAGCAGCAACTACTTCCTCTAACTCAACTACAATATCTTCTTCATCAATGACATCCATGCTATCACAAACCTCAACAATAATGCTAACTTTATCCCCCATCGATCCACAGGTAAACCAACACAATAGAGATTTCAAAAACAATTTGTATTGGGTATATACTTTTTGTAAGTTCTGGAATTTATGGGCCTTGGAGGCTCCAAATTACATATAGTCAAACATAAGTCAAACATAAGTCATGCTGCAAATATCCGGTCATATTACGTATAAAAAAATTGATAGACATCAATCAACACTCCTGCATGGAACAGGGATAGAATTCACTTCTTTTCTTGTAAATTTGATTTTCTTTATTTTCTCATTTTACATCATATCAACTTCTTTTTTTACTGTAAATCAAATTACATTATAACTAACGTAACATTAAATAAAATTAAAACATATGAAAATGCTATTTTCTATATAAATCGTTTTCTATAAAGAAAAAAATCATTGAAACAAATGGAGCCTATAAGAAAACTCATATAGCATATTTTAAAATGTTTTAAAATTTTAAGTTTCAATGATTCAAATTATATTTAAACAACTCACCAAATAATATTTATATATCTTTTCATAACTTCATTTTCTTTTTATGTGGGATCGGATTCGCTCGTGATATTACAATGCACTGTCAAAACACAAACATGATCACGAACATTGCAATCATAATTCTATGGAAAAGGAATTAGAATGCTAGTTAGCTATTTCCCCCATTTGAATACAACTCATAGTTATATATGCTGACCTCCTGCTGAAGCTGATCAACATAACTATTATAGCAATAAGCAGCACTTTAAGCACTCATTTACCCACACTTTGTTTTTGTTTTTTTTTTCTTCATCAAATTAGCATCCAAGCAAAGGAAAACACAAATCATAAACCTTGTCTTTTTCAAAACATGGAACAAGAATTCAGAAACAACACAAAGTTGGGAGCAAAGCTTACAATATTTTGACCTTCACGTTCAGTTAACAAAATGAATGAAGATTGAAAAATAATTTGGTCTAGTTCACTTAATACAATATTCATTTTGTTATAAATAATATTCATATTAGACCCAGACAATTGAAACCCAAAATGCCATTAAGATTTCTATTCTTTTTTCTCAGTTTCCCTTTAAATTCTTAGTAACCAAACCAAAGGCCATGACTCATAAGACAAAGTTGGTTTGCTAATTTGAAGGTTTCACTTGTTTAGAACCCGCAAAACAAGGAGTAAAAAAAGAATAATATCATATTTAGCTTACCACACAAAAAGCAAAAAAAAAATACTAATAAACTTACCAAAAACAAAAGCCATCCTGTTTTCTCTAGACCTAAAACAAGATAATGACCTTACCAAACAAAGAGCTATCACGTAGGTAACCAGTGGGTTCTTCACTTTCCAAACCCAGACAACACAACTCACAAATCCGAATTTTTTCCCCTCCTCCTGTCACCTAAATTTCCCCAGCAAACAAATATATAACGAACTAAACAATCCATCCACTGCTCTGCAAAATAGAACTCCAATTTTTTTTAATAATTTAATGCAAAAGTTTATGACAAAAAAAAAAGAAAAGAAACGAAACACCCAAATCTCCAGTTTGATTTCCCCTCACTTTCCCTCCATTTCCCTTTTCAACCAAACACAACCCAGGATGGGAAAAAACAAGAACAGATACATATAGATACACAGATATATAAGCCCAATGCAGCTATTAATACCAAAACTTATACCACTGAAACAAAAACCCATGTCCCCACCTTTGTTTCCCTCCCATTTCCAATCACCCAAACACAATAAACGCGTATAGATGGGTCATAAACGGGAGTGGGAGAGGGCAGATCTCTTACTTGATTAGTATTGGTGGCTGGTGCGGTGTAGCAACAGGTCGAAGGAGAAGGGGAAAGAGGAAAGCCGCCTGGACTGGTGCGGTGGTGTAATTGGCAACAGATCAAGAGAGAAGGAGAGAAGGGAGAGGCGACTAGAGTGGTGTGGCTGTCGACCGGTGCGGCGGCATGGCTGGCGACAGTGAGATCGAGAGAGAAAGGGAAAGGCGAGAGAGGTTGCAGACCGGCAATGTTTGTGACTCTGTGTTTGTAAAATTAGACATTAGGGTTCATTTATGTACTTATACTAATTTTTTTTAATGTAATAAAATTTAAATGGGTCATAATCTGGTTATGGGTCCAACACGATTCATCAAACCCATGAATTTAATAGTGTCATAATCGTGTCATTTCGGGTTAGCGGGTCAACCCATGACACGACACGATTATTCCGTGTCATAGTTGTGTCGATACGATTATGACATGAACTCGATTATACTCAACCCTAACACGCTTTATTTCGTGTCGTGTCGTGTCGGGTTCACGTGTCGTGTCCAAAATTGCCACCCCTACGTCCGGGTGTCCGAGGCATAAAAAACATGCCCTTGGCACTCGAGGCATACACCCCTTGATTTTTTTTTATAAAAAAAGCCTTAAAAAAAAAGAAAATTTAAGGCTTGAACCCATGACCTGATAAGCAAAAATATAAGTCTTAATCACTAAGCTAGTGTTCTTTTTGTGATATCATTACACTTCATAAATATATAATTAATGCTATCTAGTTTAGTAATAATTACAAATTATTTAATTAATTACTTACATGTTACAACAATATAAAAATATAATTTATATATATATTTTTATAAAATTATAATTATTATGTTTTAGAGAGTTAATAAAAATATTAAAGTTTTTTAAAATTTAATTTATTTTTATTATTCTAATTAATTAATTAATATTATTTTATTAAAATTTCGAAAAATTTCAAAATATTCAAAAAAGTTACGTCACGTCCAATAACTTTACCTTGAAAAACACTAATTAAAAAAAATCTGAAACTGATTTAACCGAAGCAAAAAATGGGTTAAGAGCTGACTCGACACGTGTTAACAAAGGGAAAAGAGAACGTGCTCGTTGTACCTTCTCTGTAGAATTTGGCATCGATTAAACGTGTCGTTAACGTGAGGCAAACGGACCCGTTTCAAGAACAGAACCGGGCAAACCACTAGGGAAAAGACAAAGGAACAATGAGACAGGGACCTTCAGGTGCTCCCAAACCATGTCTCCTTTAACATGGCACTATGGCAGGCGGCTAGGCGTGATATAATCCATGTGCGACAAAGATCAAAGAACATAACCGGGCAAACCACTAGGGAAAAGACAAAGGAACAATGAGACAGGGACCTTCGGGTGCTCCCAAACAATGTCTCCTTTAACATGGCACTATGGCAGGCGGCTATGCATGATATAATCCATGTGCGACAAAGAACAAAATAAAACAAAAGGTCTAATTCGAAACAAACCACCATTGAGCGCATTTCCCATGTTAACACGAGCTTCCTAAGTAATAAATCAAATTTGAAATTACCATATTACCCTCACAACTTTGGAAAAAGTGGTTTTCATCTTTTGGCACATGTATATATATATAACACATTGAAATCGGCAAAAATAAATATACTCAATAGATTATTCATTGTTTGGAGCATTAACTCAAAAGATAATGTAAACAGAGGGGCACGCTTTTAATTATGGCCTAAAACCTAGGACATTCTTATTATAGCCACCCTATATATAACCCACTTTGTCAAAAGCTCAGGGTACCAACAGAACACGAACCCTTCGAAATCACTAGGACATTTATAATGGAATTTTATTATTTCTTTTGTTCATTATATTTTTGCTACATTCCTTTTTCATTTCATTTTCGTTTCTTAGAGAGTAAATTACTGAAATGGACTCCAAAATAATTGGGTCATTTATTATCCACAAAGAAAGTAACTAAGCAGCCATCTACTCCCAAGACAATGTTTAGTTCACTAACATTTTTGCACAAGTGTATGCTACACCAACATTGCAATGGTGAATATGTGCTATTCCTTTATTATTGCCAAGATAACTATTATTTATCTCATCAGATTGGGTTCAAATAGGTTGAATTAGATTAGTTCAGATTAGTTTTTTGAATTTTATTTTTTCAAATCATATGTTAAATATTACAAATAGAATTTTAAAAACATATATCAAACTAAATTATTCAACTTTTAATATCTTGGACATTCAAATTTTAAATGTCCAAATATCTAAAATAAATTCAAATCGATCACTAGTAATATTGATTACTTAATTAAATTCGAGTTCACGAGTTACATGTTGTGTTAGGGTTGAGAAAACTCCAACCTTAATTTACTGATGCCAAATTTAATTCAAGTTAGAGTTTTTTAACCACATTTTAACCCAACCCTACGTGTTCAAAGTTATTATTGTGTTTGAGTTTTGTTGGGCTAGCTTGCCTAAACTGCACATGCATCTACCATCAATGATGAGTACGTACTTTGAGTTTCCACCAAGAAGGTTATATATATGGGCAATGTAGTTATGATCATAAAAAGTGTTTGTGTGTGAGCTACGGGGATATTGTATGTGATTGATGTAACAAATTAGTGTAGTTGGAGTTGAATTTAAGAGAGGAAGTGAGACAATACAAAGAGAAGAGAATTGTATTGAATGATGTGATTCGCTTACAAGGGAGGTATCCTATTTATAGTCTAACCTAAGGGGAATGTTTCCCTTCTAACCGATGTGGGACTAATATATACATTGTGTGTGTATACACACACACACACACACACATTAACAGCCCCCATCAAAGTCAAGATGGTAAAATGGAGACTAACTTGAGTTTGGAAACTAAATCCTGAAGGCGTCCAAGAGGATGTGTTTTAATGAAGATATCAACAGTTTGATCGGCGAGAGAAACTGATAATAGTCCAATAGTCCCACGGGTGAGATGATGACGCACAAAGTGACAATCAATCTCAATGTGTTTTGTGCGTTCATGGAATACATCATTATAGGCAATCTGGATAGCACTTTGATTATCGCAGCTGATGCAAGTGGCAGTAGAATGAGTGACGCCCATGTCTTCAAGTAACCAGCAAAGCCAAAGAAGTTCCTGAGTTGTATTAACAAGGGCTCGATACTCAGCTTCTGTGCTGGATCGAACGACTATTGTTTGGTTTTTGCTTCGCTAAGAAATAAGAGAATCACCAAGAAAGAAGCAAAAACTAGTGGTGGATCTACGATCAGTGGGATCACATGCCTAATCTGCATCTGAGTAAGCACAAAGCTCAAGTAAAGAGTGAGCTGAGAAATGGAGAACATTAAATAGGGTCCCCTTGAGGTACCTGAGAATACGAAGAACCGTGGCATAATGGGGTGTGCGAGGAGCAGAGAGAAATTGATTGATAATATGGACAACATAAGAGATGTCAGGACGAGTAATTGTAAGATAAACAAGACTACCAACCAACTGGCGAAACAAGGTGGGGTCTTCCAAAGGTGTACCATCCAGAGGAGTGAGTTTAGAGTTGAGCTCAATAGGAGTGACCATAGAGATGCTTAAAGGGTGATTGATTCCTAATGATGGGCGAAGGTACACGGTTCTTGGTGTAAACAGTTGTAAAAGCAGCTTCACCCCAAAAATGTTCAGGACACGAAGCGGATATGAGAAGAGCACAAGTGGTATTGAGAATGTCTCGGTGTTTGCGCTCAGCACACCCATTTTGTTGAGGGGCTTGGACATGAACGATGAGGAAGAGTGCCATGTTGGAAAAAAAAGTTAAGGACGCTAGAGTTTGTGTATTCAGTAGCATTATCAGCACAAAACACTTTGATATTGCAAGAAAATTGAGTTTTGACCATGGTAGCAAAATCAAAGTATAATTGAGGTAATTCAGATCGATTACGCATAAGAAATATCCAGGTGTAATGGGAGTAATTGTCAACAAAAATGACAAAATATCTAGAGCCTTCCATAGTAGCAGTGGGAGACGGGCCCCAAACATCAGAGTGAATCAAGTCAAATGGTGCAGAAAAAAAAGAATCACTTTTGTGAAATGGCAATGACGATTGTTTGGCAAGTTGACAAGGAAGACAATCAAATTGTTCTTTATTAACAAGCCCTAAATGACCACTAAACACTAAGGATTGAAGATGATCGATAGAAGCATGACCCAGATGAGAATGCCAGAGACTGACGAAGAGGGTAGATGAGACTAGGGCTTCTGTCTGAACTGATGAGGAGAAACGACATGGAATGTGAAGATTAATGAGCTCAGAGAGTCGTCCAACCTTACAGCCTATCCAAAGAGTTTGTCCCGTCTTTGGATTCTGGACATAACAACCAGAAGCAGAAAAAAAAGATAGTTAGACCGAAGTCACATAATTGACCAACTAATATAAGATTGAGAGTGAGTTGGGGAATACAATAAGTGTTAGGAAGAGAAATGTTTAATGTTGCAATTTTTCTGATATGACTCACGGTCATGGGAGAACCATTAGCAGTTTGAATAGTCGGGGTATGATTAACAAGATGTTTGGTGGGAAAGAGAGTGGAATTAGGAGTCATGTGATTACAACATGTAGAGTCAAAAAACCAAGATGAATTACCTGAAGTGACTGATATAGCAGTAGAAGATAGATTACCAGAATGAGTAAGGACTTGTTTGATAATTTCCTTTATGTCAGAGGCAGAAAACATTTCAATGGGAGCAGTAGATTATGAACTTTCAGCAGTAGTGGCAGCAGATTTAAAAGGAGTACCCCCAGACATGTATTGCTGGGAATATCTGTTGGGGTTTTGGAAACAATCACACTGAAGATGACCAGGGGCTTGCTTCTTACAGAGTTGATAAACTTGAATCGGGGATGTCGATGGAGAATAAGACTCTGATTATAGTGATGTCGATGGAGCGACGGTTGAGATGACGTCGATGGAGCTGTGATTGAAGATGACCAGGGGCTTGCTTCTTACAGAATTGACAAACTCGAACTGGAGACATCGATGGAGAGTAAGACTCCGATTATAGTGACGTTAATAAAGCGGCGGCTGAGATGATGTTGATGGAGAATAAGACTCTGACTATAGTGATGACCCGACAGGTATGAAGAGGATATACAAGAAGTCTTTCTGATATGAAAGATCCACTAAAAGTTGCAATCACAAAGCATACTCAACTCTTGATATACCGAGAACCACTAAGAACCTGGCTCTGATACCAAGTTGAATTTAAGAGAGGAAGTGAGACGATACAAAGAGAAGAGAATTGTATTGAATGGTGTGATTTGTTTACAAGAGAGGTATCCTATTTTTAGCCTAACCTAAGGGGAATGTTTCTCATTCTAACCGATGTGGGACTAACATATACATTGTATGTATATATATACACACACACACACACATTAACAATTGGAGCACTAGCTAGATTGATCTAACTATTATTTTCAAATCTTTCATCTAAGAGACCCCAGTTTGATATCTCTTCTCATCAATATATTATTATTATTATTATTCCCTTCGTACTAATTTATATGCCACAGTGCACTATTTATCTAATTAAATAAATATTTTTTTAAATTTTAACTTAATAAAATACTTAAAATTTTACATGTATAGTTTAATAAAGTAATTTTTTTTTTGGTAAGAAAAAAAAGAAGAGAAAAAAAAAAACAGCAAAACCCAACAAAAGCTACTGCCACTGATATCCTCTAAGGATACAAACACTAGTAGCATCTGCATTCAACCAAAGACCAATTCCAAGCGGGGGACTTCTAAATAGCTTGCTCCATGCCAGCACCAAACTTAGCCAACCAATCAGCACAAAAATTTCCCTCTCTTAGTGATGTAGTGTACAAGACTAGTCTCTATTTATCAGTGATTTACACTCCCATGCCAACGCAGCATGAGGGTCATATCTCGAGCAAGATTCCATCGCATGGATAACCATCAAGGCATCAACCTCATAAACTACCTCTATGTACCTTTACTCCCAAGCTAAGATCATTTCTATCCTCAATGCCTTTAATTCAGCCACCTTATTTGTATAGACTCCTAAATTCATGGCAAAACCCAACAACCACCCCCTGCAGAATCCCTGAGTAGCCCCCCAGCCCTAACCATACTCGAGTTGCCTATCGAGGCACCATTAGTATTAAGCTTCACCCAATATATTGGTGGAGGCTCACAACAAACTAGCCTGCACTCATCTACACCAATAAATGAACTTGGTTGCAAAATATGCTTCCCAAACTCATCCTCCCAAAAAACTAAGTCCTTCCAAATGCCTTGTAAAGGATAGAAACCGATAATAGAACTATTAAAACAATGTTTACATCGCCACACCCATATGTTCTATATAACAGCTAAAAAAAGTATACCAAGCATAAAAATTACTGCCATGTACAACATTGCATTGAAGATTCATTTCAAACCACCGCTCCCTAAATACCTCATAAAACCACTCCATCTCCTCCTCTGGCACCATTACACTCCAAACGTACCTAGCATTGGGATAGTCCCTTAAAATATGAAGGGTGTCCTCCAACCCAGCCCCACACAGATAACAACTCCCATTATTACACATCTCTCTCTGAACACGCAAGGCATTTGAAAGGAGACTGTCCCTCGAGGCTAGCCAAACCAAGTATAACCATTTAGCTGGTGCTTTAACCTTCCATAACACCTTAGCCAAAGAAGATTGAGTCCCATGATCTTCTTGGGTAATGCAATGACACTTGGAATTAACTGTGAACTTACCACTAGTAGTGAGACCCCATATAAATGAATATGGGAACTGAATCCTCCTTGATATAGGGTATCCTAAAACCCTTTGAGTAAGATTAACTGATAGTAGCACCTGAATTAAGCCACAATCCCAACCCCTATTCAGATCCCAAAATTGGTTTACAATAGTATCAATCTCCAAACCTGGTGCACTAACCCCAAACAGAGGCGCCAAAGCTCCCACTCCTAACCATGAATCATGCAAAATTGCACCATATCTCCTCTCCCCACTCTCAAACGAAGGCTCCATTTCAGATCTTCAACTACCTTACATAAAGACCTCTAAGTAGACGAGATAGATGCTGATTTCAACTCAGGAAAACACATTTGATTGACCATACTTTGACTAAAAAAACCTTTACCCATAAGTTATTTGGTTCCATTAAGAATCTCTAAGCCGCCTTAGCCAACATGGCTCGATTTAAGTGGACCATCTTCTTCAGGTCCAAGCCCCTACTATTCTTTGATTGGCAAACATCATCCCAATTTACCAAGTGCACCCATTGCTTGCTATCATTGCCTCCTCAAAGACATCTCATGTTCATCATATCAACAAATTCACAAACACTGGTTGGAAGTTCTATGGTTTGTATGGTATATAAAAGAATTGTACTCGTGACCGACTAAATAAGCATGCTTTTCCCAGCTAAGAAAATATGTTATGATTTCTAACCTGATTTAACCCTTTCACCACTTACCTCACAAAAAAGTGACATTCCATAATTACATCAGCTTGGTAGACCGAAGCCTTCACGAAAAGCATTTAGTCGTCAGCAAAAAACAGATGCAACACTTTAACACCATCTCAGGCCACCCCTATAAGACGCCATCACTTCTCCGTGACCAACTTATTGATCAAGTGTCCTAACCGCTCCATGCAAAGAATAAAAAGATAAGGAGACAAAAGATCACCTTGTCTAAGACATTTCTCAATTGCGAACCCCGACGTCTTCTTACCATTCCAAAGGACTTCTATTCTCACAGTGGCACACAGAATATGATCAAATTTATCCAAAGATCAGAAAACCCAAACGGTCTTAGCTTGTTCATCAGGCATTTGGTAATAATTTTGTAAGGTACACAACACATACTTATAGGTCTGAACTATGTAATAAGTTCTGGAGCACTTACCTTCGAGGTCAAGACCAAATGAGTATCATTCAGAGCTGTTGGGAAAGATCTCGGTCTAAACACTTCATTAACCAGCTAGTACAAAGACTCCCTAACCGTTTTCCATAATCTTTGAAAGAAACCTGCCGAATATTCGTTCGAACTAAGAGCCTTAAACTGCTTCATATCAAAAAGGGCTTTCTTGACCTCCACTTTCGAGACACTAATTGATAAACCATCATAAGCCAATTGCGAGCCTATTGCCAAGTCACGAAGCTGGTTAGGATCATCACACCAATTCCCATCATTATTCTTTAGAGCCGATATTTTTTTGCACCTTCTCCTGTTCACGATAGTTAAACAAAAATACGAAGTATTCCGTTCCCCGAATTGCATCCACTTCACTCTCGACTTTTGGTATCAAAAAATTTCCACCTGCTTTAAAATGTCATTGTACTCTCGTAACAGCTGTATTTCTAAAATGGTTAAGAAACTTGAGGGGGCCCTACCTAGCTCTAATTTAACCCCTTTCAGTCGAGCCACCAGCTTTCTTTTACACACAAAAATATTCCCAATTTTTTTTTTTGTTCTAGTCGCTCAATCTATCAGTGGGATTTGACGTCAAAATTGGGATCTCAGTATCTCCTGGTGTCCACACCCTCCTAACTTGCTTAGTAAAATCTGGATGATCCAACCAAGCAGCTTCACACTGAAAAGGTCTTAGAGAAGGATCAGAGTGCTACTTACTCATGCATTGGATTAGGATCGGCCAGTGAACTGAGGACGTCTGAGCAACATGGCACACCATTGCCTTCGAAAACTTCAATCTCCAATCTGCATTCGTCACTACTCAATCTAGCCTCTCTTGGACCCTAGCCAGACCATGCAACAAATTCGACCAGGTAAAAGCTGGTCTCATAAACCCCAAATCTAACAGATTGCAATTACTAAGGAAACTTTGAAAATGAGAAACTCTGGCATACCGAACCCAGACATCACCAAGCTTCTCGTGACTATCACAAATATCATTAAAGTCCCCAGCAACAAGCCAAGGCATATCCACCACCTGGGCAATATTCAATAACTACTCCTACAATTTTATTCTTGTATTCAAAATCGAGCTTGCATAGACTGCTAAAAAAAGAAAAATTTGATCCCTTGACAAAAAGACCACCGCATGGATAACTTGGGACACATTATAAACAACCTCGATAGTAATTGCCTTCTGGTTCCATAAGAGCCAAAGACCTCCAGATCTCCCTATCAGGCCAGCAATGAACCATTTAGAGAAACCCATTGACCTAACAACTGCCTTTGCTTTTCGATATCCAAATCAAGCCTCCATAACTACAAAAATAGTAGGTTTATACATGCCAATAATTTCTTTAGCATTCATTCGAAACTATGCACATCGTACACCCCTATAATTCCAAAAGAATTAAATCCATAAATTAATTTAACAAATAAGTTATCTGATTAATCCTTCCATCAGGGTTCAAAGGATCAAAACTTGTGCCACCAAGGGTATGAGCCAATATGGTTGGGATACCAAGAGGATTAGAAACCAGGTTGATGTCGTTTCCCCCAAATTCATCATCCCAAGTACCACCTTAAGGAGTCTTAGCCACTACTAATTGCTTTCGCTCACCATACAATCAAGCTCCATAATAAAATCTGTCTCCGGCGAGCTCCCATAATCATCACTACTCTGGATGCTGCCATCTTCAATAACCATATGCAAGTCCATGGTACCACTTATACCCTTGACATCATTCTTCTAGTTAGTCTACTTACTTGGAGTAATCGCATCCCTAGCTACTTCCTCAGAACTAGTCTTACCAGGAAACCTACTAATGTAACAGGTACCAGGTCCTTTATTCAACTCTCTAATTTGATATAGAACCGTATAATGTTCGTTACCACCCTTAATCTGAACTAAATCTGCCTTAATTTCTCATGCCCTTTATTGTTCGTGTTGATGCCAAAAATTTGTTACTGCTGACATGGCTTGGGTGCCGACGTGGCTTGGGTGCTGACTTGGCCTAGGCCCTACACAGGTAACAAGGATGAACTAAAAGCCCCCGAAAGGAGGGGAGAGGGAGACCTCCGAGGGCGCTCCGAAGCTTAAGTTAGAACGAAAGCTTAAAAAGGGGCGAGGCTGAGGGTTAAATCTAAAAGAGCTTGGGTGTAAGTAGATCGAATTTGAATGAATATAAAGTCCATACCTCGACTTATTTATAGCCTTCTGAATAAGCATTACCCACGTCTCGTCAGTGTGAAGGCATTGATTGCTCAATCAGGGACGGTGCATCGCAGAGTGACTGCAGGGTGGCGTGCTGTAGGGTGGTTGCAGGGCTGCGTGTCGTAGGGTGGCTCTAGAACGGTGTGTCATAGGGTAGTTACAGGGTGACATGTTATAGAGGGAGCCTAGACATAGGTTTATTGGGCCGGTATTTTATGGGCTATATCTGGACTAGAGTGTTTATTGGGCCGAAGTGTTATGGGCCAGAGTATTTATGGGCTACATCAAGCCTCATCACAGGCCTTCTAAATCATTTAGTACATTTATTAGCTTAAGGAAGTATTGTGGGGCACGGTCTTGCATAGGATTGAGCCGAGCGTGAGTGAAGCTGAGCACACATGTAGTAGTCCAAGTGCTCAGTCTTGGAGCATTGGGTGTCTGACTTAATCAAACTTGCATTAAATAACGGACCTTGGGAACTAGTTCGTCGCCCTCGATAAGTGAAAAGTCATCTGGGAAGCGTGTGAGTGGCCTTGGAATCCTAAAGGTCTTTTTTTTTTTTTTTTCTTCTGCACTTGCATTAAATGCCTTCGCTGAACTTGTTTTCACCTCTTATAAAAAGAGAGTTTATGCTAGCAAGTTCAAACCAAAGTGAGTTTTAAGAGTTTAGAACTAAAATCCTAGTGCTCGGATGGTAGTGGTCCGGAGAGGGAAGGGACTCAATAGCTCATTGAGGGATTTATGGAAGCCAAGAGGGGGGGTTGAGGTTGCGTGCTCGGAGGTAGACTCCTAAGGCCTTGATCTATTGGAGTCTGAGGAGGAGGAAAAGCTTGTTTGGTGGGGGAGTAGCTTGAGGGGCAGGAGCAGACGGGAGGCAAAAAGAACATCCAGGCACAGGGCAGTCCTCCGTCAGGACTTAGGATGAGTGCAGTCCGTCACAGAGAAGGGAGGTCTTCAAGACAAAAAGACTAAGGCAGCCCTTTCCTTGATTGACTTGCATTAAAATTGTTGTTTTTTTCTTTGTACTTCGAGGCCGTTAGGGTCATCTTTTGTTTATACTCCGAGGTCGTTAGCTGTAATCTTTTAATAAATTCATAAAATATCCTTCTTTCAATTTTGCCTTGCATACATTATTTTCTTGCTTTTATAATTTGCTTTCCATGCCGAGCGTTTGACAATCAGTTCAAACGCTCAGACTTAGAGAACTTGGCCGAGCGTTTAACAAGCAGCTCAAGCGCTCGGACTTGGAGAAGCTCTGGCCGAGTGTTTAACAATCAGCTCAAACGCTCAGAGTTGGAGAAACTTGACCAAGTGTTTGACAAGCAGCTTAAACACTTGGACTTAGAGAAGTGTTGGCTGAACATTTGATAAGCAACTCAAATGCTCGGACTTGGAGAAGCTTTGGCCGAGCGTTTGACAAGCAGCTCAAAGGCTCGGAGTTGGAGAAACTTCAGCCGAGCATTTGACAAACAGCTCAAAGCTCAGACTTGGAGAACTTGGCAAAGCGTTTGACAAGCAGTTCAAACACTCGAACTTGGAGAAATCTTGGCCGAGTGTTTGACAAGTAGCTCAAACACTCGGACTTGGAGAAATCTTGGCTAAGCATTTGACAAGTAGCTTAAACACTCGGACTTGGAAAAATCTTGGTCGAGTGTTTGATAAGCAGCTCAAACACTTGGACTTAGAGAAATCTTGGCTGAGCATTTGACAAGCAGCTCAAATGCTCGGACTTGGAGAAATCTTGACTGAGCGTTTGACAAGCAGCTCAAACTCTCGGACTTGGAGAAATCTTGGCCGGATATTTGACAAGCAGCTCAAATGCTTGGACTTAGAAAAATCTTGGCCAAGCGTTTGACAAGCAGCTCAAACGCTCAGACTTGGAGGAATCTTGGTCGAGTGTTTGACAAGCAGCTCAAACGCTCGGACTTGGAGAAATCTTGGCTGAGTGTTTGATAAACAGCTCAAACGTTCGGACTTGGAGAGATCTTAGCCGAGTGTTTGACAAGCAGCTCAAACACTCGAACTTGAAGAAATCTTGGTCGAGTGTTTGACAAGCAGGTCAAACACTCAGACTTGGAGAAATCATGGTCGAGCCATTAGAACTTGGCGAAATCGTGCTTATGGTTTTATTCTCATTTTGTACTCATGGGCTTTCTTTCTGTTTTGTACCCTATGGGCTCTTCATTTTGTCTTGAGCCTTATGGGCTCTTCTTCGTTTTGGCCCACAAGTTTTTCTTTTACAGGTGCTGCAAATAATGGCGGCTATCATTAAATGGTGGCGCATTGGGTGTAGCAAAGAGCATGACAGTTGGCACCTTAGGGTATGTAAACGACATCTGGGTGACAGCAAAGGGCGCATCCTCTCGTTTGACGAGCCAAGTTAATACTCATTGTTTCTATTGCCACAACCCCTATATAAGAGGGTCATTCCTTACTTGTATTCTGAGAGATCATGAGAGCATAAGTTTGTGAGAAATAGTTAGAGAGTATTCGGTGTGCTTCAAAAGATTTTTTGGTGAGTAGGATGTCTGATAGTGAAATGAGTAGGGATTTTTCGAAGGAGTTAGAGGAGGCAATGGGTGTCTCCTCCAGCGATGAAGTCTCTTCCTTGGAGGCTGTCTCTCGTGATGGGACTCTAGCGCTTGTCCCCTACCTTCCAGGGAGAGGGGAGGGAGAGAAGAGTGAGGATGGAGAGTCATCCGGAGAGGAGGATGTCCAGAAGTCGATGCTTATTAGGGACGACACCTTGTATACTAAGAGGGAGGAATGAACGTTTGAAGCGAACTCTATTTCAAGTGTGGTAGAGGAGTTTGAACTTGTGGGGATGAGAATTAGGTATAAGATCCCATGGAGTACTATTTAAGGGTGCGAGAAGGAGGGGAGAGGGCTTGCGATGCTCTCCCTAACCAGGTGCCTTATGAGCTGTGTGTTTACGAGCACTAGCTGAAGGCCGAGCTTAGGTTCCCTCTCCATCCATTCTTTTGCTCGGTGCTCAGATACTTCGGTATCGCGCTGAGTCAGCTGGTACCTAACTCCATTCGGTTGTTCCTGGCATTCATTGTCGTGTGCCAGGAGGTGGGAGAGGTGATGAACATGAACCTGTTCAAAGCCCACTTCCAACTAGTCCGTCTTTGTCATTCGGGGTGGGTTATCGTGAGTTCGAGGAGGTGGAAAAGGGTTTTAAGGAACAAGCCTTCTTCCATAAAGAGGTGGAAGGGGACTTTCTTTTTTATAAAGAGTGCCGAGAGCTTCGACGTCCCCCTTTCTTAGAGCTTGGAGCATGTTGGCAAGTGCAAGAGGTCGCACCTCCTGCACCGAGAGCAAGAGACATTGAATGCCATATTGGCCGCGCCTTTGGATATCGAGGTGCTTGGAGATAACGAAGATCTCCACAGGCGCGGCCTCTGCCCTCCTAACCTTCCGCCAAACCTTGAGCACGGTACCCCTCAGTTTCTTTAGCTCCCATTTTTTGACACAGAGATGGAGTTAGCTGCCAAAGCTAGGGAGAGGGCCAGACGTATGGCCCGAGAGAAGAAGAAAGCTGTGGAGGTGGGTAGATCTTTACAAGAGCAGAAGAAGAAGGCCTGGGCCTCGTCCCTGGTGCCTATTGCTGAGGAGAGCCCTTCAAGGCCTCTAGTTCCCTAGGAGAGGGCGGATCTTGCCGCACCCACTCCTCCACTGGGACCTTCTTCATCTAGGGAGGGGCCTGGAACAGCTTCCATCTTTATGCCCCGGTGGGCACTGAGGGTGGATGATTCCGTGTTCACACATCCGAAGGTTGCTCGCGAACACCTCATCAGAGGAATCCCTTCTCGTGATTTCATGGAGATCTCGGTGAAGCCCTTCGAGGAGTTTTGCTCGGTCGTGGAGACCGCTTTCTCTCAGGTATGGTTTCTTTCTTTTGTCCTAGTTCTTTAATTTTTTTGTTTTTCTTTTCAACTGTTCTTAACAATGCCTTTGTTCCAGGCTAGAGTCCTTGGGGAAATCCTCGCTCGGAGAGGTGCTGACATGGCGGAGCACTTGGCGAAAATCGAGCACAAGCTGGAGGAGACCTGGGACTTGGTCCAGGCCTTGTTTTTCTCCCTAGAGGTGACTGAAAGGGCCAAGGATACAACAGTAATGGAGAGGGGCCATCGCCGTCGGGCCGAGGAAGCTCTGAGGAAAGAGAACGAGCTACTGAGGACTGAGATGGAGGAGGTGCTTGCCAAGGCGACCGAAAGAGAGAAAGTTGCAGCCAAGGCCGAGGAGGCCTTAGTGGATGAGGCTGGGGCTCAGTATCTATTTGGCTTCAATGAGGCCAGGAGGAAGGCTAAGTTCTTCTACCTGGAGGTTGACTTTTTCGATCTTTAACCGGGCGTCTTCTCTAGGGACTCGGGTGCCACTGCTGGAGAAGATACAGAGGATACCACCGCAGTTGGCGTCGTGGAGGGCGAGGCTCATGAGACTGTTGGGGGTGAGGCCCAAGAGGTGGCGGGGGGCGAGGGCGAGGCCCACGAGGCCCCTACTTCTTTAGAATAGATTTCATTTTTTGTTTTTTGTATCCAATGCCGATAGCGCCTTATTTTTGTACCTCCATTTTTAACTTAATGAAATTTTGGAACTTTTCTTTAAACTTCAGACTTTATTGATTTTTTACTTTACATTTCATATCACTGATAGAATTTGCGGAGGATCTTCGCGTTTCAAGTACGAGGGGCCAGCTTGCCATCTAATTCTTCGAGCTCAAAAGTACCCATCCGGGAAAGTTTTCGGATTCTGTATGGGCCTTCCCAATTCGGGACGAGCTTTCTCGTCTGTCTAGATACTTCACTCTTTCGCAGGACGAGGTCATGGAGTTTGAAGTTCCGGTTTTGAAATCGGTAGTTGTAATATCGGGCCGCCCTCTGTTGGTCCTTCACTTTTATAATACCGGGCCACCCTCTATTGTTACAGATGATTTTTATTTTTTATATTCATTCCCGTATTTTAATAGACGGGTAAAGAACCGAAAACGGATATTGATAAAATTTCTTATATATAGATGAAAAAAGAGCGATCCAAACCGTATATGGATCGGATTTTACGGGTAGCAAATCAATATATACAGGTTAAAAATACTCGTTTTCTAATGTGTCTTATAGTTTTATGTTTATACCTGTATTTTAACGAACGATTAATGGATCAAAAATAAATACATGGAACAAGCTAAAAGTGTCACCCCTTCCATTCTAACTTTATGAGAATAGAGGCACCTCAACTGTTCACTCACTCGTCCATGAAAAATAATACTTGTAGCCAATGGTGATGTGAGGCGAAAGTTTTCGTAATTTTTTGTTTTCGTCTTTTCAAATTACTATCCGGTTTTCTATTTATTATTCAAGTTTCGTAAAATTTATTACTCAAATTTTACAAACTCGAATGTGTTCAAAATGTATGTTTTTAATATATTTAGATCATTCATCGTTCTATGAGAAAATTATTACATATTTTAGATCTCAGGTGGTAATTTAACTTATCACATAGTCAATATTCTCAAAATGTAGGTCCCATGTGAGCTCCATTGATAGACTCCAGTTATGTAGGAGGAATTAACATTGAACTCAAATAATTTTATAAAATCTCGACCCGATTCCAACGTTAATCCTTATAAAGCAAAAAAGAGATTCATTCAATTTGCAATAAGCTACTAATGAAAGCAAAACAAGAGACTCATTCAGGCAAAAGTGGAATGGATTCAAATGTGGAATTGACTCATTGGCTGTTGAAGAAGATGAGCTAGCAGACAAAAGCCACCGTGGGACATGCTAATTAATTATGCTTTACCTTTTGTTAATGGGAAGAAAATGGGCACGTGATTTTAATGCAACATGGCATAAATAAGTGTTTTTTTAGCAAACCTCCAACCTTTCTTTATGATTATTTTACAATAATGGCATCTTTATTGTCCCTGCCAAACTTACAAAAACATCCTTAAGATAGAGAAAGTTGGTGCTTCATATATTCCTTTATTTTAAATTAACATTTGCGTGAAATATGAAAATATATGTATTTGAAATTAGTTTTAAAAAATTGAATTATAATTTTAAAATAAAAGGTTTTTAAATTAATATTTATATTAATAAATTAATTTTATCTTTAAAACTTGTAAATTTAATAAACATTTTAAAACCTTCACTGTTTTAGTTCAGTGGTGTGAGACACTTTCCACGTTTTACAGATAAGATTTCGAACCTCAATTTTTTATTGTAATGATAAATTTTTTTTAAGAAAGATGATATTTTAATTTCGGTAGTATTTTATGTTTGAATGACTTTAAAATTGTAAAATAAGTATATTTAGAATTTCATCCTAAATTTTCAAATTAAAACAAATGTTTCTCATTGAAATAGAAAAATAAATCAAATTGAATCATAAGTGATCTTCACAAAAGAAAAAGAAGATAATTTCACCCAATTTATGTTATTTACATTACAACTTTCATTTATCTTGAATTTGCAATATAATTAAATATTAATACAATATTATATTACATATCATAAAATAATATAACATATTAATAAATAATAATATTTAAAAAGATATTATAAATACTAAAATATTATTAAAAACTAATAAAATATAAATAAACTAATAAATATTTAAAAATATAATTAAATATTAATATTAATATTATACTAAATATAATAAAATAAAAAGATAATACCATTATACTAAATAACATAATTTAATAAAAATATTATATTAGTAATAAGTAATAAATATAAAATATATTATTAAAAAATAAATGAATTCAAAAAAATTAAATATTAATATTATAATACAAAAAATAAAATAAATTTATTATAATTAATATATATATATATATATATATATATATATATATATATAAATATAAATATAGTAACATATGACTAATAATGAATAAAAATAGAATATAATTAACTATTAATATAATACTAAATACTTGAAAATAATATAATTGACTAATATAATATTATTATAGTAAATATATAATATATGAACAATAATACTAATATAAGATATTTATATAATTTATTTATATTGATATAAAAATCATATATTGATAAACCAAATCTTGGAAAATAATAAAATAAATATTAATACAATAATATAATTAACTAAATATAAGATAATTATATGATAAAATTGTTAATTGTTAATAAATAATAAATTATTATGTTCAATATAAATTAATATAATATAATAATTAATATATATATATATATATATATATATATATGAACATGTTAAACAAACACAGTAATCGATTTCAACTTCAATTCAATGGTTTTTTTCCACGTTGTAACCAAATAATGTAATCGGATTCCAACTTTGATTCCATTACTGTTTTGATTACATTACAACATTGATTCTATTACCGCAATCAAACGGGACATTTGTTCATTAGTAGGAAGAGTTTTGACTCCTGATTCTATTGAATCACTTTCAAGTGAGTTATCACAAAACTGATAAAGTTCATTAATAATCACGAGATAATTGAATAATAATTATATTAACCTTTTATAAAATAAATATCAAAATTATTATTCAATTTTTTTATAGTTAATAATAAATTTTTTTGATTTCTTAATAACTCTAACTAATTGACTTTCAATTAGCATTTGACGCCCTTTTGGTCAAAATCTTAACAAAAAGAAAAAGAAGTTTACAAATTTTTTTTTTGGATTAGTTAACTATCATTTTAATTACAAGCCCATGATTATCTTAATGAAGAGTTCCAGTTTCCTAGGGCTTAAAAAGAAAAAAAATTAAGAAAAGAACGAGGACTTTTGTACTTGTATATAGCAGTAATCGATTAATTTGTAGGTAAAAACGAAACTGAAAAAAACAAATGAAATATGAAGTGAACTCGGCTGGCAAAGCGGCAAGGTCAAGATCGTCAAACTAATAGTAAAAAAACAATGAGCACAAGAGTGAAGTGGCAGTATTATATTACCCAAAAACAACCAAGGGCATTTATCATCTTTCTCCTCTATATAAACCAAAACCTTACCACTTTGTTAAAGCACATCAAAACCCACTTTTGAGTCTTCAACAAAATTTTATCTCCTCTTTGCTTATCTACATAGAAGAAAGATCCAACTATTTTGTGGGATCATCTTTTAATTAGAAGAAATGGCAGGTGCAAGGAGGATAAACGGTGGAAATTTCACACAGAGGCTTAACAGTGGCCGTCCGATCCCCAAGAGAGGGCAGGTGAAGGTGGCTATATTGGTTGGCTTGGCCCACTCTTTTGCTTCCATCTTCTCTCTTACCAGTAGTGGTCGCAGGGCAGCTTCTTCTCATCTTTCTTAGTTTAAGCTTAAATACCCACAAGTCCAAATCCCAGTTTTTGTTGATTTGTGTGTGAGAGAGAACATGTGATGTTCATGTGACTCATTAGAGATTGTACAAAGTTTTGTAGTTTGCAGAAAAATGAAATTTTCTTATGGTTCCTTCTTTAAAAATGGCTTTTCTTTTCTACTGCTTCCTTTGTTTTGGATGGCTGATTTCCTTTTCAAGTTGAATAAAGATCCAATCTTTGGTGCAAATTGAAGCTGCAGTGTAATAATTGGGGTGGGGATTTTATAAATCTGATGAAACCGTATATTCAAATTTATATCCTACTTATAAATGTTATTTTTTCTTCTTTATTTTCTCTCTTTTTTGGTGGGGTGTGGGGGTTGGGTGTGGGGGCGTTCGATGATCAATCTCTTGACATCTTCTCTAACCAAGGAAGCAAGGTTGCCAAGTAAAACATTGAGACTTTTTTGAGAATGATAATAATCTGCAATTGCACTAATGGCTTTGAAAAGGAATAAATCCATTTATGTTATGTACCATTTTTTCCAAATCAGTTAAAGCAACCTTAAATTACATCCTTGACACCAAAATCTTCATCAAAACTGAAACAATGCAGCGCCTGGTAAACAAGCTCAAAGAGAATTCTAGGACTTAAAATACCAAGACCCAGCAAAGCCATGACGTAGTGATGCTGTCTCAACCTATCCTGGAATTATCTCTACCAAAAACCAGAGTGGTAGCCCAGTTCACTGCCACGTAGAACCGGTTCCTCCAGCTGACGACACGGGTAAGGTAAGCGGAGCGCCAAATCAGCCAGCTGACGAACCCGGCATGCGATAATCCCTTAGCATCCTGCCAATGTACATAAATGTAGGAAAATCAGTAACCCAAGTTTTCATCAATTGAAGCCAACAATGTAACATACATTAATCTTTCATTTCTCAAATAAATGGCAATGTATTCACTGTTATAAACAGCTAAAATTACCTTAGACGGGCGCAGGTCTACCAGTGCCTTATAACTACCTACAGAGGCCATGCTACCCAAATGCTTATACACAAAAGGCTCTCCTAGAGGGATGTCTTTTGCACTGAAAGCTTTGCCTCCATTCTGCTTCCCAACCTTGTTAAACAATTCCACCAGGAACTTTCCTTCCCTTTCTGCAACCTGTTTTGAGAATTGTGGACTGATTAGTTCACAAAATCATGGTCTGTAATTCATGGCTTGCATTGTTAGGAGATGATAAAACCTTAATGATTCATTTGATCCAATCAGTTAGAATCTCAATGTGCATGATAATTATCACAAAGTTAATTGTTTTACTATGTCAATCACTAAAACCACAACCATTCAGTTTGTAAACAAGCATAGGCTAACCAATATCTTAGATTGTTTTTTCTTGATTTTATCTTCCACTTAGGTAAGCTATTACATTTAGGGTCTGGAAGACATATTTGTTGTGTTTCTTTATAATTTAGGCACAAGGAAATCCACTAATCAAAAGTTACTAAACGATGCTAATCTTATCATCTCCATTTGGCTTAAGGATTATTTTTGTTATAGTGTTTCATTGCATATGGGCACAAGTTAGATAAAAGGCAATTACATCCTGTCCATTGGCATTCCCTCTCAATTATGAGCTTAAAGGCCTGCCACTGATGTGCATAGCATATGATACCATGTTTCTGTCTTACTCCATTTAAGGCAATTGAAGATTCCAGCAAAGTTACAGAAACTTTTAATTGTATGTTTAAACATCTAATGCCGAAAGGGCAAAGCAACACTTTGCTAGTGAAGAAAAGGTTTCAAAGAAGAGTATAAAGGATCTCACCTGAGCTAAAGCTGGAAGCACTGGCCTCCCTGTCTGTTCAAGAAAACCGGCACAATCTCCAAGTGCAAACACATCCTCAACAGAAGGAACCCGCAACCAATCATCAACACCAATCCTGTATCAGATGATAAGATGAATCAATGGGATCCAAACAAAAAGAAAAAAGGAAAACATAGGTGCAAAAAAGGCCAGGAAAAGAAATTCTAGTTCTTATACCTTCCACCAGGAGACTTGGGAAGATTTATTGACTTCACAAATTCAGAGGGACCAACACCTGTAGACCAGACCAAAAGGCCATAGGGAACTTCAGTACCGTCATTGAGAACAATTCTTTTGGGATGCACCTCTTTCACGACGCCTCTCATAAGGCGAACACCAGACTGGTACAAAATTCCAAAAAGTCAGAGATAGTCCTTATAAATATGAAGGAACATACTCCAGGATAGGGGAAATGTATTCGTGTTACCTTTGTCAAGTGTTTTGTCGCATATTCCTTTAGGCTAACATCAAAGGATGACAAAATCTCATTTGCCTGTTCAAGGGAAAAATTGAATGTTATTATAACTAATATCTTTATAGATAATTTAAATCTGAAATATGGGAAGGAATTACTTATTAATACCTCTATAAGCGTGACTTTGATGTCATCCTTAACATGAGTATACCTCTCATGGACATCTCTCATGATAAAATCACTCAATTCACCACTAAACTCCACACCTGTTGGGCCACCTCCAATAACAACACAATGTAAAAGGCGCTTCTTTTCTTCTTCCGAAATGCCTGTAATGACAATAACATAGATTGAGGTTACAAACTCATCCATAAAAAGAATTATTCAGAGACCCAGAGAGAGCATCTAGGATTATAGAATCTTATGATGAGAAAACATCACTTGCCTGGGTTTTCAGAGAGCATCAGGTTCAAGAGAAGCTTCTTCCTAATCTCTTGTGCATGATTTACTTCACGAAGGAAAAAAGCATGTTCCTTTACCCCCTTGATTCCGAAAGTTATAGGCTCGGCCCCAGCAGCTATGACAAGCTTGTCATAAGCAACTTTAAATTGGTAAGGCTCCTGAGGTAATCCACCATTGCTGACCGTCTCACAGTATATCTGATCATGTGAAAGAACATGATTAGAGGAATTTAATTATTGTGGCCTAACAATGTGATACAATTTAGAGAAAACATTTGCACCTTTCCAAATTGTGCAGTCCTGGTTATTTATCAAACAGAGCAGGAGATATATTTCTGGATCCAATTTGTTCTCATATGCATGCCTTAACAAACATTATTATAGGGATTTTCAAAGACCTATTTGTTGCTTCATGGCGGCTTGAAACACCACATCAGCCCAAGTGAGAACCATGGAAGAACACATTTGCCAATAACATTTCCAGTTCATAACCTTGAATATGCATTTCAGTGCTAATCTTTCTACTAATGCATTTATTTAGCAATCAATACTTTATCACTACTGATTAACACCTGCATATATATCTCGAGGTTGAAAATAAAAAGGGCATGTTAATAAAGGAAAAAAGAACTAGGAACTGGTAGAAAAATTCACTCACTTCATGTTTGCCAGTGTCAATGCCGACACAGGAAGCCAAATAAAAGTAAGAATTGGGATCCGTTGCCAATGCAGGCTGTATCCGACTAACAGGCTCAGCTACTGAGCGGAACTCCAGGGTTCCAACGCAAGTTGAAGCAAGCAAAGGAGTAAAGACCATGTGATTCCTCGGTGATATGCAAACAATATCATAAACTTTGGTGTCAAGGCCCTTAAGAAATCGACAAGCAGCCCACCCAGAACCAAGGACCACCACCCTAGGTTTTTCACCTGGCTTGCTGGCTTCTAGTGTTGGATACCTCGGTTCTTCATACTCTGATTCAGATTCCTCCAAAATCTTCTCTGCTGAAGGAAATTGATAATGTGGAGTTACCCTTATTCCCCTGCTCCAAAAATTCATGTGATTTACCTTCCTAATGCTAGAAAGATAAGAGAGGTTGTTTTTTGCTTTGGCATTTCCAAGGGAAGGTAACGAACTTTCGTGGGCGGATACTCCCTCACAGATAATGTCCTTCTCGCTTGAGTAACTACCAATGGCGCCTCCTGACCTTCTGAAGCCAGTCCTTGAAATCCTTGCTAGTGCCATTTATAGAGTACCGGTTCTCTCAATGCAATACCTGAGACCTAAAATTTGAAGCTTTTACTTATTGAACCTGCAATGAAGAAGATAAGATCAGCAACAAGTTTCAGCTACTGTTGAAAGAAGAGTTCAGGGGGTATTAAATAGAGAAGGCAAAATCAAACAATCCAAAATATTGGGACAGGTGAAGACAATAGCTAGGCACTACTTGTACAACTCTGGTCCATTGAGCATGAGAAAATTTAACGATTGTTTCCAAGAATAATTCACCAGAAAACAAATGCCAACTTAGCTTTACCCATTTTGTGAGGGCAGATACAAAGTCAAAAATTCTTCTAGAACGGAGCTAAAACCTATATGCAGCATACCTAACATGATCAAACACAGTTAGATAGCAATTTTCAGACTCAATTTGATGCACGTTTTGGTTCAATCTAAACACATAGAATTTCTCAATTATTATGAAAACCTGTGACCCGACTATGCCTAATCGCAACCAGAGTGCCACAAGATTTGTTATGTAAGTGCATCATAGAAAACAAGTGGAGCAAATGCTAACAGATTGAGCTGGTGATCATACAGTTACCCAAGTCTATCTGTCCCAACAACAAAAATTACAAGTAAATAAAAAAAAATCTTTGCAACCCATGGAATTGGCACGAAACAAATTACCAGCCAATTTGAAATAACAAAGTACTCTTCACAATCCCCTGCCTAAGCATATTATCTTAAGAAATTTAGATCATTTAGTTAGATTAAACACAAAAATGATCAGTGAAACATGAAGTGAACCAATACTCAACATTTCTAGTCCTTGAAGCATAAAAGACATACAATTCAGGGCCTAGATTATTGACCTTCTGCAAAGTTTACTGTTCAGGACATGTAAAGCTATTATTTCAAGGAAAGCACTGATTTTTCAAAGAAAATTGCCAATCAAAAGCATCAATTTCTAGAAATCAAAACTAAGTTACGGTATAAAATAAGCGAGGGATCTCCATCAAGAATATTCTTTGTTTTTTAACATTGAAGACAAAAAATATTATTTGACCCAGCAGCAAGCATACTAGGTAAAACAATTTTCTATAACAAAATCACAGAGATCAATAATCAATTTGAATAATTTATCATAGGAATCACTAGAACAATAGCCATAGTGACAAAAACGTACAGCACCAATATTAAAAATCACAAGAGCAAAGCTTCACGCTCAAAGCAACCTCATTGAAACAATCTAGCTCAACTATTTGAGAAATTAATTGTGTGAATGCATCATAAAAATCCAACAGGTAAATAAAAGAAAATGAAAAACATTATATTTGACAGATCTGATCAAAACCCCAGAAATCAAAAACGTTAAATAGAGGTAGAATCAAGCTGAAAAGACATAAATCACTCACCAAACATATGTATCAATACAGTGTGAGCAGTTACAAAGTTATATAAACATATACATCCACCCATAAATACACTCATGCTTTGGATTTCATCAACATAACAAAAAATGATATGAAAACAAGTCAGGAAGTTTAAAAAAAAACATGGCTTTGAAGAAGAAAGTTTAAGAACATTACTTTTCTAGAATGAGCTAGCAAAATTCTTTTTTGGGGGTTGAAGCTTGAACAGTGATGCTTGTATCCCAGATTTGTGGAGAGCTTTCTTAAGACAAAACTATAATGTTAGTAGCTTTAAAGATGTTAAAGGAGAAGAAATCCCATGTTTTTATAGTTCATCAAAAAGTGATGCAAATATATAAATAGAGAGAGAGATATCAAAGTAGCCGACTTGGAACGCAAACAAGTCGTTGAGAAATCTCTTTACTTCTTTGAACAAACAAAAATATGTAAACATAAAAAAAGTTTTATATTTCTATATTATAATAAGGAAGAAAACAGTGAAAATTGAAAACTGAGTTCGAGGAATCAGGAAGGTAGCATGTTTCCGTATATGCTCTTCTGTTAATTAGTTGGCAAATGGAAAGAAATATTAAACATGGAAATCGAAGCGAAAGTGAGAGGGAAAGAATCTTCTAAATCGTTGATACGACATCGTTTGGAGTATCTACTGAGTTCCTGAAGACAATTCCATCCCTGTCAGATTAATGTTATTGTTAAGTCGAAAAGGGTAGTTTCGGGTCTACCAAAAATTTAACCGAGATGTTGGTCCTGGTCCCAGCTGTATCATGTGGCTGCTCCAAACCCTAGGCTAAGGGTTAGACAGACCGATGCGGTAATGATCGTATGTGCTCAAGTCTATGCTTTAACAAGGAGTGAAAAGTCTCACGTGGTTTAGAAGTCGAGGGCGGCTATGCTTCGAGAAGTGGGACCCAAATGCGAGAGAATCCTGGAAGGTAGTGAGGAAGGTAAACGTCAAAGCGTTCAAAACTGTGTCGACTCTTCGAGGGTTTCGTGTCAAACTATTAAGTGAGATCTCTCCATTTTTCACGTTTGAACGAAGCAACGGTGTCTTTTTGGTCACGTGTCAAAATTGACTAGGTGAACCGTCTTGTGATTCCCCAACGAAATCGGGCAGTCTTTTATGATTTTCTTTGTTTTTTTTATAAATATTCTTTGTTTTGTTTATCACGGTTAGTTATATATATATATATATATATATAGTTATATATATATATAGTTATCATTTTTTTTATTATGTTTGGAGTTGTAATTTTACGGACATTATTTTATAAAAGTTATCATATGATCAAAAGAATTTTTTAAAGTAATTATGAAAAATTTGAATAGTAATTATTTCAAAATATTTGACAGTATCTTATATTTTTTTATATTTTAAATTAATTTATATTTTGTATTATATAATAATATCTGATAAATTATATTAATCAAAATTTCGTCCAAATTAAAATCAATACATATATGTCTCAATTGAATAAGAAAAGAAAATTATGCTTTTTTTTATTTTCTTCAGCAAAACTCCTCACTTTTTTTTTTTTCAAGCTCTAAATCTCTAGCTCTCTCATCTATCGTTCCTAAAAACAACTAAAAAAATATTATTAAAATTATTTTTGTGTCGGTTTTAATTTGATATAAATTTGGATTAAAAAAGTTTATTGAACACCTTTTATAATGTAAAGCCTAAATTAATTGAATTTAAAATATAAAGCATGCATTAAAACATAAGATAAAATTTAAGGTGTTACAGATATTAACGAAAATAAAAATTCTATACTTATTTTTTAATTGGAATATGCATTTTCTACTGTTGAGTTGCAGCCAGACCCCACATTTATTCCGGGCATGAATTGTATAACTGGTCAAAAACATGAATATCACAGATCTATTTCATTTTGTTTTTAATGGAGTCACAGATCTAATTCTTAGCTTAAAAGAAACATAGACAGTACGCAGGAACCTTCTCTTTCCCATGTGGTCCTGATAGTACTTCTATGCACAAAGGGCACAGACGTACAATGAGCTCATGCTTTTCTGTGCAAGAGCTATCAATCATTTAATGACACGTGCCCAATGGACAGGATGTCTTATGCACCAATGACACGTTTCCATTGACTCGCTACCAGACAAGCATTTCAACATTTGAGATCATGAATTTGACTCTGTTTAGTGGAGTGATTGAAACACTTCGTACGAAAATATAAAATCATTTACGTGCGTTTAGTAAATATAAAACTAAGGTATTATAAACGGAAATAATTGGAATTGTGATTTTTTCAACAATAAAATTATGAAAAGATTTATAGAGTTAATCGTGTTTTATGCACAAAAATGCACATTATTTAAAATAAATGATAATACTGTTCATAAAAGATCAAGTTTAAGATTGCTTTTGTCAATACAACAAACCCATGAATTAGAATTACTACCACAGCTGCCTATCAAAATAAAATGATTTGTTTTGTGTTTTTTTTGTTCCAAACAATTTGAGGGCTATTTATTGAAATGACGAGAAACTAACAAATAATTGCTTTAGGACATGATAATGTCGATGTCCTTAAAGTTTAATTTGTCTCTCTATAGTGCAAAAAAGTTATAGTGAATTTCCTCTAAAATACAACGAATCTTTATTATTGTTCTGCACTTTGTATTTGTTAAAAACAACCCACAACGATTTGTTTCCACTCTATTTTCCTCTTCCTCTTGTTTTTGCTCTATTGCCCTCTTCTTCTACTGCTACCGAGACTCCTACTGCCAAGGGTTTTGGTTCTGAGGAACCTGAGGAGTAGAGGCTGAACTAGAAAGTCAGGGCTATGGTGAGCCCACTAGAGTCCCTTTACAAGGAAAGATCCTAGGTCCCTGTATTTACATGTTTTTTTTTTTTTTTTTATCTTCACTTGATGTGTTTTGACTTAGCTGGATTTGATGTAGGCCGAAATATGTGCTTCCTTTCTCGGTGACTCTCTCTAATCCATATCTAACATTGTTCATGGACTGCCGGAGAGTGAGAAGACTCTCCATAAACGGTTGGATGACAACAGGGAATGACAGGAGGTCCTTTAGAGTCAGAAAAACCAACTGAAGGTTGAGAATGTGAAGTTGCAAGCCTCTTTGGCCGTGGAGGAGGACAACTACCAGATTGCCTGAGAGGAGGTTGAGCGATTGAAGGTTAAAGTATCCAGACTCTGGGAGGTGGAAAGCAAGTTTAGGGTTGAGATGAACCATCTCTAGTATGTGGAGGCAGAATTGAGGGCTGAACTAAACTGTCTCCACGGGTTGGTGGGAGAACTAAAAGATGAATTGGAGTAGGCTCCAGCTTGTGCTGTGGAGAACTTTCGTAATTCTGAAGCCTTCATGAATGAGTTGTTGAAGGAGGCTTCAAGATACTATGATGTAGGGTTCAAGGCAATTAAGAAGGATGGAGTGAAGCGTTAACCCGACTTGGATTAGGCCTGTCTGGAGATCTTTGAAGATTTTGAGGAGCAAACAGGTGCTGAAGAGAAGGTGGCCGATGTTTGGGCTAAAGAGACTAAGGATGAAGAGCATCATTCTTAGGCTTAGGACTTTTTATTTTTCACTTCACTATAATTTTGGCTCAAAGCCATAATACGTAAATACATTTAAATGAATATATATATATATATATTTATTTTACATTTCTTGCCTTTACATTTCACTATTTCTACTAAGTAGAATTGACAAGATTTTTTTACAAGTGTTGAGACTTTTGTCTTGATTCTTCTATCTCCGCTTCGGTTAAGTAGTAGATTTGGACTAAAGTTCTGTAGAGTGTGGAACTTTGGTTGCTAGCTTCAGACTTTTTAAGATTTTCACTTCATGTGGACTGAGTGAAGATTTCTTAAATAGGTTTTATCTAAGTGTTGGACTTTGGTATTTCAATTTGGGTTGTGATCTCTAATTCATTCACGCATCTTTGTGGTGCTTTGACCTTGGATTGGTTCTCTCTTTAATGTTTCCTTTTCACTTTACTTAGGGAGATCCTGAGTGAAGTGACGAGTTAAACAACTTGATCTACTATAAGAAGAAATGCCAGGCTAGATCTGTACCATTTTTTTTAGAGTAAGTGGAAAATTTTAGCACAGATTTGTTTGTGAATATTCATGAATAAGCATTTGTAGAGTTGCTGGTCTCCATATGCTCAATAGACCTCTCTCTTGTGTAGGGATCGATCTCTGGCATCTCGAAGCTATCAAGGCTCGCTGCATCCGTGACTTCTTGGGAGAGTGGATCCCTTTAGAAGCCTGATCTTGCTCAAGACGTTGAGGGCGTTAATCTACAGAGCAATGCTGATGTTCTTGTTTTCGATGTCGGCTTCTGAGAGACTTCGAGTAGCTTATAAATTCTTGCGCATTGTCAAAGGTCGGGAGGAGGTTCGAACTTGATCGAGAGCTAAGCTTGAGAGTTTTTAGGGCGTCGAATTTTGGCTTTGGTCACTTAGGTCCCTGTTAGGCTTATGTTGATGCTCGTATCAGATCGAGGTTACTATTTCTTCTCAATCTTTCGAGATGACTGATACACTGACTTTACGGTAATGAACCTAGATAGGTTGAATCTGAGTCGAGTCTAGTGCCATCTATGCGATTATGAAAACCAAGAGATTATGTCAGAATCTGAGTTCTTTGCGCTCCGTTCTGTTCACTTAGGTGATGGGATACTCAATGAGACTAATTATTACGGGGCTGGATTGGACCCGCTCATCTCAAATCTTGGGATTTCGCTGATTCCTATGGGTTTGGTGAGGGTTATACCCATCTGTATACTTTTCTGAAGGTGCCATGCTATTTTTCTCTCATTCGATAGAGAGCTGAACAGGTCCCTTCAAGGCTACAGTGTTAGGAATTATAGGGTTAAAGGCTTTCTTTAGTGCCATCGTTAGATGAATTTGTTATTTTTACATCAGTGACAATCTGTTGATGCCAAAAATAGGATGTGGGATACCTTTGTCGTCTTCTTAACTCTAACAGAGTGGAAATAGTACTGATGATTTTGGATTTGGGGAAGATGGAACTTGACTCTTGCTTTGCTTCTATGATCACGTCTGTTTGGTACATGAACCTCTGCAAAGAAAGCCACATGGAGTTTGGTTCTCCTAGAAGGATCCTCCGATGGTTAAGTTAGTAGGTGTACTGAAGTGATGTAAGAGAAAAAGTTTAGAGAGATACCGAAATGGTATGGAGGAAACCGAACTAGTTCTTTGTAATGGTCATTGTGTTTTTCTTTGGCTACCTCCCTATCTCTTATTTGAGAGCTTGAGCTTCTTTATATAGACATTGGAGGTTTTCTATCTCGAGTTTCGGGGTAGACCCCAGCATGGATGTGACTTTCTTAGCCTTGAGCCTTGTGAGAAGGGATTTCTGCCTGTGAGATGCGACCTCTATCTATGAGTTTTCTCATCAAAGACAAAATATTCAAACTCTTAAAGTGGTGATCTCATTATTGCGTCCTTGGGAGCCTTTTCATAGCCTAAGGTGATTAGTCATTGTTGAGAGTCTTAATTAGGTTTTCTATTATGTGTACTGGTAGGTTTATTAATCTTATTTAGTTTATGTCTATCTTATCTGGTTATGTATTTTAGTCATATTAGGTTTGATATTCATAAGTCTATATATAGTACTGTTGAATTGTATTCATATCATCAATTAATAATACAAAGTTCTTTTCAATTCTTAATTTCAACATGGCATCAGAGCTCAAGGTTTGGGATCCTAGAGGTGATCTGAGATAAACACCATTAATATATATATATAGAATTTTTTTAGTTTCTGTTTTGCTTTTTTTTTCTGGCAATTTTTCTGACTTGACCCCAGTGCTGTACGTCAAAAAAAATACAGCATTGTTCACAGGTACTGTTCATGGTACTATTCATGAGTGTTGTTCACAACACTATTTTTAAGTATTGTTCATATATAGCACATAAAATTTGATAAATAAATTCGCACGAAAAAAGAGTAAAAAAAGTTGGCTGTTAAAAAATGTTGTTAGAAAAAAAATCCGTGAAAAAGAAAAAAAAAACTTCAATAAGAAGTTGAAAAAGAAGAAGAAGAGTTCAAGAAGAAGGAGAAGAAGAGTTCAAGAAGAATACAAGTTAAAGAAGAAGTAGAAGGAGAAGAAGAGTTCAAGAAGAATACAAGTTAAAGAAGAAGTAGAAGAAGAAGAAAAGTTTCTCACTTCGATGTTAATGTTATTGACCCATACATGTTAATGTTGTTAACCTTATCCAACTTGTGTTAATATATTATCTTCATGGCTCAATTATTGCAGCCTATTCAAGTCAAAATCAACGTTAGTAAAAAAAACAAGACGGAAAAAAGAGTCAAAGTCTTACTGATCCGAGTTAATTGTTTGATGTGGGTGTGAAGCCCCGACTTGTTCTCATGGGTTTGGGTTTATTTGTTTCAGATTGGATGATGTTTGTTATTGGTATGAGTTTCTTTGTAACAAGTTGATACATGTGTATGCTCCAACTTGAGAGGGAGTGTTGAGAGTCCTAATTAGGTTTTCTATTACGTGTCCCGGTAGGTTTCTTAATCTTAGTTTATATCTATCTTATTTATTTAGGTCTCTTAGTCCTAAAGTTTTATATCTATAAGTCTATATACTGTACTATTGAATTGTATTCATATCATCAATTAATAATATATTTTTTTTCAATTCCTCTTGTTAACCATCATAATTGCTTGTCCACTTATCTCGGTCGGTTAATTTTGTCCATATCAAGTTTAATTAAAGCACTTTGAATAACAATTTTTGTAAATAGTTGAAAGACTTGTTCAAAGGTATGTAACTTGAAATATAACAAAATAGAAATGGAACTTAATTGCGTTAATTGATTGTAAACAAAAGAGTACACTGACAGAAAACTCAATCAAGAGTCATCTTTAAATTCAGATGAAATTGATATTGAAAGCAAATAAGATTGCAATTTTAGACATCGGTTTTGAATATCCAAAAGATATTTAACGATCTTTATTCTTTGCTTTTGTATCTCCTCAATTGCAGTTGTAGATAATGCCCTTTGATTCTCTCAATTAACTGTCTACTTCCTCTATCTCTGCGCTCAATCATTAAGAAGAACATAGGTACATGTTCTTTCCTTTGGTCCTCAACCATTGAGGTACATGAGTACACCAACCCAGCCCAGTCACGAAAGCCCATGACTTATCTGTTTTATGCTAAATTAGGTGAAATTTTGAGGACATATGAACTACATTAGTATGAAGATTCTTTTGTGTATACAAAATTAAGATCTGTCGTGAATAGTTCATGAATTGACATGGAAGATATTGCTTTGCTTATTTGTATTGTTAAACAATCACTAGTGTGTGTGTGGATATATATTCAGCTATAAATTACAAATGAATGACATACAAGTATGGCCACTGGACATTAAATTACAATCTGCAAATGACTAAGATAATCACAGGACATAATGAAAAAGTTTTGACAACTAATGTTGAAGTGGTTAACCACTGTCAACTTTCTTTACGGTTGATTTAAGTTGCTGTAAAATCTTGTTCATGGTCTCCAAATACCCGGTTCAAGATCATGGCTAATCTAACTCCTCCTTGAGCAATTCGTTTCATCACAATGGGCATCCTTGAATTGAAGTAATCGTCTGCAGACACAAATAAATGACAATAACTTTTTAAATTGAAACAATGACAGTTCATATCGAAATCGAAACACTATTTTAAGAATAGATGCAATCGTTGAGCCAAGTTCACAGTAACTAAAAAACAATGATGTTAGTTTAATCATCTTGATCATTATAATTTATAGCATCTTTACTATCAATCATGAAGTTGCATCTCTCACCATGCTTTGCACATGCATACCCACAAATGTGTGATGCACAGTTTGACCTATAAGGATCAAAATCCTTTGCAATTGGGATCATGTGTAGTTGTGTTGTTGATGGTGGATTAAACTACCATGACAACAATATAACTACACAGGATGTGTTTCTAAATGACGTGGCTGTTGAATCCATGTCAACAACACAATTGGTTAGAATCCGAACTACAAAGAATCCCCATTCGATCTATCCTTGTGTAGTTGTGTTGTTGATGGTGGATTAGACTACCATGACAAGAACATAGATGTGTTTCTAAATGACGTGGCAATTGAATCTATGTCAACAACACAATTAAATAAAATTTCAACTACAGAGAATTTTCATCAGATTTATCCCATCAGTCATGTCAATGATTAATTGCGATTGAAGATAACAGTTCTCTTCTAACTTATTTGTACTTATCATGTTCAATGCTTGAGTAATTAATTGTAACATACGCCGCAAAATGATGTGGGTGTGACTTCATAAGTCATAACTCTTTAATGTCTATAATGTGGGTTAGTTTGGCACATAAACAGATTACCTGATAGAGTTGCACCATGCTTTACGCCTTTGTAACCCAATTTGCAAGCTATGCTTATACTCTCTAAAGCATACCTACGTGTAAGATAAGCATGGTTGATTAAGACACTCATCTTAAATAACAAAACATAATTTCCTCTGTTAGGTAAAAAGATAGTGAGAGAGAGAAGAGAGAGAGGGCTCACTTGTTTGGACATGAAAGGAGATCATCACAGTCTTTCCATGATGATAAATCATCATGCCAGATTCCCTGTATGTAAATCATAACAATAAACAAACTAGCTATTGAAAAAAGAAGAAGAAAAAAACCCAATTTCTCTTATAGATTTGGTTAATTAATCAATTGGAATTATTACATCAGTGAAATTCCCTTGTATATCTTGTAGGAGGAGGTCCATGTCCTTTTCGTAGTAATCTGCTAGAGCTGTAAGAATGATCTCCCTATCCCATACCTGTATGGTCATGAGAATTAAATGGGTAACAAATTATTACAATTTCAGTGCAAAAAATAAATTGTTATCTTACTGTAAATTTAGATTAAGTTGTTCTTATACATTTTCCTTGTTTTTTTTTTTAAAAAATAAAATAAAATCAAAATGGCATGATTTGATACTCACATGGTGTAAATTAGATTTGTGCCTAAACCAGCGTACTTCAATGGTGTTTCCTCCTTCATCACTTGTGAAACCAACATGCATTGGCTGCAACCCAGAAAAAGAAAAAGAAAAAGAAAGTATACATTGATACATGCTTGAAATGCCAAAGCCTACTGGACAAAGGGGCTTGAAGCTATGGTCATAATACCTGATGAATATCTCCCATGAAGTGTGATAAGAATAACAAGGCCTCAGTCATATTATCTGCAAAAACAAAGAAACCAAGACATTTAAGAAAATTATTACGGAAGAGTTTATGAAATAATTTATATTTTTTGGAATCGAGAATTTTTATTAGTCGGGATAAAGTTATTGAATATTTTCATCTAAAAATATTTTAATTAACAACAAAAACCAACTTTCTACTTAAGTACAAAATCTTGGGTAGGGGCAATTTTTTATTTCATAACGTAACTCTTTTTCTTGATTATCACTGAAATGGAGCCAAAAAAAACTAGTAAAGACATTTTAATAAATTCATTGACAACTTAAAAAATATTCAAAGGTTTTAGGGATTGGGGGTAGGTGCCTCCACTTGTCCTGAAATACATTTTTCTTGGTTTATAAATAGTAGTTAGACCATACACAATTTTTTCAATAGATTCAAAAACTGAAAAATAATAAAAAAAAACCTGTTTTCAATGTTTTTTTTTTTTTTTTTTTTTTAACTTTAAAAACCATTTTGACAACCATAAACTAAAACTCTTGGAGGTAAATCTCAAATAAAACAATACCGTAAGTAGAAGTAATTAAAGTTTTCTTACATCGACGATCAGATGTTCCTTCTCTGTAATGCTGAAGCTGAGAAGTGTAATTTTGGATAGCACCATCAACACACATGTTCTTCAAGCCATGGGGATCATGACAGTCTCCTGAAACAATGAAGCAGATTACATTAAATAATCTTCTCCTTTTTTCCTTTCATTTTTACGGCCGAAAATTCGCTAGGAAATAGGCTTACTTGAATACTTATATGTGCAAGCCTCATCAGGCGTGTCAATGAAATGAAGAGAACTTGTCCAACTGTATTTGTGCCAATGCCGGATTTGGTCAGGCCATACACAGAGGGCAGACAAGTCGCCATTCACATAGTGAGGTAACAAATTTTGAACCACATGTGCTGCCTCTGGCTTCAGGAGACTCTGTCAATTCAACTCTTAATTATTAGTCATTAGTGTAAGTTAATCTTTGAACTCTTTGTGGTAAAACAAAGGTAACTTAATTTTCAATCTGAAGGTCTAAGAATTCAGTTGATTCTTTCTCGCTATTGAGATTTGAATTCATCAGCTATCTTTCTTGTTATTAATGTATATTATGTAGACTTCATATTAAGAGCAGAAACTAGACCAAACACACTGAAAACAGAAAACGGTTTCTAAAAAGAGCTGGTTGAAATGGAAATCACTTCCAAGAGGAACAGAAGCAGCAGTACCTGTGCTATTCGACATGTCATAATATGACCCTCTTTGCTCCAGCCCTGGGCTCCAGGAACTAAAATGAAAGCCAACCCTACTAACAGAACAATCCATCTCTCCATACCTCTAAACCTGTCCATTCTCTCAGACTATCTCTCTGCTTAGATCAACTAGAGCTTTTTTCTTTTCTCCAATATGACAACAAATAACAAATAAATTGAGTCCCCAAGAATTGAGTTTCTTATATAAACTAATAAAAAGTTATCATTGAGTGCAAGTAAGATGTTTCCACTATTTTAAGTACCCCAAAGGTTGACCTAAAGCACAAGCAATAGGGCATATTCTGGAACATATGAGGCATCAACAATATGATTAGAAATAAGTCAGGGGATAAACATAAAATACGTTTTCTTTTGCTTGTCTTAGAAGAGTTAACAATAGTAGAAAGGATAAACTATTAGTTACATATGATATCCTTAAAGGAAAAGTTTTAAGCAATCTTATAATTTTTGTTACGTTTACTATTTAGTAAATTAAATAAATAATTTTTTTATTGTTAAATCATTAAAGAATTTTTTTTTCATATATACATAAATAAATTTTAATTTTTTTTAAAAAAATATATATTTTTATATTTATAAAATAATACACACATATATATATATATATAATAATTAAAATCAAACTTAAATAAAAAAAAGTGATAAGTGATTAAAATTATGAGATAGATGGAGTATATACAATGTTGTAGCAGGCCCACTTTGTAATCCATAGAAGATGCTTCTCTATCCCTTCATATTTCATGCTTGGGCAATTTTTGTTTGAGAAGCAAATATCCTATTTTTTAGAGTTGACGCATATTTTACAGATTCAGAACTGTAGATCTCCTGATGATCACGGTCCTGTTTCTCAGTAAGTGAAGGGTGGTGGTTCTGTACACGTTTTGGGTTTGAGTTTTTTGCCTGACAGTTTGGGCTTGAGCCCATGAATAGTCACTGTTAGCAGCAGGGCGAGAACCCTAGTTAAGGTTTCTTAAGTTACTTATAAATACTCTCTGAGCGCAAAAACATAAGGAAGCTAATTATAGTAAAACTTCTTGCAGAACGTAAGCCTATTATGAACCTGGGTATATTGAATCTTATTATTTTCTTTCTATTTGTTTTTATTGTTCGTGTAACAGATCTCGAATCGTTCACAATTGAGGGTGGCAGCTAAGTGAACACCACCTTGTGCAAGCCTCTTCTCCAGGATAGGCAACCGAGAAAGGAAGTAATCATCTGCAGCACAACAGAGGAAAAAAATCACAAGAAGATACGAAACATAAATGGAAGTGATGAAGTTTAGGCAACCGTGTAGGGAGGTGATGACGTCCACATAAGACTGCCGGGGAATTTGTATGCCTGGCAACAATTACAGTAGGTTGCTTAATTAAACGAAACTATGTATTGGCCATGTGCATACTTAAAAAACGAATACATGGGAGGATGGTAGTTTAGGCAACCGTGTAGGGAGGTGATGACGTCCACATAAGACTACCGGGGAATTTGTATGCCTGGCAACAATTACAGTAGGTTGCTTAATTAAACGAAACTATGTATTGGCCATGTGCATACTTAAAAAAAAATACATGGGAGGATGGTACCAAAAACCATAAGAAATAGTGTTGACAGAGATGGTTCCAATATTTTAGGTAGGTCTTTAGGGCCCCAGTATTTGACAATTAGTACTCTATGTTAAGTCTAGCAATATAACTTCTACAAAATCATTTTGGATGGCCAAATCATCTTATATCTTATCTATTGACAGATATATGCAAGCCCAAATCATCATATCTATATAGTTTCTAGTGTGAAATCTTACAGATTTAATTGAAAAAAATGAAACAGCAATACCAAAGTTAAGGGACCAGATTTTAGTTGGAGATTAATAACTTGGTAGGTTTAGATCATATTTGAGAAGAATGACTCTGCAATTTTTTTGTTATCCGATCTCATTGGAATGCTTTACACTTAAGTTTAAACTAATAACTCCATGCTTGGTTGACATGTATCAAAGCAAGGCATCACTCTACTTCTCTGCATTCCCATGTTCAGTCTTACACTCCCTGTCCCCCGAAAGACACAAAACTCTTGTTTATGTTTTGCAATTCCCGTCATCGATTTTTTAAACGATTCGAGACCTGCCAATCATACGAATAATAAACAGAAAGAAAATAATCACACGAATAATAAACAGAAAGAAAATAATAAGACACGATATACTCAGGTTCACCCCAAAATAAGGTTACATCCTGTCAGAAGTTTCACTATAATCAACCTCCTAAATTTCTCATTACAATGCGCGCTCAGTACAAAGAAAGTATTTATAATAAACTTAAGACGTCCTAATTAGATTTTCCACCTTGCTGCAAAACCATGGTTATTCATGGGTCCAAGCTCAAACTGTCAAGCAAAAAACTAGACCCAAAACAAGTAAGGGGCCTGAAATTTTCCAGGGCGCTGCCCCCTATCCCTACTTGCTTAATACAAAGAGAATATTTATAAACAACTTAAAACACCATAATTAGGGTTTCCCATGATGTTATTGTTCTACTATTATACCAATCATCCTACAGAAGGAAAGGCAATAGAAAATAGGGTTGGAATCGAGCTGAGTTTTTATCGAACTATTCGAGCTCGAGCTCGAACTCGAACTTGAAACTGAGGCTTGAATAACTTATCGAGCCGATCTCGAATGTCTTAAGGTTCTGACACCGGGCAGAATAACGATTATTCTGCAAGTTAGTTTTCAACAGATAATTCACAGGGAAGAAAATAACACAAGAAAAAAAAACTCTAGAAAAAACAGAGGAACAACTTTGAATTTTATTCAAAATTATGCAAATCAATGATAATGTTTACTAAACCCTAAAACCTTATTTATAAGGTCAAGCTAAAATAGGAAAATTAAATTAAGGCCGAATTTAAAGTAATTGCAAATAAAATAAAAAGTTTTCCTAAAAACTGAAAACTGCCAAATTGAGAGCCTAAACGTCGTTTTTCATAAGTTTTGCTTGGAAGCCCGTTTCAAATCAGACTAGAGTCTCCGGGACCCAATCCGAGCCCGTGGCCTGCTAAACGATGTAAACCAGTCTAGGTAGCCCACTTGCTATCTTTGCGCTGATCTGCCAACTCAATGTATCTCAGTGCCAACAACATGCTATCGGATAACTCAGCATCATCTGACTCGGATCCTCCAGAATCAGTCGTCCCGAGTTGGAAAGAACTCGTCCTCGAGTTCACAATAGCCTCATCGGAATCACAAAAACAAGGACTCAGGTGTTTCACATTAAAGACATCAGAAGTCCTCAAATAACTGGGGAGGTGTAGTCTGTAGGTGTTATCATTGATCTTCTGCAAGATCTCACAGGGTCCAATCTTCCGCTCCTTAAGCTTATTATACTCTCCCACAGGAAAACAATCACAAGTTAATACCACCCAAACAAAATCACCAACATCAAAAAGTACTTGACGACGATGACTGTCACTCTGAACCTTCTTCTTTGATCCCGATAGCTTATCACTGAAAAAAGCTATGGGGCGCCCTGCCTGACTCAGAACACCACCATTACCAACCCCAGATGTATCACAGTTTACCTTGAACACTTTTTCAAAATCAGGTGGTAACCCAAGAGGAAGATCCTCTGGCATCAGGTCAGAAAATTATGCCAGCAGCTGCTGCACATCTGCTGGTAAATCTGGATTCATGTCTGTTACTCTATTCCCACAAGGCAGCAGAGCATAGGCCACGTCTCCACGCTCAATCTCAGCTAAAAACCTGGACATAGAAAACATATTATTATTATTGGCTATCGTGGTAGGAGTGGTTCTTTCCCGACGAGGTGCCAACACAATCTTCTTCCCTTTGATGCTAAGGGAATATGTATTTTTTCGCCCATCATGAATAACACTGCGATTATACTGCCAAGGTCTACCTAACAATACATGACAAGCATCCATAGACACAACATCACACCAAGCATTATCAAGATATTTCCTACAAATTGAAAAAGACACTAGGCATCGCTTATCTACTGTTACCTCACTGCCTTTATTCAGCCACAACAATTTATACGGCTTGGGATGATGATCTGTCTTTAACTGTAATTTCTGGACAGTCTCTTCAGATATTACGTTCTCACAACTACCACTGTTAATGATCATCTTGTAGACTTTATCTGCAACTGTGCAAGTCGTGTGGAAAATATTGGTTCTTAACCAATCGTCCCCTGAATCGCCCTTGGGGGTCAGTAGACTCTTACGAACGACTAGAGTCTCATGGCCATCTCCATACAACACATCTCCATCTTCATCATCATTATACACAGGTTCTCCAATCTCCTCAGTTTCGTCTACCATGTCGTCCTCAATTAGGATATTTTTACCCTTCTGACTAGCAGGCTTCCTGCACTCAGTCGATTTATGTCCCTGTTCACCACATCTGAAACATCTAATATTTGAGCTAGGGTTACCTTGGGGTGGCTGCTGGGCAGGACAAAATTCTTGAGCGCGAACTGGCTGACTGCTTTGATCGCTGCTTCGGTTCACTGGTCTCCTGTTCTGCTATTTTTCCACCGCAAGTGCACGCTGGTATGCTTCAGAAATGGTCTACAGCGAGTGAAGGCTGAGGATGTCCTGTAGGGGCTGCTGTAACCCCCTCAAATACCGTGCCACCATCTGCTCATCTGTCTCAGATAAATCATTCCGGGCTATCAATTGATAAAACTCCTCCGTGTAATCATCCACCGATCTCGTGCCTTGCCTCAACGAATGAAGTCTCTGAAATAAGGTTTGAGTGTTGCCGAAAGGAAGGAAGTGACCCTTCATCTTCTCCCAATCTGTGATCTTGGTCTTGCCCTGCCGATCGAGTGAGCACCTCAACTGCTCCCACCACACAAATGCTCTGCCTTTGAGTTTGATGGCGACCAGTTTCACTTTGACACGATCTGGGACTTCCTTATACTCGAAAATACGCTTTACTTCATTCAACCAATCGACGAATCCTTCGGCCTGTAACGTACCAAAAAACTCAGGCGGATCCACTCTGAAACCAAGGTCTCCATAACGATTCTCCCGACCACGGTGCTCCCAGAATCAAGCAGGATTGTGATACGGGTTTTCGAAACTAGAATTGGAATCGTGATCTTCTATCTCACGATCACCGAAATTCTGCGCCACTAGATGCTGGGTTAACTTTGCAACTTGCCTCTGTAAATCCTCAATCATCATATCCTGAACATTACGATCACGGTGTGGGGCTTCCTCGTTCAGAATCCGCCCGCTATGACTACGACCACGACCACCAGCCATGAAAACTGATGAAATCTCAACCCAGGAAGATGCTGAAACTCTGATACCAACTGACACCGGACAGAATAACAATTATTCTGCAGACTAGTTTTCAACAGATAATTCACAGGGAAGAAAATAACACGAGAAAAAACCCTAGAAAAAACAGAGAAACAACTCTGAATTTTATTCAAAATTATGCAAATCAATGATAATGTTTACTAAACCCTAAAACCTTATTTATAAGGTCAAGCTAAAATAGGAAAATTAAATTAAGACCAAATTTAAAGTAATTGCAAATAAAATAAAAAAGTTTCCTAAAAACTAAAAACTACCAAATTGAGAGCCTAAACATCGTTTTTTGGCTTAAAAATGACGACTCTTAGGACTAAAAGCCTAAGTTTTTCTAAGAAGCCCGTTTCCAATTAGACTAGGGTCTCCGAGACCCAATCCGAGCCCGTGGCTCTCTAAACTATATAAACCGGTCTAGGTAGCCCACTTGCTATCTTTGCACTGATATGCTAACTCAAGGTATCTCAATGCCAACAACATGCTATCGAACAACTCAGCATCATTTGACTCGGATCCTCCTGCATTAGGTTCGGCTTAAAAGGCTATCGAACAGTTCAATAAGATATTATCGAACTCAAACCGAGCTGAGCTCGAGCTCGAGCTCGAACAAATATTTATTTAATATTTATGTTTATTAAAATTATAGTTTGAGCTCGAGCTCGAATGGGCAATCCAAGGCTCAGGCTCGAGCTCGAGCTCGAATAGGCTCGATTGTTATCGAGCACAAGCCGAACCAAGTTAGAGCCTTCATATAATTTATCGAACTCAAACTCGAGCTCGAGTCCAATTTTCCTCGATTCAAACTCGAGCCTGTTCATTTAAGCTCGAGCCGAGCTCAAATACCTTAGTATTCAGGTTAGATTCGACTCGAATCCACCCCTAATAGTAAATATCAAATTGTTGTACAAGAACATGCTTACGCGGGCACGCTGCACACAGTCACACGCACTCGAAACAGCTAAATTGCTTTTTCCAAAGGATAGCTTCATAAGCAGTACAGTTATAGTAGTCAAATGAATTGAATACATATAAGATTTCATGAGAAGTAAAACCCAATAACTGTGCCTTTGTTGGTTGATGTAGGTTAAAATGTTCCGTTACAGATAGCTTTACCTCCCTATGACGCTTAAATGTTGCCTCCACAAATATACAAAAGGAGGAAGTAGAAGCATACCGTAATATTCCTTTGAATGGCTTGAATCATGATTGCAAGATCTGAACCATAGAATGTTTTCAACGCAGAATCAATTATCATGCTATCCCATACCTGGAACAGAACACTTCCAGTCATTTCTGCCACTCTCTCTTAAAAATATAAATCTCGTATCAGTGGAAGTATCAAAGGTATTTGTTCCTTCCATTAAAACGTGCATTTTTCATTTGTTGTGCAGGAACTATTAAGTCAGACATCTGATGATATTTGATTTGCTCAAATATCATGACAAAAGTTTTTAAGAAGAAAAAGAAGTAGAGAGAAAGGATAAGATAAACACTTGAGAGACTAAAAATAAGTTTAAAAACACTTACATATTGTAGATTTGTCTTCGTACGGAACAAACGAACTATTATCGTGTTCCTGCCTTCATCTCCACTAAAACCAACATGTAGGGGCTGCCACCACAAACAAGAAGTTAAGGAAATATGTGCAGATCAATGATTAATGAAGCTATATAATACAGCAGACACACATGCTTTTAGTGACTCTGCAGCAATTCTCCTCGTATGTGGGCACTGAGGAAAACTATCGCATTAGAATTGATATGGCGACAGTTGACTTATCTACCACTCAATATATTCAAATAATATAAAAAGCTATATATACTGAAAAGATCCAATATGATTTCAAAGAATTTAGTACTCTAGAGCTCAAATAGTCATTGTCCTCCTACATACACCAGAGTTTGCCTCTTCAAATAAATACAACCTATTCAATGGTAACCTATATCTTTTTACAGATCAGTTAAACATCTGATGCGTATTCTTTTAACTGAATGAATTTCACATGATCAGTCATACTTGTTTCGCAAGTTTTTCCATTTTTATTAGACATATGAAGTCCACACAAGCGGTTGCCACTCACTTCCACAGATTCCATGCTCAACTCAGCCAAGCCATGATTCCAAGTAATGAATAAATTGCTAGCCACATCAAAAGTTGAACAAGGTCACTGGATTCAAAGTACCAAGCTAAACACAACGCGATCACAACCACATAAAGGATTCCATGCTAAGTGATGTGTATAGATTAGAAGACTAATTTCTTTTTATGAATATAATCAATGTCATACCATAAATCTATAAGATTCATCCGTACAAAGAAAATTGAGGAGGACAGCAATAATATGTGATTATTCATCCTTTATTATGGTGCCAGCAGCAAGAGCATACCTGATGGACATCTCCAATATAATGTGATAAGAGCAGAAGTGCCTCTGTTAAATTCTGTCAACGAAGACTTCTAATGTTATCCACCATTGAGGTTATATGCAAGCTTATATTGTAGGACCAGCAAGTGTCAAGCCCAACAATATAATGTGCTTACAAGTCAATACCGACTTGGAGTTGTTATAAGCTGATGTGAGTTGCACTGCCAAAAAAAAAGTAAAGACCCCTACCCAGTATGTAAAAAAGAAAAAGAAAAAGCGTAGTTGAAAATTGCTGCAGTTACACATCTATCTTTATGCCCAGCAGAGTCATGGCAGTCCCCTGTAAGAAAGCTGGAGCGCATTATACGGACCAATATTACTCTTTTGAAAATGTGAGCTCATCGGTCAACTCACTAGAGATACATTGATAGCAAGAAATACAAAACAATGTGAAGAATTGCAAAATTGAAGCATGGAAAACAAGCAAGAACTGAACTTACTGCAGTAGTCATAGTTACACTTGAAATTTGGAGTATCGACATGGTGTAAAGGGCTAGTCCAGCGCCATCTGTAGTGGTATTTAATCTCATCAGGCCAGGAGCAAACAGCTGCAAGATCACCTTCTGCATAATCAGGAAGCAAGTCCTTCACAGCAGCTAGAGCATCTTCAGTGAGAAATCCCTGAGCATCAAAAAGCACATCATCAGATGAGGTTGCCAGCTTCTGGCACTATTCCAGCTCAACTTCCATAAACCTTTCATCATTTTCTTGGTCTAATCAAATTGAGTTCTAACTATTCTTTATTAATGTCTATGTTTATGCATCTAAACTTCCATTGACACTGATAAAAAACAAAAACTACTTTACTAATTTAGGTTATTTCTTGCATCAGGTCATAAGATCTTAGTTCCTCAAGATTGTTACAAAATCTATTGATAATTAAACTAATTAAAAGATGAAAGTATACACAAAGAAACACACAATCACAAAGAACTTCTCACCTCTGCTATTTTGCAAGTAGCATAGTGCCCTTCTTTTCCCCAATCAAAAACTCCATGCATCAATTTGCGGGCTAAGGTTAGTTGATCTTTTCCTAATGCAATTAAAATTTAAAACCGTATTTTGATTTTGGTTTTTGCCAAGCATTAATTAATTGTTTCCTTTGTCTAAATAATTGGTTCTCTGTTGATGTCAAATGCTTGAGTTGTTGGGTTCTCCTCTTAAGTCTTTGATGCTATTTCAAAGATCTCTATTGTTATAGCTTACAACAGTTTCTGTGACTATATTGAACTTGGAGTCCTTCATACTCAAAATTCTTGTTGCACTTGCTCAATTTGAAATTTCTCATTTTTAATATTCATTTGCATCGTCTCAACATTTTTTAAGGATCTCTACATCGGTTGCCATGGATATTCTTGGGGCAGTGGCCAGCCTCATGATCTGTTTATGCACAAAAATTATCTTCATGAACAAGTTGGCTAGAAATGTGGATATCTTATAAGACCTGACAGGGACTTTGTCAAACTAGACAGGAAAATGCAAGAGCTAGAGGTGCTGGCTGCCGATGTATACACAAAACTGGAGCAGATGCAGATGCAATACATGGTGGAGCAAAAGGTGGGCGTAAAATTATGGTTGGAGAATGTCGAAAAGATGAAGAGCGAAGTGAGTGTTCTCATCAATGAAAATGCACTGAGAAAATTTGGACAAGTCATGTTGCCCAAACAACTTCTCCTCGCGAATAAATTTGGGAGAAGTTACAGACAAGAAGGTAAGGGAGCTTGTTGAACTTATTTGCGAAAGGCCAGTTTTCAGATGATTCATTAGCTGAACAGTTGATAAAGAGAGGATACAGTCTGCCCACAACACCGCTGATGGAGAACTCAACCACCATGCGTCAATTGATGAGTATTTGGCAAAACTTGATGGATGATGGAGTGAAAAGGATTGGTGTTTATGGTTTTGGAGGGGTTGGAAAGACAACTATCATGACAGAAATTAATAACAGACTCTTAAAACCCGTTTAAGATTTGATTGTGTTATTTGTGTCACTGTTTCAAAGGATTCCAACCTTATTAAGTTACAAAATAATATTGCATAGCAGGTGGGTTTAGATCTTTTTTCTTTCTAGGATGAGATGCAAAGGCGTGCAGAGCTGTTTGAAATCTTAGTAATCACTACTCGGTCACTGAGCGTTTGTCAAGGCATGGAGACAGATAGAGAAGTAAAAGTAAATGTTCGGCCTGAAAATGAAGTGTGGGATCTCTTCAGAGATAAAGTTGGGCAAGAAGTGTTAGTTGTTGAAGAATGATTTCAAAGTATGACTTAGTCTTATTGGTTTGTTAGTAGTATCCACATTTCTTTGGTTTAGTTAGTCGAACAAGGAGCCATTATTGTTGTTGCTAAAATAGCGTTAGTGGCTGTAGTGGTTGAGTTAAATTCTATTAATTTGTTTTTTGATTGTAAGCTTATAAATAGGCGTGTTTGCTTTAGCAGTTTTATATGGCAATAAAACTTGCAAGTATTTAGACTTGCTTCTATCCTCTGAGAGCCTCTGTTTTATCTTTGTTGTTCTTTTATCTAATAAATTTGGTATTAAAGCAAGGAGTGTTGAGTGAGTAGAGAAGGATAAACACGTGAGTTGAGTGAAACACCAGGGAGAAAAACCATGGCTAGTAGTGGCATTGCAATAAGTGCTGCACAACCACTTATTCTTATTTTTAAGGGAGACCGCTATGAATTATGGGGTATTAGAATGCAAACTCTACTCAAATCTTAAGATTTGTGGGACTTGGTAGAACACGACTATGCAGATCCTGATGAAGAAACCAGATTGAAGGACAACAAAAAGAAAGATTCCAAGGCGTTAGTGGTTATTCAGCAAGTTGTTCATGATAGTGTCTTCTCATGCATTGCAGCAGAAACCACATCGAAGCAAGCTTGGTCAATTCTGCAGAAGGAGTTTCAAGGTGATTCAAAAGTGATCGTGGTGAGATTGCAATCACTTCGACGTGACTTTGAAACCTTGTGCATGAATAGTGGAGAATTAATTCAAGATTTTTTGTTGAGAGCCATGACAATAGTCAGTCAAATGCGGTCCTACGGAGAAAAGATTTCTGATAAGACAATTGTTGCAAAGGTATTAAGAAGTTTGACTCCAAAATTTGATCATGTGGTTGCTGCAATAGAAGAATCTAAAGATTTGTCAGTTTTTTCCTTTGATGAACTAATGGGGTCTTTGCAAGCTCATGAGTTAAGAATTAATAGATCACTTGAAAAGAATGAAGGAAAGGCATCTCAAGTAAAGGAGGCAATCATTAAAGCCGAAGAAATTGAAAGTTCATCAAGTAGGGGGCCGTGGAAGAGGAGAATTATGTGGTCATGGCTGTGGAAGAAGATGAGGCAGAGGTCGATCTAACGGGCAACAACGGCAATCTGGTGAGCAAAGAAATTCTAAGAACTGCGTTCAATGTTATCATTGCAAGAGATATGGTCATATAAAAGCTGATTGTTAGTACAAAGATCAACAAGTGAATTATGCAGCAGAGAATGGAGAAGAAAGTAAGCTTTTTACGACTCATTTTGATACTAACAAGATGTCAAGCGGTGTGTGATTTGTAGATAGCGGTTGTTTGAATCATATAATAGGCACAAAATCCATGTTTAAGGAGCTTGATAAGACACAGAAGATGAAGATGCAGCTTGGAAATGGTAAAGAAATGCAAGTTGAATGAAAAGGTACAGTGGGCATTGAAACTAGCCATGGTAAAGTAAAACTCTTGCACAATGTTCAATTTGTACCTGATTTGGGATACAATTTGCTGAGTGTTGGGCAACTAATGGCTGGTGGATATTCAATCTCATTTGATGATAGTGCATGTGTTATTAAAGACAAGCAATCAGGCCAAACGATGATCAATATCAACATGACTCAAAACAAAATGTTCCCATTGGAAGTCTTGAACATAGGGAATTTTGTTCTTGCTGCTGGTGGAAAAGATGACTCAAAGTTATCACATGTGAGGTACGGGCATCTAAACATTAAGGGCCTCAAATTGCTAAGTGAAAAAGGTATGGTTCTTGGACTACCAAAAATTGGCTCTCTTGAATTATGTGAAGGGTGCATCTACAAGAAACAAACTAAAAAGTCATTTCTAGTTGGAAAGGCTTTGAGAGCTTCAAAATGTCTTGAATACATGCTGATTTATGTGGGCCTATGCAAACTAAGTCTTTTGCTGGAAGTCATTATTTCTTGCTCTTTACTGATGATTGTAGTCATATGAGTTGGGTTTATTTTTTGGAAAACAAGTCAGAAACATTTGATAAATTCAGGCAATTCAAAGCTATGGTTGAAAAACAACATGGAACATACATCAAAATTCTTCGTACTGATAGAGGTGGAGAGTTCTTGTCCAAAGATTTTGATCTTTTTTGTAAAACAAATGGTATTTATAGGGAGTTGACAGTTCTTTACACTCCGAAGTAAAACGGCGTTGCTAAGCGGAAGAATCGGACAGTTGTGGAGATGGCTAGAAGCATGTTACAAGCAAAGGGGCTTTCAAATCAATTTTGGGCTGAAGTTGTGGCAACATTAGTCTATTTATTGAACCTCTCTCAAACAAGGGTTGTCATGAATCAAACTCCATTTGAAGCTTGGCGTGGCACAAAACCATCTGTAAGTCACTTAAGAATCTTTGGGTGTATTGCTTACGCTTTGATAAATTCTCATTTTCATCATAAACTTGATGAAAAATCTGAAAATTGTATTTTTGTTGGTTATTGTACACAATCCAAAGCATATAGATTATATAACCCTTGTAGTGGCAAGCTTATAATAAGAAGGGATGTAGTATTTGAAGAAAATGCTAGCTGGGATTGGCATGGAAGTGATGAGAAGATGCAACAACAGATTCCTATGTCCAATGAAATCTCCTAAGATGAAAGTCAAGTGCCGACTCTTACAAATTCACCAGTTGGTTCCTCTATGGCGTTACCAAGCTCATCATCCACAACTCCTAGCTGAAACTCTTCATCCACTTCTGAAGAGTCTTTGGACGAGACTCCACCAAGGAAGTTTAGATCGTTGAGAGACATATATGAGTCTTGTCAATTTGCTCTTACTGTTTCAGATCCTGTTACCTATGAAGAAGTAGCTGTAAAAGAATAATAGCAAAAAGAAATGATGGAAGAATTGACAGCAATTGAAAAGAATAGAGCATGGGAAATGGTGAACTTACTGGAAGGCAAAAATGCAATTAGCTTGAAGTAGGTATTCAAAACAAAATTTTGTGCAAATGGAAGTGTACAAAAATACAAAGCTCGGCTTGTGGCAAAAAGATATGAACAACAACATGGTATTGATTTCAAAGAAACTTTTTCTCCAGTAGCTCGTTCTGAAACTGTGAGAATTGTTCTAGCATTGGCAGCATAATTATAATGGCTTGTTTATCAATTTGACGTCAAGTCAGCATTTTTAAATGAATATTTACAGGAGGAAGTTTATGTAACTCAACCGAAAGGTTTCGTATTTAAAGGCAAAGAGACGAAGTTGTACAAGTTGAGAAATGCGATGTATGGATTAAAGCAAGCTCCACGGGCATGGTATAGCAAAATTGATAGATACTTCCAGCAAAATAGGTTCATGAAGAGTGAGAATGAGCCCACTCTCTACTTGAAGAACGAAGGTAAAAATGATTTCATCATTGTCTGTCTTTACGTTGATGATATCATTTACACAAGCTCCTCTAACTCTCTTGTGGCTGAGTTTAAATCACATATGATGAATGAGTTTGAAATGTCAGATATGGGTTTATTGCATTATTTTCTCGGCCTTGAAGTTCAACAAGCAGAAGATGGGTTTTTTATTTCACAAATGAAATATGCCAAGGATTTTCTCAACAAATTTGGCATGTTTAATTGTAAATCTGCAGCTACACTCATGAATACTAATGAAAAATTGCAGCTTGAAGATGGAGCAGAGACGACTGATTCTAATAGATTCAGAAGCTTAGTTGGTGGCTTAATTTATCTAACCCATACCCGATCCGATATTGCATTTTCTGTTGGGGTAATTTCCAAGTTTATGCAACATCATTCAAAGCTTCATTTTGGAGCAGCGAAATGAGTCTTGCGTTGTGTTACGTTGCTAGAACTATAGATTATGGGATTTGGTACTCAAAAGCTTCCAATTTCAGGTTATGTGGGTTCACAGACAGTGATTGGGCAAGTTCGTTGGACGATAGACGGAGTATTTCGGCAAATGTTTTTGCGCTTGGGTCAGGAGTAATCACTTGAAGATTAAAGAAACAAGCCACAACAACATTGTCCACCTCAGAAGCTGAGTATGTTGCAGCCACTTCGGTAGCTTGTCAAGCTGTTTGGTTAAGGAGAATATTAGCAGACCTTCAACAAAGGCAAGGAGGAGCAACAAAAATGTTTTTGTGACAACAAACCAACAATCTTCATGACAAAAAATCTAGCTTTTCATAGTAGAACGAAGCATATTGATATTCGTTACCATTTCATTTGTGATTTAGTTGTGAAAGAGGAGATAACTTTGAAGTATTGTAGCAAAAATGAGCAATTGGCTGACATACTAACCAAGGCTCTGTCAAAAGAGAAGTTTATCTACTTTAGATCTCTACTTGGTGTTTGTGACTTTGAATCAAGGAGTAGTGTTGAAGAATGATTCAAAGTCTGACTTAGTCTTATTGGTTTGTTAGTAGTGTCAGTATTATCCACATTTCTCTGGTTTAGTTAGTCGAATAAGGAGCCATTATTGTTGTTGCTAAAATAACGTTAGTGGCTGTAGTGGTTGAGTTAAATTATGTTAATTTGTTTTTTGATTGTAAGCCTATAAATAGGCGTGTTTGCTTTAGTAGTTTTATACGGCCATAAAATATTTAGACCTACTTCTATCCTCTGAGAGCCTCTGTTTTATCTTTATTGTTCTTTTATCTAACATTAGTTTCTCCAGATTTACAAATTATTGGTACGGATGTGGCAAAAGAATATGGTGGTTTGCCTCTAGCCATCATCACAGTTGGAAGAGCTTTGAGAAAAAGGAACTGATATTTCAGAGTGAGAGAATGCATTAGCGGAGTTAAGAGGTTCAAGTGCTAATAAAGAACTGATGGAAGAAGTGATGTTTTCTTGTTTACGATTCAGTTTCACAAAACTAATGGATGATAAATGTCGTTGTTACTTTTTTGTGCTTTATACCTAGATGGTCATCAAACTAATGCAAATGAATTGGTAGAGTATTAGATGTGGGAGTGCCTACTCGGTGATATTGGAAGCATACAAGCTAATAAGCGAAGGGGAAAGATCATATTGAATGAACTGAAAATTCATGTCTGCTTGAGAGTGTAATTCAGGATGCGATATTAAATGTGTTGTAAATTTTTCTAACTGGTACAGAATATGAGAATCAAGACTTAGAGACGTGAATTAATAGATGTTTTTAAGGCTTTATTCATCCTCACTTGTATAAACAAGTTTGCTATGGGTTACAGATGAATGGTCCTTCAGGATACAACCCAATCTCAAACTTGAAGTCTGCAGACAGCAAAATTTGAAGAACTTCCGATTTAATTCTATTTTGAAATATTGAAATATTATGGCAGAATTTTTGAGAGAAAAAGAGAGAAGAAAGAACGAAAAATGAATTGTATTCTGAAGTGGGGAGTGAAGGGTATTTATAGGTGTAGAAGCATCTCTTCAAAAGGTTCTGGAAAATCATGTTTTTTCAGTTGGAACGACATGATTTTTTCAGATTTAATAAGAGTCTTACGATCATGTATGTTAATTTTTAATGGACCAGATCATGTCTGTTTAAAAAGGTATTTAAAAAATCTAACACATTTTTGTTTAAATTACAACATTTAGATTTAAATCACAACCTTTAGATTTAAACTAATACCTTTTGGGTTTTCAAATAACCCTTTAATATCATTTTAAATGATTTTTTCTAACAGAATGTCTTAAAATGCATGATTTGATAAGAGATATGGCCATCATGATTACACACAGAAGTCCTCGGTGTCTTATCAAAGCAAGGATTGGACTGATAGTGCCTCCACATATTAATGAATGGATCGAAGATGTTCAAAGGATATCATCAATGAGAAATGATCTGAAGGGCATACCTTTCAAACCAAGGTGCCCCAGACTCACTATCTTGCTATTACAATACAACTCCTTCTCTAAAAATTTATTACATTCTTTCTTTGCTTACATGCCCAGTCTAAAAGGTCTTGATCTCTCTTTTACTGGAATCAAGTTTGTGCCCGAGTCTCTCTCAAATCTGGAAAATCTATTCACGTTTTCATTAAGCAGTTGGTGGGATTTAACAGGGGTGCCTTCATTGGAAAAGCTCACAAAACTAAAGGTCTTGGATCTCTCTTGCTCCCGTAAGATAAAAGAATTGCCACATGGTATGAAACAGCTGAGCAGTCTCATACACCTTGACCTCTTCTCTATTGGGAAAATTTCTGAGGGCTGTTTATCAAAATGAATAAGAGAGACAAAGAGAAATTGGCTTCAAGGCACAACCAAATCACTTTTCTTAAGGTTTAATTCACCCCTCACTAGTGCAAGAAGGTTTCCGACGAATTTCCTCTAAGATACAATGAAGCTCAGTTGTTATTATGCTATTTACACTCATGAAGAATAACCCACAACAGTTTCTATGAGTTTATGGATAATGAAAACTTATGTATGAAAATTTGCAAAATTCCTGGACATAAGTAGGCCAATGATTTTAAAAATGAGAAGAAGAAAAAGATAGAAAAATCAAATATGTATGTCTAATTGTAATCTCTGTTTTTTTTTAATTATGATAGTTAAACACTTTTTTATAGTGTTTAATTAGTGTCTTTCATAATAGACACTTTGGTTTAGTAATAAACTGACTCAACTGACTTAATTGAGTGTCTCTTCTCAATAGACACTCCAGTTCACGAGCAACTGTCATTTAATGTTATGAAAATTCAAATTTTTGAACATCCAGTCGACTGAGTCTTTCATTCAATCGACTGAAAAAGTTCAAGAGAGTTCCAATAAATTTTAGCCTTCTATACAGTCGACTGAATCAATCATTCAGTCAATTGAATCATTCACAACTTGAATTTCCTTTTATTTTCTTCTTCCCTTTGATTTTCTAAAACATCCCAAACATAAAATCCAAGTTTATTTTGAAAAAACATCAATAATCCCCCACCATTTTCAAAATATTTTGACTCGATAAAATTTTGAAAATCTTATCTTTTATCATCCGTTGAAGTTCATGCCTAGATGAAGATGTATTTTAGACTTGAATCTTCACTTAGTGAAAACATATCAAAGTTAAACAGAATATATGGTAGTATAATACTTTGAACCACAAATCCTATTTGTTTAACAAAACATGTCTCACACATGAGACTTCTCATAGAATTTGCCAGAAAATATGTCGACACGTTTATAGATCTTGTGTCATGTATCTTATGTCAGTAGTGCTTTAGAGTCAAGCCCTTGCACTAAACAGATGCTGACACACTTCACACTTCACACTCACTAGGTAAGCTTTATCAAGTATATTCTGTAGCTTAACATACCAAAGAAAACTTTTACAAGCCTTATTAAGAACTTAAAGTTCATCCTTCACTTTATCACTATAGTTTCCAAATACCTTTCTCCTAGGATTGAATATTTACTATTGGTTTTTGCAATCACAACTGATGATGTACTTTGTCTCATTAAACTCAAGACTTATGTTTAGTAAGCGTTGAGTCGAGGTTCCATCATGGGTAATTAATCGTATGGGCTTGATCCCCATCCCTTATAAATTTTAATCGTTTGCTAGCTAAAACTTGGTTAACGTATATAATTTTTATACTTGGCTAATGCCCAAGATAATTCATTGTAGTGCATTGCGTGCATAATATCAATCACACTTACACTAAGAATCACCCCACCACAATTGATATTTTTCTATCACTTTTAACTACTTGACTTTGCCCACTTGAGATTATCATCCAAACTGGATTTTACCATAAGTAAATTCTTGATATTCATATTCTTGTAGATTTCTACCACAATAATACATTTGATTATCAGTCAAGTATTAACCAAAATATACTAGAAGTCTTCTCAAGACTTATTTGAGAATTCACACTTGTCTTAAGCAATATTTCAATTTATATGTATACCTCTTACATATATAACACGACTAGAAAAAATATAGTTTTGTAATTAAAACATACCATTTAACAAGATATTAGAAACATAAATCATTACAAATTGAATTAAACATGAATTTAAACAAACAAACATAAATAATATTCTTATTATTAATTTTGTGTTCAAACATTCTCTCATTCAATTAAATATAATCTCATACATTTAAGTACTAACAAACACTCCTCCCTTAGACCTTATACATTCTTAAGCCACAAATTCTTGTTGTGCTTTACCCTTTTTTCTTCAACATTCGACAATCTTTCTTAAAGTGTCCTGGTTTTCCACAATGGAACCAAGCCCCCTTTGCCTTCTTGTTATTCTTATTAGAATTGGTTGAAGGATTCTTTCTCTTGTGAGAATCTTGAGAGATTTCTTTCAAAGTCTCTTCTTTCTCTACCTTAATATTAGAGAGGGCTTCTTCCTTTCCTTCTTTCCATAAATCCTCTTCAATTTGGAGATGATTGCATAACTCTTCAAGAGTCAAGTCTTCTTTTTGGTGCTTCAGATAACTCCTGAAACTTTTCCAAAGTAGAGACAGTTTGTCTATAATGGTTGTGACAATTATGGTCTTATCTATTTTCAGTTTATGTTGAGAGAATTGATCTAATATAGTTTTTATTTCACTAAACTAATCCATAATAGAACGAATATCAACTATTTTGTAAGTGTTAAATTTTTTAATAATAAATCGCTTACTTGTAGCATCTTCCTTCATATACCTTGCTTGCAACGAATCCCATAACTCCTTTGCAGTCTTTACATTATGGTAAGCATCAAATAATGTATTGAACATTTTATTAAGAACATAATCCTTGTAGATATCGTCATCTTGATTCCATTTCTGCCTATCACAAGTCTGGGCAATCGTCTCATTTTCTGTAGGTTCCGGCCTTGGTGTAGTGATAACATAATATACTCGCAACGATGTCAGAAGGAAGAACAGTTTCTTTTGCCAACGATAAAAATCTCCTCCATCAAAACGCTCAAGCTTGTTGAAGTCCAGCGCCATATCTCTCAAGGAACTCAAAGAGGTAGTCATTTTGATAAACAAAGTGAATAATTAAACCTTAAGATTGTTGGAAAATTTCCAAGGGTTGTTATTGAAAGGAATAAGAGAGACTAAGAGAAATGGCTTCATAGCACGACCAGGTCGCTTTCCTTAAGGTTTAATTCTCCCTTCACTGGTGTAAGAAGGTTTCCGGTGAATTTTCTCTAAGATACAATGAAGCTCTGTTGTTATTATGCACTTTGCACTCGTGAAGAATAACCCACAACAATTTATATGAGTTTATGAATGATAAAAACTTATGTCTGAAAATTTGCAAGATTTCTGAACATAAGTAAACCAATGTTTTTAGAAATGAGAAGAAGAAGAATAGAAAAAAATCAAATCTGTATGTCTGATTGTAATCTCTGCTTTTTTAATTTTGATAGTTAAACACCTTTTTATAGTGTTTAATTAGAGTATTTTCATAATAGACACTTTGGTTCAGTAATAAATTGATTCAACTTACTTAACCGAGTGTCTCTTCTCAATAGACAGTCCAGTTCACGAGCAACTGTCTTTTAACATTCTAAAAATTCAAATTTTCAAACATCCGGTTGATTGGGTCTTTCATTCAGTCAACTAAAAAAGTTCGAGAGAGTTCTAAGAAATTTTAACTTTCCATCCAGTCGACTGAATCAATCATTCAGTGATTCAGTCGACTAAATGAGTTCATTCAGTCAACTGAATCATTCACAACTTGAATTTCTTTTTCTTTTCTTCTTTCCTTTGATTTTCTAAAACATCTCAAACATAAAATCCAAGTTTTTTTTGAAAAAACATCAACATCCTACACCATGATTGAAATGTTTCCCTCTAGATTACTAACTACATTTACCTTGCTACAAGATTTGTTGATGGTTGGTTGCGGTTTTCTCTGGGGGGCAGTTAGAGGTGGAGCTAATTTTGAAGAAATCATAAGTTGCTTAAATGTAGCTGTTCTTGAAGTGGACTTCTGGAACTTGGATATTTTTTATTCTTATGTCAAATCCGGGCACTGGGACCAGCTTGATAGATTAAACTTCAACATTGGAGTGCATGAAAAGCGATACTCAGAGAAAAGAAGTGTATCCTTCAAGGGAAAGTTCTTTCTTACAGGAAAATCCAATGCACTTCCAAATAACACTTCAGGTTTGTATCTCAATCACTGCAGGGATATCATAGTGCTCCCAATATGCTTATCAAATTTGATGCAATTGAAAATTTGTACAGTCAACCAGTGCAGTGAAATGGAATTCATCATCCAATCTGGGGAGAACAAGTTATCCACATTGGAGAAACTGGAACTACTTTCTCTAACGAACTTGAGAACAATATGTAAGGGTGTGGGGAAAGCTGGCACTCTCACGAACCTGAAGATAATTAAAGTCACACTCTGTGGAAATCTGAAGTGTTTATTCTCAGATAGTCTGTTGCACCAGCTTCAAAATCTTGAAGACATCCTTGTAAGCGAATGTGCCAATATGGAGCAAATCATGCAAGGGGAAGAAGAAATGGAGAAAGATGGTAGCAGTGACATTTTAACATTGAACTTCCCAAAATTGAAAAGCCTTAAATTGTATCGTCTACCCATATTGATAAGCATATACAATGTTATTATTCTGTGTGATTCTCTACACTCCATCGAAGTTTCCTTCTGTTTTGCTCTGAGGAGGCTCCCTTTAGCAGTTCACATGGCTGGCTCTACACACCAACTATCGCCACCACCTGCTCTCAAAGTAATCAAAGGAAAGAAACTTTGGTGGGATTCATTGAAGTGGGACAAACCTGAAGCTGAAATCATACTGCAACCTTATTTCCAAGATCAAGATGCAATAACAGCTGCACATAATGCTCTGACCAGGTATTTTTTTGTCAAATTACAGATTTTTTTTTATATAAAAGAAAAATGAGGAACAGGGTCCAAGAGGAGCATAGTTAAATAAATGGTTGAATGATTTTCAATCAACAGGTATATGTTGCATTATTGTCACAAGCACTTGATGCAACACAGTCACACATTTACTCTTTAATGATTCTCCAAATATTACATTTTCCATCTATTTATGTTGTTCTTTTAAAAGTTTGCTAATTTAAGAATTCGAAATTTACATGACAAGGATAATGTGACCAGGGAGAAACAGATATGTTAGTTTCTCTATTCCTGAGGATCAAGGCGGCAACTCTTCATTAACGAGTTATTGATATCATAGATACCAAAAGCTATTAGAACTGACTGCAGCCTCTAGGCTTAGCAGTCACCTCCGGTCCTCCATTTAGGAGACCTGGATTCGATCTCTCTCCTCCCTAACATACCGAGAAAAAAAAGTTTTTGGAATCTTATTTTACTTTTTCGTTTGCAGGAACTGAAAAAGTTGTATATGACCATCCATAATCAGTTTCAATTTTAATTATTGTGGCCTATAATGTGAAAAAGTTGCAGATTGTTTCCTGCAAGAATAATATAATACTAAGCTAATTAAATCTGCTAGAAACTAAAAGATCACAGCCAAAAGAAAATAATAACATATCATGGTAAGAGATAATACCCCATCTACATGGTCTTATATCCCTTTTTATTTTCTCTATTTATTTAACTGATAAAGGAAACCATTACTTAAATCATCTTTAAGTTGAAGGAACTCTCAGCATTTGTTAGGAAAATATTAAGTAGCGAAACCTTATTGACGTGATGATATTAAATTGGAGGGAATGCCATCAGTTGGTTAAGCCAATGACAAAGTAATCAAGCCAACCATTCTTATGTGGATATTGGAAAAAGAAAGACTTGAGTAGTTCAAGTAGTCAGAGTCTACTGCAACTTGAAGGTGATGATTGAGCAATTGAAGCAACCTGGAAGATGCTAGTAGCAGTTGATGTAAACATAAAATTGGAGGAGATGCAGATGAAAGCCGTGAATCTAAAGATCAATGTAGAATGGTGTCTGGGAGACGTTCCGAGGATGGATTAGAGATTTCTTCCCTTCTTATGGTATACTCTTCTTCTTACCATATATCAATATTTATCTTACATTCTTTACTTTTTTCTTTCTTCTTGGCCCCATTTTTGGTTTCAGTCAAAGCTATAACAGTAGCACCAACATGCATTACAAAGCTTTTGTAGCGATGACACTATCAATATGGCTCAACATGAGTAGGGCGGTGATCAGAATTTGAATTTTGGCAATGACTCAATAGTGGTTTATCACCTTTCTTTGTTCTTGATTCAAGTAGGTCTTCCCATGTCTATTTCTCATGCCTTAGATAGAGGAGACGACAAATAATGGGTGTTTAGTAAAGGACAAAAATGGAAGGAAAAAATAAATAAAGCAAGCAAGATGCATTTTTTTGTTTAGTAGAAGAAAAAAAATGATATTTTCCTCCAAATGTATAAATTAATCAAAGAAAAAAACGGATGAATAATTTTTTTTACTTTTTTTATTTTCTTTAATAACATTAAAAAGGAGATGGAAAGAATCAGTTAGTCATTTTTCTATCCTTTCTCATTTTTCATGCTCTACTTTTTTTCACCCACTTTTCACTTCTACTGAACACCTCTTAGAACTATGCAATTGCTAGACAAACAGAGAGGTAAATCTATGGATAAAGATTTTTCATAACTGGTGAAAGGTATGTCGATATTAGTACTACATATATATGCATTTTACTCTTTCGTAATGGATGTTAAAACCACCATTAATTATGTGATGATTTACATCTCATGCCGTGCAATGGGAAAAAGTCGAGTATATATGTAAGGCCATGTAAATCCAAATGTATTCATGTGGGTGTTAGAAATTACCCGGCAGCTTCCATCAAAGTAAAGAAAAGGACACAAGGGAGGTCCAGATTTGCCAGCCTTTGTGGGTCCATATCTTTGATGGAAAAATTCGTGTCTAGCACAGTATAATATATAGCACAAAGATCTATCTCATTTTTAAATGAAAATAAGATTTTTTTTTTTTCCTCTTCTCATTCGGTAGATGAATTCTTGTGTCACGAATCTTTTATAGCACTGTACCAGAAGAACGTTAATTTATGACAGTTGTTTATTGTGTGAAGAAAGAAGACAGAAAGACTTGGATGATTCAATAATTCTAAGTCTATGGCAAGGTGGACATTATTGAACAAGTGATGCTACCTGGGTCCTGGAATATGCTAATAGCATTCTCACAGTTCCTTGATCTAACTTTATTCATTTCTCCTCCATTTTGGCCTGCTAAGGTTAGTTGATCTTTCATTCCTAATGCATTTACATCTGCGTTTTAATTTTGGTTTCTGCCTAGCACTACTTCTTGCCTTCGTCCTGATCGGCTCTCAGTTGATCTCAAATGCATGAGCTGTTGGATCTCTATTGTTATAGCTTGTTTCAGTTTCTCATTTTTCATGTTTATTTGTGTAAAGGGTTAGCCTTTCTCTTTCCTCTATGTTTTCCCTTCTGCAATAATTTTATTCTCTTTGACTCCCATTATCTACATCAGTTACCATGGATATTGTTGGGGCAGTGACCAGCCTCATGAGCTGCATATGCGGAACAAGTTGTCTTCATGAACAAGCTGGCCGGAAATGGGGATATCTTAGAAGACCTGACAGGAAATTACGCAAACTGAGAAATAAAATGCATGAACTAAATGCGCTGGCACGTGATGTAAACAGCAAACTTGAGCAGCTGCAGGAGGACTACGTGGTGCAGCCAAAGGCGAGTGTAAAATTATGGCTGGAGAATGTTGGGAAGATGGAGAAGGAAGTGTCTGTTCTCATCAACGTGAGCGCACGAGAAACTTTGGACAAGTGTTGCCCAAATTACTTCTGTTCACGAATTAAAGTTGGGAGAAGTTATAGAAGAGAAGATAAGAGATGTTGTTGAACTCATTGAGACCAAAGGCCAGTTTTCAGATGATTCATTAGCTGAAAAGTCGATAAACAGAGGATGCACTCTGCCCACAACACCACTGATGGAGAACTCAACCACCAGCATTCAATTGATGAGGATTTGGCACTATTTGATGGATGATGGAGTGAAAAGGGTTGGTGTTTATGGTATGGGAGGAATTGGAAAGACGACATTCATGAGAGAAATTAATAACCGACTCTTACAAAAGCGTTCAAGGTTTGATTGTGTTTTTTGGGTTAGTGTATCTAAGGATTCCAATCATGATAAGTTACAGAAAGATATTGCAAAGCAGGTGGGTTTAGATCTTTCTCGCTTTGATGATAAGATGCAAAGATCTGCGGAACTGCTGAGAGTTTTAAGAAGAAGACAGCGGTTTGTGCTGATTCTGGATGATCTGTGGGAATCATTTTCCCTTGAAGAAGTTGGAATCCTGATCCCAACATCAGAAAATGGTTGCAAGTTAGTAATAACTACTCGATCACTGAACATTTGTCGAGGCATGGAGACAGATCAAGATGTAAAAGTAGATACTCTGCCTGATAATGAAGCGTGGGATCTCTTCAGAGATAAAGTTGGGCAAGAAGTGTTTGTTTCTCGAGATATACAAATAATTGGGAGAGATGTGGCAAGTGAATGTGGTGGTTTGCCTCTGGCCATAGTCACAGTTGGACGAGCATTGAGAAAATCAGATGATATCTCAGAATGGAAGAATGCACTGGCAGAGTTGAAAAGCTCAACGGCTAATATAGAAGGGATGGAAGAATTGGTGTTTTGCCTTTTACGATTCAGCTTCACAAAATTAAAGGATGATAAAACTCGTTCTTGCTTTCTTTTTTGTGCTTCATATCCAGAAGGGCATCAGATTAGTACAGATGAATTGATAGAGTATTGGATGTGGGAGGGCCTATTGGGTGATACTGGAAGCATACAAGACAACAAGGTGAAGGGAAAGTTCATACTGAGCGAACTGAAAAATGCATGTCTGGTAGAAGTTTTAAGTCAGACTGGGATTGAATTTGTCCAAATGCATGATTTACTTAGAGATATGGCCATCAAGATTACAAGCACAAGCCCTCGATGCCTAATCAAAGCTGGGTTTGGACTGAGTAAGACTCCAGATATTAGTGAATGGATTGAAGATGTTCAGAGGGTCTCATTAATGAGAAATGATCTGAAGAGCATTCCTTTCAGCCCAAGGTGCCCCAAACTCACTTCCTTATTATTGCAATACAATTCGTTCTCTAAAAACTTACTCGATTCTTTCTTTGAGTACATGCCAATTCTAAAAGTTCTTGATCTCTCTTATACCGGAATCAAATTGTGCCTGAGTCGCTTTCTGATTTGGAGAACCTGTGCACATTGTTATTGAGCAATTGTTGGGAATTAACTGTTGTGCCTTCTTTGGCAAAGCTCAGTAAACTAAGGGTATTGGATCTCTCTTGTTCCCGCAAGATAAAGAATCTGCCGCAAGGAATGAAAAAGTTGTGGGATCTCAGACGCCTAAACCTCTCCTACACTACAATTGAAACGTTTCCCACTGGATTACTAGCTGAATAGGCTGCACAAATTTATGTGCTCTTGAAGCGGATTTCTGGGACTTACATATATTTGAATATTATGTCAGATCTAGGCATTGTGAACAGCTGGATAGATTCATCTTCAACATTGGAGAGCACATCAATGGACAGCACAAAAAGCGGCACTCAGAGAAAAGAAGTGTGGCTATCAAGTGATGGTTCTATATGGGACGAAGATCCATCACAATTCCAACAAACACTTTGGTTTTGCATCTCAGTCTCATCGATGATATCAGAAATCTCTCAAGTTGCTTATCTAATTTGATGCAAGTGAAAACCTGTACTGTTAGCAGGTGCCATAAAATAGAATTCATATTTGAAGCTGGGGAGAACAACTTATCCTATTTAGAGAGACTGAAGCTATATTCTTTAGAGAATTTGAGAAGAATATATAAGGGTGCACATCACCCTTCAGTCACTCTCACGAACCTGAAGGTGATTGAAGTAACACACTGTGTGAATCTTACATTTTTATTCTCGGGTGGTCTATTGAACAAGCTTCGGAATCTTGAAGAAGTCATTGTAGGAAACTGTGACAATATGGAGCAAATCATAATAGAGGAAGAAGAAATGACGGAGAGAGTGGATGATTGGAACGCTTCAACTGTGAACTTCCCAAAGTTACGAAGGTTGGAGTTACATGGTCTACCCAACTTGAAAAGCATATACAATGGAGTCATTCTCTGTGATGCCATGCAATCTATTGATGTTTTGGGCTGCCCTGCTCTAAAGAGGTTTCCTTTGACCCTTCACTTTGATAGTGTGCAACAGAAAATAATACCGCCACCTGCTCTTAAAGAAATCAGAGGGATGAGTGATTGGTGGGAATCAGTGGAGTTGGACCAACCAGATGCAAAAGTCATCCTGCAATCCTACTTCAGAGAACCAGATGCTAATCATTCATGGTTTCATGATGGCGATCAATACGAACAGAAAATGGGTTCGAGAGGAGCGCATGTAGTGTTATCAAGAGCAAATAGAATGAAGACGAAGCTGCAATCGGTACGGGAAGCGAGCGTTTTGGAAATAGAGGACGTGTCGTATCAGCACGCAGGCCATGCTGGGGTGAAGGGCAACGAAGATGGGGAGACGCATTTCAACTTGAAGATCATTTCCTCCAAATTCGATGGGCAGAGTCTTGTGAAACGCCACCGCATGATCTAAGATGCCTTGGCCGACGAGTTTCAATCCGGATTGCACGCTCTCTCCATTGTCGCAAAAACTCCGCAGGAAGCTGACCCTCATAAATAAAATACCCATGTCAACTATCTTCACCTTTTCGTTCTTAGTTTTTGTTACTGCTAATATCTTTGTGTACTACATACTCAACTTGCTCTTTTTTTTTCCTTTATTTATGTGCTCCACTTATTTTATTATGGGTTTTGTATGCTAATCGTTAGTACTAATAGCAAAATTTTATTTTGAACCATTAGTATAGTTTTTTGGGGGGTTTACTATGGAGAAAAAAAAATGATGGCGATCAATACGGAAAAAGACATGTTAAAACTTTGAAATGTATTTTTATAATTATTCGGAAGATTTATTAGTAATTTGTGTATTTTACTAGTTTACTTTAAATGAAATTATTATAATAAATAAAGAGAAAAAATGTTGAATTTCAAGTGTTTGAAAAAATGATCGAAATTTATGATATAAATAGCTTTTTCCAAAAAAAATTATATGGTGACTTAGTTTTAATCTTTTCAAATTTGAAAGTTTCATATTACTTACTTTGAAATGTTATATTTATAATAATTTAATGATTAAAATTTAAAAATGTTTTATATAAGCAATATTTGCAGAATGAGCATTGATATCCCATTTCCATTAATATCGGATTTGAAGATGTCTTTTGAAAATAACAGCATTATGACCTCTCTCTTTTTCTTTTTCTTTTTGGTTGAAACATTATGCCGTTTTCACAACAATGAAAATATATTACATTTATTTACGAGTGCAGATTATGAATTTTTTTGTAGTTAAAGAGGTAGAAAGTTTTTATAGTGCTACTGTGGGTATTATGTTCATAATAATTATTTAAAAAATATTTCATCTCAGTGATAATTATAGTTAAAAGTAAACTCGAGTCGAGTCGAGCTGAACTTAAACATTAAAGTGTTCGAGTAATTTTTTGATGTAGCTCGAACTCGAGTCTAAATTTTGAATTATTCGTTCGAGTTTAAATTTGATTATAATTTTAATAAATAAAAATAAAATCATTAATCCATAAATATTGATTTCAACTTTATTTCAATAATACTTCATCAAATTAAATTTTAAAATATTCAAATTCGAATCGATAAATTAATCGAATTCAAATTGTTGGATAAAACTCGAAGAGTCCTCCCCTAATCGCTGCACAAAGTATTGGTGCCCCACTTTCCAACAACGAAAATAGCGGATGTTTTCCTGCATTATAAACGGAAGGTAGTCCAAAATTGCACGTGATAAACGGCAGCCCGTTTCTTTCTCTACTTTTATCACGCCTGGGCCTAGCTTCTTGGGCCGCATTTGGTTGCTTGGGCTATGATTGGTTTCTGTAAGAGATGAGTAGTATTGCCATCTTCTTTCAGGAGGACCTCTACTTTGTGGGCCTATTTCCGACATGGCATAATAAGGATAGGCGGCATAATGGACCATAACTAAAACGTGTCAATCAACTATTGGTCTACTTTTCAGCTGCAATAATTGTACTTTTCTTCCAACCAAATCTGCGACACCAGAGGCATAAAGATATTAAGATTCGATCTCAAATAATTTCCATAGACGAACGTAACCAAATCTATATGAACAAGAGTCAACTGCATCTTCTTGCTCTTGCTAATTCACTAATCGGTTTCTATTAATCGGGTACTTTTCTTCTTCTTCTTCTTTCTCATTCTGTTCTTTTTAAATGTTAATAAGCCTAAAAAAATAATGCGTTTATAGTTGCTTAATTAAAAGATTTTAGTGCATTCAAAATCATGAAAAGCTGCGTATTTTTTTGTTTATATCGATGCAAGAAATGAGTCTCTTTTGATGCAATTTGAACTAATTAACTAATATGAGGGGGAGTTACTGCCTATCGTTGGCTTCAATGGTAGAATTATGAGTCGGGGGCCTGATCGGCGGTTGTTTACCCTTTGGCGGATGTCAGCAGAATCAACCTAGAAATCGTTAATTGTGTTTTAAATTTTCATGATCAGGAGTATTTGTTTTGGTTCATTTTGTTGGGTTTTGTTTCTTTTGTATACCAAAATGGAAAATAGTAGCTAATTTGTTAACTACTGTTTTCACTACTTAGGTGGAACATATTTTGCTCCCCTTGTAAGGCCAATCAGTAGCACCATGTGAAAACATGAAACTTTTTTTTTCTAAAAATAAAAGGGAAAATCAAGCAAACTGTGTACAATGAAGGGTCCCTTATTATTTCTTTTTCATCATTTTTTTAGGATAGTGTTGTAATGATTTTAGTTAACCTAGCAGTTAGTGCTTTATTGCTTGATATGATCAATTTCCTTGTATTTAAGTTTACAAGGTGCATAGAAATCGAAGATCAACTTCAACGTTATTATTACATATTTTTTTGGAAAGGATGCAACTTTCATCTTTTCATTCATATCCTAACATGAAATCAATATATTATGTGTTGGTTTTCGTGTCCACGTATATTTGTATGTGATGTTGGATCTAAAGACAGATAATTCTTAACAATGCACTCTCATTTTACTAATGAAACTGATATGTGCTATGTTTATAGTGAAGTTTCAAATTAATAATCCTTTCTCTTGACAAAATTATTGGGCTAATGTGACTTTGAAGTGATTTCAGGTTCAACTTTTTCTTAAATTAAATACAAGGGAATAAACATCAATAAATCAAATTTCTTAGTACTTGTTCGGTGCACATGAAGATTGCAGGAACATTGTGCTAGTGATTTTCTTATAAATGTGTACTTAGGATACTGCTGACTGTATAGTTTGATCATTGATGAGAAACCAAACATATACTTAAATATTTCTTAAGATTCTTTTGCAGGGATTGTCACCTTGCTGCAGAATAATGGACATAACTACTATGAATCGTGGACAAATCACTCTGATGGGATCTGCATTTTGTGTGATGGCTTCAATGCATTTTACAGTTCAGCTCCTATCGCAGCATCTTTTTTACTGGAAAAACCCAAAGGAGCAAAAGGCCATAATAATTATTATTCTTATGGCTCCCATCTATGCTATTAGTTCCTTTGCGGGCTTGTTGGATGTCAGGGGCAGCAAAACATTCTTTTTGTCATTGGAATCAATTAAGGAATGTTATGAGGCTCTGGTGAGTCTCTTGCACTGAATTATGGATTTTTCTGGCTTCTGGCTCTTTTTGCTCATTGCATCATTGCTAGTTTCTCATATTTCCACTTGCAGGTGATTGCAAAGTTCTTGGCATTGATGTATAGTTACTTGAACATATCTATTAGCAAAAATATTGTGCCAGATGAAATTAAAGGAAGAGAAATTCACCATTCATTTCCTATGACTCTTTTCCAGGTATGGATGCAGCTTTGTACATTATTTTTATTTTCAACCTTAAATGAGATGTAATAGTGAAATTTCTATTTCTATATTTGACATATCATTGTTTCACAAACGGCAGCCTCACACTGTCCGGCTGAACCACCATACACTGAAGCTCCTCAAATACTGGACATGGCAATTTGTCGTTATACGACCAGTGTGTTCCATTTTGATGATAACCTTGCAAATCATTGGGATTTATCCTTCCTGGTTGAGCTGGACATTCACTATCATTCTCAATATTTCAGTTTCATTGGCCTTATATTCTCTGGTAATATTTTACCATGTGTTTGCGAAAGAGTTGGAACCTCACAAGCCACTTGCAAAGTTCCTGTGCATCAAGGGGATTGTCTTCTTTTGCTTTTGGCAGGTAAATATATTTCATTGTACTCTTTCCATTATTTGTCAATTATTTATTTACCTTTATGGAGAAGCTTAGAATAAACCTTTATGGAGAAGCTTAACTTACATACAAAACTCCTGAATCAGTAACAATGGAGTTCCAGGGCAAAAACTAACCAAGTGTACCTCTCACTACCTGTGAAGATAAGAAAAAGGACATGGCCCTTGTAAATACCTAATAAGGAAGACAGCCTATGGACTCTGTAGTACTTGTGGAGAGTATTTCTTCTTTAAGGGGAAAAGTTCTTGTGTTGGGCCTGATCTAGATATTTAAATGTGTAGGCCAAATGCATGGAAATTTACTTAGATCAGAATGGAATCCATTGGATAGTTTTCTTGATGATCAATAGTAGTAACTTGAGCATAAGGTGAATGGCCTTTTGAATTCATTAGACCGTTTAGAATGCTTTGAATTGGTGTCTTTATTTAGCTGAATTAATATATTGTGAGAGGATTTTCCTAATAGGAGCACTTCGGTTCTTCGCTCTTTTTTCTTTTGGATAGAACATTTTTATAGCTTGTTGATTTTTGCTTTTATACAATTATACTTGGAAACAAGGCCTTGTACAGAGTTCGCAGGTACCTGGTGTTTTCACTTCATCTATTATGTTCACCTATCCTTTTATTTCTTTCACAGTTTTTATTTGTGATCTGTTATCGATTTCAATCATACAGATTATTTTATTTTACACTTTACTTATTAATGGATACCATCTTTGGTCATGTGCAGGGTATAGTGCTTGACATACTAGTGGCTATGGGTATCATTCGGTCTCATCATTTCTGGTTGGACGTGGAGCACCTTGAGGAAGCTCTTCAAAATGTCTTGGTATGTTTAGAGATGGTTGTCTTCTCTGTTCTCCAGCAGTATGCGTATCATGTGGCTCCTTACAGTGGGGAAGTTGAATCGAAGATGAAAATTAACAAAAAGAATGAATGATGTAAGAAGGCCTGCAATAAATGGGGAGAGACCATGCTTGGATATATGTTTTCTGGAATTAGGATTTTCTTTCTTTATTTGACTCTAGAATCATGTGATATTATGTTTAACTTAGAGATTGGAGGAAGAGAGATTAAATTTGGTGTCTGTTGTATTGCTTGTTCTACAAAACCTGCCAGTGCTATCTTTTTCCTTTGGTCACATATAGGCTGGCTTGAGGATTTCAAGAGTTGAGGGCATTTCATTTCATGGCTGCCCCTATTTTTTCAGCAAGACATTTTTCAACAGTGAAACCTTCCGGCATATTGGAAATAAATAATCTTTGAAATAATGTTGCCAGAAATGAATTTTTCTTCCCCAAAAATTATCATGTCCCATCTCACAACACACCAAATTTAGATGAATATGTTTGGATCAAGATAAAGAGTAAAAACAAATTTGAGAACAAACAAGAATAAAAGTACAAAGAATCACAAAAGTAAAGTAACCAATACAGAGTTTGTATTGTTTTTTCTTCAACTGAGAAACTGTGATTAATTGACATTTTGTAATGGAATTTTAACATTTTATCAGCAATTATCCAACAAATGATGGATAAGAAAGTAGCGATTAAATAGTAAGAAAAGGGCAACTAACTTTTCATTTTTGACTAGCATATTTCCTATGGGTTTAGTGGTAAAAAAATATTCATTTTTATTTATATTTTTAATACTTTATTTAATAATTTGTACATCCAATCATAACATAATTTGAAAAATAATTTTTTTTCATCTTTTAAAAATAATATTAAAAAAAAACATTTTGTTGTAAAAATAAATAAATCAAAGAATTATTATTTTTAAATTATATTAAAAATATACAAATTATTAAAAAAATATATTTAAAGAATAAAGATAAAAATGAAACTAAACGCATACCTGATTTCTCTTCCACTCCTTTTGTCTCTCTCACTATTCTTTTAAACTCCTGTCGCTCTCTGTCAACTGGAGATTTTTTTGTTGGCTCAGGTTTAAATCATTGGGTTTAAACCAACTGAAAACTCCACTGATAATATTAGAAATTTTATTTTATTTGCCAAAAACGCAGAAAAAAAAAAAGGAAATAGACAATTTACCATGACCTGCCACTTTCAATTTCAATTAAATAAAATCCACCGGTGATGGGATTATCTAATTATCTCGGTTTTGCTTACAAATAATTAATTTAGCGGTCATATGATTTAGGTCATCAACGGTTGTAAATGTTTTTGACATAAAAAAATTTTATATTCCCGGAACACCAAAAAATAAATCCTCATTGTAAGAGCATTTCCTAGATTGTATCCCATTATAATTTTTATGTTTCAAAAAAAAAATAAATAAGTGCACAATTATAGAAACAACAAAATAATAATACCCTCCATTTAAACATGAAAATAGGTTAAGAATTATTATTGGTTCTCATAATTTAACTTTTTAATTAAATTAATTTATTAAATTTTAATTTGATTAAATAAATTTTTAAACTTTCAATTTGATCCAATTAAAACTTCACCGTTAACTTCCTAAGAGTGGGCTTGGTCAGGAACCATAACTATAACAGAAAATTAAGTTTACCCAAAATCGTAATAACAATCCAAATCGTTTCTTTAGATTACTGAAATTTTACTGACTAACTTTGGTAAACAATTACTTAACCAAAAAAAACTAGTTTTTTGCACAACCAAGAAAGTTACATTAATTAAACATGGTACAACTTAAAAATTAAAATATCATAATCTCATTAAGTGGATACTAAACAATCTATATTAAAGTTTTCAATATAATTCAACTCACATTCAAAAGCATCAAACATATAAGTTATAAATTTTAAAATGAAAATAAAAAATAACCAAAACATTCAACCAACAAATACACATATTCAAGTTCTTCTCCTATACTTTTCTTTCATAAATTATCAATATTCAATATTGGTTGTTCTATTGTCAAAGATGATATCTCATTATATATCTCACAAAATGAAGAAAAGAAAAAGGTTAGACTTAACAATAAAAATAGGTTAGGTTAAGCTATTAAGTGTTTATATAAGTGTGCAATGGTTAAATGTAGACGGTGTATTGTATTTATTTATACAATCTAATAAATAGTTGTTTTTTGTCCTGCTAGTTAAGAATTTTATTATTTGTTTGGTTAAGACTTGCGAAATTATACGGTATCTGGTGACGTATTTTTTTATTATTATTATATCTAAGCTGACTGTTTGATTGTAAAATGGTTGTTACCATTATCAAAATTTGTTAACAAAAACTGACTGGTGACTGATAGTAAATAATTACCATGAAATTAACATTCCTTAAACATATGCATAACGAGGGTCAAATGCTCCAAGAAAAGGAGCAGTTCAAGAAAAATGATCCCCGGACTCTTCAGAGAATGCAGTTCAAATTTACTCCAGGATTCCAAGCTCTTTGTCTAAGTTTTGCTGTAAGCCAGTCTATGATTACCAACCAAGCAATAAAACAATGCTTAGGAATAGGGTGGGAAAACCGAACCAGATTGTGCCAAGGAACTTTAGCTCTTTTATCTCTCACAGCTTCCCAGGTAGATGTAGTTTGAAAAGAAACAGTTGCAGAACGGATCCATCCATATAATCCTATCTTCTTCTTGATTTAAAGCAATATTACAACAACCCTCTTGGATTTCTACATCCAATCGTGCAGCAGGACAACACCAATTAGTACCAGAAATAACAGTAGCATCCTTAGATTGCTCTGCTAAAGTAGAATCATACAACACTCTTCTGCTATAATGATCTAGAAGAGGACCTGCAAGGTGCCAATTGTCAAACCAAAGATGGGTTCTCTGCTCATTCCCAATAATATGCTTAACAAAAGGTTTTACAGTAGACCTGAGCTTCAAAAGTTTCTGCCTAGTCTAACTGGAAGTGGCAGGAGCATGAACATACCAGAAGCTTATACGTTTTAGAATATATTTATTTATCCAAGCAACCCAGAGAGAGCCTGCTTGAACAAAAAGAAGCCAGATACATCTAATAGCACAAACTTTGCTCCCATCATGCAGATTTCAGAGACCTAGAACTCCTTCAGATTGAGGGAAACGAATATCTATCCAACAAATTTTTATACCCAAAGATTTGTCAGCAACTCTATTCCAAAGGAAGGAATTCAGTGTGAGGAATTTCTCGTCGAAAATTCGTTCAAGATCTACACAAATAGTAAACACAACTTTGATATCGCTTGTTAGGAATTCCGACAGTCAATCAACAACAATACAATCACGATACCAAAATAAAGAGAAAAATAAAAACAAGATTTTTAACGTGGTTCAACACAACTCTTTGTCTGTGTCAACGAGTCAATCATTATTTCACTTCTTTTGCAACTTTTGGATGGAGGAAAGCTGCTAAAACTCATTACATCATAATACACAAAGACAAAACTATGTGAAAACTCTTTTCAATCTCACAACTCAAACCCCAATACACCTAATGTTCACTCAACCCTTGAATCCCTGCAAAACCATCTTTTACAAGTTATATTGACGTTTGGTTTGCTACCAACTATTTCTACTTTAGGAATAGAGTGAGAGACTACTTCTCTTAATGCCTATATTTATAACCTTCAATAACTTACCCACCAAGTTCCTTGCTCGCCAAGTAGCTTATTCTTTACACCAAGTAACTTCGGGACCCACACCAATAAATTATAAGTCAAGAAAATCCAGTACTGGTTAAGCTGTCATTGGACCTGGTTCACTTCTATTCGATCAAAACCTTCATGTTTTAGTTGGAACTTCAAAACCACTTAATAATTTTTTTGGCATAATCCCAAATCTTATCAACATCTTTAGTGACTTTCTTAGGTATCACAAACATAGAGCACAAGTAATTTTGAATACTAAAGATAACAAATGAAATGAGTTGTAGCCTCCCTACAAAGGTTAGATGCCTGGCAGACCACAAATTAATTCTCGCAGTAATCTTATATAACAAAGGTTGGTAATTATTAGCAGTTAATCTGCTAGAAACAAAAGGGACACCAAGATATCTCACGAGAAGATTCCCTTGCTTAAATCCCACAGAGCTTATAAGATTTTGTTAGAGTTGGTGCATACTTCACGGGACCAGATCTGTAGAACCACAAACGAACACGGGTCCCGCTCCCCAGAGAGCAAGTAGGGATTAGGGAGCAGCGCCCTTGAAACTTTCAAGCCTTGTACATGAGTTGGGTCTGGTTTTTTTCTTGGCGGTTTGGACTTTAGCCCATGAATAGCCTTAGTTCTGCAGCAAGGCGGAAATCCTAATTAGACCCTAATTAGGACATCTTAAGTTGCTTATAAATACTCTTTATGTACTAAGCATACATTCTAACGAGAGATTTGTGAGGTTGATAATAAGAAGCTTCTGGCAGGATATAGTCCTATTATGGGGTGAACCAGGGTAAATCTTGTCTTCTTTTCTTTCTAGTTATAATTCGTGTGATTGACAAGTCTCGAATCGTTCAATTGGTATCAGAGCCTTGTGTTCGAGGATTAACGATCAGAGATTTCGATTAGATCATGTATTGAAATTGAGAAGTTCGGAGAGAAGAGCTTCAAGTTATGGAAACTGAAGATGGAGGATCTACTAGTGGATAGGGATCTATGGACAGTGATAGTTGATAAGATACCGAAGAGTATGGCGTCACCGGTGGTGGTTTCGACATCATCTTCAGCGACCATCATAGAGTAGGATAAGCTGGATCGGAAGGCACGAAGTCTGATTCGGTTGTGCCTGGCCGATTTTGTCCTGATAAACGTTTCTGGAGAAAAGACTGCGAAAGATCTCTGGAAGAAGCTGGAAAGCCTTTATTAGAGTAAATCTCTGGTAGACAAACTGTTTCTGCGGAAGAAGTTATACAACCTTTAGATGGTTGAGGGTGATTCTTTCTCTGTTCATCTAGATGAGTTCAACACTTTGATAGGTCAGTTATTATCTATCAGTGTTGATGTGATGGATGATGATAAGGCTATTACGTTGCTCTATTTACTGCCTGATTCATGGGATAACTTGATAGTTACGATTAGTAGTGAGATAACTGATATGTCTTTTGAGAATGTCATGGCAACCTTATTGTATAAGAAGATGAGGCGGCAGGGTACAAAAAACTCGTCAAACGAGGCCTATCTGTGAGAGAGCAAACCCATGATAAAGACTACAAGTGGTATGGTGATAAACTCAAGTTCAGGGGAAGATCGAAAAGTAGGGATAAATCTGGGTTGAAGTGTTGGAAGTGTAGGAAGCCAGGGCATCTAAAGAATGATTGTATAAGTAAGAGTGTGAACTTTGAAAAGTGGACAATCGAGATATCAGCTTCAGAAAATAAGGACAGGTATGATAATGATGCTGGTGACTTAAATATGGCGTCCTGTTTGGCTCAAATGGATCAAAGAGTTTGGATAATTGACACAGGAGCATCCTTTCACATGACACTTCATACGGACTGGTTTCGTGAGTATGAAACCTTTGACAGGGGAAATGTTTTATTGGGAGATAACTCTCCGGTGAAAATTATTGGTCGTGGTAAGGTAAAGTTGAGGATGAATGATGGGACAGTCAGAACACTTTTAGGCATGATGCATATTTTGGGTCTCAGCAAGAACCCGATGTTAGTAAGCAAGATGGTAGATGTGGGAGTGAATTTCAGCTGTGATATAAATTCGTGCAAGATGACTCGTGGATCGTTAGTAATTGCACGAGGTGTTCGGCATGGTACATTGTACAAGTTGTTGGGAAGTACAATACAAAGTCAGTGCAGTGGAGGTTTTATCTCTGAGAAGGCGACTGATGATGAGGCGACGTCCTCTATATTGTGGCATCAAAGGCTTGGGCATATCGAATAAAAGGGGCTATCAAATTTATCGTCAAAGCAGATGGTGAAGAGAGTCCCAGATTGCTCCATGAGATTTAGTTTCTGTGAGCATTGTCTACATGGCAAGCAGAACCGTGTGAGTTTTAAGTCCGCTGGCACGAGGGCAAAGAATATTCTGGATTTAATACATAGTGATGTGTTTGGGCCAGTTCTGATCCAATCTCTTAGAAAATCAAGGTATTATGTCTCTTTCATTTATGATTTTTCAAGGTATGCATGGATTTACTTCATGAAGAGTAAAGCTGGAGCATTTGATAAGTTCTATGAGTTTAAAGCATTGGTAGAAAATCAGATGGAAAGAAAGATAAAGGTACTGATAACAGATAATGGAGGAGAATTTTGCTTAGACAAGTTTGAACAATTCTATGTGGTAAGCGGCACTGCAAGACAGAAAACAACTCTATATACACCTCAATAGAATAGGGTGGCTAAGAGATTCAATCAATCATTCATGGAAAAATGGAGGAGTATGTTGAGTTGTACAGGCTTGGAGCCAGAGTTCTAGGCAGAGGCATCTGCTACAGCATGTTATCTGAAGAACAACTCACCTACATCAGCTTTGCAGGATCAGACACCATTTGAGGCACTATTCAGGAAGAAGCCGAGTTTGGCTCATGTTAGGGTGTTTGGGTGTGATGCTTATATGCATGTGGTAAAAGAAAAAGGAACAAACTTGACGGCAAATCAGTGAAGTGCATTTTCATTGGTTGTAGGGATTGGTTTAAGAGGTACAAGTTATGGAATCCAAAAAATAAGAGTATGGTTTACAGCAGAGATGTTGTGTTCAGGGAAACACAAAGGGATGTGGCGGCTGTCCACGATGTACCGGAATAGCCAAAGCAAGTTCAGATTGATCTTAGTTCGAGAGATAAAGAGTGGGTAACTACTCCACAGACTATATCGAATACTTCAGATTATGAGTTAGTTGGTCTGAGCACGATATTCATGCTTTTGATGTAGAGGATGAGGATTAAGATGCTAGCTCGGGGGTAGAGATCACGGCTGTCATATAGCGATCCACACGGGTTAAGAGACCACCCATCAGGTATTCCCCTAGTGCTTGCAATGCATTATATGCTTTAAATATTACTGGTGATGATCCTAGAACAGTGTAACGACCCATCCCGGGTTGGCCACCCCCGAGACGGTGTTGTCACATTTTGAAAATCCCAGCATGACACATATATGCAACAAGAAAAAAATAACATCAACAGAAATTTTTACATCATTCTTCAACCCTCAATAGGAGAGATACATCATTCTGATCTTGACTTAAACATTATATACAACGTAAAATGAATGAATATTTACAAATAAATTTTTATTTTATTTTCTCATTAGCCTGAGGATGTGGACACATATGTGGCTTACAGAAAATGATTTCATCTGAATCTCAACCCACCAAACTAATTGTCATGCCTACTACCTGAAATCATTGTACAATGAGGGATGAGCTTCACAAGCTCAGTGAATTAAATTTACTAGAAGTATTCAATTTGCATGAATAATCTTTCAATATTTGATCATTGGTATCTCATATAACTTGATAATAGTATTCTACTATCACTACACATATCATAAGTCTCATTCTCTATCAATCTCTTCTTCTTATAAATTGGTTCACCTTAAGACCATCAATTATCTCATAAATACCTCGTTATGAGGTGCACAACATAAAGTCTACCATTTAGATAGTTCTTATCATATCATACTTCTATGTTTCTTTCCCACCATAACTGTCGTTCTGTGAGACTCATTCATCTATAAATAAATTTACAATAACAAACAACACTTCAGCATTTCAGTAATGCAATCAATATTTAAAACAGATGCAATGCATGAATTATTATTAAGGAACATATTCCCATATGTCAACATGTTTTTATCTTAGACCGACCCCCTCCCGGTTCTTTCATTTCGAACATATATCGGCTGTCACAGCATTCATTTATTTCCAGCCAGCTATCATGGTTTTCATTTATTTCCAGCATATACTGGCTGTCATAATTTTTCATTATTTCCATCATATATTGGTTGTCACGGTTTTTCAATTAGACCGGCCTCTTCCCGGTTCTTTTATTTTATACACATACATATGAATAATGATATTAAATATGCATATGAACAATAATATAAAAAGAAACACGAATTCAAATATTTAATTTAGCTATCTTGTCTTTCCTCAAATTTCTATTTGATCAACTTCACTAATTTCTTCTCCTCATATATCACGCCAATTTATCAACCATAACTCGTCAAGAATTTTATTTATCACAATTATTATTAAATCGACTCATTATTCTAATAATATTACTTCACATAATAATTTTCTACATATCTAATATTAATATCATACCTATCAATCAATTTTTCATACCACCAAAGCATAAACTAATAATTTATTTTAATATTATCACTAGATATTTCATTTTTATCTAGATTACTTAAAGTAAATCTAACTCACCACATAGCACTTAGGTACCCGTGGATCACCTCCTTGCCTTTTCCGTTCCTATCAGTAATTTTCTCTGGTTGCTGATCGTCAACACATGGCATAATATTTATATTAAATTTCTAATTTATTCTTCAATTCTTTCTAATTTATACCCTTTGAAAATTCCCACTTTGAATTCCGAGAAATTTTATGTATGCAAAATTTCAAAAATAAACTTCACATTATTACCTTCTGTTTTTCTTAGTGCTTCCCGTGATTCTCTATAAAATTCTCCTGTAAACCCCTTCAAAATTTTGCTCTTTCAACCTTTCTTTCGGTCCTCAAGTGTTTAGAGAAATAGAGTAGTTTGAATTGAGGAAAGAAGAAAACCAAAGATGAATTCAAATATATATATATATATATATATGCATTTTTTTCTTCAATACCTTACCCCCTCCCCCAAATTTCTCCACGCAAGAATGCATGTGTCCTACATGCAAACCTCATGTTTTCATTTTCTTTGTAACTACGGCCCCACGCGTCCATTGTTTTTCAAAAGAATTATTTTATTCAATACTAAATCCTTCGTGTGTGTGTGTGTATATATACATACATATATATATATATTATTTTAATTTCATGTCATATTTATTAAATTACTTTTTTACCCTTACTTTACGATTACGGGTATTATACACAGTGAAAGAGGGAAGGACCTTGAATGATGCAAATCTGTGGGAGGATGCTATGAAAGAGGAAATGTAGGCACTAGACAAGAATGAAACATGGAACCTTGTGAAATTACCTAGAGATAGACAGGAAATTGGGTGCAAATGGATTTTCAAGAAGAAAATAAATACAGATGGCACGTTTGGTTGCAAAGGGGTACTCGCAAATAGAGGGAATTAACTATGGTGAGATATTTTCCTTGGTAGCAAAGTTCGCATCTATCATATGTGTCTTATCTATGGCAACTGCTTATGATCTAGAGGTTGAGCAACTGGATGTGAAGACAACTTTCATTCATAGAGACTTAAAGGAGGAAATTTACATGAAATAACCTGAAGGCTTTATGAGCAAAGGCAAGGAAGAGCTGGTTTATAAAATGAAACAGTATTTGTACGGAATAAAGCAGTCACCATGGATGTGATACCAGAAGTTTGATACATATATCATTTAGCTTGGGTTCACTCGCAACTATGTTGATCACTGCGTCTATATGAAAAGGTTAGGGGTTGATTTTGTCCTTTTAACCTTGTATGTTGATGATATGCTGTTGATTGGAAATAACAGGAAAATGATTAGCACTGTGAAGGCATTATTGGCAAGGCAGTTTGACATGAAAAACCTAGGGCCAGCAAACTTTATCTTGGGCATGTAGATAAAGATAGATCGTGAAAATCCAAAACTGTGACTAAGTTAGAATAATCATATTGAATAAATGTTGAAGAAATTCAACATGTCTGACAGTAAGCCGGTAGGGACTCCCATGCCTTTGGGAACCAAGTTATCTTCAGAACAATGTCCGAAGATGGAGGAAGAAGCTGAAGAGATGGTGCATGTACCTTATACTAGTGCAGTTGGAAGCTTAATGTACACCATGGTGTATAGGAGACCAAATATTGCCCAAGTAGTGGGAGTATTGAGTAGATATATGTCTAATCCTGGGAAAGAGCATTGTACTACAATCAAGAGAGTTCTTAGATATCCTCATGGCACATCATAGTTTGCATTGTATTATGGAGGTATGGGAGGCAAGAAGAATCTTGATATTATAGGATCAGTTGATGCTGACTGGGGATGAGACATTGATAGCAAGAGGTCTACAAGCGAATATGTGTTCAATCTATCTGGTGAGGCAATGAGTTAGATGAGAAAAATGCAAAATGTTGTTGCCCTTTCATTTACAGAAGCAGAGTATATGGTAATAACTCATGCTGGAAATGAAGTGGTTTGGCTTCAAAGGTTGTGTACTGAGCTTGGGTTTAAACAAGAAGCAGTGAAGGTGAAATGTGACAATCAAGATGCTATCTTCTTAGCAAAGAATCCTGCATTTCATTCACCAACGAAGCACATTGATATCCAATATCACTTCATCTAGGAAAAGATTGAAGAAAATGTGATAATCTTGGAGAAAGTCGATAAGCAGTGAACAACACAGATTTCTTGACTAAGGCGGTTAGTCTAGCAAAGTTTGAGTGGTGTGTTACTGAGATGGGCTTTAAGAAATAAAGTTGTGGGAAGTTTTCCATGTGTGTGAAGTATTTACTAAGTGGGAGATTGTTAGAGTTGGCGCATACTTCACAAGACCAGATTTGTAGAACCCCAGATGAACACAGGGGTCCCACTCCCTAGAGAGCGGGCGAGGGTTAAGGGGCAGTGGCCCCGAAACTTTCAAGCCCTGTACATGAGTTGAGTCTATCTTTTTGCTTGGTGGTTTAGGCTTGGGCCCATGAATAGCTGTAATTTTGCAGCAGGGCGAAAATCCTAATTATACCCTAATTAGAACGTCTTAAGTTGCTTATAAGTACTCTTTATGTACTGACCATACATTACAACAATAGATTTATGAGATTGATAATAAGAAACTTCTGGCACGATGTAGCCCTATTTTGGGGTAAACTTGGGTAAATGTTGTCTTTTTTTTTCTATTTATAATTTGTGTGATTAACAGGTCTCGAATCATTCAGATTTTCTCTAAACTGATCATCCAAGCTAACACAGAACAGCTCACATTTAGAAAGTTTAATCTTTAAGTTAGAAGTCTTGTAGAATTGGGATAAAATATGAGTGATACCTCCAATTAAGTTCTGGGATGTTATTGCGAGGTTATATTATTTCAAGTTCTAAAAATTAGATTATGTTGTCAACAAATAACACTCACTAATATGGGATATTTGCTAAAGTACATGTTGTTTGTATCCTAGGTGCTTGACACTCCTCATGTATAGAATGATCACTGCTCTTGTTGAGATTTTACCACTAAAATTTTCCTACTCAAATTTTAGGCAAAAGTACAATCACAACAGTTAAATCGGCAAAATAAACAAAGAGCAAAAATAGGAATTTATGTGGTTCGACAACCTCTTTGCCTATGTCCACCAACAAACCCACCGTTTTATTAATCTTCTGTTACAACTTTAGGAAGAACAAAGTTGCTAAACTCTCACCACCTCATATCCCAAAAGCCTCAATACAACCAAAAATCTCAATCTAGCTCTAGTTATAAGTGTTATATCTATTTGACAACCCAAAACCCTAATACACCCAAAACTCTCATTTTAGCTCTAGTAGTAAACCCTTCTGATTTACAATGTATATTGGAATTATGAGCGTTTCTCAAAAACTTCTTTAGGACCCCCTTTATATAGAGGATATTTTCCTAATACTATTAGGGAAAGAACAACAACATCATAATAGACTACTACTACTACTTGTACAAGGAACAATCTAATAGGAAACTAGTACTACCCCTAGTAGAATAACCAACTATAAAATATGAAACTACTTTTCTCAAACCAATTAAAATTCCTTTTTTTTGAGGATTTGAGCAAAATCCTAACAAATCTCCATCTTGCTCAAATTCTCCACCTCATCATCAAATTTGACTTTCTTCTTTGGTTGGAATGATCCTTCATTTTGGTCTTCCTATCTCATCCGCTTATTTTTTGAAGCAATCATCATCTCCTAGATAATCACGAACAATTCTTCATTCTTGAACACATGTACTCTTCAACTTATCTCTCTCCGGAGGTTCAATCCATCCAAACTTCCTTGTCCACCATTAACAACGTGACTATGTCATCTACTTCCGATGGTAAGTACTTCGTCTCTGTCAACATACTATTCAACGAATTACTGATAACGGAATTAAAAAGGCTAATATTCATCATACCTTCTTCCATCTTCAATTCATCAAATAGCTCAATATTAATTTTGCATTTTTTTTACCATCAGAACCACAGCTCTGATACCACTTGTTGAGATTTTATCTCTAAAATTTACTTACTTAAATTTTAGGAAAAAACACAAGCATAACAGTTAAATAGGCAAAATAAACAAAGAGCAAAAACAACAATAATTTATGTGGTTAGGCAGCCTCTTTGCTTACATCCACCAAAAAACTCATTGCTTTATTAATCTTCTCTTATAACTTTAGGAAGAACAAAGTTATTAAATTCTCACCACCTCACATCCCAAAAGCCCTAATACAACCAAAACTTTTAACCTAGCTCTAGTTGTAAGTGTTTTATCTACTTGACAACCCAAAACCCCAATACACTCAAAGCTCTCATATTAGCTCTAATAGTAAACCCCTCTGATTTATAATGTATATTAGAATTATGAACATGTCTGAAAAACTTCTCTAGACCCTCATTTATATAGAGGATATTTTTTAAATACTATTAGAAGAAAAAAAAAATCATAGTAGACTACTACTACTTGTAAAAGAACAATCTAATAAGAAACTAGTACTATTCCTACTAGAACAACAAATTATAAAATAAGAAACTACTTTTCCCAAAACAATTAGAAGTTTTCTTTGTGAGGATTTAACCAAAATCCTAACAACTCTTTCTAGATAAATACATCTAAAACCAAGTACGTTTTAAATTTTTCCTCAACTTCTTTTGGGCTTGCACAATTAATCAAATTGTAAATTAAACGAATCTAGTATGGTTGGAGAAGTCCAAAAACTTAGCAATTGAAAAAAAAAAGGAAAGTAAGCCATATTATGTTTTTCGCTTTTTTTTTACTTTTGCGGTTTAGTTTGATTCTTGGAATGTAGGCAGCCCTTCTGTGGTAACTAGATGTTATCGAATGTAGGTAGAATTGGAACGTAGGATTCTGAAGCAAATACAATGCTTATTTCTATGTTCAATAATTTCATTTCTGCCATGACATGTAGTTCTGGTAAGCTAGACTTTTCATAATGGTAGAAGCTCTTAAGTTTTGTAAATGATATTTCCACTTCTATGAATTAGTGTATGGGGTTTTGTCCCAAGAATTCAAAATGGTTAACTTTCCAAAATTTCAATAATCAATTTTATGGTTTAATTTTTCACTACAAGTATTGAATATATTTGTGGGAGGCTCTTGAAGTTTATCTGCATCGATTTGGAATTTCATTATCTTTTCAATGTTCTTCTGAGTGTGCGTTGCCTTAATAGCTTTTTTTTCCTGTTTCTTGGTTGCAGAAGGGCAAAGCTGCAGAAGAAGTTCTAAACGTTAAAACTGCAAGGGATCAAGGTTTGTTTCGTTAAGAAACTTTCATGATGCAAACATGGGTCTTTTCATTGATTTTGGATTTGGAATTTTAATCTTCTTGGTAGTTAATTGATGTATTGCTTTTCTAAAAAAGTAACCAAAATGGAAAATGAACAAGAATATAAATTTCTTCTGGTAAGGGTTTGTTGGGACATTATGCATATGCATATGTTTCTAAGGGTATGGCAAGTTATTGTAGAATGGTTGAAGTGTTTGCTCCCTAGTATTAGAATACAAAGGTTTTATTTCGGATATTATTTTGTTTAATTTAATTACTTATTTTATGTCATAAAGTAAAAAATAAATTAATTGAGAAGGAAATAAAGGACGATGTGTGTCAACGTTTAGTACTCATTAGAATGCTTTTTTTTAACTAACCGTTATAACCGTAAAAGATTCTGGTTTTTCATTCGGTTTGACATTTGAGCCTATCCATTTTAACAAAGCAGAAATAATATTACGTAGTTAATAAGAAAGTTTTACAGAAAGGGAAGTGGGATGGGATACCCATCTAGGACTAGCATGTCCTTGTAAGTCCTTATATTACTAAATAGTAATACACAGGCGAATGAGCAAAATGAAAATCCTGATGATGCTGGGCAGCAAAAAAGACCAAAAAGTCTGCCACTTGATTCCCTTATCTGTACACAAAAGTAATCCATAGCTGATTGAAGTTAGAAGCAGTCCTTTAGTAGTACTTTATGATGGTTTAGCCGAGCCTGTTTGCTGGAGAAGAATGCAACAGATAGAAGTAAGTTAGTTTCAATAACTAATGATGTGATGTTATCTGCAATGGCTAAGGAAAGTACTTCTCTTATAGCATGAGGTTCTGCCATTATACTGGATGTGATTCCCACATATTTTGAAAAACTTGCAATACATAATCCTTGATGGTCTCGACTCACCAATTCCTGCATGTCCTGGATTTCCTGTGGATGATCCATCAGTGTTTAACTCATAAATCCCATGAGGAGGAGGAGACCAGTGAATCTAGATAAGCTGTTTGTTGGAAACATTATGGGTTTATGAAGAAGATTTCATAGATTGTAGGAGATGAGTAGTATTTTGAATAATGAGTAAGGGATTTATAGGTTGATTTTGAAAAATTGTCATATTTCAGGATTTCCAAATATTCCAAAACAAAGTGGAAATATATGAGGCATAAGGGAAGCAATGATTATGAGTTAGATAATGGGACTGGTATTCATGTTTTTGAAGGGATGATTATAATGTATATTTTGTGAAATTAAAAGAGGGGCAAAACAGAGGCATTCTAAGAAAATGTGAGTGATTGTTTCCAGTGCCTGATTACATAATTGACAAGTAGGAGATGACAGTCTTGAATATTTAAAAAAGAGAATAGAAGTAAGAAGTTTATCATGAGCTAGAAGCCAAAGAAAAAATTCAATTCTAGGAATGGCAGGGAGTTTCTAAATTGATTTCCAGGATAGTGTAGGGAGAGTGGGAGGATAGCTTTCATTGAGAAGTGATATGGGGTAATTTTCCTTATCCAATTAGATTATGACATGTGGCACTCTGGAATAACTCAAAACCAAAAAAACCAGCAAATAACCTTCTTACGCATGTTTAGGGGTATTAAAGTTATTCAAGCTCATGAAATCTTAAATTTATCAAGACATTTCAACACAAATAATCATAATTCTATCATAACACTCTAACCTATGAAAACCCTAATCTTATAACACTCAATATTAATTATTTTCTTAATTGAAATCTGCATCTAAACACTATACAAATGGAGCTCTCATTATCAAAGATACACACAATTCAATCAAAAATTTAACATCGAAAAGTCTCTCGATACCATTTCATATCCGTTCGATTTTCGACATTAACAAAAAAAAAAAAAATAATGATAGGTGTCTTGAATTGAGAAATTACCAGAATATGAAATAGACCACATGTAAGAATCAAAAGTAATGTGAAAAAGAACTGGTATACTAAGAATGTGATTAAGCGGTTGAGATGGAAGGATCTTATACAAAAGAAGTAAGATTCCAGGTTTTTGAATTGGGATTACTTATGTTTGCTACTTTCATATTAAGCATAGAAATAGGAATATTTTTTAATAAACGGTCAGCAAGAGGAAGATTATTCATCCATTTACCCCACCAAAGGTCAATAGCTTCCCTTATACCTATATTTCATCCTAAACACTCCTTTAAGAGAGGTAAATTTTTTTGAATAGAAGATCATATAATGGAGCTCTTAGACTGAAGTTGCCATGATCAGTGGGTAGGAGATGATTCTTCGACACTAATTTAGAGTCAAGTATTATTCTTCGTTAGGTTAAATGATATCATACCAATTAACAAGCCTTGGTTTCTTAAATGTAGCATTCCAAAGAAAATGTTTTGCTTGTTCCTGAAACTCTGAAATAACTGAAGATGGAAAAATAAAAGTTGACATAGAGTAGACAGGAAGAGAATTAAATTAGAGTGCATCTACCTGCATATGAATGTAATTTTGTACCCCAGATATGAAATTTTCTGGTTAATTTATCAATCAAAGCATTTTGATATGGATTTAATAGTTTTTGAATTATAAGTTGAAATCTTTTAGTTATTAAAGAGCTAATAATTTTATAAATTACATAACAAAGACTTATTGGCATAAAATGTAGATTTTTTTTTTTTTTTTTTTTTTATGTATGAGCTATTTTTGGTATTAAAATAAGATTTGTTTCATTAAGTTTCTTTGACATGTGCTCGGAGTGGAAAAAAAACTAAAGACAACTTGAACAACAAGTTGTCCAATAACATGCCAATATTTCTTGTGATTGTATTTTTTGTCTCTGGGCATAACAGAAAATGAGGATGACAATGAGTTGGGCTGCGAGTAATCACGCGGATGCCTTCATCTATAGTAAATCAATAATGTGATTAAGAGTATGATTTCATTTAAAGTAATAGTGAATTACAATTTATTAGAGGTGGCAATCGGGTTGGATCAGGTTCGAATCATATTGAGTTGTGGATTCTTCGAGTTCGGGTCATTTTGATATCGAGTTTGATCGAGTTTGGATCAGTTTGATCGAGTTTGGATCAACAAAATAGATACTTATAATTAATTAAAAATATATTATCTATATATAATACAACTAAACGAGTTATATGTCCAAATTCATGAAAAAATAATGAATAATAAATCAATACTAAATTTTTTAAATAATATATTTAATTTGTGAATATAACATGTAATGTTACAGCTCTTAGTCTCAAAATTTAGTCTTAAATTATCTCAGTCAGTTGGTCCACGGAGTTATTCTCATCGATATCCGATTTTGGAGATTAAATTTCATATAATCACTTCATTCAATTCTATTTTTCCAGAACAATTAAAGATACAATTTTATTGTGACGTGAAGAACAATGCAAATTTATTAGTCTTTCATAATTTTTTATTTAAAGCTAATGAGATTACTCATATTAATAGAATGTTGAACGATACACATGAATACATGTAAATCAATAATTAATTAATTATGATATAATTTATTTTATTTGACAACTAATCAATTAACTATTACCCCAGTTTAAAAAAAACAAATTATTTTTAAAACTTTTATAAAAAAAATTATAATTTCAAATCGTTTCGAGTTGAATCGCTTCGGATTCGAGTCTTTTTGGGTTTATGAGTCATTCAGGTTCGGATCAGACCAGGTCCGGGTCATTTTGAATCCATATTATTTTGAGTTTCGGATCACTTAAGTTATAATCGGATCTGATTCGAATCATATTATTTTAATATATTTTTTAATTAGGTGAAGTTTAAATCGACGAATCAGATTGAATCGGATTTCGCTACCTTTAGAATTACCAATGTTATTATATGCTTACTTGCTTAGTGGGGGGAAAAACACAGATTGCTTCTTAGAGATTATAATATGCATTATGCTAAGTGGAACCTCATTAGCATATGATTTGCGTATGGCTTAAATTCATATGATATCACTTTTCTATCTAATACTATTACTTTTTTATTGTTTAGTGGCTAGCTTATTTTTTTTATTTTATGTTATAATGGTTTTGTTGAACTAACATACACCAAAAAAAAAAATCTATTATCATCCCGTTTCGTGTCAATTCGAAAGTTGAATAATGCATAATTAATAACTATAAGTCATGGTCTTTTCTAAGCTTATACAACTGACGCATTGTTTGGCTTAGTTTGTGCTGCCAGGTCTAAGCTTAGTTTGGCTTCTCTTTTGGGGGAACATTTTTGCTTTGCATCGTGTTAGAAATTCATTTTTGGATTGGAAGAAGCTTTACTAATAATTATAGGAAAGTGCATTAGTAACTTTTATATGATGAATGTTTTCTTTAGTTGTTTTTGGAACATATATCATTTTGTGTGGTTTGATTAAGGGTGGACTCGAGTTGAATCAAGCCTGAATACTAAGGTATCCGAGCTCGACTCGACTTAAAATGAAAAAACTCGAGCTCGATAAATTTTATTATGGCTCGAGCTCGAGCTCGATAACAAACGAGCTTGTTGATGCCGGAAACCTGTTGATGAGTTGGAGGTTCCACGTCAAACATCCTGCACGAATGACGAGAAGTGAACTAAATAGTCACTGGAGGAGATAGGGTAGTGCCTCCAAAGACTCTCTGATGCCTTTGTTAGAACAAGACACTGGAAAAATGGAGTGGGGATACAAATGTTTCAATAATGAGTTTAAGATTGGAGATGAGATTGATTTCACATACCTTGGGCTTTTTATAGCGTTCTTGAGGCAAGGCGGTCACGTGTCCGGAATGGCATGATCTATGAGATCTCGTTTCTCTAGTGAAGGGCCTTTGTCGCGTGTTCAGATGTGGCTTAATTCCTGTAATCATGCTTACACTTCTGCATGGGAAGTCCACAAGTGACGATGGTTACGTCAACTGCTCGTCCACGTGTCATCCGATCACTGGAGGAGAATTGCCTCGCGTGTCAGACAGGCTACTAGATGTGGCTTATGGGTGTGGCCACGTGTCGTTCGGTCATAGGGGGAGTGTCATTCCACGTGTCGTCGGATTACTGGAGGGTGATTTTATTAGCTACATCGGAGGCCCCCCACTTTCTTAAGTACATTTATGTGCTTCAAGGAAGTATGATAAGACTTTGGCCTTTGAAACATTGGCCGAGCGTTTGAACAGCAATCAACATGCTCAGCCTTGGAGACTTTGGTTCGAGTATATGAGCAACAGTCAATATGCTCGGCCTTTGAGACATTGGTCTGAGCATATGAGCAACAGTCAATATGCTCGGCCTTGGAGACATTGTCCAAGCATATGAGCAACAATCAATATGCTCGGCCTTGGAGACATTGGTCCGAGTATATGAACAGCAGTCAATATGCTCGACCTTGGAGACATTGGTCTGAGCATCTGAGCAGTAGTCGATATGCTCAGCCTTAGAGATATTTGGTCCGATAATATGAGCAGCACTCGATATACTCGGCCTTGGAGACATTTGGTCCGAGTATATGAGCAGCAGTCGATATGCTCAGCCTTATAGATATTGGTCCGAGCATATGAACAGCAGTCAATATGCTCGGCCTTAGAGACATTTGGTCCGAGCATATGAGCAGTAGTCAATATACTCAGCCTTAGAAAAATTGGTTCGAGCATATGAGTAATAGTCGATATGCTCGGCCTTAGAGATATTTGGTCTGAACATATAAGCAGCAATCAATATGCTCGGCCTTGGAGACATTTGATCCGAGCATATGAGTAGCAGTCAATATGCTCGGCCTTGGAGACTTTGGTCCAGGCTGTCTGTCCTTGAAGTCTTTAGTGGTTTCTTGGGTCTTTTCTTCTTGAGTTTTTAGTGGACTTTTGGACTTCTCCTTTTAAGTCCTTGGTGGCACTTTAGGCTTTCTTCCCCTTGAGTTCTTGGTGGACTTTTAGACTTCTACCTTTAAGCCCTTGGTGGACCTTTGGGCCTTCAACAATTTCCTTGACTTTTTGGGGTCCAATAAAAGAACAAACTTTTGGGCTATTTCCAAAACCTTTTGGGGCCCAATAACAGAATAAACCTTTGGGTGATTTCTAGAATCTTTTGTGATGTCATTCAATACAGGAGTGTTGGGCCGTTTTTAAGCATGGAACACTGGGCCATTTAATGGATGCAGTTGTTTTGGGTGGAATGGAAGAGTTCATTATTGATCGTTCGCCTTTTGCCTCCTTAGGGAATGCAACGACACCTTGGGTTCTTCAAACGCCGTTTTTTCATAGCTGAGGGTACCTTGGGGAGTGTAATGGCACCTCGAGCACGTAAAATTTTGCTTCGATATGATTGTCAGAGCCTTTGAAGAACGTAACAGTTCCTTAGTTATACCAAGTGTCACATCTTCTCAACTGTAACGGAGTTAATTTTCCTCGTTTGTCACGCCCGTATTCCTATATAAGGGTGGCTTCTTCTCACTTCTCTTTATCTCATTTAATTTGTAATCACAGAAAAATTTGAGAGCCCACGAAGTCGGTCAAGAGTTTTAGAGTGTAAGCTTAAGAGTCCTCTGAGTCGGTCAATAGTTTGAGTGTAAACTTAAGAGTCCTCTGAGTTTACTGGAGACTGGGAGTGCTCAGAGTTGGGTGGAAACCTTTGGGGGTGTGTTTGCTGAAGGGAGATTGAGGTGTGGGCCACGGAAGGGAACACTGCTCAGAGTAGACGCAGATATCCAACTTTAGTGAGTCTTTCAACCTTCTTTATCATGTCTTTGGTAGACAGATTTCGTGATAGGCCCAGTACCGGTAGTGGGGATAGTGATGATTTGTCTAAGGAGTTAGAGGAAGCTATGGACTTGTCTTCCAGTGAGGGTGAGTCCTCAGAGAAGGCTGCCACTCAGAAGGGACCACTAGCCATGGTTCCCTACACGCCTGGGGAGGAGGAATGAGAGGAGAATTTTTCCTCCTTTGAGGGCAAGGATGAAGTTAATAGAACCTTGGCAAAATTGAGGGGTGACATGATGGTTGAGGAGAGAGTTCAATGGTGGTACAAGGCCAACTTTGTGCCCAGCCATGTGGAGAAGGGGGAACTCAAAGTCATCCAGAGGGTGTACAGTATTCCAGAGGGTGTACTATATTTCGAAAAAGTACACCCTCAGGCCAACTGGGGCTGGAGAGAGGGCCTACGATGCTCTCTCAAGTCGTGTGCCTTATAAGTTGTGTGTTTACGAGTAGCATATAAAGGTCAGGCTGAGGTTTCCTCTCCACCCTTTCTTCTGCGCAATGATGAGGTATTTCGACATAGCATTGTGTCAGCTGATGCCCAACTCGGTGCACCTAATTATAGCCTTTATCTGCGTTTACACGAAGGTGGGGGGTTTGATGAACATCGACGTCCTCAAAGCCCATTTCCAAATAAGCAAGCACGGCCAGACCGAATGGGTCGTGATCAGCTCAAGGATGAAGATGGGCCTACTAAAGAGGAAGCCTTCTTCAATCAGGAAATGGAATAAGTCTTTTTTATTCGTCCAGAGCGAGAAGAGCTTCCAAATCCCCCTCTGTTGGAGTTTGGATCGTGCGAGCAAGTTTAAGAAACGACACCTCTTACACTATGAGCAAGAGACACTAAGGGCTATGGTGGTCGCGCCCCTAGATGTAGAGGTCTTATACGACAATGAACAGTTGTCAAGGTGCGACCTCTGCTCTAACTGCCCTGAAGAAAACCTAGAACGCGATAATCTCGATGTTTGCGCCTTTTAATCTCTCCCATTATTACTTTATCATTTTTTTACACTTTGTTTTACTTTTTCATGCTTTTACCTAGCACTTATACTTGTGTTTTTCTGTTTTAAGTAGAGATGGAGTTGATTGCCAAGGCCAGGGAGCGAGCTAGGAAAAATGCACAAGAGAATAAGAGGGCAGCCCTAGGGAAGTAGTCGGTGCCAACCTAAGGGAAGCAGTCGGCACCGACTTAGGGTTCGAGGAAGAGACTGCAGGTCTCCTCTCATGTTTCTATCGACGTGAAGAGCATCTCGGACCTCTCCCTCGAGCCTAAGGTTGCCCCTATCGCACCCCCACCTGAGCCATCCCAGGCTCCGTCCTCGTCACGGGGCACCCCTTCTGCTGTCGGGGTCTTCACGCCCAACTTGGCTTTGAATATTAATGACTCGGTCTTCACCCATCCCCAGGTGGCCCGGGAGCATCTCGTCATGAGGATCTTGCCCTGAGACATGCTCGAGGTCTCTTAGAAGCTAATCGAGGGGTTTTGTTCGGCCGTCGAGGTCTTTATCTCTTAGGTAAAAGCCCTTACTCTTTTGTTTCCTTTAGTTTTTTTCCTTTCTCCTGCTTAGCTAATAACATTTTCGTTTTGTTTCAATCTAGCGTGCTTCTCAGGGTGTTGTCACGCCAATGCATAGACATGGTTGAGAAGTTAGGCCAGTGCCAGTAAAGGCCGAACGAGAGTTATGAGCTCATCCAACAGCTCCAGGTGTCCCTAGAAAGGGCCAACCGGGCCAAGGTGTAGACTGCACAAGAGAAGGACGTCCTACGCCTAACTGGGCATGCCCTATGAGTAGATAGAGATGTTATGGTTACCTCGGAGTAGTAGGTTAAGGAGAATGCTATAGAGGCCATCAAGAGGGCGGTGGAAGAGGCTCTGGCCACTTTCAAGAACTTTGCCTCTTACTAAGAGGCCCTCTAAGAGGAGGTCGGCTAGTAGTTCTTCGAAGGCTTCTTTGAGGCCAAAAAGAAAGTCGAAGCTCTCTACCCCGAGGTTGACTTCTCGAGTCTCGACTTGGGCGGGTCCGGAGATGAAGAGGGAGCCATGGCCGGTGCTGACAGAGGGAAGATGGAAGCGACCATGCCAGAGGGTGGAGCCGAGGCTGCGTCTGAAGGGGAGGGCGCCCCTTAAGGACTTTACCTTTATTTGTAGATTTTATTTTCTTCTCTTGTAAATCAAGACTGATAGCACCCCTATGTAATCATATAATCTTAATGAAATCCATGTTTCTTTTTAACTTGATGTTCTTTTATTCTCATTTGATTTGGATTTTGGTATTACAATCTTTACTAACAACTGAGGTTTTCTGCGAGTTATGCTCGGGGGCACATTACTAGTGGAATTTACAGAGGTTCTCCGCGTTCTAAGTTTAGGGGATGGGTTTGCCGCCTAACTCTTAGACCTCGAAAGTTCCAACCCAGCATACTCTCCTAATGCGATACGGGTCTTCCTAGTTCGGGACGAGCTTTCACTTTTCTCAGGGACGAGATACTTCATTTTTTCATAGAATGAGGTCTTGTAACTTGAAGCTTTTACTTCAGACCCGAAAGTTGTAATACCTAACTACTCTCTGCTGGCAGGTGGTTTATCGGATCTAGGCCTTATCCTAAGCTTCGTCAATAAGGTCAACATTCATCCGTAGGGTTTCCTCGTTCTTAGCCTCCTCGAAGTTATGTACTCATAACGATGGCACCTCGATTTCTAAGGGGATGATCGCTTCGAAACCGTACTCCATAAAGAAAAGAGTTTCCTTTGTTGGTGTTCGAACAGTGGTATAGAAGTGCAGAGTACATTTAGAAGGTGGTCGGTCCACTACTTGTTGGCTTCGTCAAGTCTTCTCTTGATGCCTTATAGAAGAGTTATGTTTGTTACTTCTGCTTGCATATTGGCCTACGAGTAACCAATGGATGAGAATTTATGCTCGATGCGAAGCTTTTAATAGAATTTTTTGAATCGGGTGTTGTCGAATTATTTACTGTTGTCAATGACTAGTACTCGGGGTATACCGAACCGGTATACGATGGGCTTCCAGACAAAACTCCTCGCCTAGTGGTCTGATATGCTGGCTAGTGGTTTCACTTCACCCACTTGGGGAAGTAGTCTTCGCTACAATGAGATGTTTTCTTTGATCGGACACCCCGGTGAAAGAACAAAGTAGATCCATTCCCCATATGACAAAGGGAAGAGGGTTCATGATCGAGATAAGAGGGTTTATTGGTCGGTAGGGTACAAGGGAGTAATGCTGGCAGCTTCTGCATTTCTTCACCAGTTCTACAGCATCTTCCAACATCTTGGACTAATAATACCCCTGGCGGAGCACTTTAAAGGCTAAAACCTAGCTCCTGGGGAGATTCCCACATATCCATTTGTAGACCTCTCGAAGAGCGTAATTGGCTTCTGTGGGGCCGAGGCACCTTAAGTAAGGCATCATAAGGCTTCTCTTATATAGTTTTCCGTCTATGACCATGTATCAGGATGTGCAGAAGATAAGTTTTCCAGTATTTCTTTTCTACTCGGGGAGCTGGCTGTCACATAAATACCAGAGGATCGAGTCTACCCATGTTTCTTTTTCGTCTACTGGGAGCACGATGACCTCATTAATGCTCGGGACGGCTAGGGTCTTAAGGTACATGGTTTGGGTTGGCTCAAGTTGTCTAAATGAGGCAAGCCGAGCCAGAGCATCCTCCTTCGAGTTCTCCGCTCGTGGAACGTGGGTTATCCGAAATAGTTTGAATTTGGTTGCGAGGTCTTTAGCTTTTCTAAGGTAGCGAGTGATCTTCTTCCCTTGGGCTTCAAACTCTCCGTCATTTGATTCTCTACCAGTTGTGAGTTTTTGTACGCATCCAAGGCTCTGATGGTCATTGCTTTCCCTAACTTCATTTCGATGAGCAATTCCTAGTACTCTGTTTCATTGTTGGAAGCTCTGAACCTAAACCTTGGGGTGTACTTAATGGCGAACCCATCCGCACTGCAGAGGTTGAGCCCAGCTCTGCATCCTGCGCTGTTGGAAGAGCCATCAACATGGAGGGTCCACTGTGGAATTTACTCGGCTATCTCTGGTTCTGAAGTTTCGTCCGGACTCCCCAAAAGCGTTGTCTCTGCAATAAAGTCTACGAAGTCCTAAGCCTTTGTGGCCTTTCAGGGCTGGTACCGAATATCGAACTCCCCAAGCTCTATGAACCGGTTGACCATCATCCCAGAGACATCTAGCTTGTGTAATACTTGTCCTAGTGGCAAATTTGTCAGAAGGACGATACTATGTGCTTGGAAATATGGTCAAAGCTTCTGCGCTGTGATTAGAAGGACATATGCCATCTTTTTATCAGAAAGTACCTTAATTCCGCGATACAGAGGATTTTGCTAACATAGCATACAGGTTTCTGAACATCCGCTTCCTTCGGGACTAGAACGGAGGCCACTACTTCTTACTCAGTCGATAAGTACAGGAAGAGTTCTTCGCCCGTGACGAGTTTAGTCAAAAGTGGGCGTGAGCCCAGATACTTCTTCAACTCTTCAAAGGCATGTTGACAGTTTTCTATCAGGCGAATTTTTTTGCCTTTCTGATGGCTTTGAAGAATGGAAAGTATTTTTCCGCAGATTTTGACATAAAACGGCTAAACTGTTGTATTTTCTTCACCGTTCTAAGGGGAGTCATGCCGAGGATAGAGTTGAATTTCTCTAAGTTGGCTTTTATCTCTCTCTAGGTGACCATAAAGCAGAGGAATTTCCCCTAGTGACTCTGAATGTGCACTTTGCGGCGTTTAACTTTATCTGGTGTCGGCGTAGTACCTCAAACGCCTCCTCCAGGTTGGAGTTGTGGTCTGGCCTTAACACTTTTGACCAACATGTCGTCCACATAGACCTCCATATTCCTCCCGATCTGCCTATGAAAGAGATTACTGATCAACTTTTGGTAAATTGCCCCTGCGTTTTTTAGTTCAAAGGGTATGACCTTATAGAAGTATAGTCCTTGGCTTGTGACAAAGGTTGTATTTTCCTGGTCGGGCTTGTATATGAGGATCTGGTTGTAACCGAATTATGCATCCATAAAAGTTAGGAGTTCATGTCTTAAAGTGGCGTCAACTAGTTGATCGATTTGTGGCAGGGCGAAGTTATCATTCGGGAAAGCTTTTTTTATGTCAGTGAAGTCGATGCAAATTTGTCACTTGTTGTTAGGCTTCTAGACCATCACTACGGTGGACACCCAATCGAGGTAATCTGCCTCCCGGACGAAGTCAGCCTCGAGCAACTTGTCTACCTTGGATTTAATGGTAACCTTCCGCTCTAGGGCAAATGATCTCTTCTTCTGAATGACTGGCTTATGACTTAGGTCCATGTTTAGCCGGTTTACGATGACCTCGGGATCTCGGCATATCTGACGTTGACCAAGCGAAAAAGTCTTAATTCTTCCAAAGAAGAGAGATGAGGGAATCTTTATGGTTCTTGAGGAGGCCGGAACTGATTTGGACTATTCGGGAAAGGTCTTTACCGAGGGTAACAACAATCAACTCCTCCACGGGTCTGCCCCTAGGGGTTCTTACTTCGTCTCTAAAGTCTTCTATTTCGAGGGGTAAGGTTTCTGTCTTTTTCCTTCCCCTTACAACTCTCAGATAGCAGGACTAGGAGGTCTGTTGGTTTCCCTTGATTTCACCTACCCCATCGTCGGTGGGGAACTTCATCTTCAGGTGGTAGGTGGAGACAACCACTTTTAGTTTGTTAAGGGTGGGTTTACCAAAGATCATATTGTAGGATGATGGTTCTTGACTACTAGGAAGGTGGTTTGTACAGTAGCGGTTTGCGGGGACGTTCCTGCCGTGACAGAGAGGACTATGCTGCGTTTGATGAACACCGAGGTCCTCGCGAAACCATACAGAGGGGTAGAGGTCGGTTCCAGTTGATCTTATTTCAGTTGTATCTGTTGGAAAGCATCATGGAATAAGATGTCTATCGAGCTCCCACTGTCCACCAAAATGCACTTAACCTCATGGTTGGCCACCAGGAGGGAAACCAAAATGACATCATCGTGCGGGGTTCGTACCCCATCTAGATATTTGTCTGTGAAGGACGTTTGTCTTCATCCGTTTATAGGGACCACCGACGGAGGCCACGGATCTAGCATAGGCTGTACCATTATGTCCCAAGTTACCCCCAATGGCAAGGCTGCCATAGATTGTCTTGATTACCTTGGTCGTCACGATTTCTTGGTCTTTTCGACCAAGCTCTTCTTGGTTGGGCCTGGGACTTTTTTGGGGGTTTTGATGTTCTCGACCAGGATGAAAGGGACGCCTAGGGCATCTCATAGGTCGGTCAATTATTTTCCCTTGCCGTGACTCGGTAAACTCCTTCAGGTGCCCTCGATTGATGAGGGTTGTTGCCAGTTTTAAATTACTCGCAAGTGCATAAGTCATTTGCAATATAGTGTGTGCAAGTGCGAGATCAAATCCACAGGGAATTGCATTGTGAAAATAGAGTTTTATCTAAACTAAACCTATTTTAACCTAGTTCCGAATTTTGAACTGTGTCGTGCAAAGAATATAAACTAAACTAAATTGATTTAAAACAAATAACAAAAGTATTAAGGTTTCTAAATCCACCCCACCAAATTAAAGCATAAATTTTCATGATTTTGTTCCTACAACCGACAAACAATTACATCCTATGTATGTTCTATATAAAAATAATTTATCAAATAATTCTATGAATCCATCGATACACAAATTACAACGAATACCCTAATTAAATCAAATCATCCAATGTGTCCGTTTACTTTAGAATCATAATGGATATCCGATTTAATTTGAATGATTTGATGTATCTGTCAGATGAAACACATCGAATATCCAATTTGAACAATTTATAAACAAAACAATCAATCATAAGAATTTACTCAAACAATTGAATTGAAATAGAACATTAATACAAAAATATCGGAATTGTATGAACATATATGAAAATTTAAAGCTAATCAATGGCAAAGCTTCATCTTCAACCTTAGATGAAGGTTTTAGCCTCTCATGATTATAAAAATAAATTTCACAATTAAAGTGCTAAACATTAAACTTTAAAACACAAAAGAAATAAATTAAAGCTGAAAATACATTGAAAGCGAAATTCCACTTACAGCTCATCTCTTTGTTTTTTCTTCTTTTTGTTTTTGCTGTGAGGCGCTCTCCTCCTTGATAGTAAAGCCTTCGAGATTCACACCCCCTGAATATGAAATGAAATGGGGCTTTTATAGGGAAACTCCACAAGTGCAATGTATTTCCAACCGATGTGGGATGTGGGATGTAGAATGTGTTTCCAACCGATGTGGGATGTGGGATGTGGAATGTGTTTCCAACCGATATGGGATGTGGAATTTAAGCCTTCACATGCTGCTCAAAACTTTTGCTCACATCTCTTTTATTTTAGCAGCTCATATACTCAAATAAAATCTTCATTTAAATGAGAAAAAGTCCCTTGACGATAGGCTGCTAAAATTTGGATCTTCCTTTTTCTTCAAATCTGAGATAAAAGAGACGTGCTCTCTTAATCGTCTCTCTCTCAACATGATGCGCTCGATCAGTATGGTGCGCTGATAATCATCTCTTTCTTTTCCAAAATAGGCCCAGCTGCCATACTGCACGAATGTGCTCGATCGCAACAGCAGATTCCAGCTTTTCCGTATTTTGCACTTTAAGCTGGATAATTCCAGAATGCTCCAAAATCTAGAAAAACACAAAAATGAGATAAAATATGATGAAATAACACAAACTAAGAGCTTAACAAATATAGATTAAGGGGCTTAAATATGAATATTTAAGCACTTATCACCCCCTCCCCCAAACTTACATATTGCTAGTCCCTTAGCAATACGAAACTAAATACTAAATGAAAAACAAAGAACACAAAGATAAATCCATCTTTCATGGTATCCAAAACTTTAAGTATCATACAAAACCATGATATTCATTCATGAGCAAGCTTAAAAAGATAAACCCATCTTCGCAATGAATAGAAATGTTAAAATCTAATTACTTATAAAAGGCCGACTAAGGTATCACAAACTTAAATCAATGTAAAGTGAACTAGCACAGAAATATGAAGCTTCCAAATAATTCCAATGTGCAATGTCTCCATGTCTTAAGATTCATAGAATTTTCCCATTAGAATGAACAATCAATGGCATAGTTTTATTTTCTTCTTTCTTTTATTGTAAGGCTCTGTCATGTTTAGTTCCCTTAAGCTTTCTTATTGACCCATGTAGCGAGTGTTGAGTCAATGACTCCCAAACCAGATGGTTTTAGGGCATTAGGTGTAAAGACACCCCTAAGGACTTACTAACTCGAGTCAAAAAGGCTATGAAACTAAACTGGCTTAATGCAACCAAGTAAAATTCCCACCTTTTGACATGAACACTCCTGCTTACTAAGGCAAGAGGTCCAGTTACTCAGTGGAAAGTTTATCAATGATGATCAATTTTTCTATTTTTGTGCAATTTTTTTGTGCCAAAGTGTCCATCTAATAAGTCATCCAGAATCAGCTAAGCCATGGAAACATACACATTAAAATCACATGTCATATCTCACACAATTATGTGCTAATATGCTCATGTCAAATTAGATCAAATATGTGAATTCTTAAATGCCTAAAGTAAGTAACTAAACTTTAAAACTCTATCATCAGATCATGTGTTCAAGATTTTAAGCTTTCCAATTAAATCACATCACAATATTTGTTCAGATCACCCAAAATTTCAAAACAACATGAGCATGCATTTATTTTCTCTTTAAAACGAAGAAAAAAAAGCAACAACAAACTGGGACAAAGTGTGTGTAATGTGTCTCCCATCACCCCCAAACTTAAATTACACATTGTCCCCAATGTGTGAATAATATGGAAAGAGCAGACCTAGGAGATGGAGAACTAGCTGGACTGGCATGGCTCATAGCATAACCCTAAACTCGAACTGAAGTATGCATTGTCCTTAAAAAATAAAGACTAAAGTAATACTGGAAAACAAAAAATACTAGAAATAAGTAGTAATAAGAAATATAAAAAAATAATAAAAATATAAAGGATATGTTGTGGGGTGCCTCCCATGAGTGCTAAGTTTTACGTCTTCATCCAGACGGTGCAACCACTCAATATTGTTTGGGTAGTTTCTAAAACTGCACTCGATCACTATAAGCCGGCGCTTGATCGCAATGCCAAGAACTCCTCTGCCGCAGACCGAATGGGTGGCACAAGTTGGATGTGACGTATGAGCACGCTCCCCCAAACTTGAATAGCAAACATTTGTCCTGAAAAACATAACAAAAACAAAAACTAAACAATAAGATCTAATGACAAGGAATAAAAGGATAAGGGTTGCCTCCCACAAGCACTAAGTTTAAAGTCTTAAGCCAGACTCTCCATAGTAGACGACAATCACTCTAGGTAACTAGGATCCTCCAACAATGTCGTCTCAATCTCCAGACTCCTCAACTTCAAGAATGGTTTTAGCCTCTGTCCATTTACCTTGAAAATGTTACCATTCTTTGGATCCTCAATCTCGATGGCCCCATGAGGAAAAATCGACCGATTAATAAATGGGCATGTCCATCGAGATTTGAGCTTGCCTGGAAAAAGATGCAAGCGTGAATTGTAAGGAAGAACTTTTTGACCAGTCTCAAAAGATCATCTCAAAATGTTCTGATCATGAGCCTTCTTCATTTGTGCCTTGTACAACCGCGCACAATCATATGCATTATTCTGCAGCTCCTTTAATTCATTGAGTTAGAGCTTCCTTTGTGAGCCAACCTTCGCAAGTTTGAAGTTCAGCTGCTTGATAGCCCAGTACGCTCTATGCTCTAATTCCACCGGAAGGTGACATGTTTTTCCGTACACAAGATGATATGGAGACATGCCAATTGGCATCTTGAATGCTGTCTGATATGCCCACAGTGCATCATTCAATCGCAGAGACCAATTATTTCTACTAGGGTTCATAGTCTTCTCCAAAATGTGCTTGATCTCGCAATTAGAAATTTTCACTTATCCACTAGTCTGCAGGTGATACGAGATGGCAACCTTATATGTGATGCAATACTTCTTCATCAACTGCTCAAAAATCCGGTTACAAAAGTGCTTACCTCCATCACTTATAATTGCTCGAGGCATACCAAAACGAGCAAAGATAGTGTCCTTCAAAAACTGAACCACAACTCTGTGGTCATTGGTCTTGCATGCAATGGCCTCCACCTATTTGGACAAATAGTCCATAGCAACCAGAATATACAGATAGCCAAAGGAGTTTTGGAAAGGTACTATAAAGTCAATGCCCCACATGTCAAAAATCTTAACAATCAGAATGGGGTTGAGGGGCATCATGTTCCTCCTAGAAATACTTCTTAGCTTTTGGCAACGCTCACAAGATACACAGTAGGTGTGAGAGTCTCGGAACAGGGTAGGCCAATAGAATCCACACTGCAAAATCTTCGCAGCGGCCTTCTTAGCACTGAAATAGCCTCCACAAGCATGATCATAACAAAAAGAGATGACATTAGATTGGTCATGCTCAGGAATACACCTTCTAATGATCTGATTGGGATAATACTTGAACAGGTAAAGATCATCCCAGAAAAAATGTTTTACCATGGCCAAAAACTTGGACTTGTCTTATCGCCCCCAATGTAATGGCATTTGACCGGTGACAAGATAGTTCACCATATCAGCAAACCATGGTGCAAGATTGTGAGTAATGCGCATCAATTGCTCATCAGGAAATGTCTCAGAAATGGGAATGACGGCCTCAGTGGAATCCACTATCAACCTAGACAAATGGTCCGCCACCGTATTTTCATAACCTTTCTTATCCTGAATATTTATGTCGAACTCCTGAAGTAATAAGATCTATCGGACAAGATGAGATTTAGCATCCTTTTTGGAGAAAAGATACTTCAATGCTGCATGATCAGAGTAAATAATGACTTTCGATCCTAACAAGTAGGATCTGAACTTGTCCAATGCAAAAATGACTGCTAGTAACTCTTTCTCAGGGGTAGAGTAATTGATTTGTGTGTCGTTTAGAGTTCTGCTTACATAGTATATGACATGGGAGAGTTTATCAACACACCACCCCAAAACAACTCCAACTGTATAATCTGATGCATCACACATAATCTCAAAAGGTACACCCCAGTTGGGTGGCTGAATAATGGGTGTGGATGTCAGAATCTTCTTCAGATCCCCAAATGCTTTTCTACAGTCCTCATCAAATAAAAATGGGGCATCCTTCAACAACAACTTGCACAAGGGCCTGGTGATCTTGCTGAAATCCTGGATAAATCGCCTGTAGAATCCTGCATGGCCCAGAAAAGAACGAACCTCCTTCACCGTATATGGGGGTGAAAGGTTAGAAATCAAGTCTGCATTCGCTTTGTCGACCTCAATCCCCCGATGAGATATGAAGTGCCCTAGTACAATACCTTACTTGACCATAAAATGGCACTTCTCCCAATTAAGCACCAGGTTCTTCTCCTTGCACCGCACTAAGACCAAAGTGAGACGGTGCAGACACTCCTTAAATGATGAACCAAACATGGAGAATTCATCCATGAAAATCTCTAAGAAACACTCAACCATATCAGAGAATATGCTGACCATGCATAGCTGAAAAGTAGCAGGTGCATTGTATAAGCCAAAGGGCATGTGACGGTAGGCGAATGTCCCAAAAGGATAGGTAAACGTCGTCTTCTCCTGAACTTCGGGGTCCACAAGGACCTGGTTATATCCAGAATAACCATCCATGAAACAATAGTAATTGTGCCCAGCCAAGCACTCTACCATCTGATCAATAAATAAGAATAGAAAATGATTTTTCCTTGTGGCAGCATTCAACTTATGGTAGTCTATACACACTCTCTATCTTGACTGAACACGAGTTGGCACCAACTCATTGTCCTTATTCTTCACTACTGTCAATCCAGCCCACTTGCTATCAGAGATTGGATAAATGATCCCTGCATCCAACAACTTTATCACTTCAGTCCTCACAATCTCTTGCATAGTCGGGTTGAGCCTTCTCTATGGCTCTCTTGATGGATTGGCATTCTCCTCCAAATGTATCTTGTGCATTACCACCGAGAGGCTAATCCCCTTGATATCCTCAATAGTCCAGCCGATAGCTTCCTTGTGCTCTCTTAAAACGTCCAATAATTTTTCCTCTTGAGCATCAACCAAATCTGAAGCTATAATCACATGCAAAGAATCTATTGGACCTAGGAACTTATGCTTAAGATTATCTGGTAAAGACTTAAGTTCCTTCTTGGGGGGCTCAAGTGTTGTGGTCTCCTCCGTTTAACTGCTCTCTGATGAGTAGACTTCAAAATGGAATTTGTTTGCTCAAGTAACTTATCCAAATCCAAATCTTCTCCAAACTGAGCAAAGCATGCCTCTAGGGGGTCCTCAATGCTTGATTCATCCACAATCTCCTCAATAATCTCTTCTATCACGTATTCATTTCTCACTTCATCATATTCTAGTGGTTGCTTACTGATATCAAAGATATTCAGCTCCACAATCATATTTTCGAAGGAAATCTTCATCACCCTTGTCCTATAATTTATCAGGGCATTAGCTGTGACTAAGAACGATCGCCTTAGAATTACCAGTATTTGAATCCCCATATTCTGAACTGGCTCTGTGTCAAGCACAATAAAATCCATGGGGAAATAAAACTTATCCACCTTTATCAAAACGTCATCAATTATTCCCGATGGTATCTTCACTGACTTGTCAGCCAATTGAAGCATCATGGATGTGGGCTTCAATTCTCCTAACCCTAACTGTAAATAGATTGAGTAGGGCAGAAGATTCACACTCGCTCCTAGATCCAAAAGAGCCCTATCAATCCGGCTGACTCCTATCATGCAAGAGATAGTAAGACACCCCGGGTCCTTATACAACTCACACTGAATGATTAAGCGAACCTGCTCGGTCAAAAACACCTTCTTCGGGACATTTGTCCTTCTCTTAACAGTGATCAAGTCCTTTAAAAACTTGGTATATGACGGCACTTGTTGGATGGCATCCAAAAATGGGATATTGATTTGGACCTGCTTAAACACCTCCAGAATGTCCTCAAACTTCCCTCATTTCTTGGGCGCTTGTAATCTCTTAAGGTAAGACATTTTAGGTACAAACAACCTAGGAAGATCCTTAACAGTAGGTGTAGTTGTAGATGGCTCAGCATCTCTCTTCTCTGTATTACCACTTTCTTGCCCTTGCTGCATAGCAGGATTCTCTTCCACTTGATTGTCCACTTGTCTCCCATACCTCAATGTGACAATCGATTGCACTTGTTCCTACCCCCACGTAGGAGTTGATGAATTTTCAACTGCAAACTATCCCTTCGGGTTGGGCATGGGTTGACTGGGGAACTTTCTTTTCTCTCTTTCTCCCAAGTGACTTACGATTGGACCCATTTGACTTTCTAGATTGGCATCGCTTGGGTGTTTACTATTGTCGCACTCCTCACTTCGCTGATGGATTGGCCGGTCATCTTCATGAAATCCTTGAGAGTGTCCTCCAATTACTGTGAAATCGACGCTGGCGCTTAAGTGGGAGCTTGGTAAGCTGGTGATGGTGCTGGATGGGCTGAGCGGCCATGACTTGAAACTGGTGGAGGAAATCCAAAAGGGTATTAATTGTGAGCATGATGAGGGGCTCCTAAATGATTCATCGGTTGGTTCTGCTTCCATAACAAATTAGGGTGGTTCCGCCACCCTGGATTATAAGTCTCGGAGTAAGATCCATTTGATTGCTTTCGAAAGTCATTAAAAGTGTTCACTTGTTCCATGGGATACTCAGCAAAAGCTGGCATAGATGGACAATTCTGTGCTAAATGCATAGGACTAGCACAACTGGAACAGCTATCAACATTGAATGTATTGGTAGTATTGATGGACTGGCTCATAACGAGAGTGTCAACCTTCTTGGTGAGAGCATATATCTTTATCCTCAAGTTAGTGTCCTCCTTAATCTCATAGATGCCTATTTTCTTAGGAGCACGAATGGACTTGTCCCGACAGCTTGAAAAATCCCACTACTGCGTGTTGTCGGACAACTTATCCAATGCTTTGTATGCTTCATCGCCCGTTAGACTTAAGAATGCCCCTCATTCATATACTTGATCATGCTACGGTTGGGTTGAGTTAACCCTTGGTAAAAGAACTAAATGAGTCTCCACTTCTCATATCCATGTGGAGGGCATCTTATCAGTAACTCTTTAAAACACTCCCAACTCTCAGAAATCTTCTCATCCTCCTCCTGAGTGAAAGGACTAATCTCCTTTCGGCACTCATTCACTTTAGACATTAGGAAAAACTTATTATAGAATTTACTCAACAAGTTTTCCCAAGATGTAATAGACCCGGGCGTGTTGGAATCCAACAATGCCCTAGCTCTATCGTGAAGAGAAAAAGGGAAAAGTCTAAGATGGACCAACTCATTAAAGAAGTTTTGGAACTTGAATGTGGCACAAATATCTTTGAAATTCTTCACATGGCTGTGAGGATTTTCAAGATCTAAGCCATGAAATGAGGGTAGAAGTTTGATGACATGTGGCTTTAGATCAAAATGAGTAGCATTGGTTGGTGGCAACACTATACAAGAAGGGGAGTTAGTCGCAACGGGTGCGAACAAATCCCTAAGGGATGCACGTTCCAAGCTCTAGGTTGCTCGACATTCTCCGGTTGATTTGCATTCCTTAAATTGTCCCCCATCTCAATCGTCTCTCTCTCAACAAGTGCTCTCTTATTTCTTCTAGGAGTTCTTTCTATTTCGAGATCTAAAGGTATCAACTTTAAGTTCAGGGATCTCCGACCAAGCATACACCACACAAAAAGCAATTAAATAACTAACTAACAGAAACAAAAGAATAAAATAAAATACAAATAACAATAACAATAAAATAAAATAAATGCAAAAACAGAAAACACAATACTCACAAAATGGGCCAACAAAAATTTGCAAAAAAAAAAATAAAAATTCTCAGCTGCTGTCGGTTTGCTGATGCTGTTTGCGGAGATGCACTCGAGCACAAGTAAAGTGTGATTCGACAGACTGCAAAAACAGATCAAACACCAAAATTTTCTTTTGTTTTTTTTCATATATTTATATATATATATATATATATATTTCATTTGTTATGGGCAATTGCAAATAGAAACAAATAAACTAGAATAACATTTCAAAAAGAAAAATGAAACAAAAATGCTAACTAAACTAGTATAAAAATAAAATTAATTCAGACAAAATTTTAATTTTCACAAGCAAAACAAATCCCCAGCAACGGCGCCAAAAACTTATAGCCAGTTTTAAATTACTCGTAAGCGCACGAGTCGTTTGCAATATAGTGTGTGCAAGTGCGAGGTCGAATCCATAGGGAATTACGTCGTGAAAATAGATTTTTATCTAAATTAAACCAATCTTAACCTAGTTCTGAATTTCAAACTGTATTGTGCAAAGAATATAAACTAAACTAAATTGATTTAAAATAAATGATAAAAGCACTAAAGTTTCTGAATCGACCCCACTAAATTAAAGCATATATTTTCATGATTTTGTTCCTATAACCGACAAGCAATTACATCCTATGTATGTTCTATATAAAATTAATTTATCAAATAATTCCACAAATCCATCGATATACAAATCACAACGAATACCCTAACTAAATCAAATCATCCAATGTATCCGTTTACTTTAGAATCACAATGGATATCCGATTTAATTTGAATGATTCGATGTATCCGTCAGATGAAACACATCGAACATCTTAAATCAAATCATCCAATGTATCGTTTACTTTAGAATCACAATGGATATCCGATTTAATTTGAATGATTCGATGTATCCATCAGATGAAACACATCGAATATCCATTTGAACAATTTATAAACAAAACAATCAATCATAAGAATTTACTCAAACAATTGAATTGAAATAGAACATCAATACAAAAATATCGGAATTGTATGAACATATATGAAAATTTAATTCTAATCAATGGCAAGGCTTCATCTTCAACCTTAGATGAAGGTTTTAGCCTCTCATGATTATGAAAATAAATTTCACAATTAAAGTGCTAAACATTAAACTTTAAAACACAAAAGAAATAAATTAAAGCTGAAAATACATTGATAGCGAAATTCCACTTACAACTCCTCTCTTTGTTTTTTCTTCCTTTTGTTTTTGCTGTGCGGCACTCTCCTCCTTGATAGTAAAGCCTTCGAGATTCACACCCCCTGAAGATGAAGTGAAATTGGGCTTTTATAGGGAAACTCCATGAGTGCAATGTGTTTCCAACCGATGTGGGATGTGGAATGTGGAATGTGTTTCCAACCGATGTGGGATGTAGGATTTAAGCCTTCATATGCTGCTCAAAACTTCTGCCCACGTCTATTTTATTTTAACAGCTCATATACTCAAATAAAATCTTCATTTAAATGAGAGAAAAAGTCCCTAGATGATAGGCTGTTAAAATTTGGATCTTTCTTTTCTTCAAATCTGAGAAAAAAGAGATGTGCTCTCTTAATCATCTCTCTGTCAACCTGGCTCACTCGATCAGCATGGCGCACTGATAATCGTCTCTCTCCTTTCCAAAATAGGCCCAGCCGCCATACTGCATGAATGCACTCAATCACAACAGCAGATTTCAACTTTTCCCTATTTTTTTCTTTAAGCCGGATAATTCCATAATGCTCCAAAAACCTAGAAAAACACAGTAAACACAAAAAGGAGATAAAATAGGATAAAATAACACAAACTAAGAGCTTAACAAATATAGATCAACAGGCTTAAATATGAATATTTAAGCACCTATCAAGGGCCTCAATATGTTGCTTTAGGAAGTGGCACTCATCAGTATTGTACCCATGGTTCCTATGGAACCGGCACTACTTGCTTTGGTCTCAGTTGGGGTGTTACGGTTTCGATGACCAACTGAGGATTGACCTGTCCTGGAGTAGCATTAGGACTTTGGTCCTAGATGCATTGAGAGAGGTGAAACTCTCAAAGTGGGCAAGGCCCTTGTACCTACCATCGCGGTGAGGTCTTTTGACTGCTCCACCGTGAGGGTTGACAACGCCTTTCCTCTTTTTCTCCGTCTCTCTTTCCATTTATCTTCAAAAGGCATGGTCGTCTTTCGCTAGCATGTACTTCTTGGCTCTGGCCAAGACTTTATTCATGTTCTTAGGAGGCCACCTGGTGAGCTTGGAGTTGAAGATCACAGACCTTAGCCCGTTTTTTGAATGCCACAATCTGAACATTGGGATCAAGATCAGGGATCTCCAAGTGGCGATGTTGAACCTCGATATGTAAGCTCAAAGCCTTTCCCCTTAGTGCTGGATGATGTTGAATAGGCTTTCCGAGGTCTTTTTAGGTCCTTTGCTATTGATAAACTAGGAAGCAAAGGCATAGCTGAGTTCCCTGAAAGTGCTAATGCTTCCGGGCTTCAAGCACGAGTACCACGTATCGGCAGCCTTCTCGAGTGTTAGGAGAAATGCTTGGCACATGACTGGATCGGAATGTCGGTGTAACATTATGGTCATCTTGTAATGTTGTGGGTGGTCCAAGAGATCCGCCGAAGCATCGTAAGGTTTGATCTGCGACATTTTAAAATTCGACAAAAGCGAGGCTTCAAGGATTTCCCGTGTGAATGGAGGGTCCAGGATGTTTAGTTCATCTAGGATGCTATGAATCTGGTATTTAAAAGTTTCATTGATTTTTTCCTCCATCTCTTCAATATGTCTGTCTAAGTTGAGGTTGCATTTAAATAAGGAGCTTCCTCTAGACCCACCGGCAAGGGGTGGTGAAGGCTTGGCAGTAGAACGACTGTTAACAGGGAGTTTGTTGCCAAAATGGATAACTCACTGTTGTGTGTTTATTTACCTAAATAAATGAGCGAATAACCGTACTCGTTTTACTTGCAAGTGCACAAGGTCAACTTAGTAGTATAGTGTGCGAAAGCAAGATCATCTCCACAGGGATTGGTGAATTTCATTTTAGAATTATATTCGCAATGTAAAAAAATAGAAATAATAAAAGAGTTGATTTTGATAAAGATAAAATAATAAAGATAAAGGCGTAGGGACTTGATATCCACCACTAATTATGCTACCACAATATAACAGTATGTCAATGCTTTAATCATGCTATGTATACCTAATGTTTGTCAACCTAAGGGCATGGCATCTACTCCTTAAGCTATTGATTTCCCTAAGCAACGAGTTAGGCATGGTATCTACTCTAACTCTTTTCTCTCTCAAAAGATTCAACATGGTGTATGCTGAGTTGTTCCTTAAGAGAGCATAGGATATGTGGAAATCGACAACCACACGGGACCTAGGGCATGGTATCTACTCCCGGTTTCCTATGTTGATTAACCCAAGAATCCGGTGTGGATATCTTTTGTTATTAATGTCAGACCCAGGACTCGGCCATCCAAATTGATCTAAGTAACAAGTCCATACCACATGCACATATTAATCAGACATATACATATGAGGAATTTAAATAAAAGTATGTATTAATCAAGTTAAACAACACAACATAAATGTTGCAAAGGCACCAATACTGAATTATTGAATAAACATAATTAGGGCTTCAACCAAGCCCTACTAAGAATTTAATTACACATAATAAAATAAAAAGGAAAGAAGAAACCCGAGAGAAGAGTCGTCAATTCCTCTCCACGGTCTCCTTCTCCAAGCTAAGGCAAAAGATAAAAGAAGGGATAAAAGAAGTGATCTCTAAGAAGTGATGATTTGTGTGTGCTTTACAGATGTATTTATTGGGCTTGAGTAGTCCTAGAAGGCTCATGAGTTCCAAAACTTTTCTAAAACACAAAACTCCTTTATTTCCAAAATAGGGTTATTTCCAAAATGGGGTTATTTCCAAAATAGGGTTCTGTAGTTTACTGTTCATGCCCGTACATGTGCACTCGATCACATGCGTCTTGCACTCGATCACATTGCTGCGCTCAATCCTTCATGTGTGCGAACGATCGCATGTGTGCTTGATCGCATGCAGTAGTGCGATCGATCACACTTTGACCAGAAGCTGCTCCAGGATTTCCAGGCTTCCTCCCTTAAGTGCCAAAACTGCTTCTTTTTCTCCAAGACCTATAAAAACATGTGAAACACACAAAATGAAGTAAAACAGACTAAAACGTATAGACAAAGAGCTTAACACATGTAAATTAAGGGGCTTTAAATATGAATATTTAAGCACTTATCACACCCCCAAACTTACATATTGCTAGTCCCTTAGCAATACAAAACTAAAAACTAAATGAAAAATAAAGATACATAGATAAATCTACTGTTCATGGTGTCCTCAAAAGTTTAGGTATCGCACAAAACCATGATGTGCATTCATGAACAAGCTTAAAAATACAAACACATCTTCATAATGAATCCGAGTTTTAAACATTGATTACTTACATGAGGTAGGTTAAGGCATCACAAGTATGATTTTTAGTGTGTGCTGAATTAGCACATAAAGATTTAAGTTTCCAAATAACTCTAATGTGTAGTGTTTCGGTGTCTCAAGATTCACCAAATTTCCTATCAGAATGAACAACAACAGCATAGTTTTATTTCTTTCTTTTTCTTTTATTGTGAGATTTTTGCCAAGTTGAGTTCCCTTAAGCTTTCTATTTGACTCATGTAATGAGTATTTAGCCAATGACTCCCAAACCAGATGATTTTAGGGCATTAGGTGTAAAGATACCCCTAAGGACTTACTAACTCGAGTCAAAAAGGCTACGAAACTAACTAGTTTTAATGCTACCAAGCAGAAATTCCCATCTTTTGACGTGAACACTCAATACTTACTGAGGCAAGAGGCCCAGTTACTCAGTGGAAAGTTCTTTTAATGATCATTATGGGCAAAATTCTCACCTTTTGACGTGAACACTCAATGCTTACTGAGACAAGAGGCCCAGTTACTTAGTGGAAAGTTTGTTTAATGATATTTTCTCTTTTTGCGCAATAATCTTTTTTCTATTTTCATATGCCAAAGTGTTCATCTAACAAGTCGTCAGGTTACAGTTAAGCCATGGAAACATACCAATTAGAGCTACATGTCATACCCCACACAATTATATGCTAATATACTCGTGTCGGTTTATATCAAACTTGTGAATCCTTAAATACCTAAAAGCGAGTAATTAAAGTTTAAAACTCAATTATTGGACCATGTGTTCACAGTTTTAAGTTCACTTATGAAGTCAAATCATACTATTCGTTTAGATCAACCAAAATTTTTAGAACAAAATGAACATGTATTTATCTTTTAAATTAAAAATGGGGACAAAGTGTGTGAATGTGTCTCCCATACCCCCAAACTTAACTTACACATTGTCCCCAATGTGTGAATAACATTGAAAGATCTGACCTGGGAGATGGAGAATTAACTGGGCCGGCATGGCTCATAGCACACCCCCAAACTTGAACGGATGCGCACATTGTCCCTAAAAAAAAACTAACGTAATACGGGAAAACAAAAAGTACTAAAAGTAAATAAATAACAGTAAATATGAACAACAATAAAATAAAAATGATAAGCTATGGGGTACCTCCCATGAGCACTAAGTTTAACGTCTTCAGCCAGACCAAGCCTTATTTTTCCCCAAAACTAAGAGTGGCAGCAGCTAGCATAGGTAGTGTCTTATTCTCTCCCATATGAGCATAAGGTAAGTGTTCTGGCAAATGCTTGAATTCCAAGTTAGGTGCCTGTACAATAAAAGGGAAAATAGTATTAGTAGGCACAAGAATTTCAAATGGATCGTTGTACTTACTTGGAGACTTTGGAAAGGCTTCAATGAGGTGCATAGTGTCAATGATGTCATCAGTAACATCCTTGCTGTAGCTCGAGGTTTCAACCCAAGAGGGGGGGTGAATTGGGTTTTTAAAAACTTTCGCGGAATTTATACAAGTTTATAAAAACTGATAAGCAACAAATAATTAATACAAGTAGAAAGCTGTAAATAAAGAGTTTAAGGAAAGAGGATGCAAACACAGTTATAGTGGTTCGGCAATATCGGATTCGTTCCGATCCTACGTCCACTCTCTTCAAGGAACTCCTTGAAGTAATCCACTAAGAAAACTTAGTCGCACAACTTAGCCGGGTGTTGCACAAACCGTACACAAGCAATTTACAGGAATTGCTTAAACCGAAAAATCCTCTTCCTTTCGGAAGTTTCCCCTTCCTCTCGGAAGTAATCCCTTTACAAAGATGGTGTAAAGTAAAAGGTAGAGAGACAACAAATGAAAGCTTATTACAACAGAAATGTCTCTCTTTCAAAGTAAAGCTTGAAGAAATGGCTCAATAAGATTATTTCAAAGCTTTTTGTGTTTCAAGAGTATAAAAACTTGATTATATGAGATCAACTCTTTTTGAATATGTGCTGCTTGTTATTGAATGCTTTGCTGAGTGGGTTTATATAGCAATCAATTAATATGGCCGTTTTGGACTTTAATTTGAAAAAGATTTACTTTAAAACGTTCAGATTTGGAGTCCAACGGTCATATTTTTGAACTACCAGTCGACTGGGTCGAGATACCAGTCGACTGGGTTCACTTGAAAAATATACGTTTTCAGACCTTCTGGGTATCCAGTCGACTGGTATATATCATCCAGTCGACTGGGGACTTTCTGTCCATTTTACCAGTCGACTGGGTTGATTCATCCAGTCGACTGGGAAATTACTGGTCAAAGTACCAGTCGACTGGGTTAATTCATCCAGTCGACTGGGTACCTTCTGACCCATATACCAGTCGACTGGTATATGTACCCAGTCGACTGGGTTGTCTTCCAACCCAGTTTTTCTTCTATTTTTCATTAAAAACATTTTAAAATTAATGGTTTTAGAAAAACCATTTGTGTTTGAGCCATTAAACAAGCTAATACAATGTATGAGTGAGACTTACATTGGTTCTAAACCTTAAGACCTATACTAGATCTTCAGTCTTCACTTGATACTTGATTTGGTTCGAGTTTTTGCACTTTGTTCCTTGGTTGAATGTGTTTGATCCTTAATACAACTTAGTTTAAACATGTTAGTTAAATAACAGTTGTGTTTTGCCATCATTAAAATACGGGCGAGGGTCAACAATCTCCCCCTTTTTGATGATGACAAAACTAATAATGTAAAAACAGTTTTAAAAACTAAGTGTTAAGATTTTACAAAAATTTGGACAGAGTCTCCTCTGTTTTTCGAGAAAAACCACCCTGTAAACAAGCAAACACATTTTATATTTCTTTCAACCAATCTAAAATTAAACTCAACCAATCAATAAACATTTTTACACAGATATGGAGCAATGCTCCCCCTAAATCTATGCATTGGTTGCGTTTTACTTAGATTTTCTCGTTTTTCTCATTTTTCTCCCCCGTTTTGACAACAGCAACCAAAGGGGGCATAACATAAAAAATAAGCTAATTAGCCAATACAGTCAAATAGGTTATAAGAATACAAATATGTACGCGAAGATGTGGCTTCATTTGAATTTCAGAAGCCTTCCCGGGAAGAACCGGAAGTTTTTCAAGCATATAAGCATTTTATATCAGATTTAGTGACTAAACAGATATTTAAAACAGTTCTAACATATCACAAATAGCGTAAATAAATGCAATAAATATGGTTAATAGTATTACATTATCATAGAGAAAAAGTCAATACAAGTAGGGCCTCATAGAGCCATAACTAAGAAAAACAAACATGAGATGTCCGTGCTATGTGCCAAAAACTGGAAAAGTGCTAAGAACTGAGAGACTCATGGTGCGGGAGAGTCCGAGCTGTCACGAAGAAGTTCCCTAATCTCAGCTAGGGAACCCTCGGTCTGCTCTCGATGTAACTCGAAGTCATCCCGTAGGTGGTCTATGGAGGAGCTCAGCCTCTGATAATCGGACTGCATGGACTGAAAACCGGACTCCATCGTCATCTGAAGACTCGTGATAGCTCGTAGGATGTCACCATATCCAGTCTGACCAGTACTCGAGTCACCAATGGGAGGTGCTCGGGTATCTGTCTCCATCTCAGCAGCCGTATCAGCATCCTCATCACTGTCACTCGCATCCTCTCGAATCCTTAGGCGCTTTCCGGCCTTAGGATAGAGAAACCCTTCACGAACAGTACATCCCATCTTCTTTAGAGATGAGATGTTGATGATATCCGTCAATCCGATATCCTGAGCCTCGGAGGCAGGCAAAGGTACCCGGAAGTGCTGGAGGATGAGTGTAATGAGCATCCCATAAGGAAGACACCCGGAATCGTTTGCTTCACCGTTTATCATGTTGGCGAGCAGCAGAGGATATATATTGAAGTGGTGCCCAGATTTTAGGCACCAAATCAATACCGTATCTATTTTAGATAGATACCCTCGACTCCCGAGTCTCGGGTGGATGGTCCAACTGACAATCAATTGAAACATTTTTGAGTCGAGGGGCAAGTCACTACATGTGTGAAATGTAGTGGGTCTGTACACATAGTTAGGGTCGCCCCTGACTATCCGACAGGCCTCCTCAACTTCAAAGTTGTCTGGCCATCCATCCAGACTCCATTGAACCCCCCTTATAGGGATTCTCAGAATGCTCATCAAGAGGTCAGTGTTGACCTCAAACTCCACACCGCTAACTCTGGTTCTGAATCTCAGAGCCAGAGGACTGGGTTTCACCAAGTTCGCATAGAACTGGTGAATCAGTCGCGGGTAATATTTTTCATGAATACTGACCAGTGGGGTCAGATTTATTGCCTCAAAGGCTGGTAGAATATCGAAATTACCATGACGAATGGAGTCGAAATCAACGACTCTACCCGTCATGATTTTCTTGTGACGGATTATAGAGTTATACCTCTTATGAGCAGCTGGGCTGAAAAACAGAGCCTGCTCCAACTCTGTTCTGGGCTCCTTGCTGGATGACCCTGCTACTCCCTTCCCTTTTGATTCCGAAGCCGAAGGTTTTGAAGATCTAGGCTTTTTGGGCGCATTAGGTCCACTTGTTGTGAGTTTTATACGGATTTTGTCACTCATTTTCGAGAAATTTGAAGTTTTTGGAAAAAGGAAATTTGGTAAAAATGAGAGATTTTAACCGTAGAAAGTTAAAAATCTCTTTAGGAATGAGTAGATCGGTGTGTTTAGAAGGGATTTGGATGGTTTTTAGATCAAAAAGATGAATTTTTCTAGAGAGAGAAAGCTTGGGCTCTTTGAAAATGGCGTAAGAAGGGCGAAAATGAACAGTCCCTTTTATAGAATCGCGATACCAGTCGACTGGGTAAACTTACCAGTCGACTGGGCCCCTTTGAAAAGATGAACAGTTTCTCTTACCAGTCGACTGGGTAAACGTACCAATCGACTGGATCAACTGACAGTGAGATACCAGTCTACTGGGCTATCGTTACCAGTCGACTAGGGGTTCAAAAAAAATGAAAAAATTTGGCTCCAAGCATTATTTGATTTTATAGACGACTGGAGAAGACTTACCAGTCGTCTGGAGTTTTTGGCAGAGAGTTACCAGTCGACTGGGTTAAAATTACCAGTCGATTGGACAATCAGGCAGTGACTTACCAGTCGACTGGAGCGCATTTACCAGTCGACTGGACCATTAGTAAAATTTCCAGTCTTGAATTTATAGCACGAATTTGTTTATCTATGACATTTTTGAGTGAATGGAATAATTAAACATGGATTAATACTCTATCACTCAATGTCAAACATGCAAATGATGAAATGAGATGCAATCAAACATTCAATTTATCAAAATCAAGCAATCCCATCAACTTTCTTATTTTGCAAAAACTAGCTTCACTTAAGGGTTTTGTAAGAATATCAGCTATTTGATCTTCTGAAGGTATAAATTCTAATCTTATATCACCTTTTTGAGCATGGTCTCTTAAGAAATGATGTCTAATCTCTATATGCTTGGTTCTAGAGTGCTGAATAGGATTTTTGGTTAGGTTGATGGCACTAGTATTATCACAAAATATAGGAATATTTTTGAGACTCATGCCATAGTCTTCTAGTTGTTGTTTCATCCATAGTACTTGGGCACAACAACTGCCAGCTGCTACATATTCCGCCTCAACGGTTGATAGTGCAACTGAATTCTGTTTCTTGGAGAACCAAGAAGTTAACATAGCACCTAAGAATTGGCATGTTCCACTTGTGCTTTTTCTATCTAACCTACATCCAGCAAAATCAGCATCCGAATATCCTACTAGCTCAAAAGATGATTCTCTAGAATACCATAATCCTATGGTCTGGGTCCCTTGTAGATATCTAAGGATTCTTTTTACTGCAACTACATGTGATTCCTTAGGATTAGATTGAAATCTAGCGCACATGCATACACTGAACATTATATCAGGTCTACTTGCAGTCAAGTACAGTAAAGCACCTATCATGCTTCTATAATATTTAGAATCTACAGTTTTACCTCCTTCATCAAGATCAAGTTTGGTGGTTGTGCTCATAGGCGTTCCAATTGGCTTTGAGCTTTCCATCCCGAACCTCTTTAGTAGATCTTTGATGTACTTTTGTTGATTGATGAAGATACCTCCTTTTAGTTGCTTGATTTGCAGTCCAAGGAAGTAGGTAAGTTCTCCCATCATGCTCATTTCAAATTCACCTTGCATGCACTTTGCAAACTCTTGACACATAGATTCATTAGTAACACCAAATATAATATCATCAACATATATTTGAACTATCAAAGTGTCATTTTTGTGAGTTTTTGTGAAGAGAGTTGTATCTATTCTTCCTCTTACAAAATCATTATCAATCAAAAATTTGCTTAGTCTTTCGTACCATGCCCTTGGAGCTTGCTTCAGCCCATATAAAGCCTTAGAAAGCTTGTAGACATGATTTGGAAGACTAGAGTTTTCAAAACCAAGAGGTTGTTCAACATAAACCTCTTCTTCTATAAAGCCATTTAAAAAGGCACTTTTCACATCCATTTGAAATAGCTTGAATTTATTAAAGCATGCAAAGGCTAATAACATTCGAATAGCTTCTAATCTAGCTACGGGAGCATAGGTTTCATCAAAATCTATTCCTTCCTCTTGGTTATATCCCTTAGCAACTAGTCTAGCCTTATTTCTAGTTACTATACCATTTTCATCCATTTTATTTCTATATACCCATTTAGTTCCAATAATTGAATGATCTTTAGGTCTTGGAACTAGTTCCCAAACATTGTTTCTCTCAAATTGATTTATCTCTTCCTGCATTGCAATTATCCAATCATTATCTTTTTCAGCTTCTATAAATGTCTTAGGTTCTACTTGAGACAAATAAGCTACAAAATTACAAATATTTCTAATGGAAGAGCGAGTTCTTACCCCTTGTGAAGGATCACCAATTACTTGATCAATTGGATGATGATTTACATACCTCCAATCCTTGGGTAGATTTTCCTCTTGTTGACTTGAGGATGGTTGGTCCAAATTTGGAGTTGCCATCCCTTCATTTGTTTGAGAAGAACTCACTTTTGGGTCAACAATGGGAGTAGAAGTTTCCATTCTTGGAATAAAATCTGCATCATCTTTAAAGGAAACTTCTCCACTACTCATTGGGTTAGATTCATCAATAGTTACATGCACAGATTCTTCTACTACTAGAGTTCTCTTATTGAAAACTCTATAAGCCTTACTAGTAGTAGAATATCCTAAAAATATCACTTCATCGGTCTTGGAATCAAATTTACCCAAGTTAGTTTTATTGTTATTTAAGATGAAGCACTTACTACCAAAGGCACGAAAATAGGAAATATTGGGCTTTCTCCCTTTCCATAGTTCATAAGGAGTTTTATCAAGCAGGGGCCTTATCAAAATTCTATTTAAAATATAGCAAGAAGTATTCACGGCTTCAGCCCAAAAATATTTTGATAAATTATTTTCATAAAGCATTGTTCTTGAAAATTCTTCTAGAACTCTATTTTTCCTCTCAACAACTCCATTTTGTTGAGAAGTTCTAGGAGCTGAAAAGTTGTGATTAATTCCATTTTCATCACAAAATTTTGAAAAGCTTTGATTTTCAAATTCTTTGCCATGATCACTTCTTATGCTTGAAATACAAATTCCTTTTTCATTTTGTACCTTTTTGCAAAACTTTTCAAATCCTTTGAAAGCTTCATCCTTATAAGCAATAAAAATAACAAAGGTATGTCTTGAATAGTCATCAACAATAACAAGAGCATATTGATGGCCACCTAGACTAATGGTACTAATTGGACCAAATAAGTCCATATGCAAAAGTTCCAAAGGTCTAGTAGTTGAGACAACATTTTTTGCTTTGAAAGATATCCTTGATTGTTTTCCCATTTGACAAGCATTGCAAATTTTTTTTTTCTCAAAATTGATTTTAGGAAGACCAATAACTAAATCTTTTCTTGAAACAATTTTTAGCAAGTTCATGTTTACATGACCAAGCCTTCTATGCCACAGCCATTGATTTTCACTAAAAGCAGGAAAGCATTTTTCATTATTGGAATGTAAGGATTTCAAATCAACTATATAGACATTTTCATGTCTATGGCCAATGAATTTGATCTTGTTGCTCTTGATGTCTATAACTAGACAATGAAAGGTTTCAAATGTGACTTTATATCCTTTGTCACATAATTGACTAATGCTAAGTAAATTTGGCTTTAAGCCTTGTACTAGCAATACATTATCTAAAGTTGAGAAATCATTACCGACTTTTCCATGCCCGATGATCTTTATTTTAGTATTGTCTCCAATGGTCACAAGTCCACCATCTCTTAGAGTTAGCTCCTTGAATATGCTTTTATCACCGGTCATATGCTTCGAGCAACCGCTATCAAGGTACCAACAGTTACCTTTCTCCTTGGTGTGAAGGCAAATCTACATCACACAAGGATATACGATAGCATTTTTAGGTACCCAAAATTTCTTGGGTCCTTTGGGGTTAGTCCTTGAAAATACGGTTCCTTTTGGGACCCATACTTTCTTAACAATATATGGTGCTCTATGAACATGTTGATGATGCACAGACCTATCATTATAGTCATAGAAATTTCTAGGAAATTTTACATGTGCATTCCTATAATCCTTAGGATGATAGTTCCTAGGATACATGATTCTATGGTAAGGGGTATGAAAATGCATGTCATTTCCAGAAAATGAACGATGATGCATTCTAGGATACATGCTAGCATATGTATGCAAGTTATTTCTAGAATAGCTATGATGGTGATTCCTAGGTTGAGCATGAGCAGAATGCATTCTTTGATTATACACATTGTTCCTAGAATGAGCATGATGATTATTTCTAGGATGTGTATGAGCATTTCTAGAATGAGCATACAAATAAGCATGAGTATTTTTAGGATGCTTCAATTTAGTATGATCATTTAAGTTTCTAGAGTTCCTCGGATTTATTAAGGAAGTGCTTTTAACAAGGTTAAGAGCTTTCGAAGTAGAAGCTCCATCTACACAAGAGGCTTTCATGAATAAGCTCTCTTTTGTTTTTTGTTTTCCCAAAGGAGAATATCCTACACCAGATTTTCCTCCACTTAATCTTTGGGAAGAAAGCACTTCATCAAGTTTTTCTTTACCAAGCATAAGTCTAGATACAGTGCTGTTTAATTCAGAAATTTTATTTTTCAAATTTTCATTTTCATCTTTAAGAAAATCTTGAGACGAATTATACAGTAAAGATGATAATTTTTCTTTTTCTTCTCTAAGAACTATCATTTCCTTAGAAAGAAATGATACTTCTTTCTTAAGAACAGAATTTCTAGAATCAAATTTCTTTAATTCTTCATGCATTTCATTTATGACTTCTAGTAATTCTTCACTACTAGTAACAATATTATTTTTTGAAGAGGGAGAAGATGTTACCTCACTTTCATCATCGATTGCCATTAAACAGAGGTTGGCAATCTCTTCGTATCCAATTTCTTTGTCTGATGACTCATCTTCTTCGTCATCGCTCCAGGTAGTTGCTACCATCGCTTTCTTCTTGAAGCCCTTGTATGGTTTGCTTGAAACCGGACAGTCAGCTTTTATATGTCCTGGCTTCTTGCAGCCATAGCACATAAGTGGTTCCCTTTTTGAGGTGGGATCCTTTGAGTAAGGTTTCTTGCTTTTCTTCAAGAACCTATGGAATCGTCTGGTGATTAAAGTCATTTCACCATCCTCTTCACTGCTCTCTGCTTCTTGTTCTAATTCCTTTTCTTTGTTGCTCGTAGAAGCTTTGAGAGCAATTTGCTTCTTCTTCTTCTCATCATCATTGACGATGGGAGTCATTTCTTCCATCTCGTATGTCAATAATGACCCAAGCAGCGTCTCAACATCAAGCTTGTCAAGATTTTTGGGCTCTTGAATGGCTGTCCTCTTTGGTTTCCATTCTGGAGGTAGAGATCTTAAGATTTTTCTGGTTAGTTCAACTTCCTCAATATTCTTGCCAAGCAGTTTTAAACTATTTATAATAGTAGTAAATCGTGAGTGCATTTCAGAAATGGTTTCGTTAGGAGACATCTTAAAATATTCATATTCAGAAATTAGCATGTAAATTTTAGACTTTTTTACTTCACTTGTTCCTTCATATGTGACTTGCAATTTGTCCCATATTTCTTTAGCAGAAACGCATGCAGATATTTTTTTATATTCAGAAATATCTAATGCACAATGTAGCATGCTTGTTGCTCTGCTATTGAGAGACATCGTTCTACAATCCTCGTCAGTAAACTCAGTTTTGAGTTTAGGCATTGTATGAAGAGTCTCTCCAATAACTATTTCTTTTGAGGGAATTTTAGGTCCCTCTTCTATAATTCTCCATAGATTGTAATCTTGTCCTTCGACGAAGATTTTCATTCTATTTTTCCAGTAGTTATAATTTGATCCATTGAACAATGGTGGTCTAGTATAAGAGTGTCCCTCAGAGTAGCTATTTGCTGCCATTGGATCAACTCTAGGAATTTAAGCCTTATAAAGAGAACGAGGCTCTGATACCAATTGTAGCTCGAGGTTTCAACCCAAGAGGGGGGTGAATTGGGTTTTTAAAAACTTTCGCGGAATTTATACAAGTTTATAAAAACTGATAAGCAACAAATAATTAATACAAGTAGAAAGCTGTAAATAAAGAGTTTAAGGAAAGAGGATGCAAACACAGTTATAGTGGTTCGGCAATATCGGATTCGTTCCGACCCTACGTCCACTCTCTTCAAGGAACTCCTTGAAGTAATCCACTAAGAAAACTTAGTCGCACAACTTAGCCGGGTGTTGCACAAACCGTACACAAGCAATTTACAGGAATTGCTTAAACTGAAAAATCCCCTTCCTTTCGGAAGTTTCCCCTTCCTCTCGGAAGTAATCCCTTTACAAAGATGGTGTAAAGTAAAAGGTAGAGAGACAACAAATGAAAGCTTATTACAACAGAAATGTCTCTCTTTCAAAGTAAAGCTTGAAGAAATGGCTCAATAAGATTATTTCAAAGCTTTTTGTGTTTCAAGAGTATAAAAACTTGATTATATGAGATCAACTCTTTTTGAATATGTGCTGCTTGTTATTGAATGCTTTGCTGAGTGGGTTTATATAGCAATCAATTAATATGGCCGTTTTGGACTTTAATTTGAAAAAGATTTACTTTAAAACGTTCAGATTTGGAGTCCAACGGTCATATTTTTGAACTACCAGTCGACTGGGTCGAGATACCAGTCGACTGGGTTCACTTGAAAAATATACGTTTTCAGACCTTCTGGGTATCCAGTCGACTGGTATATATCATCCAGTCGACTGGGGACTTTCTGTCCATTTTACCAGTCGACTGGGTTGATTCATCCAGTCGACTGGGAAATTACTGGTCAAAGTACCAGTCGACTGGGTTAATTCATCCAGTTGACTGGGTACCTTCTGACCCATATACCAGTCGACTGGTATATGTACCCAGTCGACTGGGTTGTCTTCCAACCCAGTTTTTCTTCTGTTTTTCATTAAAAACATTTTAAAATTAATGGTTTTAGAAAAACCATTTGTGTTTGAGCCATTAAATAAGCTAATACAATGTATGAGTGAGACTTACATTGGTTCTAAACCTTAAGACCTATACTAGATCTTCAGTCTTCACTTGATACTTGATTTGGTTTGAGTTTTTGCACTTTGTTCCTTGGTTGAATGTGTTTGATCCTTAATACAACTTAGTTTAAACATGTTAGTTAAATAACAGTTGTGTTTTGCCATCATTAAAATACGGGCGAGGGTCAACACTTGCATTTGGGCTCAATATCTGATCTTGGAACACTATAGGTAAGAGCGGTTTCTACTGGATCAATGTGATGGACCTTGGATATGAATGCTTATGTAGGCTCATCAGCTCCGATGAGTTTACCATTTACGGCATTTAGTTGTTGATGTCCTCTTGGAGTAGGTAGTGGTTGGACTGGAAGTTCACCCAACTTTCTTTTACGTATCTCTTTAGCCAATTTCCCCATTTGTTCTTCTAGCCTTTGAGTGGTTTGTTTTTGGTGATCTAATGAAGTCATCAATGTTGTCATTAGTTGCTATTTTTGAGTGGCTAATTGCTTTACAAGATCTTCTAGACCATCCTTCTTGGGTTCTGGAACTGGTTTGACTGTTTTATGGAAGTTCCTTTGTTGCCCTTGAAGGTTCAAGGTGTTTCGATTGTTGCTCCATGAGAGGTTGGGGTGGTGCTGCCATCCGAGATTGTAGGTAAGTGCATATATATCATAGATTTTCGGTTCCACATAGTCTGCTTGCTCTTGATCTGCAGATAAATATAAAGGGCAAGTTTCAGAAGTGTGATCAAAACGAGAACATATAGCACATAAGTGATCAAAACGAGAACATATAGCACATACCTGGCCTTGTGTAGCTTGTGGTCGATGAGAGATGTTTTGAGTAGACATGGCTTTTACAATCATATCTAGCCTCATATCTAGCTTCCTCTCCAAAGCATCTAGGCAAGCGTATCGAGCTTCCGCCATTGGTGCTTCTCCCTCAAATGAATTAGTTGAAAAGCGTCAGGTCAGCAGTTTCAGTACTACTGCTCGGGTAGTCTCTGGAGCTTTTGCGCTCGAGCTCACACTAAACTGCGCTCGATCGCAGATTTGCACTCGATCGCACAAGGCACTGCGATCGATCGCAATGAGGACAGAAACTCCTCTGCTGTATACCTGAATAAAAGAAAACGGAAAGAAGGAATAAATTTGATTTTTGATAAAATTAGAAATAAAACAGAACAGAATAAAATAAGATAAAATAAAAATTAACGAAAATAATTCCAAAAAGAAATTTAGCACAATCCCCGGCAACGGCGCCAAAAACTTGTTGAGCGATTATCTACCTAAATAAATGAGCAAATAACTGTACTTGTTTTACTTGCAAGTGCACAAGGTTAACTTAGTAGTATAGTGTGCGAAAGCAAGATCATCTCCACAGGGATTGGTGAATTTCATTTTAGAATTATATTCGTAATGTAAAAAGATAGAAGTAATAAAAGAGTTGATTTTGATAAAGATAAAATAATAAAGATAAAGGCGTAGGGACTTGATATCCACCACTAATTATGCTACCACAATATAACAGTATGTTAATGCTTTAATCATGCCATGTATACCTAATGTTTGTCAACCTAAGGGCATGGTATCTACTCCTTAAGCTATTGATTTCCCCAAGCAACGAGTTAGGCATTGTATCTACTCTAACTCTTTTCTCTTTTAAGGGATTCAACATGGTGTATGCTGAGTTGTTCCTTAAGAGAGCATAGGATCTGTGGAAATCGACAACCACACGAGACCTAGGGTATGGTATCTACTCCCAGTTTCTCATGTTGATTAACCCAAGAATCCGGTGTGGATATCTTTTGTTACTAATGTCAGACTCAGGACTCGGTCATCCAAATTGATCTAACTAACAAGTCCATACCACATGCACATATTAATCAGACATATACATATGATGAATTTAAATAAAAGCAGGTATTAATCAAGTTAAGCAACACAACATAAATGTTGCAAAGGCACCAATACTGAATTATTGAATAAACATAATTAGGGCTTCAACCAAGCCCTACTAAGAATTTAATTACAAATAATAAAATAAAAAGGAAAGAAGAAACCCGAGAGAAGAGTCGTCAATTCCTCTCCACGGTCTCCTTCTCCAAGCTAAGGCAAAAGATAAAAGAAGGGATAAAAGAAATGATCTCTAAGAAGTGATGATTTGTGTGTGCTTTACAGGTGTATTTATAGTGCTTGAGTAGTCCTAGAAGGCTCATGAGTTCCAAAACTTTTCTAAAACACGAAACTCGTTTATTTCCAAAATATGGTTATTTTCAAAATAGGGTTCTGCAGTTTACTGTTCACGCCCGTACATGTGCACTAGATCGCATGCGTCTTGTGCTCGATCGCATTGCTGCACTTGATCCTTCATGTGTGCGAACGATCGCATGTGCGCTCGATCGCATGCAGTAGTACGATCGATCACACTTTGACTAGAAGCTATTCCAGGATTTCCAGGCTTCTTCCCTTAAGTGCCAAAACTGCTTCTTTTTCTCCAAGACCTATAAAAACATGTGAAACACACAAAATGAAGTAAAACAGACTAAAACGTATAGACAAAGAGCTTAACACATGTAAATTAAGGGGCTTTAAATATGAATATTGAAGCACTTATCACTCGCCTAGGAGTGTGGTGAGAAGGCGGAGACAGGGGCTTCCGGCTTCTCTTCCGGACCTTGGCACTAGTTCGATTACCAATTGAGAGAGTTCTAGGAACTAGTCTTGAGTTATTGGAACAGTGGGGTGCTTCGCAGTGGCCCCTCCGAGGTAAGAGGAATCCGTTCTTGAGTGTCAAGGGCGTTGCACTCTCAGAGGATTCCGTTGGTCGGAACCAGGGGTCATGCGTTCGGATATCGCGAGGAACCTTGAACTTGACTGTTGGCTATGGGTGCGGCTTTGTATGGGCTGGAAGCTTGCCCTGATGACTCTTTTGCCAGTCTTTTTGGTGGCATTTTAGGTGGCATGGAAACAGATGAGTTCTTTATGCTTATTCGTTTTTACTATTTAGCGAGAGATTAGTAGTTCCCACAGACGGCGCCAATCTGTTGATGCTGGAAATCTGTTGCTGAGTTGGAGGTTCCACGTTAGACGTCATGCATGAATGATGAGAGGTGAACTAAAGAGTCACTAGAGGAGAGGGGGTGGTGCCTCCGAAGACTCTCTGATGCCTTTGTTAGAACAAGATATTGGGAAAATGGAGTGGGGATACAAGTGTTTCAGTAATGAGTTTGAGATTGGAGATGAGATTGATTTCATATACCTTAGGCTTTTTATAGTGTTCTTGAGGCAAGGCAGTCACGTGCCAGGAATGGCGTGATCCCTGAGATCTCGCTTATCTGGTGAGGGGCCTTTGTCGCGTGTTCAGAGGTGGTTTAATTCCTGTAATCACTCTTACACTTCTTCATGAGGAGACCACGAGTGACGATAGTTACGTCAACTGCTCGTCCACATGTCGTCCGGTCACTAGAGGAGAATTGCCTCGCATATCAGACAAGCTACTGGGGGTTGGCTTATGGGTGTGGCCACGTGTCGTTTGATCATAGGGGGAGTGTCATTCCACGTGTCATCGGATTACTGGAGGGTGACTTTATTAGCTGCATCAAAGCCTATTCGAGCCTAAGCTCGAGCTTGATTTTAAGTTTTGGATTGTCTATTCGAGCTTAAGTTCGACTCAACTTGAGCTCGATAATATCTTATCAATCTGTTCGAGAGTTTTTCAAGTCAAACCTGTTAGAAAGTTTTTAAATTTCTCACATAAATTTATAGTGGTTTTTCAAAAAACCATTATTGGTTATTTTAATATTGCTAATAAATTAAATGTCACCAATTTGTGATTAATTTCAATAAATTTAGAGTTACAAATTTGTAATTATTTTCAATAAATTGAAGATTACAATTTGTTATTAATCTTAATAAATTGAGAGTTACAAATTGTTAATTTATTTCTATTTTAAATTTTGAATTAAATTTTTAGGGTCACTTGTGCCTATAAATACCAAGCTTTTCAAGAACGTAAGATACAAGCTCAGTTCGAATTCAATCGAGCCGAGTTTTGATCGAACTCAAATTCGAATAATTCAAATAAAGTTTGACTCGATTTCAACGGTAGGTTTTAAAAAATAAAAAATAAAAAGCTGTCTTAAAATCGTGTTTGATAAGAATTTCTCCGTATTGAATTATTGACGATAGTCCTGGAATTTCTCCTTCCATGCTTAGCTAATGATCAAGCAAGCACTAGACTATAAACGATAAAGACATATCATATCAAATTTCGAAAGCACTTGAAAGTGGTTAATTATTAAGAAACAAATGGAAAAATATATGATTTGATAGCAAGTTTTTGGACTTGTGCTAGGTCTAATTATGAAATGTAAGAAAAAAAAACATGGCATCATTTCATTCGGGTTTCGTTGCATTTGAAGGCAGAAATTCATACAAATTATTAATCCATCATCACTAGAGTTAACAGAAATTCATACAAATTATTAATTCATACAATTGCCCGTAATGACTTCCAGCGTGGATCCAAACAGAGCATTTGGCCATTTGCAATTTGTTAATGGGCATACAGTTGTTAATTGTGATTTAAATTTATGTCAATCAATTTTAGAAGTTATTTTGGTCCAGTATACATAATATAAAAGTCCATTTTACCATTAAATTATATAAAAAAAGAGAGAGAAATAATATTTTATTTTTATTTAAAGATGAGATGAACCATGTGACATGCATCTCTCATAACACTGTGTTAGACAATAATTTTTCTTCTCAATCATGTTGTGGGTGATGATAGCCTTTATATTTTTTTTTGTAAGTGATTGAAATTAAATCGAATGATTTAGGGTCTTCATTATTGATCGGTTAAAATTGATTAATTAAATCGTTTCAAACTATTTGAGTAAAACGGTTCGGTTAATCGGTTAAATAGATATTAAATTGGTTAGCCGAATAATGTACATCGGTTAATCGGTCAGTTGGCGGTTAAATTTTTTTTAATCGTTTAATCAATAAAAAATTAATTAGTAAATATTAATATTAATAATATATTAAATATAAATACAATATATATAATATATACTAAACTAAAAAAACTTAAATATATAAACAGTATCCCGATTGACCGATCGTATCAATCAATCGGTTAGTATCGAAATACTTAAGTTAATTTAATTAAAATTATTACAAAAAATTGATAAAAAAAATTTGATTAAAATTTTTAATCACGACAAATTGGATTGAGTTTTGATACCAATTGAAACCAAAATTAGATAGATTCGAAAGAAATCGATTTGTGACGAAATTGAAAATCTCATTATTTTATTTTTTTTCATGGTCTAAAACATCATTTTGGATAGTCGATCCAAAGATACATTATCAAATTCATCACTTTGGTTGGTAAATTCAAATATACAAATAACTTTCGTTCCGAAAGAATCAACTCAAGAGAAAACCGAGAAATAAAAAATAAAATTAATCAAATCATTTTTCAAAAATTGGCATCATGTTATGTGGTGTTTCTTTTTTCCTTTTGTAGTTTTGTTAAAATTATATTGACATTCTTTGCTCACTAATCAGGAAAAGAAAATGCTAGTTGAGGAAAAAAGTTGTCATGATGGTTCATTGTCTTAATAACATGAAACATCAAATTCAGTGTTAAAGCAAAGAACTTAATAGTACTGATTTTTCTTTCTGAGTGAAGAAAGTAAATCTCATTAATCCTAGGTAATTATAATAATATTAATCAATAATTATATTAATAATAATATTATTAAAATTTTAAGGAATATGAAAAAAAATAAAAAATATTGAGAATAGTTTTAAAGTTTTTGATATTTAAATTTTTTATTTTACTTTAATTTCAATTCAATATATCAAACTTAAAATTAAAATATTATTATTTTAAATTTTTTTATTGTGATAATCTTAATACTATCGCACCAACCAGCCAGACCTTTAATACTAAGAGGACAAAATATGTAAAACAATCTAGTTCTCAGTAAATTGTACCTGATGGCCACCCGACCCTTTTGTGACTCAAAAGTCAAAAAAGTTGAGTCACAAAGTTGAGTTTTTAAAATTTTGATTAGGAAAAGAATAAGAATCCCATTTTCCTTTCTCTGCAACCAAACGGAAAGTTAAGAAAGAAGGTCACCCACGTCACACCAGGGAGCCGGAAAGCTTAAAATAATGAAGCAACAAGAAAGGAGACTCCACATTTGACGCGTTGTGTTGTGTGTACACGCGAGCCCCCGAGGAATTTTTGCTCTACCAAAAGACAAAACAGGAGAGAGTAAAGAGCAAAGTCAAGCAAAGAGCAAAGATACCCACTTTGCCGTTCCTCCTCTTGTGCTTTTCTTCCATTCTCTTTACTGTCTCATTGATTCCCAAAGAAAAGAAAGAAAGAGAGAGTTTGTACCATGAACGAGAAGGCCTACGTTTCTAAAGAGCTTAATGCTAAGCACAGAAAGGTTTTTCTCTTTTATTTCATTTCTTCAGTATGAAATTTTCATTTTTGTTCTACTACTATTCGGCATGTTATCCTCTTTTTTCATTCGAATTTCGATTGGTGGGTTTCGAATTTCAAATTGGTGGACTGATGTAAATTATGCTTCTCGTTTTTGGCTTCAATTATATGATTAAAGTTTTGAATTTTCAGCCTTGTTTATGTTCATTCTTTGTTCTTCTTATTTCTTTCTCTCTTTTTTTGCTAATTTTTATGCTTAATTATGGATTTAAAGAAGAGAATAATAGATTAGAACTTCTGGGTTTGTGGTATCTTCTATTAGAGTTAATGCCAATATATGTTGCTGAATCTCATAATCCATGTTCATACTGAATCTGTTGGTTCGCTTGTATATTCTTATTGGAAATGGAAATAGATGGTGATTGCAAAATTTTGAGTTAGTTTTGTTCTGGGTACTATTTATATTAGCAGTTGATCTGAATTTTCAGTCCCTAATTTTTCACTGGGATCTTTATGTGATTTGTCTAGCTTGATAAAGAAAGTTGGATTAATTTTAAAATTTTGGCTCTCTTTTATTTGTCTTATGTTATACTATTCCCAGAAATTTACCAATAAAGGAAAGTTGTTTGCAGTTGGTGTTAGAGCTGTCGAAGGTGGTTGGTGATACCAGGTTGTCTGGCATCAAGGCTCACCTTGTGAGTTGTAACTCATTATAAGAATTTAGTGTGAGCAATATGGATTTTCTGCACTAACAGATATACAGCTGTCTCATGTGGTAGTGGTGTATATAATATAGGAGTATGTTGTTTAATATGTTCAGGATTGTTATATAAGCATCTTATATGTCTTAGGCTTCATCATAAGCATGTTAAGAAAAGCCTTTGCCTTTTTTACTTTTGGCTTAAGTTTGAACTGACAATTTAGATATGGGATTTCTCTTTGTAGTTTGTAACATTTTCTACACAGTTGTTGGGTGATTTTGAAATACCAGCTGTGTTTGGTTTGAAGAAAAATAAATCTCTTTTCCATTACAATTGGAAAACCTTGGCCATAAGCTGTTGTTTAGTGATTTCTCTGAGGTTACTTGTATTCTTTGATCATCAAAATTCTTTTTCATGCTTCTGATGCTGCTTTTCATCTAAGAAGTATGAAATTGCAGAATTTGGTTTGGAAATATAGACCATTCTTAGAAGCAGTGCAATATTATGAAAAACACAATTTTGATGCCTGTTTGCACAGAATTATTTCCCCTGTTAACTTTTTTTTGTTGGAAATGAAATTTAGTTAGAATAAAGAAAAAGGATAAAAATATTTTTGTGGGATGAACTCTATTCATATAAATGGTGAGCAACTGCCAGACCAGCATGCCAAAATAAAAATATTGGGTTCAAAATAAAAATTTAAAGAAAAAATTGGTGTTATCTCACTGAAGACCCTAGCACTACTATAACGTTGTTACATTGCTATTCGCTATAGGCTTCCACATGGCACATCTTTCATGATTTTAAGTTGCTTTGTTTATTTCACGTATTATTCAAAATGCTAATCGTAGTGAGTCTAGATCTCATATCAATTTTCATAGATAACCCATGATGTATGCACAATGTTGACCTCTACTCCAATTCTCAACCTTGCTTTAACTGCATTCTTTTTCCTGGGAAGCTCTGCTTTCAGTCTATTGGACTGATCTACCCACATTGTCAGTGGTGGTAATTAAAATCTTGTGAGATTTGTGGTATATTTTCTGCCATGCCCCCATTTTAATCCTCGTCCTTTTGGGGTTTACAACATGCTAGGGTTACATTGATTTTGGCTTCCTGTAGATTGGGGTTTTATGAAGAGAAATATATGTTGCATTGTATTTGTGTTTCAAATTTGTTGAAAAAAGCTTGGATGCAATTCAAAGTTGCTTTTATACTTCCATTAAAATTCATGAATTCATCAAATCCTTAAAACTTGTAAATTTGAAATACATTCTTCAGACTTTAATGAATTTATGAAATTGCAAAATTCATAGAGTTTGAATTGCATTCAAGCTTTCAAACTAATTTTATATACAAATACATGTATTCCAAATTGATGTATCTAAATCAACCAATAGACTTTTTGTTTGATGTGTACTTACTTGAGTTCGAAACTTGGCGAGAACTAATTGCTTTACATGTAAATTGTTATAGTCTGTGAGGTATGCATCGTGAAATGCATTTATATAATTGAATCATTATGAGACATGGTTCTCCGTTTACTATTATAGGTTGAAGTATACAAATAAAGTTTGTGTATATATATTTTAATATGCAATGTGGGCAGTCTTTTCTAGAGCAGTTTTTTATTTTCCCTCATAGGTTATCCTTCTGCACTAGCTTCCTTTTATATGTAAGTAATATTTTTTTGGTTGCCTTTGTTTCATTATCATCTCTTAACATGTTTTAGTTTATGGTCAACATATTAACCTTTGTTTTTAATTTCAAGTCCACCTTTGGAGTTATGCGTTTGAGGCAATTTCTCTGTAGTCTCAGTTTTCATTTAGGGGTACCTTCATGAACTGAGATAAATTTTTCCTTTTACACAGATCTTGGAGGGACTCCTTAAATTACCAGAGAACAGGGAGTGTGCTGACTGCAAAAGCAAGTAAGTATCTAGGTACAATATCAACAGTGTTTTTCATTAAACTACAATAGTGTTACAACAGTACAGATGGTGGAACGATATAGAGACAGCAACTTTGCCTGTTTTGATGATATGCTAGAGTTCAGTCGAGGATTGACTTGATAGTTATATCTTATTTCGTATTGTCTCTGTTTTTATAACTTGTAATGGTGGCTTGTGTATTATGCAGAGCCCCACGATGGGCTAGTGTCAACCTAGGAATCTTCATATGCATGCAATGTTCAGGGATACACAGAAGCCTTGGAGTACACATATCAAAGGTGGTATATGGTTTCTTTCATTTTAATATTGATGCCCAGTTACATCTCTTCTGTGTTCAGGCTGTGTTATGATTAAATTTTCGCAACTAGACGTGCTATTTTCTGTGTGGCATGCTTAAGAAGGGTGTGATATTGATACAGGTGAGATCTGCTACTTTAGACACATGGCTACCAGAGCAGGTTGCATTCATCCAATGTAAGCACCACTCTTATCACTCTGGCTTTCTTTTTTCCTTGTAAGGCAATTTTTCGAAAGGGGAAAAGCTCAAGCATGGGGGAATGTTTTCCAAAAGTCTTGGACCCGAGATTAAAATAAGTGGTGCTAAAATTATTATTGGTTATTTTTGCTCACAGCAATGGGGAACGAGAAATCAAATAGCTACTGGGAAGCAGAGTTGCCTCCTTATTATGACAGAGTTGGGATTGAGAATTTCATTCGTGCAAAGTATGATTTAATGGAGTGACCCGTCTCAAGTAGTAATGTTTTGCATGATTTTTGTACCACCACTTTGTAATCAATAGGTTTATCATCTGATTTTGGGTTTAAGGGGCATTTACACTACCTTTTAGGTATGAAGATAAGAGATGGATTCCTAGGGATGGAAAAGCAAAATCTACTTCAAGGGTGAACGAACAAAAGTCTTCAGTTTACAGACCTGGACCTCTCAGTAGTGGGCATGGATACACAAATAGCACAAGTCATGCTTCTGAGGAGAGGAAAATTACTCATCCACCTATAAGTAACAGCTTTTCTACTTCAAAAAGTAGCACTCAAGTGCCTGCTAAAGTATCCCAGCAGGTAGGTGCATATTTCTACACTTATGCTTCTCTCATTGTATTGCCAATAACTACATTCCCTCTTACGGAATTCATTTCTTACCTTTATATAATGCATGAATGAATATTGAAATTGAAGTCCATTAATGCACTACTGATGCAAGTAATTAAATTTGCTTCGGTATATTGCTTCACTTAGCTGGGAAGCGGAAACATTTTGAGAACTTATAACAAATACGGTTCAATCTGTTAAAAAAATTCAAATTGCTAAATTTATGTCAATATAGACCTTAAAAATTTGAAGTTGATTGTCAAAGACTTGCACACCCCGTTGCATTAGATGATCTTTGGAAAACACTTGATCAGCTTTGTGATTTGATGCGTGCATGAATACCAATCAATTAAGGACTTGATGTACAGGTGAAACCTGATCCAAGACCAGTAGGACTAGTGCAGAATTCAGAACCAGCAGTCTCGAAAGCTGAATCAGAAAAGAAGGAAGCTAGTACCAGCCCAGTAGTCACACCACCTAAAGTGGATTATGCCACTGACCTCTTCAATTTGCTTTCTATGGATGATTCTAGAGAAACTGAGTCCAAGACTTCTACTGAGGATAGTGCATGGACCGGTCTCCAATGTATGTTTATGTTAATAGTTGTTAAACTATGGTAATATAACTTTGTTCTTACCATTGACCTTGAAACTTATCAACTTGTAGCTGCTGTAGCAAAATCTTCAAGTGGTTCATCGAACTTAGCTGAAAGCAAGATGCAACCTGAGTATGGGATTGAGGATCTATTTGTAGGTTGTACGATAGTTACACCATATCCTTCAGAGAAACCACAGAAGGATGTGAAGAATGATATAATTAACCTCTTTGAGAAGGTACACCTTTCAATAAAATTTGAGTTGAAATTTTTAACCATAAATAAATATGGTTGTGCTGTTATGGTAGAACAAAATTCGTTTTCTGATTAAGACTAATTATTGTAAAAGTTACCGCATGTGTCTGCATGGAACTGAATTTTTAGGCGCTAATAATCCCAGTTTATAGTATGATCGTCCAGAGTATAGATGTCATGATCAGTATTAGTTGCCTTGAGTCAAGCGAGTCAGGATGAAATCATAATTCAGAACAATTGTTGTAATCTGTTTTTTAAGTTCCTCTTACCATTTTGACAATGGATTTTCTGCAGTCCAGTATGGTGTCTCCATTTTCTATGCATCAGCAACAACTTAACATGCTATCACAACAACAGTCCTTCCTCATGTCTGCTGCAGCACCGTCTAGTGGTGGATTCCAGAACGTTCCTGTCAATTTAAATCAACTTGGCTCCAATGGTATTTTTGTACCTGCTCAGAGTTGGAGAAGTGTTGGCTATCAAGTTCCTGGAATGATGGCTCCAATAGCTGATCTACATAATAATAAGCAGGTTGAGCTTGTAAAATGATTACATCAAGTTTTTTTTCTGGGGTAAACCTCCATCTCTTATTGTTTTCTTGTATTCCTATCCAGATGTTAAACAGCCAACACGCGTATCCAGCAGGGATTTCTGTTAATTTTCCAACAGCCAGGTGCGCACACTAATAAATTCAACAGGTCATCTATAATTGCTGAGTCCATGTTTTTAGTTTCTTAATAAGTTTTGACCATGCATGTTTAGCTTTAAAGAATTTTATGAGTTCAAAGTGAACCTTCAAGTTGTAGCCCAGTTTTGATTTAAATGGAAAATATAAGTTGAGGAGTTGTCAAAAATATCATGGAGCTATACGTGTTCTTATATGATTGTGCATCTTTGTGCTTAATATCTTATAATCTGTCAGCATTGCAGAGGTTAAAACCTATAAGTAACTGATTATATTTCTTCAGGTTTGATAAGAATATGTGGCTACTTTATAGCTCAACCTAACCATATATTGCCCCACCTGAATAGGGATATTATTGAAATGTGCGTATCTTGTATATTATATATAGCTGTCACTAATTATTTTATTGGCTTACCATATTTGTAAATATTTGTCAATATAAATAGAAGAGAAAACCTTTTTTAAGCTTGAGGCAATTTTCGCCCAACGGTTTTAAGATCAATCTAAATTGTTTGGTTCTGGCCCTAATTCAAACTTCATGCATATTTCTCAAAAAGTTTCAGAAATATTTGTATTTTGGGACCTGCAAATCAAAGCATATTTGTTTTGCTCAACCAATTCTTGTAAGGATTGTGAAAGGATCAGCTCTCATGTCCTCAATGAGGATTAAGTGGAAATAGTGCCCACTTTAGGAAGATAGTTACTAAGCATAGACTACATCCATGCATGTTAAAAATTCAGTTAAGATAATCTGTTAGATTAGCCTAATACAACTCCATAATTCATGTAATCATTTAGCCGAAAGGAAAAAGAAAGACTGTGTGGGGGTGGACTTGAAGTCCCATACGTTTGTGTCTCATTTTTCATTTTATAGATTTCTTATTTTATGGGGTCTAATAATCACTTGCCCACGAGATCCAACTTATCACATACCTTACATTGTCACTATTTCTCTTGCAGCTTGTATGCGCCACGACCAGCAGCTCCAGTCAATGGTTTGACTAGTATAGGAGCAAGTAGGCCTCCCTCAACAACCCCATTTTCTTCAGCTACTGCAACTCAACTAGGAAAAGATAATGAGTTCTCATCACTAGCGCAGGGCATGTTTGCAAAACGATGATAAATTGCTTGAGTCCTGGGTAAACATATCAATTTTTTTCACATAATAGAGAAGTGCAGAGGAGGAGTAAAAAGGAAAAAAAGGGAAAAGGCAATATTGCATTCTCCCTCATTGTGATCTGCATGTGCTTTTTTTTTAAATTTCTGGGATGAGACGCTGGTGGTTTGCATGGGACAGGGGGGATATAGATTTATTGTGATTCTTGCTTCTTTTGTATCGATAGGTGTGTTGGTGTAATAAAGTTAGGTGCATATTGCATAGCATATATTTATCTTCTGATCCTATATAATTCTGAAAGAAGTTTAAACTTTCGGGCCAAGTGAGCTGTTATTTGTTTGATCTGTTTCCAACCTTCTGGCTGCAATACTGTGGTTGCTGAGTACTCAGACCTGGGAGTTTTAGGATCTTCTGCAAAATTTAATTTGTTGCCGGTAGCTAAATGAAGTTCCATTTCAGTTTCACGTTCAGCAGTTTGGCATGGTTGTCAATATGGTAGAAATGTTTTGGCTTTATTTGGCTTTGATCCTTCATTTTTTTTTGTCAAGAACAGAAAGCTACCATTAAATAGAACAGTTTGATTCTAGTCTTGAGAAATTAGCATCTCCTTCATCAAATCTAAAATACAAAATACCCAGAGGAAGTGGAATCAAAAAGAGTCTTAACCAAGAGAACCCTGCATCCTTCCTTTCTTTCCCAAAAAATAAGCAGCTTGATTAGCCTCTGAACACATGGCATAGTTTGTACTTTGTAGCGCCTGAAATCTAGAAGGTTAAATTTGCAATAATTCAAAATTGAATCATAAAGATGAAAACTTTCAACAAAAATTCTGGTATACACACTGTATTGTCCAAATTTTATTGATAATTTTTAGAAAACTTCACGAGTAACATCAGTATAGATGTGAGATTCAAAAAATAATATCGTCAATAAAATTTTAATTGATTTTAAATCTGAACTAATCAAGAATGGATCATTTCACAACAGTACTAACATCAAGATCAATATTTACACAAGGAATAACTAAATCACGAGTCGATATAAGACTATCTCTTAAGACCCATAACTCAACTAAAACACATGAGCTGTGGTCTATGTTTTCTATATTACAATTAGAATTAGCGAATGTTAAGCAACCATAAGGACATAACTATTACTGTCTATACATGTTTGATTAATGTCACTAGTAAAGTTTCAAAAAAAATTATCAGTTAAATTTCTATTTCGGTGCAAAAATAAGTTTTATACCTGATGTAAAAATTAATTTTACACCCGATGCAAGTAAGAATCTCGCTTACCAATGGCTTTAAATATTTTTTGCTTAATTTACTAGCTACAGTTGACTTATAGGATGATTTCTTATATATTAAGTTAACTTCTTTTTCTCTGTTAAGTTGTATTTTAAGTTAATGGTAAGATGCAGGCCATGTTCTGCAACTACTCGATGCAATTATGCCTAATCTTTTCCTAATTAAGCAAAGATAATTTCTCAGATGTGAACACAAGAACTTTTATCTGTAGCAGTTACACTAACTACTGTTTTAGATTCCCTTAAACATCAGTTCAAGCTAATCCAACTACTCTAATTTTTCAACCGTGGACCCATTTAGGTAACCTAATATAATTCTATGAAATATTAAAACTCTTTCTTATTGAAAATTTAGCTTTTAGTTGGTATCAGATAAACGTGAAAGGAAGGAAAGTGGGGAAAAAAATAACATACTGAATTATATTTTTTTATTTGTGTGGTAGGGAGTATGGAAAAGTTGAAGAAAAAAAAAAAAGGATTAGTGCAATATATTTTTAGTATATGTTTGGTACACGGATAAAAAAGAAGATAAGATTAAAAAAAAAAAGATATGATAAAACAATTTTTTTTAGTGAAATATAAGATTTTTTATGTTTATTTTTTTTGTATAAATGTAAGATTGAATGAAATAATCTAATTTTATCTTTCACTTAATTTAGTGTATAAAATGAATGAAAAAATAGGCAAAAAAAAGAGTGAATATTATTTTTTTTATTGTTTAGTATAAAACAATGGTTAGAGGAAAGAAAAATAAAATGATTAATATTTTCTTCCTGCGTGTATAGAGACACTTATGATTAATTTTATCTTCCATTTTATGCCGAATGTTTTATACTTAAAAGTAAAAAACAAAATCAAATTTAAAACTCAAACCCATAACTAAATGAGTAAAAATGCATGCCTTAATTATTGAGTTAATTATTTTTATTGTAATATTATTGTATTTCATAAATATTTATTACATATTATTTGATTTAATAATAACTACAACCTATTTAATTAATTACTTATATGTTACAACAATATAAAATAAATAAATATAATATTAATATTTATAAAATTATAATTATAATTTATATATTCTAAAGTGATAAAATTATTAAAAATTAATTTATTTAAATTTTAATTATTACTATTTATTTTATATTATTTTAATTAATTATTTTTTATTATTTATTAAAATTTCGAATAACATCTCGAAATTTAATAAAACAAAACACCATACCTAACAAAAACAGTGTTCCCAACCGTCAGATAAAGCATTATCGGACAATAATTAGGAGCTCCAAACTCACATAAACTCATAACTCTTCGAAGCAAAACTGTATCCATGAAAGAATATTCATAGAAAAGGGTGAGATCCTCGCCGCCCATTGAATAGGTTACCACGTGGCACTCTCCTGTAAAATGGACGGCGTATTTTGAGTTTCGACTAAGGACTTCGACTTGAAAAAGTGCCAAACCGTTTCCTCATCTTTTCCTCTCAGTCGACCAAATATATGTCATCATTGTACTAATCCCCATTCTAACTGATTACCAGTACAGCGTCAACACTTGGACTATGCTTGAGCTAGCCAATCACGACCATCGAATTTGTTGACTATTCTGATCATATCACCGTCCATATAACGGCGTGGCGGTTACTTTCATGGCTATATCCTATCATACACTGACAGTTAAAAGCATTACGAGTTTCCTGGATGGTTCTAGGATGTTTCTTGGCCATAACCATCCCTATCTCTTACTTAGTAGCTTATCTTTCGCTTTTACATGAGGTTTATCTTCACCTTCTTATATTGAAAATCGAAGGAATGTTTTTAGGGTAAAGATAAAAATGGGCATTAGAGGACAACAAATTTGACATCTTAAAATCTCAATTGAAATCGAATCATATATATGTAAAATATATTTTTTTTTTAGTAATTTCATATTATCAATCGAGATTTTTTTTTATGTTATCAATAAATTTTTAAAAAAATATCAATGAAATATAATCAATAATTTTTTTAAAAAAAGGTCAAAAAGTCGTTGTCTTTCGTCAATACTGAATTTTATACTACGAATTAATTAGAGTTATTATTTTCAAACACTTTTATATTTTATCATATGTTTTAATGTTTTTTTTGCATTTTAAAATGATCAATTTATCCTCTAAATTTTAAATATATGTCCAATAAATCAATTTAATGATAAAATTGATACAAACGTAAAATCATTACCAAAATTGATACTGAAACACAAAAAAAATTTATCAAAATTTTTATGTGTATTGATATCAATTTCGTTAAAATTATCATTAAAATAATTTATTAGATACATGTTTATAATACAAAAATAAATTAATTATTTTTAAAATATAAATAAAAAATTAAAATACATAAATATGAAAATACTTGATGACAATAAACCAATTAATTAAGGCAAAAGTACTTCTGCAACGGACCGGTAGTTCATTGTTAGTTCAACTGATAAACATTAATTGCCAGTGGATCATGGTGGGGCATAGGTAGGTAGCCGTTATACATACTGTAGTATCTGGAAGATTAGTTTCATGCCAGCTGATCGTGTACAGTTTAAGGCCTAGGTGGCTAGCTTAGGACCGAAAGTAACATTTTCTTCTAACGTTTGGAGATAAGGTTACGATAGGATACTGTACTGGCTTCTAGAGTTGGATAACAACGGGTCAGGTGGGTGCGGGTAATTCGTCGCAGATCTTAGATTAAACTATTATGAATAAAAATACCTGATATTAAATAGGTTTAATATTTTTTTTACATTCAAACATAATTTATTTTTTTCGAGTGAACTTGCGAGATGAATCATTAAAAAAATTAATAATTAATAAATATATATTCTTAATACTATACACGTTCGTTAGCAACATATTTTTTTACAAATATTTAAATTATTAAATTAAATAAAAATTTTATATAAAGGTATTGAAAACACTATGAAGTTATACTTTTCAACCTAATTATCATCTCTATACTAATATTAAAATAGTCAAAATATCAAACAAAGATGCACGACGACATGCACTTTTCTTAATATACTTTCATTACTAATTTTATATCTTAATTAAAAATGATCATTTTCCATTGAAATTTTGTAATGACTCAAATTTCTCTCAAGACTAATATATTTTAAAGTTTACAAATATTCAACAAATTACAAACATTAAACATCTCATCTAACATTAAAATATACTATATATGTAATTTTTGGTATGAATATGGGTAACTCATGAGCAAACTTAATCTGACCCACAATTTCACGGGTGTAGATAAAAAACATCCATTTTTTACAAATTATTAATCCTAAACTTATATTTGTATTTTAGCGAATGAACTTAACAGGCATGAATTAAAATTCTCAACTCTAATGGAGTCATGTCTCTCTTTGATGTAGTAATAAAGACATTGAAAATACCATGAAGTTATACTTTCTTATGAAAAAGTTTTATTTTGTCCAGATCTATAAAATATATATGATATAAAAGTTTATCTTTATTGAATGAAAATAAAATATATTTTTTCTCTCTCATTTCATAATCTATAAAATATATATGGTATAAAGGTTTATCTTTATTGAATGAAAATAAAATATATTTTTTTTTCTCATTTCATACCATTAAATGATGATATAGACTCTTATACTATGTATCTTTTACAAATTTATGTTTAGATAAAATTCTCAATTCTAAAGACATCGTGTCTCTCTTTGATTTAGTAATATATATATATTGATTTTTTTACTTTATTAGTAAACATGCACCACCTTCGCCTTTTTTTTTCTGTAATACGTCTACCATGCACTTTCTTCTTCCAAGTGCTTAAATTAATCTAGTCAACTGCGTCATATGTACACGAAAGTCTTAACCCTATCAGGTTTCTGAATGGACCGACCATTTGTCTCCTGCTTCAATACACGGTAAACTACGAAAGCACTTCTCTCAATCCATTTGGAGCGTTACTTTCAAATCTGGATATGGTAACTGTTCATCTAGAAACACCATAAATTAAATTTTACAGTTTCAAAATACTCACCAAATTCAAACAAGAGCTAATTGTTATGTATCCTAATCGAATTTTTTTTCTTCTAATATAATGCAATAAGAGATATATAGCACAATAGCTTATCTTATTTTTAAATAAAAATAAAATATATATTTTTTTTTTTGTTCATACAATTTAACTGTAAGATGGACCCTCGTGCCATATACCTCTCATGCAATATTGGAATCGAGCCGAGCTTTTATCGAACTATTCGAGTTTAGTTAAAGTTTGGCTCGATCAAGCTCGAGCTTGAAAATTAGGCTCGAATAGCTTATCGAGCTGAGTTCGAGCTCGAAAATTAGGTTTGAATAGTTTATTGAATCGAGCTCAAATACCTTAAAAATCGGTTCGAAAGGCTCTCGAACAGTTCGATAAGGTATTATCGAGTTCGAATCAATATTTATTAAAATTATAGTTTGGACTCGAGGTCGAACTTGAATAGACAATCCAAGACTCAGGATCGAGGTTGAGGTCGAATAGACTCGACTGTTATCGAGCTCGAGCCTTTATACAATTTATCGAACTCGAGCTCGAGTTCGATTCGGCTCGAATCCCCTTTCACTCTCATAGCATTGTGTCAGACAATAACTTCTCGTCATAATCAGTGTATTAATTACGAAAAATTCTTGATTGGTTCGAATATTTTAGATCCTTTGAAAACTCTACTTATAATTTTGAAGAATTTTATTAGTTACATTATTTTTTGAGTTTCACGTCTATAAAATTACTTAAAATTACTGATGAAGTTTTAAACCAACCTAAACTACGAATTTTACATTAGTTACTTATATAATAATGTCTAATCTAAAACTTAGTTAGACATAATTATAAAGACCAAACGTATGCCGTGGTAAACGGCCGAAAAGGCTCTTGATCTTTTTGCTTGATTTGGGGAACTACTAGTCTTTAACTCGTTGACTTAAGATAAAAATCAAAAGTTGGCCTATCTATTTAAGTGTACCAAACTCTCTCTCTCTCTCTCTCTATATATATATAAACACACGTGTATGCCTTCATATGCATTCCCTAATAATTTACCCATATCATTAACATGTTTTTATACCTAATTCTAAGTCAATATTCTTGTTAGTTGACTTAACATGAACCTTGACCAATAGAAATGACCCACATGTATTATAGTACTCCATCAAACTAATCTAAAATGAGAAATAGTTACATTATAATCTGAATAAATGCGTTTGTAACGCGTGTCTGCTACATTATCAACTACCGAAATATTATATACGCATGAAACGTCATGAATTTAAACAATTTCTTACCTTTGTATGCGTACCATTATTAATAGATTAAAATAGATTAATTAAATTATTTTGAATTGTTTATGTAAAATAGTTTGATTAATTAATTAAATTGATATTAAATTAATTAATTAAATAATGTATATAGATTATTCAATCGATTGATGATTAAATTTTTTAATTATTTTGATTGTTTAATTGATTAATTAATTAATTAATTAATTAATTAATATTAATATTAATATTAATATTAATAATATGTTTTATATATATATATATATATATCTCCCTCATATCTGTATTTATATGTCGGTTTTTAAGAAATTTTGACTCCAATTTTTTTAATGTTGCTGATTTAAAATTATAAAAATTAATTTTGGATATTTGTGAACATTATTATACTATATTTGTAAAATTTAATTATTTTATTTATTTAAAACTAAAAAATTAAAAAATTTAATTAGATGAATATGGCACTATAATATATAAGTGGGCACGAATGAAAATATATAATAAAGTAAAAAAAATTTAAATATAAATTAAATATATAATAAATTAAAAAAATTTACATATATAAATAATGTCAATTAATTGATCATATCGATTAAAATTAATTTGATATATTAATATTAAAATTGATAAAAAAATCCACTAAAATTTTTAACACCACGGTAAGTACACATGCAAGCACAAAATCTCAATCTACCACTATTTAATTTCTCTTGGCATTCAGCTGACATATATCCAAAAAAATATCTTCCCTTCACTGTCACGATGGGGCTATGGTGCTGCTGTCATAGTGATCTTAGGACAAGTGCAAACTGGTAGGCCATATCATGGGCCAGGTCGAAAGGTCCGATATCACGTGAGTTGCCCTACTATCACGTGATAGTTGCAAGCTTTACCACTTACAACAGATTTTCGCTGCACATGATAAAACTTTGCATTATTCATTTTTTTTAAAATTAATTATTTCATGAGTCTGATTAAAAATTTATTAATAATTAGAGAGAAGTTGAATAATAATTATATAAAAAATATTAAAAATTAAAATTATTATTTAATTTTTTTATAATTATTAATAATTTTTTTCGATTTTATGATAATTCTCACGAAATCGGATATATAGTACCATCACTCATATTTAGAATTAACAACTTAGCTCAAAATATAAACCAAACGGTTTAAATAATTTGAAAATTAAGTAAGGCGGAAGGAAATGATGGGTTGGTCCCAACCATTTGAACCCTTCTTTTTCTTCCATTTCATTTTTAATTCCATATTAATAGCAACAACTTTACATAAGTTACTTTATTAACCCAAAAGCAAAATCATTTTTTCTTCGTGAACCTAAAAGCAACCCCTAATTTTAATGGAGAAAAAAGAAAGGTAAGTGTGTAAATTTGGCCCCAGACTGGAAAGATTCTATAAGGGCTAATCTTTACACAAAAGAGTGTATGGTAGGGCATTCACCATTTCCTTGCATAGCCACACACTGTTACATTACCTTTGGTTGATTAGTAAGTACAGTATCCTTTTATCTTTCATAAATCCGTGGAACAAAAGGATGGCCGGTCAGGGGTGAGAACCTCACCAAGCTGGTGCATGGGCACATGCCAAGTGCGAGCCTGATCCGCACCAACTGGACCAGCTGTTCAGGATCTTAGTACGGCCTGCGTAAGTAACGGTCAACAATATGACCGTTGGCGGTGGCTCTAATTTCAATATTCAAAATGTCTCTTTAACCAATGTTGTATTAATATATTAGTGTTCTGTAATCGCAGGAAGAGTGCCAATTCCTTAAATAGCAGATCGCTTTCAATCTTTACAAGAAAGATTACAGCTGTGCCAAACCCGATAATTTCTCCAGCTCTTTATAATTATTTTACTACAATTTTTTTTTTAAATAACATCACAAATCAATTTACATATATTATATTAAGTTCATTTTTTTAAACAAATAAAAAACAGATAATTTATATCTGATTTAAAAAAATCATAAAAAAACTTTACGATTTAGTTTTAAGAATATTCGAATTAGTGATTTTTATATGTTCATCTTTTTAAATAGCATCACAAATCAGTTTATGCGTATAGTATTAAATTTATCCTTTTAAACGAATAAAAAATAAATCATTTATATTAAATTTAAAAAATTCATAAAAAAACTTTACGATTTTGTTTTAAGAAGATTTGAATAAGTGATTTCAAAGATAAATTTGAAACCACTTTACCAATTCACCTAAACCACTCATATTCTCCTATAAGTTGACCATACGGAAGAATTAAACAATTTGCTTGAGATGAGTATGCAAGCAAACTGAAACAGAAAAAAATGATAAAAATTACTAACAGTTTTTGAACATTCTTGTATTGACAATTAGTTTGCCAAACTCTCCTTATGGGTAACAGCTTTTTACCTCTCATTAAGAAAGTGCATTTAGCTAGATGGAACTGGCTGAGGAGCTTGAACTTTTTAAAGTTGCAAAAGAAATTTATTACTCAAATTTTTTTTTTGTAATTATTAATAGATTTTTTCGATTCTATGGTAACTCAGACCGATTTGGTTCCGTAGTATTATCACTCATTTATTTAAAGTTGGTGTATGGGCACTTTAAAGATTGTTATTGACACTCATTTTACTTGTTTAACTTATAATAATGTGCTTAATCAAAGTTAAAAACTTTTGAGAATGCAATTTAATTAGGACGTACATCATTATAAGTTCAAGTACCAAAACAAAATAAAAGGACCTACAATAACAATTTTTTGGAATATCAATAACATCATTCTTTATTTAATATTACTAAAAAAAATTGCAAAAGAATTTACTACCTTTTGTTTTCGGAGGTGTAAGCATTGGGCGAAGTGTTTTGCCCCGAAACATTGTGGTGTAAACCTTTTAAAATGTTATGGTGATTCAAAATTCTAATAAAATAATAAATGATTAATTAAAATAATATAAATGATATAAAATTTTTAAAAAAATAATAATTAAAATTTAAATTAATTAATTTTTATTTTTACTAACTCTCTAAAGCATATAAATTATAATTATAATTTTATAAATATTAATATATATTTAGATATACATTATATATAATTTATTATTTTTATATTATTGTAATTTATAAATAATTAATTAAACAGTTTGTAGTTATTATTAAATCAGATAACATGCAATAAATATTTATGAAATACAATAATATCACAACAAGAATAATTAACTCAACGGTTCAAGCAGCTCGGAGCAAAAGACGTACCACCCTCAATGAAAAAACACCTAAAAATTTATGTCTCATGGCGTTTTGCCCATGCGTTGCAGCTCGGCACACTCCAAACGAGTCCAAGAATCGTCTTTAAAAACATTGTTTACTACTACTTTTAATGTTGAAGAGGGGAGAGTCGATCATCTAGATTCATAGTTTTAATTTTTTACCGTAAAAAAGTTATAGAAACAATTTTTAGCAACATAATTGTAAAAATTAAAAAATTATTTTGTGTTTAATAAAATATGTGTAGTTTTTACATATGAGATAAATTTAATTTCTTAATTTTTTTATAAAACAAAAAGGATTTTGAAAACACTACCAAAATTATACCTCTACATGTTTTTCCATCGCTGTACAAAAAAAAAATTCAAGCAGTAAAAGTAGATTATCCAAGATAAAAAAAAAAAAAAAAAAAAACAATCCTACACACTTTAGTTACCATTCTTGTCACTTAAAACAGTAAACGGAAAAAAAGTTTAAATTTAAGCCAGCATTAAACGAGGGACCACCCTTATCTTTAACCACACTTTATCTTTAACTAATTTTTAAATTCATGATACTTGTGGGCTACACCACTGGGACACCAAAATTGTAAAATCCCAGCATTAAAGCTCCCCACACGAGTACACCTCTCACCACAAAAAAAGACACTCCACAAATCTTAACCGTTCATCTACCCTTTCATCAAATCAAACGGTTGATATTCAATCACAAACCGCGTCATCACCCTCCCTCCCTATATAATCCCTCCTTCCACCTCCCCCATCACTCCCCATCCACTCAATCTCCTCTCTCAAAACAACACACTCTCTGCAACAAAGCCAAGGTGATTAAGATCTAACTAATCACTATTAGTTGTGATATATTACCTCAAAAAGAAAATGGTGTCTTCGAGAACCTGGATTCTGTCTCTCAAGGCTGTATTTATCTCCGTTGGTGTGCTCACCATAGCTCTGTTCCTCAAAGCCTCTGTTCCATTGGCGTTGGATTTCTCAGTCTCGCGAGCTCCTCTGCTATGGAGTTCCTTCCTCTCGTGGCTCAAGCCTCCTTATCTTTACTTCATTATAAACGTCATCATCATCACCATCGTTGCGTCGTCTAGGTTCCATCACAAAGGCCACGATGAAGAAGAGTGTAATAACAACAATCAGACGGTTGAGATTCATCGAGTTAATCCTCCTCCGTCAAAGATGATCTCCACCGATCCATATTCGGCGTTCGATTACGAGATCAAGGATCGATCCGAATTTGGCGTGATGGAATCGACTGCAGTGGTGTATGAGGAGAAGAGAGAGGATGAGGCTAAGGCTGTAGAGGTGGAGGAGGAGGTGAAGAGTGTGGTGGTGGTGAGTGAATCTGTTGAAGATGGTGAAGACGAGTTTGTCATCTCGAGGTCCACGTGGAATCCGCCAAGGAGGATGGGCTCGTCTGAGATTCCGTCGGAGTACCTCCCTTCGGCTGAGAAACCCCTGGTTTCTGCAAGGTTCAGTCACCGAAAATCGGTTAAAGCCAGTCCCGAAGGTAATTTTAATTCTCATTTTCTTTTTACGCTGATAAAGAATATAATATATGTAACTTAAAATAGTCAGATTTTATCTACGAGAATCTAAGTTTGAATTTGAAGAACTTTCTGGTCGGCGTCGAAGAGGAGTCTCCGGCGACGTTCACATTTCTATTTTAAATCACGAGTGTTCTATCTTTTCACGTTCTTTAGTTTTGAATATCGAAGCCGAATTTCGCCGTTTTGGATTATTGCCTTTTCCAACGACGGACAATAGAAGGTTCAAACTTGGCGTCTATGTTACGCTCAGCTTGGAAAAGTCCAAAACACCGTTTCATTGCCATCAACTTTTTGTCCGCTAGAAATTACTAGTGGAAAGTTAAAAACCATAGAAACATTCGATAAAGAGGATAAAATGGTAAAATCTGGATTAATTTTGTGCGGGGTTATTTCTCAGCTGGAAGAGCTCTGAGGAGAGTAACGAAGCCAAAACGCCACGAGACGATGGAGAACACGTGGAAGGCGATAACGGAGGGTCGGGCAATGCCGTTGACGAGGCACCTGAAGAAGTCGGACACGTGGGAGAATCACGTCCGTCAGGTGAACGTGGGCCATGCGGACCCGTCTCTAGTGACGAAATCAGAGACGTTCAAGGACCGCACCAACTACCAGATTCCACCTGTGACGCCGTTGCCGGTCAAGCTAAGGAAGGAGCCGTCGCTGAGTCAGGACGAGTTGAACCGGCGAGTCGAGGCTTTCATAAGGAAGTTCAATGAGGAGATGAGGTTGCAGAGGCAAGAGTCGTTGAATCAGTACAATGAGATGATTACTCGTGGAATATAGTTTATAACTATTACAAATAGTTAGTTTTTTTTGAAGTGTTTTGACAAATAGGAAACTCTTCATAAAAAAAACTAAAGAACTGAAGAAGTGTTTTTTTCTCTGATAGGTGTGAAGTTTGGGGTTTAAAAGACGTTGAAATTGTCATTTTTAGATTGGTTTAATTATTTTTTTCTCCCATTTTTTCATGGGATAGATTCCATAGGCAGATGGGTTTTCAAATTTTAGAATATTATCATAGAAATATCTGTAAAGGAGGAATTTTATTGAGTGTTTCTTCTTAATTCATCGTATTTGAATGAATGGATTGATATTATTATATTTTTTTGTTTTGTGTTATTTAATTGATTACAAAGTCAGTTACGATGATGGTAAATGCAACTTGATAAAGGTATGTAACATGGCTAAAGTTTGGTATTAAATTTTAATTCAGTTTTTTAAATTTCTTTTAAAAAAATTAAGTTTAAATTGAATTAAATCTAATATTAAACAAAATTGTCATCTTCTTTTTATTTTCATTTATTGATTTTAAGGTCATCAAATCAATATTTTAATTATTTAATAACTCGTTTTTGGACCAATAAATGCAACTACACCATATTATGAAGGAGAATTCTCTTGTTGTTCGAATACTAAACTCTTGAGTCTAATACATTAATTTTAGATTTGTTTAAAATTTTATTAATAATTTTAAAAAAATTATTAGTAATATTATTTTTTGAATATCAATTTATATTGATATTATCAATGAAATTATCTAAAATTTTAAAATAATTAATATTTTAAACCCGATCTAACCAAATATTTTATACTAAATACACTAAATACTTTTTTAGATAAAGGTTTTAGTAGAATCACTGTAATTCAAATAAATTTATTAACTGTTTTACTACAGAAGATTCATACATGCAATTTACAAATGTCCGAAACGAAAAACTGTTGTATATCTCGGGTTGGTTAAACCGAATCTAAAATCAATGTTATAAATTTAAAAAAAATTGATAATATTATTTTTTGGATTTCACGTTTATATTGATTTTACTAATAAAATTTTTAAAAATTATAAATAAAAATTCAAAATTATCAAAACCAAATATTTTTGCTCCGACTATGCATCCTCTCACATAGTTTGGTGGAACCACATACGGAATCCACATGGGTTATTGATGTGATGTGTGAATATCGTAATATGCACTGCCGCCCTCGGCTCCCTAACAAAGAACAATTTCTCGTCTAAAACTCGTAACGTGTGACTTGAACCCACTCTCATGCGCACGTATAATGAACATTTACAATCAATTTTTTTGAAGTTACTTTTTAGCTTTTAATTTTTTTATGAACTTCTGTTGCGTTTAACTTAATTTATGTTTACAAAAACCAAAAACCTATTTCTTAAGACTCTCCAAACCAGTATTTTTGGCCTTTTTTTTAGGTTAGGAGGTTTGAACCCTTTGCTCATAAGCGATGGGGTTTACTGCGCTGGTGGGTAACCAGTATCTTAGATGTTGACGATGAAAATATTTGGTTTACTGTTTTAAGTCAATTTAAAGTTTAAATGGGTTCAAGACAATTTTGCCTTGAACCCATTAAATTGTCTTAAACCAGCAAACCAAACAAGGCTATCATAAATCATTGATCTATTAGGAAACATACCAATTTATCTTTGCCCCAGAGTCTCTCAATTCATCTCACATCAGCTTTTAAAGCCAGAGAAGATATGTTGCCCTGATGTTGGCAAATGCTTGCCTTGTTAGATCAGGCTGATCATCAGTTTCATAAAATTTTCGTCCTCTATAATTCAAACAAAAATGAAGGGGAGAAAAAATAAAACATATTCCACAAGTAGAACCACAGAGATGAGAGTAACCGAAAATTGACGCATACCCTAAGATCAATGAAAAATGGTTACCATTGGTGTCTACTGAATTCAATTATAGTTATTGGATTCAAACCATTTCACGGTTCACTCTAGCTTTCTGGCAAAGGAATGTCGCTTTTGAAGCTTGATTTACCAGCGGAAGTAGCATGCATTTAGGCTTATCATTAAAATCACATCTACCACTTATCCAAAACGCCCTAGACAATTAGACTCATCAAGAAAATTCATGTCAATTCTTTCCACTAAATTTTATTTTGTCCGCTACGATAACCACCAAATATTTGGTGATGGGTCAGGTCACACTGTCTGCCTTACGATGCCATTGTTGATTGGAACTACTCAGCGCTTTATTTGCAGTGATAAATACCCCCCCCCCCCCCAATCCACCAGCATCCCTCAACACAGTTACCTGGGTGACGTTTCTGTCAGGATTGAGCAAGATGAACACCACCGACTTCACCTCCTTTGCTGTCACGAGTCCAATGAGACAATAGAACTATGACTGGAACTGTTTGCACAAATCATTTATAATGTGCAATAAGACCTTGAGAAATTATTATTAGATACTAACATTGTATATCATATAATACAACTTTCAATGGTAAAGAGAACAAGATCAAAATTGCATAAAAAGTTCACTGGGGTAAAGCTGCATCAGATGCTATGAAGCTACAACTCCTCAAAATATTCAAATTTAAGAATAGGAAAAGAAACAAAAAAAAAAAAAAAAAACCAAAGCTTTATGTATTTGATGGAAAATATACATGTCCATGATTACAATGAACAACATCTTAACAAAAGGATGCTCGTGTACTAGTAGTTAACGTACATGATATAAATGTGTCAAAATTTATCTCGACTAGGAGTATTACCTCAAACTAACATTCATCGAGCTAGCTTCTGCCTTTTTATTCTCTCTAGGGCACCAAGGCTCTTCTCACCATCTCTAGTAACAGTGGTATCATCTCTCGCACCATCATTTTCACCATTTTCTCTCTTACGAGCAAGACCTCCAAAAACTGCAGATGGAACATCTTTTTGGGCGATTTCAACTCTATCATCCTCTTCTGAGTCACTTCCCTCTGGCAACTCAATGTCTTCCTGATTTGCAGTGCCATTAACCACTCCATCAGGCTGTGATTCAACTCCAGCACTCACAAAGCCCACTTTTCTGCCAGTATCTTTGACAGTAACATTGTTGACGGCAGGGGCTAGCTGCTTTTCCAGAGCAGCCATTTCATCTTCAGGAACCCCAGCTAGTTTCAGTTTGTCTTTTGCCTCGTTTAAGTTCAGTGTCTGATCCTTTTGCATCAGATACTCTGGAAGAATAAAGTGTGTCTGGAAGAAGAACAACAATGCCAATTAGAATTAGAGTTGAGGGAAAAGTGCAACCTATACTTGTATGTTCAAAATCATGCAAGAAGATAAGAAAAAAAAACTCCAAATACTGACAAATGTATCTAGAACCTCATTGCACAGATTGAAACCTCTATTGAGATTTCTGGCAATAATTTGACCTTCTAGAGACTTTACAGATGGCTCCCATGTCAAGGTTGTCAGCATGAATATTGAAAAATTAACTAAAACGTTACCCGGTTACCTCCAAGCCAATTAATGAAATCCAAAAAATTGCTATTCTGTTACGGGAAAAGCATTCCTTCTTACTAGGCTGTCAGAATATATTCACATATTTATAAAGGAAACAAGTTTTGTCATAAGCCTTCCATCATGTCCACTATTCCCCCTGATTCGCTAGTAATCGTTTCTCTAGGAAAATAGGACTATGGATCAACAGACACGCACGCACAGGGAGAGAACTGTTGTCCTCTATGTATCCAATGTTAGTCCTTTCTCAAATCAACATGCTTCTTTTAGTTGTTCCTATTAGCCAGCACAAGATAGTCACTGCACTAACTGAGACTATAGTTATAATTCTACCTAACACACTGGCAGCAGCAAAGGGTTGTTTAATGGGAGTTTTATCCAGTCTTTTCAAGTATATATTAGCCAAGAGAACATTTCTCCTCATTCTGGGAGAAACCCACTTCCACTCCCTTACTCTAGCATGCAGTCAATAACTTTAGATCCATCAATGTAGTATGTATTTCCTTGGCAGTTTCACAGCAATTACATCCTTTGTAGCTAGACAAGCCAAAATAGAAGCAAAAAAGAATTCTTTTTATAAGTAAGAAGGCAAAAAAAGTATAATTAAACTTACCTGACTAAAGCTTGCAGAAACACTTCGTTTGACACGCAGCATCTCTCTGAAGGTATCTTCATTTCCATGTTGCACCTCAAATTCATGCCATTTATTCCAGAAGTCAGGATCAGATCGTGGATCCGCAAACTGGGATGCATGTTGGTATATTGCACGAGCACGGTCAATCTCTCCCAAACTTTTTTCCAATTCTGCATACTTCAGACACATACTCTTCACATCTTTATTTGGCAAACCCGACTCTATCGCTTCCTCATATATTTCCCTTGTTTTGGGGACACCAAATATTTCAGTTGCACGAGCAATTAAGATTTCATACATCCCAAGCTTATCCTCATCTGGCACCACCTTGGTTGCCTGTTTATAGACGTTCATGGCTCGCTTTGCCAGACCATAATCTTCCTCCAGTTTTGCATACTGAAGGTACAAGGGTTTCACTGTATCAGCAGGGGCCTGATAAAAATAAGAAAAACACATGATAAGGTCAGCATCATATCACATGAATGATGATAAAGGACTGTGTTTTCTTAAAAAAAATTAATTCATTAAGAGAGAGAAAAGAGGTACAAAAGAGGAGGGAAAGGAGTCCTAAAGTAAAAAAGGAGACTACATCAAAATAGTCCTCCAGTCTCCCTGGGTAGCCCTCAAAGAAATATCCCTAAAAACATCTGTAGCTGAAGCCCAAAAAGAAGAAAGGAAAACAACCCTCTTCCCAAAGCAGATGCATCATCGTGGAACGATCTCTAAAAATCTTCTAATTCCTTTCCTTCCAAATCACCCAAAGAATCGCAAACCAAGCACATTGCAATAAAATCTTTTGTAGCTTACAAGATTAATTTCAGTATCACTGTGGCACATGTATAGATGAAATAAATCAACTGTATGTCATGATCACATAAGAGATATGAGTGAATCTGGAGAAATATATGGCCTTCAGAAAACTAATTTTAAATTTCATGTCAACAGAAGAGTTTGTTACATAATCCATGGTAAAATTGGTTCCCAATCGGTGAAGGTTGTTTCCTTTTTCCTTCTTACTATGCAAATTCTGGTAATTGATGCAAGTAATTCCATAAATACTTCATGCCAAATTGCACTTGAATAACTCAACTCACCCTAAAGCTTAAAATTTTTATTGTATTTTCTTTTGTGATAATTCTAAAGCTCAATACTAAACTGGCTGCTGCTACTTGAAAATCTATCTAAAACCTCTTCGTAGAGACAAGATTCTGTTCAAAATTTCAATCAAGCATTGAAACAAACTCTACAACCACATGCAGGGAAACTTCAAAACACCATGATCAACCCAATTCCGTTTCATCCAATTTTTATAGGTATAATGAACCAACCACATATTAACTACTAAATTACGCTAAGCAGAAAGGTTTCACATACTTCTAAATCACATTTCCATGTATGACAGGCAAGTTACCTAATCCATTATTCCATCCTACGTGAAAACAATATTCTCAAAATTGCAGGGGCAATAAGAAAGCTTATGAAGTTTACATACAGACAAGTGATGCAAGCAACAGTGCTAAAAGACCAAACCACAAATATATTAGCGCACAACACATTAATAGAAGCTTCAAATGTAGAAGTGCTGGTCCACAGTTCATGAACAAGGGTTTTACCATGTTGACTCATGCAAAGCTTTCATACAATCTCAAGGACTGGCTTCCGCTTCAATTTAAATGACGTCGGAATTTCATATGCACAATATGTTGTCAGAAATAAATAACAAGTCAAAATTTCACAACCAACCAGATGATTGGTATAAATAAGATAAGCATGCAATTATCAGCTAATGGGTTACTAAATATGATGAAAGAATAAGCAAGCTCAAAACCAGTTCAACGGTGCAAAAATTAATGGCAGTCTATCATCAGACAAGTAAATGCTGAGCACCTGAGTAACTCTGATAACCAGACTTCAGAAACAAAGGAATAAATCATGTGCATACCATTTCAACAGCATTCTCAAACAACTCTCTTGCTCTTTCCAGTTTCATTTTCCCATATCTCTTTACAAACTTTGAGAGATAGGTGACCCAAATCTCCTTCACATGAGGATACTTGAATATCTTGACGCCTCTTTCGTACACCTTAAATGCATCTTCAAAGTAATTCTTTTCCTACACATGTTGAAGCAGTAAAATTTGTTAGTCCACAGAACCAATGGAGGCAAAAGTTTAAGAGAACATAATAGCATAACTACAGGAGAAATGTCCATACCTCCAGAAGGAAGGCATAATTTATAATAATTTGAGGCGTGGCTATTCTTAAATCCAATATTTGCTCATACACTGCCCTAGTGGACTCCAAGCTACCCAAGCTTTCTTCCAAATCCACATAAAATGACCAAAGTCTCAAGGATTTATGCAGCTTAATCTGGACAGGTTCATTCCCATCAGCAGCCACTGCAAGTTACCAAAAAAAAGAACAAAAGAATAAAAGTGAGTTATAGTTCCAAGAACGCCTAATGATTACAAGTTCAAATTTTTTTTTTTTTAATAATTGCAGGTGGGGTTTTGAACTTGGACCTCCTCATTATAGGAGAGGTGTGGATGCATCTGAGCTAATGCCCAAGCCACTACAGGTTCAAATTCTTTTTCTCCTAAAACTTAATATTCTTTGATGCAAGTTGCTACAATAAATTTAAGAAAAATGGTGCAACTCAAAAAAATCTGTTGGCTACCCATACTCTCCCCTAGCCCCATTCACCTGATCAAAGTAAAAAATGAAAGAGGTTTCTGAACAACTTGTGACAAACATTTTCACATGCAGTCTATTCAATTAGTTAAAAGAATAGATGAGCTTGACAAAGCACTTAATTTATAAACAGTATGGGTAATGTACTATTTTAAGGTACATTTCTAAACAAAATGTTGACAGATTCAAGTGATCAAAATGGTTTCAGTTCTCAAGATGATGGAGGCATAAATGTGACAAGTGCCTGACATAGAAAAGAGGTGAAGCAGACGAAGAAGTAGAGGAGGAAGAACAAAGAGAGAGGGGAAGAAAAGAGAGAGACATAGAGGAACTTAGAGGGAAGAAGAACCTGGCTTTAAAAGGAAAAGAGAAGAATAAAGGAAATAGGAAAAGCGATGGAAGAATTGTGGAAGAGAACAGAAGAACAAGAGAGGAGAGATAAAGTGATAGGATCTCCCAAAACACAGTAGTTTATTCTCAAAACTCTTGCCTAAAACCTAATAGAGGTGCTCTTATATAGGCATTAAACATAATTCAAATAGGAAACTAATAAAATACTAAAATAAAATCCAAATCCTTAATTTCGTAAACCTGAATTTCCTAAAATATTTTTACTTGATTCCCAAGAACAATGGATTACAACATATCCCATATTAGCCCCTTTTTTTCAATAAATAATAGCCCAAAAATACTCAAATAAAAAAAATGTTTTCCTTCGCTGCATAAATACCGCTTCTTGAAATTTAAATAATAATACTAAAAATTAAAAACACTGAAAATTTGAAAGTTAGAAAACACAATGATGACTTCAACCATGCTTCGTTAAGGACATTCTTATTATAACATTTTTTTTTTACTCCAAACAGATTGAAAATCCATTTTGATTAAAATTGGAACTCATTTTAGCATTAGTTTATGTTTAACACATGTTTTCTTATTTTCTGTAAAACATGACAGATATCAAGTTGTGGAATGAAATACTACATATAATACAAGAGAATAATTTCTTGTTGATAGGATGTCCAGGAGCACTTTGGAAATACACAATCTCCACTTTGAACAGAGAATGTAATGTATTATTACATTCAGATCTAATTGTAGCACAATGACATCAATAGACAAAAAGGCACAGAGGACAACGAGTAATATAAGAAAAGCCTCAGTAAGTGAGGAAGGATAGAAAATACCTCTTCTTTTGACCTCGACTGATGGCTCAGCTGTGGCAAGCCTCATCAGCTCCAATGCTCCTTTGAAATTCTTGTGCCTCAACTCCATTTCTGCCCACTCACACCAAACACTAGCCAAATGATCCACACTTTTGTAGTTAATTTGGACTGCCTTATCAAAAATCACTCTTGCATTGGCTATATCTTTGTGGCTCTCGTACAACTTAGAAAAGGCAATCCACAATGTATGAGGCTTCCCCACTGCTTTCATTGGGTCAACTGTCCTCACTGCCTCAGTGTATGTCAATATCTGCTTTGTCGGATTACCCTCAAATATCTTGACTCTACGATGCCACTGTTCCACATTATGTGGATTCTGTCGTAAAAGGACACTATTAGCCAGTTCTGGCCTTCTGTTCATTAGATATTCCAATCGAGCCAACCTCAAATCGACATCCTTGTCATCATGTAACCAAAACCCATGAAGTATCTTTTTCTCAAGTTTTTCCACCGATAAATTAACATCCAAGCGAACATCTTCATCCACAGGAAAACCATTCTCTTCATTTTCATCTTCTTCCTCATCACTGGAATCCATATTCTCCATCTTATGAGCAACCATACTTTCCTCGAACTGTGAATATGCATCAAATATTACACTAAAATCCCTCACAGTAACCACTGTCGTCATACCCTCTTCAAAAATATCTCTGGCTTTCTCAAACAACTTCCTCCTAATATAATAATCCGCAAGGGAAGTCCACAGCCTCCCCACCTCATCGGTAAACTTTTTAATCCCTCCCCTAATGATCGCATCCACATTGAGCCCTGAAACCTCATTTGCATGCCGTGTGAGCAAATCACACAACTCCAACCACAACCTATGTTTGGTCTTTCCCTTGATCGAATAAAACTGGTTGTCATTCAACACCGAGGCCAACCTCTCCGCAGTCTCTTGCCAAAGACTTGAATTTACCAAAAATTCGATAAAATCCTCAATGTGAGAAGGATCATACTTCAGATACCTACGATAGACCCTAAGTGATGTCTCAATTGGGATACCCTTTTGGCTCACAAAAACCAAATAAGGCTCCCAAATACGATCATGCTGCGTCACAGGCAGCGCGCAAAGTGCTCGATCAAACGTCCTTCGAGTCTTTGTGATAAGTTTCTGCTCCGTTAGGGTTTGTAAGTACATTATCCATATCCTTGGCATCTTATGCATTGTAACCAGAGCTCTTTCAAACGTATTGTTGAGGGTTTCATATTGCGAGTGCGTCACAGGTAGGTTTCGCACAATTTCGAGGCGCTCACGAAGATACGCGTGCCAAAGCTTGTAGCTACCCGGCAGGGATTTTAGTGCTCGCTCGTAGATAATGAAGCGCTTCCTGAACGGTGCCTCTGATTTCGCAATGAGGTACCTCCACCAGAGTTTAAGACTAAAGGGGTTGCGCAAGATTTCCTCTTCATATAAAAGGTCATCTTGAGAAGGGTACAACTCTTGTGATATGGACATTATAGTTGCAGAGGACCAGGGGCAAAGGTGCGGGCGGGTCTTGGCTGAAGCCGGGCTCAACGTTTCTTAAAAAAATTCTAGTTGCCCGGCCCAACCTCTCTTTACATCTGTAAACTAAGAATGGATGGAAGAAAAATAAAAAATAACCAACCAAAAATATATAGTCACGTTCTGGAACTAAAGATAAGAAAGAATAAGAAATACATAACAAGAAACCCTAGGGGTAGGAAGAAGGTAAGAAATACTTGAAATAAGAAAGAAAGAGAGAAAGAAGGAAAAAAATAATAAAAAATCAGGTTGTAAAAGAAAAGAATCCAAGCGGCAACTTGGATTCAAGATTCCCAATAACATAACGGCAGTAAATAAGCAAAAGAGGTAGGAAGAAGATTTACCTGTGTATACCAAGAACAATTGACCTCAATCCCTCAAGCCAAGCACAAATTACAGGAAATCAAAATTTCTGAAGTAGAGACTTTCTCTAAAAACCCTAATCGCTAGATTCCATTTTTCTCTGAAAATCCCTAGCTTCGCCACTGAGAGGGGCAGATGAGAGATGGCTGAGAGAGAATCTTATCTCTTGATGGCTGTAAAATGAGTCTCGGGTTCTTTTGGGAGAAAAAGAATATAGCTAGGGCTAGAAACGGGTAGAGAATTGATCAAATTGGTCTGGGTTGAGCTGGGTCTTTGGCCCAATTCAATTAATTGACTCAAATAGGTTGGGTTGGGCTTAAAAGAGTTGAAAAGAGAGAATGAAATTGAGGAAACAAGAGCATGTTTGGTAATAGTTTTAAGTGTTCGAAAACTGGTTTTGAAAAGAGTTTCTGAAAAAAAAACATGCTTGGATAATCAGTGTTCGAAAACTGTTTGGATTACACTTTCTTGTAATTGTTTTCAGTTTTCAGTGTTCAGTTTAAATTTTAATATATAAAATTAATTTTATTTATCATATTTACTAAATACAATTTTTTATGCACACACCAAATATTTGGAAATAATTAATATTATTTTATTTTTAAAATGTTAGTATTTTTTATATATCATCTATCAAATATGACAACACTCTTCCCTGGTCATGTCATGTTTGTTTGTTAAATAAATTCTTAAAAATAAAAATAAAAAATACAATACAACTTTCACAATTTGATAAAATATGAACAACTAACCTATCAAATACAATATTCAAGTTTGTTCAATATCTAAAAGATGACATACTTTTCTTCTTAAAAATAAAATAGTTGATGACAACTTTAAGATACAATATTCATTGATCAAATACAAATTTGATAAATTGATAAAATGGAAATGACCAGCCCAAAATTCTTCCTTCAAAACGGTTTGCCTCAATTGCCCAATTTGGTTGGTTTGTCATCCTCACATCCTATAAGTCAAATAATATATCAATATGTGAAATATATTCCTAAGAAAAAAAAAATAATTCAGTAACTTAAAAAAACTAAATTAACACAAATAATTCAGTAACTAATTTCTGTCCCAGTTTTGTCTACGTTGGCCATGCAATTTTGATGGCTTTCGTGTTTCTCATTGAGTTTGTCAATGAAATAAGCGATGAATTTCTTCTTCTTTTTGTAGAATTTTATTACAAGTAATTCTAGAGGTCAAAAACCACTACTATGACAAGGGGGGGAGGGGAGAGAGAGAGAGAGAGATTATAATATCACACTAGCAATGAACCTCCGCAATAATTGTATAATTTTCATTTCGTTTTCACATTCCCTGTGGCATTACAATGTCTTGTCTACACTTGATGCAAACTCAATTGGTTTCAATAAATTTACATTTAATAGAATGAAGAAATGACTGAACATACGCTAAGAGTGCCATAAGATAATTTACTCTACAAGCGAAAATAACTCTTTACACTAATGAAGAAACAAGGTTACAGAAAACCTGACCACATCTGGGAAATATACTGGCATTAATTATGATAAAAAAAATTGTGAGTAATCAGGGCTTCCTTAAAGCAGATGCCGCACCCATGACAACAGCCAAGACAATGCCAAAACCAGCCCCAAGGGAAGCACCCACGGCTGCAGCTGAAGATGATGCCTTAGCCTGAAAATCCTGATTTGCATATATTACCGTTGCATGTTCTCGAGCTAATTCCACCGAAAGCCTATCTCTAGCAAATTCCTAATTTAAATTTAAAAAAACACCAAGAACATCAAAGTTTATCCACGAGCATGTCAAAATTAATAAAGCAACAAGATGTCTTCAAATAAAGACTAATCTGACATGGTGTTGAGTGTCAATTATTTAATGATCTGATTAATCATTCAATAACTATATGAGACAACCAAACAATACGTTTACAAAGATTAAAAGAAAAGGATAATGGAAATCAAAGAATTGAATGAGAGCAACATAAATATTCCCAAAAGAAAAACACAGAAAAGATTCCTTGAAGCATAAAAAGAGAGACATCATATGTCATTCTGGTGAAAAAGTTAATTTACCAAGTTCATTTCATATTAATCACTTCATTATCTCAAGTTATCAGTCTTCTCTTTTGCCAGAATCTTTTCAAGCTCCTCCCTTGATATGATTTTGCCATGCTAATCAAAGCAAAAAGTCATTCTTGTTACATTAAGACAATAATCATGGTTGCCAGTGCAATTATTGGCTCACTTCTAACCAGAAACCAATCTTTGCTTCAAATATAAAATGATAGGAAAGTGACAAAATAAATCAAGCATAAAGACCGACTGCCTATCGACAATTTTACTGTACAATATCTTGAACAAAAGGTAAGAAAACACAAAAAAAAGAAGATTTGAAGAGAGAACACTAACCTCCTTCAGATGAGCCAACATATTGGGGGTTGGTTCATGAAAATCTGGACCCCTGTAATCAATCACTTCATTTGGATCTTGATTGTAGTTCATAGTTGGGTAAACTGATCTCCACTCCATACTACAATACCAACAGAGTTATCAGGTACAAGAAAACAATAAATAGGTGTGGTAGTAGAAATGGAAGGGAACAAAAATATTTTCCCTTTTCCCTTTCATAATAATAATATAAACTAGTTATCATATCAAAAAGTTTTGACTTGAACTAAGTAACAGATATACTCCATATTACTTATCTAAAAACTGCTGTGTAGTATAATCACTAAAATCCATGACCTACAACTTCTTATCTTTTGCCAGTTGCACTTATATCAAAGATTCATCCCCAGCTTCTGCCGATAAAAAATTTAATTTCATAATTAGCCCAATAGATGAAGAGAAGGGGAGGGGAAGGAGTTAAGTACGTTAGCAAATGCAGATAACCAAAATAATACATAATTAAATACATGTAAGGGGAGAAAAAAACAGGAGGGACAAGAAAGGGAGAGAAACCTTTGTATCAAGGTTCTGCCTCGAGTAGCCATGACAACAACTGCTGGCCTTAACCTTTCTGCTTCCTTGCAAATTACCTTACCTGCATCCCCTTCAACAATACGAGCCATGGTCTTCACCTGATTTTCATTATATATCAGTGTTTAATAAATTACTTCTTGGAAAACAAGACATTGGATAATGGTTGACTCATCAAAATTATAATTGGCTAACAAGAAGATGAAGTGTCTAGGAGTGGATTAATTTTGCATTAAATTAGTCAAGAATACAAAGCTTAACTTTTATTGTAGTTAAGAGGGACATTTGAGACAGTATGAGTAAACAGAAGTAAAGGCAGTCTTAAGTGATGCATAAATAGAACAAAAAAGCTAAAAACTTATAGATTTTTTAGAAAATTTTAATTGAATGTTTTTTTACTCTACCTTCGAGCATGCCTATCCCACGCTGCACATCTTCTGGTTGTCTATAATGAACAAGAGCCCATGACAACCACATAATGCTCTCTCTCTCTTTTAAGTTCATCTGAACCATCATTAGAAGCCTTTGCAACCTCTCTTTCATAACCCTGACAGTGAACACCAAAGGTTAAGCCAATGAAAAAGTATGAAAGAAAAAAGAAAGATCTACAAATGCAATTCACTTTAACATTTGGAAATAGAGAAACACGAAGGAGAAATATTTTAATCACTTAAATGGCAAGGAAATATGACGTAACTCTAGTAGCAAAAGATGAAGACGATATGCAAACGCCAAGTATAGCAATACAGAACAAACATTGTCCAACACCAATACTATCAAGTCCAATCGCTAGCATAGAATGAACTAATTAATACTTCCAGGACTCGAGGCTCTATTATCATTCCCTTGTTACAAGGTTCACAAACTTAAAAGAATTGAATAACAGTAACCAAGAAAATGTGTCGGTAGGATATACAATATACATTTCCATGCCTGTAGAGAAGAAATAATGCTAGCCCATGACTCATGAGACATTCTCTAAACATGACGGCCCCAGAAGTTTAACATCAATTACAAGTAACCAAGTGAATTTCTTATATGCCGATTTTACACTGCAGTTTCACAATTATAAAGCTAATTGAATCTGAAACTCAGTTTACATTTTATGAAATGTCAACAAAACCCCCTATATCTTAGTAACTACAAATCTCCTCAAAACCCAAGCAATCAAGAACAGATCATCACCTTGAATTTGTTGATACAACAAGTTTAAACCATTCTATTTAAATGAACACATGTAAACTGACCCAAAATCTCACTTACCTACTCCAAATACTATATAAACAGATCTATACAGAATCAACCCCTCGTAATTCTTTTTTCTTTCTAACATAGAGACAACGTACACATTCAGATAACATGGAGAATTTGAGATCGTATATACTAATCTTATAATTACATAAGAAACATCCAAACATAAAACCAAAGAAACTATTCAGCAAAGAAAACCCAAAATATAAACCTAGAAAAACCATATATATAAAACTTAAAATCCCCAAAAATTAAGGTAAAAAGAGAAAAAAGAAAATAGGAAAAGTTACTCAAATGTAGGAATTGTCTTTGCTGGTTGTGATGCTGTTGCCGCTATGCGGTTACTTACAGTGGAGGCGGACCTAGCAATGGTGAGGTCACAGAGAGGGGGAGAGAGAGGAAACCAAGAAATTTGAGGGAAATCCCCAAAAAGAGAGAATCAAAAAGTTGAGGGAAAATTGAAAGCAATGCCTCAAAAAAACAAAAGAGCCAAAAATTTGAGGGAAATTCCCAACAAAAATCCCAAAATTTATAACTAGAAACAGAAAAATCATATTGAGAGACAAAGAAATCAAACTCATGGGAGGAAAGAGAGAGACTGAGACGAAGAAAAAAGAGACATTGGCGCTACTGGAAGAAGGCTGGGATGCTACCCTTGCTTCTGGAAATCGAGAGACTGCGCGAGAGTGAGAATAAAATGATGACAATGAGAGTGAGATGAGAAGAAGTAAGGGAGATGAGGAATGAAAACCAAAAACTAAGAGTGAGATGAGAAGGCTCGGAGGTAGATGAGGAATGAAAATCGAGAGAAGAGAGAAGAGAGCAGAGAGCAGAGAGCATAGAGCAGGAACTCTGAGTCGTGTTTTACGGCTTCAAACATGAAAATGAACACTGAAAACTCCGTTTTGGAGTTTCTAAATCCAGTGTTTGAAAATTCCTTTTTACAAAACAGTGTTTAAACACTGTTTTTGAACACTGATTGCCAAACAAGCCAAGCAGTGTTTGAAAATGGTTTTTAGTGTTTGAACACTAAAAAGGGTTTTTGAAAACCTTCCCCAAACAAGCCCAAGAGATTTTGAAATCAATAAATTGTGTGGTATGTTTGAGTAACAATTTCCTGTTTTCAGTTTACAAAAATTATTTTTGAAAATGAACAATGAAAGCAGTTTTATGATATTTTCTGGAAAAAAAACATATTTGGATAACTGTAACTAGAAAATTGTTTCCAAAACAGAAAATAGTGAAATGTTGTTTGGATAATCTTATTTTGAAAACTAATTAGAAAATATAAAACTGTTTGGATATACCTTCTTGTAATTGTTTTCAGTTTTCAGTTTTAAGTTAAATTTGAAATCTATATTAATTTTATTTCTCATATTTACTAAATACATTTTTTTAGCACACACCACAAATACTTAAAAATAATTAATATTATTTTGTTTCTAAAATTTTAGTATTTTTTATATACCATGGATCAACACATGACCAAACTCTTCCCTCTCGCTATATCATGTATGTTTGTTTGTTAAATAAATTCTAAAAAATTAAAATAAGAAATAGAACACAACTTTCACAGTTTGATAAAAATGTAAACAACCAACCTATCGTTCTTCTTGGAAAATGGTACAATATCTAAAACATTATATAGTTTTATTGTTTAAAATAAGATAATTGAGGACAATTTTAAGATAACAATAATCATGGATCAAATACAACTTTGAGAATTTAATAAAATGGAAATAAACGACCCAAAATTCTTCTTGCAAAAGGGTTTGGCTCAACTGTCCAATTTCTTCTTATGCTCATTTCACCTCAACTGTCCAATTTGGTTGGTTTGCCATCCCACACCCTATAAGACAAATAATATATCAATATGTGAAATATATTCCTAAGAATAACAAAAATAATTCAGTAACTAAAAAAACTAAATTAAACACAAATAAGGACATTAAACTAACTTTTACTGATAAATCATAACATTATTTCCAGATATACAATCAAATACCAAAATGGTTTGCCATGTCTGATTCGCAATAAGCTCACGAAAAGCAGCCATAGTTGATACACATGCATTAGACAAATAAACTACATGATTATTTGTAAATGTGCTCGACTCCCTTTCAGTTTCTACTTCATGGCCCTCTACTTCCCATTCATTAAACAGTTGATCATTCTAAGAATACTAGCGTGCAAAATTATGTATGACACAATAAGAAACAACTATAAAAGGTTGTTTAACGGGTTTGAATCTAGGCATCATTTTTAATATTGAAAAGTGTACGTTTAAGACCCCAAAGCAATGTTCTATAATATTACATAGAGATGAGTGCTTATAGTTAAATAGTTCTCTATAACTCGTTGGTTTGCATGTTCTACTTTGATATTCATTTAAGTGGTGTTGTTCACCTCTAAATGGTGGAAGAAGCCCGGTTGTACATGAATAACCGGAATCCACCAAATAATACTCACCTATAAGTCATTCAAATTCTCTTAGTACATATCAATCAATTAATATATAAAATCAACTTAGTACTAAAATAGATTTACCATTAATAGGCCAAAGAAATTGAGCATCCGATCGACTTAAGGTGTCCAAAAACACTCATGAATCGTTAGTTGTACCTTCTCATCAACTATACACGTATATGAATTTTATATCGAATGAACATGCACACATCACATTTTGTGTCAGAACTGATTTTCTACCTCTATGACTAGTAGTTTTTTCTATTGGCGCCCATGCACTGATATGTGTTTCATCAATTGCTCTAATACATTTATGTGTCCATTAAATTGCATATGATTAGAATCAGTTTGGTATTATATATTGTATATACAGAGCTAAACTAATAAATTAACAATCGACCATAAGATACATTACCTTAAAATATTGGTAAAATTTTCAATCATATATAATTTGTGGAGGCACCACGTGGTCATTCGATGGACAAATGTGCTTAGAAAACTTGTACAATGCTCTCATCACTATCTTAAAATGTCAATTAATTATTTCTAATAAATATTGAAATCGATCAGCTACAACTTTGTGCCCCACATTGTGTCTGTTGTGATTATCTACCTAAATAATTATGCAAATAATCGTACTTGTTTTACTTGCAAGTGCACAAGGTCATTGGTAGCATAGTGTGCAAGTGCGAGATCATTTCCACATGGATTGGTCAATTTCAATTTAGAATTAGTGTTTCAAAGTAAAAAGAGAAGTAATTATTAATTATGAGTTAATGTTAATAAGAACATAGGACTACGATATCCACCACTAATTATACTTTCCCACTAAGTAAGGTACCAATACTCTAGCCTTATTATGAATATTTAATGGTTGCCAACCTAAGGGTTTGGTCCATACCTTAGGCTATTGATCTCCCTATGCAACGAGTTAGGTATGGTGTATACTCTAACTCTTTTCTCTCTTAAGGGATTCAGCATGGGTGTATACTGAGTTGTTCCTTAAGAGAGCATAAGGGCTGTGGAGATCGACAACCACACGGGACCTAGGGCTTGGTCCACTCTCGGTTTCCTGTATTGATTAACCCGAGAATCCGGTGTGGATATCTTTTGTTACTATTGTCGAACCCAGGACTCGGTCATCCAAATTGATTTAACTAACTAATCCATACCACATGCATACGTTGATCAGACACACACATATGAAGAATTTAAATACAAGCAGGTATTAATCAAGTTAAACATTCTAACATGGCTATAGGCAAAGGTAATCAATGAATAAATATGTGGAAAAGCATAACTAGAGCTTCAATCGTGCCCTACAAGAGTTTAGTTACACATGTTAGTTAAACTAAACATCATAATCATGATGAAACAAAAACAGAAAAATAAAACTAAAGAAGACTTGGGAGATGAGCCGTTAATTCCTCTCCTAAGCTTGCAACTTCAAGTCTCAAACGAAAAGTCTGGTTTCTGTGTTTTACAATGCTATATATAGGGCTCTAAGGGTGCCCTGAAACCCTAATTTCATATTTGAGATCCGGAGACTTCTTTCCATATCTGGCTTTGCCACCTCTAGAATGTGCACGCTTGAGCTTATGCGGGCTGCACTCAAGAGCATGTGTGCGCTCGAGCCTTCTACACATGCGCTCATGTGCCTGTGCGCTCAATCCTAAGGGAGGTGCGCTCGACGCACCTTGTTGGATTGTAGAACTTTACTTTTTACTCCTAAGAGCTCCAAAATGTCATTTTTTGTCAAAGCTCTATGAAAAACACATAAAACATGAAAATGGAATAAAATCTACTAAAATAGATAATCAAAGAGCCTAACAAGCGTAAATTAAGGAGCTTAAGTATGACTATTTAAGCACTTATCACACCCTCAAACTTACATATTGCTAGTCATTTAGCAATACAAAATGAAAGACTATGTTAAAACAAAATTAAAGATAAATTTGTTTTCATGATATTAAAAAAATTGGGTTATACATAAAACCATGATAACAGTTCATGAGTAAGCTTATAATAAAAACACATTTTTGTATTGAAAAAGGATTTTTAAAAGCTCATGTTACTTAGCTAAGGTTGGCTTAAGGCATCGTAAGTTTGATTTGTGTGTGATGAATTAGCACATATAAGATGGAGCTTCCCCATAATTTTAGTATATAGTGTTTCGGTGTCTAAACCTTCATCGAATTCATAATAAAAAAGAACAAAAATGGCATAATGCTTGCTTTTTTTTTTTTTTTTTTTTTTATCATGCGATCTTTGCCATGTTGAGTTCCATTAAGCTTTCTAATTGACCCTTGTAATGAGTGTTTGGCCAATGACTCCCAAAACAGATGGTTTTAGGGTGTTAGGTGTAAAGACACCCCTAAAGACTTACTAACTCGAGTAAAAAAGGCTACGAAACTAACAAGTTTTAATGCTTCCTAGTGAAATTCTCACATTTTGACGTGAACACTCACTGCTTACTGAGGCAAGAGGTCCAGTTACTCAATGAAATTTTTTATCATGATCATTAAATGCTTAATTCTCACATTTTGACGTGAACACTCACTGCTTACTGAGGCAAGAGGTCCAGTTACTCAGTGGAAAGTTTTTAATGATCATTGGAAGCTTTTTATTCTCTTTTTGCATGATGGACATTTTTCTATATTTTTCTTATGTCAAAGTGTTCTTTTTAACAAGTTATCCGATTATAGTTAGGTCATGGAAACATATACATAAGAATTATATGTCATATCCCACACAAACGCGTGCTAATGTGCTCATGTTCGATCTGGATCAAACTCATGAATCTTTAGGTGCCTTGAGGTAGGTAACTAAACTTTGTAAAATTCCTATTACAAGACTATATGTTATAGATTTTAGGCTTACTGATAAAGTTTTATCATATTTTAAATCAACCAAAATTCTTAACACAAAATGAATATGCATTTATCTTTTCTAAAATAATAATAATAAAAAAAACTGGGACCTAGTGTGTGCATGTAACAGTTTCTTCCACTACCCCCAAACTTAATATACACATTGTCCCCAATGTGTGTGTGGCATGGAAAGATCTGGCCTGGGAGATGGAGAACTAGATTGCTTGCTTTGCTCGTAACGTGCCCCCAAACTTGAACTGGATGCACGCACTAAGTTCCTGACAAAGAAAAATAATCGTTGTGCCGGAAAACAAGAAATAAGGATAATAAACATGTAAATATAAAATAAAAATACTATAATGAAAATGGTATGTTGTGGGGTGCCTCCCATGAGCACTAAGTTTTACATCTTCAGCCAAACGGGGTATCATTTCATTGCTGGTCATCAGGTGGTGCAATCGAAGAAGTACCGGGTGCAGGGGGTAGGCGATCAAAGATGGCCTGTAGCATCGCCTCCTGTCGTGCAAAACATGCCTCTAAACCATTAATGCACTAGTGATATAGCTGTAGATACCTCCCCTCGAAAGGAGGACAGCTCAGCGAGAAAGTGCTGGGACTTAGTGGGTCCCATGTCCGGATGGTCTTTCTCTCGCGGAGGGCTCACTGTCGGGGGCTTAGTATCCATAGGATCATCTGCCATAGGCTCAGCAACAGGAATCGACGCTCGTGGTCCTTAAGGCATGTGGGACTGGCTAAGGCTCTACTGGGCTCTCCCAAAGAATGGATTATCGCTAACTGGCCCATCTATAGAGGAGCCTCTAATCCCTTTCTTCTTAAATATGTGGCTGAGCAAGAAGGGGAACGGGAGTCCCCACACATTAGCTGTGGTGGTCTGACAACTAAGTACACTGTCCCAGAACTTGTGTATCTGACTCCATATGACTGCTGGGATAGAGTACCAATGACCCCGGTGAAGGTGTAGAGAGCCTGTAGAAACTAATCATTCTTCTGTGTCTTTGTGCCCCAAAGGACACACGTTATGTTGGAAGATGGAGTCCATGAACCATAAACGGGGAGGCAACCTCGACCGGCTTCCCGCATTGTTGTGTCAGTTTACATACTGGCCCGCACACATGTCCTCGGTGATGTGTGGCAGAGAAAACAGGTCCGGCTACTTTTCCATATGGTTGTCCTCTGGAGGGAACTCATCACTGCAATGGAGCGAACTAGCGATGTCGGTGGTGGTCAGCTATATGAATCTGCCCTGGACTGAGGATGATAAGATCTTTGGCCTGGTGCAGTTGTAGGTCAGGTTCCCGTAGAAGCTGACCACAAATCTGGTGTAAGCTGTCAAACAGACTGGCTTGAACAATTGCTTGAGACCTCGGTTCTTGAACTCTTGGACCAACCATCTTATGGCATCCAAGCTCTTGAAGTCTTCATCTACATTAAAAGTAGTCTCGAACAGTATTTCATGCTGCTCGAAACTAAGTCTAGTGGTCTGGGAGTGGCTACTGGAAGCTCGGGAGCTGAAGCCCATGTGATTGAGAAAAACAGTGTAGCATCTGTCGTTTTTGCGCTCGTTCGCAGCTAATGTTGCGCTCAATCGCACCAAGTAATAGGCACTCGATCGCAAAAATATAGTGCTCGATCGTACTGTCTCAGACAATATATCGAACAGCTTCTGTGTGATAGAGATCTGAAGATGGTGAAATCACACCAAGTCTACTCCAACCTCTTGTTAATATGGAAAAATACGATTAGCAACAGCCAACACACAAGGAAATTAATAATCTTACAATGCAAAACCTCTGTGTGTGTGCAAACATCTAAAAACCAAACATGTGTGTACCTGGAATGCTTAGGATAATAGTGGACATGCAAAGGGGAAAGAAAACGTGTTGTCCTGGTGGTTGGTTTGATTATGTGGTAAGGTGGTGGTGGTGCGGAGTGTCGGATGTTAGAGGGCGGTTGGAAACAACTTTTTCTAAATGGGTGAGAGTATTTGTGATAGACGGGGATAGGACTTGCGCTGGAGCGTATGTGAGAAAAAATGGGTTTGTGAGAGTAGGTGAATAAAAACCTTTACCTGTCTTCTCTGCCTCGAATGCACTCGAGTGCATGGTGAAGTGCACTCGATCGCCCTGTGCGCAAGTGTGTAGGGTGTTGCGCTCGCACACACTGGGGCGTATGGCAAGAGTGCGCTCAATCGCAATGTAGAAAATGCTGATAGTAATGAAATATTAAAAATAATGAAATGAACAAGGGGAAAATTAGTAACAATACAACCATACCAGATTGTAGTGGCCTCAGTACCACTAACCTTGATAGAGGCGCTTGAGCTATATGTTACACTAGTAGGAATTGCTCAAACGCTCTCTATAGTAGCTTCAATGCTACTTTCTTTGAATGAGGCACTTAGAGCTCACATCAGGTAGTTGTAGTGCCATTGACAGCTGCTTCATCTCCAATTTTGGTGCCTGGTTAATAAAATAGGGAAAAGTAGTATTAGTAAGTTCAAGATTTTCAGCTCGAGGATTATACTTACTTGAGGGCTTTGGTGTGTTCTTGATGGGGTGCATGGCTCTATTGATATCGTTAATCATATCGTCATCCTCTGGGCTAATGTCTAATCTTGTGTCATCATGGTTGGGGATGGTTTCCAATGGAGCAGTGTGATGGACCTGAGAAGCTTCTTCAACAACACTTTGCATTAAGCTTACATTAGAATATTCATTATCATTGTTGGTTGATGTTGATGTATTAAATATTTTGAATTCCATCTCCTCGTCATTTACTTTCATAGTGACAATGCCCATTTTTACACTAATATTTGTGTCAGCCGTGATCATAAATGGTCTTCCTAAGATGATGGGAAGTGGTAATGGCATATGACATTCTTCCATATCTAAGACAATAAAATCAGCAGGTAAAATAAATTTACGTACTCTTACCAAAACATCCTCAAGAATGCCTCTCGGTCGTTTGATGCTTTTGTCAGCCAATTACAAAGTGATGGAGGTTGGTTGAAACTCCCCCAAATCTAGTGTCTCGAATATACTGTACGGCAGCAGCTTGACACTCGCTCCTAGATCCAATAGTGCATGCTCGAATAGCTGGTCACCTAGCCTGCAAGGAATGGTAAAACTACTCGGATCTTTTAGTTTTGGTGGTAATTTTCTTAATAGCACAACACTTACCTCTTTCGTCAGGGCTACTGTCTCATGTTCCTAAAACTTCCTTTTGTTAGTGCAACAATCTTTTAAAAACTTAGCATACGCAAGAATTTGTTTAATTGCATCTAATAAAGGAATGTTTATTCCACCTTTTTCAAAGTTTCGAAAATGTCACTCCGTTTAGTCTCTTTTTTAGACTTTACTAACCTTTGAGGGAAGGGTGGCGGTGCATTTACCTTTTCCATCTTACTTACCTTAGATGTGGATGTTTTGTTTGGAGATGCTCGTGCAGGCTCATCGATGCCTACGATCTTTCCACTTCTCAGGGTTGTCACAGCATTCAATTGTTGATGTTCTCTTGGATTAGGTATTGGTTGGGCGGGAAGCTCACCTTGTTTTCTACTACTTAGTTCCTTGGCCAATTGACCCATTTGTACCTCTAATCCTTTAATGGCTTGATCATGTTTTGCTGTGATTTGTCTCATCTCAGTCCGAAATTGCCTCGTTTCTTCCATGAATTGTTCACGTGAAGTCATTAGTTGTTGCTGCTGAGTTGCCAATTGCCTTACAAGACTTTTGAGGTCACTTTTCTTTGTCTCGGGAGCTGAGTGGGCTGCTGGTTGGAAGTTTATTTGCTGCCCTTAACTGTTCTTATTGTTGCTCCAAGAAAAATTCGAGTGATTCTGCCATCCAGGGTTACAGGTGTTTGCATAAGGATTGTTTTTTGGCGGATAGTTGTTTGGTCCCACAAAGTTTGCTTGCTCATGATCTACAGATGAATACAAGGGACACACATTAGTATTATGATCAAATTAGGAACAAACAGCACATACCTGGAGTGGTGTAGCTGGTGGGTTAGGTGAGGCATTCTGAGCAGCCATGGCTTTAACCAACAGGTCTAGTTTCCTCTCCACAGCAGCTATCTGAGTAGACGATCCTCCATTTAAATTTACCTCAACAGGTCTAGTCTTCCTCGAGAGGAGAACTGATGAGTGTGTTCACTTAGGGTTTCGAAGAGTTCTATCGCTTCTTCGCTACTTTTCTCCATCAGCACTCATCCACAACCTGAATCCACAATATTTTTGTTAGTATTACTCAAACCTTCATAGAAAGCTTGTACCAGTTCATCTTGCGGTAGGTTGTGGTGTGGGCATTTGAGTAGCAACTCGTTGAAGTGTCCCTAGGCCTCGAAAAATAGATCTTCATCCTTTTTGTTGAAAGGACTGAATTTTCTTTCTCATTTGCCTCGTCTTTTGGGCTGGGAAAAACTTCTTTAAGAATTTGCTAGCCAACTCCTCCCATGTGTGGATAGAAACTACAGGAAAGGAATTGTACCACGGTTTAGCATTATCTTTTAAGGAAAAAGGGAAAAGAATTAACCTTATTCCTTCTTGGTCTAAGCCTCGGATGTGTTGGAACTTGCAAAGATCGAAGAACTCTCGAAGGTGCGAGTATGGGTCCTCATTAGGTGTACCCCTAAAGTGAGTCAGTGCACTGAGTATCTGCGGAGATATGTAGTAGTTTTCTTCCGCCTCAGGTTGATACACAATGCACGATAGTTGATCGAGGTTCTGTAGGATGAAGGATTGCTTCATCGGCTTCCGCTCAGGTGGTTGCTGATTGTCGATCTGTTCTGCCATTGGTACTTCTTCCTCAATTCCTTCTTCTACCTCTTCCGAGTTGTCTTTAAGCCTTTGTTGGATCATTCAGATAAGCTCGGTGTCAAGGGGAAAGAACGATGGATGCTTGGATCGAAGCCCGTGCATGAATCGGTGGCAGTCACTTAGGTGCAACAGTTAAATACTGCTGCTCGGGTAACCCTCTGTCTCAATTGCGCTCGATCGCAAGTGGCACAGAGAGCTCACCTGGAGTGCCTGAAACAGAAAACAGAAAGAATTCGATTAGGGTTGTAAAATAAAAATAAGATGAAAATAGAAACTTAAATTTTTTGAGATTTTTTGACAAAACTAGAAATATAATGAAAAGCAAATAATGATTAAACTAAATGAAAAAGTAATTCTAAAAAGAAATTTAAGCGCAATCCTTGGCAACGGCGCCAAAAACTTGTTATGTGATTAGCTACCTAAATAATTATGCAAATAATCGTACTTGTTTTACTTGCAAGTGCACAAGGTCATTGGTAGCATAGTGTGCAAGTGCGAGATCATTTCCACATGGATTGGTCAATTTCAATTTAGAATTAGTGTTTCAAAGTAAAAAGAGAAGTAATTGTTAATTATGAGTTAATGTTAATAAGAACATAAGACTACGATATCCACCACTAATTATACTTTCCCACTAAGTAAGGTACCAATACTCTAGCCTTATTATGAATATTTAATGGTTGCCAACCTAAGGGTTTGGTCCATACCTTAGGCTATTGATCTCCCTATGCAACGAGTTAGGCATGGTGTATACTCTAACTCTTTTCTCTCTTAAGGGATTCAGCATGGGTGTATACTGAGTTGTTCCTTAAGAGAGCATAAGGGCTGTGGAGATCGACAACCACACGGGACCTAAGGCTTGATCCGCTCCCGGTTTTCCATGTTGATTAACCCGAGAATCCGGTGTGGATATCTCTTGTTACTATTGTCGAACCCAAGACTCGGTCATCCAAATTGATTCAATTAAATAATCCATACTACATGCATACGTTGATCAGACACACACATATGAAGAATTTAAATACAAGCAGGTATTAATCAAGTTAAACATTCTAACATGGCTATAAGCAAAGGTAATCAATGAATAAATATGTGGAAAAGCATAACTAGGGCTTCAATCAAGCCCTATAAGAGTTTAGTTACACATGCTAGTTAAACTAAACATCATAACCATGATGAAGCAAAAACAGAAAAATAAAATCGAAGAAGATTTGGGAGACGAGTCATCAATTCCTCTCCTAAGCTTGTAACTCGAAGTCTCAAACGAAAAGTCTGGTTTCTGTGTTTTACAAGGCTATATATAGGGCTCTAAGGGTGCCCCGAAACCCTAATTTCATATTTGAGGTCTGAAGACTTCTTTCCATATCTGGCTCTGCCGCCTCTGGAATGTGTGCGCTCGAATGTATACGGGCTGCGCTCGAGCGCATGTGTGAACTCAAGCCTTCTACACATGCGCTCATGTACTTGTGTGCTCGATCCCAAGAGAGATTGCAGAACTTTACTTTTTACTCCTTAGAGCTCCAAAATGTCATTTTTTTTGTCAAAGCCTTGTGAAAAACACATAAAACATGAAAATGAAATAAATTCTACTAAAATAGATAATCAAAGAGCCTAACAAGCGTAAATTAAGGGGCTTAAATATGACTATTTAAGCACTTATCAGTGTCCCACCACAAACAAGAAAATGACAATGTTTTCCTCAACTGACACCCCCAGAGTCTTCTATATAATTATATTAATTCAATGTGTTACATAAGTGAATAAATGTTTCCTTGTCCATGTGAAACAATTCATAAACTACCTCTGAATGACCATTTAATAATTCGGTTATATATTCATGTCCACTGAGTTGTGATGTTTGCATAGGTAATTTAGTCGTACATTTTTCATCATATAGTAAGAATTAACAATGAGAGCATTTCATACTTATCTTCAGTGGACAAACTTGATGAATTAGATTGGCTACCACAATTATTGTTTACTAAATTGTCCATTTCTTAACCTAAACAGAAAAACAAGTCACATTATGGTTATTGTGTAATATAGTTTGCATTCCACAAATCTAAATAGAATGAAGTTTAATTCTCTTTTTTTAAAAAAATCGATAGTACCTCCTATATTTTCAGTGATTTCCCAAATCTAATTAGACTTGTATACACAATTCTATTCATTCAAATATAATTAGACCTGTATACACAATTATAATCATTCATATTCCAACAATACAAATGTAGACCGATATACAAACCCAAGAGGGGGGTGAATCGGGCTTTAAAAACATTTTACAATTAACACACAAGTTTTTAACAATTTAATCAAGCAAGGCGCACAACAAATAATATGCTTGAAATTAAATGAGTAAGGGAAGAGAATATATAAACTCCGTTTATAGTGGTTTGACAATATCAGAATATCTCTGATCTTACGTCCACTCTCTTCAAGGAATCTCTTTGAAGCAATCCACTAATTATGGTTGAGCAACTTCACGGGTGTTACAAAAACCTTACAATCACTATATGATCTCACTTTTAAGAACAAAGCTTGATAAATGGCTTAAAAGAATTATTTAAAGCTTTCAAGAGTATCAATGAGCTAATTTTCAAATTGAATGTGCTTTATTGTTGTTTAAATGCTCATTGATGAGGGGTTTTTTTTTTTTTTTTATAGTCTTGGCTTTATATGGCCGTTAGACACATATTTGGTAGGTTTAGAGCATTAATTGCTCAAATCTCGCATCCAGATTTTGAAAACTAGCCCTTTTTCTAAACAGTACAGTCGACTGTAAAAAATGGACAGTTAACTATCCTCTATTGAATTTGAAATTTTGGGTTTAAAATGATTTGGACAGTCGATTGCCTAAATGGGCAGCCGACTGTGAAACTCTCTATCTTTTTCACAGTCAACTGTCCTTGATATATAATCAACTGTCCATTTTGTTTTCAAAATGGCCAGCTTACAGAGAATTGGGCAGTCGACTGTCTAAATAGGCAGTCAACTGTCCATTTTTGTTCTTAAAATGGCAAGTTGTGGAGATTTGACAATCGACTGTCGAAAAGCCACAATCGACTGTTTGTTTTAGAAAATTTAGACTTTTAATTCAGTTTTTGACAGAAAATGAGTTTTTGATTGGCCAAAGCATTTTCAAAAAGAGTTTTTGAGCCAAGATCAAGCTAAGAAACTAAAAGAGAGATTTACATGTTAAGGTAAACTATCTAAGAATCTAAACTTAGTCTTCAATCCTTTTTTGAATATCTTTCAAGGGCAATCTATTCTTTTGTGTACTTGACATACGCCTTGTCATTGAGTTAGATGATTAAGCTTAATGAAAATACTTAGATAAAACTATTAGCACAGTTAAAACACTATTTTGTCATAATTAAAATCAAATAAGGGTCAACAATCTTCCATTTTTTTATGATGACAAAACTAAAGTGAGAAAAACAGTTTTAAAAACTAAATGTTAGGTTTTTAAAAAAAATGGACAGAGTCTCCTATATTTTTAGGATAAAACCAACCTGTAAAAAGCATTAAAAATAACATTCGACCAAGTATATATATTAACTTGTAACAATGGAGCAAGTCTCTCCCTTAATCTAAGTATGCAGACAATTCTTATCGTTCTTATTATTTTGTTCTTTTTGTCTACCTTTTTTATTCTCTATTTTTCTACGTTTTCTCCCCCTTTTTGTCATCAACACAAAAGGGTCGAAGAGATAGACCATAGCATATACATATGTTCAAAGATAAACAAAGTGTAAAGCGAGAAAGTAAGACATGGCATTATAGAAATGTGTAAAGCAAGTAAGCTCATCAAACAATAGATTTCTTGAAAATATATGTCGTGAGCGTATGTAACTGCTATAAGCAATGGAATAAGCTTATCCATCTCAACGGATAGATAAAGTATGCTAAAAAGAATTTGTATACAAAAGATTAGCCCAAAATAAATACCGAAAGAATTCCGATAAGAATCAGAAAACTGATATATGAGTTAAGGTAATAGGAGTCATACAATATCAAAAAGAGATCTAGGTTACCAAAAAACATTCACTAAATGAAGATAAACAGCTAAGGTTCCTATGAACCTAGCAAATAAACAGAATATATCATGTCATGTGGTAGAATGCATGAAAAATAAGGAAGCATACATGTCCTTAGAAAGATTTTGACATAGTTCTAGAGTAAAGAACAATTAAAGATATTTAGGGTACGTTAGAGGGTTGATGAAGCCTCATGATATGGTCTCTAATCTCTTCAAGTTCACCATCAATGATGTCAAATTGGTCATTCATCGTGAGTGAGAAGGAGGACATCTCATCCTTGAGATCTTAGAATGCAGATAGCACGGATGCATTATAATCCGATGACCCCGATCCGCTAGTACCAACACCTGTAGCTGTCTCATCCTCTGGCTCATCATCATCTGGGATGTTTTAATCAACGGGACCAGCTCCATCATGCTTTTTTCTCCAAACTTTTTGAGCTAGATCATAGATGGCATTTGCAGTGCGCTCCTAGATGAAGTCGTCCAACTGAATCAACTTCATTCTAGTGAGAGTGGACTTGTTAAAGATATCAGTGGTGGGCAGCTCCATCTTTTTCTCACCAAAAAGGGAAACTCTATAGTCCTTCAGAATGCGAGTGATGAGCATCCTGAATGGTAAACTACCCAATTTATTCTCAGCTTCCTCAATCATCTTAGCCATAATCAGACTGTAGATGTTATACTAAATCCCATTCATCAAATTCCATATGATATACACATCTAGCTGGCTCAAGTATGTATGACTCCCCTTCTCGGGAGATATATCATAGTCAATGATTAGGTAAACCACCCTACTGACTATGGTAAGGGCATTGCTGTCCTTAAAGGTTACGCCGAAGGTATAGGTAGGGTCACCTCTAAAAATCCTAAGGGCTCTCTATTTGTCAAAGTCCTCAGTCCAGTTGAATGTGTCTACCCACTCCTAACCACCCTTGGGTATTTGCAAGATTTCGAACAACATATTTTCATTGACTAGTATAGTCTTACTTTTAATAAAGGTGTTGAATGATAACCCAACAAAGAATTTTCTCTCTAGGTTGGCATAAAATAACCTAATAAGTTTAGGGTATGCAACTTCAGAAAAGGGTGACTATGGGTTTCCAATCTACAGTAGTAAAATAGTGCTCTATGTCCATGTCATTACTACATAAATTCTAAAAATCTACCAAACAACATATAATTATTTCTTTGCTTGAGATTCGGTTATCATACTGTGATTTAGCGGCTGCATTGATGAAGAGATTGGGGTCCACAGTTATTTTCTAATGTTTTTTCCTTGCACCATCACGGCCTTTCTTAGAACTCAAAAAGGGTACAATTTCGACATTTTTTTAGAAAATAAATGTGAAATTGCTTAAAAAGTGAACGGAGAGTAAGAAATCACAAAATCTTGAATGAGAGAGAAGGGATGTGTGATTAAGGTTTCAAAAATTGGGGATTTTTTAGGTTGAAGACGAAGTGCAGGTTTTATAGTCGCGATTGGACAGTTGACTGTCCTTTTTAAATGAAAAGACCTTATACATACTTACATTTGGACAGTCGGCTGTCTAAAATGGACAATCGGTTGTCCTTTTTCAATAAAAAGACCAAACAAAAGGGATAATCGACTATTCATATGGATAATCGATTGTTTATATGGACAGTCGACTGTTAAAGTCTTTATCCCTTGCATAGTCAATTGTCAGACACCATATTCATATGAATAGTCGACTGCAAAAGTCTTTGTCCCTTGGACAGTCAACTGTCAAATATGCACAGTTGACTGTGCAATGCCTATAACAGAAATTTGAATGTCTTTTTGCAAGGATTTATTATTGTATACTATTCTTAAGTGAGGGAACATTAAATTTATGGTTAATCCTCATTCACTTAATAACAAGAATGCACATAATGAATGTTGATGCAATCAAATACAGACATAGTCATAATTTTTTAATCCTATTAATAGCCTTATTTTGCAAAAACTGTCTTCATTTAAAGGTTTAGTAAGGATATCGACAATTTGATCTTCGGAGGGAATGAATTCTAGCCTAATATTACCTTTTTGAGCATGATCTTTTATGAAGTAATGTCTTATCTCAATGTGTTTAGTTCTAGAATGTTAAATTAGGTTTTAGAACGCTTGGCAGAACGTTCAAGTTGACTGGGGTGAGTGCTTAGGGTTTCAAAGTCAACCGTTAGGTCATCTTGGTTAGCAAGGCCATCAACATCCACATCTATATGCACTCCACTATTGAGAAAAGCTTAATGCAATTTATTATCCTCATCAGAATTAGGTGGATCTTAGGTAAAAGCATGGTGAAGAATTCTGTGGTAGTTGACTTGTTAAAGATAACCTCTAACAGTTTGTAGTATTCACAACTTTGCTTACGAAATTGGAAAGCTTTTTGGGTGTCCCTAAGATAACAAATTCAAGATATAAATGTCATTATCGATTGCTAAAATTATTCAAAGAAATTATCATAAGATAAGTCCACCATATGAACTTTAAGGAGAATAAAGATACTCGAGTGTAATTTTCTCAAGTCTCATCTAGGGCTGTGACAATATTACTTTCTGCATTCCAGTTAAAGTTTGCTCAAGCAATTGACTAAACAGTTAATGTTTTATACGCAACTTTTGATATCTCTTCCTCAATTGTTTCACTGTAAAAAGCTTGTTGGTCTTCATATCCAATTCTTTGCAAATTAAATCCCAAATCTTTTTATGGAACACATTTCATGTTTCCCTTGTTTACCTTATCATCCATGATATCGATAAAGCATTTCTCTCTCAAAGCCCCATAATGAAATATCAAAGCTTCCAGAAGCCATCTACATTAAAAGCTAACTTAACAGATTATTATTGAACAATACAACCTAGTCAACTATTTTAATATACTTAAATTGGACCTACATACATCTACCAATTATCCTTTGTCCTAAAATAATACTATACATCTACCACTTATCCTTTGTTCTACTAGCATGCTACTAAAATTGACAAGGAAAATCATATAATGAATTCATTAGTATGCACATCCTTACTAAAGTATCAAATTTCATATGCACATAAAAAAAAATATAAAAGCAAAAGAAGAGAAAAAAACAAACAAAATAATCAACCATCTAAAACCAATAGCTACTACTTTTTTACAAGAAGTTATTTAAAATTTAACAAAATTGATATCAAGCAATGAGATATAAAAGCAAATCAATCATTAACAACTTAATCGAGAATGAGGTGAAAATTTATCTTATTCTAGAGAATAACAGGAAACATACATTGACCAAAGTGTCTACTGCTGAAAATGAAGTGAAGTCATGAATAAACTTACTGTTGAAAATGAATAGCTCAAAGCAAGGTTATACACATTACTTTTGAATAAGATCTTAGCTTTTGTTTTGTTTTCTTTGGTGGTGAAGAGTAGTTTTCTGGTTAAAGTTATTCTACTACGGGTTTGTTGATTTCACATTCTTTTATGTTGTTGGCTATGACACTTTTCAGGTCTGGTAGGTTTATTAGAAAATATAGTTGATAAAACAGAGAGGAAATATGAAGAAACAAGTAAGCTTAGTGAAGAGCGGTTGAAGCAGCGATAGACCATTAGAAGGACCCCTATCAACAATGATAGACCGTTTACCTTTCTTTCATATAGTTATTTTTCATGACTCTGTATATCTATGTAGCAATTTGGTCTCGTCTTTTATACATTAGAGGGACCTCTATCAATAGTGATAGATGATTTAACTTTCCTTCAAATAGTTATTTTCCATGACTTTGTACATCTATGTAGAAATTTGGTCTCATGTTTTTCTGATCAGATATCTTAGATAAGAAATGGGAGGCACCTAGAGATAAGGATTTTCAGCTATCTGGTGCCATTGGATTCACTGTCAAATTTAATTTTAGCTTCAGAGTTTTGTAGCTTTTAGATTGCATGTTTTGTAAATAACATATTGCTTTTATCTTTTATACATTAGAAGGATCTCTATCAACTAAGATAGTCAATTTACTTCTTCTCTAAATAGTTGTTTTTCATGACTCTATACAATTATGTAGAAATTTCTACTTTTCTTATAATCTCTCAGCATTGACATTGGATAATAAAAAAATAAAAGGAAAACATACAAGCTAATGATCAATATGTGACAAGCCTCAGATAGGCAACTAGTGCTACTTATGTGATTAAATTCTATTGTGTATTTGAGACTTGACTTTACAACTAACAGGGATTTGGAAAGTATAAAGTTTAGTGCAGTTTGATTTGAAATTTATAAAAACGTTGGTGGTATTGTCAAAACAGAGATTGTTAATACCAAAACAGAATGATTTAAAATGATAAAATTACTTTTAATGGTGAATAAGAATAAAGATGAAGAGTGTCAAGGTAATTTTGTCATTTCATAAGCTTTTGCCCTAGCATTAACAGTTCTTGTCTAGCAATATCATCATTTTGTTTAAAATATATATTAAAATTAACAGGAAAAAAATGTGCTCATAGCAGTAGACTAGCAATAAATTTTTCAATTTCATTTTTTTTAAAACCTTTTCTATTTTCAAGCACCAAACACATTTTCACACCTGTTTTCTAAAACCAAACAAAATCGAAGATTCTTTCAATTTCAGAAGAAACTCAAAAACAGGTAAGAGATAAGGAACATACAGACTTATGATCAATGGAAATTTCCAATCATCAATAGAATTTTAAAAAAAAAAAGCAAATACAAACAAGGACAAGAAATAGACTCAACAACATCATTCCTAGCTAATTTAAGAAAGTAAAAGACATGGTGATATTTATAACCCAATTTCTAAGAGATATTTAATCTGTTGCATGAACCATTTAGACCCTCTAGTCGTCTATTAATTCCTAAAATATCACCATGTTCATAAATGGACATGCAGGTTTATAGTGTACACACATGAAAATCTTCAAGCATCATAAGCTTACAATAATCAACAAAATTGCATACCCATCAATTTGTATTTTCTGCAAAACGCAACCATAACCTCTCTTGCATCTAAAGCCATAACCCATTTCTCAACAACCAAACAAGTGTAAGACTAAAATCAGAACATCCATTCATCAGAGAAACAAAACAAATTAAATCAGCATTTAACGAAGAGAAAATGAAAAATTGAATTATCTCAAACCCTCAACTAATTTGTTATGAAATTAAATCAAAATTAGGGATTTTATTTTCTTAGCTAAAGATCAGAGAGAGAGACAAAGACAACGGGAAATGAAAGAAAGAGAATAAAAAATAGAGAAAATGAAAAAGGAGGAAACTTACCAGAGAAGTCATGCCTGGCGGAGTGACGGCGATGTGTTCACAGTCAACTTCTGGGTTTCGGTTGTACGGGTGCTGGAGAGATCCCTGTTGTAGAGAGAGGGAAAAGAAATAGGAGGGAGAATGAGGAAGGAGTGGCAGAGATAAGGAAGGGATGAAGGAGAGGAAGTCACGATCTGTGAGAGAAGAGAGAATGAAAACGCAGATAAGGCAGAGAAGATAACAATGATTTTAAGATTGATTTTCGAAAATTACTTATGAAAACATCAATGAGAGGTTTTCGTTTTACAGTTTTTGAAAAAGAAAATTATAAAAAAATAGTTTTAAAAAATTAATTTTGGAAAGATTTTCCCAAACAAGCTTTTGAGTTTTTAAAATTTGCTTTTAGTTTTTAATTAAAAACTAAAAACAGTTTTCAAAAAAAGCTTTCAAACATGCTAGTAGTGTTTAATGGGCCAAGTACTCATCCAAATTGAATGTTCAAGGAGGATTTACAGACCCAAAAGAACATCCAACTCAAGTTTCTACGTTTATTTGACAATTGGGCCTATTGTAAAACCATATTGTTTTTCCACTCGGTTAATTTGTAGATGCCTCATCGAATTTAGCAAATCTTAATCTTTTGACAATGAGTTCTAAGCCCAAAAAAGCTATAAGCACAATTTTTTGGTCCACTTGACTTTTATCATAGAATTGAAGGGAATATTAAGTTGATTTGTATGTAATAAATGGTTTATCTATTTATTTGTTTACACGGAGATGATTTCAACTAATATTTATTAATGTTCAAGTTGTCTAAAAAATAGGTTATATTTTATTATTTTAAATAAAAAATTAATGGTTAAATATGTGTTAGATTGCTTAATCAATCAACATGTGCAAATATAACTTGATTGTTGTATTTGAGAACATCTCTCCTAATGAATTTAGGTAGGAGTCAAAAAGATAATTTTCATCATTCCATCTATATAGAAAATGTTGTTCTTTAGTGTTCAAGAACATTTTTCTTAGTGAATTTGAGTATGAGTCAAAAAAAGAAATTTCATTTGTTCATCCACTTGGAAAAGGTTATTCCTTGGTGTTCTTGAATAACTCTCCTAGCATATTTGAGTAGGAGTTATAAAGATAATTTTCATCGTTCCATCCACTTGAAAAAATATTGTTCATTTATTTGCTCTAGTCGAGTCAAATTTTGTAACATCCACTTTTGTACTAAATCTATACAACTTGTAATGATTCTTTAAAATATATTTTCCTAACTATTACTTATTCTAATTTGTATGAAACAAGTGTCATATTGAAGGTATATATAAAAATATTATGTAATAAAAATTTTATATACTTTGTGAACTTATAGTAATTACTAAGTAAATTTAAAAAATTATGATTAAGTGCTTATAGAATCGATCCTATATTTCAGTCATACGTCAAAAAATTTTTAACTTCACCCTTGCTGAGGACTTGAAGTGAGTTAATGCTATAACAAAAACACAATATCAAAATCTCCCAAAGCACAAATACACAGAACCCCGAAGCTGTTAATTACTTGAAAAATTGATCCCTTAATTGCGAAAGTGAAATTATAGACAACACTAAACCCTAAATCTGTACACTAAAATTGTTAATAAAGTTAGAGAGAAAGCAAACATATTTATACTAACCTATAAATATTGGCGATATTTGGTATCCACGATAAGGATTGGTATAGTGTAATACTCGTATTCGTAAAGAAAGGGTAAATAAGTAATTTAATAAATATAACATGAAATTAAAATAAGATGTGTGTGAAATATTTATTATTGAATAAAATAACTCTTTTGGAAAAAAAAACAGACGCATGGTGGTGTAAAGAAAAAGAAAAGTAAATGAAAAAAAAAATTTGAAGCGTCCAGATAAAGAAAAAAAAAAGAGAAAAGAAAAAAGAAAAAAAATTCAAAAAAAATGGACGTGGCAACACTTGGACTCCGGGTGTTGCCAAATGAAATTCAAATCTCTGCGTGTTGCACAACAGAGATAAGAAAAGGGTGCAGCAGTGAAGATTTCGTATAAAAACGGTTTTTATTATTTTGTTAATTTAATTTTTACCAAATCATGTTTGGTTTTCTTCTTTCTTCAATACAAATTACTCTCTTTCTTTAAATACTTGGGGACTGAAAGAAAAGTTGAAAGAGCAAAATTTTGAAAGGGTTTACGGGAGAAGTTTATAGAGAATCACAAGAAGCTCTAAGAAAAAAGAAGGTAATAACGTGAAGTTTATTTTTGAAATTTAGCATACATGAAATTCCCGAAATTTAATGTGGGAATTTTCAAAGGGTATGAATTATGGAGAAATTGAAGAATAAATTAAAATCTTAATATAAATATTATGTCAGGTGTTGACGATCAACAATCATGGAAAATTGTTGAAAGGAGCAGGAAAGGCAATGAGGTGATCCACGGGTAGCTCTAAGTGCTACGTGGTGAGTTAGATTTACTTTAAGTAATCTAAATAAATTTGAAATATATAATGATAGTATTTGAATATATTATTAACTTATGATTTGGTGATAGATAAAAGTTGGTTGATAAGTATGATAGGACTAAGTGAAATTCTTAACAAACTATGGATGATGAGTTGATATGATATATGAGTAGAAGAAATTAGTGAAATTGATCAAATAATGATTTGAGAAGAAGCATGATAACTAATTTAAATGTATGAATACATGTGTGTTTTTATATTATTGTGCATATGCATACTTTATGTCATTATTCATATGCATATGTTAATCAAGTGTCTATTGACCCTGAATGATTTTGATAGTGAAAAAAATCTTAATTAAGCACTAACGAATATTACTTAAATGATACAGATTGTTAATAGTGCTTATACATCAAAGGAGATCAAGATTGTAGAAATTGGTGAATCAAAGTTGATGATCTCAAAAGTCAATAAGCTCTCCAAAAGATCAAATTCAAGGAGAATAATTTAAACACAACTTCAAAGACAAAAAGGATAAATTATAGGTTTGAATCCTAAACATTTTGTAAGCATTTCAATTTTTATGAGCTAATTAAATTTGCATTGCATTTTATTATATAGCCTTAATTAATTGAAGATATAAAATCTCCACATGATTTTATTAAATGCAAATAATTTTTTTGGGCTCAATACTTAACATGCTCTAATTGAACTTAGGAAGAATTTATGTTGACATAGAAAATTATTTGAGCATTTATAATATATATTTCTTCATACATCTTGCACACACATTAAGCTTAAATTTGTAATATATTTTATCATCATCAAAATGCCTCAATCAAGAAATTGATTAAATTAATTTTGACAATAACAAAACAGTTTTGAAGTGTTTAACTCGTGTGTTTAATGTGCAAGAAAGTTTGATTCAATTAGGAGATTTTTTGGAACTCAAAAATCCAAAAAGAATAAAGAAATATGAAGAAAATTGATGCTGAAAAACATTGTTCATCCTGAAAATACTGTAGCAGCGCACAAAAACTGACACAGTCGACTGGGTTAATAGTACCGATCGACTGGGTGCTCGAAAAGTTAGTTTTCGCATCAGTTATGAAGGACAATTTACTGCCATAAATGGACAGTCGACTGGGCGAGTTACAACAGCTATATTTTTGAATTTAAAAGGCTATAAACTTTTCTCTAACGACTCTATTTTGTCTCCAACGACTAGAAGACTTCAAGACACTATAAATAGAGCCTCAAAGATCATTTGGAAGACAAGAGAAATACTCTAAAACAAAGGATTAAAGTAAAATCTTTATTCTCTTCTTCTTGAGCCAAAAACTCAATTATCAAGCTATAAGCTTTTGAGAGAGAAAATATTAAGTTGTAATCTTCATTGAGAAATCTCTCTCTTGCTTGTTTGTTTCAAACTTTCCTTTCATTATCTTGTTAAAAGAGTTGGTGTAACTCTTATGAGAGTTTGTAAGTGAGCTAGTGAGTATTGGGCATATACACTTGGGTAGTAAACTTAGGATTCTTCTGAAAAAGGTTGAAGCAACACCCTTAAAGTTGCTTGTTTGTATTTGGTTTTAGTAACACCCGTGAAGTTGCTTGTTTGTATTTGGTTTGAGCAACACCCGTAAAGTTGCTTGTTTATATTCTATTTTAGCAACGCCAGTGAAGTTGCTTGTTTTAGTGAAAGGCTTTAAGGATGATCCTTGAAGAGAGTGGACGTAGGGTCGGAAGGATTCCGATATTGCCGAACCACTATAAATCGAGTTTGCATCTCTCTAACTCTATCTCCTTAATTACTTGCTTATAATTATTTACTATTCAAGTAAATGAGATTGATTGCTTAATTATTTTATAATTCAATTATCATTTCTATATTAAGCAATAAACTCTCTCATCTTTGTGCTAGTAATTTGGAAAGATTAATTTCATTTAATTCCGCATATATTTTGATATTTGAGATTGCAAAAAGTATTTAAATTTTTTTAATACCTAATTCACCCCCCTATTGGGTATTGTCGTAGTATATTTTGGACCAACAATTGATATCAAAGCCTCATTCTCAATTTCATGCTTAAAATCCTTGAGTTGATCCTATGATAACTATATTTTTAGAAGGAAAAGATCCTACTAGTCCTCCTCTTCTCCATGGAACAAATTTCACCTATTGGAAAGCTCAAATAAAGATTTTTATTCAAGCTCATGATTATTATGCTTGGTATTTCATTCTTAAAAATGAAAATGATTGTAAATTCATTCAACTAAATGCTAAAGTTATGAACATGTTTTATAGTTCTCTTGATCAAAATGAAGTTGATCATATTTCCTCATGTAAGACTGCAAAAGAAATTTGGGATTTATTGGAGGTTATACATGGAGGAAATGAGCAAGAAAATAATTTCAAATTGAAAAGCTTTGTTCATGACTTAGACCATTTTAAAATGAATGAAAATGAATGAATTTTTTATTCGTAAACTAGTTTTACCATACTTGTTAAAATTTTATCTTTCATAGGTAAAATTTATTCTAACCTTGAACTTGTGAGAATATTCCTTAGGTCTTTGTCAAATCAATGGAAAATTATTTTGACAAAGCGTTCTACAAGTGAAAGCTTATAAGAGTTTATGGACTCCCTCAAAAAGCATGAAAGCTACTTCGATTACAAAATTGATGGTTCCACCACATCCTTACCTCTTATGGAAATTGAAGATGTTAATCATGATGGTGATGACGAAGAAGAAGACTCCTCGTATAAAGAGATCGGATACGAGGAAATTTCCAACCTATGTCTTACGGCAATCGACGACAAAAATGAGGTATCGACTTCTTCCTCTTCAAAAAATAACATTGTTAGTAGTAGTGAAGAACTGATAGAAGTCGTAAATGAAATGTATGAAGAATTGAAGAAATTTGATTCTAGGAGCACCATTCTTAAAAAGGAGGTGTCATATCTTTCTAAAGAGATGGTAGGTCTAAAAAAAGAAAAAGATAAACTATCTTCATTGTTTTATGATTCCTCTCAAGATTTTCTTAAAGATGAAAATGAAAACTTAAAGAAGAAGATAATAGAATTGAATGGCACGATATCTAGACTTATACTTAGAAAAGAAAAGCTAAATGGAGTGCTATCTTGCCAAAGATTAAATGGAGGAAAATCCGGGTTAGGTTATTCTCCATTAGGCAAGCAAAAATCAAAAGAGAGCTTACTCATGAAAGCATCATGTGTGAATGAAGCCTCTACTTCAAAGACCGCTAGCAAGGTCAAAAGTATTCCCTCAATGAATGTTAGTAGGTCTAGAAATACTAATTCTAATGTATATACAAGAATGAAACATCATAGAAATACTCATGCTTATATGTATACTCATTCAAGAAATGCTTATACACATCCTAGAAATAACCATCATCTGCATCCTAGAAACAATATGTATAATCAAAACTTGCACACTGCACATACATATCCTAGGAATTACCATCATGGTTATCCCAGAAATAATATGCATAGTCATAATAATGCAAGCATGTATCCTAGAAATCATCATAATACATTTTCTAGAAATGATATGCATATTCGTATTTCTCACAATAGAAACATGTATCCTAGGAATTCTTATCCAAAGAATTATAGACATGGACAACTAAGTCATCCTAGAAATTTCAATAACTGCTACCCTAGGATTGCGCATCATAAACATGTCTACAAATATATAACACCTTATGTTGTTAAGAAAGTATGGGTCCCAAAAGGAACCGTATTTTCTAGGACTAACCCCAAAGGACCTAAGAAATTTTGGGTACCTAAAAGTGCAATCGTGTATCCTTGTGTGATGTAGATATGTCTCTACACCAAAGAGAAAGGTAACTGTTGCTACCTTGATAGTGGATGCTCAAAGCGCATGACCGATAAGGTGATATTCTTAGGATATTCAACCTATAGTAAAGCTTATAGAGTCTTTAACAAGAGAACTCTAGTGGTAGAAGAATCTGTACATGTAACTCTTAATGAGTCTAACCCAATTAATAGTAGAGAAGTTTCTTTCAATAATGATGCAGATTTCATTCCAAGAATAGAAACACCTACTCCCATTATTGACCCAAATGAGAGCCCACCTCAAATAAATCAAGAGATAGAAGCCCTCAAATTGGATTAACCATCTACAAGTCAACAGAAGGAAGGTCTTCCCAAAGATTAGAGGTATGTAAATTATCACACAATCGATCAAGTGATTGGTGATCCTTCACAAAGGGTAAGAACTCGTTCTTCTATTAGAAGTATTTGCAACTATGTAGCCTATTTATCTCAAATAGAACCTAAAACATTTGTAGAAGCTGAGAAGGATATTGATTGGATAAATGCCATGCAAGAAGAAATAAATTAATTTGAAAGAAACAATGCATGGAATCTAGTTTCTAGACCAAAGAATCATACAATAATAAGAACTAAATGGGTATTTAGAAATTATATGGATGAAAATGGAATAGTGACTAGAAACAAGGCTAGACTAGTTGCTAAAAGATATAATCAAGAAGAATGAATAGACTTTGATGAGACCTATGCTCCCATAGCAAGATTAGAAGCTATTCGAATGTTATTAGCCTTTGAATGCTTTAACAAGTTTAAATTATTTCAAATGGATGCAAAAAGTGCATTTTTAAATGGCTTTATAGAAGAAGAGGATTATGTTGAGCAACCTCTTGGATATGAGAATCCTAGTCTTCCAAATCATGTCTACAAGCTCTCTAAGGCTCTATATGGGTTAAAGCAAGCTCCAAGAGCATGGTATAAAAGACTAAGTAAATTTTTGATTGAAAACAATTTTACAAGAGGAAAAATTGACACAACCTTCTTCACAAAAACTCACAATAATGACACTCTACTAGTCCAAATATATGTTAATGACATTATATTTGGTGCTACTAATGAATCTATGTGTCAAGAGTTTGCCCAGTGCATGCAAGGTGAATTTGAAATGAGCATGATGGGAGAGCTTACCTACTTCCTTGGACTTCAAATCAAACAATTGAAATAAGTTATCTTCATCAATCAATCAAAATACACCAAGGGCTTACTAAAGAGGTTTAGGGTGGAAATCTCAAAACCACTTGGAACTCCTATGAGCACATCTACAAAACTTGATCTTGATGAATGAGATAAGTGTGTAGACACTAAATATTATAGAGTATGATAGAAGCTTTATTTTATTTAATTGTAAGTAGACCTGATATAATGTTTAGTGTATGCATGTGTGCTAGATTTCAGGCTAATCCAAAGGAATTGCATGTAATTGCAGTGAAAAGAATCCTTAGATATCTACAAGGAACTCAAACCCTAAGATTATGGTACTCTAGAGATTCATCTTTTGAGCTTGTAGGATATTCAAATGCTGACTTTACGGGGTGTAGGTTAGACAGAAAAAGCACAAGTGGAACATGCCAATTCTTATGTGCAATGTTAACCTCTTGGTTTTCCAAGAAACAAAACTTCGTTGCACTATCAACCGCCGAGGCAGAATACATAGTAGCTGGAAGTTGTTGTGCCCAAGTATTATGGATGAAACAACAACTAGAGGACTATGGCATGAACTTTAAAAGTATCCCAAAACATTGTGATAATACCAGTGCTATCAACTTAACCGAGAACCCTATTCAGCACTCTAGAACCAAACATATAGAAATTAGACATCATTTCTTAAGAGACCATGCTAAAAAAAGGTGATATAAGACTAGAATTCATGCCTTCAGAAGATCAAATAGCTGACATTCTTACTAAGCCCTTGAACAAAGATAGCTTTAGTAAGATTTGACTATTAATGAGATTAATAAATTATGAAATTATGTATGTTTGATTGCAACTACATTTCATCATATGCATATTTGACATCTAGTGAATGAGTATTAACTCCCATTTGATATATCTCTCTCTCAAGGTGGCATATATAAATCATTTCTTGCTAAAATTCCAAGTTGGAGCTCAAAATTTTGTGTTGTGAAAAACCCAGTCGACTAGTATATTGGTCCAGTCGACCGATATCTTTCTGTCCAGTTACCTAGTCGACTAGTTGAGTCAATCCAATCGACTGATAACTCACTGCCCATTGAATACTCAAATATTAATTGATTTTTGATGAAAAATAGAAAGGAGAAGATTAATAAGACATTTATGCTCATAACATATATTAAAGGAGAAAATATAGTACAAATCTCTATCTCATACTCCTTTATTTTTTAAAATATAACTTTGATAAATTCTCTTTGATTTGGCATTGGATAAATCAAGTGATGAGCTTGAATTTAGATTTGAGAATTACTTTTGAGTTATTTATTTATCAAGCATGAGCTAAATATGAAACTTTCTATTATATATGCTTGAGTTTGAAAATAATGATTATCTTTGCATTGAATTGATAATCATCTATTTATTGAATCTAACATACCCTGAAAACAATATTTGATTGATAATTGAAAATTATATTTCGGTGCATATATTAAGAGGAAGTAATCTTTTTTTTTAAGTACTTATAGATCTTTCCAATTTGAACATCTTTTTGAGTAGTTGATGAGCTCTCTATCTTGATTATTCAATCAATCAACTACCAATAAGGCTTGTTAAGTTTTATCCAATTTTTTTTTTCACTTAAAAGTTAAAAATAATTACTTTAGACTTTTTGAAAGGGGGAGAAAATCTGTTTTATTGGTAAAAGAGAAAACCTTTGGTAAAATTATTTTACTCAAATGAGTTTAAATACTTGATAAACTCTTTTTGATATGTTTTAAATTTGGATATTATATCTTGAGAATTTTATCTATTTTTGACCTATTGGTAAATCAGGCAATGAGTTCAAACTCTTTTCCTTTATTGATTAAGTGTAAGATACTCTAAGCATTGAGATTATTTTGAATATTGAAGATTTATAATGCTTGAGAATTATTTTAGATCATGTGGGGCTTGAATTCATTCTTTTATGGGAAGTTGGCTACACTTATTTTATCTCTATGTGCAAAAGGAAAAGTAAAGGAAACCTTATCTTATTTTCTATAAAATTTTAGCACTTAAGTCTCTTTGAACCCAACTCTTTCAAAAGCTTTATATTTCTTGATATATTATAAAACAGTTTTTTTTATCAATATGTTTCAGCAAAATATTTTCAGTAGCATATTTTGAGGGGGAACTCTTCTTTGAAATCCACCCTTTTTTTATGATGACAAAAAAGGGGAGAAAAATAAGAAAATTAGAGATCTTGTTAGACCTTATTCTTAACTTAACATATCTTGAACTCATATGAAAAATGCATTGATATATATATATATATATATATATATATATATATATATATATATATATATATATATATATACATTTATTGAAGGAAGATTGAAATTGAGATAAATTGGTTTGGAAAGTATTTCTGTTGTGGTTGATTTTCTGCAGGAGGTCAATAAATAGAAATACAAGGAGACAATGTCAGATTTTTTTTTGAAAATTCTAATTCCTTCATTTCTTTTCAATTTATATTCTTTAATCTCTAATTAAGATTTTTGTCACAATAAAAAAGGGAGAGATTGTTGATCAAGTGTCTATTGACCCTGAGTGATTTTGATAGTGACAAAATCTTTAATTAAGCATTAATGAATATTACTTAAGTGATACAGATTGTTAATAGTGCTTATAAATCAAATGAGATCAAGATTGTAGAAATTGGTGAATCAAAGTTGATGATCTCAAAAGTCAATAAGCTCTCCAAAAGATCAAATTCAATGAGACTAATTTAAACACAACTTCAAAGACAAAATGGATAAATTATAGGTTTGAATCCTAAGATACACTTTGTAAGCATTTCAATTTTTAGGAGCTAATTAAATTTGCATTGAATTTTATTATATAGCCTTAATTAATTGAAGATATAAAATCTCCACGTGATTTTATTAAATGCAAATAAATTCTTTGGGCTCAATACTTAACATGCTCTAACTCAACTTAAGAAGAATTTATGTTGACATAGAAAATTATTTGAGCATTTGTAATATATATTTCTTCATATATCTTGCACACACAGTAAGCTTAAATTTGTAATATGTTTTGTCATCATCAAAATACCTCAATCAGAAATTGATTAAATTAATTTTGATGATAACAAAACACTTTTGAAGTGTTTAACTCATGTGTTTAATGTGCAATAAAGTTTGATTCAATTATGAGACTTTTTGGAACTCAAAAATCCAAAAAGAATAAAGAAATATGAAGAAAATTGATGCTGAAAAACACTGTTCATCCTGTAAACACTGTAGCAGCGTACAAAAACTGACCCAGTCGACTGGGTGCTCGAATAGTCAGTTTTCGTATCAGTTATAAAGGACGATCGACTGCCATAAATGGACAGTCAAATGGGCGAGTTACAACAGCTATATTTTTTAATTTAAAAGGCTATAAACTTGTCTCTAACGGCTCTATTTTGTCTCCAACGGCTAGAAGACTTCAAGGCATTATAAATAGAGTCTCAAAGGTCATTTGGAAGATAAGAGAAACATTCTACAATAAATGATTAAAGAAAAATCTTTATTCTCTTCTTCTTGAGCCAAAAACTCCATTATCAAGCTATAAGCTTTTGAGAAAGAAAATATTAAGTTGTAATCTTCATTGAAAAATCTCTCTCTTGTTTGTTTGTTTCAAACTTTCCTTTCATTATCTTGTTAAAAGAGTTGGTGTAACTCTTATAAGAGTTTGTAAGTGACCTAGTGAGTGTTGGGCATATACACTTGCGTAGTAAACTTAGGATTCTTGTGAAAAAGGTTGAAGCAACACCCTTAAAGTTGCTTGTTTGTATTCGGTTTGAGTAACACCCGTGAAGTTGCTTGTTTGTATTTGGTTTTAGCAACACCCGTGAAGTTGCTTATTTTAGTGAAAGGCTTCAAGGAGGATCCTTGAAGAGAGTGGGCGTAGGGTCGGAAGGACTCCAATATTGTCGAACCACTATAAATCGAGTTTGCATCTCTCTAACTCTATCTCCTTAATTACTTTCATAATTACTTGCTTATAATTATTTATTATTCAAGTAAATGAGATTGATTGCTTAATTATTTTATAATTCAATTATCATTTCTATATTAAGCAATAAACTTTCTCATCTTTGTGCTAGTAATTTAGAAAGATTAATTTCATTTAATTCCGCATATATTTTGATATTTGAGATTGCAAAAAGTATTTAAATTTTTTTAATACCCAATTCACCCCACTCTTGGGTATTGCCATAGTATATTTTGGATCAACAGCATATACATGAATTAAAAGAATCGGGATGGTAGCTGGTCTAAATGAAAACCGTGACAGCCAGTATATGTTGAAAATATATGGAAAACCGTGACAGCTGGTATATGCTAGAAATAAATGAAAACTGTGATAATCGGTATATGCTAGAAAAAAAAAGAACCAGAAGGGCAGCTGATCTAAATAAAATAAAAGAATCGAGAAGACAGCTAGTCTAAGATAAAAACATGTCGACATGTGAGAAGATGTTCCCTAATAATAATCCATGCATCGCATTTGTTTTAAATATTGATTTTTTTTTACTGAAATGCTGAAGTGTTGTTTTTTATTGTAAATTTATTTATAGATGAATGAGTCTCACAGAGAGACAATTATGGTGGGAAAAAAACATGGAAGTATGATATGATAAAGACTATCTAAATGGTAGACTATATGCTGTGAACCTCATAACGAGGTAATTGTGAGATATAATTGATGGTCTTAAGGTGAATAAATATATAAGAAGAAGAGATTGATAGAGAATGGGGCTTATGATATGTGTAGTGATAGTAAAATTCTATTATCAAGTTATATGAGATATAAATGATTGAATATTAAAAGACTTTATAAAAATTGAATATTTCTAGTAAATTTAATTCACTGAGCTTGTGAAGCTCATCCCTTAATTTTAAATGATTTCAGGCAGCAGGCAGCACTTATAGTTGGTGAGCTAAGATTCAGACGTATTCATTATCTGTAAGCCACGTGGTCCACATCCTCAGACTAATGAGAAATAAAAAAAAAATATTTGTAAATATTCATGCATAATATGTGGTATATACTGTTCAGTTGAGATCTGAATGATGTAACTCCCCTGTTGACTGTTGAGGATTTATGTATATAAATGATTCAGTTGTTGTTTTTATATTGTTGCATATATGTGTCATGCTGGGATTTCAAAAAAGTGACAACACTGTCTCGGGAGTGGCTAACCTGGGATAGGTCGTTACAATTTTCGTATCAGAGCATTAGGTTTTATAATTCTGTAGACTGCATAAGAACTTAAAGAAGGGGAAGATCTAAATAAATTATATTTTAATGCAAAGTCTGAGGATGACATGTGGACGCGCTAGAGCTAGAAGAGTTCTGAATCAGAGGGCACATGGTAGACCCCCAATATTTAGAGTAACTGAAGTAAAGAGGGAAGTTGAGTTTGTGGTTTCTACATGGGAACATATTGATAGTGCAAGTGGTACTAGTAGAGCTGGGAGAGAATATGAGGTTAGGAGAGAAGAATTAAGAGATGCTCTTGATCGTGCTATAGAGAGGATGAATGCAGCTGAAAAAATGGCTGATAATTTGAAGAGGAGATTAGAGGAGAGAGCTAGAATAGAACCTGATGTGGTTAGACAAGAGGTTCATGAGGAAGAAGGTGTGTTTGCACATAAGATGCAAGGTGATTGTTTTGTGAGATTTCTTAAGTTTAAATCCCAGTCTTTTAGAGGATCTGTAAATCCTATAGAAGCTGAGCAGTGGATTAGACATTTCGAGAAATATTTTGAGGTTTTACCAGTGATAGATAGACAGAAGGTTGCTTTTGCTTCATTTATGATGAAAGTGAGGCTTCTCAATGGTGGGAGAATATTTTGCCCAGGGTGAGCATACAAGTAGAACAACCTTTAACTTAGAGTAAGTTTAAGGATGAGTTTTTTGCGAAGTATTTTCTAGATACTTTTTGGGCACAACAAGAGAGAGATTTTATTCATCTAAGGTAGGGTAATTTATTGGTGGCTGAATATGATTGTAAATTTATAGCCCTGTCAAGGTTTCTACCTGAATTAGTGAATACGGAGGAGAGAAAGCATAAGAGATTTTTTGACGGATTACACTATGACATTCGAACTAAACCCTTTTATATGGGCATTGGAATGTATACTATACTAGTGGATAAAGCATTACAAATTAAGAATGATTTGATGGAGTTTAGAGGTAGGTAGGAATAACTGAAGAGGTCTAGATTTGAGGGACCTAGATGTGGTGGCAGTATAAGTGTGCAGGGTGGGAGACCACCCCAAAGAGGGTGTTACTTGTCATAAAGAACTATAGTACAGAGTCAGAGGCAAGCAAGATATGTTTCTTCTGTCGCTCAGAGTAATACCAGTGGGATCCCTAGATTCGGGAGATAAGCTATGGGAATTGAGAGTTATGGTAGAGGAGTAAGTATGCCACCAAGGGGAATTGGTAATTTGATGTATGATCAAGTGTCAAGGGTTTTCTTTAGATGTAATCAGACATGGCATCTCTCACAGAATTGCCCTACGCAGATATGCTTTGTATGTGGTGAGGGAGGACATGTTGCCACAAATTGTCCAATGGGAAAATCTGTTAACGTATGCGTTGGAAGTGTTAGGATAAAATCGATGGAGAGGGGTGGTGGATCAGGGAGTGTGCGGGGCAGAGGTTGAGGATCAGTAGCTAAGAGAGGATGTGGTAGCCAATTACAGTCAAGAGATAGTAGAGTTTATGCATTGACCCAACAAGATACACAAGCCACTCCTAATGTTGTTACGGGTATGATATCTATTCTTGGTAAACCTGTTAGATTATTGATTGATCTTGGTGCACCCCATTCTTTCACATCCAGTGTTTATATTAAATATATTGATGCTAGTACTAGTCTTTTGATGCATGCTATTGTTGTTGAGATTCCTACTGGGGATAGAGTTATTATCAGGACAATTTATCGAGGTTGTGTGATTAATATGGCTGATAGAGAATTTGGAATTGATTTATTGCCTTTAGATGTGACAGATTTTGATTTAATTTTGGGGATGAATTGGTTATCTGAATATCATGCATGGGTAAATTATTTTAGGAAGAATGTGGTGTTCAAAATACCCAGATAAGAGGAGTTTAATTTCCAGAGAGTACGTAATATACTTGCTAACTGTCATATTTTTGCTTTAACTGTCAGTAAATGGTTGAAGAAGGGTTGTGATGGGTATTTGACATATGTGGTGGATTATAGCAAGAAGAGTAGGAAGTTAAAAGAAATCTTAGTAGTAAAAGATTTTTATGATGTATTCCCTGAAGAGTTGTCTGATTTGCCTCCCAATAGGGAGATTGATTTTTCTATTGAGGTGATTCCAAGATCAACATCCATATCTACAACACCTTATAGAATGACACCAGCTGAATTGAGAGAGTTGAAAGTTCAGCTTTAAGAGTTGCTAGATAAATAGTTTATTCGACCTAGTATGTCATCTTGGGGAGCCCCTGTATTGTTTGTCAAGAAGAATGATGGGATAATAAGGTTATATGTTGATTATAGACAGTTGAATAAGATAACTTTCAAGAATAGATATCCTTTACCTAGAATAGATGATTTATTCGAGCAGTTACAAGGAGCGAGGGTGTTTTCTAAGATAGACCTGAGATCGGGTTATCATCAATTGAGGATAAAGGAGGGGGACGTGCCTAAGACTGCTTTTAGGACATGTTATGGCCATCATGAGTTCCTGGTCATGCCATTTAGATTGACTAATGCTCCTGTAAGATTTATGGATCTAATGGATCAGGTGTTTAAACCATTCTTAGATAGATTTGTGATTATATTTATTGATGATATTTTGGTGTATTCCAAGAATGAAGAGGAGCATATGCAGCATTTAAAGATAGTGTTGGAAATTCTAAGGAGAGAGAAATTATATGCAAAGTTCTCTAAGTGTGAGTTTTGATTGAGTGAAATATCTTTCTTGGGGCATGTTGTGTCGGGAGAGGGAATAGCAATTGACCCACAGAAAGTACAAGCAGTGTTGAATTGGGAAAGAACCACTAGTGTAACTGAAGTTATAAGCTTTTTGATGTTGACTGGTTATTATAGGAGATTCATCCAAAAATTTTCTATGATTACTAGACCATTGACGAGATTGACCAGGAAGGATGTGAAGTTTAGGTGGTCAGAGGTATGTGAGAGAAGTTTCCAGCTGTTGAAAGAAAAATTGACTACTGTCTCGGTATTAGTACTTCTTTCTGGTGATGAAAGATTTATGGTATATAGTGATGCGTCACATCAGGGGTTGGGATGTGTGTTGATGCAACATGAGAGAGTTATAGCTTATGCATCTAGGAAATTGAAGAACCATGAGAGAAATTATCCAACCTATGATTTAGAATTGGCTGCCATCGTTTTTGCTTTGAAGATTTGGAGATATCATCTGTATGGAGCCAATTATGAAATTTTTACTGATTATGAAAGATTAATGCATTTACCGACCCAGAAGGAGTTGAATTTGAGGTACATGAGGTGGATGGAGTTGATTAGTGATTATGACTGTACAATTCATTATCATCCAAGAAAGGCTAATGTAGTAGCTGATACATTGAGTAGAAAGGCTACAGGGAGATTAGTTGCTATTGGGAGTCATAATACTAGCTTGATGATAGAATTAAGAAGAATGAGGATGCAGTTGAGTGTCAATGATAGAGGAGTATTGATGGCAAATATGGTGGTACAGTCTTCTATTATTAATCATTTATTACAAAGGCAGAGTAGAGATGAAGGGATAAAAAAGATCATATAGGAAGTACTGAGTAGAAAGCCAACTAAGTTTAGAATTAAAGAAGATGGTATGGTGGTACTGCGGCATAGAATTTGTGTTCCCAATGATGTGGAGATGAGAAAAGAAATACTAAAGGAGGCTCATGATTCTGTATATTCCATGCACCCAGGTAATAATAAGATGTACCGAGGATTGAGACAAAATTATTGGTGGTCAGGGATGAAGAAGGTTGTAGTGGAACATATTTGTAGATATTTGACTTGTCAACAGGTGAAGTCTGAGAATAGACATCCAGCAGGTTTATTACAACCTCTTCTAATACCTGAGTGGCCATGGGAGAACATGAGCATGGATTTTGTCTCTGGTTTTCCTCGTACCCAGAGGGGTCATGACGCCGTATGGGTTATAGTGGACAGACTTTCTAAGTCTTCACATTTCCTTCCTATTAAAACTACATAGAGTCTTGAAAAGTTGGTTGAATTGTATGTAGTGGAGATTGTAAGATTACATAGAGTACCACTGAGCATAGTATCAGATAGAGATTCTAGATTTACCTATAGATTTTGGAGAGGTTTTCAAGAAGCTATGGGTAAGCAATTACAGTTTAGTACAACTTTTTATCCACAAACTAATTGGCAGACGGAGATAATCATCAGAATACTATAAGATATGCTAAGGGCAAGTGCATTGAGTTTCTTAGTGAGTTAGGATGCTGATTTGCCTTTGATTGAATTTGCATACCATAATCAGTATCAAACTAGTATTGGGATGGCACAATTTGAGGCTTTATATGGTAAGAGGTGTAGAACTCCAGTATGCTGGGAAGAAGTTAGAGAGAGAAAGACATTTGGTCTAGAAATGATATATTTGAACTGAGAGGATCAAACTGGTTATAGAGAACCTTAGAGCAGCACAAACAGACAAAAGGGATATGCTGATAATAAAAGACGACCTCTCGAGTTTCAAATTGGTGATTGGGTATTTTTGAAGATATTTCCGTGGAAGGGCATTTTGAGGTTTAAAAAGAAAGAAAAGTTGAGCCTGAGATTTGTGGGGCCATATGAGGTGATTGAGAGAGTTGGACCAGTAGCATATAGATTGGATTTGCCTCCAGAGTTAAAGAAATTACATAATGTGTTTTATGTGTCACTTTTGAGAAAGTACTTACACGATGAATCCCATAGTATCTCGAATTAAGTGATAGAACTTTGGAAAGATTTGACTTTTATGCAAGTATCGATCAGAATTCTAGACAGAAAGGAACAAGTCTTACGCAATAAATTCATTCCTTTGATTCAAATATCATGGCGGAACAAAGATGTTGAAGAAGTCACTTAGGAGTTTGAAGCAAGAATGAGGAAAGAATACCCCCAACTCTTTCATGAATTAGGTAAAGAAATTTCGGGGATGAAATTTTTGTAAGAAGGGTAGAATTGTAATACCCGTATTCGTAAAGAAAGGGTAAAGAAGTAATTTGATAAATATGACATGGAATTAAAATAAGATATATGTGAAAGATTTATTATTGAATAAAATAATTCTTTTAGAAAAAAAAGGACATGTGGTAGTGTAAAGAAAAAGAAAAAGAAAAAGAAAAAAATGAAGTGTCTAGATAAAGGAAAAAAAAGAAAAAAGAAAATGGGCGTTGAATCAAATCTCTGCATGTTGCACAACATAGATAAGAAAACGATGCAACGGTGAAGATTTCGTATAAAAACAGTTTTTTTTTTTTATTTTGTTTATTTAATTTTACCAAATCCTGTTTGGTTTTCTTCTTTCTTCAATACAAATTACTCTCTTTCTTTAAACACTTGGTGACTGAAAGAAAAGATGGAAGAGTAAAATTTTGAAGGGGTTTACAATAGAAGTTTATAGAGAATCACGAGAAGCTCTAAGAAGAACAAAAGGTAATAATGTGAAGTTTATTTTTGAAATTTAGCATAAATGAAATTCCCATAATTTAATGTGGGAATTTTCAAATGGTATGAATTATGGAGAAATTAAAGAATAAATTAGAAATTTAATATAAATATTATGTCAAGTGTTGACGATCAACAACCGCGGGAAATTGCTGAAAGGAGTAGGAAATGCAAAAAGGTGATCCATGGATAGCTCTAAGTGCTACGTGGTCAGTTAGATTTACTAATCAAAATAAATATGAAATATATAATGATAGTATTTGAATATATTATTAACTTATGATTCGGTGATAGAAGAAAGTTGGTTGATAAGTATGATAGGAATAAGTGAAATTCTTGACGAACTATGGATGATGAGTTGATATGATATATAAGGAGAAGAAGTTAGTGAAATTGATCAAATAATGATTTGAGAATAAGCATGATAACTAATTTGAATGTATGAATACATGTGTGTTTTTATATTATTGTGCATATGCATACTTCATGCCATTATTCATATGCATATACATGAAATAAAAGAACTAGGAAGGCATCTGGGCTAAATGAAAACTTTGACAGTTGGTATATGCTGGAAATATATGAAAAACCGTGACAACTGGTATATGCTGGAAATAAATGAAAACCATGACAGCTGGTATATGCTGGAAATAAAATAACCGGGGGGCAGCCAGTCTAAATAAATAAAAGAATCTGGAAGGCAGTCGGTATAAGATAAAAACATGTCGACATGTGGGAAGATGTTCCCTAATAATAATTCATGCATCGCATCTGTTTTAAATATTAATTTTTTTTTACTGAAATGCTGAAATGTTGTTTTTTATTGTAAATTTATTTATAGATGAATGAGTCTCACAGAGAGACAGTTATGGTGGGAAAGAAACATGAAAGTATGATATGATAAGGACTATCTAAATGGTAGACTATATGCTGTGAATCTCATAACGAGGTAATTATGAGATATAATTGATGGTCTTAAGGTGAATAAATATATAAGAAGAAGAGATTGATAAAGAATGAGGCTTATGATATGTGTAGTGATAGTAGAATGCTATTATCAAGTTATATGAGATATAAATGATTGAATATTAAAAGACTATTTATACAAATTGAATACTTCTAGTAACTTTAATTCAATGAGCTTGTGAAGCTCATCTCTCAATGTTAAATGATTTTAGGCAGCAGGCATGACAGATAGTTGGTGAGCTGAGATTCAGACGGATTCATTATTTGTAAGCCACATGGTCTACATCCTCAGACTAATGAGAAAGAAAAAAAATATTTGTAAATATTCATGCATAATATGTGGTATATACTATTTAGTTGAGATTTGAATGATATAACTCTCATGTTGAGGGTTGAGGATTTATGTATGTAAATCATTTAGTTGTTGTTTTTATATTGTTGCATATATATATCGTGCTAAGATTTCAAAAAAGTGACGACACTGTCTTGAGGGTGGCCAACCCAGGATGGGTCGTTACATATAGTCTCGAATATGATTACGAAGAAGAGAGGAATTTTAGAGAGAGAGTAAAATCAAGACTAGAAAAAAAAAATGGATTGTTTATATCATGAGAGTGTTTGTTTTGGAAGTTTATGTCATTAGCGGCTATGATGGATTAGGACTTAGATAGGAAAAGTTCTTGGATTCGTAGCGGGTTGTAAGCGTGATTAACTTGACCTGATTAAAAGTTACTCTTCAAACCTATTTGAGAGTTCATTGAAATGATTATTGTTTCTTAAGAATAAGAGCTAAGGGCATGTTTGGTAGGGTATAATACCATTAAAGAGCAGATCAACACGTGTTACATGTGTATTAAGTTGTTAGCTTCTTTAATCCTACAGAAGAGCAGATCAGCACCCACGTTATGTGTGTTTAGATGCTAGTATAAGATTAAAAAAAAAAAAGAGATAAGTAACATACTTCATAACCACATACAACCTCAACATAAATGATTCAGCACGAGCATTCAATTAACCTAATCTAGTGGGTTTTAAAAATTTAAATGGTTCAAGATCTATACTAATTTTCATTATAAAGTAATAAGCATTTTGTTTGCTCTTTGAGAATGTTAACTTTGGTCAGGTTTTTAATGATAAGAATTTATAGCTTTGTAGCTATTTATGCATCCATCTTTCAGTAAATATAACAATTTCGTCCCAAAAAGGAGTTATCTTGGTTTGTATAAACCAAGGCATCAACAAACTATTCATATTGCTATGCAAATTAGGTAGCAACTAAAAGTAGTGACAATTGACAAATGAAATAAGTTGTTTACAAGGCAAGTAACCTTATAAGTTCTCAACATTTAGGTAAAAGAAATTTGTATTTTCATTATTTAAAAATGCAATAAAAAAAAAACTTATGCCTATGAAACCAATCTTGTTATTAAGCTCAGCATATATAGGAGGCAAATGGGGAGAAAGAGCTATAAATGAATTTTTTTTCTTTATGAATGAAGGCGCAACATTAAAGTAGTGAAATATGTTAGATTTGATTTAAAATGTTTGATTAAACTAAGGTAATTGTTGATGCCAAAAACATATTCACTGAGTTGGAGGCTGGGCCTCGAGGGAACCTGTACAAGGGAAAATAGGTAAGCTAGGGGATCGCGGGAGGGAGTGCCTTCGAGGATGCTTCGAAGCTTTTATTAGTGTGTGATGAGAATAACAACGTTCCCTTTCTAGGTTAAAAAGATCTGATACCCCAATGCGCACCTGAGTCTTTTTATATGGTTTTGAGGTGGCCTTTCATCCAAGGTGGTGGTGACGTAAAGATCCAGTTAGGTGGGCAATGATGCCCAGGAGGCCCAACTGTATTGCCTCGGGGCAATGATGCCGAGGAAGCCCAACTACATAGAGTTAAAAACTTGCTATGAAAGTTGTTACAGTATGTGCTTTTTATGACAATTTTATCCATGATAGTATATTAATTCTTTGTTATTAAATACAAGTTAAACTAAGATTTTAATAGGGAGGAAACCAAAAGAGTGCTATGAGTTTATTAATAGTCCAAAAATGGATTTTAATGGGGAGGACACCAAAAGGGTGCTCTGACTTTATTGTTGTAGCCACCGATTAGCACGACTGATTGCATGTGCGTTAAGAAAATAAAAAATACCTGATGTTTAATCTGAGAGGAAAAGAAACAGAGAGTGAGGAAAGGGGAACATGTAGTTATTTTGAGAGAAAGGTGGTAACTGATAATAACTACGTGTTGTTCACCAACGTGGGTGAGTGGGTTTAAAATTGCAGGATAGTTGTAAGTGATGGACCATGATCCTCTCCATTTAAAAATTGAAATGGAGGTCAAGTTCATAGTGAGATTAAATAACACATTGACAAATTTGAATTTGAATATTCTCTATTTGATTATGTGGCATTCAATCTCACCATAAACTTGATTCCATTTCAATTTTCAAATGAAGATAATCACCATCCGTAAGTGATGGAGTTTAAATGGAAGTTAAAAAATTGCTATGAGAGTTTGTTGTAGTATGTGCTTTTTATGACAATTTTATCCATGATAGTATATTAATTCTTTGTTATTAAATATAGGTTAAACTAAGATTTTAATGAGGATGATACCAAAAGGGTGCTCTGAATTTATTAATAGTATATAGATTAGCACGATCGGTTGCAGGTGCATTAAGAAAATAAAGAACATAGTTGACATTTTATCTGAGAGGAAGAGAAACAAAGAGTGAGAAAAAGGGAACATGTAGTTATTTTGAAAGAGAGGTGGTAACTGATAACAACTACGTGTTGTTCACCAACGTGGGTGGGTGGGTTTAAAACTTGAAGGTAGTTGTAAGTGATGGAGTTTAAGTGGAAGTTAAAGCTATAAGAGTTGTTGCAGTATGTGCTTTTTATGAAAATTTTATTTATGATAGTATATTAATTATTTTTTATTAAATACGGGTTAAACTAAGATTTTAATGGAGAGAACACCAAACTGGTGCTCTGACTTTATTGTTGTAGCCATCGATTAGCATGGCCAGTTGGAGGTGCGTTAAGAAGATCAAAAACATACCCGGCGTTTAATCTGAGAGGAAGAGAAACAGAGAGTGAGGAGAAAGGAACATGTAGTTATTTTGAGAGAGAGGTGGTAACCGATAATAACTACGTGTTATTGACCAACACGGGTGGGTGGGTGGGTAAAACTGCAGGGTAGTTATAAATGATGGAGTTCAATTGGAAGTTAAAAAACTTGCTAAGAGAGTTGTTGCGGTATCTGATTTTTATGACAATTTTATCCAGATAGCATATTAATTCTTTGTTATTAGATAAGAGTTAAAGTGAGATTTTAACGGGGATGACATTAAAATGATACTATGATTTTATTGATCGTGTTTTTTTTATAATAATTTTATTTTAATTTTTTGTTATTAAACATGAAAAATTATTGACTGTATCATATGTAAATTATTTAATTTATATAATTGAAAATTTAATTGATAATTTTTAAAAACTTCATTAATAATAATAATTATATATCAAATATTATTAATAAAATTTTAAATCAATTAAATTTTTAATAAATATAATCAAGTACACACTCGATGCAATTAAAAATTATCGATCAAATTTTTATCGAGTGCAACAAAGAATTCTTCGTTAAATACGAATTAAACTAAGATTTTAGTTGAGAGCATACACTGTTCGGACTTTATTAATAGTAAATATAAAACCTACGTATGTATAAAAAAAATTGTAAGAGAAAATTAATTAAATAAACGAACGGGCAAAGCAAATGCAGACCCATGAACGCCAATGTACCCCCACACCACCGTAATACAATAAAACGGGGGTTCAGGTCATCCTAACTGCTACACGTAGATGGCGTAAGCAATAATAGTATACGTGAGCACACACGCAAACTCTTTCTATCTCTCTCTCTCCCTCTCTCTCCTCTGCAGCACAGAAAGACGCACGACAATCAAAGCCGCGTTTTATTTCTTGTAAGTCACCCCTCTCCTCCCCTCTCTCTCTCCATACTTTTTTCTATAAAAACATTTATCAATAATAGCTCAACCTAAAGGTTGCAAACATAGGGATAGGGATTCTATTGTTTTGGGATGATTTAGGGTCAGATTCAACTTTGAGGGCTTTATTTTTTTTGTTCTCTTTCAGATTCATAGTTTAGTATTTTGATCTAAAGCGGCTGTTCTTTTCGATTTCGATTGTGATTTTGCGATCTTTTTGTTCTTTTTCATGTGATTTTTTTGGCTGTTTGGTTGCTGAGAAAGGACGAAAATAGAAAGAAAAATTGAAACGGTTTCACTTTTATTTATTTATGCAAGTTTTTGCAAAATGAAATTTGTTGATCAACGTAGTTATGTAATGATCAGTTCATTTAAAAAGCTTTTGTTAGTTTGCCCAATTCGAAGCCACTGTATTTGTTCCTCTTATATTACATGTATATAATGAGATTTTTGAACAATTTAGACTAACAATTGTTTTTCAATTCTTTATGAGAGAATAGAAAAGTATCAATTTGTTTGTTTGTTTGTTTAATCCTTTTGTTGCATTCCTGCTTTTTAGATCAAATAAATTGCTCTCTGATAATTTGTTTGCTTGATTATTATTCAGTGAAGAAGATTAGTTCTCTTTGCGCGTGTCCCGTTCTCTTCTCCAGTCCTCCACACACACGAAGCCCCCTTTATCCAAGCTCACAAAGTGTATATATAATTAATTATACATACATATATATCCAAATGGAGGTCAAGCTATGGAACGACAAGCGCGAGAGAGAAATGTACGAGAATTTTGCAGAGCTCTATGCAATAATCAAAGCCACCGAGAAGCTCGAGAAGGCCTATATCCGCGATATTATCTCCTCCTCCGAGTATGAAACTGAATGCCAGAAGCTCATTGCGCACTTCAAGACCTTAGCTTTCTCGCTCAAAGACACAGTCCCAAGCATTGAACGTTTCGCAGACGCGTACAAGATGGACTGTCCAGCTGCCCTAAACCGCCTTGTGACGTCTGGGGTGCCTGCCACAGTGGAGCACCGGGCTGCTACAGCCTCCTCAGCATCTACCTCGGCTGCCATTGTGGCTGAGTGCGTGCAGAATTTTATAACTGCAATGGATTCACTGAAATTGAATATGGTGGCAGTTGATCAAGTGCACCCATTGCTATCGGATCTCTCAGCTTCACTTAATAAGCTGAGTATTTTGCCGTCAGACTTTGAGGGGAAGACGAAGATGAAGGAGTGGATATCAAGGTTGGCAAAGATGGGGGCAGCAGATGAATTGACAGAGCAGCAGGCTCGGCAGCTTCACTTTGATCTCGAGTCCTCGTACAACTCATTTATGGCGGCTTTGCCCAATGCTGGTTCTTGAAATGTGGTTTTTTTTTAATAAGTTTTACTTGAAATGGGTTTTTATGTCAATATTGGTTCACCTATTGTTGTTTTTTGGCTGTGTGCCCTTTATCTTCATGATGCACGAGTTATAGTTACGTTGCATCTGGTACTATCTGATTAAAGAGGTGGAATGTTTAATTAATTTATCTCAACTGCTTTTGAAGACAGATCAAGCCCCTAATCAAGCTCGATCCAGTCACAGCTAGTTTCTGCAAACACTGGCCTGACCTTTGAAAGCCCGTATCTAGTTATAGTTGTTAGTCACGCTCCATGTTTGTATTAAGCAAGTCAGGGTTGCATTCTTTTGAAATAAAAATGCCAGTTTGCAATTGTATTTCAGTTATATATGCTCATGCCCATGCAGTTTTTAGCGTCCAAAAAGCAGGTGATTGTTAAGCTTTTTAGTTTAAGAACTTACTACTGTGAACTGGAACATGATCTCTCTGTTCATGAGAGGAAGTCTTCTCAGCTTAGGGATTTTTACTTGTCAGAAGAGAGTAAGAGACCAAGCGAAATGGAGCAGCAAAGCACTTAGAAGATGTATCTCTTACCTTCTAGCCTTGTTTGCCCTTGTTTGCTTGTATTGGTAAGCTCTTTTCGTGTAGTTTCTTCTTCTTCTTCTTTCTTATTGCGTATTGTTGTTAATCGGCCTTTTATGAAATCCAAGTGGAGTTGTTTGAAACATGTTTATTAGATCTTGAACACAGGTCAGTGTGTTTAATGTTTAGATGTTCAACAGGCTTTAGGATGTCGTATGTGCAGATAGCAAACTAGTCAAAGCTGTTCTTTGCAAATATTTGCAGCATTCTGGAGTATAAAAGCTTTAGGATGGGTGGTTGGGTTGGGTGATTTATTTGTCACCCATGTCTCTGTCGACAGTTTAAAATCATAGAGCAGCTTTGGTGAATGCTCTCTTTAAGTATCTATATTTAATGCACCAGATGAATGCCAGGTGGGATGAGTGGCTGGATTTCTAATCTAGTGATGACCGGATATGGCAATCCGGCGTGGGAGCGTCAGATGAAGGAGAGTAGGACAGGTTGTGTTTGTCAAAACGACAGGCAATGGTGTCTTTTGTTTATTAATTTCTTTTCCCCGTTTTAAGATTGGTACAAATTTAAAACCTAACCTAAATCAAAACCATCGATCATATTCTTGTCGAGAGAGTTACAGCTGAGGACTCTCTCTCTGTGAAGTTACAAAGAGCTCAGGTCAGGTACGTGTAGAGACCACCCCTATCTCTATCACTTTTTTTATTGACTTTTCTTTTGGTTAATTTGTTATTAAGATTGGGGTTTTGGTTTGTCAATCTAAGATCCAGGTACTGTTTTTATGATTCTTCTTTTGCTATCATTAAATTCAAGTTATGTTGTTCTCTTTGCTGATACTTTTATATTTCCATATTTTGGTTATATTTGTTCTCTTGCTTACTTCTTCTTCCCTTGTGTTATATTCTACTTCTTCCTTGGATAGTTCTTGATGTGATTTGAATGGTTCTCGTTTGCCGTGTATGTTTTGGGAATTTTGTGTAGGTTATTTTTTTATTCCAGATTTTTTCCGTTCATTTAGCTTTTGCATTTATCGGAAATTCTGTTTTGATTAGTTTTGTTTTCCTGATTTGAATAGTTCTCTTTTACTTTCTTTTCTTCATTTGTTGTCTTTTTTTTTGTTCTGCTGATTGGTCGGGAACAGTGCCCTCTGGTGTTCATGTGTATACGGTTATTGAAATGGATTTTCTTTTTTGATAATTAATCAACATGGGTTCTTGTTAAACCCGTACAGTACATGTGAGGTGGTGTATGTTGCTTTTCTGTTTGAAGTTGTTTTTTCTGTTTTAACCAGTAAATGTTGCTTTTCTGGGTGATTTGAATGCGTGTGTATATATATTCTGTTCAATTAATATATGATTTTGGTTGATTTGAATGTGTGTACGTGGAATACAAGCTAGCGTTCATAAATTTTGAAAGAAAAACTTGAACAATAGGTAATCCTGTTGGCATTTTTTTTTTTATAACGTTTTTTTTTTTTTATAACGGACCATTACAACCGTCCCACAATCCTTGCCCTAGGACCCTATGGAGGATGTAAATCGCAGGATGTGTAGCACAGTGGCAGGACTCGAACCCAAGACCTCACGGGAAAACCGTCATCTCAAAAGACGAACTTACCACTGCGCTATATGCCCTGGGAGCATCCAGTTGGCACTTTTTATGTATACTGTTGTTGGTGTCTGCACTTTACTCTGTCAGCATATCTGAAGCATCCAGACATAGCTCTTTTAAGAGCACATCTTTTTGGTGTACCTAAGCATGTTTAAGTTCTTTGTTTTGGTGTAGCTCCTGATAAATTGCTATCATTGGAAATGGAAACTTCATGCCACTAAATCTGTTCTAAGTTATGTGGATTCCGACCTAACAGTTGTGTTCCCCAGGCATATGGAAATGTATCTCTATACCTTGGTTACATCAGCTAAAGAATGGCTGTCTAAAAGATATGGCCAAGGAGCTGGTGTTGGCAACACTGGTGAGGAAGAGGCAGCAAAAGAAGATGTATGGCGGTTTGTTCTTTGTTTCAGTTTTCACTTTTGTTGTGTTTATATATTGAGTCTTTTTCTCACGGATCCGGTTCCGTGGTAGTTACCATCACGGAACTGGAGAACTTTACTGGTAATTACAGGAAATTGCAGTAGTAAATGAATATTTAAATGTTTTATTTTTATTCAATTATTAGTGTAGTTCTCTGTAATTACCCGTAAAGTTTTTCGGTTTTGTGGTAGTTATCACGGAACCGGGTCCGTGGGATCAAAATTCTTATATATTTATTCAAGTGTAAGTATTATTTTGAAAACCACATTTGCAAGATCCTGGTATATTGCGAAACCATTGACTTCATTATGTTCTATTGTATTGATAGCTCGCTATGCAAGTGCTACTTGGGAATGATACGCTTGCTTGTGGTGAGATTGAATGTCATATTGATAAATTTGAATTTGAATATTCAGTATTTAATGATGATTTTCAATTTCATTGTAAATTTGACAAATTTCAAATTTGACTTCGTTGAGAGAATTGTTGTCCTTGCTACAATCCTTATTAACTTAAATCAGCAATGTGTGTTGTGTGTTCCATCAGCCTGTTTAAAGAGATGCAGGCTTATTAATCCCAAAACCTATACATCTGTTGCAGTCCCTGAGAGAAAACTGTAATTTAGCATTTGATATGTTTAATCAAAGCTGGTTTGGTTGGAATGAGGAGGATAGAAAATGTGTGGAGCTGAGTACTGATAGTGATAGCGGAGCATTGCTAGCTTTTTTGCAGGTATATTTATTTGTCATCATTTTTGCGTATTTCTCCACTTGACACCTTAGGTCAACATCAGCTACTTTTGATTGACAGAAAATGGAAGGGGTGCACGTGTTATTATACCGTCTGTGGAAGGAGGTCCAAATAATTTACCTTTATTTATATCATTGGATAAGGATATATTCAAGTAGTTTATACACAAATATATCAATGAAAAAATTAGCTTTATATACTTAATAAAAATACAAATATATTTACAACTTGAGGTGATTGGTGTATTTGTGCATTTGTACTGAGCCTGAGATGGGGTGATCGATCCATTTCTTCTTATCACACTCTTGTTCTGATTGTTGTTTTTACTCTGTTCTGTAAGCAAAAAGCAAATTAAAAAAAAAAAGAAAAACTATGGAGTGCTCTGATTGAAGCAACACAAATGATTAGTGGAACATGTTGGCATTCTCCTCTATTGTGTCCATTGCTCCGACCTTCTGATGTCAAACATGTTGGCATTCTTTACTCGTACACCCAGATAATAAACGAGAAAGAGAAGGAAAATTGGAGAAATTATTCAAAGCAATTACCCAGAAGTATTGAAAAATTGCTCAGAAAACGAGAAAAACTAACTGAAATTGGTTTCATTCAACAAACTGGTGCTATTCTTCTATGGCCGTTTTAGGGAGTTCTTAAATGTTCTGGACATACAAAGAATTTGTATGATAGGAACATCTACAACCATTGATGGAAAGGACGAAAGAGAGAATTTATTGCTTTTTCTCTCCTCTCTCCAATAGTTTACACGCTTCTAGCAAATGAATTTCTCATACGCCCGGAACACGTTAGACTGCAAAACAATTTCCATGTTAGGCTGATAGGTTTCCTCTTCCTTTTCCTTTTGCTTGTAAAACAAGATATTTCATTGGATGCCTCAAAGTAAAGGAATTTCCCTAACTTTGCATTCCTAGTTGTGTCACTTCTTGGTCAGAATGTAGCAGAATACAGAACATCGAAGTTGTCAAGGAGAAGGAAGGAGCCAAAAGATCGAACAAGGAAGGAGCCAAAAGATCGAACTACATTTTTGTTTAAGATGAACAAATCAGACTACACGCATTGTTTTTCAATGTCTTCTCTTCTTCCTTCCTACAAGGCAGACAAAATTGATGGTAGGAGTGGTAATAAGATGGCAATGATGAGAACAATGATGAGAATTGTTGCGATGTACGTCCACTTCCTCGAGCTCTTCTGGTATTCCCTTGCTTCTTGAAGCTGTCCAGTCCCTCGCCGGACAAATGAGCTCGCGTGCGCTACGTGACTTTCAATGTCATTCAGTTGATGACCTTGTGCTTCAACAAGAGCAGCCATATCAAGGAATACTTGATGTAGTTCAATCAGATTCTTCTCTATCTCCTTCACAGCATCATGTCTTTCTTGAATCTCTGATATGGTGTCAAGAATCTGACCTCTCCCTTGCTCCTGAATTGCCTTTTGTAGGAAATTTTCACTTTCTCCACTCGATATCAAATTCTCAATCGTTTGTTCATCAGCTTTCTCTCCTGTAATCGTGAAATATCTACGTTTTATAGTTTCTTTGTATTCTGATGTCATTCTTGATCTCAACCCTTGAAAATCATCCATAAGAGTTTTGAGTTTTTTCCCTAATCCGCTTACAACTGAGCTTCTGGTTCGGTCTGTAGATGATCCAGGACCGCAACCTGGGATGTTCCGGCTAGATGCATTGGACCGTTCTAAGGCTTCAAGTTTCCCTTTGATGAGTTTCACCCTTCTCAGGACTTGTTCGACATCCGTGTCCATTCGGGAACGAAGCTCTTTCATGGTCTTGGCATTGTGAACGACCTTGCTCTCTTCATTGGATTCTTGTAATTTCTTGTACAGTTTCTCGACATTTCTCATGTCTTCCTTCACATTCTCTACATCTTCGAAGAATTTGTGGAGGTTCATACTCTCGCTCCCAGCCTCCATGTCATCCAGGTAAGTCTGTTGCTTGAGGTTTGTGTACTTTTTGAACGAACTCGAGAACAAATCGTTCATCTTGGCTGAAGAATAATTTTACAATATTAATTATCACTGATCTTCGGGTTTCTCTTTGTATTATTGGAATTCAGTGAATATACAGTTCCTGAGATTCGAGTTTTCGAGAGTTTGGGAGCTTCATCTGAGAGGAAGTGAGAGAATTAAGGTGACAATTGACAAAGCAAAACTATCACAAAAAACGAACGTAGGGGGTAAGTTACCTTATTTTTGGTGAGAATGGGTATTATGTGAGGCTTGGGGTTATTTTGAGATTAGGACCAACCAAGCTTTACTTGAAAGATGGTCGTTTTAGAGAAGGGAGCTAAAAAATAAACAATTGGCATTTTTTAACATTTCTTTTCATTGGAAACCAAATAATTGTTTGGTTGACTTGGTCAGCTAATTTTTTTTTTTTTCCAATAAGAGACCAAAAACCATAAACAACGGCTAGCATTGTAACAACTCGAGTCGAGAACCCCAGATATTTTCAAGTTTAAGTTCAAACTCAAGTTTAGATAAAGCTTAAAAATTGAATTTGAATTTAATAAATTTTTTTGATGATTTGAATTTGATTCAACTTGACTCGATAATAAATGAGTTTATTCAAGTCTGAGCTGGAGTCTTGGATTGTCCATTCGAGTTAGAGTTCGAGCCTAAACTCTAATTTTAATAAATAAAATTATTAAAATTGATATAAATATTGGCTCAAGTTCGACTTGATTCGAGCTCGATAATACTTTATTGAACTGTTCGAAAGCCTTTCAGACCGAACTTTAAGGTATTCGAGCTCAGTTCGATAAGCTAATCGAATCTAATTTTCAGGTTCGAATTCTACTGGGCTGAGCTTTGATCGAGTTCGAGCTCATATAACTCGATAAAAGCTCTTTGGTGGTGCTATTTGCAGCACCTTTTGTGGACAATTTTTATATATATATATATATATATATATATATATATATTTAATAATTTTAATTGGTGCTAACGTTAAGAGATTGCATGTTATGGACGGACTTTCAACTAAAAGAGATCTACTTGCTTGCAGCCAGAGTTTGAGTACCTGTCCAAATGTTATTTTAATACAATCATGAATAAATCATTTAAAATGCATGTTGAAAGTGATATGGTGGTGAGTGATATTAACGAGAAAAGGATGAAACAATAAAGAAAACAACAAAGAAGAAGAATTGATTCCAAAACATTTCTTCATATAAAGTATGTTGTGAAAAAACGTCACTGGGGATGATAAATAAGAGAAACTGAATAGCATGGGCAAAGTGACTTTGATTATACAATCAAACCGAAATCTTACATTTTTGGCTTCCACCTTTAAAAAGGGATCATGCTTGCCCTTGTAGTTAAGAAAACATGGCTTGAAGAAATGGACAAACGTTAATTGTTTGCCATAACCGACCATGGATCCATCAATAGGCTAAGTGGAAAAATGGAACAATAGGTTCCATGTATGCATGTGCTTCAACAATCTCCACCTTGGCGAGTATTCGAAAAACATGTACTTGAGTGAGGAGCTTCTTTGTTGCATATGTTAACTGCCCTGTAAAGCCTTCAGTCACCTTGGACTCCAATCAAGTCCAAGCAATACTTGAACTTGATCCCACTAACTGGCTTGGTCATCATATTCGTGACATTCTCCTCTGTAAAAACCTTTTCAATTAGAATCTCACCATCGGATACAACATTCCAACCAAAATGAAACAGAACCTGAATGTGTTTGGTTCTCTCGTGGAACATAGTGTTCTTTGTTAAGTGTAAGGCACTTTGCCTGTCACAAAACACCATCAGCTTCTTTTGCTCTACCCCAAGTTCTGAAACCAAACATCTAAACCATAGAACTTCTTTTACTACCCCAATAACTGTCATATACTCTGCTTCTGTGGTAAAAAAGGAAACCGTGGACTTCAATGTAGCCTTCCAAGATACAGTTGAACTTGAGAGAATAAAAATATAACCCGTGGTCGATCTCCTATTGTCCAAATCTCTAGCAAAATCTGAGTCAACAAACCCAATGACACTACCGCTAGAGTCAACATTCCGATCATAGACCAAACCAACATCTAACGTGCCACTCAAGTATCGGAGAATCCATTTTACGCCAATGTCCCTAGTCCGGATGAGCCATATAATGAGTAACCACACTGACAGTTTGTGTAATATCAGGGCGAGTACAAACCATAGCATACATTAAGTTACCCATTTCACTAGCATATGGACCTTGATCCATGTACTCTTACTCTTTCTTTGATTACGATGACTGTTTAGCTGAAAGTTTGAAGTGAGATCCAAGTGGAGTACACACAGCCTTGGCTTCCTTTAAACTGAACCGCTCAAGAACTTTTTGAATGTAGTGCTTATGTGACAAGTGTAACTTGCATGCCTTGCGATCCCTGTGAATTTCCATACCAAGAATCCTCTTGGTTGCACCCAGATATTTCATCTCAAACTCACCATTAAACTGCCTTTTCAAATCATCAATGGTGGACATGCTTTTGGCAGCGACAAGCATGTCATCAACGTAGAATAATAAGTAGACCATTGAATCATCTTGGAGCCTCTTAAAATATGCACAAATTTCATAGCTGCTCCAAGTGAACCCACTCCTAACCATGAAGCTCTCAAACCTTTTGTACCATTGTCGAGGCGACTGTTTCAACCCATACAAATATTTTCTGAGCAAGAAAACATGATTTTTTTTACCCGGAACCGCAAGCCCTTCTGGCTGAGACATGCATATCTGATCCTCCAACTCAACATGCAGAAAAGCAGTCTTGACATCAAACTACTCCAACTGAAGATCATAAACAACAACCATGGCAAGAAGAACACGGATAGAGTTGTGTTACTTAACAGGAGAGAATACCTCATTGTAGTCAAGAAATTCTCTCTGTGTAAAACTTTTGGCGACTAGCCTCGCCTTAAACCTTGCTGCCTCAACCTTTAGGACTCATTCCTTTTGTTAGAAAACTCATTTGCACCCAACAATTGTTTGCCCCTTGGTGGTTTTACAAGCTCCAAAGTCTGATTCTTGTGAAGAGACTCAATCTCCTCCTCCATGGCGGTCAACCATTGAGAAGACTTATCGCTGGTAACTACTTCCCTATAAGAACAAGGATCATCTGTCTCTACACTCTTTACAATTGACAAGGCATATGCAACCATATCTCTGAGGAAGAAGGTCGAATATATCTCATCTCTCTTCCATTACAAATATTGTATTATTGTTGTTTATGTAGTGCCTCCACCTCCAATGGATCATCTTCTTCCATTGGATCCTGCACCCCACTAGTGTCCCTTTGAACCTCATCTGTTCTTTGTACTGTCTGATATGGAGTTCTTACCTCAAACTCCACCTGCTCACTGACGCCATGGTCCTGACCTGCTATACCAAAAGACTCATGAACTTGATTTTTTTGGAGCATGACAGACTTGTCAAAAGTAAAATCTTTGGTAAAAAGGAATCGAGATGATTTACCAACACACCATAAGCAGTACCCTTTCACCCCAGGTGCGTATCCCATAAATATGCGCTTTATTACTTTCGGCTCAAGTTTTCCATCCTGAACATGAGCATACGCACGACAACCAAATACCCTCAACTATGAATAATCAACATGATTACCCGACCATACTTCCTCTAGAGTTTTCATATCAATAGTAGTGGATGGAGACCGATTTGCAAGGTATGAAGCATAATTAACATCTTCAGCCCATAAGTTTTTAGAAAGTCCAACATTTGAGAGCATACAGTGTGCCTTCTCTAAGAGTGTCATGTTCATTATTTTCACAACCCCATTCTGTTGTGGCGTCTTTCTGACAATGCGATGTCTGACGATACCTTCGTAATTGCAAAAGGAACCAAACTCATAATTGCAAAATTCAAGACCATTGTCTGTCCAGAAACGTTTGATCTTCTTCCTTATCTACTTCTTGATCAATGAATTCCATCTTTTGAATGTGAGGAACGCATCACTCTTGTGTTTCAAGATGTATACCCCCACATTCCTTGTGAAATCATCAATGAACGTCATCATGTAGGATCAACTGTCCTTTGATACAACCCGAGAAGGACCTCATAGATCCGAGTGGATGTAATTAATTGTGCTTTTCATCCTGTGAACTCCTTTACTAAACTAAACCCGACATTGTTTCCCATAGACACAATGCTCACAAAAGATTAGCTTGTCCATCTTTAGACCACACATAAGACCTTGCTTAGAAAGCTCCATCATCCCCCTCTCACTCATATACTCGAGACATATATGCCATAACCGAGTTGCATCGTCCTTCGATTCGTCCAATGTTGAAACTGCACAAGCATCTTCCACGGTGCTTCACAATAAATGATAAAGTCTAGCTACCTTTTTTCCCTTCAATATTGTGAGTGCCCCCTAAATACCTTCAAAACTCCACCTTCACCAGTAAACCGGTAACCTTTGATTTCGAGTTCACTTAAGTGAATAAGATTCTTTTTCAAATCTGGTATATGACAGACTTCAAATGTTCTAACTATCCCATCATACAACTTGATTCAGATTGCTCCAATTCCAACAATAGCAAACAGCTTGTCATCTCCCAAGAGAATCGTACCACTAGATGGTCTGTAGGTATTAAACCACTCCCATCTAAGGCAGACATGGAATGAAAAACCAGAATCCAAGATCCATTCATCTCTTGAGGCACAAGTAGAAATAGATAGAACGTTATCCCTATCATTCAAACTCTCTTCACCACTATCACTAGCAATGTTAACAGTCCTAGAGTTATATTTCTTCTCATTCTTTTCATCTTTTCTCTTAATTTTGGAATTTTTTCCTAAAATGCCCCCTATCCTCACACTCATAACATCGAATATACTTGGCCCAAGATTTGGACCGAGATTTTTCTCTAGACTTATTAACACTTCTTTCTTTGTGCTTACCCCTTACAATCAAGCCTTCACCATGATCATCACCCCTATCACTAGACACTTTCTTCTTTAACTCACAAGAGTTCAAATAAGATTTCACTTCTTGCATCTTGATACTATCTCTACCATATAAAATAATGTCCAAAAAATTTTCATAGGAGCAGGGTGATAAGCATAAAATAATTAAAGCTTAATCCTCATCACCTATTTTCTCTCCAATATTTCTCAATTCAATAATAACCTTATTCAATTCGTCGAGATGGTCTGCAAGAGATTTACTTTCTGACATATTCGAGATGTTCAAGAGTTGCTTAAGATACCATTGGTTCGTGATAGATTTCTTCATGTATAGTGTCTCTTGCTTCTTCAACAGCTTTGGGGTCGATGTTTCTTCGATGACTTCTCTCAAGTCATTATTGGAGAAAGACAATTGTATTGCGAACAATTCTTTCTCCATGATGTCTTCATTCTCCTTTGCCTTCATTGTTTTCAGGAACTTGGCCTCCTCGTCAAATGCCTCCAACAATCCTTGTTGTCCGAGTATAGCTCGCATCTTTAGCTTCCACATGCTACAGTCATTTTGTTCATCAAATTTCACAATCTCATATTTAGCCATAGACGATTCCATGGTTTAAATAATTTATCAAAAAAATTAGTGAACAACCACTCAACACCGAGTTAAGAACATAACCACCAAATACCAAAACCAAACATGGGCTCTAATATCAATTTGTTGTGAAAAAAAGTCACTAGTGATGATAAATTCAATCAACCACAAGGTTGCAAAAATAAATGGGCAATGAAATCAACAAGAATCAATCACACAATAAGATAAGAGATTCACGTGGTTCGACGTAAGCCTACTCCACTGTAACGACCCATCCCGGGTTAGCCACCCTAAGACGGTGTTGTCACATTTTGAAACTCCCAGCACGACACATATATGCAACAAGAAAAATAACGCCAACAGAAATTTTTACATCAATCCTCAACCCTCAACATAGGAGATACATCATTCTGATCTTGACTTAAACATTATATACAACGTAAAATGCATGAATATTTACAAATAAATTTTTATTTTATTTTCTCATTAGTCTGAAGAGGTGGACACGTACGTGGCTTACAGATAATGATTTCATTTGAACCTCAATTTACCAAATTATTTGTCCTGCCTACTACCTGAAATCATTGTACAATGAAGGATGAGCTTCACAAGCTCAGTGAATTAAATTTACTAGAAGTATTCAATTTGTATAAATAGTCTTTTAATATTTAGTCATTTATATCTCATATAACTTGATAATAGCATTCTACTATCACTACACATATCATAAGTCTCATTCTCTATCAATCTCTTCTTTTTATTTATTTGTTCACATTAAGACAATCAATTATCTCATAATTACCTTGTTATGAGGTTCACAGTATATAGTCTACATTTAGGTAGTCCTTATCATATCATACTTCCATGTTTCTTTTTCACCATAACTATCTCTCAGTGAGACTCATTTATCTATAAATAAATTTATAATAATAAACAACACTTCAGTAATACAATCAATATTTAAAACAGATGTAATACATGAATTATTATTAGGGAACGTCTTCCCACATGTCGACATGTTTTTGTCTTAGACCGGCCCCCTCTCGGTTCTTTTATTTCCAGTATATACTGGCTGTCACGGTTTTTCAATTAGACCGATCCCCTTCTGGTTCTTTTATTTCATGCATATGCATATGAATAATGATACTAAATATGCATATGAATAATAATATAAAAACAAACATGAATTTAAATATTTAAATTAGCTATCCTAATTCTTCTCAAATTATTATTTGAAAATTTTCACTAAATTCTTCTCCTCATAAATCATATCAAATCATCAATCATAGCTTGTCAAGATCCACTAATTTCCTCTTCTCGTAAATCATATCAAATCATTAACCATAGTTCATCAAGAATTTCACTTATTGCTTTTATTATTAAATCAACTCATTATTCTAATAATATTATTTCTCATAAAATAATTCTCTACACATCCACAATTCCTATCACACCTATCAAACAACTTTCATCTATCACCAAAGCATAAGTTAATAATTTATTCTAATATTATCACTAGATATTTCATATTTATCTTAATTACTTAAAGTAAATCTAACTCACCACGTAGCATTTAGAGCTACCCATGGATCACCTCCTTGCGTTTCCCGTTTCTCTCAGCAATTTTTCCTGATTGCTAATCGTCAACACCTGACAAAATATTTATATTAAATTTCTAATTTATTCTTCAATTCTTCTTAATTCACACCCTTAGAAAATTCCTACTTTGAATTCCGAGAAATTTCATGTATGCTAAATTTCAAAAATAAACTTCACATTATTATCTTCTATTTTTCTTAGAGCTTCCCGTGACTCTCTATAAAATTCTCCCGTAAACCCCTTCAAAATTTTGCTCTTTCAACCTTTCTTTCGGTCCCCAAGTGTTTAAAGAAAGAGAGTAATTTAAATCTGAGTTGAAAGAAAACTAAACAGAATTTGATAAGTAATATATAATATAAACTTAAATTATATATATACATATATAGCCCCCCACCCTAATTGTTTTGCCACGAATTTGCAATGTGTCTTACATGCAAAACTCCTCTCCACTTGCCGCCACGTTTTTTTCTTCAAAAGAATTATTTTATTCAATACTAAATCCTTCGCATATATATTTATATTATTTTAATAGCATATCATATTTATTAAATTACTTCTTTACCCTTACTTTACAAATACGGGTATTATAATTCTACCCACCTTATAAAAACTTCATTCCCGAAATTTTCTTACCTAACTCAAGAAACAATTCTGAATAATATTTCTTCATAATTGTCTCATGCTTTCACATAATCCTTTCAACATATTTATTCCGTCACGGAACTTGAATTAATGGAATTACTTTATAATACAAGACTTGTTCTTTTCTTTCTAAAATTCTCACTGGTACTTGTATAAAAGTCAAATCTTTCTGAATTTTTACAGCTTAGCTCGAAATATCATGAGATTCATCATGTAAACACTTTCTCAAAAGTAAAACATGAAACACATTGTGTAACTGCTTTCACGTTGGAGGCAATTCCAAGCTATACACAACTAGCCCACCTGTTTCAACAACCTCATAGGGTTCCACATACTTTGGACTCAACTTTCCTTTCTTTTGATCCTCAACACACATTTTCATGGATATATATATTAATTACACCCAATCACTACTTGAAATTCAAGAGGTCTCTTTCTATTATCAACGTAGCTATTCGGTCTACTATGTGCTACTTTACGGTTCTCTCTAACCAGTTTAATCCTCTCAGTTGTTAACTCAATAATTTATTGACCAAATATCTTGCTCTTTCCCACTTCTTCCCAACATACTGGAGTTCTTCGACCTTCTACCCATCTATTTAGGATGAAAAGCAATATTAAATTGTAACTGCGTACCCGTGGCTTTCTGAAAGCCTCACCAAAACCAAGATGTAACTCTAGCATCTCTATTTGACACTATGCTTAATAGTATTTCATACAACCTCACAATCTTAGCTATATACAGTTTAGCCAACTTTTTAGGACTCCAATTTGTTTTAGTTGGAAGAAATTGAGACGACTTAGAAAGTCTATCTACTATCACTTACATGTATCGTGACCTCTATGGGTATGAAAAAATCCAGAAATAAAATCTATGCTCATATTTTTCTATGGTCATTCGAGCACAGGAAGAGGCTGTAGTAATATATTAATATATTAAGTTTCATCTCTCTTTACACCTTATTATTAATCGGGTGCATCGAATATACATTATCATGTGCCTCTTTCAATATCTCTGTTCTCAATTCCACATTATTAGGAACATATATTCTATGTTCCCATACCAGAACACCATCATTTCAAAAAAAAATATTTTTTTAACCTATATTGCTTTCTACTAAGCACTTCTTACTTAATCTTCTCTATCTCCTCATTTCTACCTTACATCTCTAACAAGTATTTTACTATGGATGACTGTACAACCATGTTTGCTAACAATGACCTTCTATCACTGATATTCAACTTTATTCTTATCTCTCTTAAATCTATCATCAATTTCACATCATAAGTCTCAATAAAGTAAATCTTTTTGTAGATTTTCTACTCAACGCATCAGCTATAACCTTCGCCTTTTCTATATGATAGTGAATTGTACAATCATAGTCACTAATCAACTCCATCCACCATCTTTGCCTCAAATTTAACTCTCTCTGGGTAGGTAAGCATGTCAAACTCTTATAACCCATGAATATCTCACAAGTGGCTCAATACAAACGATGTCTCCAATCTTTAAAGTAAACACCATAACAGTTAACTCTAAGTCATGAGTAGGGTAATTTCTATCATGAATCTTCAATTGCCTAGAAGTGTAGGCCATAGCTTTCCTATGGTACACATATCCCAACCATTAATGCGATGCATCACTATACACCACAAATCCTTCATCACCAAAAAGAAACACTAATATTGGAGTTGTAGTCAATTTCTCCTTTAGTAATTGGAAAATTTTCTCACACTTCCCAGAGCATACAAATCTCACCTCTTTCCTGGTCAGTCTAGTCAATAATACTACAATAATAAAAAAAATTATGAAAGAATCGTCTATAATAACCAGCTAGCCCCAAGAAGATTCTAATCTCAGTCACATTAGTTGGTCTCTCCTAACTTAACATTGCCTCTACCTTTTATGGATAAACTGTTATGCCATCTCTAGATATTAAATGCCCCCAAGAAAGTTATCTTATTTAGGAAAAAATCATATTTAGAAAACTATATCATACAATCTCTCTCTCCTCAAAATCTCCAACACACTCTCTAATGTTTCACATGTTCTTTCTCATTGTTAGAATATACCAAAATGTCATTAATAATTATAACCACAAGTTTGTCAAGAAATAGTTTAAACATCCTATTCATCAAATCCATGAATGTTGCTAGAGCATTTGTCAACCCAAATGGCATCACAAGAAAGTTATGACCATAACGTGTACTAAAAGCAATCTTTGGCATGTCTCCATCCTTTATCCTTAACTGGTGATAACCTGATCTCAGGTTTAGCTTAGAAAACACTATCACTCCTTGCAACTGCTCAAACAATTCATTTATCCTAGGTAAAAGATATTTGTTCTTATTCAACTATCTGTAGTTTATACACAATCTCATCGTTCCATCTTTCTTCTTTACGAACAACACTGGGGCTCCCCAAATACATTAGGTCCGATAAATTGTTTATCTAAAAATTCTTAAAATGGTACGTTCAACTCTCTCAATTCAGTTGGTGTCATTCTATAGGGTGGTTTAGATATATGTGTTGAACTCAAAATCACAACTATAGGAAACAAAATCTCTTTACTGGGAGACAATCTGGACAACTCTTCACGAAACACGTCATGAAAATCTTTCACTACCAAGATTTCTTCTAAATTCCTATTTTCCTGTCTAGAATCCAATATGTATGCCAAATACTCCTCACATCCTTTCTTCAACCATCTACTAGTAGTCCGAGTAAAATAAGATAGTTCGAGGGTATTTTATGCTCTCCCTGAAAGGTAAACTCCTCATGTCCATATCTTGAACACTACATTCTTTCTGGAACAATTAGCCCAGACATAATACGTCGATAACCAATTCTTTCCCAAAATCGAATGAAGATCTATCATATTCAAAGGTAATAAATCAACTTCAAATTCTTTATCATTGATACGAATCACACAACCTTTGTAAACATTTATGATTATCGCTCTATCTCTAGTGGGAACTTTAACAATAATATTATGCATCAAAGGACTAATACACACATCAATAGACTTCATATGAATACTAGACGCAAAAGAATGGGTTACACTAGGATCAACCAGCATTGATATGTCCACCTTTTCTACATACAAAACACTTCAAATTAGGATAATTCTGGGATAAATATCTTATTTGAATACATCTATAACAAACTTCTGTCTCTCGATCATACATCAGATTACCACTTCCCCTTGGTGTCATACTTACTTCATCTGCCATGACTCCCAGTTCTCATAACCTGTCTCCCAAATCTAAGGGTTCCACCGATATAAATCTGAGCTACAGAAATAACAGATGCTACTTGCCTCTGACTCTGTACTACAGTTCCCTGTGATAAGGAACACCTATTCTGGGTGGTCTCCCACCCTGCACACTCATACTGGTACCATATCTGGGTTCCTCAAATCTAGACTTCTTCCGCCAATTCCTCATTCTTCTAAATTACATCACATCCTTCTCAATCTGAAGTGCTATATCCACCAACCTGACATAATTTATATGCCTCATGTAAGATAGTTTTGATCAAATCTTAAAACATAGTTCATCTTTGAACCTCTTACACTTCTTCTCCTCTAGGTCTACCATTTTCAGTACAAACCTCGACAAAGCCACTAATCTCTTATCATACTGAGTCATAGTCAATACATTTGCCTCAAATAAACAAAATTTCTTTCTTGTTAGGCTCTAAAAGTCTAAGGAAAGTATATATCAAGGAAAACCTCCTTAAACCTATTCCAGGTTAAGGGTTTATCAACATCTGTATTTACCCTGGGAAGAATATCCTCCCACCATTCCAAAACTTTTCCTTCTAAATTAAACGAAGAAAAGGCAACTATCTGCCTATCAGTTACTGTTAAAATACCAAATAATCTCTCTACATGTTTCTCCCAAAACTCAAGCTTAAAAGGATTCATAGATCCTTTAAACAACAAGGCATTCGACTTAATATATCTAACAAAACAATCTTTCTGCATCTCGTGCATAAAATCACTTTTCCCTTTTGAGCATTTACCATTATTGGATTTACAACAACCTCAGGCACTGCCCTAGCATGTTCATCAAGTCTATGTTATAGGCTATCAACTCTATCGTCTGTTACATTCATTTTCTTAAGAGCATGTGTAAGAGCTTATCTTAGCTCATCTCTTTCAACTTCAGATTCTTTCACACCTTTACTAATATCAATTATAATGTCAACACATTCCCTTCTAGGAACCACAGATTCAAACTCAACCTCGACTTCTCAAAAATATTGGGAGCCTACCACGCCCTCCCAAATCAATAACTCTAACTCTGGCTCTTAGCACGTCTACATATCATTCTCAGACTAATCATTAAAATATAATTTATTTTAATCTTCCAATTTCTTTCTTTTTATGCAGTCTACAGAATCATAAAACCTAGTGCTTTGATACCAAAATTGTAGCAACCTATCCCGGGTTGGCCACCCCCAAGACAGTGTTGTCATATTTTGAAAATCCTAACACAACACATATATGCAACAAGAAAAATAAGGCCAATAGAAATTTTTACATCAATCCTCAACCCTCAACAAGGGAGATACATCATTCTGATCTTGATTTAAACATTATATATAATGTAAAATGCATGAATATTTACAAATAAATTTTTATTTTATTTTCTCATTACTCTAAAGAGGTGGACACATACGTGGCTTACAGATAATGATTTTGTCTGAACCTCAACTCACCAAACTATTTGTCCTGCCTGCTACCTAAAATCATTGTACAATGAGGGATGAGCTTCACAAGCTTAGTGAATTAAATTTACTAGAAGTATTCAATTTGTATAAATAGTCTTTTAATATTTAATCATTTATATCTCACATAACTTGATAATAGCATTCTACTACCACTACACATATCATAAATCTCATTCTCTATCAATCTCCTCTTTATATATATTTGTTCACCTTAAGACCATCAATTATCTCATAATTACCTCGTTATGAGGTTCACAGCATATAGTCTACCATTTAGATAGTCCTTATCATATCATACTTCCATGTTTCTTTTTCACCATAATTGTCTCTCTATGAGACTTATTTATCTATAAATAAATTTACAATAACAAACAACACTTCAGCATTTCAGTAATACAATCAATATTTAAAACAGATGCAATGCATGAATTATTATTAGGGAACGTCTTCCAATAATATTATTAACTCATATTGCTTTTATTACAATAACTAATTTTCTCTTCTTGTAAATCATATCAAATCATCAACCATAGTTCATCAAGAATTTCACTTATTGCTTTTATTATTAACTAAACTCATTATTCCAATAATATTATTTCTCATAAAATAATTCTCTACACATCAACTATTCCTATCACACCTATCAATCAACTTTCATCTATCACCAAAGCATAAGTTAATAAGTTATTCTAATATTATCACTAGATATTTCATATTTATCTTGATTACTTAAAGTAAATCTAACTCATCACGTAGCACTTAGAGCTACCCGTGGATCACCTCCTTGCCTTTCTCGTTCCTCTCAGCAATTTCTCCTGGTTGCTGATCGTCAACACCTGACAAAATATTTATATTAAATTTCTAATTTATTCTTCAATTCTTCATAATATAAACTTAAATTATATATATATATACACACAAAAAAAAAAGTTAAGTCTCAGCCCCCCACCCTAATTGTTTTGCCACGAATTCGCAATGTGTCTTACCTACAAAACTCCTCTTTTCACTTGGCAGCAGGTGGCAACACCTGCTGCCACGTTTTTTTTTTTCAAAAGAATTATTTTATTCAATACTAAATCTTTCGCGTATATATATATATATATATTCATATTATTTTAATTTCATGTCATATTTATTAAATTACTTCTTTACCCTTACTTTACGAATACAGGTATTACATCCACAGACACACACACCAAAGAAAATTTCACTATAATGAGAGATTACAAATTGTGTTTGAATTGAATAAGTACTCAAACCCAATCCCCAGTTACACCCAAACTCACTACTAAGTGTTTGAGAATATATATAAGAGAAACTGAAGAGCATGGGCAAAGTGATTTTTGGTTATGCAATCAAACCAAAATCTTACTTTTTTGGCGCCCACCTTAAAAAACAGATCATGCTTGCCTTTATACTCAAAAAAACGTGGCTTGAAAAAATGGACAAACATTAATTGTTTGTCATAACAGACCATGGACCCATCAATAAGCTAAGTGGAAAAATGGAACAATAGGTTCCATGCATGCATGTGCTTTAACAAAGTAATTGGAGGAAAAATTAGAAATCCAAGAAAAAAAACAATATATGTCAAAGAGAAAAGTAAACAATCACTCTAATATCAATTAACTCAATACTTTTAATTTTCCTTCATAGATCCAATGAGGTTTGATCACATCTATCAAAAAGAACAATCTAATATGTATAAATGAAAATAAAAAAGTTAAAATGTTTCATCCCATGAATGTGCAAAACTGAATAGTATAATAGTACAAAGAATTGACAAATAAAAATATAGACTTACTAGTGCCTTCCTCAGCATCACTTTTGTAGTAGAGTTAAGCTCTCTCGGTATCCCTTTTTGCCAGTAAATCCTTGCCTTGCTCTCTCCTCTTACATTAAATTATCTTAGATGTGTCATGGTGCAACAATACTTCCATATCACAACACCTAAGTATTGCAACCACTCCATTTATGCCTTGTATTCGCCCAGCTTTTGTTAGGATTTTTTCTCAATTCCCACAAAGAAGACTTCTAATTGGTTTGGGAAAAGTTGTTTCTTATTTTGTAGTTGCTTGTTTTAGTAAGAATAGTAGTAATTTACTATTACATTGTAAATTGTACAAGCAGTGGTAGTCTAGTATGATGTTGTTCTTTTCTTAATAATATTAGAAAAATATCAGCTAGATAAAGGGGTCATATTGAAGATTTGAGGCACACTTATAATTCCATATACATTGTAAACTAGAGGGGTTTATTACTAAAGCTAGAATGAGAGCTTTGGGTATTGGGGTTTTGGGTTATCAAGTAGAGAGGACACTTACCACTAGAGCTAGATTAAGAGCTTTTGTTATATTGTGACTTTGGGGTGAAAGTTCGGCAACTTTAATCTTCCTAAAGTTATAGTTAAAGATTAATAAAATAGTAGAGTTGTTGGTAGATGTAGACAAAGAGGTTGTCGAACCACATTAATTATTGTTGTTCTTATTCTTTATTTGTTTTTCCTATTTAATTATTGTAATTGTGTTTTTTTGCCTAAATTTTGACTAGGTGAATTTTAGAGGCAAAATCCCAACAGCTTCCATTCAATCACTTTACATTGAAATTCAATGATTGATAAAAGATGATTAATCAACTTTATGCTATCTTAAAGGGTGAAGGTAAATATGCAACCAAACCAAAATATCTAAGTACATTCATCAAGTAATTGAAACTAACAACATATAATTTTAAGCACCTAATTGAAACGAAGTTGCTCTATATATCTATCTTCACATACAAAATCAATATGTATTCGCAACATAATTCAATGGATTGAAAAATATGAAGTAGTTTAAAGAGTATAATCAACAATTTATATTAATAAAAGAAAATTTTATAGAAAAGCCATGGCTTAATTGCAAAATTCGTCCTAAGTTTAATGTTAAGTAGCAGTTTGCCCCCTAAGTTTCAGACAGGGCACATTAACCCATAATTTTGTCAATTTGGAGCAATTCAACCCGTTGATCTAATTCCTACCAAATTCCAACCAAAATAATACAGAAAAACTTAATATATTTGCCAATTTGCCACGTCAGATAATTAAGATTACCAAAAAACTTAATATATCTACCTTTTGACCTGGCAAGTTAGCAAATATATTAAGTTTTACGGTAGTATTTTGGCCAGAAATTGATCAGAATCAGACCAATGAGTTGAATTGCTCCAAATTAACAAAGTCAGCGATTAAATTTTCTATTTTGAAAATTCAGAGGGCAAACTATTACTTAACCTTAAATTTAGGAGAAATTTTGCAATTAAACCAAAAGTCATAAAAGAAATTATATATGTACAGTGGTTGCATTTTTCTAAAGGAAAACTTTTGAGTTTTAACTCAGGCATGGGATCGACGACTAAAAAGATGAATATGAAAAAATCATAGTCACAAGAAATAGGAGAGAGAAAACAAAAATCTAAGCCCTTGTTTGGGGAGGGTTTTCAAAAACCCTTTTTCAGTGTTCAAACATTAAAATCATTTTTCAAACACTGCTAACATGTTTGGCAAGGGAGTTTTGCAAAACAATTTTTAAACACCGTTTTCAAAATAAGGGTTTTCACACATTGATTTCCTTGGAGTTTTCGGTTTTCATTTTCACTATTCAGCTTAAAAATCACGACTCTCTTTTCTCTTCTCTCTACTCTCTGCTCTCTTTCATGAACGACGAGCTTTGTAACCCATGAACGATGAGCTCTATAACGAGCCCAAAGACAACGCAGGAGGTAGCAATAGAGGGGAAGAAGCATCTAGAAGAAACGATAGAGGCAACTTTCCAGATCCTCTCATCCATGAACGACAAGCTCTGTAACCCTGCTTTGTGGGCGACCACTCCCTCTTCAGCTGCTGCAACGACCAATGGACTTCCTTCAGTTTCCTCGAATGACGATGTGTCATCCTCTGATGGAGCCGCACACCACTTGGAGATGGGCGGCGGCGGCGTTGCTGGTGGTGGCAGTTGTAATAGCGCTCTCGACGAGGCTCACCTTCTCTACAAGAACTCCATCGCTTCGCTTCATGTTGTTCTTGCCACTATTCCTAATTCTCAAAAGGTAATTTTAAGAAAAAAGTGAGCAATATCATAGCTTTGGTTAATTCATTTTTTTTTTTAATTACTTCTGTTGGTTGTGAGATTTTATTGTGATGTGTTAATAATACTAAGGCTTTTTGGGTTTTTTTTTCTTGGGGAGTGGAGATTTTGATACAGATTATGATGGAACAAAAATATTTTTTTTTGTGAAATTGTGTTTTTAAGTCTTGCTGCATTATAGGAGTAATGTATAACAAAAGATTGGGAATTGAGAGCCACTGTGAGGAAAATGGGCATGCATAGCCTTAGCAGTTTTAGTGGAAGCAATGATGGATTGATGGGTAATGAGCAAGAGAAGTTTGTGTTGATGTGTTCAATTAAGGAATGAACAACTTTGTGCGATTTGTCATTCTAGAATCAGAGATGAAATTATTTTTGTATGCAATATAGAATAAACAAAACTATGAGATCAGATACATCTCTGGGTGTACAGTAGGACTAGTAGTCGATTAGGAACCATCATAACCCTGTCAAACTGATCAGAATGTGACATGGAATGGCAGGAAATGTGAACTGCATTAGAATCTCAATGACTAAGTTATTAATAACGTTGACATTGTAAGTATTAGAAACGGTGGTGGAACCAGCTAAGAATATGAATTCTATGTATTTGCTACAAATGTAAGTATTAGAAACGGTGGTGGAACCAACTATATTTGATTTTGGTCAATTATTTATATAAAAAAATAGAAGGCCTTATTCATCTGCATTTGCTGCAAATGAAAGCTCTTGGATGGTTCATCTTATTGTTGTAAAGAGTGACGGTGGTTACAACTATGCTTCAACTGATCTGACTGCTCTTTGGTTAGTTTAGCCCCTCTTCATTTTTTTAAATAAAATTTAAAGTTGATATCTCCTTGAAATCATGTAGTTAATTTTGATTTTGTTATCCTCTAGTAATTTGTTCTTGTGTTTTGTTCCTATCTCTGTTTACTTTACCATTTTTACTCTTAAAAGTTCTTATGTTGTTCAGGGAATCAAACTGGAATTAGGGAAACTGCAGAAACAAATCGACAATCATTTTTCAGTGTTTGTGTATATAAATGCTAGCTATTCTGTATAATGGGTTTATATGGTTCTGTGTGGTTTATTTGGTGTTGATTGTTTCTTTGCATGTTAATGAATTAAGATATTTCTACAACTATTTGCTACACAGTGACTCCTGGTATCCTCGTGATTTTTTGTTAAATGATATAATCGATGCCCTTTGTTGATTAGAGTTGTGATTTATACATTTGAAATCCTTCACATTTCTTTTTTACACTACTGGTGAATTGAATCCAAGATCCTTACATTTGCTGCATTTGTTCCATATGGCTACTTTTGACTTTATCTAAGAATTGCCCATCTCTAGATCATAAGAATTGCAACTGATTTTTTTTCTAAGCTTATGCTGCTTCTTGCTTGTCTTTTCATGGGTATGGGTAGGAGCAATGTAAGGAGCTTAGGTTGGTTGCTGCTACAGGGAGAATAGCAACAAATTGATATTCTCAATGTGGCCTCCAGTGATAGACAAATCCAAATCATTGAAATCTTAGTCAAATCTTAGACTTGCTTATGGTAATGACACTGGCGCAAAGGATGCAATTTTAAAGGGCTATTCCCCCATTTATACTACTGCAATGATAGAAATTCATGAAAAATCCAGTTTCTGATGCAGCCAAGTAGAGCCTCTGTTTTCTTGTGTGTCTCACAGCAAAATCATGCCAAGGTAAGTTTGATTTCTAAAAGCTGTTACTGCATCGGTATAAGTAGTTTGATTGATGGTGGATTCTTCTTTTTAATAATGAATGATACATGACCTGCTCGTAGTATTCTTTTTCATTATTGTTATTTTGAATCAAAGAAATCAATTTCAATCAATCTTATTCTTATATATGTAGTGTTAATACTAATTTTAGTATATTTTACGCTGTTTTTGAATTCTTCTAATCTTTCAACAGATGATATTTAAGAGCCTGTAGAAGATAATGAACATAAATGGAGTGTTTATTTAACTGCATGTTACTAATACCCTTTAGTAAAATCGGCACTGAAAGGCAGAAGAAAAATAGGAGATGCTCTGACTAAAGAGAGGCCCACACAATGGCAGCTTAGATACATCACATGCATATTTCTGCTGTGTGAGCATATCGATACTGTTGCATTCATCTTCTGCCTCAAACTTTCGTCAGAGCTCACTCAGTTCATTATATATGTCAACAAAACTGAAGCAAATAATTCAGAGAGAGAGAGCTCAATGTTGGTTCTTTGGTTCCTCCCAGCAAAAGATGGTTCATGTAAAGTACAAGCAGAGGAAAGTAGCCATCTGTTCCTCCCAGCAAAAGATGGTTCCTCAAATTTACAGTTTAGTTTTGCTTTTGAGAAAACATCAATATTAAAGTATTTTTTGAGTGGTAGTAGTGGTTTTATGCATAGGCTATGGGCGGTTCATTTCCATTTTATCAATTTATCAAAGTTGTATTTGATCAATGAATATTGTATCTTTTTCTCAAATATTTAATTTTTAAGAAGAAAAGTATGTCATCTTTTAGATATTGAACAAACTTGAATATTGTATTTGATAGGTTGGTTGTTCATATTTTTTCAAATTGTGAAAGTTGTATTGTATTTTTTATTTTTATTTTTAAGAATTTATTTAACAAACATGACATGACCAAGGGGAAGAGTGTTGTCATGTTTGATCCATGATATATAAAAAATATTAACATTTTAAAAATAAAATAACATTAATTATTTCCAAGTATTTGGTGTGTGCTTAACAAATATATTTAGTAAATATGAGAAATAAAATTAATATTAGATATTAAAATTTAAACTGAACACTGAAAACTGAAAGTTGAAAGTTGAAAACAGTTACAAGAAAGTGTAATCCAAACAGTTTTCTATTTTCAAAACAGTTTTCGAACACTGATTATCCAAACAACATTTCACTTAAAACTGTTTTGGAAACAGTTTTAGAACACTGTTATCCAAACATGTTTTCGAACACTGAAAACTGAAAAATGTTTTTAGAAACTCTTTTCGAAAACAGTTTTCGAACAATGAAAACTGAAAACTGTTACCAAACATGCCCACGGACTATAAAAGCGCGTGAGAGTCATGGTCGTCTAAGAGCAACCTATATGGAATAATATAATAATAAAACCGTATTTGATATTACTTTTCTCCCTCTCATAAGAAACAATATTTGGATAATTATACGTGTTCCTAAAGTTACATAATTATGCTTTTTAATCATTGAGATTGAGAATAAGCTTTAATTAATCTGCTGGAATGTAAAGCAAGAAAATTATTGTTTGTTCAATTGTACATGTCCCAGGCAAACATTCATATCCAAGTGATTAAGGACACGACTTTGAAAAAAAATTTCCACCAAGATCAGCAGAAAATACATGCTGATTTTCCATGCTTTCAGATAAACCAGTATGTTTTTTTTTCATTTATATGATCGGTGGCATAAAATTGAAAGCAACATTAGAAACTCTTGTTACTCCATGCTCATTAAAAGAATGCCTAATCCATGTTGCTTTGATGATGAATAACTCATAGATGAGGTAAATATCACATCTATTTCTCATCCTAGCTATGATGCCCAACAGTCCTCAGTCGATTTTATGCTTGAGGTCAGGCATCAGAAAGAGGAAGAGAGAGGCAGTCAAACATACTTTCTTTCAAAGCATTCAGCCACAAAGGTATTTAAAACTAAATCAAAGCTTCCCCTAAAAATAACTAAATCAAAGCAATAAATTAATAGTGACGTAAGGGAAAAATCTTCAGCCAATGACATAGTGATATGTGGCACCTACCAAGGGTAAATTGGTAAAATCCTAGACGAAGATCCTCACTCAATAGCATAATTACACGCGGTAACCTCTAAAGAAAAAAAAATGTAGTTCCATGACTCAAACAGACCAACCAGTCAAGTAGTCACACCTGGCAAAGGGCACAATAGTAATTTTGCACCAAGAGCTCTAGTACCGTTAAACGCTCCAGTTCATGGATAAATTACTATCCAGCTTATGGATAAATTATTTCAGCCTATGGCTAACTCCAAACTTATCTACAGGAGTTCTATTCCTATCATAGGACCGAATCACTCTCCTAATCGGACTCTGTTCCGAAACACTATATAAATGAGGCTCTCATAATCAAAAGGTACATTCACTCATAATTCACAACTTTCAGCTTTATCTTAGCTCTCTATATTCTCAAAGCCCTATTTCTAACTTAGGCATCAAAAAGTCCCCCAAAGGCACACCCTCTTTAGTCCTCTAGCGACTTTTAGGGATTTTCCTCGTTTGGTGTATGCAGGTACCATTTCCTTACCGTTCAGATCCAGGCAGATTTTTGACATCAACAGATTGGTGTCGTCCGTGGGAAACCTCTTTGACTTTGTGAAAAGAACTCCTATGTAATGATGCCGCCCAAGAACACCATTGACCCCACCATTCAGACCTCTAACGGCAACCAACAACTAGGCCAAGAACTTCCTACTATCCAAGAATATGATGCTTTAAAGCAGAATCATAGCAAACCATCTGACACACGAACAAGGCATGAGTTAACGGCTTAATCCAACCTGATAGATCTGAATGCCATAGGAAGCCCAACTTAACCTGCACCAATGACCCAGAAGCAATTTAAGGAGCTTACATAGATGGTGGCTATTGATCAAGTGTCTATTGACTCTGAATGATTTTGATAGTGATAAAAATATTAATTAAGCACTAATGAATATTACTTAAGTGATACAGATTGTTAATAGTACTTATACATCAAAGGATATCAAGATCGTAGAAATTGGTGAATCAAAGTTGATGATCTCAAAAGTCAATAAGTTCTCCAAAAGATCAAATTCAAGGAGAATAATTTAAATGCAACTTCAAAGACAAAAAGGTAAAATTATAGGTTTGAATCCTAAGATACACTTTGTAAGCATTTCAATTTTTAGGAGCTAATTAAATTTGCATTGCATATTATTAAATAGCCTTAATTAATTAAAGATATAAAATCTTCACGCGATTTTATTAAATGCAAATAAATTCTTTGGGCTCAATACTTAACATGCTTTAATTGAACATAAGAAGAATTTATGTTGACATAGGAAATTATTTGAGCATTTGTAATATATCATTCATCATATATCTTGCACACACACTATGCTTAAATTTGTAATATGTTTTGTGATCATAAAAAATGCCTCAATCAAGAAATTGATTAGATTAATTTTGATAATAACAAAACACTTTTGAAATGTTTAACTCGTGTGTTTAATGTGTAAGAACATTTGATTCAATTGGGAGATTTTTTGGAACTCATAAATCTAAAAAGAATGAAGAAATATGATGTTGAAAACATTGTAGGAGTGCACAAAAACTGACCCAGTTGACTGGATGAATAGTACCAGTCAACTGGGTGCGCAAAAATTAGTTTTTGCTTCAGTTATGAAGGACAATCAACGTCCATAAGTGGACAGCCGACTAGGCAAGTTACAACAGCTATATTTTTTTAATTTAAAAGGCTATAAACTTGTCTCTAACAGCTCTATTTTGTCTCCAACGGCTAGAAGACTTCAAGAAACAATAAATAAAGCCTCAAAGGTCATTTGGAAGATAAGAGAAACATTCTACAACAAAGGATTGAAGCAAAATGTTTATTCTCTTCTTCTTGAGTTAAAAACTCCATTGTCAAGCTATAAGCTTTTGAGAGAGACAATAAAGTTGTAATCTTCATTGAGAAATCTCTCTTGTTTGTTTGTTTCAAACTTTCCTTTCACCATCTTGTTAAAAGAGTTGGTGTAACTCTTGCGATAGTTTATAAGTGAGCTAGTGAGTGTTGGGTATATGCACTTGGGTAGCAAACTTAGGATTCTTGTGAAAAAGGTTGAAGTAACAACCTTGAAGTTGCTTGTTTGTATTTGGTTTGAGCAACACCTGTGAAGTTGCTTGTTTTAGTGAAAGGCTTCAAGGATGATCCTTGAAGAGAGTGGACATAGGGTCGGAAGAATTTTGATATTGTCGACCCACTATAAATCGAGTTTGTATCTCTCTAACTCTATCTCCTTAATTACTTGCACAATTACCTGCTTATAATTATTTATTATTCAAGTAAATGAGAATGATTGCTTTATTATTTTATAATTCAATTATCTTTTCTATATTAAGAAATAAACTCTCATCTTTGTGTTAATAATTTAGAAAGACTGATTTGATTTAATTCCACATATATTTTGATATTTGATATTGTAAAAAGAATTTAAAAAAAAATTTAATACCTATTCACCCCCCTCTTGGGTATTGCCATAGTATATTTTGGACCAACAATTGGTATCAAAGCAAGGTACTCTTTTTTTAGGCTTAATATCCTAGAGCTGATCCTATGACAACTATATTTTTAGAAGGAAGAGATCCTACTAGTCCTCATTTTCTCCATGGAACAAATTTCACCCATTAGAAAGCTCAAATGAAGATTTTTATTTAAGCTTATGATTATTATGCTTGGTATTTCATTCTTGAAAATGAAAATGATCTTCATGCAAATGATTGTAAATTCATTCAGCTAAATGCTCAAGTTTTGAACACGCTTTATAGTTCTCTTAATCAAAACGAAATTGATCAAATTTCCTCATGTAAGACTGCAAAAGAAATTTGGGATTTATTGGAGGTTATACATGGAGGAAATGAGCAAGAAAAGAATTTCAAATTGAAAAGTCTTGTTCATGACTTAGAACATTTAAAAATGAATGAAAATTAATCAATTTTTTTATTTACAAAATCGTTTTATCATGCTTGTTAAAACTTTATCTTTTATGGGTAAAAATTATTCTAACCTTGAATTTGTGAGAATATTTCTTAGCACTTTGTCAAATCAATGGAAAATTATTTTGACAAAGCAATTTACAAGTAAAAACTTAGAAGAGCTAGTGGAATCCCTCAAGGGGCATGAAAGTGTAATACCCGTGTTCTTAAAGTAAAGGTAACTAAGTAATTTGATAGATATTACATGAAATTAAAATAATATATATGAAAGATTTACTAATATGAAAAGAAAAAAAAACCTGGAAGCATCCAAGTGTAGTTTTTGTGAGAAATGACAAAAAAAAAAAGGTAGGACAACACCTAGATGTCCAGGTGTTGTCACACAACATGCACTTCTTACATGTTGAACAACAAGGATATGCAGAACAGTGGGGTAGAGGGGATTGTAATATAAAAAATTTAATTTTTGTTTTGTTTTGTTAATTCTTACCAAATCCTGTTTGGTTTTCTTCTTTCTTCAATTCAAATTTCTTAGCAAAAAGTTACAAAGAAAATTTCTCCAATATTAGAGATAGTACAGTCCTTCAATTACAATAGCAAGACTTCATCATATTTGAGGTAAATTTTCAATAAGACTCATAATTAAATAATTATATTGTTTGAATTAAGTTATGAAATAGTAAGATTTATGGAAGTTTATGATTAGGTGTTGGTGATCAGCAATCTCAAAAAATTGCTAAAATAAGTAGGAAAGGCAGGGAGGTGATCCACGAGTAGCTTTAAGTGCTACATGGTGAATTAGAGTTACTTTTAGTAATTGAAACTAATAAAAATATGAATTTTATGGTATTTGAATAAATGAGTGAATTATAATGATTTAATGATGTATTTTTTGCTATATATGAAAATAGATTGATTTATTTATTAGGAATTTAAAAGTATGTTGAATATTAATTATATAAGAATTTATATTTTAAAAATGATGGATGAATAAAAAAAATATGTTGAGAGTTTTATGAAATTTCTGAATATATGATTGAAAAATTGATATAATATATGAGGAGACAATTTAATAAATATGATAAAAATAATAATTTTGAGAAAGAGCTCGATAATTGAATTGAATGCTTTGATTTATGTTTGCTTCCATGTTACTGCTCATATGCATAAAAGAAAATACTAGGAAGGCAGCTGGTCTAGCTAAAATATGTTGACATGTGGGAAGATGTTCCCAGATGATAAAATAAAATGATCTGATGAGAAAGAAAGAAAGAAAATTTAAATTCATGCATTACAGTTGTTTTAAATATTGATTATTATTGATTGAGATACTAAAGTATCAATCTTGATTATGTAATTATTGATAGATAAATGAGTCTCACGGAGAGATAGATATGATGAGAAATAAATACGAAAGTATGATATGATAAAAATTATTTAATTGTTTGATTATATGATGTAAACCTTATAACGAGGTAAACAGTGATGTTGAATTGATAGTCTCAAGATGATTAAATATATGAGAAGAGATTGATAAATGATGAGAATTATGATATGAGTAGTGATAATAAAATGTTATTATCGAGTTATATGAGAATATAGATGAATGAATATTTGAAGACTATTTGAATTTTTATATGTGAATAAATAGATGATTAATATTGATGAATTAGAAACGATTGAATTATAAGATGTGACTGGAAGTATACAAATCGAGTATTTCTAGTAAAGTTATTTCATTGAGCTTGTGAAGCTCACTCCTCATTGTTAAAAATTTCAGATAGCGGACATGATAGATAGATTGGTGAGCTGAGATTCAGACTAATTTATTATCTGTAAGCCTCGTGGTCCACATCCTCATATTAATGGAAAAAATTGTAAATATTCATGCATAATATGTTGTATATATGGTTTCAGTTGGGATTTTAATAATGTAACTCCCCTGCTGAGGGTTGAGGACTTATATATATATAGTCGATATATGTTTTTATATTGTTGCATATATGTATCGTGCTGGGATTTCAAAACGTGACGACACCATCTCGGAGGTGGCTAACCCGGGATAGGTCATTATAGAAAGCTACTTGGCTTACAAATAGGATGATTCCACCACATCCTCACCTCTTATGAAAATTGAAGATAATAATTATGATGGAGATAATGAAGAGGAAGATAGAGAAACTAGATCGAAAGAAAAAGAAGTCCATCAATATGCTTCAATGTCTAAGAAACTTGAAAAGTTTCACACCAAGAAGAATCACTCCATACAACGCGATATGAGGAGAAACTCAAAGAAGAAGGTTGCAACTTGGAGTGAAGATGGAAGTGTAAAAGAAGACTCCAATCTCAAAATGGAAAATTTGTGCTTAATGGAAAATGATGAAGTAACATCTAAACTATCTCTTTGTTTTGAGAATAATAAAATATAAAATATTAAACTTGAAGAAGAAAATGAGTTTGAATTTTTGAAGAAGAAAGAAATAAAATTTGTACAAAATAAAGAAAAGATAGAGAAACAAAAGCAAAATTATATAAAAGTGAATAATCCCTTAAAGAAACTACTTTTTTGAATTCATTTTTTCAAATAAAAAATTATGGTTAGTATTTCAAAAATACATAAAACATATCTCAATAATGGTTGATATTTGAAAAAGATAAAATTAAAGATTTTCAAAAGCTTATGCACTTTTAAAAGCCACGTATTTGATGTTATTTTGTGATGAGTTAACAATCTTGATTTAAGTTGAGAAATGTGTGATTAGCCATCTAGCTTCAAAGTGAACTGATTCAAATGAGAAATAATCTACCAAGATAAATTGCTTGAGTGAGATTTTGCCATCTACACAAAAGAGCTTTGTTTTAGTAAAAGAATCTTATATGAGGTAAGGACATTTTGATTATGTAAATGTTTGGTTCCTCTATTATTCTTAAATGAATCGTATGACATGAAATGCTTGAAATAAATGTGTTTGATTGATAGAAGAATGGAAATGATTTTGGTGATATATTATGTCATGTCTAGCTAATCTTGAAAATCTTACACTTGCATAATTGATCTTTTGCTTTTCAAAAAATTAATCTAAATTGTCATATAATTATTTTTTAAACATTTTATATATTTATAAAACTTGATTTAATGATCTTTCTAAAAATGAGTTTTATATTAAAATTTTGTTTGAGAATATGGGTTGTTTTTTAATTTTATTTTTAAAAGGTTTAGTTTATCTTAATATATAAAAATCGTTTACTCTAATTCATTGAAGTTTTCTTAGCACAAGGATTTATGACTTAAATGTGCTTTAATTTAGTATCCTTGCTAAAGAAAAGAATAATTGGAAAATGGCATGATTTTTAATCAAACTCCTCATGTAGGAAAGGATATGCTTTATGATTATTTTTTATGATGTACCTTATTTGAAATCATAATGCACTTATTTATGAGGAGAAGTTTGATAATCTTAATCCATTTTAAAAAAAAAAAACACTTTTGTTGAAATACATGTTTTTTTAATTATTTGACATTAATTATTTCCATTGAATAAATAAGGTGATCTTTATTTAAATTTTGAAATATATTAAGAAAATTTATTTAATTGTTTTTAGCATCCATTCCATTGTCCCTTTATCTCAAGAATAATAGATTTTCAATACTCTTCTGAACTTAAATGAAACACAAAAATGATAAGAAAATTCATAATGATTTAGTATGCATTTTATAGAAAAGTAAATTTTGGACATATTTTCTAGTGGATTTAATTTTTATGATGATAAACTTGATAAAAATTTTAGGTTAAGAGTTTTAAAGACTATTTTGTGGTCTATTCATGAAATTTCAAACCACTTAAAATCAATTTTGAATAAATTGATTGATCATGAATCATCAAGCTTGAAAAATCTATTGGTTGATCAACTTGGGTTTTAAAGACTATCATTTATAAATTCATGCTTATGAAAAATGTGTTCTTATATCCCTTCCATTGAATGCATAAGTTAAGGAGAAACTACATTCTCTTATATGATAAAAATGAATAAATCATATGAGTTGAGTTATGAACTATTTAAGTTGAATAATTGTTATTGGTTGAATTAGATGCTCTTAATTGTTTTGTGTTGCGGGGAGGAAAATATCCTAAAAACAGAGGAAACACTGTCAAATTTTCTTCAGAAATCTAACATACTCTTGAAGTAGTTGAAAAATACTTAGCATTAATTACGTTTTTGTTCATCTACTAATGGAGTTTGTTGAGTCCATCCAAAAAGTTTTATGCAGGTTTATTCTTCTCACAAATCAAATCTTAATTGATTTTTGATGAAAAATATAAAGGAGAAGAATGATAAGACATTTATGCTCATAACATATATTAAAGGAGAATGTATGGTACAAATCTCTATCTCATACTCCTTTATTTTTTAAATATAACTTTGATAAATTCTCTTTGATTTGGCATTGGATAAATCAAGTGATGAGCTTGAATTTAGATTTGAGAATTATCTTTGAGTTATTTATTTATCAAGCATGAGCTAAACATGAACTTTTCTATTATATATGCTTGAGTTTGAAAATAATGATCGTCTATTTATTGAATCTAACCTACCGTGAAAATGATCTTTGATTCATAATTAAAAATTATATTTCAGTGCATATATTCAGAGGGAGTAACCTTTTTTAAGTACTTATAGATCTTTCCATGAACATCTTTTTGAGTAGTTGATGAGCTCTTTCTCTTGATTAGTTAATCAATCAACTACCAATAAGGCTTGTTAAGTTTTATCCAAAAACAAATTCAATTCTTAAAAGTTAAAAATAATTACTTTAGACTTTTTGAAGGGAAAAAAATATGATTTCTTCATAAAAGAGAAAATCTTTGGTAAAATTATTTTACTCAAACGAGTTTAAATAATTTGATTAATTCTCTTTGATATGTTTTAAATTTGAATATTATATCTTAATAATGTTATCAATCTTTTACCTATTGATAAATCAAGCAATGAGTTCAAACTCTTGTCCTTTATTAATTAAGTATAAGATACTCTAAGCATTGTGATTTTTTGAATCTCGAAAATTTATAATGCTTGAGAATTATTTTAGATCATGTGGGATTTCTTTTAGTGGAAGTTGGCTACACTTATTTTATCTCTATGTGCAAAATATTGGAAAAATAAAGAAAACCTTGTCCTATTTTCTATAAAATTTCAGCACTCAAGTCTCTTTGAACCCAACTCCTTCAAAAGCTTTATATTACTTGGTATCTTATAAAAAAATTATTTTTTAACATGTTTTATCAAATATTTTCCATAATATAATTTGAGAGGGAGCCCTTCTTTGAAATTCACATTTTTTTATGATGACAAAAAGAGGAGAAAATAAGAAATTAGAGATCCTCTTAGAGGCATTTTTCATAAATTAACATATATATATATATATATTTTTTTTTTTATTTATGTGTGTGTATATATGTAGACACACACACATTTATTGAAAGAAGATTGAAATTGAGATAAATTACTTTCGAAAGTATTTCTGTTGTGTTTGATTTTCTGTCGGAGGTTAATAAACAGAAATACAAAGAGACTATATCAGATTTTTTGCAAAATTCTAATCCTTTCATTTCTTTTCAATTTATCTTCTTTAATCTCTAATTAAGATTTTTTTTCACCATAAAAAAGGGGGTATTGTTGATCAAGTGTCTACTTACTCTGAATTATTTTCATAGTGACAAAAATCTTAATTAAGCACTAATAAATATTACTTAAGTAATACAGATTGTTAATAGTGCTTATACATCAAAGGAGATCATGATTGTAGAAATTGGTGAATCAAAGTTGATGATCTCAAAAGTCAATAAGCTCTCTAAAAGATCAAATTCAAGAAAAATAATTTAAATGCAACTTCAAAGACAAAAGGGCTAAATTATAGGTTTGAATCCTAAGATACACTTTGTAAGCATTTCAATATTTAGGAGCTAATTAAATTTGCATTGCATTTTATTATCTAGCCATAATTAATTAAAGATATAAAATCTCCACGTGATTTTATTAAATGCAAATAAATTCTTTGGGCTCAATATTTAACATGCTTTAATTGAACTTAAGAAAAATTTATGTTGACATAGAAAATTATTTGAGAATTTATAATATATCATTCATTATATATCTTGCACACACATTATGGCTAAATTTGTAATATGTTTTGTCATAATAAAAAATGTCTCAATCAAGCAATTGATTAGATTAATTTTTATGATAACAAAACACTTTTGAAGTTTTTACCTTGTGTGTTTAATGTGCAAGAAATTTTGATTCAATTGGGAGATTTTTGGGAACTCAAAAATCCAAAAAGAATGAAGAAATATGATGCTGAAAACACTGTAGCAATGCACAAAAACTGACCCGTCGATTGGGTAAATAGTATTGGTTGACTGGGTGCTCGAAAAATTAGTTTTTACATCAGTTATGAAGGATAGTCGACTGGGTGCTCCAAAAATTAGTTTTTGAATCGGTTATGAAGGACAGTCGACTGACATAAGTGGACAGTCGACTACCAGAAGTGGACAGTCGACTGGGACAGTTACAACAGCCATATTTTTTAATTTAAAAGGCTATAAACTTGTCTCGACTGGCTCTATTTTGTCTCCAACTGCTAGACGACTTCAAGACACTATAAATAGACCATCAAAGGTCATTTGAAAGACAAAAGAAACATTCTACAACAAAGGATTAAAGCAAAATCTTTATTCTCTTCTTCTTTATCCAAAAACTCCATTGTCAAGCTATAAGCTTTTGAGAGAGAAAATATCGAGTTGTAATCTTCATTGAGAAATCTCTCTCTTGTTTGTTTGTTTCAAACTTTCCTTTCATCATCTTCCTAAAAGAGTTGGTATAACTCTTGTGAGAGTTTGTAAGTGAGCTAGTGAGTGTTGGGTATATACACTTGGGTAGCAAACTTACGATTCTTGTGAAAAAGATTGAAGCAATACCCTTGAAGTTGCTTGTTTGTATTCGATTTGAGCAACACCCGTAAAATTGCTTGTTTTAGTGAAAGGCTTCAAGGAGGATCCTTGAAGAGAGTGCACGTAGGGTCAGAAGGATTTCGATACTGTCGAACCACTATAAATCGAGTTTGCATCTCTCTAAATCTATCTCCTTAATTACTTGCACAATTACTTGCTTATAATTATTTATTATTCAAGTAAATGAGATTGATTGCTTAATTATTTTATAATTCAATTATATTTTCTATATTAAGCAATAAACTCCCTCATCTTTGTGTTAGTAATTTAGAAAGATTGATTTGATTTAATTCCACATATATTTTGATATTTGATATTGCAAAAAGAATTTTAAAAAAAAATTAATACCCAATTCACCTCTCTCTTGGGTATTGCCATAGTATATGTTATACCAACAGTGGCAGAACTAGCCACTAAATCAGGAGGACAAGCTCGCCCCCCTTTGCCCCCACCAATCAGATGAAGTCCTCGGCCTACAAGGCGTCAGAATAGATATCGACGAGACAATAGCCTCTCAACCGCCGAGTCTTCTTTTAACGATCTACTTGGGTCTCGAGTTCTCTCCATGACCAAAAGCCATATCGACCTTGATGAAAGTTTGGAAGACATACACAAAAAGATAGAAGAGGCGTTCAAGGGGAGGAACACTAATGTATTGGATGAAATCAATTCTCAGGATCCCCCCTATACGCAGGCTATCTTGGATGAGCCTCTCCCAAGACACTTCAGAATGCCTCTCATAAAGGCGTTCGATGGCACCACTGATCCCATGGATCATCTCTGACCCTACAAGATGACCATGCTTCTACTTCGCCATCCCGATGCTGTCATGTGCTGGGTCTTCCCCTTGACCCTTGAGAAAGCTGCAAGTACTTAGTACTCACACCTCAAACCTACCAGCATCGGCTCCTTTAAAGAAATAAGTCGAGCCTTTGCAGAACACTTCTTTAGCAGCAAGAAACAAGGAAAATTTTAGAGAGCCTCTTTAGTTTCATCCAAGGGAGAGAGGCTCCGGACATCTTTCGATTCAACGGTGTTGCATAGGAGATCACAGATCTCGAACCTAATATTCAAACTCTGGCATTTAAAAATGGGGTCAGATCCGGATCCTTTAGCCATAAACTTACCAGACACTCTTCCAAAGATAAGAATGACATCCTCGCTCGAGCAAAAGAATACATGATCGTAAATAATGATCAACCGTTCAGAAAGGAAAGGGAATAAGGAATAGAGAAAATAAATAAGAACTTAAACGACTCAAAAGACAATGCGGCTTAAAAGCCCCACCAAGAGGGTAAAACCATTCGCACGTCTGAAAATTTCACTCCACTAAATGCCTCTAGAACCAATGTACAGATGGTAATTCAAAACCAAGACATTACCCAATAGCCAATGAAACCCCCTTACACCAGCAAAAATAAAGATCGGAGCAAATGGTATCGTTTTCATAAAGATTTCAGGAACGACACTGATGAGTGTCACTCCATTAAAAACCAGATCGAGTCCCTCATCTGCTGGGGATACCTAAAGGAATATACAGAGCTTCGCCCGTCATGAGGTAATGAAGATTGTCTCAGGCGACCATATCGGTATCCGGTTGAAAATTCGAATCATGAAAGAAGCAATTGCACCAAACAAAGTCTAAGGGCAAGTCCAAGAAATGATGATCTGAGAAACAGGCATCCCCGAGGTAATCATGACTATGCCACTACAGCAACAGAAACCATCAAGACTATCTATGGTGGATCCGCAGCGGGAGGAGCAGTCCTTACATTCAAGAAAAGCATATACCAGAGCAGTAGCATCAGTAAGCGAACCTCAAGAGCAGGTCAAAATAAATTAGGTAATCTCTTTCATGGATGACGATTTGGAGGGTGTATAGGCACCTCATCTCAAATTATAACGTGGAAAGACTTTTGGTGGATAACGGAAGCTCGGCCGACATCCTCTATTACTATGCCTTCAAGAAAATGAAGCTAAATGATGAACAGTTCAAGACCGTCTCTTCTCTGCTATTTGGTTTCTCAAGAACCCAGATGTTTGTTGAAGGAAGCATAGCCCTTCCGGTCATAGCAGGAACAGTCCTGCAACTCACCACTGTAACGACCACATTTCTGGTGGTCAAACACCCTTCTTCTTACAATATGATCCTTGGAAGGCTGACTCTGAACAAGATAAGTGCAATAGTCTCTACTTATCACCTAAAAATGAAATTCACTACTGATAATGACGTTGGCGAGCTCCAATGAAATCAACTGGCATCCTGATCTTGTTATCTCAATTCCTTCAACATGCATAAAAAATTCGAACAACAGAGATTTGCAAGACGAGTTTAAGACTTCACTAGGCTAACTAGTGAAAGAATTAATAGTCGTCCCCTTGAACAACAGAGATTCTAAGACTGTGCAAATTGGTTCCAATCTTCATGAGAACCTCAAAGAATCCCTGATCTTTTTCCTTTAAAAGAATCAAGATCTATTTACATGGTCAACCTCCGACATACCCGATATTGACCCCCGAGTCATCGTCCACAGATTGAATGTGGATCCAAACTACAACCTCATCATTCAGAAGAAGATATATTTTGCCCCATAGCGACAATAAGCTATAGAAGAATAGGTAAACAAGCTCCTGGCAGCTAACTTCATCCGAGAAACCCACTACCCGAATTGGGTCGCCAGCGTAGTCATGGTAAAAAAAATGAATGGCAAGTGGAGGATTTGTATAAACTTCACTGACCTAAACAAAGCTTGCCCAAAAGACAGTTTTCTTCTGCCGCGAATAAACCAGCTAGTCGACGTAACCTTAAACCATGAACTGCTAAGTTTCATGGACGCATATTCGGCCTATAATTAGATCCTCATGCATGAGCCGAATCAACCAAAAACTGCCTTTATTACTAATCGGGATCTTACAAAATAATGTCCTTTGGGCTATAAAATGCAGGTGCAACTTATCAGAGATTTGTCAATAAGATCTTCAAGCAAGATATCGGGAGGAATATGGAAGTGTACATGGATGATATGCCTGCCATAAGCATTAAAGTGAAAGACCATGAATCCGATCTAGAGGAGGCATTCGAAATACTCCGGAGATATCAGATAAAACTCAACCCAGGGAAGTGCGCCTTTAGAGTCATTTTGGGCGGACTTTATGGTCACATAGCGAGGGATAGAAGGAAATCCCAAAAAGATAAAGGCAATTATGAATATGAACCCTTTGCGGAACATCAAAGAAGTACAAAGACTGACTTGATAAGTAGTCGTACTCAGTCATTTCATGTTTAAATCAGCTTAAAAGTGCCTGCCTTTCTTCAAAGCAATCAAGAAAGAAAAGGACTTTGCTTGGAATGAAGACTGCCAAAGGGCCTTTGAAGAATTGAAGGACTATTTGAGTTCGTCAACATTCCTGACTAAGCCAGTCACTGGAGATGAGCTCTTCCTTTATATATCAGTAGGTTAGGACGTAGTAGCCTCAATTTTGATCTGGAAAAAAAGTGGGGTCTAAAAAACCATTTATAATGTCAGTTGTGTACTCTATGAAACCGAGGTAAGGTATCTCACCATCTAGAAAATGGCCTATGCCCTTCTGATCACAGCTCAAAAAATCAGGCCATACTTCTAAGTCCATACTATTATCTTGCTCACCGATCAGCCCCTGAGGCAAGTGCTCAACAAGCCTGACATTTTTAGAAGGCTAGTAAAGTGGTTGATAGAACTCGGAGAGTACACTAATCCAGGCCGCGGCTCATCTTTTAGACTGACTTTCTTCAACTTTCTGGAGGCCTCAGCTCAGACCATCCAGGCCGCTGCTCAGACTACCAGGCCGTAGCTCAGACTGGTCCAAGCCGTGGCACACACTGGTGGTCTTCTTGGCTCTTTTGGGCATGGTTCCAGAGGCCGCGGCTCAGCTGGTCCAGGTTGCGGCGCACAACATTGATTTACTTCGTTTTGTCCTTTCACAATCATGCCTTCGCTCCGATATGCATCGAGTCATTGTGCTTTAAGCTATGATAGCTTTCCATCTCTTTTGAACTTAAAGTACATGAAAATGCACTGAAAATAGATTAACAATCCAAGAATATCACTTCAAAGTTGTTAAGGTATAAAAGTGTAATTCAAACCTAGATCAACCCTAAAATGCTAACAAATAAGTACTGTTAAGATGCATTTTATAACTCTTATCATAACCCCCAACTAGCTTATTGCTAGTCCCTTAGCAATTTAAGCGAAAACAGGACAATATGAAATGAATTCTATGGTAGAAATCAAAACAAAGTAAAGCAATGTTAGCATTAAACCAAGAGTAATTCAACTTTTTGTCTCAAGAATCGCACATAACACACAGCAAATAGAATCATTAAATATCACTCAAGTCCAAAAGTAATCCAAACATCAATCTTAAAATTGTTATCGACTCTTAACATCCATCTTACCACAAACCATTAGTCCAAACACCCGGATGATTTTATGCACAACATTTATGAATACAAGTCTTGGCCTATAAAAACATATTAAGTTGCATGACATCAATCACAAAACAATCTCCATAGGCTCACTTTTCAAATCATTCTCCACTATTGTAGAAAAATCACACTACATTGGATCAATAGGTCTTTAATAAGCTTGTAACGTTAGGCTAAGGTAAAGGTCAAGAAAGAACTGGAAGGATTCAATAAGTAAAAGAACTCAATCTCTTAGTTTTAAACATAACCACTTTAAGCACTGAATAACCTTACTTCAACACCCAACTCTTTCAACCATTTTCTGAGCATTTCTCTCAATAAATCACCACTTTTTTCTTCTTTCTTTGCCATAATTCACTTCTTCTTTTTTTTCTTTGGCACAAAGCCATTCACCTCCTTTTTCATTCTTTTTTACTCTTTTCCACAACCCCCAACTTATCTCCTTTAGTGTACTTGGGTTATGGTAGTAATATTTTTTTTCATATTTCCATCCTTACTCCTCTTAAGTGCTTCTCAACCAATGTGTTTAAACTAAGTTCTCTTAAAAGAAAGGTAAGGATAAAATATTTTTAGGCTCATAAAGAAAAGTAAATGGGTTATCGAAAGAAACAAGGCTCAAATTCTTTTTCAAGAAAAAGGCTCAAACAGGTGACTTGCGATAAATATAGCAAGGGTAAGTTCGAAAGGCTCAAACGGTTCAAAAATGGCTTATATCATATCTTAAGTAATGTGCATTCTAGGATTTCGCCTCAAGTGATTATCAAATAAGTTCTAGAGCTTGTCGAGACTATAAAAGTATTCACAAAATAATCACACATAAAACTTTCTAAATGTTTTAGACTAATCATGCAATCTTACCGCAACCTAGAGTCTCAAACCAAATGAAGATTGACACTTAAATTATTCTCAAATCGAAGCAAGATTTAACTTCTTCTAAATGCTATAGACTATCTCAATTAGGCTCATATCATTGACATGTGAATTAACGCCAAGGCTAACACAAAGCATGCTAAAAACAAACAAAAAGGTAAAGTGACACCTAGCAGTTCAATGGAAAAAAAAATACGTTTCCTCCCCCCCCCCCCCCAACTTAAAAACTGCATTGACCTCAATGTGAAAGTAGAAGTAAACGAAACTCCCTTTGTAATCAAAAGTGCACAGCAGCTGAAAGTGGTGCACCATCATTTGAACTGCATGCGATTCTTCTTGTTGAAATTTCGATCTATAACATAGAACAAAACAAACAAAAAGAAAGCAACTTCGGTGTAAAATTAAGATACCCACCGTATGTTAGGTTAACACATGAAAACAAAATAAATAACTAAAAATGAAAAGAAAGTACAAAAAATAAAATAACGAAAAGAAATACACAATAATTGTTAGTACAGTCATCCGATAATAAAAAAATAAATTAAAAAGAGACAAACAAGATAAAACCCAAAACTAATCCTCTATGTCTTCATCCTCCTCTTCATGCTCTTCATTCTCTTCACCTTCCTCTAGAGCTGGATCAAAAGATGAACCCGGATTGGGTGGCAAAGTGGGAAAGTGATCCATATTACAACCGGTGGCGGAGGCAAGGTGTTGGTACATCTGACCAAAAGAAGAGTACACCCCTGCTTGATAATCTGCTTGCCTAGCCAAGAATCGTTCCTACGATCAAACCTGTCATGCAAGAGTTTCTGATGCTCGTCAAACTGAATCTCTAAACACTCAAGGCACTCTACAACAGTGAAATCCCTGGGGAAGAAGGGGGCAGCAATCGTGGCTCTCTCTCCCGGAGCTGGCGGCCTTGAGGCTTTAATCAGATTGAGCATGCCATCATCGATGGGCTTCTTGGGTTACTGGGCTTCCTCATTAGGACTGTACTGGACTCCGGCTCAAATGCATAATTGGATAATTAATGGAGGAAAGTACAATCCAAGCTTTTGTCTCACAGTGTGTATGATAGAATTAAATATGATTTGGCCTATATTAATAGTCACACCCATCAAAATGGCATAAATCAGAACAGTTCTCTCAACAATAAGGTCACTATAGTGCATAGTAGGCATCAACTTCTGACACACAAAATATTGCCAAGCCCGAGCATTGACAGTCAAAGCAGTATCGGGCAAGGTTTCAGGGATATCACCCATCATTTTTCATCTTGCGCCCAAAATACAGAAAGTATTGCAAATCTCTTCATAATCAATATTAGACACATATGCAATATACTCACTGTTTTCTATGTCAGGTGGCCCATAGAATCTATTGATAGATATACTACTAAAAGAAACTGTTTTTCCTTTCACCATCACCTTACCATTCTTATGCTCTTCTGCATTAGTATAGAATTCTCTAACCACATTTGTAAGGGAATGAGATGGTTGTCTTGAAAATGTACCCTAATTCCTATCAATAATCATTTTAAACAAGGTTGGGTTTCCCTTCTCTGTGATAGCAAATCCTCTCTCAGGAATCGGTTTCCTAGCATTTATCAAGCTAATATATCTCTCACTTGCCTCAAAACTAAAAAATTTGTTCTCATCATATTCTTGAGGTTGTTTCCCCTTTGATCTCTTAGTTATAGGGGCCATTTGAATCAAATGTATAGAACAGCAGAACTTAATTCAAAATTAACCACCCAAATAGCACAAATTCACAACAAAGAGAATAAATTGGTCTTACTTTATGCCCAAAGTTGAAGAGAAGAAAGAGTACCCACCAACTTGAAATCTTCTTGAAAAACCCAAAATCTTCTTAGAACCAAGCTTTTTGGAGAAATTTTCAGCAAAATCTATAATACAAGTGAGAAATCCTTCAAGAAATGATGTTAGAATCAGGAAATAGTGAGAAAAATTGATTGGGTAAGTGAGGGTTTGGAGAGAGGATGAGAGAGAGATGAGTGTTCTGCATTTTCTCAAAGTGGAAATGAATAACAAAGCTGTAGAAATGGGTTTAAATGGTCTAGATCACGGGTGTGCAGAAACAGTTGGCCCTGCAGCTTGGACGAGGTGGCGTCGCGGCTTGAAGACATATGTGTGAATTCCATTTTGCTATGCGCCGTGGCGCGATGGAGTCTGGGGCACGGTGAGCTCTCATGCTGGACACTATGGGCTGAGGTGCAAATGGGCCTAGGCGCGGCCTGAGCGAGCTGGGATGGAAAATAAGAACAACTACACCTAAGAATTCATCCTTTCGCCTTGCTTGGAGATTAGTTGGCCATGGGGCTCATGCTTGAACACCGTAATGGAGAAGAGTGTGGCAGCTTTCTTGAGTTTTCCAGCCTTAATGAATGCCCCTTATCAAACCCTTAGTGATCTATTTATAATACAAAAGGTTCTAAGGTATTTTCGGGTCTAAACTATCATTAAAACCCTAATTAGGAAACAGGGCATCGTGCTGTTGCGCACACTAATCCAGGCCGCGGCTCAACCTTTAGACTGACTTTCTTCAACTTTTTAGAGACCATGGCTCAAACTTCCAGGCTACGGCTCAGACTGGTCCAGGCCACAACGCACACTGATGGTCTTATTGGCTCTTTTGGGCATGGTTCTGGAGGCCGCGACGCACAGCCATGATTCTCTTTGTTTTGTCCTTCCGCAATCATGCCTTCACTCCAGTATGCATTGAGTTATTGTGCTTTAAGCTATGATAGCTTTCCATCTCTTTTGAACTCAAAGTACCTGAAAATGCACCGAAAATAGATCAACAATCCAAGAATATCACTTCAAATTTGTTAAGGTATAAAAGTATAATTCAAACCTAGATCAACCCTAAAATAAGTACTGTTAAGATGCATTTTATGACTCTCATCAGGTATAAGCCTCGGACAACGATTAAAGCTTAAGACTTAGCTGACTTCATCATGGAAACCACATTCTCCGAAATGCCCAGCCATTGACAAGAGTTCGACAAATTCAGCAAACTCCAAGTTTGAGGCTATATGTCGACGGATCCTCAAACAGCACTGGAAGTGGAGCCAGATTTATCATCAGTAGCCCTGAAGGTTTTATGGTGAAATATGCCCTCGGATTCGACTTCAAAGCCTCAAACAACGAAGCCGAGTATGAGGCACTACTCGTAGGGATGAAGTTAGCAAAGACATTGGCTATCGAAACCTTGCAAGTGTTCAGTAATTCACAGTTGGTAGTAAATCAAATGACCAATGAGTATGGAGCTAGAAGCACAAGGATTATTAGGTATCTCTAGAAGGCTCGAGAGCTGGTAGTAACCTTCAAGAAATTTCAAATAATCCAAGTACCTCGAGAGGAAAATGTAAAGGCAAATGCTTTGGCACGACTTGCCTCATCTAGCCAGTTTCATCTCATACAAACTGTTTATTTAGAAACTCTCTCTACTCCAATCATTGATAAAACTTTGGTTCCACCACTGCCCTAAGGGCAGATTTGGATGGACCCAATCCTCTAGTATTTATGGGATGGAATACTTCCTAGTGAAAAAGCAGAAACCAAGAAGATTATCTCCCACACTTTGCGGTATGCCATTATCGAAGATCAATTGTACAAGAAAGGCCTCATAACACCTTATCTAAAGTGCCTCGGACTTATCGAGGTAGACTATGCTTTCTGAGAGGTTCATGAAGGCATATATGTTAACCATTTGGGAGGTCGGGCTCTAGCCTTTAAGATACTCTGACATGATTACTATTGGTCAAAGATGCTACAAAGATAGTTAAGAAGTATAAGACATGCCAACAGCACGTTTCTGTGCTCCAACGACCTCCCAACCCACAGATATCGATCATTAGTCCGCTTTCCTTCGCTATGTAGGGGATGGATATCCTCGGGCCCTTCCGAGAGGCTCCGAGACAGAAGAAGTACCTAATAGTCGCCATCGACTACTTCACTAAGTGCACCAAAGTCGAAGCTCTCGCTAGCATCTTCGACTATCATACCGAGGATACTTATCACCGACAATGGCAAGCAGTTCGACAGCTCTCAGTTTAAGAGCTTCTGCCAAAACCTCAGGATTGAACATTGGTTCTCCTCGGTGGGTTATCTCTAAGCCAACGGACAGCTCGAAGTAACCAACAAAACCCTCACTTAATTCATTAAGAGAAAGCTCGAAGATGCAGATAGACAATGGGTAAAACATATTCCAAATGTCCTTTAAGCCTGCCAGATGATAACTCAAACGCCCATTGGAGAAACTCCCTTCTTCCTAACTTATGGTTCAGAAGCTGTCATTCCACTGGAGATAAGGACGCCCTCACTGCAAGTACAAAGCTTTGATGAAGCCAGCAACGAGGAAGCACTCAAAATGAACATTGATCTGATTGATGAGGCAAAGGAAAAAGCACATGTCAAACTTGCTGCCTACCACCAAAGGGTGACAAAATACTAGTCTGTGAAAGAATCTTTAGGTTATATGATATGGTACTTCGAAAAAAACGAAGTGTCTCACCTACGAGAGATAGAAAATCTCCTCCCAAACTGGGAAGAACCTTATCGCATCAAAAGGGTTTGTCGAGCTGGCACATTCGCACTTGAGGACCTGAATGGAAAACAGATACCCCGAACTTGGAACGCTGAAAATCCTCGCAAGTTCTATCAATAGAATTTCTCTTGTTTTCTTCAATTTGTTACTAATAGAGTTTTCCTTTCCAGTTATCTATGTAGTCTCTAAATATTATCAGTAAAAGATTAGCTCCATTTCCTTTTATCAAAGTTTATTTTAAACAAGAGACCCTCGAGCTTTTTTCACTCAGAAAAAAAAAATCCAAAATTGAAGCCCCGAGACTTTACCCTTTGAAAATCTTCTCAATTAACATAAGCCAAAAATCTTTGAGCTCTTTACACTTACTAAAAGATTGAGATTCGAAGCTCTTTATTAGAGATATTCCACCTTTAATGAGTAAAAAAATCACCTGAATCTCCAACCTACTCCAAGAAAAACTCCGTACTAAATGCCCCGAGCATTCTTGAGTCTCGGACCTTGTCAAAAAAAACTCCAAGCTTAGAGCCCCAAGCTCTTTTTGCCCTTAGACCTAGTTTAGATTACGCTATGAAAGACCTGAGCTATTGGGGTTATTGATAAAGAGTCCCAAACTCTCTCAAAATCAATCTCAACAAAAGTTCTAAGGAAAAACATTCTGAAGTAAAAGAAAGAAAATGGAGAAAAAGCACTATGTTCATTAAGTCTAAGGCATTACTGGCCTAAAAGTACAAAATATGGTATAGGGCACTATCGAACCTCAAAATACATAGAAATATAAGGTGGGGAACACATACCACAGCTGCTCGAACGTTGGTCCCGGCCTTATAGCCATCCTCCATACCCTGGTTCTCATCTGGAACAACAATGGTCTCCCCCTCGAAAATCTCGACCGTCGAGGCATCTATATCAAGGAATAGGCCAGCAATCTTTTTTTTTCATGCCAATGAAGCCGTAATAGTACTTCTCCCTACACTTGTTCAGTAGGTAAGTGCAATATTCACCTGATAGTCAAAAATCCTCTAAGGCATTTAGAATCGCCTCCACGCACGCAATAAGTATGTCTGCAACCACCCTTTCCTCGAGAGATGCATAGGCCTCCTGAGAACTGACAAGTTGAGTCTTTACAATCTCGATCTTTTCATCCTTCACCTGAAAGAAAGCTCTGAGGTCCCCAACCAAGGCCTATTGTTTCTCCAGCCTCTTATTTACGTCAACAAAACATTGAGTTAAAACCACAACACTCACACTAGCCTAAAAAATTCCAAAAAAAAAATAAGTTATGAGTATTGGAATGTCTAAACCAAAGTTAAAGAAAATGAAGAGGAAAATCACCTTGGCATGTAACTCTTCTACAAAGTGAGCAAAGAACTCAGGAGCCATAGCTCCAAGCTCGATCCTGTCCCTAAGAGGGATGCCTTGGATCAACCATTCTCATGCAATCCGCGCACCACCCATCACCAAATCCACCATTTTTATGAACTAATTGGGCCAAAACACGCCTGTAAGAGGAACAGTGGGGCTTTCGAGCCCAAGAGCGGTTGAGCTCGAAACACTGAAGGCTAGGAGGAACTCGCACCAGCAGCAGGCGACCGAGGGGACAACAGATGGCCACTCTCTTGGCCCTGGAAGATAAATGAATCCAATTTCTTCTTCCCTTTACCTGCGTTTGAAGCTCGAGCTAGCCCCAACATCACTTTCTTTTTCGCCAGCCTTCCTGCCATTTTCAGTATTTTCCATCCACTTAGAGACATCTCTACAAAAGTAAGAAGAAGCATAAGACTTATAAGCAACTAGAATAAATTCAAAAGAAAGCAAATCCGAAAATATACCCTCTAATGGACAAAGGCCGAGCCTAGCCAAGTTCTTATTGTCTTTGAGTTCAACAACCTCTATGGCTCATATCACCATAGATCTAATAAGCCCCTTCTCTGGAGGGCTTAATGTCAGACGGCGACTCTTATTTAAAAAAGTACGATCCCAAACTTGTGGGATTCCAAAACAGGTTTCACTCTGAATAAAGAAAAACTTCATTTTCCATTCCGTTATGGAAGTCGGATTATTCTTAACTATTTTTCTCTTGGCCCTTTAGGTCACAACTACCCAACTGTTTTTTGTATGACGACTAAGGGTAAACAAATTCTTGAAAACATCGAGGGTCGAATACCTACCTACCATATTGCAAACATAAACGAAACCTACCAACACGCAAATAGAGTTTGGAACTAGTTGACAAAGAGCAATATTGTAGTAGTTCAGAACAAGGCATATGAAATGATCAAGGGGAAACCTAATAACAGCCTTCAAAGTTTGTGAGTACACACAAACCTCATAAGTTAGATCCTTATGAGGGAGGTCACACACCCTTTCTCCTATTCCAACGTTCTTAAGAGAATATTTAGTTGGAATCCTATATTTCACCCTCATTTTCTCCATTTTGGAATTACTTAACTAATTTGGTATTTTTCAGCCAAGAAAGCTACATCCCTTGTACCCTCAACCATAACATCTTGAATATCATTCAAGGTAGGCTCGACATTAGCTAAAAAGTAGTCTCTTTCTCAAGAGCTCTTACAGTATTATCACCCTTGCCATCAGGACCTACGACTACTTTCTCTTAATGTGATTGGGCCGAGAAACTATTCTCCTCGGCTTCACAAGAACTAAAACTACAAAGAGCAAATGACATTTCTTTGAAGAATAAAGAAAGAGAAAGAAATGACTCACCTAAGAGGAAGGAACGAAGCTGAAGACATTCCAAATACTGAAGGCTCTAAACTCTCTCTCTCTCTCTCTCTCTGCTCCTTTGCTATGAGAGCTCTCCAAAGAAACTTTTAAATGAAAGTTGGAAATGATGTGAAAGGAAAAGAGAAGTTCCCCTTATTTATATATAAAAAAAAGATGGTTGAGATCAATTGATATGAAGGGCTGAGATTGCGTATTTTCATTTTTCTAGGGAACTGTTTCATTTACCAAGGATCTCAACACTTCCCACTAACGGTTCTAGAACTCTCCTAGCCTCTTCAGCACAAATGACCCTTTCATAAGTGGCCCCTCCATCGTATAATAGGCCCTGACCCATATAGCAGGCTTCCCAAAACTGAATGCGGCCCCATCTCTCCTCTTGGGCTAGGCCCCCACAGTTGCAATCAATGATGTACAAAGACAAAATTTAGCCAAGTGTTTAACCTCACTCCTTTTATAAGCCTCGATCATTTCTTAGAAAACTTTAAAGGATGAGCCTTACTCTTTCTCGTCCAAAAACTCTGAGTGTCAATAAGCCTCGGTCATTTCTTAGAAAACTCTGAGGGATGAGCCTTGCTCTCTCTCATCTAAAAACTCTGAGCGTCAATAAGCCTCGGTCATTTCTTAAAAAACTAGGATCAATCTTGCTCTCTCTCGTCCAAAAACTCTGTGCGTCAATAAGCCTTGATCATTTCTTAGAAAACTCAGACGGATGAGCTCTCTCGTCCAAAAACTCTGAGTGTCAATAAGCCTCAGTCATTTCTTAAAAAACTTTGAGGGTTGAGTGTCGCTCTCTCGTCCCAAAACTCCGAGAGTTAATAAACCTCGATCATTTCTTAAAAAAACTCTGAGGGTGGAGCTTTACTCTCTCTCGTCCAAAAACTCTGAGCATCAATAAGCCTCGGTCATTTCTTAAAAAACTCTAAGATATGAGTCTCGCTCTCTCTCATCTAAAAACTCCAAGCGTCGATAAGCCTCAATCATTTCTTAAAAAACTCTAAGGGTGGAGCCTTGCTCTCTCTCTTCTAAAAACTCCGAGTGTCAATAAGCCTTGGTCATTTCTTAAAAAACTCTGAAAGATGAGCCTCACTCTCTCTCATCCAAAAACTCTGAGCATTGATAAGCCTTAGTCATTTCTTAAAAAACTCTGAGGGTGGAGGCTTGCTCTCTCTCGTCCAAAAACTTCGAGCATCAATAAGCCTCGGGAGGCCTCCACCCACTCACCGGGGAACAAGACCCCGTGGTGGTCGAGAGGTCTCTAGTTCTGGACCTGTTAAGTATGCACCAACTCTTACCTCGCTACAAGGCACATAAGTCTATTTCATTCAGACTCATTACTTATGTCGCTTCGAGGAGCATAAGTTTGTTCCATTCAGACTCTTTACTTACCTCGCTTAGAGGTGCATAAGTTTATTCCATTCAGACTCCTTACTTACCTCACTTCGAGGCGCATAAGTCTGTTTCATTCAGACCTTTTACTTACCTCGCTTCGAGGCACATAAGTATGTTCCATTCAGACTCTTTGCTTACCTCGCTTCGAGGCACATAAGTCTATTCAATTCAGACTCTCTACTTACCTCGCTTCGAAGCTCACAACTTAAATTCCGAACTAATAATTTCACTTCGCCCCATCCAACTTCAAATCTCCACACTATGTCTCTTTAGTACTCGAATGCCCAAACGATACCATATCCAAACTGCACGACACACTCCAAACTACTTCCTCAAGCTCATAACTGCACTTAAGAAAGTGGAGGGCATCTGATGTAGTGGAAAAATCTCCATCCAATGACACAGTAATACGTGCCACTCACCAATGGTAAAATCCTAGATGAAGATCCTCACCCAATAGCATAACGACACGCGACAACTTCCAAGGGAAAAAAGGTAGTTTCATGACTTAGACGAACCAACTAGTCAAACAGCCACATTTGGCAAAGGGCACAATGGTAATTCCACACCAAGAACCCTAGTACCATTACAATGCTCCAACTTACGGATAAATTACTATCCAGCAAACGGATACATTATTCCAGTCTATGGCTAACTCCAAACTTATCTACTAGAGTTCTGGCTCTCATAATCAAAAGGTACATTCACTCATAATTCACGACTCTCAGTTTTATTTTAGATCTTCATATTCTCAAACGTCATATCTCTAACTTAGACATCAGAGAGTTTTCCGGAGGCACAACCTCTCCAATCCTCCGACGACTTTTAGAGATTTTTCTCGTTTCGTGTGTTCAGGTACCGTTTCCCGACCATTCAAATCCAGGCAAATTTTTGACATCAACAAATAGATAGATAACTAAATTGTTAAAAAGATCGAGTTAGCAAGGAAAAAATATAAAGAAAAAAAAAAGATCACAAACCTATAAAATCGATGGGTTTTGTAGAAATTTTGCTCGATGATCTAGGTGATGGTTATCTTTTAGTTGCGATTCACATACTCCACAAATCAAAATAGTATATTAAATCCCATCAAAGAAAGTGTGAGAAAGTGGAAAGAACACTGAGGTAGAGGGACTGTTTTTCGATGGATTATTGGAAGAGTACAGGCGTGGAGATTTTTTTTTTTTATTACTGCACAGAGAAAGTGGAAGGGATAAATTTAAAAAGAGATGAAACACTTCGATTACAAGAAGATAGATTCGTTTTAAAGGAGATTTTGAGTTTTAATGGGCTTATTTGATATCCACTTAAGTGAGATTAAAATTTAAAAAGTGATTTTAATCCCATTTTAATAGAATCATTTTAAAAGAGATTTTGAGTTTTAATGGGCTTGTTTGACACTCACTTAAAATGAGATTAAAACTAAAAAAAATGATTTTAATCTCACTTTAAGTGAGTACCCCATTAATATAGGCATTGGAATCCACTGAGAAGATGAACTGAAAAAAATCAACAGAAAAAACTCTGAGAAAAGAAAGCAAAATGTACAAAATGTAAAATGTTGACGGGCCAAAACAAAACCCATATAAAAGAGTGTGAACCTCACAGACACCAAAGAGCAAACTATTTGGAACAGTTTTATATATATACATATAGATACTTCTAGTTTTACATGGAAAACAAACTATCCAGCAAGCAAGCAACAAATAGGATAACCAAAGCAATTTCTCTTTCTTAATGAAAGAAAAAAAAAGTTATAACTTAATTACATACTCAAAAGTTCCTCAATGAAGGCAGAAGGTGAGCGCTCCTAAAATAAACTACATAGCTTCGACCTCCTACCCATTCCCAGCTACATTTTTAGTCATTTTCCTTTGGCTTCCAGTTATACTCTATTGCAGACAGGATGACACTAGAATTCTGATCACCAAAACTATCTGTTTCTTAGCCATTTTTGTCCTACCCCTCCTCTTTATGTACAGTGGTGAAGAACCACGATGCCGGTGTGGATAAATTGTATGACCAAAACTGTCCGCACCTACAACATAACAGTCCCACCTTGCTGAATGATCATATATAAAATAGAATAGTAAATTGGTCTACCCGGTGGCTGATGTTGATGCAGATGTTTTCATAAACAAAGCTGCAGGTCTGTCAGCATCTTGATGGATACTGCCAACGGTTAGACCATTGCTGAGTTTTTCTCCCTCTGTTCCTCCCCCATTTGGCTCTGCCTGATTAACTGCCGAATTATTGTTTCCACCAGAGGATGACAACCTCTGTTGCCGGAGATACCTGTCAGTAGCATCTTGGAGCAATCTCATCATACTGCCAGAGTCCGAACCAGGTGAAAGCTCTTCTTCCCGCTCTGGCTGGATATTCAGGTCTATTTGGCCTTTAAAAGGTGAAGTAGAGGATTTCATCCTGTTAGGATCATCATCAGAACCATCACTGAACTTTTTCTGGTTCGGACTGCTGCTTCCTGTGTTACTATATGGGAGGGGGTCCTCATCAGCAAATGGCGGTTGCTGCTGCTGCTTGCGTGTAGTTTCTTCCTTCTCCGACTGTTTCTTCTCTCGCCGCAACATCAAGGTGCGGAAACGCCGCTTCACCGTTGAGCAGACATTACAAGTGCATGTTTGCTTGTGCTTGGGGCCTTTGCCACTTGGGGGCTGAATGCACACAATGCACGAGCAGCCAGGTCTATGCCGGGGGTGCTTTGTTGTGGCCTGGGATGACGCTTGGAGAGCTTCACCCTCTCCCAAAATAGCTAGGTTGGCAAGGGTGTCAAGTCCCTCCAAAACTACAACATTCTCTGTTTCCTGTTTAGCAGCCTTCATTTTCTTAGGAGCAGCTGGCCAATCACAGTTGCAAAACCAATTGCAAATTTGACAATTGGGGAAGCACATATCATCATTTGAAACAAAAGATACCACAAATTAATCATTTAAGTGATCTATAACAAACTTTATCCTTATCCGTCATATAAAAATGAATTTTTTGTTCAGAGCAATTTGTACCTGGATTATAACGGGGTAGCAGATCTTCCAGCTGTTCTGCTGTCATTTCTTCAGCTATTGAACACAAGGATCTGGCAGCAGAGAGGATTCAAACATATTAAGTGACTTCCCAGAGGCTTACAAGTATTCAGATCCATCTATGATAACAGAGTACTGTTCATTCTTTTGGTGGATTTTGTTTCCTTTTTTCCCTGAGAAGGGGGTATTTACAAAATTAATTACAAGGTTGAAAATGGAGAAAAGAGGCTTCCTATTCAAATAAGAGTGCAGACTTTGTTCCTTTCATTATTTTCTTATGTAGAGGAAAGCATCTCTGCATGGTACACTGACAAGAAAATACTAGATGATGTACCATGGTTGACTGCTTATTGGCAAAAGAAAACAGGAAAAAATGAAAACGAACGTGATTCCTTTCCATAATTGAAATGTTAGGAAAATTTAGGTGACACTGCTTAGTCATAAGGTCTGTATAAGACGGTCCACTCATCCTTTAACATGCACATCATGGCAACAGCAGTCTGATGACATGAAATCCCATGTGAAGGCATAGTGACTTGGCCCTCAAACTGCAAATTTGCAGCTTGCCGAGTGGAAAATAATATCATTTCAGCATGCTATCACTGAAAAATGAAAGCACAGACTACCAAACAGACCCTCAGAGAAAAGAGTATTGTAAACGGGGAACATGCCCATCTGGTGGATATATAAATGGATGAATGCTCTACCTTTCTGGATCCCATGAGTTACCAGAACAGGTCCATTTGGAAGGGAGAAGAGCATTGGCAGGCAGTTTACGCCACTTCGAACAGTCTTCACACTGAGCCCATTGAATCTTTTCCCTGACACAAAGGAACGAAACATTGGAAATTGCTAGACTCAACAGCAAAACATTAAGAACGAAAAACTAAAGGGGAAAAGGATATTGATTAAAAGGAACTACTATTCAGTCTAAATATATGCAGAAATGAAAACTGAATGAAATATAGTACCAGTCCTGACCATGGAACAAAAAAGTCCAGGAACTTTCAGAACAAAAGGATAATATATTTCTCCCTGTAACAGCACCCACTATATAACATAACAACCACAGTCGACCAAAATAAAGTGGTGAATGTTTTCTCTTCCCTTGCCAATTATGCTATAGATACAACAGATGATATGATATAATCTGTCATAGCAGATAGAGCCATTCAAAGAAAACCAGCAAAATTAAACTAAATCATGAAGGAAAAAAAAAGCTAACATTAATATACAAATCTATGATAAAAGCCTGATTGCTTCATGACAAGTGATTTACCCTAATTCATCAGTCGCAAATATTGTTGGCCTCCCAAGTATTGGCGCATCCTGTTACAATGCATGTCAAAATTCAGAACGTTCAGATCCTCAAAGATAATATCATGCAAAGAAGACATAACATGTTATCAGATGACTAAAAACATGCAACAAAACCTCAAATGTAAATGCTATTAGTGACCATAATGAATCACATCTTAAATCAAGCTTAATGAAGGCTAAGAGGAGGACAATTGTTCTTGCCTCCGAACGAGAATTAATGGGGACCAATGGCATCACTCAGAAGTGAAAACAAAAAGGTTCACCGGTTTATGCTCCTCCATTAGGGCACTGTCAATAGTTTATCATCCCCCTCCCTCTCTTCCCCCTCCCTCTTTGAGTTTTGTATGTCAGAATTGCATATTTGCAAGTTCAGTATGGCCAAGATTAGTTCACTGTTCTTAATAAACAGAAAAAAAAAAGACTACAGCTCTTGCCATAGGCGTGAAGTCCAAGCAGATATGAACCACAAAAGCATTTCAAATTGTCAGTAGGAAAGGTTTTTATTTAAATCTGTCACATATAAGGATTTCGGATAGAAAAACATAGGTTGCCTAGCAAAGGAATCGAAACCAGGGTTGTGGAAAACAGCAAGTAGTGTCATTTTTCCTGTTGAAAGAACAAGCAGATTGAAACCATCTGGCAAAAACAATAGATTGGAAGTGCAAAATCAAATGGAGATACTATACGTAGAGGGGGTAAAGAGAAACTATAACTGAGAATCCAATTTGTTTAGAACAACGAACAGATAGTGACCATAGTACCTCATATTCCTCAAACTCAAAGCCTTCAATCACCACAACACTTGGAACAATGTTAGGAGGGGGACGGAGCAGTCCTTGAGCTTCTTCCCATGTTAGCTTCAGCTCTATCAGCTCTTCATTGTCAAGTCTGAGGCGCTTACTTTTTGAACCCAATGTGCTGCTCTTCCTCTTTCTGGACACTGATTTGGTGCCCAATGCTTCTTTCGCTATGTATCCCGACTTGTCAACTTTAGACCATGAATTAGGATCTGCCAATTCAACCTGGTTGAGTGTTGAAAAGCCAAGTGAGTCTGCGTTATCTTTTAAATGAAATAATTAAAGAAACTTCATTAGCTTTAGTTTTTGGAACACTAACATCTGCATTTGTGGAAACCCCATTAGCAGTCTTGGCAGTTTCATTGTCCTGTCAATGTAAACACAAAAAACAGATGTAAACTGCATACCGAAGATGTTTGCTTTAATTTATAGCTAGCACAAAATTATGAAACCCAAAGTTTTGCACCAAAGCAAGTGATAAATGTCATTGGCTATTAGCTATTTACCTTACTTAAATTAAAAGCAATAAGCAAAGCTTGAAGCACAAAGCAGTTGCTACTTTTCTAAAGCCACCAGATTATTTGTGAGTGTTATCAACTGGCCTTTTTTGGTATCATGCCAAGCAAAAACTGAATTGGATGTGTTCCCAAAAATTATAAGTACTGCCATGTGCATTTGTGATCAAAGTATTTATAATACTTATTAGACAATAAGCTCCGCAGGTAATACATTTGTCTTTGACAACCTCCAATTTGTCCTTGACCAATACCACCAATTTAGGACCAATAATTCATGCCATCTGCAAAAGCTCACTTTTCAATTGACACAAATTTTCCTTCTAAACTAAATTTCTAAAATCCATAGTTCCTCATTGGACATCCTATTTTTTACCATTTTTGTAATACAAATGACCACAGAAAAATAAGTAGTTAAGAAACTAATTCCAGGTGTCGGAAGACATGCTATGTAGGTATTCAGTGTCTGACTAGGTAAATTTAAGGCCACAAGAAGTAAGACAATGACATTATGATTAAAACTGGAAAATGGTTTTAATTGAAAAGTTTTGAACATCTGACGACTGTGTAATCAAATTTCCTTCAGATATGTTGAAGATAGAAAAGAAAAGAGCATTTAGTGAACAACATCTACTGACTATTGTCTTTATCGTACACCACATGCAGTATACAATCAGAATTAAAGTAATCGGCTACTGTAGGAAGCCAAACCTGTTCAGAGGATGGAACGGCTGAAGCCTTTCTGAATCCCATGACTAATTTCCCTTCTGGATCTAACCGACTAAATGTTACTGAGGAAACAGAATAAAATCTCAGTTCCAAAACCAGCATACTCCAAAATAATGATCCATTCAATAGTCAGAAGATAACATAATACTCACCAAGGAAGATCAATCAAAATACATTAAAGTTGGGAAACAATTGAGTAGAAGACAACCAAATTAACAGCCGATATTCAGATATTTGAAATTAAAAAAAAATACATTTAGATGTTTGACCAGATCCCAGAGTCATATCATTGATAACATACAAAAATTCATCCAAGCAGCCAATAAACCAAGTCCACAAGAACTCCCAAGAATGCAAACAACCGAAACGTAAGCACAGACTGAGTTGAAGCATAACAAGGTATGGTACAAACCAAAAGAGGAACGTAATCATCTCATAATTCACAAGTTGGAAATTTCCAGACAATTGCTTTAAGTCATACTGGCTACCTACCTATGTCACCTGCCTGCAACTGCATATTCTGTATGCATGGAGTAACCCCCTCCAAGACATACATTCTGCTATTATTGTTGGGCCAGAAGCGGAACTGAAATATCCATTCCTTGCCTTTTGAATCCTGAACTCTCAGAGGTAAACCTTCAGGCTGAGAGATTGGTGGGAAGTAAGCCTGTCTCATGGTGAGTGCATTTTAGTATTTAAAAATTATTTGGTAAAACTTACAAATAACTAAGACGGTAAGAACCATGTGCCAAATTCAGAAAGGAATTGCTAAAATGCAATATTGTGAGTGGCCAGTAGCATAATTTTGCACCAATGATGACATTTCAGAAGATTAGAAGTGTGCATACATCAAAGACAAAAGGACACTTTTTGACACAATAATTTTCATTGAAAAACATAGTTTTTGTTACATTTGCTGCAAAAATTATGCTGATCTCAAAGGTACAAGAGAAGAAACTTCTGTGCCACTAGAATATATAGAGTAGAGAATAGATATCGGACTGCAATTTCCAGCTATCTGGATTCAAGTGTCATCAATTTTATCATTTTTGTTGCTGGGAATTTTAAATTCTAAAAATTATGGTATAATTTATTTTGGGATAATCACATAACACTCCGCTGAAGTTTAGATCATTTCTATACCTGAATTTCTTCTTTCCTCTGAAAAACTTGTTTAATGTTTCAAACATCGGTTGTGTTGCATTGAAAACTCGCCATCAGTGACATGCATCTCATATGACTTTTAGTGTAGGTAAAGATAAAAATTATGGTATTTGGGATGATCACAGAACACTCCGCTGAAGTTTAGGTCATTTCTATACCTGAACTTTTTCTTTCCTCTGAAAAACTTGTTTAACGCTTCAAAAATTGGTTGCATTGCATTGATAACTCACCATCAGTGACATGCATCTCATAAGACTTATAGTGTAGATAAAGACAAAATAATCATGGATTCACTCAGATATTCATGCAAGTCAGAACCATTTTCCATAAATTTTCTCAGGAACAGCTGAAAGATGAGTCGAAGTGCCTCTATTTTAATTTTTGTGATTCTTTGTGGTTCAAAAAGAGGCAGTAAAGTAAAAGTAGGAGACCTTAACTTCACCAGGATTGAGAGATTATCCTAAAGCAATCCTCTATGTCCATCCTCCACTTGTTATCAATGTTGCAACAGTTAATAATCACCAAAAGCAACCCACCATTACAATTGTAAATTTCATTTCTATATTGTTAATCGAGTAAGAACATAAAGAAAGTATATGCATACAGCACCAAAGAGTTAATAATCCTAAAACTAAACACCAAGAAAGCATGTACCAATATACATGGTCTTCTGATCATAAGCCTCCATATCCAACATTACAAGGTTGACACAGGACATTTGAGCATGCTGCCATCACAAGGTGCAGTTTGGACCACCACCTTGAAAAAGAAGTACTCTGGCAAAGATGCCAGACTAGTATTGTCCATTATACTAAAGCTTCTAAGCATATATTAAGGCAGCAAGTATGAAAAAAATAAACAATAAAAGAAACATGAATTATGTCAGTATTCCCTTTAAGATTCAAGGAACTCAAGTTGTAGCACGACTAAAGAAATAACTCAGTTGCTATGCACTAAATATAATGAATGCCTCAACAATGATCAGAAATGCAGAGCTTGAATAATGCGAATGATATATATATATATGTGGGTCCAGGTGGGGAAGTGCAGAGACTCACCTCCGCACATTTTTTTGGCAGCACTAAACGCCCAATCCTGCCCGCATCACTGGCACTCAACATTTTCTCAAACAAAGGAGTGATAACAGAATTTGAACTTATATATGGTTAAGGTTACAGGAAGCTTAACATAACAGAAAAACAGGGCAGTCCTTGCATAAAAGACTTAAGCAAAGCCTAACACATCTTCACAAACCTAATAAACTTAACAAATTGAAGAGGAGAAGAAAATCGGAATAAACAAAAACTATCTCGAGAATTATTAATATATCATTATCTGAAAACGCAATGCATTCTCTAAATTGTAAAGAAACCTCATAGAATCAAAGGATACTCTGCAGAGAGTTTCTGTAGATCTTGATCAGTAAACCTGGGCCAATACCGAGAAAGTAACTGACTTTTTCCACGAGAATCAACTCGAGGCCTTCCATTGCGAATCTGATTTTCACCTGATGAGTCAACTCCATTATGTAAGTTACCATTAAATTGCTTCGCCATGAAAGATTGAGGTATTGGTCGCAGTTGAGTTCCAGAAACTCCGATTTGAACATTTGTTTCATTTGGAGACGTATAAGGCGCAGAAAAACTAAATTGTGGAGTTGATGGATCCTCCTTTGAAGAAGATGGCTGTTGAGATGTATTTAAACACGAACTAGTTTGCTCCTCACACTTAGTTCCTGTAACAATATATTCATATTAGGTTTAGCAGCCACTGCGTCTGTTATTTCTACCGGAGTATCTTTCCAACATGGCAGCAGAAACATGGAAAGTCATCAACACACAAGCACATGCTAGAGGGATGGCATATTTGCACTCGTATAATTTGTGGGAATAGCTACATCCACCACCAAATTTCCTAAAAAAACAAAAGATGATTTGTTGATAGAGGGAATTATTGGTACTCTTCTAATTTAAACAAGATATTACATTTTTTTATTTAAAATATTTCATATTTGCACTCGTATAATATGTGGGAATAGCTACATCCACCACCAAATTTCCTAAAAAAAACAAAAGATGATTTGTTGATAGAGGGAATTATTGGTACTCTTTTAATTTAAACTAGATATTACATTTTTTTTATTTAAAATATTTGATTTTAATTCTTCTTAATCATACTCAGGGTCTGAAAAATGCCTTTAATATAATGTCTTTGCACAGTTTCTTGCAATAACACTATAAACCACAAAAGAATCTGAACCTGCATTCCCATTCTCAAGTATATCCCGTGTGCCGAGCTTCAGGCTTCCATTCATTAATCTTTCAGGAAAATCCTCAATTTTCCTTTTTTCCAGGGAAGGTGCAGATAACCTTTCATTGGCATTAAGTCTGTCAATGCCAGTAGATAGGTCAACTTCACAGGACACCCTTGGATGCAAATCAGACTGCGGAATAGAAGAATTGAACAGACTGGCAGCTTGCCGCCATGGTACAGGACCTGATCCAGCTATATGACTCCAAGTTTTGACAGAGAAGTCTCTAAATCTCTCAGGCATTGGAGAGTGAAAGAACAAAGGAGGTGGCCATGAAGGATTTGCTCCCTGAAACACAAATATGGAATATAAAGTTGTAAAATATATCATAAAATCAAAATGAACATAATTAATCACCAGAGATGGTTCAGACAGCACTAATAAACTTGCACTTCAGAAGCATATACATTGCTACTTGTGAAAAAAATTCAATTGTTAATAGATGTCCCAAAAACAACAACAGAATAACATGCTGCATTTCTATACATAGTTGTGGAAGAGCACCGACCAAAAAATTAATAGGAAAGGAAAATTTAAGCAGACTTAGAGAGCCTAACTTTGTTCTTCCATAACTGCACAACTTCCCCAATCAGAAAAGTCAGTTTTCTTAATCTGAGTCACGTAACCTGAGCTAAAGAGTGATCAGGTGAGTTGCAAAAGTTACTGAAATGATACTGATTCACTTTAACTGTTATCATTATATTTGAATAACACAGACAAAAATCGATGGACAGTGTCCAGAAGAGGGCCGACAAGCAACCTACACAGTCAGACAAAACCATAAACAACATAGAACACCCATAATACAATAAGGAAACATCAAATTCATTCTCACCAAAACAAGATTTTTCCTTGCACACGTCATGCACTCAATTCCTCCAGGATCCAACAATGTAAATGCATTAACTGAAACAATACATCCGCAATGAACCCGCTGCAAAGGAAGACTAACTATGAGATAAAATATTCCAAAATTCCAAAACTATAACTAGGAAGATGTAAGGCCCATGTTTGATATCTACACACCACATAAATAATATAAATTAACCTTATGTTTTGCTTATTCTTCTACAATTATCAAAAAAATAAATAAATCTTCTGCTCACCTTACCACATGACTCACAATCCCTCCAACCAGAAGCATTCAAGTGGAAAGTCTCACAAAATCTCCCATCCTCGTAAGCAGAACTGAAATCAGAAAGAACCAGAATCAGTCTTTTAACCTAGAGATCAGGAAATGAAGACAGCGTAGCATAATTGAAAGCTTGCATTATATTACAACAGAAATAAGAGCCTAGAGACATTTCAACTAAAATCACCTTGCCTCTTGATCTTAGACACTGCCACCAAAGTATGACCAACAAAAAATGATAATACAAGCACCCGACTGAAATTGCTAACATAATAAACCAACCAAATATGGATCTCCACAAAAGGTAATTCTATGCTTATGTGGATTTTACTAAGAAAGTATATCTTTGTCCACTACATGGTACCCTAAAGGGAAGCACCTTGCACTGGTCAGCCAGTGTATAGCTTTCCTAATTAAAAGCTCACAGAACAGGCATGAAACATTATGCTACTCACATTACTTGACTAAAGCAGAGTAAAGTTTTGTGCTGTAAGAGAACTAGCATACCCCAGTATAGACCCATGAAGATAATAACAAAATCAAAATGTGAATTCTTCCTATAACCAGCAAACCTTCCTATATATATCAACTACACCATCACTGACCAAATAAACCTTCTGAAAAGATAATTAAAACATTTGGACAGGAAACATAAAATGGAGACACATGAAAAAAGCATAGTATAGACCTTTACAAAGAAAAATATTTACAGAAGCAAACCACTCAATGTAGCATAGTATGGTCTTAGCTGATAACTTGCACTTAGACAGTCACGGCTGCTAACTGAACAACAATGTCCAACAGATGAAGAAATATATCACACGTGTTGGATGAAACAAGATTACATGAATACTGGCACGGCTTTTATGTGTCAACCTTCAACAGGTTCTTGATTCTCGCTTGGCAAGCAATAGGCTTTTCCTATAATAAGCTCATTAAACCTCTTACAATTCAAATGTTGACCAGAATTAGTTTCAAGGTCACCACTAATCGCAATATATTCAGCTAGCGTGCATAATTTATTGGGTGTCACCATGACCATCCAATGCATCCTACGGAAAAGTTTCATTTCAAAAAGCAGCAAGCATTTAGAACATGCTTCCAATTAGAGGAGGAAATTCATGATCACTAGTGAACTGCATTAACAACTGATTCACAACTCACACATGATCAAAGAATAGGACTTTTTTTTTATATTTGTTAGAATTAAGAAGATGGATGAAAACAGAGAAGTTCTCACGCGGTAGACGTTAAATGTTCCATTAAAGGTACTTAAAAGTTTATAGCTCATTTTCAGGTAGGAACTTAAATAAGTTCTCAGAATTTCTAGCTAAGCCTACTTTGTAGAGCATTTAAATCAAGTTGTGGAGGTAATAAAACTGATGGAACTTCCTCCTCTCCAGCTTGATTCCATGATAGTTTACCCGTTTTAAATTGTGATTCAAGTCAACTCAATATCACTCCGTGTCCTAGTAATCTCAATAGTTGAGTTAGCAATTATCCCAAAAGCTTAAGCTAATGGGAAACGGGCCAATTATTTACTTTAACATGCCTCCTCAAGTGCAAGTGTAAGAAAGCCCAAACATATGAAAGGGAAAAGAATTGGGTGGAATATTAAATGAAAAGGGGCATCCCCGTGATTCAAAACCAAGAGTCCTAAGAAGCAGTTTGAGTTACCAATTGTCCCTAAAGCTTAAGCTAATGGGAAAGGACCCAATTATTTTTTTATACTTAACATTATGTAACCCCAATTAACATGGACTCATTAATTAATCTCCAAAGAAACCCACTTAGAAGTAGGCTAAACAAATTTGGAAACTTTGGCTAAACCTATCATTGATTAACTACCAAATTTCGCATGACAAACTAAGCAGAATTAATTAAAGCCCTAAACAAAATGGAAGAGTTCCTCAACCATCTATTCTCCACTAAAACAAACAGACCACTAAAACAAACAGAGTCTAAGAAAACTCCGAAACTTGTATTGTTCCTCTACTCCAAATCCAGAAAAGGAAACGAGAGCTGGCATGCATTCACTCTACCAAATAGACCTCTTAACAAACCCAACCTTGAACTCTGTAAAATCAACCCAAAATTTAGCAAAATACCAAAAACCCAACACTTGAACCCTTTTAAAATTTACACCTAAGTAACCAACCAAATCCCAAAATCTCAATTAATCACCAAACAAAACCCCAGAGAATACTCAAAATAAAACAAAACCATGAAAAAAAATACCACTGAGCCAAGTCAACAGAGTAAACAAAAAAGGCTTACGCGCATCGATCACAGAGCTCAGCGAACTGTCCGTTAGCTATCCGCCACCCTTTCCTTGGACGCTCCGATTTGAACTCCGCACAAGCCGAATTGAAGCAAATCTTCGACGAAGACGACATCGAGAGAGAAAAAAGAAACAACTCAGAGCCAGAAAGAACCTCACATAAACCCTAGAATCTTTTTCTTACTCTAAAACAAGCTCTACGGAGGGAAAGTATAGCGAGAAAGTACAAAGATTGATATGGTGGTTATTGCCTGATCTACACTACAATCGTGAGAATGAGAGAGAGAGAGAGCGTTACAATTTAGAAAGAGGGTTTTAGAGAGAGAAAGAGAATAGTAGTTTTTTGAAGTGAGTGAGTAAAATGTGTTGTGTGGGGCATGTGTACGTATATATGTGTATATATGCATAGAAATTCTTGGGTGCATTCGTTCAAAAATTGTTCGTTTGAATCGAGTGATCATAATCGGCTAAACAAGTAGGATTCAGATGATGAACAGTTGTGATGTATCCAATTCAAAGGCACAGTATTTAGCTCGTTCCACCCAAAAATTTCTCATATATGTGAGGCTTTAAAAACACGTCGAATCTATTTTTTTGTGCGTCGTCGTTTAGCTCTCTTTCTTTCCGACTTTCTTGTCCTTTGTTGTCAATTCGATATCAGTTCAACATGAAATTCCAATGTGTACGCTCTCATGAGCAAACAAGGAAGGGGCTTTTTGGTCATTTAGAAAGAGGTTGACTTGTATAAGACTTGTGTTGTTTTACACAACTACCCCACGTGGAAAGAAGTTATAGAAAAATAGAGCGATTATAAAATATTTGTGTACAGCTGAGAGTAGGCAAACTCGAACTCATTCATAAGATAAAATGTGATAATCATGCATGTCACGCCGCGAATATCATGCAATCACGTAACGCACACTTATGATTTTAACTTCTAGCACACGCGCCTTTATTGACAACTGTAATTAAAGAGGGTAAAAAAGTGACGAATTTTAAGGTCTTAAGTGCGATATATACGTACAGTAAAATGTGGAAAGTTTGTTACTTGTTACTAGTTACTCCTTTTACTGCAGAAAGAAGGTAAAAACATTGTTTCCATTTATTGGTGGGGCCATTGGTGTGTGATGGCATGATCAACGGTCAAGATTTCAGTGCTCAAAAGATGTGAAACAAAGATTCTGTTTTCATAACAGAAGAGTAGTAGCCGGCTGTGGTTGCAGACTTGCGTGGGTAATGATATTTGCGGATTTTAGGCTATTTGGGGGAGTCAGAGAATGGTCAGCAGCAGGGAAAGAATTTGTACAAGCAGTCCTAGTGTGGAACACCTGCAGTTGCCAGGTAGCTCCATTGCCCAATCAGGTAACTGGTAAAACCCATGTAATCAGTAATTCAATTTTGTTACGAATATTTCCTTTTTTGGTGAAGTTGTGCTGAGCATTTAACCGCAGAGTTTCAACTCTTTTATGGGTGTGAGTTTTTACCAAACTATTTAAATTTAATTAAATTTAAATAATTTATTAAATTGAATTTAAATATTTTAAAATTTAATTTAAAACACTCTCAAACAGTTTGATAAAGTATTATCAAATTTGTTATTTTAATATAAAAGTATAACAGTGTCAAAGATAATCACTTTATTATATAATCCCGACCGACTACATATACCATGAAAAAAATATTCAATTTTTTAGAGTTGTGGAATGGTAACGGTGATACCAAAAAAAATCAACAATAGACATTAAACCATATTTTTATTTTTTTTATGAAAATTGAGTGATAATTTTATAAAAATCAAATAATAAAGATTAAAAAAAATTTCATTTCACATTTGCATGAAGCGTTTTCATTGGCTTACATGAGATGTAATTTTTTTTGTCAATTCTTGATGTTTCTCTCATATTACAAGTCGGGGTCATGGCTCTCACAAAGTTTTGAATTTTTTATATTATATTAATTTTCAAGTTTTAAAATAATAAAATATAAAATCTTCTTTATGTGGTCCCTCAAAGTAAATATGGTACATGCCCATTAACTGAATTATTCGAATTTTCATTACTTAATTGATCAATTTGACCCATTATCTCACTAATTTCTTGTTCATTTTGCATTTCTTGCTTTACTACTCTTTGTTGTGCTTTCAACAATGCCTTAATTGACCTCAATTTATAGTTTTGGATCCTAAATCTTTATTTCCGTCATTAATATATGCATTTTGTTCAAAAAAAAATATTATTCCTTCGGACTAGAAGGTAGTTAAATTAGATTCAAAATTGAATATTTCAAGGCTTCAAACAATTAGGAATATTTTAAAATTTCAAGCAAACCTTTGAAAGAATGTTGGGTAATACTTTAGATGAAGATGTTTATTGCTCTTTTATGGTTTTTCGATCTTATTTTTCATAAATTTATTGTAAAAATTAAATTTAGATGTCTATGATTTTATTTACATATATGTAAATATAAGTGTCTTGAGTTTGATTACTCTGATAATTATTTCCAAGATATGTCATTGGTTACTCTATATATAAACCTCCTAAAGCACATATATTTTTGATACAATGGTCATTATGATAATATTGTCATTTTTCTCTTTTTTTTGGAGAAATTATTTATGAAACGCGCATAAAAAGAGAAAGAATGTGTTTACATATAAAATTGACAATGGTCACACACCAAAAAAGGAAGTGTTGCTAGAGAAACACCCCAAACAACCACCCATTTCAACCATTTTGACACAATCAATCAAAACAAATAAATAAGCTCGCTATAATGATTTTACAAAAGTAAATTTATCATTTTACTAGTCAAACTATATATGTCAGCTTGATACTAATCCATTTTTCGAGTGACACCAATGGATAACAAACATGGGAGACTCTAAATCATTACTAAAAAAAAAGATGTTATATATATATATATATATATATATATATAGAGAGAGAGAGAGAGAGAGAGAGAGAACTATGACAATGCACACACCAGCTCCAAAAGATATCAAAAAAGTTGCAAGCTTCTTTGTCCGCATAGTTCTATTTATTTTATCTTTTTTCTTGCTTTTTTTTGGCCTAAATGATTTATGTTGCTTGTTCGAATAGAAATAATTTATTCTTTCTAAATGATTTGGCTTGTATGTGATGATAATTATCAAAGCATGATTTGTTAATGTCAAAGTAATATAACTTGATTTGACAAAATCATCTGAAATGAAGGAAAAAAAATTATGTCATATAAAGATTATTTTATAATTTCAAGAAATATTGTTTTGAATTCTAAAAAAAAATTATTTTTTGATATTAACAAATCATACTCTGAAAATATCACCACTTCAAAATATATAGATACATGCAAATAACAATATTGTCATAACATAATTTATTAATGTCATAATAATATCATTTGAATTAACAAACTTATCTCAAGTGAAAAAATATTATAAAAATAATTTTATCATTTTAAGCGATATTACCTTAAAGTTAACAAATAATGCATGTTGATTGAACCTATAAGATACTAATTGTTCATAATAATAAACAAATCTATAATAATATATTTATCATATCACATGGTGTCGTCTATTTCTTTTATAAAAAAATTAGCATGTCTTACCTTTCAAGCGCTCTTAAGTACATTAAATAAAATGATAAAACAAATATATTAGCAGACGATCAATGGATTTTGTAACACGTTAAGAAATAATATAATTAAAACCGAATATATTGAAAAAATATAATTGTATATTTTTAGTATGTATTGTATGATTTATTGTATATTTTTAATTGTAGAAGAACCACCGTACTCCATTCATCAAGCGATTCGATTGATGAAATTAATTCTCAAGGAAAAAATCTTATAAGAAAAGATATTCTTAGGAGTATGTATTAATTATTACATATGCATCATGAATTTTCTTTTATTTTAATCAAGGAATCGGTCCGAACTTTAATTATTTTTATAGACACGTTTTGAATTCTAAACTTCAAGATGTATGATTTTTTATATTTCACACACAAAAAAAAATGAATTATTTAATTAAATAGATATGTGATGATTAAAAGAGATATGAGAAATATTAAACTTAAATAAAATTTTAAACATTACTACTGATCCACCGCTTAACGGTTTTAACACCAGGAATTTTCAGTAAATACCAATTTGCACCCTATATTTTACTTTAAGAAAAGTCAGTCCGGAGCAGTGGGAAAATTGTAGAGACAAAAGAAGACAAACATAGGTTATGATAAATACTAAAAGTGACGATTCATGCATTCAATCTAGGCCGCATCTAACAATGTTGTTTTCATTGTTATTTTCTTTTCCTAGGAGAGAGGTAACAAGTTCGCAATTTGAATTTAGTGAGCCATGACGGACAGCCACATGTTGATCACATGATAATTGCCACTTCATGGAAAACGAAATTAATCGAAGCCATATGTATAGTTTGGTGCATTTGGTGTATTGATGCCGATAATAAACCAATAGGTGATCTTGTCAAATATTAATGTCAGATTAAGTCCAAATGTCGAGAAATGACGTGAAGTTTTAGTTAGTTCCACGTTAATTCAGAACAAAAATTCTTAAAGAAAAAAAAAACATAAGTGCTTTGTTATTGGAAAATAAATTTTTGATACTTAAGCTAATTGATGATTAAATATGATGTAAATGAATAAAGTAAAAGATGATATAATTATTTTGGAGGAGTGTGTAAAAAATATAATATTTAAAATAATGAATCTTTTTATTAAGTATTTTATAAGTTATGAGTTTTATCTTAACAAGAAAAGATAACGAGTCTTTTATATAAAAATACAATTTTACTTTTTAAATGAGATGATGTCTCCATGTGCCAAATATCTTTGATTTTTTGAAAAAATAAATCAATGATATGAAATTACTGATCTTATCTTAAAATATACCATTTGTTTAAATTTTATTGAACGGTGTACACAGGGGTGATCAATAAAAGCTCAACAGTCAACACCCACATGTACACTTGCTTATTGGATATGCAGGTGTATTGTACCTAAACGTTATAAAAGTTGGTATAACTTGGGTAACAAGAAAGTTTGCTCATAAAAACAAGAGTTTCTTTAAATATTTATAGACTTTGGTGGGTCGGTAAGTCTGAGATAAACGAGAGTATGAAATTGGGGCATATATATATATATATATATATATAAATAAAAATCTAACATAAAATTTTATGATTCAAAGCTTTAAACTTAATAATTTTATTAATAAACCAATATCTCATTGATAGGAGTAACACAGATGTGAAGCTGCTTGATTGGTCCTCAGAAAAAATGATTTCATATTCAATTTTTTTTATTTCAAAATAAAAAAAAATTATAAATATTTATATAAAATTTTATGTTTTAATATAGAAAAGAAAAGCTAACAAGACACGTAGGTTTACGATTCGGGGAGGAGTATATCTTGATGGTTTGAATCGAAACGGAGATTTTCTATTCAGTTATCCTACGGACTTGCGTGTGCTATATAGACCTTCTTCATATCTTTTGTTGGATTCATTACGATTTACGGATTCGTTTCTGTAAAAGTTGCTAAAATTATTTAATTATGAATGTTTAATTATTATCATTAATTAAATAATAAATTGTATTATCAATTAAACACAAAGAGTAGAGAAGATAAGAGCAAGAAAGTCTATATACAAAGACAAATATGAGTGTTGTTTTTAAAAGTAGATTTTGCGTCTTCAAAGTTTTTGATTTGGCGCGTATGGTTTCAATGCGTTTATCATCAATTATTCAATTATAATAATCATTTGTATGAACGTGCATTCACTACAAAAACTAAATGATTGCTATTAAAAATTCTTTACTATTTGCCACTCACAATATTTGATCAATTATTGAGAGAAAAAAGAGTTGAGATGTGTGTTTTTATAGGTTATTGGACTTTAGAGTTACAAGTCAATTAAATGGTGAAATTTATGGGTGTGATAATGATCGATAATGGTCTAACGGCTAGCGGTTTAATAGTCTAATGGCTAATAGATAATGGTCCAACGGTTAATGGTTTAAATGTGAGTTAGTGACCTTATTAAGGCCCTAACGGTTAATTTGACTCTAATATTTTTAGTTGGACTATAATAGCTAGTCACACAAAAGATTAGATGTTTTGAAACAATTAAAAAATAAAGCTAACAAGAGTTACTGCGGAACTGAAAAAGTCTGCTAATAATTACAGGAAAATTGAACAGTAATTTTTAATTTTTTTAAAAAAAGTTAAATACTGAAATTATTACAAAATTTTTTTATAATTACTAATAAATTTTTTCAAATTTTCATGATAACTCTCATGAAACCGAATCGTGATATCACCCATTTAATTTTAATAGCAAGGACCCACAACATCCAAAATACCAAATCAGGAGTCCTTTTAGCCTTAGAGTGAAGTGTATCTCTTCGGTTCCCAGGCTCAGATGATAGATCCCAAATCACACACAAACATAGATGTGAGTCTAAACGGTAGGATAACAATTTTAATTGATATTTTCAGTTAATTTTTTAATTAATTAAACAGTCGGAATAATTAAAAAAATAATTATTAATTAATCAATTAATTAATATATTTTATTTAATTAATTCATCTAATTAATTAATCAAACTATTTTAATTTATTGTTTCAAAACTATCTGTTAATCCAGGACTGTTTTTACTTGTCGCTTCATCTACGTGCACACGAAATAGTCTGGGGCCCTTGATTGAATGCCGAGTTGCTGCTTAGATGATCTTTCACTTAAAACAGGAGGTGCATGAAACATGTGAATTGACAACGCGGTGCTAATAAAAACATGGAGTACGTGTGCATCAAGTGTGTGACCTTTCATTAATGACTTACACGAACGAAGCTGTCTGGCCACCGGCTTGTTGAAAATAAGGCAGTATAATAAATAACAATTGATCATATATGACTACCTTTATTAATAGCATGCCTGAGGTGCTCATGAAATTGGCATGCGATTGAGTCGGGCTGACTGACTGACGGGTTCAATTATATGATATTTAGTAATTCAAGGTCTTGTGGAGTAGCTCTTTCAATAGGAATTACTACTAGAAAATGAAGGTGAAAGAAAACTCAAGTTAGACCGCAAGAAGTCATGAAACACAATTTGATAAGGCTAAGTGGGTTGTAATTACATTTTTCTTTGGAAGGCATAATTACAAAATAGGTTTAATTGTAAATGTTCCATCCAGTTTAGGGTTAAGTGGCATATTTTTCTCATAATTTTCAAATGGAACAATTTGATCTCTAATTTTGACAAATTGGTGTAATTTTTGCTTTCCGTTTGATTTTCGTCAAAATCTTCATCACATACAGCTTGCATGAGCTATTTCGCATCAAAATTAACATTGGTCAATCATACACTTGAAAAATTAAAAACAAAAAACAAAAAAAAAAAGGGCAATTAAATTTACGGTTGAAAAACAAAAATGTGGTAGAATCCCATCTCTAAATTCCCAAATTTCGATTCTACCTTAATAAAATAAAAAAATGTAAATATTTAGGGATTTCGAAATAATTGTTTTACTGCGTTTTTGTTCTCTAACAGTCGGGTTTAGTTGCTTTTTCTTTTTTATTTATTTATTTTTGTTTTAATTTCTCACGTGTAGGGTTGATCAATGTTGATGCGACGAGAATTTTGGCGCTAAGTTCAAGGGAACTTCACATGATTGGAATTTTGACAAAAATCAAACAGAAGATAAAGATTGCACAAATTTGTTAAAATCGAGGGTTAAATTGTAGGGCTGGAATCGAGCCGAGCTTTTATCGAACTATTCGAGCTTGAGCTCGAGCTCGGTCAAAACTCGGCTCGATCGAGCTTGAAACATAGGCTCAAATATCTTAAAGTTTGACTCGAAAGGCTTTCGAACAGTTCGATAAGGTATTATCGAGCTCGAACCAATATTTATTTGATATTTTTATTTATTAAAATCATAACTCAAGCTTGAATAGACAATCTAAGACTCAGACTCAATTGTTATCAAGCTTAAACTTTCATAAAATTTATCAAACTCGAACTTGTTCATTTAAATTCGAATACCTTAACATTCAGTCTCGATTCAGCTCGATTTCACCTGTATTAAATAATTCCTCTAAAAAAAAACTGAGTGAAAATATGCCACTTGACCCTTATCTAAAGGAGAAGTTTACAATTAAGTCCACGGAATATGTGAATGTAAAATTGCAAATAGATTAAGAGGTGTTCAGTGAAGGTTTCTTTAAGAGGAAGTGTTCAATGAAGTTTTAAATAAAAATAATAAGGGTTAGCCTATGTGGCTATGTGTAACAGTGCTAGCTACAGCACGACTAACAGTTAATTAATTAATTAAATTAATTCATGATTTTATGTTGAGATAACAACCAAGCCTGTTTGATTTTTATGTCAAAGGCCACGCGTCTAATAAGGTTAACAATAAAGCTTGAATTTTATTCCAACGCAATTGATTTCACGAGAGTTATTATGAAATTTAAAAAATTATTAATAATTATAATAAAAATAATAATAACTGAATTAAAATATAAAATATTTAAATACGACTACAACTATATAATTACTAATAAATTTTTTCAGTTTAACAACACTCAAAAAACTTTGCTTTAATGATAAAAGAACAAAATTGAGATTATAAGATCACAAAATCTCATATTCTACTCATGGATGTATAGGTTAAATTTATAAAAAGATTACTTATTTCACTTTAGATATCCAATAAGAACCAAAACTGATAAATTGAATAATTAAGCTCAATTTATGATCAATCAAGTAAAAACATCAAGCTTTAGTCGGAGACTAGTAGTTCTCGGACCCAAGCCAACAATCTGCCTAGCTAACAGGAGGCAACGAGCTCATGACATACATACCGGGAGCAGGAGTTCGAATATGCTTAATAACTTGAGACCCCAAAATTATGTGCCCGTGCACTCAGACATGTTTTGCCGCGATGGGGGTAGTAGCAGTAGTGTTTTGCAACCTGCAACTTGCAAGTATGGTTTTCATTGACCAAAGCAAAAGATCAACTGCACATTGCCTTCATCATTGACTAATATGAAGCCCTTTCGATGGAACTTTGTTAAAAAAAGTTATCTTTTTCTTTTTAATTCTCTTATTTCCTTTTTGTGATTCTCTACAGGCAAATAAAATAAAACCGTGAAAATTTATGTTTGTGTTTTGATCTGTGGAACTATAAAACACATATACATCAAAATCAAGACTCAATCCTATACAGCGGAAAATAGAGTAGCTAAACCTTGATCCACTGTTATTTGAAGCTTATCATAAGACATCAAGGTCTTCTGGTCACACTTGTATGTTCCTTTCCCCCAGGCCAGAACCTCACCATCTGAGTCTATTATACCTTCCTTTGTTGGATCCTCTGTGCGTGGACCAGGCTCCAAAATAAATGCTTTAACCTGCAATTTGTTGCAAAACACAGAATTTATAGCTAATAGAACTTAAAAACTAATCAAATATTCAACAAGGATCTACCAGCCCCACTACAATGTCTATGGATAATTTAATATAAACACTGTTATGTCAAAAACATCCAGGTTTTTTCTTGTTCGTCTTCTTGTAGTATTTGTAAAAGAAAGTTTTTTCTTTTACAAATACTACAAGAAGACGAACAAGAAAATGTGATTTAATGATCATCATTTAAATGAACTCACCTTAAGGTACATGACATATGGTGATTTCACATGACCTCCATTGTTCAACTCTGACATTAATGTTAGCAAGGGTAACTTAGGGCAGTCTCTAATCATTATCAAGTCCAGAAAACCATCTGAGAACTGCACATCAACCAGCAAAGAATAAAAGAAGTCATTTATAAGAAACAGAGATATATGAGTGAATTTTAGATAAGTCTGCCTCCAAAGAGTTTTCATTGGCTTGTGAACATCTTTTTCGCTGCTCCTTTGTATTGATCTTGTTGTACAAACTTTGAAATCAGTGGCAAGGAGTTGATCCCAGCTCACTCCATGTAAACAACAAAGATGGTCATGCAGACAAATGAAAGACAGTCCATGAAGTGTTAAAAAAGGGTGGGTTCATGAGGGAGGAGTGAAGATTTTAGCAAGGCAATTCATTCAAAGAAGTCTGTAAAATAAACCAACCTTAGCATCAGGTGCAGCCATGGTGTCTTCACCACCCCACGGTACATTATGAAGCCAGATGGAAACAAATGGGCCATTTATTGTTCTCCAGTCTAGATTCTCCAACTTGACATCAGGTCCCTGGTAGCCGTGCTGTGGAACCTTAAGGGGCAGCTCTTCGCTTGGATTGCAAATGTTCTGTTCACTAGTAGAATCAACGTTAGAACTGCTTGGCTCCCCATAATCTTCAAAGCCAGGTGCAGGCACAAATGAAATGCGTCCATTATAACGCCTCAAATTTAAAATCCTTTGAAGAGCCTGCATCCATAAGGAAAAGGGGGGACTCTATTATAGTTTCTAGAACAGTTTTTGGCACATAACCCTTGCATATTTTACATGCATTATCAAAATTAGAACATTCGAAGATATTATATGAAACAAGCTTCAGTTGCTTTCAAGAACTTTTGAAAAATAGAACATCTAGGTTGCATATTCTACAGAAATATTTCTGACTTAAGCCAAAAGTTTACAATTTTATTATGGTTTCCTTTGGTGGGAACAAAAGGAGTAGTAAAATATTAATCGTAGATGAAAGCAAGTATGTGTGAGAGAAAACTCCAAAAGCTGTGATTAGTGACTCCCAAGAAATAAGTTGTTATTATATTATTTCAGTCTACTGTCCAATTTTCTTGAGGTTTACGTTCTCCAACAGAACCACCAGATTCAGCAGCCAAGTGGTATCTTTTCTACTTCAAAGCAGGTCATTCTGTCACGGTTTCGAACCATAAAAAGAATTTCATTAGATCTGGGTTCTACTATTTGGAGATCATACTAAAACTCTTAATGTGTGTCTCATATCCACGTTCAGTACAAAAGCAGCATTCCAAATTATTTATTCACTTCAACCATTAAAATTTTTCTCTAACATTTTCTGCCCAAGATGATTATCACAACAGCCTCAGCCATTGATTAATGAGCCTTAACAGTGTCCACAAAATTGTTATTATAGAACAAACTTAAGTATCATATTGCCTGACTACAAACTTTATAAATCATAAATATTACAATCTTTGCAGTCAGGAGATTATTACTGTGGGATGGCTACTGATTTGTATGAATGATTAATGCTTATAAGCCTTATACCTCTAATCTGCTTGTAACTATAATGCAGGCATAGAAACTTGATAGAGACAACACAAAGTACATACATAAATATCCATCAGAATGAAAAATGCATATTGGAAAATACAGAGAAATATTTTACCAAGAAAAAAAAAAGAAATAAACATGTGAACGAACATACATAGAAATCAAGACGGGCACTCCCCATCCACCTATATTTTTCAGATTCAATGTCTATATCCGCCACCAAACCTGAAATGAAATAAAATTGTGTAAATTTTTTGATAAGTAAAATAAAATTGTGTAAATAAAACTGTAAAATCATAAAATCACACTTCCATGTTCTAAACGATTCTCATCTATCATAAAACCTATGCCAAAAAGTACCACAAGCAGAGGAACATATTGAACTCCTATAACAATTGAGCATCGATAAGTAGAATTATTTCGTATACCCCATGCAAGCATCAAGACACTGAAAAATCTGGTCTTCCCTTGCAAGATAGTTGCTACATCCAATGAACACTTATGACCTGTCAGTAACCAAAGCATTTAGTAGAAATCCTTAGTGAAAAGAAAGAACAATTTATCAGACATGAAAAGGCATAGCTCCATGTATTTAGATACAAAATACTAACAGAAACCATGTGTAACCTCGAATAATAGCAAGAACTGCATTAGATACAGTGCAGAGATCACCAACTGAATCCAGTACAGATTTTACCATGCCATTTGATGTGCCTGTATCCCAAAAAAACTTCTTGTCAGATATGAAATAATGCAAGAAGATAAGATCACCAGTAATTTTAAGAAAATAAACAGGTAGGGGCAGGGGAAAGCCAAAAATGATCCATAGGCATAATGACCACAGGGAAAAACCTTAACAAAGTTTAATAATACAAAGTAGCAAAAGAGTACCCCCATAAAAGATCGTTATGGGACGTCATGTGCTTTCTGGATATGAGAAGAATCAATGGAACTCATTCCAGCAAGAAAGATCCAAAAGTGTGAATGTCGTGACAAAAGAGAGCCTTGGTCTCAACTACCATGACAACTAAAATTTAGTATCCAAATATCCACCATTTATTGTGGAGCAGAAGCTCCTATCATATCTCAATAGAGAAGGGGAGAGTGTTACTAGGATTAATACACTTGTCTCGGACAGACAGAAGCCAATGAAGATGTCGTATTTGGATCGTCTATATAAGTTACTTGAATGAAGCTGATTGATTACGTAAGCGTAGCCAGGGGATCAGGAGTGACAATTCCCCCAATCCTCTAATCCTGTTAAAAATTTGTGCCCAATAAAATAAATAGTAACAACCTGATAAAGAGAAACACACCTGCAGGGACCATTCCAAGCGGCATTTTTATGGCATCTCTCCAATCTTCTCTTTCAAGAAGTCCATTTATCACCTACTAAAGTGTGCAACAATTGTAAGAACAATAAAGGAACAGGTATTATAACAATTCATATGTTGAACAAATAAAAAATAAACAAATAATGTACAAAATGTTGAAAGGGCTAACATAACAGATGCTAACTGGGTAATAGCTAAAACCTACATCAGTAATTTTTCTTAATTTGTAGGCTTCACAGCCCCAGATGAGGGTTAATGAATGAAATGATGAACTCTAGTGACTGAAGTCAAGCAAACCAATGTTTCATTGAGATGATATAAACTATAATTTTCTCTAAGGTTACTGCTGTTAGAAATTTTCCAATTGGTGGGCTTACATTACTTGTGGGCTTTTGGGTTTTGTCACAAAATGGGCTAAGTGTTGGTCTATCACGTGAGACTTAAATAAGCCCAATAGAGCAATCTATTTACAATGGGCCTAATACTCTAACATGTCTAATATGGGCTAGCTAGTGTAGACTATAGTTGACCTTTGAGCCTTTGATGGATGGGCCATTGGATCACTATATAAAGTATAAGCTAGGTCCCTTCTCCTATTCTCAACCCTAGAATCATCATTCTCTACACATAAGGGTAAGCTGTCCCATTGAGGCTAGTGTGTGCTAAAGGAGAACTAAGGAGAGGAAGATCCTAGTGTTTCCTAACGGAGATTGCTTCATCGCTTCTATTCCTTATAAATTTCCATTGCGCTATTAATGATGAAGCTAAGGATCTAAGGTATGATTTAGGTGTTCTCAACTCATCTATGGATTCATGGGGATTAAGGATATTCATATTGAAATCTTACAACTACAAGTCTGATGAAGACATAAAAATGAGAGTTTCTAATTCTCCAAAGTCTCTGAACTGAAGTGAATCAAATATTGAAGTAAAAAAAACTCATTAAACTTTGACAAATGTTACATGTACAGCTTTAATGAAGAACTTAGAAAAATGAGGATCTTAACCTTGAGAAACAAAACAGTTCCGATAAACTTACTCATGTCCCATAAGTTGAATTATAAACATACCACCTGAAATTATTATAAGGACCTTGAAATTTTTTCCTCCAGGGACTTGCTTCTACGACTTTTTCCTTACACCATATCATTTTCGCATAAAAAGAAGAAGCACATAATACCACTTTTCATCTAAGCATAGCCAACTAACCTCAACAAGGATACCATCTCCACTAACACAAACAATACCATCATACTTCGAGAGATCCAGACTGTTAGAAACTTCCTTCGCATGCAGCTGATGTTTAGTTTCTGAAAGTCAAATTACAAGCGAAAAAGCATAAGAAACAATCCCAAAACAGGGAGAAATATATAAACAATGTAATATAAGTAAAGACCCGAACCATGCACTGTAAACTGGATATCTGCATCTTCAAGGAGTGGCTTCACATCATCAAGAAAAATCTTGGCTGCTGATTTCTTCCCACCATATGGGTTCACAATTATAAACAACCTCTTTGGCCGACCTGTTATAAACAGAACCAGGATGCTACCACTAAAGCAGCAGCAACAACAAACAACAAAAGACAACCTAGTACAGATTCAAAGTAACAAAAAGATATCATATTTTTTGAAGGAACAAAGTAATGCAGGACAAGTAACCAGATAATAAGAAACAGAGGGGATAAAGGGATACAGGGAGAAAAGGGAGAGAAACAGACTAGATCATAGAGAATACTAACCGATAGAATGAGAAGAATCAAGAGAATGGAGAAGAGGGACAAGAGATAACAAACTCAATAGTTTATTTCCATAATCAAAGTCTAACCTACAATCCTAATATCAGTGCTCTTATATAGGCACTAATCATAAACATGATAGAACTCTAAATATAATAGAAAACTAACTAAATTAAAATACTTATTTACACAATAAACCCACAAATAATCTCAAAATTTCCTAAAATCATAAAATAATACATATTATTTATAACATTCTAGGTCATTCTACCCCACTTGTAAAAACTCGTCATTGAGTTTTGTAGTGATGAAGGATCATAACTATGGATGGGAACTCGTGAAATCTTTTGGATGTGGTGTTTTTGATCGGAAACAAAAATGATTTCAAACAAAGTTGTTGAGGCGCTTCAAACAAGCGGGGAGGACAAAATCAATATAAAAACGAACACACACACATCATGTCCTCAGTCTTGTCTTGGGCGTGTGGCTCGAGGTCAATGATTTTGGATACTTCCTTTTCTTGTGTCTCACGGGCTAGTTGAACATCATTAATTTCATCTTGCATTGAGTGTTCTAGAATGGAACTATTTGTGTGAGAAACATTAACAAGACTCTCTAATTTTTGGGAAACCTTGTTGAGTAGTTCTTCTACCTTGAGAAACATACTTTCGATTCGGCGCGTGCAGATGGTATCGTTGGCGAGTAGTGCTCAACCTCTATCTAAGAACACTCGTCATAAATACAATGACCATACAGTCCCGTTTTAGCCTAACAAGCATCTTGATGTCAACGATATTGCACAAGAGCTTGGAAATCAACTGAAGTTTGATAGAAAACAATTTTCTCTACAAAACCGTATACCTTAAAAACCTGATGTAATACATCTTTGGTGACTGGATAGTAAACCTGATGAATGGTCACACAAAGAATTCGGGTTGGTTTACCTGAACTCATTACTCATAACAATTGATTGCAATTTTCTGCCTTTTCTTTGTCTTCCTTTTTTCTTCTAATTTTTTTGCTGTCTTTTTCTGTTTTTTTATTTGCTTTTCTCCTCTGCTTCTCTATTTCTTTTCTTTTCTTTTTTTATTATATGAATAAGCACTAAAACTAATATATATATATATATATATATATAAACTGCCAAATTACAAATTGAAGTAAATAGAGTGCCATTGGGTGGTAGACGGAGTGGGTCTTCACGGGCTAAGGTCACTTGAGGCCAATTAACTCGTGGTGGTGGTGGGGAATCGGAGAGAAACTCATCGGATTTTCTAGATCGGAAGCTCCTGTCGAATGACTCCGAAGAAGCCGTTGGTGGTGATTCCATCGATGGATGGGCCAATCTTCTAAGGTGTTGGTCGTCGGCGCAAGGCGAGCTCAATAGAGGTAGTGGCACAACCCAAAAGTCACCGAAAAAGAAGATTGGTGAAGGTGGATGTCGCGATGGTTTTCACCCGTTTTTCAGTAGTAAAATCTCAGCGAAGGAACACCAGATCTGAATAGATTGGGGAATTCCGAACAAGATGGTGCGTTTTGATTCCGGATGGGTGATTTTCCATGGGCAGCAGGCGGTGGCGGCAGCAATGATGGTTCTCACAGGAAATTGATGGGTTTTGGTCGCCTGAAAATTTTGGTTCTTGTGGTTGTGGTGGCGCAGGCTGGAAGTCGAAGGAATGTGGTGGAAGGAGCTGTTTCAGTTGTTGTTTTGTTTTTTTTTCTTTTCAAAATCTGATATGGGTTTAGGGAGAGATTTGTTTTTGATATAGTGATACCAAACTGCTGCAGGACAAGTAACCAGATAATAAAAAACAAAGGGAATAAAGGGATACAGGGAAGAAAAGGGAGAGAAACATACTAGATCAGTGAGAAGACTAACAGATAGAAAAGGGGGAAGACTGAACAAGATAGACAAGAGATAACAAAACAGTTTATTTCCATAATCCCCCTCTTATTTATGCACTAATCCTAAACATAATAGAACTCTAAACATAATAGAAGACTAACTAAATTAAAATCTTTATTTACACAATAAACCCACAAATAATCTAAAATTTTCTAAAATCATAAAATAATAAATATTCCTTGTAACATTCTTCATCACAAAGGAAAATTGCCCCTTTTTCCACTATTAAGTTTGACTAACCTTGAAAAAACAGAGCATCAGGTTTTTCAGACATACATAATATTAAACCAGCTGTGAAATTAACCAGATTGAATTGCTTAGTCACAAAAAACAGTTCCTAATCAATCAAATTCTGCTCCTTTCCAAAAATCGAAATTAAAGAACACACCAAATAGAATTACACTACAGGAAAAAAAAAACATGGAGGTTAATGTCCCAGCAGTAATCCTACTCAAAATTCCACTTATGGAGCGTTTATTGGTTGCAGAAAAAAAAAAAGGGAAACATCAAAGGGGGAAAAGAAAGGAAAAAATTTGAAGCCTAACAAAGCCGTAATTTCTAAGACTTTCTTTCTTTCCTGTTCCTATGTTTTTCTCAACAAGCAATCAGAACTCATTAACTCAAGCTAAAACTAACAAAACAAGAATTAAAAAAGGAAAATAAAAATACATACCGAGAGAATCAATATATTCACGGAGCTTTTGGCACCAAAGCCTCCGCGAATCATCAGACAGAGGCTCGAAAATGAAATCCTTCCTCACCAAATCTCCCCTGCTCCACACGCAGCAGATTCCATCTCCTCCCTCCACAACGGCCCTGATCCTCACTCTATTACCATTCACAGAGAACCCGAGAACATCCTTCTCCACGGTCAAACCGTTCTCCGTCCACCAGAGCACCCCGTCGCCGGTAAATGTCAACGGCGTCAAGATCCCGTTGACCATGACCTGGTCCGATATGATCACCAGTTCTTGCCGTTGCTGTTGGTTCTCGGGTTCCTGATCCATATTGAAATTGCCGTTGCTTGAAAGAGAGGTAGTTCTTTCCCCTTCAATTTGACTTACGTGTTCGCAATGGGTTTTGAGAGACATGATGGTTTAAGTTACGCTCGGTTCGCTTAAATATAAACCAGGTTTAGAGTCCTTAGACCAAAGAGGCAACATTAACGAACGATGTTGTAAAGTTGTTGCTTTGGGTTGTACGCCAGAAGGCCCAGAATAGTTTAGTTTGGTTAAATAGTGTTGTTGGATAAGGCCACGCGCCTTGCCAGCTGTGGATATACTAGTAGTTTTTTTAGATTAATTTTTGACTATTTTCTTAAATAAAAAGTAGGTTAAATATATATTTTGATCATATAATTTTCAAATTCGATTCTTCAATTGAATTTAGACTTAAAATCCCATTAGAAATCTATCAAATCAGTCTTAAAATTCTATTATGATCATTTCACATGATTGTGCAGTTAATTCCAAACCATTTGAATCTACATACTCATCATTTAGATTATCATCAAATATAAACCGACTAAAGTCTATGTTAGCTTAAGTACATTGCAAAGTATATGAATCTTAAAGTATTTACTTTGTCCATTAGTTACATCAATTTTACTGGCATTTAGATGATCTTCCAACGAGATTTTAAGTCCAAATTCATCGTAAAGATTGAATTAAGAGATAAAAAAAAAGTTTAAGTGTCTAATTGGTACACTTGAAAGTTATATAATCAAAATAGAATATAACCCATATTTGTATGATCAAAATAATATTTAATTTAAAAGTCATTGACTAATTTTCAAAGAACTTCTAAGTTCTAAATTTTACATCATGAGTAAATTCATTTTGCATAGGTCCTTAACATTTAAATTATCTCCATCAAGTGCAAAAACTCAAAAGTTAATAATTGTTCCGTCCTTAACTGATAACTTGACAAAAATTTCACCAAAGAACTTCATATGACCCTCACATGACAAATAGTACTTACCAACTTTGAAAGTCAAAATCGTAAAGCTAAAAGATTTTGAAAGTCAAAATATATATTTCCCCCACAAAATATATATTAGGGATTAGGGTTATTTTGTAAAAAATTAAACCCATTTAACTTGTTCCCTCAACAATTTCGCGTGGATGAATAGGTTGTTGACCTATTTTAGGAGCCAATTTTCCTGTCGATTGGCCATGTCATATTTGATTTGACGCTCCACGTAAGATCGATTTGATGGAGTATTGACTTAAGGATGAAATTAGAAGAACTACTAAGTTCTGACACTAATTCAACTAATTTAAATGTTAAGACAGTAAGTAGGATAAAACATAAAACTAAATGATGTAAACTGAAATTTACCCTTTTTAAATTATTTTATTCATAATTTGTTTTCTTTTTTCTTGCGAAAGAAATTTCTATTATTGGAAAAAAAGTAAGTTGACTTGAGATTTTTGGCCTAGCGGTCATATCCAAAATCTTCTATAAGTGAGACAGATTCGGTCCCATGTTCGTCCATGTAACAAAAAAAAAAGTGAGTTGTATCTTTTTATTTTATAATAAATTGAATTTTATTTATTTATATTCATAGCAATTAATTTTTTTATTAATAATTTATTAGATAATGTGTATAGGTTATCCAACATGGAATTTGTTATTCACAATTCATTTATAGTGCATTTGGTTCAATTCCAAAATTGGAACAGAAGAAATTTGAAATTGACTCATAGTAAAATTAGATTGAAATTAAATGATTTTTTTTTTGTGTGTTTGGTTGTGCATCGAGAATAGCTGACTTCATTCCAATTCTTAAGTTAGTTGGATAATTAATAAGATAGAATGACATGAAATATGCTTAAATGATTAAAATATCATTGATGTTGAAAATTGTAATATATACACATACACACACGTACACACACAAAAATAATAATTGACACGAAATATGTTTAAATGACTAAAATATCTTTGATATTTAAAATTATTGTATATATATATATATATATATATAATATACATGAATAATTTATTATGTGAAAAATATATACGCTAGGTATTGTATCTTTCACAATAAGTTTTTGCTTAGAATTTTAGAATTAATTTCATTTTAAAAAAAAATTCATCACTGGTATTGCCCAAAAAGAAACTTCATAAAAAGTTAATTATATTATTTTGTGTTTAGTAATAAAATATTTGTTTTACATATAACTAACATACATCACTTAATTTATTTTCTTTGTAAAATTTGACATATTTATTCGAATATTGAGTTTCAAATGTCAAAATACTATTTTTTTTATTACTAAAAACATGTGAAATAGAAAAATAATATATTTTAAATATTTGTTCAAGCAAGGTGATGCAACCCCTAGCTCAGAAAATGACTTGATTTCGAGTACAAGTCTAAACTCCAATAATGTTACAAGGATTGTAACTAAAGAGAACAAGAGAAATTTGGTTTCTTTATTATTCGTTGTTCTCCAAATGAGTGTATAGTGCCTTATATAAGCTTTGATAGATGAGTAAAAGAGTAACCAACTAACATTCTAACTAAGTGATTAACAAACTACAAACCAACTACTAACTACTCTTTACTCACTTTTATTCCATTACAAGTTATCTATTATTAATTTTGTTCGTATCATTGCTCCACTCTTCCAAACAAACATTGTCCTCAAGGTTCAAGTTGTTGGAAATCACCTTGACAAGATGCTCAGGTGGTGATCTTCCAAACACCAAAGTCTAGAATGACTTGTAAAGGTTAGGAATCGGAAACAGAAATAGAAATCAAAGAAAGCAAGAAGACAAACGATTTGTTATTGAGGTTCGGCAATAGCTTACGTCCCCGTGAGTTCCTCTGAACTCTCTGCACTAAATCAATGATTCTTTTACAATCACAACAACCTCTCTCCAAGAAGTTCAAGTTCTTGAAGAAACAAAGAAGAAGAAGAAACAGAAAGTGATAAGAACTAACCCTAGAATTTTCCTAAGAAAATTCCCTTTACAAGCCCTTCAATCCCCTTTCTATTCTACTTACTCTTCTAAACAACCAGCCTTACAAAATAAGTCTCTTTTGTTCTGTGTCTTTGCACTCTTTACAATTCTCTCACTTTTGATCACAAGTTATGTCACATTGTTCTTAGAGAATGAAGCTAGGTGACCCTTTATATAGTGCACTAACTTCTTATCTAATATTGAAGGTTAATATCCACCCTTAGATCTAGATGAGCAATCAACCATAGCCTTTAATCATTCTTTAGTCAAGCTGTGCATTTTGGACATGTCTCATGAACGATAGAGGAGGTCTACACATGTGTGCCTTAGTGTGCTTGGCGCCGCGGCCCAAGGCAGAACACTAACTCCTTAGCTTCTGGGCGCCGCGGCCTTGCCTTGCTCCAACACTCCTCCTCTTCTGGGCGTCGTGACCTGGGAGGAGCAGGGCCGCAGCCTGACCTGATGCACACACTTATTTTGCTGGACTCTTTTTGTTGCTTGCATGCTGAGGTGCACACCTAGTGTTCTGAGGCTTGATGTTGAACTTCTTCAAACCTCTTCAACCATGTTTAAACCTTAACCATGTTTAAGCCTTAGACAAATACCAACAATCTTTACCTTTTTCTAAGTGTTTAAACCCGAATCATTGTGCAGAGAACTTCAGGATCCAAACTCATCTTGAGTCATCAATCAACCGACTCCAATCTAAGTAGTTCAAGGCAATGATTGAACTTACTTAGAGGTAGAACCTTGGTACCTAAATCTGTAGGATTTTCCTCCATGGCTACCTTATCCAGATGAATGCATCATTCCGTAACATTATCCCGAATGAAATGATACCAAACATCCAAGTGTTTTGTCCTCTCATAGAACACTGGTTTTTTACACAAGTGCAATGCATTTTGACTATCCGAAAACAACATAACCTGCTCTTCTAAGGCCTTCAACTCTTCCAACAACCATTTGCACCACATAGCCTCCTTTATGGCTTTCGTTGCCGCTATGTACTCAACCTTGATTATTGAGAGTGCTACCACATGTTGCAACTGAGCCTTCCAACTTACACAATATCTGTTTAAGTTGAAAAAGTAGGAGGTAATCGATCTTCTTTTATCCCGGTCTGTTCCATAGTCCGAATCCGCATAACCTTCAAGACAAATGGACTTACCCCTCTTCACATAAATCAGCCCCACTTCTGGGCTTCCCTTCAAGTACCTTAGCAACCACTTTATCCCAAGTTAATGCTAATTTCCATGATTACTCATAAACCTACTGATAACACTTATTGCATGAGCAATATCAGGTTTAGTGCTTACCATGGTGAACATAACAGAACCAACAGTATTAGAGTAAGAGACTTTTTCCATTTCCTTCTTCTCCACCTCCGATCTCGGATATTGATCGCTGGAGAACTTGAAATGACCAGCAAAGGGAACCTTCACTAGTCTGCTATCTTACATAGAGAACCTAGATATCATCTTATCTATGTAGGAAGTTTGAGAGATTTTCAATCTGTTTCTCTCCTTTTCTCGGATGATACACATCCCAAGGATCTTCTGTATATGGCCAAAATCCTTTATCTCAAACTCCTCACTAAGTTGAGCCTTCAATTTTCTTATCCTCTCCATGCTACTCCCAACTAACAACATATCATCAACATAGATCAGGATGATCACCACTTCCTCAACCTTCTGCCCCTTGTAGTAGAAGCACGAATCATAGTAGCTCCTTATGAAACCCAAGCTGATTACAAAGGAATCAAACCTCTTATTCCATTGCCGAGGTGATTGTTTCAGGCCATAGAGAGATTTCTTCAATTTGCACACCAACTATCCCTGCCTTCCTTCCTTATAGCCTTCGAGTTACCTCATGTAGATGGTCTTATCAAGCCCTCCATGTAAGAATGCTGTCTTCAAATCCATTTACTCGATTTCCCAATTGAATTGGACCACCATTGCCAATACTATCCGTATTGTCTCGTACTTCACAACCGGTGAGAAGATTTAGGTGAAATCTATGCATTTTTTTTTGTGTGAACCCCTTCACCACCAGCCTAGCTTTATACTGGACTTCATCCCCTAGAGTGTTCCCTTTTTTGATCTTGTAGATCCATCTACAATCCACAACTCTTTGTTTTTCTGGTTTGGTCACCAACTTCCAAAAGTTATTCTTCATCAAAGAATCCATTTCTTCCTCTATAACCAGCTGCCACTTTGACGAATCCTTACACTCCATGACTTCCATGTAAGTTTCTGGTTCAACCTCTCCTCCTTCTGTCCAAGGAGTTGCTACATTAGCATCTGTAAACCCATATCTCAAAGGTGGTCTCACCACCCTCCTTTCTCGGTCCCTTGTGAGCTGGTAGTCATTCTGACTTGCTGCATCAGTCTTTTCTAGTTCAGCCTCCTCTTGAGTGCCCTGAGTATGACCTTCATCAATGGGCTCTACCTAGTCCGAACCCTCTTGCCTCCTCTGCTCTACTTGAACTGAATTCTCCTTGATGCGATGCTCCATAAATTTCGGACTGGTTTGCTCACTAGCCTCTGCAGGGTTAGTTTTCTCCAAGTAGGGAAATATCCATTCATTAAAAATAACATCCCTACTTATTATTAGTTTCATTCCTTTTGGTTCTAAGGACTACAACCTAAACCCCTTAACTCCATCACCATACCCTAGAAATACACATTTTCTAGATCTTGGGTTAAGTTTATCATCATTTTGATGTGCAAATGCAGCACACCCAAAAGTCCTAAGGTTGCTCAACTCAGGAGGTTTCCCATTCCACATCTCCATGGGAGTCTTGAGCTCTAAAGCTCTAGAGGGTGATCTATTTACCAAGTATGCAACAATAGCCATAGCTCCCCCCCAAAAATGTTTTGGTTAACCGAATCCTATTAACATGCACCTAACTTTTTTCATAAAAGGTTCTATTCATCCTCTCAGCAACTCCATTTTGCTGAGGTGTTTTTACAACCATTCTATGCCTTAGAATGCCATTTAATTCACAGAATTTATCAAAATCATTATTACAAAATTCTAAGCCATTATTGATTTGTAAAGCCTTAACTACCCTACCCGTTTGAGTCTCTAGCAACTTTTTCCACACAACAAATTTATTCAAGGCATCTGATTTATTCCTAAGCAAATAAACCCAAACTTTTTTTTGAATAATCATCAATTAAAGACAGAAAGTAAAAGTTACCTCCCTGTGTTGGTGTCCTTGTTGGTCCCCAAAGGTCCGAATGAATGTAGTCAAGAATCCCCTTAGATTTGTGTACTTCGGTGTTGAAGCTAACCCGTTGTTGCTTCCCAAGAATGCAACACTTACAGAAATCTAATTTCTCTACTTTGTCACCTCCAAGTAGACCATCTTTGCTAAGAACTTGCAAGCCCTTTTCGCTCATATGTCCTAAGCGAGTGTGCTAAAGAGCTGCCTTATCCATCTCAGCCATCATGCTTGCTGCTTGATCATTGATTTATGTATCTCCGATCATCTCATAGAGTCCATCTTTTCTTGCTGCTTTGATCATTATCAAGGATCCCTTGGTCACCTTGATCTTTCCTCTTTCTGCCTTGTATGAATACCTCAGGGAATCCAGCTGCCCCAATGAGATCAAATTCCTCTTCAAATCTGGAAGATATTTCACATTTCTCAGCAGCCTTGTGACTCCATCGAACATCCTCAAATGGATGTCTCTAATCCCCCTCACTTGGTAAGAAGTGTCATTTCCCAAGAAGACCTTTCCACCATTGGTTTCCTGGAAATTTCTGAACCAATCCTTATGAGGGCACATGTGATAAGTGCACCCGGTATCCAAGATCCACTTTTCACTACCTTGCTTTCTGCTCACATTTGGGCACATAACCAGAACGTCATCTTGCTGTTCTTTGGCAACCGAAGCCTCTCTATTTTTGGTATGGCTTCCTCTTCTCTCATCCCACATCTTTTTCTTGCAATCTTTTCTGAAATAGCCCTCCTAGTTGCAGTAGAAACACCTCATTCCTCCAAGTCTTGTCTTGGAATGAGATCTCCCATGGCTCTGCCCTCTACCTATTGATTTCTCCCGGTAGTTGCCATGAATGCTACTGCCATTCCAAGTTGCTGGCATTCCTCTAATGAACAACCCTTCTCCACTTGATGCTTCCCTCATCTTGGCATTGAAATCATGTGCCCTTATGGTATTGATCACAATCTCCTTGGTTAAATTTTCTCTTCCATACTCAATAGCATTAATCAAATTATCAAAACAATCATGAAGAGAATTTAACAAAATAACAGCCAATTGTTCATCCGGGAATTTAATACTACAACTAGCCAAATCTTGAACTAGTTTATTAAAGACATCAAAATTATCTTGCAACTCTTTACTAGGATCTATTTTAAAAGAAAAGATTCTTTTAAGAAGATAAATCTTATTAGGGAAAGTTTTGGTAAGAAATAACTCATTTAGTTTCTTCTATATGACAGCAGGATCTTCCGAGTCTCCGCACTCCCTTGTGATACTATCCGACATGTGCAAGAAGGTGGTGCTATATGCCATCTTCTTCATCTCAATCCGCTGGTCCTCCGTGATACTTGCTGGAAAAGCGTCATATTCTCCAAGAGCCAAGTCCACTTTCTGTTGCATAAGAACCGTCTTGATCTTCCGCTTCCAAAGGGAAAAGTCTCCCTTTCCATCAAACTTCTCAACCATGAAATTTGAAGCCATCTTTGCGGAGAAAATCCTAGATTTATGCTGTACCCACAAATACTTTCTTCAACCTCAAAAACACGTTCGAAGATGGATCTTAACACCGTTCTTGAATCACTCTCAAGAACATGATCTGATCTTGATCTTTACACCGTTCTTGAATCACCTAAGAAGTTGATCTTTGATTCTTGGAGTCTTGACTCCGTCACCTTCTTGTTTTTGCTCCGATACCCGTTCACCAAATCTCTGATACCACTATTAGAAATCACCTTGACAAGATGCCCAAGTGGTGATCTTCCAAGCACCTAAGTCTAGAATGACTTGTAAAAATTAGGAATCGAAAACAGAAACAGAAATCAAAGAAAGAAAGAAGACAAACGATTTGTTATCGAGGTTCGACAATAGCCAACGTCCCCGTGAGTTCCTTTGAACTCTCTGCATTAAATCAATGGTTCTTTTACAATCACAGTAACCCCTCTCCAAGAAGCTCAAGTTCTTGAAGAAACAAAGAAGAAGAAGAAACAGAAAGTGATAAGAACTAACCCTGGAATTTTCCCAAGAAAATTCTCTTTACAAGCCCTTCAATCCCCTTTCTATTCTACTTACTCTTCTAAACAACCAGCCTTACAAAATGAGTCTCTCTTGTTCTGTGTCTTTGCACTCTTTACAATTTTCTCACTTTTGATCACAAGTTATGTCACATTGTTCTTAGAGAATGAGTCTAGGTGACCCTTTATATAGTGCACCAACTTCTTGTCCAATCTTGAGGGTCAATGTCCACCCTTAGATCTAGATGAGAAATCAACCATAGCCTTTGATAATTTCTTAGTCAAGCTGTGTGTTTTGGATATGTCTCATGAGTCATAGAGGAGGTCTACACATGTGTGCCTCAGTGTGCTTGGTGTAGCAGCCTAGAACAGGGGGCGCGACGACCCAAGGCAAAACACCAACTCCTTCGCTTTTGGGCGCTGCAGCCTGGGTTAGGGAGCGCTACGGCCTGGGAGGAGCAGGGCCGTGGCCTGACCTGATACACACACTCATTTTGTTGGACCCTTTTTGTTGCTTGCATGCTGAGGTGCACACCTAGTGTGCTGAGGCTTGATGCTGAACTTCTTCAAACCTCTTCAACCATGTTTAAACCTCAAACAAATACCAACACAAGTAATGCCTTTAGTCTAATAATCAATTCCATCATGAAAAACAATTTTAAAAAATAAGCAAACAACCCCAGTCGTTCCTTATTCTAGCAAGATCTTATTCTCTCTTAGATATGTTGCCATTTTTTCATGTGTGAGCACCACAACTTCGGAATCTCCATTGTCCACTTGACCTACTTGTAGGCATATTTGCACAAATAAAGGTTGAGCTCCTTCATCCTTCCCCATTGTTTTTCGAGCAAGGTGTATCAGGTTGTAGTCCTGAACCTCCTTGTTGTTTTTGTGATGATCAAGTGTACATATATAGTTTTGAACACCCCCTATGTTGTTATTGAATTCAATCAGATCAAGTGGTAACAATGAATAACATGTTGAAGACCTTTCCTGAAATTCCATCAACCCTTCATCATGCAAAGTGACAACTTGAGACAAGCAAGAGTGTGAATCTTTGTTTTATCATTTATTGTTGGTTTGTCATTGCTGATTGACGCAAGTATACCAGTGTGTGTTTTCTCTCCTTCAACAACAAAGACTAGAAATTTAGAATTGAACCTTTGCGAATCACTATGTCTCACATATTCATCTTTGTTGTCATTGATGGTGACTTCATTCCCATGCTCAATTTTGGTTTCTTCCCTAAAGTTGGTTATCATTTCCACATCTTCTTGCATTTCTTGGTGTTTCACCATTTATCTCATCAAGATCAGAATCTTGCGTCTTCTTTTTGGCATAGGCCATATCTTCTTCTTGTTGGATTTATGCTTATTGGTGAATTTGTTTGAAAGGTGTTGTTATACCAAAGTGAAGCTGTAACTTTATCTTTATCTCTTTTAGATTAGAGCTAAGCTTCTCCATTTTTTAGTTGAAATCTTCAATCATTCTTTTGTTGAAATCATCATTAATTTGTTTGATGAATTGATATAATTCTTCCCATGCGGGTTTTTTAGTCTTACTTAGTTAATATCTTATACTCCTATTATGTTTGATATTCATAAGTCTATATATAAGACTGCTGAATTATATTCAAATCAACGACAATAATAAAAATTCTCTATAATATTTCTTCTCAATCTCTCGTCTTACCTTAACCTAAATTTCAACAAAAGCCATACATGGAAATGTAGAATATGGAGTAGTAATCAAAATGAGCTACTAGCAACTTCTATTCAGATTACATAACCATACATAATCTTCCACTGCATCTTTAAAAAAAAAAAATAGATTATTCAACTTGGACAATTACTTTCAAATGAGGATGCCATAATCAAATTAGATGTACTCGAGTACCATATATCTTCAAGGGATAAGCATCAAGACAATCTACAAAGGCTGCCACATTATTGATTCCCATTCTCTTCCGTCCTTAAGCCACTTTGCAATATCCCTTATTTCTTGTTTTTAAGCATTCATAATATTACCCAAAAATAAAACTATCTATAACATCCTACTATTTTTTCCAACAATTACTCAGGGAACTAAAATTGAAGTTGTAATGTTCAATGATATTTTAAAAAAAGATAAGACAAACTTTATTTCAAAGGTAGTCAAAACAGTGGATCAAAGATTCCAATACCGCAGTTTACACAAAGAAATTCAATTGACATTAACAACATTTACAAAGATCAAGGAAGCCGAAACCCCGACCTTTACGGAAAATATTTTATATGACTTCATGCCATTCAAGGACTTCAATAGTTACATTGATGGAAAAGAGAAGCAAGGTAAGGAAATAATTTTTTAATAATTAATTAGTTATAATAGCATTAAATATTTGTATTGCTTTTGCAGATATCTTGGGTATTGTCATCAATGTCAAACCTATTTTCAAAATAAAGAGTCAAGAGTGGGGACATATTTAACACATTTATACATGATAATTTTAAATTTTTACCCATTTTTTCAAATAATTAATTAATAACGAATTTTATAAGATGATCATATCATGCCAAGGCAAAAAATATATTTTCTTTGAGAAGATGGATAAAAGATGAGAAAGTGACTGAGCAAGAAGACAAATAATTGTGCAAGATACTCAACAAGTATTCAAGGAATAACCAATAGGGATTGAAGATGATGATCAACCTTTTAAAATGACCAAGAAAATAAAATTTGAGAAGGATTATATTGTAGTTTTTATTTCCTATTTTCAAATTTTATTAAATATATTAGTCAAATTTCATACTACTATTTTTCATATTTAGATAATCTGAAATTTTATTTGATATTTTTTTTTCATATTTAGATGATTTGATTTTAATATATATATATATTTTACATTTATATAAAGTAAAAAAAATGTTAGTCATTTGTTTAAACAAAGTCAATTATATTAAACAATCATTTTATTCTTTAACATTCGAAATTCAAAATGGATAAAAAAATATAAGCTCACCTATTAAATTCTTATCTTACTTATATATTACCTAATATTTTCGTTATAATAATAAATACAATAGTCGATTATATTTTTATAGTAAACCAATGTTATGTTTTCTCTTTTTAAAAATTTCGACAAATGCATTTTATTAAATTTTATCAAAATAAACACATATTATATTATTTTTGTTTCAAATTACAAAAAAATTTATTACACATAATATTTATCACATGCAAGTGTGCAAACATGTCACATGATAGCTAATATGTATATAAAAGTTGGAATAGGGTAAAATATTCACCTGATCAAAATACCCTTATTTAAATTACATAGTTTTAATTCTATGATTATTTGTTTTATATAAAGCCTAATCTATTAAACTTATAAACATTTAAAAGCTAAATGTAAAAAATTTAATCAAGTTAAGTAGTAAACAAACTTAAAATAGATTTTCGACAAAATTAAATAACAAGGTTATCTATAATCTATATTCTACAATCTATCATACCCTTATTGGGTCGTTCTATCTCTCTAACAATATCTTTTTTAAGGTAGGTTCAATATCTTATTTTTTAGTAAGATGAAAGAACTAAAAATGATAAAACAATTTTGTTAAATTTTATTTTATATTTGGTCTTAGTACTTTTCATTATTAGTGTAAGAAAAACAATATGATAATATAAAACAAAATCATGTTAATTAATACATTAATAGAAGTCTCATGAAAGAAAATAAGTAAACAAGATACTCATGTTAAAAAAATAGATTAATTAATACATTAATTGAGTACCATATAATAATATTATGGTTATATTTTGTTCTGAGTTTGTATTTATCCACGGTTCTTTTCTCAAACAAAAATTCTAATCTCACATAAGAGAGAAAATTTATTATATAAAATGGTAGGCTTAAATGAATGTTTGTCTTGAATACGGAGAAGATATATAACTTTTTCTTTCGGTCAATGTAGTTTTAGTAGATATTATTTTTGTATACATGGGTTGATTATTCTTAATCTATATAATTGGTGATTTCATGAGATTTGATTTGACAAAGTTCCACATCTAACTTTCAAGGTGCAAATCAGTCAATAATCAAACTAAAAATTTTAGTTTCATATTTAACAATCTCGAATTGAAATAATTACAGTAATTAGGTTATAAAATTATATAAAATAAAAATAATCTATTAAAAAAATTGGTAGTACAATATTACCGAAATATAAAAAAAAATTGAACTAATATAAAATCGAATTACTGAAGTTCTAAAAACAAATATTGAATATTGAAATAATCGAACCAAAATTTTAGGTTTGATGGTTTGTTTTTTCCTACGCATACACCATTCCAACCCTTGACCAAATTTTTTTATTCAGACATATCGAAACTGAATTATAGAAGTTCTAAAAAAAATAATACTGAATAGCGAGATAATATATCAAACCAATATTTTAAATTCGACAATTTGTTTTTTCCTACGTACACCTCTGTCCAACCCATTATCAATTATTATCACGCTCACGCCACAGTGCGAAATCATGCGTCCTATTTTTAGAATTTAGATGAAAGTTCGTTTTTTATTGTTGTTTTATCTTTTAGCTTTTCTTCATGCGTAATTTCTTCATTAGGAGATATCAATTGTATTGTAATGATTCATACCCAAAAGATAACCATCAATTGGGTAATGTGTGATCCCAAAAGAAACTTAATTTTTTTTTTAATTTTTCAATTCGTCTTAGAACCATTTGAAAATAGATAATTAATTTGTAAAATTCATTCTATTCCTCAAACACTTAGAAACAAGCTCTAAACTCAATAATTAAAACTCGAAAGAAGCATATAAATCATGTTCAAAGTTCCCAAAGGGAGAAGCCACACTGCTTCTCTATCCATCATCATCACCAACTCATCGTAATTAAGTACTCATCCATAAACCAAAACTTATGCGTTATGGCTCGTACATAAATATAAAAAAGTTTAGAATAAATTACAAGGCTCGAAATTTCTCAACGGATAATTCAATTTTTAAAAGATAAGGAAAAATACAAGTTCAAAGAATGGGAACGAACAAAGAATCACAACAAAAGGTACACTCCTTGAAGATGCCAAATGCAAGAACTCAACTAACACGTATCAAGGATCTTACAGGTGGATCGATGATTTATAACATATAACAAATCTAAAAAGTAAAGGGAGGGCGTAAGCTTTTAGTGAGTCAACCCATCTACTCACGCATCTTATAATCACATAATAAGTAGGGAATGTGATATATATACTAGTAGAATATATTTACTTTCCACAACGACGATTTTTTTAAAGAATAAGCATTCATGACAAAAACATGTTCTCAATAGCATTACTTTATCATAAAGACATTAAACAAGTTCTTCTTGTCATTATATAAGAAAACAAATATAAAGGGTATATGAAAAAATACATAGTAAAATTATACAAAATAGGTCAACAAAATATGCCCCTTAGCGGGCTTATATTATCTCATCACAATGCCTAATTTTCTCATTACAATGTCCATTAGTAGGAAAACAATTATTTGCCTTTCTGGCATTAGCAGAAACTACCTATGGGATTTACATTTCCATTCACACCGCTCATCGGGCAACACCCCTCAGCGGGCACCAACTCACGCCTCTAAGTGGGCAAGCATCTTGTTAACTAAGGTTCAAACTAAGAGGGGTGAATTGAGTTTTTTTTTATAATTTTTTTACACAAAGCAAACAACTTCATACAAATATGAAATAAACTAATAAGAATAAATATTAAATTTCTGAAAATTAAAATAGCAAGGGAGAAGAAAGTGTAAAATTGTTTTATAGTGGTTCGACAATATCAGAATTTTTCCTAACACTGCGTTCACTCTTTTCAAGGATCCTCCTTGAAGGTTTCCACTAAATCAAGTAAGCAACTTCCAAGATGTTTCCTAAACCTTTACAATATAAAGAATTTATCTCTCAAGTGTTTAACACCTAAACACTCACAAGAGTTACACCAACTATTTCTCTTACAAAGATTGGAATTAATGAGATGACTTTGGTACAAGAGAGGATGTATGTAATGCTTACAACTGAAGAAATTCTCTCTTTCAAGAACGAACCTTTAATAATGGCTCCAGAAGAAGTTTTTGAAAGCTTTCAAGAATAGTAAATGAGTGCTAGTAGAAATTTAATGTTCCTAATTGTTAGAAATGCTCATTTATGAAAGACCTTTATAATCTTAACTCCATATGGCCGTTAGACACAAAGAATACATGTTTGGAGCATTAAATGCTTTATCGTGCGTCTCAAATTTTGAAAATTAGCCGTTATTTGTTAAGGTCTAGTCGATTGTGTCCAAGATCTAGTCGACTGGGTCTTTAAAAAATTGAGAAAAATAGGAAACAAAGGTAAAATCCAGTCGACTAGAGGAACTTCCTAGTCCTCATACAATTGACTAGATAGTTCATACAATCGACTATGCTTGGCGACAGAAAGTTCTAAGACCAACATCTAGTCGACTAGGTTTTTTCAAAAATAGATTTTTGCAAATCACTTTTATATAAACCTTTTACAGAAAGTTGTTTAGATTTTAATAAAAACATTTTCAAATTAAAATAAATCAATTTAAAGCTAAGTACTTGAAAAGAGATAACATAAATATCAACTACCTTAAAAACTACAAAGCTTGGACTTTCTATGAGGTGCGTGTGTATTTTCTTAAGCATGTGCAAACCTTCTAAAGTACTTGCAAGGTACTTTAAAAACTAAAACACTTAGATAAAGATGATTAGATCATTTTTGGTTAGCTTTATCATTATCAAAATCAATATGGGACCAACACATCTCAATTCATGTCACATTATAGGCCCATATTTTATGAAAGCATATAATAGATTTATGAAAACTCAACTTTGCTCACTTTCCCAAACTCATTTTTTAATCAAGCATAACAAATTGATTTATTAAATTATCCATACTCAATATAAGCATATATCTATATATATATTAAAATCTCAAAACAAATAAGAGGGATAGTAACCATAGGATATGTGTAGAGAACCACTCACTTCGAAAACATGTGAAAACTAAACTCCGATAGCTAAGGTGCTAGTTTCTCGTCTACCCTTCAACCTAAACACAACAACACTTTTAAATAATACTTTTGTAGATCCATCTTCACACTACTCAAGGATCTCAAAAAATTAGAGTACATACGTTTGTGGGTTGAAATGGCTTGGCCATTATTGGTGTCGGTATCTTCTTGAAATTTAAGTTATGGTATAAATTTAACGATGGGATTTGGCTTAAGTACATATATATACTTCATTAGATGTTATAAGAGCTTGATTTAAATGAATACTTTGAGTTTAATTGATGAAAACTAAGAATTCGTACGATTCATTATTTGTTGGGTTCGAGGTGTTGAATTTGGTAAAGAGTGTGAGTACTGAGTTGGAATTTTAATGTTTGAGAAGTATTAAAAGAATAAATTATTAGTGGTTCAATGTTAAATGGTAAATTTTATATCTATCATGGCTTTAAATATTTGAAAGATTTCTATCTTAGTAATTTTATGGTTTAAGTAGTTGGATGTGAAACAGAACATGGATCTAAAGATTCTAACGACTTCTGAAAGTTTGGAAGTGGGAGTTGAAATATAATTTTTTTTGTTTGAATTAAACGCTTAAGTTGAAAAAACTTGAGGTTATTAGACTAATTAAGACCCTTGATATTGTGATGAACTCTAGTGCTAATTACATCTTAGCATGATAAAATAATAGAATTTTATGGTAGTTTGTAATCTTTAAAATTCTGGTAGTACAATGTTAAATATGGAATTAAAGTCATTTTAATGACTAGTAATAATTCTCGGAGTTAAGTAAACGGTTGAGATCCATTGTTATAGTGAATAAGTGATACGAGAAAAGAGAGGTTAAAGGTTATATTTTTTTTTTATGTACTTGGGAGTTATATGAATCTAAATATATTAGAAAGATCATATAAATTAAAGCAAGGGTGTAAGGAGTTAGAATGATTCAATATTTAGATGAAGTTGAACTAGTATTTTTTATTTATCAAGATTTGATGATTATTATATGAGATTTATTAATAGTGAGTGTGACTATCATCTAAAGGACGTTGATGGAGACACAAAAAATTGGGTAGAAAATAAAGTTCATGAAAGATGAGAACGATGTGAGAGTAGTGTGGGGTGATAAGCATTCTCTTAGAGTAATTAATTAAGAATATGATATTTTTACGTTAATGGGTTTATTGAACTTGAAATTTATATAGTCGAAAAATTTAGAGGTATAATAGAGCTTAAACGATTTTCTTGTTAAAGAGAGTTCTAATAAATACTAGAGGATTTAATAGTTACAATAATTGATTTTTCGATCTTAAACGGTGATGAAGGAAATTGTTGAAGGTATACTTAAGTAATTTTAGGCTATAGAGACTGTGGATAAATGACAACTTAGACATCTTGAGGTCAAAAAGTAGTATAGAGAATAGATTTATGGTATTATACAAAATGGATTATTAATGAAATGAATAAAGATTGATTCATGTGAAATTTTTAAGAGTATTATATGGTTAAACAATATTAATGCTGAGCATAATCAAAGGTTTATCAACTCTTGTTGGGAGTAAGCTTTTCTTGGTCTGGTGGTCTTTCGACCAAGACTTAGTTATCTTGGATTACATTGAACTCTAGTATTTGTTTGGAATAAGGGTTACTACTAAGTAAAATGATGAAAAGTAATGATGTATCTAGAATAAATCAATTTATATCATTGGGGTTAACAAATAGCTAGATTGGTATACTTACTTAATATGTTTGATTTTTGCATTGGTATGAACATATTTTTGGTATTAATTAGTTAAGAAATGTGAAAAGAAAATTTTGGTTAAAACTAGAGAGAGAGACAAGATCCTGAGTGTGGGTGTCAATAATAAGTACATGAAAAATAAGGGTTATATACGTCACAAAAATGATATTATCGCTAAAGTTTGATTCAAGATATCTGATGTGGTAATTGGAAGGAAAACAAAATATTTTTTATTAAAAAAATATAACAGGTATTGATGATTATCAGTGGCAGGGTTGAGGCTGGTGTGCAACAGCTTCTTAGGCTCAAGTTAAGTCAGGTTATTGTTGTGAAGGTGAAGATCATAACGAAACTTGTGAAGGCTTCTTAGAGTCATCAAAGGGCTATGTAAAGCAAAAGTAGTGTGGCGATGAGTTTCGGGTGAGCGAGTATAACTTCTGTGAGAGTCGCGTTAGATGGGCTTGGTATGGGTGGTTCGATAAGGTAGGATGTAATCTCACTATTTTAGGACATGCAAAGTGTTTGGAAGGGGTCAATGTTGCTCTCATCTCAAGTGCTAATTTTTGGTTTGGGTGAGTTGTTGGGAGGGACCTTTGGTTTAGTAGAACAGTTGTAGTGATCCTTCTAGGTCTTGTGTTTCAAGCCATCCCATCGCCTTTGGCATAAGTGTTTTGTCATAGCTAAGTGGCAGATGAGCCATGAGTGAGTGTGAGTTGAATAGTAAGATTTTGTATCCGCATCATCTTAATTCTTAAGGTAAATTTTGGGGTCAAAATTTCTTTAAAGATGGTAGAGTTGTAAAACCTAAACTTTTGTATAAGGGCATTTTAATAATTTCACATGTACCTTTTATCAAGCTTCATCATTTTACTTCTCATTCAATTATATATATGGCATGGCTATTGTTGTGGGGATTTTAAACAGAAAATTGGAAATGTAATGACAAATTTTCTTATGATGACATGTATAATATTTGTAAGGAAGTACAAGAAAAAAAAATCTTATAAAAAAAGTAGTATTAGAAATAAATAAATAAATGATAATAATTTATATAAAAAAAATGTGGGAAGTAAGATGAAACACTCCATTTTATATATAATTCCTTATTTCAAGACAAATATATAAGTATACTTGAATAACTAAAATCAAAGAAAAGTGTATTTCAAATTTACTAGTATACCCTTCTAAGCGTAGGTACAGATGACTAAATAGGCCCATATACCGATTTAAAATCCCTTTATTCACCGCTGTAAGAGATACTTTATCCTTCCCTTCCCTTTTTTTCCTGCGTGCAAATATAGCCGTTAACTAATTAAGAGGAATAAACAGAACAATTCAAATTATACCACAATCTATCTACTACAATCTAACGCATCTTTCGTCACGCTCCCTTCACGTCTTCCCGTTGCTCTCTGCGTTTCTCTCCTTAGCTATTGCAATTCTCTCGAAGCTTCTTCTTCCTCTTCTTAAGATGAAATAAATGAATCTCTTTTCTCTTTCCCTCCCTCTCTTTAAACCACAAAGCTTCGTCTTTATACATGTAGACAATCAAACCCTAACTACATTGCTGGCACTTAATTTTTGATTTCCTATCCTTAACTATGGAAATTTCTCTCATTAACATTTCATCTATAGCAACTCCATACAAAGCCCTAATTTCTTTTCGCAGATAAAAACCTTGTCTCTCCTGAAAATCTCTGTTTCTTTTTCTTAGCGAAATATTACATGGTAGGGATAGGGGGTGATACCCATAGGCAAATGGTTCATTAGCACCAAAATTGGCCCCATAGACTTGAGAAATGAGAATTACTGATAGAAACGTTTATTCTGTGGCCATGGATGGAGACGGGGAATCAATGGTGTCACCAATTTTTAAGGCTGTTTTGAAAAAGATACAAGGTCCAGGTAAGTGTTTAATTTGTGGGTTTATGTCACTTTTAATTGTCTGGTCTCAAAAGTCATGATATCATATTGTTTATGGTCTGTATGGTGAATTGTGGGGATAATAGTGAAAGGTGAATTTTTTTGAAGGTAAAACATGACTACTCACTAGGTCTGAGCCTTGAAGAATATGTATAGTGAAGTTTTGACATTTGAATTATGAGTATAATCAAGGAAGCAAAATCCATTTGACATTACTTTCTTTTTATTTACTGTTCAAGAAGCTACTAAAACAGTGGGAAACCAACTTATTCTTAAATTGTTTATTTAGGGTTTAATTGTTAAATTGGCATTGCTTGCAGGACCGTTTGAGAGAGTTTATGTTTAAACATTTCAAAAACTCTCCCAAACGATACTGTCGATTTATTAGGATTCACTCACTAGGCTCTGAGCCTTGAAGAATATGTATAGTGAAGTTTTTACATTTGAATTATGAGTATAATCAAGGAAGCAAAATCCATTTGACCTTACTTTCTTTTTACTTACTGTTCAAGAAGCTACTAAAACAGTGGGAAACCAACTTATTCTTAAATTGTTTATTTAGGGTTTAATTGTTAAATTGGCATTGCTTGTAGGACCTTTTGAGGGAGTTTATGTTTAAACATTCCAAAAACTCTCCCAAATGATACTGTGTATTTATTAGGATTGATATTAAAATAAAATGTTTATTGAAGCGTGAGGTTAAGTGAGGGCTTGGTTGATTTTTTGTTTCATAGATTCAACTAGTTTTCCTTCATTTTTTTTTTTCAAATTTGATATTTCACATGATTCTCATTAGATTCTTATTAATTTCTTATCAAAGTCCTATTTAGGTTCGTAGGTGATCTTTCTTAGAATTCTGTTAGATTTTGTTGGCAATCAATAATCTTCCTGGAACTCTTCCCTTGCTCTTTTACCCTGTGTTATTCTCATAATCCAACCATTTGAAATTCGATTACCCAAATTATGATTGTGCTCATGTGTATTTGTCCCAATCAAACATTATATTATAAGTGTAAGTAATACGTCTCTTTTAATTACATTCAACTTAGCAAGTATAATGAACCTTAAGAATCCAGGGTCAATCCCAAAGTCACAGGGAAGTTAATGACTCTATTCAATGGATCTTTCATACAAGTATTTTCCTTTGCTAGCTTTTATGGTCATTAATAATTGAGATAGAATTATCTCGCTTTCTGAATGACACAGTTTGGTCGTAGCTGTGCATTAAAAAGGAATTCATTAACGTGCATTATGCTGGTGAAGCTTTCAGATCACTCTAAGAAAAAGAGAGAAAAGAGCAAGGTAACTGTCATGAAAAAGTACTGTTTGAGCTACTTGTGCAGTGGCCACAGTAAAACAAAAATTTCCTTTTTAGAGTAAAGCCTGTCAGTTTAGATGTGCATTTACAGGGATCTTATAATCCATTGCACACTAGAAAAGCCCCATATGTTTAAGAAAACTGTTGTAATATGAAAGTTTGGCTTGAAAGTATATGTTTGGATCTTGGTAGAATCACATCTTGGGCCCCATTTGAACCACTACTGTTTTTAATCTGTCTATACCTCTGTAATGGAAACTTCTTCACCAAATTTTGATTAAATGAATTATGCTCCTTCATATGTCATGTTCTACATAGCTCAATTGCTGATAACGGATATTTGGAAATATATTTCAAATAATCTTGCTAAATAATGGATATTTAGAAAAGACCATGTGTTTAAGAAAACTATTGTCTCCTGATATGAAAGTTTTGCTTGAAAGTATAAGTTTGGATCTTGGTTGAATCACATCTTGGTCTCCATTTGAACCGCTACTGTTTGTAATCTATCTCTGCCTCTGTAATGAAAACTTCTTCACGAAATTTTGATTAAATGCATTCTGCTCCTTCATGTGTCATGTTCTATATAGCTCTGTTAGAGATTATGTTTATTAGTTTGGTTATATTAGTCATTTGGTATTATCAATAAGAGTAGAATAGTCTTTGTTGTTTCCTATATAGACCCACTTTCTCTCTTGTAAATATTCACTATTGCAATCAAACCCTAGCTTCCATTTCTTCTCATCTCTTTACTCTCTTCAATTCTCACATGGTATCAGAGCAAGATCATGGGATATTTGATTGAAGATTCAATGGAAGAACTTTGTTGTTTCCTGAAATTTTTTTTGGCACTGTTCACGATGAGCATGATCTGCTTGCAAGGAGTTCGAAGTCTGTGAATCTATCGATCTAGAGGTATTTCGCACGTAGATTTGGGGGAATTTAGATATTTGGGGGTTTCTTGCACAGCCTTTTTGCAAGCAGATCTGGAGCAATTTGAAGGATTTCATCAGTAGACTCGAAGATTTGCACTCGTTTTGGAGATTTATTCAATTAGTATCTCTGTTTGCTTTGTTTTATTTGCATTATATTCCAGTATTTTGTGGTTCATCTGTTAGTTGATAATGGCTGCTGAAAGGGATGGCTTTCTTCAATCTATTAGTATTAGATTAAATGGAAATAATTATCATATTGGAGTTATGTTATGAAAAATTTCTTAAAAGGAAAACGTATGTGGAGTTATGTCAGTGGTATTTCGAGTAAACCTACAAATGATAAGGAATAAGAGTATGTTGAACTTTTAGATGCTTGAGAAGCAAACAATTCGAAAATTTTGACTTGGATTAATAATTCTGTTGAACATTTTATTGGAATGCAACTGGCCAAGTATGAGACTGCAAAACAAGTTTGGGATCATTTGGCACGATTATACACACAATCAAACTTTGCAAAACAGTATCAATTGGAATCTGATATAAGGGCAGTTCAACAAAAGGATATGAGCATTCAAGAATTTTATTCCACAATGTCTGATCTTTGGGATCAGTTGACACTCACAGAACCTGAGTCTCTTCAAAATAATGCTGATTATATAGCTCGTCGAGAGGGGCAACGTCTTGTTCAATTCTTAATGACTCTTCGTGATGATTTTGAGGGACCTCGGGGAAATATTTTGCATCGTCAGCCCCATCCCTCTGTTGATACAGTGGTAAGTGAACTCCTGGCTAAGAGACTCGCCTCAAGACACAAGCAAGAAAGGGCTCTTCCTTAGCATCTAACCCATTTATTCTAGCCGTTCCTAATAAACCTATCTTGAAGTATCAACCTAAACCACCTGCACAAGTTGGTCTTGATGAGTGCAACTTTTGTAAGCAGAGAGGACATTAGAAGGCTCAGTGTCCTAAATTTTGTCTAGAGCTCCAGTATATCAGTAGTCTTCGTCGACACAACCACAATGGCGTCCACAGTGGCACCCACCACCGTCTCCAGCGCATTGGCGTCCTGGTGGTCAATCTCAGCAGCGATCTTATAGGCCACCACAGTCTAATACTGCAGCTTTTGTGCCTGAAGTGGCACCATCATCAGATCCCAATACGGCGTCCCTTGTAGAGCAGTTTCAGAAGTTCCTTGCTACACAGTCATCGTCGCAGCCATATACCATGTCTACTCCATCTTCATCAGGTCTGACTTCTCCTTACACTGTAGGTAAACTTTCTTCCTTTTGGGTTTTAGATTCCGGTGCATCTCATCATATGTCACATTCTTCATCATCCTTTGTATCTATATCCTACTCTCCTTCCTCTGTATCTGTTATGACTGCTGATGGAACTCGTATGCCTTTAGTGGGTGCTGGTTCTGTATGCACACCTCATTTGTCTCTCTCTGATGTTTATTGCATTCCAAAACTTACTATGAATCTTGTATCTGTGAGTCAGTTTTGTGATTCTGGTTATTGTGTTCATTTTTATTCTATTTCTTGTTATGTGCAGGATCCTCAATCCTAGAGGCTGATTAGGATAGGCCGTAGGCAGGGGGATTGTATGTCTTGGACGAGCTGCGAGTTCCAGATGTAGCTGCTTTGGGTGTTGATTTGTCTTCTTTCCATTTAACTTCTTCTTCCTCTAGCTTTTACTTGTGGCACTCTAGACTTGGTCATGTTTCAGTTTCTCGTTTAAAATATTTAATCTCTAGAGGATCCTTGGGGGATTTTGAAGCTCATGATATTTCTGATTGTAGTGGTTGTAAACTGGCAAAGTTTTCTGCTTTACTCTTTCATCGAAATGTTTATTCTTCTGCTGCACCATTTGATTTGATTCATTATGATGTATGGGGACACTCTCCTGTTGCTACAAAAGGAGGGTCTAGATATTGTGTCTCTTTTATTGATGATCATACTAGATATTGTTGGGTTTATCTAATGAAGTGTAAATCTGACTTTTTTACACATTTACACTTCTTTTCGCTCATTGGTTAAAACTCAGCACTCTGCTGTGTTAAAGTGTTTTCGTTGTGATTTGGGTAGAGAATATACATCTACAATATTTTCCCAACTACTCACTTCTGATGGTACTCTGCACCAATCCTCTTGTACTGATACTCCACAACAGAATGGAGTTGCTGAAAGAAAACATAGGCTTATTGTTGAGACTGCTCGCTCCCTTCTCTTATCTGCGGATGTCCTAAATCCTTTTTGCGGTGAAGCTGTTCTCACCACTGTGCACTTGATCAATAGAATACCTACAACTCATACTTCAGGTTTGTCTCCCTATGAAAAATTACATGGCCACTCTCCTAACTACTCTTCTTTACGAGTATTCAGTTGCACTTGCTTTGTTCTTCGTCCCCGTGTCGAGCGCAACAAGTTGTCTTCTCGTTCTGCCATTTGTGTTTTTCTTGGTTATGGTGCAGGCCAAAAGGGCTATCGTTGCTATAATCCTGTGGCTCAAAAGTTATATGTCTCTCGTCATGTCTTTTTCCTTGAACATATTCCCTTCTTCTCTATTTCTACCATGCCTCATACCTTATCTAAGTCTGATCTCATAAGCATTGATCAATTCCTAGATGATCCTCCTCACCTTCCACCCTCTATTAGCCCTTCTTCCTCAGTTGATGTTTCCTCCTCCTCAAATGCAGCCTTTTCCTTATCATTATTCTCGCAGGACTCAAGCAGCTACTGATGGTGCGACTCGTGATATTTTTGATGCTCTGTCTTCCACAGATGATGATCCTCCATCTCTTCCTACGGTCATCTCAGCACCTCCTATGATTGAAGATCCTACATTATCACGCTATCCAAAGCGCACTCGTAAGTCCACTCAGTTACCTGATTTTGCTTATTCTTGTTATTCACCTTCATTTACTTCATTTTTAGTGTCTCTTCACAATTTTTGTGAGCCCACCTCCTATACAGAAGCTGTTATTGATCCCAATTGGCAACAGGCTATGGCTGAGGAACTTGTTGCTCTACATCAGACTGATACTTGGGATTTGGTGTCTCTTCCGCCTGGTAAGAGTGCTATTGGTTCTCGTTGGGTCTATAAGATCAAAACAAAGTCAGATGGTTCGGTTGAGCGTTACAAAGCCAGGTTAGTTGCAAAGGGTTTTGCTCAGAAATATGGTATGGACTATGAGGAGACTTTTGCACTGGTTGCCAAGATGACCACTATACGTGCTCTCATTGCGGTTGCTTCAGTCCGCAAATGGCATATCTCTCAGATGGATGTCAAAAATGCCTTTTTAAATGGGGATCTTAAAGAGGAAGTTTATATGGTACCTCCTTCTGGCGTGTCTCATAATCTAGGGGAAGTTTGCAGACTTAAAAAGGCGTTGTATGGTCTCAAACAAGCCCCTCGTGCTTGGTTTGAGAGGTTCTCTACCGTGGTTACTGCTCTTGGTTTTTCCTCTAGTGCTCATGATTCAGCTCTTTTCGTTAAGTCCACCTCTGCTGGCCGTATTCTTCTTTCGCTTTATGTTGATGACATGATTATTATTGGTGATGATATTGTTGGTATTGCATTGCTAAAGGTGGAATTGACTCATCAGTTTGACATGAAAGATTTAGGCCCTTTATGTTACTTCTTGGGTATTGAGGTTGCCCTTTCTTCTAAGGGTTATCTTCTATCTCAGTCAAAATACATAGCAGATATCATTCAGCGAGCTCGGCTTACCGATACTCGGACATGTGATACACTTTTAGAACTTAATGCTCGATATGCCCTACAGATGGTACTCCATTACCTGATCCCACTTTGTACCGGACCTTGGTTGGTAGCTTAATCTATCTCATTATCACCCGACCAGATATTGCTTATGCTGTCCACATTGTCAGTCAGTTTATTGCATCTCCCACTACAGTTCATTGAGCTGCTGTTCTTTGTATTTTGCGCTATCTACGAGGTATTCTTTACCAGAGTCTTATTTTCCCCTCCAATTGTTCTTTGGATCTTTGTGCATATTCTGATGCTGATTGGGCTGGTGACCCCAATGATCATAAGTCTACTACTAGCTTTTGCATCTTCTTAGGTGGCTCTCTTATTTCATGGAAGAGTAAGAAGCAACAAGTTGTTTCTCGCTCCTCCACAGAGGTTGAATACCGTGCAATGGCAACTACCACAAATGAGATTGTTTCGTTGCGTTGGCTCTTGGCAGATATGGAGGTCTCAATTACTACTCCTACTCCACTTTATTGTGATAACAAGAGTGCAATTCAAATTGCCCGTAATTCAATTTTTCATGAGCGGACTAAACATGTTGATATTGATTGTCATACTACTTGGCAGGAATTACAGCGTGGGACGATTACATTGCCATTTATAGCTTCGTCTATGCAGATAGCTGACTTCTTCAACAAGTCTCAAACTGTTCAGTGGTTTTGTTTCTTTGTTGACAAACTCTCGATGCTTTTTGCTGCCGCATCGTGAGTTTGAGGGGGGCTGTTAGAGATTATGTTTATTAGTTTGGTTATATTAGTCATTTGGTATTATCAATAAGGGTAGAATAGTCTTTGTTGTTTCCTATATAAACCTACATTTCTCTCTTGTAAATATTCACTATTGTAATCAAACCTTAGCTTCCATTTCTTCTCATCTCTTTACTCTCTTCAATTCTCACCAATTGCGGATATTTGGAAATATATTTCAAATAATCTTTCGCACTACCTTATATTGCATGTTTTCAGGGCAGCAATGATTGAGGCTGTTCATAACTCAGTTTTCCTTATGGATTGTTTGGGTCAAAGGAAAGGATCAGGATTACCCATCCTTTTCTTTTTCTCTCATTTCTTTTCCTTTCCTCTACATTCAAACTCTCAAACAATGATGAATTAAAATATGCTCCTTTAATATCTTGAATAAAATCTGTTTGGATCCTCATTTGTTATGTTTAAATGTCTATTAAAATATGATGCTCTATATGAGATTACATTATATAGGAGGATAGAAATGGAGTCTGTTAAAATGTTAAATAGCTTTGGGGTTGAGCTGATAGCAATGGGATATAATTAAACCAATCCAGTGCATCACGGGCTTTAAAACTAGTAATTATATGAAAACTCAATCCTCTTGAGTTTTGAGCATGACACGTGTCTAGATGTTTTTTTCTCCTTTATTTTTTAACTGTTTCAAACATAACTTCAGGTAATGTACTCTTTCTCAGATTTTCTCTTTATACTTTATGTTCTAGTTCCTCACTCTCTCTATTCAATATTTCAGGCTATTCACGTACACAGGATTTGAAAGGTATCACTTATGACTTTTTTTATTAGATGAATAGTTCTTTTCGACCTATAAATGTGCAGAGAATTTAGAGGTAATTCTGATAACTTTTTTCTTCTTATTTAAATATTTTTTCAACAAATTTTTATTGTTTAAATTAATTTCTTTCTCACACTGATTATTTAAACATTGTTTATAATTGGTTTGATTGGTGGGGTTTTTCTTCAAGTATATGATCTATTTGAATATATGGGAATCGTAAAAGATTTCATTTTTTTTCTATTTATTAGTTGTAGCAATTGGCCTATAGTTGTGTTAGGGTTTGAATTTAGGTACTGTTTTGCCTAGCAGTTTCGGTTTATGGTTTACAAAACGGTTTTCTTAGGAACTATTTTTCTTTTCATAAACCCTTTTTTGGGAGTTTGGCCTAGCTTAGCAATCGACCTATATAGTTGTTGGAGTTTGAAACCTACTATTGTGCCTAGTAGTTTCGGCTTATGGTTTACAAAATGGATTTCTCAGGAACTAATTTTCTTTTCATAAACCCTTTTTTTTGGGGAGTTTGGCCGAGCATATGTTTAAACATTTCATAAACTTTCCCAAACATTTTAAAATGTGAGGTTAAGTGAGGCGTGGCTTTTTTTTTTTGTATCATCGATGCCACTGAGTTTTCCTTCATTTTTATTTCAAATTAGATATTTCCCATGATGCTCATTAGATTCTTATTAATTTCTGATCAAAGCTGTATTTAGGTTCGTAGGTGATCTTTCTATTTTTGCAAATTGATTGATCCAGGTTTGTGAAAATAAAACTAAAGTTGTTAGTTTTATATCGATATGATTGTGATTTTTTTTTGGTCTCATAAGGTTAAACTCATTTTGATTTTGATTATTGTTTTAGGCATCATAAGTTTTCATGGTGGCTTTATTCAAACTTTTTATTCATTTGGTGGAATTTTCTTTTAAATTTTCTCTATCATTTCTTTTGTTTCCAAAGTGGAATAGAATTTTAATTAAATCTATGCTTATTAAAATGAACAATTTAATCTCTATACCTTGGTTTGTCGTCTTATTTGAGTTGAGTTGTAATCTAGGGTTTAGGTTAGATATGAGAGAGAGAAAGAGAGAAGAAGATGGAGAAGAAAGGTTTAGGGTTTATTCAATTAACCCTTCACCTGCTAACATATTATTTATATATGAGATAGATAAGTCCAAGTACAAAACTACTATTCAGGAAAAAATAAAGGAAATAAAAATAATAACTCTAACACTCACCCTCAAGCTGGAGCATACAAATCAAACATGCCATGCCCAGCTTGGAAGACAGCTTGTTTCCAACCAGAAGAAGATAATGCCTGCTTATAGGATGAAAGAACAGAAATAGAGGACAAAGAACAAGTAAAAGACTGCAAACAAGGTGAAAGACGACTTTAAGACAAGAAATGAGCAATAGGATATTGTGTACAAGTTCTTTTACCTTGGTGTAGAGCAATAGGTAAATTATCAGTGTTCGAGGAAGGAGAAAAAACAGGATCCTCAGACCTTGAAGCTGCAGGAACAAGGCCATAAGAAATAACACGCCTATCTTGAGATCGGTGGTATACCTGCAACGGAAGGTTAGAAGGAGCTGAGGAAACCGGAGAAGTGACCATAGGTGGAGATATGGGCATAGGAAGAGTAGGAGAGGGAAAAGAACGCTCCTTCCCACGACAAGATATGAGATATGAAAATAGGCTCTCACCTTGGGAGGAAAAGAATGAAGTAGACTAAAAAAATATTACATCAGCACTCACAAAGTAGCGACGAGAATCAAGACTGTAACAACGATAGCCTTTTTGAGTACGGGAATACCCAAGAAAGACACATTTCCGAGCGCGAGGAGATAATTTATCTTGACCCAAATCAAGCACATGAACAAAAGTAACACAACCAAAAACCCGAGGAGTGAGGGAGAAAAGAGGCTGAGCAGGATATTCAAAACAGTAGAAGGCATGTGATTAATGAGATAACAAGTAGTTAAAACAGCATCGCCCAAAAAATGTTTAGGTACCTTCATATTGAACATTAAAGTGCGAGCAATATCAAGTAAATGGCGGTGTTTCCGCTCAGCCACACCATTTTGCTAGGAAGTGTGAGAACAACTAATCTGATGAATAATGCCTCTATCAATGCAAAATGAATTCATAATGGTCTGGGTGTACTCTAAGGCATTATTAGATCGAAAAATCTTAATACACTTATTAAATTGAACAAGAATTTCATTATAAAATTGAAGAACAATTCTAGGCAATTCAGACCTCTCTTTCATTAAAAACAACCAAGTCATTCGGGAATAATCATCAACAAAAACAACCATGTCATTGGGGAATAATCATCAACAAAAACAATAAAATAACGAAAACCACTCAAAGTAGCAGTTCGAGATGGACCCCAAATATCTGTATGAACCAAAGCAAATGACTTAAACTTACGATCATGAGTACTACTAGGAAAAGAACTACGGTGATGCTTCCCTAGCTGACATACCTCACACTCTAATTTAGACAAAGGACTTAATAAGGGAATAGTAGCCTTCAATTTAGCCAAAGATGGATGACCCAAGCGGAAGTACCACTGAAGAGGAGAAACTGTAGCAGACAAAGCGGATGAACTGAGAGATAGGAATTCACCGGGATCCAAAAGATAGAGACCGTCTTTCTCATGCCCCGAACCAATCTTCTTCTTGGTCTTAAGGTCCTGAAAAATACAAGAAGTAGGAGTGAAAAGAATTTCACACTGTAACGCTTTTGTCAACTGACTAACAGAGAGTAAATTAAAGGGAAAATTAGGAATATAAAGACTAGAAGGTAAGGAGAGAGAGGTGGTGGGATGGAGAACACCTTGTCCATGAATAGGCCGAGAAGAACCATCAGCTAATATGACATGATGATTAGCAGGTGTTAAATAAGAAAAACAAGATGATAAACCAGAGATATTTTTGATAGCACCAAAATCAATAATCCATGAAGAGGGAGAAGCTGGGACATATGCAATATTACCTGAATTGGCTAAGGTAGCAGTAGAGGAGGAAGAAGGAAGTAAAGAAGGAAGTGCTGGACTAGAAGCTCGCCAAGTTGAGTACTGAACGTATCATGAGAACCAGAACTAGAAGAAGCAGATCCAACAGAGGTGGGTTGTGACTATACCATACTTGGAGACTGTGCTACACCATCACTTACTTGATTCACATAATTCGGCTTACCATATTTCTGAAAGCAAAAAGGTTCAGTGTGATTTGTACCCCCACAATAATTGCACTTCCTGTCACTATGTCCACCAACGCGACCACCACGAGAACCACCACGAAAATTACAGCCTCCATGGCCACCGCGAAAACCACCACGAAATCCTCCACGGCCTCCACTGTTAGAGACCAAGGCAGTAGTGTCTTTGAAGAAGTAACAAAGGAACTAATCAAGGGAGAATGCTGTCTTAGGGAAGAACGCAAAAGCCGGGAATAGGCATTAGCAGCGGTAGGCAAGGTCTCACTTGCAAGGATCTGATCTTTAAAGCCACGAAGATCAGAGTCCAAACCAGACAATAAGCTAGCAATCATAAACTCCTCCCATTGCTTCTTCTACTACTCTAAATTAGTGGTAAAAGGCCTATACTGCAATAATTGATCCCACAAATTCTTAAGTGTGCTATAATACTCAGTTAAAGGTTTCCAAGACTGTTTGGTGATGAAAATTTTCTCATAGAGCTCATACACACGAGAAACATTACTCTGATGAGAAAATGAATATGCAATTAAGTCCCAAATTTTCTTGGAGGAGTCACAAAATTCAACGGTGGTAGCAATATCGGGATCCATACTATGCCATAGCAATCCCATAACAGCGGTTCCAATCTTCATAAGTTGGATCACTAGTACTAGGAGGATTGTCAGTCAAATACTTTAACTTTCGATGTGCACGTAAATAAACTCTAACTGCGTGTGCCCAAGTAATTCAGACCATTCAACTTTTTCGAAGTGATAGATTTAGGCAAATCATTGTTAACATTAAAAATGGGGAGTTTGTCTTCGGTCTTAGTGCTAGATTTCTCTTTTGCCATCTTAAACACAAGGTTCAAACAACAAAAACTGATCCAATACTAAACCAACAGACCCTTAAATCAGTCAAAGAAGCAGTAATAGATTTGAGAAAAAGGCAAACCTCCCGAAACACTTGAGAAATCCACAAGAAGATCAACAAACTGATGGAAAGGTACATAAACAACCCTCTTTACATAGCAAGATGAATTAGAGCAAGGCCACAATCACCATACCAAAGTAGCAAAAGCAGGAAACTAGGAAAGCAGAGGTCAGACTTCAAGAAAAAACACAACCGACTCTTCAAATCATATAAAAAACAACCAATTGTGATTCAAACATCAAAACAACACCAAAGCCACTCAAGAATCACCTAGTCGGCACCTATAGAGACTACCCCAAGCAACAAAGTCGATCCAAAGTCCCAAAAACTGGAGTTTTTAAAAATCGCACTAAAATCTGGAAAAATGGAAGAAAAATTCGAAAACCATACCAAACAACCTTGGATCGCGACGAAACTTCACCAAAAATTTTCCCTGGGTGAGTCGACCAGATTGGGGGGATCAACTTACCTTGCTGATGTGTTATATGCTAACGTCAGCATCTATGTTGATGAAGTCAGCAGATCTGTGTTGATGATTTCTTGTTGTGCTCCTCGTCTATTCTTCAGATTCGTCACACAAGGATCGATTAGGAGGCTTTGATACCAAGTTGAGTTGTAATCTAGGGTTTAGGTTAGATATGAGAGAGAGAAAGAGAGAAGATGGAGAAGAAAGGTTTAGTGTTTATTCAATTAACCCTTCACCTGCTAACATATTATTTATATATGAGATAGATAAGTCCAAGTACAAAACTACCCTTCAGGAAAAAATAAAGGAAATAAAAATAATAACTCTAACAATTTGAAATATGTTTTTTCCTCCTAAATTTATTCTAATTAATTGGTTCAAGTTTCCATAACCTTTTTCTTTTCTTTAATTCTTTCCCTTGTTTTTTCCCTTCCTTTTGGTCCTATACTAAACTATACTCTCTCACTCATAGATTTGTTTTCTACCACCAGTTTTTGCTTCTTCAAAGTAAAGGAAAAAATAAACTTAGAAAATGTTGTCTTTTTCTCTATCATATCTCTGATCTTCATTTCGTATTCATTTTTGTTATCAACTTTAATTGTTGAATTTATGAAATTTACAATAATGTTCTTTTCCAATTGTTTTGAGGTATCTCTTACACGCATAGCTTTGAAATTGGCATATGATCATAAGAATTACCGGTTGCTTGCTAATTTTCTTTTTCAGATTTAGGCAAACTATGAGTCTTTTTGTTTGATATTGAGTTTTTTGGGTCTTTTTGCGCAGAAAAAAAAAACGGAAGCAATGATTGACTTGAAATATAAATAAATCGATAGTGAACTATTTTAGTCAACTTATAGCTAAAATTAGTTATAGAATTTATGAATTTGTTTTCCATGAATTCAGTTAGATTTTGTTGGCAATCAATAATCTTCCCAGACCTCTTTCCCTGCTCTTTTGCCCTTTGTTTTTGTCTCATAATCTACCCATTTGAAATTCGATTACCCAAATTATGATTGTGCCAAAGCATGTGGATTTGTCCCAATCAAACAGTATGTTATGAGTGTAAGTAATACTACTCTTCTAATTACATTCAACTTAGCAAGTATAATGAACCTGAAGAATCCGGCTTAATTTAAATCAATAAAATTTGAGTAATGTGCCTCAACATTTGGTAGTTCTAGTCAACCCCAAAGTCGCGTGGAAGTTAATGACTCTCTATTCAATGGATCTTTCCAAGAATCATCCTATTTCTTCAGTTTTTGGTTTTTACTATTGTTTCTAACGGAATATTGAGAATGCTTTATAGTATTTTCCTTTGCTGGTTTATATGGTCATTAATCATTGATGTAGAATTTTCTCACTTTCTGAATGATACAATTTGGTTGTTGCTTCTGCTCATTATGCTGGTGAAGCTTTGAGATCATTGTAGGAAAAAGAGGGAAAATAATATGGTAATTGTCATGAAAATATTGTGGTTGAGCAGTCTAGTGGCGACAGTAAAACCAAAATTTTCCTTTTAAAGTAGAGCTTCTCAGTTAGAAAGATCAAATATAATCCATTGCACGCTAGAAGACCACGTGTCTAAGAAAACTGATCCAAGTATATGGTTGGATATTGGTTGAATGTGATATCTTGGGTTCCATTTGAACCGCTAGTGTTTGTAATCTATCTCTACCTCTGTAATGAAAACTTATTCACCAAATTTTGATTATGTGCATTCTGCTCCTTATGTCATGTTCTACATAGCTAAATTGCTGATAACAGATATTTGAGTTGAACTGTTTCAAACATATCTTCAGGTATGTACTAGATCTCAGATTCTCGCCTTTTACTTTATGTTATAGTTCCTTGGTCTCTCTATAAATCAATTTTTCAGGCTATTCATGTACAAAAAATTTGAAATGTAGCAGTGACTTTTATCAGACATGATCAAATTTCTTCTTGACCTATAAATGTGCAGAGAATTTTGAGGTAATTCAGGTAACTCTCTTCTTTTTTAATTTTCTTATCTGTTTTTCAATAAATATTTATTGTTTACATTAATTTCCTTCTCACACTCATTATTTAAACATTGTTTATAATGGGTTTGTGTTATCACTGTTTAGTCATATTTATCTCCCAACAACTGAATTGTTAAATTTGCACAGATTACAAATGGCCAAAAATATGAATTTTAGTAGCTAAAAAACAAATTTGCACAGATTACAAATGGTCAAAAATATGAATTTTAGTAGCTAAAAAACCTGTGGCAAAATTGATCCCAACAACTGAATTGTTAAATTTGCACAGATTACAAATGGCCAAAAATATGAATTTTAGTAGCTAAAAAACCTGTGGCAAAATTGATTAGTGTGATGCCTAAGGGGATACAAGGTTATTTTATCTTTTATTTCGGTTAATTATTTTTCTCTCAGAAGGTAACAGATTCTTTTAATCAGATTTAAAGGAAAATGATTGTGATCTATTGATATGAAATTTCATGTTGTTTGATGAGCAGCCATTCTTAAATGTTTTTACGTAGAAATTATGGAGAGGGTGACATGTCTTCCTAATTTGTATTCTTACATGAATCCTTCGCTTTTAGGAATTAGGACTCCAAAGTGCAGGTGACTGCAATACATCGAATTGTTGGGACTCTCCAAAGAATGAATTTATTTGCTAATCATATTTATATATTGATAAGCCTCTCAAGTTCAAACTTTAGGTTTGTTTTTGAATGTTCTCAATTATACTGATAATCAGTTATTTACTTTATTTTACAAACTATTCTTGTTTTTATTTGTCCTCTCTGTTTTCATTTAAATTACGGGAAAAAAGAAAGAACTTATGATATCACTTCATTTGTTCTGACAATGCAAATGTATGTGATGCTAATTAAACTATTTTTTTTTAGTCCTCTGTTTTCATTTAAATTATTAGAAAAAAAAGAGAGAAAGAAGTTATGATATCACTTCATGTGTTCTGGCGCTGCAAATGTACGTGATGCTAATTAATAATGAAATGGGAATGGCATATACTGTCTGTGAGAACTCTGCAGGTGTGGCAATACATCTAATTAATGGGACTCTCCAAAAGATGAATTTATTTGCTAATCATACATATGTATTGATAAGCCTCACAAGTTCTAACTTTTAAGTCTTTTGAATGTTCTCAATCATACTGATTGATAATCACTTATTCACTATTTTACAAATTATTTTGTTTTTGTTTGTTCTCTCTTTTCATATTAATTATGAGCAGAAAAAAAAAAGAATGAAGTTTTGATATCACTTCTTGTGTTTGATGACACTGCCAATGTACTTGACTCTAACTAATCATGAAAAGGGAATGACATATACTGTCTGTGTGTGTATGCATGTATATAGAATTCTTGCAAATTGATGGTGGAGGATCCCTAAAAGTCATAGATGAAGCATATGGTCATCTCACATGTGGATGTTACAATGTAGCCTATTGCAAGGTTTGTTGTTTACCAATTATCATCCACATTGGCTATTTTTGTCATATACACCGATTATATTTATTCTTTTAAAGCATTAGTGAGGATCATATTATGCTAGACATTTTCGCCATATTTCATTTTTCATTTTCAGAGCACCTTTTAGGTTTGCCAACACTAAACTATAATCTTATAGATCCGAATGAGCAATGCCTTAACTGTTTCCTTGATATTACCTGCTATCTTCATATGATTGTTTACCAATGTTGTGCCATTATAGTATTCATTTAATCCATAGGGAAAGTTTAGAAACAATTGAAGATTATTGTTGTTGTACCTAAAATGAACATAAATTGATAGATTAAGGTTATAAGTTTCTTTTAATTTGACTCATGGTATGAACGGACCAATTCTACATTTGGTGTATGTGACGTTCCACCGATTGCTCCCCTTCCTTCTGCTACCGTGGTGATCTCACAAAAGCCTAAAAAAATGACTTGATAACCAAATTTTGTCATTCTATTGTTAGAAAATATTTTCTTATAATGGGGGGAGTTTTTTTTCTCTTTGCTTGGAAATCAGGAAATGGAGGATTTATGGTTCATTAAGGAAGCAAAAGCGTTGGACTTACTTAAACTTACTTGATTAAGAGACATGATTAGTCAAGGTGAGATTTTCTTTTTCTTTTTCTTACACTTAATAGGACATGAGAATTAGTCTTTTGATATTATGAGATTTTCTTATTTTCAAAAAGAAAGCAATTTATTTTCTCAGTAACTTTAACTTGCTTGATGTTATGGTATTGAAAATTCCAGTAAGCATGAGATCTTTGTATGCACAAAATCCCTCAAAATTGACTTGATATCTTTTGTTATAGAGTAATTTCTTATAATTGGAGGAGTTCTTTTTTCACTTTACATGAAAATCGGGAAATAGAGGAATTATGGTTCATTAAGAAAGAAAAAGCGTTGGATTTGCTTGGACTTGATTAGGACACAGATTTTTCAAGGTGAGAATTTTTTTCTTCTTTTTTTTTTTCTTTTCGTTTTCTTATATTCAATAGGGCACGAGAATTTATTAGTCTTTTGATGTTATGAGATTTCTTATCTTTCGAACAGTAGACAATTAATTTTTCTGGTAATTTTAACTTGATTGATGTTTATATGCTATAAAAATTCTAGTAGTATGATATCTTTGTATGCATGTATATGTTCGTATATCTCCTAGACCTCTTCCTTTTATGTTTCTGAAAAGTAATCACTTTCAAGTTGGGATTTCTTATCTTTCGAACAGTAGGCAATTAATTTTCGTGGTAATTTTAATTTGATTGATGTTTATATGCTATTGAAAATTCCAGTAGTATGTTATCTTTGTATGCATGTATATGTTCATATATCTCCTAGACCTATTCCTTTTATTTTTCTGAAAAGTAATCACTTTCAAGTTTTCTAAATAGTGGCCAAACCGATGCGGTAAGAATAGGAAGAAAATTAGAAAAGTAATTTTCACTAATTTACCCTTCATGCCTATTTATTTAACTTGATTTTTCAACTTTCTAATTTGTTGTTCTATATTTCCAGGTTCTTGGCTTTTGATTCAACAGTAACCACTAGATGTGATAACAAGAATTTAATTTACCATTTCCTATGCTTTGAGGTTCTCAATTGTTGTGCATTTAAGTGCAGTTCATCAGGTTTTGTTTTATAAAATTAAGCCTTTTAGAAATTTATCTATTGTCATGATTCATCAGTTTCTTTGCTGTTTTCACATTTAACTTAATTTTGGATTTATTTGTTTATATGTTTTATGTGCTTTATTCTTTTTTAGTGGAAGTGATTTTTTCTCCTCGAATTTGTTGTTAATTCTGGATGTGTTTTTTTATAAGTAAATGGAGATGTGTTTCTAATCATTGACAAGGTTATTGTTAAAGCAATATTTTTCCTTTTTTTGCTACTTTTCTACCTTTTTTACTATTCTATTTGGTTGGTTCCACTAAGAACTTCCTTTTCCTTTACTTTTTTGGTTGTTTAGTTTCTAGTTCTAACCTCACTTGTTATAATAGTAATAACTTCATTGTCTCTCTCCTCGTTTAAAGAAGTTTTTATATAGCCGTGATCAATTGTTTTTCACTAGTTGCTTCAATTTTCTGAAATATAGGGCAAAATAAAACTTGAAGTGCCTTGAGAAAGAGGATATAAAACAACTGCCTGCCTATTATATATAGTTACGATCTTTAGGCAATCCAGTTTGGAGACTCAATTAATCTTAAGCTATTGAAAGAGTTGCAAACCTTTCACACTTGGCTGAAAGGGAAAATGCCCCACTTGTTTCAAATTTGATGTAACAATCAGCTTGGACAACTCTGCACTCTCGGTGCTGAATTAAAAAAAAACTTAATAGTATGGATTGGAAAAATATTTTTATTTTATTATTGTGCTTAACTTGTATAATGTATGGGAGAAGTAACAATGTTGATTATATATTTTCAATGGATCCTTTGGTCAGTTCCAACAAAAAAAGCAGAGCTTGATTGGGCTAAATGCTTCAACATTATTTAGGGTGTGTCTTGAGGTCGTCTTTGTCTCCATCATGATTATTGCTTAAGGGTTATAATCCGAGATCCAAGGGTCAGCAATATTCTTTATCTCCATCGCGATTCTTGCTTAAGGGTTATGCACCGAGATTTGAAGGTCCACAATATTCTCCTATGTGAGAAGATGAAACCAAAAAAATCAGACTCTGGTTTGGCTCGGATTTTTCAAGGGATACAAGACCTTGGAAATACTCATTTAAGAGTTTTTAGAACAAGGTAAGCATCTCTTTCCTAAAATATGTTTAACGAGTAACCGAACCTGATGCATCTAGGTAAGGCTGTTTTGAAAAATATATTCAACAAGTAATCTTTCTTGCTTAATTGAAGCTGATGCATCTAGGTAAGGCTGTTTTGAAAAAGAATTACAATGTCTAGGTAAGTGTTTGATTTGTGGGTTTATGTGAGTTTTAATTGTTTGGTCTCAAAAGTCATCATATCATATTCTTGTTAGAGAAAATCATGGCTATCAATATATTTTTTTATGGTCTGTGTGGTGAATTGTGTGTATAATTGGGAAAGGTGAAATTTTTTGAAGATAAAACATAGAAGTGATGACTACTCACTAGGCCTGAGCCTTAAAGAATATGTATAGTGAAGTTTTGGCATTTGAATTGTGGGTAATCAAGGAAGAAAAAATTGTTTGGCCTTACTTTCTTGTTATTTATTGTTCAAGAAGCCACTCAAATAGTTAGAAGCCAGCTTATCCTTAAATTGTTTATTTAGGGTTTAGATGTTAAATTGGCAATTGGTTGCAGGTTTTCTTCTTGATTTAGTATAGACCCCATTGTTAGGGAGTAGGAGGAGTACGATCTCCTCAGTCCTCTCCTTCAAAATCGATCAATTAATGAGGTATGATTTCTTTCTTTAAATGGAGACTTTGATTTTGTTGTTGATTTTTTAGAGATAATGATTTATGCATTTAGATCTTATGATTGTTCAGCATTTAGGGAGATAAGTTAACATGTTTATGCATATAGAGATGGTTATACTTTTTTGAGATTTGAGGTTTCCTTTTGGCTGTGTTAGTATGCTTTGATAAATTGATAATTGGTCCACTGCAAAATGTTGTGGCTCAATCTGAGTGAATTATGGTAAGTGGAATGTCTAACAAATTGTTGTAAATTTTGGTTGGTGAGGTTTTCTTCAAGTATATGATCTATTTGAATATGTGGGGATTGTAAAAAAATTCTCTTTTTCTATTTATTAATAATTGGTCCACTGCAAAATGTTGTGGCTCAATCTGAGTGAATTATGGTAAGTGGAATGTCTAACAAATTGTTGTAAATTTTGGTTGGTGAGGTTTTCTTCAAGTATATGATCTATTTGAATATGTGGGGATTGTAAAAAAATTCTCTTTTTCTATTTATTAATAATTGGTCCACTGCAAAATGTTGTGGCTCAATCTGAGTGAATTATGGTAAGTGGAGTGTCTAACAAATTGTTGTAAATTTTGGTTGGTGAGGTTTTCTTCAAGTATATGATCTATTTGAATATGTGGGGATTGTAAAAAAAATTCTCTTTTTCTATTTATTAATAGTAGCAATTAGCCTATAGTTGTTGGAGTTTGAACTTAGGTACCGTTTTGCTTAGCAGTAGTTTCGGTTATGGTTTACAAATCGGTTTTGTTAGAAATTATTTTTTTCTTACAAATAGTTTTTTCTTCAAGTATATGATCTATTTGAATATGTGGGGATCGTAAAAAAATTCACTTTTACTATTTATTAATTGTAGTGATTGGTCTATAGTTGTTGGAGTTTGAACTTAGGTACTCTTTTGCTTAGGAGTAGTTTCGGTTTATAGTTTACAAATTGATTTTCTCAGAAACTATTTTTCAGCCTTTTATTCTTTTCATAAACTGTTTTTTGGGGTGTTTGGCCTAGTTTATGTTTAAACATTTCATAAACTTTTCTAGATCAGTTAGGAGTGATATTAAATGAAACATTGATCGAACCGTGAGGTTAAGTGATGGCTTGGCTAATTTTTGCATCATAGATTTAATTGAGTTTTCCTCTCTCTTTTTGCTTCAAATTTGATATTTCCCATGATGCTCATTAGATTCTTATTAATAGAAATCAAAGTTGTATTTAGGTTTGTAGGTGATTTTTTTTGTTGCAGATTGGTTTGTCCAGGTTTGTGAAAATAAAACTAAAGTAATGTTAGTTTTGTATTGGTGCCATTGTGAAATTTTTTTGTCTCATAAGGTTTAAACTAATTTTGATTCCGATTATTGTTTTAGGTATATTAAGTTTTCGATTATGGTGGCTTTTGTTCAAACTTTTTATTCATGATGTAGAATTTTCTTTACCATTTCTTCTATTTCAAAAGTATAATAAAATTTTAAATATATGCTTAGTAAAATAAACAATTTAATCTCAATATCTTGATTTCTGGTCCTTATATTAATAGGGGTTTTCCTCATATTAATAGGTGATTTTTTTTGTTGCAGATTGGTTTGTCCAGGTTTGTGAAAATAAAACTAAAGTAATGTTAGTTTTGTATTGATGCCATTGTGAAATTTTTTGTCTCATAAGGTTTAAACTAATTTTGATTTCAATTATTGTTTTAGGCATATTAAGTTTTCGATTATGGTGGCTTTTGTTCAAACTTTTTATTCATGATGTAGAATTTTCTTTATCATTTCTTCTATTTCAAAAGTATAATAAAATTTTAAATATATGCTTATTAAAATAAACAATTTTATCTCAATATCTTGATTTCTGGTCCTTATATTAATAGGGGTTTTCCTCATATTCATTCTTACTAATTGGTTTAAGTTTTCGCACCTTTTCCCTTTCTTTCCCCCGTTTTTTCCCTTCCTTTTGGTCCCATACTATATTCTCATAGCTTTTTCTTCTACCACCGATTTTTGCTTCTTCAAAAGGAAGGGAAAAAAGGAATTAGAAATGCATTCTATTCTCTATCATATATATCTATTATCTTCATTTTATGTTCATATTTCTATCAACTTTAAGTGTTGAATTTTTAAAATTTACAATAACGTTCTTTTATAATTGTTTTGAGGTATCTCTGACATAGTGCTTTAAAATTGGTAATTTTCTTTCTCAGATTTAGGCAAACTATGGGTCTTTTTGTTTGATATTGAGTTTTTTGAGTCTTTTTGTGCAGAAAAAGAATTGAAGCAATGGTTGACTTGAAATAGAAATAAACCGAGAACATTTTTAGTCAACCTTAGCTAAAATTAGTTATGGAATCTATAAATTTGCTTTCTTAGAATTCAGTTAGATTTATCTCTTTTGTCTATCCCTAGCGTGGTGGCAAAGAGGTTAGAGGATATTCAAAAAAAGATTCCTTTGGGACAATAGCGGGGAGGACTTCAAATACCACTTGGTGAAATGGAGTGTAGTTAAGTAACATTTTGATAAAGGGGGGATTGGTATCAAATCCCTCACTCTTTTCAATGGAGCTCTTTTTGGTAAATGGTTTTGGAGATTCGTTGCACGGAGGAGGGACCATTTTTGGAGGAAAGTAGTGGTGGCTAAATTTGGTTTGGAGCCTATTGGTTGGATGTCTAAAAAAGGAAGGGGGCTTATGGTGTTGGAGTTTGGAAGTGAATTCGGAATGGATGAGAGGATTTTTGTCCTAGTCTTTCTATCTCGGTGGGTAATGGAAGGAGAACTCGCCTTTGGCTCGACTCACGGTTTGGGAACTCTCCTCTTGAAGATCTTTTTTTCGGAGATTTTTGCAATTGTGAGGCATAAAGAAGCTCTTGTTTCTTCTTGCATCTCTTCCACCAATGGTAAGTTTATGCGGGATGTCCCTTTTGTCCGTAATGTTCATGATTAGGAGGTTGAGAGGGTGCAAAGCTTCTTAGATTTTTTGTATAGCTTCAATTTTGACCTTTGTAAAGAGGATACGGTTTTTTGGAGGGATAGTCCAAGCAAAGGTTTTGAGGTGAAAACTTTTTACAAGGTTCTTTTGGAAGAGATGGCTTCGGATGGGTCTTCTGTTTTTTGTGGATGACTATTTGGCGTTTCGAGGTTCCAACTAAAGTGAGCTTTTTTGCTTGGGAGGCTTCGTAGGAGAAAATTTTCACTTTAGACAACTTATAAAAAAGAGAGAGGGTTGTAGTGAATCGGTGTTGTATTTGTAAAAGTTGTAGCGAGTCTGTTTTCACTTTTTGTTGGAGTGTGCGCGAGTTTTGTGAGAAATGGCTTATAAGGTGTTGGGTTTTTGTGGGAAAAGGCGAGTCCATTTTCATCTTGGGTTTTTGCCGGCTCCATGAGAGATGAATTTGGGCTTGGAGTGGTAAAGGCTTCTAAAAGTCTTAAGAAGGCTTACTCTATGATTCATCTTTCGATCTTTTGGTTAGTTTGGAATGAAAGAAACCATAGAGTTTTTGATGGTATTGAGAAGTCTATTTTTGTAATTAGGGAAAGGTGGTTTAACACCCTTAACTTTTGGGTCAAAAGGCATTCTTTTGTAAATAACCTAGATTTAGCAGATTTTGTGGAGTTTCTTGCAGGTAGTCCTTGTACATGGGTTGTGCACCCCTTTGGTGCGTCTTTTTATATATACAGTTTATTTACTATTAAAAAAATGATCTTCCAATAACTTTTTTCCTTGATCTTTTTCCATTCGTTTTGTCTCGTAAATTTGAATACCCAAATTATTATTGTGCCAAAGCACGTGTTTATCTCAATCAAACAGTTTGTTATGAGCGTAAGCAATACTTCTCTTTTAAATACATTCAACTTAGAAAGTGTAATGAATCTCAAGAATCCGGCGTAATTTAATTTAAGAGCATAGAGTAATGTACCTCAAACATTTGGTGTGTCTTTTTATATATACAATTAAAAAAAAATGATCTTCCCATAACTTTTTTCCTTGATCTTTTTCCCTTCGTTTTGTCTCGTTAATTTGAATATCCAAATTATTATTGTGCCAAAGCACGTGTTTATCTCAATCAAACAGTTTGTTTTGAGCGTAAGCAATACTTCTCTTTTAAATACATTCAACTTAGAAAGTGTAATGAATCTCAAGAAGCCGGCTTAATTTAATTTAAGAGCATAGAGTAATGTACCTCAAACATTGGTAGTTTTAGAGTCAACCCCGAACTGAGCAGAAGTTAATGTCTTTATTCAATGGATCTTTCAATTAAGTATCATATTTCTTTTCAGTTTTTGGTTTGGACTACTGTTTCTATTCATATATTAAGAATGCTTTGTAGTATTTTCCTACGCTGGGTTTATGGTCTTTAATCATTGAGATAAAATTATCTCACTTTCTGAATGACACGGTTTGGTTGCAGCTTTTGTGCATTGAAGAGGAACTCTGTATCGTGTGTTATGCTGGTGAAGCTTTCAGATCACCATAGGAAAAAGAGTAAAAAGAATCAGTAATTGTCATGAAAACATTCTGTTTGAGTGACAAGTCCAATAACCACAGTAAAACCAAAATTTTCCTTTTCAGAGTAGAGCCAGTCAGTTTAGATATGCGTGTTTACAAGGATAAAATATTATCCATTGCACACTAGAAGACCACGAGTTTAAGAAATTGTTGTCTCTGAATAAGAAAATTTTGCTTGAAAGTATATGTTTGGATTTTGGTTGAATGTGAGATCCTGAGCCCCATTTAACTGCTACCGGTTGCATTCTATCTTAACCTCTGTAATGGAAACTTCTTCACCAAATTTTTATTAAATGCATTCTGCTCCTTCATGTGTCATGTTCTACGTAGCTAAATTGTTGATTACAGATGTTTAGAAGTATATTTTAAATAATCTTTCTCACTGTATTGCATGTTTTCTGGACAGCAATGATTCATGTTGTTCATAACTCAGTTTTCCTTAGGGATTGTTTGGATCAAAGCAAAGGATCAAGAGTAGCCGTCTAAATTCTTTTATGTCCTGTCATTTCTTTTTAACATTCAAACTCTCAGACATTGATGAACTAAAATATGCTCCTTTTATATCTTGAACAAAATCTGTTTGGGTCCTCGTTTGTGTTGCTTGATATACTTGCTTCAAGATAGTGAGTCAGCAGTGTGTACATGTCTACTAACATATGATACTCTATCAAAATATGTTGTATCGGAGAATACATCACATAGCGTATTCTACTATTATATGATACTCTATATGAGAATACATTATATAGGTGAATACATCATCTAGCATACTCTATCTGAGAATACACATGCTCCTTCAATATCTTGAATGAAATCTTTTTGGATCCTCATTTGATATGCTTGATATACTTGCTTCAAGATTTTGAGTCAAGAGTGTGTACGTCTACTAACATATGATACTCTATATGAGAATACATTATATAGGAGAATTTAGAATAGAAACAGAGTCCGTTAAAATATTAAATAGCTTTGGGGTTGAGCTGATAGCAATGGGATTTAATTAAACGAAACCCGTGCATCGCATGGGCTTTAAAACTAGCAACTATATGAAAACTCAATCCTAGTTTTGAGCATGACACCTGTCAGAGCGTTTTTTCCCTGTTTTCCATTTTTCCCCTTCTTTGTTTGAACTGTTTAAACATAACTTCAGGTATGTACTTGATCTCAGATCTTTATACTTTATGTTCTAGTTCCTTGCCCTCTCTATAAATCAATATTTCGGGTTATTCATGTACAGAGAATATGAAAGGTAGCAGTGATGAATTTTTATCAGACATATGAATAATTCTTCTCGACCTATAACTTTGTAGATATTTTTTTTTAAATAACTAACTGTGCAGAGGTAATCCTGATAACTTTTTTTTATTTAATTCTTTTATCTGTTTTTCAACAAATTTTTACTGTTTATATTTATTTCCTTTTCCCATTAATTGTTTTTATGGGTTTGTATTATCAGTGATTAGACATATCTATCTCTCAACTACTGAATTGTTAAATTTGCACAGGTTACAATTGGCCAAAAATGTAAATTTTAGTAGTTCAAAACCAGTGGCAAAAATGTTTGGTGTGATGTCTAATATGAAAGGTAGCAGTGATGACTTTTTATCAGACATATGAATAGTTCTTCTCAACCTATAACTTTGTAGATATATTTTTTTTGATAACTAACTGTGCAGAGGATTTAGAGGTAATTCTGATTACTTTTTTTATTTAATTATTTTCTGTTTTTCAACAAATTTTTACTGTTTATATTTATTTCCTTTTCCCATTAATTGTTTTTATGGGTTTGTATTATCAGTGTTTAGACATATCTATCTCCCAACTACTGAATTGTTAAATTTGCACAGGTTACAATTGGCGAAAAATGTAAATTTTAGTAGTTCAAAACCAGGGGCAAAAATGTTTGATGTGATGTCTAATGGGTTATAAGCTTCTTTTATTTTATTTTGTTTTGGGTTCAGTATTTTTCTCTCAAATCAGATTTATAGGAGAATGATTGTGATATACTGATATGAAATTTCATGTTGTTTGATACGCAACCATTCTTTAATGTTTTTCCAGAAATTATGCAGTGAGTTACGGTTATTTCTTTCTAATTTGTATTCTTACTTGAATCCCTCGCTTTTAGGAATTAGCACTCTCAATACATATATTTATTTGTTGGGACTCTCCATAGAATGAATTTATTTGCTAATCATACTTATGTATTGATAAGTCTCATATGTTCTGTAATACCTAATGCCCATATTTTTCTATTGAGCTTTATCTGTCAGGCCCATCTTCATATAAAAAAATAATAAAATAAATAAATAAAAGAAAAGAAGGGCCCCATTACTCCATGAGTCTGTAGCGGCAGATTTTTCTCAGAGAAAATTCGAGAAAGTGAAAGTGGAAGAGAGAGAGAAATGGAAGAATGTTTTGTAAGAAAGGACTCAAATCAAGGTATTCTCCCATCCCAAATCTGTTATTTTCATGATTTCTTTCATTTTTTTGGCACTCCTGTCGGAGCTTACCATGATATTTTAGCTGCAGATTCTTACCTTCATAAAGTTAAGTTTGGCTTGGGTTTCACTTGATTTGGAATTGTATTTTTGGAGTTATGATTTTTTAGTAAATCTGTTTTTACAGAGTTAACAGTAGTCAACTTTAAGTCACCGGAAAACTGTCTTTCTGAAACGAATTGGAATGGATCTTGAGTCTAAATTGTAGTACTCTTTGGGTATATTCAGTAGGTTCGTGCTTCATCATCAAATTCAATATGGAGAGCTAGATATTAAGGTTCAAATTGGGTATATTCCGTAGGTTCGTGCTTCATCATCCAATTCAATATGGAGAGCTAGATATTAAGGTTCAAATTGGTACCCTTAACAGAGAAAAATTTGACCATTAGGCGACGGTTTTGGGTGATTCTTGAGTCAAAACGATATTACTCATAGAGTACTTTATGGGTATAAATAGACTCTTAAAATTTTTTATGTGCAAAAGTTATTAATGTTTAAAGTAGACTGATTGTACTAGTTAAATCTGTAAGAAATTAAAAATTAAGTGAAGCCATCAGATGTGAAAGTTGACGCACTTGAGTTATTTCATAATAAAAATCACTTTTTTATATTCATTATTCAGGTAATATTTTTTAAACTAGAATTAGTTAGTCAAAACTTGATTCTAGTTTAGGAAATTTATCTTGAGTTAAAGGAACATATAAGTACTGTCCGGTGACCTCAAGAGACTTAGTTGGCATATATATATATATCATGTTGAATTGTATATTAAATTGTTTTGTTGATTTTAGTGTCTTTTCTTTATAGCTGACGTGAGAAATTCTAGTTTTGTGGAATCACTATGCTTTTCCTATTAATGAATATTCATTCACATAATTATTGTTTTTATCATGTTAAACGCATGGTTGAGCATTTGAAATTGATATTGCTTTATATTTAGCATTGATGTTTGATTTGAGTTTCTAAGTCATGTTAATTATGGCTTTGAAAATAATTTGATTAGTGTTTGAGGCTTTGGAAATATGATGATTTGTGGGTAGCAATTGTCACATCCTTGGATTGTGCTTGGGGTGTGACAATAAAATGGTATCAGAGCCCGGGTTCTCTAGGGGCTGAGCCTAGTACGACGTTTGTTGGATAGTCATTAGGCACTGGGGCCACATTAGCTTATTAAGATTGCATTTTCTTGTGCTTCGTTTATTTTTATGTGAATGATGTCATTCTTTGCTCCTAGATTGAAGTATCCATTGTCGTTTTATTTTGTATTTGGAAAGAGAGATGTAATTAGTAATATTTTTTTAATGCCTATGGGTAAGCCAATAAGTTTAACTAAATGCTTATTTTCTTACACAAGGTGAGGTTTCATGACCTTGACCACACTGTGGTGTAGGAATATTCATTGCTGTTAGGAAAAAAGCAGTGCCTCTATGATATTTTGTAACAGATTTGTTTGTTTAGTTTTTAATATATTCTTCTTACCCTTTAGTTGTATCACTAAGTATGTAAATTTGGCGTGTTATTTGAGACATTATAGCTTATTGAGTTTTTCTAGTTAGATGGACATGGTCTATCTAAGGTACTTTTGGGTTGGATAAGTTGACCCTGGACAAGTCAGCATTATCTAACCAAGTCTAGCTTGATTGACCATGTTTAATCCGAATGAACCAAACCTTAAAGGAAAACTGTATTACTACCCTAATTCCTTTAAAGTTGTGTTTTTTAACTCTGCTTGTTTTGCTGTCTAGCTGCAAGATTTCGTCAATAAAATCAAGTTTTAATTGCCTGGTGAAAAGTTTTTCTAGAATAAAACCGTTACCCTTAACTTATCCTTATCTATATATATGTAGAGAAGGCGTATGCAAGGGCCCAGCAGATCATCACAACTCACATTGACATCCTGCACAAGCTTGCTCAACTCATTGACATCCTGCACAAGCTTGCTCAACTCCTAATAGAGAAAGAAACTGTTGATGGAGAAGAGTTCATGAGCCTCTTCATTGATGGAAAAGCTGAGTTATATGTTGCTTGATTACACTTATAAGCCATCAAAACGATGTTGTATCATAAGTTTGATACACTCATGTACACATTAAGAATCGATTACTTGTTTTATAAGTTACAAATATTTATGAAGTGCACAGGTGAGATATTTGCTACAATTTCCTTTACTGGTGTTATGAAGCCTATTAAGACATGAATGCCAAAACTATACTACCATGAAAGCAGTGTACAATATTTAACGAGTGGGTGAAGACATGCTATAGGAAACTAGAGCATTGTCCCAGCTGAATCGGCATCATATTTAAGGTTGCACAGACAACGGTTTAAGAATGATAAAAAATGAGAGGAAAAAAAAAAGAAAGGGTAGAACTCTTGTTTAAGGCTGCACATACGAGTGATTAAGGGTAATGGTAAAAAAATGAAGAAGTATAACTCTCTTTTTTTAATGGAAATGAGAGGGTATGAATAAATACCTCTACCCCTTTTGGTAGTTCAAAACTCTAAATATTTTAATTTTTTCTTTCAAATGAGAATAAATTAGAGTAAACAAGAAAAGATAAAAAAAAATTGGAAGGATATTCTTTTTCCTTGCTTCTCTCTCTTCTCAATCGATCCAAACTAATGTTTTCAAAACATTCTTGGGATGCATCTCCAAGCAGGGCGTTCAAAAAATACCATGTGGTGTTAAAAATAGAGTAAAACACCACAAAAGAATCTCCTTTTGTGGATTGGATGGGGCATACACATTTGAATAGAGCGTATGTGTTTTACGCTCAAATGACGGAGACATAAGCTCTTTCCGTATAATTTTTACCCATCTGAATTTGATGAAACGATACCGTTTCACCCTTTAACACCCAAAAATGAAAAAGAAAAAGAGGGCTTATTGGGTGGGAGCTGCTGCTCTTGTTCAACTTCAAAATCAAACTTAACTGTCCAAGGGACTGAGTTGTAGACCATCGCATCTTTCCCTTTAAGCATAAGGTTTTGGTTGTTATCTTCTTTGCTTGAGGAAAAAGATGTGTCAATTGAGGTTTCCCCACGCTATGATCTGTTTTTAATGAAAATGGAAAATAAAATTTAATCCCTCTCCTTTCTTTTTCATCATTTCCATTCAATCCAAACATAGGGTAAGTATTAATTATGGCTTAAATTCTTTAAATTCTTTAAATCCAAAAATATATCAAATAAGTTTTTTTTAAAGCATCACGACAGAAAAGGCTCATCAAAAGCTTATGTTTTTGGGTTCGGATTTATATGGGTTTGATTGGTAGTCAATGGATGCAGAGGAAGAGCTCACCAGTACGGACCTATATAAATAATAGGAATTTGTTATTTTCCTATTCAGCTTGTTAGAGCCGAAACTTGGATATATTGGAGATTTTTTGAGAGTTTTAACTCTCGAAAACTTTTATACTCAATTCAATAGTAGCTATTTCATCATCATAACTAAATGTAAGAATTTTATCTTCGAAGCAGGTAAACCTATGACCTGTGGTTCAATTCTTTAACTCCAAGCATGACTGTTGTTATTATTAGATGTAGACAATGTGGTTTCACAGCTCAGCTGTCTTAGTTAATACCTGATCAAATAAGTTTGTATGGAAATTTTACCAATTGGAAAATAGGGACGTGGTAACCAATGACCAGTGGCTGCAAATGATCAAATATCAGGGAAAGTAATTAATCTCTCCCTTTTATTGTCTTTTATCTTGCATGAGTAAGAAAGTAGTTCATTCTTCTAAGACAGTTTCCTCTGCATGTAGTTGCAAAAAAAGAAAGAAAAGGATTAATAATTCTGTGTAGAAAGAAAACCAATTAAGGTTTGACTTGAAGAGAAAGGAGGTCAAGGAAATTGATATTCTTTGACATCACTCTAAACTAGCTGTTCTGCTCTAACAACTAGTCATATCAAAGTAGCTAGTATGTTAAATTTTTTGCTCCTCTTTTAAACTATCCAATTTCTATCACCTAATCGGCCAAACAACCATTTCTCACTTCTATTTATACTCTCCAATGTAAACAACTGATCATATCAAAGTAAATGCCCTTAACCTGAATTTTCTAGAGGAAAGAGAGAGAAAAAGAAAGAAATGGGGGCTTCACTTCTTCCATCGCCAGCATATTTGCAAGCTTTGCTCTTCTTCTCATTCATTACATTTGGCAGTCTTCTTCCTAAGCCTGTACTTGGGATTACTAGACATTACAAGTTTGATGTATGTGTTACAAGGAGACAAGCTAATCACCATTGAAAATAAGTTTTTTTTTTAATTTTTAATTTTGTATGATGGTCTATCAACATATTTTGCAGATAAAGTTGCATAATGTTACACGTTTGTGCCACAATAAGAGCATTGTATCAGTAAATGGGCAATTTCCAGGACCTCGTATTGTAGCAAGGGAGGGTGACCGGCTTCTGATAAAAGTTGTTAACCATGTCCCTAACAATATCTCCCTCCACTGGTATATATATCAACATATTTAACATTATGTACATAATTTTATTTTTAAAAAAATGAGAATGACAAACTCTGGTTTCTCTGAAAAACTTTGATTTCTCTGAATTACAGGCATGGAATTCGACAGCTACGAACAGGGTGGGCTGATGGACCAGCATATGTGACTCAGTGTCCTATACAAACTGGGCAGAGCTACGTGTACAACTTCACCATTGTTGGCCAAAGGGGAACTCTTTTCTGGCATGCCCATATTTCATGGCTAAGATCAACTGTCTATGGTCCTATAGTCATTCTTCCAAAACGCGGCGTTCCTTACCCATTTGCCAAACCTTACAAGGAAGTTCCCATCATCTTTGGTAATTAAACTACTAACAAACAAGTTGTTATTATTTACATGTACTTTGCTTATTTAGTTGAACCTTGAGAAATTTTCCATGATAAACTGGACTTTGAGGTTTCATCCGTTAACAAATCGAACCCTAAGATTTAAAAATCAAACTTTGATCGGAATTGAATGGCATGCAATGGCCGAGGTTTCCAAATAACCTCAATCATCGCAACAGCATGCAATGGAGAGGTTTTTGGGTAGCCTCAGCCATCACGAGGTTGTAACAAGAGGTTATCCAGCAGTCTTAACCGTGGGATGACCAAACTAACAAAAACCTCACCGTTGCAGTCTTGTGATAGTTGAGGCTATCTAGCAGCCTCGACATAGTAAGTAGGCGCGATAGCGAAAGCTACTAGACAGTCTTGATAGCATACTATTCAATTTCAGTCAAAATTTGATTTCAAAGTTCAACTGGCTAACAGATGGATCTTAAGAGTTGGATTTGTCATGAAAATTCTTCATGATTCAAAACGAAATCAACTACAGGATGAAATATATAATTAAACCTATTTAGTAAATGAAGATTTGCTAACACAAATCCTTATGCTTAAATTGCAGGAGAGTGGTTCAATGCAGATCCTGAGGCAATCATTAGTCAGGCACTCCAAACAGGTGGTGGCCCTAATGTCTCTGATGCCTATACTATGAATGGACTTCCAGGACCATTGTACAACTGCTCTATTAAAGGTATAAAAAAAACACTGCAATGTTACATTTTCATTTGATTTAATTAAACAAGAAGTTCATTCGATTTAATTTTGAAACAATGGGTTTCAATTGGCAGATACATTCAAGCTGAAGGTGAAGCCTGGCAAAACATACCTTCTTCGCCTCATCAACGCTGCACTCAACGATGAACTTTTCTTCGGCATAGCAAACCACACACTCACAGTTGTTGAAGCTGATGCTATTTATGTCAAACCTTTTGAGACCGAAACACTTCTTATAGCCCCTGGACAAACTACAAATGTGCTTCTCAAAACTAAACCTCACTTCCCAAATGCAACATTTTTCATGACCGCAAGACCATATGTTACAGGCCAAGGCACTTTTGATAACTCAACTGTTGCTGCTATTTTAGAATATGAGTTACCACTCCATACCCTTCATTCAAAACTTTCAATTAAAAAGTTTCCACTCTTTAAACCAATCCTTCCTCCACTAAATGACACTTCTTTCGCTGCGAATTTTACTAATAAACTTCGTAGCTTAGCGAGCTCACAATTTCCTGCTAATGTGCCCCAAAAAGTCGATAAGCAATTTTTCTTCACTGTAGGCCTAGGAACTAATCCATGCCAGAATAACAAAACCTGCCAGGGACCTAATGGAACAATGTTTGCAGCCTCAGTGAACAATGTATCTTTTGCAATGCCAACCACAGATCTCCTTCAAGCACATTTTTTGGGTCAATCAAATGGTGTTTACACCGCTGATTTTCCAAGTGATCCAATTACTCCATTCAACTATACAGGAAACCCACCAAACAATACTATGGTTAGCAATGGAACAGAGCTAGTGGTGCTTCCTTTTAACACTAGTGTGGAGCTAGTAATGCAGGACACAAGCATACTTGGTGCTGAGAGTCACCCACTTCACTTGCACGGTTTCAATTTCTTCGTTGTCGGTCAAGGTTTTGGGAATTTTGATCAAAAGAAAGACCCTGCAAACTTCAATCTTATTGATCCTGTGGAGAGGAACACTGTGGGTGTACCCTCTGGCGGTTGGGCGGCAATTCGATTTCTAGCAGACAACCCAGGTTAGTTAAAAATGAGCAGACTAATATAATGCAGTAGAATTTGGTAACCTATTGGTAATAATTTATGCACAAAGGTAGAAATAAAACTAAATAGAGGTATATCAATGACTAATATATAAGTTAATATAATGTTGTATTTGCTGACGTGTTACGAGTTGATGACAAAAACCACGTGTCGACAGGGGTATGGTTCATGCATTGCCACTTGGAAGTCCACACCAGCTGGGGTCTGAAAATGGCTTGGGTTGTTTTAGATGGAAAACTCCTCAATCAGAAGCTACTTCCTCCACCAGCAGATCTACCCAAGTGTTGACAACTTGACTCACTTCTGACCAGAAATTACCCAAATGATTTATGTTTCTTTTCTTTTACTAAACCCATTTTATTCCTTGGCCTTTCTTTTGCGTTTGATGTTTGCCCAGTTTTTAATTTATATTTAATAGTAAATTTTTTTATTGATCCATGTACGGTGCTAAGTGAGGGAAAAGAGTGATTTTTTGTAACATCAAGATTCCATGTACGGTGCTAAGTGAGGGAAAAGAGAGATTTTTTGTAACATCAAGATTGCAGAGTTCTTAATAATGCTGCCAAAGAATTGAATTTCATTTGTTTCTATTTATTCTTCAATGTCTTGCTTTTGTTGGTCATATGTTACTAATACTTCAATGTCTTGCTTTTGTTGGTCATATGTTACTAATATTCTCTGAGAATGTGAATTTGGTAGTTAGAATGTTAGAGACTATCTTATTGCCAGCATGTTATTAATATTCTCTGAGAATGTGAATTTGGTAGTTAGAATGTTAGAGACTATCTTATTGCCAGCAAAACGCATGGAATAGTATCACAATTTTTTATAAGATCAATTAATAACATATGTTACAAGAACAATTTGATAACCCTTAAAATATAAAGTCTCAACTGATCCATTTTAAAACCAAATGAAGAATTTATACAATGACCTAATTTCAAAAGAAAAAATAGATAATATCTCTTCAAAATTTCAAGTAGCAACAATGAAGTGTCAATTGGCATCACTAGCAGTAAGTTTGGGTTGACTTTATGCCTCTAGAAGATCATATAGTATTGCATTGAAGCAATTTGGTTAAACAGAAAGCTAATTAGCAGGAAGAATAGTAAATCTCAGTTGCAATCTGAGTAAGATTTTTTCTTTTGGAAAAAAAAAATATTCTATTCAATATCTGAGAGATTGGATGTATTAAGGTAAAGGGTTTGTAAGAATTGAAGAAGTTTGAGTGGTGTGCTACTGAGATGGGATTGAAGAAATAGAGTTCTGAGAAGTTTGCCATGTCTATGAAGTATTTACCAAGTTGGAGATTGTTAAAATTTGTGCATACTTCAAAGGGTGCAGATCTGTAGAACCCCCGACGATCACGGGATCCTGCTCCCCGATGAGCACCCCCGAAACTTTCAGGCCCTGTACATGAGTTGGGTTTGGTTTTTTGCTTGGCAGTTTGGGCTTGGGCCCATGAATAGCCGTGGTTTTGCAGCAGGGCGGAAACCCTAATTACGGTGTCTTAAGTTGCTTATAAATACTCTCTATATATTTAGTGCACATTGTAACAAGAGATTTGTGAGGTTGATAATAGTGAAACTTCTGACAGGATGTAGCCCTATTATGAAGTGAACCTAGGTATATCATGTCTTAGTTTTCTTTCTATTTATAATTTGTGTGATTGGCAGGTCTCGAATCGTCCAATTGGTATCAGAGCTTTGTGTTCGAGGATTAACGATCAGAGATGTCGATTGGATCACAGATTGAAATCGAGAAGTTCGGAGAGAAGAGCTTCGAGTTGTGGAAACTGAATATGTAGGATCTACTCGTGGATAGGGATCTGTGGACGGTGATAGTCGATGAGATTCCGAAGAGTACAATGAGCATGGTGGCAGCGTCCATGATAGAGGTGGCGTCGTCGATGGTGGTTTCGACATCATCTTTAGCGGCCATCACAGAGTAGGAGATGTTAGTATTTGTCTAAGGATTAAACGGGTTGAATAATGAATCTTCAGCAGTCTTCTAAGCCGCAGCACAAGGAGTGTGCGCCTCAAACTACAGCAAGGGAGAAGTTGGCCTCCACCAGGTGTGCACCGTGGCATAAGGTGGCACAGGGCTGTGCACCGTGGCCCAGCCCTTGTGCGCCGTGGCGCCCAGCACCTAGGTGGTTTCTAGACCTATGTGCGCTGCAGCCAACCCTATTCTGGGCTGCGGCGCCAGGTACACCTAGAGCAAGTTATTCAGCCTTTTTCTATGGTGTGTGGAGCATGGTTAAAACGCACAGGATTACTTAGACTCTTAGAGAACCATGATTCTTTGGTTCTTGAGATCTAAGTGTTGGTATTTTTCTAAGGCTTAAACATGGTTCAAAGATGGTTAAAGTCTAAACCAAGGTTGGAAGATTAAATTTCAGCATGTTAAAGGAGTGCACACATGTGTGTGCATCACTTTGGGTGTGTGCGCACACCCCTATTCAACAAGGCAAAAGAGTGCGCACAGCTGTGTGAAAGGTAGCATCAGTGTGTGCCGTACCGTTCCTTCACCAGCGCCACACCGCCCAGTAAGAAGGTGGTTTGAAGAAGGGCAGTGCTGCACTGTCCAGAAAGTGTGCAAAAGGGGCTTTGCCTAGCACCTCACCGCCCCCTGTTCAATGCCTAGGCGCTAGGCACACTGAGGCACACACATTCCACTCCATTTAGCCTCTTCTTAGGTGCGTGGATGCAAGGTTAATGCACAGCACTACTTAAGATTGATGGAGGGCCATGGTTAAGTGGTCATCAAGATCTAAGGGTGGAGATTGACTCTCAAGATTGGACAAGAAGTGGGTGCACTATATAAAAGGTCACCTAGCTTCATTTTTTAGGTACAACAACATAAGTTTGTGACATACTTTGAGATCAATTGTAAAAGAGTGACAAGACACAATATAAGAGAGAATTTTGTGAGAGTGCAAAGACACAAAACACAAGAGGGACTCATTGTAGAGAGGCTGGTTGTAAAGAAGAGAGAGTAGTATAGATAGAGAGCATTGTAATAGTTTTTATCATCTTCTTTCTTCTTTTCTTGGTTTCTTTAAGAACTTGAGCTTTTTAAAGAGGGTTGCTGTAATTGTAAAGAACCATTGATTTAGTGCAGAGAGTTTGGAGGAACTCACGGGGACGTAGGCACATTGCCGAACCTCGATAACAAATTGCTTGTCTTCTTTCTTTCTTTGATTTTCTGTTCCTGTTTTCGATTCTAAATCTTTATAAGTCATTCTAGACTTGGGTTTTTGGAAGATCACCACCTGGGCAACTTGACAAGGTGATTTCCAACACTAAGGGTGGAGATTGATCTCCAAGATTGGATGAGGAAGTCATTGCCCTATATAAAAGGGTCATCTAAGAGCCATTCAAGGGAGGATGCGAGGTGAGCATCCAGGTGATGTGAATGTGCAGAACATGTGTGAAACAGAACATGTGAATGTGTGTGAAATAGAACATATGGTGTGTGAGGGTGCAAAGACACAAAACACACAGGAAAGACTCATTCAAGAGAGGCTGGTTGTTTAGAGAGAGAGTAGTATAGATTGGGGATTCAAGGGCTTTGTAATTGAAATTTACTTGGGGAAAATTGAAGGGAAACACTTAGTTCTTATCACTTTCTTTTGCTCTTCTTTCATTCTTCAAGAACATGCTGTAATTGTAAGAACTCCATTGATTTAATGTACAGAGCTCGGAGGAGCTCACGGGGACGTAGGCACATTACCGAACCTCGATAACAATTGCTTATGTTCTTTCTTTGATTGGTTTGATTCCTGTTTTGTTTCGATTTTATTACAAGTCATTCTAGACTTGGGTGTTTGAAAAGATCACAACCTGGGATTCCACAAGAAGGTGATTTTCCAACAGTGGTATCAGAGCTAGTACAGCGGGTATCGGAGCAAGACTCCAAGAATCAAAGGTCAACTTCTTGGGTCATTCAAGAATGGAGTAGAGATCAATATTTGATCGTGTTCTTGAGATGATTCAAGAATGGAGTAGAGATTAATATCTAATCGTGTTCTTGAGGTGATTCAAGAACAGAGTAGAGATCAAGATCTGGTCGTGTTCTTGAGGGTGATTCAAGAACGATATTGAGATCCATCTTTGATCGTGTTCTTGAGATTTAGAAGAAGTTGGAAAGAAATTGTGGGTGCTGCATAAATCTGGGATTTTCTTCGCAAGATGGAGTCAAACTTCATTGTTGAAAAGTTTGATGGAAAGGGAGACTTTGCCCTTTAGAAGCGAAAAATCAAGGCGGTTCTTATGCAACAAAAGATGGACTTGGCGATTGGAGAAGATGACGTTTTTCCAGCAAGTATCACCGAGGTCTAGCGGAATGAGATGAAGAAGATGGCGTACAGTGCCATCTTTCTGCACATGTCGGATAGTGTGATAAGAGAGTACAGAGACTCGAAAGATCCAGCTATCATATGGAAGAAACTAGATGAGTTGTTTTTTACCAAGACTCTCCCTAATAAGATATATCTTCTTAAACGAATCTTTGCTTTTCAAATGGATCTTGATAAAGAGTTGCAAGATAATCTTGATGTGTTTAATAAACTAGTTCAGGATTTGGTTAGTTGTAGTATAACATTTTCGGATGAACGATTGACTGTTATGTTGTTGAATTCTCTTCCTGATTATTTTGAAAGCCTGATTAATGCTATTGAATATGGAAGAGATACACTAACCAAGGAAATTGTGATCAATGCTATAAGGGCTCATGATTTTAAAGCTAAGATGAGAGAAGTATCAAGTGGAGAAGGGTTATTCGTTAGAGGAAAGCCGGCAACTCAGTATGGCAGTAATATACATGGCTACTACCGGGACAAAGGTAGAGGACAAAGCCATGGGAGAGCGCACTCTAAACCGAGATTTGGAGGAAAGAGATACTACTACTGCCATAAGGAGGGTCATTTCAAGAAAGATTGCGAGAAGATGATAAGGGATGAGGGAGGAAGCCATACCAAGAATAAAGAGGCTTCGGTTGCAAAGAGAGAACAACAAGATGATGATGTTCTTGTTGTGTGCTCAAATGTGAGCAAGGGGCAAGAAGGCAGCGAGAGATGGATCTTGGATTCCAGGTGCACTTATCATATGTGTCCTCACCGGGATTGGTTCAAGAATTTCAAGGAAACCAATGATGGAAAGATTTTCCTGAGGAATGAAACTTCTTGCCAAGTGAGGGGGATAAGAGACATCCATTTGAGGATGTTTGATGGAATGACAAGGCTGGTAAGGAACGTGAGATATCTTCTGGAGTTGAGAAGAAATTTGATCTCATTGGTGCAACTAGATTCCATGGGGTACACATACAAAGCAGAGGGAGGAAAGATCAAGGTAACCAAAGGATCTTTGATAGTGATTAAAGCAGCAATGAAGGATGGTCTCTATGAGATGATCGAAGACGCGGAGATCAAGGATCAAGCAGAAAGCTTGATGGCTGAGATGAATAAGGTAGCACTTTGGCACACTCACTTGGGACATATGAGTGAAAAGGGTCTATAAGTTCTCAACAAGAATGGTCTACTTAATGGTTACAAAGCAGAGAAACTTAATTTCTGCGAATGTTGTGTTCTTGGGAAACAACATCGGGTTAGCTTCAACACCAGAGTGCACAAGTCTAAGGGCATTATTGACTACATTCATGTGAATCTTTGGGGACCAGCAAGAACACCAACACAGGGAGGTAATATTTACTTTCTATCTTTAATTGATGATTATTCAAGAAAGGTTTGAGTTTTTTTGCTTAAGAATAAATCAGATGCTTTGAATAAGTTAGTGGTGTGGAAAAAGCTGGAGGAAACTTAAATGGGCAGGGTAGTTAAGGTGTTAAGAACCGATAATGGCTTAGAAGTTTTTAACAAGCAAATTGATCAATTCTATAAGTTAAATAGGATTCTAAGACATAGAACGGTTGTGAAAACCCCTCAACAAAATAGAGTTGCTGAGAGGATGAATAAGACCCTTATGGAAAAGGTTAGGTGCATGATTATGGGATCTGGATTACCCAAATATTTTTGGGGGGAAGTGGTGTCTACTGCTACGTATTTGGTTAATAGATCACCCACTAGAGCTTTAAACCTTTAGAGTGGTAAACCCCCTGAGTTGAACAACCTTAGAACTTTTGGGTGTGCTGCGTTTGCACATCAAAATGATGATAAACTTAACCTAAGGTCTAGAAAGTGTGTATTTCTAGGATATGGGGAAGGGGTTAAGGGGTATAGGTTGTGGTCCTTCGAGCAAAAAGGATTTAAACTCATAATAAGTAGGAATGTCATTTTTAATGAGCATTTATTTCCCTATTTGGAGAAAACTAACCCTGTAAGGGATAGTGAGCAAACCAGTTTGGTATTTGTAAAGCATAGCATCAGGAAAATTTAGTTCAGGTAGAGCAAGGAAAGCAAGAGGGTTCGGACTAGGTAGAGCCCATTGATGAAGGCCAAGATCAGGACACTCATGAGGAGGCTGAACTAGAAGGGGATGATACAGCAAGTCAGAATGACTATCGGCTCACAAGGAACTGGGAAAGAATGATGGTTAAACCACCTTTGAGATATAGTTTTACGGATGCTATTGTAATAGCTCCTTATTCAGAATGAGGGATAAGTGAACTAGAAACTTACATTGATGCCATGGGATGTAAGGATTCGTCAAGATGGAAGCTATCCATGGAGGAAGAAATGCATTCTATGAGGAGGAACAACTCTTGAGAATTAGTGCACATTCTAGGAAAACAGAGAGTTGTTGATTTTAAGTGGACTTACAAGATCAAAGAAGGGAACCCTCCGGGGGATGAAGTCTGGTATAAGGCTAAACTGGTGGTGAAGGAGTTCACGTAAAGAGAAGGCATAGATTTCATAGAAACCTTCTCACTTGGACACAAGGTGGAGGAAGTGGTGATTATCCTCATCTATGTGGATGTTATATTGTCGGTTAGGAATAACAAAGAGAGGATAGAAAGGTTAAAATTTCATCTCAGTGAGGAGTTTGAGATGAAAGATCTTGACCTTGCATAAAAGATCTTTTGGATAAGAATAATTCAAGAAAGGGAGAGAAACAGGTTGAAGGTTTCTCAGTCTTCTTATATAGAAAATGTGTTATATATGTTTTCTATGGAAGATGGTAAACCAGTGAAGATTCCCCTTGCTATCCATTTTAAGTTATCTAGCGAACAAAGTCCTGGAATGGATGAGGAGAAGAAAGAAATAAAAAAGGTCTCTTACTCTAGTGTGGTTAGATCAGTCATGTCCATGATGATAAGCACTAGACCCGACATTTCTCAAGCAATTAGTGTACTTAACAGATTTGTAAGTAATCCCGGAAAAGAGCTTTGACTTGGGGTGAAGTGGTTGCTAAGGTATTTAAAGGCTCAATGACAGCTGATAGTAGCACTCTCAACAATCGAGGCAGAGTACATAGCGGCTACGGAAGCCATAAAGGAGGCTATATGGTGCAAAGGGTTGTTGGATTAATGAAAGGTTCTAAAAGAGCAAGTGGTGGTGTCTTCGGCTAGCTAAAGTGTATGGCACTTGTGTAAGAACCCGGTGTTCCATGAGAGGACTAAGCATATGGATGTTCGGTATCATTTTATTCGGGAAAATGTTACAAAAGGATGCATTCATGTGGACAAAGTCACAACGGAAGAAAATCCTGCAGATTTAGGCACCAAAATTCTGCCTCTAAGTAAGTTCAATCATTGCCTTGGACTTCTTAGGATTGGAATCGGTTGATATGGTGACTTAAGTTGAGTTTGGATTCTGAGTTCTCTGCATAATAGGTTCGGGTTTAATCACTTAGACAAAGGTAGAGATTATTGGTATTTGTCTAAGGATTAAACGGGTTGAAGAATAAAGCTTCAATAGTCTTCTAAGCTGCAACACAAGGAGTGTGCGCCTCAGCCTACAGTAAGGGAAAAGTTGGCCTCCACCAGGTGAACGCTGCGACCAGGGTAATGTACACCATGGCACAAAGTGGCATAAGGGTTTGCGCCGCAGTTCCTAGCACCTGGGTGGTTTCTGGCCCTGTATGCGCGGCAGCTCCAAGCACACCTGGAGCAAGTTATTTAGCCTTTTTTTTGTGCGTGAGCATGGTTAAAACGCACAGAATTACTTAGAATCTTAGAGAACCATGAGTCTTTGATTCTTGAGAACTAAGAGTGGAGATTGATCTCCAAGATTGGATGAGGAAGTCATTGCCCTATATGAAGGGTCATCTAAGAGCCATTCAAGGGAGGATACGAGGTGAGCATCCAGGTGATGTGAATGTGCAAAACATGTGTGAAACAGAACATGTGAATGTGTGTGAAATAGAACACATGGTGCGTGAGAGTGTAAAGACACAAAACACACATGAGAGACTCATTCAAGAGAGGCTGGTTGTTTAGAGAGAGAGTAGTATAGATTAAGGATACAAAGGCTTTGTAATTGGAATTTTCTTGGGGAAAATTCCAGGGAAACACTTAGCTCTTATCATTTTATTTTGCTTTTATTTTGTTCTTCAAGAACAAGAGATGTTGTCGTAATTGTAAGAACTCCATTGATTTAGTGCAGAGAGCTCAGAGGAGCTCACGGGGACGTAGTCACATTGCGGAACCTCGATAACAATTGCTTGTGTTCTTTCTTTGATTGGTTTGATTCCTATTTTGTTTCGGTTTTATTACAAGTAATTCTATACTTGGGTGTTTGGAAAGATCACAACCTGAGATTCCGCAAGAAGGTGATTTTGCAACTAGAGAAGATCAATCAGAAGGCATGAAGTCTTATTCGGTTATATCTGGTTGATTCTGTCATGATAAACGTTTCTAGAGAGAAGACTGTGAAGGATTTCTAGAAAAAGCTAGAAAGCCTTTATCAAAGTAAATCTCTAGTAAACAAACTGTTTATACGGAAGAACTTATACAACCTTTTGATGACTGGGGGTGATTCTTTCTCTGTTCATTTACATGAGTTTAACACTTTGATAGGTCACTTGTTGTCTATTGGTGTTGATGTGACAGATGACAATAAGGCTATTACATTACTCTGTTCACTGCCTGATTCATGAGATAACTTGATAGTTGCGATTAGTACTGGTTCGACTAATATGTCCTTTGAGAATGTTGTGGTAGCCTTATTGTCTGAGAAGATGAAGCGATAGGGTACAAAAACTCGTCAAATGAGGCCTTATCTATGAAAGGGCGAAGCTGTGATAGAGAATACAAGTGGTTTGGTGATAAACCCAAGTTCAGGGGAAGATCGGAAAGTAGAGATAAATCTAGGTTGAAGTGTTGGAAGTGTAGGAAACCTGGGCATCTAAAGAAAGATTGCAAAAGTAAGAGTGTGAACCCTGAAAAATGAACAGGCAATATATCAGCTTCAGGTAACAGGAACTAGTATGATGATGATGTTGGTAACTTGAATATGGCATCCTGTTTGGCTCAATCAGATCAAAATGTTTGGATAATTAACACAGAAGCATAATTTCACATGATATCTCAAAAGGACTGGTTTCGTGAGTATGAAACCTTTGATGGGGGAAACATTTTATTGGGAGATAATTTTCTGGTGAAAATTATTGGTCGTGGGAATGTGAAGTTGAAAATGAATTATGGGATAGCCAGGACACTCTCAGGCATGATGCATATTCCGAACCTCAATAGGAACCTGATGTCAGTAAGCAAGATGACATATTGGAGAGTGAATTTCAGCTGTGACAAAAATTCATGCAAGATGATTGTTAGTAATTACAAGAGGTGTTCAGTATGGTACATTGTACAAGTTGCTGGGAAGTACAATACAAAGTCAGTTTAGTGGAGGTTTTATCTTTGAGGTGGCGACTGATGATGAAGTGAAGTCCCTTATGTTGTGGCATTAGAGGCTTGGGCATATCGGTGAAAAGGGACTATCTACTTTATCGTCGAAGTAGATGGTGAAGGGAGTCCCAGATTTCTCTATGGGATTCGGTTTCTATGAGTATTATCTACATAGCAAGCAGAACCGTGTGAGTTTTAAGTCCGTTGGCACAAGAGCAAAAGGTATTTTGGATTTGATACATAGCGATGTGTTTGGGCCAGTTTCGGTCTAATCTCTTGGAAAATCAAAGTATTACGTCTCTTTCATTAATGATTTTTCAAGGTATGCATGGATTTAATTCATTAAGAGTATAGCTGAAGCATTTGATAAGTTCTGTGAGTTTAAAACATTGGTAGAAAATCATATGGAAAGAAAGATAAAAGTACTGAGAACAGATAATGCAGGAGAATTTTTCTCAGACAAGTTTGAGTAATTCTGTATGGTAAGTGGCATTGTAAGACAGAAAACAACTCTATATACACCGCCGAGAGACTCAGTCGGTTACTCATAAAGAAATCGATGAGTATATTGCGTTGTACAGGCTTGGAACCAGAGTTCTAGGCAGAGACTGTGGCTACGATATGTTATCTGAAGAACATGTCATCTACATCAGCTTTGCAGGATTAGACACCGTTTGAGGCACTATTCGGGAAGAAGTCGAGTTTGACTCATGTTAGGGTGTTTGGGTATGATGCTTATATGCGTGTGCCAAAAGAAAAGAGGAACAAACTTGACAGCAAATCAGTGAAGTGCATTTTCATTAGTTATAAGGATGGGGTCAAGGGGTATAAGTTATGGAATCCAGAAAACAAAAGTACAGTGTTCAAAGAAACACAAAGAGATGTGGCGGCTGTCCAAAATGTACTAGAACAGCCAAAGCAAGTTTAGATTGATCTTAGCCCGGGAGATAAAGAGTGGGAGACTATCCCACAGACTGCATTGGATACTTCTGATTTTGAGTTAGTTGGGTCTGAGCACGATATTCATGTTTCTGATGTAGAGGATGAGGATTCAGATGCTAGCTTGGACGTAGAGACCACACCTATCATAAGGAGATCCACACGGGTTAGAAGGCCACCCATAAGGTATTCCCTTAGTGCTTGCAGTGCATTATATGATTTAAATATTACTGGTGATAATCCTAGCACAATAAAAGAGGCGAGGACCTCGAACGATGCAAATCTGCGGGAGGATGCTATGAAAGAAGAGATGCAGGCACTGGACAAGAATGAAATATGGAACCTTGTGAAATTTCCTAGGGATAGGAAGACAATTAGGTAAAAATAGATTTTCAAGAAGAAAATAAACACAGATAGAATGGTAGAAAAGTACAAAGCACGTCTGGTTACAAAAGGTTACTTGCAAATAGAGAGAATTGACTATGGTGAGATATTTTCTCCGGTAACAAAGTTGACATCTATCAGATGTGTCTTATCCATGGCAGCTGCTTATGATTTAGAGGTTGAGCAACTGGATGTGAAGACAACTTTCCTTTATGGGGACTTAGAGGAGAAAATTTATATGAAATAGTCTGAAGGTTTTGTGAGCAAAGGCAAGGAATAGCTGGTTTGTAAATTAAAGAAATCTCTGTACGGACTAAAGCAGTCACTTGCAGCTATACTGATCAATGCACTTATATGAAAAGGTTAAGGGTTGATTTTGTCATTTTAACCTTGTATGTTGATGATATACTGTTGATTGAAAATAACATGAAGATGATTAGCACTGTGAAGGCATTATTGGCAAGGTAGTTTGATATAAAAGGCCTAGGGCCATCAAACTTTATCTTAGGCAGAAGAATATCGAATACTGTGGCTAAGTCAGAAGAGATGTATTGAAGAAGTGTTAAAGAAATTCAACATATCTGACAGCAAGTTTGTAGGGACTCTCATGCCTTTGGGAACCAAGTTATCTACGGTACAATGTCCGAAGACAGAGGAAGAAGCTGAAGAGATGGTACACGTACCTTATGCTAATACGGTTGGAAGCTTAATGTACGCCATGGCATGTACAAGACTAGATATTGCCAAAGCAGTGAGAGTATTGAGTAGATATATATCTAATCCTAGGAAAGGGCATTGGATTTATAGCTCGAGGTTTCAACCCAAGAGGGGGGGTGAATTGGGTTTTTAAAACTTTTTGCAGAATTAATACAAGTTTATAAAAATGTATAAGCAGCAAACAATTAAGACAAGTAATGCACTGTAAATAAAGAGTTTAAGGAAAGAGGATGCAAACACAGTTTATAGTGGATCAGCAATATCAGATTCGTTCCGACCCTACGTCGACTCTCTTCAAGGAACTCCTTGAAGTAATCCACTAAAAAATCTTGGTCGCACAACTTAGCCGGGTGTTGCACAAAATGTACACAAGCAATTTACAGGTGTTGCTTAAACCGAACAATCCCCTTCCTTTCAGAAGTTTTCCCTTCCTCTCGGAAGTAATCCCTTTACAAAAGATGGTGTAAAGTAAAAGGTAGAGAGACAGCAAATGAAAGCTTATTACAACAGAAATGTCTCTCTTTCAAAGTAAAGCTTGAAGAAATGGCTCAACAAGATTATTTCAAAGCTTTTTGTGTTTCAAGAGTATAAAAACTTGATTGTGTGACATCAACTCTTTTTGAATGTATTTAGCTTGTTATTGAATGCTTAATTGAATGAGTTTATATAGCAATCAATTAATATGACCGTTAGCACTTTAATTTGAAAAAGATTTGCTTTAAAATGTTCAGATTTGGAGTCCAACGGTCATATTTTTGAACAACCAGTCGATTGAGTCGTGATACCAGTCGACTGGGTTCACTTGAAAAAATAATGTTTTCAGACCTTCTGGGTATCCAGTCGACTAGTATATTTCATCCAGTCGACTGGGGACTTTCTGTCCATTTTACCAGTCGACTGGGTTGATTCATCCAGTTGATTGAGGACTTACTGTCCATGTACCAGTCGACTGGGTTGATTCATCCAGTTGACTGGGGACCTTCTGTCCCATTTACCAATCGGCTGGTATATGTACCCAGTCGACTGAGTTGTCTTCCAACCAAGTTTTTCTTCTGTTTTTCATTAAAAACGTTTGTTTTAAAATCAACGGTTTTAGAAAACCTTTTGTGTTCACGCCATTGAACAAGCTAATACAATGTATAAGTGAGACATACATTGGTTCTAAACCTTAAAACCTATACTAGATCTTCAGTCTTCACTTGATACTTGATTTGGTTCGAGTTCTTGCACTTTGTTCTTTGGTTAAATGCGTTTGATCCTTAATATAACTTAGCTTAAACTTGTTAGAAAAATAACAGTTGTGTTTTGCCATCATGAAAATACGGGCGAGGGTCAACAATCTCCCCCTTTTTTATGATGACAAAACTAATAATATGAAAACAGTTTTACAAGTTAAGTGTTAGGATTTTACAAAAATTTGGACAGAGTTTCCTCTGTTTTTCGAGTAAAACCACCCTGTAAACAAGAAAACACAGTTTATATTTCTTTCAACCAATCCAGAATTAAACTCAACCAATCAATAAACATTTTTATAAGGCTATGGAGCAATGCTCCCCCTAAATCTATGCATTGGTTGTGTTTACTTAGTTTTTCTCGTTTTTCTCCTCCGTTTTGACAACAGCAACCAAAGGGGCTATAAATCGAAAAATAAGCTATTTATCCACTACAGTTATCTAGAGAATGATTAAACAAACTTGTATACGAAATTTTGGCTTCATTCGAATTTCAGAAGCCTTCCCGGGAAGAGCTGGAAGTTTTCATACAAGCATTATCAGTTTCATAGCATTTTTGTGAATAAAAGCTGTTTGAAACTATGCAAACATATCACAAATGATGTAAATAGATATATGAAATATGGCTAATAGAAACATAACATCATATATAAAAATTCAATACATAAACAGGCTTCATAGAGCCATAACTAAGATAAAATAATACAAGATATGTCCGTGCTATGTGATAAGAGTTGGAAAAACACTAAGTACATAACAAAGATATAGACTCAAGGAGCAAGAGAGTCCGAGCCATCACGAAGAAGTTCCCTAATCTCAGCTAGGGAACCTTCGGTGTGCTCTCGATATAACTCGAAGTCGTCTCGTAGGTGGTCGATGGAGGAGCTCAATCTCTGGTACTCAGACTACATGGACTGAAAACTGGACTCCATCATCATCTGAAGGCTCGAGATAGCCTGAAGTATGTCTCCATATCCAGTCTGACCAGCACTCGAGTCACCAATGGGAGGTGCTTGGGTATCCGTCTCTATCTCAGCAGCTGTATCAGCAGCAACATCCTTAACACTGTCGCTCGCATCCTCTCGGATCCTCAGGTGCTTTCCGGCTTTCGGATAGAGGAATCTATCACGAACAGTACATCTCATCTTCTTCAGTGATGAGATGTTGATGATGTCCGTCAATCCGATATCCTGAGCCTCGGAGGCAGGCAAAGGTACCAGGAAGTGCTGGAGGATGAGCGTAATGAGCATCCCATAAGGAAGACACCCGAAGTCGTTTGCTTCACCGTTTATTATGTTGGCGAGCAGCAGAGGATATATATTGAAGTGGTGCCCAGATTTAAGGCATCAAATCAATACCATATCTATTTTAGATAGATACCCTCGACTCCCGAGTCTCGGGTGGATGGTTCAACTGACAATAAGCTGAAACATCTTTGAGTCGAGGGGCATGTCACTACATGTGTGAAATGTAGTGGGTATGTACACATAGTTAGGGTCTCCCTGACTATTTGACAGGCCTCTTTGACCTCAAAGTTGTCTGGTCATCCATCCAGACTCCATTGAATCCTCCTTACTGGGATTCTCAGAAGGCTCATCAAGAGGTCAGTGTTGACCTCAAACTCTACACCGCTGACTCTGGTTCTGAATCTCAGAGCCAGAGGACTGGGTTTCACCAAGTTCGCGTAGAACTGGTGAATCAGTCGCGAGTAATATTTCTCATGAATTCTGACCAGTGGGGTCAGATTTATTGCCTCAAAGGCTGGCAGAATATCGAAATTTCCATGGCGAATAGAGTTGAAATCAACGACTCTACCCGTCATGATTTTCTTGTGACGGATTATCGAGTTATATCTTGCATGTGCCGCCGGACTGTAAAACAGAGTCTCCTCCAACTTTGTTCTGGCTCCTTGCTAGATGAGCCCGCTGCTCCATTTTCTTTCGACTCCGATGCTAAAGGTTTTGAAAACCTTGGCTTTTTAGGGGCATTTGGTCCACTCGTGGTGAATTTTACTCGGATTTTATCGCTCATTTTGAAGAAAAAAGAGTTTTTGGATAAAAAGGATTTTGGTGAAAATAAGAGATTTTAAACGTAGAAAGTCAAAAATCTCTTTGTGGATGAGTATATCGGTGTGTTTAAATAAAGTTTGGATAGTTTTTGGATCAAAATGGTGAATTTTTTTAGAGAGAGAAAACATGGGTGCTTGAAAATGGCGCGAAAAATCAGAAAAATGAACAGTCTCTTATATAGAATCGCGATACCAGTCGACTGGGTCGAGTTGCCAGTCGACTGAGTCACTTTGAAAAGATGAACAGTTTTCGTACCAGTCGACTGGGTAAATTGGCAGTGAATTATCAGTCAACTGGTCTACCTTTACTAGTCGATTGGAAGACAAGGGTTTTTCAAAAATTGGCTCCAAACAGGGATTCGACCTAATAGACGACTGGAAAAGACTTACCAGTCGTCTAGAATATTTGGCAGAGAGTTACCAGTCGACTGGGTCAGAATTATCAGTCGACTGGACCCTTAGTAAAATTTCCAGTCTTGAATTTTTAGCACGAATTTGTTAACTATGACATTTCTAAGTGAGGGAAATAATTAAACAAGGATTAATACTCTTTCACTCAATGTCAAATATGCATATGATGAATTATGAAGCAATCAGATATTCAGTTTATCATAATCCAACAATCCCATTAACATTCTTATCTTACAGAAACTAGCTTCACCTAGAGGTTTTGTAAGAATGTCAGCTATTTGATCTTCTGAAGGAATGAATTCTAGTCTTATGTCACATTTTTTAGCATGGTCTCTTAAGAAATGATGTCTTATTTCTATGTGCTTTGTTCTAGAGTGCTGAATAGGGTTTTTGGTTAGGTTGATAGCACTAGTATTATCACAAAATATTAGAATGTTTTTTAGGTTCATGCCATAGTCTTCTATTTGTTGTTTCATCCATAATGCTTGGGCACAACAACTTCCAGCTGCTACATATTCCGCCTCAGTGGTTGATAGTGCAACGGAATTCTGTTTCTTGAAAAACCAAGAAGTTAACATAGCACCTAAGAATTGGCATGTTCCACTTGTGCTCTTTCTATCTAACCTACATCCAGCAAAATCAGCATCTGAATAACCTACTAGCTCAAAAGATGATTCTCTAGAGTACCATAATCCTATAGTCTGGGTTCCTTGCAGATATCTAAGGATTCTTTTTACTGCAACTACATGTGATTCCTTAGGATTACACTGAAATCTAGCACACATGCATACACTAAACATAATATCAGGTCTACTTGCAGTTAAATAAAGCAAAGCACCTATCATGCTTCTATAATATTTAGAATCTACAGTTTTACCTCCTTCATCAAGATCAAGTTTAGTAGTTGTGCTCATAGGCGTTCCAAGTGGCTTTGAGCTTTCTATCCCGAACCTCTTTAGTAGGTCCTTGATGTACTTCTGTTGATTGATGAAGATGCCTCCTTTTAGTTGCTTGATTTGAAGTCCAAGGAAGTAGGTAAGTTCTTCCAGCATGCACATTTCAAATTCACCTTGCATGCACTTTGCAAACTCTTGACACATAGATTCATTAGTAGCACCAAATATAATATCATCAACATAAATTTGAACTATCAAAGTGTCATTTTTGTGAGTTTTTGTGAAGAGAGTTGTGTCTATTCTGCCTCTTACAAAATTATTGTCAATCAAAAATTTACTTAGTCTTTCATACCATGCTCTTGGAGCTTGCTTCAACCCATATAGAGCTTTAGAAAGCTTGTAGACATGATTTGGAAGACTAAGATTTTCAAATCCAAGAGGTTGCTCAACATAAACCTCTTCTTCTATAAAGCCATTTAAAAAGGCACTTTTCACATCCATTTGAAATAGCTTGAATTTATTAAAGCATGCAAAGGCTAATAACATTCGAATTGCTTTTAATATAGCTACGGGAGCACAGGTTTCATCAAAATCTATTCCTTCTTCTTGATTATATCCCTTAGCAACTAATCTAGCCTTATTTCTAATTACTATACCATTTTCATCCATTTTATTTCTATATACCCATTTAGTTCCTATTATTGAATGATCTTTAGGTCTTGGAACTAGTTTCTAAACATTGTTTCTCTCAAATTGATTTATCTCTTCCTGCATTACAATTATCCAATCATTATCTTTTTTCAGCATCTATAAATGTTTTAGGTTCTACTTGAGACAAATAAGCTACAAAATTGCAAATATTTCTAATGGAAGAGCGAGTTCTTACCCCTTGTGAAGGATCACCAATCACTTGATCAATTGGATGATTATTTACATACCCCCAATCCTTGGGTAGACTTTCCTCTTGTTGACTTGAGGATGGTTGGTCCACATTGGAAGTTTTCATCTCTTCATTTGCTTGAGGTGAACTCTCTTTTGGGTCAACAATGGGAGTAGGAGTTTTCATTCTTGGAATAAAATTTGTATCATCTTTAAAGGAAACTTCTCTACTACTCATTGGGTTAGATTCATCAATAGTTACATGCACAGATTCTTCTACCACTAGAGTTCTCTTATTGAAAACTCTATAAGCCTTACTCGTAGTTGAATATCCTAAAAATATTCCTTCATCGGTCTTGGAATCAAATTTACCCGAGTTAGTTTTATTGTTATTTAAGATGAAACATTTACTACCAAAAGCACGAAAATAGGAAATATTGGGCTTTCTCCCTTTCTATAGTTCATATAGAGTTTTATCAAGCAGAGGCCTTATCAAAATTCTATTTAATATATAACAAGAAGTATTCACGGCTTCAGCCCAAAAGTATTTTGGTAAACTATTTTCACAAAGTATAGTTCTTGAAAATTCTTCTAGAACTCTATTTTTCCTCTCAACAAGTCCATTTTGTTGAGGAGTTCTAGGTACTGAAAAGTTGTGATTAATTCTATTTTCATCATAAAATTTTGAAAAGCTTTGATTTTCAAATTCTTTGCCATGATCACTTCTTATGCTTGAAATACAAATTCCTTTTTCATTTTGTACCTTTTTACAAAACTTTTCAAATCCTTTGAAAGCTTCATCCTTGTAAGCAATAAAAATAACAAAGGAATATCTTGAATAGTCATCAACAATAACAAAAGTATATTGATGGCCACCTAGACTAATGGTACTAATTGAACCAAATAAGTCCATATGCAAAAGTTCCAAAGGTCTAGTAGTTGAGACTACATTTTTTGCTTTAAAAGAAATCCTAGTTTGTTTTCCCATTTGACAAGCATTGCAAACTTTGTCTTTTTCAAAATTGGTTTTAGGAAGTCCAATAACTAAATCTTTTCTTGAAACGATTTTTAGCAATTTCATGTTTACATGACCAAGCCTTCTATGACATAGCCATGGATTTTCACTAAAAGCAGGAAAACATTTTTCATTTTCAGAATGCAAGGATTTCAAATCAACTATGTAGACATTTTCATATCTATGGCCAATGAATTTGATTTTGTTGCTCTTGATGTCTATAACTAGACAATGAGAGGTTTCAAATGTGACTTTGTATCCTTTGTCAAATAACTGACTAATGCTAAGTAAATTTGGCTTAAAGCCTTGTACTAACAATACATTATCTAAGGTTGAGAAATCATTACCGACTTTTCCATGCCCGATGATCTTTATTTTAGTATTGTCTCCAATGGTCACAAGTCCACCATCTCTTAGAGTTAGCTCATTGAATACGCTTTTATCACCAGTTATGTGCTTTGAGCATCCGCTATCAAGGTACCAACAGTTACCTTTCTCCTTGGTGTGGAGGCAAATCTACATCACACAAGGATATACGATAGCACTTTTAGGTACCCAAAATTTCTTGGGTCTTTTGAGGTTAGTCCTTGAAAATACGGTTCCTTTTGGGACCCATACTTTCTTAACATGTGGTGCTCTATGAACAAGTTGATGATGCACAATCCTAGCATGATAGTCATAGAAATTTCTAGGATATCTTACATGTGCATTCCTATAATCCTTAGGATAATAGTCCAATGATACATGTTTCTATGGTAAGGAGTATGAAAATGCATGTCATTTCCAGAAAATGAATGATGATGCATTCTAGGATACATGCTAGTATTATTTTGTGTATGCATATTGTTTCTAGGATAACCATGATGGTAATTCCTAGGATGAGCATGGGCAAAATGCATTCTTTGATTATACACATTATTCCTAGAATGAGCATGATAATTATTTCTAGGATGTGTTTAAGCATTTCTAGAATGGGCATACATATAAGCATGAGTATTTCTAGGATGCTTTAATTTAGTATGAACATTTAAATTTCTAGACTTCCTAGCATTCATCAAGGGAGTGCTCTTAACCGTGCTAGGAGCTTTTGAAGTAGAGGCTCCATCTACATAAGAGGCTTTCATGAATAGGCTCTCTTTTGATTTTTGCTTTCCCAATGGAGAATATCCTAAACTAGATTTTCCTCCACTTGATCTTTGGGAAGCAAGCACTTCATCAAGCTTTTCTTTTCCAAGCATAAGTCTTGATATAGTGCTATTCAATTCAGAAATTCAATTTTTTAAATTCTCATTTTCATTTTTGAGAAAATCTTAAGAAGAATCATATAATAAAGATGATAGTTTTTCTTTTTCTTCTCTTAGATTTATCATCTCTTTAGAGAGAGATGATACCTCTTTCTTAAGAACAGAATTTCTAGAATCAAATTTCTTCAATTCTTCATGCATTTCATTTATTACTTCTAGCAGTTCTTCACTACTAGTAACAATATTATTTTTTGAATAGGGAGAAGATGTTACCTCTCTTTCATCGTCGATTGCCATCAAACAAAGGTTGGTAATTTCTTCGTATCCAATTTCTTTATCTGATGACTTATTTTCTTCGTCATCGCTCCAGGTAGTTGCTACCATAGCTTTCTTTTTAAAGCCCTTGTACGGTTTGCTTGAAATCGAATAATCAGCTTTTATGTGACCTGACTTCTTGCAGCCATAGCACATAAGTGGTTCCCTTTTCGAGGTGGGATCCTTTGTGTAAGGTTTCCTGCTTTTCTTCAAGAACCTATGGAATCATCTGGTGATTAAGGCCATTTCACCATCCTCTTCACTGCTCTCTGCTTCTTGTTCTAATTCCTTTTCTTTGTTGCTCGTAGAAGCTTTGAGAGCGATTTACTTTTTCTTCTTCTCATCATCATTGACGATGGGAGTCATTTCTTCCATCTTGTATGTCAATAATAACCCAAACAGTGTCTCAACATCAAGCTTGTCAAGATTTTTGGCCTCCTGTATGGCTGTCCTCTTTGGTTTCCATTCTGGTGGCAGAGATCTCAAGATTTTTCTGGTTAGTTCAACTTCCTTAATATTCTTACCAAGCAGTTTTAAACCATTTATAATAGTGGTGAACCGTGAGTGCATTTCAGAAATAGTTTCGTTAGGAGACATTTTAAATGATTCATACTCAAAAATTAGCATATAAATTTTAGACTTTTTTACTTCACTAGTTCCTTCATATGTGACTTGTAATTTGTCCCATATCTCTTTAGCAGAAACGCATGCAGATATTTTATTATATTCAGAAATATCTAATGCACAATGTAACATGCTTGTTGTTCTGCTATTGAGAGACATTGTTTTACAATCCTTGTCAGTGAACTCAGTTTTGAGTTTAGGCATTGTATGAAGAGTCTCTCCAATAACTATTTTTTGAAGGAATTCTAGGTCCTTTTATGATTCTCCATAGATTGTAATCTTGTCCTTCGACAAAGTTTTTCATTCTATTTTTTCAATAGTTATAATTTGAGCCATTGAACAAAGTTGGTCTAGTATAAGAGTGTCCCTCAGAGTAGCTATTTGCTGCCATTGGATCAACTCAAGGATTTTAAGCCTAAATAAGATAACGGAGCTCTGATACCAATTGTAGCTCGAGGTTTCAACCCAAGAGGGGGGGTGAATTGGGTTTTTAAAACTTTTTGCGGAATTAATACAAGTTTATAAAAACATATAAGCAGCAAACAATTAAGACAAGTAATGCGCTGTAAATAAAGAGTTTAAGGAAAGAGGATGCAAACACAGTTTATAGTGGTTCGACAATATCAGATTCGTTTCGACCCTATGTCCACTCTCTTTAAGGAACTCCTTGAAGTAATCCACTAAGAAATCTTAGTCGCACAACTTAGTCGGGTGTTACACAAACCGTACACAAGAAATTTACAGGTGTTGCTTAAACCGAACAATCCCTTTCCTTTCGAAAATTTCCCCTTCCTCTCGGAAGTAATCCCTTTACAAAAAATGGTGTAAAGTAAAAGGTAGAGAGACAGCAAATGAAAGCTTATTACAACAGAAATGTCTCTCTTTCAAAGTAAAGCTTGAAGAAATGGCTCAACAAGATTATTTCAAAGCTTTTTGTGTTTCAAGAGTACAAAAACTTGATTGTGTGAGATCAACTCTTTTTGAATGCATTCAGCTTGTTATTGAATGCTTAATTGAATGGGTTTATATAGCAATCAATTAATATTTCCGTTAGCACTTTAATTTGAAAAATATTTGCTTTAAAACGTTCAGATTTGGAGTCCAACGGTCATATTTTTGAACTACCAGTCGACTGGATCGTGATACTAGTCGACTGGGTTCACTTGAAAAAATAATGTTTTCAAACCTTCTGGGTATCCAGTCGACTGGTATATTTCATCCAGTCGACTGAGGACTTTCTGTCCATTTTACCAGTCAACTAGGTTGATTCATCCAGTCGACTGGGGACTTACTATCCATGTACCAGTCGACTGGGGACCTTCTGTCTATGTACCAGTCGACTGGATTGATTCATCCAGTCGACTGGGGACTTTCTGTCCCATATACCAGTCGACTGGTATATGTACCCAGTCGACTGGGTTGTCTTCTAACCCAGTTTTTCTTCTGTTTTTCATTAAAAACATTTGTTTTAAAATCAATAGTTTTAGAAAACCTTTTGTGTTCGAGCCATTGAACAAGCTAATACAATGTATAAGTGAGACTTACATTGGTTCTAAGCCTTAAGATCTATACTAGATCTTCAGTCTTCACTTGATACTTGATTTGGTTCAAGTTCTTGCACTTTGTTCCTTGGTTGAATGCGTTTGATCCTTAATACAACTTAGCTTAAACTTGTTAGAAAAATAACAGTTGTGTTTTGCCATCATTAAAATACGGGCGAGGGTCAACATGACTGCAATCAAGAGAGCTCTTAGATATCTTTGTGGCACGTCAGAGTTTACATTATGTTATAGAGGTATAGGAGGTAAGAAGAATTTGGATATTGTAGGATCAGTTGACGCTGACTGGGAAGGAGACATTGATAGCACGAGGTCTACAAGTAAATATATGTTCAATCTGTTTGGTGAGGCAATGAGTTGGATAAGAAAAAGGCAAAGTTTTGTTGCCCTTTCATCTACAGAAGTAGAGTATGTGGCAATAACTCATGCTGGAAAAGAAGTGGTTTGGTTTCAAAGGTTGTGTGTTGAGCTTGGGTTTAAACAAAAAACAATGAAGGTGAAATGTGACAATCAAGATGCTATCCTTTTAGCAAAGAATCCTACATTTCATTCAGAAACGAAGCACATTGATATCCAATATCACTTCATCCAGGAAAAGATTGAAAAAAATGTGATAATCTTGGAGAAAATCGATACAGCAGTGAACAACGCAGATTTCTTGACTAAGGCAGTTAGTCTAGCAAAGTTTGAGTGGTGTGCTACTGAGATGGGCTTGAAAAAACAAAGTCCTGGAAAGTTTTCCATGTGTTTGAAGTATTTATCAAGTGGGAGATTGTTAGAGTTGGTGCATATTTCATGGGACCAGATCTATAGAACCCCGGACGAACACGAGGGTCCTGCTCCCCGGAAAGCGAGCAGGGGTTAGGGAGCAACGCCCTCGAAACTTTCAGACCATGTACATGAGTTGGGCCTGGTTTTTGGCTTGGTGGTTTGAGCTTGGGCCCATGAATAGCCGTAGTTCTGCAGCAGAACAGAAATCCTAATTAGACCTTAATTAGGACGTCTTAAGTTGCTTATAAATACTCTTTATGTACTGAGCATACATTGTAACGAGAGATTAATGAAGTTGATAATAAGAAACGTTTGGTAGGACGTAGCCCTATTCTAGGGTGAATCTGGGTAAATTTTATCTTCTTTTCTTTCTGTTTATAATTCGTGTGATTGACAGGTCTCGAATCGTTCATAATCAAGTAACCAAACAGATTTGTCAAAGTAACCAAATATGACTAATCAAGTAACCAAACGGATCTGTCAAAGTAACTAAGCAGGACTAATCAAGTAACCAAACAAGAGGCCGGAGCTAGAGCCGGAGTCGGGTCGGAAAAGATGTCACTATCTTGTTTGGTGTTTTTTTTAGGATCAAATTTTCTTTGTCGATGAACAGTGCGTATGAACAGCACCAATGAATAGTGTGTATGAACAGCAACTATGAACAGTACCCAATGAACAGTGCCGGATGGTGAACAACGCCCAATTTTTTTTGAAAGAAATAAAAAAATATTTAGGATCCTAATAGAGATCTTGCTCTGATACCATGTTGAAAATAAGAAATCTCTGTTTTTATTGATTGATTGAAAAGAATATAGTTGACCCAATATATAGACTTATAAATATAAAATCTAATAGAGATAGAACATAACAATTAGATAAGATAAATATGATCCAAGCCTACTAGGACACTCGTTAAGAATCCTATTAAGACTTTCAATAGAGACATTATAGCTTATTGAGCTTTTCTTTATTTGAATAGCTAGTTAGATTGTTTTGGGTTGGATAAGTTGACCCTGGCCAGGTCAACATTATCTAACCAGGTCTAGCTTGATTGACCATGTTGAATATGAATGAACCAAACCTTTAAGAAAAACTGTAATATTACCTAAATCCTTTAAAGGTATGTTTTTATGTCATAGTGACATACATACATACATACATACATACAAGTACCTCGCTTTTGAGTGTGGGTTTATTAGATATAGGGAGATATAATACATGAAAACCTGCGGTGGAACCATGGTTACAATATGGTAGTTAAGTATATATTTCCAATAAGGTAATGAATCGTTTTTTATACATGCATACATACATACAAGCACCTCTGCTTTTGGATGTGGGGTTATTAGATACAGAGAGATGTAATACATGAAAACCTGCATTGGAACCATGGCCACAATATTGTAGGTAAGTATATATTGCCAATACGATGATGAATCTTGTTTTATACATGCTTCTGTATCTTGATATGATAATCATTAATCAGACATAAACCTGATGGGTGAAGTCATGTTCTGTGCTTGTTAATTTGAAAATTTTGTTCCATTTTTCTTCTCCTTCGATGATGACTGAAAGGATAAAAAGTTCTTGCTCGAGTTACTAGGAACATTTTTTTTGTTTTAACTTTGTGCCAATTGATATAAAAGGATTCTTTTTAAAATAGAGTCAAACATAGATAAATAATGGAAATGGAAAGACTGCTCCTTACCTGATTAATTTCACCTCTTAGTGGCAACAAATTTTGTACAGAGAAATAATTGAAACTAATAGTTATAGTGAGTAACCAAACTCTAAAGTGCAAGGACAACAAAACATTGACTTATTAGAAACAATTGAAGAATTAGATATTTATAGTTTGTGTAATCTGTTGTGCTCTTACTAGCTTTGCATATATTAGTACTGGTTTATGGAAGATGATAGTTGAAGATGCTAGTTTCAATAATTTGAGTTGGTTGGTTTTATTAGAGGACTTGTGTATCTCATTTGCAGTTTCCTTTGCTTGATATATTATTACGATGATCACATAACAAAAAATATATTGTTACGATGATGACATACAGATTAATGGAAAAACCAAATGGTCGAGGAGACTTCCATTGCTGCGCCTCAAACAGCTTGTTGTTGCATTAAGAAAATAATTAAAAGTTTCAAAAGGACAGATTGGTTTGGGTATGGGCGGGTCATTGCAGGTTGCAGGTCAAACGCATATAAGTAAATATGGCCAAATTTTAAATGGGTCATAAAACCAAACCCATATACGACAGGCGGGTTCACATGTATTCTATTAGTTTGGTCATTTTTTAAATAATTTATACTAAACAAGAGCTCCCTTACCTTCTCTTACTAAGATCATTTAAAATTTTCCCAGCAAGTACTTAGATGTGTACTAAGACATCCAGTTGGTCCATGTCTTTGTCGCTTCTATTCCTTCTTTTTTCTATTTCTTTAATATCTTCCCATTATCCGTCACTGCACTTCTCCCCAATTTTAATTTTTGGATGCATATATAAAATTCTATAGAAAGTTTCTCAATTCATATGAACTGTTTTGCTTAGCAGTGGTTTCGGTTACGGTTTACAAATCAGTTTTATTAGAAACTATTTTTCAGCTTTTAATTATTTTTTTTCTTACAAATCGTGTTTTCTTCAAGTATATGATCTATTTGAATATGTGGGGATCGTAAATTCACTTTTTCTATTTATTAATTGTAGTGATTGTCCTATAGTTGTTGCAGTTTGAACTTTCGTATTGTTTTGCTTAACAGTAGTTTCAGTTTATGGTTTACAAATCGATTTTCTCTTAAACTATTTTTCAGCTTTTAATTTTTTTTTCATAAATCGTTTTTTGGGGTGTTTGGCCTAGCTTATGTTTAATAATTTCATAAACTTTTCCTAACGGTACCACATATCAATTAGAACTGATATTAAAAGAAAACATTTATCGAATTGTGAGGTTAAGTGATGGCTTGGCTAATTTTTTGTATCATAGATTTATTTGAGTTTTCCTTTCTTTTTTTGTTTCAATTTTCATATTTCTCATGATTCTTATTATATTCTCATTAATAGAAAACAAAATTGTATTTACCTTTATAGGTGATTTTTTTGTTGCAGATTGGTTGGTCGAGGTTTGTGAAATTAAAAGTAATGTTAGTTTTGTATTGTTGATGCCAAAAAATGAGTGTTGCTGAGCTGGATGGTTGTTCTGTAGAAATACCTGCACAGAGAAAGGGAGATTAGCTATTGGGGTCGACGGAGGGGATGCCTCCGAGGATGCTCCGATGCTTAAGTTAGCAAAAGTTTAAGGTTGTATGTGTTTAAAGCTGAAAAGCCCTCCTCCTCTTGGACCGCTTACCAAATCCTTTTATAGAGTTCCGGAGGCGGTGATGGGTCGGGGCAGCTGACAGGATACCCCAACTGATAGGGTAATGATGCCTATGAGGCCCAGCTAAGAAGCTGAGAACCGTTCAGTAGGGCTTTTGCCTTGTTGGCTTATTCCAGAGCCGTCTATGCGTAAGACGGTGTTTAAGTCTGACGCCCCAACTTGGTTGGTAATGATGATCCGGAGGGCGGTGGTGACGTGGAGGCCCAGCTGGAGCCAATATGTTCCTGAGGGCGGTCATGACCTGGAGGCCCAGCTGGAGGCAATGATGCCCTGAAGGGCGGTCATGACCTGGAGATCCAACTGTCTAGGCTTGAACTGTCCGCGTGTCTCTTTGAATTCAGGGCTCACGATAATCCACGTGTCCTCCTCCTATTGGAGTGACATATTTTGGTAGTATCAGAGGCCCCCCACTTCCTTAAGTGCAGCACTGTGGTTAAGGAAGTAGCATAACGGGGTTGGCGTTAGGCCCTCTGTGGAGACATGAAGCTGGGTCGAAGATGTGCTCTAAGGCAAAAGAGAATGAGCCGAGGACTTGTGGAGCAGTCCATCTCCTCGGACCTTAAAGAGATTGGGCCGAGGACCAGTGGAGCAATCCATCTCCTCGGCCAAGAATACCATTGGGTCCGAGGACTAGTGGAGCAATCCATCTCCTCGGACCTTGATGAGAGTGGGCCGAGGACCAGTGGAGCAATCCATCTCCTCGGCCAAGAATACCATTGGGTCTGAGGACTAGTGGAGCAATCCATCTCCTCGGACCTTGATGAGAGTGGGTCGAGGACCAGTGGAGCAATCCATATCCTCGGCCAAGAATACCATGGGTCCGAGGACACGTGGAGCAATCCATCTCCTCGGACCTTGAAGAGAGAGGGCCGAGGACCAGTGGAGCAATCCATCTCCTCGGCCAAGAATACCAGGGGTCCGAGGACACGAGGAGCAATCCATCTCCTCGAACCTTGATGAGAGCGGGCCGAGGACCAGTGGAGCAATCCATCTCCTCGGCCAAGAATACTAGGGGTCCGAGAACACGTGGAGCAATCCATCTCCTCGGACCTTGAAGAGAGCGGGCCGAGGACAAGTGGAGCAATCCATCTCCTCGGCCAAGAATACCAGGGGTCCGAGGACACGTGGAGCAATCCATCTCCACGGACCTTGATGAGATTGGGCCGAGGACCAGTGGTGCAATCCATCTCCTCGGCCAAGAATACCAGGGGTCCGAGGACACGTGGAGCAATCCATCTCCTCGGACCTTGATGAGAGCGGGCCGAGGACCAGTGGAGCAATCCATCTCCTCGGCCAAGAATACCATTGGGTCCGAGGACTAGTGGAACAATCCATCTCCTCGGACCTTGATGAGAGTGGGCCGAGGACCAGTGGAGCAATCCATCTCCTCGGCCAAGAATACCATGGGTCCGAGGACACGTGGAGCAATCCATCTCCTCGGACCTTGAAGAGAGAGGGCCGAGGACCAGTGGAGCAATCCATCTCCTCGGCCAAGAATACCAGGGGTCCAAGGACACGAGGAGCAATCCATCTCCTCGGACCTTGATGAGAGCGGGCCGAGGACCAGTGGAGCAATCCATCTCCTCGGCCAAGAATACCAGGGGTCCGAGAACACGTGGAGCAATCTATCTCCTCGGACCTTGAAGAGAGCGGGCCGAGGACAAGTGGAGCAATCCATCTCCTCGGCCAAGAATACCAGGGGTCCGAGGACACGTGGAGCAATCCATCTCCTCGGACCTTGATGAGATTGGGCCGAGGACCAGTGGAGCAATCCATCTCCTCGGCCAAGAATACCATTGGGTCCGAGGACTAGTGGAACAATCTATCTCCTCGGACCTTGATGAGAGTGGGCCGAGGACCAGTGGAGCAATCCATCTCCTCGGCCAAGAATACTAGGGGTCCGAGAACACGTGGAGCAATCCATCTCCTCGGACCTTGAAGAGAGCGGGCCGAGGACAAGTGGAGCAATCCATCTCCTCGGCCAAGAATACCATTGGGTCCGAGGACAAGTGGAGCAATCCATCTCCTCGGACCTTGATGAGAGTGGGCCGAGGACCAGTGGAGCAATCCATCTCCTCGGCCAAGAATACCAGGGGTCCGAGGACACGTGGAGCAAGCCATCTCCTCGGACCTTGAAGAGATAGGGCCGAGGACTCCCGGAGCAATCCATCTCCTCGGCCAAGAATAGCATGGGTCCGAGGACACGTGGAACTACGTGAAAGTTTCTCGTGTCTAGGACGGCGACGATGGAGACACGTGGTCTCACCACATGGATGCCGCGTCATGTTACCCTTTTTAGGGAAAACGGCGGCCGCCTCGAGGGACGTAACGTCCCCTGGGAAAGTGTGTTGGTCGTTTGGGAGTTCTAAATTGTCCCCTAGATTCCTGCGACCGCATTAAATGCTCCTCGTTGGGCGTGATACTTCTGCTATATAAGGGGCTTTGGTTTCTTCTTCTTCCACACACCTGCCATAATTTCCTTCTGTTTTCAGAGAGTTGCTTTCCTGAGAGCCTTCGGCCTCGTCCAAAGAAGCTTGTGAGTCCTCGTCCTCGTCCCTCAGTGAGAAGGTTGGTGTGATCGTTGCAATCGCGAGACCTTGGGAGGAAAGCTCTAGGAGGAATTCAAGTCCGAATCCTTCGGACGTTGGTGAGTTCGTGTTCTTTTTTATTTTCATACCATGTCTTCTTCGTTTGATACATACCGCGATAGGCCTAGTAGTAGTAATGGTAGGAGTAGTGTAGATGGTACGAGTGGTAGCAGCTCCGAGGGCGCAGAGGCGTCCTCGTCTTCTTCTGGGGGGGATGCCCTCAGATTGGGTACGCCAAGGGCAGGCCCCATGGCACTAGTGCCCTATATTCCTTCGGGGGTTGGGAGAGAATATCAGGAAAAGTCCTCGTCTAGTGAGGAAACTCGTAGAGCTGTGACCGATGTCAGGGAGACCTCGGCTGGAGAGGAGAGGGAGGAATGGTACTATACAGCCAACGACATTCCTAGCCAACTGAGGGAGGAAGATTTGGAGGTAATTAGGAAAACTTACCGCATTCCGAGCGAGTACGATCTTCGGCTGGCCAGGGTGGGGGAGAGGGCCTGTGATGTCCTCCTTGACCGAGCTCCGTTCGAGCTCTGCGTGTATGAACATCACATGCAGGCTGGGCTCCGGTTTCCCCTCCACCCCTACTTCTGTGCAATTTTAAAATATTTTGATATAGCGCTATGTCAGTTGGTACCAAACTCGGTACGACTGATCATGGCCTTTATCTGTGTTTGCTTAGAAGTGGGCTGTCCAATGACGATGGACATTTTTAAGGCCCACTTCTTGATCAGCCGGCATGGCCAGACAGGGTGGGTGGTCTTCAGTACTCGACCGAAGAGGAGGTTACTGAAGAAGACCCCTTCATCTATCAAGAGGTGGAAGAAGAATTTCTTTTTCATCCGATCTGCCGAGGACTTCGGCTTGCCTCGTGCGTGGAGTATGGACCGCACTGGGAAATGCAAAAAGGCGGGCCTTCTTCCGTATGAGCAAGAGACAGTGAATGCCATGCTGGCCTCGCCTTTGGACGTTGGGGTCCTATATGACAATGAAGAACTGGCCCGGCGAGGTCTTTGTTCTTCGTGCCCCGAGCCTTCTCTAGAGAGCGGTAAAGGCTTTAGTTTACCTTCTTTTTATTCTCATTTTGCATTGTTATCCTGCAATTTATACTTGACGCCATTTCCTTTATTTGTTTGTGTGCTTTGCTCAGAGATGGAAGCGGCTGCCCGTGCTCGTGAGCATGCCAAGAAATTGGCGATGGAGCAGAGAAGATCGGCTCGGTCTGAGAAGCAATCGGCTTCGACTTCGCGGCCGAAGAAGAGGCCTCGAGCCCCATCTCCGGCTCCGATTGACTTAGGGACTCCTCCGAGGCCACCGACACAGTCAGAGACACCTCCGGCAAGCAGCGCCCCGGCTCCGATCCCAGCTACTGCAGGGACTCCTATTATCTCGGGCCCTAGCCAAGGGGTGGCTTCGGAAGCCTCGATCTTTATGCCCAATTGGGCCATCCGGATAGACGACTCCGTCTTCGCACATCCTCGGGTGGCGAGAGAACATCTGTTTAAGGGAACTCCCCCTCGTGATCTCGCTGAGTTGGGTCGAAAGACCACGGAGTCTCTATGTGCGGCGACTGAGGCTCTTGCTTCCCAGGTCAGATTTCGCTTTCGCTTTACTTTACGTTGTTTTCATCGACTTTTGTTTCATACTTGGCTTCTGGTATCAGATGGGTGTTTTGGTGGGCGCGGCCACTCGTCGGTGCATGGAGACAGCGGAGCTCCTTGGGCAAACCCAACGCCAGCTGGAGGAGAGGAACGAGGCTGTTTGCCGGCTGCAGGCTTCTTTAGAATCTGCTGTCCGGGCCAAAGCCGAGGCTGAAGCCACTGCTCGGGCAGCCGTCGAGGGGGTCGAGGCTCACCTTGGAGCCGCAGCGGAGGAGGCCGAGGCTCGTCTTCGAGCCGTTACAGAGGAGGCTGAGGTCCATACTAGGGTTGCCGTGGAGGAGGCCTTGGCATCCTTCCAAAGCTCGGAGGCCTATCGCCTAGCCGTGGTGTCTGAGGGCGGCCAGCAGTACCTTACGGGGTTCACGGAGGCCAAGGAGAAGGCCGAGTCCATGTATCCAGAGCATGATTTCTCCGCGTTGGACCTGCTTGGGCCGGAGGATGAGGAGCTGCCGGCTTCGGATGACGAGGCTGCTGACGGACAGGATCGTGACGGGCGCTCGGGCATGGGATCTCCTGCCATTGGAGATCAGTAGGGTTTAGGTTGAGGGCGATCCATTGTAGCCCTTTTTTGTTGTTTTGACCCGGTCTGTGCGTTAGGGTTATATTTTGAGGCCGCTAGCGCCCTACTTAATTTTGGTTTTAAGGTTTTTGTTTCGTATTGGACGAAATGATGTAAGTAAATCTTTTCATATATATAAAACAAGAGTACTTACATATGTGTAACACTTATTTATTGATAAAAACGTCGAAGATGTGCCGCATTCCAAGTACGAGGAAGGGCTTTTCCGTTTAACTCTTCGAGTTCAAAAGAACCGGGGCGGCATATCTTTTTGATTCGATAAGGCCCTTCCCAATTAGGGACTAATTTGCCTGAATCTCGGGGCCTAGATACTGCATTTTTTCGCAAGACGAGGTCGTGAAGACAGAAACGTCTTACTTTTACTCTTGAGTTGAAGTACCTGGTGGCTCGCTGCTGGTAAACGGCGAGTCGAATTTGGGCTTTGTCTCGGGCTTCGTCGAAAAGATCAGCGTTCGTGCGAAGGGCTTCCTCATTGCTTCGTTCCTCGAAATTCTGAACTCGTAAGGAAGGTATTCCTATTTCCAAGGGGATGACTGCCTCGGACCCATAAGTCATGAAGAAAGGGGTTTCCCCGGTAGGTGCTCGAGTCGTGGTTCGATATGCCCAAAGTATGTTGGGCAAATGGTCTGCCCACTGCTTCTCTGCTTGGTCTATTCGCCTTTTAATGCTTTGCAAGATCGTTCGGTTGGTAACTTCGGCTTGTCCGTTTGCTTGCGGATATCCAACCGAAGAGAAACGATGGTCAATGTGTAATTCATCGCAAAATGCTTTGAACCGAACGCTGTCAAACTGTTTGCCGTTGTCTGTTACTAATACTTGTGGTACTCCAAAACGACACACGATTGATTTCCATACGAAAGCTCGGGCTTGGAAGTCCGTGATGCTGGCCAAGGGTTCGGCTTCTACCCATTTTGTAAAATAATCTATGGCAACTATGAGGTATCTTCGCTGGCCGGTCGCTCCGGGAAAGGGCCCGAGAAGGTCCATTCCCCACATAGCGAAAGGAAGTGGACTGACTATTGGTGTCAAAAGGTTCGCTGGTTGTCGTGGCACAATGGTATACCGTTGACAGCTTTGCCATTTGGTCACCAACTCCATGGCTGCTTCCCTCATCTTCGGCCAATAGTATCCTTGACGGAGGATTTTGAATGCCAAGGCACGTCCTCCGAGGTGATTTCCACATATACCTTCGTGGACTTCTCGAAGGGCGTAGTTAGCTTCGGTCGGACCAAGACACTTTAAGAAGGGCGTTGTCAACCCCCGCTTATACAGGTGATCATCCAGAATAGCGTATCGGGCGGCTCGAGACACAATCTTTCGGGCTTCGCCCTTATCATCGGGAAGAATACCATCACGTAGATATTCCAGGATATGACTCATCCATGTTCTCTCACCAACCACGGGTAAGACCATTATTTCGTCGATACTCGGCACGGCTAGGGTTTCGAGGTAAACTGCTCGCCTGGACTCGAGCTGGCGAGACGAAGCAAGTCGGGCCAATGAGTCGGCCTTCGCATTTTCTGCCCGTGGAATCTGGTTTAGAGAAAAGACTTCAAACTACCCGGCTAATGCCTTTGCTGCTGCTAGGTAGCGAGCGATTTTTTCTCCTCGGGCCTCGAATTCGCCGTTCACCTGGTTCACCACCAGTTGGGAATCGCTATATACATGTAAGTTTTGTACAGATATTACCTTGGCCAATTTCATGCCGGCGAGTAGAGCCTCATACTCGACTTCGTTGTTTGACGCTGGAAACTTAAATCTCAGGGCGTATTCAATGGAGAAGTTGTCAGGACCGCTTAGAATGAGCCCGGCTCCACTTCCAGAGTCAGTAGAGGACCCATCCACATGAAGAGTCCAATGCAGAAAGGAATTCGATTGACTAACATCCTGTGGAGAGTCTTCCTCCGATAAAATAGCTTCCATGACAAAATCAGCTAGGGCTTGTGCTTTGATAGCAGTCCGAGGCCGATAACGGATGTCGAACTCTCCCAACTCTATCGACCATTTAACCATTCTACCAGAAACGTCTGGCTTGTGAAGTATTTGTCGAAGAGGCTGGTTGGTGATAACAGTGATGGTATGGGCTTGAAAATAAGGTCGAAGCTTCCGGGCCGAAGTTAACAGAGCATACACCATTTTTTCTGCCGGGGGATATCTTGTCTCAGCATCATGGAGTACTTTGCTGACATAATACACCGGCTTCTGCGCGCCCTCTTCTTCTCGTATTAACACGGAGGCTACCACTTCGGGCCGAGTCGAAAGATACAAGAAAAGTTCTTCTCCGACTACTGGTTTGGTAAGCACGGGTGGTGTCCCCAAATATATTTTCAGCGTCCTGAATGCTTCTTGGCAAGCTTTGTTCCACACGAAGTTCTGCGTCCGACGAATGGCTTTAAAAAAGGGCAGGCACTTCTCGGCTGATTTTGACATAAACCGGCTGAGGGCCGCGATTTTTCCAGTAAGTCGCTGGACTTCTTTCACGGTCCGAGGCGGACTCATACAAAGAATGGCGTCAATCTTTTCTGGGTTGGCTTCGATGCCCCTATGGGTGACTAAGAAGCCGAGGAACTTCCCCCCAGTAACTCCAAAGGCACACTTTGTAGGATTCAATTTCATATGATAATGACGAAGGATAGTAAAAGCTTCTTGGAGATCAGCCTCGTGGGTTTTTGCCTTGACGCTTTTAACCAGCATGTCGTCCACATATACTTCCATATTACGACCGATCTGCTCTTTGAATATTTTGTTTACTAACCTCTGATAAGTGGCCCCGGCATTTTTCAAACCGAATGGCATGACCCTATAACAATAGAGGCCTTGTTCTGTGATAAATGCTGTCTTTTCTTGGTCGGGCGGGTGCATGAGGATTTGATTATACCCAGAGTAAGCATCCATGAATGTTATCAGCTCATGGCCGGATGTTGCGTCCACGAGTTGATCAATCCGAGGCAAAGGAAAACTGTCTTTTGGACATGCTTTATTTAGATCAGAAAAGTCTATACAGATTCGCCATTTGCCATTGGCCTTTTTTACCATTACAACATTAGATACCCAATCCGGATAGCTCACCTCTCGGATGAAGTCAGCCGAACGTAATTTCTCAACTTCTGCCCGAACAACTGCCTGTCGCTCGGAAGCAAACGACCTTTTCTTCTGAATAACCGGTTTGTGGGTCGGGTCGACACTCAGGCGATGTACGATGACGTCAGGGCTGATTCCTGGCATATCTGCAGCAGTCCAGGCGAATAGATCTTGGTTTGCCCGGAGAAGGGCTAATAAAAATTCTTGGGAAGTGCTGGATAGGTTGGAACCAATTTGCACAGTTTTGGTGCTATCTTCGCCAAGGGGGATTGTGAGTACATCTTCTCCGGGCCTACCTCGTAGGTTGCTTGCTTCATCCCTAAGGTCATCCAGTTCGAGTGGTAGGGCTTCCATCTTTTTACCTTTTATTGCACTGAGATAACAGGATCTGGCGGTTTGTTGATCTCCTTTGATCTCGCCTACTCAGTCTGTCGTGGGGAATTTGATTTTGATATGATAGGTAGAGACAACAGCTCGGAGTTTATTCAGTGTGGGTCGTCCGAGTATCATATTGTAGGAAGAGGGTTGTCGGACGATTAACAAAGTGGAATGTACTATTGTTGTTTGAGGTGCCGTTCCCGCAGTTACCAGGAGAGTTATGCTGCCTTCTGTAAAGACCGGTCCCCTTGAGAAGCCATAGAGTGGGGTGGAAACCAGCTCCAGATGTGCATCGCCCAACTGCATTTGGTGAAAGGCATCATAAAAGAGGATGTCGGCCGAGCTCCCGTTGTCGACTAGGACTCGTCTTATCTCATGGTTAGCCACAAAGAGTGAAATTACGACAGCATCGTCGTGTGGGATCTGCACTCCTTCCAAGTCTTCGTCCGAAAAAGAAATAATCTCTCCGGTCCTAGGTCTTTTCTGAGATCCAGCAACAGAGGCTATTGACCTAGCATAAGACCTACTGCGAGCACGGGATCCCCCTCCAGCAACGAGTCCTCCGTAAATGGTTTTGATAATCTTCGCCACGGGGACCTCCGGTTTTTTCTAGCTGGGCTCTCTATAACTTGGCCTCGGGCTCTTCTGGGCTACCCTTGTAGGTCTGTTTCGTTCATAAGAACGTTCAGGGCCTCTGCGCGATCGTTCATCATATTTCTCTTGTCGTGGCCCGACATATTCTTTTAGATACCCTCGATTGATGAGGGCCTCGATCTGATTTTTTAAGGCCTTACATTCTTCCGTATCATGGCCGAAGTTTTTGTGAAACCTACACCAAGTATTGCGATCCGGGTTGAGGTTTGGCGGCCTTGGAGGCCATTGCAAGAGGTCCCTATCATGAATCTGCATCAGAATGTTGGTCCTGGAGGCATTCAGTGGTGCATAGCTGTGGATTTGCCTCGGAGTTCTGGCTCTGGTTCCATAGGTTGCAAGAGTTCGGGACCTATCCTCGAAAGGCCTGAGGGTTCTGGGTTTCTCCTCTCGGAACGGCCGCTTAGAGGGTTCAAGGCTGGGACTAGTGGGGCCTCTCTTCCTCTTTTCCGTATCTCCTTCGCATTCTCTTCGGAATGCTTGATCATCTTCTGCTAGCATGTATTTTTCGGCTCGGGCCAAGACCTCATTCATGTCCATAGGCGGACGTCTGATGAGTTTTGAGCTGAAGAGTCCGGATCTTAATCCATTTTTGAATGCCAGGAGCTGAACATTGGGATCAAGGTTTGGAATCTCCCAAGTTGCAGTGTTGAATCTGGAAATATAGGCGCGAAGCTTCTCTCCTTTTGACTGGACAATGTTAAACAGAGACTCCGAAGTTTTCTTGGGTCCTTTGCTGCTGATGAAATGTGAGGCGAAGGCATAACTTAGGTCTTTGAAGGTGCGAATACCCCCCGGTTTCAAGCGGGAATACCACGTCCCAGCCGCTTTCTCTAGGGTTAATGGAAACGCTCTGCACATTATAGGGTCCGAATGTCTATGGAGGGTCATTGTGGTTCGGTAGTGCTGGAGGTGATCTAAGGGATCTGTGGATCCATCATAAAGTTTGATTTGTGGCATACGAAAATTGTGGGGGAGAAGGGCATCAAGGACTTCTTGTATGAAAGGTGGGTCCTGTACGTCGAGATCATCGCTAATACTGTGGCCGCGTTCTTTAAACGCTTCATTGATGCGTCCCTCTATGTCCTCGATCCGTTTGCCAAACCCTTCGCTGTTATTGGGCACGGGACTCTCTCTGAACTTAGCTGGGGGAGGTGAGTGGGTCGCTGAGCAGACATCCGCTGGTGGGCGGCGGTCAGTGGAAATACCGTGACCTGGTTCCAGCGATGGGAGTGGCAGCGTCTGCTGAGGTCTCCTACGAACTTCGGCAGCCAGATCGGCCACCAGGTGTGCAAGCTCTGTGAATTGCGCCTGGAGCGTGCCTTCATTCGGGTGAACGTCGGGTTCGGCTGAAGAACTGTCTCCCGACCGTAGCGCGCGAGCGCCTAGATCTCTGGCGGGTGTTTTTGGAGGCATGCTAACAGATGAGTTCTTTTGACTTCTTCGCTGTTACTGTCAGCGAGAGATGTGGTTTCCCACGGACGGCGTCAATCTGTTGATGCCAAAAAATGAGTGTTGCTGAGCTGGATGGTTGTTCTGTAGAAATACCTGCACAGAGAAAGGGAGATTAGCTATTGGGGTCGACGGAGGGGATGCCTCCGAGGATGCTCCGATGCTTAAGTTAGCAAAAGTTTAAGGTTGTATGTGTTTAAAGCTGAAAAGCCCTCCTCCTCTTGGACCGCTTACCAAATCCTTTTATAGAGTTCCGGAGGCGGTGATGGGTCGGGGCAGCTGACAGGATACCCCAACTGGTAGGGTAATGATGCCTATGAGGCCCAGCTAAGAAGCTGAGAACCGTTCAGTAGGGCTTTTGCCTTGTTGGCTTATTCCAGAGCCGTCTATGCGTAAGACGGTGTTTAAGTCTGACGCCCCAACTTGGTTGGTAATGATGATCCGGAGGGCGGTGGTGACGTGGAGGCCCAGCTGGAGCCAAGATGTTCCTGAGGGCGGTCATGACCTGGAGGCCCAGCTGGAGGCAATGATGCCCTGAAGGGCGGTCATGACCTGGAGATCCAACTGTCTGGGCCTGAACTGTCCGCGTGTCTCTTTGAATTCAGGGCTCACGATAATCCACGTGTCCTCCTCCTATTGGAGTGACATATTTTGGTAGTATCATGTATTAATGCTATTGTTAATTTTTTTTTTTTTGTGTCATAAGGTTTAAACTAATTTTTATTTCAATTATTGTTTTTGGGGTGTTAAGTTTCATTCATGGTGGCTTTGTTCAAACTTTTTATTTACGGGTAGAATTTTCTCAATCATTTCTTTTTTCTCCAATGTATAATAGAATTTTACATTTGTGCTTATTAAAATAAACAATTTAATCTCCATATCTTGATTTTTGGTCTTTATATTAATAGGGGTTTTCCTCATATATTTATTCTAATTAATTGGTTCATGTTTCCACACCCTTTTTCTTTTCTTTCGGTCCCATACTATATTCTTATAGCTCTTTCTTCTACCACTGATTTTTTGCTTCTTCAAAGGAAAGGGAAAAAAGGAATTAGAAAATGCATTCTTTTCTATATCATATGTATCTATGATCTTCATTTTATGTTCATATTTCTATCAACTTTAATTGTTGAATTTTCAAAATTTACAATAATGTTATTTTATAATTGTTTTGAGGTATCTCTAACACAGTGCTTTAAAATTGGCATATGATCATAAGAATGGCTGCTAGCTTGGTAATATTCTTTTCTCAGATTTAGACGAACTATAGGTCTTTTAGTTTGATATTGAGTTTTTTTTAGTCTTTTTGTGCAGAAAAAGAATGGAAGCAATAGTTGACTTGAAGTAGAATTAAACCGAAAACATTTTTAATCAATTTTATCTAAAATTAGTTATAGAATCTATGGTTTTTTTCCCTAGAATTCAGTTAGAATTTTTTTGGCAATCAATGATCTTCCCAAAACTTTTTTCTTTAATTTTTTGCGCTTGTCTTTGTCTCATAATTTGCCCATTTGAAATTCGAATACCCAAATTATTATTGTTTCAAAGCTTGTAGATTTGTCTTAATCAAACAGTATGTTATGAGCGTAAGTAATACCACTCTTTTAAATACATTCAACTTAGAAAGTGTAATGAACCTTAAGAATCCGGCATAATTTAATTCAAGAGTATAATTGTAGACTGAGGTTTCAACCCAAGAAATGGGGTGAATTGGGTTTTAAAAACTTTTTACGGATTAAAATACAAGTTTATAAAACAGATACCACAACAAGCATATAAGCAAGTAATACGTGCTGTAAATAAAAAGTTTAAGGAATAGAGGATGCAAACTCAGTTTATAGTGGTTCGGAAATATCAGAATCATTCTGACCCTACGTTCACTCTCTTCAAGGAACCTTATTGAAGTAATCCACTAAGAACCTTAGTCGTGCAACTTTACGGGTGTTGCACAAACCTTATAATCCCTTCCTCTCAAAAGCAAACCCTTCCTTTTGGAAGCAAATCCCTTTACAATAAATACTGTAAAGAAAACAGTAGAGAGACAACAAATGAAGCTTATACAACTGAATAATATCTCTCTTTCTAGGTAAAGCTTGAAGAATGGCTCAACATTCAATTTTTCAAAGCTTTTTGAGTATCAATGAGTAATACCTTGTTTGAATGTGTAAAGCTCTGTTTTCAAATGCTAAATAGAGTGGGTTTATATAGCCTTAATGTAATATGCCCGTTTGTAACTGATTTTGTCCATTTTGGTATAATTTGAGCTGAAATCTCACGTCTCAATGGTCATATTTTTTGAATTACCAGTCGACTGGGTCTTAGTACCAATCGATTGGGTTTTCTTTAAAAATCACATTTTTAAGGCTGTTGAAGGTACCGGTCGACTGAGTATGACTTACCAGTCGATTGGGAACCTTCTGCCCAAATTACTAGTCGATTGGATATGTCTTACTAGTCGACTGGGAAATCTCTGACCAAAACACCAGTCGATTGAGAACATACTGACCTTTATACCAGAAGACTGGTATAAGTACACAGTCGACTGGGTTGCTTTAACAACCCAGTTTTCATGTGTTGAATAGATTTTAACTTTAAAAACATTTGTTTAAAAGGTTATGTTAAAATGCTTTCTCAAAAAGAGCAATTAGACAAACTAATTATCTGAACAAGTGAGACTTACAACTTGTTTCAATACTTTAGACCTATACTAGTTCTTCTGTCTTCACTTGATGTTTGATTCGGGTTGAGTTCTTGCACCTTGTTCCTTGATTGAATGCTTTTATTGCTTAATACACTTAGATAGCATCGTTAGTATAATAAGAGTTGTGTTTTGTCATCATTAAAATATAGGTGAGGGTCAACAATAATGAACCCCAAGAATCCGGCTTAATTTAATTCAAGAGGATAGAGTAATATAACTCAAACATTTGGTAGTTAGAGTCAACCCTGTCAAAGAAAAAAGAACAAATGAATCTTGTAGGATTCCCAAGAAATTATTCATCCCATTTAGGAATATCCATAAAGACATTAAGGAAATCGATCATTTTCTATTTTTAGTTGTTAAATCTCTCTTTGATTGATCAATGTGTGATATTTCGAATCTTCATTACTAATGGAATTGAAATGATCTCTGAATTGATTAGAAGATCTTGTGAAATCATATTGAATATTTGATGATACATTTCGTACCTTGCTAAAAAATCGATCCTTGTTTACCAACCTGACATTGTCTAACCAAATCCAATTCTCTTTCGATATGTTCCTCAAAATATCTTATTCGTGCGGATTCTTCTCCTAACTAACAAAGAGATCTTGACGGAATTGCCACATATAAAATTGAGCACAAAATAAAATATTAGGAAACAAGATGAAAGACTAGTGCGCAAATATGAAGGGCCAGTCCCGTCACAGCTAAAGTGGGGAAGTGTTCTTATAGAATCCAGCCACAAGCATGGATGAAAGTGCAACCAGTGTTCCACATCAGCTGCTTAAAGCCAGACCCATAGGTCCCAGGATCGTTACCTTGCTCTAAAAAAATACTAATTGAGGCGAAATATAATAAATTTGAATTCAGGACAACTATTCGAAATCTTAGTGGATTTGTTATCTCATGTTTGCTTTTCGTGAAAAAAAATACCAATTGAAATGGAGGGTTTCTTCAAACAAAAAATAATTGGGTCAACTATTCAAATTCAATGGATCTTTCAATGAAATATCATATTTCTTTTCAGTTTTTGGTTTTGACTACTATTTCTATTCGTATATTGAGAATGCTTTGTAGTATTTTCCTTTCTTAGGTTTTATGGTCATTAATCATTGAGATAGAATTATCTCTCACTTTCTGAATGACACAGTTTGGTTGCAGCTTCTGCGCATTGAAGAGGAACTCTGTATCATGTGTTATGCTGGTGAAGCTTTCAGATCACTATAGGAAAAAGAGAGAAAAATAGCGACAAGTCCAATAACCACGGTAAAACCAAAATTTTCCTTTTCAGAGTAGAGCTAATCAGTTTAGATATGCACTTACAAGGATCAAATATTATCCATTGCAGACTAGAAGACCATGTGTTTAAGAAATTGTTGTCTCCGAATAAGAAAGTTTTGCTTGAAAGCATATGTTTGGATTTTGGTTGAATGTGATATCCTATTTGAACTGCTACTGTTTGCATTCTATCTCAGCCTTTGCAATGGAAACTTCTTCACCAAATTGTTATTAAATGCATTTTGCTCCTGCATATGTCATGTTCTACATAGCTAAATTGTTGATTACAGATATTTGGAAGTATATTTTAAATAATCTTTCTCATGGTATTGCATGCTTTCAGGACAACAATGATTCAGGTTGTTCTTAACTCAGTTTTCTTTAGGGATTGTTTGGATCAAAGCAAAGGATCAAGAGTATCCATCGAAATTCTTTCATTTTCTCTCATTTCTTTTCAACATTCAAACTCTCAAACGTTGATGAACTAAAATATGCTCCTTTTATATCTTAAATAAAATATGTTTGGATCCTCGTTGGGTTGCTTGATTTACTTGCTTCAAGATAGTGAGTCAAGAGTGTGTACATGTCTACTAACATATTATACTTTTTATCAAAATACATTATAAGGGAAAATACATCACATAGAGTATTTTACTATTATATGATACTCTATATGAGAAGACATTATATAGGTGAATAGATCATATAGCATACTCTATCTGAGAATACATATGCTCCATTATTATCTTGAATAAAATTTGTTTGGATCCTCGTTTGATATGCTTGAGATACTTCGTTCAAGATAGTGAGTCAAGAGTGTGTACATGTCTACTAAATATACTCTATATGAGAATACATTATATAGGAGAATTCAGAATAGAAACAAAGTCCGTTAAAATATTAAATAGGTTTGGGGTTGAGCTGATAGCAACGGGATTTAATTAGACCAACCCTGCATGGGTTTTAAAACTAGTAATTATATGAAAACTCAATCCTTTGAGTTTTGAGCATGATACTTGTCCTGATGTTTTTTTTTTTTCCATTGTTTCCTTTTTTTCTCTTCTTTGTTTGAACTGTTTCAAACATAACTTCAGGTATGTACTCTATCTCAGATCTTTATACTTTATGTTCTAGTTTCACGCTTTGACTCTCTATTTGTCAATATTTTAGGCTATTTATGTACAAAGAATATGAAAGGTAACTGTGATAACTTTTTATCAGACATGAATAGTTCTTCTCTACCTATAATTGTGCAGAGAATTTAGTGGTAATTCTGATAACTTTGTTCTATTTATTTAATTCATTTATCTGTTTTTCAACAAATTTTTATTGTTTATAATCATTTCCTTTACACACTGATTATTTACATGTTCATAATGTGTTTTGACATGTCTATCTCCTAACTAATGAATTGTTAAATTTGCATAGGTTACAATTGGCCAAAAATATAAATTTTAATAGTTCAAAACCAGTGGCAAAATTGTTTGGTGTAATGTCTAAAGGGTTATAAGCTTTTCTTTTTTTTTTGGGTTCAATCAAATGGTTATAGATTCTTTTAATCAGATTTAAAGGAGAAAGATTGCGATTACTCATATGAAATTTCATATTGTTTGATGCGCAACCATTCTTTAATGTTTTTACAGAAATTATGGAGTGAGTTATATCTATTTCTTTGTAATTTGTATTCTTACAAGAATCATTCTCTTTGGGAATTAGCTCTAAAGCATAGGTGACTGCAATACATCTGCTTGTTGGGACTCTCTATAGAATGAATTTATTTGCTAATCATACTTATGTATTGATAAGTCTCACATGTTCTGTAATACTTAATGCCCATATGTTTCTACCGAGCTTATTCTGTTAGGCCCATCTTCATATAATTTTTTTAATAAAATAAATAAATAAAAGAAGAGAAGGGCCTCATTACTCCACGAGTCTGCAACTACAGATTTTTCTTAGAGAAAATTCAAGAGGGAGAGGGAGAGAAAGATAGAAATAGAAGAAGGTTTTGAAAGAAAGGACTAAAAAAAAAAGCTATTCTCCCATCCCATCACAAATCTGTTATTTTGATGTTTCTTTCATTTTCTTGCTTGAAGTTTAGATTAATGAGTTTGGGCCCTGGTGCTGTTTTTTTTTTGTGGCACTACTGTTGGAGCTCACCATGATATTTTAGCTGCAGGTTCTTACCGTCATAAAGTTTAATTTGGCTTTGGTTTCACTTTATTTGGGATTGAATTTTTAGAGTTATGATTTTTCAAAGATTTTTTTAGTAAATCTATTTTTATAGTTAACAGTAGTCAAATTTAAGTTACCAGAAAACTGTCTTTTGGAAACGAATTGGAATGGATCTTACTTCTAAATTGTAGTACTCTTAGGGTATATTCCGTAGGTGCTTCATCTTTCAATTCAATATGGAGAGCTATTTATTAATGCTCAAATTAGTACTGAGAAAAATTGGTTTTTTGGGTTTTCTGATAGAATCGAGTGAGAGACTTTAGGACACCAACTTGACCGTTTGGCTACGGTTTTGGGTATTTTTTGAGTAAAAACGATAGTACTTTGACAGTACTATATGGGAATATATAGACCCTTTCAAAATTCTTTACATACAAAAGTTATTAATGTTCAATGTAGACTAGTTGTACTAGTTAAATCTAAAAGAATCTAAAAATAAAAGCATTTAAATATTAAGTGAAGCCATCCGATGCGTAAGTTGATGCGCGTGAGTCACTGTCCCATTGATATAGGCTACACGTGAGCATTTCTCGAGTTATTTCATATTAAAAATCACTTTTATATATTTATTTGGTATTCAAATAATACTTTTTAAACTAGAATTAGTTAGTCAAATCTTGATTCTAGTTTAGGAAATTTATCTTGAGTTAAAGGAACATATAACTATTTTCAAGTGACCTCAAGAGACTTAGTTGACTTATATATGTAACATGTTGAATTGTATATTAAATCGATTTTGTTGATTTTAGTGCCTTTTCTTTACAAGTGACTTGAAAATTTCTGGTTTTATGGAACCACTGTGCTTTCCTATTAATGAATATTCAATCACATAATTATTATTGTTATCATGTTAAACGGTGGGTTGACCATTTAAATGATTAGAAGTTGATTTTGCTATATATTTAGCATTGATGTTTGATTTGAGTTTCTCAGTCATGTTAATTATGGCATTGAAAATAATTTGATTTGTCTTTGACGCTTTGGAAATATGATGATTTGTGGGTAGCAATTGTCACATCCTTGGCTTGGGCTTAGGGTGTGATAATAACATGGTATTAGAGCCCAGGTTCTCTATGGGGCTAAGCCTATTACAACATGAGTTGGTTAGTCATTAGGTATTGGGGCCACATTAGCTTATTAAGATTTCTTTTTGTTTTGTGCTTCGTTTATTTTTATGTGAATGATGTCTTCTTTGCTCTTAGACCGAAGTATATGTTGTCCTTTTATTTTGTATTTGGAAAGGGAATGATGTAATTAGCAATATTTTTTTTATGCTTATGGGTGTAAGCCAATAAGTTTTACTAAATGCTTGTTTTCTTACATAATGTGGGGTTTCATGACCTTGACTACACTGTGGTGTAAGAATATTCATAGCTATTAGGAAAAAAAAGTAGTGCCTCTATGATAATTTGTAACAGATTTGTTTGTTTAGCTTTTAATATATTTTTCTTTTCCTCTAGTTTTATCACTAAGTTGGTAAATCTTGCGTGTTATGTGAGATATTATAGCTTATTGAGTTTTTCTATATTTGAATAGCTAGTTAGATGGACATGGTCTACCTAAGGGAGTTTTAGGTTGGATAAGTTGACAGTGGCCAAGTTAACATTATCTAACCAAGTCTAGCTTGATTGACTATGTTGAATCTGAATTAGCCAAACCTTTAAGAAAAAACTGTAATATTACGATAAAGGTGTGATTTTATGTCTTAGTCACACACACACACACACACACACACACACATATATATATATATATATATATATATATATATATATATATATATATATATGCCACCTCTGCTGTAACGACCCATCCCAGGTTGGCCACCTCTAGACGGTGTCATCACATTTTGAAAATCCAAGCACGACACATATATGCAACAATAAATATAATACTACCAGATTTTTTTTTCCTTATCCTTTAACAGGAGAGGTAACAAATCTAATATTCACTTAAATATAATATACATAAATGCATGAATATTTACAATAAAAATTTTACAAGTCTTTAACTCGATTGTCTTAGGATATTGACACATACTTGGCTTACAGAAAAAGATCTCGTCTGATTCTCAACCCATCATACTATTTATCTTGACTGCTACCTGAAATCATTGAACAGTGAGGAGTGAGCTTCACAAGCTCAACGAATTAAATTTACTGAAAGTATTCCAAATTCCATCAATAATCCTTTAATATTAAAAATTTATTTTTCGCATAACCTGGTAACAACTTTCTACTATCAATCTCTTCTTCTCAATCATTGGTTCACCTTAAGACTATCAATTATCTCCTAATTTCCTTGTAATGAGGTTCATATCAAAAAGTCCATCATTTAGATAAGTCTTATCACCCTACTGTCTCTTTCTATGAAACTCAACCTTCTATAATTAAATTCACAAAAAGTATCACATCTCCGCATCTCAAAATCTCATCATTATAGCTGTATCTTTTTATGAGACCCAGTCATCTATAATTTAATTCATAATTAATATATCACATCTCATCATCTCAAAAATCTCATCATTATAGTTGTCTCTTTTATGAGACCCAGTCATCTATAATTTAATTCACAATTAATATACCACATCTCATTATCTCAAAAATCTCATCATTATAGCTGTCTCTTTTATGAGACCCAGCCATCTATAATTTAATTCACAATTAATATAACACATCTAAAAAATGCAACGATAATTAAAAACAGATGCAGATGCATGAATGATTATGATGGGAACGTCTTCCCACCTGTCGACAGGTTATTATTATCTTAGACCAGCTGCCCTCCCGGTTTTTTTATTTTCATCAAACCGGCTGCCTTCCCGGATAATTCCAGCATATACCGGCTGTCACGGTTTTCACTTTTTATCCCAGCATATACCGGCTGTCACGGTTTTCACTTTTTATCCCAGCATATACCGGCTATCACGGTTTTTATTTTTTCATCACAGCATATACCGGCTGTCACGGTTATTTCATTAGACCGGCTGCCTTCCCGGTTCTTTTAGTTATATTATTTAATGCATATGCATGAACAATGATATGAAACAGTAATATAAAAACAATATAAAGATTCAAACCACTTAATTTGGCTATCCTAATTATCCACAAAATTCTTCTCTTCCCAAATCACATCAAAATAATCCATTAAAGTCTGTCCAGATCCACTAAATTTCATCTCAAATTGTCCATCGGAATTTGTTAAGATCCACTAAAATTCATCTTAAATCATCCATAAAAAATTTAGCAAGATTCACTAAAATTCATCTCGTTATAATTCGTGTTAAAACATCAGTATGTCTCATCAATAATTTATTTATTGCTTTTATTCTCAATTAAACTTATAATTTCCAAAAATATTACTTCTCACCGAGAAATATTTCTACTTGTCCAAATTTTCTATCATACTCATAAATCAATTTTTCATCTATCACCCAAGCATACTTAAATAATTAAATTTAATATTATCACTAAATGATTGATTTTTCATTTAGACTACTTCAAGTAAATCCAACTTATCACGTAGCACTTAAAGCTACTCGTGGACCATCTCTTTGCCTTTCCCGTTCTTCTTCTAATTTTCTCCCGATTACTGACTACCAACACCTGATATAATATTGGAATTTAAAATTCTTATTATTTCTTCTTTTCTCCATAAACAACACAGTTTGAAAAATTCATATTTTAACCTCCTGAAACTTCATAAATGATAAAATAACATTACCTTATTACCTTCTGCTATTTTGATAGCTTCCCAAAATATTTTCGAAAATACCCTCAAAATTTTGTTCCTTCCACCTTTCTTTAAACTCCCAAAGTGTTTTAAGAACACAGATGAATTATTTGGAACTATAGGAAAATTCTTCGTGCAATTACACAACTTAAAGCTCATATTTATAGGGGAGCTCGGCTGAAAATCAGCAGCCCCCCTCTCTCCCTCAAATCCTCCATAGATAGCATTTTAATACAAAAGAAAAAACATCATGATTAGAAAACATAATCATTATGTTGTTTTATTTTTATTTTTATTTTTTTTATTCTCCACTTCCACACTAAACAACAAAAACCAAGATAAAATAATTCTACCCAAAAATTGCTTTCTTGGTGGCTGCCTCGAGTACTGTTCAAAGTTGACTTCTTTTTTTTTTTTTTTTGCTTTTCAACTTTTGTCTCCAGAAATCTTCATTAAGCCATTCTGGGATTTAATTCTTTGTCATATTGATAAAAAATATACACTTACCCAACTTTTAAAATACGGATATTACATCTGCTTTGTTGTCTTGCTACAGGATTTTCGTCATGTAAGCAAGTTTTAATTGTTTGGTGAAAAGTTTTTCTAGAATAAACCAATTACTCTTAACTTTTCCCTCTTTTATCTAATATGATTATGAGGTTCATTTCAAAGTTGAATGTTTAGACTTTATCATGGACATGTAGAATCCTCATAGCCAGTGAAGATTCTAAGGATGAGGAGAAACATATTAGCTAGTAGACGAACATTATGAGATGAGTAGGTTGCCTATTGTTGGAGGTACATGTAAGTTTTGGCTTGTCAATAGTTTGTTCAAGTTGGATAAATTGTTGTTGTAGAGCAAGTTGTCCATAAATACAAATATGGTAAAATTAACTATAACTCATTTGTTACTTTTGAGTATCCTTAAGTGGAATGTTTTACTGATAATTTCGGAAAGGGAGTCTTTCCATCGTTTTGGGTGTGGTGTTATTAGATATAGAGAGATGTAATACAAGAAAACTTGCACCAGAACCATGGCCACAATATGGTAGTTAAGTATATGTTGCCAATGAGGTGACAAATCTTGTTTTATATGTTTCTGAATCTTAAACATAATGATAATCATTAATCATGCATAAGCCTTATGGGTGAAGTCCTGTTCTGAGTTTGTTCATTCGAAAATTGTGTTCCATTTTTCTTCTCGTTCTATGATGACCAAAAGGAAGAAAAATTAATTTTGCTTGAGTTACAAGGAATGTTCTTTTTGTTTTAACTTTGTGCCTATTGATATATAAGGATGCTTCTCAAAATTGAAGCAAACATAGATAAATAATGGAAATGGAAGGATTGTAATTTTTCTGATTAATTTCATTTTATGGGCAAAAGGAAAGGAAAGATTTAAATAAAAAAAGAAAGAAATGGAGGGTAGAAAAGTTAACTTCTTATAAACGCCCTGCAAACCTCTCAATTTTGTGTATTTAAAAATTGAGATCGGAGATTTTGAAGGGTTATAGGAAACCTCCAAAACCTATTCCTTGTAAAAGAAAACTTCCAAACATTTTTTTAATTAACCCTTCCTTCCCTTTCTTTTGCTTGATCCTTGAAAACCCCCCTCCCCAACACAATGAGTCTTTTAACTGTTAAATTATTGGGAAAATCCGATTGGACCTGATAGGGATACAATTAGTTTACGGTGCAATTAGATGCGATTGTAAATTTAAAGTGCAAATCGGACGTGGGTTGTAAACTAAGTTTTGGTTGATAACTTTTGAGGACTCCTCTTTCAGTCGTCTTCCTCAGCAGCAACGCCCTGATGGTGGCTTTTTCGGCTTGTCCAGGGTCACGTACAGTGGCCCTCTACCTCTGGGTAGAGATCTTTCCACTGGACTGGTTTCTTCTTTCCATCCTCATCTGCAAACAGCTTCAACATCTCAGCTGCAAACCTCTGAACCCTTTACCAATTCTCCAATTGTGACCGCCCCTAGATCCTTCGCTCAAGCCCTTTCAGGTACCGTACTAGCCTCTGGCCTCTCAAAATCGCCTCTTGTCAAGCCTTTAACTGACCTGACCTTAGCCGTTAAACGTATGTCCAAGGTAAATGGTGAGCCAACGTTCATGGTTTCGCCAATTGAATATGTGAAAGCGGCTTCTTCTTTCGCTACCACTGTTATCTTGAAATTTTGCGCAAGGATGCCTAAGCTTTATCAGATCAAGAAACATATTCAAACCTGGAACTTGAAAAAAGAATCGGTTCTTGGTGCTCTAGACTTTCGTCATGTGATTGTGCATATGGACTCGCAGGAAGATCTTGTCTCTGCCTGGACGCATAGGAATCATCAGATTGACAATACTCTACTGTATGTTCAAATAGACTCAAGACTTCAATCCAAGAAAAGAATTAACTTGCTGCTGTTTGGGTTCGTTTGCCAGGATTTCCTTTGCCTGATTCCCTTGCCTCTCTCTTAAAAGGTATATCCAATTTCTTTGCCCTGTTTTTGGAAGCACTTTGTCTTTAGCGCGACCCAGTTGTGTGCGGGTTTGCATTGATATAGACCTCACTGAACCTTGGCCTTCTCGGGTTTGGGTGGGAACAAGTAAGGAGGATGGGTTTTGGCAAAAATTAGCTATTGAAGGAAACTTATCATTTTGCACACACTGCTGCCTTTAAGATCACAGTATGTCGGATTGTAGAAAATTGGGCAGTGCTCCTCATAATAAGCAGTCCACTGGTGGGGTGGATCAGTGTTCCAAGAAGCCAGAAGAGTCTAAACTGGCTGAGACGGACAGTAATCACCACAACAATATGCCAATAATCCTGTTACAGCTAAGGGATCTAAGACATCGAGAAATAAAGGGAAGGAAATTCAGATTTTTGATAACCATCTAGATAGGCCTATTCAGGAGCAATCCTTGCAACCTTCAGGCTCTCATGGTATTGTGATTTCAGAACCCAGGGAAGTTGAGCAGATGCAGATTCCATTAGTGGAACTCAGTACTGTGGTTACGAGTGACCAGCCAGTGGTTGTTCAGAATGATTCGTCAGGTACAGGGGGTCCATTGCTAGCACAAGGGAGTGAACCCCAAGTCACTTCAACAAAGGTGCTGGAGAATAGGGTGTCGGGCGACCACTTACAGACGATAGAGGAGGGTGAGACAGATGATCCTGGTTAGACGTCAGGACAGGTGAGCCCTTCAGAGAATGAATTTATTGAATACTGTCCTACAAAATCGAACCTAGATTTTTTAATAAGTTGTGATGATATAGTTGCCTCTCCTGTGGTTCATTATTCTTTACCTAAAGGTCCATCTTCAACAAATGGAGCTTTAGATAAAAAAATTCAGGAGGCTTTTAAGCCTGGTACAATTAGTGACCTCAAAATGTTACTAGGCTGATGGCTAAAAAGGGTTTGTTAAAGCTCACAAGGAGTCAAAAAGAAACATGGAAATTTACACGACAAAGAAACCTCATGCCAAGGGGAAGGTTCTTCATACATCTCGTCTTGTCTCTGATTAATGTTTAGTATGTTGATATGGAATATTAGAGGGGTGGGGAGCTCAGATAAAATTGGGCTGCTACGTAAAATGATTCGTGAAAATAATCAGTTTTTGGTAATTTTAGAGCATGATGCGAATTGTCTTACCCAGTTTGCGAGGAGGCTCAGATTCCCTAATTACTCGCATGGAAATCCTTATAACATGCATATATGGTTGCCTTAGAATAATGATATATCTTTTGACACACTACAGATGATTGAATAGTTGATCTCTGTTAAGGTTCGATTTGCTGTATTTCCAGTTGTTTGTTTTGGGTCCTTTGTGTATGCCAAATGCAGTAAACAAGATAGACGTGCTCTTTGGAATTCCTTGTCTCAGTTCGGATCCTCTTGTAATGGGCCTTGGCTGGATGGGGGCAATTTCAATTTGGTGGCTAGTCCTGTTGAAAAGTGTGGAGCTAAACCAATAGTTTTAAATTCGGTTCAGGAGTTCACAGACTTTATTGATCAAAACAGCTTGCTTGATCCGTGGTATGTAGGAAACCTCTATACTTGGTCTAATGATCACATGGGTCTTACTCGGTGTTGGTGCAGACTTGATAAGGTGCTCATTAATAATGAGTTTCTAGATGTTTTTCCTCCTCCAAAAGTGAAGCACCAGGTCATATTATACTCGGATCATGCTGCTATTGTTTTCTCGGCAGAACAGGTGATATCAACTCCTAAACCGTTTAAATTTTTTAAAGCATGGATTGAACATGATACTTTTAATGATTTAATTTCTTCTTGTTGGAATACAATATTTCATGGTCTTCCTATGGGTGTTTTACATCGGAAATTAAAATGTGTGCGCCAGCAGTTAAAGTCTTGGAACTGGAATGTTTTCAGGAATGTAAAGGGCAGTATTGCTGAAGCGCAAGATGCTGTGCACAGGGCTGAGAGCATGTTACAGGAATCAAACATATCAGTGCACACCTAAGAGTTGAGTGCAGCTAATCAGACCTTAGCATACTGGATGTGGGTCGATGAATCTATGGCTCGGGATAAATCACGCGTAAAATGGCTGCAGGAGGGAGACCGAAATTCACAATTCTTTCATGCCACCATAAAAGAAAGAGCTTTTCTGCAAAAGTTTAAATTAAAAATGAAGGATGGCTCTTGGTTACAAGATGACGTTAAGTTGGGAGAGGAAGTTTGTTCTTTTTATAAGGAGTTATTCTCATCTTCCAGGCCAAGCACCTCAGCTAGTAGACTGTTTCATTGCGTACCCCAGCTGATTTTGGATGAACAAAACATTGCGTTGTGTGCAATCCCAACTGATCAGGAGATTTTTGTTGCGGTTAAGGACTTGAATCCTGATAGTGTGCCCGGTGTAGATGGCTTCACTGGTCATTTTTCTAGATTTTGTTGGGACATAATCAAAAGCGACATGGTGGCAGCAGTGTAAGTTTTTTTCTTGGTGGTTCACTACCAAAATCTTTCACTTCAACGAATTTAATTTTATTGCCTAAAGTGCCTAGTCCGGAAGCGTTAACTGACCTTAGACCTATCAATCTGTGCACCTTCATGTACAAAGTTGTTTTGCGAAGTTGGACAAACAAGTTAGCTCCTTTATTGCCCAGAAGTATTCATGAAAACATTGCATTGGCACATGAATTAATTCATGACTTTGACAAAAGGGTGAGGGGTTCCAATGTTGTGTTCAAGATAGATACGTTGAAAGCTTATGATCGTCTAAAGTGGGGTTTCTTAATTCAAACCCTCAGAAAATTTGGGTTTGCAAAACAATGGTGCGGCTTTATTTATAGATGTATTTCAAATGTATGGTATATGGTGACGATGAATGGGCAACAACATGGATTCTTTCATTCTACTAGAGGATTAAGACAGGGTGATCTTCTCTTTCTATTATTTATTTTAGCAGAGGATGTGTTTTTTAGAAATATTAATGACCGGATGTCTCAAGGGATTATTGAGTGCTATAGAGTTTCAGGGAGTACAACAAGTGTTTCACGTTTGCTATAAGCGGATGACAAGTTAATTTTTTTAAATGGCAGATAATCATCAGTCGTAGTGTCTGTATGCAATTGTTGAACTCGTATGAGGCTGTTTCAGGGCAACAAATTAATTGGACTAAGAGCTCTTTTATAGTCGGTACAAAGTGGAACCCTCCATGGGTAAGTTTGATGAAGAGATGGACATCGCTCAAACGATCTTATCTTCCAATTCATTATCTTGGAGTACTTTTGTTTAAGGGTCGTTGTCTAGGCAGTATCTTTGCTCACTTGAAAGATAAACTTCAGGAAAATTTATTTCTTTGGAAGGCAAAATTATTATCAACAGGAGGTGAGTTAACGCCAAGTAAAGTGTGTTGTGCTCGATACCAATTCATACACTTGTTGCTTTATCTCTTCCCAGTGGTTTCCTGACCAATTTCTTTTGGAATGATAACAACAGTAAGCACCACTGGATCTCTTGGAAAATTTTTTTGCAAGCCGTATCAATAGGGTGGCCTTGGTATAAAACGTTTAAAGGAAATTTAGCCTGGCGGTTTGCTCAAGGTGATTCTATTTGGGCAAAGCTGATGAGAAAGAAATATGGGGAACCGTTAACTATAGGAGAGGCGCCACGATGCAGTTCCCATTGTTGGCGTTCCATACATCCTCACATACAGGTGATCCTTGATAACAATGCTTGGGTAATTGGTCGAGGTGATATTAGCTTTTGGAAGGCACGATGGCACATAGTTGACATTTTTGGTAGTAACAGGCCATTCACAAAGAGTGATCCAAGTAAGGTTCAAGAGGTTCAAAGGTTGTTCCTGGATTAGTATATTGCTTTATTTGGAGTACGAATGGCAGACGTCCAGGACAAATTAATTTTGAATCATTCAAATTCAGGTTTCTTCTCGGTTTAAGGAGTATTGGGAGTTAAATCTTGGCATAAAAAATTGTGGAATAAATGGGTGCCCACGAAGATGGCTTGTTTCGTATGGAAATTGCTGCATGGAGGGCTGTAAATGTCGTTGGGTGTGAGGATTGCTTCCAAATGTCATTGTAAGGTTTTTAATACTGAAACATTGTTGCATTTATTCGGCATTGAGAAAACAAATGGGGTCTGGAGGTATTTTGGTATACATCTGGATGTTGAATATGCTAATTTGATTGATCATTTACTGTTTTTATGGTTTCATAATTCCAGTTTCAAGTCTCAGCTAGGATTCATCAAAGTTCTTACTTGCATCTTCATGTGCAGGGAGCTATGGTTTGCTCGCAATAGAGAGGTTTATGAGGGTGTCCCAATGACACCTATGACAGTTATAAGAAAGGTGTTATGTGGCTTGATGGAAATCAATGATTTGTTTGTTCAACAACAAGCAATGCATTTTCATGTGATGCTTTGTATAAACACCCTTGAAGTGACTGTTAAATCAAAGTTAACTCAAAGAGGGAGATGGATTCAGTGGCATCCTCCTGAGCTGAACACAGTTAATTTGAACTGTGAGTGGTGGTGTATTTCGGTCTAACAACTCCTTTATTGTTCTTGCCTTTATCAATTTTTTGGGAATTGTACTAGCATGCAGGCAGAAGCACGAGCACTATTGGAGGGTCTAAAGCTTGCACGTACATACAATATAAATATTTCCTGTAAAGAAAGTGACTCACAGGTTCTAGTTCAGATTTTATATGATAAAGAGGCTGCTCCTTGGGACTTAACATACAGTCTTGGTGAAATTAAGGATCTTCCACTAGCAAATGCCATGGTGATACCGGATTTAAATAGAATTGAAGGAAACTAAACAAACAAACAATAAAATGAAAGATAAGAGTTCACCACCCAAGAGATAACACCAAAGGGATATAGAATATCATCACCCAAAAGATTAACACAAGGGATACAGAACTATAGGAATTCACCACTCTAAGGATTATACCAAAGAGATATAGAATTACAAGAAGGAGAAAACTCTCTTCTAAAAGCCAAAGGCTGATTTCAATTTATAAACTCAAGTCTCATTTTCAACTTACAAACACAAGTATTTATAGAGCTTAGAACAACCTTCTAAGCTTAGGACAAGCAAGAAAACAAGGCATAAAACATGCAAGCAAACAATCCCTAAAACATGCAAGGAAACAATCCATAAAACATGCAATGAAACAATCTCTAAAACAAGGAAGGAGACAATCCCTAAAACATGCAAGGAATCAAGGAATTGGTCAAAAGTAAAAAGAGGAACACAATTTTGGATTTTCAGGAGCACCCAATGACCAGAATTCAAATGGTCATATCTTCTTGTAGACATCTCCAAATGGGCTGAAACTTGTTTGGTTGGAAAGATGACATCTTGAACTTTAATTTGGACTTAAGAAAATCTCAAAAAGGAGATTGTTTGGGCCTGGTATGATCAGCCTAAATCCAGTAAGCTGTTGCATCCGAATCTTCATCCACTTTGGGCTTGGACCTTGCACCTTGCTTAGTTGACAATTAGATTTTTCTTATTTTTTGTTGGGCAGGCCCATGTTAGGTTGGACGTATTTATTTCATGAGGCCTTATTTGTTAGGTTAAAGGTTTGTTGGACACACATGTGTCACATGGTGTTTTATATGTTGTGTGAAGGTAATCAATTAGCGGATGCTTTAGCTAATTATGGAAATAAACACAGGTATTCAGAGTTGTATTGGGCACATTCAGATCTCCCTGGGATCTGTCAGGCTGTTTTTAAAAATGATTGTAATGGCCTTGCAATGTATAGACGCATGTAATGTTTTTCCTTTAGGGTCATGCTAAGGAAATATCTGAGGTTGGGTCCATGTCCCCATCCGCTATGGTTTTCTTTTGTCCCCTCATTTTTTGTTCTTTTGGATTATTTATAATAAACGGTTAAAGGTCCAGTAAAACTCCTCTCCACCACAAGGAATTATTTTTTAAAATAAATAAATAAATAAATTTAAATTGCAATCAAAGATTGCACTTATAATGTAGGATTATAATATGTATTTTACGCTTTTCTTAAAATCAATATTTTTGGTCTAATGAGGAAACTACTCGAAAGATGGCCTAACCCAAAACCAATAATCATTCTCCAGAGAGCATACCGAACTAAAACCCTACTGGTTGATGTAAAAAAAATTCTACTAGTCAACACATAATCCTTAAATTATTACGATTTTTGATGAAATAGCATTGAAATACAAGTTCAGTTTATTTAAAAAATATATATTTTAGCTTTTAATTTTTTTATAAATCATCTTTTACGAGTGTTTGACATAACTTTTATTTATAAATAACTGTATAAACCCTTCCTAACAACACCTAAAAAAATCCTAATAATCCTAATTTCTTGCATTTTGCAGTGTAAATTTTGATCTGTTAAATCGTTTGTGGCACTAGATAATCCAAGTTGTAGGTTAGACTAGTATGTAGTGCGTAAAATTAATTTTAATAAGATTAATGATCTAAACTTATATGAAGTTCCAAATACATTCATAACTTATTATCTAAAATTAATATGTTTCAATAAATTTTAACCTATAATGTAATATTTAGTTTTTTTTTTTAAAATTTGATAAATTTTAAGTCGGATTAAATTATACATTGAAGTGTTAATTTTTTGTTAAATTTTTGTGTAATTGATATATGAGTTTTACTGATTAATAAATTTGGGTTGGAATTTTATTTTTAAAAATATCACTTTTTAAAAGAAAACTTTATGAGCGTCGTATAAATTTTTTTGTCCAGTTCTATCCATATTTTAAACCTCCTAAATCTAATTAGGGTTGGACTCGGACTCAGACCCGTATAGGAACTCACCGTTTTAAATCTTGGACTCGGACCCCCGTTTCAAACCTCATATATCTAATACGGGTCGAACCCGTCTCTGACCAGACCCGTTTAACAAACGTGGAACTCACCGTTTTAGGTCATCCCTAAACTCTTTGCTGACCGTCCCTACTTAGTCTCACTCTGTCGCATTACCGACTGCATCTCTCTCTCGCACACGGGAACAGGGCTCCTGCTATCCCAGGTACTTTTCATCCTTGCTATTGTAAGCATACATGAAAATTTTCTACCTAAATTCGTTCCACCAATTTTATATTGAACCTATTCTCACCCTCTTTCTAATCAATGCTCGATATTCTCTCCCTGTTCTAAGTTTTTAATGAATTTGGAGAACAAAAGAAAAACGTTTTTGTTATTCTTGAATGGGTTGTGTGAAACTTTTTGGACTTCACTTTTGTCGGTTTTGAGTTGGGTGAATCTGTGTTCAAGTCTAATATGGACCTGCTCGACTATGTCCCTGGTTAAAAGCACGTTTCTGGTCTTTTTTTTTTTTTAAAAAAAAAAAAAAATTTGACCGATCATTGAGTCGCTTGATTGAGAGCATTGCAGGTGATTCTGCTTGTAATTTGTTAGGTCTAGTCCATGCGCATTTGGGGTTAGTTTCTGTACAGTAATTTTTCCTTTAAATTCCACAGTTTTTAGTTTGTAAGTATAAGAATTATGTTTTCTGCTCACAACAGAGTCAGCTGTAAAAGTGCCAAATTTTCTTTGCAGCAAGCCGATGGTAGCCCTTCTTAGTTAAGTTCTATACTTCTTTTGATTACCATAATTTTGGGCTTACACGTGGTTATCACTTTAGTCACTATACATACACAGTACTGTAAGTAAGTCTAGATGTTATTGTACGCTGAATTCTTCGAGTTGAGAAATTTTCTATATAATTTTATATATGCATTCATAAATTAAAATGGGGTAGAAGTGCAGTGAAGGATGTGGGGAAGGATATTAAAGAAATAGAAAAAAGAAGGAATAGAAGCAACAAAGACATGGAACAACTGGATGTCTTAGTACACACATAAGTGCTTGCTGGGGAAATTTTAAATGATCTTAGACAGAGAAGGTAGTAGAGCTCTTGCTTAGTATAAACTTTTTGGAAAATTACCAAACTGATAGGTTACCTTTGAACCCGCCTGCCGTATATGGGTCTGGTTTCATGACCCATTTAAAATTTGAGCATATTTACCCATATTCATTTGACCTGCAACCTGCAATGACCCGCCTGTTCCTGAACCAACCTGCCCTTTTGACACTTCTAATTATTTGCATAGTGCGAGAATGAGCTGTTTGAAGAGTGGCAATGAAAGAAGATTTCGAAGAGGGAGCACCACAGCTTCCACCAACAAGAGCCCGCCACATCAAGAAGAGAGCTCTAAAGAATAAAGCTCTCTCCGTTTCATTTGACGAGAAAGATCTCAGGTACCGCTTAGCTGCTTAATGTACTTAAAAGTAAATTAAGCCCTATGTTTGTTTTAAAAAAGAAATCATAATCAATAGACAGAAACGAAACTGGGTTGCTTTCTGTTAATTTGGGTGAGAGTAAATGTTAGTCTGAGTATAATGATAAAAGCGGGGCCTTTCTGTTTTGGCAAGGGATTATGTGATTGGGTTTCATAAGAGGAAGAAGAAAAGGAGAAAGGAGGCTGAAAAGAAGCAAGAGGAGGTGCTACGGCGCAAGCGTATTGAGCAGCGCAAAAAGGTTCAAATTTAACCCAATTTTTGTTTCTTGTTTTTTTATTGTAGTTTGAATTTTGTTAATTTTGATGTTTATAGTGCTATTGAGCCATATGCACGTGAAATTTGTCAGTTGATTTTTGCATTGAGTTTGAGCCAAGTCTATTGTGTTTTTTGTGGTGATAGTATATTAGTTTAATAGGTTTTTTGTACTCTCATCTCAATTTGCATTAAGAGCTGCTTAGGGTCAATAAATGGCCACATTTCTTATTATTTTGGCTCAATTTTTTTTGGATTATTTTTCCTGTCTTGAGAGATGTATTGATAATTTAGTTATATTGTATTGTGCCGTGCAGTGCTGGTGGTTTTAAAATCATTAACACGGTAAAGTGGCTATTTTTGTTGGAGTTTTACGGATATAAATTCTTATGGTTGTTGAAGATTGGATTTTGTTGCCGGGAATTGCTTAGAAATTGTGTTTCTTATATAAAAATTAAAAAAATCTGGATAGCATAAATAATTACTTGATTGAATTGAAAAGAAATCGTTTTATTGATATTTGAAATTGAAAGGAGCCTTCATAAGCGGTTTACTCAGGGTACAAAACAAATAGGTTTCTGATTGTGTCAAGTGGACTCATAATGCTAGTAGAATAAGATGACAATTACTTAAGAGCCAAAATTATTCTTGGAAGACAATTCAGTTTATGGTGGTTCCATAATTTGAAAACATCATGATAACTTATGTTACAACTTTCTTTTTCTGTTGTTATGTACATAGCATTAGCCATTAGGCAATCCTTCTCCTAGAACAAACTTGGTTGGAGAGGCTATACTTAAATTACAAATGAAGGCTCGATTTAAAAGTATAGCAATCAATATGTTCGTTTTCTTTTATAGAACTTGAAATGATGGTTTAAGCTTGCTTCATACATCTCCACATATATTTTAACATCTAGCAATTCCAAATTTGAGTAAAGATTGGTGAACCGTTGGTATGGAGCAAAGGGTACTCTAGTGATATTTTGATATACTTTATGTTCCAATATTACTTAGATTACAAACATCTGCCTACAGTTTTTTCTGAGATGTTAAGGAGGGGAGGGGGGGGGGGGGGGGGGGGAGGAGCTTCTTTTTGTACCAGTAGGAAGAGCAATACAATTCTTTCCCTGACCTCAGAGTCTCGGGAAGAAAAATTCCTGAACTTGTTGATAATCAGCACCTGTAAAGATGCTGATCTCAATCTTCATCTTGCTCCTTTGCGGGGGATACCAAGTCATGGATTATATCTTTCTTTCTTTCTTAATTTTTTTTATAAGTAAAGTATTGTACAAAATCTGACCAAGAGGGTGCCAACCCATGTACATAAGCTATTACTTACACGACAAAAGCTCATAAACTCCAATCGATCATTTCGTTTACAAAAAGAAGCGTATCGAATAAAAAAATTAAGGGTGTGTAACCATCCATTTTTGTGGCCGTAGTTGACCTCTCCTTTTCATCAAAAGCCCTTTTATTTTTTCTCATTCCAAGTAATACAAAGGATGCAGTGGGAATCTAAGCAATCATTTTTGTTTTTACTTTGTGAGCTTGAATGCCCCTCCAAGCCCACAACTTTTCTTCAATAGAAATTACATAATTGACCCATTCTCAAGAGATACGAAGCACCAACCCATGGATTCTTTTCTAATGACAAGCAATTCAAAATGTTGTCTTATGCAATGTTTTCAAAGGTGTTTGTGAGGCGTGTCTCAGGGTGAGATGGTGTAAAAATGTCTCGAGTCAGGGTGTATTGATTTAGGCGTAAACCCTCCAAGGCATACGCCGTAGCAGACAAAGCATCCCTTTTTTTACTTTTTCGGCTGAGGTGCATGCCTCGCAAGTAATAATGTTGCACCTAATCCCCACTTCTTAGACTGCTTTTTGGTTGAAAACCAAACCAAGGCTCTAATTCACCTACAAACCACCAAATGCAATTTTGACAACCTTACTATGTTTGGATCTGATAAGTTTCCCCATGTTGAGTCAAATTAAGTCGTAGGCTCCACTCCTAGTGGTGCCCTTCTATCAATTCTTGACCATACTTCTCTCGGAACCCAAAAACTTTGATTCTCATAAGGTGTCAGCGAAGTCCTAAAAGCAACATCCGTTGATCCCTAGTTGACATTGTTTATGGTTGAGACTACTGATCGTCTTCGAGCCCCCAACTTTCATTATTGATTAATGAAAACATCATTGGCAAACGCTTTCGCAGTTGTTCGTCTTTCATAAATCCAAGATTTTCACCTCTGACTATGAAATATGACTGCCCCTAATTGTCCCTATTAATCATTACTCTAATCTCGAAGGCCAACAAAATAGGATCGAAATCCTATCATGTTATCTCATACTAATGTATCCTGAGCGTAAGCTTGCTTTAAACACTCTAATTTCTTCAAAGTAACAACGCCAGAGGCATTACCTGCCAATTAAGGCCAAGAAACGATCGCCGACAGAAGGGACAAGTTGACCGGTGCACACGACCGGCCGACCTAACCCAAGGCTAATTATGAGCTTTTAAAATGCAATAGCTTAAATATACGCTATTGGAGCTGAAATCACTGCAACTGTTGGCACCAAATTCACCAGCAAACCACTAATTGTAAAAATTAGAGGGAGAGAGAAACAGATATAGAGAAATAGAGAGAAGAAGAGGATTTTGAGAGAAGTAACTAAGAATTAGAGAAAACAGAAACCATTAAGCATGGGGTGGAGAAGTGAGATTGTGGGAATATTTGGCATTTGATAAAAAAAAATGAAGAAAGGATGTCCTTTCTGGTTATGTGTTTTGATAGAAAGCTAGAAACTTAGAAGAAGGCCTTGACATGTGGCAGTCGTTTGTCTTGTGTTATGTACTTGCTCTTACCTTATTGCATGAGTCATGATCCTTATTGGCATGTGATGACATTGAGCTATGTTTTTGCTCTTATCTTATTTCCACGTTATACTTAGCAGTTTAGATTTTTAAGATTCTTTTTTTTTTTGGGGTTCATAAGAGGCTAATTGTCTGGACTACACAATGGTAGGTAGTCTTCTCCCTTCCATTATCCCTCCAATCCCTAGTGTGAGCAGGTTTCGATCCCAAGTCACTTGCAACCTTGCCAACTAAGCTAGTTGGAGCCCACTTTAAGATTCTTTTTAGTTATATACTTTTTATATGTCCTATTTTACAAATTCAACGGTGAGCAATACGGATGAGGATAAATAGTCTATTATGAAAAGGAAAAGGTATATTTCACTTATAAAAAAAAAGAAAAGGAAAAAGTGTAAATAGGCCTACATTGCTCTTAAGATATTTAGAAAATTGAGTATTTTTTAAAGGAATTTTATTTTTTTTTATTGATTTCTTACTATTTTTAATACTTTAAATTTATTATTTTTAAATATAAAAAGCAATATTTGTAAGGTGTACGCTACAATGCTTTGGGGCATATGTAGCCTTCGTCTCTCAAAACATTGGTCTCATTTGCTACCTTGAAAATCTGGCAAAATACATGGATAAAGGGAAGCAAACTGACACTTGTAGTAGCAGGATCAAATGCTAGGACATAAAGTTATAAAGTCCTCCCCTCTTGACCGTGTAAGAAGTTCACCTTCCAAGGGGCAGATGCGCTTATGTAACTTGGGGGAATTTTACTACTGAGAATTTATCTAAGGAAATGTGTTAGAAGTAATATAAATTCTAGAGAAGAGAGAGGGTGGGAGAGTAGGGACTAAGTTCTTACAGATTGCCCCTTTTTTGTGTTTTGTCTCTGACATGATGGTACTAATATATAAGTAAATTATTTTTCAAAAACTCACTAAGAGGGTGCCAACCCATGTACATAAGCCATTACTTACACGATAAAAGCTCATAAACTCCAATCAATCATCTTCATTTACAAAAAGAAGCTCATGAAATAAAAAATTTAAGGGTTTGTAACCACCCATTTTTTGTGACAACTGACCGCTCCTTTCCATCAAAAGCCCTTTTTATTTTTTCTCATTCCAAGTAATACAAAGGATGGAGAAGGAATCTAAGCAATCATTTTCGGTTTTACTTTGTGAGCTTGAATGCCCTTCCAAGCCCACAACCCTTCTTCAATAGATATTATAGAACCGACCCCAACCTGAGAGATACGAAGCACCAACCCATGGATTCTTTTCTAATGACAAGCAATTCAAAATGTTGTCCTATGCAATGTTTTCAAAGGTGTTCATGAGGCATGTCTCTGGTCGAGATGGTTTAAAAATGCCTTGGGAGTCGAGGCGTAAACCCTCCAAGGCATACATCGTAGCAAACAAAGCATACCCGTTTTTACTTTTTCGGCTGAGGTGTATGCCCCACAAGTAATAATATTGCACCTCATCCCCACTTCTTAGGCCTTTTTTTTTGCTTGAAACCAAACCATGGCTCTAATTCACCAGCAAACCACCAAATGCAATTTTGACAACCTTACTATGACGCTGTTTATCCCTCCCAAACGTTGCCTATGTCTGGACTTGGTAAGTTTCCCCATGTTGAGTCCAGTTAAGCCGTAGGCTCCATTTCTAGTGTTGCCCTTCCGTCAATTTCTTTCCATACTCCCCTCGGAATCCAAGAACTTTGATTTCTCATAAGGTGCCCATGAAGTCTTAAACGCAACATCCATTGATCCTTGGTTAGCATCGTTTATGGTTGAGACTACGACAATATCTGATCTGCTTCAAGCCCTTAATTTTCATTCTTCATTAATGAAAACATCTTTGGCAAATGCTTTTGTAGTTGTTCATCTTTCATAAATCCAAGAATTTCACCTCACACCATGAAATATGAATGCCCTCGATTGTCCCTATTAATTATTACTCTAATCCCGAAGGCCAACAGAATAGGATCGAAATCCTATGATGTTATCCTATGCTAATGTATCCAGAGCATAGGCTTGCGTTGAACACTCTAATTTCTTCAAAGTAATAGCACCAAAGGCACGACCTGACCAATTAAGGCCAAAAACGGATCGTTGGCAGAAGGGACGAGCCGGCCGACCCAATCCAAGGTCCAACTGCGAGCTTTTAAAATGCAACAGCTTAAATATACGCTAAATGCAAAAATTAGAGGAAGAGAAACAAATATAGAGAAATATAGAGAAGAAGAGGATTTTGAGAGAAGTAACTAAGAATTAGAGAAAACATAAACTATTAAGTGTGGGATGGGGTAGTGAGATTGTGGGAATATTTGGCATGTGATAAAAAAATGAAGAAAGGATGTCCCTTTTGGTTATGTGTTTTGATAGAAAGCTAGAAACTTAAAAGAAGGCCTCGACATGTGACAGTCGTTTGTCATCTGTTATGTACTTGCCCTTACCTTATTGCAACAATCATGATCCTGACTGGCATGTCATGACATTGGGCTGTGTTAATTTCCCTTATCTTATTGCAACGTTATCCTTGGCAGTTTAGATTTTTAAGATTCTTTTGTTGGGTTCATAGGAGGCTCATTGTCTGGACTACGTCTTCTCCCTTCCATTATCCCTCCAATCCCTAGTGTGAGCGGGATTCGATCCTAGGTCACTTGCGACCTTACCAACTAAGCTAGCTGGAACCCACTTTAAGATTCTTTTTAGTTATATACTTTTTATATGTGCTATTTTACAAATTCAACGGTGAGCAATATGGATGAGGATAAATAGTCTATTATGAAAAGGAAAATGTATAAATAGGTCTATACTGCTCTTAAGATATTTAGAAAAATTGAGTATTTTTTAAAGGAATTTTAAACGTTATTTATTGATTTCTTACTATTTTTAATACTTTAAAATTATTATTTTTAAATATAAAAAGGCAATACTCTTAAGGTGTACGCTACAATGCTTTGGGGCATATGCAACCCTTGTCTATGAAAACATTGGTCTCATCTACTTCCTTGAAAATCTGGGAAAATACATGGATAAAGGAAAGCAAACTGACACATGTAGTTACAGGATCAAATGCTAGGACATAAAGTTATAAAGTCTTCCCCTCTTGACCGTATCAGAAGTTCACTTTCCAAGGGGCAGCTGCGTGCATGTAACTTGGGTGAATTTTACTACTTAGAATTTATCTGAGGAAATGTGTTAGAAGTAATATAAATTCTGGAGAAGAGAGAGACTGGGAGAGTAGGGACTAAGTTCTTACAGATTGCCCCTTTTTTTGTGTTTGTCTCTGACATGATGGTACTAATATATATATATATGTGTGTGTGTGTGTGTCTGTTATTCTGGCTTCCCCATGTAATTTGAATAGCATAGCTTAGTTATCTTTGTCTTAACTCTGTTATTTGACTAATGTCGCAGAGGAAATTGGAAAAAGAACATGCTCTATATGGCGGAGCTCCACCAGCATCTGGCCCAACACCTGATGAAAGTGACGAGGACCATGGGGTGGATGAAGAACGAGAACCAGTTGCATCAATTGCTGGTACTTCTCTTAAACTGCATCGTGATGGATTGAAATATATATCAGCTACTTGAAAATGTTGTAAAGCCCAGCTGGAGGTGGTACTTATCAGGTGCTAGCTTCAGTTGCTAATTTCCTTTAATGCTAGCTTCACCTACTAGCTTCCTTGCTTCCAATTTATTAAAGTGCTCTGATTGGTTTCTTTTCTTGCTGAATAGTATCTTGTCCAGTGGGTTGATATGTTTCTGACATACATGCTTTTGATTTTAAGTACTATAGGAACATTATGATTAGGCTCGAATAATTGCCGTTAAAGGTAATGCCTTTAAAGAAAAAATGAGAAATAATCCCATTATTTTTAATTGGGTCACAGAATATGGATTGTTACCTATCATGATGTTATGACTATCATATTATTTGGGAGTATCAATTATCATATTTTGTATTCTTTGGTGGATGCAAGATGGACTGTTTTGGTCATGTTGCATTATTAGAGCATATAAATCATCAGTAGTTTATTTTCTAGCTGCGTGCAAGGTATGAGCCTGCCTGCGGTTTATTTTTTGAACGATGCCTGTTACATGAATTCAAACTTCATACTCATTCAACATTTGGTTTTGTTTCTTTTTTAATTTTTGTTTTTTTTTTGGGTGAAAGGGACATCATTGTATGATAATGGTGACATGAAAGTCACTGTGACAACCAGTGAGATCTCTTGTGAAAGGACGGATGCAGTAGTGCCCAGAACAATTGGATCCTCAGCCAATAAAAAGCACTTTATACCTTTTAGTAAGAGTAAATCGCTCAAGAAAGTATCAAAGCACAAATCACGGCCAAAACCACAGAGTAAAAGAGACAAAAAGAAGGGGAAGAAAAGGATCAAGAAGTCACACTAGCTGTTTTCCCTTCATCAAAATCTTTGTAGGTGATGGGCACAAACCATTTTTCTGCAAGTCAACTACTGATATGTTCTGCATGGCTTTGTAGAGTTTTTTCTTGCTTCCGGAGCGTTATACGACAGCTTAGCCACTAGGTTCATTAACATATTGTCATCATGAACTTTTGTTTGCCAATGCAATAGTTATTTGGAAGGATTCCTATTCTTGTCGTATATTCTTTTGATTCTTCCTTTCAAGGATAACAAAATTGTTCTCACCTTTTGTATGCAAGATTGAATGCACTGTCACTTAGAAAATGATCAAGGGTATGGCCGTGCATATATGAAGTTATAGTAATGAAAATGGTGCGGGAATGGGGGTTTAATATGGTAAACGTTTTACAGTGATGCATGAATTCAATGATTTTTGCTCATGTTTTGTGGTTTTTGTCCCAATGCCAAAATGCATGAGTAGTCCACTGACACATTTCCATGGACAATCACAACATGCATCTTTTGATTGGTTTTTATGTCACGACCCGCGTATTTTTGGGTTTCCTAGTACACTTTTGATTATAATGTACATCATTGTACTACACATGCACTACAAGGTAGTACCTTGTACTTTTGTATTACATTTGTACTACACTTATAGTACCGTAGAATTGTGACACTTGACAAGATGTTAGCCATAGATGTAAAAGAGTTTTCCCTATATAAAGGGGTCTCCTCTTCACTTGTAAATCATTCAAGCAATAGCAAGCTCTTTAGCTTTGTCTTAGATTTTCTCGTGTTGGCTTATTATCTTTGAGTGGGTCTAGCTTCGAGGGTGGTTCTCTTGAGTAGCTAAGAGGAAGGTTGACTTAGACATTTCAAAGAGGTGTTTCCCAGCCTAAGGTCGCATGGTTATCAACTTAAGCTTACTACCTGTGACAAGTGGTACCAGAGCCCTGTTCATCGAGACTTTTGAGAAGAGATGGCGACCGCTTCTGATGCTAACAATCTAGCTCATGACAGTCATGAGACCCGAGGGAAGGCGGCCAAGAAGGCTAGTTCAAGGGATGTGATGTCAAGTATGGACGCTCGGTTGGCTAAGGTGGAGTTAGCCGTGGGGGAAATGCGGGACAAGTTCGAGGATACCGATAGTAGCATCGATGAGCTAAACTCCATGAGGGAGGATCTCTAAGGAGCGATGCAAGATGAGGGAGGATCTCTAAGGAGCGATGCAAGATGCCCTCAACGAGGCCGTAGACGTGTTCACACAAAAGAACGACACCCTTGAGGTCGTAGTGGTGTCTATGCGGGAAGAGATGGAAGAGTTCAAGCGGAAGCTCTCAGCTTGCAAAGCAGCCTTTGGAGGTGGTATGTTTGCTGTGATACCTAATCATAGGGTGGATGTGCCTAAGCTAAAGGAGTTCAAGGGCCCCGAGCTACGAAGGACGTAGACAACTTTCTTTGGGGGATGGAGTAATATTTTCGAGTGATGAACATCATGGAGGACGTAATCAAGGTAAACACAGCCTCTACATATCTTGTTGATATTGCTTTATTGTGGTGGCGATGTAGATGTGCGGGTGCTGCCATTGTTACATAGGAAGAATTTCAGAGGGAATTCTGCCAACAGTTCTATCCCGAGTATGCAGAAGATGAGGCATGAGCCACACTGCGAAAGCTCACCCAAAGTGGAGAAGTACATGAGTATGTTACGTGGGAAGAATTTAAGAGGGAATTCTGCCAACAGTTCTATCCAGAGTATGCAAAAGATAAGGCACAAGCCACACTGTGAAGGCTCACTCAACGTGGGGAAGTACATGAGTATGTGCGAGAGTTTTCTGAACTCATGCTCCAAATTTATGATCTTGGAGAGAGGGAGGCTCTCTTCTCTTTCATGGATGGCCTCAAACCATTGGCCAAGCAATAATTGCAAATAAGGGATGTCCAAGACCTCACTCGTTATGGTTCTTATGAGTTTCTTGTGATGCCTTTTGGACTCACCAATGCTCCAGCAACTTTCTGGACTCTAATGAACAATGTACTCCAACCCTTTCTAGACTGCTTTGTGGTTGTTTATCTTGACGATATTGTTATCTATAGTTGATCTCTAGAGGAGCATGTGAGGCACTTGAGACAGGTATTCCAAGTTTTGAAAGAGAATGAGCTCTATGTGAAGAAAGAGAAATGTTCACTCACCCAACATGAGGTACCATTTCTTGGCCACATAGTAGGTAGGGGAAGATTCGGATGGATGGGGGCAAGATTCAGGTTATTGTTGATTGGGAGCTACCGACCAAGGTTACCGAGTTAAGATCATTCCTTGGGTTGATGAACTATTATCGGTGTTTCATCATAGGTTATTCAACCATCACCACACTCTTGACCGATATACTCAAGAAGAGGAGAGTGTGGGAATGGAGTTCAGTTTGTCAAAGAGCCTTTGAGCAGTTGAAACGGACAATCACAAAGGAGCCAGTCCTAGCCTTACCAATTCACACCAAGCCCTATGAGGTCCACACGGATGCATCCGACTTTGCTATTGGAGGGGTCTTGATGTAAGATGGTCATCCGATTGCTTTTGAGAACCGAAAGCTCAATGAGACCGAACGACGATACACGGTTCAAGAGAAAGAGATGACAGCCGTGGTTCATTGCTTACGCACATAAAGGCACTTGTGGGGTCTAGGTTTGTGGTGAAGACCGACAATGTGGCCACAAGCTACTTCCAGACTCAGAAGAAGTTCTCTCCCAAGCAAGCCCGATGGCAAGATTTCCTTGCCGAGTTTGATTTTGTGTTGGAGTATAAGCTAGGGAAAACCAACACAATAACGGATGCACTAAGTCGATTGCTGCCATTAACCGACCACATGGTTCATTGGTGGATCGCATTAAGGAGGGATTGTCCCATGATCCGACCACTAAGTCTTTGATGGAGTATGCCACAAAGGGGAAGACTAGGAGGTTCTGGCTAGAGGGGGACTTGCTCTATACCAAGGGGAATCAGTTATATGTTCCACTTCATGGGAAATTACGGAAGAAGGTGATGCAAGAGTGCCACGATTCTAAGTGGGCTGGTCACCTGGGTGTGCACCGTACCCTAGCACCTATGGAGGAACGCTACTATTGGCCACACTTGAGAGGGGACATTGAGGCCTATGTGAAGACTTATCTTGTGTGTCAACAAGACAAAGTAGAGCAAAAGTCACTTGGGGGTCTCTTGAAGCCATTACCAATTTCGGAGCGTCCACATGAGAGTATCTCCATGGATTTCATTATGGGGCTACCCAAGAGTGATGGATTTGGGAGCTTCATGGTTGTTATGGATCGGTTTTCGAAGTATGTGACTTTCATTCTGGCTACCAAAGAGTGTCCAGCAGAGGAGGCAGCCCGGTTGTTTGTCAAGCATGTAGTAAAGTATTTGGGTGTACCACAATCCATTGTTAGTTGATGAGTGCCAAATATTGCATATTTTGGCCCTCTAATTTACATTTGTTAGCTTAGGAATTTGTTACTTTGAGTTGTTTTCGTTGTTTTTCAGGTTTACAAGCACTGGGAAAGGAGTTTCACTAAAATTGCCAGAATTGCCCGTACAGATCAATCATCTTTGAAAATTAAACTGTATTGATTCAAGAAGAACCAGGATATGAGCCATATATGCTTAGAAAGATCCAGAAGTCTATTTTCTGGAGAATTTTACGGATTGTAAAAATGATTTTTCTACAGAAAGTTATGGCCGTTTTAGTAGACAAAGGTCAGGCTGTGCGGGCTATGCGGGATTTCAGCGTGAACAGAAGTTTTGAAGGGCATGTGAAGACTTAAATCCAACATCCCACATTGGTTGGAAACACATTTCTATATCCCACATCCCACATCGGATTGGAAACACATTCCACTTGTGGTATTTGCCTATATAAGACCCACTCCACTTCATCATTCAGTGTACAATTCCTGAGCCACTTTGGTGTTTACCGGTGGACGTCCGCTAGCATTCTGGTGGATCCCGAAGGCATTGCTACCACGAGGGGAAGCGCTGCCCGTCAGCGAGTGGAATTTCTCCCATGTAAAGTTGTTTATTTATTTCTTTATATTCAGTTGTTTTAGTTTAAATGTTTAGCACTTTTTATTATAGTTTTATAGTTATGAGTGGCTAGACTCTTCAGCTAAGGTTGAAGATGAAGCCCCGCCGTTGTTTGGCGTAGTAGTTCAGATTTGCTTGTACAAATCTGACAATTTTTAGTATAAATGTTCTGTCAATTATTTGAGTTAATCTTATAATTGATTGAGTTTAAATTGTCTGTTGGATTTTCTTTGTGTTTCATCTGATGGATACATTGAATGCTTTTCGATTAAATTGGATTCCCTTTGTGATTTGTTAAGAGCGGATACATCGGGTGCTTTTGGTTTAGTTGGGATATTCTTTGTTTTTTGTCTTATAGTTGGATTCATAGAATGTTTTGATAGGCTATATTTTTAGAACATGTATGCTTAACTTCGGTGGGGGTGGATTCGGAAACCTCAGTGCCTTTTTTATTAGTTTTTAAATCAATTTAATTTAGTTTTAATTTATTTTACAAATTATCATTCAAAATTCGGAACTAGGTTAAGATAGAGTTAGTTTAGATTAAAAATTATATTTTCACAACGCAATTCCCTGTGGATTCGACCTCGCACTTGCACAACGCTATGCTGCAAACGACTCGTGCGCTTCCTAGTAATTTAAAACTCACAACAAGTTTTTGGCGCCGTTGCCGGGGAATTGTTTTTTTTTGTGAAAATTTTTGGTCTGAATTGATTTTATTTTTCTACTAGTTAGTTACAAAAAAAAAATAATAATAATAATTTAATTTAAAAAAAAATGTGGATGAATCCAGTGCCGGTTTCACAGTCTTTAGAGGATGCCCTCAAGGATTTCATTAAAATGACCGGCCCGTCCCTCAATGCTGCCAACACTTTCAATGTTGAAAGTTGTTCCATCTGTGCTAGTCTCATGCATCTAGCACAGAATTTCCCATCAATGCCGGCTTGTGCCGAGTATCCTATGGAACAAATGAATGCTTTCAATGACTGTTGTTGGCAATCAAATGGATCTTGCTCCGAAACATACAATCCAAGGTGGTGGGACCACTCTAATTTTTCATGGGAGCAGAACCAACTGATGAATCAGGGAGGAGCCCCTTACACTCCTGAATTTCCTCTACCAATTCCAAATTATGGTCACTCAGCTTATCCAGCACCATCACCCGCTTACCAAGCTCCCATTCAAGCGCTAGCGTCGGTTTCACAATCATTGGAGGACGCTCTCAATGATTTCATGAAAACGACTAGCCAATCTATGAGTGAAGTGATGAGTGCAACAATAGAAAACACCCAAGTGATTGCCACACTAGAGAGTCAAATTGATCAAATCGCAAGTTATGTGGGTGAAAGAGAGGAAGGAACGTTCCCCAATCAAACTGAGCCTAACCCAAAGGAACAGTTTGCAGTGGGAAATTCTTCAACTCCAATGCATTGGCAGGAACAAGTGCAATCAACTGTCCCATACTTGTCTGGGAGACAAGTGGACAATCAAGTGGAAGAGAACCCTGCTATGCACCAAGGGCAAGAGAGTGGCAACAATGAGAAGAGAGATGCTGAGCCATCTACAGCCACTCGTATTATTAAGGATCTCTCTAGGTCGTTTTTACCTAAAGCACCTTACCCTGAGAGACTACAAGTGTCCAAGAAAGAAGAGAAGTCTGAGGACATTATGGAGACATGCTTTGCTCAGTTTGAAGAGGATTTGGATTTAGATAAGTTACTTGAGCAAGCAAATACTATTGCGGAGTCTACTCCTCGGGAGAGTAGTAGGACAGAGGAGACTATGGATGAATCCCGTATTGAGGATCCCTTGGAGGCATGCTTTGCTCACTTTGGAGAGGACTTGGGCTTAGATAAGTTACTCGATGAAGTAAATGTCATTTTGGAGTCTGATCCTCGAGAAATCAGTGAGACGGAGGAAACCACAACACCTGAACCTCACAAGAAGGAACTTAAGCCATTACTGGATAATCTTAAGTATAAGTTCCTGGGTCCAGCATACTGTTTGCCCGTGATAATAGCTTCAGATTTGGGAGAAGCTCAAGAGGAGAAATTAGTTGACGTCTTAAGAGAGCATAAGGAAGCTATAGGCTGGACTATTGAGGATGTCAAGGGGAGCCCCTCGTTGGTAATACACACGATACAGTTCGAGGAGAATGCCAAGCCATCGAGGGAGCCACAAAGAAGGCTCAACCCTGCTTTGCAAGAGGTTGTGAGGGCGGAAGATATTAAGCTGTTAGAGGCAGGGATCATTTATCCCATCTCTGATAGCAAGTGGGTGAGCTAGATTCTAGTCATGCCCAAACGTGCTGAATTTACGGTAGTAAATAAAGACAACGAGTTGGTTCCAACTCGAGTGCAGTCAAGATGGAGAAAGTGTCTAGACTACCGTAAATTGAATGCTGCCACTAGGCCTGATCATTTTCCATTCCCATTTATTGATCAAATGGTAGATCACTTAGTTGGGCCTGTTTACTAATGTTGGGTCTGGCTGAAGACGTTAAACTTAGCACTCATGGGAGGCACCCCACAGCTTATCTTTTCTTTTGTTTATTTATTATTTCGCATTTTTATGATTAATGTTTGTTTCCAGTATTTTTTGTTTTCCAGTTTTTATTTTTCAGGGACAAAGCGTACTTCAGTTCAAGTTTGGGGGTATGCTATGAGCCATACCAGTCCAGATAGTTCTCCATATCTCAGGTCAGCTCTTTCTATATTAGTCACACATTTGGGTCAATGTGTAATTTAAGTTTGGGGGTATGGGAGACACATCACACACTTTGTCCTAATTTGTTGTTTTTTCGTCATAGAGATAAATGCATGCTCATGTTATCGTGAAATTTTAATTGATCTAAACATTTTCTGTGATGTGATGTCATTGGTGAGCTTAACATTTTGAACACATGATCTGGTGATAAATTTTTAAAATTTAGTTACTTACTTTAGGCATTTTGAGAATTCACATGTTTGATCTGATCTAGCACGAGCACATTAGCACAAATTATGTGAGGTATGACATGTGATTTTAATGTGTATTTTTCCTTATCTTAACTGAAACTGGATGACTTGTTGGATGAACTCTTGGGCATAGGAAAATAAAAAATAAAAAAAAATTATCAATAAACTTTTCGCTGAGTAACTGGACCTCTTGCCTCAGTATGCAGTGAGTGTTCACGTCAAAAGGTGGAATTTTGCTTGGTAATATTAAGGTCGGTTTAATTTCGTAGCCTTTTTGACTCGAGTTAGTAAGTCCTTAGGGGTGTCTTTACACCTAATGCCCTAAAACCACCTGGTTTGGGAGTCATTGACTTAACACTCGCTACATGGGTCAATTAGAAAGCTTAAGGGAACTAAACATAGCCGTGCCTTATTAAAAAAAAAAAATACTATGCCTTTGTCGTTCATTTTTTATGGAAAATTCGGTGTATCTTGAGACATGGAGACCTTACACATTAGAGTTACTTGAAAGCTTCATTTTTATATGCTAATTCACCTTACACTGATTCAAGCTTGTGATGCCTTATCCTGCCTTTTGTAAGTAATTAGATTTTAACATTTCTATTCATTGCGAAGATGGGTTTACCTTTTTAAGCTTGCTTATGAATGAATATCATGGTGATGTGTGCTCCTTAAATTTTTGGATACCATGAGTGATGACTTTATCTTTATGTTCTTTGTTTTTCATTGAGTCTTTTATTTTGTTTTGCTAAGAGACTAGCAAATTGTAAGTTTGGGGGTATTTGATGAGTGCCAAATATTGCATATTTTGGCCCTCTAATTTACATTTGTTAGCTTAGGAATTTGTTACTTTGAGTTGTTTTCGTTGTTTTTCAGGTTTACAAGCACTGGGAAAGGAGTTTCACTAAAATTGCCAGAATTGCCCGTACAGATCAATCATCTTTGAAAATTAAACTGTATTGATTCAAGAAAAACCAGGATATGAGCCATATATGCTTAGAAAGATCCAGAAGTCTATTTTCTAGAGAATTTTACGGCTTGTAAAAATGATTTTTCTACAGAAAGTTATGGCCGTTTTAGTAGACAAAGGTCAGGCTGTGCGGGCTATGCGGGATTTCAGCGTGAACAGAAGTTTTGAAGGGCATGTGAAGACTTAAATCCAACATCCCACATTGGTTGGAAACACATTTCTATATCCCACATCCCACATCGGATTGGAAACACATTCCACTTGTGGTATTTGCCTATATAAGACCCACTCCACTTCATCATTCAGTGTACAATTCCTGAGCCACTTTGGTGTTTACCGGTGGACGTCCGCTAGCATTCTGGTGGATCCCGAAGGCATTGCTACCACGAGGGGAAGCGCTGCCCGTCAGCGAGTGGAATTTCTCCCATGTAAAGTTGTTTATTTATTTCTTTATATTCAGTTGTTTTAGTTTAAATGTTTAGCACTTTTTATTATAGTTTTATAGTTATGAGTGGCTAGACTCTTCAGCTAAGGTTGAAGATGAAGCCCCGCCGTTGTTTGGCGTAGTAGTTCAGATTTGCTTGCACAAATCTGACAATTTTTAGTATAAATATTCTGTCAATTATTTGAGTTAATCTTATAATTGATTGAGTTTAAATTGTCTGTCGGATTTTCTTTATGTTTCATCTGATGGATACATTGAATGCTTTTCGATTAAATTGGATTCCCTTTGTGATTTGTTAAGAGTGGATACATCGGGTGCTTTTGGTTTAGTTGGGATATTCTTTGTTTTTTGTCTTATAGTTGGATTCATAGAATGTTTTGATAGGCTATATTTTTAGAACATGTATGCTTAACTTCGGTGGGGTGGATTCGGAAACCTTAGTGCCTTTTTTTTATTAGTTTTTAAATCAATTTAATTTAGTTTTAATTTATTTTACAAATTATCATTCAAAATTCGAAACTAGGTTAAGATAGAGTTAGTTTAGATTAAAAATTATATTTTCACAACGCAATTCCCTGTGGATTCGACCTCGCACTTGCACAACGCTATACTGCAAACGACTCGTGCACTTGCGAGTAATTTAAAACTCACAACAAGTTTACAATCCATTGTTAGTGATCGGGATGGATGGTTATGGACAGAATTGTTCAAGTTGCTCAGATCGGATCTAAACTTCTCCACCAGTGTCCACCCCCAAACAGACTGAGAGGGTGAATGCTTTGTTGGAGACATACCTCCGACACTATGTGTGCCTCGCAACGAGATTGGCCAAAGTTACTAGATATGACTCAGTTTTCCTATAATTTACAAAAGAGTGAGGCCACAAGCCAAAGTGCCTTTGAGATTGTGACGAGACGGCAGCCTCACACTCCGAGTACTATTGCTGTAGGATACACAGGGTCAACTTCGGTAGCCTATAAGTTTGCCAAAGCGTGGCAAGAGCAAACCGATTTGACTCGAGTTTGCCTACACAAGGAAGCTAAGTGTTCCAAGAAGTAGGATGATTGTAAGAGATGGGATGTGCAGTACCAAGTGGGGGATTTTGTGCTTGTGAAGCTACATTTGGTACTTCGCATTAAGGGGATCCGTAAGGCATTGGTACGCAGATATGAGAGGCCTTTCAAAATTCTTAAGAGGGTAGGCAATGTGGCCTACAAACTTGAGCTACCATCTAAGCTCAAGATGCACCTGGTCTTCCATGTGAGTATGTTGAAACCATTCTATGAAGACCAAAATGATCCGGATCGAGGTGAGTTACAGCGAACCCTTATAAGAGTTAAGGTCTCTTATGACCAAGACATTGAGAGTATACTGGCCGACCGAGTTTTGAGAAGGAAGAACTACAAGTCGAGGCATGAGTACTTGATACAATGGAAGGGACAACCCGATAGTGAGACTAGTTGGGAACTAGTCGAGGCCTTGTGGCAATTTCAGACGAAGATCGACCAGTTTCATGCCGAGAGTGCAATGAGGACGTCGTCAGATTAAGTGAGTGAGAATGTCACAACCAACATCAGACCCGTGTGTTCTAGGGTTTCCTAGTACACTTTTTGATTATAATGTACAACATTGTACTGCACGTGCACTACAAGGTAGTACCTTGTACTTCCGTACTACACTTATAGTACCGTAGGATTGTGACACTTGGCAAGATGTTAGCTATGGATGTAAGGGAGCTCTCCCTATGTAAAAAGGGCCTCCCCCTTCACTTGTAAATCATTCAATCATTCAAGCAATAGCAAGCTTTCTAGCTTTGTCTCATATTCTCCCTTGTGTTAGCTTATTTTCTTTAAGTGAGTCTAGCTTTGAGGGTGGTTCTCTTGAGTAGCTAAGAGGAAGGCTGACTTAGGCATTCCAATGAGATGTTTTTGAGCTTAAGACCGCACGATTAACGACTTAAGCTTGCAGCCCGTGACACTTATGCATCCCTAGACTTTTTCTTTAATCAAAAGCATTTAATTGTTGTTTTAAATCTAAGCATTTTGGCATTTTGAGGTCATAAAATAGATTAGAATCATTGCTCTACAAAAAATGACCTTTGATCTTAATCAAGGTGAGTTATTTTTTTTCCTTTTATTTTATTTTTAGGATTATTTTTTCAGTGGTGCTTGTAAAAATACAATGGTTTGATTACAATATATAATCACATAACCTATAATTGTAAAAATAATTCAACAAATAATTCTATGGAATTTTTTGTAAATAATTCCACAAATAATTCAATCAAAGTTAAGTGCAAAGGAATTAAAGATGTTAAAAGTTTGTTTGGAATCAAATGAAAATGGAATTCATCTAGAAATGAATTTTTATGTTAACTTTCTTATTTTGAATGAGAGAGAGAGAGAGAGTATTTTGGTTACCATAGCTTTTTACATTTCATTTGTAAAGTATATCAATTTTAATAGAATTTGTAACAAATTAACTCAATTCAACAGTAAATTCATTTTAAAGTTTTTTTGTTTTTGTTTTAAACATGATAATAATAGAATTCGAAATGAATTCTATAAAACTTAAATAATTTATTTATTCCAAAGTGCAGTGGGCGATTACAGACTACAGTTACCGACCATTATGCAATCAGCAAGTTCACGAAAGTTATTGAAGACAAATCATGGAATATGTGTGATGCAGCCATTGGAGCCTTTGATTTAGAGCAATTATTGTTTTGTTCTCATATATATAAATAGTGAAAAAACTGATTTTGTTAAGAGTCTCTAGACCGATCCTTCAATTTCAATGCAAACTTATTTTTCTTATGTAATTTATCTTTCACGGCAACTTATCTTTAATTTTACAGCAGCTTCTTTAGATTTTCAACGATTCACAAGTTTTTCTTTACCAATTCTTACACTTAAATTCCAACTTTAAAATTAGTTTTAAGTAAAATTGTAAAATCATTCAAACACTTGAGTCAAGAACCCATTGGGGGATCTAAACTTTATAAATCGTTGAAGTTTGAAAATATTATTGATCATCCATGATTTGAAATCCTCACGTAATCCTAAGAAATTCAGCCCGCCGTTAAGGCATTTAATCTAGTTTATTTAATCAAAGAATTGGGCTTAGATGTTTGTACTTTGTACTTGAAATGGTCTTCGTTTATTAAACTAATTTCAATTTGAAAAATATGCTCGCTTTTATGCAATCATAAATTTGTTAATAATGTCCTTGCTTCTAAGTCTGTCCTCAAAAGTCGAGAGTTTGTTCATGATGATCTTTGTGCTATATGTCATCAGCCTGAATCGATTTTCCACATAATTCATGATTGCCTTTTGGGGAAACTTCTATGGAATTGTTGGGATGTTTCTTTCTCTGATTTAATTTTTTGAGTCCCTGAACTTTGTTGATTGGGTGCATGACAATTGTACAAATGATCAACTGTCTCCCTTAAATGTCTTTTGGTACACTCTCTTTATTGTGTCATGTGTTGCCTTTTGGAATGGTAGGAACAAAAGAATTTTTGATTGTTCCTTCACAAGTCTCCCTACTCTCATTGCTGATTGTAAGTTCAAGGCAATTGGCCAATTGAATTTTTTCATCGAGGTTCATCAATCAAGCAAGAAACCGTCAATGCAATTGAACATTAAATAGACTCCCGTCAAAACTAACTGGATTTATTTTAATTCAAATGAATATTCTAGGAGCAACTCATGTTATAAATTTGCCAAATGAAAATGAGAATTAAATCAAAAATCGTGCTAAAAGTGTGAGCTGCATTTAATTTCACCAACTGAGTTTTTGGACTTTAGAGATTGATTAAGGTTAGCAAAAAACTTGTAAGTTCAAAATTTATTTGTCTAAATTGATGCACTTAGCATTATTCGTATTCTTAAAAATGCCGGAGCATCTTGATGATACCCTCATGAATGCAGATCTCTCCTTATTTCCTTACAAAACTCAAAGATTGATCACTTTTTAGAGATGCCAAATCTTGCTAAGAAATGAAGCAATATGCCTTGCCTTCCTATTTCGTATTTTGACTCTGCTCATAAAGTCTTGAATTTGGTCCTTTTTAGTACTTGGGGAGCTGGTATCCCACGGTCTGTAAGATACCCTATTAATCTACTTTAATTTTAGCTTTTTCCAAAAATAAATAAAATAAATGTTTATCAAATGACATGCTAATGGCCTGATGCTTGATGTTGATGCCACTCTTCTCCTTACCAAAAAAATAAAAAAATAAAAAATAAAAAAGTTCAGTTTTTTCTTATGATAACAATAGATATCAGTCTAAATCAATTATTTTAAATTTGAAACGTTTCCCCCACACCAAAAAGTATAGAATAAAGTAAACACAAACAGCAATATGAGTCACGTCAAGGACCAAAACCTTTAAAAAAAATATGTTATATAGATTCCCCCACCGTGAGAAAACCACGGCCCGGATCAACCGAGAAGATCACAGCCGCCCACCACCGTCCAAAGCCCAATCCAACCTCCATAAAAACAGATTCGCTAAACAGTACCAAAGAGCCGCCGTCACTGTCCAAAACAAAAACCCGAAAATTCCTAGTTATTTCCTCGAAACTCTATTATCTCTCCCTCTCTTGTTCTTTTTTCCCACTTTCTCGCTCTCCTTTTTTAACATTTCTCTCATAATATTCTTGAGAGAATTTTGGAACAAATCTCCGTTTTTTTTTTGGTTGCAAAAACTTGAAAAATAAAAGTAAATGATCGGTTTTTTGCGAGTTTGTCTTTGTGTTTGAGAAAAAGGGAAAGTTGGAGTCAAGCGAACTAAGAGAGAAAGAGAGTTTGATTTGAATTTGTTTTCTTGCGTTTTCTCGGAAACCAAACAGTGTGTGGTAGGGTTGAAGATGCAAACGAGGTACTTGGAGAGATCGAATAGTATGGCGAGAGAGAAGAGAGGATTGGATTCGAGTTCAGGTGATGAAGGGCAGCCTGATAGGAAACGACCTGCTTTAGCTAGGTGAATTTTCTTTCAATTTAAGCTTTGTTATTTTTCGCCTAATTTTTTCTTTTACTTTGTTTTGGTTGTTAATTGTGGTTGATGTTAGTTGAAATTTAGAGTTATTTAATAATTAAGTAGCTTTGAGTTAAATCTAGTTAGCTCTCAAGTGACTGCTGAATGCTGCCTCGATTGTTTTGACTTCATCAATAAAGTATAAAGTTTCTAATATATTCTTTTGATTTGAGAAATTGTATAAATCCAACTGGTAAAATCATAAAACTGTTACTCCTATGAAATTAAATTAATTTAAATAAGGTTCTTGGGAAACAGACATGGCCCTTGGCTGATTGTTGCTTCCTCGTGAACTTAAGGAAAAAGTAAATTTTTTTAAAAGTTTTGGATTTAAATTGGTTATATTAACTGAGTTCAAAGATAAGGGTTGGGGGATGGCAACAAGGTGGGGATTGGATTCCCCATTCCCGTCCCCGCTAAGCTCACAGAAAAAAATTCCCTTCGGGGATGAAGGCTTTCCCCATCTCGGTTCTCTAGGGGGAATCGGGTGGTCCGTAGAGAATTTTCTCCGTCAAAACCCAAGTCATGAGTACATAAAATTTGAACTATTTTAAGCCAATAGCCCATAAAAGATGACTTTTAAAGGTACAAGTTGGGTAAGACCGAAAATTTACACTTTTACTTGTTAACACTAAGTTGATCTTGTGGCCATTATGAAATTATGACATAGAGTGTTGTAAAAGAGTAAATGCAAGTGGTATTTATAAGATATGAATTTAATAAATTATCATTAAGACATGAATTATCATTTAACTTAAAATCTTATAAATTTGAAGTGAGAATTCAATAAATTCATTTAATAAAAAAACATGAATTTAAGATGGGAAATATAATATAATTATTGGCAGTGTTTGGGGAATTCGGGGCGGGGACCTATATCCCCGCCAAGACAATTGGAAAAAAATTTCCCGTCTTCGTTCCCAAACGAGGCGGGGATTTTTCTCCAAATCAGGGTCGGGTGGGGCCGTGGTTTTGAATAAGATTGGCATCCCTAGTTGTGGCAAACTGGCACTTCCTTTCCCCCTCTAAAAAGGGGTGGTTAGTGATGTTAAAATTTTCCAAGCAAGAAAAATATGGGTCTGATATTTTGATCTTGTGAGGGTAGTTATTAAAAAGCAGAAACTGCCAAATTATGTTGTTTCCACAGGGTTGTGCTTTTGCGATATCACATATGCACATTCTGGAACATGGTCTTCATTTGTTAAGGGTCAAATGATTTTTTTCCTCATTCTATTCATCAATTAGAAATGGTTTCTTAAGATATTCAATTTTGACGCAGTGTAATTGTTGAAGCTCTCAAGGTGGATAGTCTACAAAAACTTTGTTCGTCATTGGAGCCCATTCTTCGGAGAGTTGTAAGTTCAATAAGTTCTCTATGCATTTTCCTTTTTATGAGCTCTTTGATATATAGTTGTCTTTTTCATGTTTCATTTGTTCACTTATGCAATCTAAAGAGATTGATTAGGCTTTTTGATTAATCAATCTATTAATAAATAACTATACTTTTTCCCATCTATCTAGAGTATTCAAGTTAAAATGGTTTATCTTTTTAGTTAGGGAGCTCCTATTGGCGCTCCAAAAGGGGCCTGTAGTATCTCATACGCAACAGCACCTGGAGAAAAATTTGAAGCACCTTGAGCCATTCCCTTTATTTTATTTTTGTTGAATGCATCAAACTTAACTAGCCGGTTGAAGACCACGATGCTTAGTTTGACTGTTATGTTGAACATACAGGGGGCACTGGACACAGACATTTGAACACAGAAATCATGATTTATTTATGGGATGAAAGAAAAAGATTCTTAAAATGTTCATTAGGTGTCCGACATTTATCAGCTGATGGTCCTATTTTGAGATTAGAAACAAGCCCAGATTGTGTTGGACGTGTCAAGGGCAACAAAGCATGTTCTTCTGACAGGGACACAGCTAGTTCTACCAAATGCCTGTGCTACTTAATTGGACTTGCATGGAAAATGAAGTTCTAATGCATTAACATATACATTCTTCTGTTTGATGCTTTGGATGCTAATTTTACTCTCTTCAATGCCAAACAGGTAAGTGAAGAAGTGGAGCGTGCTTTAGCGAAATTAGGCACTGCAAAGCTTTCAGGGAGGTAAGAGTTTTTTCGCATATGAAAACCATATTAGAAGAAGAGTTTTGGCCCCTAACTGCTTAATTTATGTTCAATTGTTAGAATGTATTAATTCCTTCTTTTTTTGCAATAAAATGAAACTAAAAATCTGTGGTATAATGCTTTATTTCGCTGTCCCATTTTGGGTCTCGTTGGTACCATTTCTCCATAAGTATTATGTATATGGTTAATTACTGGTTTAGTTTTAGTTCAGTTATGAAAATGATTGAATGCTAGACTGCTGCTGTGTTAATTCTACTCTTGTCACCATTATTGTGTTTCTTGAAATTGCTTGTGATGCTTTCGCATCAATAGTCTGCTCTTTTAACTGTCAATATCATGCAGGTCTTCTCCTAAACGTTTAGAAGGGCCTGATGGAAGAAACTTGCAGTTGCACTTCAGGTCCAAGTTGTCCCTCTCTCTGTTTACAGGAGGGAAAGTGGAAGGAGAGCAGGGAGCTGCAATCCATGTTGTCTTGATTGACGCAAACACAGGCCATGTTGTCACATCTGGGCCGCAGTCCTCCATGAAATTAGATATTGTTGTGCTTGAAGGAGATTTTGGTAATGAAGACGATGATAACCGGACACAAGAAGAATTTGGTAGTCATGTCGTTAAAGAGCGTGAAGGAAAGAGGCCACTTCTAACTGGAGACCTGCAAGTGACTCTGAAGGAAGGTATAGGAACACTAGGGGAGCTGACATTTACTGACAATTCTAGCTGGATCAGGAGCAGAAAGTTCAGGCTGGGGCTGAAGGTTGCCTCAGGTTATTGTGAAGGTATTCGTATTCTTGAAGCGAAAACAGATGCCTTCACTGTTAAGGATCACCGGGGAGAATGTGAGTTCTTATTTAGTGTCAAAACTTTCATGTATGTGCCTATTTTCTTGCAATTTGCTAAGGATAAATTTGCATTCTTTCCCTATTTTTACATCACAGTATACAAGAAACACTATCCACCTGCATTAAATGATGATGTTTGGAGATTGGAGAAGATTGGCAAAGATGGTTCGTTTCACAAGAGGCTGAATAAAGCTGGAATATTTACAGTGGAAGACTTCCTACGACTTGTAGTTAGAGACAGTCAGAGATTGCGAAATGTAAGAATGTAGGGTTTGGTTGTCATATTAGAGTCTAATCCATATGTTACTGTTTGCAATTATTTTTCTAATTCGTTTCTTGCAGATTCTTGGAAGTGGCATGTCGAATAAGATGTGGGATACTCTTGTAGAGCATGCAAAGACTTGTGTTCTAAGTGGGAAACTTTATGTGTATTATCCTGATGATGAAAGGAATGTCGGTGTTGTTTTTAACAATATCTATCAGTTGAGTGGGCTTATAGCAAATGGACAGTATTACTCGGCTGATTCTCTTTCTGACAATCAGAAGGTAAATGACCCTTCCCCATCATTCATAATCATCCCAAATTGGATACATTTCATACTATGTAATTTGAGTGTCATTCCTGAAAGGGCCCATATATTTCATACAGTGTATTACTTTTGAGCTTGTTAAAATTAAACAAACTCAAATCAAGATGTTGTAGCATGTGTAATAGTTTTGTTCATGTAGCGTATAAGTAACTTTTTCAGTCTGGAGAAATTTTCAAGGATAGATGTTGGAGATAGTCCATAATTAGCTGTTATGATAAGTATGATTAATAACCATGATATGTTGCCTAGAGTGGGATATTGTACTTACTAAAGCTATCATAGTGGTAAGTGTATTTACAAATTATCATTAATTCTTTCTTTGAAAATCTATGCAGACTAGGTTGCAACCTCACAACCTTCCACCGCAACAAATTAAACAAAATAAGCCAAGTATAGGATGGTTGTGCCCATTAGTTTCATACATGCTATATCTGATAGGAGTGACAAGTTTTAACAGCACTACTGTTCTTCAGAAATTTTAGCTTACTATAATGTCAAGAGGGAATTTTCTGTTTTCCTAACTAATGACAAGAAGATGAAGTGTAGAGAACTTTGACAGTGCTTTAATTCTTGCAGGTCTATGTAGACGCCTTGGTGAAGAAGGCATATGAGAATTGGATGCATGTTATAGAGTATGATGGCAAGTCTCTTTTAGGCTTTAAGAAAGATAAGAGTGCTACTAGTTGTCAAACTGATGTTCCATTGGATGCACAAGATTATCGAAATTCCTTTGACCATCAGCTCACTCTTCCAACTCTGTTAGTTCCAGCTCCTCTAGAACAGTCTTGCATGGATTCAGGTCCAACTGTTGGAGGTATATAATTTCAGTACTCTTTCTCTCTCTCTCTCTCTCTCTCTCATACACACACACAAAGACAATTGCGCACACAAGCATGTGCACTCATCTATTTCAGAGCTTTCGTTGTTGATTTTAAGACTGAACTTGCATATGTTCACATTTTGGGTTGCTCACATTGTGAATTTCTCTCTCTCTAGGGTATAATGATAGCATGGCTACCAGTTTCTCAATGGGGTCACAGAATGTTAATCTCAATGCTCCTCATCATTTTGATGGCACTTCCTTTCCTCAACAGAACCTAATGGTCAGTGGTTTGCAGCAACCCCAGATTCCAAGAGGTGATAACATGCTGGCCCTTGGTCAGCATGAGTCATCCTTATCAGCCTTCCAGACCACTGGCACATCAAATCCTACTACTTATAGGGGGGTTGAGGACTTCTTCCCAGAGGAGGAGATACGAATGAGAAGTCATGAGATGCTCGAAAATGAAGATATGCAGCATCTGCTCCATATATTCAACATGGGAGGACATGGCCATCCCTCATTTAATATTACTGAAGATGGGTACCCTTATTCATCTGGATACATGCCCAACCCATCTCCAAGCTACAGTTTTGATGATGATCGCTCCAGCTCATCAGGCAAAGCTGTTGTGGGGTGGCTTAAGCTCAAGGCAGCCCTGAGATGGGGCATCTTTGTCAGAAAGAAGGCTGCTGAGAGGCGGGCGCAACTCGTCGAGTTGGATGATCCATAGATATGCCTCTAAGGAGAAGCTGTCTGGTTTTGGTATTAATAGACCTTCCACTACTCTACCCTATTTTAATGCAATGGGGGCAAGGGCCTATCTAATGGGTTTGAATTGTTTGGGTTGGGTCTTGAACTCTTGCTCTCCAAGTTTCTAACGTTCTGTGCATTATAGTCCTGACACCTGAGAACCTCTCTGCTTGTACAGTTGTTGGCTGTACATTAACAACTACGCAACAGTTCTGTTTACCGATAAAGATCTTGCCTGCCAGTTTTGGAAACCAGTAGAGTTGAGCTGTTTCAAACATGTTTGTGGATCATGGAGACAATTTCAGGGGGAGTTTCTCTGGAAGCAGGATAATAGCATGGCTACTCCTTTGGTATTTACTTTTGTTACTGAAGAAGGTAAAGATGTTTGTGGGCTATGGAGAATTTCAGGGCGATTTTTAAAACCCAAATGGTCATGCATAACTCGATATCTATATTATTAATAAAGTTAAAATACTTTTTTGGTGTTGAATTGTTAAAAATATCACTGCTTAAATATAGATTTATTGTGTTATTAAGTATAAATATATAAAACTAATCACCACAAGCTTGTCTAATCAATTACAATTTCCTGTTTCAAAAGCCATATTGCTAATTTTAAAAACCATTTATTTACAATAACCACCTAAATAGTTACTCATTACCCATTAATTTATATATGTTTATACATTCTCATCATTTTATTTGTTTATCTGTTAATTATTGATAACTAATACATTAAGCTTAATTTGCGAGTTATACATGTAACTTGTATAATTTTATCCTTTATTTTGGCATCAACAAATGAAATACATAACAACTCATGTCAACAAATTTTCTTTTTCTCTTGCAATCAAATCACAATGCAACTAAGTTTTTTTTACCTGAATGCAAGCCTGCTATTGGCTTTTATATGAAATAAAAAAACTATAAGATGTTGATGATTTTAAATAATAACTTGGTTTTAAATTTGAGATACTTTAAAATCAATGGAAAAGAGAAAAGGAAAACGATTTTTTGGCTTATAAGAGTTGATAAGTCGACTGTAAGCTCAATACAGTCGATTGAATAGTGCATATAGTCGGCTGTATAAACCATTTAGTCGATTGGATGGAAGGTTAAAATTTCTTGGAATTCTTTGGAACTTTTCTAGTGTACTAAATGAAAGACCCAGTCGACTGGATGTTCAAAATTTTTGAATTTTCTAAAAGTTAAATGACAGCTAGACGTGAATAGAAGTATCATTTGATAAGGAACACTTAGTTATTTTGTTTAAATCAGTTTTCTACTTAACCAAAGTGTCTCTAATGGAAAGACACTAATTAAACACTATAAATAGAGTGTTTAACTGTCATATTTTATAGATTGATCATAATATTTCTTCATCTTCTTCTCTTTTAAAAAAAATATTAATCTTCTTATGTTTAGAAGTTCTGCAAACTTCCAAAGCATAAGTGTACATCTATAAACTCTTAGAAGCTGTGGTGGGTTATTCTTCATGAGTGCAAAGTGTATAATAACATTAGAGTTTTGTTGTATCTTAGAGGAAATTCGCCGGTAACTTCTTGCACTGTGAAGGGCGAATTAACCCTTAAAGAAAGTGACATGGTCTCGCCTTGAAGCCATTCTTTCTCTCTCTTATTTTGATAAAAACCCTATTTCCCCATAAATTCCCATAACAATCTTAAAGTTTAATTTTTGGTTTATCAAAATGACTTTATACTTGAGTTCGTTGAGATATATGGCGCTGGACTACAACAAATTGGAGCGTTTTGATGGAGGGAATTTTTATCGCTGGCAGAAGAAGATGTTCTTCCTCTTGACATTGCTTTGACTGTATTATGTAATCACTTCTCCAAGGATCAAACCTGGAGAAGATGAACCTATTTCCCAGACAAGAGATAGACAGAAATGGGATTAGGATAATGACATTTACAAATGTCATATCTTGAATGTCATGTCCAACAACCTTTTTGATGCCTACCACAATGTCAAGATGACAAAGGAGTTGTGAACACACTGCAAGCAAGGTACATGAAGGAAGAGACATCAAGTAAGCATTATGTTATTACAAATTTCAATAATTATAAAATGCTTGATATTTGTAGTATTATAGATCAATATAGTAAGATTAAATCTATATTAGATCAGTTTTCTCAACATAATCTGAAAATGGATGAGACCATAACAGTCACAACCATTATAGACAAATTGCCTCTATTTTGGAAAATTTTAGGAATCGTCTGAAGCATCGAAAGGAAGACCTGACTCTTGAAGAGTTAGGCAGCCACCTTCGTATTGAGGAGGACTTGCGAAAAGAAAGGAAGGAAGAAACTCTCTCTAAGATAATATGGTAGAAGAAGGAGAGACTTCAAAGAAGAACTCTCAAGAATCTCACAAGAGAAAGAACCAACCTTTATAGTTTTTTAAAAATAAGAAGACTAAAGGATCTTGCTTCAATTATGGGAAACTTGGGCATTTTAAGAGAGATTGTCGATTACTGAAGAAAAAGGGAAAAACACCACAAGAATTTGTGGCTGTAATTTCTGAAGCAAATGTCTTTAAGAACAATGAGGCATGGTGGATTGATTTTGGTGTGACGAGGCATGCGTGCAAGGAAAAGTAGTTTTTCAAAGACTATGAAACATTGGCTGATGGAACTTTCCTATACATGGGAAATTCAACCACTATACTAATGATAGGAAAAGGAAAAGTGCAACTAGAGTTCACTTCTGGAAAAACCCTTACTTTCACTGATGTGTACCATGTTCTTGAAATTATGAAGAACTTTGTTTCTAGTAGCCTCTTGAACAAAAATGGGTTCAAGCTTGTATTTGAGGTTGATAAATTTGTACTCTTTAAGGGAGGTTTATTCATTAGAAAGAGATATATGTATGGGTAATGTTTAAGCTTAATATTAATAATAATAAGAGCATGATTTTTGTTTATATTGTTGATTGTTCTGCTATACTTTGGTATAATTGTTTAAGACGTGAATGTTAGATGTATGAATGATATGATAAAGTTATATTTACTTCCAAAGTTTGATATAACCATGGAAATTTGCAGAACTTGTATGCTTACTAAAATCACTAGAAAATTGTTTTCAAATGTCCAAAGAAGTTTTAAAATTCTTGATTTAATTCATAGTGATTTATGTGATATGCATGCTACACATTCTTTAGGAGGAAAGAAATATTTTGTAACTTTTATAGATGATTGTACAAGATATTTTTATGTTTATTTATTACATATTAAAGATGAGACTATGTATAATTTTCTATTTTAAGAATGAAGTAGAACTTTAGTGTGAAAATAGGATTAGATGTCTTAGAACTAATATGGGAGGTGAGTACTATGATCTTTTATATTTTGACACTTATGGAATAATTCATGAAGTTACAGCTCCTTATACACCATAGCCAAATGGTGTAGCAAAGAGGAATAATAGAACTCTAAAAGAGATGGTTAATGTCATGCTTTCCAACTCTGGTCTAGGACATGGTTTTTGGTGAGAAGCTCTTTTAACTGCTCGCTACATTTTAAATAGATTCCCTACAAAAAGAAACAAAGTAAGACCTTATGAGTTATGGATGAATAAGAAGTCTAATCTAGACTACCTTAAGGTGTGGGGTTGTAGAGCTATAGTTAGAGTTCCTAAACAAAAAAGAAAGACATTGGGTGAAAAAGGTATAAAATGTATATTCCTTGGTTATGCACTTTATAGTAAGGCCTATAGATTCATGGTGGTAGAGCCAAATAATTATTACTCAATAAATTTCATCGTTGAATCTAGAGATGCTATTTTTGATGAAAATAGGTTCAAGTCACTTCCTAAAACTGTTTCAGACAATAATGAACAAGAACAAAGTTCAATGAAGGAAGTAGATGAAAATAAAGTGGAACTTAGAATGAGCAAAAGAGTTAAAACTCTTAAGGCTTATGGACCCAATATTTACATGTATTTGGTAGAAGGAACTAGAAACACAATAAGTAGTTCATTTCCAATTGTCTTGAATATTGACTCTAATCCAAAAACTTATTGTAATACACATGTTCTTAAAGTAAGGGTAAAGAAATAATTTGATAGATATTACATGAAATTAAAATAATATATACATGAAAGATTTATTATTGAATAAATATGAATCTTTTGAAAAAAAAAAAAAAAAAAAAAAAAAAACCTGGAAGCGTCTAGGTTCGGCTACAAAAGAGAAAGAGAGAAAAAAAAAGAAAAAAAAAAAAGAAGATATGTAGCACGTCCAAGAAAGAAAAAGGGGGGGGGGGGAGGGGACAACACCCGGACGTCCAAGTGTTGCCCACAAAACATGCAAAATGCATGTTTGACCCAAAAGCAAAAGGAAACTTGTAGAAATGGTTGCAGGTATTATGATTTTGATATAAAACCATTTTTTCTTTTTTGTTTTAATAATTCCTACTAAATCCCATTTGGTTTTCTTTTTACTTCAATTCAAATTACTTTATTTCTTTAAACACCTGGGGACTCAAAGAAATGTTGAAAGATTGAAATTTTGAAGAGGTTTACAGGAGAATTTTAAAGAGATTCGAGGGAAGTTTTAAGAAAAACAAAAGGTGTTGACGATCAGCAATCGGGTGAAATTGCTAAAAAGAACAGAAAAAGCAATGAAGTGATCCACGGGTAGCTTTAAGTGCTACGTAGTGAGTTAGATTTACTTTTAGCAATCGAGATAAATATGAAATGTAAAGTGATGATATTTGAATTAATTATTGAACTATGATTGGATGATATATGGAAGTTGGTTTATTGATATTATATAAATAACTGATATGTTCAAAATTTATGTAATATTATTGAAATAATGAGTTGATGAAATATATATAATGAAAGGATAAATGAAATTCTTGACAAGCTATGAATGATAATTTGATTTGATATATGAGAAGATAACAATGAATATGATAAAAATAATAATTTTGAGAAAGAGATGGATAGTTAAATTGAATGCTTAATGTATGCTTGTTTTATTTATTGCTCATATGCACATTTCATATTATTGTTCATATGCATAAAATAAAATAACCGGGAAGGCAGCCGGTCTAAATGAAAATAAAAGAACTGTGGCAGCCAGTAAAGCTGAAAATAAAAGAACCGAGAAGGCAGTCGGTCTAAATGAAAATAAAAGAACTGTGGCAACCGATATAGCTGAAAATAAAATAACCGGGAAGGCAGCCAATCTAAGCTAAAACATGTCGACATGTTGGACAACATTCCCAAATGATAATATGAAATGATCTGATAATTTAAATTCATTTAAACATTGATTATTATTGTTTGAGATGCTAAATTGTCATTCTAGATTGTGAATTTATTAATAGACAAATGAGTCTCACAGAGAGACAGATATGATAAAAAAAGAAATATGAAAGTATGATATAATAAGAATTATCTGAGTGATTGATTATATGCTATGAACCTCATAACGAAGTAAATAATGAGGATGAATCGATAGTCTCAAGATGATTAAATATATGAGAAGAAATATTGATATATTTGATGATTAACATAAGAAGATATTAATAAATGATGAGGATTATGATATGAGTTGTGATAATCGAATACTATTATTGAATTATATAAGATATAGATGAATGAATATTGGAATACTATTTGAACAATTAAATTATAAGATGTGACTGAAATTATACAAATTGAATACTTATGGTAAATTTAATTCACTGAGTTTGTGAAGCTCACTCCTCATTATTAAATAGTTTCAGGTAGCAGGCATGACAGATAGATTGTTGAGCTATGATTCAAACTGAGTGATTATCTGTAAGCCCCATGGTCCACATCCTCAAACTAATGAAAAAGAAACAAAAAAATATTTGTAAATATTCATGCATCATATGTTGTATATATTATTTTAGTTGAAATTTTAATATTGTAAGTCCTTGTAACTCCCGTGTTGAGGGTTGAGTATTGATGTATAGATATATATAATTTCAGTTGATGTTTTAATATTGTTGCATATATGTGTCGTGCTGGGATTTTAAAATGTGACAGCACCGTCTCGAGGGTGTCCAACCTGGGATGAGTCACTACAATTTTGGTATCAAAGCATTAGGTTTTATGATTCTGTGGACTGCATAAAAAGAAAGAAAGTGGAAGATTAAAATAAATTATATTTTAATGCATAGTCTGAGGATGTCGCGTGGACATGTGAGACCTAAAGTTAGAGTTGTTGAGCAGAGAGGGCATGGTAGGCCCCAATTTTTAGTTAATTCAAGGTTGAGATGGAGGTTGAGGTTGAGTCTAAGTCTGTGATTCCTAGAAGGGAACGTGTTGACAATATAATTGATACTAGTAGAGGTGTGAGATAATCTGGAGTTAAAAGAGATGAGCTAAGAGAAGCTCTTGCTCATGCTCTTGAGAAAATGAATATAACAGATGATAAAGTTGATAGTTTATAGCATAGACTTGATGAACAGGGTAGAGCAGTGCCTGAGGTTGTTATAAATCCAATAATGGTAAACGTTCAAAAGGGAAAAGGTGAGTTTATGCACGAGATGCATGGAGATTATTTTGTTAGATATATTAAGTTGAATGCTTTGTTGTTTAAAAGATCTATGAATCCTTTTGAGCTTAAGCTATGGGTGAAACATTTAGAGAGATTATTTGGTATTTTTACTAGTGACTGACAGGCAGAGGGTCGTCTTTGCTTCGTTTGAGTTAGAAAGAGAGGGTTTAGAATGGTGGTAGGGTACTTTTCCTTGACTAGGTGCAGATGTGGATAGATCATTAACCTAGGATAAGTTTAAGGAGGTTTTGCTTGATAAATACTTTCCTTATACCTTTAGAGTCCAACAAAAGAGAGATTTTATTTATTTGAGGAAATTATATTGACTATGACTCAGTATGATAGGAGATTTGTGGCATTGTCGAGGTTTGTACCGAAAATGGTGGATATAGAGGAGAAGAAGTGTAACAGGTTCATAGATGGACTACATTTTGAGATTAAATTGAAACTATCTTACATGAGGCATATGAATTATGCTAGGTTGGTGGATATAACACTACAGATTGAGAATTATATGATGGATTTTAGAGGTATGAGGGATTGACTAAAGAGGTCTAGATTTGAAGGACCTAGAGGTGGTAGTAGTATGAGTGTGCAAGGTGGAAGACCACCCCAGAAGGGACGTTCCTTGTCACAAGGAACTATAATACAGAGCTAGAAGCCAGCAGGATCTACTGTTTTTGTAGCTTAGAGAAATATTAGTAGGCCCTCTAAATTAGGAAGAAAGGTTATGGGAACTGGAAGTTATGGTAGAGGAGTAAGTATGCCACCAAGGGGAAATGGTAATCTAATGTATGATCGAGATATAAGAGTTTGATACAGATGTAATCAGACAGGGAATCTGTCTCAAAATTGTCCTAATCTGATGTGCTTTGTATGTGGTGAGGGATGACATATTAGTGTAGATTTTCCAGTGGGGAAATCTATTGAGATAAGTGTTAGAGATGTTGGGAGAAGACATGTGGAGAAAGGTGGTGGATCAGGAAGTATGCGGGGCAGAGGTAGATGAGCATTTACTGAAAGAGGGCGAGGTAGTCAAATACAGTCCAAAGAGACCAGAATTTAGGTATTGACCGAGCACGATGCCCATACTACTCCTGATGTTGTTATAGGTACAATATCTAGTCTTTATATACATGCTAGATTATTAATTGATCCTAGTGCAACCCATTCTTTTGCATCAAATGTATTTATGAAGTTTATTGATGCATGTATTAGTCCTTTGATGCATAATATTACTGTTGAAATTTCCACTAGAGATAAAGTAATAATCATAAATGTTTACAAATGTTGTGTGATTCGTATTAGAGATAGAGAATTTGAAGTTTATTTATTACCTTTGAACATGATTGATTTTCATTTGATTTTGGGAATGAAATGGTGGTCGATGTATTACACCTCTGTTGATTGTTCCAAAAAGAATGTAGTATTCAGGATATAGACAAGAGGAATTTAGTTTCTGAAAGAAAGTAAGATACTCTTGAACTATCTTATTTTGATCTGACTACTAGTAAATGGTCAAGGAAATGATATGAGGGGTATTTGGCATATGTGGTGGATTTTAGAAATGATAGTAGAGAGTTGGAAGAAATCTTAGTAATAAAATATTTTTCTGATGTATTTCTTGATAAGTTGTCTAGTTTGCCTCCCAGTAAGGAGATTAAATTCTTTATTGATGTGATACCAAGTTCATCACATATATCTATAGCACCCTACAAAATGGCACCCGTTGAGTTGAAAGTTCAACTTTAAGAATTGTTAGATAAATAATTTATTCGACCAAGTGTGTCACCATGAGGAGTCTCTGCATTGTTTGTGAAGAATAAAAATAGAACGATGATATTGTGTATAGACCATAGATAGTTGAATAAGATAAACTTTAAGAACAAATATCCTTTACCCAGGATAGATGATTTATTTGAGAAGTGGCAAGGAGTAAGGGTATTTTCTAAGATAGACCTGAGATCAGGTTATCACCAATTGGGAATAAAAGAATGAGATGTGCCTAAGACTGCTTTTAGGGCATGTTATGGTCCCCATGAGTTTTTTTTTTATACCATTTGAGTGGACTTATGCTTCAGCTGCATTCATGGACTTGATGAATAGAGTATTTAAATTATAACTAAACAAGCTTATGGTTATATTTATTGATGACATTCTGGTATATTCTAAGAATGAAGAACAACATTTGATGAATTTAGAAATGATGTTGGAGATTATGAGGAGTGAGAGATTGTATGCTAAATTTTCTAAATATGAATTTTGGCTGAATGAAATAACTTTCTTAGGATAGTATCTGGAGATGGTATAGCAATTGATCCACAGAAGGTAGAGGTAGTGTTAAGTTGGGAGAGGCAAACTAATGTGACTGAGATTATAAGCTTCTTGGGATTGGCCGGTTATTAAAAAATATTCATTCAAAACTTTTCTATGATTGTTACACCTTTGACTAGATTGACCAAGAAAGATATGAGATTTGTATGGTCTGGAGAGTGTGAGAAAAGTTTCCAATTACTAAATAAGAAATTGACTACAGCTCCAGTATTGGTGCTTCCTTCTAGTGATGAAGGATTTTTGTGTATAATAATGCATCCCATCGAGAGTTGGAATGTGTGTTGATGCAATAAGGGAAGGTAATGGCATATGCTTCTAGGCAATTGAGGAATCATGAAAGAAATTACCCGACCCATGACTTAGAGTTGGCTACTATAGTATTTGCTTTGAAGATTTGGAGACATCATCTGTTTAGAGCCACTTGTTAGATATTTACTGATCACAAGAGTTTGACATACTTACCTATCTAGAGAGAGTTGAAATTGAGGCAGAGGAGATGTGTGGAGTTGATTAGTGACTATGACTATACAATTCATTACCATCCAGGGAAGACTAATGTAGTAGCTGATGCATTGAGAAGAAAGTCTATAGGGAGATTAATTGCTATTGGAAGTCATGTTATTAGTTTGATGATAGAACTGAGAGAAATGAAATGCAGTTGAGTATAAATGATAAAGGAGTACTGATGGCAAATATGGTGGTACAATCTTTTATTATTGATCACTTGTCAGAAATGCAAGGTAGAGATGAGGAGATAGAGAAGATTAAACAGGAAGTGCTTAGTAGAAAGTAATATGAGTTCAAGATTAGGAATGATGGTATTTTGGTATTGGAACATAGGATTTGTGTTCCCAATGATGCTGAGTTGAGAAATAAGGTATTGAGAGAGGCACATAATGATGTATATCCGATGCACCCGAGTAACAATAAGATGTATAGAGGATTAAGACAAAATTACTGGTCATCAGGATTAAAGAGGGATGTAGCTGAATATATTTCTAGATGTTTGGTTTGTTAGCAAGTGAAGTCAAATAACAAACATTCGGGAGACTTACTATAACCTCTTCTTGTGCTCGAATGACCATAGAAAAATGAAAGTATGTATTTTGTTTCTGGATTTTCCCATATCCAGAGAGGTCACGATACAGTGTGAGTGATAGTAGATAGACTTTCTAAGTCATCTCAATTTCTTCCAATTAAAATTAATTGGAGTCCTAAAAAGTTGGCTAAACTATATGTAGCTAAGATGGTGAGGTTGCATGGAGTACTATTGAGTATAGTGTTAAATAGAGATGCTAGATTTACATCTTGGTTTTAAAGAGGCTTTCAAAAAGCTACAGGTACACAGTTGCAGTTTAGTACAACTTTTCATCCTCAAACAGATGAGCAAACAGAAAGGATTATCAGAGTACTAGAAGATATGTTAAGGGAAAACGTGATGAGTTTCTCAGTAAGTTGGGATGCTTACTTGCCATTGATTGAATTTGATTACAATAATCAACATCAATCTAGTATTGAAATGGCACCGTTTGAGGCATTGTATGGTAGGATGTGTAGAACTTCTATATATTGGGAAAAAGTGGGAGAGAGAAATATATTTGGTCTATAAATTATTGAGTTAACAATTGAGAGGATCAAACGATTTAGAGAGAACCTTAAAGTAGCATAGAGTAGACCAAATAGCTATGTTGAGAATAGAAGAAGACCTCTTGAGTTTCAAGTAGGTGATTGGGTGTATTTGAAAATATCCCCATGGAAAGGTGTGTTGAGGGTCAAAAAGAAAGGAAAGTTGAGTCTGAGATATGTTGGACCTTATGAGGTTATTGAGAAAGTTGGGCTAGTTGTGTATAGCCTGGAATTGCCTCTAGAGCTGAAACAGTTACATAATGTATTTCACGTTTCACTTTTGCGAAAACGCTTACATACTGAATCTTATAATATTTCAAGCCAAGTTGTAGAAATTCAGAAAGATTTGACTTTTATACAAGTACCAGTGAGAATTTAGACAAAAAAGAATAAGTCTTGTGTAATAAAGTAATTCCATTAGTTCAAGTTTCTGTGGCGGAATAAAGATGTTGAAGAGATTCGTGAGAGTGTGAGGCAACTATGAAGAAAAATTATCCACAATTGTTTCTTGAGTTAGGTAAGGAAATTTCGGGGACAAAATAAGGTGGGTAAAATTGTAATACCCGTGTTCCTAAAGTAAAGGTAAAGAAGTAATTTGATATATATTACATGGAATTAAAATAATATATACATGAAAGATTTATTATTGAATAAAAATGATTCTTTTGAGAAAAAAAAGAAAAAAAACCCTGGAAGCGTCCAGGTTTGGTTACAAAGGAGAAAGAAAGAAAAAGAAAAAGAAAAAAAAGAAGAAGATGTGTAGCACGGTTAAGAAGGAAAAAACAAAAAATAGAAAAAAATGGAAGGGACAACACCTGGACATCTAGGTGTTGCCCACAAAACATGCAAAATGCATGTTTGACACAAAAGCAAAAGAAAAAGAAAAAACGACTTGTAGAAATGGTTGCAGGTGTTACGATTTTGATATAAAAACAATTTTTTTGTTTTGTTTTGTTAATTCCTACCAAATCTTGTTTGGTTTTCTTCTTTCTTCAATTCAAATTACTATATTTCTTTAAACACCTGAGGACTCAAGGAAAGGTTGAAAGATTGAAATTTTGAAGAGGTTTACGAGAGAATTTTAAAGAGATTCGAGGAAAGCTTTAAGAAAAACAAAAGATGTTAACGATCAGCAATCAGGTGAAGTTGCTTAAAAGAGCAGAAAAGGCGAGGAGGTAATCCAATGGTAGCTTTAAGTGCTACGTGGTGAGTTAGATTAACTTTTAGTAATCGAGATAAATATGAAATATAAAGTGATGATATTTGAATTAGTTATTGAACTATGATTGGATGATATATAAAAGTTGGGTGATTGATATTATACGAATAATTAATATGGTCAAAATTTATTATATTAGAAGTAATATTATTGAAATAATGAGTAGATGAAATATATATAATGAAAGGATAAATGAAATTCCTGATAAGCTATGATTGATAATTTGATATGATATATGAGGAAATAATTTAATGAATATGATAAAAATAATAATTTTGAGAAAGAGTTTGATAGCTAAATTGAATGCTTAAATGTATGCTTGCTTTATTTATTGTTCATATATATATTTCATATTATTATTTATATGCATAAAATAAAAGAATCGGGAAGACAACCGGTCTAAATGAAAGTAAAAGAACTGTGGCAGTCGGTATAGCTAAAAATAAAAAAACCAGGAAGGCAGTTGGTCTAAGTTAAAACATGTCGACATGTAGGAAGACGTTCCCAAATGATAATATGAAATGATATGATAATTTAAATTCACACATTGCATTTGTTTTAAATATTGATAATTATTGTTTGAGATGCTAAAGTGTCATTCTTGATTGTGAATTTATTGATGGATAAATTAGTCTCATAGAGAGACAAATATGATGAGAAAGAAATATGAAAGTATGATATAATAAGAATTATCTGAGTGATTGATTATAACGCTATGAACCTCATAACAAGGTAAATAATGAGGTTGAATCGATAGTCTCAAGATGATTAAATATATGAGAAGAAAGATTGATATATTTGACGATTAACTTAAGAAGAGATTGATAAATGATGAGGATTACGATATGAGTAGTGATAATAGAATGCTTTTATAGAATTATATGAGATATAAATGAATAAATATTTGAAAACTGTTTGAACAATTGAATTATAAGATGTGACTGGAATTATACAAATTGAATACTTTTAGTAAATTTAATTCATTGAGCATGTGAAACTCACTTCTCATTGTTAAATAATTTCATGTAGCAGGCAGGACAGATAGATTGTTGAGCTGTGATTCAGACTGAGTGATTATCTGTAAGTCTCGTGGTCCACATCCTCAGACTAATGGAAAGAAACAAAAAAAATATTTCTAAATATTCATGCATCATATGTTGTATATATTATTTCAGTTGAAATTTTAATAATATAACTCTCTTATTGAGGTTTGAGGATTGATGTATAAATATATATAATTTCAGTTGATGTTTTTATATAGTTTCATATATGTGTCGTGCTGGGATTTCAAAATGTAACAACACTGTCTCGGGGGTGGCCAACCCGGAATAGGTTGTTACACTTATAAAGAGGCTATAAAGTCTCAAGATGTTGCATTTTGGATGAGGCCATAAATGATGAAATGGACTCTATAATGGAGAACAAAATCTGAAAATTGGTGGACCTTCCACTTGGTTCCAAACCCATTGGATGGAAATTGATTTTCAAAAAGAGATTAAGAGTAGATAGAACACCTGATAAATTTAAGGCAAGGTTAGTGGCTAAGGGATTTACACAAAAGGAATGTGTTGATTATTTTGACACCTATGCACCAGCTGCAAGGATAGCCACAGTTAGAATGCTTATTGCTTTAGCTTCCATATACAAGATTGAAATTCATCAAATGGATGTTAAAACAACATTCTTGAATGGTGAATTAGAAGAAGAAATGTATATGAATCAACTTGAAGGTTTTGTAGTTAAGGGACAAGAGCATAAAGTATTCAAGTTAGTTAAGTCTCTATATGGACTTAAACAAGCCCCAAAACAATGACATGAGAAATTTGATTAAGTAATTCTATCAAATGGTTTTAGAATTAATGAATCTGATAAGTGTGTGAACATAGGTTCATTAATGGTAAATGTATTATCATATGTCTGTACGTAGATGACATGTTGATATTTGGTACTGACTTAGAATAAGTTCAAAATACTAAGAAATTTCTGTCGGATAATTTTGACATGAAAGATATAGGTGTAGCTAATGTAATTTAGGTATCAAAATCATAAGAGATAAGAATAGCCTAATATTAACACAATCTCATTACATTGAGAAAATTTTAAAAAAAATTGGTCACTTGGAAAGCACACCTATAAGTACACCATTTGATAGTAGTATCAAATTATATAAGAATGATGGTAGAACAATTTCACAACTAGAGTATGCTATAGCAATTGGTTGTTTAATGTATGTCATGACTTGTACAAAGCCTGATATATCATTTGCTATAGGAAAGCTAAGTAGATTTATTAGTTGTCCTAGCAATGATCATTGGGAGGTTGTACATAGGTTTTTTTTAGATATTTGAAAAAGACCATGAATTTTGGCATAAGTTACAAAAAGTATCCAACGGTTTTAGAATGATACTTTGATGCTAGTTGGGTAACAAACCGAGAGGAATACCACTCGTCCACAAGTGGTTGGATATTCACTCTTGGTAGGGGTGCTGTATCTTGGGCTTCCAATAAGCAAAACTGTATCACTAATTCTACCATGGCATCGGAATGTGTAGCATTGACAGTAGCGGGTAAAGAGGTTGAGTGCTTAAGGAATTTGTTGTTAAAAATTCCTGTGTGGCCTAAACTCATAGCTCTAATTTCAATTCGATGTGACAATGAGACAACACTAGCAAAGGCATATATCAATGTCTACAATGGAAAGTCTAGACATCAGATTGAGACATAGTTATGTACGACAATTAATTATTGATGGAGTAATTACGATTGAATTCGTAAGGTCCATAGGAAACTTGGCAAATCCATTAACCAAGTGACTTGCAAGAGAGCAAGTGGTTAAAACATCACAAGGGATGGGTCTCAAGCCCAAATAAAAGGATCACCAAAGATGAAACCTCAACTCAGTGCTTACTAACTATAAGTCTTGAGTTCAATGAGACAAAATACATCATTAGTAGTGATTGAAGCATCAAATTTGAATTTACATCCCAAGAGTGATGATGCTTGTAACAATAATGTTAAAGTGAAGGTGAACTATGAGTTCTTAATAAGCTTATAAAAGTTTTCTTTGGTATGTTTAATTACGGAGCATACTTGATAAGCTTACTTAGTGAGTGTGGAGTGTGACTGCTTCTGTTGAGTTCAAGAGCTTGACTCTAGAACACTCATGATATAAAATACATGACACAAGGCCTACAAAAGTGTCGGCAAAATATATTTTCTGGCAAATTATCTGAGGAAAAGTCTCATGTGTGAGACATGACCGGTTAAACAAATAGAAAAATAGGATTTATGGCTCAAAGTATCATACTACCACATATTCTGTTTAATTTTGATATGTTTTCACTAAGTGATGATTCAAGTCTAAAACTATCTTCATTTAGGCATGAACTTCAATGGATGATAAAGATTAGACTTTAAATATTTTATCGAGTCGAATTATTTTGAAAATAGTGGGGGATTGTTGATGATTTTCAATAATAACTTGGTTTTAAGTTTGAGATATTTTAGAAAATCAATGGAAAGGAGAAAAGGAAAAACAAAAACGATTTTTTGGTTTATTAGAGTTGATACAGTCGACTGCATGCTTTACAATTGAATACAATCGATTGAATAGTGTATACAGTCGACTGTATGAACCATTCAGTTGATTGGATGGAAAGCTAAAAATTTTTGGAACTCTCTAGAACCTTTCTAGTCGATTGAATGAAAAACACAGTCAACTAGATGTTTTTAAAAGTTAAATGACAATTGCACGTGAATAGAAGTGTCATTTGAAAAGGAACACTTAGTTATTAGTTTAAATCAGTTTTCTACTGAACCATGGTGTCTCTAATGGAAAGACATTAATTAAACACTATAAATAGAGTATTTAACTTTCATATTTTACATATTGATCATAATATTTCTTTCTCTTCTTCTCCTCTCTAAAAATACTGATCTTCTTATGTTTAGAAGTTCTGCAAACTTCCAAGGCATAAGTGTACATCATCCATAAACTCTTAAAAGCTGTTGTGGATTATTTTTCACAAATATAAAGTGCAAAATAACATCAAAGTTTTGTTGTATCTTAGAGGATATTCTTCGGTAACTTTTTGCAGTGTAAAGGGTAAATTAAACTTTAAGGAAAGTATCTTAATCGCGCCTTGAAACCATTCTTTCTCTCTTATTTTGATATACAAACCCTCTTTTCCTAGAAATTCCCACAACATAAAAAACCTATGTAGATATCATTAAAAGAAAAATAATAGAATAGACATGAATATTGACTCTTACAAAAAAGTTTATTTTTTTAGAAAAAGAAAAAAAAGAAAGAAAAGGAATTAGAAGATGACATTGATATTAACAAATTACTGTTGTTTGAACTGAGTTCTTGATGATTTTTTCATTGTTTACACGGATTTTTTGGTGGCCATTATCCATAAAAAAAAAATAGAAATAAAAAAATAAAACTAACGAATTTTAGTGATTAGTATAATACAAAATAGAAGTAGAGGTTCTTTAGTGTTTCTGTATTAAAATTGGTAGTAATCAATTTTGCTGAAGAACGTACTTGGGAAGAGAGAACACCTAATTCAAAGGAGATTCGAATGGATCTAAAAAATTAATTTTAGATTGGGTTTAACCAAAAATTACCTAAAATTGTTTTAGTTAACTTTAAACAGGTAAAACCATTAACCCGTGAGCCGGCTCGCATCAACACGCAAAATTATATCATTAGTTTCCTCTCTCTAACGTCAACGAGTCACGCTGTTTCATCACAATCACGGTATGTTCTTAACGATCAGTTGTGTTTAATTTCTTGGGTTGTTTCTCTTAATTTCTCTCCGTCTCTTGTCAATTTGACCCAAAAGAATGGCTAAAACCACCCACCATTCTTGTACCCAAAGAAAAATTATCTATGATAATAAAAACCACTCTTGCACCAAAAGAAGAGAATCAAGAAACTATGCAAAGATTTCCAGCGATATCAACATGGAGTCAGTCTTGGAGGGGTTGCCTTGTGTGGATGTTCTTCGTGCCAAATCTGTTTGTTCTTCTTGGAATTCAACCACACGAACTGTGTCTCTTCCAAATCAAAGTTGCAGCAGTGGGAAGATCAAGTACCATGACTCATGCTTCCTCGTGAAGAAGATAATAGGATTAGCACTGATTGTAGTAGCTTCTTTATGTAAGAATTTTAGTTCAACGTCAATCAATGTAGTATGAGTCTTGTACACTAGGAAATAAATAAATAACGAGTTCTGTACCTACTGATCTTATGCTAGAATGTTTTTTTAATCAATAAAAAGGATTAATCAAAGCACCTAGAAGCATCTCAATGAAAACTATAATATCTCAATCATTTAAAAAAAATTTAAATAAAAACTAAAAAATATGTAACCATCTTAAAATGTTATTATTCAAGAATCCTTTATGGAGCAATATGCTTGAATTAATCAAGAATCCACCAAAAGAAAAATTGAAGTTGCTTTTGTATGGTTTTTAATAAAAAATTTGATCGTTTGTATTTTGTGTCAAGTGATTCAAGATCCCTGGTAAATGATAGATTTGTAAAATTCGATGAATTTTTTGTATGAACTTGATTTGTAAAAATTTGTTTTTTTAATGTAATATATTTGAATTAATTTTTAAGTGAAAAGAAATTAAACCGGTGATCTAAACTGATCTAAATCGGTTTAACTGAATTGAGTTGGGTTGAGATTTTTCTCGATCTGATATGATTGGGTTGGATTGAGTTAGGTTATTTAAGCTAACATGACCTATGCCCACCCCTATAAATCACTCAATTTTTCTTTCTAATCTAACAATAAAGTGTCATTTACTCAAAAAGTTTTTGTTTGGCATAATGTCATGAGAGATACATGACACAATAATCCATCTAACAATTAAATGATAAGAGAAAAAAAAAATAAAAATATATTTTATTTTTATCTAAGGGTAAAATGAACTCTTGTACCATACATCTCTCACGAGTCATTACCCTTTACTAGACAATTTTTTTCCATTTACTCACTTTTCTTTCACTTACTATATTCTATCCACTTTTCCCCGCTACAAATCACAGTTTTTATAACGGTGAAGTAATCCCCGAATTCTTGATTCTTTGTGAAAGTAGTGAATTTTCTGCACAGCTATGAACAGCTAATTCAAAGCAGTTGTGAATCCTTGATGCATGTGAAACCAATTGAGGATGGTTCTCTCCACCAGGCTCGTTCGGGTCATAGATTGCAACAGTACCTAGAAAGCTCCTCCTATAATCACTGTTGGTGGATTCAATGAAAAATTAAGATGTTCCTTTGAGCGTGGATTCTTCTCACTTTTCAGAGAGCATGTCTGTATAATGTATTCTCTACCGAAAAATAAAAAATTATTAAATTATTAATTATTTTAAATTTTAAATTAATAAAAAATAATTCAATTAATTGTTTATATTTAACGTTTTCTTTTGCGTGCAAACCGATCGAAAGATTAAAAGTTTTGCTTAAAAAAAAAAAAAAAACTCAAACGTCTAAAGGTAAAGAATTAAATCAAATATTAAATAAAAAAATAATATATTAAAAAAAACCATAACCTAAAATTCTTATGATTATAGTAAAAAATAATTAAGTTATCAATTATCTCAAAAAATTAAACATCAATAACTGATTTAATTCTTTATACTTAACATTTCTGCAATCATGACAGTTGGAACACCAGCACGAATTACTTTAAAGCGAGCAGCCACCAATCCATCATTACTTTCTTCACAAAATATTCCAACAGATACCATTCGGTAATGGGAGAGTGACACACCTTCTAGTGATAGGATTTAGTACATGTTAAGTCATCGGATTGTGACCACAAACAACAAGGCCATTGGAAGAAGAGATGAAATAGCCAAGTTTAGTTGGGAGATGAGTCTTTTGGTGGCTCTGGCAGAAAGAGGATTTACTACTACTAGCAGTGACAGTAGATAAGAATACAAGCGGTGGCTCCCGATGAGGACGACGATCATAGAGGTATTTGGTAGGGCTCCTGAAGAAGTCCAGAAGGTGGAAATCACAAGATTGTCTTTGTAAACGGTAGTTGAATAGGAAACAAGGATCCTTGATCGTTCCATTCTTTTGCCACACCTAAACTTTAACAAAGATTTTGGAGGCAGTCGAAGTAGAATCTCTGTAAGGATTTCATTGTTGAAAATAACACACAATTCCACTTGATCAGTGGCATCCATCTCTATATCTACTTTTGATCTCCCTTTTTTCTGAGGGAAAAAAAATTCCAACCAAGTTTAACACTATCAGAATCTACAATAATTATACAAACCAATAAACATGAGCTGATATTGAACAAATCCATTATGCAACATTTCTTTTCCTCTACACTAATGATAAATAATTCACAAAGGACAAGACAAAAACCAGCAGTCATTCACTATCCGAAACTTCATCCTCGTCTTCCTCCAGGATGTAGACCAAGGCACGCTTTCTTGCAGCAAAAACACAAGCAACACCTCTGGATGCTGTTAACAGTAAATTTCAATAAGAAAGTCTGCATATGAAAATTATCATGTTTAAATACGTCTACCATGATCTGCCAAAGGCCTTGGAGCCAAATGGCATTCTCACTCCATAATAATTGGGTGAAAGCTGACGCTGTGGGCTAAATCACTTGGGTATGTCAGTATATTTGCCAAAAAGGGGGGGGGGGGGGGGGAGGGGAGGGGAGGGAGCGGGATGAGGGGGAGAGAGGGAAGGTTTCAACTTTTCAGGCAATATTTCAGAGATCTTTTTTTTTAACTTAATATTTCAGAGACCTTAACCTTGTATCTATAAGTCTAGTTCCGAAATTAAATATACTTAAATACCTAATTACCTAGGACCTAACAATACATGTTACCATATACATATGGTACTAAATTTTAGCTTTTCTTTTTCTTCAAGAGAATAATTCTTTCTACTTCAGAAATCCAATTATTAGAATCAACAGCCTTTGGCTCAATGGTTATTGCCCCAAGTCAAATATACTTAGGTGCCTTGAGGTCCCGAGGTGGATTCCTCAAGCAAACAACTTCCTTATGGATAAGGAGGGTTGATGTGTGGGTGGATGAGGATTAGAGTTAGTATAGATCATCTTGTAAAAAACAAATTCGACTATAACACGACATGGTAAAATTCACCATGGTAGTTCAGTCCTACCAATACAACCTAATGAGCTAGTTTCCTCTATAAACTTCCAGAGACAAATCAGAAAAAAAAAAAAAAAAAAAAAAAAAAAAGAAAGAAGAGAGAGAGAGAAACAATGGGAGATACTTACCACTTACTGCCAACGGATTGATGACAGAGTGAGGAATTCCGCGAATCTTTTCATTCTCCATTTGCAGGTGAACAACAGAATCCTAAACAGACATATTTTATGACAAAAACTTATACCACAAAGGAACTTGAAAATAATTACTTGATAAAGGAAAAGCGAAAGAAAGTTAACGTAGGCTGCTAGAATAGTATGCCTAAAAAAATTAATTCCACAAATATTTGAACTTTGGAGGAAATTCAGAGAAGATGAAAAGATGATTGACCTGGTAATCAAAATAACAAAGTCAATGCCATAAGTACTTCAATTTCAGAGGAAGTTTTAGTTTTGTAACAAAGATTAATGCATTACACCCAAAGCTAGATGAACTAGATCATATGATGAACAGGAGGAACTTTAAAAACATGTCAAAACTACAGAATGACAAATCAATGATTTTTGATATGTAAGAACCTACAAAGCCATCCTGTTCTAATATAAATGGTTCAAACCTAGAAATGTGGATGACAACTGCGGCCATCAAAATTACCTTAAGGTGATCCAACTTCCAACAGTTTAGACAACTGGGTCCGGAAATAGATACAAATGACAGGTCAGTAGCTTGCACAACCATCGTACGGGCTTCTCCAGAGCTTGCAGAAGTGGTAGTTGTTTCATTTAACAATAAAACAAGTTGACTCTCCTGTTTCAAACAAGATATGTTCAGTGACATTCCAAAAAAAGAAAATAAAAGACTGCACAAGGTTACTCTAGGTTTCCACCTTATATAGGGATAAGTCAACACAAAGATAACCATCAGGTACAGACAATAATACAGCTTCTATCGAAGTATAGCCCCCTTTCATATTGCTGGAGTTTTGCATAAATCCCCTTGCTATGCCTATACAGTTTGCAATATCTGAGAAAGATTCATCGGGTACATGGAAAGATATGTAATCGATAAACCCATTCTGACAACTCTGACAAGATGAATCAGCCTGGAAAGATTCCTACATGGGGGTGAAAGAAAGAAAGAATTAAATAATGCCGAAGTATGTATTCAAGAAGATTAAAGAACTAACTGCATCCAATGTTATTAAGGCTGAGATTAAATATACAATGCTCAAGGTACCTCATGGTACGACATGGACATTGGAATGGTTATAGACATGGACACTGTCGACAATTGAAGAGAGAACAGATGTAGCAAATCCTCACAAAGTATCTTCTGTGATATTGTTGTAAAGGGCATCAGGAACGCCTCCTTGAAACTACTATTATAAAGCCATCAATAAAGATTTTAAATCTTCAGGTAAAGTGGGAATGAAGATGGAAATATTATAGAGGGGGAGGGGGAATTTTCGTGGAAAACTAAGCAAAAACAAAGAAACGATATTTTCGCTGGTTCTATGCTCTCTACCATGACATATCTACCAAATTGATTTAGCTGTTAAAAGATGAAAGCAACAGAATGGGAAGGGAAGGCATACCTAGACTCCATCTGTTGAAATTCCTTAGCTAATGTCCTCTGAAGATACTCACAATCTGAAAATCCCCCAAACTGAACTAATTCTCTAACTCTTTGCATCGTTTCTCTAAAGGATTAAAAAATGAATTGAAGGATAAATATGTGCAGTACATTCATATATATATATATGTGTGTGTGTGTGTGTGTGTGTGTGTGTGTGTAAATCCACAATTCTACTGTGCATATGTGCATACATTTGTTATACATGCATAGACAAACTTGTTAATATACATGTATGAATAGGCATTCCTAAAGAGTAATGCTAAATATGGAGCTTCTTAGGCATCCCATCAGATGTATCAAAGAAAAGTTGGAGTGCCTCAATTGTGTAGACATCAGTCAGCCAAGTTCAAATTTTGCCTAGACAATCATGTCTTTTGGAGTATATCAACTCTTTCTCAATGCCAAGGCCATGCCTGTGTATAATCTTGCTATGGCTTACTAGCAACTGAAAATGCTTACACAGCTGTATGACAAAAGTAAAATTCTAGAAGTAAACCAAAATAACAATATGCATAATTCGTGTTACATGGCAGGCAGGATTGCCACACAAACAGGTTATATTACACATTAGACCAGTTATAGTTGAAGAGACAACTTACAAATCAATTTCAATATCATGATCAGCTTCAGATAGCTCCAGCAACTGCCTTACAGGATCTTGATCATATATAAACTTCAAGAATAGAACAAGAAGTTCGCTGCCAAAAGTGGAAAGTGTAACTACAAAAAATATGTCAATTACCAGATAGAATGTGAAGACTGCCTGAAAGACAAATCTATTGTATGGTAGAAGCTGATCACTTGGTTCTTGCATAAGTAGCTTTATGCATTTGAGCAGCCAATTGAAGAAATTTGAAAACTGACAAAATATAAATGTTATAGTTCCAACACAAGAACATGAAGAAACCTTGATTAAAAGCATAAAATTATACTACAACAAAACTTTTCAGTTCAAAAGGTTGGTAAAAGATTAAGAATCATCAAATTAGTATACCTGCTGCACCACAGAGGATAGTACCCTCACGAACCATTCAACTTGTACTAGCAGCATTCCACATTTTTCAGTTGCATTATTAATAAGCATCTCATCTAAACCAATGCCCTGATAGCATGCACGCCATCTTGAAAGACCTCTAAGTTCCCCCATCCTGAATCCGATAATTTCTGCAGCAGGCTGGGAAATGGATATTTACTTTAGTTTCCACTCATTCCCCTTGATATAAAGAAAACACAGATTCATCAGGGACAGATATAGCTTATAATCTAGAGAAATTGAACTTTGATGATAACATGTGTAACTCCAATTTATGAAATAGATCAGTAAATTATGTCTACAAATACAATAATATCAATTTTAAATTTTATTTAATTTATACAATGAAGTGTTTGTGTTCGTGCATGATACAGTGGGATACTTAAGTGGTCTCATATGTGATTGTCCAAAGAGATTATAAATGTGAATCCAGATACAATAAAAAAGACTATATTCTGTTCTTTGTGGGATGTGAGTCCCTTGTGGAAACAATCTAGAGAGTGCCCTTCTTTCACAATCTGATAGACTAGGGTTGGGAGACTAAGGAAAAACTCACCTTTGTGTGTCAAATTAAATATTACATCAAATCTCTAGAAAGCTATTTGGAGAGTGCTTCACGCATCATGCATGTCACTAACAACCACAACAAAGATAACACGACAGCGAACTTCTTGCAAAATTTCTGCTTTGTTTTCTTGAAAGATTTTAAGTAACCATTTGTGTCGATGCATAAACTACATATATTGAATTGCCCTTATATAAATATTAGCAAATTGAATTGTATTACCACGATAGGAAACAATTTGAGATTTGTTTCGTCCAAGAAATGTATGTTGTTTCTTATTATTTTCTTTTTGGAAAGCGTATCTTGTTTCTTATTGAAGTGGCTATTATTTGAAGAAACTACATATAAGAAACACATTTTTCTTAATTGAAGTCGTTCAAATCTATTGCTGGATGCTTAGCTTTCAGTTCCATACCCCAAACACAGATCTATCAATTTATTGCCCCAACTCCATGTGGTCCCCAACCTTAAGTGCTGCATAAATTAATTGTTCTCCAACAGTAAAATTTACACTAACTGCAGAGAAAGAAACAATAGTGCGTCTGAAGATAATTTTGAAAAAAAAAAAAAAGTGCACCTGAAGATGGTTGAGGACAATGAGCTGAAGTTCTTTTCCAGCACCACAGACAATCTTTGACACACACTTCACGCCCTATTACATAAAAAGCTCACTGGATGAAATATAATATAGTCACAATTTTCTTCCATGAAAAGAAATATAAAATCATGCAAAGCTCACCACTTCAGCAAGAGAGTTAACTAAAAATTGATGAATCGGTGGACTAGTTCGAGCACCACCTAAAAGGCTGATAAACTCCTCCTGGGGAGATGAGTCCAGCCCTAAACATAAATGACAGAAACCAATGAATATAAAGGCAAGAAAAATATAGCAAAAATATGTTATTCAGTGCTGTAATCAGCAGTTACCACTTACCATGGTCGACGATCAATGATAATAGGGAATCAAACTTCTCATGAAAAGTTTGCATGGCATCTGACCACTGCTTAAACATAACTGATAGTGATGCCCGGATAGCGTCAGTCAAATCCTCAATGTTGGAAGCTTGTTGGGCCACCTGATGAAGCTCATTTTTCCTAAACGTGAGAGACAAAAGAAAAAGGAGAGGAACGACAACGGAAAAGGAAAAAATGCCTTACATAGCATGCCTTTATCAACTTCAAGTAACTTAACAGTTAAAAAAATTAAATTTAAAGCAGCCATTGGAAAGCAACAAACCAGTGAAAAAGAAGCATAAAGAGAAAAAACTCTGGCAGACCATACCCAAATGAACATAAGATTAAAAAATTAGTACTATAAATTCACAACAGCCAGTAGCTAACTCTAGTTTGTTCGGCAAGGTTACCTCTTCTAAAATATAGAAGTATCGAGCACTAGACAACGCATGCCATGCATACCCTGCCCGTCTTGTTTCTTTCTTGACTCAGCTCCATCTTCCTTAAGTTCTCCTGAGCACATGAGTATCAAACGACAAGGTCTTTTGACAAAGCCACCTCATGAAAAAAAAAATCAGTTAAAAAATCAATGATTTCCTTTTAAAATTTTCAAGCATTTTATCTAATTAATTTAATAGGTGAACAACTATATATATCCAAATAAAAACTTTGACCAAAATTAACCAGTTATAAAAGTGTCTTCTCCAATCATCTCTTTTTATGGTCCTAAGATAACATATACAATTACTTGGCAAGATTTTTTTGTTTTTCCCTTCCTAGGTACTTGTCTATTGCTTAAAGTTAAAATACTTGAAAGAAAAAATGCTCCCTATTTGGGGTGGGGAATTCGAACTTGGGACCTTCTCTTTTAGAGGGGAGAAGTGGATACCAATTGGGCTATCCCAAGCCACATATGAAGTTATTTTAATCACGCAGTTTAAATACTATATTTGATATTTCTATAGTCATGAACATCAATTGTCTTATAAAAACTGCAAATTTGGAAAAAACCATTAACTTTTAAGGATGAAAATACCTTGTAAATGGAAGCATTCCGAAGTCGGCAAGTGGCTTTCTCATCCACAGAGGGAGTAGGAACATAAAACTTGTATATATTCTGGCGTATGGTTCATAGGTGTAACAAAGTTTACAGGAAAACAGAGGTAATTAAGTGGAATATCAAGCCTAAAACTGAAAGGAATATATTTACTGTAGCTGATAAGAAAATAAAGCAATTAAAACTAAGAAAAAACTGGAACAACTTCCAAAGCACAAATCTGTTTAGAAATTATTGAAATATGAACATTGAACCAATTTAATTTCTAGCAGTTTTGCTCAGAATACTTTCATGTCTTTACTATAGCATGTATTCTAAAGAGAAATAATTATTAAAAGAGTCAAAATTGAATTCCTTAGAAATGAGTAAAGATATGTATGACCATAGTTGTAACCATAATAAGAATGACAATTGTAGTAACAGTTGTTCACGAACTGAGAGCCTAATCATGTAAAATAGAGTTTTCGAGAGGAAAGTAACTTTTAGAAAGCAGACAAGAAAAATAGTAGAGGCAAAATTCATAAAACCAAAGACAATAAACAATTATCATAGCCTAGTGTTTACAATTACCAACCATATTCTATAGTCAGTATTGTTTAAAATTATTTAAGAACAGATAACTGACTTACAATTTTCCCCATTGGAAAATATTCCAAATATACTAAAGCATATACTTCCATCTTTGTCTCCACTACATAGAATGTTAAACCATTGGTGTGAAGAATTTGACAGCTCTCGAAATGAATCTTCACTATCATCCATGAAGCTGGAATCTCTAGACACCACTCCAGGCATCCGAGGAGCTCTTGGAGCAGGAGGAAAGAAACAAGAAGTGCGGTCCTCATATGCAGAGAAGTTACTAGAGTCATCCTGAAACCCAACTTCCGAAAGGGGGGTGGGGGAAGGCATAGATGTGAGAATAAATATTTCCATTTATAAAAGTGTAAAAAATGTGGCTAGAATAAAAATTTAAGTAGCCCAGAGCCAGCAAATGTTTCAGGTAGAATAACTCATGATTGGTAATAGAAAACAACATTAACATAACAAGATTATATCCTAACTACAGTGTATATTTTGATTTTGAATTTAAATGAGATTACAAAAAAAAGTATAAAAGTAATTGGGTTTTAACAGAAAAGCTTAAAACTCAAGCATAAACTGCATGCAAAGCAGAAAAAGATTCCAAATTTTTCGAACATCCAGGAAAAAAGTTTCGGTCATGAAATAAATGCTTCCAATTCATGACTTTACAAGACATTTCAAATTTCAAGTAAAAAGATAAAAGCATACTCTATTCAGCTGGCCATCCTCCTCCCAGTTAAGACACACAACAGCAACAGTATGGGACTTCAGGCTTCTCAACAACTTGCCATTCTGCTTCACATTAAAATATATATATATATAGAGAGAGAGAGAGAGAGAGAGAGGATTATGAGAGAAAAATAACACAAGGGCAAAAGAAAAAAGTTGACGAGACTGGGCTCAAACCTCAACTTTCTAGAAGATAAAACTCTGTAGGCATTAATATTCACAGAACAACATTCTTTCTCTAACACAGTAAATGATAACTATTTTACTTTAAGTTCATTTAAGATATTAAAGAAACTTATTGGTTTTTCAATCAACAAACACATCATGCATTGGTGGGCCAAGATGCGCCCTCAAGCTATGTCTATCTTAATGATAATGTACTAGACCAGCCAACCTTAGTGAAAAGAAAAGAAAATCATTATATAATTTTAACCACCCAAACTTGGGGGCAATAAAAGGGCATCGTAAAATTTTCATGTACAGAGAAGTTTAACCAGCTAGTAAGAATAATATGAAAAAACAAATTACAGGACTAAAGGCTACTCACTTCAACATCATGCAATGAAACAGTTCCATCCTCAAGCCCAACAGCTATTGCTTTACCATCAGGACGCCAGCATAAGGATGTAATACACCTTCCTAAAAGATTCAAAAAAAGAAGAATTCAGCAAATCTACAACTAGAGCACTTGTAGCGAAGCTGTATTCAACAATGCATCCACACGCACGTGCATACACACAGATATTAAATGAGCTGCATCACATAACAGAGGTTGCAGCCATCCTATATAATAATTTAGATAGGTTTACAATTTAAGCTCGAGTCAAAACCACCAATGCACCCTTACCTCTTGAGAGTTGAGACAAACAGCCAATGCACCCTACTAGAACTTGCAAGTATACTACTTTTCTTTTTTCTTTTTTTCCAAAAAGAAAAATAAAGGAAAAATGAAATAAAACATTGCAAGTATTATTTTTTTAATAAATAAAACCTTGCAAGTATTTGAACCATAAAATTGAACATTTTCATATTTCAGTTCTAAATAGATAATTATCAGCTTCAATGACGCCTTGAAAATGGAAATTGTGAAAATACAACCAAACTCTGAATTGTTGAAACAGCTATTAGCTATATACACTTGTATATAATTCATTTCAAAAGTAATTCATGGGGCAAAACAACAAAGGGAAAGAGAATAACCAGGTGAAATCGTCCATAACCTCTGCCAATTGAATCGATGTAGCAAAATCTTCGAGTCCTCGGTAACCATTGCCAGTAAATCCTTTTCCAGATTCCACTCCGCAATTTTAATCTATCAATTGGAAGAAGATTTAACAATAAAATGCACACACATACAACCATATACATATATGCAAACATACATAAATGTATTTAGATATAGTCAATTGTGAAGCACAAAATAAAACCTGAGAGGGGATAGGTTTGTCGAATGGAGCTGAAAGGGAATCACACGTTGGGCCTCATCAGTTTCCATTGCTAATAGTCTAGCAGCTTTGTACGAGCACTGAAATTTCAAAATGGTTATTAGTATAGAAGTATCGATAAAAAATCGAATAAATAATTGAAAAGAAATGTATTTCGTTAAGACTAGCAAAAACCGTAAAGCACTGAGACAGTAACGTACATAAAAATTTACGCCCTTGCCGTCAATCGAACCCGGGTCACCCGGGTGACAGGCCGAAATACTCACCACTATAGTACAACGACTTGGTTGTTCGTAATTTATTTGAATATTATTAGAACACATAAACTGATGCAGTACCATTGCTTGCTTGAACACATGATATTTTATTTTTGGGGTTTTCTCTCTATTATCTGTTTATTTATTTAGTGATTAATAATGGCTAAAAAAAACGTCTTCTTTCAGCATAAGGAAATCTTATTTCCCACTCAGTGAAAAAAATCAATTTAATTGAATAAAAAGTACATGGTGATATTTAAATTTAAAATAAATTAAATCCAACCTAAACGTTGTCTGTTCAAATTAAAATAGAGATCGAAGAAAATTGAGCCCAACTTTAAATTCTTGTTCTACATCAATTGCGAGAAGAAGTGACAATAATATTGAAGAACCATCAAGTAAAGTTCACGTCAAAGGAACCGATGTGGATCGAATCAGTACTTTGCCAGACTCAATCCTCCATCATATCCTATCCTTCTTGCCCATTTCGAGGTTTATGAAATGGTTCACTAACTTGTACGTTTGCATTTCTTTGGTGAAAGAAATTACTTGTGCAGGTTTATGATGGTGTCATTTAATAAATTTCACCATCATTTTAATTTTTAATTTAAAAGAATTCAAATCCAAATGTTTATTTACTAATTTGACAAAAAAGTGAAAAAAAAAACCTCTTTTCCTTTGTTCTTTTGAATTCGCTTGTAGATTTCTTTTACTGCACATTAAAGTTCAGTTCAGTTCAATTTATAGGGAACTAACTATGATTATGATCGTCTATGTATACTTTTGCTAGTCCGTTAATTTAATTGAACATATATTGTTTTGATTTGGGAGAAAATCTTAACTTAGATTTCCCATTAAGTTCTCCCTTTTATGATTATTGGTTTTGGTTGAGGAATATCATTTAATAGCAATAAATCCAAAACGATTTAAATTATAAAAAAGATAAAAACAAAAACACATTGAGATATTAGAAAAAAAAAATTTATTGGTTCAGGTCTAAAGCTCATGTTTTAAACATGTTGAAAATTTTATTGATAATTTTTTAAAAAAAAAATTATTGGTAACATCAATATAAGTGTGAGATTCAAAAAATAATATTATCAATATAATTATTTAAAATTACCAGTGAAGATTCTAATGGGTGTAAAACAGAAACTTTGGACGCTAGCCAGGCAAGTATTGATCGAGATATTACTCTTCTAATTATCTATCCTTGTGCACTTGTGCCAAATATGCAAGTTCTCAAAGTTGTAGTTCAATGTAGGATTATTAGGGTTTTTATTTTCAGGTATGTAGCTGTCCTTAAAATGGTGAGGAAACATTTTGTAAACAAAGTCCTTGAAGAAGCTCCTACCATGATCTTTATTGTCTTTTACAATTGAAAACACATGCGAACCGAATTATTTAAGAAAAAAAACAAAGTAAATAAAGAGTTCATAGCAATTTGTCAATTACTATAGCCGTTGGAGGCACCATGAGAACCTAACTAATGTTTGGAGGTAGATTCTATGATGACTTGTTAGTAAAAAAAGACATCATTCATTTTCTTTTACATTTTTTTTATGAAATAATGCATTCGATAGTAAACTCAATACAATTGGTGGTAAGATTTATTACTATCAAATATGTTGGGTTTACCATCAAATATGAATTTTTTTTACCATTGATGTATTGTTTTACTGAAAAATATCAAAGAAAGGCACCATACTTTCTTTTTTTATCATGACTTCATAGTTGGCCTTATGTTTGAAAGTTTGTAGCAAAGAAAAAGATACGAAGGGAAAAAGAAAGGAAATAAAATTGAGAGATACATAGTCATTATTTTAATATTTTGCCTTTAATTAGTAAAATAAATTGTACGAAGGTTAGAAGACAAGTCTAATCCCATAACCCATATTTGGTTCCCTCTCATACTATTCACTTGAGATTAGAAGGAGATAAATTTAATTCTTACCTCACAAATTTAATCTCAATGGAGAGGTGAGACAAAATCTATCCCAAAGGGTTTTGGAATTTTGGTGCCAATTGTTTATATCACAAAAACAAATTCCTTCATTTCAATTCTCAAATGGAGATAATCTAAATTCCAAGCACATATCCCTTTCTACTCTCCCACAAGCTCATGATGAGATTGAATGCCACCATGACAAATTTAAATTTGAATTTTTCATATTTGATGATGTGACATTTAATATTTCCATAAACTTGACACTATTTAAATTATCAAATGGAATGAATCTCAATATTCTTCTTTTTGTTGAAGCCTTACATAAGAAGAGAGATTATAGATCAATGACACTTAAGTCTTACATAATTAATAACTCCCATTGGGTCCAAGTTCTTGAAACCAGATCTTTCCTTTTAACTCCCCTTGGGTCTTGTTTTGAAACCAGATATTTCCTTTTAACTCCCTCAATCACTATGTAGATCTATGACTGAGTTCTTGAAATCAAACTATGAGATTCCTTTGATATTTCCTTTTCCTTAAGAAACGCTCTTTACCTTTCTTGGGTATTGAATTTTTTTTATTTTATTTAACTCCCTTTGGGTTCGAGTTCTTGAAATCAAACAATGAGATTACTTTGATCTTTCCTTTTCCTCAGGAAACGCTCTTTACCTTGCCTAAACTTCTACCCCTAATCACTATGTAGATCTATGACCGAAAAAAAGCCTTACATAATTATAACTCCCCTTGGGTTTAAGTTCTTGAAATCAAACTATGAGATTACTTTGATCTTTCTTTTTCCTCAGGAAACTCTCTTTACCTTACCCGGGCATTGAATTTTTTTTATTTTATTTAACTCCCTTTGAGTCCAAGTTCTTGAAATCAAATTATGAGATTACTTTGATATTTCATTTTCCTTAGGAAACGCTCTTTACCTTGCATGAACTTCTACCTCTAATCACTATGTAGATATATGACCGAAAAAAAGCTTCTACCTAACCACTATGTAGATCTATGAACGAAAAAAAGCCTTACATAACTATGACTCCCCTTGAGTTTGAGTTCTTGAAATCAAACTATGAGATTACTTTGATCTTTCCTTTTCCTCAGGAAACGCTCTTTACCTTGCTTGAGTATTGAATTTTTTATTTTATTTAACTCCCTTTGGATCTGAGTTCTTGAAATCGAACTATAAGATTACTTTGGTCTTTCCTTTTCCTTAGGAAACACTCTTTATCTTGCCTGATTATTGAATTTTCTATTTTATTTTTCTGTTAAAGAGAAAATCTAAGCTAATTTGGAATGGATTTCCTCTATTAAATGATGTTGTTGATTCATTGAGATAGTGTTTAGGTTTACAATGAAATGATATTTTGAAGTGAAATCTTTATAGGGTTTGTGGAGAATTAAAAGAGGCTAGGAATGATAAATAGTAAAGGGTAGTGTGATTACTTAGATAGGGTTATTTCCACAATTAAAAAGACCACAATCCTCTCTATTTAAGAATTGAAATGGAAGTCAAGTTCATGGTGAGATTAAATGTCACCTTGACAAATTTGAATTTGAATATTCTCCATAATATGGCATTCAATCTCACTATAGTTTTTAATTTCCAAATAGAGTGAATCATGATCCCAATCAAAATAGGTGTGGCTACAACCTACTAATAAAAGAAAATTTTGCTTTACTATATTGCCCCTCTGAACTCACTAAGCATATTAATTGTGTTTCTTATAATAACTTGCTCTCTCTTTAATTCTGTTGAGCATCAGGTTTAGAGCTTGTTTGTTGCCAAGGAGGATGCGATTGCCATAGAAGAGGTTGTAAATCTTGGAGTTACACTTCACATTTTTTTAGTATAGCAATAATTCTAACTTACCATTTTAGTTCTTCTCAACTTATACTACAACTCTCTCATTAGGTAGTTGTTGACTTGAGGATTTGATCACAAGCTTTAAAGGCATTCAAGCACTTAGACTTGAGACAATAACCAATGAGCTAATTGATTTATAATTAACTTTGCAATTGAAGAAGAGTATACGAAACAAACATGCCTTTATTTTGTTTTTCTGTCCAAAGCTTCACTTTACTTGGTATTTATTTTGATTTGTGATTGAACTGTCTAAATTTGTGGTTCAATGATCTGTTTATTTTGGAAACCTTCAAAATAATGTTAATGATCAGATATATGGTCTTATCTGCGATGATCCTGAATCTTATTCAACAAGTATTGAATGCATACTACAAATCTATATTTCATGGACTGATTACTTTACTCTGTCGTACCTGTGTCGGACCTTTGATACTCGGATAAAGGTATGACACTTGAACACTCCAAATTAAAAGAAAACTGATGAAAAATTACAACAACAAAAAAATAGATGAATCCGACACTTAGGCACATACACGTGTTTGAAATTTATATCTGAGTCCAAGAGTAAATGATAGCAACATACAATAGGAATCAAAGCAGAATAAGGAAGATTAGAGCTGGCACAGGTGGAAAGGGCAAGAGAGCTTGGGTAGCAAACAATACTAAGGAGAAGTCAGAGAATTAAATAAGCCTCCTAAAGATTCAATTAAAGGAGTTCAAAGAGGATAACTCATGGAAGAGAAAGTAGTTATACAGTTAGAGACATTTGGCAAGGCTATTAAGTCTGTTATTATAACGACTCATCCCGGATTGGCTACCCTCGAGACGATGTCGTCATCTATTGGAAATCTCAGCATGATATATATATATGCACAATATAAAAATACCAACTGCAATTATTTACATACATCAATCCTCAACCTTCCACATGATAGATACATCATTCAGATCTCAACTAAGCATTATATACAACATATTATGCATGAATATTTAAAAATATTTTTTTCTCATTAGTCTGATAATGTGGACCACGTGGCTTACAGAAAATGGTTTAGTCTGAATCTCCACTCACAATTCTATTTGTCCTGCCCACTACCTGAAATCATTGAACAATGAGGAGTGAGCTTCACAAGTTCAGTGAATTAAATTTACTAGAAGTATTCGATTATATACTCCCAGACACATCTTATAATTCAATTACTTCTAATAATCTTCAGATATTCTTCATCTTTTTCCTCAAATAATTCAATAACAATATTCTCTAATCACTACTCAATTTCATAATTCTTAATTACACAATCTTTTCTTAAGTTACTCATCAGACATATCAATCTTTCAGTCATATATTTAATTATCTCTAAATTCTCAATTTAACGTCATCATTTACCTCATTATGAGGTTCACAACATATAATCAATTACTCAGACAATTCTCATCATATCATACTTCCATATTTCCTTCTCATTATATTTTTCTCTTTGTGAGACTTATTCATCTATCAATAAATTTATACTCAAGAATAACAATTTAGCATCTCATGCAATAACAATCAATATTTAAATCAAATGCAATATGTGAATTTAAATGCTGTTATTATTTGGGAATGTCTTCCCATATGTCGATGTGTTTTAGCTTAGACTGGTTGCCTTCCCGGTTCTTTCATTCTCATTTAGACCGACTACCTTCCCGATTCTTTTATTCTCATTTAGACCGACTACCTTCTCGGTTCTTTCATTCTCATTTAGAATGGCTGCCCTCTTAATTCTTTTATTTTCAGCAATACCAGCTATCACGGTTTCATTTGGACCGACTATCTTCTCGGTTATCTTATTTTCATTTAGACTGGCTGCCTTCCCAGTTCTTTTATTTCATGCATATGCATATGAATAATGATATGTATATGCATATAAACAATAATATAAAAACAAGTATACATTCAGACATTCAATTTAGCTATCCAACCTTTTTTCTCAAAATTATTATTTGATCATATTCATTAAATTTTTCTCCTCATGTATCATCTCAAATTATCAATCACAGTTTGTCAAGAATTTCATTTATCCCTTCATTATATATTTAATTAACTCATTATTTCAATAATATTACTTCTCATATAATAAATCTCTAACATGTCAATTATTCCTATCATACCCATCAACCAACTTTCATCTATCATTAAATCATAAGTTAATAACTAATTCAAATAGCATCACTGTATATTTCATATTTATCTCTATTACTAAACCTAAATCTAATTCAGTATGTAGCACTTAGAGCTACCTATGGATCACTTCCTTATCTTTCTTATTCTTTTCAACAATTTCACCCGATTGTTGATCGTCAACACTTGACATAATATTTATATTAAAGTTTCTAATTTATTCCTCAATTCTTCCAGAATTCATACCCTTTAAAAAAATTCTCACATTGCGTTCCGGGAAATTTCAATCTATGCTAAATTTTAAAAAATAAAATTTACATTATTACTTTTAGTTTTTCTTAGAGCTTTTCTCGACTCTCTTTAAAATTCTGCCGTAAATCCCTTCAAAATTTTCTTCTTTCAACATTTTTTTCAGTCCCTAAGTGTTTAAAGAAAGAGAGAAATTTGAATTGAAGAAAGAAGGAAACCAAAGAAGAATTGGTAAGAATAATTAAAATAAAGTAAAAAGTATATATATATATATATATATATATATATATATATATATATATATACATACATAATATATTAACTGCTCACCTGTGCCACCGTTTTGCGCCATTGCAAATTGGAGTGCTTAGTGTCCCAAGCATTTTGGGTGACAACACCTAGACTCTAGGTGTTGTCCACAGATTTATTTTTTTTAAAGACCAAAACTTTTTTTTTCTTTTTACCCACAAGGCGTCCATTTTTCTTTTTCTTTTTCTTTGCAATTAACCCATCATGCGTCCAGTTTTTTTCATAAGAATTATTTTATTCAATAATAAATCTTTCATGTATATACTATTTTATTTTAATTCCATGTCATATTTATCAAATTACTTCTTTGCCCATACTTTAATAACACGGGAATTACAATTCTACCAACCTTATAAAAATTTTGTCCCTGAAATTTCCTTACCTAACTCATGAAATAATTGTGAATAATATTTCTTCATAGTTACCTCATGCTTATGTAATCTCTTTAACATCTTTTTTCTGCCACAGGATTTGAACTCATGGAATTACTTTATTAAATAAGACTTATTCTTTTCTATCTAAAATTCTCATTGGTACTTGTATAAAAGTCAAATCTTCCTGAATTTCTATAGCTTGACTCGAAATATTATGAGATTCATCATGTAATCGCTTTTGCAAAAGTGAAACGTGGAATACATTATGTTACTGCTTCAACTCTGGAGGTAAATCCGGGCTATTCATAACTAGTCCAACGTTTTCAATAACCTCATAGGGCCCCATATACCTTGGACTCAACTTTCCTTTCTTTTTGACCCTCAGCACACCCTGCCACGAAGATATTTTCAAAAATACCAAGTCACCAACCTGAAACTCAAGAGGTCCTATTCTATTACCTGCATATCCCTTCTATCTGTTTTGCGCTGCTCTAAGGTTTTCTCTAAATTGTTTGATCCTCTCAGTTGTTAACTTAATAATTTATGGACTAAACATATTTCACTCTTCCACTTCTTTATAATATATAGGAGTTCTACACCTCCTACCATACAATGCCTCAAACGGTGTCATTTCAATACTAGATTGATGTTAATTACTATAAGCAAATTAAATTAGTAGTAAGTAAGCATCCCAACTTACTAAGAAACTCATCACATTTGCCCTCAACATATCTTCTAGTATTATAATAATTTTTTTGTCTGCCCATTTGTTTTAGGATGAAAAGTTGTATCAAACTGAAATTGCGTACCCATGGCTTTTTGAAAGCCTCTCCAGAATCTAGATGTAAATCTAGCATCTTTATTTGATACTATGGTTAAAGGAACTCTATGCAATCTCACCATCTCAGTTACATACAGTTCAACCAACTTTTTAGGACTCCAATTAGTTTCAATTGAAAGAAATTGAGATGACTTAGAAAATCTATCTACTATCACTCACACTGTATCATGACCTCTCTGAGTATAGGAAAATCCAGAAACAAAATTCATACTCACATTTTTCCATGGTCATTCAAGCATAAGAATAGGCTGTAGTAAGCCTCCCGGATGTTTATTCTCTAACTTCATTTGCTGATAACCCAAACATCTAGAAATACATTCAGCTACATCCCTCTTCATTCTTAACCACTAGTACTTCTGTTTCAATCCTCTATACATCTTATTGTTACTCGAGTGCATCGAATATACATCATCATGTGCCTATCTCAATATCTCCTTTCTCAACTCAGTATCATTGGGAACATAAATCCTATGTTCCAATACCAAAATATCATCGTTTCTAATTTTGAACTCATATAGCTTTCTACTAAGCAATTCCTACTTAATCTTTTCTATCTCTTCATCTCTACCTTGCATCTCTAACAAGTATTTTACTATGGATGACTATATAACCATATTTGTTAACAATGATCCTTTATCACTGATATTCAACTTCATTTTTATCTCTCTTAAATCTATCATCAATTTCACATCATGACTCTCAATAGCAGTTAATCTTCTTGTAAATTTTCTACTCAAGGCATCAGGTACCACCTTCGCATTTTCTAGATGATAGTGAATTATTCAATCATAGTCACTAATCAATTACATCTACCTCCTCTGTCTCAAATTTAACTCTCCCTAAGTAGGTAAATATGTCGAACTCTTGTAATCAGTAAATATCTCACAAGTGGTTCCATATAGATGATGTCTCCAAACCTTCAAAGCAAATACTATGGCAGCTAACTCTAAGTCATGGGTAAGGTAATTTCTCTCATGATTCCTCAATTGCCTAGAAGCATATGCCATTACCTTCCCATGTTGCATCAACACACATCCCAACTCTTGTTGGGATGCATCACTATACACTGCAAATCCTTCATCACTAGAAGGAAGCACCAATATTAGAGTTGTAGACAATTTCTTCTTTTGTAATTGGAAACTTTTCTCACACTTCCCAGACCATAAAAATCTAACCTCTTTCTTGATCAATCTAGTCAACAGTACTACAATAATAGAAAATTTTTGAATGAATATTCTATAATAATCAGCTGTAATGACCCATCCCAGGTTGGCCACCCCTGGACAGTGTCATCACATTTTGAAAATCCAAGCACGACGCATATATGCAACAATAAATATAATACTACCAGATTTTATTTTTTTTTATCCTTTAACAGGAGAGGTAAACAAATCTGATATTCACTTAAACATAAAATACATAAATGCATGAATATTTACAATAAAATTTTTACAAGTCTTTAACTCGATTGTCTGAGGATATTAACACGTACTTGGCTTACAGAAAAAGATTTCGACTGATTCTCAACCCACCAGACTATTTATCTTGACTGCTACCTGAAATTATTGAACAGTGAGGAGTGAGCTTCACAAGCTCAGCGAATTAAATTTACTGAAAGTATTCCAAATTCTATCAATAATCCTTTAATATTAAAATTTATTTTTCACATAACCTAATGACAACTTTCTACTATCAATCTCTTCTTCTCAATCATTGGTTCACCTTAAGACTATCAATTATTTCCCAATTACCTCGTAATGAGGTTCATATCAAAAAGTCCATCATTTAGATAATTCTTATCACTGTCTTTTTATATGAAACTCAACCTTCTATAATTAACTTCACAAAAAGTATCACATCTCAGCATCTCGAAAATCTTATCATTATAGCTGTCTCTTTTTATGAGACCCAACCATCTATAATTTAATTCACAATTAATATACCACAACTCAGCATCTCACACATCTCATCATTATAACTGTCTCTTTTTATGAGACTCAGCCATCTATAATTTAATATACCACAACTCAGCATCTCACACATCTCATCATTATAACTGTCTCTTTTTATGAGACCCAGCCATCTATAATTTAATTCACAATTAATATACCACATATCAACATTTCAAATAATGCAATGATAATTAAAACAGATACAGATGCATGAATGATTATGATGGGAACGTCTTCCCACCTGTCGACAGGTTATTATTATCTTAGACCGGCTGCCCTCCTGGTTCTTTTATTCTCATCAGACCGGCTGCCTTCCTGGTTAATTCCAGCATATACCGGCTGTCACGGTTTTCACTTTTCATCCCAGCATATACCGACTGTCACGGTTATTTCATTAGACCGACTGCCTTCCTGGTTCTTTCGGTTATATTATTTAATGCATATGTGCATGAACAATGATGTGAAACAGTAATATAAATATAAAAACAATATAAAGATTTCAACCACTTAATTTGACTATCCTAATTATCCACAAATTTTATCTAACAAAGTTTCTTTACAAAATTTTATATCCAATCATCCAGATTTTTTTATCAAATTATAAAAATTCCACAAGATTCTTCTCTTCCCAAATCACATCAAATAATTCATTAAAGTCTGTCCAGATCCACTAAATTTCATCTCAACTTGTCCATCAGAATTTGTCAAGATCCACTAAAATTCATGTTAAATCATCCATAAAAATTTAACAAGATCCACTAAAATTCATCTCGTCATAATTCGTGCTAAAACATCAGTATGTCTCATCAATAATTTATTTATTGCTTTTATTCTCAAATAAACTTATAAATTTCCAAAAAATATTACTACTCACCAAGAAATATTTCTACATGTCCAAATTTTCTATCCTACCCATAAATCAATTTTTCATCAATCACCCAAGCATACTTAAATAATTAAAATTAATAATATCACTAAATAATTGATTTTTCATTTAGACTACTTAAAGTAAATCCAACTCACCACGTAGCATTTAAAGCTACTCGTGGGCCACCTCTTTGCCTTTCCCGATCTTCCTCGAATTTTCTCCCAATTGCTGACTACCAACACCTGACATAATATTGGAATTTAAATTTCTTATTATTTTTTCTTTTCTCCATAAACCACACAGTTTGAAAATTTTCTATTTTAACCTCCGAAACTTTCATAAATGATAAAATAACATTACCTTATTACCTTCTGCTATTTTGATAGCTTCCCAAAATATTTTTGAAAATATCCTCAAAATTTTGTTCTTTCCACCTTTCTTTAAACTCCCAAGTGTTTTAAGAACACAGATGAAATATTTGGAATTAATCAAAAATTCTTTCGCATTCTCTTCATAAACCTCTCGTACACATTATATAGGAGAGCTTGGCTGCAAATTTCAGCAGCTCCCTCCTTCAATAGTCTCCATGATTTGGAGATAATGGCATGATAATTACAAAAACATCATGATGGCTAAAGAAAACATCATGATTATATTCTCTCCACTAGGCAACAAAAAGACATGATACCAAAGCAAAAATTATCTCGGTGGCAGCAGGTATGCTGCCACGATTTCACTGTTCAAAGTTGACCTCTTTTTTTTTTTTTTTTTTCAACCTTGGTCTCCAGAAATCTTCATTCAGCCATTCAGGGATTTAACTCTTTGTCATATTGATAAAAAAAAATATATACACTTACTCAATTTTTAAAATACGGATATTACATCAGTTAACCCTAAGAAAATTCTAATCTCAGTCACATTAATTGGTCTCTTCCAACTCAATATTGCCTATACTTTTTGTAGATCAACTGTCATGCCATCTTCAGATATTATATGTCCCAAAAAAGTTATTCCATTCAGCCAAAACTCACATTTAGGAAATTATACCATACAATCTCTCTCTCCTCAAAATCTCCAACACAATTTCTAAATATTTTATATGCTCTTCCTTAGTTTTAGAATACACCAAAATGTCATCAACGAACACAACCATAAAATTATCAAGAAATGATTTAAACATTTTATTCATCAAGTCCATGAATGTTCCTGGAGCATTTTTCAACCCAAATGTCATCACAAGAACTTATGATCATAACGTGTCCTAAAAGTAGTCTTAGGTACGTCTCCCTCTTTTACCCTTAACTAGGGATAAACTACTATTAAGTTTATCTTCGAAAACACCCTCGCTCTCTACAATAGTTCAAACAAATCATTTGTCCTGGACAAAAGGGTATTTGTTCTTAATAGTGATCTTATTTAGTTTTCTATTGTCTATACACAACATCATCGTTCTATCTTTCTTCTCCACAAACAATATAGGGGTTCCCCATGGTGACCCATTTGATCGAATAAATTGTTTATCTAACAACTCTTGAAGCTGAACTTTCAACTTTCTCAACTCTGTGGGTGCTATAGATATATGTGAGGAACCTGGTATCACATCAATAGAGAATTTAATCTCCCTAGTGGGAGGATAACTAGACAACTCATCAAGAATTCTAACCCTAGCTCTAGCACGTCCACGTGTCATCCTCAGACTATTCAAGAAAACATGATTTATTTTAATCTTTCACTTTCTTTCTTTTGATACAATCTACAGAATCATAAAACTTAATGCTCTAATACCAAAATTGTAACGACCCATCCTGGGTTAACCACCCCCGAGACGATGTCGTCACATTTTGGAAATCTCAACACGACATATATATGCATAATATAAAAATACCAACTATAATTATTTACATACATCAATCTTCAACCCTCAACAGGAGAGATACATCATTCAGATTTCAACTGAACATTATATACAATATATTATGCATGAATATTTACAAATATGTTTTTTTCATTATTCTGAGGATGTGGACCATATAGCTTACAGAAAATGATTTAGTCTGAATCTCCGCTCATAATTCTATATGTCCTGCCCACTACCTGAAATCATTGAACAATGAGGAGCGAGCTTTACAAGTTCAGTTAATTAAATTTACTAAAAGTATTCAATTATATACTCCCAGTCACATCTTATAATTTAATTACTTCTAATAATCTTCCTATATTCATTCATCTCTTTCCACAAATAATTCAATAACAACATTTTATAATCACTACTCAATTTCATAATTCTCCCATTACACAATCTCTTCTTAAGTTACTTATCAGACATATCAATCTTTCAATCATATATTTAATCTTCTTTAAATTCTCAATTCAACATCATCATTTACCTCGTTATGAGGTTCACAACATATAATCAATCACTCAGACAATTCTTATCATATTATACTTACATATTTCCTTCTCATCATATTTGTCTCTTTTTTAGACTCATTCATCTATCAATAAATTTACACTCAAGAATAACACTTTAGCATCTCAAACAATAACAATCAATATTTAAAGCAAATGTAATGCATGAATTTAAATGTTATTATTATTTGGGAATGTCTTCCCACATGGTGACATGTTTTAGCTTAGACCAGCTGCTTTCTCGGTTCTTTCATTCTCATTTAGACTGGCTAGCTTCCTGGTTCTTTTATTCTCATTTAGACCGGCTGCCCTCTCGGTTCTTTTATTTTCAGCAATACCGGCTGTCATGGTTTCATTTAGGCCGGCTGCCTTCCTGGTTCTTTTATTTCGTGCATATGCATATGAATAATGATATGAATATGCATATGAACAATAATATAAAAACAAGCATACATTCAGACATTCAATTTAGCTATCCAGCCTTTTTTCTCAAACTTATTATTTGATCATATTCATTAAATTTTTCTCCTCATATATCATATAAAATTATCAATCATAGCTTATCAAGAATTTCATTTATCCCTTCGTTATATATTTAATCAACTGTTTATTTCAATAATATTACTTCTCATATAAATTCATGTATGCTAAATTTTAAAAAATAAAATTTACATTATTACCTTGGTTTTTCTTAGAGTTTTTCTCGACTCTCTTTAAAATTCTCTAGTAAACCTCTTAAAAATTTTACTATTTCAACATTTCTTTCAGTCCCTAAGTGTTTAAATAAATAGAGAAATTTGAATTGAAGAAAGAAGAAAACCAAACACGATTCGGTAAGAATAATTAAAATAAAGTAAAAAGTATATATATATATATATATATATATATATATATATATATATATACACACACACACATATATATGCATATAATATATTAACTGCTCACCTGTGCCACCGTTTTGCACCATTGCAAATTGGGGTGCTTAGTGTCCCAAGCACTTTGGGCGACAACACCTAGACTCTAGGTGTTGTCCACAGATTTAGTTATTTTTTTTTATTTTTTTAAAGTCCAAAACTTTTTTTCTTCTTCTTACCCACGAGGCATCTAATTTTTATTCTTCTTTTTTTCTTTGTAGCTACACCATCACACGTCCAATTTTTTTTCAATAGAACTATTTTATTCAATAATAAATCTTTCATGTATATATTATTTTATTTTAATTCTATGTCATATTTATCAAATTGCTTCTTTACCCATACTTTAAGAACACAGGTATTACATTTATGCCAGCTGTGATTCTATAGCTTGCTGTTAGGTATTGATTACATCATTGGCTTATTGTTTTCTTGCATATAAATAATCTAATTTATGAGATTGTAAGCATGTTAATAAAATCCATTTTCTTACTTCTTAAATCTCACTAATTCTCTCTTAATTCTCTCAAACTCCTTCTCTTCTTCCTAAATTCTTCTTTCTGTTTTGTACTCTCTGTTCTAGATAGTACCTTGATACTTGAGTTGTAACAACTGGTGCTTTCATTGAGTTTTTAATTCCCCAACTTTATTCTCCTCCAAACAAATAGATTCTATAATGGTTGAAAGCACTAGATTTAACAAGATGGGTGAACGAATCTCCAATTTAGATGATCAAATCAAAGGTCTCACTAATATTTGCTATTCTCTAGTTCATGATAATGCTAACATCAGAAGTTCTCTCACTGATATTTTCTCCAAATTGGCTGAGATTCATGAATCTTCTCAAATCTCCAAAGACCAAGGACAATCTAGCAAAGTTCCATAACCAAACAACACAAATCTTAAAAAGTTCTTGGATAAATTCAAGGAAAAATTTCAACAAGAATCCCAAGTTCCTAGTAGATTAATCAAATTGGATATGCCAAAAATTGATGGTAAAGATCTTATGAGTTGGTTTTTTTTTAGCTGAGCAATTCTTCAACTACCACTCAACTCCAAATGATAAAAAAAAATTAATCATTTCTTCATTTCATCTAGAAGGAGTTGCACTTTCTTGGTATCAATGGGCTACCAACAACTTCTTGATTCATTCTTGGCCTGACTTCTTAGAAAAGATCCAAGATAGATTTGGTCTATCCTCTTTTGAAGATCATAGAGAACCCTTAACAAAATTACAACAAACAAGTATTGTTTCTGAGTATCAAGCCCAGTTCGAGAATCTTTCTAACAAGGTAACAGGATTACAAGAAACCTTTGTCATTAGTATATTCATTTTTGGCCTTAAACTTGACCTGAAAAGAGAATTACTAGTTACTCAACCTTCTTCATTAATCAAAGCAATGTCTTTGGCCAAGATCTTTAAAGAAAAATACATATATATGAAGAAACCATGAAGATCTTCTTGGAATAAGCTTTCAACTGGTCTTGGGTTATTACCAACCCTGGTAGGCACCTCCATTAAACCTCCTCCTACACCACCGGTTCTTGTATTTCCCATCGGGAAACTTACACCTGTAGAAATGAAGATAAGAAGGGACAAGGGTCTTTGTTACAACTGTGATGAAAAGCTCATCCCTAATCAGAAACTGTAAACATCAATTCATTTTACTGATGGTGTCAGAATAACTAACTCTTGAATAAGAAAGCTTAGAATAAGAAGATACTACTGTAGAACAAGATATTAAGGTCTCTAAAATCAGTTTAAATGCTCTTGCTAGACAGTCTACTCCAACCACTATCATGATTATTGGGGCATGTAAGAACCATCACATCCAAGTGTTGATTGACAGTGGAAGCACACATAAATTTGCTCAAGAAAGGATTGCCAAGCTACTAAGATGGGCCATCATACCCTACAAGTGCCTTCAGAGTCTAGATTGGCAATAGGGAATTTCTTATTTGTACAAATGGTGTCATTATATAGCTCTTTCTCTACAACACCATTTGTTTACTTTTGATGTATTCTTGCTACCTATTGTAGGTTCTGATTTAGTCTTAGGCATAAAATGGTTTGAGTTGTTAAAACCAATCCTTATTGATTATAAGAAACAAATAATAGATTTTTAGTGGCAAGATACTACAGTTCAATTGATAGGGGAACCTCAATTAAATCCCCAACAAATCAATTTGAGATGTTTAAAAAAACTAGCCAGAACTAAGAGTATTTCATCTTGTTTTACTGAACTCTATATATGTTTCCATATGATACTACTTTTTGTCTCTCAAAAAATTTCCACACTTCTCTAAACCTACAACCATATCTTTGAAGAGCCTAATTAGTTACCTCCCAAAAGGGAATTTGACCACTCAATCCATTTGGAACTAGGTGTTAAATCTGAAAATGTAAGGGCCTATAGGTACCCTCATTTTCAGAAACAAGGGATAGAAATTATGGTGAAAGAAATGTTATCTTTAAGTGTTATTAAACTTAGCCATAGTCCTTTCTCTTCCCCTGTTTTACTAGTGAAGAAAAAAAATAGGTCTTAGAGATTTTGTATAGACTATAGAGCCTTCAATTCCATCATAATTAAGGATATATTCCCTATCCCTACCATTGATGAACTACTAGATGAATTGCATGTAGCTTCAATTTTTTCCAAGCTTGATTTAAGGGCTGGATATCACCAAATAAGAGTAAAAGGTATAGATATAGAGAATACTATATTTAGGACACATAAAGGCCACTATGAATTTGTGGTTATGCTATTTCGTTTGACTAATGCATCTTTCACCTTTCAAGTTGCTATGAATTCTGTGTTCAAACCATACTTAAGAAAATTTGTAGTTGTATTCTTTGATGACATTTTAGTTTACAGTAGCTTAGTTGAAGACCATATGCAGCATCTCAAGGTTGTTCTTGATTGCTAATTGAGAATCAACTCTTTGCTAAGAGAAACAAGTGCCACTTTTGTAAGTCTTTCATAAATTATTTGGGGCACATTGTCAACTGTCATAGGGTCTAACCAGATCCAAAGAAAATTGAAGCAATGATATAATGGCTTACGCCAGTTAATCTGAAACAACTCAAAGGGTTCCTTGGTCTCACTAGATACTATAAAAGATTCATTAAGAGCTATGCTATGATAGCTGCACCACTAACAAATCTTTTAAAGAAAGATTCTTTTCACTGGGATAAGGATGTTCAACTTGCTTTTGAGGCTTTAAAAGAAGCCATGACTACGGCTCTTGTATTGGCCTTACCAGACTTCAATAGACGATTTATAATAGAGATTGATGCTTCTAATATAAGCATTAGTGATGTCCTACTTCAATAGCTCCATCGTCTAGCTTTCTATAGGAAAAAGATAAGTCCTAAGATGGCTACAACCTCAGCCTATCTAAGGGAACTCTATACAATCACTCAAGTTGTTAAGAAATAAAGATAATACCTGTTTGGTAGAAAATTTGAGGTCTATACAAACTATAAGGCACTGAAATGTCTTATATCCCAAGTTATACAGACTCCAGAGCAACAATATTACTTAACTAAGCTTTTAGGCTTCTCTTATGAGATATTGTACAAACCAAGGAGAGAGAATGTTGTTGCATATGCATTATCTAGAATTTCAGGAGTAGTTGGTTCAATAGAAGACACTAACTCCAGCTCTTTATCTCTTTACTTGTCCACCATAATTCTAGAGTTATTAGAAGAGTTGAAATTAGAAAATACAATGGCTCAAGACTTGGTGGCCATCCATCAAGAATTCAATAAAGGAGTCAATCCTGCTGGCTATTCAATAAAAGAATGATTATTGTTTTATAACAATAAACTAGTTCTCAGTTCCCATTCCTCCCCTAGGTTCAAAATCTTGGAAGAATTCCACTCTTACTTTCTAGGAGAACACAATGGTATCCACAGAACCATCATGAGAGTCTCAACTAGTTTTTTCTAGAAAACATTGAGAAAAGACACTAAGGAATTTACTAAGACTTGTTTCATCTATCAATAAACCAAATACTCTCCAACATTATCCTATGGGCTCCTACAACCCTTACCTGTACATGAACATGTTTGGGAAGACCTTTTCATAGATTTTATTATTAGGTTACCACTAGCACAAGTATATTTAGTCATCTTAGTGGTCATTGATAGACTCACCAAATATGCCCACTTTGGAGCACTGCCCAGCAATTATTCTGCTTCTAAAGTTGCAAGACTCTACTGTGATATAGTAGTTAAGTTGCATGGTATTCCTCAGTCTATTGTTTTTTATAGGGATAAAGTCTTTTTAAGTTCCTTTTGGACATAACTCTTTTAGTTCAGTGGTAGTTCCTTAAATTTTAGTTCAGCTTACCATCCCTAATCTGATGGCCAGACTTAACAAGTGTCTTAAGCAATATTTGAGAACTTTTACTCAAGATAAACCTAAACCTTAGGTTTCACTTCTTCATTGGGTTGAATACTCCTATAATACTTCTTATCATTCTGCTATCAAAATGAAACCACTTAAAACCCTCATATCATCAAAAGATATGTGTCCCTGGTGCTTCCAACAATAAAGTTGTAGATAGTGATCTAACCAACAAAGATGAGCTTCTTCAACTCCTCAAGTCCCATATCCTATAGGCTCAATCAATGATGAAATCCATAACTGACACCAAAACACAGGACAAAGAGTTTTCCCAAGGTAGCTGGGTGTTAGTCTAATTACAGCCTTATAAGAAATAGTCATTGGCCTTGAAACTAAATCAAAAACTTAGTAAGAGGTACTATGGTCTTTTTTATGTGATAGAAAGGATTGGACTAGTACCCTATAAGCTAGCTTTACCACCTACTTCTAAAATTCATAATGTCTTTCATGTCTCCCTTCTCAAACCTTTTCATGGCACTCTTGCTGACACTCCCCTATATTTATGTGACCTGAGCATCAACCATAAACCAGTACCTACTCCCTTAGCCATTTTGGACAACATAACCATAAACCAAAATCACAAGTTAACTTCTTAAGTACTGGTACAATGGAAAGGCTTACCACCTGAAGACATTACTTAGAATGATTCCATTATGATCCAGATCTTTTTGCAGACTCCAGACCTTGAGAACAAGGTCAGTTTCGGAGGGGTTGCTAATGTTAGCAACATACAATATGGATCAAAGCAGAATAAAAAATAATTAGAACTGGCACAGGTGGAAAGGGCAAGAGAACTTAGACAATAAACAATACTAAGGAGAAGCCAGAGAATTAAACAAGCCTCCCAAAGATTGTAAGGCAACTAAAGGAGTTCAAATAGGCTAACTCATGGAAGAGAAAGCAGTTAGACAGTTAGAGATAGTTGGCAAGGCTGTAAAATCTGTTATGCCAGTTGTGATTCTATTAGTTTGTTGTTAGGTGTTGATTATATCCTTAGCTTATTGCTTTCTAGTGTATAAATACTCTAATTTCTGAAATTGTAAGCATGTTAATAAAATCCATTCCCCTTACTTCTTAAATCTCACTAATTCTCTCTCAAACTCATTTTATTCTTCCTGAATTCTTCTTTCTGTTTTATACTCTGTTATAAACAGTACCTTGATACTTGAGCTGTAACAGTAACATAGCTACGAATCACATTCAAATTGCATAAGTGGAAGCCATTTTTCCCTCACCTAATAAGATTCATATCTAAGATTTAAAGAGATAATAATGATGCCTGATATCTACTTAAATAAACTGCAAAAACTCTTTGTACCTCTAATTATCTTAAACTGCTTGCTTACTAGCAAAAAAAAACTTTTCATCTTCAATTAGTAAAAGTTGGCAACATAAAAGGTTCGACTTCAGATGAGGATAAACTGAAATGAGGTCGAGTATTCAGGCAATATTACTTGTTAATAAGCAATAAAAATTGTCTTACATCTATATTGTTGAATTCCAAAACACTTAAGCTTTAAGCAAACAGTAAACAACAAAATAAGGAACTATCCAGAAAGTTGGGAGCAACAAAGTTCAGGATTCACTATATATGTAAAACTATAGAAGCATGAAAGTTATGTAGCTTAGCACTTTTAAAGTAACCAGATGAGATATGAAAACTCTTTAAGTTTCTTTGAGTTAAGTGGATTTTCAGTAACTACTTTAGGGTTACTGATGTATATAAATAGGTTAGATCCTCCCTTTGGCTTCCAGTACATCAATATATCTCAGTTTTCTATCCATCTGAGAAAGTTGCTATTGTGGTAACACAAAGAGGAAGACCTAACTTTAATCAAGCTTCTGCTGTAATGATGGCTCAATCAAGTATATAATTTATTTATGAAATTATATGTGTTCTAATTTTATTTATGAAGTTATTATGTTTATTTTTCATACATGTGGTATCAAACCTTACATATATGAATTTAGAACTTAATTCATGAATATTGCATTTAATTTCAAGTGAAATTGTATTATTTCATGTGGAAAAATACCCATTAGAACCGGAACTTCGAGTTTTTGGATTTATCCTTTCTGGCCTTCATTTTGCAATAATTTTATAACGTTATTGATCATCTTCAGTTAAGGATTAAAACCTTATAGGTTTTGATTCATGAATCAATTTGTGGAAAATGAAATCAGTGTTTGAATTTGGTGGTTTCACCATAATGACCAAATTGATTTTTTTTTCAATAAACCTTAATTATTTTCGGTTTATGGTTGAAATTGATTTGTGGGTTTTTTTTATAGGAAGTTATTGAACCAAATACGAAAAAAAATATTACATAAATCTTCAAACCAGCACACCAAACTCTGTCAAGCGCCTGACCAGGCACTTAATTCATGTCCTAGGTGCTCACCCAAATGCTTAGCTCTTGCATGCATGATCCTCGAGCATTTCTTCAGCAACAACACGTTTTTCTACTCGGGCCTAATGTATGTAGGCATATGGGCCATGATTTTTGGTCCTCATTTTTGTGTTATGCGAATTATAATTTAAGAATAATTGTAAAAACAATTCAGAAAATTTTGGGTTCAATACATATTTATCAATGAAAATATGTGATTAATTAATTATTTCTTAAAATCTATGCATATATTATGAAATTTTATTTCACATTAAATTATTTTGATGTGCTGAGATGTTTTAATAGTAGATACTCTCCTAGATTAGTTATCTTATTTATTATACTCTCAACTTGAAAGAAGATGCAGAAAAATACGCATATTATGAGAAATAATTGATTAAATTATTTAAATATATTCTATTATATTTAAGACTTGTAGTAAGAATGCAATTATTAATTATTTGGTAACTCATAAAGGTACATATTGTTTTGAGTTCCTCATGTTGTATGGTCACGTGTGTGCATGTTGTAACGCATGTGTTTGTGGTTATAAAAGGGTACTATTGTCTATCCCAGTTTTGGAAAATTTCATAGATTAATGTGGGTGTTTGCTGTCAAAGTGGCATACTCATTGATACTTGTGGGATTTCATTAAAATATGTTGAGGGATGATTTCCATTTGCATAATGCAATTACTTGCCCAAAGGGGGTAGTTGTGTGTTGTAATTTATGAAAGTACATGAAACACTGTGATGAAGATGCTGAATCATTTTAGAAGGTATGTCTGTCCAATGGGGATAATTCCTTTGAAAATGAGACAATGTCTTGATATGCTTCATGTGTAGAGCTTATAAGTGTTTGTAGTATTCTTCACTCAAAGGGGAGTTTATAACTATACTTTTAGATTCTCTATTTTGGAATATGTTGATCATTGCCCTTATACTAATGAATTGTATTCTTGTCTTGATTCAGTCTATTTCTTTATAAACAATAACCAACCAATTATTGAGATCCTGACTGGCTCGAATTAGAAGAGATGAAAGGAGGATGTAGAGTTTGCTTTGGGAATAGGTGACATTAATGTAGCCTTATGTGTGGACCAGCTTTTTGAGCTCACTAATGAGAGCACTGTTGAGCAAAAGAAAATTTTTGCTAAGTGGGAGAGGTCTAATCGTTTGCGCTTCCACACCATAAATAGGTCCATCTCATAACACCTTATGTGCAGTTTGCCTGAGACCGCTAATGCTAGGGAATTTTTTGCTGCTGTGGGGAAAAGGTACCAAGTATCAAAAAAGTCTGAGACTAGAAACCTAATGAATGAGTTAACATGTATGAGGTATGAGAATGTTGGGGGGGGGGGGGGGGGAGGGTGAGAGATTTCATTATGAGGATGGTCCATATTCAGTCCAAACTAAGACCTCATAACATTATCTTTCTTGATCAGTTTCTAGTTTATCATGTCCTTAACGCCTTTCTTGTTAAGTTTAGTCAAATCAAAACTAATACAATATCTTGAATGAAATCTGGAGTATGAATGATTTGATATCCAAGTGTATCTCAAAGAAAGAAAAACATAATAAAAGAAAATCTAAAAGTGGCTTGGTTATGTCCCATACCAAACCTAGTAGCAGTAATACCTTTGCCAAACCTAAAAAGTTCAAACTCAATGCTCATTATGCCCCTGGTGGTTCAAAGAGGGTTCAGGATAATAAGAAATATTGAAATGGTCAGAACTCTGGAGTAAGACATCCTAAGGCTGCTATTAAGAAAGATAAGAAAGATCTTATATGTTTCCATTGCAGAAATATTGGTCATATTATACCTGAGTATCCTTCATTTAAAGCTTGGATAGAAAATAAAGACCAAGAGAAAGGTTATTCCCAACGTTCGTTTGTTTTGAATTTGTTTTGGTTAGTGCCCCATTACATTCTTGGTGGCTAGACAGTGGTGCAACTGTTCATATTGCTATGGCCTTGCAGTGGTTCACAAACGGATGAAGATTAAGTAAGGATGAGTCTAAGCTTAGAGTTGGGAACAATGTTGAAGTAGAAGTTGAATTTGTAAGAATTGTTAGTTTGAACTTAGAATATGGTTTTCAACTAGTTTTCGAGAAGACTTTTTATGCACTGTCTTTTAAGTGAAATGTTATTTCTCTTTCTGTTTTGGATAAATTTGGATATCTCTTTTAGATTGAGAATGAAAATGTTAGTTTTCTTAAAAATTCTTAAGTTGTTGGAAATCTTATTTTATCTGATAACATGTACAAATTGTGTTTGGTTTCGAACAATGAGTATACTTGTTTTGGTGTTTGATAAACAAATATTTGTCCTAGTATTTTGTACATTTTTCAAGTATTTATTTATATGTTTAGCTTAGGAATTTGTTCCTTTGAGTTGTTTTCATTGTTTTACAGGTTCACAAGCACTTGGAAATGAGTTTCACTAAATTGCTAGAGTTGCCCGTACAGATCAGTCATTTTTTATGATTAAACTGTATTGATTCAGGAAGAACCAGGAGATGAGCCATATATGCTTAGAAAGATCCGGAAGTCTATTTTCTAGATAATTTTACTTCTCATAAATAAGATTTTTCTAGAGAAAATTATGATAGGTTTAGCAGACAAAGGTCAGGCTGTGCGTGATTTCAGCATAGCAGAAGTGAAGGAGTTATTAAATTCTGATTTTTTTGGGATTTACATGGGCTGGGCAGCAGCACAACTGAACCAGTTCTGGACAGTAGAAACCTAGCCTAGACAGTAGCAAACACATGGCCTGGACAACAGTAGAACCGGGCCTAGACAGCAGCAGAAACACACGGCCTGAACATAAACCCTAGAGAGACTTTTCTGTCTACAAAGTCGCCTCCATACAGCTATATATAGGAATTTTAGACTCATATAAAATGGGATACGACAATAGTTCTTGGAGAGGTACTATCAAGAGGGGAGACAACGACAGTTCTTAGAGAGATATTATCAAGAAGGGAGACGATGGTAATTCTTGGAGAGATATTATTAAGAGGAGTTTTGTGAGATTGAATCAAGAGATTGAAGACATTGATCAATCACTTCAAGACTTTGAGGATTCATTTTGTAATTCAGGAAGAAATTCTATCTTTGCTCTTTTTGTCCTTCAATATGCTTGTAACCCTAGTATTTGAATTCTGCGATTGGGATTTAAACATCAGCGGCTGAACGCATTGTTGGGCGTTTGGCTTAACTACCATGATTGTTTTGGATATTTTGGTGGATTCAGTTTTATGAAATTTTTCAGTTTATTTCTTATTCAATATCCTTTATACCTTTGATTATTGCTTGTGGATTGACCATCTATTATTGATAGTCAAGGTTAATATTTGAGATTAGGTTGAGGACAAATCATCTAGACTTAATTAAGCTTTCTTGAATAGGAATTTAAATTAAAATTCAATCAATTTGTGATTAAGGTGGTTGTGTTTTCTTTATACTTAATTTAACTAATTAATTGATGAACACGATCCATGAGATTTGATTAATAAGTTATAAATTGAGAATAAACACAATCAATGGCATTTTCTAGTCTTAGTGGAAATACCAATAATCTTGGATGTTGATTAATTCTTTATATTCACCAAATGTTCCAATTCATGATTGGATAGCGAGCTAAACTCCCAATTGTTCTCATTGATTATACTATCTCTTCATAATTCGTTTTGTTTAATTTACTTAATTATTTTTATTTCAATTTTCTCTTCACCAATCTTTTAATTAGAGTGTTTAGGATTTAATTTCAGAGTTTGTTTTAGTAATTTTAAGAAAGTAATTTAGAATTTAAACCACTACAATTCTTTGAGAGGTCGACATCGAGAGTAAACTCATCACAATACTATGTGCGATTCATGCACTTGCGGGCATTTAAAATTTATACATAAAGTTTTTGGCACCGTTGCCGGGGAATTGGCGTTTAATTCTTTAATTATTTTTTGTTTTTGTTTTTATTTTATTTCTTTGCTTTCTTTTAGGAGTAATTTTCATTTCTTTTATTTCATCAAACTTTCTTTATTTGCTTCTTGATTTTCTCGATTTAAATTGGGATTAATTTGTTTCTCGATTTTCGCTCTTTTGATTCATGGTAGCTTAATTTTTCTTTTGTTTTCTTCAGGTACATGCACGGTAGAAGATTCCAAGGGAGAAATCTAGTGTCAGCAATATACAACATCCATAGGCTAAGGGAGACATTACAACCTACGGAAGAAGAAGAAAAGGTTGAGGGAATAGAAAAAGAGGAGCTTGAAAGAATTAAAGGAGCTGAAAGACAAATTATAATGAAGAAGTATGCAAGGCCGATCATCGGCACTTCCATATCTTGCATCTAATTGGGGGAAGCTGCATGGAATTATAAGATAAAAAATATCCACTTTAGCATGCTCCCTTCATTCTACGTAATTCCAAATGAAGACCCATTAACCTTTATAAGGGATTTATATGCAACAGTGCAGACTTTTCCTCTACAGGGGATGAATGAGGATCAACTCAAGCTGAGATGCTTCCCTTATACATTAAAAGACAGAGCAAAGGAGCAGTTGATGACTTTTCTACCCCGTTCTTTGACTACATGGGAAGCAGTCTACAATTGGTTCATGAACAAATTCTACTTCCATCAGAAGACCATTGAGTTGAGAACCAAGATTGTCACGTTCTCACAAATGGAGGGAGAACCCTTCTATGAAGCATAGGACAGATTTAAGATGCTTCTAATCTAGTATCCCCACCATCATTACCCATTATAGCTATAAAATCAATTCTTCTATGATGGAGTGACACAACAGTGTCAATATACGATTGATAACGCTGCTAGTGAAGCCATGAGAGAAAAAATTACTTAGGAGACATGCGAGCTATATGAGACGTTGGGTGCTAATTCCTAACAAAAGAGTGTAAGAGGAAAGAGGGTTGGAGTTAATGAATTGAGCTCCAACAATGATATAGCAATACAACTTGTAGAGTTGACCAAACAAGTCAAACTTCTCACTACCACAAACATGCCCAATCATGAGGTATGTGGAGTTTGTGGGGTTTTTGGTCATGGTGCTAACACTTGTTCTTTATCTTATGAATCTTATGTAGGAAATGAACAAGAAAAAGTTAGTGCAATGGGATCTCACCAACCTAGGTCGAAGAATGATCCATATTCTAACACCTACAACCATGGGTGGAGAAATAATCCCAATTTCTCCTAGAAGACTAATAACACTCCGACATATGCTCAAAGTTCAAGACCGGTTCAATATTAAAACTAAGTTGCACCACCCAATCAGCTTAGAAATCCAACTTTGTAGGATAACTTGAGTGCTTTTATTTAAGTTAGCAAAGAGAAACCATGAGAGACATAGCCAAAGGTTGGACTCTTTAGAGGCACCAATGAAGAGGGTGAAAGTATAAGTTGGGCAACTTACGGAACAATTGCAAGTACATCAAAAAGAGAAGTTTCCTAGCCAACCTGAGTAAGCAAAGGCTATCATAGTGTTGCGAAGTGGTAAAATTCTTAATAAAAATTCTAATGATAAAATTTCTTATGACTTGCCTCGTGATGCAGAAAATCAATTGAGAAGCAAAATGATCATGACGCTCCTAAAAGAAATCCAGCTAAAGATCCATAATCTTCTCAGATATCTGAGGAGAGTAAGAAAAATGAGCCATCTTCTTTCACGACATTGCACAAGGTGACCGAGCCTTACAGGCCTCATATTCCTTATTCAAGCCGTCTGAAGGATGTTAAATAGGATAAACAATTTTTTTATATTTTTAGCATGCTTTCTAAAGTGAATATTAATTTGCCTCTTTTGGATGTTATTCGGAATGTACCATTATATGCGAAATTTTTTAATGAACTTAACACCAAAAAGAGGAAATATGAGAAAAACGAGAAAGTGATGTTGTCAGAAGTTGCTAGTGCAGTGCTCCAACAAATCTTGACACCAAAGCTAAAAAATCCCAGAAGTTTCATTATCAACATCACAGTGGGAAACAAGAAGGTCGCCAAAGTAATGCTAGACTTAGGAACAAGTATAAATCTCATGTCATATTCGATATACTTGCAACTAAGTTTGGGGGAGCTTAAGTCAACAACTATTTCCCTTTAACTCACTAACAGGTCAGTTAAATATCCTAAGAGAATAGTTGAGGATATATTGGTGTAGGTAGACAAAGTGATTATGCCTGTGGATTTCGTGGTATTGGAGATTGAAGGAACCCCATCTAAGGATAAGGAGCACACAATTCTTCTTGGTAGACTATTTATGGCCAAAACCAAGACTATTATTGATGTCCCTAATGAGAGGTTAACGATGACAATGTTGGGAGATACTATACAATTTAAAGTGTTTGATTCTCTAACTAATCCTTCTTCTATTTCTACTAACGATGAGTGTTCTTTTATTGATTGTGTGGACTCAATTGTTTATGACATTTATTTGCAGACAGAAATGGAGGATAAGCTTGAAGTTGCTCTTACAACTGAAAGAGTAGAGTAAACACTAGAAGAGGAGACCAAAAGGTATCATGAGATATTAGATAGTGCAATACCAGTGTCACTCCAAGAAGAGTCTAGCAAACCTTTAGAATTACCAAGTTCCCTACCTAGGGAAAATACTACTCCACCTAAGCTTGAACTTAAAGAGTTACCTAAGCACCTTAAGTACATATTTCTAGGAGAGGGAGACACATATCCTGTGATTAATTCATCTACTTTGACCCAAACCCAAGAGGAGTGAGTTATGAAGGAGCTTAGCAGACTTATGAGAGCCATAGGATGGAGTATAAGTGACATCATAGGTATTAGTCTTGCTATATATATGTATAAGATCATTTTAGAAGACGGTGCCAAACCTATGAGAGAAGCTCAAATAAGACTAAACCCTAACCTATAAGAGGTAGTGAAGAAAGAGGTTTTTAAAACTCCTGGATACAGGAGTTATCTATCCTATTTCAGATAGTAAATGGGTTAGTCCAGTTCATGTTGTGCCTAAGAAGTCTAAGATTACGGTGGTACAAAACGAGAAGAATGAGCTAGTGTCCACTAGGATGACTACAGGATGGAGAATGTGCATTGATTACAGAAAACTGAACTCAACTACTAGAAATGATCATTTTCCACTTCATTTTATTGATCAGATGTTGGAAAGACTAGTAGGGCATGATTTATATATTTTTTAGGGTATTTCAGGTTATTATCAAGTGTTGTTGCGCCAGAGGATCAAGAGAAGACAATATTCACATGCTCATTTGGGATATTTTCCTTTAGGATGATGTCATTTGGCCTATACAATGCTCCCACCACATTCCAAAAATGCATGATGTCAATCTTATCGGATATAGTGGAGAAATTCATTGAGTTTGGGACACCAAGGGCCATAATCAGTGATGGAAGAACCCATTTTTGCAATAAACTCTATGACGAGTTGTTGAAGAAATATAGCATCACACACAAGGTGAGGACTTCATATCACCCACAAACTTCGGGTCAAGTTGAGGTAAGCAATCAACAAATCAAGGGCATTCTGAAAAAGATGGTGCGACCATCACAGAAGGATTGGGCAACCAAGCTTAATGACGTATTGTCGGCATACCAAATGGCGTACAAGACACCCATTGGGATAAGCCCTTACCGGTTGGTTTTTAAAAAGGCATGCCACTTACCGGTTGAGATTGAGCATTAGGCGTATTGGGCAATAAAGGAGTTGAAGATGGACATGAAAATGGCAAGAGAGAAGCAGTTACTACAACTCAATGAGTTAGAAGATATTCGTGATGAAGCCTATGAGAATGCAAAGATCTACTAAGAATGCACTAAGCGTTACCATGACCAAGGCCTTATTCGTAAGTCTCTTTATCCTGGAATGAAAGTTTTTTTGTTTAACACTCGTTTCAAATTATTTCCAAGAAAATTGAAGTCAAGATGGTTCGAATCGTTTTCGGTAGTCAAAGTTTTTTTTCATTGAGAGGTAGAGTTGCTAAACCCGAAGACTTAAGTGACATTCAAGGTCAACAGGCATCGTATGAAGCCTTACTTGGAAAGAATCCATGAGAATGGGGTTGTTGAGTGCATTGAGGTGCATAATCCTGAATAAGTTCAACCAACATCTTGCTAAGACGTTAAAGAAAGTGTTTGGTGGGAGGTAACCTACCTATTTGATAGAGTATGTTTTCTGTTCTTTCATTTTCATTGTTTTTTCTAAATGTTTTTCTAAATGCGTGTTTGATTTCATACATTGAGGATAATGTTTAGTTTAGGTTTGGGAGTGCAATTAGAACTTGTTGAGACAAAATTTTCATGCTACAATTTGTTTTATTTTTAGTAATCAAGTCTTTTATGCATGTTGAGTTTAGTTTCTTTAACATTGACAAGTTGTTGTGAGGATTGATGCATATTCATATTCCATAGACTGTGCTCTTGATGTTGATACTAAGATGAACTTAGATCTAATTATTAAGAATCAAATAGTGGAGATTACCTAGTGAGTTATTTGAGCCATAAGCGTTTTATTCTGAGAGATAGTTTCTTCGTAGTCTTAAACACTCTTCGTTATGACCTTAATTGTTAGATGATCTTTATAGGTTTTGCATTGAATGCTAAGATTATATAGCTCAGTTGAAGTATCATGTTGTGTATTCTCATTATTTTAGTTGAATGACTTGAGTAAGAAGTTTGAGTATGTGTCTATCGTTATACGCTCTAGTTGCCTCTGTCTCTGGAGAAAGATCCAAATTCCTATTAAAAAAGAAGAATTAAAAAAGTAAAAAGAAAGAAAGAAGAATATATATATATATATATATATATATATATATATATATAAAAGAGAAACATGTCAAAAAGGGATTTGGTTAGACAAGAAAGAGGACCTGAGATACTTCAAGGGTATTGAAGTCGCTCTTATAAAGAGTTGAAAAGAAAGAGCTTTGGTGTAAATTAGGTTCGGCCAACCACGCCCATCTATGCATAGGTTCAATACGTTTTGCTTGAGGTGTTTGACTATGATATGATATAGGCGATGTGACAGCTTTGCAATCCTAACATTTGGTTCCTTTCATGAGATCTATTTTACGAACATATGAGCGTTCTTTGATGATATCCATATTCATATGCGAATTTATATTTGAAATTTCTTGTTTACATAAATTCTATTCGTATATGCTTGATGAGTGTTTAAAACCTAGGTTCAGTGTGCTTAATGAGTGAATCTTGTGAGGCCTAGAGTCGAAGCAAATTTGGATTCTTGACGTTAGGTTTGGGGGTAATTAACGTGAGGTGTTTTTAGCATTACAATATGGATGTGCGATACGTACTTTATTTGAGCAATGAATTGTGAAGTGTTGAGACTGTGAACATAATTGTGCATAAGATATCTAGATATGAGTCATAATAAAAACTAAGGCATGAGGGTTTTGTTGATTTAAGTTTTTAGGTTTGTTTTGTTTATGTTTTTTTTTAGTTTTGCTTGAGGACTAGCAAAATCTAGGTTTTGGGGTATTTGATGAACAAATATTTGTCATAGTATTTTGTATGTTTTTCAAGTATTCATTTATATGTTTAACTTAGAAATTTGTTACTTTGAGTTATTTTTCGTTGTTTTACAGGTTCACAAGCACTTGGAAAGGAGTTTCACTAAATTGCCAGAATTGCCCATACAGATCAGTCATTTTTACGGATTAAACTGTATTGATTCAGGAAGAACCAGGAGATGAGAATATACGCTTGGAAAGATCTGGATGTCTTGTTTCTGAAGAATTTTACAGCTCATAAATATGATTTTTCTAGAGAAAGTTATGGCAGTTTTAGTAGACAAAGGTCAGGCTGTGAGTGATTTCAGCATGGAAAAAATGATTTTTATGGATTAAACTGTATTGATTCAGGAAGAACCAGGAGATGAGCCATATATGCTTAGAAAGATCCAGATGTCTATTTTTTGGAGAATTTTATGGCTCGTAAATATGATTTTTCTAGAGAAAGTTATGGCAGTTTTAGTAGATAAAGGTCAAACTGTGCTTGATTTCAGCGTGGCAGAAGTGAAAGAGCTATTAAATTCTATTTTTTTTTGGGATTTGCAAGGGCTGGACAGCAGCACAACAGGACCAGTTCTGGACAGCAGCAGAACCAGGCCTGGACAGCAACAGAAGCACACGGCCTGAATAGAAACCCTAGGGTGACATTTCTGTCTACAAAGCCGTCTCCATACCTCTATATATAAGAATTTTAGACTCAAAGAAGAGGGGAGACAACGACAGTTCTTGGAAAGATATTATCAAGAGGGGAGACGACAACAGTTCTTGGAGAGATATTATCAAGAGGAGTTTTGGGAGATTGAAATAGGAGACAGTTTCTTTCATCAAGACGGCTTATCAAGAGATTGAAGACGACGATCAATCGCTTCAAGACTTTGAGGATTCATCTTGTAATTAGGGAAGAAAGTCTATCTTTGCTCCTTTTGTCCTTCAATAAGCTTGTAACCCTAGTATTTGAATTTTGTGATTGAGATTTAAACATGAGCTGTTGAACGCATTGTTAAGCGTTTGGCTTAGCTGCCTTGATTATTTTGGATATTTTGGTGGATTTAGTTTTATGAAAATTTCCAAATTATTTCTTATTCAATATCCTTCATACCTTTGATTATTGCTTGTGGATTGGCCATCTATTATTGATAGTCAAGGTTAATATTTGAGATTAGGTTGAGGACAAATCATCTAGACTTAATTAAGCTTTCTTGAATAGAAATTTAAATCAAGATTCAAATCAAATTGTGATTTAGGTAGTTGCGTTTTCTTTATACTTAATTTAACTAATTAATTGATGAACACGATCCACGAGATTTAATTAATTAGTTATAAATTGAGAATAAACATGATCAATAACATTCTCTAGTCTTAGCGGAAATACCAATAATCTTGGATGTTGATTAATTCTTTATATTCACCAAATGTTCTAATTCATGATTGGATAGTAAGCTAAACTCCCAATTGTTCTCATTGATTATACTCATCTCTTCATAATTCGTTTTGTTTAATTTACTTAATTGTTTTTATTTCAATTTTCTCTTCACAAATCTTTTAATTAGAGTGTTTAGGATTTAATTTCAGAGTTTGTTTTAGTAATTTTAAGAACGTAATTTAGGATTTAAACCACTGCAATTCCTTGAGAGATCGACCTCGAGAATAAACTCATCATAATATTATTTGTGATTCGTGCACTTGCAAGCATTTAAAATTTGCACATCAGTGTTGAAAAAGCTACCTCCAAAAGACCTCTTATCAAAGAAAAATCTTCTGCTTTATGGCATAGGCGTCTAGGTCACATTTCTATTGAGAGAGTTGAAAGGCTTATTAGGGATAATATTACTCACTCTTGATTTTGGGGATATAGAGACCTTTGTTGATTGTATTTGGTGAATATGAACCAAAACCAAGAAAAATGGCTCAACTCGTAGTTTCGATATTCTAAAAATAGTAAACACTAATATTTGTGGATCTATGTCACATACCCTATGTGAAAAGAGTTATTTCATCACATTCACTAATGATTTTTCTCGGTATGGATATTTTTACTTGATAAAAGAGAAATTTAAAGCTTTGAAATTTTTTTAAAGTTTCCAAAGTTGAAGTTAAGAAAGAATTGGGAAAACCCATTTAGACTGTGAGATCTTATCGAGGTGGTGAGTATTATGGAAGACAAGGAGGTGTTGGGCAGTAGATTAGACGATTTTCTAAATACTTGTAGGAGAATGAACTTGTGTGGTTCATGAATGAAGTCCAATAAATGTATGTGACTCTTGAATTTTGTGCAAACCCATAATAATTCTTATTTGGTATATTAACCAACATATGAAATTATTTAAGGTTCGTTAACCAAATATGGTTTTCGGGTTGTTCCTAAACTCTATAAATAGAGTATTAGTCTAGCGATCCAGACATCGACCAAAAAAGTGAGAGAACACAAACATTCCATTCAACAGAAGCTTAAAGTGTTTGACAGATAATGGTCATCAAACTAAGTCTCAAATATACTGTGTAATTATGGCTCACAGTAATCCATATTGTAAAGTTTGGTTTTTGTTCTCAGAAAGTTTTGAAGTATTGTCGTTTAAAGTGTTTGATAGGTGCACATCCTTACTCAATTGTTGTTCTTAAGAACGGTTCGATCATCAGATCGATGCATCGGAATTGGGTAGAATAATGTCTTAAGGGCGGCGTTCAAAGAGGCACAAAAATTCTACATTTTAATTTATTTAAAAGAAAGCTTGTCAATATATTAGTTTGGTTTTTCTATTAATTATTAATTGTAGTTTCATTATGGTAGGTTTTACCATTTTGCTCCAACAAGAATATATTATCGTTATTGCACATATTTAAGCTATAATTTAGGAATTGTGTACCATACTTGGTTTATTTATTGTGTATAAATACCTCTTATGTACGACAATTTACTCAGAAAATAGTAATACAATACAAACTCATGTTCTTTTCCAAACCCTATTGTCTCAACAGTTGTTTAAGTTCCTGTCAGGCCGTCAAACGTAGTTGTTGGGACTAGGTATTATGATGTTTTTATAGGACAGCGACAGGCGTTGAAAATGAAGTAGCAAATTTCTGTTTTGATTTGAAGAAGATAAAGATTTGTAAGAATTATAAATCAACTTCTTTTCGAGGAAATAATTTTTTAAAATGCCTTTTTTTTGTGGTCTAGGTTTAAAGGAATAAAAGCTGAACTGGAATTGGCAATTTCTACTCGTTTGGCAAACGGACAAACTCGTGACAGTTTAGCTCAAAATAAGCTTAGAATAGATTTAAGTTTTTCCAACAAAACAAACGCGTCGGTAAGGAAAGAAAAAGTAATTGTCCAGTTAGCTAAAGTCCAATTTGTTGTGTCCCTTAAAATGTGGTTTCTGACCCCATAACGTCATAGAATTATTTTTCAAAATTTTTATTTTGTCCGATGGGGATTAACATGTCAGACATTTTCCTCCTCCACTCACGTCAAAATAAATAAATAAATTTTGATATAAAAAAAATTAAAAATTGTAAATATTTCTAAGCATAATGAATTAAAATAAAATAAAATAATATTATTTTTAATTATTTTAATTTAAAAAAATACAATTTCATTTCAATTTCAAATAACTAAACATAATAACATTTTTACATAAAAAATAAACATTCCCATTACATTAATCTAAATGATTAATTATATTTTTAGTTAATTGTATGGATTAAAGTGTCTAACTAATTTTTTTATAATAAAATTAAAAATTTATCAAATTATACGAAATTCAATTTTTTTTATTTAATGGTTATTTGTGAGTTTTCTACAAAAGAGAATTCGGTTGAATCTTTTTTCACCAATATAAAAAAAAATCATCAAATTATATTAAAATAAAATGATAACCTATATATAAGAATCTAGTTATGACCACTTACATAGCGATTTGAATTTAATTACTCTACTGATTTTTCATCTAAGTAGGTTATTTTACCATTCAATGTTGTATATTTTAAAGTTTAGTATTGTCAAATCAAAAACTCTAATATGAAATATCTAACATTAATATTTTTTAAAAGAATTTATATTATTTATATGCATATGTTATAATTATATCAAAAAGTTATTAAAGAGCCCTAATATAAATTGTATTAACTAAAATAACCATTAATAATAACACTAATAATAAATTTTTCACAACATTATTTAGTCATCAAATAACAAAATAAGTAAAAAAAATATTTGTCTCGAAACAAATTGTATTAATTAAATTATTCATATTTTTACCAAACAAAAAATATGATAAAACATTTTAATTTGGATAACATTTTTTTAATCTTTGAGGGGTTGAACCCATTAAATCTTTGATGGGATTTAAAAGTGATTAATTTTTTTTAATGTTTGCCCAATCAAAATCTAATGTCTACAATATGTATGCATTTTTATAATTTGAAAAAAAGGAAAAATTACGTCAATTGAGAATTTCTGATATTGAATTAGACATGAGGTATGTGATAATTAATTAATGTTCTCAACCTCTCGCTTTAAACGGTTTTTATTATAAAAAAAAAAATAACGTAGACCTTTTTTTAGGTAACGTATAATTTTACAGACCTCCCTTGTATTTTTTAAAACGTCACTTATATAAAAAAAATTAAATTTGATTTTATGTTATTTAACGTGATTAAACTCTTCTACCAAGAGATGTAAGTCCTTACAACCCCTGGTAATAATCATTAGATTTGATTTCATGTAATTAAACTCTTCTACTAGAGAGTGTAAGTGATGTTTAAAAAATATAAAGAAATTATGTGTAATTATACGTTACCTCAAATGAGGTCTATATAATTTACCTTAAAAAAATTCAAAATAACTTGTTTTCATGCCAATATGTTTATGGTTCTACTTTAATTCAATTTCTCACAGGTTTATTGCAAGAATATAATCATTTATTTGAGTAAATTACATTTTGATTCATAAATTGTGGGTTGATTTTCATTTTGATATTTATTATCCAATTATATCAATTTTAATCTTCAATTATTAAAACATTTTAATGTGATCCAAGTTCAAGCTATAAGTTACATTTTTTCAATTATTTTTAAAATTATTATATTGACAAATAAATACAATAAATTATTGTGTGTCCTTTCTTTTAAAATCACTTTACTTTATCTTTGAATCAGCTTACGAAATTAGTTAAAAAGATTCACATCGAAATGTTTGGCTAATTGAAAATTAAAATTGGTGCAATTAGAAGAGGAATCAAAATAAAACTTGATAACTAGGGCCCAAAAATGTAATTTTCTTTTTTTTTTGGAAATTTTAAACCACGTAAAAACTGGACTAATACAATAGTCACCAGGAGTCATTATTTTTTACTGAAGATCACGTGATCTTTGCTTCTTTTGCCGCTTTTCTCTGCCACATGTACCGGCTATATATTTGTCTTCCTCTTCTCACTTACAACACATTTGAAAACCCATTGACCCCACCCATTGTAACTTAAGGCTTAAAATCTTCCATCAGAACGGAGAAAAAGAAGCAGGCCAAGAAAATTGAGAATGGCTCAAAACAATTTGGTTTTTAAAGCAGTTGAAGGGATTGATGCAGCAGCTAAAATTACCATCCGTGAAGTTCTCTACATGTTATTAGATAATGTCAACAAAGATGATAACAGACGTATCATCCCTCTTGGCCATGGTGATCCTTCTGTGTTCCCTTCCTTCCGTACTACTTCCATAGCTGAAGATGCCATAGTTGATGCTGTTCGCTCAGCTAAGTTCAACTGTTATGCTCCTACAGTTGGTCTTCTTCCTGCTAGGAGGTATATATATTTATGTTGAAAGCTCGTTTTAATTTCGTTTTTGTTGTTGATTAGGAGTAATTATCATCGCAAACTAATCATTATTTGATAGGTCCTGAAAATTGGTTCTTGATGTTTCACTTTTTCTTTTGGTCTTTTTGATGGGCTTGTTAAACGATTTATTGGCTGATTGGCAATTTTGGGTAATTTAGTGCTCTGTTTTTTCCTTTTATTTGTTTAGTTTATGGTTTCTCTCTTTTTTTTTTTTTTTTTTTTGTATAGAGATTATCTCTTATGTGTTTATTGAAATGAGTGTGTGTTTGTCTTTCGCTTTGGCTTTGTGGTGTTGCCCATGCCGCGTGGATCTTGACACAAAATCCAAAGAAAAAAAGATTCTCTTACTAATTAATTCAGTGAGCTTGAGTTAACAACAGGTAGATTATTCTATTTTGAAAGTCCCATGCTCACCAAATCGTTATTAATAAAAGGCCATTGTACATTCCTTCCATTTTAGTGGGTTAGGTTTGTGGAATTATCATTTGTTTTTAATCTGATTAGGTCTTAGATGCTCAGTCATCTGTGTTAGAATTTAAGAGAGTAAAGAGATGTGAGAATTGAAGAGAGTAAAGAGATTGTACAAATGCTTATTTGAGTTCATATTATTGAGAATACAATTAAGAGTATATATAGGTTGTTAAAGGAAAAAGACATTCCTTAAAACAAAGAAGGAAACATGGTCTAAAGTAAGCCTTAAAACAAGGAAGGAAACATGACCTAAAGTAAGCCTTAAAACAAGGAAGGAAACATGGCTTAAAGTAAGCCTTAAAACAAGGATGAATATATGGCAAGTATGGGTGAAGTGGAATAGTTAGTGACCCTAATTAAAGAAAAGAATATGGACTTTGCCATCCATTGACAGCCCCCCCTCAAATTGATGCAGGTTGATCAATAAGCATCAATTTGCTGCTTAAGAAGCAATGTCGATGGCGAGTGAGCGCTTTGGTGAAGATATCAGCAATTTGTAGGTCAGTGGAAACATGTGGAAGAGTGATAACACAAGCTTCAAATGCTTCGCGGATAGAGTGACAGTCGACTTCAATATGCTTCGTGCGCTCATGATAGACAGGATTGGCCGTGATCTGAATAGCACTTGTATTATCAGCATGTAGAGGTGTAGGATTAGTTGCAGAAAAATCTAGCTCAGCAAGCAAACCTCGAAGCCAAATAATTTCGGAACAAGCAAGAGACATCGCCCGATACTCAGATTCTGTAGATGACTTAGAAACTCTGTCTTACTTCTTACTCTTCCATGAGATCAATGCATCACCTAAGAACACACACCAACCAGTAATGGAGCGATGTGTATCAGCACAAGCAGCCCAATCAGCGTCGCTATAACCAGTAAGTCGAGGAGAATTGCCTGCAGGAAAGAATAAGCCACGGGCAGAAGTTCCCTGAACATAGCGTATGATCCTATGGACAGCAACCAAATGAAGGTGACGAGGGGTCTGAAGAAATCGGCTGACTTGTTGTACTGCAAAGGAAATGTCCGGTCTAGTAATGGTGAGGTAGACAAGACTGCCCACCAACTTTCGGTATAAACTAGGATCAGCAAGTAAATCACCCTCCTCTTTGCGAAGCTTGACATTCAATTCCATGGGAGTATCAACAGAAGTGGCCTCCTGTAGGCCTGTTGTAGCCACCAGGTCACTAGCATACTTATGTTGATTGAGTGAAATACCCGACGGACTACGATGCACCTTAAGACCGAGAAAATATGTAAGAGACCCAAGATCTTTCGTATGAAAGGACTCGGAGAGATGGGTTTTGAGCCGACCAAGTAAAACAGAATCGGAACCAGTAATCACAATATCATCAACATAAACTAAAAGAACAACAATACCCATGTCTGATTTTCGAAAAAACAAGGAAGTGTCATACTTGCTCTGCTTGAATGAGAATTGTAATAAATTAGTTCGAAATTTATCAAACCAAGCCCTTGGAGCTTGTTTGAGACCATAAAGGGAGCGACGGAGTTTACACACATGTGAGTTTGGAGAAGGAAACAATCTTGGGGGTGGCTTCATATAAATACACTCTTTAAGATCCCCATGAAGAAAAGCATTCTTGACATCCATCTGATGTAGTGGCCAATCATTGGAAGCAGCAAGAGCTAGAATCATACGAACAGTGGTCATCTTAGCCACAGGAGCAAAGGTTTCTTCATAATTAACACCATATTCCTGTTTATTTCCAAGTGCAACAAGCCGAGCTTTATAACGATCCAAACTTCCATCAGATCGAACCTGACGGAGTAAACCCATTTGCAACCCAGGGGGACTATAGTGGAAGGACAAGGTGCAATGTCCCAGGTATGATTGGCCTCTAAAGCAGCAATTTATTCCTGCATAGCTTGTCGCCAACAATCATGCTTGACAGCATGTGAGTAGCATGTGGGAATATCAAAATTGGACAATGCAGCAGTAAGAGCAGAAGCAAACCACCCATACCTATCCGGAGGTAAAGATATTCGAGAAGAGTGACGTACCAAGTGTTCTGAAGGTGCTGCAACTGACTGGAGCATGGTAGGATCAGATATCGGTTGAGCCATCAAAAGAGACTGTGGGCGGGAGCGTCTCGTATATACAATACCTGGTTTAAAGCGAGAGCTGACTTGATGAAGATCTGAAAATTGTTGCTCAAAGGAGGGGAGGACCACCGTAGAAGAAGAGGGCTCAGAGGACATAGGAAAGAAATGTTGATTTTCAAAGAAAATAACATTCCTAGAAATACGTGTACGATGTAAGGTAGGATCATAGCAAACAAATCCCTTTTGACACACATTATATCCCAAGAATGCACATCTAACAGATTAAGCATATAATTTATGTCGCTCATGGGGAGGTAAATGGATAAAACATACACAACCAAAGATACGGAGATGATCATAACTAGGTTGTTTAGCAAACAAGCGGAAATAGGGAGACTCCATGTGTAAGATTTGGGAAGGTAAACGATTAATCAAGTGAGTAGTAGTTTTCAAAGCCTCGACCCAGAACATTGATGGAACAGATGATTCTAACAAGAGAGTACGTACCACATCAAGAAGATGACGATTTTTGCGTTCGGCTACTCCATTCTGTTGGGGAGTAGCAGGACATGAACGTTGATGAATAATACCTTTAGAAGCCAAGAATTCCTGAAACTCAGTAGACAAATATTCACCACCAGAATCTGTGCGTAATGTCTTAATAGTCGCAGAAAATTGATTGTCAAAATACGCTAAAAATTTAGTGAAAGTACGAAAAACCTCAGATTTAGAGCGAAGAAAATAAACCCAAGTGAATCTGCTATAATCATCAATGAAAGTCACATAATATTTAAATTTTTCATGTGAACTAACGGGAGAAGGTCCCCAAACATCACTATGGATAAGATCAAAGCAGTGAGAAGCTCTGCTAGCATGTAAAGGAAAGGGAAGAATTTTGCTTTTACCAAGTTTGCAAGAATCACACTTAAGAGATAAAGAAGAACGTTCTTCATTATCAAGAAAACCAGAGTGCAATACATGAGATAAGATCTGAGTATTGGGATGGCCTAAACGACGATGCCACACCATACTCAGATTTGGAACATTATTGCAAGCAAGAGATTTAATAAACGAAACTGGAGAAATTACTGGGACAGATAAAAATAGTGGAAACAAGCGCCCCACTTTAGGTCCCTTTGCGATCAGCTCTCCCGTTACCTAGTCCTGTACAACACAACCATCACCAAAAAAGTTAACCTGGTCTTGTACAACACAACCATCACCAGAAAAGTTAACAACACAATTGTTATCAACTAATTGACCAACAGAAATAAGATTCGTGGAAAGTTGAGGAGCAAGAAACACATCAGTGAATTTAGAAGAGGCATCTCCGACAGCAGCAATTGGTAAAGAACTGCCATTGGCAGTCTGAATGGCAGATGGACCAACATAGGGTCGAACATGACACAGAGCTGTAGGAGTATTCGTCATGTGATTAGAGGCCCCCGAGTCTACGTACCAGAGTTTGGTAGAATTTTTACCTTGAAACCCCATTGCAGATAATGCTGAAATTAGCATCTGTTGCACCATTTCGGGTGTGCAGTAATTCGCTGCAGGAGGTTCCAGAACTGGAGAGGCACTAGAAGAAGAGCCAGGAGCTGCGGAGGGTACAATTACAGAAGTTTGAAATGCTTGAGCCTGACGATTCTGTGGGCGGAGACGACATTCCTTGATGATGTGACCCCTCTTCTTACAATAAGAGCAGTATTTCTTGGGAAAATTGGCAGCAATATGCCCATATTCCTTACAGCAAAAACACTGCAAGTTTTTAGAATGCATAGGCGGTCTGCGTCATTGGGCAGCATAAGCAACAGTTCCTGGACTACCATAAGATTACTCCAGAGTGGCTTGAGTACTAAGACGTTGTTCTTCACGAAGTAACTCACCAAAACAAACATCAAGAGAAGGAATAGGAGATCTATTCAGCAGAGAGGAGCGAATAGATTCATATTCCGGGCGTAGTTTCATAAGAAATTGATCACGCCATCTAGTCTCGTGGAGTTGCTGAATAGTCGAAAGAGTGGCAACAGGAACAGCCGCTGTAACAAGATCAGTATAGTCAGTCCAAAGAATCAGAAAGGCCGAGTAATAGTTTTGGATGGAAAGACTGCCATATTGAAAGGTGGCAATTGCATGCTCTAACTGAAAGCGATAAGCATCATTATCTTGATGATAAACCTTCTTCAGATAAGTCCATATGGATTGAGCAGAGCGATGAGTACGCAAGTTGGTGACAATATGTGGCTCCACCGAACCAAGAAGCCAAGACATGATCCGAGCATCAAGCACAGTCCAAGAAGGAGAAGACCTAACATCTTTCGATTGGTCTGTATTGGATGTTTGTGCGACATCCGTGCCATCGATATGGCCCCAAAGTTATTTTCCCTTGAGGAAAATTTCAAACTGAAAAGCCCGTGTAGAGTAATTTTTGCCGGTAAATTTGACACACACAGGTGCAGAGTCCATTGTAAATAAGTGCAAAAAAATAACCCGACCAAAAAAAATGCCGAAACCACCCAAAGCAGAAAAAAAACAAACTGCCAAAGAGATCTGAGAATAAAAAAAAACACCGAGAAATCTGAGACCCAAAGCAACAAAACACCTCTCTGAAAATAGAGGATGTTGTGAATGCCGAAACTGCTCAAACCAAAAAAATAGGAGGTGCCGACAACACCAACCCAGAAAGAGAAGACCGAAAAACAACAAAAAAAAAACTTTCACGTCGGGTTCACCGAGAACAACATAGAACACGCCGAAACACAAAACCGAGAAAAATTACAAACGAGAGAAGAACCTAAGCAACTGGCTCTGATACCATGTTAGAATTTAAGAGAGTAAAGAGATGTGAGAATTGAAGAGAGTAAAGAGATTGTACAAATGCTTACTTGAGTTCATATTATTGAGAATACAATTAAGAGTATATATAGGTTGTTAAAAGAAAAAGCCATTCCTTAAAACAAGGAAGGAAACATGGTCTAAAGTAAGCCTTAAAACAAAGAAGGAAACATGGCCTAAAGTAAGCCTTAAAACAAGAAAGGAAACATGGCCTAAAGTAAGCCTTAAAACAAGGATGAATACATGGCAAATGTGGGTGAAGTGGAATAGTTAGTGACCTAATTAAAGAAAAGAATATGGACTTTGCCATCCATTGACACTCTGGTGTTATCATCATAAGTTTTTTTCCCCTTCTTTCTTTGCTACAATGTTAAGCAACTGACATTATTAGTACCGGCTTTTTATGTAGAAATTTTTTTTGTTGCATAGGATGTAATATTTTTTTTTTTGGGTACGATTAAAACTTGATAAATAATTTTAAATTTTTTTATTAATAATATTCGTTCACAAAATTTCTTAATCAAATTTTCACTCACTAAAAAATATTAGTAAAAGTCTCTCGTTTATGCAGCTCTTTCTATCCACAGATTGTTTGCACCCTAGAAGCTGGGTGCATTTAGTTTTGGATAATTGTTTAAATTTTCAGAGAATAAAACTATTTCATTTTCAATTTTTAATTTCATGGAAAGTAGTTTTTCAATTAAACTTTTTATTTTCTTTTTATGAATTTGTTTGGCTTTCATTTTTATTTTATAAAAAAGTGTTTTTTATTTTAAATTTTCAACCATAGACATTTTTCATTCTCTTCTTTTAATTAAAAAAAAAAAATGAAAACAGAAAATTGGTTTGTTTTCTAATTCCAAAGGCACCCTTATGGCCTTATCTTCTATACATTGGTGTATCAATGGACCAATTTTCTTTTCATTTGTTACGGTGAATTTTGGAGTTTTAGTTTGTCTTTTTCTTTTACCTGAAAATGGCTAGAATTTTCAAAAGGACAAAAGAGAGAGACAAAAGCAAACCCTAAGGGTGGATAGGTCAAGTCCAATACGGAACTCATAGATTCGTACTCACAGCCATTGGTTTGTGAAATTGAGTTTGAGAAGGCACCCAAAGGAAAGTAGCAGACAAACATACAAACTTTAATAAAATCTCATGCATCATTCTCCATACAAAAGTCACATCTCTTTTTTAATGTTATTTGTTTCTCTTATCTCTTTTTTAATGTTTCATATTTTAATATTATTTGATTATCTTATTTTGACTTAAATCTTCTTTGTTATCCTTAATTTAATACTGAATTTTCATCTTCCGTGGTTGAATAAGCATCGGATAAATATTTGGTTGGTTCGGATTTAATATTTATAATTTAAATTAATTAAAAAATTTATTTATAATTTTGAAAAAGCTTATTGATAATGTTATTTTTTGGATCCTATATCTATACTAATCTTACCAACAAACTTTTTTAAAATTACCAATAATATTTCCAACGCGTCAAATATTTTAGATGTGAGCTGACCAAACTTTTTCCCTAGCACGATCCTTATCATTAACTTGTGAGTTGATATATTTGAATGAAAAACATGGATTTTTTTCTTCTCTTGGAAGAAAAAGTAATATACAATTACGTACTTTAAATTTGATATTAATTAAACTTTAATCTTAAATTTTTTTAAAATGACATTTTCTTTCAAAGTTTTAATTAGCATAACAATTATATTAAAGTAAATAACAATCTAACCGAAATTCTGCCACGTAATATTAGCTTTGCATTGTTTAGTTAAGATGTGAGGTGCCTTAAAAATATTTGTATTTTGTCAACATTTTTGTTAATTTTTTTTACCAATTAGATAAATTTATCGATTTTTTAAAATTTTGATGGATGCATTTATATTTTACCATAAAAATAAATAAACATTGCAGACTGAAATATGAAAACACATGAACAAAGTACGATATAAATGAGTTTTCCTTTAAATTCAAAAGCAATGAGCTTATTAATTTCTGATCAGTTCATATATTCACCCAGATTGATAATTATACTTCTAATTTTCTGAACAGGTCTATTGCTGAGTATCTCTCTCGTGATCTATCATATCAATTATCACCAGATGATATTTACATCACAGCTGGTTGCACACAAGCAATAGAAGTCATGATAACGGTCCTTGCTCGCCCTGGCGCCAATATTCTGCTTCCTAGGCCAGGTTACCCAATGTATGAATCCCGTGCAGCTTTTAGCAACCTTGAGGTTCGCCATTTTGATCTTATACCTGAAAGAGGTTGGGAGGTTGATCTTGATTCTGTTGAAGCCGTTGCAGATGATAAAACTGTGGCTATGGTTATAATTAACCCTGGCAATCCTTGTGGAAATGTCTTCACATACCAACATTTGAAAAAGGTTGTCTAATTTACATCCTACAACTTTAGCATTTTGTGATATATTTTTTAGGCTATAACTATGTTTGTTGTTAGATACACATGCTTGATGCTGCATTTCTTAAATGGAAAAGATTAAGGGTGTTTTGGTAGAAAGAAAAATAGAAAGAAAGAAAAGTGGGTTAGATGCCCTTGTTTAGTAGGAGACGAGTGATGAGAAAGAAAACTAAGAAGATAAGTGCTTTCCTCTTGTTGGTATAGATCATAATCATCTCAAATTAAGAGAGATGATTAATTAGGAGAGTGAAAACTGAAAGAGAATACAAATGAGATTATAAATTTACCAATTTATCTCCTTTTAACCTTCACATTAACATTATTCTCTGATTTTTTTCATTCTACTAAACAAGGGCAAGATGAACTATTTTCTTTTCTCTTAGTTTCTCATTATTGCATAAATGAAAGAAAAAGTTATTCTTTATATCTTTTATTCTTTTCACTCTTCTTTTCTATTAAACAAACCTTAAAAGTTTTATTGATCTTTACATACAAAATATAAAGGAGGATTAAAATTCTTTTTCAGAGTTTAAACATGACATTGGTTTTTTTGTTTAATGGACTTAAGTTGTTTGTTTCATGGAATTTAAGGTTGCAGAGAGAGCAAGAAAGCTCGGGATATTTGTGATTTCTGATGAAGTTTATGACCATTTTACGTTTGGGAGCAATCCATTCGTACCTATGGGAGAGTTTGCATCGATTGTACCTGTTGTTACATTAGGGTCTATATCAAAGAGATGGGTTGTTCCTGGTTGGCGATTAGGTTGGATTGCAACTAATGACCCTAACGGCATCCTGAAAAAGTCGGGGGTTGGTATTCTATCCTTTTTTTTAATCTCATATTTATGCTTGATATGATGAAATTGGTTCACTAGATTTGCCAAAAATTTTGCTTGGAAAAATTAATTCATTTCTGTGCTGGATTAAGGGGCTTTAACCGTTATGTTTGAATAGTCTTTTCCAAGAAGATTCTCTAATGTTATCACTAAAAATGAAGTTTGATAAATCTGGTCAGAATTAGGTGCTAAAATTAAGTTTTAACTAACAATACTGTGTGCACATGGTGGCATGTCATTGGTGTTAACTGGTTGGTCTCCATAATTTTTTTCATATATATAAGCAAAACAACATGCACAAAGCATCTGTAATTTATATATGTGTTGTTTAAAATCTCTACTTCCAAAATTGCACATTGGGAAGATTATTGAAACATTCTTTTGATAAATAAAGAAAAATGTATATATCAAGGGCACCAAAAGGGTTCCACCCAATTACAAAAACCTATCTATAGTATCTCAATGCATTCTACAAAATCTTCTTAATTTACAAAAGAAAATTACCCAAAACCAGAACGAATATAGTACATGTAGTCTTATAGAAATTAAGTGGACGTACTATAAATAACAATGTGAAGGAAGAACAAATGTGTGATCTTTCTGAAATAACTCATGTAAGGGCTTTTATATAAGATTCTTGAACTCAAGAGTTAAGAACCCATCATTATCACCCTAAGTTAGGTCTATAAATCTAATTGTAACTCTCATTTGCTAATAGTGAAATGAATTTTGTCAATAATGAGCGAATGGCTAGCTTGGCTAGCCAGGTAATGTACACAAATATTTATTTTATATTTTTTAATAAAATATACAACACTTTTTATTTGATTTATTATTATTGTCCAAAATAAAAATTACGTAAAAGAATAACATGTACTTGATATGAGAATTTATGCCTCTTTGGAAATGAATTTTGGACTTGAACAACATGTAACGGTGCTTGTGACATGCGTTCTTTTGCTTCTCTGGTTGTTTATGAAGAATGAAATATTTTACATTGTAAACTATTATCTTTCTTTTCTTCGGAATAGATTGTAGAAAGCATTACGAGCTACCTCAATATCAGTACTGACCCTGCAACCTTCATTCAGGTATGTAATTTGAGATGATTATATCTGACAAATCCTGAAAAGTTTCAGTACCTTTACTACTTCTTAACTTATAATTGCCATTTCATTTGTACAAGAACATTACTTAATTGCAAGTGTTGTAGCTTTTGAGGGTTGTGCATAGACAACATATAGCATTTATAGCACAACTGACAACTTAAACATGTCGTAATTTAAGCTGACCCAAACATCGTCATTATTGAGGCATAACAGCAAGAGATTGCATTGCAGAACCCAAAATGTGATGCTACAGTTCTTTGACTGGCGGAGATGATGATGCATCATTATTAGGCCATATAACACTTTCTAATAATCCATGCTTTCCTTAATTGGTAATCTTGAACTAGCTTCAATTATAACCCTCATATATTATCCACTGCCTAATCTTTCTGCCTCTTATGATTTGATGCACAACAAGATATAACTTTCTCGCTGACTGTTTGACTTACACATCTATTAGCAGCACTAAATTGGTGACTAGCTTAAATAAATGGATTACAAAATAGGCTAATCGAGATGTTGATTAATTGAGTGGAGTGCGCATGAATTTAAAATTTTCATGGATTCTTATGAAAAAATGTTCATGGCGTCTTTAGCAGTTTCTAGATATACTGGCTACTCATACGTTTTAGAGGCTGCTGTCCATGGCATTGTAAATAAGTAAATTCAGTACTGTGTAAAATGTATTATGTGCATAATTTAACCCCAACCTTTTTATGTACTATCATTCCTTTCATGATCTCAATGGCTCATCATTTTAGAAAAATAATTATGTGGCTTATGTATCAGGGGGCAGTTCCTCATATCCTCGAGAAAACAAAAGAAGATTTCTTCTTAAAAATTGTCAACATTATGAGAGAAGCTGCAGACATATGTTATGAGAGGATTAAAGAGATTCCTTGCATTATTTGTCCACACAAACCTGAAGGATCTATGTTTGTAATGGTAAGCTCATACAAGTTATGAGATTCATTATGCTTTAGACTTGAGCATATTTTATGAGATTCACGGTGCTTCAAACTTGAGCATATTTACGTTCTTTTAATGATAATTTTTTTTTCAGGTGAAGTTAAACTTGTCACTGCTTGAAGACATCAGTGATGATTTGGACTTTTGCCTAAAGCTAGCGAAAGAGGAATCTGTGATTGTTCTACCAGGTAAAAGCCAGCAACGCAGAAGCTGTGTGTTACATTTTCTTCAATGGAAATCTAGAAGTCCTTGCTTTTCTTAAATATATCATGGTATGGTGTAAATCCATGATTTGTTCAAAACTAAGGGTGTCAATGAGATGCCTAATACTAAGCATGCATCATGCCCATGGTGGTGATCAATGTGCTTATCCAGAATCCTAGAGTTTGAGTCTTGCACGAGCAGTTATGTAGATATTTTGCATCAAGACTATATGAATTGTTGACAGCAGTTATGTTTTTTTTTCTTCGAGAATTTATTAAAGAAGACACATGGAGAGGGGGAAGAAAAATGATTACATATAAGACTAACAACACTCTCCAACTACTCAACTTTTGATCTGTTATTATCATGCTGAACTTCTCCATTAACCATTGATGTAAATTTCTTGCAGGGTCCACTGTTGGGAAAAAAAACTGGCTCCGCATTACTTTTGCTGTTGAGCTGCAGTCTCTTGAAGAAGGCCTTGGGAGGATAAAAACCTTCTACCAAAGGCATGCAAAGATGTAACAAGATTTGCGTGTTGTTTGTGTCATAAGATGGAGTGATGGTTATCGACAACTGCCCGTTGTATCCCACACTCTAGTTCAGGGTTACTAGAAACAATATGCTTGTGTGAACTTAGCTGAAGTTGGTTTGGGTCGTATGATCCCCAGTTTCACATAGGCACATACATGGAATAATGAAGGCACCATATTGGTTATGGCGATCAAAGAATTAGCTTCTTGTTCGATTTCTTGTTCTGTTTATTGCTAAGATTATAGTATGTCTGTTTGTTAGCTTCTTGTTGGATTTCATGTTCTGTTTATTGCTAAAGATTATAGCATGTCTGTTTTCACGTGATGGTAATGATATTATCTTATAGGGAAGATTTGCAATATAACTCATGGATGTCTTTTGCTTGACTTAGTTTTCTTTTCAAATATTAATGTACAATTATTCATTAGTATAGATAAAGAGTAAATATTCATAGTGCAGATTCTTGCGTAATTTTCTTTTATCAAAGAAATTTAGTCTGTGGAAACAGAAGCAATCAAAACAACTTGTGCGGATACAAGGGATATCTAGCAAGTAACATTTTAAAATTAAACCTCTAAGGAGGTTCTTTTAATGTATTTTCTTGTTTCCTTATCCTTTGAACATCCAATCTGTTAAGGATTATATACATTAATGGTGGTTTAGCATCTATATAACTATATTTATTATAGTTGTTTTTTGAGGAAAAAAAGCGACGTTGAATAGATTAAAGAGAAATGCAACCTTAATTGATTGTCCAGAGTAGATTACAAAAATCCAAAAATCTATCTTTCCGACAACCCAGAAATACCCATCTTCAGAGCAACTCCTGGCTAACAATGGGCAACGATATTGCCATCTATAGGTGTAAAGGAAAAAAAACACAATTTCTGTAAATGATTATTGCAGCTGATAGATGCGGTAAAGGATAGGTTTTTGCAAGGAAATCCACTTCTGCAAATGAATTTCACAGCTGATAGATGTTGCATAGCTCAGGCGAACATGGTTTCTTGAGAAATGATGCCAGAAATTTTAGGCCTTGAGGCCATTGATGAAGGTTATCATTTTGACTTTAGGTTTCGGATTTGCAGAGCTTGGGTGTTGAAGCAGCCTATATAGTCTCACAATTTTTCACCTCAGGGCCTCGTGATGCTGAGCAGGCATTTAGGGATCTTCTTTAGTCCTCGGCTATTGAAGAAGAGGTTTAAGAACTCGCAATTTAGTTGGTTGAAGAACTGATAAACCTAGAAGTTTGACGGGAGAACCAAGTCCTTGCTGCCTTCCTTAGGATGGTGGGGAAGGTCCGACACATGAAAGCATCAGTGTGCCGGCGGTCGACAGAGAAGCATAAGGGACTTGTAAGCGTCTAGATAGTCTATTGGGTTTGAGGTTCCATCTTACGTTTCTATCGTGGGCATCTTGAAGTGCGACAGTAGCAACTCATTCATGATGTCCATTGTAAATGGCGGATCTTGGAACTGCAGGACATTGACACCACTTCCTTTTAGGCCAGCCCGAGTTGTTCCTTATCTTTGGGTCGATTTCTCATTTCTCCTTATGGCTTTGCCTTAGGAGAGTGAACAATGGAATCATTGTCTCGATTTGTCACAATGGTATGGTTTCCCATTGGTATTTGTCCTCCCAACAGTCTCCCTTTGCTTGCGGTTGCGACTATAGTGCCCCTTCTTTGTAGTTTGCTCAAAAAGGTCTCTCCATGCTCATGGCTACAGTCGCGGTGCTTTTTCTCAATATTTTGCCTCATTGAGCTTTCCCTCCATTCTCAGCTAGGGTCACGATGCTCTCGTTCAAAATTATCCTTGTCGGTTTGGTTAGGAAGTTTGTGAGTAAAGCAGTCAAGTTATCTACCTTTTTTATAGAGCATTGTTGATGGAGCCTACTTCTCGATTATAATGACGAGTTATTCACGGACTAAGATCAAACAGGTTGTAAACCTTGAGTCCGCTCAATCTGTGTCAGAGTTATTATGTTTCTTTATAACCCAAACCCCATTGGATTGTCGCTTACATTTAACTTAAAAACCTTTCCAAACATCATCATAATGAAAGAATTAGAGTTTAATTAGGAAAATATATCTCTTTCGTTCTAATATCTTATTTCAGTGGAATTCGAGTTCTAATTTTGATTAGAGTTTATGAGATGAAATTACGTCTTTATCCTTTATGATTCGTTTCTTTCATGAGTATTCCCGTATTGTCGTACATTTAGTTTTGACTTTTGCTATATAAATGTACCTTTTTAACTCTTAAGGATTATCGCCATGTGTCAATTCTTGATTGAATAGCAAAAATTTCCTTTATCAAAGCGAATTTAGATTAATTAAGGTCTTATAAATTTGAAATATGAGAAATAAGGCCATAGAGGTATAGTTATAACTGAAATTAAGAAATTCTAAACCAGATGAGGAAATTACCACTGAAACCAGCAAAGGAGAGATCAGGGTATGCTAAGCTGTGAAGGGACCCAATAAATTTTGGGATTAGCTCGATATCACCCCAAATCCCGCAACTAATTCCCTTCAGGCTTCTTCTGAGCAATTCATATTTATTGAAACATTCAACACTTTTTTCACCTTTCAAGCACCAGGTGACGTTATAAGTATTCATCCTGAAATTTTATGGAAGTATATTCAGCATTGGGTTAGGTATTCAACGGGTTAGGTATGTAATTCTCACGTAAAGTTTAACCGGAGAATTCTCGCTGCTTTTTGTTCACATGATTAAAAAATTTAACTGTCAAATGACTATTATAAATGATAAAAACTAACAGAATTAAAGAAAAGTTAATAGTTGAACTTAATTAAACCAAATTAAAACTACGATATTTAATTAATTGAAACTCTAAAGATCAAATTTGATTAAAGAGCAAGCCAAGGAAACTATAGTTGTGATTTGGTCGAACAAACAAATTTATGTTTTGAAATTCTTTTATAAAGTTTTATATTAAAAATAATAATTATCATGTCTTTTCATATGAAAATCGCATGATTCAATTGTTGATTTAGTCACTAAGCTTGCGACTGGGGGTGTAAACGAGTCTAGTAATGCTATGTTCAGACTCATTCAATAAGATCTTTAGTGAGTTCGAATCTGAATGAGTTTTAATATCGAGTACTAACGAAAACTTTGTTCAAGCTCAGTTCATTTAAAATTTAAAGCGTTTGAGGCTTGCTCAAGCTCGGTTCGTTTATATAAACGAGCCAAGCTTGAGCTCATTAACTAGTCGAACTTGAGCTCGTTCGTGAGCCTGAGGTTGGCTCGTTATGTAATCAAACTTATTTATGAACTTTAACTTGACACATATATGAACATATTTTAAAATAATAGTAAACAAGCTATAAATGAACATTAATAAGGTTTGTAGAATGAATGTATATATATATATATATATATATATATATATTCCCTAAACAAGCTCTAATTGAACTTAAACGAGTATATAAACAAGCTTGAAGTAAGCATATAAATGAGCTTTAAACAAGTTGGTTATGAACCTAAACGATTCGAGCACATCTATACTCGAACTCAGTTTATTATAAATAAGTTTTAAAAGCTTGTTCAAACTCGTTCATATAATAAATAAAAGAACATGAACGAGTTTTAATCGAGCTTGTTCATAAAAGTATTAATTCGTTTACAACATACTTACGACATCAACTAAATGATTCACGTTAAAACGTTTGAATTATTAAAAATTAAAATTAGTATTTTTAAAAAATTAAACTAAAGTAAAACTTGATCCGGGAACAAAAAATGGATCAATTACATATATATAAACTTTCGCGTGAAAACTGGATTAATGGTACATTGATGAGTCAGCATTATTTGTTTTATAGTGAGTATGTGGACCACATGTCGGTTTCTTAGGTGATATTTCTGCAATATATGCAGGTACTTGTTCCATACAAATTAAGAATATAAGTTTGTTTTTCTACCTAGTATGGACAAATTAATTAATTGAGTAAAACTTAATTGAAAGGGAAAATCATCATATAATAATATAATTACAGCATAATTAACGAAACCGATTCAATTCAAAAATGTTATAGATTAAGAGCTTTGAAAATTAAGTAGCCTAATTACGGTACTTGAAATTAGATTAGAAACATAGAGCCTATAGAGAGAAAAAAAAAGTAAAAAAAGATTGATAACTTTGATAAAATTAGTTAGTTAAGTATTTTTTTTTATAGCTACAGTTAATGTAAATTAGTGAATACGCTACATATCTAGTTTATACTTATGAGTTGAGATTTAGATTTGTGAGAAAATAATTGATGAGCTTAGCATTCAGAGAAAGAGAGTGAAAACTGAAAGAGTTCAAGTTTAAGAAAGATAAAAAGCTCCAAAACCATACTTAGTTTATTGAAAAGTGATAAAGTTCAAGTTTAAGCAAGTTTAAACTTTATGATGCATATCCTAAATTATTAATACATAAGCTAACAGTGAAAATGACACAAAATAAATGATTGACCATATATGTGCATACTACACTTATAAATGTGAGCTTGTTTACTTATAAATGTGCATGTCATACATGCATCATAGCATATAATGAATATATCTATGCATTGCCTCTTACCTTAGAATGCTCGTCCTATAATTATTAAGCGACACAAATGCTCTCATTGCTTATCAATTAATATGTTTGCAAAGAAAGTGCTTGTATTCAAATAATCATTGGATTTTCTAGAGTGGACAGTTCAAGAATAGGTGATCGATTTTTCAATTTGTAGTCATAGCTTGCTTTGTTTCAACTAGATTTCGGCTGCAACTCTCATTATTCTCTGGGTACGCACTAAATTCGGGCCTATCTTCCTTAGGATATAGCTCTGAATTTAAGTCATGTAATTAGAGGACTAAGGGGAAATGCTGTCGAAATCGTGTACTTAGTGTCGGGTATTTTATTCAATCGGCTGTATGATTTATTTAGTCGACTCAATGAATGAAATAAACTTTTTGTTCTTCATTCAGTTGATTGAATGATCAACTGAACTTCATTCAGTCTACTGAATCAAAGCATTCAGTCGATTGAATGTCCTAAACCAGAAATTTTCTATTTTCAAAGGTTTTTTTTAGTCAAATATGTTTTCATCAAAATATTTTGTTTAAAAATGAGTCATAAAGAAAAGCTAAATACTTGTAAGTAGAGATTTATATATCTTAACTACCTTAGAACCTATTCTAGGTCTTTGGTCTTCTTTCGAGTATCTCTCAAGTACGATATCTTCTTCCTTAATCTTGTAATGCATCTTGTCTTTGAGTTGGATGCTTAGATGCAATTAAAAACACTTAGGTAAAACTATAAACATAGTTAAAACATTGTTTTGTCATAATTAAAATCAAATAAGACTCAACAAAATAATCTTATTGTTTACTAATTTGTTATCAATTTTCGTCTCACATGCTACAAACGATCTTGTCAGTTGTACTTTATCGTTATTGATTAAGTCAGGTATGTAAATCCAAATATTTATATGTTAACACCTTGGTTTTGTGATAAATTAATGTTAAATCTATACATAGTTCATAATTTTTGGTAAGATAAAAAAAGTAATAACAAAATATATGTTTGTGATTTTATCATGCTATTTCAATCTATATATTGTTATGTTAGTTTACCTTTTTAATTTTAAAAAAACAAAGTTAGCCTTAGATTTTTATGTCACATTGTAATTATAAGTTAGCATCATTAGGAACCACATGTCTTTAATGAAGTATTTTTTGGAAGATAGAAAAGTGATAACAAAATATATGATTGTTATTGTATCATGCTATTTCGATCCTTATATTTTGATATGTAAGTAAAAAAACAGTCTGCATAATTGAAAGAATATTATATATTTAAAACAACTTATTGACAATAGATTATTTATTATTTTAGTAATTAAAACGATGACGGGCCAAAGCTGGATAGATCGTCGAGTTGTTAATCATGCCTTATCTACGGAATTTTTAGAAGAGGTGGAGGTTTTTCTTGACTTTGCATATGATGATCCATCGTTTGTGTATAACGATGGAACTATTCGGTGTCCTTGTTTTCTATGCCAGAATTTAAGGTTTCAACCCAAGAGGGGGTGAATTGGGTTTTTAAAACTTTTGCGAAATAATCACAAGTTTATAAAAACAGTTAACACCACAAGCATATAAACATGTAATATGTGCTGTAAATAAAGAGTTTAAGAAATAGAGAATGCAAACTCAGTTTATAATGGTTCAGCAATATCAAAATCCTTCCAATCCTACGTCTACTCTCTTCAAGGAACCTCCTTGAAGTAATCCACTAAGAAACTTAGTCGTACAACTTCATGGGTGTTGCATAAACCTTGTAATCCCCTTCCTCTCGGAAGTAATCCCCTTCCCCTCGGAAGTAATCCTCTTCCTCTCAGAAGTAATCCCTTTACAATAAATACTGTAAAGTAAATGGTAGAGAGATAGCAAATGAAAGCTTATATAACTGAATAATGTCTCTTTTTTAAAGTAAAGCTTGTAGAATGGCTCACAATAAGTATTTCAAAGCTTTTGTATATCAATGAGTGAAAACTTGATTGAATGTGTGTTCTTCTCTTCTCTTGAATGCTCAATAGAGTGGGTTTATATAGCCGTGTATTGATATGGCCATTAGACTTTAATTTGAAATGTTTGTTGCTTTAAAAGCTCAGATTTCGAGTCCCAACAGTCATATTTTTTGAACTACTAGTCGACTGGGTCTTGATACTAGTCGACTGGATCCACTTTAAAAATCACATTTTTAAGGTTATAGTGGTACCAGTCGACTGGGTTGATCTTACCAGTCAACTGGGGACTATCTGTCCAATACACCAGTCGATTAGTATGATTCACCCAGTTGATTGGGGACACACTATCCCATATACCAGTCTTCTGGTATATGTACCTAATCGACTGGGTTGCCTTCTAACCCAGTTTTTCTGTTTCAAAAAGTTTTTAACTTAAAACTATTTGTTTAAAAAGTTCTGTTTAAAAAGATTTTTGTATATGAGCCATAGGACAAGCTTTTCAATATCCAAGTGAGACTTACAATCTGTTTTAATACCTTAGACCTATACTAGTTCTTCCGTCTTCACTTGTAGTTTGATTCGGTTATGAGTTCTTGCACCTTGATCTTTGGTTGAATGCTTTTATTACTTACTACACTTAGATTGCACTGTTAATATAATCACAGTTGTGTTTTGTCATCATTAAAATATAGCTGAGGGTCAACAGAAACAAATACATTGCACCTATATAGGAAAGGTTTTACTCCTAATTATAACAGGTGGATATTTTACAGTGAGAGTTATTTGAGACGCAAACGATCGACACCCCAATTAAATCACCATGTCGAGGAAGGTTTTAGAGAAAGGAATTGCATAGGAGAGATAGTAATGGATGCTACTGGCCCATACTTCAACTGGGATGTCGAAGAGGATCCGAATCCTCGTGCTGCGAAGTCTTATGACATGTTGAGATATGCTGATGAGCCTTTGTGAGAGGGTTGTAAAAAGCACACTAAGTTATCGGGGATCTCATAACTATTGAATTGTAAATCTTATTTTGACATATCTGAAAACTGTTTCGATCAATTATTAACAATAATTAAGAGTATGTTGCCTGAAGATGAGAAGTTGCCTGAAAATTTTTACAAGTCCAAGAAAATGGTGAAAGAGTTAGGACTTGGGTATGATAAGATACATTCATACCCGAATGATTGTATATTGTATTACAAGGAAAAAAAAGACAAGAAAGTTTGTGATGTGTAAGGACATCCTCGGTTTAAATCTAGGCAGAGTGGTAATAAAAAGCTAAAAGATATACCACACAAGGTGTTGTGTAACCTTCAGTTGACACCTAGACTTTAAAGACTTTATTTGTCGAAAAACATTGATGAACACATGAGATGGCACAAGAAGGGCAAACGTAGTAAGCTAAACATAGTCATCCACCCAACAGATGGGATGGTGCAAAAACATTTTGATGATATTCACTTCGAGTTTGCCAATGAACCACGTAATGTTAGGTTGGGACTCTCAACTAACGGTTTCACTCTGTTTGGCCATTCAAAATCCCTATACTCTTATTGGCTGGTATTTGTCACTCCTTATAATTTATCTCTTGGTATATGCATGAAAGAGCATAATCTGTTATTATCATTGGTAATTTCTTGGCCAAACAGCCTTGGTAAGAATCTGAATGTCTATCTACGTCCATTAATAGACGAGTTGAAGACGTTGTGGACGGATGAAGTTCCTATTTATGATGCAGCTAAGAAACAAAATTTTAATATGAAGGCTGCACTTCTATGGATCATCAGTGACTTCCTTGCATATGGTGTGCTTTTTGGGTGGAGTACTCACGGTCTACTAGCTTGTCTTTACTGTATGGAACATACAAAATCGTTCCGACTACCACATGGTCATAAAAATTCTTGGTTAGACTGTCACCATCAATTCTTACTAAAAGATCATGCTTTTAGAAGGCAGAAGTAGGGTTTCGTAAAGAATAGATCTGAGAGTGGCCCACCACCACCACAGTTGTCGAGGGTAGATATGAAAGCTATAGTGATGTCTTTCAAACAGATCAAATTCAGTTATAATGGTAGAAAACAAGAAATATGTGGATTTGGGAAGGATTATAATTAGACAAAGATATGTATCTTCTGAAATCTACTGTACTGGTTAACTAATCTTGTTCACCATAATTTGGATAACATATTGAGAAAAAAGTGTTTGACAACATTTTCAACATTGTTGTGGATGTCAAGGGTAAAACTAAAGACAATGCTAACACTCATTTAGATATGGCAAAGTTTTGTAAGCATCCTCAATTGGAGTTGGTTGAAGTCAATAGTAAACCTAAATATAAACCCAAAGCAACGTACGCATTAAACAAGTCCCAGATAAAGGTGGTTTGTGAATGGGTTTCAAATTTGAAGTTCCCAGACGGATATACCTCAAATTTAGCACGATGTGTTAAACTGAATGAGTGCAAGTTCTACGGGATAAAGAGTCACGATTGTCACATATTCATGGAAAGATTAGTTTCTTTGGCATTTTGTGACTTTTTACGTGACCTTGTGTGAGATGAGTTAACAGACCTAAGTAACTTATTCAGGGACATATGCATAATTGAATTGTGTGTTGAGAATGTAGAGTTGCTTGAGAAAAATATTCCCATCATCCTATGCAAGCTTGAGAAGATTTTCCCTTCGGTATTCTTTGATTCAATGGAGCATTTGTCGATTCACTTAGCTTACGAAGCTAATGTCAGTGGCCCTGTACAATAACGATGGATATACCCATTTAAGAGGTAATATCAATAATTTTGCCAATTGTTAGAGTCTTCTCACTTCATATAATTGAATTCAATTTCAATAAATTTGTATATATATGCAAAATAGGTGTATGCACAGCATAAAGAAAAAGGCTTAAAATAAAGTGCACGTTGAAGGTTCCATGGTTGAGACGTACATCATACAAGAAATCTCAAAATTTTGTGCTGAATATTTTCAACAAAACATTCAGAAAAAAATGAATCGAGTCAAACGGAATGACAATGGGGAGAATGTTGATCAAGGAGAGCACCTATCTATTTTCACTTATCTAGGTCATGCTTTTTGTCGTGAGACTATTAGTGTCTTGGATGACAAAGAGCTAAAGGGCACATAGATCTATGTTCTCCTTAATTGCACTAAAGTTATGCCATATGCGGAGTGAATGCTATTATCATTTTTAAATCTAATGTATTCTCTCACCACATATGCATATCTTAGATAATAATTAATTCTTCATCACCATTTTTGTAGACAATATGACGAGTCCTTGAGGAGTGCGCACTGAGGCATAACTAACGAACAAATTGAGAAGCTTCGTGAGAAGAACTTCTCAAAATGGATTTGGGATCTTGTAATCCATGCTAGATAATATATTTTAAATATTTTTAGTATATATTTATTATATAATGAGTATCATTGAATTATATATTTTAATCATAGGTCACTAATGATAAAACAATTGACAGGCAAATACGAAGGATATATGATGGTATGGTCAATCATGTGAAGTGTTATCCCGGATATTATGTCAATGAATTCAAGTTTCACACCAAGGAGTATGGACAATATAAGAAAACAATGAACAATGGTGTACTTGTGAAATGTAGTTGTTATGATGAACTTAAACGTTTCTTCTACAAGATGTTGACAAAAATTATGGAGCTCCAATATATACAGATTAATAACATTGTTGTATTATTCAAATGTGATTGGTTAGATAATGAGAATAGAGTTCAAATAAATTGACATGGTCTCATAGATATTAAGTATAAATCTAGACTTAACTCAGACGAACCATTCGCGTTGGCTTAACAACAAATACAAGTATAATATTGCACTTGCCTTTCCAATAAGAAATGAAGAAATGATTGGTGGGCATTGTGTAAAACGAAGGCTAGGGGCAATGTCAAAATTTTTTTTTGGTATCAAGATCTAGACGATGATATAATGCCTATAGTTGCAGATTACTTCCAAGAGGATGAACCATCAATTCCATGTAGAGTTTTAGACGATGATATAGATATATCGGGTATTATTCATGATGTTGGCACTGTAATGGAAGAAGTAAATCCATCCGATAAACGTGCTCCCATAAATGAAGAGGACGATGAGGAGGAAGACGAGGAAGATGAAGAGGGAGATGAGGAAGAAGAAGAAAAAGAAGAGAAAGAGGAAGAAGAATAAGAAGAAGAAGAAGAAGAAGAGGAGGATGAGGAGGAAGAAGAAGAAAAAGAGACAAATAATGATGATGACGAGAATGATAATGATGATGATGATGATGATATAACATGGATGTTGATTAGTTAATGGTAAGTTAAATTTTTTTTTATGGATGATGAGAATTATATGAGTTGCATGACTAACAAATTGGATAAATTATATGATTTCTTTATTATCATTTGCATGAGCTAGTTTTTAAACATATTGCATCAAATGTCATGTATTCACATTTCCAAATTTTCTTGGAAAACAGGATGCCACGAGGTAGAGGTCGAGCACTTAGAGGTGCAGAGGGCATGGGCCATGGACGAGGTCTTACGAGAATGACTGTGTCACCAGAGGCTATTACTATGATGATATAACATGGATGTTGATTAATCAATTTGATATAAGTGCTCCCACAAACAAAGAGGAAGAAGAAGAAGAAGAAGAAGAAGAAGAATGATAATGATGATGATATAACATGGATGTTAATTGCATAAATTGTATGATTTCTTTATTTTCATTTGCATGAGCTAGTTTTTAAACAGATTGTATCAAATGTCATGTATTCACATTTTCAACTTTTCTTGGAAAACAGAAGAAGAAGAATTATAATGATGATGATATAACATGGATGTTAATTGCATAAATTGTATGATTTCTTTATTTTCATTTGCATGAGCTAGTTTTTAAACAGATTGTATCAAATGTCATGTATTCACATTTTCAACTTTTCTTGGAAAACAGGATGCTGTGAGGTAGAGGTCGAGCACTTAGAGGTGTAGAGGGCAAGGGCTATGGACGAGGTCCCACGAGTCTGGCTGTGTCACCAGAGGCTACTATTATGATGATATAACATGGATGTTGATTAGTTAATGGTAAGATAATTTTTTTTCATGGATGATGAGAATTATATGAGTTTCATGACTAACAAATTGTATAAATTGTATGATTTCTTTATTGTCATTTGCATGAGCTAGTTATTAAACAGATTGTATCAAATGTCATGTATTCACATTTCCAACTTTTCTTGGAAAACAGGATGCCAAAAGGTAGAGGTCGAGCACTTAAAGGTGCAGGGAGAAAGAGCCATGGACGAGGTCCCACGAGCTTGGCTATGCCACCAGAGGCTACTATTACCGAGGCTTCTACGCTAGAGGGTAGGATCCACTTTTATGTTATTATTTAATTATGCATTTGTTTGTTCATTTAAAGTAATTATTAAATAATGTATTATTTAATATGCGATTTTACATTCTCTAATGTAGAGGTGGAGGTCGAGCCTTCTAAGACCCCTCCAATCACCCGTCGGGTCAGAGGACCAAACAGAGATAAGCCTCTGCCATCTAAAAAAAAAAAACTTTTGACCATATTGAGCAATAGGTGTTTATACATGTTCATTGCATATTATTCATGTCATTAATTTACATTAATATATGTCACATATCGATTAATGTACTTATTTGTTTATAAATGTAGTAAATTCCAAAATCTTCTAAAACATTATAACTCAAGTGAAGAAGCACATGATTGACTCATGGAATAGTTACTATCAATACACTGTCGACATCCAGAACTCTATTTGGGATCATTTTCTGGTATTAGTTTTTTTCTCAATTTATTTGTTTTAGTTTTACTATTATAATATATTCTATGATTGTACTATATATAAAATAATTGAAAACTAATCATATTTTGGTTGTTGCGCTACACTTTTACGACCCCCAAAGAGCTTGAGTCTGCTAGATTTATCCATCATAGGATCATTTTAGCTCACCACATTGTCTAGATGAATGAATTGCAGGATAAGTGTAAGCAACAGCAGGGCAACGACAAAACAAATTGGTATGGCTGGAGTGAGGATGGCATAAGAAGAGGCCACAAGATCCCCACTGAGCACTGGGACGCTTTGGTTAGCTTTTGAGAATCAAACACATGGACTCATTACTCCAATGCTGCGTCAGTGAATATGCGGTCAGGGGATGATTGGCGTGTTCACCATGTTGGGGGGTCTATCAACACGGACGTCCATGCGAGTGTATTGATATATGTTTTCTTTTTTTTTTCTTCTGTACATTTATATATAGTTTGGGAAAAAAAGTATTAATCATATACATTTATTTGTAATGTAAGAAACATATGACCATCATGTTCGAGATAAGAGTGGTGGCCAAATTGAAGCATCCTCACAGCCTGAGATCGACACCGCTGAGTAGTTGCATGCATCATGTAGGCTAAAAAATGGGTGATTTTATGGATTCAAGGGCATGATAGATGATCGCCCTATTTACTACCATCTTTCCGGGTACGAGTAGTTCCTCTGTCAAATCCACTACATCACGGTTCAGACCTGTTGTTGATGTCAACATGATGCAACAACGAATGGATCCTACCACACGATCTGATGTAAGTAAAACACACTGAATTTTTTTACATTATTAGGTACAAACTGTGTCAGTTTTAAGGTAAAAAAAAATAGATTACTTAGGCCAAAAACAAGATGGGTTTACTGTCACATTTGTTTTGTAGAATGTAACTTGTGGGAACAAAAGAGAACCATTTCAGATCACTGGTTACAAACCTGAGAGGTTTCAGACTCAAAAAGTATATAACTTAACGGTTTTAAGGTAAAAAAGTTGATAACTTAGTTAACGGATAATGCAGGTTTATAGTAAAGTCTGTTTGATATAATGTAACTTGTGAAAACAAATGAATCCATTTTGGATCACCAATTACAAATCCGAGAGGTTTAAGACTCAAAAAGTATATAAATTAGCGGTTTTAAGGTAAAAAAATTAGATAACTTAGGTAATGGACGAGACGAGTTAACTGTCACGTCCGTTTGGTAGAATGTAACTTGTGGGAACAAACATAATCCATTTTGGATCACCGATTACAAACCCAAGAGGTTTCAGACTCAAAAAGTATACAACTTAGCGGTTTTAAGGTAAAAAAGTATATAACTTAGGTAACGGACGAGGCGGGTTTACTGTCACGTCCATTTGGTTGAATGTAACTTGTAAGAACAAACGGAATCCATTTCGGATCACTGGTTACAAACCCGAGAGCTTTTGGACTCAAAAAGTATATAACTTAACGGTTTTAAGGTAAAAAAATAGACAACTTAGGTAGTGGATGAAGCAGGTTTACCGTCACGTCTGTTTAATAGAATGTAACGAACGAGCCAGACTCATAAAGTATATAACTTAACAGTTTTACTTTCATAAATTATTTAGTTTCTATTTTGGTTTATATATATATATGTGACCATGTTATTTGTTACATATAGGATCCAGTTGCAGAGGAAGATGTTGAGCATGTGGACCCCAATGGTGACACACACTTGACTGACTCATAGTTTTTTTTTAGACATTTGTATTTAGAATTTTTGGAATATTTAATTTTTTAAGGGGGAATATTCGATTATCGATTGTATTTTTATTCGTATATTATATTTTATTAATTTACGAAATATTTTGTATTCTCGATTTCGTTGTATTCTGTATTTTTTATAAAAAAAAATATTTAAAGCAGGTTGAATATGTTTTAACATAGAAAATGGAAAAAACAAATAAAAAATATTTAAAAATTAATTACTGTCACTGACGAATCATCCTCGGTGTTGGTCTAATTATTTTATTACTATTTTAAAAAGATCAAAAATTGGTTTTTTTTTTAAAACACTATCATCGAGGGAGTCACTTCGTGATAACCATCGATGATAACCTATCACCTAGGGAATATTTTGGCCCTTGGTAAAAAAATGTATTACTGATAAACTAATTCCTTTGGTGATAAGTATTACCGACGATAGAAAACATTTCAATGACTTAAAAAATTCGTCGGTGATAAACGGGGTTTTTTTGTAGTGGTTGTTCAGCCAGATTGTTGAAGGAATGCTTGTGGGAGGTGTTGAGACGGCTGCCCCCGACGGGACTTCTGGCGGCGAGCTCGGTGTGCAAGGATTCTTACAGCAATGACCATAAGACAAGCAAAGAAAACTTTTCTCAAACCTATTTCTTTAATCTCTTCCTTCTGCTTCCAGGCCTTCAAGAAAGGCTTTATGTAGTATTATCCAGATTTTATTTTTATGAATGTTTATTTTTTTTAAAAGAGTATTATCTAATTATGGCAACTATTTTGTGTAATTAAGTACCGCCAATCAAAGATTAAGAGAAATCAATCAATTTCAATCAACAATTAATTTATTACCAATTAACAACACATTATTTTGGGGGTTACACTTTCCAGAAGTGAAGGGTAGGAAATGAGAATGAGAAAGAAATTATTATATGTTCCTGATTTTATGAAAAATAATAATGTACCTCGTTAATTTTTGAGAATTTGATTGGTAATCAGTAAAAATGTGTTAATTACGCATTTAGTAATATATGTATTTATTATTAACTATTTTTATTTTTTGTTAGTTATTTAAATAAACTGATATTATGATTCAATTCATTAAAAAATAAAAAAATTTGAAAATATTTTTGTGATAGAACATGCAAACTTTATTCAAATCAGCAACTGATTCTTATTTGTAATAAACAGTTATGTTTTTAACAGTTAAAAAGGAAAAATATACATTTAGATTTTTCAATCAGTTCATATGCTCATTCAGCATTCTGACCTCGCATCTTACTGATTTAATACTATTAATATGCTCATTCAATATTCAATACTTAATACTAAAAAACCAAATACCACCTTAATGTGTTTAATCTTATTGTTTCTTTTATTTTTGTTGCTTAGGGTTTTAGTATATATGTTGTTATAGAGTTTTAAAATTGATTTTAAAATAATTTTAAATAAAAAAATATCGTGAAGTTAAAAGTTATTTGATGTTTGGTAAAAATTATATTAAAAATATTATCAACCTAATTGATATTTTTATTTGATAAATTATAAAAATACTTTTAGATATTAAAATTATAAATAAAGATATATGAAAACTATTAAACTATTTGAATGCTTTTTTTCATTTAATTGATTTTAATATTTATACATTAAAATGTCAATTTTATTAATAATAATAATAATAATAATAATAATAATATTAATATTTTCAATCGTGACAAATAAATGATAAGTGATAATATATATATATATATATATATATATATATATATATATATATTATCATAATTATTATTGTATGAAACCTTTATCATCTAAAGACAAGATACATCTCCAAAGTTGGCAAATCTTTTCTCATATTCATTTAATCTTAACCCTTAGATCTCAAGAACCAAAGACTCATGGCTCTCTAAGAATCTAAGTAATTCTGTGCGTTTTAACCAAGTCCCACGTACCTTCTCCAAGTGCTGAAAAATTGGTGTCAGGTGTGCTTCGTGCTGAGACTCAGAACAGGGTGTGCTGAGGCTCAGAACAGGGGAAACTTGCTGCCTTGCTGGAGGCCACGGCACGCACTTGAAGGAGGACTTCCTCCACTTGCTAGAGGCCGCAATGCACAACCTGGACCTGATGCTGAATTTTTTCTCTCTTTAGTTCTTAGACAAATCCTAACAATCTCTACCTTTGTCTAAGCAACTAAAACCGAACCCATAGTGCAGAGAACTCAGGATCCAAACTCAACATGAGTCACCATATCAACCGACTCCAATCCTAAGAAGTCTAAGGCAATGATTGAACTTGCTTAGAGGTAGAACTTTAGGGCCTAAATCTGCAGGATTTTCTTCCGTTGCGACTTTGTCCACACGAATGTATCTTTTCGTAACATTTTTTCAAATGAAATGATACTGAACATCCATATGCTTAGTCCTCTAATGGAACACCGGGTTCCTACACAAGTGCAATGCACTTTGGCTATCCGAATACACCACCACCTGCTCTTTTAGGACCTTCAACTCTTTCAACAACTCTTTGCACCACATAGCCTCCTTTATGGCTTCCGTAGCCGCTATATACTCAGCCTCGGTTATTGAGAGTGCTACCATCGGCTGCCACTAAGCCTTCAAGTACTTCAGCAACCACTTCATCCCAAGCCAAAGCTCATTTCCGGGATTACTCATAAATCTGTTGAGAACACTCATTGCCTGAGAAATGTCGGGTCTAGTTTTTGCTATCATGAACATGACTGATCCAACCGCACTACAGTAAGGGACCTTATCCATTTCCTTCTTATTCTCATCCGTTCTAGGACATTGTTCGCTGAAGAACTTGAAATAACCAACAAAGGGAATCTTCATTGGTTTACCATCTTCCATAGAAAACTTATACAACACCTTTTTTATGTAAGAAGACCGAGAAACCTTTAACCTGTTTTTCTCCCTTTCTCGAATTATTCTCATCCCAAGGATATTTTGTGCAAGGCCAAGATCCTTCTTCTCAAACTCCTCACTGAGTTGAGATTTCAACCTTTCTATCATCTCCCTGCTGTTCCGAACCAACAGCATATCATCGACATAGATGAGGATAATCACCACTTCCTCCACCTTGTGTCCAGGTGAGAAGGTTTCTGTGAAATCTATGCCTTCCCTTTGCGTGAACCCCTTTTGCCACCAGCCTAGCCTTATACCGGACTTTATCCCCTGGAGAATTCCATTCTTTGATCTTGTAAGTCCACTTACAATCCATAACTCTCTGTTTTCCTGGAATGTGCATCAATTCCCAAGAGTTGTTCTTCCTCAAAGAATACATTTTTTCCTCCATAGCTAGCTTCCATCTTGACGAATCCTTACATCCTATGGCATTAATGTAAGTTTCTAGTTCACTTATCCCTCTTTCTGAATAAGGAGCTACTACATTAGCATCCGCAAAACCATATCTCAAAGGTGGTTTGACTAGCCTTCTTTCCATGTCCCTTGTGAGCTAATAGTCATTCTGACTTGCTGCATCATCCCCTTCTAGTTCAACCTCCTCATAAGTGTCCTGAGCTCGGCCTTCATCAATGGGCTCTACCTGGTCCGAACCCTCTTGCCCTCCTTGCTCTACCTGAGCTGAATTTTCCTTGATGCTATACTCCACAAATACCGAACTGGTTTGCTCACTCTCTCTTGTAAGGTTAGTTTTCTCCAAATAAGGAAATAAATGCTAATTAAAAATGGCATCCCTACTTATTATAAGTTTGAATCCTTTTGGCTCTAAGGACCACAACCTATACCCCTTAACTCCTTCCCCATATCTTAGAAATACACATTTTTTAGACCTTGGGTTAAGTTTATCATCCTTTTGATGTGCAAACGCAGCACATCCAAAAGTCCTAAGGTTGTTCAACTCAGGGGGTTTACCACTCCACATCTCCTTGGGAATCTTAAGATCCACAGCCCTAGAGAGCGATCTATTAACCAAATACGCAGTAGTAGACACCGCTTCCCCCCAAAAACATTTGGGTAATCCGGATCCCATAATCATGCACCTAACCTTTTCCATAAGGGTCTTATTCATCCTCTCAGTAACTCTATTTTGCTGAGGGGTTTTCACAACCATTCTATGTCTTAGAATCCCATTTAACTTACAGAATTGATCAAGTTCCTTGTTAAAACATTCTAAGCCATTATCAGTTCTTAACACCTTAACTACCCTACCCGTTTGAGTTTCATCTAGCATTTTCCACACCACTAATTTATTCAAAGCATCTGATTTATTTTTAAGCAAATAAACCCAAACCTTTCTAGAATAATCATTAATTAAAGACAGAAAGTAAAGATTACCTCTTTGTGTTGGTGTTCTTGCTGGCCCCCAAAGATCCGCATGAATGTAGTCAAGAATGCCCTTAAACTTGTGCACTCTGGTGTTAAAGCTAACCCTATGTTGCTTCCCAAGAGCACAACATTCGCAGAAATCAAGTTTCTCTACTTTGTCACCATTTAGTAGACTGTTCTTGCTGAGAACTTGCAAGCCCTTTTCACTCATATGCCCCAAGTGAGTGTGCTAAAGGGTTGCCTTATCCATCTCAGCCACCAATCTTGCTGTTTGATCCTTGATGTTCGTGTCTCCGATCATCTCATAGAGACCATCCTTCATTGTTGCTTTGATCATTATCAAAGATCCCTTGTTTACCTTGATTTTTCCTCCCTCTGCTTTATATGTGTACCCCATGGAATCTAGCTGCCCCAATGAGATCAAATTTCTTCTTAAATCTGAAAGATATCTCACGTTCCTCAACAGCCTTGTCATCCCATCAAACATCCTCAACTGGATGTCTTATATCCCCCTCACTTGGCAAGAAGTATCATTCCCCAGGAAAACCTTTCCATCATTGGTTTCCTTGAAATTCTTGAACCAATCCCTGTGAGGGCACATGTGATAAGTGCACTCAAAATCTAAGATCCATCTTTCGCTGCCTTCTTTCCCCTTGCTCACATTTGAGCACATAACAAGAACATAATCATCTTGTTGTTCTTCCTTTGCAACCGAAGCCTCTCCATTCTTGGTATGGCTTCCTCCCTCTTCCCTCATCATTTTCTTGCAATCTTTCTTGAAATGACCCTCCTTGTGGCAGTAGTAGCATCTCTTTCCTGTAAATCTCGGTTTAGAGTGCGCTCTCCCATGGCTTTGTCCTCTACCTTTGTCTCGGTAGTAGTCATGTATGTTACTGCCATACCGAGTTGCTGTCCTTCCTCTAATGAACAACTCTTTTTCCACTTGATGCTTCCCTCATCTTAGCATCAAGATTATCTTGCAACTCTTTATCAGGATCTAAAGTAAAGATTCATTTTAGAAGATACCTCTTATTAGGAAGAGTCTTGGTAAGAAACAACTCATTTAGTTTCTTCTAGATGACAGCTGGATCTTCCGAGTCTCCGCACTCCCTTGTCATACTATTCGACATATGCAGAAAGATAGTGTTGTACGCCATCTTCTTCATCTTATTCCGCTAGACCTCCATGATACTCTTTGGAAAAACATCATCTTCTCCAATCGCCAAGTCCACTTTTTGTTGCATAAGAACCGCCTTGATTTTCCGCTTCCAAAGGTCAAAGGCTCCCTTTCCATCAAACTTCTCAACAATGAAGTTTGAACCCATCTTGCGAAGAAAATCTTAAGATTTATGCAGCACCCATAATTGCTATCCAACTTTTAAATCTCAAGAACACGATCAAATCTTGATCACAACACCGTTCTTGAACCTCAAGAAAACGATCAGATCCTGATCTCTACTCCGTTCTTGAATCACCCAAGAAGTTGACTTTTGATTCTTGGAGTCTTGCTCCGATACCCCCTGTTCTTGCTCTGATACCCAGCTGTACAAGCTCTGATACCACTGTTGGAAAATCACCTTCTTGTGGAATCCCAGGTTGTGATCTTTCCAAACACCCAAGTCCACAATGACTTGTGATAAACTGAAACAAAATAGGAATCAAACTAATCAAAGAAAGAACATAAGCAATTGTTATCGAGGTTCGGCAATATGCCTACATCCCCGTGAGCTCCTCTAAGCTCTCTGCACTAAATTAATGGAGTTCTTACAATTACAGCAACACCTCTTCAAGAATCCTCTTGTTCTTGAAGAACGAAAAAAAGAGAAAAAGAAAGTGATAAGGACTAATGTTTCTCTGGAATTTTCCCCAAGAAAATTCCAATTACAAAGCCCTTGAATCCCCAATCTATACTACTCTCTCTAAACAACCAGCCTCTCTTGAATGAGTCTCTCCTGTGTGTTTTGTGTCTTTGCACTCTCACACACCATGTGTTCTATTTCACACACATTCACATGCCATTCTCTCTTGTTGAGATTATGATGATGATGATGTCTTCACTTGCTGTTAGAAGACTCTTTATATATAAAGCAATGACTACCTCATCCATTCTTTGAGATCAATCTCAACCCTTAGATCTCAAGAACCAAAGACTCATGGCTCTCTAAGAATCTAAGTAATCCTGAGCATTTTAACCAAGTCTCACGCATCTTCTCTAAGTGCTGAAAAATTGGTGTCAGGTGTGCATCGTGCTGAGGCTTAGAAGAAGGGAAACTCACTGCTTTACTGAAGGCCGTGGCATGCATCTGAAAGAGGACTTCCTCCACTTACTGGAGGCCGCGGCGCACAACCTGGACCTGATGCTGAATTTTTCTCTCTTTAGTTCTTAGACAAATCCCAACACTAATCCTACGAACTAAAGCAATATTCTACACAATATCCTCATTAAGAGTACTCACACAAGAGCTAACCAAAGCCTCTTTATCACGAGCTGTAGAGTAAACATTCGAAAATTGCTTTTTTAAAGAGGTCCACCAAACTGAACATCATGCTGAAACCAAATTCTATTATTTTTTTATAAGTACCAAGAGGGCAATCCATTAGCAAAAGGATTATTGTAACGACCCATCCCAGGTTGGCCACCCCAAAATGGTGTCATCACATTTTGAGAATCCCATCACGACACATATATGCAGCAGTAAAAATCAATATTACCAAAAGAATTTACATCAATCTGTAAAATGCATAAAGAGTTACAAAAAAAAATTTTCATTTTATTTTTTCATTAGTCTGAGGATGATGACACGTACGCGGCTTACAGAAAATGATTTATTCTGAACCTCAACTCATCAAACTATTTGCCAAGCCTGCTACCTGAAAATCATTGTACAATGAGGGGTGAGCTTCACAAGCTCAGTGAATTAAATTTACTAAAAGTATTCCAAATTCCATAAATAATCCTTTAATATTTAATCTTTTATTTTTTACCTAACCTGATGACAACTTTCTACTATCATTTCCCATATCATAAGATTTATTCTCTATCAATCTCTTCTTCTCAATCATTGGTCCACCTTAAGACACTCAATTATCTCACAATTACCTCGTAATGAGGTTCACATCATAAAATCTTCCATTTAAATAAGTCTTAATACCATAACTGTCTCTTTCTATGAGACTCAACCATTTATAATTAAATTCACCATAATGTCTCACATCTCAGCATTTCAATAATCTCATTATTATAGATGTCTCTTTTTATGAGACTCAACCATCTATAGTTAAATTCACAATAATATACCACATCTCAGCATGTCAATAATCTCATTATCATAGCTGTCTCTTTTTATGAGACTCAACCATCTTAAATTAAATTCACAATAATGTGCCACATCTCAGTATTTCAATAATCTCATCATTTTAGATGTCTCTTTTTATGAGACTCAGTCATCTATAATTAAATTCAATAAAAAAAAATCACATCTCAGCATTTCAAATAATGCAGCAATAATTAAAAACAGATGCAAATGCATGAATGATTATGATGGGAACGTCTTCCCACCTGTCGACAGGTTGTTATTATCTTAGACCGGCTGCCCTCCCGGTTCTTTTATTCTCATCAGACCGACTGCCTTCCCGGTTAATTCCAGCATATACCGGCTATCACGGTTTTCACTTTTCATCCCAGCATATACCGGCTGTCACGGTTTTCACTTTTCATTCCAGCATATACCGGCTGTCACGGTTATTTCATTAGACCGGCTACCTTCCCGGTTCTTTCGGTTATATTATTAAATGCATATGCGCATGAACAATGATATGAAACAGTAATATAGAAGTAATATAAAAACAATATAATGATTCAAACCACTTAATTTGGCTATCCTGATTATCCACAAATTTTATATAACAAAGTTTCTTTAAAATTTCTTACATCCAATCATCCTGATTTTTATCAAATTATATAAAAATTCCACTAAATTCTTCTCTTCCAAAATCACATCAAATAATCAATTAAAGTCTGTCCAGATCCACTAAATTTCATCTCAAATTGTCCATCCGAATTTGTCAAGATCCACTAAAATTCATCTCAATTCATCCATCAAAATTTGGCAAGATCCACTAAAATTTATCTCGTCATAATTCGTGTTAAAACATCAGTATGTCTCATCAATAATTTATTTATTGCTTTTATTCTCAAATAAACTTATAATTTCCAAAAATATTATTTCTCACCGAGAAATATTTCTACATGTCCAAATTTTCTATCATACCCGTAAATTAATTTTTCATCTATCACCCAAGCATATTTAAATAATTAATTATAATAATATCACCAAATAATTGATTTTTTTATTTAGACTACTAAAAGTAAATCCAACTCACCCCGTAGCATTTAAAGCTACTCGTGGTCACCTTCTTGTTTTTTTTCGGTTCTTCTCAGAAATTTCTCCCGTTGTAGATAGTCAACACTTGACATAATATTTGTATTAAATTTCTAATTATTTCTTAAATTCATCGTAAACCACTCCTTATGAAAATTCCCACTTTAAGCTCCGGAAATTTTATATATGCTAAAAATTCAAAAATATATATTATACTATTACCTCATAATTACTGATAGCTTCTCATAATCCTCTATGAAATTCCATAGAAAATCCATTCAAAATTTTGCTATTTTGACTTTTCTTTGGGTCTCCAAATATTGTGAGAATACAAAAATTTGAAAGAAAGAAACTGAACGATTTCAGTTTCTACACATATATATAGGAGCTTCAGCCCCCCTACCTAACTTTCTACTTTCTAAAAAAAAAAAATCCACGTTTTTTTTTTCTTTTTGTTAGTCTTCAGCAGCCACCCCCCTCCCACCTAACTCTCTCGTCATTTTGTTTTGTCCCTTTTTTTTTAAAAGACCTCCACTAAGTAATGGTGGAAGCACTATTTTTTTTTATATTTTCTTTCCTTCTTTTCCTTTACTTTTTCCTTTCTCTTTTATTTTATTTTATTTATTCTTGTCTTTGGTCTGGGACGTTCATGTCCCAGATTTTTTTACTATTCACCCTTTTTACTATTCACATTTTATTGTTCACATTTTTTTTAGAATTATTTTATTCAATATTAATCCTTCGCATAAATATATTAATTAAAATTCATGACATATTTATCAAATTACTTCTTTACCCTTAATTCATGAATACGGGTATTACAATTATTTACAAGATACTATATCCATGAAATCAAGAAATGACGAATTTCCTTTTATACCAAAAGCAAGGGTATTTAACCACCTATTTTTAATGGTGTCAATTGAGTTATGTTCCCAAATCCCTTCAATTTCTCTTTTCCTCACTGAAACTTTGATAGAGAGAGGAATAAATGCAAAACCTTCCTAATCTTCTTAGAACCCTTAAGACCACTCCAAGCCCAAATGTCATCCTCAATTGAGTAAGCCATAACCCAATTCTTATCACACAAAGATCCTTCTCCCAAATTTGCTTTGAAAAGGAATAACATACCCAACAAAAGGAGATTCACATTGTCGGCCTCCTTAGAATTCCAAACATTTCCACACTCAAAGAAGACATACGAAAGAAAATCACTCCAACCCTTCCTAATCGACTTTTAGACCCCCTACCCCTTAAGCAACATGCCCCTCCTTAGAAATCAAACCATTGTTCTCTACCCCAAACTTGGCCTTAATAACCTTGCACTATAGGTGCTCTTTTTCCAATATAAATCTTCAAAGCTACTTTCCAAGAAGAGTTTTATTTTATAAAAAAAAAACCAAGGATTTGATACCAAGACCTCCTAAATCAATGGATTGTTTAATTACTCTTCACCTTACCAAGTGGTATTTTCATTCTTATCCCATTTTACTCCAAAGAAAAAACCTTTGAATCCCTTCCAACGTTTAGCAATCTCACCTGGAATGGGGAACAAAAACATAAAATAAATAGGGAGACTAGAAAGCGTGCTCTTGATGAGAGTTAATCTTTCACCCTTAGTAAGGTAATTACTTTTTCACATGGCCAATTTCTTCTTAAATCTTTCAAAAATGGTAGCCCACATTGTTGTCTTTAAATTTCGCACCCAACAAAAGACCCAAGAAAGTGATTGGGAGAGCAATAGACTTCACAACTCATTATATTTGCAAATAACTCCCCATTAACCTTTTCGCAATAGGAACCAACACAATTTTGCTAAGGTTCACCTTCAACTCGAAAAACCCCTCAAAGAAATGAAGAATATAGCGAAGATAGATGGGACACTTTTAGCTTTTCATTCCTACCTACCAAAAAGCCTTTTATGAATCCTCAATCCATTGCCCAATCAATCAACTTGCTCAAAACTTCCATAATCAAGGTGAATAGGAAGAAAGATAAAGGATCACCTTGAAGACCTGTAGAAGCTTGGGAGAAACCTGAGAGACACCTATTGACTAGGATGGAGAAAGAAGTAGAAGAAATACATTTTTGGATCCATTTATACTAAAGAGCTCTAAACTCTACTCTTTCCAAAAGATACATAAGAAAATCCCAACTATTATGATCATAAACTTTTTCTATATCAAGCTTGCAAATGACCCCATTTCTACCACTTTTTAGTTGATTATCAATGACTTAATTTGCAATTAAAGCGGCATTCATGATTTGTCTACTTTCAATAAGAGCATTCTGGTTTGGCTCCACCACTTTCTCAATCACATTCTTCAATCTAGAAGTTAGAACCTTTCAAATAAGTTTGTAAATGGACCCAAGAAGGCTAGTAGGGCCAAAGTCTTTGATATTAGTGGCACCTATTTTTTTTTTTTTTTTGGAATGAGAACAATAAAACTAGAATTAAGACTATAACAAACTCCCCATTACCGTTGGAATCCTTAAAAAGATCCAATATATCTTGTCTTATAATGACCCGATTAGCTTAAAGGAAAACCATAGAAAAACTATTCGAACCTAGAACTTTGTCCCATTACACTCACAAAGAGCAATAAGAATTTCCTCCTCCTTAAATGGTCTTTCAAGATAAAAAAATCGAGTCTTTCCAATTCCAACATATGGTAATCCATCAAGAGTAGGTTGTTATTCATAGGTATTCACGCAAAGATTCCTGTAAAGATCACAAATAGCTTCCTTCATCTCACTAGATTTAACAAAGACGCCCCATTGATCTTAATCTCACCCATTTTTTTTAAAAGAAAGGTGTAACCCATGTATAAAGGCTATCTATAGGAGATAAACTCTACTATATCTATATCATTTACAATAGAATTCTCTTTGACCCAAAAAATAAGTTCACTGAATCACATTTCCCTAATTATATCAATAGGTCTCTATATGCCTTCAAAAGCTACGATTCCTTTCGTTTCAAACTATCCAAAAGATAGAAAGATAAATCATAGAGTAAGCTTTCTTGAGGTTATTAGAGGCCTGAAACCCACTCCAAGCCAACACTCCATCTATCACGGAACCGACGCACACCCAAGAAACTTTTAAAACCTTATAAGTCATTTCCTATAAAACTCTAGCCAAATAACACTCCATCAAGAGATGAAAAACGTACTTAACGCATCATTTGTAAATGAAACACTGGTTCACTAACACCCTCCCCCTCATTTGCAAATTATCAAGCGTTAGAATCTTCTCCAAATAGGCTTCACAACCGGAAAACCCCCACTTCTTTGGTGCACTGGAGCACTAAATTGCTTTCCATTGAAAGTTGGAGGAACCATTCGGAAAATCCAATCTACAAGAATCTTATAGAAAGATTTCACCTCAAAACCTTTGTGTGGGTTGTCCCTCTATCCCATTACATCATCTTTAGATAAATCCAACTTATAGCTGTACAATAAAGTTTTCATAAAATTTGCACCCCCCTAACTCCCTAATCATTACCATTTCGGATTAAAGGCACATCCCCCGAGATAACACCATTAAACACCTAGATGCATGAAGAAATAAGAGCTTCTTTATCCATAACAGTTACAAAAATCTTTGGAAACTAATCGTTAAGAAGGGTGTTCCTGAACAACGTATCATGCCAAAGTTGCGTTCTCCTCCTATCACCGAAAGATGAAGACTCAAAGCCCCCTATCCGTTTCGTATCCAATTCCACACTCTTACAACATAAGCCACGTTTTTTTCTTAGAAATCCACCGGCAAGATTCCATTCTAAACTTAGTTTCCACCATTTTCTTAAAAAAATGACGCATTCCCGTATTAAATCTCCATAATCGTTCCCCGATAGAGCATTATTAAACAAGGTACTCTTTATCTAACGATTGCTTAACCACTCTCCATCTCACCAAGTGATATTTATGCTCCCCCATATTGCCCCAAAGAAATCTCCTTTGAATATCCTCTAACCTCTTAGCCATAACATTCGAGATAGGAAATAAACAAAAAATAAATATGGAGACTAAAAATAGTGCTTTTAATGAGTGTGAATCTTCATCTTTTAGAGAGAAGAAGATTCTTCGATCCAGTTAACAACTTTTCAAATCTCTCCACAATGGGATTCCACACACATGAATCTTTAAATTTGGCTCCAAAGGGGAGCCCAAGATAAGTAAAAGGAAACGTCTCCTCATTGCACCCCAAAAAACTAACAAGAAAACAACCACTAATGTTTTTACCAAGAGGGATCAAATCACTCTTACTAAGATAGACTTTGAGCCCCGAGATCTTTTTAAAACAGAGAAAAATACACCGAAGATTCAAGTTTTGATAAGCTTCTGCCCTACAAAAACAATTTTATCACGGGCAAAGAGAAAATGAGATATACCTACACTACTTTCTTCTCTCCCCACCTTAAAGTCACTCAAGAGTCCCCTTCTTTATCATCTTCACCAATATTTTGCTCAAAGACTCCATAACCAAAGCAGACAAAAAAAGAGGGAATAACCATCCCTTTGTCTCAAACCCCGGGAGGATTTAAAATAACTGGAAGGACATCCATTAACAAGTATCGAAAAGGATGTCGAAGAAATACCCCAAATCCCATCCTCTTTGAAAGGTAAATCACAAAGCCCAACTTACATGGTCAAAGGCCTTCTCCTTGTCAAGCTTCCAAATCACCTCTCCCACTCCATCATTCAAATGAAATCCACCACTTTGTTAGTAATCAATGCGACATCCAAAATTTACGTTCCATCCACAAAAGTATTTTGGAAAGAACTCACCATTTTGGAGATCACTTTTTTTTAATCTACAAGTGAGAACTTTCAAAATAAGTTCATAAATAAATTCCACAAGGCTAATAGGCTGAAAATCTTTCATATTATAAGCTCACACTTTCTTCGGAATAAGTACAATGAAGGTAGAATTGAGACTATCCACAAAATCACCCGAAAAATGGAACTCCTCAAAGAGCTGAAGAATATCCACTTTAAGGACATCGCAATTGTGTTTAAGGAAAGCCATAGAAAAACCGTCGCGAACTGGAGATTTGTTCCGAGGACAATGCTTAAAAGCATAAAGAATCTGCTTATCATAAAAAAGGTGCTCAATCCAATTTACCTCACTAACATCAATAATGAAAAACTCCAAATCATCCAAATTCAGCTTATTAAACAAGTCTCCTTGAAGAGAGACTTGCAAGATGAGCAAACAGCCTCCTTCATACTCTCCTCCTCCACAAACAACGCGTTATCTACCTCAGTGGATCCAATGAAGTTTTATTTCCTATGGTCGTTCACCATTCGACGAAGGAATTTAGTGTTTCTATCACCCTTCTTAATTCAGATTTCTCTAGATTTATGTCTCCACTAAATTTCTTCCATAGAGATAAGCTTTGATAACTCATTCTTAACCCATATTCTTTTGTCTCTTTCCTTCCCCTAGAGACTCGAAGAAATCTTCTTCTCATCAAAACCATTCGTCTTCCCCATTAACACATTAATTGAGGAATTAAATTCCTAAGAGATTCATTGTTTCAATTTTTTAATTCCAATTTAAGGGTTTTCAATTTTGTAGCCACCACGAAGCTAACGAAGCCCTTCGCATTACAACATTCCCATTAACCTTTGATAAGATCCTGAAAGCCTTCCACTTTATGCTACATTTTCTTAAAATATAATGAAATAGGACCCCAATGCAAACCTACCACTTTAAGAACAATAAGGTGATGGTTCAACGTGGGCCGAGGCAAAAGTTTTTGAATAAGACTAGAAAAAAAGCTTTCCAACAACCAAGCATAAAAAAACAGATAAATCCTAAAGAACAAGGGAGTTTTCCTAAAACTCGACCAAGTGAATGATTCTCGTAACAAAGGCAAATAAAAAAGATTTTGGCCCCTAGCAAAAACAAGAAACTTCTTCATAGAGCTAACCTTATACAAACACCCAACTCTTTCATAAGGATAAAGAACAACATTGAAGTCTCCTCCCACCACCCATAGAAGATTCTACTGGCTCCTAACCTTTTCAATCTTGACCCCTCTGACAATTAAGTATTGGACTATAAACTCTTGTGACCAACCACACGCCACTCGAAAAAAAATGCTTTAGAACACAAGATACTGAGAAGAGCCCCATATGAAAGTGAATCAAGTCCAAAATCTTATCCCACATAACCACAACACCACCTAAAGCACATACTTTCTGTAATGATTTTCACCCACATGACCTAATACCTTAGAAACTATGAATAACCATATCATTAATCATCTCCTTTTTAGTTTCTTGAAGACAAATCACATCCCTCTTCCATTTTCTAAAAAAATACTTCACAATAACTTTTTTATTTAGATCATCCCTTCACATTCCAAGAGATGATTTTCAACTTAATTGATTAGTAAAACTATCCCTCTTCTTCTCTACCTCTCAAGCCATATTAGAACCTCTCCTCTCATAATTGACGTCAAACTCCAATCTCTTGAGTTCTATGTTAGCCTCCATATTTTGCTTTCTATTCATAGCTAGTTTCCTACTTCTAGATTTTCCTTCTTCCAAACTAATATTCTCTATCTCCTCGAATAATTTAATTGCTTGCTCTTTTATACCATCAAGAGAAACCCCTATTATCTGGTTCAATTTCTTGACCAAATTCAACACCGAATTTGACGCAAGCAAGTTCACATTTTCTACATCGTCCGTATCATTAACCAGCGACTGATCAGATTGGTCAGAACTCACCACTAGAGCCAGCCTATCCTCCAAGATCCCTTATTATTTTCTTCCCTCTAGCCTTGTAAAATCATAAACCTTAAAATCTCTCTAGTGGGTGAGAATAGTATCTTCCTCTTTTATAGCAACACACAACAAAAACTAAAGTGGGACAAAGAAGAAATAGAGTAAGCATAGCAGCTGGCACAACAGGAGTATGAGTAGCAAACAACTTTGAGAATGAGTCAAAGAGTGAAACATGCATTACAAAGAGTACAAGGTAACTAAGAAGGTTAGCTCACAAGAAGAGAGACATTTAGGCAGTTAGAGATAGTTGACAGAATGTATTAATTATGTTAGGTTAATTGCATTTCGTTAGGCGACGCCCAATAATAGCTTGTATACTTCTATAGTGTATAAATACTACAATTTGCTTAGATTATAAAATACCAATAAAATTATTTCTTACTTCTTAATTCTCCTTCATTTTTTCCCAATTTATCTTCTTCTTCTTCTTTCTCAATTTTTTATCCCTTTCTATTTTGTAATGTAATTCATTCTTCTTATAATATAAGCAATTCTTGATACATAAGTTTGTATCAATTGGTGCTTTCATTGAGCTTTAACCTCAAACACACTCTCCTTGTCCAAACATTCAGATTCTACCAAGGTTAAAGGCATTAGATACAACAAGATTGATGATAGAATCTCCAAAGTAAATGATCAAATCAAAGGGCTCTATGATATGGGCTCATAACTTGTTCATGAAAATGACAACATCAGAAATTCTCTTACTGAAATATTCTCCAAATTGGTTGGGATCTACGATTCTTCTCAGGTCTCCAAAGACCAAGGACTATCCTTCAAATCTTCATAACCAAACAACACTAACCCTGAAGAACCGTTGGACAAATTCAAGGAGAAAACATAGCAAAAATCTCAAGCCTGTGGAAGATTTATGAGACTGCATATACTGAGATTTGATGGTAAATATCCTATTGGGTGGTCCTTCAGAGCTGAGCAATTCTTCAACTACCATGTTACTCCACCTGAACAAAGATAAATTATTTGTTCCTTCCATCTAGAAGGAGCAATCCTCTCTTGGTATCAATGAGCTAGTAACAATTTCTTGATTCATTCTTGGACTGACTTATTGGAAAAGATCAAAGAAAGATTTGGCCATCTTCTTTTGAAGATTCTAGAGGAACTCTAGCAAAATTACAGTAGACAAGCGCAGTGTCTGAGTACCAGACCTAGTTTAAGACTCTTTCCAATAAGGTAACAAGTTTGGAAGAACCTTTTTTTATTAGCATTTTCATTTCTGGCCTTAAACCTGAACTAAAAAAAGAACTATTAGTTGCTCAACCTTCTTCTTTAATTAAGGTTATGTCCTTAGCTAAGCTTTATGAAGAAAAATGTACAGATAAGAAGAAATCTTGGAGACTCTCTTGGAACAAACCTGCATCTGGTGTGGGGCTATTACCAACTCTAATAGGCACCTCCATTAAACCCATCACTACACCACTAGTTCCTACATTTTTAATAAGAAAACTCACCCTTATAGAAATGAAGATCATAAGGGACAAATGTCTTTGCTACAATTGTGATGAATAATTCACCCCTAACCGCAATTGTAAACATCATTTTCAATTATTGATGGTAATAGAAGATCCAATTCTTAAAGTGGAAGTGTAAGAGGAATAGGATAATCCTGCAGACTAAGATATTGAAGTCTCTGGGATCAGTATGAATACTTTAGCTGGGCATTCTAGCCTAAGCACTATAAAGATCACTAGAGAATGGAAGAATCATACAATCTAGGTTCTGATTGACAGTGGGAGTACCCAAAACTTTTCCTAAGAAAAGATTGCCACGAGATGGGCCATCAGACCCTGCAAGCCATTTAGAGTCCAGATTGGAAATATAGACTTTCTCACTTGCAATAAATGGTATCACCATATAGTCATTTATCTACAGCACCACTTGTTTACTTTTGATGTATTCTTGCTACCTATTAAGGGTTTTGATCTGGTTTTAGGCATTCGATAGCTTGAACTATTAGGACTAATACTCACTAATTATAGAAAACAAAATAATGAACTTTGAATGGCAAGGTATTACAGTTCAATTAATGAGGGAGCCCCAATTACATCCCCAATAAATCAGTTTGAGAAATTTAAAAAAACTGAGAGTATTTCCTCTTATTTTCACTTAACTCTATATATATCCTCAGAATCCACATTCTTTCCCTCTAGAAATATCCACACTTCTAAACATTTACACTCATCTCTTTCAAGAACGAGAGAATTTGACCATTCCATCCAACTAAAACCAGGAGCTAAGCCTGTGAATATCAGGGCTCATAGATATCCCTACATCCAGAAACAGGAGATAGAAACTTTGGTGAAAGAAATGCTCTCATCAGGTTTCATTAGACTTATCCATAGCCAATTTTCTTCCCTTGTCCTAGTAGTGAAGAAAAATGATAGGTATTGAAGATTTTGTATAGACTATAGAGCCTTTAACTCTATCACTATCAAAGATAGGTTCCCTATCCCTACCATTGATAAACAGTTAGATGAACTAACTGGAGCTTCAGTTTTCTCCAAGCTTTATCTAAGAGCTGATAATCACCAAATAAGAGAAAGATTCATACACTAAGAAGACTGCCTTCAGGACACATAAAGGCCACTATAAATTTGTAGTCATGCCATTTGGTTTAACTAATGCACCATCAACTTTTCAAGCTGTCATGAATGTTGTGTTTAAGCTATGCTTGAGAAAATTTGTCCTTATATTCTTTGATTACATTTTAGTTTATAGCAGTTCAGTTGCAGATCATTTACATCACCTCAAGGTTGTTCTTGATTGCCTAGTTGATAACCAACTATTTGCTAAAAGAAGTAAGTGCATTTTCTGTTAATCTTTCGTAGACTATTTGGGTCCCATTGTCAACTGTCAAGGAGTACAACTAGATCTAAAGAAGATTGAGGCAATGCTACAATGGCCTACACCATTTAATGTGAAACAACTCAGATGATTCGTAGGCCTCACTAGATGCTATAGAAGATTCATTAAGAGTTATGCTTTCATAGCTACCCCACTCACAAATTTCTTGGAGAAAGATTCATTTGGATGGAATCAGGATGTTCAGCTTGCTTTTAGAGTTCTAAAGGAAGCCATGTACTAGCTTTACCAAATTTCAACAAGCTTTTTGTCATAGAGATTGATGCCTCTAATGTAGGCATTAGGGTTGTCTTATATCAACAACTTCATCATTTGGCTTTCTACAGTAAGAAGATAAGCCCAAAAATGGTTGCGGCCTCAGTTTATGTCAAAAACTTTATGTCATAACTCAAGCAGTCAAAAAATGGAGACAATACCTCATTGGCAGAAAATTTGAAGTGCATACATACCATAAAGCATTGAGATCCCTTATATGACAAGTCACTCAGACTCTAGAGCAACATCACTATTTGACCAAGCTTTTAGGCTTCTCCTATGAGATATTATATAAACCAGGAAAGGATAATGCTACTACAGATGCATTGTCTAGAGTCCTTGTAATAACTGATTCAGTGGAAGAAGCTCTATCCAGCTCTTTAGCTCTCTACTTGTCATATCTAATTCTAGAATTCTTAGATGAGTTGAAACTGGAAAATACAATTGCTCAAGACTTGGTGTCCATACACCAAGACATCAAGAAAGGGATCCCTCCTATAGGATACTTAGAAACATAAAGAATGTTGTTGTACAACAACAAACTAGTTCTCAGTTCTCACTCTTCCCTCAAATTCAAAATACTAGAAGAATTTCACTCATCCCTTCTAGGAGGACATAATGGCATCTATGGAACTATCATGAGAGTCTCAACAAATTTTTTGTGGAAAACTTTCAGAAAGGACACTAAGGAGTTCATCAAGAACTATGTCATTTGCAAGCAAACCAAATACTTTCCAACTCTACCATATGGCCTACTCCAACCCTTACCTATTCCAGAAAATGTGTGGGATGACCTCTCTATGGACTTTATTAGTGGATTACCACTAGTACAAGGATATTCATTTATCATGGTGGTCAAAGATGAGCTGACTAAGTATGCTCACTTTGGAGCATTGCCTAGCATTTACATTGCTTCTAAATTTGCAAGAATCTTCTCTGACATTGTTGTTAAACTGCATGGCATCCCTAAGTCCATTATTTCATATAGAGACAAGGTATTCTTAAGTTCATTTTGGACATAACTGTTCAAATTCAGTGGCAATTCTTTAAAGTTCAGTTAAGCTTACCATCCTCAATCAGATGGTCAAACTGAAGTATTTATTAGGTGTCTTGAGCAATATTTGAGAGCTTTTACTCAAGACAAACCACAATCTTGGCTTTAACTTCTTCCCTGGGTTGAGTACTCTTATATCACCTCTTATCATTCTGCTATCGAAATGACACAATTCAAAGCCTTATATGGCAGAGAACCTCATCTTCTCCAGAAATATATCCCCGGTACTTCTAACAATGAAGTTATTAATAGTGATCTCATTACCAGAGATGAGCTTCTTCAACTCCTCAAAACCTATATCCTCTGGGCTCAATCAATGATAAAATCCATTGTAAACACCAAGAGGTAGAACAAAGAGTTTTCCCAAGGAAGCTGGGTGTTAGTGAAGTTGCAACCCTACACGCAACAATTTTTAGGCTTAAAACTCAATCAAAAACTCAGTAAGAGATACTATGGCCCATTCCAGGTAATAGATAGGATTGGATAATGGCTTACAAGCTGGCTTTGCCATTTACTTCTAAAATCCATAATGTCTTTAATGTTTTCCTCCTAAAACCTTTTCACAACAGCCCTCCTACCCCTACCTTACCTTTACCTGATTTGAACATCATTAACAAACCAACACATACTCCACTAGACATTTTGGAAAACAGAACCATCTACCACAATCACAAGTTAATTCCTCAAGTCATGGTGCAATGGAAAGTTTTACCACTTGAAGATACTATACGGGAGGACTCCGTTGTGATTCATAGCTTGCTACAAACTTTAGACCTCGAGGACAAGGTTAGTTTTAGAGGGTTGCTAATGATATCAACACACAATAGGAACCAAAGTAGGACAAAGAAGAAAAGGAGCAAGCACAACAACTGGTATAGTAGGAGTGTACGCAACAAATAAGTTTGAGAATGAGTCAGAGAGTGAAACATGCATTATAAAGAGTACAAGGCAACTAAGAATGACTCAAGAAGGTTAGCTCCCATGAGGAGAGACAGTTAGACAATTAGAGATGGTTGGTAGAACTTGTTAATTATATTAGATTAGTTGCATTCTGTTAGGCTAAGCCTAACAATAACTTGTATACTTTTCTAGTGTATAAATACTACAATTTTCTTAGACTGTAAGAGGCTAATAAAATCATTTTTTACTTCTCATTTCTCATTTATTCTTTCGTAATTTCTCTTTGCCTTCTTCCTCAATTCTTTCTCTCTTTCTATTCTGTTTTATAATTCATTCTTCTTCTAATATGAACAGCTCTTGATATGTAATTTTGTATCACTCTTATATTTTGTTCACAATCTCCAGTCCAATAAGAACAAAATTAATCTTACTTTTTCCAATCTTATCAACAGATAAAAAATCCTAAAATCCCACTAGTATACAAATCATTTCAACATCTTTTTCAAACCCTACTGACCCATAAGAAAAAGAAAAAAAAACAACTTAATTCCTACATAAAAAGAATCTAAAAATTCAGGCATGCCTCAGACATCTCTTAACGGCAAGACCCCTATGGATGGGTTCGCCCAGGCAAGGTGACAGTTTTCCAATATTGCTTGCGGTAAGCCGCATCTTATGCAATGGGGAAACACCTAAATTCAGCTGCGAAACAGTGAAAACCACATATTCGGCACCAAATCCGACCGAGACATCCTTACCGGTGCCAGCCCATCTTTGTCTGCTTACGTCGCATCGGTTGGTGCCTACCTAGTCACATTTAGCTTCCCTATGATGCTCGTGGAAATGCACGCTCTATATAGCGATGAAGAAGCCAAATCCAGCCTAGATTCCGACGATACCTTTGATCAAAACTCCCCCACTAGCGTCAGTCCTTCATCACCTGCTTGTGTCTCACCGACCACTACTAGCTTTGCCCTTTCTCGCGACATTAGAGAAGTAAAAGAAATGACATAACTAGGGCCAAAATGGGTTATGACCCACTTCTTAGTGGACTTGGGCCTAATCTCTGCAAGAAAGAAAAAGAACTAGATCTTGAACTTTGCTCTTTTTCACTTAGGCTTTCTTAAAAGGCCCAATCCAAGCCCAATTTTCTTTGGTCCATTTAAACCTTCCAAAGTCTTTTTAGAGGTTTTAAGCCTACAACTGCATGGGCTTCTTATGGACTTTGCCTCTATCCACCATAAAAGACAAATTATCCAAGCTCAAGTCCACCTTCTCTTTGCCTTTCCTAGAAACATTGGAATTTGAATTCAAATTATTTGTCAACGCCCACTTATCTCGTCAGTACAACCTTTTCCACATAGCTGTCAATGCCTAACCCCACCCACTTTTGCACCCCCTGTAACTAGTGGCTACCATGGCTTCTTGAAGACGTCAAAGCTGTCATTTTGTGATCCAAACATCAATCTCCCATCCAGGCAATGTTCGCAGAAGGGATAACTTCCTTTAAATGACAAACCTTCCAACTCTTTGGGCTTCTCCTTCAACAAAATAGCATAATTCCATTAGTTGATGACTTTCCCAAGACCACCAGGGATCTTTTCTCCGGCCAGAAGAAAGCTACTAACTCTTTAATGGGCCTATAAACTCTCTACCAACCTTTCACTGCGAAACCTTCACGAAAAATAACCATACAAGGCCCTTTAGGGAGAATCTCAAAGAGATAAAGAAACCTACCATGCTTGTTACTGTGAAGCTCCAGAACCAAAGATCTCTCATCTTTCCTCATTCTTTGATACTAAATATGGCCTCCTTTTTCATACCAAAACACATACCAAGAGCCCAGCAATAATTCAACCTCTTATCTTTCTAAGTACAACGAAATCCTTCTATTCAAGCCATTTTCAGTGATTTTAAGAAGATTACCAAACTTTCATTCTTTTTAAATTTCAGTGGAAAACATAGCTCTTGCAATCATGATGGTAAATCAAAAAACTTTAGAAGAAATATGCAAGTCGTTTATAAATAAATGATAGTAGACAAATAAATGCAAATATGTATTTTAAAAAATCATTAGCTTTCAAATTGAAGTTCCATAGTCTAAGTACTATAACTCATATTCCAAAGAAAATAACCAATTGGCAACTAAAAAAAATTAAATCTCCTATGGGTGTTGGCAATGGAAAAATTTGTGTTTCTATAACCTTCTTTAAGCCAAAGAGGCCTCGATTTTTGTCTCTCAGAGATCCCATCATCTTTCTCTCTCCTTCATAGGAAGACCATTTCTAATCTCCCTCTCATCAAAAGTGTTAATCTCCTTCAATAAAGAGGCTTTTATGGTATTAGCATCTCCAAACTCTTTTTAGTTCCACCTTTTTATTTCTTCTTTAAGATTCTTCATCATTAACTATATTCCACCATTCCCGGATAAGATCTTGAAATTCTTCAACCTTGAGCCATATGTTTTCAAACAGGAAAAGGATAGGTCCCCATCTTAAACCACCAAAGGTAATAGGGTGATGATACGAAATTGGTCTATTTAGAAGCTTTTGAACAAAATTGGGATATAACACCTCATAATCGTCGAACACCGAAAACTGGTCAATTCTAGAGAAAGAAAGAGAATATTTAAATTGGACCAAATGAAAGAACCATGTACAAGCAGTAAATCCACGAACCCATACTCTATTGCAAAATCCAAGAATTCCATTGAGGCAATACTCTCATCCACCATCTTTCATACAGATACAGAACAAGATTAAAATCCCCACCCAAAACCGAAGGAAGGGCCCATCTCCACTTAACCTCACCAAGGTCATGCCACAAAGCCAGTCTATTCAACCCCTCACTCTGAACATACACACCTGTAAAGATCCATTCCACTTTAGGATTAAAAGATTTGAAAACACAATAAATCAAATGATTACTAACCCAAGAGTCGATCAAATCCAGAACCTACTCGTTCCACATCATCAAAACGCTTCGAGAAGCCCCTCTAGACGATAAGAACTACCAACAACACCTATGAGCACCTCACAAATTACACACCACTAAAAAATTAATTACTTCCATTTTAGTCTCTGATAAACAAAAAAAAAAAGAAAAAATCCTCTTATACTCTCTTAAGTACTTCTTAATAGTTTTCCTTTTGAAAGCATCATTTAAACCTCAAACATTCCATGAAAAAAATTGTAACCATTAATCATTGAAACATTTTGCAGCACTGATTGGTAAACTTATAATAAAGAATATGTTAGACTTTAGGTGGTAAAGCTTCGCATGTATATACGAGAGGCTTAAACTGAAAGTTATTTCCTCACTATATCAAAAGCCCCACCGTATCACTTTTCTCTACCCCAAAATAGTATGAAAATAGTACATGTAGTCTTATAGAAAATAAGTAAAATATAAATAACAATGAGGAAGAAGAACAAGGGTTAGATCTTTCTCAAATGACTCATATATGGGCTTTTATATAGGCTTCTTAAACTTAATAGTTGCAAGCCCATTATTGTCACTATAAATTAGGTCTATAAATCTACTCATATGCTAATGATGAAATGAATTTTTTCAATACTGAGCCAACAACTAGTTTGGCTAGCCATGTAATGCACACATATATTTAGTTTATTTTTGTTAGGAGTATTATGGTTAGTAGGTTATTCACTTTTATAAACATCAAGATGGTATCAGAGCATCCTTAGAACACCAGTGATCATTATGAGTAAACTAAAAAAAATAGTACAAAAGAGGAAAAAATTGAAACCTTAGTTTTAAAATAGCTATAGGTATGTCATCAACCACCCCACCAAACACTTTTCGCTGTCACCTTTTTTTTTGTCCCCAAAGTGATTTGGTTTTCTTCTCCAACACAACATATTCCTCCTTCAAGTGTTGTGATTCCTGCTTCCAATGTGAGTCTGTCTTCTCCGGCACTATTTATGTTGTTTCTGGTGCGAATCCTTGTTTTCTCCAACTACTACTACTTCTTCCGGTGCGTTTTCTAATCGTGACAAACTTCCATCTCTTTTGGCTAGGTTTTTTCTCTTGGTTTTCCATCAACCTACGTTGCAAATCCATTTTACTTTTTGTTGCAGAGACTGTCTTTTGGTTGCTGAAGAATTTTTTTTTGGATGGTGGTGTTGTCAGGCGGATGGGAGGAAGAGATTTTGTTAGGTTTTTTTGTGCTGATAGTGAGACTGACTTGGCTCTATCATCTACCCAATCTGAATAGAACCCAGGTGTGGGTTTTTTATGTTAAAAAAGCCTAATCCGATTTGTTTTTTAGATCTAACCCATGTGAAGTAGCCCGTTCCAATCAAAGTCAATGTCAAATCTTGTTGATCTGGTGTCATTGAATCTTGTCAATGGATCTTGTTGATCCATTGTTGTTAGATCGTGTTAACCTAAGTGTCGTGGGTCTTATTGATTCGAGGTTGATCTTATGGGTTTGTTGTATTTGGGATTAGATATAGTTGTAACAAATTGGATGTGTGTATTTGTAACAAGTTGGTGCATGTATATGCTCCAACTTGAGAGGGAGTGTTAAGAGTATTAGTTATGTAGGACAGATAATTAAATAGAGAAATAGATTGAGAAATGAGATAAACAACATAGAATCAAGAAAATTAGACAAAGAGAAAATAGATCATATAAAAGAGAGAGAGAAAAAAAAGGATAACATACCAAGCAAAAAAAACAGAGATAGACTAAATATCAAATTTCATTATCATAATCTGAATTACAATTCTAATATGAGTGCTCTTGTATAGGTACTAATCCTAAACATAATAAAACCCTAAACATGATGGAAAAGTAACTAAATTAAGATCCTTATTTATACAATAAACCCACAAATGATCTAAAATTTTCTAAAATCATAAAATAATACACATTCCTTATAATATTCTGCATCATTCTACCCCACTTGCAAAAAACTCGATCTCAAGTTTTGAAGTGATGAAGTATCAAAACATGGATTGCTGGAGTGAACTGGTGAAGATTGAAAATTGTTTGGATATGGTGTCTTTAATTGGGAACAATAACGATATAAGAGGAGCTTCAACCCAAAGTAGTGGGACAAAATCGATGGTAAGAATGTCACGCACACATATATCGACATCCATGCATTGGCATTGGTTATCTTCCCTTTGAAGGGTTCAAGACATATATCAAGTGCTTCTTGATATTGGAATCCTTCTTCAATGATCGGTGTCTGCTTTTTAAGGACTAGAGACACAGTTTCATACTTAGTGTTGTTGTGACATGAACCTTAATGGATAGAAGTTTTGGCGAAGGTTGCTTCCACTAGTTGTGATGTTCGTTCAATGAGTTGTTGCATCTTGAGGATTTGAATTTCAAAGTTTGAATACTTGATCTCCAACTGACTGCAATTGTTATAAATACGACCATCGAGCTTGGCTTTAGTCCAGATAGCATCTTGAAACAAATGGTATTGCATAAGAGCTTGAAAGTTCTTTAGATTTGAGAATATACTAATTTTCTCCACATGACTAAATGTACCAAAAACCTTATAGAGTACATCTTCTGTGATTGTATATAGTACATGATGAACTATAACCAGAAAGATTCGACTTAACTTGCTCATAGAGTGACTCAAATTTTTTTTCTACTTTCTAATGTAGATAAATCAGGAACAGAAATAAAGCAAAAAGAGGAAACCTATGATTAATTTTTTTGTTATTGTTTTTTTTTTCTACTGTTTCCTTTTTTTTGTTGTTGAAAAACTAGAATTTAAATAAATAAATAAAAATTTAAAACTAGGACTTTTTAGCTTAGGATCGACTTTAAAACGGCTAAATAAAATGGCTCAGAAATTAGGCTCAGCTTGGTGGGTTGGCTCAGTCAATGCAACTGAGTCAACTGGTATCAAATCTGGAAAGCGAAACGAGTTAGAGGGTCACCCGGATGAGACATGATAGCAGCGTGTGTGGCTCCGTCCTGTACGGGTTGGCACTGAAATTACAGTAGTAGACTGAAATTTGAATTTCAAGCACCGTGGTGGTGTTGGCTAGGCCAAAAAATGTCGGAACACAGCAGATCTGAATGAATATGTGCACGACAGTAGGTTCGACTAGCTTTTGGGTTTCGACGGCAAATATGACAGTGGTTCAGGTGGGAAAAAGATGGGTTATGCTCGTCGGAAGTTTCCACACCTGTTGGTGGTGGTGGCGCACTTTGTGGAGCAAAGGTAGCGGCGCTGGTTTGCCAAAAAACGGGAGATAATGTCTTGATAGGCGGGAAATCTCCTCAAACAGTCGGATCTGGTTTAGATATGGTTGGAATCTGATTCGAAGGACGAGAGATCATGTCTTATGGATCTTTTGGCGAGAGGCTGATGGCAGCACAGGCTTGGAAACACGAGAGATTTGGGCGCAATGGTAGCAACTAGGGGATTGAGGTCTTGGCTCTGATATCAATTTGGTGTAGAACAAATAATTAAAAAGAAAAATATTAAAAAAAAAACATAAAATGAAATGGATTAGATCAAAAAAAAATAGATTAAGTAAAAAAGAGATAGAAAAAAAGAAGAAAGAAGAACTGATTAAGCAAAGAAACATAGATAAACTAAATTTTAAATTTCATAATCATAACATGAATTACAATTCTAATATGTGTGCTCTTATATAGTCAATAATTTTAAATATAATAGAACCCTAATCATGATAGAAAACTAACTAAATTAAAATTTTTATTTTCACAATAAACACATAAATAATTTTAAATTTTTTAAAATCATAAAACAATACATATCCATTTATAACATTTTGCATAAATTAAGATTAAGAATATTAAGAGTATTTATGTATTTTTCTATTCTTATGTTATATATATATATATATATATATATATATATGAGTACTTTAAGGCTAGTAAGCTATTAACCCTTGTAAACATCAATAATTTATTTTTTTTAAAATTAAAATATACAACAGTTGCTATTTGATTTATTATTATATCGTCAACCTGTAAAATTACATGATAGAATAACTTGTATATGTCTTGATTTGAGAATTTATGCCGGCTTGGGAATGCATTTTGGTCTTGCAAAACATGTATACATGTACTGGTGCTTGTGAGTTGTGACATACGCCTTTTGCTTGTCTGGATGTATATGAAGAATGAAATATTTTAAACGGGAAACTATTATCTTTCTTTCTTCGGACCAGATTGTGGAGAGCATTGTGAGCTACCTCAACATCAGTACTGACCCTGCAACCTTCATTCAGGTATGTAATTTGAGATGCTTTCGTCTGACAAATCCTGAAAAGTGTCAATACCTTTAATACTTCTTACCTTATAATTGCCATTTCATTTGTACAATAATGTGTTAAAAAAAATTATGGAGCAGCTTATCTGCTAGGCAATAAGAACGTTACTAAATTGAAAGTGTTGTAGCTTTTGAAGCTTTTGTATAGACAACGTATAGCACAACTGACTACTTAAACACGTTGTAATTTTATGCAATATATGAAAACTCTAGACATTATTGAGGTATAATAGCAAGAGATTGTGTTCCAGAACCCAAACTGTAATACTACAGTTCTAAGAATGGTGGCAATGATATTGTATCATTACTCGCACAAAATTTCTTAAACCTTTACTAATATCATATAACATATTTTAATTATTGAGATTTTATTTCTAAAATTCACGTATTTAAATTTTATGCAAAAACACAACCATAATAATTAAATAGACAAATAAAATAAAAAATAAGAACACTAAGAATTAATGTAGTTCGGCAACCTAACAAACCAACTGCTTTATTAATATCCAAGTACAACTTTAAAAAGAGCAAAGTTTGTCAAACTCTCACCCTAAAATCTCAAAACAACAAAACCTTTGAACCTAACTCTAGTTATAAGTTCACTCTCTACTTGACAATCCAAAACCTCAATACACCCAAAACTCTCATTCTAAATCTAGTAGTAAACACTTCTAGGTTACAATGTATATGAGAATTATAAGTATGCTTAAAATCTTCTCTGGGACCTCTTTATATAAATGATATTTTGCTAATACTATATTAAGAAAAGAACAACAACAAATAAAATAACTTCTTCTACTACTACTAGTAGTACAAACAATATCTAATTATAAGAAACTACTAACACTCCTATTAGAACAAACAATTACAAAATACGAAATCATTTTTTCCAAACTAATTAAAAATCATTTTTATGAGAAATTGAGCCAAAATCCCAACACTAACAAATCCAGGCATTCCTTGGTAATCTTGAACTAGCTTCAATGATAAGTTTATAACGCCTCATATGTATTATCCAGTGCCTAACCTTTCTGCCTCTTGTGATTTGAGCGTAATAGGATATAACTTTCTCTCAGAATGTATATATGACTTACACATGTATTAGAATTTACAACCAAAGTCTTGCAATATGAAGTAATTTCCCACCCTCAAGCCAGCTCCTTACAATAAATGTACGGATCAATTAGAAATCTTGAGTTCTCTCCATGCCCTAAGATTTATTTATTTATTTGAGAATGATGTTTATCTCCTATTTTAAATCCTCAAAAGTCTTAGGCCATAGCTTTTGGATAATGCTATGGGTATTAACTTGTTTTTTTTTTTTTTCTCCTTTTTGACTTCTGAAAATAAAAAACTCACTGGGGGAATCTATATTAATTGAGGCATGAAATTGGTGACTTAAATCAATGGAATACAAAATAAGCTAATCCAGATCTTGATTAATTGAGGCATGTTGAGTGCATGAGTTTAAAATTTTCATTGCTTCTTATAAAAAAAGTTCTTGGCTTCTTTAACAGTTTCTAGATTCTGTACTTGGTTATTCATGCTTATATGTTGTAGACTGATGTCCTTGGCATTCCAAGTAAATATATATTCATCACTGTGTAAAAGGTATCATGTGCATAATTTAACCCCAACTTTTTCATATACCATCATTCATTTCTTGATCTCCATGGCTCATCATTTTAGAAAAATGATTATGCGGCTATGTATCAGGGGGCAATTCCTCAAATCCTCGAGAAAACAAAAGAAGATTTCTTCTAAAAAATTGTTAACATTGTTAGAGAAGCTGCAGACATATGTTATAAGAGGATTAAGGAGATTCCTTGCATTATATGTCCACACAAACCCAAAGGATCTATGTTTGTAATGGTAAGCTAGCTCATAGAAGTTATGAAATTCATGGTGCTTCAAACTTGAGCATATTTACGAGATTGGTGCTTCAAGCTTAAGCATATTTAAATTCTTTTTTGATGATAAATTTTATTGCAGGTGAAGTTAAACTTGTCACTTCTTGAAGACATCAATGATGATTTGGACTTTTGCCTCAAACTTGCTAAAGAGGAATATGTGATTCTTCTACCAGGTAAAAAATAACAATGCAGAAACAGTGTTGCATTTTCTTCGATGGAAATCCAGAAGTCCTTGGTTTCTTAAATATAATGGTATGGTGTGAACCATTCGAGATCTGCCAATCATATAAATTATAAACAGAAAAAAAAAACAAGACAAGATTTATCCAGATTCACCTCAAAATAGGGATATGTCCTCCTAGAAGTTTTACTATTATCAACCTCACAAATCTCTCGTTACAATGTGTGTTCAGTACATAAAGAGCATTTATAAGCAACTTAAGAGCAAGACTCATAGTTGTCCGGTGTTTTACAAGTATGAACAAACTCTAACATGGTGTAAATCCATGATTTGTTCAAAACCAAGGGTGTCAATGAGATGTCTAGTACTAAGCACGTATCATGCTCATGGTGGTGATCAATTTGATGTGCTAAGCATAGGATAAAGCAATCAATTTCATGTGCTTATCTAGAATCCTAGAGTTTGAGACTTCCAAAAGCAAATTCTAACCAGCTGCCTTCATTTTTCACATTATATAAATATTTTGCATTAAGACTACGAAACCTTCACAGCGGCTATCTTTTTCTTTTGAGAATTTATTACAGAAACACGCACGGAGAGGGGTAAGAGAAATGAGTACATATAAAACTAACAGTACATGCCAACCCCAAAAAGCACTTAACTTTTGACCTCATATTATTATGCTAAACTTCTCCTTTAACCATTGATGACTAAAATTCTTGCAGGGTTTGCTGTTGGGAAGAAAAATTGGCTCCGCATAACTTTCGCTGTTGAGCTGCAGTCTCTTGAAGAAGTAATAGGATTTGCCACTCATCTGCATCGTAAGATCGAGTGATGGTAATCGACAATTGCTCGTTGTATCCCACGCTCTAGTGTGATCAACTTAGATGAAGTTAGTGGTTTGGGTCATATGATCCCCCGAGTTCCACATAGGCACATGCATGGAATAATGAAGGCACCATATTTGTTGTGGTCATAACAAAAAAAAAATTGACTTGTCGTCGGATCTCATGTTCAGTTTATTGTTAACATGAATATGTGTAGTGGTATGCATACGTTTGGTACGGGGATTAAAAAATTTAACAGATTTTTTTGTTAATTTTTTTATTGTTTCGATCGAATTAATTTAAATCTTTTTTATATTAACTGATCGAATTGATTTCGATCAATTATAATTGATTAATCAGTTAATTGACATTATTTATATATTTAATTAAGGTTTTTTTTAGTTTAGTTTATATTTTATATATTATATATCATATATTTAGTTTATATCTATGGATTTTTTTATTTTATTATATATTATATATTTAACATATTATTGATATTAATATTAATTAATTAATATTTTAATTGATTAAACGATTGAAACAATTAAAAAAATTAACTGTCAATCGATCGATGAATCGATATATATTATTCAATTAATTAATTTAATATCGATAATTAATTAATCAAACCGTTTTATTTAAATAAATCAAAACGATTCGATTAATCGAATTTAACAAATCAAGAACACTAATAATGTGCCTGTTCTTCATGTGATGATAATGATATTGTCTTCATAAAAAGATTTGCAATTTAACACAAGGATTACTTTTGCACGACTCGTTTGTTTTTTCAAGTAGTGCGGTTTCTTGCCTTGTTTTCTTGTATCAAAGAAGTTTAGTTTGTGGAAACTGAAGCAATCATAACAACTTGTGTGAAGCAAGGCATGAGTAAAATTTTAAAATTAAATCTCTTTGGAGATTCTTTTAATATATGTTCTTGTGTTTCCTTACCGTTTGGACGTCGGATTTGTTAGGGATTAAATACATTGACTGTGGTTTAACAGTCATTTAAATATATTTATTATGATTTTTTTTTTTTTTGAGGAAAAAACTATGTTGAATAGATTAAACGAAGTACAACCTTGATTGTTCATAGCAGATGGAAAAAAATTCAAGAATCTCTCCTTCCTACGACCCACGAATACCCATCTTCAAAGCAATTCTTGCTAAAGAATGGGAAACAACATTGCCACCTCTGCAAATGAATTTAACGGCTGATCACCTCAAGCATATGTCCATACTCTGCAAGGCAATCCTCCTCCTCTTTGCAGCTCTTGATCACCGTCAACCAGTCACTCTCCACAAGAACGTGAGCCAAAGATAGCTTTTCTGCAATAACCAGACCGGCCACAATAGCTTCACCTTCAGCAAATGCAGAAGCAGAGACATTTTCAAGTACACTGGATTGTAGAGACCAAAAATTCTCCTCACTACCTGAACTTGAGGAAGCTCTACCACTTCTCTTTTATGCTTTTATCCTCTTCACATGTTCCTGAACGATTCAAGACCTGTCAATTACACGAATTATAAACAGAAAGAAAAGAAAACAAGATTTACGCAGATTCACCCAAGAATAGGGTTACGTCATGCCAAAAGTTTCTTGTTATCAAACACACAAATCTCTCTGTTACTATGTATGCTTAGTACATAAAGAGTATTTATATACAACTTAAGACGTCATAATTAGGGTCAAATTAGGTTTCCGTTCTACAGCAGAACTACTGCTCTTTATGAGCCCAAGCCCAAACCGCCAAGCAAAAAAAAAAAACCATACCTAACTCATGTACATGCCCCAAAAGTTTCGGGAGCACTGACTGCTTAACCCTTATCTGCTCATTTGCCGGGGAGCGAGACCTCCGTTCGATCACCGGTGAGCGGGACCCTGTGTTCGTTCGGAGTTCTATAGATCTGGTCTCGTGAAGTATACACCAACTCTAACAATCTCCCTCTCAACTTTATAAGTGTTGCAAGCCGCAAACTTTCCGCTACTGTTTGGAAACCATACAATACATCATAGCTTGGCACCCTACTTAATGGTATAGAGTATTACCTCAGCTTCAACAGTGATAACAACTTCTCAAACTAAATCCTCCTCTCCAGCTATGTGTATTGGTATCGATAAGCTCCCGAACCAAAGTATTATTTCTCAAAATCGAAAATGGGACATACACTTATTTGTCTAGGAGATGGGAATCTAACAATCATTATTGAAATTTTTAAATATTTGTTATACTAATTATAGTGGTTTTGGTTTTATAAAACCATGTCAATGAACTTTTTTTTTTTATGTGAACTCAATGTCGTTAATATCTTGTTGTTTAGACTTGTATACATCTTAATATTATTAATGTGAGTCAACAGCTAATGTAAAGTTTATTGATGTCTATATAAACAGACTAGGTCCCTTATTTGGCTCCTAGTACTTTTGAGTATTAAGTTTTTCTATCTATTTGAGAAAGCTACTGTTGTGAGAGTAAAAAGAGAAAAACTTAATTTGATCATTTCCGTTGTGAGGTAATTTAAGTTTTTACTATGATGATGGCTCAATCAAATATACGATTTACTTATGTAATTATTTATTTAATTATCTGTGTTCTAATTTCATGTATAATATTATTATTTATTTTAATCATTTCATGTATAATATTATTATTTATTTTAATCTAAACTTATAATCACCACATATACGAATATTTTTTCCATCACCAACATGCCATCTTAGACCTCGCTTAAGAATGGAAATTTCTTATGTTGACCGTGTTAATATAGCATTATGCCCCTTTAGATTCCTTATAATCACATCATATATGTAAGGACAACGAAGTTGTGCAATCCAAAAATCTCTTATTCTCTCATCTTCTCCGCCTCTTTGTACCTTGAACTCCTCTCATCAAGATCCATCTCGATGCAAATCTTTAATTTCTTTTCAGCACCGTGAGAAGAAGTTGTTGGTGTCGTTGCAACAACATCGCGTAGCCATGAGCAGCGACCGCTGCATCAACAGCCATGCAACTGCGAGGAGAAGCCATTGATAGCCATTGCATCAACTATATTTTCATCCATAAAATCCATTTTTTTTTCTTGACAGATTTATGAGAATTTCTTGATTTAAAGATTTATTACTTGATGAATGATGATTTCTTATTGTGGGTTTTGGATTGGGAGGTTAAATTTGAATGTTAAAGATGAGAAAATAAGGCCACCACCGAGTGGAAATTCAATTTTTGGTCACTCAGTGAAATCCACTGTACCTCACATGCCGGTGAAACCCGCCTACCTGCTTGGTTCTTGCACCTACCGCATTTGACTTTTTGTTATTCTCTTCATCCCATATATTTGATGTCACGTATTGTTTGTTCATTTTCGTTAAATAAGATACAAAAATTAATAATTTTAAAAATATATTTTTAATATCTTATTTTTATGTCACACATAACTTTTATATGATCCACATATACTTAACTCAACTTTAACTTTGCATTAAATTTTGGATAAAACAACATTTGCATTAAATTTTGTACAAATAAAAATGGACTAAAAATATAGTAAGGAGGGAGTATTTTTTTTGGGTTTTAATGCTTCTACTAGAATAAACTTATTGTTTTGTTTGTATTCAAGAGTATTCTAATTCTAAAAAAATTGGTATACTTTGCTAAACATCAATCAAAAGGTGTATAAAGAATTAGTCTAATAATTAATAAAAAAAATAATTTTTATAAAAATGAAGAAATATTACACTTGACATACAATGTTTAGTAAAAAGCATTTTTGTAAAAATAAGAAAACCAACTTATCATTTCCTAAATCATGTATATACCAAAGAAAATATAAGATAGAATCAATGTGTCTTCCTTCCTTATCTAACATAGGATGATGATATTATCGTATAACCCTCCTATTATTCATGTTTGATATCAGATGTTTGATTTCTAACCTTATTTTTCTTGCTAGTTTTGTGTGTTAAGTACATTTTTCAAGGAAAATAACATATGTATAACTTAAAAGTTTGAGAAATTATCATGAAAGTTTCACTGCATTTTAGTTATGACTATTTAATAATAATTATTTACATTGGATTGTTGATCTCATCATTTATATCTTGCGGGTTTCGTTCCTCAAATTTATGAGGTGATGATATTGACGTTGTTTGGTGCTTTATGCTTGTTTAAATTTATGAGGTGATGATATTGGTCTTATTTAAGTTCTATTCATCAAATTTATGAGGTGATTATTTAAGCAAATATACTTAAAAGTATGCTTTAAGCAAAACCTAAACAAGTCATTATTACATAATGTGAATTAATAAAACGTGAACAACTATTATTAAATCATCACATGAATAAAATACTTAAATCCTCATGGAGCTTTTTCAAATTTTCTACATGGTAGTCAAATTTGAGGAGGTCTATCAAATTTTCACTATGGTACTCAAATAACGCATGATTTGCCCACAATATCTGCCGCAGGTCCACAGATGCCCCTGTGACTGTGAGGCATAAATTATGGAATATACCCAAAAATGCCGAGTCGAACTTCCACAGTTCCATTGAAAAAAAAAAAAACTTCCACAATTCCATTGACAGTAGAGTGCATTTACCTTTCATTTGCTTATCCGCAACTAATCTCGCACGGAAACTAGATTTTTGCTCTCAGTGTTTTAGTAATTGTTTTTCTTGTTACTTGTATTAACTTTCCATTCCTGATGTTTAATCGTTCTGTTTTTTAATTTTTCCTTAAAAAAAAGATTGGGTTCTGTTTTGGCTTGGACCAAGTTCTTTCTCTTCTCCTTTACCTTTCTCTCTTTTTTCTCTCCCTCACGGCCTCATCACCAGCTCACCTTTTTCTCTCTTCCTTCAGCAAGCAGCACCGGCGCCGCGATGAAGCCAGAACCATCAGCGGCTCTGTATAGCTTTCTTTAGTTCCTTTTCAGCTTGAGAAGGTAGTAATTATTATTCTCTCTTTCTCTCACTCCCTCAAAATTATTCAATCTAAGGATTGATCTTAATATCTAATGGTGTCTACCGCTCATAGAATTCAATTAGGATTTTTGGGATTCATTTCACTTGCACTGTGATTGATTATCAATTATTTAGGTATTTACATGCAATATGAAAGTATGCTTTATGAGAGATACTTGAATTGATGGGTTTTCCCATTTTCAAAGTCTCTGATTTATGGGTAAATTTTGTACCTTTTAGACTTTAGCTCAAATAGGGTTATTTTATCAGATTAAGCAGTAATATATGATATATGGAGTGATCTATGTGGAAGGAAACACTTACTAGGTTCTGTTTGTTATGATAAGTTCAGAAAATTTTAAGCCTTAATGCATTCAGGGGTGAGCAATAAATTTTTTTGAGGTAGGGCTAAAATATATGATCGATTATAAAAGCACTTGATCATAATTTTTTTTTTAATTGCTAAGTCCACAAAGTATACAAATATATTTACTACCTAATAGTTTTATATATACCTTCATAGAGGAAATATATGAACAACATTTTTCCAAATGGATAGACAGATGAAAATTATATTTTTGACTCATACTCAAATCTATTAGGATAATTGTTCTTGAACACCAAGGAACAACCTTTTCCAAGTGGATGAACAAATGAAATTTCTCTCTTTTGACTTGTACTCAAATCCACTAGGAAAAATGTTCTTGAACACTAAAGAATAACCCTTTTTATATGGATGGAATGATGAAAATTATCTTGTTGACTACACTTAAATTATCTCACAATTTGCATGGTCTAAACAAAAAATGAACATGCTATTGATGTGGTTGCTCTTGTTCATAATCAATTGGGTTCTATTGATGGGCCAGTTAATGACAATGACTCAGTGAGGCAGAGAACTAATGTGCTGCTTCTTGGTGATCTTAATGGAGACTTGGGAATGTTCGATGGTTTGGACTATGAACCTTGGATATATGTGGGGTTGTTGAATCACAACATTGAGAAGAATCTTGATAGTTACCACTGTAGTTGTCAAATCAAGAATCGAAATCTAGATTTCGTGAATAGTATTAGTTCTTAAAATCAATTTAAATTAACATGTATACATGTAAAACAAATAATATACATTAACATATATTGAATGATCATGTGACCAATTGGAAAAATGCGTGTCTACCATGACCTACTCTAATTAACATATAATAGTTGTATAATAGTAATTTGCTAACAACTAACAACTAATATAGAACAATATAATAAATATTGTAATAAAGAAATAAAATAATAGTATTACTGTACTATTTTTTTTATTGGTAAAACACATGCACACACCACTCAAACCCGGGACCTTTAGGACCCTGGGCCTCGGCCTTAACCATTGAGCCAAGGCCTCATTAGCAATAGTAAATACTTAATACTATTATGGATTGAAATAAAAAATATGAATGCTATATGGGCTTGTTTGTTTCATCACAAAAAGTATTATAATCCTAAATTTCTAGATTAACTTATGAAAGAGAAACTAATAAACTATGTTCGTTTTAGCTCTAAACATCTTGTCTTAAAGCCTTTTTCTATAATTTTTTTATAAAAAAATTGTAAGTTTTATTGAATCTTACAATCAAATCCAAGCAAAATGAATCGTAGATTCGACACTGATTTAGGATTAACTTAGATTATGCATACCGATTCGAATCGTTTATGTCCTTGATTGAATCAAATCGTGAATCGTATTCCTCTAAAAGTTGACACTCAAAACTTGTGTGTTTTATGTGATAAAATTTTAACAAAAGGGAAATCATCAAAACAAGAAAAAAGAAAGTGAAGAGAACTCATGAAATGGTTTGTGATTGAATTATCTCTGATTTTGGTGGATTTTCTTGTTAATAGTTAGGAATCCTATGCTTTATACATAAGGCATCTCACAATTTGCATGGTCTAAACAAAAAATGAACATGCCATTGATGTGGTTGCTCTTGTTCATAACCGATTGGGTCCTATTGATGGGCCAGTTAATGACAATGACTCAGTGAAGCAGAGAACTAATGTGCTGCTTCTTGGTGATCTTAATGGAGACTTGGGAATGTCCGATGGTTTGGACTATGAGACTTGGATGCCTGTGGGGTTTCTGAATCACAACATCGAGAAGAGTCTTGATAGCTACCACAGTGCCTTTCATACTGTTTATTTGAATGATAAACCCATGAAGGGAGTAATCAGCTGAAGCTAATTAAGTGTTGTGTCCATAGATGTGACTGCTTACAGTTGCATATTTCAGTATCTACCTACCTATGAAAGTGCTTCTCACTGGAAATTTTGTAGGGTGAAGCTTTTCGAGTCCTAGGCCAAGCCATGCAAACCAGGGCCTTTTATTATTTTTTACTGGAATAATTGGGTACTTTACTGGTAACATATTTATGCTTACAGAAATTAATTTTCTAAAAAACAAAAACAGTTTGAGTGCATTAGCATGTGAATTTGGTGTGTATTGATATCTTTTTGGTGGTTGGTTTCATGGGTTGTCATAATAGTTGTTGTTTCTTTTCTCTGCGTTGATAAATAAAAATTGGCTAAGTATTAATGATAGGCAAAAATAATTTTTTGGCTTGTAATATGCTTTTTTTTTTTTTTGTTGCATGGATCCCTCCTTCATGGGTGATGAAGGTCATATATCGTTCATTCTTGTTTTATTATCTGAATCCTCTCCTTCATTGGTCATGAAGGCTTACATTTTTGTTTTGTTATTTGGATCCCCTCCTTCGTCGGTGATGAAGGTCATATATTTTGGCCCTACCTAAAGGAAATTCCTGGCTTGTATAATGATAATCTATTTACTTTAGCTTGAATCATATAATAAAGTTGTTATTTCTTAGTTAAAATGTTGACTTCGAGCGTAATAAATGGTTCTACTTCTATGTATTAGCTGTTGCATATTTATTAATTTTTAGTCTACATTTTACATGAATAGATGTTAGTTGTTTTACATTTGTTCACATTGGAAGCATGTGTTTGATGAAAGACTTAAAGTACTAAAAATTATAGTTCTTTTGTTTTTTTGGGGGGTTAATGAATTATATACAATAAAGTATGTGTTCATTAATGCATAGAAATTAGGTATGAATGGTGAGGTATAATTCAAGATAATAAGTCAAAATGGCAGTTTAATCTTTGTGTTGCATTGCTAAATCGGATTGCTTTCATTTTTTAGAGAGAGTAAATTGTATCCAAATTGTTATTCATACTTTCAGCTATTGTTAATTGAATTTTGCTTCTGTTTCAGTTATATACAGTGAATGGGAGTATAAAATCTGTCTAAGTTTTATGTATGATCTCTAGAATGTCGATGGCCAATCACTTAAGGAAGTTAGTGTCATGTGTTATCTTTGATTTGGATGGTACGCTTCTCAATACAGGTTAGCTTGTGCTTTTGACATTGGTATGAATTTTGATTTTCTTGTGTTTTTCCTTTCTAAACCTGCATGTTTGTTGTTTTTAACATTCTACTCAAGTATTTAGTGTTTTTAGTCGAAATGAAGAATTTCAAACTTTTTTGCATGTTTAGATGTCCTTACATTTGGCCTAAATTCAAAGAAACAGGATATCTTCATCAAATTTGACTTGCTAGAATATCTAGATTACGAAAAAGAAAAAGAACAAGAAAAATCTAGATGTCAACATTTTATATGTTTTTTCTTATGGGCCTAGCGTTCAAAATGTTAAAGACTGATATTTCTCTTTTGTGTTTGGGTTAACAATGATGCTTCTTCTTCCTGTCTCTTTGGTTTTCTTTTAAGATAATGCAGATTGAAGCCATTTGCTTCTACCTCATCTTTTATTTTAGTGTTTTTTCCCTAATTGTTATTGTTTTAATTTCTTGGCAGATGGAGTAATAAATGATGTTCTAAGAGGTTTCTTGGGTAAGTATGGGAAACAATGGGATGGAAGAGAAGCTCTTAAAATAGTAGGAAAGACAGCAGTGGAAACTGCAGCTGTTATTGTGGAAGATTACGGGCTTCCTTGTGCAGTAGATGAATTTGTTGCTGAAGTCTACCCAATATTTAAAGCTCAGTAATTACCTGCACTATTAATTATTGTCTTTCACTGTGATTGTGAATCCAATATAACTTGTTGAGAGGCTCTTGTAACATAGATGTTTTGAATCTTAGCTTATATGATACATTCTATGACTAAAGATGGCTTTAGCTAGATAAATGTGTATAGTTGTCCCAAAACATCTGTCAGAAAGGGTTGCTTTATTTAAACCTTGGGAGTGGATGAATTACTGAAGTTGAGTCTACTTCTTATTTCAAAATTTCAAATGTGTTTCTCCAGTGAAAATAAGGTTGCTGCTTTTTAAATGCTTACTATTATTTGTTAAGTTATTGAAAAATGTCTTTTTACAATTTTCATTATAGAATGGGAAACATCGAAGCTCTCCCGGGTGCAAATCGGTTGATTAAACATTTAAGTGGTAATGGCATACCTATGGCATTGGCTTCAAATTCTCCGAGGGCAAGCATTGAATCCAAAATTTCTTATCACCAGGGTTGGTTTCTTAGAAACTTTAATACTAACATTTGCCTCCTACATATGTGGTTGGTTAATTTGACATACACCAAAGATATGTTGTTTTGTTCAAATTGGAGCATTGCTTGCTCATGATTTCCCCTTTATAGGTTGGAAAGAATCCTTCTCTCTCATCATTGGTGGTGATGAAGTGACAGAAGGGAAGCCATCTCCTGAAATGTAAGATACATCAGCATATAGTTAGATCTTAACTTATTTTCTTGCTTCCATAGGATTAACAATAAAAAAAAAAAAAAAAACTTATTTTGTAAATCTTTATCCAAATGTGAAAAGCTCATCTTCAATTTCTAACTTTGCGAGTCATTCTATATAAGGTTCCTCGAAGCAGCTAAAAGGCTAAATAAGGAACCTTCCAGCTGCCTGGTGATTGAAGATTCTGTGTGAGTTTAACTTTTAGTTATTTATTGTTTTTGATTAGTCCTTTTGTTCAAGCATCCTGGCCAAAAATCTCGAGTGATTTATTTCCTTGACAAATTAGAATAAACTTTATCTTTGATCAATATACACATGTACAAGCGTAGTTTCTCTCTGATATGGTGGAAGGCTTTTGCTATTGTAGGCCAGGTGTTACCGCTGGTAAAGCTGCTGGAATGGAAGTGGTTGCTGTACCTTCCTTCCCGAAACAAACTCATCTTTACACATCAGCAGATGAATTGATCAATTCTCTACTTGATTTGCGACCTGAAAAATGGGGCCTGCCTCCATTTCAAGATTGTAAACTTTGGAGACCTCTATCATGTTTCAATCATGTTTATTTAATCTTCTCTGTATCAGTGAATTTCATCAGAAATATTAATTTCTGATTGCAGGGGTAGATTGTACTTTGCCAACAGAACCTTGGTATATTGGTGGTCCAGTCATTAAAGGATTTGGTCGTGGCTCCAAGGTACTTGGGATCCCTACAGGTGTGTGAGAAATGCAGGCAGCCACTTCTACTGGCTCTTTTTTTTTTTTTTTTAATTAATCAGAAAAGAACAAGGTTCTGAGAATCCGTTTTTGCTTCTTAAGCTAGAACTCTTAATGTTTCTTTGACCTCTGAATTTTAGAATGAGAATTACAAAATCTTTTTACTTGTAACAAGCTTGTATGTATATGGCTTTGTAATTTGAACTCATCAGTATCTTTCTTTTCTAGTTGATTATTTTTCTTTTTCTGGGTCGAGATGGGTTAATAGTTGAAAACCAGAACTATCAAAACCTCTCCAATCCTTTATAATTGAGTTAATTAATGCTGGTCCATAGGTGGCTGGGTTTGCAGTTGCTCTTGATGTGACCTTGAGGTTTCAGTTTGGCTGTATAAGCTTGGGGCCGTTAGGATGTTGTTCAGTTTCATTGTCCCCTTCCTCCTGTTCAATTTCATTTCCTAATGTGTTCTTTATGTGATTTCAGCAAATTTATCACCAGAGGGCTATACAACTGTCCTAGCTCAACAGTCCTCAGGAGTATATTTTGGTTGGGCTGGATTATCAACACGAGGGATTTATAAAATGGTCATGAGTATTGGTTGGAACCCATACTTCAACAATACAGAAAAGACTATAGTAAGTTTGGCATTGACCTAGATGGTAGCCTTTGCAAGTCTTCCTTCTTCCTGTTCTTTTCTTAAGTAATTTTATGGCATAGGAACCGTGGTTGCTTCATGAGTTTGATGAAGACTTCTATGGTGAGGAGTTGCGTCTTGTTATAGTTGGCTATATACGACCTGAGGTATCATTAACAATGATTAGTTTACTTTTGGCTGTCAAGTTGAAGTGCTTTTTTTTCATTCAAAACCCAGTTCTGCAGTTTTTACCTAAATATGCTTTTCAAATATAACAGGCTAATTTCCCATCCATCGAGGGACTGATAGCAAAGATTCAAGAGGACAGAAAAATTGCCGAGAGAGCCCTCGATCTTCCATTATACTCAAAGTACAGGGATGATGCATATCTGAAAAGCTCTTTGTGAAGGGATTGCAATCATTCATAAATTCATGAAATTTATTTTTCACACCTTATTGGAACTATTACTGGAGCTGTTACTCATTCGAAAGAACATTGATTGTGACAGTGTTATATTCTTGTTATGATTATGCCAGTCTCACAGACTGATGACCATGCATAATGCCTTGGTAAGGCAAAGAAAAAAAAAAAACAGTTGAAATAGATATTGTGTTCTTGTACCCTAATTGAGAAACAGTGAAGAAAGGCCGAAATGCAATTGTTAGTAAGTTAATACTTACAGCATATCCGTTTCCTGTCGTGAGATATAAAGTTATTATCTTACACCTTGCTATATATCTGATATAGTAGAAATTTTTTTATGCAATTGGAAGGATGCAGAGTTACTGGTTCCTTGTGGTTTCCCATGTCTAAAGGTTGCTCGACTCTGAAATCAGTTGATTTATTGACTTTATATATCCTTGTCATTTATATTTTTGTATTGAGTTCTAGTTAAAATAAAAATCAATTCCAAAGTGTTCTAAATCATGTATTAATTTAAGGATTTATAATGGTTTAAATAGTACTGATGTCATTTTTCCATTTTTCATTCCACTCACTACATCTGAAATCTTTATCAAACATAAAGCATTGCTTACACAAACTGAATCATGGGCGATGATTAAAAATAAAGATAATTTTTTTTTTTGAGACGGTTGAAAAATAATTAATATGATAATTGTATTATAAGTAATTAATTTTGATTATCTTTTACTCTTAATGCGCAGACATAGATATATTACACTTTTGAATGGGTGTAATGACTATTACATTACAATATTGATTTATTTTAAATTCACAATAAAATTAAATATTAATATAATATTATATTAAATATCATAAAATAATCAATATAATTTATTATTATTAATAATAAATAATAATATATTAGTAATAATTAATAAAATATCATTATATTATTAAAAACTAAAAAATATAAATAAACTAATAAATATTTGAAAGTATAATTAAATATTAATATAATATTATACTAAATATAATAAAAAATAATATCATTATAGTGAATAATATAATTTAATAAAAATAATGTATAACAATATTATATTAGTAATAAGTAATAAATATAAAATATATCATTAAAAAATTAATAATTAAATATTGGAAAACATTATTAAATATTAATATAATACTAAATATTTGAAAATAATATAATTAACTATTATAATATAGTTAAATAATATAATATGATTATATTAAATATATAATATATAAATAATAATACTAATATAAGATATTTGTATAATTTATATTGATATAAAAATAATATATTTATAAACTAAATATTGAAAAATTATAAAATATATATTTATAGAATAATATAATTAACTAAATATAAGATAGATAATTAATATAATATCAAGATACTAAATAATATGATATATATAATAATAATAAAACGATAATAATATTAAATAACACGAAAGAATATTAAATATCATAAAATAAAATAAAATAAAATATATGAATAATAACATAATATTATTATAATAAAAATATAATATATTAAGAAAAATAAAATAATATACAAATAATAATACAAATATAGGATAATTATATGATAAAATTATAAATTATTAATAAGTAATAAGTAAATAATAATATAATATAATAATTATTATGATTAATTTTATATATATATATATATATATATATATTATTCTCAAACACATTTTAATAAATCTGATTTCATTATAGTGATATGAACATATTAATCAAACACTGTAATCGATTCTAATTTTAATTTAATAATTTTTTTATATTCTAACTAAATAATATAATCAGATTTTAAAATTGATTCCATTATAACTTTAATTACATTACAGTCTCGATTATATTACAATCTTAATTCTATTACCTCATCGAACGGCGCATAAATACTTAGATTTTGAGGAAATTCTTCTAAGGATATTTGCTGGTCACAAAAAATTCTAAATTTTGCTGGGCTATTTGAAGAATTGACTAATGATGAGAGCTACTAATGAAATTACAGAGAAATTAAGGGTCTGCAATACAAATTCGGACCAAAATGTGCTTCTGCGAAGACCAAAATTGAGAGACTTGAGAGATTCACTAGTCAGTTGTCACCACCACTCGTCTCTACACCAAAGGCACAACACTGCTCATGAGCTCAAAGCTCCGAAGCCAAAAACACTACTTTTTGCGGCAATAGCAAAAGTCTGAAAAAGAAAATGGGAGAAGAAGAGCAGCAAGAAGAACAAGAATACGAAGCCAATCATTCTCTAATTGAATCCACAGAGACCACGCAAGAAGAGTACAAGTGGCCTGTCATCAAGTTCGATGTCCCTCCACACAGAACCTACCATTTCTTTAAGCAGTTCAGGACTTCCCCAAACCCTAACAATTTCCTCAAAGGTGTTAAATGGTACGCCATTTTTTCTTTCTTCTATTTTTCTCTCTTTTTAATTTTTTTATGTATCCTCATTTTGATTTTTGAAATTTGTTTTGATATTTTTTAAATAGGTCACCAGATGGGTCGTGTTTTCTTAGCAGTTCTGAGGATAATACTCTCCGCGTGTTCCATTGGTAAGTTTATTAAGGATCCGAATTTAGGTGCTATTTGGTAAGAATTTTGAAAGTTCTTCTCCTGTTTTTTTTTGGATAAACTGAAAGTTCCTCTCTTGCTCTTGGAAGCTACATTCAAAACATTTATTTTCTCTATAAATGCAAACAAAAAAAAAGTGAGAATGTTAGCCAATAGATTTTTTTTTTCAGTAACCAAACGATAATAGGATTAAGAATGTTATGATTTGATTTACATAAGTGTATTTGTGTTGGTTACAATTGTAGTGTATTATAGTGTATTTATGTTGGTTACAATTATAGTATCTTTTATATTACTTGGAGCTTTTTATTCCTCATCAGGCCAGAAAATGGAGGGGACGGCTTTGTTAATCCTTGTTCATTACCCCTTGAAGAAGGTGAGTTTGTATTACAAGATTTTTGGCAAAATTTATCATATTTTAAAGTAAAATGTAGTTAAATATGATGTAATGTGGAAAATGCAAGGGATCGTGTATTGCTGAGGATTATTTTCATTTGTTAGTCCTAAGTGTGAGAATTTTAATTAATCAGTCTCCATGGTAATTATATTTAGCTCTTTTCTGTTTAAACCCATTCAGTTATTTGCTTTTAGTTTTTAATAATTCATTTGCGGATGGTGTTACTTTTATTTACAGATTCCTATGCTGCAAACCTTGTTGTGAGTGAGGGAGAATCTGTTTATGACTTCTGTTGGTACCCATACATGGCTGCTTCAGGTGCTTATGCAACCTTTCTTGGTGTATATTAATGGAGATATTACATAAACATTTTCAGTTATTGTTCTTAATTTACCTTGACTGATGAAGTTGTGAAATAGAAAATTGATTTGAAAATTGGTTGGCATTTCAGACCTGGTAACCTGTGTATTTGCTAGTACAACTCGTGACCATCCGATTCATCTTTGGGATGCTACTTCTGGACAGGTACTGATTCTCTTTTTATCCCCACATATTGCTTTTTGGCAAATGAGAAAAATGGTGTTTTAAACTCTAAACTAAATCTTGGCAATGGCATTGTATTTTACAGAAGTCCATGGGCGTTAAGCCTTTACATGCACTATGTATATTCTTGGTGGCTAGTTTAAAATTCCAATGGATGTTGTAAACATCCCTTTTGCTCTAGTTGTTGTTTATGTATCCCTATATCTGGCCACTTACAATCGATATTGTCAACTGCAGCTGCGTTGCACATACCGGGCCTATGATGCTGTAGATGAAATCACTGCTGCGTTTTCAATTGGATTTAATCCTGCCGGGACTAAGTAAGCAAAACTTTTACTGGAAGGTTCATAATTTACCTAAAGGTGCTATCCGTTATTTTCTGCTGTGTGATAATCTGTGTTTGATAGTAAAACTTTTGCACATGGGATTTTTGCAACACTGATCTTACTCTTCTCCATTGGTGCTTCGTAGATGGCAATTTTGCCCTATAGTCAAAGATCTATACGTTTTAAAAATTGTGGTGAAGTGCATTGGTGATGGTTTATTATTGCTTTAGTGTGTTGTAATATATACCCGCCTGATGGTTCTTCGAATCAACCTTTTCTCGACTAGGTTTACAGAGATCATAAACATCATCACTGGGTCCAAATTTTACAATGACCCACAACATTTGTATTTCTTTCCTCAATTCTTGATTTTTCTTCTAGGATATTTGCTGGTTACAACAAATCTGTTAGAGTATTTGATATACACCGCCCTGGTAGAGATTTCCAGCAATACTCAACTTTGCAAGGAAATAAAGAAGGCCAAGCAGGTATTGTTTTGGTTTAGTTACCCAAGATTATTTGAAGGATGATTAATGGAACAATGAATTGTATCTTCCTCTGCTGGCTTCTCATTTACAGGTATCATATCTGCGCTTGCTTTTTGTCCAGCTCATACTGGAATGGTAGCTATGGGTTCTTACGGACAGACTACTGCAATCTATAGGGAGGACAATATGGAACTCTTATATGTTTTACATGGTCAAGAAGGTGGGATAACACATGTAAGTGAGCATTTTTTTGTAATTCTCTTGATCCTGCTTGTAATATCGAATATCGATCAATAAAGACAAACCATGTTTTCCTTTCAGGTCCAGTTCTCAAAAGATGGAAACTATTTATATACAGGAGGTCGTAAGGTAATATACTGTACGTATTATTTATTTCTATCTAAGTCGTAAGACAAAGGATCTATATGTGCTTTTGATTTACTAATTATTTATTTATTTTATCTTTTCGTGGGAGTGGCTTTCAAGGTTATGGGTGGACTCGTCTTAGGAACTCTTTATATTAACATTATGTGATAAAATCATTGTTTTATGTTCATGTCTTCAATGGGAGTGAGACTAGACATGTAGCATACCAGCAAGTGATGGTTCCTATCTGATTGAAGGAAACAGTATCTATATGTTATATTATTCCATCATCTATTTCTAAATGATAAATCTTTACTATAAGTTATACAAATAAATATTTATTAATTATATAAACTAAAGGTCTGACTAATGGCAAAGGAAAAGGAAGTTATATTTCAAAACTGAGCTGCATAACAAGAGACTTTTTGTGGCAGTCTTTGTGCATAGTCTAAACCTCCCAAAATTCAGAAAATTCTAATAGAAGGGTTGCGTATGCTCACCTCCAGTAAGGGTGGCATTGGGTCAGGTTGAACCATATCAGGTAGCTTATATTAACACATACAAGCTGAACCAAGTGACCAACCAAACCAACATTGACAATTTATTTTAACTTGAATTTTTGCTTACATGGAAAATTACATAACAATATAGTATAAACATTACAACTCACTTTAGGTTATTATAGGCTTATAGTCACTTTACAACCATTTAATTAACAAAAGTGAGTGTTATTTTAATACAGAGATTAACCCCGGGTGACCTGGGGTTTAGAACCCGGGGTTTAGAAGAAAATATTGAGAATCTAGTTGAATGTATTTAAAATGTATTCATTAACAAAATGTTTACAGTCTTCCAAATAAAAGTTTTCCACAAGCTTCAATGATTTTTATAAATTGCACCCCTTGTACTTTGAGGGCAGTCTCAATTTGCATCCAACACTTTTGATTGAGGCAAATTGCACCTGGAACTATTGCATAATCTATAAAAAAAAAAAAGGGCTCATGTCAAGTATATTCTGTCAAAACCTCTCTTTTAATTATTCCATTTTTAATTTACTTATTTATGCGATTACCAAAATACCTTTCATTTTTCTTCAAATTTGTAATTCTACTAAACCAATTCAAACCAAATTAATCTCAAATCTACAATTAGTCCATGAATCCCAATAATCAATCTCAAATCTTCAATCAAGATCAAGAAAAAAGAAATAAGCAACCAAAACAAGTAAAAGAAATGAAAAAGAAAAAAGAGGCAAAAAGAGAAGAATAAAGAAGTAGAACTAGATCTGAGCACAGCAGCAATCAAAAGTGTGGGATTCAAATTGAGACTGACCTAAAAGTACCGATGTACAATTTTTTATTATCTCTTTATATTAATTATGATATGTATTGTACTTATTCTTCATAAAAAAAAATGACATGTATTATACTTATTACATTATTTGTTAGAAAAAATCAAATAGAAGGACCTGTTGAATCTCTTGGTGGGTGGAGCAAACCCCACTTACTTATAGATGGATCGAAAATGGAAAACTTAAACTTAACGCATCTATATAAATGAGAACAAAATCAAAACCCTAACCCTTAAAGATTAGCAACTGGGTTCCAGATCAAGTTAAATATTTCCAGCCTTAGATTTCAAATTTCCACCCTATATAAAATATAATTTTTGTATACCATTTACATTTTGTAGCTAATTGTTAGGTACACAATTTTTTATATCGGAAATATGAATAGGTCTTATATAGCTTTGCCTCTCAACCATTCCCCATGTGTGCACACGTGCACGTGTTAATTATTTTTCAATTAATTCAAAGTATACATAATTCCTTCTGTCTTCTATGATTGCCTTTGCAGCAAAGTTACTATCTCTCTTGCAATCTCTTATATGAGCCTATTGGTAGTTTAACCATCATCCCCTTTTGTCTTCTGAACTTGATATTTTGATTATGGTGCATTATCATATATTGTGTGCATGCATTTTATTCATTGTATAAACTTGACATTGTATCTGAATTCCTTCAGGACCCTTACATTTTGTGCTGGGACATCCGAAAAGCTGTTGAAGTAGTGTACAAGTAAGCATTCTACTATAATTGGGAATGTTGTATATATATGAATTAACTATGATTTGAAAAATTAAGCAAGGGCAAAGCCAATGTAAATGCAAGTTGAACTGTATGGGCTCAAGCAACTACAGAGCAGTTACAACCAAAGGAGATGTAGAAAGTTAATAGGAGACATAAAATAATTAATTTCATTCCTTAAACTCACTGAACACTGAGACAAATAAAGGTTCAGAAATTCTTAATATTGCAATTGAGAAGGCCTTTATCACTTTCGAGTTGCAATTGATATCTGATCTTTGTATATCATTTTTGAAGATTGCAGGCAAATGGAATTATCCTCACTTGATGAATGTATATATTACTGTATGCTGCTTTTAGTTTGCTTAAACAGCTTATCTGTTCGTCAAATATTATCAATGCATCATTATCATTTTTTTATACATCTTGTTAGGTTATACAGATCTACAGAGCATACAAACCAGCGAATATTGTTTGACATTGAGCCATGTGGTCGACATCTTGGCACAGGTGGTCAGGTATCATGTTAATGTTTTTTTCTTATCATTTGGTACTATAGAAAGAAACAACTATCAATATTTGATGAATGATGACTTTATTTGCTCTTTTCCCCATTCAATATTTCCAGGACGGTCTTGTTCATATATATGATCTACAAACTGGGCATTGGGTATCAGGGTTTCAGGGTGCGGCAGGTACTGATATACTATATCTTTGAAGAATGTGCTTGATTCACTTTTGCATTGTTCCTGGATTTCTTCAATTTCTAACCAGTCTCTTCCATAATACACTATGCAGACACTGTTAATGGTTTCTCTTTCCATCCCTTCCTGCCAATGGCTGCATCATCATCAGGGCACCGAAGATTTCAAGTTTCTGATGATGGCAATGAGAATTTGCATTTGAGTGGTATTTCTCGTAACCCTAATGCTTTAAACTATTCTCTTCAATAGGAGTTGCTTATTAGCGTTTGTGATGTCTGATGCTGGTCTTGCTAATGTGTGTTTGTTAAGTTATTACACCACTTTATTTTGGTTTTCGCTTCACAATAATGTGTTACTAGGTGTTCTGGTTTCTTAATACTACTTTAGTTGTAGCCTTTAGATTAGGAGAATGTTGTTTCAAGCCATAAAGTAATGGAAGTATGCAGGAGAGTAGGATCTGCAGCTCAAATTAAGGCCACAAAACAAGTTGCTAGCAAATCCAAATTGGAATTGGCCTTTTTTTATTGAGGTTGAATCCTTTTTGTTTTTTCTTTCTCTTCCCTTCCCCCTCCTTAATCTACCTATGGGAGGGGGGAAGGATCATTAGATAGAGAAAGAGATCACCAAGATTTCATGATATGCTGCCAAACTTATTCCAATTCATTAAGAGATTTCGAACTTACAAGGCCTCGGCGAATTGGTCAGTGGGTTCTAGCATTGTATAACTCAAAAGTTTCTGGTTTTAATGCTAGGACCTTTATTGACCAAACTAAAGGGAAAAAAAATACAAGGACCTTCAGTTCAACTTGTGGGTTTAGTATTGATGAAAATTACGGGAGTGCAAGGAATTAATGTAAGATAGCTTATCATAAATCCACTTATTAGTTGGCCTTTAAAAAGTTTTAAATATTACAATATTTAATAAGATTTCTGCCTCACGCTCTCTCTGCACCATGAACTTGTTAGTTTCAGCTTTGAAGAATGTGTGCATTATATTTGCTCATTATATTGTTATTGAATCAAAAAATTTCGCTGAGAAAATAATTGAATTTAAGGTAGGATCATGGTATAGGTTACATCACATTGGTGTAAATATCATCCATGAATGATTTTGTTTTCTTTTTAATGTAGGTGATGAAAACTGTGTTTCTGTGTGGAGTTTCTATGTTAATTCCCTGATGGAGGATAGTGTTGATGAGAATGTGAGTGATCTTGGTAGTCAGTCTGAACATAGAAACTTCTATCAAGATGCTTAAATGGCTTCCTGGGTGATTGAGTGTAACTGAGATGATAGTGTTGATTGAGACAAGCATCATTTGTCTATTTATTTGTACACTGTCTGATTTAATACAAACATTGCATCAGTCTAAGGTGATGTTTGGTGCTGGATTTGATCCAGCATCTTAAATCTCTTGAAGGCTCCTGCGCAAACGTTGCCTAAATGTAAATTAGGGGAATGTTTTCTTGTTTACTCATAGATGCTATTTTCTTGTTATAGTACAACATTTATTGCACCTTCCTTTTTCATCTTTTTTGTGAGTCAAAACCTCGAAAATGCCCATTGCTAATGCTAACCCGGGGGTCAGAGAAAAGAACCTGCCTGCTTTCCAAATGGACTTCCAAATGCGAGAGTTTTTCGGCCTAATATTACACTGCAGAAAGGAAGAGGAAGGATGATATTTAGATTTTAGACCATAAAATTTCTGCCTACATGCAGACAATTTGAACCCGTCCTAAATTTCCAACCAAGTTTCGCTAAGACTTTATAAACTAAAAAGACTTATTGGGTTCTCTTATACTAAGACCACCAGCAAGTTTGGGACTATAGATCGTTTGGATTTCACAAGGTGCATCTTCCTTCTCTTACCAGTGCTTCCCCAAAAAAAAGCTTCTAGTTTGCATTGAATAAACTGGGATAGAGTTCGTCATTGACTGAGGTAATGTTGCTCTACTGGCTAGATAGAGAGACAGATGATTAACTTTCCATCACGACAGCAAATGTTGCTCCATAAGCACCGTTTGTCACAACCGACGGTGGCATTCATTTTTCTTTATTGAAGCGAGTTTATATACAAGTAGTAATTTGATTATTTTTTCCGTTTTATATTTTTAGTTAATCTTTATTATGTTCCATATTATTTGTTGATTTTTTTTTTTAAATATGATGCAAAAACCAATGACTTTACAAATTTACTCTTAATATATTTTTTTTATGTCATATATCACTTTTGAAGAACCTCAATTTTAATCACTAGCTCAAGACCTCATCAGCGAGAACCGCATCCATTTATTTTCACTTCAAGATATAATATGCAAGAAATTTTTAAGTTAGATAACAAAGAAATAAGGTGAGTGGGGAATTTCTTGCTTGATCCCATGAAGGACAAAATAATTTTTCCCCATTCCAAAAAATAAAAAATTGAGTGGTCGACACCAGCTGCATCATGACATTTATTAAAAAACTAGGAAACTCAATTTCCATAAGAGAAGTACTCAATTTCTTCAAATATACTTTAATGGTTAATTACAAAACTTGAAAAATTATTAAACAGAAACGATTATATCACGTTATTCATACGATCACTTAATAATAATTATTCACGTTAAATTATTATTTCATATGATTATTACCTATGAATTTGACTAATGAAATCTGCAGCTTTTACAGTTAGAGTTAATACTAATATGTAGATATTTTATAGTTCAATATATCTTTAATTGAATATATGTCCTGGTTGAATAATTAACTTTTGACAATGCGTTATTGTTAAAAAATTAAAGTATTTAATTTGGTGACAAATGACTGTCTAAAAGATTACTTTTTACATAAAAAAGAGTACTTTTTACATAAAAAAGAATACTTTTATGATGATTTTTTCAGTCATCACCAAAAACACAATTTCTTGTAATCAAATCTGCCCATATTTGGTATCCGTAATCATAGTTTGCATATAAGCAAATCCCTCAGGTCTCCAGCTGGAAAATAATTGCAAGTCGTAAAGCCAACCTACAAAATTTAAAAGTTGAGCTTGTGTTTGCGAAGACAAGCATAACCTAAAAGCCTTGTCTTTCCATTTTATCCTCCACTGAATGAAGCCAAGGATGACTATAAATCCCAAAGAAAGCAATAATTATTTCTGTTATTCCAAAATCAAAAAAAGCAAGTTGAAATATCTGGATCAATAAATGATTTTGCTTTTATATATCAACACTTTTGATTTTTTTTTCTTTTTCACAAAATCAAATACCAATAACAATATAAGGCACACGGATAACAAATAATATTTACTTTTGTATCACGTATTTTTTATGAATTCAAATTAAACAAAATTTTTTTCTTAAAAAGATGCCAAATCATTGAAATTGTGAAGTCAACATTACTCCTAATTGGCTTTTCAAAGCTATATTTAAGGATCAATATATGTCATTCTATACCAAAAGGTTGAGCACTAATAACTGTCCGATTAACCAGTCTGGTAAAGCAAAATAAGGCTAAATTAAATAAGGAAAAATTCACATGTGTTTCTTAATTGAATTTTTTTTAAAAATATTAAGGAAATAGTTCACTGCGTCCAAAACATGCGCATACCAACTTCCAATTAGAAAACCACATCACTTTCAGTTTTGACATGTATGAAATAAGTTATTTTGATCTGGGTCTAAAAAATCTTTGTTTAGTCCCGTGCCATTAGAGATTTACTGGATCAAACCTTGGACAAAATGACAAATGTCTCAAAATCAATTAAATAAAATGTTAATAAACTTTCCAATGATCATCACTAAAGCTTCCTCTGGTTCAATAATAAATTACTGACACGAATACCAAACGAGGAAGCCCTTCTCTCTTACTGGAACACCATTGTCGCGTCATTGTTTTCTCGTTGCCACACGTCCTCATAGTTTCAATCCTTTACAGAAAAGGCAGGCCAGCCAACAATTGATTTTCTCAACGATATTCATGAGTGCCATTAAATAACTGAACTTATAAAACATTGTTTTTTTATGAATTTAAAATTTTAAAATTTGAGATTTAATCAGAATTATTTTATAATTCACAATATATGTATTATATGTTTTACTTTATAATTTTTTTTTATAATTGAAGAGTAACACTCATAAAAAGAATTAAAAAAATTTAAGAGAAAAAACTTAAATGAAGTTTATATAAAAGATTTTTTTTTCTTTTAACAAAAAAAAATTATTATTGATACTGATAACGAACATAACAACTGAAAATTGAGCAACATAAACAGAGCTAGGCAACTGAAGAACAAAGTTTTTGTATTTTCATTTTTACAATAATAAAATTAACTATCTTGACTTGTTATCTAAAATAAACATATTTTGATAAAATTTAACTTATGATTAAAGTTTTGTTTTTAATAATTAATTAAGTATTAATATATTGATAAATTTGGATTAAATCATATACTAAAGTGATAATTTTTATTTGGCTTTTTTTTATTTATATTTAATCTATTACTTGAGTTTTAATATTAAATAGTAAAGTCCGATGTTGAATATTTTTATTTCTAAACAACTTTTTTAATAAAAAAATTCATAAATTTCATATAAAGAATTTTTCAATGTTTTTACCCGAGATAACATAATAAATGAAGAGCATCGAATCCTCCTATATTTTCCCTTTTTTTATTAAATCCATATCTAGCATAGATTTTTCTTTCCTAAAAAGATCTCTCTTTAACTTCGATGTCAGAAAAGAGTCTATAAAAGAAGAAGACTTATCTCATATTTGATCCGTAGGCAACTCGAGAAAAAGACAGTATAATTATCATCGTAACCATCGTAGTCATGATATTAACAGTGGTGTTATTAGTGCAAATCCTACTGTTAATATCGAATATGATGTTCTTCATAATATTTTTGTTTCTTCCCAATCAAACGTGCAATACAGGCAGGACTTGTGTCACCAAGATTAAAAAATTCTTGGTTGTTCTGTCGAAACATTTTGATAGAGATTTCACTGCAGGCCGTAGCCAGGCAGATATAATCAACATAATTAAGCATGTTTTTGATGTCCATGCAGGGCCTAAAATTGATAGTTTTCATTTATATTTTGATCCAACAGGAGTGCAACAAATCATGGAAGATGGATCAAAATATCTATCAACAAAGGAGTTGAAGAGCTTCATTTGGACTTCTTTCAAGGAAGCAACCGCAACCCTTTTAAGCTTTCTTCTGATTTCCTTGATATTAAGTCCATAAGAATCTTGAAGCTATGTTTATGTGAATTTGATCTTCCTCCAAAGCTACACGGTTTGAGTCTCTTGACCACTCTTGTTCTGAAAAGGGTTAATTTTTCTTCGAGATTGATCGAAACTTTGTTTATAAATGCTTGCTGCTCGAGTGATTGGATTTATCATAATGCTATAACATTCATTGTTGGAAAATCACCTTATTGCGGAATCCCAAGTTATGATCTTTCCAAACACCCAAGTCTAGAATGACTTGTAATAAAACAGAAACAAAACAAGAATCAAACCAATCAAAGAAAGAACACAAGCAATTGTTGTCGAGCTTCGACAATGTGCTTACGTCCCCGTGAGCTCCTCCGAATTCTTTGCACTAAATCAATAGAGTTCTTACCTTCAAGAATCCTCATGTTCTTGAAGAATGAAAGAAGAGAAAAAAAAAGTGATAAAAACTAGTGTTTCGTTTAGAAAATTCAAATTACAAAGCTCTTGAATCCTCAATATATACTTCTCTCTCTAAACAACCAGCCTCTCTTGAACCCACATAATTAACACTTTCCAAACAATAGCTAAAAATAAATCACATAAATTCCAAAATACCCATTTAATAGAAATCTTCTCAAACTTTAGTTTTCTCACTAAACATCCTTCCAACTTCAGGACTTCCTTTAGTTCCAACAATTATTAACTTCAAACCCAAACTTACATATCTCAAGTTACTCCAAATTACCATCTTAGTTTCTTCAATACTATGGTTCAAGATTATTCAAAGTTCCACCATAAATTCACATTCCAACTTCAATGATTCATAAATTCATCAATCTTTATACTTCCATATTTAAAATTATACTTTTAACAATACTCAATATAAACTCTTATTATTTCCCTCCAAACTTTCTTATGTTATCAATTTCCATAAAAATTTATAATTCTTACAAAGAAATTCTCCAATTTATGAAATTAAATTAAATCCACTTAAAACCATACTTTTTTTAGGTCTCAACCTTCATATTTTACAATACCCTTAACTCAAATCAAATTTCCAACATCATAGTTTTTAAATAAAATTTACAGAATTTTTTCACAATTTCATCCAATTTCAAATACATCAAAGTAATTCAATTTAAACTCAAACCATCTCAAAAAAAGTTCTAGAATCAAGTTTATGAAGTGTATTTTAACTTAGAAAAGGTTAGAACTCAAAATTACCTCAAATTCTTGCTAAAAAACAGCCCAGAAAAAAAAACAAAAGGAGCTGAAAATATGAAAATTTTACCAAAACAGGTGTCTGAAAAGAACATCTTGACATAGAATTCTTCAATCCACAAACCAACCATCAATATAAAGATCAATTTAGGAAGCTGCTGTAAAAATATTAGCACGATCGGACCACGGATAGACCTCTGATCGTCTGTTTGATGGTTGTTGTTCTATTCTAAAAAAATTCCTAACAACTCTCCCTAAATTGTTTCTCTCTCTGCCAGAATTCTCCAAAGAAGCAAGGAGAAAAATGCTGAAACTTCTAGGTCTTTTTCTCTTTTATATTCACAACTTACCTTAGCTTTTACACTTTTATCCTTCCTTCCTTTCTTTAATTAATTTACAAGTCAACATCCTTGTTTTTCCTAACTCTTTATACAAGAACCCAAATGTTCTTTCTTTACTTAAAAAACTACATTTCTTTTTTGCTTAAATCACCCCTCAAATAATAAGTCCTATAAATTTTTAACACCAATAAATTTATTTTCATATATGAATTTAAATTAAAGCTCAAAGTCATCGTATACATCAACTATACGTCAAAAATACAACATCGTGATTTAAATATTCCAATTGAGGTATCGGCCTCCATAGGAAGCCACAAGAGAAATGGTGTTGGTTATATTGATTCAGACTTTGTTGGCGATCTTGATAAAAGAAGATCTACTACAGGTTATGTATTTACTCTTGGTAGATGCACTGTTAGTTGGAAGTTACTCTATAACCAATTATTACTTTGTCGACTATAGAGGCAGAGTATATAGCTATAACAGATGTTATCAAGGAAGTCGTTTGATTGAGAAGATTATTTAGTGAATTGTGTTGAGTTCATGATTTTACTATTGTCCATTATGATAGTCAAAGTGTCATTCACTTTACTAAGGATCAGATATTTCAGGAGAGCGAACAAAGCATATTGATGTTCCTTACCACTTTTTTCGAGACATAGTTGATAGTGGTGAAGTTGTTGTAAAAAAAAAAATTGAGACAACAGATAATCTAATAGACTAAACCACTTCTAGTGTCTAAGTTCGAGCATTGCTTGACTTGATTAGTGTTGCTTATAGTGTTTGAATTATTCTTGGTTGAGACATTTGTGGAGATGGTGAAGAATATTTTGTTATTTGTGAAAATTCAAGACAAGTTGGAGATTTGTTAAATATGGCTTAAATTAGTGAAGTCCTTTTAAGACTCATTGTCCAAAATAAAATAGGAAGAAGGCTTTTTAAGTGTGTAAGTTGGTGGAATCCTATTGAGACTCGTAAATCAATACTGAATAGAAGAAGATTTCTCTTCTTTGCTCAATTCCTATAAAAGGTGAGCTTTATACTTCTTTCAAGACACAAAGTAGTATAACAAAGATCAACAAAAGAGACAGAGATGTATAAAAAACAAATCCTTATGAATGGATTAAATTATTTTTTCTTCTAGGCTATTGTATTTTTTCAATTAAATTTGTGCTAGTATAGATTTGGGTGTATTTGAGATTTGAGCTTAGGAAGTTTTATCTCTATTGATTTAAACTCCAATTTTGATTATGATGGAATCTCTCACCATTGTCCGTTGACGTAGAAATTTTAGCTTCGAACCATGTGTCTGTTCATTTTTCCGCTGCTTTATTCCTATCAAGGTACATTTTCCTTCTCTCATGAGTGCTTCACCAAATAAAGCTTCTAGCGTGTGTTGTTTCTCTACTGGATAGATAGAGAATAAGAGATGATAACTTTTACATCACGACAACTAATGTTGCTCTACAAGCGCCATTTGTCACAACCCAGAGTGACATCCATTTTTTTAATTGAAACATTTATATATACAAGTAGTACAATCATTGGTTCGATTATAATATAAGTCTATACTATCTTATTATCCATATAAGAGCCCGCAATATTATCAAAATATATTTAAAATAAGAGAAATAACTGATATATAAATCGGACCAATAACTTATGCATCGTGAAAATCAAAACTGAGAGTTTATAGTTTACGGGCCTCAACCTTGAGCAATAGGTCAAGGCCTCATCAGTGAGAGTGGCATCCATTTCCTTTCAGAGATATTGTAAGATATGATATGCAAGACATTTTAAAGATAGATAACAAAAAAATTAAGGTTAAAGGGGATCTTCTTGCCTTATCTCATGAAGGAGAGAAATAATTGATTTTTTTCCCATTCCAAAAAATTGAAAATTGAGTGGTGGACACAAACTGCATAATGACATTTATTCATGAACTAGGAAACCGAATATCCAAAAAAACAAGTATGCAAATTAAAAATCCTAATCAATGTGTTCATAAACTTTCTTTAAATATACTTTAATGACTAATTACAAGGCTCGAAAAATTATTAGATATGGACAGTCATATCATGTTATCCATACAACCATCTAATAATAATAGTTTATTTAAGATTGTTAATTCATGTCATCTAATAATACCACCACTACACCATGAATTTGATGAATGAAACCTACAACGTTGAGCATACACTTAAGACCTATTTGTAGATATTTTATAACCCAATATATCTTCTATTGAATATACGGCGTGGTTGAAAAAATAACTTTTGGCAATGTGTCGTGGTTAAAAATTAAGGTATTTAACTTGTGGCAAGTGATGGCCTAAAAGATTATTTTTTATGACAATTTTTCAGTCGTCACTAAAACTTAACAACATCACAAAAACACAATATCTTGTAATGAATTCTGCCCAAATTGGTATGTGTAATCATAGTTTGCATTTAAGCAGATCCCTCAAGTCTCCAGTTGGAAAATATTTGCAAGTCGTAAAGCCGACCTACAACATTTAAAAGTTGAGCATGTGTTTGCGAAGACAAGCACACATACATGTCCTAAAAGCCTTGTCTGTTCCATCTTTATCCTCCGCTGAATGAAGCCAAGGATGACTATAAATTCCAAAGAAAACAAGAGTTGTTTCTGTTACCATTTTATTTATTCTTTCCAAAACAAAAGGCAAGTTGAAATATCTGGATCAATAAATGTTTTTTCCTTTCATAATCAACCCTTTCGGTTTTTTTCCTCAAATACCAATAACAACATAAGCTGGATAGCAAGTAGTACTTAAAAAGGATACCAAATCATTGAGATCGTGAAATCAATGTTATCCCTTATACAAATTTTTTTTTGTCTAGTCTATATCCATAAAAGATACATAACACAAAAGTCTATCTTAATTCTTATCATTGAATGTCATGAAAATAGAGAGATATTGATCCTTTTGGTATAGAATGACAAATATTAATCTTAAATATAATTTCAAAAAGCTCATTAAAGAAAGAAATTTTTGCCTAACATAGATTTATGAAATATGCATGGTACAAAAAAGAATTCACATGTGTATTTCTTAATTGAATTCTAAAAAAATTTAAGGAAAGGGATCACTGCATACAAAACATGCGCAGAACAACTACCTACTTTAAAACCACATCGCTTTCAATTTTGTCACGTAAAAAAAAGTTATTCTTATCTGCATCTCGAAAAATCTTTATCCTTGTGCCATAAGAGGAGATTTACTGGATGGACCAAACCTCTCGGATAAAATGACAAAAGTCTCAAAACCAATTAAATAAAACGTTAATTGTACCAGCAAATTAATGAACTTTCCAACAATCACCACTAAAACTTCCTCCGTTTTAAGAATAAATTCTTGACACGATATCAGGCAAAAAACTCCTCTCCTATTGGAAGTTGGAACACCACTATCGCGTCGTTGATTTCTCGTTCCAACATGTCCTCATAGTTTCAGTCCTTCCTATAAAAGGCAAACCATCTCAGAAGCCAGCCAAGAATTGGTTTTCTCAACAACCCACAAAAAGTATAAAAAACAAAAAACAAGAAGAGATTTAAGGGAAAAAAACAAGAAAACAAGGAACATAAACAGAGCTAGCCAAAGAACAAAGTTCTTATGGTTTCATTTAAAATTTTCATTTTTACAATGATAAAATGATTAATTATCGTGATCCATAATCATGAGAATTTAAAGTTACAAAAAATAAACATATTTTAATAAATTTTAATTTACGATCTAAGTTTAGGTATTTAATACAAAATTTAATAATTAATTAACCATTAATATTGATAAACTATGGCTTAAATCATATATTAAAGTGATGATTTTTAGTTCAATTTTTTTTGTATATTTGATCTACTAATTGAGTTTTAATGCTAAATAGTAAAGTCTAATCTTGAATATTTTTATTTCTAAACAATTATTTTTTATAAAAATACTTCACGAACTTTATATAAAAAGCATTCCCTATGTTTTTATCCAAAATGAATAACATTGAATTCTCCTATATTTTTCCCTTTTTTATTAAATCCATATCTAGCACAGATTTTTCTTTCCTTAAAAGATTTCTCTTTAACTTCCATGCCAAAAAAGAGTCTATAAAAGAAGAAGACTTCTCTCATATTTGATCCGTAGGCAACTCGAGAAAAAGAGAGCTCAATGTTTCAATCTTCACAAAAGATAGTCCAAAGACAGTATAATTATCATCATAGTCATGATATTAACAGTGGTATTATTAGTGCTAATCCTACTGTTAATATCGAATATGATGTTCTTCATAATATTTTCTGTTTCTTCCCAATCAAGCATGCAATACAAGCAGGACTTATGTCACCAAGATTCAAAAATTCTTGGTTGTGCTGTCGAAAATTGCATTTTGATAGAGATTTCACTGCAGGCCGTAGCCAGGCAGATATAATCAATATAATTAAGCGTGTTTTTGAAGTCCATGCAGGGCTTAAAATTGATAGTTTTCGTTTATATTTTTATCCAACAGGAGTGCAACAAATCATGGAAGATGGATGAAAATATCTATCAACAAATGAGTTGAAGAGCTTCATTTGGACTTCTTTCAAGGAAGCAACCACAACCCTTTTAAGCTTTCTTCTGATTTCCTTGATATCGAGTCCATAAGAATCTTGAAGCTATGTTTCTGTGAATTTGAGTCTCTTGACCACTCTTGTTCTGGAAAGAGTTAATCTTTCTTCGAGATTGATCGAGACTTTGTTCTATGATTGCTTGCTGCTCGAGTGCTTGGATTTATCAGAATGCTATAACATTCACAATTTGAAGATTTTCGCACGGAATCAAAGAAGGTTTCGCTTATTGAAAATTGTGGCTTGTGAAGTTTCACGGTTTTATATTGATTCCCTGACTCTACACTCAATTTATTATAATGGAAAAGTTCGTGTTTTCGAATTTTATGACATTTCTTCGTTGGGAGATGTGTTGCTCAGTTTCACGCCTTCAAAGAGTTTCAGAAAAGTTTTTCAAGTGGCAAATCTTGTGCATTATCTCTTCCATTTTCACATCCTCACTACTACTAGTACATTCCTTGAGGTAACTATGCCCTAACATTTATTTTTATTTTTTTGGTAACAAGGATATCAAAAATTGAAAATAAAGTCCACTGGCATGGCCTTTATAGAGAGTTATTTGCACTTAACAAATTGAATAGAGCATGAGTACTTAACAATTTATTTTATTGGATACATCTATATTTTTAGTTTTTACATTTTGATGTACTTTGTTAATTGATATCATGGTATTAGGGTTTAACGCGGAGATTTGTAGATGGAAATCTCAAAGAGATGCAATACTGCTTTTGGAACTTGAAGGATTTTCAGTTGTTTATGGAAGGTGCAGTCTTTTGCAATCTCTTTGATGTTGTCTCCTTTATCAAGAACTGCCCGAACTTAGAACGATTCTTTATCGATGTAAGTATATTCTATATATTTTAAATCTACTAAATATTTGAATAATACTAGATTTAATTGTTGTGAGCTCAAGCTCCCTAAAAAAAATTCACTCTATATACTTTAGATCTAGGAAATATTCTAATAATCCTAGATCTAATAGTTAGCTCACTAAAGAATTTCCAATACTTTAACCTAAATTGTACTTCAAAAATAATCTCCCTTTATAGTTTGGACTAAATTAGTTAGTTTAGCTCTGATCATCGGTTGAACTTTTACAGCTCAATTACTACTCTTTTGAATGTGGATTATACTGGGAACTCCATCTACGAAAGAGAGCTTGAGCAATACAGTACTCAATACTTTAACCGTCTTAAATTCATAAAAATGGAAGATTTCAAGTCTCAAGACCATGAATTAGTGATGGTGAAATTTTTTCTACAGAAGGCCATATTCTTGGAGACTTTAGTTCTAGTTACTCCAAAGAACAAATGCATAAGAGTTACTGCTCCTGAGATGCAGATTTGTTACCAGATTTTTTGTTCTTGGAGTGCGTCTTCAAAAACTAAAATTCTTATGTACTAATGTTGTGTGTGTCTGCAAAACCTACATTTGGAGCTAAGGTTGTGTGTCTTGCACATCAAAATTTGTATCTTTTATTCGGCTTTGTTAATTTCCAATAAAAAACTAGAACCACAGGAACACAGGAATATAAGCCATTATGGTTTGTGTTGTGTTTATTTCTTATAAGATGATTGATTGTTCTGCTCTCAAGAATTGTGTAAGAAGTTCATGATCTATTGATTGTTGTTTCATATTAGAGGCCGGTTTCTAGGCTAAAACCAAGTTGAGTCCATAAATTGCAACTTGCTCACAATTCAGAATTTGTATAGTTTTTCTATACAAATTTGTTAAAACTTTCAAGCATATATAGTCTTTCTATATGAGCACTGCTATTTGAACCAAAGAAATGGTTTCGGCTCCACAGATATGAAGAAAATAGAGGTACTTAGTCCAGATTTATCTTAATATGTTGTTGTCCAACAAAAATAACTAAAATCAATTCCTTGCTCCCAAAAATATAAATAAAACAACTGGTTATTTCATCATTCATATCATAAAAAGGAAAACTGATCCAATGTCCTTGTGGGTAAATTAACATGAATATGTAAAAATAATTATTTCTTAATTTATTTGGAGTGATTTTTTTTAGATGAATATATATTTTTTTTCTTCTTTTATTTATAGTACTTATTTAGTTATCTTTACTTAAGACACAGAGATAATTTAGATTTTAGAGGCAGAAGTAAAATAAGTGGCATTAGTGTGAGAAATGTGTGTATAGCCAGAGAACTTAAGACATTTAAATTATTTCAAAGGGTTATTTTACACTAACTGTGGACTTTCCAATTTGATGAAAATGAGTTCAACAATTGATACGGAGATACAAGAAGAAGAAAAAAAACGTATTCAATATTTAAAAAAAAAATCCTTACTTACATAAGTTTGAATGTTGAATTTTATCAATATTTATATCGGGTTTACGTGCGGGGGAGACCACTTTCTCTTCAATTTTTTTTTATAAAAAAATTGTATTTTCTAATTGTACATCAAGAGAGTTAAGAAAAAAAATTGTTGAGGTATTGTAGATACATCAATATCTTGTTTATCATCTTCTCTCTAATTTCTATGAGAAAGAGTTTTATTTTTTCCATAAAAAAGAGTATTTATTTATTTGATTATTTTGCAAGCACTTTACGACAATCAAACAATAAGATCAATTGATCAAATTAACAAGGTAAAAAATGTCATGTGATTGGTTTCATTTTCAAAAAATACCATAAGAGTTTTTTTTTTTTTTTTGAATTTAAGAGAGGAAGTGAAACAATACAAAGAGAAGATAATTATCTTGAATGGTGTGATTTGCTTTCAATGGTGATATCCTATTTATAGCCTAACCTAAGGGGAATGTTTCACATTCTAGCCGATGTGGGACTAATATATACATTGTGTATATATATACATTAACAGCTTCCCTCAAACTAAAGGTGGTAAAATGGAGACCAACTTGAGTTTGTAAACTAAATCCTGAAGGCGTCCAGGAGGATTTGTTTTAGTAAAGATATCAGCAGTTTGATCAGCGGAAGAAACTGATAATAGTCCAATAGTCTCACGGGTGAGATGATGATGCATAAAGTGACAATCAATCTCAATGTATTTTGTGCGTTCATGGAATACATCATTGTGAGCAATCTGGATAGCACTTTGATTATTGCAGCTGATAATAGTGGCAATAGAATGACAATGGGTAGTGAAGCCTCAAGATGCTCCATAGTGTGCAAGAAATGAACTGGTCAAGAAATGACTGATTGAGTCTGAACAGGATGGAACTTAGTCGTCTAATTGGCAAAGCCGACTGGGATCAACGAGTGATGGAGTGGTGGTTGAGGTGACGTTGATGGAGAATAAGACTCCGATTATAGTGACGTCGATGGAGCGTCGTCTGAGATGACGTCGATGGAGAATGAAACTCCGATTATAGTGACGTCGATGGAGCGGAGACTGAGATGATGTCGATGGAGAATGAGACTCCGACTATAGTGATGACCCGACAGGTATGAATAGGATATACAAGAAGTCTTTCTGATGTGAAGGATCCACTAATAGTGGTAATCACAGAGCATACTCAATTCTTGATATACCGAGAACCACTAAGAACCTAGCTCTGATACCAAGTTGAATTTAAGAGATGAAGTAAGATAATACAAAGAGAAAAGAATTGTATTGAATTGTGTGATTTGCTTACAAGAGAGGTATCCTATTTATAGCCTAACCTAAGGGGAATGTTTTGCATTCTAACCGATGTGAGACTAACACACACACACACACACACACACACACACACACACACACATATATATATATATATATATATTAACATTTTTATAGGAAAAAAATACTCTGTGATATATTTCTGTTAGCAAAAAATAGCATGTGGTTGACTAAAAGAAACATATCACAGTGTATTTTTGATTAACAGAAACATACCATATGATATTTTTTATCACAAAAAAAAAAAACTTTAAGATATTTTTTGAAAATGAAGTCAACTAAATGGTATTTTTTGCCATAAAAAAAACCTCGAGGTATTTTTTTTAAAAATGCAATCAATCATAATGTATTTTTTATAATTAAACTAAAATTTAAAAGTTGAATATGTGTTTGTAAAGAGGTGTATCCATGTATTATAACCAAAAGTCTTGCAATTTGAAGTAATTTCCCACCCTCAACCCAGCTCCTTACCATAAATGTATGGATCAATTAGAAATCTTGAGTTCTCTCCATGCCCTACGATTCATTTATTTATTTGAGAATGATGTTTTTCTCCTATTTTAAATCCTCAAAAGTCTTAGGCCATAGCTTTTGGATAATGCTATGGGTATTAACTTGTTTTTTTTTTTTTCCTCCTTTTTTACTTCTGAAAATAAAAAGCTCATTGGGGAATGTTAGTTATAGCTATTCCTCAATAGGATTATCTCAAAATCTGGAGATAAGTGTTCATCTCATTGTTAGTTGGAGAAACTCAATAAACAAGAATAATTTATCCTTCGATTAATAAAGAAATAAACATTTATTCCTCAAATTTCGAGATAACCATATTGATTGAGTAACCATAATTAATTGGATAACTATATTGATAACACAATGCACAACATATATCCAATTAAATTCCATTAAATCTAATTTCTGAAAGCCATTATGCGGATAGAGAAGAAGTAATAAAGAAATCACAAAAATTAAAGGTAATAATTTGTCATGATTATCATTCTTTATGAATCAATAATCATTTACAGAAGTAATATGAAATTTTGATATTTATCAGCAAGGATTTGTTAAAAATTAAATTTGTCACTTAATGAAGGTGACATTTTGTAGTTAACTGAGAGTACATAGAATCTATACACTAATGTACAGTGCATCTATAAATTCTAACAATACAAGGTGGGCAGCGAGGATCAAGAGAATCAAGAGAAGACAAACAGCACCTATATAACATTATCCCTAATCTACATAATGGCGTTGTTTGGGTTCCTATTAATGCTTAAGCATACTTTAATCATTGTAATTAAATCATGCATTAACAGTGATTAAAGCATGCTTTAATAGGAACACAAGCAGTGCCAATATAACAAAAGGTAAACTAGGTTTTTCAAAGCTATATCTATATATGAACGCATCTTTTTTTGGAAAATACTAGCATCTGATATGTGTCAATGTTTATGGATTTTTTCCCTTAAAATGAGATAAATTGGAAGGTGCAATTAATGTGTATTTGAATCTTTTATGATTGAGATTTTATGTGGTTGATGATGTTTATAATGAAATAGTATATCACATCATTAAAATTTAAATATGTGATTATAATTATAACACATTATTTATTTGAATTAAGTGTTTATGTGGATATGACTTAATAGTCGATTATGGTTAAGACACCAACTACATAATGGGAAATATGCGGGATGCCAAGAATTAAGGGAATGGGTGAAAAGACACAACACCACTTCAAAAACCTAAGCTGATTTTGGAGGGCTTAAAATCCTTTAGAATTATTCTAAGACTCACACAGACAACCGATGTAGGATCCAAATTTTAGGTATGTTATTCAATTTTACTTGCCTTTTTTTTATTTTGGTGAGAGTTCTTTCAAGTAACTTGGAGAAAAAATTTCACAATTGCAAACGTTCATCCAATAGTGAGCTAATTAGGAAATTTTTTTTTCAAGTTACTGGAGATGATCCCGATCCTTTTTATTTACACTAGCAAGTATAACATCAAACCAAAAAAAAACTCAAATTAAATTTATCTTTCTTAGTGTTGAAGTGAAAAAATATATTTAATTTAATTTTTGAATGAAAGAAAGCATAGAAATTAAGTATTCTCATTAATACCTTATATATATGTCTAAGTTTCCTTTTTTATTTGGTCTTTGTATCTTCTTATATTTTAAGTTAGAAGATATTATATTAAGTTCTATTATGTCAGTGTCAAATTGTGTCTTTGATAAAGGATACAAAAGTACAAATTTACTTATTCTTTCTTCTATCGAAATCCCAACATCTTCAGTAGCACAATATTTTTGGTTATATATATATATTAATTTCATCTTTAAGTATATCATATTATTTACCTGCTTAATTTTTAATTTAAAAAACAAATTAGAAAATTAGTATCTTAATTTCTTTTTTACTATTTGAAAATTTTAAATTAAGAAAAGGGCATGGCGTTTAATTTGATTGTCTGCAACTCTTAAGATTTCATGGGGCATGGTTCAATTCCATGGTGGTGCACTTATATCATTCGGAAGATTCGGAGGCTTCAAGGTGATGCTACACTTACTCATATTCCTCCTGAAGGAAATAACTTTGCGGATAGATTTGCTTATTGGGCATATTCCCATATGGCTGAAAGAGATATCAATTCCCTTCGTGAGCGTCCCTATTACGCCAAACAGGCTTTTTCCTCGGTGTTGCGGGGTTTTGGTTTTATGTTACCTCCGTATTCTTTGAACCAACTAATATCTCATAATTTAAAAAATAAAAATAAAAAAAATTCATCAATAACATAGAATAGAACTCTTGTAATACAATATTAAACAACTTTCCAGGAACATAACCTTATTCTACAAATTTATGTGGAGATAATTCTCAACTGACATATGCTTAAATTATTCTATCATATATATGATAATAGTATTAATGGAGTCAAAAAGATTTAACGAGGGAAATTAATTGGCCAAAATTTATAGTTGAGAGTTTTATTTATTGCAATTGAAAATTTAAGGACAAATTTTTATTGAATGAGCAAATTATGGAGACCAATATTGTTATTTCCCTGTTATTAACCCGATAAACCTTTAGTTTATACAATGACAAAAATACCCAATATTATCCATAAAAAAATATTAATTAAAAATCTGTCAAAAGGAAGGCTTGATGCTTTTGTCTCTTTTGGTAATGATGATTGTTATAGGATCCAATTGAAATGTGAAAAATCGTTAAAAGTTTGTAGCATTTTAGTCAAAGAATCATGTTAAGGATCAGGACTAACCAAATTATTCAATTACAGCTCGAAACTTTTGAATAAAAGAAGGTACGAGACATTTCATCATTTTGTATTAATAGTTATTTGTATGAAATATTTTTATTTTTTATGATTAGTAAATAAATATTATTTATAACATATCACAAAAATATGCACAAACCATATATGAAATAATAAATAAAATATGTAGATTATTTAAGAGTTTATTAATATTTCAATTAAAAAAAGAGTATATTAAATAATAAAAAAATACCACAAAATATAAATAAGATTCATAAATGTTAGGCAACGATATGTAAAATAACATCAGAAAACCAAACAAATTCAACAAAAACAAAAAACAAATATAATGATTAGAATAAATAGGAGGGTTACCGTATCAAAACATAATTAGAAGCAAAGGAAAAAAATCAATTGAGGTTGATTAGCCTTTTCTTAATAAAATTTTGTTTGACAAGATAAAAAATAAACAAATGAAGAAAAACGCAACTGACTTGTATGAAATTTGCTGCATCAAAAGGAAGAGCCGCAAGAGCCAAGAGTTGATGCTGTTTTAATAAGAAAGAATCATTTTATATTGGTGTCTTCACTTAGTGGTTAAAACTGATCAACCTATTATTTCAAATCGATTTGATTAAAATGGTTCGATTAAATCAGTATAAAATTGATTAACTAAATAAAATATATCGATTAATTAGTTGGTCAACGATTAATTTTTTTTAATCATTTCAACAGTTTAACCGATTAATAAATTAATTAATATAATATTTAATATTAATAATATGTTAAATATGAATATAATATATATAATATAATAAATTAAAAAATATTAAGTATAAATTAAATATATAATATATAATAAATTAAAAAAAAAACTTTAATTATATAAACAATGTTATTTAACTGATTATACTATCGAAATTAACTCGGTAGATCAAACATAGGCTTAGGTCATAGACAATTCATATCAATTAAAATAAAATTGGGCGGAGGATAAGTGGTTTCTGGTGATATGTGGGAGCTGTGAAGATCTGTTTGGTTTAGCAGTAAATGTTAGAAATTTGGATGCAAAATCTGGATATTGGTACATAAGCTGTCTATAAACTTTATTTGTCCCCACTAATTTGCTTTGGGTTAGATAAATAGTCTTTTAGGATACGAAACTCTCACTCTTGAGAATCTCTAAGAGCAAATTCAAAGATTCTCTTTTGAGTTCTATTTGAAATAATAAAACAGTAGCTATTTATTATTTAGAGAAGATTTGAGGAAGAAGAAGAAATAAATTTTTAAGAATAAAAATAGTTATTTAGAAGTTAAAAAAGTATTTGTAATGATTTTCATACCTCCAACAATCAGAAAATCAAAGTGGTATGAGCTAAAAAACACAACTCTTCAAAATATAGCTATTTGAAACTTAAAATTTGAAAACAACGAACTTCCAATCAAGTGGCCACTAACCTATGTAATAAAGTCGAAAATATCACACACATACCATTCTTTTGTTCCGATGAGAAACTATATTATTACTTAGCACTATTATGGCATTGTGTTTGATCCTAGTTCATAAACTTACTCGAAGGTACCTCTCTTAAGAAGTGACACCACTTCTAAGTTCATATAGGTGAAGTCTACAATATGTTTCTGATACTAAAACACGCTACAACTCTATAATAGACCTCATTAAGAGTACATCCTCCACAATAAGTAACAGACAATACTGACCACTTAAGGGCTAAAAATTGGCAAGATTAATCAATCATTTATCAATAACTTATTTTTACCCATCAAAATTTATAACTAGTGGAATACTAGAATAAAGTCTGGTTTCCATTACTGGTGATTCATTTTAAAAGGTTTTAGCCCCATTTCAATTGATGTTATTCTCACCAACTCCCTAGAGAGAGTTTTAGTGAGAGGATAAACCAATTTTTTACTTAACTTCACATAGACAATTGTGATGGCACCATCTTGTATCAATTGTCTCACATAATCATGTCTCGGACTAATATGTCTGAAATTACCATTTTAGGTACTGTTATAAGCTTTTGACAAGGTAGTTTCACTATCACAGTGAATTGAAACTGGAGGCACAGGATGCGACCATAAACTTATATCCAACAACAAGTTATGTATCCATTATGCCTCCTTCCCGATCACTACTAAGATTATAAATTCATATTCCATTGTTAGTGAGAAATACAAGTATATTTCTTGCTTGTCCAAGAAACAACCTGTTGGAAATCACCTTGACAAGATGCCCAGGTGGTGATCTTCCAAATACCCAAGTCTAGAATGACTTGTAGAAAGAAATACAGCAATCGAACACAAGAACAGAAAATCAAAAAATGAAAGAAGACAAGCAATTTGTTATCGAGGTTCAACAATATGCCTACGTCCCTTTGAGTTCCTCCGAACTCTCTGTACTTAATCAAATGGTTCTTACAATTCAGCAACCCTCTCCAAGAAACCTCAAGTTCTTGAAGAAACCAAGAAGAGAACTAGAAAGTGATAGACCTATTACAAAGCTTTCTATCAATTCTATACTACCCTCTCTTCTTTACAACCAGCCTCTCTATAATGAGTCCCTCTTGTATGTCTGTGTCTTTGCACTCTCACATAATTCTCTCATTCACAAACATGTCTCACAAGTTACATCATCACATTCTTGTGTCTTCTCCTTGAGATTGAACCTAGGTGACCCTTTATATAGTGCACCAACTTCTTGTCCAATCTTGTGTGTCATTCTCCACCCTTAGATCTTGATGACCACTTAACCATGGCCCTCCATCAATCCTAAGTAGTACTGTGCATTTTAACCTTACATTCACGCACCTGAGAGAAGGCTAAAGCATGTTGTCCATGTGTGTCGGCCAGTGCTGCAGCGTCAACTTCCCAGCGCTGCAGCTTTGAGTTTCTGTCCCTTATACTATTCCTGCCAGATTCCAGCGCTGCAGCGCAGTGCTGCAACTTTGAGTTGTTGTCCTCTTCACACAACACCCTTCTGCTTGTGTGTAGAAGTGCGCACATTAGTGCGCGTGGCCTTCCCTTGCTCCAAATTGAAGCACACACATGTGTGTAGCCTTCTAACTTGCTGAACTTTGATCTTCCAACATTGGTTTAGACTTTAACCATTTTTGAACCATGTTTAAACTTGTTTAAACCTTAGACAAATACCAACAATATCTACCTTTGTCTAAGCGTTTAAACCCGAACCATTTTTGCAGAGAGCTTCGGGATCCAAACTCATCTTGAGTCATCAATAAACCGACTCCAATCCTAAGAAGTCCAAGGCAATGATTGGACCTTCTTAGAGGTTGAACCTTGGTGCCTAAATCTACAGGACTTTCCTCTGTGATCTTCTTGTCAACATGAATGCATCATTTCATACCATTTTCGGGAATGTAATGATACCGAACATCCATATGCTTCGTCTCCTCATGGAACACCAAATTCCTCCACAAGTGCCTCGCACTTTGGCTATCCGAAGACACCACAACCTGCTCTTTTAGGACCTCCCACTCGTCCAACAACCCTTTGCACCCCATAGCCTCCTTTATGGCTTCCATAGCCGCTATGTATTCTGCCCTGGTTGTTAGTAGTACTACCATTGGCTGCCACTGAGCCTTCAAATACCTCAACAACCACTTCATCCCAAATCAATGCTTCTTTCTGGGATTACTCACAAATTTGCTGAGAACACCCATTGCCCAAGAAACCTTCAACCAGTTTCTCTCATTTTCTTGGATTATACACATCCCAAGGATCTTTTGTGTAAGGCTGAGATCCTTCCTCTCGAACTCCTCACTGAATTGAGATGTAAACCTTTCCATCCTCTTCCTGCTATTCCGAACCAACACCATATCATCGACATAGATGATGATACTCACCATCTTCTCCACCTTGTGTCCAGGTGAGAAAGTTTTTGTGAAACTTATGTCTTCTCTTCTTGTAAACCCATTCGCCACCAGCCTAGCCTTGTTCGGGACTTCATCTCATGGAGGGTACCCTTCTTTGATATTGTAAGTGCACTTACAATCCATAACTCTCTAATTTCCCGGAATGTGCACCAATTCCCAGAAGTTGTTCTTCCTCAAAGAATCCATTTCTTCCTCCATAGTTAGCTTCGATCTTGGCGAATCCTTACATCCCATGTAAGTCCCTTGTTCACTCATCCCTTCTTTTGTCCAAGGAGCTGCTGCATTCACAGCATCCACAAACTCATATCTTGAAGGTGGTCCGACCAGCTTTCCTTCCCGGTCTCTTGTGAGCTAGTAGTCATTCCGACTTGCTGCATCAACCTCTTCTTGTTCAGCCTCTTCTTGAGTGCCTTGAGCATGGCCTTTATCCAAGGACTCTACCTAGTTCGAACCCTCTTGCCATCCTTACTCTACCTGAACTGAATCTTTCTTGATGCTATACTCCACAAGAACCAAACTGGTTTGCTCACTAGCCCCTGCAGGGTTAGTTTTCTCCAAATAGGGAAATAACAATTCATTGAAATTAACATCCCTACTTATTATGAGTTTCAATCCTTCTTTCTCTAAGGACCATAACCTATACCCCTTAGCCCTTTCCCTATATCCTAGAAACACACACTTTCTAGATCCTGGGCTAAGTCTATCATCCTTTTGTTGTGCATACGCAGCACACCCAAAAGTCCTAAGGTTGTCCAACTCAGGGGGTTTTCCACTCCACATCTCTTCGGGAGTCTTTTGATTCACAATCCTAGAGGGTGATATATTCACTAAATAAGCAGCAGTAGACATAGCTTCCCCCCAAAAACATTTGGGTAATCCGGATCCATTTAACATGCACCTAACCTTTTCCATGAGGGTCTTATTCATCCACTCAGCAACTCCACTTTGCTGAGAGGTTTCCACAACCGTCCTATATCTTAGAATGCCATTTAACCTACAGAATTGATCAAGTTCTTACTTAAAAATTTCTAAGCCATTATCGGTTCGTATCCTCTTAACTACTCTACCCATTTGAGTCTCAACCAGCCCTTTCCATACCACTAACTTATTCAAGGCATCTTATTTATTCTTTACCAAATAAACCCACACTCTTCTTGAATAATCATCAATTAAAGACAGAAAGTAAAAGTTACCTCCCTGTGTTGGTGTCCTTGCTGGTCCCCAAAGGTCCATATGAATGTAGTCAAAAATGCCCTTAGACTTGTGTACTCCAGTGTTGAAGCTGACCCGGTATTGCTTTTCAAGAACACAACACTCGCAGAAATCAAGTTCCTCTACTTTGTCTCCACCAAGTAGGCCATCCTTGCTGAGGACTTGTAGACCCTCTTTGCTCATATATCCCAAGTGCATGTGCCAAAGAGCTGCCCTATCCATCTCAGCCATCAAGCTTGCTGCTTGATCCTTGATTTACATGTCTTCGATCATCTCAAAGAGTCCATCGTTTCTTGCTACCTTGATCACTACCAAAGATCCCTTGGCTACCTTGATCTTTCCTCCCTCTATCTTGCATGTGTATCCCATGGAATCCAACTGCCCCAATGAGATCAAATTCCTCCTCAAATCCGGGAGATACCTCATATTTTCTAGCAGCCTAGTGACTCCATCAAACATCCTCACTTGGATGTCTCCTATCCCCCTCACTTGGCAAGAATTATCATTCCCCAAGAAAACTCTTTCATCATTGGTTTCTTTGAAATTCTTGAACCAACTCCGGTGAGGGCATATGTGATGAGTGCACCCGGTGTCCAAGATCCATTTCCTACTGCTTTCTTGCCCCTTGCTCACATCCGAGCACACAACAAGAACATCACCATCTTGCTATTTTATTTTGGCAACCGAAGCCTCTCCATTCTTGGTATGGCTTCCTCCTCTATCCCTTGTCATCTCCTTGCAATCTTTCTTGACATGACCCTCCTTATGGCAGTAGTAGCAGCTCTTTCTTCCAAATCTCAGTTTGGAATGCATTCTCCCATGGCTTTTTCTTCTACCTTTGTCCCGGTAGTAGCCATGCATGCTGCTGTGCGCTCTCCCATGGCTCTTTCCTCTACCTCTGTTCTGGTAGTAGCCATGCATGCTGCTGTGTACTTTTCAATGGCTCTCTTTTCTACCTCTGTCCCGGTAGTAGCCATGGTTGCTGCCATACCGAGTTGTTGGCATTCTTTTAAAGAACAGCCCTTTACCACTTGATGCACTCCTTATCTTGGCATCAAGATTATCTTGCAACTCTTTCTTAGGATCAAATTTAAAGGTAAAGATTCATTTAATAAGATACCTCTTATCTGGGAGAGTCTTGGCAAGAAATAACTCATCTAGTTTCTTCCATATTGCAGCTGGATCTTCTGAGTCTCCGCACTCCCTTGTGACATTATCCGACATATGCAAGAAAATGGTGCTGTAAGCCATCTTCTTCATCGCAATCCGCTGGTCCTCCGTGACACTTGCTGGAAAAGCATTATCTTCTCCAATAGCCAAGTCCACTTTTTGTTGCACAAGAACCTCCTTGATCTTCTGTTTCCACAGGGAAAAAATCTCCTTTTCCATCAAAATTCTCAATACCGAAATTTGAAGCCATCTTTTACGGACAAGATCCCTAATTTATGAACTACCCACAAATGCTTTCTTCAACCTCAAGAACACAGATCGAAGATGGATCTTAACACCGTTCTTGAATCTACCTCAAGAACACGATTAGATCTTGATCTTTACACCATTCTTGAATCACCCTCAAGAACACGATCAGATATTGATCTTAACTCCATCCTTGATTCACCTTAAGAACATGATCAAATATAGATCTTAACTCTGTTCTTGAATCACCCAAGAAGTTGATCTTTGATTCTTGGAGTCTTCGCTCCGTCACCTTCTTGTTCTTGCTCCGATACCCAGCTGTACAAACTCCTCCGGCTCTGATACCACTGTCCAAGGCTCTAATACCACTGTTGGAAATCACCTTGACAAGATGCCCAGGTGTTGATCTTCCAAACACCCAAGTCTAGAATGACTTGTAGAAAGAAATACAGCAATCGAACACAAGAACAGAAAATCAAAGAATGAAAGAAGATAAGCAATTTGTTATCGAGGTTCGGCAATGTGCCTACGTCCCTGTGAGTTCCTCCGAACTCTCTGCACTAAATCAAATGGTTCTTATAATTCAGCAACCCTCTCCAAGAAACCTTAAGTTCTTGAAGAAACCAAGAAGAGAACTAGAAAGTGATAGACCTATTACAAAGCTTTCTATTAATTCTAACTACTCTTTCTTCTTTACAACCAGCCTCTCTACAATGAGTCCCTCTTGTATGCCTGTGTCTTTGCACTCTCACACAATTCTCTCATTTACACACATGTCTCATAAGTTACATTATCACATTCTTGTGTCTTCTCCTTGAGATTGAACCTAGGTGACCCTTTATATAGTGCACCAACTTCTTGTCTAATCTTGTGTGTCATTCTCCACCCTTAGATTTTGATGACCACTTAACCATGGCCCTCCATCAATCCTAAGTGGTGCTGTTCATTTTAACCTTGCATTCACGCACCTAAGAGAAGGCTAAAGCATGCTGTCCATGTGTGTCGGCCAGTGCTGCAGCGTCGACTTCCCAGCGCTGCAGCTTTGAGTTTCTGTCTCTTGTACGATTCCTGCCAAATTCCAGCCCTGCAGCGCAGCGCTACAGCTTTGAGTTGTTGTCCTTTTCACACAACACCCTTCTGTTGTGTGCTGAAGTGCGCACATTAGTGCGCATGGCCTTCCCTTGCTCCAAAATGAAGCACACACATGTGTGCAGCCTTCTAACTTGCTGAACTTTGATCCTCCAACATTGGTTTAGACTTTAACCATCTTTAAACCATGTTTAAACTTGTTTAAACCTTAGACAAATACCAACACAACCAATCCACTAAGGGTAAGGGCCCATCCGAAAATGGTCTTATTATTACCAAAATTGGAAATCCAACTCGCATCAATATATCCTATTAATACAACTAGATAATCACTATAGAACAACCCCAAATTTATGGTTTTCTTAAGAAAACCAAAGATACTGCCAATTGCTTTCCAATTTTCTACACTAGGATTACTAGTATACCTATTAAGTTCACCTTAAGACCATCAATTATCTCATAATTACCCCGTTATGAGGTTCACAACATATAGTCTATCATATCATACTTCTATGTTTCTTTTCTCACCATAACTGTCTCTCTGTGAGACTCATTCATCTATAAATTTTAAAAAACAAACAACACTTCAGCATTTCAATAATATAATCAATATTTAAAACAGATGTAATGCATGAATTATTATTAGGGAACGTCTTCTCACATGTTGACATATTTTTATCTTAGACCGGCCCCCTCCCGGTTCTTTTGTTTCATTTAGACCGGCCCACTCCCGGTTCTTTTATTTCCAGCATATACCGGCTGTCACGATTTTTCATTTAGACCAGCCCCCTCCTAGTTGTTTTATTTCATGCATATGCATATGAACAATGATATGAAATATGTATATGAACAGTAATATAACAACAAACATGTATTCAGACATTAAATTTAACTATCTTTCCTTTTCTCAAATTACTATTTGATCAATTTCACTAATTTATTCTCCTCATATATCACATCAATTTATCAACCATAACTCATTAAGAATTTCATTTATCCCTTTTATTATTCCAATAATATTACTTCTCATATAATAACTTTCCACATATCAATTATATTTATTATACCCATCAATCATTTATCCCCTTCATTATTCCAATAATATTACTTCTCATATAATAACTTTCCACATATCAATTATACTTATCATACCCATCAAACAACTTTCATCTATTATCAAATCATAGGTTAATAAGTTATTCATATATTATCACTACATATTTCATATTTATCTTGATTACTTAAAGTAAATTTAACTCACTACGTAGCACTTAAAGCTACCCGTGGATCACCTCCTTGCCTTTCCTGCTCTTCTCAGCAATTTCCTTCAGTTGCTGATCGTCAACACCTGACATAATATTCATGTTAAATTCTAATTTATTCTTCAATTATTCCATAATTCACACCCTTTGAAAATTCTCACTTTGAATTATGGGAATTTTAGGTATGCTAAATTTCAAAAATAAACTTCACATTATTACCTTCTATTTTTTTTAGAGCTTCCCGTGATTCTCTATGAAATTCTCCCGTAAATCCCTTCAAAATTATACTCTTTCAATCTTTCTTTCGATCCCCAAGTTTTTAAAGAAATAAAGTAGTTTAGATTTGAGATTGAAGAAAACCAAAAAAGATTTGGTAAACTAATAAAACAATTCAATATATAAAATATTTTATGCAGCACCGTCAGCGCCACCGCTTTCTTACATTCTTGCTGTTCAACATGCAAGCAGTTGTAACATTCTTTGGCAACACCTGGAGCCAGGTGTTGCAACATCCCATTTGTTTTTTCTTTTAGAGAATTGTTCTATAAAAATTAAATCTTTCGCATATATATATATATATTATTTTAACTCCATGTCATATTTATCAAATTACTTCTTTACCTTTTCTTTACGAATGCGGGTATTACAATTCTACACACCTTTTCTTACCTAATTCATGAAAGAGTTTGGGGTATTCTTTCCTCATTCTTGCTTCATGCTCCCAATTGACTTCTTCAACATCTTTGTTCTGCCATAATATTTGAATCAAAAGAATGACTTTATTGCTCAAAACTTGTTCCTTCCTATCTAGAATTCTGACCAGTTCTATCGCCTGATTCGAGATACTATGGGATTCATCGTGTAAGTACTTTCTTAAAAGTGAGACATGAAACACATTATGTAATTGTTTTAACTCTGGAGGCAAATCCAATCTATATGCTACTGGTCCAACTCTCTCAATCACCTCATATAGCCCCACAAATCTCGGGCTCAACTTTCATTTCTTTTTAAACCTCAACACGCCCTTCCACGGAGATATCTTCAAAAATACTCAATCACCAACTTGAAACTCGAGAGGTCATCTTCTATTATCAGCATATCCCTTATGTCTGTTCTATGCTGCTCTAAGGTTCTCTTTAACCTGTTTGATCATTTCAATGGTCAGATCTATCATTTTTAGGCCAAATATCTTTCTTTCTCCAACTTCTTATTGGGAGTTCTACACCTCCTACCATATAAAGCTTCAAATAATGCCATCATAATACTAGTTTAATACTGATTATTATATGCAAACTTGATCAAAGGCAAATAAGCATCCCAGCTCACTGAGAAACTCAATAAACTTGCCCTCAGCATATCTTTTAGTGTTCTAATGATTCTCTCTGTCTTCCCATCAGTTTGTGGATGAAAAGTTATACTAAACTATAATTGATTACCCATATCTTCTTGAAAACCTCTCCAAAATCTAGAGGTAAATCTAGAATCTCTATCTGATACAATACTCAAGGGTACTCCATAAAATCTTACAATCTCCGCTACATACAATTCAGCCAACTTTTCAGGACTCTAGGTAGTTTTAATAGGAAAGAAATCTGAAGACTTAGAAAGTCTATCTACTATAACCCATATCGTGTCATGATCCCTTCTGGATACGGAGAAAACCAGAGATAAAATTCATACTCACATTTTCCTATGGCCACTCAGGTACTGGAAGAGGTTACAATAAATTTGCTGGATATCTATTCTCTGACTTCATCTGTTGACAAGTCAGACATCTAGAAATATGTTTTGCTACATCCTTCTTCATCCCTGACTACCAATAATTTTGTCCCAATCCCCTGTACATCTTCTTATTTTCTGGATGCATAGAATATACAGAATCATAAGCCTCTCTATCTCCTTTCTCATCTCTACATCATTGGCAACTCAAACTCAATGCCCCAATACCACCATACCATCTCCTCTAATTCTAAATTCAGATTGCTTCCCACTCAACACTTCTCGTCAGATCTTCTCTATCCCCTCATCTCTACCATGTATCTATAGTAAATGATCAATAATAGAAGATTGTACCACCATATTTGCCATCAATACTCCTCTATCATTGACACTCAACTGCATCCTCATTCTTCTTAATTCTATCATCAAGCTAGTATTAAGACTCTCAATAACAGCTAATCTCCTTGTAGCATTTTTATTCAATGCATCAGCTACTACATTAGCCTTTTCTAAATGATAATGAATGGTACAGTCATAATCACCAATCAACTCCATTCACTTTATCTGCCTCAAATTCAACTCCTTCTGGGTCGGTAAATGCGTCAAGCTTTTATGATCAGTAAAAATTTCACAATTGGCTCTATATAGATGATGCCTCTAAATCTTCAAAGCAAAAACTATAACAGCCAATTCTAAATCATGGGTCAGGCAATTCCTCTCATGGTTCTTCAATTGCCTAGATACATAAGCTATAACTCTCCCATATTGCATCAACACACATCCCAACCCCTGATGTGACGTATCACTATAAACCACAAATCCTTCATCACCAGAAGGAAGCACTAATACCGGGGCAGTAGTCAATTTTTCTTTCAATAGCTGAAAACTCCTCTCACATTCCTCTGACCACCCAAACTTTACATCCTTCCTGGTCAATCTAGTTAATGGCCCAGCAATCATAGAAAATTTTTGGATGAATCTCCTATAATAACCAGCCAACCCCAAAAAGCTTCTAACTTCAGTTACATTAGTGGGTCTTTCCCAATTCAACACTGCTTCTACCTTCTGTGGGTCAATTGCTATTCCCTTTCCCGATATAACATGCCTCAAGAAAGATATCTCATTCAACCAAAACTCACACTTGGAGAACTTTGCATATAATCTATCTCTCCTCAAAATTTCCAACACCATCTCTAAATGTTGCATATTCTTCTCTTTATTCTTGGAATATACCAGAATGTCATTAATAAACACAATCACAAATCTATCCAAGAATGATTTAAACACTCGATTCATTAGATCCATAAATGTTGCAGGAGCATTAGTCAACCTAAAAGGCATAACCAGGAACTCATGATGGCCATAACGTGTCCTAAAAGCAGTCTTAGGCACGTCCCCCTCCTTTATTCTCAATTGATGATAATCTGATCTCAGACCTATCTTACAAAACACCCTAGTTACCTGTAATTGTTTGAAAAAAATCATCTATCCTTGGCAAATAGTATCTATTCTTGATGGTGATCTTATTCAACTGTCTATAATCCATGCACAATCTCATTGTGCCATCCTTCTTCTTGACAAACAATACAAGGGCTCTCCAAGATGACATAATAGGTCAAATAAACTGTTTATCTAGCAACTCCTAAAGCTGAACTTTCAACTCTCTCAATTTAGCTGGCACCATTCTATAAAGTGCTATAGATATGGGTGCTGATCTTGGAATCACCTCAATAGAAAACTCAATCTCCCTATTGGGAGGCAAACTAGTAAACTCTTCAGGGAATGCATCAGAAAAATATTTTACTACCAAGATTTCTTCTAACTTCGTACTCTCCTTGCTAGAATCTACCACATATGCCAAATACCCCTCACAACTCTTCTTCAACCATTTACTGGTAGTTAAGGCAGAAATAAGATAGTTAGGAAGTATCTTACATTCTCCTTGAAAATTAAACTCTTCCTGTCCAGGTATCTTGAACAACATATTCTTCCTAAAACAATCTACCCAAGCATGATATGTAGATAGCCAATTCATCCCCAGAATTAAATCAAAATCTGTCATATCTAAAGGCAATAAATCAACTTCAAATTCTCTATCAGCCATATAAATCACACAACTTCGATAAATTATCCTGATAATAACCCTATCCCTAGTAAGAACTTCAACAACAATAGCATGCATCAAAGGACTAGTACCAGTATCAATAGATTTCATATAAACACTATATGTAAAAGAATGGGTTGCACCAAGATAAATCAATAATCCAGCAGGCCTATTAAGGATAGATATCATACCAATAACAACATCAGAAGTGGTTTTGCATCCTGCTAGGTCAATGTATAGAATCTACTATCTCTACACTGTAATTGGCTACCACGTCCTCTCTCAGCTACCGATCCTCGACCTCTGTCCCGTACACTTCCTAATCCGCCGCTTTTCTCCACCGGTCTTCACCCAACACTTCCAACTCCTACATCAGTAGATTTTCCCACTGGACAATCAACAACAACATGTCCTCCCTCACCACATACAAAGTGTTGACCCTCATCTAAATTTTAATAATGAAAAAACACAACTGTAATTGTACTAACAGTGTTATCTAAGTTTTTTAAACGATAAAAACATACAGCCAAGAATCAAGATGCAAGAACTTAACCCGAATCAGACACCAAGTCAAGACAGAAGATTTATGATAGGCATAAGGTAGTGAAACAAGTTGTAAATCTCACTTGTTCAAGTAACTAACTTGTCTTATGGCTCATTTTGTAAAAGTATATTGACAAAACTATTCATTCAAACTTTTTTAAGTGAAAAACATTTCAAAACTTGAATAACTGGGTTGAAGGGCAACCCAGTCGACTGGATTCCTATACCAGATGACTATGATTTGGGACAATATGTCCCCAATCGACTAGGTGATCAATACCAGTCGACTGGTCTCTTAGACAGTCTGTCCCCAGTCGACTGGGTGATCAATATCAATCAACTGGCAATCTAGACAGAATGTCCCCAGTCAACTGGTACTCTTCACTGCCTTAAAAAATGAGTCTTTTCACCTGACCCAGTTGACTGGTAATTCGAAAAATATGATGAGGCCCCAGACTTGAACATTTAAAGTACCAAAACATACCAAGTCAGTACCAAACGACCATATTAATTCAAGGCTATATAAACCCACTCAAATGAGCATTTAAAAATAGAGGATTACATATTCAATCAAGTTTTTGTTCATTAATACACAAAAGCTTTGAAACATTTATTATTGAGCCATTCTTCAAGCTTTACTTTGAAAGAAAGATATTGTTCATTTGTAAAAGCATTCATTGCTATCTCTCTACCATTTACTTTACAGCAACTCATATTTGTTGTAAAGGGATTAACTTTTAAAAGAAATAGATTAGCTTTCGAGAGGAAGGGATTAGCTTTCGAAAGGAAGGGATTATTTGTAAGGTTTGTGCAACAGCCGTGAAGTTGTACGACTAAGAGTTTTAGTGGATTACTTTAAAGAAGTTCCTTGAAAAGAGTGGATGTAGGGTCGAAACGAATTCGATATTATCGAACCACTGTAAACTGAGTTTGCACTTTCTATTCCTTAAACTCTTTTATTTAAAGCACATTACTTGTTTATACGCTTGTACATTTAACTATTTTTATAAACTTGCAAGTAATTAGTGAAAGTTTTTAAAAACCTAATTCAACCCTTCTTGGATTGGAACCTCAGTCTACAATTGGTATCAGAGCTTTGTTCTCAATTTCAGGCTTAAAATCATTGAGTTGATCCGATGGCATCGAATAGCTATTCTGAGGGACATTCATACACTAGGCCTCTCTTGTTCAATGGCTCAAACTATAACTATTGGAAAACAGGATGAAAATCTTTGTCGAAAGATAAGATTGTAATCTATGGAGAGTCATTGAGGAATGACCTAGAATTCTTACAAAGGAAATAACTATTTGGGAAATCAATCATACAATGCCTAAACTCAAAACTGAGTTCTATGATGAGGATTGTAGAATGATGTCTCTCAATAATAGAGTCACAAGCATTTTACATTGTGCTTTAGATATTTCATAGTATAATAAAACTTCCACATGTGTTTCGGCTAAGAAGATTTAGGATAAACTGCAAGTTACATATAAAGGAACTAGCGAGATTAAAAAATCAAAAATCTATATGCTAATATCCGAACATGAATCCTTTAAAATGTCTTCTAACGAAACAATTTCACAAATGCACTCACGTTTCACAACTATTATTAACGATTTGAAGCTTCTTGGTAGGAACATTGAGGAGTTTGAACTAACGAGAAAAATCTTAAGATCTCTGCCATCTACTTGGAAACAAAAGAAAACAACCATTCAGAAGGCCAAAGATATCGACAAACTTGATGTCGAAACACTTCTTGGGTCATTATTGACATATGAGATAGAAGAAATGAATCCCATTGTCAATGATGATGAGAAGAAGAAAAAGGTGATTGCTCTCAAAGCCTTTATGAGCAACAAAGAATAAAAAATGGAAGAAGAAGTGGAGAGCAACGAAGAAGATGGTGAGATGGCTTTAATCACCAAATGGTTTCACAGATTCTTGAAGAAAAACAGGAAACCATACACAAAGGATCCCACTTCAAAAAGGGAACCACTTGTGTGTTATGGATGCAAAAAGCCCGGTCATATCAAGGCCGATTGCACAACTACAAGCAAACCATACAAGAGCTTCAAGAAGAAAGCTATGATTGCAACCACTTGGAGTGATGACGAAGAAGAAGACTCTTCGGATAAAGAGATCAGATACGAGGAAATGGAAAACCTATGTCTTATGGCAATCGATGATGAAAATGACATATCGACTTCTCCCTCTTCAAAAAATAACATTGTTAGTAGTAGTGAAGAATTGATAGAAGTCGTAAATCAAATGCATGAAGAATTGAAGAAATTCGATTCTAGGAACTCTATTCTTAAGAAAGAGGTGTCATCTCTTTTTAAAGAGATGATAGGTTTAAAAGAAGAAAAAGATAAACTATCTTCATTGCTTTATGATTCTTCTCAAGATTTTCTTAAAGATGAAAATGAAAACTTAAAGAAGAAGATAATAGAATTGAATGGCACAATATCTAAACTCATGCTTGGAAAAGAAAAGCTTGATGAAGTGCTATCTTGCCAAATATTAAGTGGAGGAAAATCTGGGTTAGGATATTCTTCATTAGGAAAGCAAAAATCAAAAGAGAGCTTATTCATGAAAGCATCATATGTGAATGAAGCCTCTACTTCAAAGACCACTAGCAAGGTCAAAAGTATTCTCTCAATGAATGCTAGTAGGTCTAGAAATACTAATTCTAATGCATATACAAGAATGAATCATCCTAGAAATACTCATGCTTATATGTATGCTCATTCAAGAAATGCTTATACACATCCTAGGAGTAACCATCATGGGCATCTTAGAAATAACTTGTATACTCAAGACTTGCACACTGCACAAGCATATCCTAGGAATTACTATTACGGTTATTCTAGAAATGATATGCATATTCATAATAATGCAAGCAAGTATCCTAGAAATCATCATCGTACATTTCCTAGAAATGACATGCATGTTCCTCACAATAGAAACATGTATCCTAGGAATTATTATCCAAAGAATTATAGATATGTACAATTAAGTCATCCTAGAAATTTCAATAACTATTATCCTAGGATTGTGCATCATCAACATGTCTATAGAACACCATATGTTGTTAAGAAAGTATGGGTACCAAAAGGAACTGTATTTTCAAGGACTAACCCCAAAGGACCCAAGAAATTTTGGGTACTTAAAAATGCAGTTGTGTATCCTTGTGTGGTGTAGATATGTCTCCACACTAAGGAAAAATATAACTGTTGGTACCTTGATAGTGGATGCTCAAAGCACATTACTGGTGATAAAAGTGTATTCAAAGAGTTAACTCTAAGATATGGCAGACATGTCACCATTGGAGACAACACAAAAATAAAGATCATTGGGAATGGAAAAGTTAGTAATTATTTCTCAACCTTAGATAATGTATTGCTAGTACAAGGCCGTAAGCCAAATCTATTAAGTATTAGTCAACTATGTGACAAAGGAAATGAAGTCATATTTAAAACCTTTAATTGTCTAGTTATAGACATCAAGAGTAACAAGATCAAGTTTGTTGGCCATAGATATTAAAATGTCTATATAGTTGATTTAAAATCCTTGCATTCAGAAAATGAAAAACATTTTCTCGCATTTAGTGAAAACCCATGGCTATGGCATAGAAGGCTTGGTCATGTGAACATGAATTTGCTTAAAATCATTTCAAGAAAAGATTTAGTCATTGGACTTCCTAAAATCAAATTTGAAAAAATATAAAGTATGTGATGCTTGTCAAATGGGAAAACAAACTAGAATTTCTTTTAAATCAAAGAATGTAATCTCAACTACTAAATTAGTAGTAGAGAAGCATCTTTCAATGATGATCCAGATTTCATTCCAAGAGGAGACACCTACTCCCATTGTTGACCCAAATGAGAGCCCACCTCAAATGAATCAAGAGATGGAACTCTAAAATTGGACCAACCATCTACAAGTCAAAAAATGATAGTCTTCCCAAAGATTGGAGGTATGTAAACTATCACCCAATAGATCAAGTGATTGGTGATCCTTCATATGGGGTAAGAACTCATTCCTCTATTAGAAACATTTGCAAGTATGTAGCCTATTTGTCTCAAATAGAACCTAAAACATTTGTAGAAGATGAGAAGGATAATGATTGGATAATTTCCATGCAAGAAGAAATAAATCAATTTGAAAGAAACAATGTATAGAATCTAGTTCCTAGACCAAACAATCATACAATAATAGGAACTAAATGGGTATTTAGAAATAAGATGGATGAAAATGGAATAGTGATTAGAAGCAAGGCTAGACTAGTTGCTAAGGGATATAATCAAGAAGAAGGAATAGACTTTGATGAGATCTATGCTCTCGTAGCAAGAATAGAAGTTATTCGAATATTATTAGCTTTTGCATGCTTTAATAAGTTTAAATTATTTCAAATGGATGTAAAAAGTGACTTTTTAAATGGCTTTATAGAAGAAGAGGTGTATGTTGAGCAACCTCTTACATTTGAGAATCTTAGTCTTCCAAATTATGTCTATAAGCTTTCTAAAGCTCTCTATGGGTTGAAGCAAGCTCCAAGGGCATGGTATGAATGACGAAGTAAATTTTTTATTGATGATAATTTTATAAGAGGAAAAGTAGACACAACAAAAACTCACATAAATGGTACTCTACTAGTCCAAATATATATTGATGATATTATATTTGGTGCTACTAATGAATCAATGTGTCAAGAGTTTGCCAAGTGCATGCAAGGTGAATTTGAAATGAGCATGATGGGAAAACTTACCTACTTCCTTGGACTTCAAATCAAATAATTGAAAGGAGGCATCTTCATCAATCAATCAAAATACACCAAGGACCTAGTAAAGAGGTTCAGGATGGAAAGCTCAAAGTCACTTAGTACTTCTATGAGCACATCTACAAAACTTGACCTTGATAAAGGAGGTAAGTGTGTAGACACTAAATGTTATAGAAGTATGATAGAAGTTTTACTTTATTTAACTGCAAGTAGACCTGATATAATGTTCAGTTTATGCATATGTGCTATATTTTAGGCTAATCCTAAGGAATCACATGTAATTGCAGTGAAAAGAATTCTTAGATATCTACAAGGAACTCAAACCCTAGGACTATTGTACTCTAGAGATTCATCTTTTGAGCTTGTAGGATATTTAGATGCTGATTTTGCGGGATGTAGGTTAGATAGAAAAAGCACAAGCGGAACATGCCAATTCTTAGGTGCAATGTTAACCTCTTGGTTTTCCAGGAAACAAAACTCCGTTGCATTATCAACTGCCGAGACGGAATATGTAGCAGCTGGAAATTGTTGTGCCCAAATATTGTGGATGAAACAACAACTAGAAGACTATGGCATGAACTTTAAAAGTATCCCAATACACTGCGATAATACAAGTGCTATCAACTTAACCAAAAACCCTATTCAGCACTCTAGAACCAAACACATAGAAATTAGATATCATTTCTTAAGAAACCGTACTAAAAAATGTGATATAAGACTAGAATTCATACCTTCAGAAGATCAAATAGCTGACATTCTTACAAAACCTTTAAATGAAGCTAGTTTCTGTAAAATTAGACTGTTAATGGGATTATTAGATTATGATAAACTATATGTCTGATTACATCATCATTCATTATTTGCATACTTGATATCTAATGAATGAGTATTAAACCTTATTTAATATTTCCCTCACTCAAGATGGCATAGATAAACAAATTTCGTGCTAAGACTCAAAACTAGAAGTTTTTTTTCGGTCCAATCGACTGGTCAGTCTATCTCAATAGACTGGCAAGTCACTGCCTAATTACTCGATCGACTGGTAAGTCTATACTAGTCGACTAGTAGCCCAAGACCTCGTTTGGAGCCATTTTTTTAATTTCAAGTAACTACCCAGTCGACTGGTGTGAATAACCCAGTCGACTGGTATTCCTCTGCCAGTTTACCCAGTCGACTTGTGTCTTGATCCAGTCAAATGGTATGTAAATCTGTAAATGACCCAGTCAACTGGTGCCCTAACCCAGTCGACTGGTATCATGATTCTATAAATAGTCTATTCAGATTTTTCAGTTTTTCACGCCATTTTTTAAACCCTAAGCTTTCTCTCTCTAAAAAATCTCATCATTTTGATCAAAATCTCCTCAAATCTTTCCATAAAAGCCTTGATCTCCTCCTTCATACCAATTATTTCAACTTTCTACAGTTGAAATCTCCAATTTTTACCAAGATCTCCCTTTCTCCCCAAAAACATTTTTCCTACAAAATGTCTGAGAGAATCCGTATTAAAACCACAGTTGGGGGACCTCACGTGCCTACTAGGCCAAGGTCCACCAAATCTATGGCTCTGGACTCAAAAGAGAAGGGATTACCGGTTCATCGAGCAAGAAGGCGAGGACAAAGCTCGACTACTCCTTGTTCTCCAACCCCGCAATAAAAGAGAGGTATACCACTGTCATCCGTTATAAAAAGATCATAACGGGTAGATTCGTTGACTTCGAATCTATTTGTCATGGTAACTTCGATATTTTACCTTCTTTAATGCAATTAACTTGACCCCACTGGTCAAGATTCACTAGAAATTTTACCCATGACTGTTCACCAGTTCTACGCGAAGTTGGTAAAACCCAGTCCATTAGCTCTACGGTTCAGAACCAGAGTAATGGGTGTGGAGTTCGAGGTCAATACTGACCTCTTGATGAGTATTCTAGGGATCCCTGTAGGAGGGATCCAATGGAGTCTGGACGGATGGCTAGATAATTTCAATTACGATGAGGCATGTCAGATAGTTAGGTGTGATCCTAACTATGTCTTTCGACCCACTACATTTCACACATGTAATGACATACCCCTCGACTCGAAATTATTCAAACTCATAGTGAGTTAGACCATCCATCCAAGACTTGGGAGTCGGGGCTATCTATCAAAAATAGATATGGTATTGATTTGGTGCCTTAAAACTAGGCACCACTTCAATATCTACCCCCTACTGCTCACCAACATGATAAATGGAGAAGCTAGTGACTCTGAATACCTTCCCTAGGGATGCTCATCACACTCATCTTCCAGCACTTTCGGGTTCCTCTTCCTGCCTTCGAGGCTCATGACATCAGTCCCAAGGACATTATCAACGTCTTTTCGCTGAAGAATATGGGGTGCACGGTCCGAGATGGGATGATCTATTCGAAGGTCGGGAAGAACATCAGGATTGGCGAGGATAATAGTAGTGATAAGGATGAGGGTCTAGATGCTGCAGCCACTACTATGGATATAGATGACCGAGCACCACCTATGAGCGGCTCGAGTACTAGTCCAATTGGATACGATGATATTATCTAGGCTATTACGAGCCTCCAGCTGACCATACAGTCCGGATTCCAGAGCTTGAGCTCTTCCATTGACACCATGCATCATGACCTCCACTCCCTCAGATATGACTTCGAGATGCACAGAGAGCATACAGAGGGTTCCTTGGCTGAGTTTCAGGATCTTATTCGTGACGGCTCTGACTATCCCACTCACTGAGTTACTTTTTATATTGCATTTCAGTTATATATATATATATATATATATATATATATATATATATATATATATAGCTTTAGTTGTTCTTGGCACGAACATCATTTTATCATATATTGTAGTTTTTCAGTTTCGACTCTTAGAAGCCCATGATGTATGGATATTCGCTTTATATGTCTATATCTCATTTTACATTATGATTCATATACTTTTTTTTACTATTATGCAATATGTTTACTTCATATAAAACTTTCTTTGCTCGGATATATGTTGTAACTGCTTATGCACGTATGGAAACTTTCGGCTCTTCTCGGGAAGTCTTCCTAGCTACGAATTATGTCAAATTTTTGCATACGAGTTTGTTTATGCATTTTCTTAATATCTTATATGGCTTATTTTTTGGTTTACTAACCCATTTTCTGCTGTTGTCAAAACGGGGGAGAAATATGAGAAAAATGACTGTAAACTTAAAATAGTGCATAGATTTAGGGAAAACATTGCTCCAAAGAACTTGTTGTAAAATACTATATGTTGAGTTGCTTGGTTGAATTGAATATAAACTGTTTTGAACTTTTTACAGGTTAGTTTTATTCAAAAAACAGAGGAAACTCGACTCAATTTTTTCTAAAACCCTAGCATTTAGTTTTTAAAACTGTTTTCTTTCATTAGCTTTGTCATCATAAAAAAAGGGAAGATTGTTGACCTTTATCTAAATTTTAATAATAACGAAACATAACTCTAATTGTACTAACAATGTTATCTAAGTGTTTTAAAAGATAAAAGCATATAGCCAAAAATCAAGATGCAAGAACTCAACCCGAATCAGACACCAAGTCAAGACAAAAGATTTAGTATAGGCTTAAGGTAGTGAAACAAGTTGTAAATCTCACTTGTTCAGGTAACTAGCTTGTCTTATGGCTCATTTTGTAAAAAAATATTGACAAAACTATTCATTCAAACGTTTTTAAGTCAAAAACATTTCAAAACTTGAATAACTGGGTTGAAGGGCAACCCAGTCGACTGGATCCATATACCAGATGACTGGGATATGGGACAATATGTCCCCAATTGACTGGGAGATCAATACCAGTCAACTGGTGTCTTGGAAAATCTGTCCCCAGTCAACTGGGTGATTAATACCAGTCGATTGACAATCTGGACAGAAAGTCCCCAGTCGATTGGTACTAATGACCTAGTCGACTGGTACTCTTCACTACCTTAAAAAGTGAGTCTTTTCACTTGACCCAATCAACTGGTACAAAGACCTAGTCAACTGGTAATTCAAAAAATATAACTATTGAGGCGCTAGACTTGAGCGTTTAAAGTACCAAAACGTACCAAGTCAGTACCAAATTGCCATATTAATTCAAGGCTATATAAACCCACTTAAAGGAGTATTTAAAAATAGAAGATTACACATCCAATCAAGTTTTTGCTCATTAATACACAAAAGCTTTGAAACGTTTATTGTTGAGCTATTCTTCAAGCTTTACTTTGAAAGAGAGATATTGTTCATTTGTAAAAGTATTCATTTTTATCTCTCTACCATTTACTTTATAGCAACTCATATTTATTGTAAAGGTATTAACTTCCGAAAGGAAGAGATTAGCTTCTGAGAGGAAGGGATTAGCTTCTAAAAGGAAGGGATTGTTTGTAAGGTTTGTGCAACACCCGTGAAGTTGTACAACTAAGAGTTTTAGTGGATTACTTCAAGGAGCTTCCTTGAAGAGAGTGGATGTAGGGTCGGAACGAATCCAATATTGTCCAACCACTGTAAACTGAGTTTGCACTTTCTATTCCCTAAACTCTTTTATTTAAAGCACATTACTTGTTTATACACTTGTGCATTTAACTGTTTTTATAAACTTGCAAGTAATTAGTGAAAGTTTTTAAAAACTCAATTCACCCCCTCTTGGATTGGAATCTCAGTCTACACAAAGCATATCTGCGTAGGGAAATTCTGATACAGATGTCCCATCTGATTATATCTGAAGCAAACCCTTAGCTTTTGATCAAACATCAGATTACCACCTCCCCTTGGTGGTATACTTACTCCTTTACTATAACTCCCATTTCCTATAGCCTGTCTCCCGAATCTAGGGGTCCTAATGGTATTACTCTGAGCGACAGAAGAAACAGATCTTGCTTACCTCTGACTCCGTACTACAGTTCTTTATGACAAGGAACGACTCCTCTGGGATGGTCTCCCACCCTGCACACTCATACTGCCACCACCTCTAGGTCCCTTAAATCTAGACCTCTTCAGCCACTCCCTCCTACCTCTAAACTCCATCAAATCTTTCTCTATTTGTAATGCTTTATCCACCAGTATAGCATAATTTCCAATGCCCATATAAGAGAGTTTAGTTCGAATATCATAGTGTCATCCATCTAAAAATCTCTTACATTTCTTCTCCTCCGTATTCACTAATTCAGGTAAAAACCTTGCCAGGGTTATGAATCTACTATCATATTCAGCCACCGATAAATTACCCTGCCTTAGATGAATAAAATCTCTTTCTTATTGTGCTCAAAAGGTATTGGAAAATACTTCGCGAAGAACTCATCCTTAAACTTACTCCAAGTTAAAGGTTGTTCTACCTGTGTGCTTACCTTGGGAAAAATATCCTCCCACCATTGAGAAGCCTCACCCTCCAGCATAAATGAAGCAAAAACAACCTTCTGTCTATCTATCACTATTGTGAGTTTATCTACCTAAACTATTAAGCAGATAATCGAACTTGTTTTACTTGCAAGCGCACAAGGTCAATAGTAGCATAGTGTGCAAGTGCAAGATCATCTCCACAGGGATTGGTAAATTTTGATTTAGAATTAGTTTCACAAATTAAAAATAGATAGAAATAAGTGTTGAGTGTGAATTAATAATAATAAGAACATAGGGCTATGATATCCACCACTAATTATACTTTCCCACTAAGTAATATGCCAATGCCCTAGTCCTACTATGAATACCTAATGGTTGTTAACCTAAGGGCTTGGTCCACTCTTTAGACTATTGATCTCCCTAAGCAATGAGTTAGGCATGGTGTATACTCTAATTATTTTCTCTCTTAAGGGATTCAGTATGGTGAATACTGAGTTGTTCTTTAAGAGGGCATAAAATCTGCAGAAATAGACAACCACATGAGACTTAGGGCATGTTGTATACTCTCGATTTCCCATGTTGATTAACCTAAGAATTCAACGTGGATTTATTTTGTTCCTACTGTCAAACCCAGGACTCGGTCATCCAAATTGATCTAACTAACTGATCCATATCTCATGCATACGTTGACCAGACACACACATATGAGGAATTCAATAAAATAGGCATTAATCGATTAAAGCATTATAACATGGCTATTCGCAAGGGCAATCAATGAATATACATATATATATATATATATATATATATATATATATATATATATATATATATATATATATATATATGGGTTAGCATAATTAGGGCTTTAATCAAGCCCTATTAGAGTTTAGTTACACATGCTAAGTAAATTGAACATTATAACTATAACTAAACTAGAACAGAAAAATAAAACCCCAAGAATACTGAGGAGATGAGTCATCAACTCTTCTCCAAAGCTTACAACTTCAAGCTCAATCCAAAAGTATGTTTTCTGTGCTTTACAAGTCTATATATAGGGTTCTAAGGGTGCCCCGAAACCCTAATTTCCAATTTAAGATTCAGAGATTTCTTTCCAAAACTGGCTCTGCCACCTCTCCGTGCATGTGCACTTGAGCGCATGGGTGCGCTTGAGCCTTCTAAGTGTGCGCACGAGTGCCTGTGCGCTCGATCACAAGAGAGGTGCGCTCTGGTTTGCAGATTTTCACTTCTTTCTTCCTTAGAGCTCCAAAATGTCTTCTTTTCTTCAAAGACCAATGGAAAACTCAGAAAATACAAAAATAAAGTAGAATATACTAAAATATATAAACAAAGAGCCTAACAAGTGTAAATTAAGGGGCTTAAATATGACTCTTTAAGCACTTATCACACCCCCAAACTTACATATTGCTAGTCCTTTAGCAATACAAACGAAAGACTATATCAAAACAAAATTAAAGATAAATTTATTCTTCATGATATCCAAAAATTTGGGTTACACATAAAACCATGATGACTATTCATGAGTAAGCTTATAATAAAAACACATTTTTACAATGAATAAGGATTTTAAAAGTTTATGTTACTTAAGGTTGGTTTAAGGCATCACAAGTTTGATTTGTGTGTGGTGGATTAGCACATAGAAGATGAAGCTTCCAAATAATTCTAATGTATAGTGTTTCGGTGCCCAAACCTTCATCGAATTCCGTATCAGACAAAACAAAAGGGGGATAGATTTTTTTTTTCTTTCCCCATGAGATTTTTGTCACGTTGAGTTCCATTAAGCTTTCTAATTGAGCCTTATAATGAGTGTTTAGCCAATGACTCCCAAACCTAATAGTTTTAGGGCATTAGGTGTAAAGACACCCCTAAGGACTTACTAACTCGAGTAAAAAAGGCTACGGAACTAACATGTCTTAATTGTACTAAGTGAAATTCCCACCTTTTGACATGAACACTCACTACTTACTGAGGCAAGAGGTCTAGTTACTCAGTGAAAATTTTTGTGATCATTAAATGCTTAATTCCTACCTTTTGACGTGAACACTCACTACTTACTGAGGCAAGAGGTCCAGTTACTCAGTGGAAAGTTTGTTTAATGATCATTATGAGCATTTTATTTTTTTTTCTTTTTGTATGATGGATATTTTTCTTTATTTTTCTATGCCAAACTGTTCTTCTAAAAAGTTATCCGATTACAATTAGGTCATGGAAACATATACATAAGAATTATATGTCATACCCCACACAATTGTGTGACCAAACTTGTGAATTTTTTAAGTGCCTTGAGGTAGGTAACTAAACTTTTAAAATTCCTATTACTAGACTATGTATTCTAGATTTTAAGCTTACTAATGAAGTTTTATCATATTTGTTTTAAATCAACCAAAATTTTCAAAACAAAGTGAATATGCATTTATCTTTGTTAAAAAAAACGGGGAGATATAGTGTGTGCATGTGATTCCCTCTACCCCCAAACTTAATATATACATTGTTCTCAATGTGTGAGTGACATAGAAAGATTTGACCTAGGAGATGGAGAATTAGATGGCTGGCATAGCTTGTAGCACGCCCCCAAACTTGAACTTGATGCACGCACTATGTTCCTGAAAAAGAAAAACAAATGTTGTGTTGAAAAAAATGTAATATGGATAATAAATAGTTAAATAAACATAAATATTAACAAGAAAATAAAATACTATAATAAAAATGATATGCTATGGGGTGCCTCCCATGAGCGCTAAGTTTTATGTCTTCAACTAGATGGGGTATCCTCTCAATGCTGGTCGTCGGGTGGTGCAGTCGAAGAGGTACCAGGTGCGGGAGGTAGGCGATCGAGGATGGCCTATAGCGTCTGGTGTAAGTGCGCTCGATCACAGTTGAATGTGCGCTCGATCGCACTGAGTGAGGTACGCTCGATCACAAAGGCCTAGCGCTCGATCGCACTCGTTTAGGCAATTGATCGAACAGTTTCTGTGCGACAGAAACTTGAAGCTGTAGAAATCACACAAAATTGATCCCAACCTCCCGTAAACATGAAACAAAATAACCAACACACAGGATCAATACATAATAGGATGAAAATATAAATTAAAAACCTGTGTGTGATGGTGTGCAGCCAATGAGAAACAAAAATGGGTTTAACATACCGTGTTGACTTAGGAAAGTACGGAGGTGTGTGATGGGAAGGAGAAGGTTTGTGCTGGTGGTAGGGTGGTTTACTGTGGTAAGGTGGTGATAGGTGTGGAGAGCCAGTGGTGAGAGGGTGGCTTTTAAGCAGATATGGTGCAAGACTAGGGCGAGTGCGACAAATAAGGTGAGGGGTGCGCTAGAGCGTAAAGTGAGGAAAATAGGTTTTGTGAGCTGAGTGTTTTTAAAAACCCTCACGTGCCTTCTCTACCCCGAGTGCGCTTGAGTCCAAGGTGAAGTGTGCTCAATCACACTTGTGCGCAAGTGTGTGGTGGGGTGCGCTCATGCGTGATAGAGAGCAGTGAATGTGCGCTCGAGCACACTGTATGGTGCGCTCGAGCGCAAAGCAGCATGTATAGACAAATCAAAACTTACCAAGACTAAAATAAAGAGTTTAGAACATTATAACCATATCGTTTATTAGTGGCCTTAGTACCATTAACCTTGATAGAGGTGCTTGAGCTATATGGTTATGAAAGTTGAAATTGTTCAAGCGCTCTCTATAGTAGCTTCAGTGCTACTCCCTTTGAAAGGGGCACTTAGAGCCCACCTCATATGGTTCAAGTGCCCTTGACAACTGCTTCATCTCCAATTTTGGTGTCTGGACAATGGAAGAGAGAAGAGTAGTATTAGTAGGCTCAGGAGGTTCAACTGGAGGAATAAACTTACTTGGATGCCTTGGGGCAGCCTTAAGGGGGTGCATAGCTTTATTGATGTCCTCAGCAACATTTTCATATTCTAGCTTGATCTCTAATCTTGTGACACCATAGGGGGTGGTCTCTAATGGATCAACGTGATGGACCTAAAAAAATTGCTCAACAGCATCTTGCATCAAACATACATTAGAGCATTCTATATCATCTTTGGTGGATTTTATTGTATCAAATATTTTGAATTCTATCTCCTCATCATTTACCTTCATAGTGACAATGCCCTTTTTTACACATATATTTGTATCAGCAATTATCATAAAGGGTCTTTCTAAGATGACGGGTAGAGGTAATGGCATAGGACATTCTTCCATATCTAATATAATAAAATAAGTAGGTAAAATAAATTTACCTACTTTTACCAAAACATCCTCGAGAATGTTTCTTGGTCGTTTTATTCTTCTGTCAGCCAGTTGCAAGGTGATGGAAGTCGGTTGAAGCTCCCCTAAACCTAGTGTCTCTAATACACTGTATGGAGACAGATTGACACTCGCCTCTAGATCCAATAGTGCATGCTCAAATAGTTGATCACCTATCCTGCAAGGAATAGTAAAACTACCCAGATCTTTCAATTTTGGTGGTAGTTTTCTTAATAGCACAACACTTACCTCTTCAGTTAAGGCCACTGTCTTATGCTCCTGAAACTTCCTTTTATTAGTACAATAATCTTTCAGAAATTTAGCATATGTAGGAATTTGTTTAATTGCATCTAATAAATGAATGTTAATCTCTACTTTTCTCAAAATTTCGAAAATTTCAATCAATTTAGTCTATTTCTTTAGTTTTACTAACCTTTGAGGGAAGGGTGGTGCATTCAACTTCTCCATCTCACTTACCTTAGATGTGGATGTTTCGTCTGGAGATGCTTGTACAGGCTTATCAATGCCTATGATCTTACCATTTCTTAGAGTTGTCACAACATTAAGTTGCTGATGTCCTTTTGGATTTGGTAGTGGTTGGGCTGGAAGATCTCCTTGCTTTATGCTACTCAGTTCCTTGGCCAATTGCCCCATTTGTACCTCTAATCCTTAAATGACTTGTTTATGTTTTGCAATGTTTTGTCTCATCTCAGTTCGAAATTGTCTTGTCTCTGTCATGAATTGTTCTTGTGAATTCATCAGTTGTTGGTGTTGGGATACCAACTGTTATTGCTGAGTTGCCAGCTGCCTCACAAGACTCTCTAGGTCATTTTTCTTTGTTTTGGGAACTGAGTGGTCTGCTGGTTGGGAGTTCTTTTGTTGCCCTTGACTGTTCTGATTTTTGCTCCATGATGGTACACTCACAATGGAATTTGGTGGTGAAATTATTAAATTCAGTATTTATGACGCAATGAAGTACCCTAATGATGTGTTTTCTGTTTTTGTTATGGATGTTATTGACTCATTGGCGCAGGAAATCTTTGATCTAATTGATGATGATAAGCTAAAAGTTACACTTAGCAGGCATTTCACTCTTGAAGGGCTACAGAAGATCATGAAGAAGTTCGTGTTGGAGTTCGACCTGCAAGATGCAATCTACGAATTGAAATCACTTAAACCTGTAAGGTATGATGTGTCTTACATTGAGTTGCCTCTTTCTCACACAAAACTTCTTCCTTCTATTGTGCAAGCACCAAAATTGGAATTGAAACCCTTACCAGATCATCTGAAATATGCATTTTTGGGAGAAGGATAAACTCTTCCGGTGATAATCTCATACAAACTATCCATATTAGAGGAAGAAAAGTTGATTCGGATGCTTAGAGAGTATAAAGAGGCTATTGGCTGGAATATAGCTGACATTAAGGGATTGAGCCTTTCCACATGCATGCATAGGATACTATTAGAGGAAGATTGTAAGCCTTCTAGAGAAGCCAAATACCGACTGAATCCACCAATGATAGAAGTGGTAAAGAAAGAAATTTTGAAACTTCTCGATGCAGGTATGATCTATCCAATTTCAGACAGTAAATGGATAAGTCCGGTTCAGGTTGTGCCAAAGAAAATAGGTATAACGGTAATAAAAAATCCTGATGGTGAGTTGGTGCCCACTCGAATTCAAATCAGGTGGCGGGTTTGTATAGATTATAGGAAGTTAAATGCATCAACTAGAAAAGATCACTTTCCTCTTCCGTTTATTGATCAAATGCTTGAACGTTTGGCTGGTCATACTCATTATTTTTTTCTTGATGGTTATTCAAGTTTTCATCAAATCCCAGTCGCACTGAAGGATCAAGAAAAAACCACCTTCACATGCCCGTTTGGCACTTTTGTATACCGACGAATGCCATTTGGACTTTGCAACGCTCTTGCTACATTTCAAAGGTGTATGGTTAGTATATTTTCAGAGTACATAGAATACATCATTGAGATATTTATGGATGACTTTACAGTCTCTGGTGATTCTTTTGATACTTGTTTAACTAACCTTACAAAAGTGCTTAAAAGATGCATAGAAACGAACCTTGTTCTGAATTATGAAAAGTGTCACTTTATGGTTGATCAAGGTATTATTTTAGGCCATATTGTATCTTCTAAGGGAATTGAAGTTGATAAAGCTAAGATAGAAATTATCAAATCTTTGCCTTACCCCGCAAGTGTACGAGAAATTCGCTTTTTTTTGGACATACAGGATTTTATCGACGCTTTATCAAGGATTTTTCCAAAATCACTCAACCCTTATGTAGGTTATTGCAAAAGGATGTGGTATTCGAATTTGATGAGGTATGCAAAGGTGCATTCGATAAGTTGAAGGATATGCTGACTTTGGCGCCAATTATCCGACCACCAAATTGGGATCTTCCATTCGAAATCATATGTGATGCAAGCAATCATGCAGTTGTTGCCGTTCTTGGATAGCGAGTTAGACGAGTTTCTCATGCCATCTACTATGCTTCAGGAACACTTAATAGTGTGCAGAGGAACTATTCAATGACGGAAAAAGAACTTCTAGCTATTGTTTTTTCTTTAGAAAAATTTTGTCCATATTTACTTGGCACTAAAGTAATTGTTTATTCTGATCATGCAGCTCTCAAGTATTTGCTTTCAAAGAAGGAGGCAAAACCCAGACTCATTTGGTGGATACTTTTGCTACAAGAGTTCAATTTAGAGATACGTGATAAAAAAGGTGCAGAGAATTTGGTCGCCGATCATCTTAGTAGATTACCCAAAAATGAAGAACTATCACCATTACAAGATGACTTTTCAGATGAGTATCTTTTTTCTATTGAAAAGTCAATCCCCTGGTATGCTGATATTGTTAATTATTTAGTTACTAGAAAACTGCCAGATGATTTGTCTAGAGCTCAAAGAGATAAAATCAAAAGTAATGCTAAATATTATGTTTGGGATGATCCTTATTTGTGGAAACATTATTCTGATCAAATTATTTGAAGGTGCGTCTCTCAACAAGAAACTCCTTCCATTTTGAAATTTTGTCATTCATATGCATGCGGAGGACATTTTGGTCCCAAAAGAACAGCTCGTAAGGTGTTAGAATGTGGATTATTTTGGCCTACTTTGTTTCGTGATTCATATATGTTTTGTAAAGCATGTGAACAGTGTCAGAAAACTGGAAATTTAGGGCATAGAGACCAAATTCCACTCACCCCTATTCTTATTTGTGAAATATTTGATGTGTGGGGTATTGATTTCATGGGCCATTTTTCTTCTTCTCACGGTAATGTTTACATCATTCTTGCTGTGGATTATGTTTCAAAATGGGTAGAAGCTAAAGCTACTGGGACTGACAATGCTAAAGTTGATGTAGATTTTGTCAAATCTCATATTTTTGTCAGGTGCGGGACACCAAGAGCTATAATCAGTGATCGTGGGACTCATTTTTGCAACAGAGTAGTGAGGGCTTTAATTAAAAAATATAATGTTACCCACCGCATCTCCACTGCTTACCATCCGCAAACAAATGGGCAAGCTGAAGTATCCAATATAGAGATCAAGTCCATACTCGAGAAAACTGTCAACCCAAATAGGAAGGATTGGAATATGCGGCTTGATGATGCACTATGGGCCTACCGAATAGCCTACAAGACCCCCATAGGTATGTCTCCTTACTGTTTGGTATTTGGCAAACCATGTCATCTCCCAGTCGAACTAGAACACAAGGCATATTGGGCTGTCAAGCATTGCAACATGGGAAGTGATGAATCAGGCGAACAAAGGAAATTGAAATTGCAAGAATTGGAGGAAATGCGCAATGATGCCTATGAAAGCTCGAGAATATACAAAGAAAATACCAAAGCCTTTCATTATCAACTGATTTCTAGGAAAAAAATTTCTATTGGTCAGAAAGTTTTACTTTATCACTCTAGACTGAAGTTATTTCCTGGTAAATTGTGTTCTAAATGGGTAGGTTCTTTTATTGTTACTAATGTATTTCCTCATGGTGCAGTTGAAATACAAAGTTCGGATACAGGTAAAACTTTTAAGGTCAATGGTCATCATTTGAAACCTTTTTATGAAGGTTTTCAATTGTATAATGTTGATCAAATTATTTTGGAATGTCCGACTTATGGCGATTAAGAGGTGGCAATGTCTAGCCAAAAACGTTAAAGAACGGCGCTTTTGGGAGGCAACCCAACTTTTTGTCTTACTTTTCTTGTTTTCTTTATTTTATTGATTTTTCTTTTATTTAGATTATTTTTAGTTTTTTTTATCATTTTTCGAAGTGCATCTGATTTTCTTTCCAATTTATTTGGCAAAAGATGATTTTTGTAACCCGTGAGCACGCCTTATGGAAAATCTTGAATCCTGGAATTGGGCAACAAACCAGAAGAAATCTTTGAATACAACGTGCCCACGCCTTATTCCAATTGCTCTCCTGGTTGAAAGAGTCAAAAACAAAAAATTAAAAAAAAAATCAAAAATCAAAAATAATATATATATATATATATATATATATAAATTTTGACACTTATTTCCTTTTCAATTTCTTTTCTTCTCAGTTGCCCTAACTCTTCTCTTGCTCTAAATTTTCAAGCCGCCTCCTTCACCCAACCGCCCAGCCCATCGCCAGACCACCTGTACCGCACCACCAGCGACGAGGGCAAAACGTCGAGCTTCACTGTGTGCGCCACCCGCATACAGTGCGCGTTATTCCTAGCGTGACACTAAGTATAGATCGTCCAGCACCACCAGGCGCGCACCCACACGCTATAGCAGCCAGACGTGGGCGATCTACCAGCCTTGCACCACCACGCGACCGCGCGAGCAGAACAGTCCCTTGGAAGCCCACCACACCGCCCTCCACCGGTTCACTTCTATTTCTATTCCTCACACCATGGGAAAGAGAAAGATTGCTCCAAGCCAATTGAACACACAGCGAGGAACCCTTCCAGTGCGTACAAGAGCTAGAATTGGGAAAGGAAAGCACATTCTTGCACCTTCAGAATCAGATTTGAAAGGGCATTTGACATTCACTAAATAGAAAGATAAGGCAAGGTATCAGGACATCTGTAGGCGGTCAATAATCCCCTCTCCTTGACGCCAATGATGATGACGAGGTCGAAGAATCTACAGACTTGCCTTCCACGTCCGCTATATCTTCCCAAGGACAATTTGGCGATCAGCTTGCGAGACTCAAAGACCAAGTTGCCAGATTGGACAGAAACATGACAGCTTTCTTTGCTTACATGGGATTCACACCACCTTCACCCCCAAGAACGTGACTGATATCTTGGTTGATGCTCAACATTTTCAGGGGAGTTTTCTACTTACTCTTGTTCTTTTATAGTTTTTGAGTATTTATTTTTGATACATTGAGGACAATGTATGTATTAAGTGCGGGGCAGGGTCTTTGACATATGAATTTGATTTTACTTTGAACTTCACTTTTAGCTCCATTTTGATCAATTTTTGCGTCATTTTTCAAGAAAATTTTCAAAAATCCAAGTGATACTTTAGTTTTTGTTTGTGATCATTCTGTTCTAAATTCCAAATTCTGTCGATGCTTGTCTTAAATGATCTGGATTATTGTGAATTATTAAGATAAATTGAGGCGTAATAAGGGATTAGCATGAATAGTTGAATTCTTATTTACTACACAGTGATTAATTGCTCTTGATGATTGATTGAATGAAAAATGTGTGGGATCTAATGCACATGACCCTTTTTGTGCGCTTTTGAGCCAATGAGCATTCATATTATATTATACTCCATTTTCTTAATTAAGTGACTGTCATACATAGTTGATTTTTCTAGAACTTGCTTTGTTATGCATGTCAGGAGACTACATTGTTGAATTGGATGCATTGAATTAATAAGAGCATTTAGGTGGAGCCATTTAGTTTTCTTAAAAAGCCTACCTTGATTTTTACCTTAGAAAGCCAATTTTGAACCTTGGCCCTTTTGTCGGAAGTTAACCATGGTATAAGCAATGTCAACCCATTCTTTTGTCGATTTCCCTCTTTTGAACCTTGAATTGAATGATCGTACTAGCTTGTTCACATGAAGCTTCAAATTATCTTTGAAAGGATTGAAAGATGCTGGGAATAAAGTGATTCAAGTTACAAGTGCCTTGGTTATTCAAAAAAAACAAAAAAAAAATAGCAGGCCAAAAAGAGAGAAAAGTTGTGCAATTTCAATTGTTTTGAAGTTAATTGATTGAAGAAAACATTTGATGTTATTGAGTTGTGCTTTGTGTGGAGAAGTTGGTATAATTCCTTTTATAAAAGTACCTAAAAATCCCTTCTCACCACACCTTACCTAAGCCCTGTTACAACCCATTTAAGACCCTTAGATTCTTTGCATTCAATTCAATCCATTGATGATAAAAATGTGATATATTAGCAAGCTTATGGTAAAGATCTTCTATGTTTTGACTTGAGAGTTCATTGATATCCTAAACACTTTGAGCATATTGAGTGAATCCAATGAGAGAGTGTTAGATACTATTGCATTTTGATTTCAAGAAGATCATTGAAGTGATTGTTCATGGGTGTGGTTTATAAGAATTTACTCTATGAAATTGTTCATTTCTTATTTGCCTTTAGATTTAAATCTTAAGGCATGATAATTTGGATTATAGAGGATGACTAAAGGTAAAATAAAGAACGATGATGAGAAAAGGTGACGAACTTGAGCTATTGTATGCTTGAGAACAAGCATTGTTCAAATGTGGGGGAATTTGATAAGAATTCATAATATCTATATATTTGTTATATTTCCTCATGTTTTAATGGTTATAGATGCTTAAATCTTGGATTTTGATTATGTTTCGTATTTTGTGGAGTAGATTGAGGAGTTAAATCAAATTGAATTCAAAATCAAGAGATTTGGAGAGGGTAAATCGGAGCTCAAAAAGATATACATTCTAGAAGCGGTTTTTACTTAAAGCGTGGGCACGTCATGTTTTTCCAAAATGTTCACAGAAGCAATCAGCAGATAAAGCGTGAGTGCACCTTACTGAATCCGAGGTTCTGACCTAGGGTTACGAATTTGTTGGAGAAAAAGGATATGTATGATAGCTGGAAAGATTTAGTTACCCATTCTTATCTCTAGGAAAGTATTTGCTAAGACTCTCTATTAAGGTTTAGAAGAAGGGAAAGATCCAAATTTAAATTGTAGTGTCCTATCATCAAGGGACTCTTTCTCTTGTTTAAAAAAGGAAATTTAAATTGAAGACTTTGGAGCCTATATAAAGGGAGGGAGAAACACTAATAAAAGAGATGGCTGGCAGCCTTAGAGACACATATTATTCACAAGAAAAATTCCTCTTCTCTTTTCTTTAGGTGTTCTTTTAATTATGAGTAGCTAAATACTTTTCTTCCAACTGAAGGATAATTGAAGTTTTGGTTCTTCAAGATTGTGAGATCTAAATAATTTTCATTGTTCTTTTATTTCTTCACTATTTATATATCTTCTATATTTATTAAAAATTATTGTCTTGATTGATTGATGCAAAGGGCTCGTTGTTCAATTATCAGGTTAATAAATTTCCATTTAGAACTTTAAATCCGTAATTGTTTAAATGTTTTAATATTAGTGGTAAAATAACATAGTTGATTATAGAGAGATTTTCGATTTATGTTATGAAGATATATAATCGAGCTTGTGTATTTGTTGGCTAGAATTGGTAGTCTCTCTAATTATTAATACTATCGATAGATTAAATCCTAAAAGCTTGTTTAGGGTTGTTTATTAACAAGGGAAGTAATCAAAAAGCTTGTTTTAGTTATCAAGAAAGTAAGGAGAGATAGGTTGTTAGAGCTTGTTAATAACCATAACCAATTTAGTGAAGAATAGAAGATTTTATCCTTGCATCTGTGATCAATTCTCTGAACTAATTCTGAAATTATATCTTTGGTTGGATATTTGCCTAATATTAATTTCTCCTTAGTTTTTAGTTGATTATAATTGCTTTCTCTTTTATTTCACTTCGAAATTTCAAACCCTCTTTTTTTCTTTGCTTTAATTTTCATTAAAATTAATCTACCCAATCTCTGTGGATACGACCTTGCTCATCACTGTTACAATTTGTATTTTTCGAGAACGAGAATTTTATTATTTGTCGGATTCGACACCTTGATAAAAATTCATAATATCTATATGTTTGTTATATTTCCTCATGTTTTAATGGTTATAAATGCTTAAATCTTGGATTTTGATTATGTTTCGTATTTTGTGGAGTAGATTGAGGAGTTAAATCAAATTGAATTCAAAATCAAGAGATTTGGAGAGGAAAAATTGGAGCTCAAAAAGATATACATTCCAGAAGCGGTTTTTGCTTAAAGCGTGGGCACGTCCCGTTTTCCCAGAATGTTCACAAAAGCAGTCAGCAAATAAAGCGTGAGCGCGCCTTACTGGATCCGAGGATCTGACCTAGGGTTATGAATTTGTTGGAGAAAAAAGGATATGTATGATAGCTGGAAAGTTTTAGTTACCCATTCTTATCTTTAAGAAAGTATTTGCTAAGACTCCCTATTAAGGTTTAGAAGAAAGAAAAGATCCAAATTTAAATTGTAGTGTCCTATCGTCAAGGGACTCTTTCTCTTGTTTTAAAAAGGAAAGTTAAATTGAATACTTTGGAGCCTATATGAAGACTTTGGAACCTATATAAAGGGAACCGAGAAACCCTAATAAAGGAGACGGTTGGCAGCCCTAGAGACACAGATTATTCATAAGAAAAATTCCTCTTCTCTTTTCTTTAGGTGTTCTTTTAATTATGAGTAGCTAAATAATTTTCTTCCAGCTGAAGAATAATTGAAGTTTTGGTTCTTCAAGAATTGTAAGATCAAAATAATTTTCATTGCTCATTTATTTCTTCTCTATTTATATATCTTCTATATTTATTAAAAAATTATTTTCTTGATTGATTGATGCAAAGAGCCCGTTGTTCAATTATAAGGTTAATAAATTGCCATTTAGAACTTTAAATCGATAATTGTTTACATGTTTTAATATTAGTGGTAAAATAACAAAGTTGATTATAGAGAGATTTTCGATTTCACTTCAAAATTTCAAACCCCCCTTTTTTCTTTACTTTAATTTTCATTAAAATAAATCTACTCAATCTCTGTGGATACGACCTTGCTCATCACTGTTACAATTTGTATTTTTCGAGAGCGAGAATTTTATTATTTGTTGGATTCGACACCCACCAAAAAGGAAATACGATCCCTATTCAAATACCTACAACCCAAGATGGAGGGATCATCCCAATTTTAGCTATGAAGCATGACCACAATTCCAACAATTTCAGCATAGACCATCTGCTCCACCACCACAACAAACCTCCACAAGTTCAGGTATGTCTCTAGAAGAAATTGTTAAATCACTTGCAACTAACACGTAGCAATTTCAACAAGAGACAAGAGCAAGCATTCAGAAATTGGAAAATCAAATGAGTCAATTGGCATCTTCTATGAACAGATTGGAATCTCGAGGTAAATTGCCCTCACAAACTGTTGTTAACCCAAAACAAAATGCTAGTGCAGTTACCTTGAGAAGTGGGAAGGAGTTGAAGGAACCCAGTAAGGCAGCACATGGAGAAGAAATTAAAAAAGAAGTAGTTGCTCCTTAACCTCAAACTGACCAGCCTAGAGGACTCGATAATGAACAACCAAAGGCATTGGTGACAAATCCTCCATTTCCTACTAGATTGACTAAATCCAAGAAAGAAGAGGAAGAGAAGGAAATTCTTGAAACTTTTCGCAAGGTTGAGGTAAATATTCCCTTACTTGATGCAATTAAACAAATGCCTCGATATACTAAATTTCTCAAGGAGTTGTGCACCAACAAGAGGAAGTTGAAAGGTAATGAAAAGACAAGTATGGGGGAAAATGTTTCAGCTGTCCTCCAGAAAAAATTACCTCCAAAATGCAAGGACCTAGGTATGTTTAGTATCCATTACAAACTAGGTGATGCTAGGATTGAGAAAGCAATGCTAGATCTAGGAGCTTCAATAAATGTCATGCCTCTCTCTATTTATTCATCTTTGAATATTGGTCCATTAAAGAAGCAGATCAGATTATTCAACTTACTGATAGATCTAATGTATATCCTGAATGAGTCTTGGAGGATGTCTTAGTACAAGTTAATGGGTTGGTCTTTCCTGCTGATTTTTATGTTCTTGACATGGAAGAAGATTACTCTTCTAATTCAATACTAATTTTATTAGGAAGGTCATTTCTAAAAACATCTAGGACAAAAATTGATGTGTATGACAGTACACTCACAATGGAATTTGATGGTGAAATTATTAAATTCAATATTTATGACGCCATGAGGTACCATAATGATGTGTCTTCTATTGTTGTTATGGATGTTATTGACCCATTAGCGCAGGAAATCTTTGATCTAATTGATGATGATAAGCTAAAAGTTACACTTAGCAGGCATTTCACTCTTGAAGGGCTACAGAAGATCATGAAGAAGTTTGTGCTGGAGTCTGACCTACAAGATGCAATCTACGAATTGGAATCACTTAAACCTGTAAGGTATAATGTGTCTTACATTGAGTTGCCTCTTTCTCACACAAAACTTCTTCCTTCTATTGTGCAAGCACCAAAATTGGAATTGAAACCCTTACCAAATCATTTGAAATATGCATTTTTGGGAGAAGGAGAAACTCTTCCGCTGATAATCTCAAACAAACTCTCCATATTAAAGGAAGAAAAGTTGATTCGGATGCTTAGAGAGTATAAAGAGGCTATTGGCTAGACTATAGCTGACATTAAGGGATTGAGCCCTTCCACATGCATGCATAGGATACTATTAAAGGAAGATTGTAAGCCTTCTAGAGAAGCCTAACGCCGACTGAATCCACCAATGATTGAAGTGGTAAAGAAAGGAATTTTGAAACTTCTCGATACAGGTATGATCTATCCAATTTCAGACAATAAATAGGTAAGTTCAGTTCAAGTTGTGCTAAAGAAAACAGGTATAACAGTAATAAAAAATCCTGATGGTGAGTTGGTGCCCACTCGAATTCAAAACGGGTGGCGGGTTTGTATAGATTATAGGAAGTTAAATGCATCAACTAGAAAAAATCACTTTCTTCTTCCATTTATTGATCAAATGCTTGAATGTTTGGCTGGTTGTACCCATTATTGTTGTCTTGATGGTTATTCAGGTTTTCATCACATCCTAGTCGCACCGGAGGATCAAGAAAAAACCACCTTCATATGCCTATTTAGCACTTTTGCATACCGACAAATGCCATTTGGACTTTTCAACGCTCCTGCTACATTTCAAAGGTGTATGGTTAATATATTTTCAGAGTACGTAGAAAACATCATAATGGTATTTATGGATGACTTTACAGTCTATGGTGATTCTTTTGATACTTGCTTAACTAACCTTACAAAAGTGCTTAAAAAATGCATAGAAACGAACGTTGTTCTGAATTATGAAAAGTGTCACTTTTATGGTTGATCAACGTATTATTCTAGGCCATATTGTATCTTCTAAGGGAATTGAAGTTGATAAAGCTAAGATAGAAATTATCAAATCTTTGCCTTACCTCGTAAGTGTGCGAGAAATTCGCTCTTTTCTTGGACATGCAGGATTTTATCGATGCTTTGTCAAGGATTTTTCCAAAATAACTCAACCCTTATGTAGGTTATTTCAAAAAGATGTGGTGTTCGAATTTGATGAGGTGTGAAAAGGTGCATTCGATAAGTTGAAGAATATGTTGACTTCGGCACCAATTATCTGGCCATCGAATTGGGATCTTCCATTCAAATCATGTGTGACGCAAGCAATCATGCAGTTGGTGCCATTCTTGGACAATGAGTTGGTCGAGTTTCTCATGCCATCTGTTATGCTTCAAGAACACTTGATAGCGCGCAGAGGAACTATTCAACGACGGAAAAAAAACTTCTGGCTATTGTTTTTGCTTTATTAAAATTTTGTTCATATTTACTTGGCACTAAAGTAATTGTTTATTTTGATCATGCAGCTCTCAAGTATTTGCTGTCAAAGAATGAGGCAAAACCCAGACTCATTCGATGGACACTTTTGCTACAACAGTTCAATTTGGAGATACGCGATAAAAAAGGTGTAGAGAATTTGGTCGCCGATCATCTAAGTAGATTACCCACAAATGAAGAACCATCACCATTACAAGATGACTTTCCAGATGAGTATCTCTTTTCTATTAAAAATTCAATCCCCTGGTAAATTGCGTTCTAGATGGGTAGGTCCTTTTATTGTTACTAATGTATTTCCTCATGGTGCAGTTGAAATACAAAGTTCGGATACAGGTAAAACTTTTAAGGTCAATGGTCATCGTTTGAAACCTTTTTATGAAGGTTTTCAAGTGTATAATGTTGATCAAATTATTTTGGAATGTCCGACTTATGGCGATTAAGAGGTGGCAACGTCTAGCCAAAGACGTTAAAGAACGGTGCTTTCGGGAGGCAACCCAACTTTTTGTCTTACTTTCCTTGTTTTCTTTATTTTATTCCTTTTTCTTTTATTTAGATTATTTATAGTTTTTTTTATCATTTTTCGAAGTGCATCTGATTTTCTCTCCAATTTATTTGGCAGAAGATGATTTTCGTAACCCGTGGGCACGCCTTATGGAAAATCTTGAATCCTGGAATTGGGCAACAAACCAGAAGAAATCTTTGAATACAACGTGCCCACGCCTTATTCCAATTGCTCTCCTGGTTGAAAGAGTCAGAAACAAAAAATTAAAATATATATATATATATATATATATATATATATATAAATTTTGACAATTATTTCCTTTTCAATTGCTTTTCTTCTTAATTGCCCTAACTCTTCTTTTGCTCTAAATTTTCCTGCCGCTTCCTTTACTTAGTCGCCGGCCTTCACCTCTGCAACACCAGGCGTCGACCGCCGAGCACCGCCCCAGTACACCCCTGCACCTCGTCCAACCCCGTGTGAGCAGAATAGTCCCTTGGAAGCCTACCACACAACACTCCACCGATCCACTTCTATCTCTATTCCTCACACTATGGGAGAAAGAAAGATTGCTCCAAGCCAATTGAACACACAGCGAGGAACCCCTCCAGTGCGTACAAGAGCCAGAATTGGGAAAGGGAAGCACATTCTTCCACCTTCAGAATCAGATTTGACAGGGCATTTGACATTCACTAAAAAGAAAGATAAGGCAAGGTATCAGGACATCTGTAGACGGTCAATTATCCCCTGTAAGTATATTCATCACCTTACAATGGAAGCTCTGGATATCTCTACTGCTGTGTTTGAGCATATCAACAATATAGGGTGGCAAACTTACTTTTTCATTACTTGCCCGACATTTATTGAACTAGTTAGAGAATTTTACACTACTTTCGAGTTCAATAAGCCTAATAATTTCACACTTCATAGCCCACAAGTAGTTAAGTTTAGATTAATGGGAAAAGAATTTAAGCTCTCAATCACTGAATTCAACATTGCCTTTGGATTTATCTCTAAAGTATGTGCTAAGCCTGATGAATATTTGAACAGTTTTTGTGATTTTAGTGAGGCCTTTGAACCAGTTAGATTATATAACACTCTGTCTACTGCTGATCACTATGACCCAATTAAATCCAAAGATATCTACCTCCATGATCTTGTCTTGAAATACATTATTAGGTTTCTTGCCTTTACTTTTTCGAGTAGGAAGGATTCTACTGCTGTGTTGTCAAAAGCTGAATTTTATTTTTTGTGGTGCATGCAAAACAAGATCAAAGTGAATCTTGGGTGTTGGTTAGCTTCACAATTTGTAGGTGTCCTTAAAAACAAGTGTCCTTTGATTTTAGGTTCACTAATCACCCACTTAGTTGTTCATGAAAAATTGATTGATCTTGAGAATAATGATCTTCATGTTGCTTGTAAGATGTTGCCCTTGCACTTATATTGTTTGGAGGGGATGAGTTTAGTCGGAAGAAAATAGGGTGTTGTTGTGAGTTTTAAATTACTCGCAAGCGCACGAGTCGTTTGCAGTATAGCGTTGTGCAAGTGCGAGGTCGAATCCACAGGGAATTGCGTTATGAAAATATATTTTTTATCTAAACTAACTCTATTTTAACCTAGTTCCGAATTGTGAATGATATTGCAAAACAAATTAAAACTAAATTAAATTGATTTAAAAACAAATAATAAAAAGCACTAAGGTTTCCGAATCCACCCCATCAAAGTTAAGCATATATGTTCTAAAAATATAGCCTATCAAAACATTCTATGAATCCAACTATAAGACAAAAAACAAAGAATATCCCAACTAAACCAAAAGCACCCGATATATCCACTCTTAACAAATCACAAAGGGAATCCAATTTAATCGAAAAGCATTCAATGTATCCATCAGATGAAACACAAAGAAAATCCAACAGACAATTTAAACTCAATCAATTATAAGATTAACTCAAATAATTGACAGAACGTTTATACTAAAAATTGTCAGATTTGTACAAGCAAATCTGAACTACTACGCCAAACAACGGCGGGGCTTCATCTTCAACCTTAGCTGAAGAGTCTAGCCACTCATAATTATAAAACTATAATAAAAAGTGCTAAACATTTAAACTAAAACAACTGAATATAAATAAACAACTTTACATGGGAGAAATTCCACTTGCTGACGGGCGGCGCTTCCCTTCGTGGTAGCAATGCCTTCGGGATCCACCAGAATGTTGGCGGACGTCCACCGGTAAACACCAAAGTGGCTCATGAATTGTACATTGAATTATGAAGCCAAATGGTGCTTATATAGGGGAAGACCCGGAGCAAAACAGGTTGCAGATTCGATGTGGGATACTGCTCGTGTGCGCTCGATCGCAGTGTGGTGCGATCGATCGCAGGTATGATCGATCGCATGTCTTGTGTGCACGATCGTATGTGCGCTCGATCGCATGTCTGGTGCACTCGAGCGCAGGTGCGAGGCACTGCAAACATTTCGATGTGGGATTGATGACCTTGCGCTCGTTCAAAGGCAGGTGCGCTCGATCGCATATATCGTGCGATCGAGCGCAATGTCTCCAGAAGCTTCAAATCTCCTGAAATGCTTCATTTTCTCCACAAAGCTGTAAAAACACACAAAGCACAAGAAAAACGTAAAATAAAGTAAAATACTACTAACTAAGAGCATAACAAATATAAGTTAAGGGTCTAAAATATGCAATATTAAGACTCATCAGGTGTCTTCTATTTTTATCCACCAGGACCCATTCTGACACAACCACAACGCAAGCTCTTTGACGCCAACGATGATGAAGAGGTCGAAGACTCTACAGACTTGCCTTCCACGTCCACCACATCTTCCCAAGGACAATTTGGCAATCAGCTTGCGAGACTCGCAGACAAAGTTACTAGATTGGACAGAAACTTGACAGCTTTCTTTGCTTACATGGGATTCACACCACCTTCACCCCCAAGCACGTGACTGATATCTTGGTTGATGCTCAACATTTTCAGGGGAGTTTTATACTTACTCTTGTTCTTTTATAATTTTTTGAGCATCTATTTTTGATATATTGAGGACAATGTATGGATTAAGTGTGGGGGACGGTCTTTGACATACGAATTTGATTTTACTTTGAACTTCACTTTTAGCTCCATTTTGATCAATTTTTGCGCCATTTTTCAAGAAAATTTTCAAAAATCCAAGTGATACTTTAGTTTTTGTTTGTGATTCTTCTCTTCTAAATTCTAGATTCTGTCGATGCTTGTCTTAAATGATCTGGATTATTGTGAATTATTGAGATAAATTGAGGCGTAATAAGGGATTAGCATGAATGGTTGAATTCTTATTTACTACACAGTGATTAATTGCTCTTGATGATTGATTGAATGAAAAATGTGTGGGATCTAATGCACATGACCCTTTTTGTGCGCTTTTGAGCCAATGAGCATTCATATTATATTATGCTCCATTTTTTTAATTGAGTGATTGTCGTATATAGTTGATTTTTTTAGAATTTGCTTTGTTATGCATGTCAGGAGACTACATTGTTGAATTGGATGCATTGAATTAATAAGGGCATTTAGGTGGAGCCATTTAGCCTTCTTAAAAAGCCTACCTTGATTTTTACCTTAGAAAGCCAATTTTGAACTTTGGCCCTTTTGTTGGAAGTTAACCATGGTATAAGCAATGTCAACCTATTCTTTTGTCGATCCCTCTTTTGAACCTTGAATTGAAGGATCGTACTAGCTTGTTCACATAAAGCTTCAAATTATCTTTGAAAGGATTAAAAGATGATGGGAATAAAGTGATTCAAGTTACAAGTGCATTAGTTTTTCAAAAAAAAAAAAAAAAGAACAAAGTAAAAAAAAGGAAAAAAAAAATAGGCCAGAAAGAGAGAAAAGTTATGCAATTTCAATTATTTGGAAGTGAGTTGATTGAAGAAAACATTTGACATTATTGAGTTGTGCTTTGTGTAAAGAAGTTGGTATAATTCCTTTGATAAAAGTACCTAAAAATTTCTTCTCACCACACCTTACCTAAGCCCCATTACAACCCATTTAAGATCCTTAGATTCTTTGCATTCACTTCAATCCATTGATGATAAAGATGTGATATATTAGCAAGCTTATGGTAAAGATCTTCTATGTTTTGACTTGAGAGTTCATTGATACCCTAAACACTTTGAGTGTATTGAGTGAATCCAATGAGAGGGTGTTAGATCCTATTGCATTTTGATTTCGAGAAGATCATTGAGGTGATTATTCATGGGTATTGTTTATAAGAATTTACTCTACGAAATTGTTCGTTTCTTATTTTTCTTTAGATTTAAATCTTCAAGGCATGATAATTTGGATTATAGAGGATGAGTAAAGGTAGAAGAAGGAATGATGATGAGAAAAGGTGACGACCTTGAGCTGTTGTATACTTGAGGATAAGCATTTTTTAAATGTGGGGGAATTTGATAAAAATTCATAATATCTATATGTTTGTTATATTTCCTCATGTTTTAATGGTTATAAATGCTTAAATCTTGGATTTTGATTATGTTTCGTATTTTATGGAGTAGATTGAGGAGTTAAATCAAATTGAATTCAAAATCAAGAGATTTGGAGAGGAAAAATCGGAGCTAAAAAGGATATACATTCCAGAAGCGGTTTTTGCTTAAAGCGTGGGCACGTCTTGTTTTCCCAGAATGTTCACAAAAGCAGTCAGCAGATAAAGTGTGAGCGCGCCTTACTGGATCTGAGGATCTGACCTAGGGTTACGAATTTGTTGGAGAAAAAAAGGATATGTATGATAGCTGGAAAGATTTAGTTACCCATTCTTATCTTTAGGAAAGTATTTGCCAAGACTCCCTATTAAGGTTTAGAAGAAGGGAAAGATCAAAATTTAAATTGTAGTGTCTTATCATCAAGGGACTCTTTCTCTTGTTTAAAAAAGGAAATTTAAATTGAAAACTTTGGAGCCTATATAAAGGGAAGGGAGAAACCCTAATAAAGAAGACGGCTTGCAGCCCTACACACAGATTATTCACAAAAAAAATTCTTCTTCTCTTTTCTTTAGGCATTCTTTTAATTATGAGTAGCTAAATACTTTTCTTCTAGCTGAAGGATAATTGAAGTTTTGGTTCTTCAAGAATTGTGAGATCTAAATAATTTTTATTGCTCTTTTATTTCTTCACTATTTGTATATCTTTTACATTTATTAAAAATTATTGTCTTGATTGATTGATGCAAAGGGCCCGTTGTTCAATTATCAGGTTAATAAATTACTATTTAGAACTTTAAATCCGTAATTGTTTAAATGTTCTAATATTAGTGGTAAAATAACATAGTTGATTATAGAGAGATTTTCGATTTATGTTATGAAGATATATAATCTAGTCTTAATGAATCGAGCTTGTGTATTTGTTGGCTAGAATTGGTAGTCTCTCTAATTATTAATGTTGTCGATAGATTAAATCCTAAGAGCTTGTTTAGGATTGTTTATTAACAAGGGAAGTAATCAAAAAGCTTGTTTTGGTTATCGAGAAAGTAAGGAGAGATAGGTTCTTAGAGCCTGTTAATAACCATAACCAATTTAGTGAAGAATAGAAGATTTTATCCTCGTATCTGTGATCAATTCTCTGAACCAATTCTGAAGTTATACCTTTGGTTGGATATTTTCTTGATATTGATTTCTCCTTAGTTTTTAGTTGATTATAATTGCTTTCTCTTTTATTTCACTTCGAAATATCAAACCCCTCCTTTTTCTTTGCTTTAATTTTCATTAAAATAAATCTACCCAATCTCTGTGGATACGACATTGCTCATCACTATTACAATTTGTATTTTTCGAGAGCGAGAATTTTATTATTTGTTGGATTCGACACCCATAAGCATTTAATGCCCCAAACCTACTAAGTCAGTGTCAAACAGCCATATAAGTTCAAGGTTATAAAAACTCACTTCAATGAGCATTTAAACAATATATATATATATATATATATATATATATATATATATATATATATATATATATATATATATAGCACATTCAATTCATCATAGAGCTTATTAACTCTAAAAAGCTTTGAAAAATTCATTGTGAGCCATTATTCAAGCTTTTTCTTGAAAGAGAGATATTCTTCATTTGTAAAAGCATTCATTGCTATCTCTCTACCATTTACTGTTAATATAATTTATTGTAAAAAGAAAGAGTTGGTGTAACTCTTAGAGTGTTTAGGATTAAACATTTCGTTGTAACTTCCGTGAGGAAGAGATTGTTTGTAAGGTTTATACAACACCTGTGAAGTTGCTCGACTAACGATTAGTGGATTACTTCAAGGAAGTTCCTTGAAGAGAGTGAACGTAGGGTCAGAGATATTCCGATATTGTCGAACCACTATAAACGAAGTTTTCGTATTCTCTTCTTTAACTCATTTATTTACAATAATATTATTTGATTGTGTGCTTTGCTTTTTAAACTGTTTTAAAAACTTGCAGGTTAATTAGCAAAAAGTTTTTAAAACCAAATTTACCCCCTCTTAGGTTTGAACCTCGGTTTACAATATTTTACCACCATGAGTAAGCATGTCTTTCAATTCAAAAATATCATAATGAATTAATTCTAAAATTTTAGAATCTCTTTTAACAACGAAAAATAATTTTTTTTTTTAACAATTATAGACTTTGCACAAATTTCACATTTATCAGCATTATCATTATAGTCAATCAAATGTAATTTTTTCATATTCTTTATAGTGCGATAATATAAATAAGCCAGACGTCCATGCCAAATAGATAACTCAACAATATAAGCAGAATATATGATATTATTATTATTATTATTACTTGTACATTCCATCAGAGGAGTACCTTTTTTCCACAAACATTCCACTTTTCGACAAGATAACCTTGTCGAATTCAAACGCTACCCCATTCTTACAAAGTAAATCAACAAAAATCAGGTTCTTCCTAAGGTTGAGAACAGACAAAAATATTAAATAAGGTCAGCATTTTCTCGGATGTGAAATCTGTCTCAATAGTCCTTTTGCCAACACCTTGGGCATGATCACCATTTTCCATCTGAACTTCATCAGTTGTTTTCTCAAATTTCTTGAAAAAAGACTCCTCTTTGCAGACATGAATTGTTACTTTAGAATCAAACCACCATTCAGATTTTTTAGTTTCCATGCTAATCTCAGAGATCATGGCCACAAGACCTTCTTTCACCACGTTTGCTTTACCCTTTAGGTTAGTCTTACTACACCTACACTATTTAGCAAAGTGGTCATTTTCCCCATAAATAAAACAGATTTCTATTTTTCTTTCTGTTGTAGGTTTTCTTCTTCTTAAACTGTTGGTCATTCTTCTTGGCTTGTAGGTTATAATTCTTAGATTGGTTCCCTTCTACATAATTTACCTTAGACTCAAATGGAACAAATTTATTTTTATCACATAAACACTTTTCCATGCGAAAATGTTTCTGAATTTGTTCCAAAATGAAGTCCTCGGTCTTATATAATAGTTTCTTACCATAATATTTCCAAAAGAGAGGTAATTTAGCTATAATTGTGCCAACTTAAAAAGTCACTAGAAGAACTACCTTCTGAGAACAAATCTTGTTAACCAGCACTTTCAATTCATTGAATTGCTCAAGTGTCGGTTTATTATCAACCATATGGAATTCAAAATATTTAGAAATTAAAAACTTATTTGTACCTTCATCCTCAAGCTTGTGTTTGAATTCGAATTGGTTCCAAATGTCCCGTGAACACTTAACTTCAGTGAATAAGTCATAGAGTGATCAAACAAAGAGTTAAGGATGTGTCATCGGCACAACAACTCATCCTCCTCTCGTTTTTCTCTCCAAAAAAACCTTCCCAATAATTTTTGCAATAGGTTGTGTTCTATCTTCACTTGGTTTTGGATCGTTTGGTACAAGAGGCAAATTTAGATCCAAGATACAAATTTGGGTCTAGGACATAATAGATTTTCAGCGCAGCGAGAAGGGAAATCATCTTATTTTTCCAACGAGCGAAGTTGTTGCCGTCAAATTGATCAAGCTTCACCATATCTTGATTCATCACCTTGATAGACTTTGAATCCTTAAAATTGTTAGAAATATGGATACATGATCTGTAAATTAGTACATAAATAAAGACTTTGAGGCGCGAAGAATCATTGTCTTTAAGACTTTATTTGTCCCCACTAATTTGCTCTAGGATCAAACAAATAGTCCTCCGGTATACAACAAAGTCACTCTTGAGAATCTCTGAGAGTAAATTCAGAGATTCTCCTTTGAGTTCTTTTTGAAACAATGAAACAATGACTACTATTTTTTTAGAGAAAATTTGTGGAAGAAGAAGAAAAGAAGTTGTTAGAATAAAAGTAGTTATTTAGAAGTTAAATCAAGTATTTATAATAATTTTCAAACCTCCAACAGTTAGAAAATCTAAGTGATATAAGCTAAGAAACACAATTCTTCAAAATATAGCTGTTGGAAAACTCAAATTTTGAAAATAATGAACTTCCAGTCGACTAGACACTAACTCAAATCGACTGGGTTAAGCCTTTGAACAAGTTGAAGTCAGATATCGTAATGTCAGTTGATTTGGCAATGTCCCAGCCGACTGTAAAAAGTTTTTGTCCAAATTGACAATTGTCTATCTAATACACTCAGTCGACTGGCCCTTTTGTTTTTAAAGCAAAACTCAAACTGTTAAAATGGTTTATAATTTTTAAAACAGTTTATGGTAAAATAGTAATTGAGATATAAATTATGTAGTGTTTGGCAAAACTTTTTTGAAATTTTTTTTAGAAAAAAAGAGTAGTTAAAACAATTATTTTTAAAGATTTAAATTTTCAAAAGTAAAACTATTTTATAAATTATTTTTCTTAATGGTGTTTAGTCTAGTTTTTGTTTATAGAAACTAAACTTTTGAAATGATTCAAGTGCAAGATGAAAGGAAAGAAGTGTTAGATGAAGGTAAGAAAATGGAAGGTAAGTAAGAATGCAAGATAATACAGTGTCTCGGGGAAAAGAGAAATTAAGCCTTTCAATTGCAAAAAATGAAAGGATGAAAAGCAAAATTAAAATATCTATAGGAAGTCGGAGTCAGCGCTTCAAAAGTTTGACAATTAATTGCTATATCAATAATAGGATATTCATCTGTGAGTGATTTATAAGTTTTGTAGGCTGTGAACTCATGCAACTTGACTTTTTGTAGGTAATATCAAATTTAATTTGTTTGATAATTCGAAAAAAAAAAATTGTAGTTCATTTTGTCAGTCACCAATAACATTACTTAGTCAACTATTTTTACAAACTGATACATATTAGTGGCGTGATTATCTTGATATTTTGTAATGAAAAGTATCAAAATTAAATAAGTTTATTGTCTTTATTTCGTATTACTATCATTCGAATTTAAGTGAAAAGGGGGCAAATAAGTGAAAAATTGACGAACCTAAAGACCAGTGATGCATTCTTAGAGAAAACCTTGATTACACATTATAGGATTAAACGAGTTACATCGTTAAATTTATAAAAATTAATTAATAATAAATTAATGTTTAATTTTTTAAATAATATATTTAATTTTTTAATGCAATATGCAATGCGATGGCTCTTAGTCTCAAAATTTAGTATTAAATTATCTTAGACAACTAGTCCACAAAGTTATTCTCACCAATAACGTTTTATACCAAAATTTGGATATTAAATTTCATATAATTACTTCATTTTATTATATTTTTTCAAGAAAATTAAAAATAAAATTTTATTGTGACTTAAAGTACAATGCAAAATTTACTACTCTTCTTGATTTTTTATTTGAAATTAATGAGATTACTCACATTAATAGAATAACCATGCATATCAACACATGTAAATAAATAAGTAATTAATTATGATATAATTTATTTCATTTGACAATTAGTAAATTAATTATTATCTCAGTTTTAGAAAGTAAATTGTTTTTTTATAAAAAAATTATATTTTCAAATTATTTAGGATCGAGGCATTTCGGGTTTGAGCCGTTTCAGGTTTTTGAGTTGTTTCGGTTTTTGGGTTGTTCGGGTTCGGATCGAATCGTGTTCGTGTCATTTTGAATTTAGGTTATTTTAGGTTTTAGATCACTCAACTTAATATCAGATCGGATCAAATTTAAATTATATTATTTTAATGTATTTTTAGATAATTAAGTTTTCGAATTGAGTTAGATTTTGTCTCTTATAAAAAAACAAATAAGTAAAAAACTAAAAAAAAAATGTAAAGCAAAGGAGAGGTGAAAAAAAAAGGCAAACTTTTTTTATTTTAAAGTGAAAAAGAAATTCTTCTGGTGTCGAAAAGAGCCGTGTCTTTGACGTGCTGTTGACACTCAATTGGACTGCCCTCGTGTAAACATGCAACAGCCGTCAGCCTCCAATTTAGAATCTTCAGTCTAAACAAAGCATTGACGACCATTAGAACTACACCTCTCCTTCTCGTGTGCACGTCTACTCTAGATCCCTACCACTGAAATCCCAATTAACAGACAAACCAATCACATCCTACACGTGGCACAATAAGAACCCTAGTTAGCGCTCACAGACTGACAGCCAGATCTCCCAGAAAATAGAAACGTGTTCAAGAAGAGTGCTAGACCGACAAAGCCGACTTGGACCGACCATATCACCACGTCATTTCGCAGCAGCACACACGTTGTTTCCTACCTCCCTTCCTATCTTGCCACGTGTCCACTTTCAACGGCTAGTTTGTACGGAGTAATCTAATTTAACCGCCAATGGGATAACAACAATTCCCAACTCACACGAGACGGAATTCTCCAGTAGTTTCTGAGGTAAATAAGTAGTAAATAAAACGCGTAGATATTTACCGCTAACTATTTCTTTTTACTGTTTTTATTTTTATTTTAATTGTTTTAGTGTTTTTTTTAAAAACAAAGGAAGTGGAGAACACTATCTTTTTCACGGAATATAAGGAGAGTTTACATTTTTAAAGGCAACTTCTGTACCTTCATTATCGGTTCTTTGTTTCCATTTTCACCGCACAAGCGTTTACAAAAACAGTAACAGTTCTCTGAAATTTAGGATTTTATCTAGCGCAGGTTTGTGTTATATTTCTGATAAGATCACTACTATATTCTCTGTTTTTGTGTTCACCGTCTATTTCTGCTTTCAAAAAAGGTGTGTTTTTTTTTCTTCCAAAAGTTACTATTTTAGATTAAGTTGTGATTTTTTAGTGTTACTTCTCTGTGTTTAATTATTTGCTTTCTTTTATTGATGCAGAATAGTGAAGTGGATTTCTGAATCTTGATTTTGAGTATCGTTTGAAAAAAGAAAAAAAAAAAAAATGGCGTTGGGGAAGAGATGCCGTGGTGCTGTGATTGCTGAAGAAGAGGGGTCAGCGTTTGGGTTCGTGAGGTACACGCGAGGGTTGGGGAGGAAGAGGATTGTGATCTCCAATGAAATCGAGGAATCAACTCTTGATTCAACGATAAGGACTCCATTGAAGAGGCAGTGCAGTGGGAGAATAAATTTGGATGGCTGTGAAAAGTCTCCTCTTGAAGCCTTGCCTCAAGATATCCTGGTTAGTACAAAACTCACAATGTTGAATGTGAAAAGTATTATTAGTGGTTTCTTTTGTTATTAGTGTGTTTTGTTTAGTCTTATTGAATGGTTAGTGATGGGGATTTTTGATTCCTGATTTGCAGATTAGGATTCTTTGTGGTGTGGATCATGAAGACTTGAAGCAGCTTTTTCATGTATCTAAAACGATCAGAGAAGCTGTAAGTTAACAATATTCATTTTTTTTACATTGAATCCAACTGATTTTTGCTTGTTTAGGCAAGTGAGTAATTATGTTTTTTTTGTTGTTCCATTGATTAACAGAGCTTAATTGCAAAACAATGGCATTTTGCTTATACAACACCAAAGAAGACTCGTGTCTTTAGAAATTCCATTGATTTTGATGAGGATTCGAGTTATCTGGATGAGATTGAAGCTCCAAATGCTCCAAGACAAGCGAGGTTTTATCGACGAATCAGCAAGAAAGACCTCTCTGACATTTCGGTTGCATTGTTTGCTTAACTGAAACAAGGAACTTTCATTGGAAGCAGGGAATTTCGGTTTTTGTAAATAAGTTAGGATTTGTGGTGGTTGTAGATTTAGTTAATAGATTGGTTTAGAGAGAAATTATTTAAGATCTGCTTATCAGATCTTTGTACATGGCGAGAATCTTTACAAGCCATTTCTTCAAAATCTTTCATTGAAGATTGGTGTGGCTTGTTTAGTATTTTTCTGTACATGGATTTAGAGAGAGAGAGATTCCAGGATATTGATTTGTTTGGAGGGCAATCTTGGCCCTTTTGATCTTAGATAATAGTAGGAATTGAATGTCTGAAATTCTGCATACTCTTCTTTATAAGAAATAAAGCATGTTTCCTCGTATTTAGTTCTGTGTCTGCTTGTTTCTTTTTGTTGTATTTGCTCAATCTTAAAAGTTGATCTTTCCTGCTTATCAAAGAAATTGTAGATTTTTTTTTCCTGGGATTCTGAATCTTGAGCTAAATTTCCCTTGGTTTTTGATGTCTCTATCTTCTCTGGTGAAGTACAACTGCATTTTTTGCTCAATTGATTTTGTTAACAAAGCTGAGATCGTGTGGTTGATCTTTTCCTGGTAACATATTTTGCTGTGTGCAGCTAGGAACATAGTAGATGAGCTTACTAGCATTAATTGGTACAAAGCAGCAAATTTAGCATGTTTTTAGCAATGACACAAGGGGAAATTGGCATAAATTTAGCAGCGACTAGTGCCGAAATTGGGGAGAAAAGACAGTTGTAAAGAATTTGGAACACGGTATCTTTTTTAGCATAGAGTTTGGAGACAGTATCTGTTGGAAGATTCTAATTATGCAATCATTAATGGGCTGTGTCTTGCTTGCAAATACAGGAGAGTTTGACAGTTACTGTACTCAGACTAAAATTAAGGAAGCCTTGATTGCAGCTGTTAAACTTAAATTTCCCAATTTTCTATATATTATATATAGAAAGTTGAAGAATTTTGAGTTTTCAAATTCAGAGTAGGAAAAAAAAGTGCTGCTTTAGGCACTGCTTTTCGGTTTTCAGTTGAAGCTGTTTCAGTTTCCAAATTGACTTCTCACTCGGCAAGTTACATTTGGGAGGCAATTCTGTTGTCTAATTGTTGGGTGAAAACATATTAGTGGATTTCATTTTGTTCTTTTGCTCTCAATTAATATTATACCCTTAATCTCATTTTGTCAACCAGATTTTGCTTTTATTGCATTTTACCTCTCAAGATTGTTAGAAGATATCTTGTTCAACAAAGATGCTCCCTTCTTCACACATGTTTATCTGCTTAAGCAAATGTTTTGCCAGACACATTTTGTTTGGAGGCAAAGATGCTCCCTTCTTCACACATGTTCGGTGTTCCCCTCGGATTCTTTTTGCTTGTACGGCTTCATTCGATATTCCTAATGCTCGTGTTATCTTGCAGAAAAGATAAATGTCAAAACAAAAGTTAAAATAATTAATTCATTGTGCTTCGCTGCTTGTCTTATTCTATGTAACTATGTGAGGTACCAATAATTAATGTGTTTATAATAAGAGTAAAGATAAATATACAGCTCAAACATTTATTTCAGTTATGGACCAATGAAAATGCTCCATGCAGACACAAAATTGGAAATTTATTTTAAGTCTATCCATTTTACTAGTCAATTTCTTTAAAATTACCACTCAATTTTCTCAAAATTATGGTTCGAATTCCAAAAATAAGTGTATTTAAGATATACGACTATCACTGTTAACAAGAAATGGCATGACACAACCTACCCTGCCATGTGGCATGTCGTGCTTAGTATGGTCCAAGTGGATGGGTCGTGTTGGGCATAGCTTTTGAAGTCCATGGTACTAGGCCCAGCACGGCACAGCATGACACGAAACACGATTCATAACATTTATTATTAACATAATAACACATGATCTATTAATTATTTCAGTGTTTATTATAGTATCGAAACAAGCTTTAGTGTAGGTTCTAGAATTTTTGATGAATTACAATCAAGACTATTACCGGAAACGTCTGCAAATGCTAGTATGCACAAAAAATTGTCTAGATATAAAAGGTCGTACAAAAAATGTATTAAAGAAATATCAATATAATAGATCGAGTGACGATCGAAGAGATCAATAATGAAAAAAAAGTTTGTAACTCATTCTCCGCAAAAATATAAACAGTGAAAAGCTATAAAAATATATATTTTTTGTCTTTCTAATTTTTAAAATTTTTAAATTGTTTTTTTTATATTTTACTTATTTGTATGTCATTTTATTTTCTATATTTATTTTAATGTATTTATTTATTTTATATGTTATTTTTGTAAGTCATTTATTTAGAAAGTATTTGGAATTTATAATTTTTAAGTTATTTATTTATGTTGTTTTTATTCAACTTCTAAGTTATTTGTAATATTTAACTTCATCAATAAAATAATTGTTTTTATATTCAATTATAAACATTAAATTAAATATTTACAATTTTTTTTATTATTTTTAATAAAAAAAATCAAATTGTACTAATAACACTTATAAACCAACACCACCCAATAAACATTAGCGTCTTAAACCGTAACTGATTTAATTTCTTAATAAATTAACACGGTACATCACAGCACACTATGAAAGAGAGAGGCACAACATAGTACGAAAGCACCGCATTGTGAGATGTGCGCCAGGACTGCACGGCCGTTGCTACCCCTAGGTTAAACTGACAATTGGTCCCTTAAGACTTACTAGGGTCGGTTAACTTCGCTGGCTTCGCTCATTCCTTTCGCGCTCTCTCCATCTCTTGCTAACTCTCTTTCTTTCTCTCCTCTCTCAAAATTCTCTAGAACCCTAATCAATGGCGTCTACAAAACGCGATCTCCCTATAGAAGACGATCCACAATCAGAACCAGAAGCCAAGAAGAGAAAGGTTGACGATGGGGTGTCACCAGATTCCTCGAAACCAGAGGTAGAGAAGCAGCGTGTGATGCTCAATCCTGCTGACTGTGACTTGGGTACTTCTTTAATATTTTTCTTCTCTTTTTTATCTTTTTTATTATTGATTTGATTAATTTCAAAGCAACCTCTCCATGCAGGTTAATTTGCTTTCTTTTTTTGGGAACTTTTTTTGTGTATGCGGATGTATGCTTTTCTTATATATAATAAATATTAATGTTCAGTTTCATGTACTGATAGGCTGTATTTAATCCAATAACACATGAGGAACTTACATGATTTGAGTAAAGAATTCGTTTGCGAACAGTCCGTTTGGAACAAAATGCGTTGAAGAATTGATTTCTTTATCAAATGAATTCAATTAAAAATTCATTTGCAAATTAACTCACATGAATTCATTTCAGAGTGCAGCTGCAACTGCGTAATAATGTTTCTTCATATTTGCAAATATTGATTGTTAGAGAAAATGGAAACCATTTCATTTCTGTAACACGTGACATGTAAGCAACATGGATTTGTCCAATTAAAAGCAATAGTGAATACGCATTGTCTAAATCAGTCAATGGTAACGAAAAAGGGGAATTAAGAACAATAGGAAAAGACTTAACTGAAACGTCATTAACTAAGCCTAGAGGGAACAAACCAAAGTCCCTGCTTCTCATGCATTCAATTTGTGAACTACTTGATGATACCTCAACTTTGTTGGTAACTGAGTTGAGTTCACAAAGATTAAACTTCTTTGAATCAATTGTGTCCATTAAAATGGACAAATTCAAATAAGCCACTAGTGCTACAAAGTTTAAACAGAGATGAATAAGCAGAGGGAGAGGGAGAGAGATATATAAAAATGGGTATGAGATTCTTACAGAGCAAATCATTTTTCAAATCTCTTATAGTTGAACATCAAAGGAATTAATGAAACTATTGAAACATACATAGAATGTTAAAGCAATGTAATCTTTCCTATAATTATCAGCTATTTTCGTTGCAATTGTGGAGGAGGCTTACCAGCAAAAGGAACTGTTTTTCTATCGTAATCTATCTTTTTCATCATGGTAGAGATGGTTAGTTCTTCCATCTTCTAGACCTTGTTAGGATTTATTTTTGACCAACTAAAATTGAATACGTATTTTCAAGATAAAGTTTAAATGATAAAATGAACAAAAGAATTAAATTGTTGGACAAAATGACTACTCAAATTACTTATTTTGCTTTCCTATTCAATTAAAATAACATGTTTCATATTTGTAGTTATTAGTGAAATAGGGCATGTTTCTTTTTTTTTATAAGTACAAAAATATATTAAGAAACGCACCAAGGGGGTGCAACCCATTTACAACGATTTTCTATAGGATAGAAACTCTGTAAGCTCTAAAATACCTATATCATTTACCAAAGAATTCCCTTTAAACCAAAAAGTAAGGGCATTAAACCAACTATCTCTATTACATCAAAATTTCTTTCAATGCCCTCAAAAGCTCTATGATTCCTATCATTCCACACAATCCAAAAAATAGAAAGAGGAATAAAAGAGCAAGCTTTCTTTTAGCTCCTTAGAAGCCCGAAGCCCACTCCAATCCCAAATTTCATCTTTCACGGAGCCTGCGAACACCCAAAAGATACCCAAAACACTAAAAGCCATCTCCCACAAGCTTCTAGCCAATGAACACTCCATCAAAAGATGAAAAACAGACTCGGCACAACCTTTGCAAATGAAACACCTGTTAACAATCACTTCCCCCTTCTTTGCAAGTTGTCAACAGTAAGAATCTTCTCCCAAGCAGCTTTCCAAACAAAAAAGACACTTTTTTAGGGGCACGAGAACGCCAAATTGCTTTCCACGGGAAATTGGATGAACTTTCCGACACATCTCCAATGCAAAGAGTCTTATAGAAAGATTTCACCTCAAATCCTTTATTCGGGCTATCCCTCCATTTAAACGAATCCTCTCTAGATAAATCCAATCTATAACTGTACTGAGCTTCCAAGAAACTTTGAACCCTTTCCACCTCCCAACTTGAAAAAACAAAAGTGAAATAGGGCATGTCTGCATGCGTACATGTGGTGTGTGTGTGTGTGTGTGTGTGTGATCCTCAAAAAATCTAATCAATAAGTCTTTAGGTGTCTGATCCAAGATGTGCTTTTTGTCCAGATTTTGATATTGAAGACAATGGTCGTAAAGGTTCTGCACTTCATGATCATGGATTTGCTTATTGCTGGTCTGGTGCTCGTGCCAATGTTGGAATTACTGGAGGAAAGTATTGTTTCGGTTGTAAAATCATTTCAGCTCAACCTGTTGATATAGAGGACACCGCTCCTAACCAGAAGCATGTTTCCCGTATTGGCATTTCGAGGGGGGATGATCCAGTTGGAAACCTTGGGGAAACTGAGCACAGCTTTGGGTATGGAGGCACTGGAAAATTTTCTAGCGCTAGAAGATTTTCAGATTATGGTGAAAAATTTGGGGTTGGAGACACAATAATTTGTGCCATAGATCTGGAAAGTAAGCCTTTGGCTTCCATTGGATTCTCCAAGAATGGGAAATGGTTGGGTACTGCCAAGCATTTTGATGCTGGTCTAATGGGTCTTGGAATGGTGGATTCTCCAATCAGGAAGCTTCAATGGGAATCAGCTGTCTTTCCTCATGTTCTGCTGAAAAATGTTGTGGTTCAGTTGCATTTCAGCGTTGGGGAGGGGCTTGTTCCTGAAGAAGGGTATAAGCCTTGGTCTTTAGCTTATGATGATGGAAATGCGATGATGGGACCTACTTTTTCTAATATGTGGGAATGTGAAATAATGATGATGGTAGGGTTACCTGCTTCAGGTAAGACTACTTGGGCAGAAAAATGGGTGAATGAGCATCTGGAGAAGCGCTATGTGTTGCTTGGAACAAACCTGGTTCTGGATCAAATGAAGGTTTGTTTTTGTTTTTTTTCCTTACAAAATAAAAATTCTTGATGTCGTAGTACCTGTGCTTCTTCTCTGTTTGTTATTTTTATTTCTTGCTGCTGGACAGAAACCAAAACTTTTTACAGGTTCCTGGGTTATTGCGCAACCAAAACTATGGTGAACGATTTGATCGCCTGATGGGTCAAGCGAGTGCTATATTTGACACTCTACTATCCAGAGCTGCCAGGACACCTCGCAATTATATAATAGATCAAACAAATGTTTACAAGAGTGCACGCAAACGTAAATTGGAACGATTTGCAAATTTTCGAAAGGTAGTTGAAGTGCCCTTTACTTTGTCAATGAAAAGTTAATGTCATGGAAAATTTTAGTGATGTTTTCTCTTTTTTTCTTCTTTATACAAATGATTAACCCCAAATCAGATTGCTGTCGTGGTATTTCCAAAGCCAGAGGAGGTGAAATATCGTGCTGATAAAAGATTTAAAGAAATGGGAAAGGAAGTACCAGCAGAAGCAGTCAACAATATGTTAGGTATCTTGTTACGTTAGTTTTCATAATTTAAATTGTTTTGTTGTTTTTTTCTCCTTTGTTACTGCTTTAGTTGTCTTGGTCTTCGTAATTTGTGGTTTTTTAATATTAGCCTGTATCCCCATGTCTGCCAGACAATTATGTTCTGCCTGTGAGCAAGGATATGCCCGGTTCAGATGAGTTTTTCGATCAGGTGAGATTATTCAAGAACAAGTATTTCATTTGTATATCTTTGATCTCAATGTGGCTAATGAGTTGGTATCTTTTTAAAGGTTATGTTTGTTGAACTCAACAGAGGAGAAGCACAGAGGTATTTGGATGAGATGAAGGTTGCTTTGCGCTCAACACCTAATTCTCGTGAAAGTTCTGTTGAGTCATATACTATGCCCTCCATGCGAAGCCAAGTAACTCCAGGTTTTTTCTCTAGCCTTAAACCTATTCGTAGTCTGAAATTGTGAACTCTCCCTGTGTCCTTAAATATTTCATGTGGCGGTGTTGATCCTGATGATGTTTCCTTTTCATAAGTTGCAGGTCAAAATTGGCGAACTTCTCATCTGGCTCCTCTTCCACCCCCGCCCTCGTTGAACTTTGGCTACCAAATGCCTAATTATGTAAGTGAGAGTTTCCCTGTTTGTCATATCTTTCTAGTCTTTGTAATTAGGGTCCACAGTTCTACTTTGCTTCTGCCAGCAAGCGAGAATGTGGTTTGCTTCATATAGTTTTATTTTTGCAGTTTCATAGGCTTCCAGTTTAGTCCTTCCATGCAAATCAGCTTTCATGATTAGTAGCTGTTATGCTAAATGCTGCAGGTAAACTCAGCATATCAAGGAGCTCCATCATATTCTGAAGCATATCAAAGCTATCAAAACTCTTCTATACCTAGAGCACCTGCACCACATGGAACTTTTGTAAGTAATGGAAGGAGTTTTGTTCTAGGGGGAACTATTGGTTATTCTGGGAGTTATGGTGCGCCTTATAGAGTCAGTGGCCCTGTGCCATTCGGGGTAAGTATGGTTGAACCCTTTCCAGTCAGAAGTGAAAGGACATCATTCACAGAAAATCCTCTTGGTCAACAATTTAGTGTCACTAGAAGTTCACAAACTGATCAGAGGGTTCCCAGGCCACCCTCATATTTGCCAACTCCTCCCCCTAACACATATGGTAAGAACTCTGATTCATTCCGACTTGGTTGCTGTATACAAATGTATCCACTTTGTTCTAAAGCATGTGGTTTGAAAGCATTGAAGATGGTAGTTAACTTGCCAGCTGCTATCAAATCATGCCAATAACATCTTCTGCTCAGCCATTGATTCTGCTGTAATCTTGTTTTTCATTATCTTGTTTGCTGCTTCCAGGTCCACCTTATGGAACTCCACCTCCTAGAGCTTCATATGGGAACTTTCCTGCTGTTATGCAGCATCCTGGAGGATATGCCCCTTCTCAGCCTAGGTCGTACTAACTACTGTATCAGTTTTGCTGGCCATTCCCTGAAATTTTAGAGGCAGGGTTAACACTTCGCAGTGAAAAAGCAAAAGCATTGTTTTTTATTTTACAAGCTACTGAATTTTGTATAGACTGACATATTGAGTGGAAGTGAAAGTAGGGGTGAGCATGGAATCCGGGTAAACTGCAGAACCGACCTGAACCGGTAAAATGAGTTGGATTGAGTTGGGTCTTTTTAGAAGTTGGGTTGAGTTGCAAAAATTTTGAACCTGATGGGTTGGGTTGAATCATGGGTTTAAAATTTTCAATCTGACCCAAATCAGTAACCCGGTGAATATATTTTTATATATTTTATATTTACTAAATATTTTATATTTGCTAAATATAAAGTAGTGTATAAATAATTATAATATATATAATTATAAAATGTCTATGCTATTTTGCTCACTGCCCGACTAGTGTATAAAATATATAGCAGGTCATAACCTAATATAATTTGACAAAACTAAAATTTACATTTTGGGAAATAAAATTTACCAAGGAGTGATGTGTAATTGGTTCATTTGAAAGTTGAAGCCCTATCAGTATCGCTCGATCTCTTTGGTCTCTCATCTTCTCTCTTTGCGATTAAGCTTTGGTAGAGTACTCTTTTACTTTTTAACAAGTTCGATTTAAGATCATTAATTCTTTGTTTTTACTCCAATTTGCATATTATTTCCTCAATTTAATTCCTTTCCCAAGGAGGATGAAGATCATATACTCTGCCTAAAGAAAACTACAATCGTTAGATAATTATGACTAATTTTTTTGCTTTTATTGTGTCAATTTTTGTTAATAATAAGTATAATGACCAAATGAACCCTTAAATTGATTGCTTTTTGTTCATGTAAACGTTTTTTTTTTGTTCCTTCTTTTAAAAAAAATCTACTTTAAATTTTGTTTCATATATTAATTCTATCTCACGTCTTTTATGTTGTGAGATGGTTTTTACATGGTCTTATGAATCTTATCCAAGCTTGGGAAAATTACTTAGAATAAGATTAGTGTTAGATCATAAATTCATGTTCCCTTTTATAAAGTAAATTGTAGTCATTTTGGTATTTATACAATTAAGGATTCTGTTTGGTCATGGTTCTCTTAAGAGAAATTCTCTCGTTCTCTTTGCATTCTATAAGTGCTTATGTGTCTATGGTATAAAAAAAATTACTCTTTTATGTTTATTTGGTTGTTTCAATCATGAGTACATATGGCTCGTATAAAACCTTTTGTATCCCTTGTCAAGTATGACAGAGAACCTCAATGAATATCTTCAAGAACTTTTTCAACTTCAAAAAAAGTGATGTATTATGTATGATTTAATTTTTTTAGTAAAAAAATTAACCCGATGACTCAAACCGACTCAAATCGATTTGAATGAGTTGAGTTGAGGTGAGATGGGCTGGGTTGAGATTTTTCTACCTAGTATGATTGAGTTTGATTGATTTTTTTAGCCAAACCGATCCATGTTGTTCTAAGTGAAAGTATGACTTGCAAGGATTAGTTAATGATCACAATTAATATGATTGTTTTATCTAGATTTTTTCCCTATATTTTTCTTAAATCATTTTTTAAAGGCGGGTTTTTTTTTCACGGCCGATTAATTTGTTTCTACAGTAAACTTTTTGTTATAAAAACGTTTAGTACCGAATATTTTCTTTTATATTAATAAATACCATAAAAGCAAAGTAATTGATCGTGAAAAAACGGCTTACATTTTTAAAACCTAACCTAAGAGAAACTTCCTTCTCACATGCATGCCATACTAAACAAAATATTAGTCTTTGGTGATGATCGTTTCTAGGCTCAACATTGAATTGATGATCAGATTCATTGTCTGCCACAACTACCAACGACTATGTCCTCCATCTTTAAAGCATGGTTTCTTGCCAGGAAGAATCCTGTCTTTTTTTTTTGCAATTTGGTCCGGTTATCCAAAAATACTACCGATTACAAACTGAAAATTTTTGGTATTTCGATTTTATTAATCCGTTATTGAATTTCATGAAAATAAATTAATTCAATAAAAAATATTACATATTACTTTTTTTGTCTAAAATCTCCAAATAAGGCAAAATGCTATAAAAATTAATTTCCAAAAAAATTTATCATACTAATAAAACACAATAAACATCCATAACAAAAATTCGAAAACCAAACAGATCAAAAAAAAATTTCAAAAATCAATTTACCAAAAATTCTAAAAAAAAAAAGATTGACTACTTCCGAAATTCGTCAGTGACAAAACAATTGAAAATAGGAAAAAGGAAAAAAAATTGACGTGATTGCAATCTTTAATGTGTATTTAACCTTGTCCAGATAGAGATTTGTTGACGTAGAAAAATTGTTCATATGATATTATGATAGGCAGTGATACCGAGTACTAAGCACAGCCTAAGTATCAGAATTTTAATATGAGAGGTCTTAAACATTACTAGAGCTTGTGTATGTTAACTTTCTCCTCCCCCAACTCAATGAATGCTCCTTTCATTTACCAGGATGGGATATTCTGCTTTAACCCATAGACATTAAAAGCTCACCATTCAATCTAATAAATTATAGAGAAAGAGATAAGAGAGGAGGGATTTCAATATCAAAAGCCAAAATACTACTTCTAGCTACTAGCCAGATTGTGGAGTATTTTTGTTAGAGAAACTGAAAAGCCGTTATGCTTTACATTTTCTTGATTAGCTTTTCAATAGAATGCTTTTTTGGGGGACACATTACCTTTATAGTACATAACATGTGTATCAAATGCCGCCTCACTCCTTCAATCTGTGCCCTCCACTTAGCCTTTGTGTTAGGCGCCTTCCAATTTATCATAGGCAACTAGCCTTTTTACTTGGATTTGGACCACCCACCCAACCCTTATTGTTAACCCAAGTTCAAATTAAAAGAGCTACTCCAAAGGGTTCAAAATCCAACTAATTAATAAATTAATTACATTTTTCATGTTTCTATCAGATGATTCATGTTGTTTTATAGAAGCTGTAGTGCTCTTAATTAGGATGACATGTCAATAAGATTACTAGTGGAAGTTCGTTTCCACATACCTGATATTCTAGCAAATAATAACACACACTACAAGATAACTTGTACCTGTCGATGTTTTTTTAAGCATATTTTGACGTTTTAAAGTGCCGCAATATGTGATATCGGTGCTTTAAGTAAGAGCCAGATTAAGTGTCGGTATATGTGATGTCACAACACCAGAGTCGGTGCTTAGCAGAAACACCGCAATGTGCTTCCTGGCACTAAGAAGCACCACAATATACCGGTCCTCTTATGCATATAGTGGCGCTTTAAATCATCACAATATGTAAATAATTTTGTGGCGCTTTAAAGCGCCACAATATACCACATATTGGCAATTTTTGGGGCACTTTAAAGCGCCAGAATACATCTGCCTTATGCTATTGCATTATTTTGACTTTAATATCAATACCTACTATATATATATTATCAAACCCATACAAATTCAAATATCAATACCTAAGTCATTTCATAACACAAAAAACATTCATATTTAACCATGTAAATTCATACACAACCAAGTAATTGAATGAAGTCTCAATAAATTTTTTTAAGCATCATTACACTTGAAATCAAATACAAGATTCTCCATTAACCAGCCCCTATAGTAAAGATTTGAGCTCATCCATTTGAGACTATATATTGGTCATTTGATCATCGTGCTTCGTCGTTATTTTCTGAATCTAATGCTCATGCTTTTTATTAATTTATTCTATTTGTACTTTCAAATTATGTATCTCTTCAGCATAAGCTCTATTGTATCCCACACCATTCTTAATTTGAGCTAAAAATCCAAACATGTCGGTGGGATTAACTCCAGACCATTGACCTCATACACATCCAGAAGTCTCTTCACCATAAGTTCTGTAAAGACTTTATTTTGTATTTGTAAATTGTTACTAGCATCAGAAGATCCTGAAGCAGCAACAAGTTCGGCCACACGAGCCTCAGCAGTCTCCTACAATTAAGAAATAACAAAGATAATAAACAAACTCCCCGAAAGAGTGAGTAGTTATTTGCAGCAAAAGTTACATAAAACAAAAAGAACAAAAGTTAAGCAATCAGATTTTACATAAAAACGGGCAGAGTTTCCCCTCTTTTTCCATAAAACCCCTTGCAAAAGAAGAACAGAAATACAATCCAAATAAAATAGCCATAACCAGCCATATAGATCATTAGAATAGCTTTGATAGATCATTAGGAATAGAGTTAAAGTACAAAGCAGAATGGTAAAATATATTGCTTTCCTTCTCAAAAGTCCATCCTCTAAGAAATTATAGTTCCAAAAACAAATCAACTCACTATTTTTAACAGCCCATTTTAATCCTTTTTCAAATTCAAAGGTATCACATTCGTTTTTAATTCAGTGAAGGACAAGTTAATTTTCCTGAGTCTACCATTTTGTGAAAAGAAGTCAAGGCATTTGGACACTAGATGTCACTAAGAAGCAGAATGGTAAACATAGAAGATACTCTGGAATAGCTTGAGCGTGTCTCATTACTTCATCAATCTCTTATAGATGCCTAAAAGTGTATACCTACAAATAAAATTCTTAGTTAGCTAAGTGTAAGCAACACAAAGGTCAGTTGAAACCTCGAAAGTTTTAGGAACAAAAGAAGAAGGCATTAGCAATCGTATTACGATAACCCCCAAAGTATCAACATTCTTTGAAGTAACTTGTTAAAAGTTTCCACTGTAATATTTGAACTCGATCTAAACTGAGCCTAGCGTAAGCTTGTTATATTCACTAGCCCATGCTTGGCTAAGTTTATGTCCCATCAAAATTGTAAAGAGTCCAAAAATGCTTACTGCATAAGCAAGTACTATAAATATTCCACTTGAACTTCGTATAGAAGTCTCATTTAGAACAAATGACCATAATGAAATAAAAGCAAGCCCTTACGTAGTTCAGAATTTGCACAGAGCAAAATAAACAACAGACTTAATTTTTTTACAATACCTAGTGAAGCTAACCCTTTCCCTAGGAGATGCAAGGAATTTGTAAAATTTTATTATGTGGTGATAATATGTTAACTTTCAACATTAAGAAGCTTGGGTGCCCATTTAAAGACAACTTTAGTAGCAGAGCACATTTTTTACCAAGCTAAATTATACTATGATGGTTACTGTAAAAATAAAATCAATGAATTCTGATAGATAATTACTTGAGGATTGTTAGACATAAATTATAATAATAGTTAATTATAAAAGAAATAAAATAATAGTTAGCTTTATGCTAGTATTCATTCATTTATTTTCTTCTTGGTCCTCTATCACAAAAACTGTCATGGCAGATTTAGTTATAAATCTAAGGCATTTTGACAAATTTGCATTGTATAACCTCAAACTAACCCTAGTTAAATTACGTACTCTATCAGGCCTTGTGCAGGGGCTAGTACAGCAACCTTGTGATATTACTAACTCCATTTAGTTTGTTCTTAACTCACATTTTAAAAAAGGAGAGGAGGCCCACAGAATAAGGAGGAAAAAAATTAATTGAAACATTTCTTAAAATATAAAAAAATTGAAATAAGCATGGCAACATCATATTAAATAAACTGTAATTATCATATTAGAGGGTAACATCTAGGCAAGTATTTGAGAACTAGTTTTTTTGAACTTACCACAAATTATCTTGATGCTTCATCAATAAAAGTTCCATCCTTGCATTTATAGGTTTCAGTAAAAAAAACTCTACGTGCCCTAGCTCAGTTCAATGTTTCATTTCTTACCATTTATGAAAAGAGTTCAAACAATGACTCAGTACACTACATCTCAAATGAAAAATTGGATGAATGAAGTAAATCAACTCACATGTTGATCCTTTTTTTTTAGTAAAACTCTTTGATCCGAACGTGTGAGGACATTGTTGTCTTTCACATGCTGGTGTCCCTATCGTAGAATATTTCTACAACAACCATAAACCAATTTGACTAATCAATCATTAAAAGAAAATAGAAACAATGAGAATTTTAATGAACATAATTAAGAATAAACAACCTTACTCTGCTCAGAAAACCAGTAGTTCATAAGTTGTTTCCACTAGACTTGATCTACTCCTTTTGGAACTTTATTACTCAAAACTTGTTGCTTTGTTTTGTTCTTCACGTGGTCCCTTTTAAGCACATACTTGTAGTCTTTCCATTTTTTACCAATCATCCTCACTAATATTTTGTCAATTATCTCAATCAATAGATAATGAAACTTCCTCTACAACAAAGAAAATATATAGTACAAGTAAGTAATTTTGGTCTTAAGAAGTATCTGCATGTACAACACCACAAAAAAGGAATAAAACCCCCAAATTGGTTATTGTTAATTACCCGAATCAATCAAACAAGGTCTTTTTTGTAGCTGGAAGGCAGCTTATTCCAGTCCGTGTAACCAAGTGGACAAAGGTTCCCTATCTTAGCATCTTTACTCAACCAGCTAGTTAATATTTGTCAACCCTTTTCACAGGATGATTAAGTGCGTTGAAGTTGACCACAATTTTCTCCCCACGTTCCAAGGACCACACTTGTGATGTTCGCATGACACGTGTTTGCTTTCTCACGCTCCTTTGAGAATCTATACATTGAAAACATAAATTTTATAATTAGGATAACACTGTGATATCAAACTAGTTTCAAAGAGAATGACTTTTAATTCAAAATTTTCCAATTATCTCGTATTCTTCATTATCATTGTTTTTACTTTCTGTTTTTGTTGGCCCAGGCTTAAAATCACTTTGAGATCCAAGATCATCTTCAAGTTAATACTCATGCTCAGGTTCTACATCTTCTTGATGTTGTGAAAACCCAGTTGGAAATTGGTTTAACATAGCAGCTCTGATTGAGGGAGATATACCTAAACATGTTGTTGAAATCTATATATATAAAAATATAAACATGCTTATATCTTTAAAAAAAAGACAACAAAATTAGTCACCATATTTATTCAACTTTATCAACAACCATGATAAAAATTAAGAGAGCAAAAGATTAATGTATCTCTTTCATGAAATTATAAAGAAAAAACATACAATACTGAAAAAAGAAGAAAAAAACACTAAATGATGTGAGATGTGATGAGTTGCTTTAACCAAATCTGTATTTAATTATACTTATACGCTACACATGGCTTCTTTTCTTGGAGCATTGCAGCAGCCCCTGTACAAGGGCAGGTGCAGCAGCCCCTGTACAAAGGCAAGTGCAGTAGCCCCTTTTTAATGAACTACTGAAAGATCTTGAAGAAGAATCAACATCCAAAATTGCAGAGATAGCTAAAATGAAGATTTTGATATGAACAAAGATCAAGAAGTCTAGAAATCATCACAAAGAGCTATGCCAAAAGTTTGAGGATTTACGTGAACCCTAGATGATGCTCCGGGTTCATTGCATGCTTCACTTTAGAGTAACCTAATCACTCTCTTGTTAGAAAAGGGATTCTCTCTCATCTATATATCTTAAAACTATAGCTCTCTCCATGGCTAATACTATCCGGTTTGGTTCATTCTCATGTTTAGATTAACTAGTTCTCAAAGTAAACTATATTTGTTTGAGGGAAATGGAGTAAGAGGGGACAGAAAATACATAACCAACCTACCTACAAAGGTTAGGGGCATGTATCCATGTGCTCAAGTATTATTTGTGTGAGACTTCTGTTATGAGAATAATAAGATCGAATAATAGAACAACCTTTGATCTGTAGTGGTATTAGAAATCTTGTAGTAACTGATTTATATGGGTAATAATGATAATTTTATTTTTTCTTTTATGTTTGCGCACACCCTGTTTAGGGGCTGGTACAACAGCCCACATGAAGGGGCTAGAATGAACTGCTGAAAGATCTTGAAGAAGAAGCCATATCCAAAATTGCAGAGATAGCTAAAATCAAGATTTTGATATGAGTAAAGATCAAGAAGTCTAGAAATCATCACAAAGAGCCATGCCAAAAGTTTGAGGATTATGTTACCATGGTTGAGTTTGAGGATTTACAAGAACCCTAGATGATGCTCTGGGTTCACTGCAGGCTTCACTTTGGAGTAAGCTAATCACTCTCTTGTTAGAAAAGGGATTCTCTCTCATCTATCTGTCTTAAAACTATAGCTCTATCCATGGCTAATACTATCCGGTTTGGTTCATTCTCATTTTTAGATGATCCAGTCCTCCAAGTAAACTATATTTCTTTTAGGGAAATGGAGTAAGAGGGGACAAAAAATACAGAACCAACCTACCTGCAAAGGCTAGGGGCATGTATCCAGGTGCTCAAGTATTCTCTATATGAGACCTCTGTTAATGGGAAGAATAAAATCGAATAATAGAACAACCTTTGATCCGTAGTGGTATTAGAAATCTGGTAATAACTGATTTATGTGGGTAATAATGATAATTTTCTTTTTTATTTTATGTTTACACACACCCTGTGCAGGGGCTGGTACAACAGCCCATGTGAATGGGCTAGAATGAACTGCTGAAATCATATCCAAAATTGCAGAGATAGCTAAAATCAAGATTTTGAGATGGGCAAAGATCAAGAAGTCTAGAAATCATCACAAAGACCCATGCCAAAAGTTTGAGGATTGTGTTATCATGGTTGAGTTTGAGGATTTACGAGAACCCTAGATGATGCTCTAAGTTCACTGCAAGCTTCACTTTGGAGTAAGCTAATCAATCTCTTGTTAGAAAAGGGGATTCTCTCTCATCTATCTATCTTAAAACTCTAGCTCTCTCCATGGCTAATACTATCTGGTTTGGTTCATTCTCATGTTTAGATGATCCAGTTCTCAAAGCAAACTATTCTTTTTTAGGGAAATGGAGTAAGAGTGAATAGAAAATACAAAACAAACCTTACCGCAAAGGCTAGAGGCATGTATCCATGTGCTCAAGTATTCTCTGTGTGAGACTTCTGTTATGGGAAGAATAAGATCAAATAATAGAACAACCTTTGATCTGTAGTGGTATTAGAAATCTTGTAGTAACTGATTTATATGGGTAATAATGATAATTTTATTTTTTCTTTTATGTTTGCACACACCTTGTGTAAATGTCACCATACTTTTCTTGTGTTTTCCCCCATATCATATAGTCCCTTGGCTTTTTGATCAAAACATGATACTATTCCTTTCTTGTTGGGTCTTGCACATAAAACACGTGTTTCGCTTGAGATGAAATAACGAATGGATCATCCTTCAATAACTGACCAGTGTGTATAAACTCGAGAAATTCATGAGAATGCACCCACTTGCATCTTCCTTCAAACCCATGGGTGAATTAGTATCCACCCAATCACAACGAAACAACACAATCTTAAACGCCCCATAGTAATCCAACTTGATGATATCTTTGAGCACACCATAGTACGTTTAATTCTCCACTTCAACCATAACTCCCGAATTTTGAGATCGTCTAAACTTCTCACGATACTTTATGTGGAATTTAAAGCCATTGATGTTGAATCAATTAAATTTCCTAACATCATTATTCGGACCTCAAGATAAGGCAATTATTTCATATGAATAATTGTTATCCACTATTCATGGCACTAACCATATTCAGACAATTAATATGAGACAATATATGTCAGTGTTTTATTGAACACACATATACCATTCAAATACAATTGATATTATGTCTAACCTATCTCATAAGCCATGAGGGAAATTTCTCAACCATCCACTTATGTTTGAGACTTTGTATTGGTCGATTGGAATGATTGGTTAGTATTTGAAGAGCCAAAAATTCGCTGCAAAAATCAATATTATTAAATTTTTAGCCCTCAAAGGGATAACAAAACATAACTACTAAATTTAACCACATGACTAATGTCCTTTATTGATACTAACATATGAAAGTGAGAAATTTTATCATTATGGAGCAACACATAACGATGTGACATGTCATTAAGCTTAACACTTACAATCTTTCCCATAATTCATCCACTAAAGGAAAACATATACTCATCCAGAATATTTACATTATCATTGCTCCAGTTGAATTTTGTCTTCACACCTTTGAACATCTAACCTCTCAACAGGATACATCCACATATAGTGTACGAGACCACCAAGTCTAGCCTCTGAAGCTAGGTGAATGATGGATAAACCATAATAGTAAAGAAACCAGAGGCGGAATATTTTCTCCAAATGGAAAAGTGTTAATGCAACACGCAACTCCAATATGTCAATCTCTTGGGGATCAAGGGCTTTAGAGCATAAAGCTTTAAAATATGATGATAACTCAGAAACAACTGCTATAACATGTCTAGGCAAAGATGCTCTCAAACCAATAGGAAGGATTTCTTGCATCAATATGTGGCCATCATGACTCTTTAAGTTTGACAGCTTATTGTAACGACCCATCCCGAGTTAGCCACCCTCGAGACGGTGTCATCTCATTTTGAAATCCCAGCACGACACATATATGCAACAATATAAAATATACATCGACTGAAAATATATACAATCATCAATCCTACCCTCAACAGGGGAGTTACATTATTAATATCCCAACTGAAACAATATACACGACATATTAGGCATGAATATTTACAAAAAAAAAAAAAAATCTTTTTTTTTCTTCCATTAATCTGAGGATATGGACCACGAGACTTACAGATAATAACTCAATCTGAATCTTAACTCACAAATCTATCTGTCTTGCCCGCTACTTGAAATTATTTAACAATGAAGAGTGAGACTCACAAGCTCAGTGAATTAAATTTACTTGAAGTACTCGATTTGTATACTTCTAGTTATATTCATTCGTTGTTAAATCAGCATAATTAACCATATATCTTTTCTCATATTCCAATTTAATCATTTATCAATTTCTATTTATAATTAAATTATCAGGCTATCCTCTTTCAATACATATATTTCGTATATTTTATCAATTTAATATTTCCAATTCAATATCATCATAAAGTTCACATCATATAAACAATCAATAATATAATTCTTTATTATGTCATCCTTTCTATTTATCTATCATCAAAATTGTCTCATTATGAGACTTATCTATTTATCAATCATTTAATACTCAAAACTGATTCTTTAGCATATCAAGCGCTAATAATAAATATTTAAAACAAATATGATGTATAAATTTAAATTTTCTTTATTTCTTTCTCATCAGATCATTTCATATTATTATCTAGAAACGTCTTCCCACATGTCGACATGTTTCAGCCAGACTAGCTACCTTCCTGGTCTTCTCAGCCATACCAGCTACCTTCCTGGTCTTCTCAACCAGACCAATTGCCTTCCTGGTTTTCACTTTTATGCATATGAGCAATAATATGCAAACAAGCAATAATCAAAGCATTCAATTCAACTATCTAGCTCTTTCTCAAAATTATTATTTCTATCATATTTATTAAATTGTCTCCTCATATATCATATCAAATTTTCAATCATATTTCCAGAAATTTCATATAACTTCTCAACATATTTTTCATTAATCCATTATTTTTAAAATATAAATTCTTATATAATTAATATTCAATATACTATTTAATCCATAATCAATAAATCAATCAATTATCATACTTAACAGAAAATACATCATTAAAACATTATAATTCAATCATTTATTCCAATATCATAAATTCATATTTTTATTGGTCTTGATTACTAAAAGTAAATCTAACTTAGCATGTAGCACTTAAAACTACCCGTGGATTACCTCCTTGTCTTTCCTGCTTCTTTCAACAATTTCTTGAGATTGCTAATCACCAACACCTAATCATAAACTTTCATAAATCTTACTATTTCATAACTTAATTCAAACAATATAATTATTTAATTATGAGTCTTATTGAAAATTTACCTCAAATATGATGAAGTCTTGCTATTGTAATTGAATAATTGTACTATCTCTAATATTAGAGAAAATTTCTTTATAATTTTTTACTAAGAAATTTGAATTGAAGAAAGAAAGAAACCAAACGAGATTTTGTAAACAATAAAAACGAAATCTCTGAGTTTAAAGACTATAAAGCTTTCAAATATTTTTTTTCTCTCGCTTCACAGAAACCATAATTTTTTTTAAATACAACTTATATATTTACCATTTGTTATTTACAATTTTGTCATCATTTAAAATTTACTGTTTTACCATTATATAATTACAGTTTTTCCATTTATTCTTTAAAATCAAATTTTCATCCTTTTTCCTTCCAAAAAATTTATAAAAATTGTAGAAAAATATTTTTAAAAAATTGTATTTTCTTCCAAAAAAATTTAATTATTTTCCTCAACTTCAGTCAATATTTTTCTTCAAAATTCTTTCATTTCAATTTCAAATTTCAAAAAATTTCAGTATTTTCTTCTTCAAGACTTTTTTCAACAAAATTTTTAATATCATCTTTCAAATCAATACTAAATCTTTCATCAACGGATTATGTAATTCAATATAATATATGTAAAATTACTTCTTTATCCTGATTTTATAAACACGAGTACTACACTTACGCTCCTTTAGGTTGACACATCTTGTGATGTTTGATGTATACCCATCAGGAACTTTGTGATTTGCCAAAACTGTTAAGAACTTGTCCTTCTCTTTCGTAGACGTAGTGTAGCATGCTGGACGCGAGTGATCTTTTCCATTAGGAAGAACAACTAGATGGAGGTTTTTTCTAATACCAATTTCTTCGAGATCACGGCGTACCTTTTTATTATCTTTAGTCTTACCATCTATATTCAATATTGTTCCAATCAAATTGTCACATATATTTTTCTCTATATGCATCACGTCTAGATTATGACGAAGAAGATTATTTTTCCAATAAGGTAACTAAAAAAAATGCTTCTTTTTTTTTCCACAAAGTTTGTACAACTCCCTCGTCTATTGGAAAATCCTCTTTATCAACATTTTCTAGGAAACCGTCTATACCTTCAAAAAGATTATCAACTTCATCCACTAGTACTTGCCCCATAAAGGTACCAACATCCTCTCTTGCCCTCTTCTTAGAAGGCTTCGAGGTTTTACCATTGATATAGTTTTCACCCTCTAGTTGACTTAAAACATCATGTCGAGATGGTGGAACAGGAGCAGATCCCAACTCTATGGTGCCATCAAACTAATCCTTTTGAAACTGAAATTGATGGTTTTCTTCTAACCATCGACGATGGCCCATATAATAAAACTTTCCTCAGTGCTTTAACCATATAGAATGCGTAGAGTCCCCATAACATGGACAACCAACACGCCCCTTGGTGCTCCAACCAGATAAGTTCGCATATACAGGAAAATCATTAATGGTCCAAAGAAAAGAAGCGTGCAACTTAAAGCTTTGATTGGTGGACGCATCAAACGCATTAACATGATCCTATAATTGTTTCAACTCATCCATTAGAGGCTGCAGAAAGATATCAATGTCATTACCAAGGCCTTTTTCATTGAGAATCACCATTGAAATGATGAACAAGGTTTGCTTCATGCAAAGCCATGATGGCAAGTTATATAGGACCAAAGGAACGGACCATGTGCTATAAGTAGAACTCATTGTTCGAAAGGGATTGAACCCGTCACTAGCTAGGCCAAGCCTAACACTACGAGAATCAGCTGCAAAATCGGGATACAAAGTATCTAATTCTTTCCAAGCTAATCCATCCGCCAGGTGTTTTAAAATTTCATTCTTTGTCCACTCTTTATCATGCCATCTCATCAAGGATGTCGTTTTAGATGACATATATATCCTCTTCAATCTCGGTATTAGAGGAAAATAACGCAATATTTTAGCTCGTTTTTCTTTTTAGACGAAGCATCCCTTTCATTCAACGGATCCTCCTCATCAGTATTGTTTTTAACCCACCATGGCAAACTACACACATGACAAAATTCATCATTCACATGCTCACCCCAATACAATGTGCAGTCATTAGGACATACATGAATCTTCTCATAGCCAAGACCCAATCCTTTGATAATCTTCATAACTTCATAATAATTTGATGGCAATGGAGCACACATCGGAAATGCCATGTTGATAAACTCGAGCAACATATTAAGAGATTTACCAGACCACCCATTCAAACATTTAATGTGTAGTAGGTATAACATAAAAGATAACTTCGTGAAATTCTGACAACCTGGATAAAGTTCATGATCATAATCTTTCATCAAATTGTAATATTGAGTTGTCTCATCAATAGAAGAATGAACTGGATGCTCGACATGTGACGGCTCACCACAATTATTGACCTTAAACACCCCATGGGCGTGTTGCTCTTCACTATGCTCATTTTAAGATCCCACTTCAATTCCTTAACTTAATGCTTCATTGTTTTGGTTTGCACAAGTAACCTCGAAGGCACCTCGGAGTAAAGCCAACATGTCATCTCGTCCCATGAAACCAACTAGAACACTAGTGGGTTATAAACTAAAGGAAAAGTGGTGTATACGAGAGACTTTCTCACCATGAAAAACCCACTCGATGTAACCTAGACTAAACCCATTATACAATAAATGCTCATGAACAACTCATGGTTCGAATGAAGAAAAATTACCACATCTTTGACATGGACAAACAATACTATCACTACCACAAGCTTTCTGACATGCAAATATAATGAAGTTGCTACACCATCCATATAATCTTTACTCAACCTTGGTTTATCTATTTAACTTTTATCCATTTTAGGATGATGCCAATAGACTTCGCTAAAAAAAATTAATAAAGTATTCATTAGATAATTTAAGCCAAGAGAAGGCATAATCACAAACTTAGAATTGACTACTAAGTTGATGAAAAAAAACAAAGAACAATAATTTGATTTAATTACAGGACGAGTGCCGGATAGGCATTGTGCGCAGCCCCTGGACGGGTGCAGGGTGCAGCATCCCTTGCACAGGTGCTACGCAGAGCAGTCCCTGCCTGTACTGCGTAGAGTATCCCCTGCACAGGTGTAGGGTGCAGCAACCCCTGTGCACGTGCTGCATTGAGACTTTCTCACCATGAAAACCCCACTCGGTGTAACCTGGACTAAACCCATTATACAGTAATGCTCATGAACAACTCCTGGGTCGAATGAAGAACAATTATCACATCTTTGACATGGACAAACAATACTACCACTACCACAAGCTTTCTGACATGCAAATATAATGAAGTTTGCTACACCATCCATATAAGCTTTACTCGACCTCGGTTTATCTATCTAACTTTTATCCATTTTAAGATGATGCCAATAAACTTCCCCAAAAAAATATTAATAAAGTATTCATTAGACAATTTTAGGCAAGAGAAAGCATAATTACAAACTTAGAATTGACTACTAAGTTGATGAAATAAAACAAAGAACAACAAATTGATTTAATAAGAGGACGAGTGCGGGATACGCGTTGTGTGCAGCCCCTAGACGGGTACAAAATGCAGGGTGCAGCAGCCCCTGTGCAGGTGCTTCATTGAGCAGCCACTGCAGCAGCACTAGCATTTTTCTTAATTGTCTATATCGACAAGAAATTGTCTTAACATTCAATACACAAATTTAAAAGTTAGAAAAAAAGGTGCTAAGGAAAATACTATAATGTTTGCACGTTTCTCAAGCAGCCTGTTTTCTCAAGATAGAAAAAATGCAACATGAGCAGTTGAGATTGGTTTGAACTTGATACTAGCTAGCATAGCTTCCTCAAAGAATTTTACACTTAATTATAATGGCTCAACTTGCATGGAATTAACAATAATTCATTGGTAGCCTCACAAATTGCATTGCTTTATTCTCCATCTTTTTCGAGGTAGACAGACACCGACCCTTACTTAAAGAAAAGCTAATTTAACTTAAAAAATTTCATAATACAAGGATTGATTAGGATTTCTACAAATTCCGTCTGAATTCAAAAAAACCCCAATGAATATTATCGCCAACTTTCTACAAATACAAGCTCATACCACAAGTTTAATTAATTAATATCTAATATGCTATTTCCAAATCTACCAAACCTCATTAGCTAGCTAGCTCTGTGATTTACAAAAATCTTGCTAAATCTTTGTGATCATCATGATGATCTTAATAAATCATCGGACTTTAATTAAATGCGTGTGGTCTATATTAAACACATGATGCTAGCTAGTGGCTTAACACAATCAATACATTCCACACATTAGGATATGATACTATAACTGAATTCATCTTAATTAATACTACTATAAATCTTGATCTAAGCCATTAAAATTCATTAACGCAAGCCATTATGAAAATGATGTAGATATGTAGTGAACCCAAAAGGTTGAATCTAAAGGGATCAAAAGATTCAAAACCCCACTGGTGCATTTTGTGACAAGTGGATCGATTCATATGGGAAATATTGTTGTTACTTACTTCATTTCTTACATTTTTATTCTGTTCTTGTCACTCACCAACATGAGAGAGAAATGAAACAGTGAAACATAAAACCATGACTTTAATTTGGTTAGGCTGGTGAAAACAAATTCAAACCCCACCCTCCTCAACACTACCTCTCCTCCCCCACCCTCCCCCCCCCCCCCCCCCCCCCCCACATCTCTCTTTCTCTCTCAAGTGTCACGTGTGTAGCACATTCCTTCGTACCGAAAAGGAGCAAAGATCAATTGAAAAAAAGAATAAAAGGTAACCAATCATGCACATTTCATGAATTTTGAAAGAATTCAAGTCCATACGAAATATAATAAGTACACAACCTACTTATTTATTGAGGCAAATTAAGCTTAAATATAATTTCATCTCGATAAATAAATAAGTTATGTTGATTTTGTTATATGAATCTTGATACTAATACACAAATAATCAATGATACAGTCAAGATCTTTTCATATTAAACTTGTCAAGAATTCATATATATTGAGAAGATGAGTTAAAAACAAACCAGAATCCATTGCAAGCAAGCCTCCTTGGGTTGATCTTCTAAGACGGGAGAACTACCTTTGGTATGGGAACCAATCAATTGAATGTTAGAGGGGAGGGAGAAGAACTATCTATTTCAATAAAATTTAACACACATTAAATACCCTCCACTGATATTTATTTATTTCCCTGTGCCTTAGGGACCATAACCCTAACAGTTACCTCACACATGTGCATTGGGTCTTTGGCCCATTAACAAAGACCCATACCACATCGGGCTTCTACACATAAGGTGGCTCATACTAAAGAACCTTGAAACTTTGGAGACCCATAAAATTATATCACTTAATTGGGTCTTTTATTAGATAACGGGTCTACATATACAATGTTATAACATATCTGAACTCAAAATTCCAACAATCTCCCACTTGGGTTACATATGTTATCCTTTATATTGTACATGAAGATAACCTTAATTGAGCTCATTTGTGCTATCTAAACTAAAATATCAAACAACAATCAGGTCCATTAACCATATCAATGTAGGATCAAAGCGGCCTTTATCATATTTATTGTAACAAGACCCATCAATGGTCACAACACTAACACAATTAACAACATAGATCTAGTATGGATGCGTAGCATGGAAATTACATGAAACATGATCTTAAACATGTCAATTTCCAACTGGTCCTCCATATGACTTAAAATAATCATATGAAATACTTTCAAACATTAAATGCAAAACTGCAATGAATGTCATCATAGAGTAATCAAAAATACATAATCCAAAGTCTGTACAGAACAATATAACCATGTAAATTAAGCAAAAGTAAAAGGCCAAATACAAACTCCCACTATATGGGCATATGGTCCAAAAGAACAACACCCATGTGAGCAACATGCTCATGAAACACTATAGGTGGCAAATTGTAACGACCCATCCCGGGTTGGCCACCCCCGAGACGATGTCATCACATTTTGAAAATCCCAGCACGACACATATATGCAACAATAAAAATAACTAATATCAATAGAAAATTTTACATCAATCCTTAACCCTCATCAGGGGAATTACATCAATCTGATCTTTACACATTAGATACAAAGTAAAATGCATGAATATTTACAAATAATTTTTTTTTTCTTTTCTCATTAGTCTGAGGATGTTGACACGTACATGGCTTATAGATAATGGTTTTGTCTGAACCTCAACTCATCAAACTATTTGTCATGCCTGCTACCTGAAATCATTGTACAATGAGGGGTGAGCTTCACAAGCTCAGTGAATTAAATTTACTAAAAGTATTCAGTTTGCATAATAGTCCTTTTTATATTTAATCCTTTATATTTCACATAACTTGATGATAACTTTCTACTATCACTACACATGTCATAAGATTCCTTCTCTATAAATCTCTTCTTCTCATTCATTAGTTCACCTTAAAACCATCAATTATCTCATAATTACCTCGAAATGAGGTTTACATCATAAAGTCTACCATTTAGATGGTTCTTATCATTCTCTGTTTATTTCTCACCATAACTGGATAATAGGATAACGACTAACATTTAAATAATCACCATATTATCATATTTCTGTATTTTTCTCTTTTTCTCACTATAACTGTCTCTCTATGGGAGACTCATTCATCTATAAATAAATTCACAATAATATGCCACACATCAGCATTTCAATAATGCAAGCAATAATTAACACGGATGTAATGCATGAATGCTTATGATGGGAACGTCTTCCCACTTGTCGACAAGTTGTTATTATCTTAGAACGACCCCTTCTCGGTTCTTTACAGCTTATCTCGGTTGTCATGGAATTTATTTTCAGCATATACCAACTGTCACGGTGTCCCTTTTATTTCCATCATATATCGACTGTCACGGTTGTTCCATTAGACCGGCCCTTCCCGATTCTTTCAGTTATATTATTAAATGCATATGCACATGAACAATGATATATAAAAAAAACACAAAAATAATTCAAATATTTTTTATTCTCATTTAGACTGGTTGCCTTCTCGGTTCTTTTATTTTCATTAGACCAGCTATCTTCCCGGTTCTTTCATTCTCATTCAGATGTATATGAAAACTGATATGAATATGCACATAAATAAAAACAAGCATGTTTTCAGACTTGCTATCCTAATTTTTCTTAGATTATATATATATAAAAAATAACCACTAAATGCCTTTCATTCCAAATCACATCCAATCATCCATCAAAGCTGTCAATATCCACTAAATTTCATCCCAAATCACATCAAATCATCCATCAAAGCTTGGTAAGATCCACTAAATTTCGTTTCCTCAAAATTCTTATCAAAACCTCAACCAAAGCTCATCAAGAATTTCACTTATCACTTTTATTATTAAATCAACTTATTATTCCAAAAATATCTCTTTTCACATGATATTATTCTACATGTTCAATATTCACATCATATCTAACAACCAAATCTTTATCTTTCACCAAAAATAAGCTGATAATTTATTTTTAATATTATATCTAGATTTTTTATTTTTTTATTTAGATTACTTAAAGTAAATCCAACTCACTACGTAGCTCTTAAAGCTACCCGTGGATCACCTCCTTACATTTTCCGTTTCTCTCAGAAATTCCCCCCGGTTGTGGATCACCTCTTGACATCGTATTTATATTAACTTTTTAATTTATTCTTCAATTCGTTGTAAACCACACACTTTGAAAATTCTCACTTTGAATTTAGAAAAACTTCATAAATGTCATAAATTAAAATATAAACATTATATTATTACCTTCTATTTTTCTGATAGCTTCTCGTGATTCTCTATGAAATTCCGCAGTAAATCCCTTCAAAATTTTTCCATTTCGACTTTTCTTTGAGTTCCCAAGTGTTTAAAGAAAATATGTAATTTAAAAGAAACTAAACCAATTTTGCAAGAAAACAACTCAATTTATAAACATTTTAAGCAGTTGCCACCTTATCACTGTTCATCACTATTCACCACTATTCACATCACCAACTGCTTCACATGTAGCATACCCAAATTTTACATGCAACACCTGGACTTCCGGGTGTTGCACGGATTTTTTTTTAGAAAAATAATATAATATTTATTATTATATTTTTTCTTTTCTTCTGGACACGTCCAAAACGTGAGGAATTTTTTTTCTTTTCTTCTAATGACCCCCACGTCCCAATTTTTTTTTTTTAAAAAATTATTTTGTTCAATACTAATCCTTCATGTAAATATATTATTTAAATTTCACGTCATATTTATTAATTTACTTCTTTACCCATACTTTACGATTACGAGTATTATAAATCTACCCACCTTAAAAAAAAATTCGTCCCCAAAATTTCCTTACTTTACTCTAAAAAAAAAATGTGAACAATATTTCTTCACAATTGTCTAACACTTTCCCGTAATCATTTCAACATCCTTATTCCACCACAGAACTTGAACTAATGCAATTATTTTATTTCACAAGACTTGTTTTTTTCAGTCTAAAATTCTCATTGGTACTTGTATAAAAGTCAAATCTTTTTGAATTTCTACAGCTTAGCTCGAAATATTATAAGATTTATCATGTAAACACTTTCTTTTTTTATTTTAAAAAAAGTGAAACATGAAATACGTTATATAAATATTTTAATTCTGGAGGCAACTCCAGACTACTCACAACTAATCCAATCCTCTCAACAACCTCATAGTGTCCCACCTACCTCAGTCTCAACTTTTCTTATTAACAGTTATTCGATCTACTCTGTGCTGCTTTACGGTTCTCTCTAACCAATTTGATCATTTCAGCTGTTAACTCAATGATTGATGGACTAGATATATTTCTCTCTCATTTCTTCCCAACATATAGGAGTTCTACACCTCCTACCATACAATGTCTCAATCGGTGCCATCCCAATACAAATTTGATACTGATTATTATAAGCAACTTCAATCAATGGCATGTAAGCATCCCAACTTACTGAGAATCTCATCACATTTGTCCTTAACATATCTTCTAGTAATCTAAATATCCAGTCTGAGCATGAAAAATTATATTAAATTGCCACTGTGTACCCGTGGCTTTCTGAAAGTCTCTCAAAAACCAAGTTGTAAATCTCGCACCTCTATTTGACACTATGATCCATGGTACTCCATACCACCTCACAATCTCAGCTACATCCATCTTCAATCCTGACAATCAGAATTTCTGTTTCAATCCTCTATACTTATTATTGTTACTTGGTTGCATTGAATATACATCATCATATACCTCTATCAATATCTTTTTTCTCAACTCTGCATCATTGGGAACACAAATCCTATGTTCTAGTACCAAAATACCCTCATTTCAAATTTTTGAACTCAAATGTTTTCTAGTAAGCATTCAACGCTTAATCTTTTCTATCTCTTCTTCTCTACCTTGCATCTCTAAAGCGTTTTACTATGGATGGATGTACAACCATATTCATTAACCATGATCTTCTATCATTGCTATTCAACTTCATTCTTATCTCTTTTAAATCTATTATCAATTTCACATCAGGACTTCCAATAGTAGTTAAACTTCTTGTAGACTTCCTACTCAATGCATCAGTTATCACCTTCGCATTTTCTAGATGATAGTGGATTGTACAATCATCGTTACTAACCAACTCCATCTATCATCTTTGCCTCAAATTTATCTCTCGCTGGGTAGGTAAGTATGTCAAACTTTTATGATCAATGAATGTCTCTCAAATGGCTCCACACAAATGATATCTACAATCTTTAAAGTAAACACTATAGTAGCAAACTCCAAGTCATGAGTAGGGAAAAATTTTTTTATCATAAATCTTCAATTGCCTAGAAGTATGGGCCATAGCTTTCCTATGTTACACATATCCCAACTATTGATGTGACACATCATTATACACCACTAATCCTTCATCACCAAAAGGAAAACATCAATACTGGAGCTATAGTCAATTTCTCCTTTAGTAATTGGAAATTTTTTTTTCTCACCCTTTCTTCGCCTTACAAATCTCACTTCTTTCCTGGTCAATCTATTCAACAGTATTACAAAAATTTCTAAAAGAATCTTCTATAATAACCAGTTAACTCCAAGAAGATTCTAATCTCAATCATATTAGTTAGTCTCTCCCAACTTAACATTGCCTCTACCTTTTGTAGATCAACTGTTATGTCATTTCTCGATATTATATGTTTCAAAAAAATAATTATTTCATTCAGCCAATACTCACACTTAGAAAATTTTGCATATAATTTTTCTCTCCTCAGAATCTCCAATACACTATCTAATGTTTCACAGGTTGTTCTTCCGTCTTAGATTATATCAGAAAGTCAAATACAACTATAAACTTGTTAAGATATAGTTTAAACACTCTACTCATCAAGTCTATGAATGTTTCTGGAACATTAGTGAATCCAAATAACATCACAAAAACTTTATGACCATAACATGCCCTAAAAGCAGTCTTAGGCACGTCTCCCTTCTCTATCCTCAATTGGTGATAACCTGATTTCAGGTTTATCTTAGAAAATACTCTCATTCTTTGCACTATTCAAACAATTTATTTATCTTGGGAAAAAAGATATTTATCCTTATTCAACTATCGGTAGTCTATACACACTTTTATTGTTCTATCTTTCTCCTTCACGAACAACACAGGCCCCCCCCCCCAAAATACATTAGGTCCGATAAATTTTTTATCTAAAAATTTTTTAACTTTCAATTCTCGTAACCCCCCTGGGTGTCACTCTGTAGGGTGCTATTAAATATATGTGATGATTCTGGTATCACATCAATAGAGAATTTGATCTCCCTACTTGGAGGCAACTTAGACAACTCATCAAAAATTTCATCAGAATAATCTTTCACCATTAAGATTTATTCTAACTTCTTATTTTCCTTTTTAGAATCTATTTTGTATGTCAAATACTCCTCACAACCCTTCTTCAACCATCTACTAGTAGTCAGAGTGAAATAAGATAGTTTGAGAGTATTTTATGTTCTCTCTAAAAGTTAAACTTTTCATGTCCATTTTTTAACACTACCTTCTTTCTAAAACAATTAACCATATTCAGAGATAATAAATCAGCTTCAGATTTTTATCACCGATACGTATCACACAACCCTTGTAAACATTTATGATTATCATTCTATCTCTAGTGGGAACTTCAACAAAAATATTTTGTATCAAAGGATTAATACATACTTTGACAAACTTTATATGAACACTGAATGCAAAAGAATGGGTTGTATCAACATCAACCAACATTGATATGTCCATCTTCTCTACCCAGAAAGCACTTCAAATTTTGAAAATTCGGAGATAAATATCTTATCTGAATATATCTATAACAAAATTTTGTCTCTTTATCCCACATCAGATTACCACTTTCCTTTGTTGGCATACTTACTTCCTCTGCCATTACTCCCAGTTCCTATAACCTGTCAATCAAATTTAAGGGTCCCATTGATATTAATCTGAGTTATGCAAGCAACAGATCCTGCTTGCCTCTGACTCTGCATTTCAGTTCCCTGTGACAAGGAACGCCTCTTCTGGGTGGTCTCCCACCCTACACACTCATACTATCTCCACCTCTATAACCTTCATGTCTAAGCCTCTTTAACCACTCTTTCTCCTTCCCTTAATCTCCATCACAACTCTCTCAATCTAAAATGATATATCCACTAATATGACATAATTCATTTGCCTCATGTAATATAGTTTTGATCAAATCTTAAAACATAGTTCATCTATGAACTTTTTACACTTCTTCTCCTCTGGGTATACCATTTTAGGTTCAAACATCGACAAAGCCATAAATCTCCTATTATACTGAGCCACAGCCAATCCACTTGCCTCAAATAAACAAAATCTCATCTTGTTAGGCTCTAAAGGTCTAAAGAAAGTATTTATCAAAGAAAACCTCCTTAAATCTATTCCAGGTTAAGGGTCTATCAACATCTGTATCCTCTCATCATTCAAAAACTTCTCATTCTAATTGAAACGAAGCAAAGACAACTATCTGCTTGTCAGTCATTGGTAAAATACCAAATAATCTCTCTGCATGTTTCTCCCGAAACTCAAGCATAAAAGGATTCATAGATCCTTTAAACAACAAAGTATTCAACTTAATATATCTCCCTGCATCTCATGCATAAACTCACTTTTCTTTTTTCCTTTTTTAAACTGATAGGAACACTTTGTGTGATGTTTTTAATACTTTTCCTACCCTATTTTCCTTTGTAATTCTCTTAATTTTATTATTTTGAGCTTAGTTTCTATTCTTAGTGTTTAGAGAGCTTGTGAACGTAGGAATGGAAAAAGAAGGTGCAAAAATGAGTTTTCATAGTTACTTTAGAAATCTAAGTGGATTAAGAAAATAGTCTTATCATTCTAAGAAACTTTTCTAATTTGGAAACTTGTCTTTTTCATATCTTTCCTTTTATGGAAACTTTCCTTATTTATTATTTTCTGATTTCTTTGTAGGGAATTTCCACCTTGCAATTTCAGGAGAACCCAACGACCAAAATTAAAATGGTCATATCTTCTTGCACGCATCTCCAAATGGGCTGAAACTTGTTGGGTTGGAAAGATGATGTCTTGAACTTCAATTTGGACCTAAGAAAGTCTCAAACCTATTATGATAGGCCTAAACCTAGTAGGCTGTTGCATCCAAATTTTCGTCCACTTCGGGCTTGGACCTTGTACCTTGCTTAGTTGAGAAAAGTATTATGTGATTTTTGTTAGATAGGCCCATGTTAGGTTGGACATACCCATGTCATTAATTTACCTTCTAAATAATCCCAACCGAAACCCTATTTTTTTATTTCCAATTGTGCACAGCCCAAAACCCTAATTTCTCTCCTAATTTTGCACATGCCGGCCACCTATTATTTTCCTTCTAATTAAAGCCCAGCTGGCCACCCAAAATTCTCTCCAAATAAAGCCCAGCCGCAACCCTAATTTACATTATAAACAAGCCTAGCCGACCACCTCAATTGTTCTCCCACATGGGCACAGCCGAAACCCTAGTTTCTCTTCTATATATACAAAGCCGAAAACCCTAGTTGGGGGATCATCTTTTCTCATCATCTTTTCGGAGAGCTCTCTACTCAAACTCAAAAAGCAAGAGGCTGAAACACTCTACCTTTCCATCTCCATTTGTGAGCACATAAGGACTTCTCCATATTGTGTTCTCCTTCATCGATCAGCCATAGCCGTGAGGATCATCACCATTAACATCTCAAGCTTCCTTGAGTGTGTTAGAAAAGTATAACCCTTACGGCTATTCTTTTTAATTGTTTCAGACTTGGTTGTTATTGGATTAAAGAATATTGAGTTTGATTTTATGTTGGAGTTTATTGTTAATTCAATGAGTTGGTTAATTTTCAGATTTATTGTTTTATGTTTTTGAATTGTTCATGATATGTAGATATATGAATTCATGATCTCTATTATATATGTTGAATTTTCGGTTTTGTTATATTGAAAACTTTGATATTGCAAATCATTTAAGCCAATAATCGCACTTTCGATCATCTAATTGATCCGGAGTATGATTTAAGGTGGCAAAAGCTATGAACAATAGCCAATGTTCTGAAAATTGCATATTCTTTATCCATGTTGAATTTTCAGTTCTTTATCCATAATCACACTTTCGATCACCTAATTGATCTGGAGTATGATTTAAAGTGGAAAAAGCTACAACTTTGATTTTGCAAATCATTGAAGCCATAATCGCACCTTCGATCAACTAATTGATCCGAAGTATGATTTAAAGTGGTAAAAGCTATAAGCAATAGCCAATGTTCTGGGAATTGCGTGTTCTTTATTCATGGACTTTTTCATAGGAATAAGGAATAAATTATTGAGTCATAATTCCTTTTGATTTTAATGATTTGTGTTTTTACTTGTCTAAGTTTCAAACATATCCAAACATGGTCTAAAGTTGGTTAATGTCCAAACCAATTGTGGGATATCAAAGTTCAGCAAGTTATAAGGCTGCACACATGTGTGTGCTTCAATTTTGAGCATGGGAAGGTCAGGCACACTATTGTGGAAGTTTCTGCCCCCAGGCAGGAGGTGTGCGCACAGCATCAGGAGGCTGCAGCATCAGGTCACGCCGCAGCACATAGCACATGGCTGCACACATGATCCAGCATGCATAAGACCTCTCCAATCATGTGTGCACCACACCAAAATGCACAGCATCACTTGGAGAGTGATGAAGGGCTGAGATTAAAGGAAGAACATGATCAAAGGGTTAAGAATGATTCACAAGATTGTCCAAGAATTAAGAGGCTATAAAAAGGGTTTCTTAGCCTCATTTCAAGTGGTGAAAAAGGTGTGTGAGAGAACCACACAGGTTGTGACATTGTGAGATCATTGTAAACACAAGAGAGAATTGTGTGAGAGACATAAACACAATAGGGACTCTTGTAGTGAGGCTGGTAGTAAAGAATAGAGGTTAGTAGAGAATTGATAGAAAGCATTGTAATAGGTCTATCACTTTCTCGTTCTCTTCTTGGTTCTTCAAGAACTTGGATTCTTGAAGGGGATTGCTGTAACTTTGTAAGAACCATTGAGATAGTGCAGAGAGTTCGGAGGAACTCACGGGGACATAGGCACATTGCCGAACCTCGACAACAAATTACTTGTCTTCTTTCTTTCTTTGATTTTCTGTTATTGTGTTCGATTGCTGAAATTCTTTCTACAAGTCATTCAAGACTTGGGTGTTTGGAAGATCACCACCTGGGCATCTTGTCAAGGTGATTTTCAACAATTTGTTAAAGTAATTGTAAGGATGCGCTGAATATTAACTTGATTGCTTAAATAAAATAGCTAGCTGATGGACTTTTCCTAGGCTTAGTGATTATCTAAGAAGGAATTTATAAAGTGCATGATCTCTTTAGGCTTGTACTTTGATTCAATTCTGATATGAGATTGAGGCATGAATTCATTGTCTACATTGAAACAATTTGATTAGTCATTTAATAAATTTGATTTTCTGAATTATGAGAGAAAATGATCAATTGTAAATAATGTTTCTTTAATTTCCTTAATAAAATTCGTAAAAAAAAATCAGATCATGAAAACCTCCTAATTTTGTGTAATATGTTAATAGATGTAGATTTATATTTGTTTATAATCTGCGAATTAAACCAACCAAATTATTATAATTATTATTATTTTTTGACTCTTTATTATAGGAGTACCTGTAATCCCCGGCCAATAACGATACCCTACTAATCACTTTACTACAACCTTCTGCAGGGTTTATTGATGACCAAACAAACGGTCTATCATAAGTGTCTATCATTACTGGATTTAAAATAACCTCAGGCACTTCTCTAGTCTGTTCATCAAGTCTATGCTATAGACTATCAACTTTATCATTTGTTACTTTCATTTTCTCAAGAGCATGTGTAAGAGCTTATCTTAGCTCATATCTTTCAACTTTAGATTCTCTTAAACCTTTACTAATATCAATTATACTGTCAACACATTCCCTTCAAGGGACCATAGATTCAGACTCAACCTCGACTTATCAAAAATATTGGGGGCCAACCACGCCCTCTCAAATTAACAACTCTAACTCTAGCTCTAGGGTGTCCACGTGTCATTCTCAGACTATTTAAAATATAATTTATTTTAATCTTCCACTTTCTTACTTTTTATGCAGTCTACAGGATCATAAAACATAATGCTCTGATACTAAAATTGTAACGACCCATCCCGGGTTGGCCACCCCCGAAACGGTGTCACAACATTTTGAAAATCTCAGCACGGCACATATATGCAACAACAAAAATAACTAACATCAATAGAAAAATTTACATCAATCCTCAACCCTCATCAGAGGAGTTACATCAATCTGATCTTTAAACATTAGATACAAAGTAAAATGCATGAATATTTACAAACAGTTTTTTTTTTCTCATTAGTCTGAGGATGTTGACACGTACATAGCTTATAGATAATGGTTTCATCTGAACCTTAACTCATCAAACTATTTGTCATGCCTGCTACATGAAATCATTGTACAATGAGGGGTGAGCTTCATAAGCTCAGTAAATTAAATCTACTAAAAGTATTCAGTTTGCATAATAGACCTTTTTATATTTAATCCTTTATATTTCACATAACTTGATGATAACTTTCTACTATTAGTACACATGTCATTAGATTCCTTCTCTATCAATTTCTTCTTCTCATTCATTGGTTCACCTTAAAACCATCAATTATCTCATAATTACCTCGAAATGAGGTTTGCATCATAAAGTCTACCATTTAGATGGTTCTTATCATTCTCTGTTTATTTCTCACCATAACTGGATAATAGTATAACGACTAACATTTAAATAATCACCATATTATCATATTTCTGTCTTTTTCTCTTTTTCTCACTGTAACTGTCTCTCTATGGGAGACTCATCCATCTATAAATAAATTCACAATAATATACCACACATCAGTATTTCAATAATGCAAGCAATAATTAACACGGATGCAATGCATGAATGCTTATGATGGAAAAATCTTCCCACCTGTCGACAGGTTGTTATTATCTTAGACCGACCCCTTCCCGGCTCTTTACAGCTTATCTCAGCTGTCACGGAATTTATTCCAACATATATCGGCTGTCACGGTGTCCCTTTTATTTCCAGCATATACCGACTGTCACGGTTGTTCCATTAGACCGGCCCCTTCCTAGTTCTTTCGGTTATATTATTAAATGCATATGCACATGAACAATGATATATAAAAAAACACAGCAATAATTCAAATATTTTTTATTCTCATTTAGATCGATTACCTTCCCGGTTCTTTTATTCTCATTAGACCGGCTGCCTTCCCGGTTCTTTCATTATCATTCAAATGTCTATGAAAACTGATATGAATATGCACATAAATAAAAACAAACATGTATTCAGACTTGCTATCCTAATTTTTCTTAGATTATATATAAAAAACAAATAACCACTAAATTCTTCTCATTCCAAATCACATCCAATCATCCATCAAAGCTGTCAATATCCACTAAATTTCATCCCAAATCACATCATATCATCCATCAAAGCTTGTCAAGATCCACTAAATTTCGTCTCCTCAAAATTCTTATCAAAACCTCAACCAAAGTTCATCAAGAATTTCACTTATCACTTTTATTATTAAATCAGCTTATTATTCCAAAAATATCTCTTTTCAAATGATATTATTCTACATGTTCAATATTCACATCATATCTAGCAACCAAATCTTTATCTTTCACCAAAACATAAGCTAATAATTTATTTTTAATATTATACCTAGATTTTTCATTTTTTATTTAGATTACTTAAAGTAAATCCAACTCACCACGTAGTTTTTAAAGCTACCCGTGGATCACCTCCTTATATTTCTCGTTTCTCTCAGAAATTCCCCCCGGTTGTAGATCGTCAACACTTGACATCGTATTTATATTAACTTTATAATTTGTTCTTCAATTCGTTGTAAACCACACATTTTGAAAATTCCCACTTTGAATTTAGGAAAACTTCATAAATGTCATAAATTAAAAAATAAACATTATGTTATTACCTTTTATTTTTCTGATAGCTTCTCGTGATTCTCTATGAAATTCCGCAGTAAATCTCTTCAAAATTTTTCTATTTCGACCTTTCTTTGAGTTCCCAAGTGTTTAAAGAAAACATGTAATTTAAAAGAAACTAAACAAATTTTGCAAGAAAACAACTCAATTTATAAACATTTTAAGCAGTGCCACCTTATCACTGTTTCATCATTATTCACATCACCCGCTGCTTCACATGCAGCACACCTAAATTTTACATGCAACACCTGAACTTCCAGGTGTTGCATGGATCTTTTTTTTGAAAAATAATATAATATTTATTATTATATTTTTTTTCTTTTCTTTTCTTTTGGACACATTCAAAACGTGAGGAATTTTTTTTTGTTTTTTTCTTTTCTTTTCTTCTAATGACATCCATATCCCAATTTTTTTTAAAAGAATTATTTTATTCAATACTAATCCTTCGCCTTAATATATTATTTAAATTTCATGTCATATTTATTAATTTACTTCTTTACCCTTACTTTACGATTACAGGTATTACACAAACCCTTAGTAAGCGGATCCGCAATCATAGAGTTTGTACTGATATCCTCAATTGACATTTGAGAATTCTGGACTCTCTCTTTGACAACCAGAAACTTGATGTCAATATGCTTTGACCTCGACGAGCTTCGGTTATTCTTGGAATGCAACTCAGTAGCCTTATTATCACAATAAATCGTTAATGGTCTATCAATACAATCAACTGTGCACAACCCAGTGATAAAATTTCGTAGCTATATTCCCTGATTTGATGCCTCATGGAAAACTATGAACTCTACCTCCATGGTGAAAGTAGCTATGAGTGACTGTTTCACACTCTTCCATGATATAGCTCATCCAGCTAACATAAAGACATAGCCAGAAGTGGATCTCTTGCTATCGAGACACCCAGCAAAATCGGAGTCTGACTACCCAATGATCTCCAAAAGATCCGATCTCTGATATGTGAGCACATAATCCTTCGTTCTCTATAGATATCTCATTACCCGTTTAGCTGCTTTCCAATGATCCATGCCCAGGTTACTCAAATATCTGCCTAGTATTCCAACAATGTACGCAATGTTCGATCATACACACTTGTGCATATATGAGACTTCCAACAGCTGATGCATAGGGATATTTCTCCATTTCCTTCTTCTCAAGTTCATTTTTCGGACATTGGAGCAAACTAAACTTATCACCCTTTGTCACGGGTGTGTTTCCTGGTGCACAACCATTCATACTAAATCTACTTAGCACTTTATCAATATAGGCCTTTTGTGACAGTCCAAGTATACCTCTAGAACGATCTTTATGGATCTTTCATTTCAAATTTACTTGATAGAAATCTCTTGGTTTCATGCAATAGGCCTATATCGCTGCTTGCCAGTAGAATGTCGTCTATATATAGCACTAGGATAATAAATTTGCTTCCACTGAACTTGAGATATATACACTGATCAACAGTGTTTTCCTTAAATCCAAAGGATGCAATCACCTGATCAAATTTCCGATACCATTACCGGGATGCCTGTTTTAAGCCATAAATGGACTTTTTAAGCTTGCATACAAGATGCTTTGAATCTTTGCACTCAAAGTTCTCTGGTTGCACCATGTATATTGTTTCTTCAATGTTTCCATTGACAAACATTGTTTTAACGTCCATTTGATGTAGCTCCAAATCATAGTGAGCTACAAGTGGCATAATGATTATAAAGGAATCTTTCGTTGAAACCGGTGAAAAAGTATCTTTATAATCAATGCCTTCCTTTTGAGTGAAACCTTTGGTGACTAGGTGAGCCTTATACCTTTAAATGTTGCCTTTTGAATCCCGTTTGGTTTTAAATATCAATTTGTAACCAATCGGTTTCGCACCTTTGGGAAACTCTACTAAGTCCCAAACACCATTGTCATCCATTGATTTCATCTCATCCTTCATGGCTTCAATGCACTTTTCAGAATTAGGACATTGTGTGACTTGATTAAAAGAATTCAGATCATCTTTCAGACCCATATCAAACTCATGTTCCAGGAGATACACGACATAATCAGTCCATTTCTTCTTTCTCTAGTGGATCTCCTTAATGGCACTTCCACTTGAGGTTGTTGAGGTACCTCTTGATGAACCTCAGGCGGTTCCTGATTTTGAGCAAGCGGCAATTCAGGTTCGTCATCAATGCGTTGGATCTCCGGATTTGCATTTTGAATAACATCAGGTATGGATACCTGAACGTTTTCAGTTGCAATAATAGGAATGTAAACACATTTCTCTTCAAAATTGACTTGCTTGAGTTGTTCTCTCCTACTTAACTCAACATCCTCAATGAACTTGGCATTGCCCATTTCGAAAAAGGATCTATTAGAGGAATCATAAAATTTGAAACCCCTTGATCTTTCAGAGTATCCAACAAAATAGCAACTAATAGTCCTTGAGTCTAGCTTCTTCTCATTTGGCTTATAAGGCCAAGCCTCAACTAGACATCCCCAAACATGCAAATGCCTAATGCTAGGCTTTTTTCCTGTCCATAACTCATATGGGGTTTTAGCTACTGCTTTACTTGGAACTCTGTTCAGGATGTACTACAGTCTTAATGGCTTCACCTCAAAGCGATTCTGGCAAATAAAAATGACTAATCATACTTCTTACCATATCCTTTAAGGTTCGGTTTCATCTCTCAGCTACACCATTTTAACTAGAAGTCTCTGGCATGGTGTATTGAGGAATGATCCCACATTCCATCAAAAAATTTGGCGAAGGGTCCGGGATGTTGTTCACCTGATCCATCATATTTACCGTAGTATTCACCTCTACGGTCAGATTTGATAGCCTTAATTTTCTTGCCTAATTGATTTTCAACTTCGGCTTTGAAATTCTTGAACACATCTATAGATTGAGACTTCTCATGAATTAAATAAAGATAGCCATACTTGGAGTAGTCATCTATGAAAGTGATAAAATATTGTTGTCCATTCCAAGAAGCTGTAGAGAATGGACCACAAATATCTGTATGTATCAATTATAAGACACTATTACTCCTATTAGCACCTTTATTTTTAACATTTGTTTGTTTTCCCTTAGTGCACTCAATGCAGACTTCAAAATCTGACAAATCTAAGGGATCAAGAATTCCTTCTGACACAAGTCTTTGAATCCTTTGTTTAGAAATATGTCCTAAACGCTTGTGTCATAACATTAGTGAATTATCATTTGTTAATCTGCGCTTAATACCAACATTACTGGTATGCAAGGATTCATTTTCTTTGGAGGCAATCATATCCAGTTTATATAAATTATCAATTAAAGAACCGGTACTAAACAAATTTGAATTCTGAAAAAGACTAAATTTTCTATTTCCAAATGAACAAGAAAAACCTAATTTGTCTAAACATGAAATAGAAACCAAATTCCATCTAAAAGATGGTACATAAAAAGTCTCATCCAAATCCAAAATACAACCAGATTCCAATTGTAATCTAAATAAACAAACTACCTCCACATGAGCTCTTTCGCCATTTCCTACATAGATGAATCTTTCAGCATCAGTTGGCGTTCAGCTCCTTATGCACCCCTAAATAGAAACACTTATGTGAGTAGTTGCACTTGTATTTATCCACCAGTGTTCTTAGGTACTAAGGCCAAATTAACTTCTGAACAAACAAAGTTTAGAAGTTTACCCTTCTTCTCACGCCAGGTCACATACTTAGCGTATTTTGTGCAGTCTTTCTTCACATGACCAGCTTTGTGGCAAAAAAAACAAGTTATACCTTTATCTTGTTTCTGTTGTCCCTTGTGGAGTGAATTTCCAGACCCTGCAGTTTCCTTTCCTTTAATGTTCCTCTTTATTTTCTTGCTGGAACTGGGGTCCTGATAAGTTGATGCTAAATGAGCACTTTCAACCTTTTCATGATTAAGTCTCTCTTCCTCTTTGACACATTGAGTAATCAGCTCATTCAAAGTCCATTTCTCCTTTTGACTATTGTAACTGATTTTGAAAGGCCTGAATTGTTTATGAAGAGAGATCAAGACTAAGTGCACCATAATGTCTTCTGGCAATTCCAACTTGAATGCCTTTAATCTTGTCACAAGGTTTGACATCTCCATGATGTACTCTCTTATATTCCCCTTCCCCTTGTACGACAATGAGACAAGCTTAGTCAAGATGGTGCTTGTCTCGACCTTTTTGTTTGCGATGAATCGATCTGCTATTTGGGAGAGGAATTTCTTAGCATTATTTTCATCAGGAATAGAACCCCTGATGGTATTCGGAATCGAGTGCTTCATAATCATTAGGCTCATGCAGTTTGTTTGCTCCCACTTTTCATATACAACCTTTTGCTCAGTGGTGCTATCGCTGGTCAAAGGTGCTGGGCGATCGACCCTCAATGCATAGTCTAATTCCATGCACCCGAACACGATTATAACATGATCTTGCCACTTCTTGAAATTCGTGCTGTTAAGCATGGGAATGCTGTTGATGTTAGCAGAAATTGATGTTGCTATAAACAAGAACAAAAGCTCACAATTAGTAACAACTCATGTATATATGAATCAAAACAAAACTGTATACATATACACATGCATGTGGGTCCATAACAAGATACCTAGCACAACATTAATACTTAGTCTTTGGACAAAAATATCAACTTGTAAGTGGTATCTCAAATATAGTTCATGAATATTGACAATCCAACCTGCCAAATAATGCGTCTTTCTTTGGACCGACACATTATTCGCATGGCAACCTTTATTTGTCACATATTCACAACTATTTTAATCTATTAACAATGCAAAAATAACCTTCCTTTGGGTCGATTATTTTCACATGTTAATAGCATGTTTACATGTCTTAAAATAAATAAATTTACATATTAGAGATTGCTTTGGCAACATAATACTTCAATTCATTCATCAAAAACATTAAACATAAAATTTGGAACAAAATTCTTAAATTTTTTTTTTTACCGGCGTCGCGGCACCAGCCCTTGGCGCTACGGCGCCAGCAATTTGCCCAAGGAACAGATCGCTGGTGCTGCAGCACCAGTTCTCTAGACTTTGGGACTGACTGTAGTGGTCCTCTACAATGAATACCAAAATAATATGCTTGCAATTGGCACGCTGTTATGACAATAAAGAAAAAAGATTTCCACAATTTCCACTATACTATATATTCTCAGCATATCCAGAATATCATGGCAAGTTGTCATAACAATAAAAAATGATTTCCACAATTTCCACTTTACTATATATTCTCAACATATCCAGAATATCATGGCAAGTTGTCATGACAATAAAAAATGATTTCCACATGTTATAGAAAAATTAAAATGATTATCTTAATCATACGAACCAGCACCAAAGGGCTTAAGGCATAATTTACGGAATTAGCCAAAAAAAAAAAAGAAAGATCAAAGCCAGCGCCGTAGTGCTGACTTGAAAAACTGCAATTTGCAGTTACAAAAACAATCGCTAAAAATCACCAAAATTTAATATTTTTATACCAAAAAAAATCATATTTTTGAAATGTAATTCACAGAGTAATTATACAATCCCATCAACAAACATGGATTTATAGCAATTTTTTCAAAACAAATTTCTGCCCTAAACATACTTTATGGGAAAAAATTCGAGAAACTCAATTTTCATATAAATCTCAACAATTTAACATGAAAAGCTCTGATACCACTTGTTATATGAATCTTGATACTAATACACAAATAATCAATGATACAGCCAAAATCTTTTCATATTAAACTTGTCAAGAATTCATATATATATATATATATATATATATATATATATATATATATATATATGATGAGTTAGAAACAAACCGGAATCCATTGCAAGCAAGCCTCTTTGGGTTGATCTTCTAAGACTACAAGGAGAACTACCTTTGGTATGGGAACCAATCAACTGAATGTTAGAGGGGAGGGAGAAGAACTGTCTGTTTCAATAAAATTTAACACACACTAAACACCCTCCCTTGATGTCTATTTATTTCCCTGTGCCTTAGGGACCATAACCCTAACAGTTACCTCACACATGTGCATTGGGTCTTTGGTCCATTAACAAAGACTCATACCACATCGGGCTTCTACACATAAGGTCGCCCATACTAAAGAACCTTTATGCTTTGGAGACCCATAAAATTATATCACTTAATTGGGTCCTTTATTAGATAACGGGTCTACATGTACAATGTTATAACATATCTGAACCCAAAATTCCAACAGATTTTACCATAACCTTCTTTATCTCATACTTTCATATAATTCCAAGCAAAATCAGATGACACAAAAAAAGAAAGATAAAATAACAAAATAAGCTTCCAAAATTTAACAGAAATTGCCATGCAATTTTACATTAATTCAACCAGCTTACAGATAGCTGCAATCATCATCAATCACAAAACCTTCTAATTAACAGTGCAAGTTCCAGTGCCAAGACTAAATGAAATTGATTTTCATGTTACCCTTACAACATTGAAATTCTCACATCCTTGCCTAGGAAATACTCATCAATAAATAGCCTTTTCTTTCTATATAGATCAGGATGAAGAAGAGCAAAATTTTCCCCCAATTTTCCCGCTAACCTAAAAAAATCTAAAAAAGTAAACATAGTGTATAAGCATACAAACTAAAAAATACACAAAAAAAAAAGAAAAAAAAATCCTAGAAGACTACTACAGATCGAGAGAAAGATTAGAGATGAAGATACACTCGATCTCTGCGCGCGAACAAATCTATGAAACTAAATGAAAGTACGTATAAGCATAAAAATTTAGAACCAAAAACACTTAAAATCTTAGAAGACTACTGAAGATCAAGAGAGAGATTAGAGACGAATAACCAAACCTAGTTGATAAGGAAGAAGACACGTTCGAGTAGAAGGTTTTGGAGTCTGCGCATTTAGCTACAAGCCTCCAAAAAATTACTAGAGCGTGCAAGACACCCGGGCTTTTTAAGTCTTATATCGGCGTTTAAAACCGCCAATATATGACACAGCCATATAGTGGCATTTAAAAGCGCTGCTACATGCTTAGTGGCGCTTATAAGTGCCGCTATATATTATTTCCTATGTCTTATTTCGGTGCTTAGAAATGTCGTAACATGAAATGGGTTTTTAGCATATTTCGGCACTTTTAAGCACCGAAATATAAAATGGGTTTTCATATATTTTGATGCTTTCAAGCGCCGCAATATGAAATAGATTTTTAGCATATTTCGGCACTTACAAGCGCTGCAATATGAAATGAGTTTTGCATATTACGACGCTTCTAAGTGCCGTTAAATGTTGTCTTCTTTCTTTGAACATTGCAACACTTCATGGAAGCACCGAAAATAAGCGTCGACGGAGGACACATGGCGGCGCATGCATGAAACGCCAGAAATAAAGTGTCGGGAGATGCCTTTTATCTTTTAGTGACATCAAGCTTCAGTTTAAAATGATCCACAACTTAAATTTGACTAGTCTATCAAATTAAGTTTATATTCAACAAGTTAACATCATCATATCCAAAGTAAAAACAAGGCCCTACCATTTACAAGACAGTTTTCTCACAGGAAAAGAAAATTGATATATCTCATAAAGAGCAAGAACTGCATCCACCAGCCGAACATATAAGGGATGTGTAGTCCTCCCTCTATTTCAGTGCATTAGGCAGGGATAATCATTCCAGTCTTAAAAGAGGTGGAGACCATTCCCAAGAACCAAAAAAATTGAGTTGGGGGAAGCTCTATGAGTCACTGAAACGACAGCAGGAGGGCTCTAGATTATCAATAAGGCTAGAGAGAAAAAAGCACTAGAGAACAGAACTTTTAAAGGTTTAAAATCAAGAAAACATCAAGAGTATTTTTTTGGGGGGAAATTTTGTGTGTTGGAATTGTGGGAAATGCCCACAAGAAGGATTTCTAATTGGTTTAAAAAAAGTAATTTCCTATTTTATAATTGTTTATTTTAGTAGGTGCATTAGTAGTTTCTTATTGGATTGTTACTTGTACGAGTAATATTGATAGTTTACTATATTGTTGTTTTTTCCTAATAGTATTAGGTAAATATCTTCTATATCAAGAGGGTCCTAGAGAATTGCTTAGGCACACTCATAATTCAAATATATGTTGTAAATTAGAGGGGTTTACTACTAGAGTTAGGTTGAGAGCTTTAGGTGTATTGAGGTTTTGGGTTGTCAAATAAAGAGAACACTTATAACTATAGTTAGGTTGAGAGTAATGAGTCTATTGAGGCTTCTGGGTTATGAGGTAATGAGAGTTAAACATATTTTCTCTTCTTAAAGTTGTAATTGAAAATTAATAAAGTAGTAGATTTGTTGGTGGACATAGGCAAAGAGGTTGTCGAACCACATTAATTATTGTTGTTTGTGCGATTTGTTTGTTTTATCTATTTGATTGTCATGGTTATGTTTTTTGCCTAAAGATTATATTAGGATTTTGACTCAAATCTCTATAAGAAAGAAATCTAATTGGTTTGGAAAAAGTGGTTTCCTATTTTGTAGTTGCTTATTCTAGTCATAGTATAGTAGTAGTTTTTTATTAGGTGGTTGCTTATTCTAATAGTAGGAGTAGTAGTCTCCTATGATGTTGTTATTTTCCAATTAGTATTGAGAAAATCTCATTTGTATAAATGGAGATCTTAGAGAAGATTTGAGACACATTCATATTCCCATGTGTTGTAAATCAGATAGGTTTACTATTAGTGCTATGATGAGAGCTTTAGATGTATCGGGTTTTGGGTTGTTAAGTAGAAATAGCACTTACAACTAAATCTAGGTTGAGAGCTTTGGTTATATTGGGGCTTTTGGATTGTGATGTAGTGAGAGTTTAACAACTTTGCTCTTCCTAAAGTTGTAATTGAATATTAATAAAGTAGTGGGTTTGTTGATGGACGTAGGCAAAAAGGTTGCCGAACTACATCAATTGCTGTGTTTTTTTATACTTGTTTGTTTTTCCTATTTATTTGTTGTGGTTATGTTTTTTACCTCAAATTTGAGTAGGTGGATTTTAGAGGTAAAATCCCAACAAGTGATATCAGAGCTAAGGTTGCAATGGCAAAAATGCTAAAGGTAGGCAAAATTAATATTGAGTTATTTGATGAATTGAAGATGGAAGAAGGTATGATGAATATTAGCTTTTCTAATTTCATTATCACTAATTTTTTTAAAAGTATGTTGGTAGAGGATGAGTGCTTGCCAATTGAAGAAGATGACATAGTCACGATGGTAATGGTGGGCAAGGAAGTTTAGATGGATGGTGACGTTCTCACTGTACCTCTAGAGAGAGATGAGTTGAAGAAGTTATGTGTGTTTGAGGATGAAGAATTGTTCGTGACTATATCGAGTGAGAAGTTAGACAAAGTGAATGAATGAAGCACTTCAAAGAAGGTGGAGGAAAGATTAAGATCCAAGTCTGTGGATTTTTTAAATAAGGAGTACATCTACAATGAGGAAGAGGAACACACACAATTGCAAAGTAAGGCCACGATGAAGGACTTAGAGGAGTTGAGTAGAATAAAGGAGAGTGATAATAGAAAGAGGATGATGAGATACAAGTTCTTGATAATTCAAAGGCGGTGATGACAGATACCACGAACAAAGAGAGCTAAATGTGTTGAATAAGAGGATGATTGCTTCAAAGAGTAAGCAGATGAAATGAGAAGACCAAAAGAAATGATCATACCAACTAAAAAATAAAGTCAAATTTGATGATGAGGTACATAATTTGAGACAAGGTGGATATTTGTTAGGATTTTAGCTCAAATCCCCATAAGAAAGAATTCTAATTGGTTTGGAAAAAGTGGTTTCTTATTTTATAGTTGCTAATTCTAGTAGGAGTATAGTAGTAGTTTTCTATTGGGTGGTTGTTTGTTCTGATAGAAGAAGGAGGAGTAGTCTCCTATGATGTTGTTCTTTTCCTATTAGAATTAGGAAAATCTCCTCTATATAAAAGGGGTCTTAGAGAATGTTTGAGACACACTCATAATTCTCATATACATTGTAAATCAAAGGGGTTTACTACTAGAGCTATTATGAGAGCTTTGGGTGTACTTTGGGTTGTCAAATAGAGATAGCACTTATAACTAGAGTTAGGTTGAGAGCTTTGGTTGTATTGGGGCTTTTGGGATTTAAAATCCCAACAAGCGGTATCAAAGCTATGGTTGTGATGGAAAAAATATTAAAGATAAGCAAGATTAATATTGAGTTATTTGATGAGGAGAATGATTTTTCTCTTTGGCAAAGTTCCGTTAAAGATGTGTTAACATAACAAAGACTTTACAAGGCGATTGAAAAGTCCGAGCCATAAGAGATGATGGAAAAAGGTATGAATATTAGCCTTTATAATTCCGTTATCACTAATTTGTTGAGTAGTATGTTGACAAAGACGAAGTACTTGCCACTAGAAGAAGATGACTTAGTCACGATGTTAATGGTGGGCAAAGAAGTTTGGATAGATGGGGGTTTCCACGATACCTGTAAAGAGAGATAAGTTGGAGAGGTTAACTATGTTCGAGGATGAAGAATTGTTTGTGAATATATCAAAAGATGAACCAAACAAAGAGAGAAGGTAAGCACTTCAAGTAAGGTGGAGGAAAGATCAAGATCCATCTTTCTAGATTTTTCAAATAAGTAATGCATCTACAATATGAAATAGGAACACACACAATTGTAAAGTAAGGTCACAATGAAGGATCTGAGGAGTTGAGTAGTGTTGGGAAACCACCCTCAAGATGTCCAGGTGGTGATCTTCTAAACACCCAAGTCTAGAATGACTTGTAAAGAAAAGAGACAGCAAATGAAGCAAGAAAGAACACAAGCAATTTGTTATCAAGGTTCAGCAATAGCCTACGTCCCCGTGAGTTCCTCCGAACTCTCTGTACTAAATCAATGGTTCTTACAATTACAGTGACACCTCTTCAAGAACATGATCTAATCTTGATCTTAACACCGTTCTTAAAGAACGAAAGAAGAGAAAAGAAAGTGATAAAGTTTTGAGTTACCCTGGAATTTTCCCCAAGAAAATTCCACTTACAAGTCCCTTGAATTCCCAATCTATACTACTCTCTCTTTAAACATCCAACCTCTCTACAATGAGATCTCTCCTGTGTTTAGTTTCTTTGCACTCTCACATACCCATGTGTTCTATTTCACACACACTCACATGTCATCACATGTTATGTCACACTTGTTGAGATTGAAGCTAAGTGGCCCTTTATATAGTGCACCACTTCTTGAACCTATCTTGAAGGTCAATCTCCACCCTTAGATCTTGAGTACCAATCAATCATAGCCCCTCATCAATCCTAAGTGATCCTATTCATTTTGATTATGCCTCACACACCATTTGAAAAGCTGAAACATAAGCATCAGGTGTGCCTCGTGCTTAGGCTTGGAATAGGGCATGCTGAGGCTTGGTGCTTCGTGCTGAGGCTTGGATGGGTTGGGCCACAGTGTGGACCAGGGTACCCTCTTCATCCTTTCTGGGTGCCGCACCTTGGAGAAGCTGAGCCACAGCACGGCCTGGAAGGCACACATCCTGGACTTGCTGCAGGGTGAGGCGCACACACCTTGAGCCGCGGCCTGGAGACCTGATGCTGAAGCTTCTCCAACCTTGTTTAAACCTTAGAAAAATACCAACAATCTCTACCTTTGTCTAAGTGTTTAAACCTGAACCCATTGTGTAGAGAACTCAAGATCCAAACTCATCTTGAGTCATCATATCAACCAACTCTAATCCTAAGAAGTCCAAGGCAATGATTAAACTTACTTAAAGGTAGACCTAAATCTAGAGGACTTTCTTCCGTTGCGACCTTGTCCATATGAATGCATCCTTTCGTAACATTTTCCTGAATGAAATGATATCAAACGTCCACATGCTTAGTCCTCTCATGGAACACCGAGTTCCTATATAAGTGCCACGCACTTTGGCTATCCAAAGACACCACCACCTGCTCTTTTAGGACTTTCGCACCACATAACCTCCTTTATAGCTTTCGAAACCGCTATGTACTCAGCCCAGATTATTAAGAGTGCTACCACCAGCTGCCACTGAGCTTTCAAATACCTCAGCAACCACTTCATCCCAAGCCAAAGCTCATTTTCGAGATTACTCACAAATCTGCTGAGAACACCCATTGCCTGATAAATATTGAGTCCAGTGCTTACCATCATGAACATGACTGATCCACCCGCACTATAGTAAGGGACGTTATCCATTTCCTTCTTCTCCTCATCTGTTCCAAGACATTGTTTGCTGAAGAACTTGAAATGATCAGCAAGGGGAACCTTCACTGGTTTACCATCTTCCATAGAAAACTTGTATAACACATTTTCTATGTAGGAAGACTGAGAAACTTTCAACTTGTTTCTCTCCCTTTCCCAAATTGTTCTCATCCCAAGGATCTTTTATGTAAGACTAAGATCCTTCCTCTCGAACTCCTCACTGAGTTGAGATGTCAACCTTTCTATCCTCTCCCTGCTGTTCCGAACCAATAGCATATCAATGACATAGACGAGGATAATCACCATTTCATCCACCTTGTGTCCAGATGAGAAGGTTTCTGTGAAATCTATGCCTCTTCTTTACGTGAACCCCTTCGCCACCAGCCTAGCCTTATTCTGGACTCCATCCCCTGGAGGGTTCCCTTCTTTGAATCACTGAGTTGAGATGTCAACCTTTCTATCCTCTCCCTGCTGTTCCGAACCAATAGCATATCAATGACATAGACGAGGATAATCACCATTTCATCCACCTTGTGTCTAGATGAGAAGGTTTCTGTGAAATCTATGCCTCTTCTTTACGTGAACCCCTTCGCCACCAGCCTAGCCTTATTCTGGACTCCATCCCCTGGAGGGTTCCCTTCTTTGAACTTATAAGTGCACTTACAATCCACAACTCTCTGTTCTCTTGGAATGTTCACCAATTCCCAAGAGTTGTTCCTCCTCAAAGAATCCATTTCTTCCTCCATAGCTAGCTTCCTCCTTGACGAATCCTTACATCCCATGGCATCTATGTAAGTCTCTTGTTCACTTATCCCTCTTTCTATCCAAGGAGTTACTGCATCCGCAGCCATAAAACCATATCTCAAAGGTGGTCTAACCAGTTTTCTTTCCCGGTTCCTTGTGAGCTGATAGTCATTCTGACTTGCTGCAACATCTCCTTCTAGTTCAGCCTCCTCTCGAGTGTCTTGAGCTTGGCATTCATCAATGGGCTCTACCTGGTCCAAACTCTCTTACCTTCCTTACTCTACCTAAACTGAATTTTCCTTGATGCTATGCTCCACAAATACTAGATTGGTTTGCTCACTAGCCCCTATAGGGTTAGTTTTCTCCAAATAAAGAAATAAATGCTCATTAAAAATGACATCCCTACTTATTATGAATTTAAATCCTTTTTGTTCTAAGGACCACAACCTATACCCCTTAGCCCCTTCCCCATATCCTAGAAACACACATTTTCTAGACCTTGGGCTAAGCTTATCATCCTTTTGATGTGCATACGCAGTATTCCCAAAAGTTCTAAGGTTGTCCAACTCAGGGGATTTACCACCCACATCTCCTCGGGAATCTTACATTCCACAACCCTAGAGGGTGATCTATTAATCAAATATGCAGCAGTAGACACCGCTTCCCCCCAAAAACATTTAGATAATCCGGATCCATTTAACATGCACTTAACTTTTTCCCTAAAGGTTTTATTCATCCTCTTAGCAACTCCATTTTGCTGAGAGGTTTTCACAACCGTTCTATGTCTTAGAATGCCATTTAACCTACAGAATTGATCAAGTTCCTTGCTAAAAAATTCTAAGCCATTATCGGTTCTTAACACCTTAACTACCCTGCTCGTTTGAGTTTTCTCTACCTTTTTCCACACCACAAATTTATTCAAAGTATCTGATTTATTTTTAAGCAAATAAACCCAAACCTTTCTAGAATAATCATCAATTAAATACAGAAATTAAAGATTACCTCCCTGTGTTGGTGTTTTTGTTGGTCTCCAAAAGTCCGCATAAATGTAGTTAAGAATGCTCTTAGACTTGTGCACTCCGGTGTTGAAGCTGACCCGATGTTGCTTCCCAAAAACACCACATTCGCAGAAATAAAGTTCCTCTACTTTATCACCACCAAGTAAACCATCCTTGTTGAGAACTTGCAGGCCCTTTTCGCTCATGCATCCCAAGTGATTGTGCCAAAGGGTTGCCTTATCCATCGTAGCCATCGAGCTTGCTGCTTAACCCTTGATCATCAAAGATCCCTTGGTTACCTTGATCTTTCCTCCCTCTGCCTTGTATGTGTACCCCATGGAATCTAACTACTCTAATGAGATCAAATTTCTTCTCAAACCTGGAAGATACCTTACATTCCGTAGTAGTCTTGTGACTCCATCAAACATCTTCAACTGGATGTCTCATATACCCCTCACTTGGTAAGAAGTATCATTCCCCCGGAAAACCTTTTCATTATCGGTTTCCTTGAAATTCTTGAACCAATCCCTGTAAGGATACATATGATGAGTGCACCCGGTATCCAAGATCCATTTCCCGTTTCCTTCTTGCCCCTTGCTCACACTTGAGCACATAACAAGAACATCATCATCTTGATGTTCTCCTTTGGCAACCGAAGCCTTTCCATCTTGGTATGGCTTCTTCCCTCATCCCTCATCATCTTCTTGCAATCTTTCTTGAAATGACCCTCCATATGGCAGTAGTAGCATCTCCTTCCTCCAAACTTTGATTTGGAATACAATCTCCTATGGCTCTGCCCTCTACCCTTTGATTTCTCTCGGTAGTTGCCATGAATGCTACTGCCATTCCAAGTTACTGGCCTTCCTCTAATGAACAGCCCTTCTCCACTTGATGCTTCCCTCATCTTGGCTTTGAAATCATAAGCCCTTATGGCATTAATCACAATCTCCTTGGTTAAAGTATCTCTTCCATATTCAATAGCATTAATCAAATTATCAAAACAATCAGGAAAAGAATTCAACAAAATAACAGTCAATTGTTCATCCGGGAATGTTATGTTACAGCTATTCAAATCTTGAACTAGCTTATTAAACACATCAAGATTATCTTGCAACTCTTTATTAGGATCCATTTTAAAAGTAAAGATTCTTTTAAGAAGATAAATCTTATTAGGGAGAGTTTTGGTAAGAAACAACTCATCTAGTTTCTTCCATATGACAGCAGGATCTTTCGATTCTCCGTACTTCCTTGTGACACTATTCGACATCTGCAAGAAAATGGTGTTGTATGCCATCTTCTTTATCTCAATCCGCTGGGCCTCCTTGATACTTGCTGGAAAAGCTTCATCTTCTCTATTCGCCAAGTCCACCTTCTATTGCATAAGAATAGCCTTGATCTTCCAATTCCAAAGGGTAAAGTCTCCCTTTCCATCAAACTTCTCAACAATGAAATTTGAAGCCATCCTGCGAAAAAAATCCTAGATTTATGCAACACCCATAAGTGCTTTCCTAAACATCTAAATCTCAAGAACTCGATCAAAGATAGATCTTAATACTGTTCTTGAATCACCCTCAAGAACACAATCAGATCTTGATTCCAGCACCGTTCTTAAATCACCCAAGAAGTTGGCCTTTGATTCTTGGAGTCTTGCTTTGATACCTTCTGTTCTTGCTCTGATACCCGTTGTTCTTGGACCACAGCTCTGATACCACTGTTGGGAAACCACCCTCAAGATGCCCAGGTGGTGATCTTCCAAATACCCAAGTCTAGAATGACATGTAAAGAAAAGAGACAGCAAACGAAGCAAGAAAAAACACAAGCAATTTGTTATCGAGGTTTGGCAATAGCCTATGTCCCCGTGAGTTCCTCCGAACTCTCTACACTAAATCATTGGTTCTTACAATTACAGCAACACCTCTTCAAGAACATGATCTAATCTTGATCTTAACACCGTTCTTGAAGAAAGAAATAAGAGAAAAGAAAGTGATAAGGTCTTGAGTTACCCTGGAATTTTCCCTAAGAAAATTTCACTTACAAGTCCCTTGAATCCCCCAATCTATACTACTCCCTCTCTAAACATCCAGCCTCTCTACAATGAGATCTCTCCTGTATTTAGTGTCTTTGCACTTTCACATACCCATGTGTTCTATTTCACACACACTCACATGTCATCATATGTTATGTCACACTTGTTGAGATTGAAGCTAGGTGACCCTTTATATAATGCACCATTTTTTGAACCTATCTTGAAGGTCAATCTCCACCCATAGATCTTGAGGACCAATTAATCATAGCCCCTCATCAATCCTAAGTGATCCTATGTGTTTTGATCATGTCTCACGCACCATTTGAAAGGCTAAAACATAAGCATCAGGTGTGCCTCGTGCTAAGGCTTGGAACAGGGCGTGCTAAGGCTTGGTGCTTCGTGCTGAGGCTTGGATGGGCTGGGCCGCGGCGCGGACCAGGGCACCCTCTTCATCCTTTCTGGGCGTCGCACCTTGGGGAAGCTGAGCCGCGGCGTGGCCTGCAAGGCACACATCCTGGACTTACTGCAGGGTGAGGCGCACACACCTTGAGCCGTAGCCTGGAGACCTGATGCTGAAGCTTCTCCAACCTTGTTTAAACCTTAGACAAATACCAACAAGTAGAATAAAAGAGAGTAATAATGGAAAGGCTAATGAGGATGATGAGATGCAAGTTCTTGATGGTTTAAAGGTAGTGATGAGAAATACCATGAACGAAGAGAGTTTGTACGTGTTGAATGAGATGATGGTTGCTTCAAAAAGTAATCCAAAGAGATGGGAAAACCAAAAGGAAGGATCGCACCAACTAAAGAATAATGTCAAATTTGATAACGAGTGGAGAATTTGAGCCAAGGTAGAGATTGTTGGGATTTTGGCTCAAATCCCCACTAGGAGGACTTCTAATTGAATTGGGAAAAATGGTTTCCTATTTTATAATTGCTTATTCTAGTAGAAGTATTAGTAGTTCCCTATTGGATTGTTGTTTGTACAAGTAGTAGTAGTAGTTTACTATATTGTTGTTCTTTTCCTAATAGTATTAGGAAAATATCCTCTATATAAAGAAGGTCTTAGAGAAGATTTGAGGGACACTCATAATTCCAATATACATTGTAAATCAGAGGATTTTACTACTTGAGTTAGGTTGAGAGCTTTAGGTGTATTGAAGTTTTGAGTTGTCAAGTAGTAATTGTTTTTGCTCTTTGTTTGTTTTTCCTATTTAGTTGTTGTGGTTGTATTTTTTGCTTAAAGTTTGAATAGATGGATTTTTATAAGGTAAAATCCCAACAAAAATAGAATAGAGGATTTCTAGTCTTATTTTGAGCAATAGTCTTAAAGGAAGAACTAAAGATGAACTGCCCTCCAGAGATAAGTAGCAAGGAAGCTACGATTCCTTGGACCCCCAAAAAAAGCTTTGACATGTTGGTTATTGGAAAGTCTATGTATACCATGAAGTGAATAAAGTTGGGGAGAGAAGAAAAGAAATATTTTTGTTATATCAAAATTCGATTACGCTTGATTGTATTCAAGTGGCAAAATCAAAATAGGGTCTAGAAACAAAACTTCTGACTCTTTCGATACATAATCTAATTTTTTGAAGAAAAAAATCATATCAAATTCGAAGTGCCATGCTATTATTACTTAATAAATCATATTCCCTATAGGAATCAAATGAACTCAATAATAGACATGAAAGTGTAGGAACTCAACTAGGCCTAACTCTTATTTCTCTGTCTGATTCAAGGGGGTCCTGTTGAATTCTAGAAAAGCCCTTTCTATGTTATTAGTAAAGTGCTAATGTACCCTTTATTGAAATCAGCCTAGCTAACGCGCTTTAGTTGGATTCTCGACCTTACCAACACTGGAGGTGTACTAATCAATGAACCTTCGAAACCGACTTTCTTTTCTGATAAATACTCAACAACAACTCAAAAGGTTGACCTATTCAGGAATCTTCTAATGTACACTTATTTTCGACTTCTCGAAACATTTATCATGCACTTCTGGAACTGAGACTCTTGAAAAATCTTTTTTCATTTTTAGGTTGCGTATGAAAAGATAGAAATAAAATGACCACAATTTTGGGCATATGTGTTTTGTTAGGTATATGTGTTTTTCTTCTAATATTCAAGGTTTTTTATTTTGGGGGTGCACTACAAGAAATTGAAATATTTGCGATGGATTAATTTCTGTCACAGATTCTGATTATTTGTAGCGGATTAAGGTTTGTCACAATTAGTAATTACGACGGACCTTTATCCGTAGTAGATAGTTAAATTCGTCGGATTTGTTTTTGAACTTCAAATTCTCCCTTGTTTTTTATTTTTGTTTATTTTTTAACTGATAAAAATTTAATTATTAATTAATTTACCGACTTAAATAAATAAAAAATATTTTTTTTTCTGACACGGAATGGCCCTATATTTGCGACTGACCAGTCCGTCGCACAAATGTCTAGAACCCTAGATCCCTAAATCTCTTTCTCCTTTCCCATTTTTCCTTTCGTCTGCTTCCTTTCCTGGCCGCGCGAATCCCCTCTGCTCTCCTCTCTTTTTTTTCTCTCTTCACTGTTACTACCACACTCTTTCTCTTCTTTCTCTCTCCTTTCTTCCTCTTCGCTTCCCTCTTCTTTCTTATCTTTCTCTCTCTCTCTTTTTTCTTCTTCTTTCTCTCTCTCCGTCGTTGCCAGTCGCACCAGCCTTGCAGGTCCTCCCTGGTCAGTCCCTCTCACTTTTTACTTTTATTTTTATTTTTAATTACTTTTTCTTATATTTATTGCATTGAACTTATAAACACTTGGAACTTTTTTGTTAATATAAACATTGTAGTCGTAGACTCTTAGTTTTTGTATTTATTGTTAGGTATGTAAATATTGGGTATGTTCATGAATTTTAAAGTATAGTGGTGAAATTTTGTAGTATAATCTTCCAGAGTTATTCTACTTATTTTTCTTGGATTAGATTATTATTGTTATGAAGAGAATAATGGGTATAATGATAGATAATGGGTATGTTTTTTTTTCCTTGAAGTAAATAGGAAAATAATAATGCATATTGGGTTAGCTCTAATTCCAATTCGTTTTTCTTTTTTACATCTTCTTTGTGATGTAAAATTTTCTTGTGTTTCTTTCTCCATTTTTTGGATAAATTGCTCAAAATATAATTGCGTTAGTCTAAATGGGTGTTAGCGTATCAATGACGAATGCTATATTCACTTTTGAGTTAACTAAATCAAAAGAAAATTTTGTTAACTTAAAAGGCAAAAAAAAAAGAAAAAATTGATACAGGCTCAAAAAAATTATTGTAACTAACTATAGTAGTTGAATTATTCATGCATATGAACACAAATTATTTATTAAAAAACGAAAAAAAAGAGTGAACAAGCCATGATGTATGGGTCTTGAGCAAACAAACAAATTCTTCAGTTAACTACCCCTTGTATTACTAGTTAATATATAAATGAACCACTAAATTATTCATCCGTTTTTTGGTTAGCTACAAACACTATATAGTACTTATACTCTAAATTGAAGAATAAAAATTTTCGTTCAGTGACCAAATAACCATAGCTTTACATGAATTCTTAGTGCTCTCCAGAAGATCCTCCTCTCTTTTTTTTCACTTTAGGTTTCTACTAAGTGAAGAAAGATAAATTAAATTGGAGAAAAACACAAAAATAAAGTAAAATTATCAACAAAAAAAAAAGACAAAACTCAAAGAGGGTCCAATTTGAATGCCTAGTTTTTCATATTCCCTTATCTCTCTTATATATTATTTATTTGCATATATCGTGAATTCCATCTTACTTTAGATCGCCCGTCCAACGATTATTGAGCGACACAAATGTGCTATTTGCTTACAAATTCATATGTTTGCAATGAGAGTGTTTGCAAACAATCATTGGATTGTCTAGTCTTGAACGTTTAGGAATGTGTGATCAGTATTGCAGTTAATAATTTCTTACTTGTTTCATTTCGATAAAGTTTCAGTAGTTTATGATGAAAATATGAAATACTTGTCCCATAGACGAGTCTGGGGTACCGCCATATCCATAACATAGTATGTGAGTTGTGAGAACAAACCGAATCAGGTTCGATCACTAGTTTGAATTTTATGAGAGAAAATAGGTGTTTTCGGTTCAAATCGTTAACACTAAGTGGTTTTAAGGAGAAAATTTTGAAATGCTTGTGTCATGGATAAGTCGAGAGTACTGGCGTGTTCGTAACATAGGATATTAGTTGCGCGAATAAACCGAATTGGATTCGGATCACTAGTTTGGATTTTATGAGAGAAAGTAGGCGTCGTAGAGGTTTAAACCGATAACACTTTAGTAATTTTAGGGAGAAAATATGAAATACTCGTCCCACGGATGGGCTGGGAGTACCGACATGTTTGTAACATCGAATGTAAGTTATGATAATAAACCAAATTGGATTCGAATCACCATATTGAATTTTATGAGAGAAAGTGGGCGTTTTAGGTTCAAATCGTTGATACTTAATGGTTTTAGGCGTGAAAATATGAAATACTCATCCTGTGGACAAGTCGGGGGTACCAGCATGTTCGTAACATAGAATGTGAGTTGTGAGAATAAATTGTTTCGGATTTGGATCACCGGTTTTGATTTTATGAGAGAAAGTAGGCGTTTACAGTTCAAACTATTAATACTTAATGGTTTTAGGGGTAAAAAAGTCAAATACTCGTCCCGTGGGCGAGCCAGGGGTACTGACATGTCTGTAACATGGAATGTGAGTTGTGAGAATAAACTGTATCGGATTTGGAACACTTATTTGGATTTTATGAGATAAAGTATGTGCTTTAGGTCTAAACGGTGAACACTAAGTGGTTTTAAGGGCGAAAATATCAAATAATCACCCCGTGGATGAGTCGATGGTACCGACATGTCCGTAACATAGAATATAAGTTGTGAAAATAAATCAAATCGGATTTGGAACACCCGTTTGGATTTTATGAGAAACAATAGGCATTTTTTGTTCAACCGTGAACACTCAGTGGTTTTAGGGGCTAAAATGTTAAATACTCGTCTCGTGGACGAGCTGGGGATACCGACATGTCCATAAAATAGAATGTGAGTTGTAAGAAAAATTGAATCAAATTTAGAATACTAGTTTTGATTTTATGAGAGAAAGTATGCGTTTTATGTTCAAATCGTGAACAATTAGTGGTTTTAAGGATGAAAATGTCAAATACTCGTCCTGTTGGCGAGTTAGAGGTACCGACATATCCATAACATAGATTATGAGTTGTGAAAATAAAATGAATTGGATTTAGAAAACTGGTTTGGATTTTCTGAAAGAAAGTATGCTTTTTAAGCTCAAAACACTTGGTGGTTTAAGAGGTGAAAATGTCAAATACTCATCCTGTAGACCAGCCGAGGGTACTGACATGTCCTCAACATAGAATGTGAGTTGTGAGAATAAACTGAATCAGATTTATAACACCGATTTGGATTTATAATGATGTTTATTTATTTTTCTGTAATGAATGAATATCATGTCTTTACTATGTATTTTAATATTTTTTTGTAATTTTGCAGGATCATGCAGATGGAGTACAAAATTAGGGAGATTATGACGTATACTACCCAGACCTGTCGGACATATGAATGTTATTTTGTTGACATTTTTATTTTGATGTGAATGTTACAGTTATGACTATTTTTTGGATAATTGAATTTTGTACATTTTAATTTAAATATAATTTAGTGGATTGCATGATTTTGTTTATTGAATGACATTTGTGTAGAATTGTAAAATTGTACTATTGAATTCTATAATTTAACACGTAGTTTTTATGATAAAACAAAATTAACAGGTTTTAAAAAATTAAAATTTTAACTTATCTGTGATGGATTTTTCATCGCAAATAATATTACGTTTTTGTCTCCTTTATTATTTGCGATGTATTTTTATCCTATGCGAATAATTTTTTTTGACGAAAATGAGGTATTTATCTGCGGCAAAATATTCATTACAAATAAGGTTATTAATATAATATTTTTACGTATTTATTATTTTTTAAAGTTTTTCATCAAAGGTGACATGCTTATCAGCTACGAAATTTCTATCGCAAATAACTATTTTCTGTCACAGAAAACCTTATCAGCAACAGAATATTATCTGCGACGTAATTATTCGTCACTGATATTAATTTTTCTTATTGTGGCATATATGATACCTGGGCTCCGGGAGGGAGAGATGTAAGAAAAGTGTACAAGTGGTTATTCGAATTTGGATCCTGCATGAAGAAATTAATAATATTTCTTTATCTTTAGAGTTTTTCTGTCAGACTTGTCGCTCAAGGCTAAGTCATTGGAATTTTTATTTTATAAATTGGAAGAATGCTTTAAAAAATTGAAAAGAAAGATGACCAACAATGGATTTATAACAAAAGTGAATGAATAAAAAAAAAAAAGGCAGAAATACTTCTAGGAAAGATGTAGCCAACGAAATCATTTCAACAATGTCTTGAAATCTCCAATTTTTCACCATTGACGGAACCTTCTTCTTTCTTTTATTCTCAGTTTTTGATATCAATCTGAGATGTTTTTGTATGATTTTATCAATTAAGCTAGTTGATACCTAAATCTTTATCTTACTTGGTATTATTTTAAAATATCTTTTTTTTGGGATATAATTTACTGCAAGAATTCTAAAAAAAGACAAGAATACTTCCTCTAGCAGATCATCACTGCATAATGTGACAAAGGTGAATACCAGATGAACAATGAATGAACCCTAAATTTTACTGTGCCAACAAGAAATTGATTCTCCTTGCTGCATTAAATTAATGTGGATTTATTCCTCAACTATCAGGCTTCACTTGGTATGTTTAGCTCCAGCTCTAATACCTGTTAGCAGCTTTCTGCCCAATTTAACAACACCAGCTCACGGTTAGGTGCATCAAACAATAACTGGGTCAGACACAGATCATTTAGTTGTGAAAGAGCTGGATATATCAGCTAGAGTTGTATATTTAATATTTTCATGTCAGCCACAATTTATGTGTAATTAAGTCCGTGCGACCACAGAAATTCTTTATACTCCATTGTTGAAAAAAATAAAGAGCTTAGATAAACAATTCACAGATGGGATAGACTCCTCGATAGAAAAAATTTTGATATAAAACTTATAATATATTACTTTTTCATATGAATTTAAATTTATTAAATTTTAAAATTTAATGAAAATCACTTACCGATTTACTTCATAAATTTTTACAACTGAAAAACCTATCCATTTAACAAATTATAAATCGTTTATTAGAACCCGTCGTAAAGGCTACGCTCCTTTAATAAAGTTTAGTGTTCGAGTCTTTTACATAAGATCTAGCAGAAGACCTTGGTTCGATTCCCTAAAAAAATCTAAAAACCTGGAATCCGGACGGATTAGTGCGTCCAGTCATTAGGGGCAGGCAACAAAGATCATTTCAGTAATTGCAGAGAAACAAAATACCATTTAAAGTTATGAATCTCGTTCCATTTTTTTTAAGACGGTTAAAATATTTTAGTTTTAGCAATAAATTGAAGCAGATTGTTTTTATATTTCGTTGTATTTTTTGTTTCGTATTACTTTGATCGTTTCATTTTGTTTCAACTGTTTCGATAGATACACCATATTTTGACTAAAACATCTTATTTCTGCGTAAACATAACATTATATGATTTTTTTTTTTTATATTCTATTGGTTTAAATTTGTTTTCACATGACATTATTTTGACAATGACACTTTTAATTAAGTTTAAAAATTTTGGGAATGTAATTTTTAAACAATTTTAGTTAATATTACTTCGGATTATTATTATAATTCTTAAAATAGAATAATTTTAATATTATTTTGTATTAGTATTTGAATTTTAGATTATAATTGTGATTTTATGTTGGTTAATATATCATATTTATTATCTTATGTATGAATGATGATTATTATAGTCTGTATAATAATAATATGTATTTATATTAATATATTTTTAAAATATATGCAATTTAATGAAAACAAAAATATTATCAAATTTGAAACATCATATTAAAACTAAATCATTTTATTTTAATAATTAAAACAAACATTATCCGATGTGGAATTTACAAGCTTGGTACCACCACCCTTCTAGCATTCCATGCCTCACTCTTACGCACCATAAAAGAAGTCCACCATAGCAATCTACCTCTCTAAACCTCACTCTTCTCTTTTCTTTTGCCTTTAAATGTCACATCCAAACTTTAATTTTCCTCCCCTTTCCCAAATGGATTTTGATCTGATTTTCTAGTCACATTTCCAATGTATGGAAAGGAAAGTGAAATTCCATGGGAATTGAACTCCGTTTCCTTCTTGGTCTGCATCGAAAATATGGATGTTTCTTTGAAAGCAATTTCACCTCTATCTTCTCTCTCCTCGGATCCTCTCTTCTCTAGCATTATCACCCTGTACAGTCTGATTCTCCTCTATTTACCTCATATTTTTTTCACAATAATTTTCTCTCCAGTTCTCATCATCACCGGAATTCTCTTACTCTTTCTCCTCCGTCTTGGTGCAATCCAAAGATTCGAAATCCAGAGCAAAGAAAACAGTGAGGACGGGCAAAACAGGGAAAGCAAAAGCACTGAAGCTGAGACGACAGCCGGTTTGCCACTTGAAGAGCCCAAATGGGTCGCATGCAAAACCGAAACCAAAACGGGTTTTGACCCAAACCCGGATTTCGAAGAGAATTTCGTGGAATGGAACGTAAGAGCTCCACTAGAGGTCATATACGAAGCATACGAAGGCGAAGAGGAAGAGGAAGAATATTCGGATTTGAATGAGTCCAACCTGAATGATAAAGACCCGACCCGGCTCGTGGGCATAGAAAGATATCCGTCGTTGTCACTGTACTACCCGGAATCGGACTCGGATTCCTCGTTGGAATGGGATTTACCGGCTACCGGTGACTGGGTCTTGCCGGAGAATATCTGCTTCAGGTGGGAAGAGGATGATAGAGAAGGATTTATTGAGATAGCTCTTGAAAATGAGAATAAGCAGAGAGATTTGGATTTTCGTGGAGAAGAAGAGAATTTGATTGAGATTGATCTCTCTCCGTTGCTGAACCAATAGATGTTCCTGCGAGGTGAGGTTCAGTTAATATGGCTTAATTAAAAGGTTATTAGTCAATCGAGTATAAAAACTGGGATTATTATCGAATAGAAAATTGTGAGATTCAGAGGATGGATTCTTGATTAGTTTAGGTTTAAAATTAATTAATGTTTTAGATCAACATTTAAAATTTTGGTGATAATTTTTAAAAATATGATTGATAATGTTAATATAAATATTAAATTAAAAAATTATATTATTAATAAAATATTTTAAAATTATCAATAAAATAAAATTTTAGGTTTGGGATGTTTAGACTGTTTACCGTTGTATTAGACCAATGTTTAGATACAATTAATCACTTAATCCGATGATTCAAATGGCTTCACTGAAATGACTGATATAACCTCCATCATTTTTGTGAGGAAGAGCCAGATGAGTAGGTTAAAAGGTCAAAAGGCACACAAATGATCGTTCGAGTAGAAGTGGGGTAAATGTGTGCTCTGATAAAAGGCATGAAATGTAACCAAAAGTTGATGAAGGAGATAGAGATATGACACAAAAAGGAATAGAAAATCCACCACAGTTTTGGTTATTCAAGTTGTGCATAATAATGCATATGTAACTTTAAAGGTAGAAGTAGTTATCTTTTATGTTTATATTTCACTCGGTGCAATATTATACATGCAGAAAAAGACAGTTTTTTAGAAAATCATATGAATTATGATTTAAATTTAGATTATCATGCTCATTTTAATATATTTAACTACATGAAAATAATATAAATATAAAGAATTTCATAAGTTAATAATTAATAAAAAGATAATTTTTTTAGCATATATGACGATGGAAAAGGTTGACTAACATGTATAATTTATATAAATATAATATTAAATCTAATGATCGCTTTTTATACAATAAATTATGGTGTGTAATTATAACGATCTAGTTTGGATCATTTCGGGTTCAGGTGTTTTTTAGGTTTTGGGTCGTTTCGAGTTTTGAGTAATGGTGGTTTCGATCATTTTAGATTTAGGTTATTTCAGGTTTTGAAAAACTCGAATTTGGGTCGAATCATATTATTTTAATAGTTTTCTATGCTCGAGGTGGGTTTTGGTCGGATCGGGTCAGATTTTACCACCTCTAACATATATGCACGTTAATTATTGATTTAATCACATACAAGTCCTCTTATATTGTCTCTTGTAATCGTATTTAGGAAATGGTAATTAGTTTATATAAGGTTTTTTTAATTGAGAAAACGATAATTTATAAGATATTTTATATTACATTAACGAAAAAAGAGATTGAACCCGAATTTCTTACATAAAAAAACTCATAAATAACAACTATAAAAAAAAAAATAGATAAAGCTCGATCAAATTATGGCATCAATACAATGGCTAAGGTCTTTAATCTATTCACTTTTTGTAGATAACAAATTAAGAAAATGGAATCCTCACGAGTCATTACGTGTGACTCTAAATACTCATTGTTTCTCATAAAGAAAATTATTTATAAAAAAAAAAAAAAACTCATTTGACATTGTCGGATGCTCATTCAACTTTCTAACCATGTAGTCGAATTCCCGGATCCTATCTCTACAAATAGTCAAGGGTTTAGTGTTTTTTTATATCCCTTAAATCGAGTCGCAAAAATTGTTTCCGTCTTTGAGATTGTGTCTTAGGCTCATCTTTCTCTTTGGTTTGAACTTTTTATTGCTGGTATGATTTGATTATTCAAATAGGCTTTTCAATTGACCTATTCGATATGACCATTAAAAAAAACAGAGAATTTTTAAGAGAACGCACACTATAAAAATAGTTTTTTTTTTTTAGTAAGGAAAGCTTTCCTGGTTGAAATCTGAATAATCCGTTCTTAAGTTTTTTGACCAGAGAATTTTTTTCCTTACCCGATCCTTTTCGCATATTATCTCTTAATAACTTTGGTACTAATTACATAATAACCTTCGTGATAAGATCTAAGGTTTCTAGGAATACTAAAATTAAACTAATTTTGGCATATGTCCTTCGTGGATTTCATGTCAATTGGAATTAATTGTTATATAGGCCATGTTAGGATTTATTGTCTTGAACCCATTTCCGTTAATTTGTTCTAAATTAATTTATATATGATTTCAAACATGATCATATATACACAAAATTTTATTTATCTTCACTATAAGAAGAAAAAAAAAAATTGACACCAACGGATGAAATATGCAGGTGATAATCCAAAATACGTCGGTAATAGTCATCATCGACGAAATGTAGTCAGTGAAAGCTCCGTCAATAATACAACCGTTGCAAATGCTATATTATCTTTGACAGATAGAAATCCGTCGCAGAAAAAAGTATCAACAACGGACATCCCTGACGGATAATTTGTGATAATTTTTTTAAAACGAATTAAAATTTGATTTTTTTAATACAAAATATTAAAATAATATTACTACTGATGGAATTCAATCCGCCAGTGATACTATTTTTAAAAATATATTTTTTAATTTTTTAAAAGAAATACTTCACAGTGGACCACTTTTGTATTTTGAAAAATGTGATTATCGAACTATGTTTTTAATACCAAACAATCTCTAATTTCATACTAAATTTTTGTTTGATGATTATCATTAATTTGTTTACATTGTGCAATTTAATTTGTTCCCCGAAATAACCAAATAAAAAAAAGGTTCTTTAACAGCAATTATACTTTACTATATATGCGGCAGTTAAATGAAATTCTTTGCATAAAAGTTGGTTTTATTTTTTTTCCAGATGATCATAACCAAGTGCTCATGTTATAAAAAAAAAAAAATAACAAAGTGTTCATGCTTTGAGAAAAACGGCATGAAATGAGATTTCCGAACTTTTGCTTGATCAGAAAGTTGAAGACTGGTAACAAAGTATACTCCCATGTGAGGAAATGCTATATTAATGTTAGACAAGACCAGCCTGTCGAGAATCTATGAGCGAAAACAGACTAGCAATAGCATTCTTCTTGAAATCATGGCCTGAATATGTACCACGTTAAAATTGGGTCATTGATGCAAATTCATGGATGATTCCAAGTCTCCAATATTTTGGCAGCCTCCTTCCAGCTTGGCTTTGGGTCAAACTGATAACAGTTATGGACAAATAGGACAAAGGAGAGTCTCAAGGCTGGGATGATGCAGCACGAACAAGCATGGATGCAAAGGCAGCTGCTGTAAACTCTAGAAGATCACTTAGGAAATGACAGCAACTAGAATGGCTCAAGGATTACAGTACCTGAGCAGAACCAAGAAAGAAAGAAGCTAAAGGGAAAATGCAGGCGAAGTTAGTGAGTTGTTAGTTTCTTAACAGAATATGACAACAGTTGTAACTACCAATTAGCTAGCTAAGTAGTCTCTTATTAGTATCAAAAGAATTGTATTAGTTATGAACAAATCAATCAATGAAAAATCCAGAATTCTCTTCTTTCTATCTACTGCAAACTCTTACAACTTTCTTGGAGTTTAAGCTTGAACTCGAATCAAACCACTGACTGAGTTGTGAAATGCAACATTGGTTGTGATTACACTGTGAGGGTTGTGCTATTTGTAGCTTAAGTTGAGCCATTTTGCTCATCATTCTACTCTTTGACAAGTATACTTGTTATTCTAGATCAATAATTCAAAAAAAAAAAGGATAAATTGAAAAAGCGTGTATTTCTGTTTGTAGAGGATTAAGCCTAGAATATTGTGTAATCTCTGAATGTTTGTCAAGTTTAAAGAAAACTTTAATAGGACTTCTATTAAGTTAATTTTGCTTTATGATGCTAAACTAAAGTTAACTGTTGGAATTGGATTTGGTTAAAAACTGTGAAACAGCCAAATGCAACTTATATGACTACTAGTGGTGCCTGTTGATCGAGCCATTCTAAACAAGTTACTTTGGCCAGAAGTTTCTTGCTATTGAGTCACCAAGCCTGTTGCTTGCTAAAATGGACCTATAGGTAGGATTTTTGGAGCCACGGCCGTAAGGTCATATGTTGAGTTGCGAAGCAACCATTCTGTCAATTTCACATATTTGTTGTTTGCAACTGAGTGCAAAAATATTTTCTGTGCTTTTTTTGTTTCAAAGGCAGGTCCACACAAAATTTGTTGTGTTCATTGTTGGCATGGTTGGAGACAACTTAATAGTTTGGTTTTTGGTGGGAGTTCCTGCAAAGAAAATCTTCCTGAGAATTAGGCATAATACAACAAATTGTTAGCACCTATGGTTTTAAATCTGAGTTCTGCATATTATGGAATAGAATTTTGTCTTCCTCAATTATTGTATTCACTTGGTTGTGCAACCCAGGTTCATAAATTATTTATGTGAACTATTTGTACTTAGCATGTAGAGAATTAGATCTAATTTTAACAATTTTCTGTAAATTATTCCTTTCATTCATTATCATCATCAAATGTTTTGAACTGGGATTATTTATGTGAACTTTTTGGACTTAGCATGGGTTATTTACTTATTTTTCTCATATATTCAAACTGAAATAAGCATATTATATAATGTCTAAAATTTTCTTTCTTTAATTCTTTTTCCCTGAGCAATTTATGCTCTTTAGAAGACTTTTGAGTTTATTCTTTCCTCTTTTTGCAGGGTTGCCCATCTTATTACTATTTTCATATGTATATGCATGATGTATTGGATAACATGTTGACAATGATCATTGTATACAAATTCAGTTATATATAGTTTATCATTTAGTTTAGATATTACTGTTTTATTTAGCATATGGATATTTTATATGTTTGAATTGTCATATGCATATATCCGTTGAAAGTCTTAATATGTGTGTCAATCTTAAGCAAAGGTTGGGGAATTCTATTTATAACCTAAAGTGTATGTCTTGTAGCACCTAAAGTATATCTCAAGATCTTAAAGATGATGATAAGACATAGGTTTCGTTAAAAACCATAAGATATTTTCTCTAGAATGCTTGTGCTACTTAAGAAAGAGAAAATCAAAAATGGCCGACAAAGTGACAACATATAAAAACGGGTAAATATTAATTTTGGTCTCTAACGTATAGACCAAAATTGGGTCCCTAATGTTTCAATTTGAACATTCAGGTCCTTACTTTGTCAAATGCAAACCAATTGAGTCTCTGGACCATGGCACCGTGAAGAACTCTAACGGGACACATGTGAAATACCAAAACCACCCTTTAATACCTTCTATTCTCCTTCTTCAGAAACCCTAAATCAAATGCAGTTCAGGGTGCTGCTCTCTTCGTCTTTCCTTATCGCCTTTTCTCTGCCTCCTTCTTCTTCCTCCGTCAACTGCCTCCTTCCTCTTCCTCCTTCATCTTTGTCATTCCTCTGCAACATTTGTCTTCCTCCATCTGCCTCCTTCATCTACATCATTCCTTCACCTCATTCCTCTTCCTTCTTTCTTTTCCTCATTGTCCTTCTTTGTATATTCCATAATTCTTCTTTATATTCTTCAATCTGCCATGGGTTCGAGAATGGGAAGCAATAATTTTTGCAGGTGTGGGCATCCTTCGCGGCCCATCACGTCGTGGACTAATAATAACCCTGGTCATCGAGTTTTTGGTTGCCGTAATCATGGAGTAGCAGGGGCTTGTTAGCACTTTAAATGGTTTGATCCACCAATGTGTCAGAGATCGAAGCAAATAATCTCTAAACTTCTGTAGAGGATTTCCAACTTGGAGAGGAACCAAGAGTAAGGTTTTATTGGGAGCATAAATGATGATGAATCGTTTGTTATGTCATCTGTTTGAATTGTTCGATCCAACTATGAGCCAAAGGTTGTCTGCAACCATGGAACAAAGATGGTGCATGATCCAGCTGATCGAACAACTAGGAAGACAATAGCATTCTATTATTGTGTTTGGGTATGGGTTTTGTTGTTAGAGTTATTGATTTTGTTGATTGGTTTTTCATCAGACTGTTTTGGGAAGGGGAAGAAAATGTTGAGTGAGTTTTGATTGAGCATGTTTGGGTTTACGAGTTTAGAGTAGGCATATTTAGAGGGTGGTGTTTAGTTGTTCATTTTGTCTATTGTTTATATCTGTGAAGACATCTTAGTAGAATAAAATGAAAGCATTTTGCAAACATTGGCTAGTGTCCTATTTTGATACATGTGTTCTGTGCTCTTTGTGCCCTATTTTGATAATCCATTACACATAATCATATAATGCAAAATCCAAAAAATAGTAAAGTGCATAAACCACACTTGTGATAATGATTCAATCCCAAATAGCTTGCAACAATGCTTCATTGGTAATATTTGAACTGATCACAAATAGGTGTAAGTGTATCAGTCATACACAAGTCATACATAGAACATAATTCTTGGTAAATAATCCATCATAAACCACAAAAACCAATCATAGACCACATCATCTATCCAAAAACCAAGTCATCTATTAAAGTCACATAAACTACCAAAAACCACATAATCAATCCATCAAAGGCCATATCTTTCTACAATAACTTCTAATGTTGCTTCTTGCTGCTTGGAGGATAATTCTTCACAATACAACTTGGTTCTCTCATTGATTGAGTTGCTTGCTGGACTGGTGGGGTTCCCTGTCTAGTTGGTCAGACTAGTGGAATGCTTGTGTATCTTGCTCTTGTCTGAGGTTAGGAAGGGTATGGTCTCCGTGTGCTACTACTTGGTTGAGATGATCCACTTGCCTACAAATAGAAAAATAAAAGTGACAGTAAAAGCATAAACTGAACAATATATGTAAGAAAAGAGAGAAATGAATAACATAATTCTTCACCCACCTCATTTTTCACACCATTGAGACAAAAGAGAAAGAGATACCAACTCAGATAGAGTTATATATATATATAGTGAAGGACATAATTCTATTGTACAAAACCCAATGTACTCAAACTCATAAACACAAAAAGATTCTAAAAAAGCTAAGAAGATAACTTATCATTCCTTGAAATCCTTGTTGGACTAGTGTAGGGCCTTCCCTCTTTGTTGCACCACAATCAACATTTGGAGTATTCATTATTTTGCTACTTGTTGTTGGTTCATATGTTCATTCTCCTTAGAAAGAACATAAATAATGGTCAAAGAAAGTTAACAACAAAGTAGTAGCACTTTATAACCATTTTCATTTATTGTTTCTTTTTTTTCACTTGGAGCTTCTTCCTAGGCTGCACTGGTTGTTGCTCTTTTTTTTTTTACTACTATCCTGTAAAACAAAGAAAAAGGTAATAGGACTTGAGTAAAGCATTCATAATATGTAAACAATGTATGCAACAACAATACTAGTAAAATTTAAAAATCTGGAAAAGAACAACAATTAATGCACTTACACTTGGCATTTGAGTTGCAGAGAGCAGTACCAATATTTGGTCCCTTACAACTCATTTTGTAATGGCCCATCCTGTAATACTCGTGTTCTTAAAGTATGGATAAAGAATTAATTTGATAAATATGATATGTAATTAAAATAAAATAATATATACATGAAAGGTTTATTTTTTGAATAAAATAATTCTTTTGAAAAAAAACTGGACGTGTAATGGTGTGGATACAAAGAAAAAGAAAAGAAAAAAAAAACACGTCCAGGACAGCATGGAAGGATAAAAAGGAAAGAAAAAAAAAACCAAGTGTTAGACAACACATGAATTCGTGGCAACCAAACGTGGGGGGATGATGACTATATATATATATATATATATATATATATATATATATATATATATATAGTTTATTTTATTTATTACTTACCAAATCTTGTTTGGTTTCTTCAACTTCAATTCAAACTACTCTCTTTCTTTAAACACTTGGGGACTGAAAGAAAAGTCGAAAGAGTCAAATTTTAAAGTAGTTTATGGGAGAATTTTGTAGAGAGTCACGGATAGCTCTAAGAAAAATAGAAGGTAATAATATGAAGTTTATTTTTGAAATTTAGCATACATGAAATTTCCATAATTCAATGTGGGAATTTTCAAAGGGTGTGAATTATGAAGAAATTGAAGAATAAATTAGAAATTTTAATATAAATATTATGTCAGGTGTTGACAATCAGCAACCGGGAAAAATTACTGAGAAGAGCATGAAAGGTAAGGATGCGATCCACGAGTAGCTCTAAGTGCTACATGGTGAGTTAGATTTACTTTAAGTAATCAAGATAAATATGAAATATATAGTGATAGTATTTGAATAAATCATTAACTTATGATTTGGTGATAGATGAAAGTTGGTTGATAGGTATGCTAGGAATAAGGGATTGTAGAGAATTATTTTATGAGAAATAATATTATTAGAATAATGAGTCGATTTAATAATAAAGATGACAAGTGAAATTCCTGACGAGCTATGGTTGATGATTTGATATGATTTATGAGGAGAGGAATTTAGTAAAAAAATTTAAATAATAATTTGAGAATAATCAAGATAGCTAATTTGAATGTTTGAATACATGTTTGTTTCTACATTATTGTTCATATGTATATTTCATATCATTATTCATATGCATATGCATGAAATAAAATAACCGGGAAGGCAGCCAGTCTAAATAAAACAAAAGAATCGGGAGGACAGCTGGTCTAAGCTAAAACATGTCAACATGTGGGAAGATGTTCCCAATTAATAATTCATGAATTACATCTATTTTAAATATTGATTTTATTATTGAGATGTTAAAGTGCTATTTATGATTGTAAATTTATTGATAGATGAATGAGTCTCACAGAGAGACAATTATGCTAGAAGAACTATGGAAATATGAAATGTTGAGAATTATCTGGGTGACTGATTATATGCTGTGAACTTCATAATGAGGTAATTATGAGATAGAATTGATAGTCTCAAGATGATGATTAATTATATGAGAATAAGAGATTTATAAAGGATGGGAATTTGATATGAGTAGTGATAATAGAATGTTATTATCAAAATATATGAGATATAGATGAATGAATATTGGAAGACTAATTATACAAATTGAATACTTCTAGTAGGTTTAATTCATTGAGCTTATGAAGCTCACTCCTCATTGTGCAATAATTTCTAATAGCACGCAGGACAAATAGAATTGTGAGCGGAGATTCAGACTAAATCATTTTATGTAAGTCACGTGGTCCACATCCTCATACTAACGAGAAAAAAAATATATATTTGTAAATATTCATTCATAATATGTTGTATATATTGTTGAGTTGAGATCTGAATGATGTAACTCTCCTGTTGAGGGTTGAGGATTTATGTATGTAAATCATTTAGTTGTTGTTTTAATACTGCAGCATCTATGTGTCGTGCTGAGATTTTAAAATGTGACGACACCGTCTCGGGGGTGGCCAACCCGGGATGGGTCGTTACAATTTTGGTATCAGAGTATTAGGTTTTATTATTCTGTAAACTGCATAAAAAGTAAGAAAGTGAAAGATTAAAACAAATTATATTCTAATGAATAGTCTGAGGATGACACGTGGACGTGTTAGAGCTAGAATTAGAGTTGTTGACTTGAGAGGGCGTGGTAGGCCCCAATTTTTAAATGAGATGAGGTTGAGATAGGAGTTGAGTCTGAGTCTGTGGTTCCTAGAAAGGAACATGTTGACAGTATAATTAATATTAGTAGGGGTATGAGAGAATCTAGAGGTGAAAGAGATAAGCTAAGAAAAGCTCTTGCTCATGCTCTTGAGAAAATGAATGTACAAATGATAGAGTTGATAGTCTATAGCATAGACTTAATGAACAGGCTAGAGCACTGCTTGAGGTTGTTGTAAATCCAGAAATGGTAAACGTTAAAAAAGGGAAAGGTGAGTTTATACATGAGATGCAGAGAGATTGTTTTGTTAGATATATTAAGTCAAATGCGTTGTTGTTTAAAGGATCTATGAATCCTTTTAAGTTTGAGTTTTGGGTGAAACATGTAGAGAGATTATTTGGTATTTTACCAGTGACTGAAAAGCACAGGGTCGCCTTTGCTACGTTCAAATTAGAAGGAGAAGCTTTAGAATGGTGGGAGGATACTCTTCCTAGGATGAGTACATATGTTGATAGACCCTTAACTTGGAATAGGTTTAAGGAGGTTTTTTCTTTTATAAATATTTTCCATATATTTGCAGAGCCCAACTGAAGAAATATTTCATTTATTTGAGGCAAATATATTGACTATGACTCAGAATGATATGAGATTTATGGCTTTGTCGAGGTTTGTACCGAAAATGGTGGACCTAGAGAAGAAGAAGTGTAAGAAATTCATAGATGAATTACATTTTGAGATTAAATCGAAACTATCTTACATGAGGCATATGAATTATGTCAGATTAGCGGATATAACATTTCAGATTGAGAAATATGTTATGGAGTTTAAGGGAAAAAGAAAGAGTGATTAAAGAGGCTTAGACATGAAGGTTCTAGAGGTAGTGGTGGTATGAATGTACAGGGTGAGAGACCACCCCAGATGGGGTATTCCTTGTTACAAGGAACTGTAGTACAGAATCAGAGGCAAGCAAGATCTGTTGCTTCTATAGCTCATAGTAATATCGGTGGGACCCCTAGATTTGGGAAATAGTGTGTGGGAACTGGAAGTTATGGTAAAGGTAGGAGTGTACTACCTAGAGGATGTGATAACGTAATAAAAATACTAGAAAATGTTATAAATGTAATCCAATAAGATATTTATCCTAGAATTGTCCTAATTTGAAGTGCTTTGTATGTAGAAAAGGTGGACATATCAATGTTGGTTGATCTTTGTGCAACCCATTCTTTTGCATCCAATATTCATATAAAGTCTATTGAAATATGTATTAGTCATTTGATGCATAATAGTATTGTTGAAGTTCCCACTAGAGATAGAGTAATAATCATAAATGTTTACAAGGGTTGTGGTATCAGTGATAAAGAATTTGAATTTGATTTATTTCCTTTGAATATGGTAGATTTTCATTTGATTTTTGGAATGAATTGATTGTCGACGTATTACGCCTAGGTTGATTTTTCCAAAGAAAATGTAGTGTTCAAGATATGGACATGACGAGTTTAACTTTCAGGGAGAACATAAGATACTCTCGAACTATCTTATTTTGCTCTAACTACTAGTAGATGGTTAAAGAAGAGTTGTGAGGAGTATTTGACATACATAATGGATTCTAAAAAGGAAAATAGAAAGTTAGAACAAATCTTAGTTGTGAAAGATTATTCTAATGTATTTCTTGATGAGTTGTCTAGTTATCTCTCAGTAGAAAGATTAAATTCTCTACTGATGTGATACAAGGTTCATCATATATATTTATAGCACCCTACAGAGTGATACCCATTGAGTTAAGAGAGTTGAAAGTTCAAGAGTTGTTAGATAAAAAAATTATTCGGTTTAGTCTGTGGCCTTGGGGAGCCCTATGTTGTTTGTGAAGAAAAAAGATGGAATGATGAGATTGTGTATAGACTACAAATAGTTGAATAAGATATTCATCAAGAACCAATATCATTTACCCAAGATAGATCATTTATTTGAGAAGTTGTAGGGAGTAAGGGTATTTTCTAAAATAAAACTGAGATCAAGTTATCACCCATTTGAGAATAAAAGAATGATACATGTTTAAGACTGCTTTTAGGACAAGTTATGGTCATAAGTCACTGGTGATGTCATTTGGATTAACTAACGCTCCAGCAACATTCATGGACTTGATGAATAAAATATTTAAACCATTTCTTGATAATCTTGTGGTTGTGTTCATTGATAACATCTTGGTGTGTTCTAAGACTAAGGAATAGCATGTAAAACATTTAGAAATTGTGTTAGAGATTTTGATGAAAGAGAGATTGTATGCTATAATTTTCTAAATGTGAATTTTGACTGAATAAGATAACTTTCTTAGGGTATGTAATATCTGAAAATGGTATAACAGTGGATCCACAAAAGGTAGATGCAATGCTAAGTTGGGAGAGACCAACTAATGTGATTGAGATTAGAATTTTCTTGGGGTTAGCTGGTTATTATAGAAGATTCTTTCATAATTTTTCTATTATTGTAGTACTGTTGACTAGATTAACCAGGAATAAGGTAAAATTTGTATGGTCTGGGAGTGTGAGAAAAGTTTCCAATTACTAAAAAAGAAATTAACTACAGCTCTAGTATTGGTGCTTTATTCTGGTGATGAAGGATTTACAGTATATAGTGATGCATCCCATCAAGAGTGGGGATGTGTGTTGATGTAACATGATAAGGTAATGGCATGTGCTTCTACGTAATTAAGGAATCATGAGAGAAATTACCCTACCCATGACTTAGAGTTGGCTGTCATAGTGTTTATTTTAAAGATTGGAGACATTATCTGTGTAGAGCCACTTGTGAGATATTTACTGATCACAAGAGTTTGACATACTTACCTACCTAGAGAAAGTTAAATTTGAGACAGAGGTAGTGGATGGAGTTGATTAGTGATTATGACTGTACAATTCCTTATCATCTAGGAAATGCTAATGTAGTAGCTGATGCATTAAGTAGAAAATCTACAAGAAGGTTAACTGCTATTGAGAGTCATGATGTGAAATTGATGATAGTTTTAAGAGAGAAAAGAATTAAGTTGAATATCAGTGATAGATGATCATTGTTAACAAACATGATTGTATAGTCATCTATAGTAAAATGCTTGTTAGAGATGTAAGGTAAAGATGAGGAGATAGAGAATATTAAGCAGGAAGCTTAGTAGAAAGCAATATGAGTTAAAAATTTGAAATGATGGTGTTCTTGTATAGGAACATAGAATATATGTTCCCAATGATGCGGAATTGAGAACGGAGATATTGAAAGAGACACATGATGATGTATATTCGATACATCCGAGTAACAACAAGATGTATAGAGGATTGAGACAAAATTTATGGTGGTCAGAATTGAAGAGGGATGTAGCTTAATATATTTCTAGATGTTTGGTTTGTCAGCAAGTGAAGTCAAAGAACAAACATCCGATAGGCTTACTATAGCCTCTTCCTGTGCTCGAATGACCATAGAAAAATATGAGCATAGATTTTATTTCTGGATTTTTTCATACCCAGAAAGGTCACAATACAGTGTAAGTGGTAATAGATAGACTTTCTAAGTTATCTCAATTTCTTCCAATTAAAACAAATTAGAGTCGTAAAAAGTTAGTTGAACTGTATGTAGCTAAGATTGTGATGTTGTATGGAGTACTATTAAGCATAGTGTCAAATAGATATGGTAGAGTTGCATCTTGGTTTTGGAGAGGCTTTCAGAAATTCATGTGTACACAGTTACAGTTTATTACGACTTTTCATCCTCAAACAAATGAATAGATAAAAAAAATTATTAGAGTACTAGAATATATGCTAAGGGCAAGCGTATTGAGTTCTCAGTGAGCTGGGATGCTTATTTATCTTTGATCGAGTTTGTATATAATAATCAGTATCAAACTAGTATTGGGATAGCACAATTTGAGGCTTTATATGGTAGAAGGTGTAGAACTCCAGTATGCTGGGAAGAATTTGGAGAGAGAAAGATATTTGGTTCATAAATTATTAAGTTAACAAGTAAGATAATCAAACTAGTTAGAGAAAACCTTAAAACAGCACATAGTAGACCGAATAGCTATACTAATAATAAAAGAAGAACTCTTGAGTTTCAAGTAGGTGATTGGGTGTATTTAAAAATTTCTCCATGGAACGGTGTGCTAAGGGTCAAAAGGAAATAAAAGTTGAGTCCCATGTATGGGGGACTCTATAAAGTTATTGAGAAAGTTGGGATAGTTGTGAATAACCTGGATATGCCTCCAGAATTAAAACAATTATATAATATATTTCATATTTCACTTTTGAGAAAGTGTTTACATGATGAATCTCATAATATTTCGAGCCAAGCTGTAAAACTTCAGAAAAATTTGACCTTTATACAAGTACCAGTCAGAATTCTAGACAGAAAAGAACAAATCTTATATAATAAATTAATTCTATTAATTCAAGTTTTGTGACGGAATAAATATGTTGAAGAGATTATGTGAAAGCATAAGGCAACTATGAAGAAATATTATTCACAATTGTTTCTTGAGTTAGGTAAGGAATTTCTGGGACGAAATTTTTGTAAGGTGGGTAGAATTGTAATACCCGTGTTCTTAAAGTATGGGTAAAGAAGTAATTTGATAAATATGATATAGAATTAAAATAAAATAATATATACGTGAAAGGTTTTGTTATTTGAATAAAATAATTCTTTTGAAAAGAAAAAAAAAAAACCAACACCTTGCTACAAGTGTTGGCTATCTAACATGCAAATGCATGTTAGACAGCACATGAATTCGTGGCAACCAAATGTGGGGGGAGGGGGGGATGATGACCGTTAACATATATATAGTATTAGTTTATTTTATTTATTACTTACCAAATCATATTTGGTTTTCTTCAACTTCACTTCAAACTACTTTATTTCTTTAAACACTTTGGGGCTAAAAGAAAAGTTGAAAGAGTAAAATTTTGAAGGAGTTTATGGGAGAATTTTGTAGAGAGTCACGGGAAGCTTTAAGAAAAACAGAAGGTAATAGCGTGAAGTTTATTTTTGAAATTTAGCACACATGAAATTGTCGGAATTCAATGTGGAAATTTTCAAAGGGTGTGAATTATGAAGGAATTGAAGAATAAATTAGAAATTGTAATATAAATATTATGTCAGGTGTTGACAATCAGTAACCGAATGAAACTACTGAGAGGAGCAGGAAATGCAAGGTGGTGATTCATAGGTAGCTCTAAGTGCTACGTGGTGAGTTAGATTTATTTTAAGTAATCAAGGTAAATATGAAATATATAGTGATAGTGTTTGAATAAATCATTAACTTATGATTTAGTGATAGATGAAAGTTGGTTGATAGGTATGTTAGGAATAATGGATGTGTAAAGAATTATTTTATGATAAATAATATTATTGGAATAACGAGTCAATTTAATAATAAAGGTGATAAGGGTAATTATTGATGAGCTATGGTTGATGATTTGATATGATTTATGAGGAGAGGAATTTAATGAAAATTTTCAAATAATAATTTGAGAATAATCAGGATAGTTAATTTAAATATTTGGATGCATGTTTGTTTATATATTATTGTTCATATGCATATTTCATATCATTATTATTAATATGCGTATGCATGAAATAAAATAACCGAGAAGACAGCCGGTCTAAATGAAAATAAAAGAACCTGGAAGGCAGTCGGTCTAAATTAAAATTAAAGAACCGAAAGGGCAACCGATCTAAATGAAAATCGTGATAGCCGGTATATGTTGGAAATAAAAGAACTGGGAAGGTAGCCTAAATAAAATAAAACAACTGAGAGGGTAGCCAGTCTAAGCTAAAATATGTTGACATGTGGGAAGACGTTCCCAATTAATAATTCACGCATTGCATCTGTTTTAAATATTGATTTTATTATTGAGATGTTAAAGTGCTATTCATGATTGTAAATTTATTGATAGATGAATGAATCTCACATAAAGACAATTATGCTGAGAATAAATATGGAAATACAAAATGTTGAGAATTATCTGGGTGACTGATTATATGCTTTGAACTTCATAATGAGGTAATTATGAGATAGAATTGATAGTCTTAAGATGATGATTAATTATATGAGAAGAAGAGATTTATAAAAGATGGGAATTTGATATGAGTAGTTATAATAGAATGTTATTATCAAAATATATAAGATATAGATGAATGAATATTAGAAAACTAATTATACAAATTGAATACTTCTAGTAAGTTTAATTCCCTGAGTTTGTGAAGCTCACTCCTCATTGTACAATGATTTTAGGTAGCAGGTAGGACAGATAGAATTATGAGCAGATATTCAAACTAAATCATTTTTTGTAAGCCACATAGTCCAGATCCTCAGACTGATGAGAAAAAAATATATCTGTAAATATTCATGCATAATATGTTGTATATACTGTTCTGTTGAGATCTAAATAATGTAACTCCCATGTTGAGAGGATTTATGTATGTAAATCATTCAGTTTTTGTTTTTATATTGCTGTATATATGTGTCGTGCTGAGATTTCAAAAACGTGACGACACCGTATCGGGGGTGGCCAACCCGGGATGGGTCGTTACACATCCCATGACAAACACAATATGTTACAGTACCACCTTTTTTGCCTTCCTAAAGGTCCCTAATCCTATTTTTATTGGGCTTCCCTATTGGTTTCTTAAATACAGGTGGGTTTTGTGGTTCATCAGATATTCTAGGCCATAATAATGGGCCATTAACTGACTTAAAGCTAAGGTTATAGGACATAAAGTAGTACCCAACATGGTAAAATATATTCACATAACCCTCAGGTTATTCTCTATTGGCATAAATTGAACATACGCCATGCTTGCATAGGATCCTAGTAAAATCCCATTTGAAGCATGCACAAGTGTGTTTTGCTAGGTCAACGGTGTAGGTGTTACTTCCACTCTCAACTTAATACCTCTTATCCCTAAATAGTGAGAGTACACTATCCCTTAAGACCAACTTTAGTTTCTCTAGTTTAGCTTGTATATTTGGACATATTGGCCTTTCATGCTTTCCCATCCAAGCTCGTTTTTAACAAACCTACCCATAATTTTCTTCCTTATAATCTCCAACATTTTAATTATAGGTTGATCCCTAGCTGGAAGATGAAACTATTAAAAGTTTCACCAAAATGTTAAGCAGCATGTCAAACTTAGTAAGTGGCAAGAATGCGTGCTTAGACCAGAACCTAGGATCATGCTCCATTACCCATTTGTAAGCATTGCCATCTAACTTCCTCATTTTCTCCACATGAATGTCAAACCAATTTTGAGTGGATGATCATGCTATTGTCGACATAAGTTGTTTTAGCTCATGCCCTTTGCATGTCTTTTTCATGTTGGCATACAGATGCCTCAGGTAGAATCTGTTAACAACTATTGGGATGACATCTTCAAATACTGGCAGTAAGCCCTATAAGACATTGAGAAGACATTTAATATAAACTTATGTAATATTTAATATAAGGGTTAATATACAAGAATCATGACAAATGTACTTTCTGCTGATCACTAATGAAGGTCCGCCCTTTTTACTGACAATACCAATGTCTATAATGAGCTTGACCAGAAACTATGACCATGTTTCTTTGGTTTCAGTTTCCACAACTACATATACAATTGGGACCATGTCTTCATTTTCATCAACACCAACTGCAGCAAGCAGCTGTCTATGTGCTGGATGCTTTAATTAGATGGCATATTATTAGCATGTACCCAACCAAGAACCCTTTCTTGCAAGCCTCAAAACAAATGTACCGCTTTTTAAAAATTGGTGGTGAGTAATTTCTGTCACAAAGTATGTCAATTGTGTTACCAAGATTTGAACTTTTTTATCTCTGCATAATAATCCCACAACCTTCTATATTGATCCTTGTAGCTCCCATATATTTCTTCAAGTGCCTTATTCTTAGCCCTCCAAGCTTTCATACTAGAAATATCAACACCAAAGTCTTGCATTGTATCTCTCACAACAAACCTAGGCTTATGTGTTGGATCACTTTTGAACCTCTCCATGTAGTATTTAGCCAAAAATTTAAGGTAACAGTGTTTGTTATATCGTGATCTTAGACATGAGTGGCTAGACCTAGAGTCCTAATCTGATATGTGGAGGATCTCTCAACCTTGGAGCATATAACACCCAATTGGAAGTCCTATGACGACACTTCACCCTCACTCTTACTTTATCATTTTTAACAAATTTGATTGCACACCTTTTTAGTATTGAATACTTAATGACTGCTTCTCTCAAAATTACCTTTGATCCAATCATCATGTCCATTTGCAATTTAGGATCCTTCATATCTGTTTTAGGGTTGAATGTTGGCCACCCTGGTCTATTAGCTTCATCATCAAAATTCTGAAGACTGTGCAGGTCATCTAACCTTGCATAGTCGAAGCATCATCATTAACTCCTTCATTATGCTCAAATCCAAAAAAAAAAATATGTACCTTCAGAACTCCCAACGTTGCACCCCCCCCCCCCCCCCAACTCAGAACCAATAAGCTCATCATCAACATTATCCTCCCAAACCATATCATCATCACCAACCCCATCATCCTCGCTGTCTTTGAAGTCACAATCACTCCCATCATATTCACCATTAGACTCTCCATCATCATAAACATCCCTGGCATGATCACCCTCATTACCCTTATCATATACAGACTCCCCACCCTCATAAAACTAATCACCATGAACACCATCATCATTTTCAAACTCCTTACTCCTATTAAACTCATCACCATGAACACCTTCATAATTATTAGACTCACCATCCCTTAACTCATCAAAAAATATTGGTACGTCATCATTGCCTCCTCAATCAGTTCCTAACTCAACTGGAACATCATGATATTCTAAGGCTAACGCTGGCTCAAGCATATCACAAGAAAGATATTCATGTTTAACAACACTAATACCTTTATGTTGGCATGTATGTTGCACTTAGATATCTATCATCATTTCAAGTTTAATCAAAGCAATGAAAGTCTTTACATCTTCTCAATTGCTAGTCTCTTAAAGCCATTCTCTAATCCATATCCAGGTTCAGTGTAATACAAGTACAGTACATCAGTTACGCCAACACTTCCTAACATGTCTGTGATCTCATAGATAAAACATCTTATCACTGACACAACCATTAAATATTACTGTCTTGCCCCCAGTATATCTTATAGAAAAATACACACTATCCATTGACCTGCATGAAAACCCCATAATTATACTGAAAAATAGTGCCAGTGGAACTATGAAACTAGGGGTCGAAAGGGACAAAAAATTGTGAACAAAAAGGGACATGATGCCAAACAGGACACAAAGGGAATCCATGGATAAAAAGTGGCAGATAAGCAACAATGGCAGACAATGTTAATGTATACAATGGGAAAACATAAGCAATACGATATTTGGCATCGTGGACCCAGAAAATTACTTGAAACATAGTATAAAAAAAGGCAACAAAGCACAGTGCGAGACCTAGAAAATTACATCAAACAAAGCCTAAAAAAAGCAACAAAGCACAACGAATTGATTCACCAAATCAACAAAAGCACCCAAATACTTTACACATACCACTAACTATGATGCATTCACTAAACCACTAAAAAAATTAACAATGTGTAAAATAATTTCATATCTGGAGACAATGAGGCACTACTGCCAAGGTGGAGAGCATCTCAAAAAGTTCGATAAATCATAAGCTTCCGTCATGAGAGGGAGATGAAATGGGTTTCATAAAACGAATTGAACGCACACAAAAACCCTCTAACGTATGTCACACGAGGAAGAAGATGATTTGTTTGAAAAATCGAGAAGAATAAAAACCCTTGTGTCGTCTGTCGCATGAAGAGAAGGATGAGAGGTGGTTGTGGATGAAGTGAATCTGGTGCAAGGAAAAGAAGAAAGAGTTTTGCACTTAGATGAATTGGGATTGGGGGTAGATTTGCTATTTTAGTCCATTTGTGAAGCTTGTGTGAGACCTGTGATATGTTTCCGTTAGTTTACTTCACGGCACCATGGTCCAAGGACCCAATTGTTCTGCATTTGACGAAGTAAGGACTTGATTATTCAAATTGAAACGTTATGGATCAAAATTGATATTTACCCTATAAAGACCACTTTGTGGATGTTCTCTATTTGCTACACAACCATATTGGATCAATGTCGATGGAGATTGTTGACTCTTGTGACCATGGAAAGTCTTATGTTGCTCAAAAGATCAGTTACTACCCTGATTCGATGTTAAAGACTCCGTTGGATCGGATTGAGAGAAGTTTCTAGACGAATGTTTTAAAATGTGCACATAAAGTTTTTCCGTTATTTTGGCATGAGAGTCGTTTTTAAAAGGTAAAATATGTTTTTAGAAACTAATTACAATTAATGTTGTCAAAGTAAGAGAATTTTAAAATTATTCTATGATATGAGCTTACGCTAATTACGATTTATTAGGATTTGTGATATAACTGTGATGGACGGGGCATTTAATCGCTGTATAAAATATAAGCTATGTCATCTTCTTATCCCCAAGCTTAGAGAACAAAGTGTGAAAGAACATAACACTTAAAAAATGATTAGTCGAATTGATTAAAAATTTCACTGCATCATCAAACATGGATACTAAATAAGATATGTGTTCTCTTCATCCGGTTTCTTACTTTTCACAATGATTATCGGTTTAATTTCTCTTTTCTCTCTCTTCGAAATCCTCTGTTTTTATATACACTAAAAAGGTTACTGTTCGTCTTCATAGTTATTGGTTTATAGCATTTTGTAGATCTCAAGAACTAAAAACAAAATTTGTAAGCGAAAATGAAGAGTTTCAGCTTCTACGAGAGACTTTCTAGAGCTTTCCATGATTATCCTTCTCTCTCTAAGCTAATCGTGCTCTCCACAGTCAGGTACTCTGCTTAACCTTTGATCTCTCTCTCTCTCGCTAAGCTTATTTACGAATAAGCTTTGTTTTAGCTTCTAGCCTTCTACTACTTGATTTTGTTAACTTTTGCTCAGGTTTTGTTTTCTCTGTGGAGAGCTTTGACTTTATAACGTAGATATGTGCATAATGATTGATAATCCTTTTGCTTTGCATTTTGTTCATTTTTACTGTTATTCTACATTTTGGATCTTTCTGTTCTATTTAGTTGCTATTATTGGTTCTAATCTTTTTAATTTTCATTTGTTCGTGTTCGAATAATTGACTTTGCGTAGTATATTAACTTTATTGAATCTCACTTGCTTTCTTATGCTTAGATTCACTTTAATTGCTGATATGGAGATTTAATTAAGGCTTGCACGCCAACACAAAGCACTTATATTTTATTGGATTAGGCCTTAACTTTTGTGTGGATCTGTTAA